>OX387928.1:4581001-9474497 GCA_947578465.1 Thera obeliscata | reverse complement strand
ACCGGCACGTGAGGCTGAAAATCTGTATGCCTCAAGTTGATGGACGCAGGGCAGTGCATCGTTGGGCACGTTCCTGACATGCGTCACCTACAAGGCAATGCTTTGTTAATGGCGATGGTTACCACATAACATCAGGCGGCCATATGCCTGTTTCATCATCTAGTTGTATAAACAAAAACCTATTTAGACCAAAACTCATCAGCATATAACTATGAAGATGAGATTGTTTCTATAAATTGAATTCTTTGACAAGTAAAACGTGTCGAAATAACAGCATTTTATACTGCATCATCAGGTTTACGAGTATAAGACCATGAAAGTTTTATAACTACAGTTTTCGTAGTGAAGTTCACTCTTTTATTGCAGTCGGTAACTGTTGTACTAAACTTTATAAAAGGGGAAATGAGAAGTTCATTTAATTTCTTTTCTACTTTTTTATGTTTATTAGAAGAACTTTAAGAGAAGAACTGAGCAAATCACAGTGGTAGTGAGGATAGCGAAGCCTTGCGCATATTTAGGCGATCTGAAATGGCGATCAGTTTTAGCATAGGGTTTTGCATTCATATGCCGCGTTGGACAGTGCGATACATCATAGGCGATAGCGATTTATATAGCGTCAGGGCAACTGGTCATGGCCCTACTTACGGGACGCTACAGTGCCTGTGTACTGTTTGTAAGGCTGCCGTGGGTAGTAGATAATCTAATATTTCTGATTCAGGCCCCCAACCCTCTCGATTTTGACGGCTTCGTCAACCTACTCGGTTACAAGACCCTGGAACTAGATTCTGAGGAGACACTGGTGACGGCCCTCTCACGCTGGGATAAAGATAATTCAGGATACATTTCAGAAGAAAGGTATGTATTACTAGATATACAATTTCAAAAGTGGAACTGTATCCATTGAATGCAGTCAGAACTCGGCTTTAAATTTTATCCGAATAAAGTAAACGTACGCAATAGCCACCATCTTTTTTCCCCAACCCATGACTAGTGATGTGAGATGAAGACTTGTCCTAATGGTTTTTAATAAAATGTATGTTGAACTAAGTTTAATCTTTTGGAAAACTTTGCTATCCCATCAAAAACTCAAATGTTTCAGCATGCAACTATAATCATTATATCATAAGGTATAACAATAATTATAACCAATATTTATTAATAAACACCAGTGTTGTAAAATAAAGGTTCATCCAAATATCCATAGATGTATATAAGCTGTGATTAATGGCTTAGAAACTACCACAATAGGGTAACTTGCCTAATCTCTTCTCGTACGTGGCTGGTATATTTCCGAAGTTTGTCTAGAGCTCAGGCCTAACTAGTATTACCTTAGAATTTATAGCTTCAAAAGCTCTTGATTCATCCTTTCTTACCTAACTAGTTATGAAAAACTTACAAGTTACTGAGATGTTATAATAAATAAAACCATAAAGTTTAAGATGATCAAAGAATAGGAGCTATAAAAAGTCTGTTACGACCAAATTGTTTCCTAAATGTAAGTACAATTCCGTGCAAAAATTTCGATTCTGTTCTAGTGGTTTTCAACTTTAAGACATATTAATTTCAGCCAGTAGGCCTACCACAAGCTCGGTCTGGCTCTGGTTTTAAAGACTTAAACCAGACTTACTCACACATAGACATGTGTGAGTGCTCATCATTGTGTTATACTGTGTGTGTGACGTTTTGACGTATAGAGGATTTATTAAGTCAGACTCAAAACCAGAGCTAGAGACATAACCAGACAGAGCTTGTGGTAGGCCTACAGTTCCAAAGAACGTTCATACGTATTTATCCTCAGGAGTCTAATAACTCGTGTTTAAATAACATTTTCATGTTCACATGACGGGGCCGTGTTCAGATATGTCTGGTTATGATTTAAAGCATTGGGCGTTTTCCAAAATATCTTTACATTAATCTTACATATTTAGCGGTGGGTTAATTAAATATTTAATGATGTGGTAGGTTAGAAGGAACGAGTTTCTCAAAGATGACTGATCAATGATCATACAGTACCAGAGCACTAGAGGCCTGGGTGGTAGTAGCCCAGCCCACGATCTTAAGGTCGTGGGTTAAATCCAGTCGTGCCTAAGAAGTTCAAAAATATGTGTCAAGTGTACAAAAGAAGCCACTTTGAGGCACACTTAAAATCTTTTCGCCACACTTCTCACAAATCTTTTCGACACGATGAGAAGAAGAAGACAGTAAATATTGCAAATCGTGATTTAGAAAAAGACAATCGGCTAATAGCTTCGAAGCCAAAACAAGTCTAGCACAGCTAAGCATTCACTATTTTATTTCTGCAGTACGAAAAAAAACTATCGTTATTCCGTTTATTATTGAGTTTTTTAGTTTCCGAAGATTTTTTTACCAATTCATTCATCCATCTCTACGTTGCCTATATAAAATATAAAAATAGTATCTACCTTTCAATGAAAATTATCAATCAATTTAAATCGAGTCATGAAATTGAAGTCACGTCTTTTAAAAATACAAATTGTATTTTTAATGCATAAGCAAACCTTTGGTATCGAAGGAGGCTTATTAATATTCTCTTTGCATTTTCATCTTTACATCCGTCTGTGGAAGTTGTTTTATGAGAATAAGAAATATTGAGACTGAATTTTTATTATTCAACTTTCGTGAAGCTTGCCTTTGATTGATTTAAAAAAATGTGACCACTTATTTTATAATTTTCTAATACGCCGCATCAAAAAGCATAAAAAACAAAGGAAAGCTAAAAACTCAAAGCATGTCTGAAAACATTTTTGGTAACCAGTCAATAATTAATCTTTGCTTTACAAGACAAAATATTTGTTAACTTCGTCGATCCCTCATTTTTACTGCTCTGTGGCATCATTTTTCATTGTTTTTATTAGTTTTTATTCCACACCGTAAACATTCAATTTATTATTTTTACATTTACTGGGTCATTTATAATACAGTAAATGTAAAACAATATGATACAGTTTTGTTCGTTTATGTAAGGTGCTGTGAGTTATAATATCAATTTGTAGACAAGAGCGATAAGTTGGATATACCTTTAATTTGTAAACTGAACCTTATTTTTTCACTATTAAAGATCATTTTAAGAAAGAATCACGTAAATATCTTTATGATAATGAATACTTCTGTTTTATTTGATTGATTGATGAATTGCTCCGTCAAGGAGAAAGATAAGATTCTAAGATTGCTTTTTATTCACAGTTTCAAACAGTCTGGGGTGAAGATATCTGCCAAAAGCTCCGCTCTAAAAACTAGGATAGTTTTAGAACTTTGATGCTCTAAAAGTGAGACAAAAAATGTGCTCAAAGCTAGTTCTGAAATTAAAAAATGTCAGCTGAAAGTTTTGATTGGATGTCAATTTTGTTTGGCAAGCAACTTTCGTATGCTTGCCTAAATATGGCGATACGAGTCTACTATGCCATTGTCTCGTTACTTAGTTTTTTATATTTATTTTCATCATCAATTCATATATCATTCCACTGCTGGACGTAGGTCTCTCCAAGCCGAGTCAAACAACATTTTAAATAATCATTCTGTATGTTTTACCACAGGATTCGCCATGATCTCATGACCTGGGGCGACCGTTTTACCGAAAAGGAGGCGGACTACGCATTGGACGATGCACCCGTGGTGGTAAAAGATGGCAGCACTATGATTGATTACGTGCGTTTTTGCAGCCAGCTCTGTGGGTTGAAGAAACCGAACAAAACATAGATTGATCTTTTTTTATCGAGACGCCAATGTGTGGATTCTTTTTTATATTTTTTTAGGTCACTGACTCTGTATCAAATAGACTTTACAACAAGTTTGTAGTATAAATGCGATACACGTAGTTTAGTATGAAAATTTCAATTTAAAACGGCTTTTTGCATAGAGTAGATAGATTATCGATTTCAATTTTGTTTTCGCATTAATATGGTTGATTTTGAATAAAGCTCCCTCGATTTGCATGATATTGTTTCATTGCACTGCGAATATTTTACGTATTTTGACTCGATGAAATGTTTTTGGTTTGTTTATTGGTGTGTGTTTCCCTTTCTGCTTATTTTGACAAAGTATAACGTGGGTATTACATATTTTTATTTGAATAGAAATACTGATTTTCCTTGTTTAACTGAATGTCAATGGCGTTAGAAAAATACAGTAGCATCTTATGAGAAACTTAAACAGAGAAATAAAAGCATACTCTTATTCAATAACTAAAAACTATTAAAATAAAATCGAAGTAAAACTTAATCTAAATCTCACTAATAAATAGTTTTAGTTATTTTGTTGTTTACTTATTGATTGATTTATTTATTTTATAATTATGTTGAAAAAATATTTAGAAACTGCTGTAAAAAGTATGGTAATTCAAAGTTTCAGTTCATAGCCTAAAAGTTACCGAGGGTTCAAAGTATATTTAGGTAATTTCAAATGTTGGATTCTTCAAAAGAAAGTGACTTTCAAATAATATTCCTTTATTCAAAAACTTTGCATTTGTCCTTGATTATTCTAAGTTTATTTCAGTTACTTGTCTTCAGGCTGTTTCATTAATAATCGACTACAGAGCAAACTTTCACAGCAGCTTTGAATATAAAGGAACTTGAAGTGTTTACTTAGCAAATTGAATAAAATCTAACGGTATTTGCTTGTATAATATTGTACTATAGTTAGGTAAGGTAAGTAATAAGGCTACCTTCAATTTTAATTGGGGTAGGTATATTTATTTCATACACAAACAAAATTCTTTTCAAAAATTCATTGACAGACTTTTTTTTTCATTTGTGTGGTTCGGTCACTTTTGAGACGCGTGATTTTTCCGAAGCTCTATTTGTAAGGAAACAAACAGTTATTGTGGAAGGTTCCTCCTGGTTTGCACTACCAAATGTTTCATCCTTTCTGGTGACGTACCCGAAGAATTTAAGTTATTACTCACTCAAGATGGTTCTTATAGATGTCAAAGTCGGTAAAGACGAGCTCAACTATCTCATGCGGCTGCGCGAGGAAGGTGTACAGCAGACAGTCGAGGCGCGGCGGGTAGGCACGAGGATACCCGGGGCTGCTGAATGTACCGCGTTCCTTGCCGTACGTCGACGTAAACCGGACACACGTGCAACCTGGAAAAGAATCATAAATCAAATTTCGAAAAAGATAAGTATTGGCTAGTGGCCACGTCTGGTGGGCGTGTTTTAAAGCTACCCACCAGCATCATGACCAGAAGATAGTAGATCGGTGTTATGACCGGACAAGTGTCGCCTTAATGCATGAGCATTGTGAATACAAATTCGGCAGTTTTTCCGGGAGTCATAAAATGAAAAAAAAAAAAAGTTGTGCAATATTTTTTTCCGAACAAGAAATCAAGCAACAACTAATAATAAAGAAATATTTTCTTTATATTCTCCTTCCTTACTTTTTCTGAGGATCCTTATATTGAGTAATATTTTTACTAAAAAAGTGAAAATGTATAACTGGTGACCGTGGCTCCCATACAAACGGCGCATGACCGCCTGTCTACTGAATTCTGTGATCATGACTAAGCGACTGCTAGAACTGGAGATATAGAAAGTGAGAATTGTAGAGATATAAACATCTCTTGGCGAGAAGTAATGATGGAAGATGGGCAACGGTGATTCTGATTACGCTATGGTAGCTAAAAGATGCTCAACGACCAGCGGGGCAGACCATCAGTCCGTGGTCAGTTGATATTGTCGGAATAATGCAGCAATGGTGGAGAATGACACAGAACCATAGAGTGTCGTATTAGGGAGGGGCTTATACCAAGCAGTAAATAAATATTAAAGACAATTCACACGGCATTTAGCCCGTAATTAAGCAGAGTTTGTACTATGGTAAATAGATGATAATATAATACTTATAAATACATACTTTAGAATACAATAGAATACCCGGACAGAGAACAAAAATCTGCGTTCACCCACAAATATTTGTTCTCGGATCGAACCCACGACCTACGGTGCAGAAGGCAGAGCTACTACCAACGGAGCTGAGAGGTCACAGTCAGCAGTGGGCGCACACAGACAGAATGGATAGATACAGAAGCACCTTTGAACATTCGTCCTATCAGCATCTACTTTTGATGTTGATCATGCGGATTTAACAAGGTTGGACTTTTCAGAGGTTGGATTATAATTATCTCTAAGCAACCGGTTTCTTGATGAGGGTTAAGTTTACACTACCGAGGTACTTGACCTTGTCGTTACCTTGCTCGTCTTGTTAAAATACCTAGGTGTAGAAACTGTTACAGTGTCACAAAGATATGAAATGAACTTTATTATTATTAATATTTATTAAGAGCCTGGTGTATCCCACTGCAGGGCAAATGTTTCCCTTTCTTCTCTCCATTCATTTCTTATTTGGGCTACTGTGATCCAATCCTTAAGCATCTAATTCGTCGCCCTCTTCGCCTCGACTGCCGCGAAGTCGTTTTCCATTTTTAGGCGTCCAATCGGTTGTGGATTTAGCCCAAAAGGCATCCGACATCCAATAAGAAATAACTTTACCGACCTTTATTTGCCTCAATAACAAATTTAAATATTTAAATACACCTAACAACATTGAAATTTCCTCAGCGTGTTCCTATATAAGTCTAATAAAACAAACACTATGACACCAAGGAAAGAAAATCCCAAGTATTTATTATGTCTCCGTATTAGCCCACAAACTAACAAGTACGCGGTCCAGATTGGGTTATTTGAGCCAAGCTAGTGAGTTATTCGGCCAACTCTACAGCTTGCTTTGAATAGCTAGCGCACTTGTTTGCTACCATAGGCGTTTTGCCTTTAATTTGTTCGTCGTTCAGTTTTCTATAAAGAGTTGTCAGCAACCACCGATTTGAGGAGTGCTTCGTAAACAAATAAATCACTCTTGAATTCCCTAATGCTTCAACGAGCTATTATTGCTCATTCATTGCCACCAATTGCCACTTCACTTCCAGTAGTATCGTGTTTTTAAACGCCGACGCAAAAGCGACGGTTTGGCGTGTGCTATGGGATCGTTGGTCCCAACCGGATGAACTGATTTTGATTTTTGTTTGAAAGGTGAATTATTCGGGAATGTTCTTAGAGCTATGTTTAATGAAAATCTGTCCAAGATAACCGCAGCCACAAAATGGCGAACTACAAATGTTTTTTACAACTCCCTAAATAGGAGTTTGAAATTAAAGGGCTCAACTAAAAACTTTTAAAGTGGACTTTTTAAATTTTGAATTTAATTTACTTGTGAAAGAAGTGAACCAGATTTTCTTCCTGTGAGCCAAAAGGTAATTATGTGGGGGTCCATACGGTGTTGGAGCAAAACGGAAAATGATCGGTGAAACTAGCTTTTACCTGCTAGCTAATGAATACCATGTCGGCTATAGGGTGGGACTATCATCCTACACCTACTTCAGTCCCCAAGCTACTACCGTGTTTCAATTTGTAGCTATTAAGAGTGGGTGTCGGTTCAATTAGAAGAACATAAGAATATTTTTGATATGTAGGAAAACATGCTCGAACCAAAACTATATTTAGACTGAATGTTAAGAGTTAATCATTTCCTATACAGAGCATTGCCTTTTTTTTAGGTTTTTGAGATATATTTTCCATAACTGGGTTAATTCATTTTACATCTTCATTGCGAGGAGAAGTTGTTTGACGGTTGTCAGTCCCTTTATATACAGGCAATTTTTTTATTTTGACGTGACAACGTCTCATAATTCGATAGAGCCGGCTGCACGCACGAAAAAAGATGACTCATGCGGCGCTACCTCGCTCTGAGGCGTTCCATTTAAGGCTTGAAGTTCAAGCGAGAACGCAGAACGAGCGACAAAGAGGCACAATCGGCCTCCGCGTTCGGCAGCGTTCGACATCTGTCTTTCTCTTACTTGAGTGAGCGATGCGTCCGCGTGGACCGATGACGTTGTCATTTTCAACTATCGTCAGTAAACCGACTTTATAGGCAACCGATTTTTTTAAAATAAAAAAGTCTAGCACCTTCTATAGGTATAGTAAGAGCTCCTCTCACACCTAATAAATTAATCATCAAATTAATAACTCACTTCAAACTCAATTGATGAATAAACTGATCCATTCAAGTCTAATCGAAAGCAATTTCATTAGGTAGCTTAGCTCCAGTTAGTAAATTACAAACTGTGAATAATTCCCTCAACTATTCCAATTACCAAAATGTTTCTTCCTCTGATTACTGAGCAGTTGGATAGATGTTATTGTGCTTCGATGAATTTGCTGGCGAACGACAAGTTTGGGACTGATCTATTTGAAACTTGCAGCCGTCTGCGGCTTTGCCAGCGTTTTACGGTTATCTGCGAAGAAAATAAATTCCTCGAAATAAAAGTAAGAAGAATTTATTTTTCATTCACAATGCATTATATATTATATAACACTAAGTTACAAGTCAGGATCATACTGATATGAAATATGTATACTTCACCTCGATTATTCGTCAACCGTACCGATCTAAAAATATGGCCCTCAACCAATTAATTCAATCTCCTTGAGAAGAATTAAGAAACAATAAAAATAAATTTATTAAGTGCTATTAATCTTAAAGATTTATCCCGAAAAAGAACAAAAGCCTCCAGTTCCTCATTTTAATGCTTTTATAATTCAAAGTTGCTAACGAATTTGTGTGAGATCTGATTATGAAAATGGTAAAGTTTCAAAGTAAGTTATGTCATAGCTTCGTTCATATTAAAGTGTAGCAACTAAATTATTTTGATTCTACTGGTCCCCTCTTGGTATAATTTTATGCCGTAAAGTGATGGCACAGAACAGTGCATCGTAGGGCACGTGCGTGACCTGGCAGGCAGTACTTTGTTCTAGGCGATGTTTACCACAAAACTTTGCGCTGTAAGGAAGTGGTGAACGAGGAGAAAGTTAAGCCGTAATGATCAAAATAAATTATTTGTTATTGGCATTGTGCCCCTTTTGCCCTTTGACGCCATTGTCTGTATCCAATTTTTGCGGCAATGAAATAAAATCAAATACTTTATCACTGACCTCACCAAATATATTTTTACAGCTAAATTATTAGTGTTAAGTAATAACTATCTCGTCTTTTTTTAGCTTTTGTAAAATGCAATAAATAAAGTCTTTTATTTATTGCATTTTACAAAAAATATATTTCTGTAAAAATATATTTGGTGAGGTCAGTGATAAAGTATTTGATTTTTTAATTTATAATGTTAGAGACTAAATGTTAAAAAAAAATTGTAGGGTCTGTAATAATATTATTTTGTAGTTATCCTCTTAATCCTTGTCGCAGTATGGAGCCATTTTATTTGACAAAATACAAAATGGAGTTAAGTATTAGTTCGTGCGTGTAAAGCGTCGCCTTTTGCGAGCTCTAACGGCCTGCGCACACCTAGGTCGCTGGCGACGGCGATCAGTGAAACGCTGTCAAATTTGACAGTGATATTTGACAGCGTTTCACTGATCGCCATCGCCAGCGACCTAGGTGTGCGCAGGCCTTTAATCCTAACATAAAACGCACGTAAGTAGAAGAATGGAGGTCCAAACCGTTGCTGATCGTTAGTTAGAGTGGACCAGTGTCCGGAAATTGGTCCGTCTGCCGGACACCGGACGGAGCGCCGCAAAGATAGCCGCTGCTGGCCGAATCGAGAAATTAATATTGAATCAAAGCGGTCTTACGACCCAAATTCTGAAATCTAATGTTAGGAATTGCGTTAAATTATTACAGAATTTAAACTATTGTGGTTGAGAATCAGTTTGTTATGAACGTCTAAAGTTTATCTAAGATATACCTACCTACTTTTTCTTGCTAAATTTGGTACTAGTTTGGGTGTTGTGGTACTTGTAGCTACCTACTCATCATCATCATCAGCCTGAAAAAGTCCAATGGACACATGCCTCCCCTACACATTTCCAGGAAGAACAATTCTTATCCCTTTCCATCCACCGACTTCCGTCGTTGGTCCATCTGGTGGGTGGGCGCCCTAAGTTTCACCTTCCGGGTCGTGGTCGCCATTCGGGAACCTTTATTCCCCAACGGTTGTTGGTTACCTACTACTCCTATGTAATAACCAAGAACAAAGCCGTATGATTATTGTGTTGCTTAGACAAGCAAAGTAAAGTCATGTAAGTAATCCTTGTGGTTTCATTGAATAAATTTATTTTGAGTTTGTCTTTGACCGTGCAAACCCTAGGTTTTATTTCATTAATTTTATTTATTTATCTCATAAATACATAATTGGTATTATATAAATATCAATAAGGAAACCCTTTTATAGGGATAATGCTGACAGAGAGTCATACGACGATGGTTTATTAATAAGAACAAAATATTTATAATAAACTGAAAACTAAGTGAGTGCATAATATGAGTAAGTATAAGTAGGTATATTTATTAATTGGTAACTTTCTATATAAGCTAAGAAGTGAGATTTTAATTAAGACTAATAGACTAAGAAAGAGGAGGAGGGGCTAGGACTGCGTAACTGCTTGTTTTTTATCGTTTATTGCCCGCGGCAAAATATTAGCCCCAGAACACTCAATTTAAGTAAATAAACATAAACTCACTCCCTAAATTGCTGCTGGAACTACAATGCTGAGAGAGGACGTAGTTTGCATTAAGTAGATTAGATTTTCAGTGTCTTAAAATGTAGACTAGTGGCCTTACTTATAAGCGTTATATTATAGGTGCAACATTGAATTGTATTAAGAAACAATGACAGGGCTAACTTTAGGCAATGTCGTACCTATAGAGTTATAAGAGATGGCAGTTGCATAATACAAATTAACATGTTTCAAAACTACAGTCACGCATAAGCGGCTGGACCGATTTGGCTGAAAATTGGTAGGGAGGTATCTTTGAACCTATGTAAAACTTGTTATGAATGCGGGAAGCCGGTGGATGGAAGGGGCTCAGAATCGTTCTTCCTGGAAACATTTTGGGGAGGCCTATAACCAGCAGTGGACTTCTCAGGCTGATGATGATGATGATCTTAGGAATCAGGAGACACAGGATACATTTATCCCGAAAAAGTAACGGGGACGGGGCGTAACAGGAAAGGGGCAAGTGAAGAGCGAAGCCGCTTTGCTTACAAATAATAATTGGATCTCCTTAATTCGATATTAACTGAAATTACATCAAATATTTGTAATTAAGTTTCAAAAGATTCTATAACAAGAAAAAACACAAAAAAGTACTGTATTTACACAAAGTAAACAATCGCTCACGAAACCTCTACGAGCGATAAAGAGCACTCATTGTATTTGAATAGTTATGGCTACACAACAAACAAAAAACACACAAAAAAAACAAATATAAAGTTTGTTTATCCATAGTTTTGCAAGGGTCCCACACTTACCAGATTATGTCCTAATACTATCAAATGTGGTTTTACGAGCAGACCTTATCTAATTGAAACTACTTACCCAATCGGGCTGTCTTTGATCTCGAACTTAAACGACCCAAAGATCTTTATGAGGCGAAGTGTAATAAGTCACGATCTAAACTTTCCAGATGTGGATGGCTACCCTCTTAGCTTACTTTGATCTTAGGGTGCCGATGGGGTCAAGTTTACTTTACTTACCTTGGGTAACTTTTAAACTACTAGCCTCGTTAGTGGCCAGTTAGAAGCAGTTTAAGTGTTCTGAAGTAAATAAAAGCAGATTGCAGAGCTTTAACCTTACGTTCCGTTTTAGAATACTCTGTGAAGGGCTCGTCGGAAGTACATATACTAGGCTACTATATTAGGAAGTGGTAGTATAAAAGCACAGTATAAAAACACTCTCACCGTCTCACAAAAATGCCGTACACTTCACCTAAAGTACTCGTATTCATTAGCAATTTTTGCCTAGCATCCGTTTTCTTTTCTGTTATAATTTAATTTTAGATAAAATGTTGAAACTCTTGTTTTAGCTTTTAGTTTTAAGTTCTTGCATTTGTAATAACAAATACCTGTACTGTATTAGAGTAGTGAACGCCTGTCTCCCTTTTGCCGAAGGTTGGGTGCTGGAAGCTGCGACACAGTTTTTACTTTTGTAGTTTTCAGCGTTCACTTCAATATTTTATGCGCCTGTACAAGTTCACCAATAAATAAAAATAAAAAAATAAATAAACATAATTACTTTTAAGATCTTTTATACACAGTTTTACAATAAAATATTTTAATCTTGAAAAAAAAAAAAAAAAACTGTTGATCTTTAGTGGTAGCGGCCTCATCTTCCGAAACCTTAAGTCGTTTACCTACGAGTTCCTAAGTTTGTTTTATAAAAGTATTCCAATGTAGATGAAAACGCGCCGGTGATAAGTTATTTACCTAGCTATTTATTAAACACAACTCATTTATCAAAACATTAGTTGATAGTTTGTTTGACTTACACATATAATCGCCTGACCTTTACCCAACCTGTTTATCTAAAGGTCAACGAGACGCAATAATCAGAAAGTCTTCATTCGCTATTTCGGTGTGGCGCGATGAAGTACCTACCAGTTTTGTTTTTGATCCTCCATTGGAGCGAAGCGAGAGTCGCTTCGAGTGAGGCAGGCGTTGGGGCGGTCATAACGAGCGAAGCGAAAGAAAGACCTCCACTTCACTATCCTTGTGTGCTCAGATCTTTGCCCGGAAATCAGTACCCTTCAGTGATTGTCAAGTTTCAGGAGCAACTACAGAGGTTTAGTTGGGATTCGGATGGAAATGTGCTTTTTGAAAAGGACTACAAATACCCAGTTCAGCAGTCTCACTCGTACCCCTCGGGAGGGCTATCGGGAAGCGGACCAGTTGCAACCACAGCCAAGCCGTTCAGTGATGTGCCAGTGGTTCCTGAGGGTTACGTGGAGCATGATATTTATCATTGGTTCAGTAATGACTGCGTCCGACCACCTTATTGAGATTGTAACCCCTTTTAATCTATTTTAATATGTTTTAACTATCTGTCTCTGATCTCTCTTTTAACGTTGAAATGATTTAACATTAGTGATGACAGATTTATGAATATGAGGATAAGTCATTAATAAAGTAATTACATTGCATATTAAAATATTCATTCCAGTATCATATTATTTTTATTTTATACCTGATATAATTGTAATTAAAAAAATATTATCGTACTACAACCTTTGCTTATTAGTTTAGGGCAAGGTCAAAATGGAGCGATGTGAATTTGTACCTACATTAATATTTGCTTTATATTTTTGTTTACGATGAGGCAAAAGAAAACTAAGTTTTTTTATACAATGAAAAAGATGGAACAGGCATATGGCCTACCCGATGTTAGGTGGTAACAAAGCATTTCCTCAGTCACGCACGCCAGGAACGTGCCCTACGATGCAATACCCTGAGTCCCCAACTTGAGGCATACAAATGTTCAGCCTCACGTGCCAGTAATTTCACCGGCACCCACTCCCTTCAAACTGAAACAGCAATGCTGCTTCACGGCAGAAATAGGGCATGGTGGTTGTACCTCCCCGGACGAGCTTTCACAAAGTCATAGTCAAAACCACTACCGCTCTGACAACAGTGAAGCGACTGAGAAGAAGAAGAAGAAGATCACAAGGATCACTTTGAAACGTCTTAAAGCTAGGTGAGTCTTGTCTAGTTGCCAGTTCCACGCGACCAAGCCTAGGCAGAGAACAAAGAGCTCTACTACTACCAAAATATGATAGAACTAGTGAACTAGCTATCACTTTTTTGAGCTGTGTTAAGGCAGCCTATGCTATAACAAAGTTACATCACTAATCTTCGTACAGCCACTTTATGGCATAGGATTAAGAGAGCAAATCTCTACTGTTTTAGTTAACTATTATGCACACAAACAAACCAGTGAGTTTATGGGCTTCGGATAACAGGTCGGGTCAAGTTCAACTTTTTATTTGATTACTTTTGTATCCAAATAAAGATTATAAATACATTCAACGAATACCTATATTTTAAAACGACTTTTCAATTCGGTTGTATTTTTTTTAGATGTTTGTTAATCGCACAACTTATGAGCGTCATATAAGAGCCAATTCGAAATTTTTATTTTTATCTGGTTAAGTATACGATTAATATTTGAATTACAATTATGCAAGTTTCATGCCTAAGGTAGCCCCTGCCCCTTATGAAGTGCAGAGATATAAAAAAACAAAGTGGACAAACCACACTACACTATATAGCCCAAAATTAAGCAGAGCTTGTACTATGGGAACCAGAAAGCTGATAGATATTTTTGGGGGCATGGATATCAAATTCACGACCTGCGGAGCAGAAAGCAGAGTTAGTACCAACTGAGCTGAGATGCCAGTCAAGTATGACCAACTTTAGTAAAGTACAAGACAAAACACGTAAATAATTAACGTAATACCACCTCCATTGCTTACCACCGCTGGGGTCTGTTATTGTTAAATTTGTGTCCTTAAGGGCATTGTCTGCGGCTAACAAACACCAAAAGTTTGGTCGTAAACGTGACTCGTGCTTCAGATTGGGATATTTACAGCTTAAAGACCAACCTAAGTAATGTTATTTGATAAGGTTTTTAGAAATTGTTTTTTATGAGGTTGGACATTATTCGAACCAACACTTTAGTTGTCTCAAATAAAATCGACCAAATTACCTATCTTATGTTTTTAAGTGTACAATAAAGTATTACCATGATTTTCCATGATTAAATTCTCTAAGTTTTGACTCCCAAAACCTCATTAAAAACCTCTGCGTTCACCACACAAATATTTGTGCTCGATGGGGATCAAACCCACGGCCTGCCCAAACTTACAGTGAGCTAAAATATTCTCGCTGACTTTTCTTGTTTTATGCTCACAAAGTTTTCAACCAGGGTTGAAACAACATGGCCTGCAATTTAATTTTGCTAAAAAAATCCCCTTGCTTTATTAAAAATTTTGAAAGCTATCACGGTTAAAATGGCCTATAACATTACACCACCGATCTTTTTTTATGCACTGCCTTTTTATGGAAAAAAATCTTTTAGCATAACGAGAGAAAAAGAGATGCCGTTTTTACGACTGATATAATTGAATAAAGAAAAGATCCCCTTTCACTCCATATAAAACGACATCTGTACGTTTATTCAGCAGACAAGATATTTATAAGTTATAACTTCTTTAGGCGTGCTTGAGCATTTTTCGAGGTGGTATCACGTCACCGATATTTCTCCACGTAGCCACGTAGTCACGTAGCCGATACTTCTTCGGCAAAGATCGCAAAATTTCACCAAAGCTCGCTCGCGGGGAAGCGATGCGTCCGCGTGGACAGCTGTTTGACGTTGTCACGTTCAACTATCGTCAGTAAACCGACTTTAAAGACAACCGGTTTTTTAATATTTACAAAAACTATAGTATATATTTCACTAACAGCTATGTAGGTAAGCTATGGTGACGGTTGGGCGTTGACTAAGTAATCCTTGGCTAAGGGGTTTGCCATTTTCGTGACCTGTTAAGCCCTTGTCACACTGACGGGGATGTAGACAGCCGCGTTTAATATTCAATTAGGGACCATTTGGCCATTCATCAGTCTGGACGTCCTAGGATATTGGATTGTCTAGATGAGACATTGTGGTTTCTATGTTTGCTTGAATGTAGGTCAAGACAAAGACTTAGTAATATAGATAGAAAATACTATATTGTACATAACATAAAATTAACAAAGGAATACAGAAAAACATACAAAACAATTGCCGATCTTATCACTAATAGCGATCTCTTCCAGACAACTTTGTGAAGAACTGGACTTGAAAATAACGATAGAGGATGATGGTGAATATAAAAACAAAAAGTATAATGCATACACAATACACACAGTTGTATAATTACTAAAGTATAAATATTTTTTTAACCAATAACTATATCTGTTGCCATACTAGTTTTACAAAACGAAGTTCCTATTCATTATCTCAAGTTTATTACGTCAACATACAGTTTTGTTGCAATTGTTCCTTGTCAACGATAAGTTTTGTTTCAATTAGTTTTTTATTGCATTCCAAGCTCAAAATAATGACAAAACTGACAGATGTGACGAGGTTTTGTTGCAACAAAAAATACGCGACCTGGGGAGGACGTGTTTGTGTGACGTGAGGCATTTCCAGTAATTTTATGTGACTGCTTTGTAGGATGTCTCAGATAAAGTATGTAATGGACACCGCTTGCATTATTTATGTTGTTTGTGAGAGAGGCAACAAAATTTTGCATTCATTTGTTCAGAGGCTCTGGAACGAATCTGTATTTTATTTTTACGACCGCTGAATTGAAATATGAGTGTTCAGCCAAGTGTGGGTAGTTCTCGTTTTAGCTGTTATGACGTGCTAACATGATAATATATTCAGTTGTGTTTGTATAATAGACAAGTCGGTCGTCATTGGCTTTGAAGGAAAAGATGGCGTTTTTCTTCAAAACCAACGGCTGTCGGTTCTTCGTTGAATCTGACTTTGATTGGCCTCTCAGCTCAGCTGGTAAAGCTCTGCCTTCTGAGTCGTAGGTCGTGGGTTCAATCTCGACCAAGAACAAATATTTGTGTGGCGAACGCATAATGTTTGGTTCTCTGTCTGGATGTTATATTGTTTTCTAAGTACGTATTTACAAAAAAATGTACATAAGTATTAGGTACAGCTTTCTAGTTCTCATAGTGTAAGCTTTGCTTAGTTTGGGGCTAAATACTCGTAGTGTTGTGTGGATTGTCTTCAATATTTATTTTATTTATTTATTGCTTTAGTCACTCTTATAGGTTATTGTGACCCCTCCATGAAGTACCTATTCCGCGGCGAACATAAATTAAATGTGTGTACGAATTTAAGAGAACAATTTATCTAAGCGTTTGCTCTGAGGTTCGAAACGCGTTAAGAGGAACCGCCATCAAAGCCGCATTCCTTACATTACACCGCACTAATGCTTGTAATGTCACATAACACGGGCGGAGCGTCGAACGGCGCGATTTAATTTTTTTATTTTTTTTGATCCGTAATGTATTTGCCGATGACTGCTGTTTATACAAGTTCTTAGCAATGTTTGAAAATATTTCCCGTTTTTTACTTATACAGAACGAGCGGCTTCGCTCGCCCCGTTCTCGTTACTTTTTCGGGATAAAAAGTATATTTTCAGCCAAATCGGTTCAAGCGTTCTTGAATTATCAATACTTACTTTTATAAGTCAATCTAGATGCATTACCTCATCACTGTAATTTTTAGTTTCAACTTTGTAGATTTGTTTAAAATTTACCCTGTTTGACTAGTCTTAAAAAAATTGGATGTCAAAAAATTAATAAAGAAATTGAATTAAATAGAAAAAAAAATGCAGTAATAGTACATTATTGCAAAGGCAGCGAAATAGGCAATTGCAGGTCGAGTATGAGTTTGAAGGCCGAGCCGCAGGCGAGGACTTCAATGATACGAGACAGGCAATTGCCATTTCAGCCGAGGCATATTAGTGCTTCTCTTAAAAAAATGCAAGGAAATAAAAAAGGGTCTTTTACACAATAAATTTATTTTTTATTAACCAAATAACACTCTACCGAACTCGTCTTTACCGCCAATTTTTTATTTTATTTTACAGTTTGTGCCGAAAGGTAAACGCATCTGTGGCTATACAGCCACAAGAACGCAATGTGTACGATAGATTAAAGAGTTCTAAATTCAAACAGCACACCGTTTCATACAACATTGCGAGAACGCGCCGGGAAGTGATTTTGGTTTTTCAGTCTACGTAAATATGATACTTCGCGTGTTCTATATTCAAAAGTAATGACAATATTTCCGCGCATGTTTAAGAAATAGTATATTTCATTACAAGTGCGGGAAGGCTGTCATTGCAAAGAGTTCCGACAAATGTCTACCCGAGCCGAAGGCGAGGGTTGACAGTCGGAACAAGTTGCAATGACGGTTCCGCACGTGTACTGAACGACTATTTTTAATACAGTTGCGAAAAAATTAAGCAATTTAATAAAATAATAAAAATACCATTTGCTTTTTTCTCTTCTCTCCACGCAATAAGTTCGTCGTATATACATACGACGAACTTGCATACGCATGTAGCGACTTTTTGACTTTTCCGGTAAAATGTTCTCCGAAGCATTTTTTGCAATTATACTGAGTTCCGGTGGTGTTAATTCAAAAAAACTAGGGTCGAAATTACTCATTTTGTTGCACAAAACAAATAAACTCGTAACCAACCGTAAAATATAAGCAGAGATTTTTTTTTTCTTCACCCATTCTGGAAGGCAAAGGGAACTATTATACCCATACAGCCAAGTTTTCAGTAGATTTTTTTATTGATATGAATTGAAAATGAAATTTAATGAGATGAAATGAAATGAAACCTAACATAACTCATTCAATCAAATCATTAAATCTGTTAATGAAACAAATTAGTAGCTTCTTTTTAGAAATAATACGTATTTGCATGAATCATAAAAACTTCGATGAATTTTTTTAGTAAAAACTTCATGGTTGGTTTTTCTTTTTAGACATTATTTTGACAGTTGGGAAAGAAAAAGCACTAGTGCGGGAATGGTAAAAAAAAAAGCACGCGTGTGTAATAGCCCACATCCCGAACGCTATACGTCCCTGCAATACGCCACTTTTTGAGCAACTGTATTAAAAAATGATTTTCCGCATCATTTAAAATATTTTTCAATAACGTTTGTCTTAAAACCTACGTCATCAGTGTAATCTACTAGCACCCTAAATTACGCTGTTTTCAACGCCCCGCTGTATAGTTGCTAAAACTATGCAGCTAAAACCAACCAAGCGTTTAGTAACATCTGCAACAATCTTTTGACAAATTACAGTAACATTCAAACATCGTCGCGGCGGCAGTAAAACCTCAATAAAACCTAAATCAAAAGACGCAGTAGGGATTATATTTCGAAGAGGAGAGCACGTACATCCATATTTAATTTAGCAGCGCTGGAGGAGGCACTTCCACTTATTAGATACCTACCTGCAGGATTGCCACAAAGCTATTGCTGTTTTACGGACATAACGTTCTGGAAACCACTCTTTTTGTTCTGGGTTTAGTTTGATGTGGTGACTTTTCTTTATTCATACATTTTTGCATTGATCATCACAATTTTTCTTCACTAGTACTTTTAAGTTCTAGTAAAATATTATGACAGAAAAATCCTATTAAATACTGCTATTTCACATGGGCGATGGCAAGCGCAATACCGCTATCACCTTAGCGGTACTTCGGTGGCGATGTGAATCTGTGTTTTTGACCATAATTGGCAAAGAATATTTTACTGCAAGGTCGACAATATTATTTTGACTCAATCTTCCGGTTGAAGACCAACAAAATTGGTTCACAAAATATAATTGAAAACGGTTAGTCGGCAAATTTTCATGAACATTGAATTACGATATAACTCAATTATAAGCAGAGTGAGGTTTTAATAATAAAAAGAATAAGACAAAATAATAAGTAAAGCTTTTGCCTTTGTTCCGGCCAACGACACACCGGTCGCGTAGGCGCGAGTGCTCATTTAAATATGTCACTGTCATTT
This sequence comes from Thera obeliscata, assembly GCA_947578465.1. NCBI lineage: Eukaryota > Metazoa > Arthropoda > Insecta > Lepidoptera > Geometridae > Thera > Thera obeliscata. The sequence goes on along the minus strand of OX387928.1, from coordinate 9,455,044 downwards.
TGGAGGACGTCACTGTCAAGAGGACAGTTTAATCAAGAAGAAGTCGTAACTAGATACCAGCTAGATAAAAAAATGTATAGTTTAATAAGAAAATAAATGAGAAAAGAGATAACACGCAGCAGCCATGGAATTATGGTGTTAATCCATCATCCACTCCTGTCCATTTGATTACTGTTTTTATGCACTGCACTATTTGGTAACTGACATAGAGAGATTGCTCCTGGAGTGTATTTATCCCTACTTGTAATTAGCAGTCTGTGGCATTATTACTTTTTTAATTGTCATGTTGATATTTGTATTAAGCGTAGGTTTCTTTTTGTAAATAATGCTATTTTTATTACAATCAACGATAATTAATATAAAACAACATAATACAAAAACAATAAGAATTAATAAGAAGGAAAGATAAAAAAATCACACCGGCCTTTTTTATAAAAAGAAATATATTTACTAAAATATGTTTTAAATTTAGTAAAATTGACAGGTTCAGGTAACTTGCTAATGGAAGTAAGCTGTGAAAGCCACCCCCTTATAAAATACCTCCCTAAACGGCTTTCCGTTGACATTTTTTACCCGAGATTTTGTATCTTCTGGGAGTTGAAAATGGCAAAATGGTTTTCTTTTTATATTATTATAGTAATCGCCTTATTTATATTTTAATAATTTCATTCATTTAATAATTACATTCATTCAAAATTCTTTAAATATTTAGAACCATTCAACCACAGCATAAATAATAAATATAAATAAATGACAAAAATACCTGCCTGAATTTGTTGCCTTTTTAATAAAAGATGCCCCACTTCGTATTATATCATTTATCAATAAGCCTTCCCTGTTTTCCAAATAACTCAACCCCTATACACCAATATGACTTGACAAATTTAATAAAGGGAGAAATAAAATCCGTATTCATAGCACGTACAAAACATTTATTCCGACTACCTTGATAACTTTCTCGCGAAAGGTTCATTTTCGAAAACTTCAGATATTTCGAAATTGGATTTAGACCAATTTACTGTAAAGTTTTTGGTTAACTTAATGAGCAACTTATTGAAAAAGTTTATGGAGAGTGTCATCATGACACCCATCATGTCATCATCACCATGACATGATGTTTCTGTATGTATTTCTTTGTGTACAATAAGCGTTTAATCTATCTATCTATGTATCTATCTATGATACTCAAAAATATCAGAATCAGCATTTCGAGCTGATTCTAAGAAGAACCAAGCATAATAATCGGAGAACTCCAAAACTTGTAATACCTTTATCTGCAGCTAAGGATTTATGGAGGGGATGGAATAGACATTTTATGGTCCACTGCCTGAAGAAGAATGTTATATGGACCCTTAAGTTCCTAATTGGGTTTATTGCCATTACGAACGTAGGAAACTTTTTTCATTATCACATTATCTCTGAGAATATTGTATTTCTATATTATTCATAGTTTTATAAAGATACGTAGGGAAGCAATACGTCCGTTATACGTCATTACGTCAAGTACACAAGGATACGCATTAATTTCATCATAATATTATCACACGCTCTGAAAATCGAGCATTATTTTGACAGCCTTTTTTGAAATAAATCGAAATTGGTGTACTGGCCTACAATACATGCGAGCAGCGGCCGGCAAAAGTTGTATGAAAATCCATTACTGTCATGCTTAGCGGCCAGGGTGTCGATTCTAAAAAAACAAATCACTCAAGCGATCGCGTAAATCGATGTGAGTTGTCAATTTTTGTTTGAAATTTTTGAAAATGGATCGCGTATTCAGTGATCACTCGACGATCACTCAATTGAACCGTGTTGCTGGAATTGACGCCCTGATAAGTCAAATAGTAAACTCATAGCTGTGACGTAATTTAAAAATGGAACGATCATATTTTTCCTCTGAAACATGGCAACCAAGGAGGTAACTTTGGGTTTATTTAAAATTCGAACTGGCTTGCATAGTTTAATGCTGTTTATTGAAAAAAAAAAGAAAACAAATAAACGCGAAATTTTTTTTTGTTGTTCTTTGTCTGCTGTATATTAAAAAGTAGTAGGTACCACTCAGTTTTAATCTCTCGCATTATTTGAGAAAAGTACCACTAGGACTGAAGTACTTCTGTAACTCTCGAACTTACAATTTTTTTATGAGAAATGCCTGTGTTTCAAGCATTTTTCCAGAACATTTTTCATGTGTAAATTCCAGTGTATTTCACAAGTAACTGCTAAGCTCAGTTGTAAAGCAACCCAGCAAGACATTCAAATTCATTAATGACTTTTATCCTCACTTTTATTACTGTTTTATTGCCAGTAAAGTAGAGAGTGGCTTTTGAGATAAAAATAGCGCCTAAAGGTTTCGCAAAGCCGTCGCGAGAACGCTTATTGCTTTGACAGAGGAACTCCTTGTCTTGTGCACATAACAACCTCGCTGGCTTGTTGGATTTGACAGCTTTAGCCGATACCGCGTTGCTGCGTTGCTAGCCGCATAACCGCGTCGGTTGAACAAGACATGGTTCTGTATATTTGTGAGCTCTTTCTATTCGCAGGAATTAAATTGCTCAAGTTTTTGTTAAAAGCTAGCAATTACTTTAAATAACTGGGAACTAAATTATCGGGCTCCCGATCTTCAAATTGATTGTGTCTTTTACGCATTGGTTTTTAGGAACATAGTCCCAACAAGGCGCTTTAGCAGTAATACCTACTTAATTATGATTAAGCCAATGAGTTAAGCTAACTGATATCTAATTAGTGACGGGGACTAAGGGCTGGTTTTACGGATAACTAATCGACCTATCAAATATTTGGACAGTAATTAATTTTATCACATTGTACAAGCTAACATGAAAAACTATCTATTTAACGATAGGCCTCCTCCCAAATACGCCACTCTCTGCAGTCCTGTGTCAGTCTCCGCCATTGCTGCCCAACTACTCCGACAATCATCCAACCAAGGGGCGGGTGTTCTGCCTCGTGGTCGCTGTGCGTCTCATTCTGTAATCGCCGTAGTCCATCTTCCATCATTCCATCTGGCCCTAAAAACTCTCTAGAGACGTTTAATTTTAGAAAGAGCTTTTCTAAATTGATCTCTAAATCTCTTGGGTAAAGTGTAGCTCCACAGAGATGTCAAAGATTACCTCCAGTCTAAATTGGGGATACATTAGCCAACACCGCAAGCTTTTAGGTTAATGGTTAGTTCAGTGCAGTTCGAGATTATAGCTTGTATTCATTTTATAGGCAGTGGAGCGTCAAAAATGAATATTCAACCATTAGTTAGCATATTGGCAAAATGTTATCGTTTCATTGGCATTATAATATAGTTATAAAAGTGAGAAACCGACTTCTTGGGCAAACTGCTGAACTGATTTTGTTGAATTTTCTATGAGACCAATCTTCGGCTCTTAAATGATTAAGTTATGCGATAACAAACAAAAATTAACTTCTCCTTTTTTATTTGTTAAAAATTATTAAAAATTGAATTTGTCTTGATGAAATTTAAAAACCAAGTTTCATTTAAATCGGTCCACTATACACATTAAAATACATTTAAATGTAAAGTATTTTCTTGCCACTTATTATAAGTACCTTAATGGAAGTACTTTTTGATTGGGAATCACTTCGGTTATTTTTAATACTGGGTCGCACACGAACCAAGCTATTATTAAATAATTAACCCCAACATTTTATTGACCTGTAGCAAGCATTTTTAGATTTTTCCAGCCAATGTCCACATCGTAAGTATCGGACGCATCGTACCGAACAAAGCCTTGTCTGAAGTTGATTTATAACAAAACCATTAGAATATTCGGAAATTGTTTAATATACACAAACGGCTTTAACGTTCACATTCAAAGAGGCTGAGAAAACAAAAATATTTGCATTTTCGAACACTGAAAATGAAAGTCGTGCAATTTCCGAAAACAAAACCGAGGCTGAAATTACAAAATTAAAAATACTAGGACGAGGAAAAATGTTTAAACCCTTTTGTTGTATTCAACAAAGAGAAATGCGAATGGCTAAGGATCCTTTAAAGCGATAATAAATTGAGCGCATAGTCTTGCTATTATTTTCTTGTGGTCCTGATTAATTACGTCTTAGGCGTTGTCTTAAAACCTCTTAATAATCCGAGCTGGAGCTTCGCTATGAAAAGCGTTGGAAGTGCAATTATTACTTTAGTGTTGGAGGTCTAGTTGTAGGTAGTACCATCTTCCAGTCCATACACTCATAAACACAACTTTTGATCGTTCTTAGCGACAATCAGTCGATAGGGTCTGAGTGATTGGCAACGAAAAGGAAGGATGAATGAAAAGTGCACGCACATATTCGAAGAAGTCTGAAAGTGGCGCCGGTGACGGACAAGATGAAGAGTAATAGGTTGGCATGGTATGGGTATGTCATGCGGAGGGGTGACGAAGAAGTCTGAATGTGGCGCCAGTGACGGACAAGATGAGGAGTAATAGGTTGGCATGGTATGGGTATGTCATGCGGAGGGATGACGAAGAAGTCTGAATGTGGCGCCAGTGACGGACAAGATGAGGAGTAATAGGTTGGCATGGTATGGCTATGTCATGCGGAGGGGTGACGAAGAAGTCTGAATGTGGTGCCGCCGGTGACGGACAAGATGAGGAGTAATAAGTTGTGGGCATGTCATGCGGAGGGATGAGGATCATACTACGAGAAAAGTGTTGGATATGGATGTGGATGATGGTTATAGAAAAAGAGATAGACCAAAGAAAAGATGGATGCATTGCGTCAAGGATGACATGAGCAGGAAAGGAGTGAGCACTGAGATGACGAATGATAGAGGTGAGTGGAAGAAAAAAACCTGTTGTGACGACCCCACTTAGCGTGGGATAAGAGCAGGAAGATGATGAATAATGTCGATGTCCTGCTGACTTTTTCAGGCTGATGATAACTTTCTAATATTACCCAGTTTTCTAAGGTTATTTCTATGATAACACGCAGCTACCTAGGCCTATTTATCCAACTAATTACTTGAGAAAGTTCTTTTGTTCGAGTAAATTACTTCTCGTATTCAGACTACGAAGTTTATTATCGATTCGGCAGGACCTGGGCCTTACAAGGTCTCATAATTAAGTTCTTGCCTACCTTTCCAATCTTTTTGTATTGAAAGGCAATAATTTGGGTGGGTCATTAATTCTAAAAGCAGAATTTGAACATAAGTGGGCGGGTATTACCTAATTATCATTTCGAAGATCGCTTTTTGTAAAAAGAAAGTTTTTTTCTCTACTTTCATCATCATCATCATTTTAGCCCGGTATAACTCATGATAAAAATGTTTTTATTGATTATTATAGCTATTTCTAGTTCTAAAGGATAAATATAAAAACAATGTGGTCAATCCACACAACACTATTTTGCCGCAAATTAAGTAGAGCTTTTAATATGGGAACCAGAATGCTGACTAACATAATTTTGTTTTTGTAAAAACATACTAAGACTACAATTAATATAACACCCAGACAGAGAACAAACTACTGTGTTCACCGCAGAAGGCAGAGACCAACTGATCTATGAGAGCAGTACAGATGGCGTTACTTATGTTCTTCTTGGCCTTATTCCACTATATATGAGGGGTTGGCACAACATGTCTTCCTCCTCCATTCCTTTATGTCAGCCGTCATCTCTGCATTCACTCCTCTCTTACCCATGTCATCTTTCACAATGCTCATAGACACAGTTTATAGAATGGTCTTATCGCTGTAAGCAATTACTTAAAGATTGTGATTATATTCAGATAGAACTTGTCTTAGGTAACCTAGCACTGAACCTCATCAATCTTAGCTATTTCACTAAAAGCCTCGTTTCACTAAAGCGTCTAAGATCTCCAGAGGGATCACTTTCTATAAGCGATTGTCTCTGTACCTATAAAAGTGGTATTTGATGCCGTGATACTGTGTATACTACAAGTAATTGAAATCTATGCCATAATATTATAAAGAAGAAAGATTTGTATTTTTGTTTGTAATGAATAAATTCAACAAACACTGTGTTGATTTCCAAAATTCTTTCACACAGTTTGGCCATTTGCTTGTTCCATCCGTTGAATAAATACTGATCGAGTTATTTGGAACTTGTCTAAAAATAATAATTTTTCAAATCGGCTTAGAGATGACGAAATTATGAGATGACAAACATTTTAAAAACAATTAATATTAAACAGCTGGCCCGATTTAATTCAATTTCTATAGAACCAATCTGAAAGTATAACCTTTCAGATAAAATAATTTTTAAAATCGGCTCAACGTTATGATATAACAAACATAAAAAGACAACCGTATTGAGAACCTCCTTTTTCATTTGAAGTCAGTTAAAAAATAAATTTGTATATTTGTCAAATTCCGTGTAATCTCGTTTGGGTGAAGAAGGAATAAAATGTTGCAATTTTTAAGACATTCTATGGAGATGTGTGATCCAAAATTAACATTCAAGTAACACGAAAAGTCATCACGCACGTATTATTTCGGGGAGATACTGTATCAGATATACGTATGATGGCCGGTTTGGGCTGAATTATGTATGAAGGGGCCAACAACGGCCTTGCTAACAAACAAAGCGAGGAATTATTACACATTTTGGACTATTACGGTCACGTTCTTTTTGTCTTCGGAAGTGGCTTCCTCTTTTTGTCGTGTTATTCTTTTTGTCTCCAGAAGTGGCTTTTTCATTTTGTCGTATCATCAAAGTTTTGTGACCAATGAGAGGTGAAAGAATTTTGAATGAGCCGTCTAAAATAGGCTCCTTTGGTCTATTTAAAAAAGGAATTGATTAACCCAGGCATGGTAGATGTGATTACAAATACTATTAGACTTGGTACTAATACTTGACTTGACTTGGTTGTCTTTCCCATGGATTAGGCCGACTATAAGCTGTCAGGATAGTAATAGTTCTGGGCAACCCTATTCCATCTAAAATCCTGCCCAGGCACTATAGCGTCCCGCAAAAGGCTTGTGTAATCACCATTTGCCCCTGACACGGTATAAATCATCTACAATAGATGCACAGGTCTGCTTTTTCTTGTACTAATAAGAGCTGAGCAAATCTACCGTGCATTTACAAATGGGAGTTACCGTGCATGGGTATTCAAACCGTGCATGCGTTTTTGTATATTTCAAAGCAAAGCATTTTCAGCATGGAACGTCATTTGTTTCGCATTTCGTGATGAACATTTTAACCTGTTCACATGCTGGAACGTGTTGTGAGGCAAACTTCTGTTTTTCACAGGTGGAAAGCATAGCCGGCCCATTTCGACGCATACAGATAGGCTATTTAGTTGTGTACCGCTCTAAGTATCATTTTGAATGCCTGTACTGTTGTACGTAAATTAATTTACTTTGCAACGTAATTATTAAAATTTGGGAGTATGCTCGTGATGTTGAATTTTATTATTTTTCTCTTCCTTTCTTTTATAATCTACTTTTATTACTGAGCGTACACACAACGTCAACTGCATTTTTTTTGAACACGTAACAAGTTTTTAAGTTCCTAATTTGAAAAATATTTCTGGAGAATGCTGCTGAATATATTTGCAGCTGTCGTGTTTTTTGAACACCAACACGTTTTTATTCCTAATTCTAAAAATAATTCTAGAGAATACTGCAATGTATTAATGAAGATAAAACTAAGCTTTGGAAGTGACTACTTCTTAGACACCTCATATATGACCTGTTATGAAAAGCGTGTAACTGCTACACTTTGATCTTTTCTTCTTTAACCGACAACCGATAAAAAAGGAGGAGGTTCTCAAATTGGTTTTATTTTTAATAACTTCATCATTTATAGGCCGATTTGAAAAATTTCACACCCCTGCTCGACAATGTTAAATTATATGTGATGCAAACCTATCCTAAAGTAAGTCATTTCAGACCTGACCTCTAGGGGCATTAATATTATACTGAATTTAATTATGATTTGCTGGTCAGTAGTCAGTAACCAGTAAGGATTAGATGTATATTTTTATTTCAAAAAACAATGATGTGAGTATCGAAAAAAGATTCCCTGAACTTGGGGATAACAGTCTCTACCCTATTTTATTTATTAGTTATTTCCAAAGACATAAATTATCCTGTAATATATATACTAGTGGCATGTCCCGGCTTCACACGGGTGGACATTTATTTTTAAACACATAAATTTAACCTATGTTACTCAGGTTAAGTGTAACTTTCCAAAGGTGAAAGAATTTTTGAAATAGGTGCAGCAGCTTTTGAGTTATTCAGTACAAACGTGCAAAAATACATTATTATGTACTTCTAAATGTAGAGGACCCGTTTTTTTACCCTGAGACCGTAGGTATATGTACTAAACTACATTATTAAAAGAGTAAGGGATAAGACCTGACAGGTCATAAAAGCTATCCGGCATAGTCTTACTAACACTACTGCGGTCAACCCTGCGGAACCCCGAAACCCGCAGTGCACGATTTACACAAAATACATTATCACTCCACGCAATTTCGCTGAAACTTTCAATTATAGTTATTAAAGTAAAAGTAGTAAGGTCGAGTTTTATTAGTTGCGTGGTGGAAAAGGTAAGGTATTGTCGGGGTCATAAGGCTATGTTTACACGGTGAAAGATACGGATGACGGATTGACTGGCCTCGCAACTCATTTGGTAGTAGCTCTGCCTTCTGCTCCGTAGGTCATGGGTTCGATCCCCACCGAGAACAAATACTTGTGTGGTGAACGCAGATGTTTGTTCTTTGGGTGTTATATTATTGTATTTTACGAGTGAGCGTGTTTTTTGCTAATACAACTAGTTGACGTGGCCATCTGCCTTCTAGGTCACGCACGTCAGAAACGTGCCCTATTATGTACTGCCCCACATTTATTAACTTGACAAGTCGGATCTACCCTATAAAGTCTCAAGATCAAGTACAAGTATCCAGTGCCAGAAAAAAAAACTATAATTGAATTGCTACATTGTACATGAGACTCAACTGGCATCGTTATAGCGGGGTGTACAATAACTAAGTATAATACTCTAGTGAGCACTCACACAGATTCAAAACCAGAGCCAGAAACAGAGCCTGTGGTAGGCCTACTATTCATACTAAATCGTGTAATGCGCAGAAATAGAATCAAAGTGCAAATTACTGACAAACATTCAGACGGGTTCAAGACTAATTTGTATGCAAATGTCGGATTTAACCCAAATTTTATGCCTATTGGCGACAATAGAAGCGTGTGGGTTCTAAATAACATTACAAATGTTAATGGTCTTGTTTTATTAGTTTTACTGTGTGTACACTGCATTGGGGAATAAAGGTTGTTGAATGGCGGCCACGAACCGAAAAACGAGTGTATAGGGACGGCACCCACCCACCCTATGGACCGACGACATTGCTAAGACCGCGGGAAGTCGGTGGATGGAAAGAGCTCAGAATCGTTCTTACTGGAAATGTATTGGGGAGGTCTGTGCCCAGCAGTAGACTTCTTCAGGCTGATGATGATGGCACTGCATTGTTTTAGGTATATTGCATTTCTCTCAACGTCTAGAATCAACACTTTTAACACAAAAAAAATGTGTCTCTCCACGAATACTGACAGCAGTAAAAACTTGAATAATTACCCTCCCTGACTTTTGGCAAAGTTTGTAGATCTTTGCCGAAAAGGTGTCAGTGACGGTGACGCGAGTTCATTGGTTTTTTCTCAAAAAATGCTCAAGCCTTAGATGATGTATGTCATCTTAGGCGCCATCAAGAAGTTTTCACTTTAAGCACCGGTGATCAGCTCAAACGCTGTTAAATATGACAGCGATATTTGACAGTGTTTAGCTGATTCGCCATCGCCATCGCTTAGATGTGCGCAGGCATTGAGGATATCTTCTATGCTTGAGAATAAAAGTTGTAAGAATGAAATAAACGAGGGTATCTTTTTTTTGCATCAGGTATGGTAAATAGTATGGTATGGTTTGGAGCAGATCACGCAGAGAAAATTGTTTCGATTTTTCAATTACTTTTTGGTAAATATAAATCTACACAAAAAATGCTATCCTTAGAAATCTGGCAAAAGATTTCGCCAAGGATTTTGCTATTATTACGAATAATCTACCAGCAGTAAAGTATAATGCAATAAGAAAATTCCCAAAAATATATTTCCCCGTTTCCCTTTCCAACAGTTTACCCAACAGTTTACCTACCTCGTATTTATCTAAGCGAACCTCACAAAACGACAAACGATACTAAAACATCCTCCTTAAGTATTTACTCGACAATAAAAACACAAAGTCGATATTTCCTGTGGGAAAGAGGAAACCAAAAAAAATATTTATTCATGTGTAACAACTCTGACATAAAAAGGCACTTATCTGGCGGAGAAACATTCTCTTATTCTCATGTTATTTTTACCAAATCGGGGTTTGTTATAAGGAGACTATCTGACACATCGTCACAAAGTTGATTGTCTATCGATATTCTACACCACTGTTTTGTAAGTACCAAAAAAAATGTCGATATATTAGCAGATATTAGATAGTATCAGCAGATACTGAACACATCCACGAAAAAAAATTTAAGTCATAAAAAAAAATTCTTAAATAACCTCAATTTTTAGTCAAATATTGAGTAATGATTCAACAGGCATAAAAATCATTTCATCCATAAACGCTAAATGCCAAGCGGAACCGAACAGCGTAATTTTTTTTCTCTCTAGTACTACGTAACTAATTTATATCCATAATTTTATGCAGGATTTCTGAAAATTTTAAAATTTAATAACTTTGTCATTTTATCGAAGCTAAAAATTCTGATTGCACATTCATAATGTTCTACCCCTATATTTTTTTTGGTAGTTACAAAATAGTGGTGTATAGGTTTGCATTTTGGGGATTTCAAGTGCGCCTCAAAGAATAGTGATAGCCCTTTCTGTCAATAGACCTCGACGCCCCTTATATTGTCATCGATCCATCAAGTCGCCAATAACAATTTCTTCATCCTTCAGTTCGTTGCAGTATCAGTCACTTTACGTATTATACGTAATACTCTTGATACTTGACTGATACTATTTGATACTTGACCTGAATTAGTTTATTGGAAATACTCATGTCACACGCGCGTGGTAATTATTCTATTGGAATGTAATACGTGTTCGATACTGTTCTAGAAATTCTATCATTTGTAGATTCTTCGCAGTTTCAGGGCAATGGCATATAAATCGTAGGGCATTGCCCTAAGATGCATTGCCCGCGTCCATCAACTTAAAACATACAGATGTTCAGCCTCACGTGCCAGTAATTTCCCCGGCACCCACACCTTTCAAACCGACACACAGCAATGCTGCTTCATGGCAGTAATAGGCATGGCGGTAGTGCTTCTCCGGACAAGCCCTTCAGAATGAGCTTTAAGCTAAAGCTTAAATTCTAAAAGGCTTCTCAACGACATCTTACTAACTTGATAAAACAAAACTTGTTAAAAACATGGTGAGTGTATAGGTATGGATATGAACTGGTTTTATAGACAACTTACTTGGATTGACAGCATGGCCCTCATCTACCACGTGCATACATAGGTGGAGCAGCACCAGAAGAGTTGCAGACAACTGAAACAATAAATATTACTTTATTAATCAATACTCAATTGAATACCAGCCTAGAGTACTAGACTGCAGTCTTCAGAGGTTTAGAGGATGCATCCTTGTTCATAATGGTCCTTGTTCAAAAAATCGGCAAATTTATCATCCGCACTTGACGTGCGGGCAGATTTTTCCGCAAGTAGGCCGCTGGTGGGCCCTTTTTGCGTGACCCTTGACACGTGTGGCTCGAACTTTTTTAGGTTCTACGACACGCCGGTTTCCTCACGATGTTTTCCTTCACCCTTTTGAGAGTACTGGCATAGTGCACATAAAATTTTTCGACAGAAAATCTCATTGGTAGGTACATGTTTGGATTTGAACCCACGACCTTCGGATCAGAAGGCTACCACTAGACTACCACTAGATCTCTTCATAAAAGACCTTCAGCGCAGCCTGCGCCACCTCTGGTGTTCTGTCAGCTCTGTCTGGCTCTGTCTCTGGTTCTGGTGTTGAGTCTGTGTGAGTGTTGACTAAATTAATCCTACGTCAAAACGTCACACACACAGTGTAATGCACTGGTAAGCACTCACACAGTCTCAAAACCAGAGTCAGAGACAGAACCAGCCTGACAGAACTTGTGGTAGGCCTGCCTACAAATGTGATATAATAAAATAATAGGGAAGGACCTCTTAAGGTGCCAGGTCCCAGTGGACATCTTAAGGGTGATGATGAATAAGGATTTACTAAAAAGCCAGTGCTAAATGTCAACCACCCCAACCCACTTGACTAATTATAACGAAGCACGGCATGCCTATTATAATATTATCAAAAGCTGCGTGTTAGAATTAGCATTAATAAAATTTACAACCTGCTGAGCTTTGGCGGTAATTTAATTTTTCCATGATAACAAGCAGGAAAGTGCTATTCTCACGACACCTTTACTCTTTTTCAGAACTTGTTTGAAACTTACATACTATTTGCATAACAAAACACACTGGAACCACTTAAAACCAGGACAGTCGCAGTTGCCTGATTTACTTTTTTGTATACTGATTCTGTGAGCTTAATAAAATAAATATTGTGGACAAATAAGCTTTTACTATGGGAGCCAGAAGGCCTTCCACAAGCTTAAGCCAGATGCAGAGCCAGACAGAGCTTGTGGTAGACTTACAGGATATAAGTCATGAAAGGATACTGGCAGGTTAATAATGTCGAATTTAATTTAGAAGGTACTGTAAGAAGTAATTACCGAGTAGGTACAATAAGCAAAGAAAGTTTATTTAATTTTTATTTTGATGATTTTAATTCTTGAGTAACTCCAGAAAAAGACATACAACATGTTCACGGTTGGAAAAGTACCCATAGCTTTTATGTAGTAGGAAGGGCTCGTCCAAGAGTACTACCACCATGCCTATTTCTGCCGTGAAGCAGCATTGCTGTGTTTCGATTTGAAGGGTGTGGATTGCGATCAACTGAAACGCTGTCAAATATGACAGCGATATTTGACAATATCATTTCAGCTGATCGCTATCGCCGTTGCATAGATGTGCGCAGGTCTTTATTTTACCTGCAACGAAAACTTGCTTTAAAAAACTCAAGTGGCTAAGGAACTTCCATAGCCGACTGTACCTCTTCTGCCAATTTCGTAAACAAGTCAACAACGTTAATTGCTTCAGTTGTTAAATATCTCTTTGTAAAGCTTAATTGGGTGCTAATTAAACGTCTGGCTCAGAACTCTTAAGATTTTTGTAATAAAGCACGAAGTTTAATCACGTTAAATTAAGCTAAATCATTAATAAATTACCTCAAAAATCTAATTATTTTTATATCTGTTTGATACCATCTTAATTATAGCACTAAAGATTTTCGTAAAACATACAAGTATTTATTTAACTAAGACTAATTTTTTAATGTACAAATTTTATCCATCAGATAAATATCCATTTCTTTTTTAGTCTTGTGTAAAACAAAGACTGACATTTTCTTTTTCAACGAATAGAAAAAAATTAGGGTGCCTCAAAGAGGCTCCTTTCGTGCACTTGACACAAATTTTCGACCTTTTTTGGATCTACAACATGCTGTTTCCCTCGCGATGTTTTCCTTCACCGTTTGAGAGCACTGGCATAGTGTACATACATTTTGGGCCGAACAACTCATTATTACACGACTGGATTACGTACGACGTACGACGACTAACCCATGACTTTAGGATCGGGAGGCGGGGGTGGAGCGGCTCTTTCCATACTCATAACGTTACTTTGCAAATGTAAAAATCAGCGCCTAGTCTAAAACTAGCATGATCGTAATAGTAGATCCGCTACAAAATAAAGAGTCGCTAATTTTACGGCACAATGTCGCTATGTATGTGTGTGTGCGATCTCTTTTGAACCGCTTAGTTCACTCTTATAATACCAACTTTAACTCGTTAGACATTACGGCATGTCCAAGTATCATCAAAAAAATGATTCTTGTAAATTTAGTATACTTCTTATGAATGATGATGAATAAGGATTTACTAAAAAGCCAGTGCTAAATGTCAACCACCCCAACCCACTTGACTAATTATAACGAAGCACGGCATGCCTATTATAATATTATCAAAAGCTGCGTGTTAAAATTAGCATTAATAAAATTTACAACCTGCTGAGCTTTGGCGGTAATTTAATTTTTCCATGATAACAAGCAGGAAAGTGCTATTCTCACGACACCTTTACTCTTTTTCAAAACTTGTTTGAAACTTACATACTATTTGCATAACAAAACACACCGGAACCACTTAAAACCAGGACAGTCGCAGTTGCCTGATTTACTTTTTAACCGACTTCCAATCAAAAAGGAGGAGGTTCTCAATTCGATTGTATTTTTATTTTTTATGTTTTTTTTTTTTATTTTTATTTTTAAATGTTTGTTACCGCATAACTTCGTCATTTGTGAGCCGATTTGAAAAATATTTTTTTATCTGAAAGGTACTGCTTCCAGATTGGTCCCATTTTAATTTTATTAAAATCGGTGTTGCCATTTTTTTTTTAAATAATTTTTTTAATGTTTGTAACTGCATGCCTCCGTCATTTATGAACCAATTTAGAAAATTATTTTTTTATTTGGAAGGTTATTCTTACGTCCAGATTGTCCCAAACAAATTTGATTAAAATCGGTTTAGCCGTTTGACAATGAAGTCGGTTTCTCAAGTTTTTTAAACTTATAACTATATATTTCGTAAACAAGTCAACAACGTTAATTGCTTCAGTTGTTAAATATCTCTTTGTAAAGCTTAATTGGGTGCTAATTAAACGTCTGGCTCAGAACTCTTAAGATTTTTGTAATAAAGCACGAAGTTTAATCACGTTAAATTAAGCTAAATCATTAATAAATTACCTCAAAAATCTAATTATTTTTATATCTGTTTGATACCATCTTAATTATAGCACTAAAGATTTTCGTAAAACATACAAGTATTTATTTAACTAAGACTAATTTTTCAATGTACAAATTTTATCCATCAGATAAATATCCATTTCTTTTTTAGGCTTGTTAAAACAAGGACTGACATTTTCTTTTTCAACGAATAGAAAAAAAATAGGGTGCCTCAAAGAGGCTCCTTTCGTGCACTTGACACAAATTTTCGAGCTTTTTTGGTTCTACAACATGCTGTTTCCCTCGCGATGTTTTCCTTCACCGTTTGCACTGGCATAGTGTACATACATTTTGGGCCGAACAACTCATTATTACACGACTGGATTACGTACGACGTACGACGACTAACCCATGACTTTAGGATCGGGAGGCGGGGGTGGAGCGGCTCTTTCCATACTCATAACGTTACTTTGTAAATGTAAAAATCAGCGCCTAGTCTAAAACTAGCATGATCGTAATAGTAGATCCGCTACAAAATAAAGAGTCGCTAATTTTACGGCACAATGTCGCTATGTATGTGTGTGTGCGATCTCTTTTGAACCGCTTAGTTCACTCTTATAATACCAACTTTAACTCGTTAGACATTACGGCATGTCCAAGTATCATCAAAAAAATGATTCTTGTAAATTTAGTATACTAGTACACAACACACTTCTCACAACATAATGTTAATTTAAAACTTTTGAAATAATCTATTCTTAGCGGATTCCTTTTCACTATCACCGCCGGTTCGAGCGGTCGACTATAAAAGGCAGCCGCGCAAGGCGCTCTGACTCATTCTGCGCGTAGCGTTTGGTTGTGACGGACGGTTGTAGAGGCTCATTATGTACTTAGGCATATAATATAATTGGTGTTATTTTCATAGTCGATTCATAGAGGTTTAACGTGTTGGTTAAGTTCTATTGTCAGTAGTTGATTAGTTGGTAATGAAATAACAAATAAATGTGGTTAGGTTAAGTGGTTGATATTTTTAAAAAAGTTGTTTCCTTTCTGTTTCGTAAGATCAGAAAGGTGGGATCACCTATGTGCTTTGATCGTTTTGCTATCCTAAAGTCTGATAAACACGTGGTAAATAATGGTGTCTTTTCATCAGGAATTTTTATTGGCGGGTAAGTAAGTGAAATAATAATGGAACGTGCTAGTCGATCTAGGGATCGTGATATTCTCGTAGATCACGACGCCGTAGGGACAAGTTCCGTGAAGATAGAAGTAGATCGCGTAATAGTTATGTTGGTGGCATTAATGTGTTGGTTACATCTCGGGCTAGGGACCGTTCGGTTATTCGTCAAGAACGGTCATCTAGACGTCGTGAATGCATGCGCAGCCCACCGACTTGCTCACGTAGGCATCATAGCAGATCGCGTGACTGATCGCGTGGCTGATCGCGTAGCCGATCACCTAGCTGATTGCGTGACCGATCGCGTCTCCGATATCATGACGGATCGCGTGACCGATCGCATAGCCGATCGCATGACCAATCGCGTCTCTGATATCATGACGGATCGCGTGACCAATCGCGTGACCGATTGCGTAGCCGATCGCGTGACTGATCGCGTCTCCGATCTTGTGACCGATCGCGTGACTATCGTGCCTCGCGTGATGAGATTTTTAGTCAAATTCTTACGAGATTAGATAAAATCGAGGGTAGGGTTCCACCGTCGTTGTTGTCCACCGATATTCCGTCACAACCTGAAATCGAACGACACGCGTTGACGTCGCTTCCTCAGCCTCTGTTGGCATCAACTTTGTTTAGCCAACAAACAGGATTTACGAAGGAGTTCTCACAAACATCAAAGGTTGAGAGCGAAGCAGACAAACTAGTGAGGGTACTTTCGAAATGAATTTACAACATTTTTACATAATCTTCTTTCGATCAGAGTGTTCATGACTTCGACGCAATACATGGTGTGCAGAGGTCGATCGCAGTCGGTTGATAAACAAATGGGACGAGAGAGAATGTATTGGTCGGATAGGCAGTTATTTACGTGGTGACGCGAAAACTTTGTTGAGTGAGTGGTGACGAATGATAGAACATGGAGCAACTTCAAGGTAGAATTTCACGCGCTGCGTCTGTGTGAGATCGATGTTCCTACCATTTTGTATGGAGTGATGAGATGCTGAGCAATGCTCGCAAGTCACTCTTGTGCCTTAACGTCGTAACGGGTCTTTCAGATGAACTGAGGTCAGCAATTGGAGTGCGAGGTATTACTGACCCGCAGTTTAAGGCAGCCGCAACAAATGCTAAGTTGTTGCCAAAAGATTTGGTGGAGTTCTTGTCTATATTTATACGCTAAGCCTAAGTAAGATACGCGTCAATCTCATGGTTTAAATCGTACACAGGACCAACGCTTTCAGAAGCATGGTCAATCAAAGACATCTGATAAGAAGGTTACGTGTTTCCATTGTGGTAAAGAGGATAGTTCACTTTTTTTCGTTTGCTTGTGGATTTATCTGATTAGGGTGCACTGGTGCACCGCTTTTGTGTCTTGTTACAGCGTACGTTAAATGACAACGTCGAGCCGCTCCAGGTCTCGTCGCAGGCGACCGTCTGGATCACGGAGGACGCGTTCGCTGAGCGGGGGCCTGAGGTCCCGTATCCAGCGCTCCCGTGGTCGCTCGCGGAGTCAGCCGTCGCATCGGCGGCGCTTCCGTGACCAGCGTTCCCGTAGCCGATCGCTTGCGCGATCGCCTCATTGATGCTCCTGTGACCGGCACTCCAGTGACTAGCGTTCCCGTAGCCGATCGCATGCATGATCGCATGCATGATCGCATGCATGATCGCGTGCGCGATCGCAGGCGCGATCACCTCACCGACGCTCTGGTAGCCAGCAACGCCGTAGCCACCGACGCTCGCACGGTCATCGGTCGGACACTCGAGGGCGATGCGTCCACGAGCTACCCCACGTGATGACCACATCAGGCGCCCCCGTTTGCCTGACCAAGCAGGCTGTGGGCATAGCTGTGCTGAGGTACAAGGTAACCCGGTGTGTGAGGAGCGTCCGCAAAGCGTGCGCACGCCTTCCATGCTGCAAGCACCACGGAGTAACTGTGAGTCTTTAGACACTGTTTTATCGCGCTTAAAAGAGTTAGAGAAGCGTTATCTTGACTCGTTGTCTTTTTGAGTCCTTAAATTTTAAGTCGTGTATGCAAAATTTAGGCGTTGAACTCCATAACATAACGCCGGACATGCACCATGCCAATGGCCAAGTAGAACGGTACGTTAGGACTGCCTTAAACATGCTCCAAATCGAGCCTTCTCAAAACGCAAGTGAGCTGAGCGGTTATAGCAACTCTAGCTAATTCTCAACCTCACCTAGCAAAAATCCATGCAGACTTCCGCGTTGAATTTGTTGTTCTAATTTGCGATCCAAACACTGGTACGAGATGTTGCTCTCGGTGCTAGCTCTGCAAATTGCGAAGCTAGGAGACAAATTATAAGGCACAGGACGGTCGAGCGGCTGTCTGAGAATCAAGCATCAATGATGCTCGTGTTAACCGGTAGGGACGGACGTCCCCCACGTGTGTTTCAGAAAGCGATCTCCAATCCTCGGCTGCCGGCTGGGCTGTGCACAGACGCCAGTTCTGTTGGACTTGGCGTCGTGCTAATGAAGGAGCATGCTGGCGGGCCGGTGGACGCGGAGGCGGCGCTGGCGACCTTGGCGCTGCTGCCCGCGCAGCTGGATCGCACGGCGCTGATGGCTGGCAACGTGTCGGGCGCGCTGGCGCTGGTGCTGGCGCTGGCGCTGGAGTTGCCGGTAGAGCGTGGGTGCGGGCGCGAGAGGCGCGCGGTGCCGCTGGTGGTGGTGCGGCTGGCGGAGGCGCTGGACGCGCAGAGAGGCGCGGCGGTGCGGGTGCTGCGGCGTGTGCTGCTGCTGGCGCTGCGCACGTGGGACGCGCGCGCGCACGGCGGCACGTCACACGTGCTGGCGCGCACGCTGGGCTGGCGTCCGAGCGGCGGGCGTCCGAGCTGCTGGCGTCCGAGCGGCGGGCGTCCGAGCTGCTGGCGTCCGAGCTGCTGGCGTCCGAGCTGCTGGTGTCCGAGCTGCTGGCGTCCAAGCGTCGGGCGTCCGAGCTGCTGGCGTCCGAGCTGCTGGCGTCCGAGCGGCGGGCGTCCGAGCTGCTGTTGCTGCGGCGTGGCGAGTGGCGTCAAGCGAACTTTGGGCCTCTGACGTGTCAGGGCAGTAGGCCGCTTTTGGTCTCTGCCTGTGACTTTCCGGCGTCAAGCGAACTTTGGGCCTCTGATGCGTCAGGGCAGTAGGCCGCTTTTGGTCTCTGCCTGTGACTTCCCGGCGTTAAGCGAACTTTGGGCCTCTGACGCGTCAGGGTACCAGACCCCATGGTCTGTACCTGTGACACACTTTAGGCAGTGTATAGCGAGTAATGGAGTCCGGAATCCTTTATTTGAGATACAATGTATCGTTGTTTGTGAAGTACTTTTGTTTCTCATGTTACTCATGTTGCTCATGTTACTCATGTGGCTGATGTTACTCATGATGCTCATGTTACTCATGCGGCTGATGTTGTAGATGTTACTGAAGTGACTGATTTTAATGAAGTTACTGATGTTACTGATGCTACTGATGCGACTGATGTGCCTGATGTGACTGATGTGACTGATGCTACTGATGTGCCTGATGTGACTGATGTGACTGATGTGACTGATGTGACTGATGCTACTGATGTGACTTATGTGACTGATGCTACTGATGTGACTGATGTGGCTGATGTGACTGACGTGACTAATGTTGTGTCTTTATTTCTTGAAGCCTGAAGCTATCCAAAGGTTGTTTTGAACTAATAAATAACTTAAAAGTACTTTTGCTTGTGGACGCTTGAGTGCACGCTTGCGCCCATGACATAAGGAGCTTATTTTATTGAGTTAAGCTGTAAATGCTTACTGCTTTTAAAATTGTTGTTACTTTGTTAAAAGAAATGATCTTTTAATATTTGACTAGCTTCAGACTATGTTGCGCTTGTTTTCAAGTCACTTCAAATCTATTTTTGTTGTGTGTTACAGAGAGTGATCAATCTGATGATGATCAGCCTATAAGGGTTGAACCTCCTACGGTTGATACTGCAGGCGAGGACGCCTTGCTGTCAGGAGAGGCCGTCTTAGCGGATTCCTTTTCACTATCACCGCCGGTTCGAGCGGTCGACTATAAAAGGCAGCCGCGCAAGGCGCTCTGACTCATTCTGCGCGTAGCGTTTGGTTGTGACGGACGGTTGTAGAGGCTCATTATGTACTTAGGCATATAATATAATTGGTGTTATTTTCATAGTCGATTCATAGAGGTTTAACGTGTTGGTTAAGTTCTATTGTCAGTAGTTGATTAGTTGGTAATGAAATAACAAATAAATGTGGTTAGGTTAAGTGGTTGATATTTTTAAAAAAGTTGTTTCCTTTCTGTTTCGTAAGACTATGGTAAACGGTGTTCGTACCACAATTAATAAAACTTAAATATAACATTTATTTTAGCCATATGCATTGTAATACTGTTTGTATAGCCTAATAAAATGAAAAAATGAAAATGTGTGTCGACTCTAATCCCTTTATTTACTGGGCGGGATACATTTATCTAATATCCGCATGATTTATGAAGATCAAACAGTTCACATTAATCTTTGCCTCATTTATTTGGGCCAGACGGCACATTATTGATGAACACGCGGCGTCACCTTCATCTCCATAAACAATCTATTTATATTAAAATTTATCATATCGTGATATATTACGGCGTTCTGCCAAGTTTTGCAAAGTGTTATTGCTATTTCTTGCTCGCACATTTAATCATTTTCGAAAATTACAAACTGCCACAGTTTTGTAAATTGAAATTACAAGTTTCAGCAGCAAATATATATAATTATGGTCGTGTAGTAACCAGACGCTTGGTTGCCCTCATAGGCAACCACGCTCTCATTCCTTAGAGATAGGTGTCACGGCTCTGTTGGCTAACCTGACCAAGTAACCTTGCCTTCTGTGCCTAGGCCGCGGGTTCAATCCCCACCGAGAAAAAAAAGTAGTTTTTTTCGCAGATGTATAATCTCTGTCTGGGTGTTGTATTTTATTCTGAGTATGTATTTATATAAAAAAGTGCATAATAGTATTATATCAATTGGATACAGTTATGCATAGTGAGTCCAAGCGCCATTTTCAGTTTTTTGGGAAATTACATAAACGCGTTTTTATTGGTAGAAGATTTGCATTTGCATCGTCAGAAAGTAAATCTATGTACATCGAAGCTTATATTTGTAATTTAACATGTTACAAGAAAAAAACACAAAATAAGTTTTTATTTTGGAATATATCGTTAAAAATGCACTTGGACTCCCAATAAATATGATGTTCTCATTTTGCAAAACGAGTCCAAGAGACAAAATAATTATTTATTCTGGAAGATTAGCTTTAAGTGCACGTGGAAACGAATTAATATGATGTACTCATTTTGCAAAATGAGTATAAGTATAACATAAAAATGTTTCCTGGACTATTTTCCTATCGTATAATAAAAAAAACCTTTAATTTCCGTATTTACTCAGCATCTTATATTAGATGTTACAGAGGATTGATAAAAATAAATAAAAAACTATTAAAATAGCACTGATAGTATGTCCAGATAATAAAACAATACATCATATTTTAATAAACAATCATAATTTAAAACAACTATCTCAGATATATCTTCAGCTTTCAGACAGACAGAAAAATGATTGATGATATTCTTGGTCAACACCAACCCCAATCCCAGAACATATCAGGTAGGATGTAGGATGGAGTAGGTAAATAATATATAAATCTACTCTTCTTCAATATGTTCCGGATCAAAAACCTAAGTGGCCATCAGCACCTTCAACAACAATATCATCTTCAATCGTGTCATCAGAAATCAAATCTTTGTAAAATGCTATAGCGTCGTTTGAGAGAATATTATGAAACAGTGATTTTAAATCTTTTAGTTTTTTCTCTGAAACATTTTGTCCTTTCCTACTCTTTCTTCTCTTTACATCAATTTCTAAGCTTTCTTCCCCTTCAACTGCTCCTGCCTTGACATAATGAGGCAATGGATGATTTTAGGTTTCCTTTATCTGGTTTATTCTTAACCAATTATTACTGACCTTCTCGCCCACTGTTATCTTTTTTCTGTTGACAATAGCTTTTTTATACTTTTTTGCTATATTGTACGCCCGAAATGGGTAAACCGTTGGAACATAATTACTTTTAAGATCTTTTATACACAGTTTTACAATAAAATATTTTTATCTTTATCTTTATACGTGTATTCTGGCCTTTATTTTTTTTATTCTGTTCTCCGCAACAATTAAGTTGACCAAAGAATTAAGTTTTTGACTTTGGTAAACTAGTATAATATGTGCTTCCTTAAACATGACTTGGGTTCTTCTGCCAGCCTCTCCTTCCACCCAAACAAAGATTACGTTCAGAAGTTACAAACAACTGTCGCGTAGACTACTGATGCGTAACACTACGTCGTTTGGACTAGTAATGTATAATGGAAATGTGCTTTTTCATCATAAAATTTGGTTGTTAGTTTTAAATTGGTTGTTGGACTTGTCTTGCATTTCAAAATACTTAGTTTGCCATAGAAGGCGCTTGGACGGGGTATCAAAAAATACCATTTAGAGTGAAGCTGCCTGCAAGAGTGTTTTTTCTATGGCTTAATTATGCCCTAGTGATTACGAAAATGCGAAAAAATCAAAAAAGGAAATTTGGCGCTTGGACTCCTTATGCATAACTGTATCCAATTATGATCTGGTTCCCATCGTGCAAGTTTTGCTTAGTTTGGTGCTAGATAGTGTTGTGTGGATTAGCCATAATATTTATTTGTCTATATTGATGTAGTAACTATTACTTATATTTCCACAAGCCATCGTCTTTTCTTTCTATACTAAAAGCGATTTCTATAAGATTTTATAAAGAAAACCGAAGAGAAAAAACAAAATAATACGATTTATCATGTTGTAGTGGCTACGAAAATAGAACTATAAAGACTACAAGGCAACTAAGCTAGAATAAAGTATACCTAATGTGATAAAGCTTAAGCCGAACAGACGGTTTATAGGTCAAGAAAAATTGGTTCTTTTGGAAGCCATCATTGCGTTGAGCCGCTTATAAGTGTCGGTTTTATGTTAGCCTTGAGAATAATTATAAGTTTTAAAAACTTGAGAAACCGACTTCATTGCCAAACGGCTAAACCAATTTTAATGAAATTTGTTTGGGACAATCTGGACGTAAGAATAACTTTCCAAATAAAAAAATAATTTTCTGAATCGGTTCATAAATGACGGAGGCATGCAGTTACAAACATTAAAAAAAATATTAAAAAAAATGGCAACACCGATTTTAATAAAATTAAAATGGGACCAATCTGGAAGCAGACAGACGGCAGTACCTTTAAGATAAAAAAATATTTTTTCAAATCGGCTTACAAATGAAGAAGTTATGCGGTAACAAACATAAAAAAAAAAAAACAACCGAATTGAGAACCTCCTCCTTTTTGATTGGAAGTCGGTTAAAAATACAAATCCAAAGTATTTAATACACTATTGTAGACATTAATTTCACTCGAAGACATATACCAACCGTATATTATTAAATACGAGCCGGTATGACCGAGCTTCGCTCGGGTTTAAAAAAAAATAGTATTATTATTTGCCAATAGATGTCAGGAAGAGTCGTATCTTTATTGGCTTATTTTTAATTAACAACGCCTTCTAGCTTGCAGTTAGTTGCTCACAATCGCCAATAGATGGCAGGAACAGTCGTATATGGAGTTTATGTTTGATTATTGCAAAACACCAACTTCTCGTCATTTTCTAAAAATGAATCCTAGCTAGATCGATTTATCGCCCCCAAAAACCCTTGAATAGTAAATTTCGTGAAAATTGTTGGCTCAGTTTCCGAGATCCTAAATATATATATATAAATATATATACAAGATTTTCTCGTTTAAAGGTATAAGATACCTACAACAAAAATGTCAAACAGCGCACTGCACGCTTATGTTTATAAATTCAAAAACCCCAATGCCAATGTGAAACAGACGTGCATGAAATATTAAAAAAGTACGCTTTCTAGGGCTGGGAAGCGATCTATGTTTTTTGGAATTTTGTCAAGAATCGACAGCAAAAACTTAAATTTATATGACACAAAAATATTTTTATCCGCGAGTAGGAGAGCTCTTTGCGAAGAGTTGTCCGGAGAAGCACTACCACCAAGACTATGTATAAAAAAAAACCTCTGCAAAGTGACATTATGAACCAAACATAATCAATTAAGTTACCATATTGTGTTAAGAAATTAGAAACTAAGGCACTATTATAGGCGCCTATTTCAATACAAACTTAATGAAAATACGTCTCTGGAGTGAATCCATTTTCACTAGAGTTGTGACAGTTTTGAAATGGGAATCCAATTTAACTTCCATGGCCTTAGAGAAAAGTTCGGGTCTCATCCCTACCTTGCATTTCCTCGTATATCGTGCCGCGCATGAAACATGGTAAGCGGAAATATTTTATCTTGTCCGTTTTTACGAGAACGAGTTAGTTCTAAACAAACTTCCAGGATGTGTGGCAGAGAGTGCTTTTTTAAATTCAGAACAGCTGCGAGTGGAAATTTAGTTTGTTGGTATAATGTGGTCGGGTTCCACGTTTTGAACAGAGAAATTACGTTGTACTGTTATTAGGAACGGGAGGTGATTACGGTGAATTAATTATGGTCACAACTACATACCTACCTAGCTAGTGTTTATTTAAAATACCTACCTACCTACCTCATGTTATATAATAATTATATTTTTATATTCAAATATTTAATTCGGACCAGCAGTTTCCGAGATTAGCTCGTTCAACCAATCATACAATAAAACTATTTAGCTTTATACTATAATATAGATTTGTCAAAGACAGCGAAAGAACAGTAGAAAGCTTCTCAAATCTCCAAGCTTTCAACTTCAAGATCCTGTAGATCGAAAGCATCTTGAAAACGAAAGAAAAACTACATTGTAGATTGTCAAAGGGAAAAATTAGACCAAACATCTGGAAGTGTACACAAACAGTAATAATATTACTGTAGAATTTTATCTACTGGAAGCGCCAGAAGTGAATCCATTTTACAAACTGAAGCACTAAGCAACTAAGCTTGATTAAAAATGGCAATACTACCACCAGCCAGTGTCTTGCCATTAATCTCTGGACTTATTCCAGGACAAAGTTAAATGGCGGATTTAAATACGCCGGAGTTTTATTTAAGTTTTGGAAGAGCACCCTTAGCAAAGTTTTTTAAAAGAATCATTAAAAGAACGTAGAGATCAAACTGTCTAGTTTCTTGCTTGTTTTTGAAGCTTGGTTGTGTGAAAAGTTTACAAGTTTTATGTACTTTGCTTTCTACTAAAGTACTACCGCACCCTTGCCAATGAAAACAGAAAAAAAAACTTCTAGGAAAAAAAAAAAAAATGTACTGAACAATTGATTTTGCCTAGAAAGATGTTACAGTTTTTGATGGAATTAAAAAAAATAGATATTAAAACTCGTGCTTAAGTTGCCTAAGTATCTCAAGGATACCTACGTACATTCTTGGTATACCTATCTTTAATTGGTTTAGTTTAATCTCCGATCGTTCGGATGGACCAACTTTTTTATGGACGCTAAATATAAAATCGTAGCGTAATGTTACGATTTTTTACTAGGAAAGGACGATGATTCTCACTCCAAACTAACGTCATTCTGGTAAATCAGTATTTCAGTAAACACAAATGAAAACTCTCGATTTGAATTTAGGTTTATATTGTCCTTTAGACAGCGTATTTTTAAAATTGGGTTGGGGAACACTGCTTAGTTTTGAAGTGGTAATCGTTAAAAAATCACGATGCACCTAGTAGTCAGTGCAACACAAATCATTTTTGTAGTTTGTTTGAAAATGGAGCGTAGGCGCTAACAGTATGGCTACAATTTAAGCGATACGCTGGTGATAAGCTGCGATATTTGACACGATAAAAGTGTCGCTAGATTCCGTCGTACCTTAAGACACGCTGTGTCATCACGATAACTTAAATGTTAATGCAATAATGTGATCATTATGGAGCCTTTATTATAGAAAATTGGTACAAACAAACATACTGAACTATAAACAAAGATGGATTGAAACGAAGCTTCTATTGAACAAACTAATTCAAAAGCACTCGCGTATTCAATTCGCGTCAAGTAAGAAATACGTTCTGTACCACCAAGCGATGAATAGAATGTTTTCGATCCTAGAATTTCGAAGACATATCATTGAGATTGAAGCATACCTTTGAAACGCAATATTTCGTACCTGCCTTCAATTTGACTTGCTAAGAGAACAAACTACTTAGGAATTGCTTTCAAATAAAATACCGTATCACACTGTAAAAACACTGCAGTTAAACAAAACAATAACAAAATAACACTTTTAATCCTTTTATCCGAACAACTGTTAGTCACCTCCTGCGGTATGCGAGCGGCGAGAGGGGGAACGAACCACCGGTTTGATTCGCCAGTCTGCTATTCGCAGCTGCAATGGCAACTAGGGAATCATCCCCCTCTCGTCGCTCGCATACCCCAGGAGGTGACTAGCGGTAGAGCGTGTTCTATAAAAAATCAAATCAAAAATCAAAAATGTTTATTTTGGAATAAATATATGGCACAAATAAGGTCAAAGCACGATAACGTTCGCAGAAGTTAGAAACTGTGTCGCGAACATTAACGCCCTCCTCCGACTTAGGGAATTCCAAACTGTAGAAGAATTGAAGCTATAACATAATATAAACTTAATTAAATCTTAATTAAAACAAAATTCTTTGCGTGATTGTGTTTTTGTGTAGAGTGAATGGGTTTGCGTAAGTGTGAAGAGTTAAAAAAATTTGGGGTGGTTCTCCTGGTACGCCAGTCTCATGAGAGTCTGGTTATAGAGAAGAACCTGTAGTGTACATAAATTGTGTCGTTTGTATGTATGGGTAAGGGTGTGTGTGGGTGAGGGTGTGTGTGGGTGAGGGTGTGTGTGTAAATATGGGTATGGGTGCGTGTGTGTGAGTAAATGTGATTTGATATTCTTATTGTATGGGCTTTTTAATATAGTTGTATTAATGAGTGAGAAATCGTGATCGTGATATATGCATACTTATACATTATATTTATATACATATATTTTATTTTATTCTATTCAGCTATCTTCATGAGTTGCTCCGTGTCTTCATAAGACAGAGTTTGAAGCCATTGTTGGCATTTTTGCTTGCATTTATAACTTGTTAAGGGGTATATGTTAATTTTATTGTTAATTCGGTTGTATAATGAGGCACTTAAATAAAAGAAATGGCGACTGGCTAAAGCGGTGCGTCGTTTTTCAATTTTACAGACCAAGTCAGACCTACGTTTAAGGTTATCGTTAAAAGGAAGATAAGCTAACTGTGAATGCTTGCGATTGGTAGTATGTAAAATAAATAGTTGACGGACTGTGAGGACTTGACATAGGGAGTATATTTCTGACGTGGGGAACCAGATAGGTTTGCTTAATAAAACTTTGAGAACGGCTCTCTGAGCTCGTTCGAGTCTTAGCAAATGTGTCTTAGCACAGCCACCCCAAGATGTTATACAATATGTGATGATAGATTGAGCGAGGGCATAATAAATAGTTTTCAATAAGTCAAAATCTACAGATGAGCGAAGATTTTTAAAGACAAATATAAGTTTTCTTACCCGCGAGACGCTAGATTCAATTTGGGATTTCCAAGAAAGGGTGTTGTCTATCATAACTCCAAGGTATTTAAGAGTAGACGCGCGTTCTAAGTTCAAGCAGATGCAGTTAGGTGAAGAAATATGATTTTGGCAAACATGAGCACAGAGAGAGTAAGAGGAGGGCGGTTGCGAGGCAAGGGTGGTTGAGAAAGGAATAAACTTACTTTTAAGAATGTTTAGAGTAAGGAGGTTTGCACTCAGCCAGCTCATTACAGACTTGAGGGCGCTTTCAGCACAGTTTCGGGTATCCTGCCAGTTTTTCCCATGGATAAGGAGTGCTGTGTCGTCAGCGTATGCAACGATTTTACAGTTGGGAAGTGGTAGGTTACAAAGTTCATTTATGTAGATTAAGAAGAGTGTAGGTCCTAAAACACTCCCTTGAGGAACTCCGAAATGGATGCATTCCTCTTCACTTTGGAAACTGTCTATTGTCACAGGCTGCATCCAGTTAACAGTATTTTCAATTTTTATCAGGTGACAGACAATACTCTTTAAAAAGCTCAAGTAATCAAGTCCTATAATATCAAGTCCTTATAATATCGCAAATACCTCACCGTTTCATGGCTCTAATAGCTGAAACTTTGAGCTAAATAGCTACACCTGTGACGTCATTAGATACTTGCAAACTTGTTTTGTTAGTACGTAGGTCGGTAGTAAAGACAAGGTGTTGCTAGGAAATATATTTAACTATAACCGTTGCAAGATTCGAATAAACATCGATGTTCATCACACCAAATGTTTTCTTGGTATCGAACCCACGGCCTACAGCGAAGGCAGATCTACCACTGACTGAGGCGGAGCGGTCAACAATAAAACCTTAGTTGGGGAACTATT
The DNA here is from genome assembly GCA_947578465.1 of Thera obeliscata. Lineage (NCBI taxonomy): Eukaryota > Metazoa > Arthropoda > Insecta > Lepidoptera > Geometridae > Thera > Thera obeliscata. The sequence goes on along the minus strand of OX387928.1, from coordinate 9,426,509 downwards.
TGACAATAGCTGAGGGTCTTTACGTCCCCAAGTTTTAATAAGACTGCTCCCCAAAGACCGTTCTTCAAAAAGTGCCCTGAAAGCCTGAAATAGTGGCGCTCGCTAATCCCAAGTGGGTTGCGATAGTAGAATGTAACCCTTGTTCTGAACAAAATACAAAAAGTAAGTCTTAGTGCACGTTTACATGAGTGCGATTTTTTGGCGCAAACACGCGCGATTCGCGTAAGCGCCGCTTTTTCCTCAAAAACGGGGGGAGCGGAAGCGGCTTGCAGGTGCTGCACGTGTGCAAAGCGGTTTCTACTCAAGCACTGAGCGTACGCTCGCTCTTACATTCCCCCTCCCCTCCCCCCTTCTCTGTTGGTCCCTTACTGATGAGAATTGTGAAGTCGTTGTGGAAGTTTTGGTATGGGTTCCCTTCACTTGCCCTTTCCTTCGGCTTGATGAAGTGTGAGGTTAATCCAGATACGATAGCCAGGTTGTCCGACACCTAGTCTGACCATCGCTTTAGGCTTCATCCTCTTGGTTTTTGGCCCTCTATCTTGCCTGTTACGGTGAGCCTTTCGAAATTATTTGCACCTCTGCGTGCAATGTGTCCAAAGTGTTGCAGTACTCGAAGCATAGCAGATAGCGGACAAGTTGAAGTACATTAATATCGATAAAACGTATTTTTTGTGAATTACATAAACTGTAAATTCAAAAGTTTTTGAAGAGCAAGCGGTGCTTACGCGACTCGCGCGCAGTGTTGCGCCTACTAAAATCGCGTTCGAGTCGCGCTCGTGTGAACGTGCCCTTATTGCTTTGTATCGCTGATCGGGATCTAGATTCGAGGTTTAGATTCCGCTAGGATGCTCTTTAAAGTTTCTGTCTAGTAAGTAACTTTGCAGAGAGTAGTTTGCCTTCCTTTTCTATTTTTCAATACTATAGATTTTATTATCTTGGTTCTTCCAACATCATCATTTTATTCGTTTACAGATGCAATGTGACGTGTTCTCTAGCTAATGTAATATAAACTCAGCAATCTTTCTTTCTGAGATATTTTTTATCTAAATATATATATATATAATTTTTTTTTTTCTATCTGGTTCCGATAGTACAAGTTTTACTTAGTTTGGGGCCAGATGGTGTTGTGTGAATTGTCTAAAGTATTTATTTTATACAACTAGCTGTTGGAACAAGCACATAGCTCACCTGATGTTAAGTGGTAACCATCGCCTATAACAACGCATTGCCTCGTAGGTCACGCACAGGAACGTGCCCTACGATGCACTGCCATATATTAAAAAAACCGTAAAATTGAGGGCTGGTTCCATGGATTGCTAACCAATAAATTATACACTGACGGCTGTTATAAATTATTGACTAGCAAAAATTGTGTTCTGGCATACGATAGAAATTAATGTGGATAGTTAGGCCATACCATTGAACTAAAAGGACAAAAATAGTTTTAACAGTTCTATGGCCATACATTTCTATAGAACTAATGGAATTGACCAAGTTCTAAAAGTACTATAGAACAAATGGGCCAGTTTTCGTTTTATTAGTTCTACCATGGAACTAAAAGGATAAAAAAGTATTAAAAGTTCTATGACGTCACAGTCCTATAGAACAAATGGGAGTTACCGTATTTTACGTGAATACCTACTCATTTTGGTAATTTGAAGTGTAAACCTGTTTGTGACTCATTATGAAGTCAGTTGTTTGCTTATTTTTTAGAAAATTGGCCTGTAAAAATTCATTGCAATGCTGTGACATAATCTCGAATTCTACAAATGTTATACACTTCCTAGTGCAGGCGACTGTACCAAGTTAACCAGCTGTTCTAAAAAGGCTAGCCTAGACCTAGTCAGTAACTTCGTTAGTGACATAAAGCTGATACACCGCGCTTCAATCTTCGTCAGTCATCTGTGAACTGAAGCGGAGTGTCAACTTTTAATTAACACAGCTTGTTACCCGACTGCGATACAGCAAAAGGACGGTTAAGAGTTTATTTGGCTAAGGCTCGGTTTCACGGATGGCTAATAGATAAAATAAATATTTAACAGTTGTTTAACTAAAACTTTTGTTAGAAAATTTTGAGAATAAATCAAATATTTGAAAAGTCAAATATTTGATTGGTCGATTAAGAATCCGTAAAACCGAGCCTATTATAAAAGTTGATACCTCTTCAAAAGTAAGTTTGGGATCTCTACATTGCATTATATTCATAACTTGACTATTAAATTCTGACCACTTTTGGTTGGTTCATATTTAAGCATCGTCAGACTGACTAAAAGTATTTGCACAAATTATCATTAACCCAGAAGAATAAGTGCGTCATAAAGAACAGGAATTTGTAAACTTTCGTGCCAACTTTTAATCGTCGGAAATAAGACTTTATCTCCACCATAATGATTGTCCCGAGTGCCATGTCTCGTGAACGGAACAAGCTGCGAACAAGTTCATGCATTTGCAACATTTTCGCTTCTCCTTAAAAATATCCAGGAAATCGCGTTATAAAGTTTAGCGGTGTTGCAGAGTGGTGGCACAGTTTATATTTTACTAGCAGTTGGTGCCCGAGCTTCGCTCGGTATTTTTTTTTTGGTAAACTGTTGTTGTGAATTATATTTAAATACGAATTACTTACATACTGATTTAATATTAATATTTTTCGATCTTACCGACATAATTATAAACTCCACTACTCGTCAATAGATGGCGTTCTCTCTCCCACTAACTCATGACTTAATCAACAGATTGCGCTAGGAGTTATGATTTTATGATAAAGTTGATTATTTACTTTACGATTAGGGGGACATTTTCTAAAAATGAATCCTATCTAGATCGTTTTATCGTCCCCGAAAACCCTTGTATACTTAATTTCATGATGAAATCGTTGGCTCAGTTTCCGAGATCCTAAATATATATATATAATATATATATATGCAAGATTTTCTCGTTTAAAGGTATAAGATAATAATCACTTGCAGTAGTTGCACATTGGATACTTTCTTACGTTTGAAATCACAATACGTTTGCACGCGGCACCATCAACTGACCGATTCGCTGAAAGTAATATACACGCGTCTGTGTATGCGTGAATTTCGGGTTACTCATAAGTTGATTTACTGTTTAAGGGTGGAAACATACTGTGACTGTGACTAGGTGTTTCACAAAGCTTTTGATGCAATTTTAACGTGAAGTTGCTTTAGAAAATTACTTATACCAGGCGTAACCTACTTTGTAGCTTGTTTAAATAGGTTTTTACTAAAAAAGCTACATTTTGTACACGATTAAAATCAGGCTTATGTAAATTAGGTTGAAGGTTGTGCTTAGTTAGGTGCAGTTTTAAATATGCACGGAAATTTGAGTTGGCACATGAAATAATATTTTCATTTTTAATCAGTACTCAAGTACTCACACTCAAACCTAAAATTATAACCTTAAAAAAGGTGATTTGTGGATAGATGGCGCTGTGTGAATCTTCTGCCAAATAAAGTCTGAGCTAATTAAAAACGTTACAAAAGCTTGAAAAACTCACTTCATGGTCAAACTGCTGAACCTATTTTGAAGATATTTCTATAAATTATTTTATAATTTTAAATTCGTAAATTAGTCAAGAATAAACCTTTAGAATTCTAAAATAATTTAAAAAAAATACAACCTAATTAAGAGCCTCCTCCTTTTTTTTTTGAAGTCGGTTAAAATGACGCTGGCACAGCTTAACGTTAAGTATAACTCAAAACTTTCGAAACCAAATTTACTTACTCATCCCCGTAAGTTTAATTCGGTATGATATGTATCGCAAACGTTAATGTAATTAAATGATGGATAGCATCCGATGACATTCCGTCTCAATTAGTCGCGAATTGGCGTTTGGTCTCGAGAGTATCAATGGTAGTCTGGCACAGCTCAAGAAAAACAGCTGGTGAAAATGTTTTGTTGGTTTAATATCCAACTTTCGTAGAACATAATTTTTTTCCACATATTTGTTTCTGGGTCAGCATGATTAAGCATTCTTTTTAACCGACTTCAAGTAAAAAGGAGGAGGTTTACAATTGGGTTGCATTTTTTTTAATGTTTGTTATTCAATAATTTCGTCATTTAATTTTATGAGCTGATTTAAAAAAAAATATCTGGAAGGTACTTTATGATTGGTCCCATAGAAAATTCATCATTATCGATTTAGCAGTTTGGCGATGAAGTCGGTCTCTCAAGTTTTTAAACTTATAATAGTACTAAATTAAAAAGCTTTTTCAAATAAAACATGTATTGTGTCGAGAGCAAGAAAGAAGCCTATTCGAGGCACACTTACAATATTTGAAAGAACCAGTGACACGATGAGAAGAAGAAGAAGTAGAATCACAAAGACTTTTATAATGTCCCAAAAGTTAAGAGCCAAGCGGGATTTGAACTCGTGACCTTCCCCTTGGTACGGGGAGCGCTGACCGCTGCGCCATCGGATCCTATCTTTGTGATCTCCCTAAGTCTAATAAACACATAAAATCAATAAAAATAAGAAGTAGTATGATAAAAAAAAATTGTTCACATCCACCATAACTACTAGGTATCCCAATTCCCAAGTTGAGACTAACCTAGCTCCTACGGTTTTAAGCTGCAGAGTTGTATGTAGGTATTAATTAATTGTATCGCCATCTCTTGGGATGTTGGGATGGATTAATCCAATCCTAAAAATTGATTTTAAAAACTCTTATTTTCACATTGGAACATATGCCAGTTGTAATGCTAGACTTGGCTCTGACTAACCTTTCAGATATATAAATCTTCATGCAACAAAATATCTCTGGTAATTTCTAGTCAAACTCAAACTCAAAATTGTCTTTAATCAATGACATTGCAAGAATCACTTTGAAACGTATTAAAGCTAGGTGAGTCTAGGTCTGTCTAGGTGCCAGCTCCACGCAACCAGGCTAGTGTCTGTGATTGTCTGTCGCAACACAATTTTTGACTGGCCTCACAGCTCAGTTGGTAGTAGCTCTGCCTTTTGTGCCATAGGCCGTGGATCCCCATCGATAACAAATATTTTTGTGGTTAACATAGATGTTTGTGTAAGTGTTTGTATTTTATGTATGTAATTACAAAAAAAATGTACACATAATATCAGTTACCTGGTTCCCACAGCTCTCCTTAATTTGGGGCTATATAGTGTTGTGTTGACTGACCACAATAATTTATTATTTATACAAGTAGATTGACTGTGGGTGAGTACATAGTGAGAATGAATAAGTGTCTCTTCATGAATGTATTTGCACGAGTTCTCAGTTCTTACGCACGACTGGATAAGAAATCGCGGCTATCTTTCTACATCAACGCGGCGGGCATAAAGCTTTTTACTGCGTCATTGTAAGATAACAAATAAAGATAAGATAAATAGTTCGCTATTTATGTAACTGCGAAGCTTTTTCAAAGAAGGAAATAGCTTCATGGCCTTAATCTCCAGCCACTATAGATTCCCCTCAGATACTGTTGTATCAAGTACACACTCAAGACTGTTTAAGTCTTCGATTATGTAAAACAAAATCTAAGGAAAACAGAATTAAATAAATAATGTAGACAATCCACACACCAATATCTAGCTCCAAATTAAGTAGAGCTTGTAATATGGGAACCAGATAGCTGATATAATACTGACATGTATATTTTTTTGTAATAACATACTAAGAATACAATATAACACACAGAAAAAGAACAAGCATCTGCGTTCACCACATAATTTTTTGTTCTCGGTGGGGATCGAAACCACGACCAACTGAGCTGAGAGGCCAAAGAGTTTTATAGTGATTCAATTTGTTATAATCAGATTCTTGTGTTTTAGGGTTTAAAAGAATAGGCGAGAGAAAATCTTCCAATTTCTCATTATGGTTCACAAAATTCATGATATTTATCCGAACTTTGAAGTTGTTTGAACATAAATGCTTGGCATCAATTAACTTGATTCTTCTGATGAGGATGAAGGTCTCGGTAGATTGACAACAAAGTGAAATAAAAAAGCGGCCAAGTGCGAGTCGGACTCGCCCATGAAGGGTTCCGTAGCAGTAAGTAATATAACATAGAGTTCTAGAAGTTCTAGTAGTTCGTCGAAAGGTAAATTGCGGTTTACGATTTATGACGTATAAAAAAAACTACTGACTAGATCTCGTTCAAACCAAATATCGTTGGAAGTTTCCATAGTAACAACATATTTTTTTTTTAACTTTAGCAGTCACTTATTTTAGAAGTTAGAGGGGGGGGGACCAACTTTTTTCCACTTTGGAAGTGTCTCTCGCGCAAACTATTCAGTTTAGAAAAAAACAATATTAAAAACCTCAACATCATTTTTAAAGACCTACGGACATACGGACGGACAGACAGACAGACAGACAGACAGACAGTTCGGCAAGTTTATCATGCGCACTTGATGTGCGGGCAGGTTTTTCCGCAAGTAGGCCGCTGGTGGGCCCTTTTTGCGTGACCCTTGACACGTGTTGCTCGAACTTTCTTAGGTTCTACAACACGCCGGTTTCCTCACGATGTTTTCCTTCACCGTTTTGAGAGTACTGGCATAGTGTAAATAAATTTTTCGATAGAAAAACTCATTGGTACACGAGTGGATTTGAACCCACGACCTTAGGATCGGAAGGCGGGGCCACTACCACTAGACCACCAGTGCTCTCGACAGACAGACAGACAGACAGACAGACATGACGAATCTATAAGGGTTCCGTTTTTACCATTTGGCTACGGAACCCTAAAAATAAAATTTCCGTTTTCTTTTCTTATGAAGAATTGGAACTTAGCACCTCTAAGCATTCAAAAAATAATTATCTATGCCTTAACTTTGAATACATAATTATTCGGTTCGTTGTCTCTAAGAAAGATGATATCTGATGGTTTCAGGAAAATACATAATAAGGAAAAATCAGCACTGAATTTCGCGGAATCTTCTTATTTAAAATGTTCGTGTTCTGAGTGACTTCAACTCCTAAAAATATTTATGCCTTCAACATTTTTCTGAGTGTACCTTCACTGTAGTCATTTGTAAACATGCAAACAATTAAAACTTGGCGCGTTTGAGCATATTTTAGGTAGGAAAAAAAAATTAACTCACCTGTCATGTAACCGACACCTCTTCGGTAAAGATTGACAAACTTCACCAAAAGTGGGGGGGGGGGGGGGATTATTGTGGAAGTTTTCACATTCCCAGAGTGCTACGATGTTTTTTTTAAAGAAAAATGTAAGGTGCCGTGCAGCAAGATGAATGGTCCATCCATAATTATAAGTTTATAAAACTTGAGAAACCGACTTCATTGTCAAACGGCTAAACCGATTTTAATCAAACTTGTTTGGGACAATCTGGACGTAAGCATAACCTTCCAAATAAAAAAAATATTTTCTAAATCGGTTCATAAATGACGGAGGCATGCAGTTACAAACATAAAAAAAATTATTTAAAAAAAAATGGCAACACCGATTTTAATAAAATTAAAATGGGACCAATCTGGAAGCAGTACCTTTCAGATAAAAAAATAATTTTTCAAATCGGCTCATAAATGACGAAGTTATGCGGTAACAAACATTTAAAAAAAAAATAAAAAAATAAAAATAAAAAAAAAAATACAACCGAATTGAGAACCTCCTCCTTTTTGATTGGAAGTTGGTTAAAAAAAATAGTAGGAATCAAGCCGTAGTTTGTTGCCTGTTCTTCTAGTCTCGCTCGCTTAGAACTGGCACCTAGACAACCGAGCTTCAAGACGTTTCAAAATATGATCCTTGTGATACCATTCAATAAAGACATATTTGATTTTGACTTTGGACAACATCCTCAAAGGTGTGGAGTGGAAATGGATTAGAAAAACGCAGGATCGTGTTAGAAGGCAAAAACTAAGGGAGGCCTAGACCCATCAGTGGGTGAGGCCAGGTTGTGAATGATAATGATGAAAGTAAAGCAAACGATAATAGTATTGTAATCTTTTTAAGAGCAAGAGCGCTGCGAAACGCTCATGAATACACAGTGCGATGAGGGTGATGGCCCGTGAAGAAATGCTTTAAACAAATACCTATTTTAGAAGAACGCGCCGGAAAATGTTCCTTTTATCTATCAAAGAGGCTATGAAAAAAATACATGAGAATTTGTCAAACCGTCGGTCGTCAACCTGCATTTTTGATCGTTAGCTAGATTCCTCATTTTTTTCTTACAGTTTGTTTATACAACTAGCTTATGGAACAAGCATAATAATATGACCCACTGATGTTAAGTGAAAGAAAGATAGACAAACATTTTATTGACCTAAAGAACTAGATTATAATAATTTAGGGTACTGCCCACCTGTAGGCACATAAAATATAAATAAGCCAAAAAATTAAGCTAATTAAAAAGGAAAAGTTATGCAACATAAATAAAAAAACAGATAAGAAGGCATGTGTCATAGGTTTTACTACCGAAAATGAAAGTAAAGCTATTTTCTGGATATGAAAATAAAATGTAAATGTACGAAAAGAGTGACGAGTGCCTAAATTTCCATGAAAAATGAGTGCTTATGTAAATCCTGCTCACGAACCCTTTGACACAGCCACTGAAGCACCGATCCATTTCAAGCAAATCTCTTTTGTCCTTTCAATAAATAATGTAATCAAACTCTTAGTATGCGAATAGAACCCTTATTTAATCACCATTAGGGCCGTCCCGAGCAATTGACGGGCATTAGATCCAGCTCCATATGTGGTAAGGTGAAATAACGGCTTTCCTAACTAAGATTTACGTTAGGCAAATAAAGGGGAACGCTTAATTCAATATGAGTGAGATTCCTTTGAATATTTTCTACTGGTTTTGGATGTCGGTAAACTCATGACTCAAGGTTAAGGTTAAAAATATGTTTAATTAGTTGTATTACAAGAATCACTTTAAAACTTGTGGACTGGAGACAATTAATAAAGTCTACAATAGAAATTAATCTATCTACCTTATTAAATGTTTGGTGTCTGTCTGGGTGTTATTTGTATCCCACTAATATTAAAAATGTAAAAGTTTATGGATGGATGTTTGTTACTCAATAACGCCAGAAAGGTTAAACAGATCTGTAAGAAATTTAGGATACAGATAGATTATAGTATGGAATAGCACATAAGATACTTTTATCTCGATAACAACGGAAGCAGGGTGTAACGGGAACGGAACGAACGAAGCCGCGGGTGCTCGCGAGGTCTAAGTATTTACAACATCAAATATGTAAGTATTATATCAGGTGTTACCCATCTGCTTAGTCTACTATTAGGTAAGTGTTGCGTGTGTGCATACTCCACAATTTTTTTATTTTTGTTACGAAAAGAAGTCTAACACTTTGCTATAAAAACCAGGGATTAGTCTGTAACCGACCACACAATGCAATCAATGATCGTCCTTCCATCTTCCTATTCATGAGTGTCATTTTAGAACCCTCATAATAACACAATAGAAACAGGGACCCAAATAGAACCATTCCAGTGAAGCGGATCTCACAATTCAATCGTTGGCCGTAAAAGGGTACCCATTTACAGTTCACTGAAGACAAAATTTGACTCTTATTCATTATACAGGGTGTATGTATTCTTGTAATTACACAAGTAGCTGTCATAATAAAAAATACCTCACAGCTACATCAAGACAACAGACACTCTCTGTCTACCGCCAATCCCCAGGAGGCCTCAGGAGGAAAATTGAGGCTAAAGAAAAACCCACTCACAAAAAACTCACCGGATTACATCGTACCTGCAGAAGAACTCCCTGCAAGACCACAACACTACCCAACTCCAAACTAAGCAGAGCTTGTAATATCGGAACCAGGTAGCTGATATAATACACGAATACATTTTTTTTTTAAATACATACTTAGAATACAATATAGCACCCAGACAGAGAACAAACATGTGTGTTCACCACACAAATATTTGTTGTGGCGCAGAAGGCAGAGCCACTATCAACTGAGCTAGAGGCCAGCCGACTGAGCTAGAAGCCTATAAAGAACGCGTTATTTAAAAATTCAAAATAGTTTGAACCTTCGACACAACACGACGGTGCCCTTTCAAAATTCATTTCAAATAAAAACATACCTACTAAAGTGGCTAATATTTGCTTTGTACTGTTGGTAAATTATCTAGCCAGTTAAGCTTTAGCCACGGGCAAAATATACTTTAGCTAACGATTTACCAACAAAAACAACGCCTGATTAAATTCAGCTTAACGGCTTCCATAGTTTTCGACCAATCAACATGGCGAACGGACAAAGGGACTAATGTCAGTTGCGCTAATTTAGCTTCGTTTGTTGTTTCAATTAAAAAACTGATATCTATTGGGTGAAAGTCACGTGACTAGGAGAGTGATGAGTATGATTGTTTATATGGATATTTGGGTAGAGGTAGGTCAAAGAAAAGATGGATGAACAGTGTGAAAGATGACATGGATAAGAAAGAAGTGAATACAGAGATGACGGATTATTTATTTAACTTTTAGTGCAGTAAATATATATTATTATGTTTTTTTCTTTTTCTTAAGACTTGTTTAAAGAAGTTCAGTTTTTGGTTCTATTTGTTTTGTTATCGAAAAGGGCTCAAGAGGGCTCGAAATCCATACAAATTTGATTAAAAATCGTTGAACAAAATACTAAAATAAATAAATAATAGAGAAATTATTCGGATTTTCTTAATTGTTAACATCTTATTTATTTAAAAGCATGACGTGGGGTTGTAGATTTTCCATTATCTCAAGTACAAGGTAGTGTAGCTTTTTTGTCTTTTTACAACTGACTTACCAACTACCAAACACACTTTGTTGTAGTGTAGTATTAAACTCGTTTTGTTCAGAGGCCCCAGCTGGACTGAGCATTCCGAACAAAACTTCTGTAAACGTATCGTTGCTTCCTACATTCGATAGACATCCCAGGAGAAGCCAAATGTTTGCGATCCAGTACTGACTGTCACAGCAAAAATGAAATTAACTGCCTCATTCTTTAATGTAGGTTATGTATTTTTCACTTTTCCTTCAACGTATTTTGCATTCAACTTTTCCTGACTCTCAATCTGGTTTACGATTAGTTTCAGCCTAAGTGGACTGGAACATCACTACTAATAATATTATTTTGTTTTGAGAAAGTATAATACAAAAAAAGGTAAGGAACCAAGCCGTAGTTTGTTGCCTGTTCTGCTAGCCTTAGTCGCCTGGAGCTGGCACCTAGACTCACGTAACTTTAAGACGTTTCAAAGTGATCGTAATGATACTATTAAATAAAAACTTAATTGACTTTGACTTTCTATAAAACCTTGCGTAAATCTAGCATTGTTGTCAAAGTTAGCGACTGTGTGTGTGGATGTATGCAAACCTTTGTGACAAAACTGACCGCTATTGCCATCGTAGATTAATTATATGCAGGGCTTAAGAGGTCTAGGGAAAGTCTCACAAATGTCTGAGCCAGAGTTTGTCAGCCGCACCTTTGATTGCCTGTGTCATGGTAGTGTGGCAGTAGTAGTGTAGAGTATCATTGCAGCAACACGCTTCAAGATTAATCAAACTTACCCGTTGGAAGTTGAACATAAACTCTGCGGTATTGTTCTGAGTAAGATCGACAGTTCTGAACACGATAGCATTGAATGCATACAACGTGCTTGAGTGGATGCTGAAATTCACTTTATAATTAACTCACAAGTTTTGGCATAGTTTGTCTTTCCCGGTATTTGCTTTTTGCCTCTGGCGTAAATCGAAGCATAGTAATTATATCTTCCATTTTTTGATTTATTTATCTTATACAAAATACATAATCGAATTATTATCTATTTAGAGCAATAAGGAAACCTCTATAGTTTTTAGGGACAATGCTTTTTTTTACTATACTTGCGTTTGACTGCAATTCCACATCCAATGTTAAGTGATGATGCGGTCGACGGTGTAGCACGCTTACCTAGAAGATATATTTTTATTTAACCGAAACAAAAATAAGCTTTGGCATTCTTGGATAAGAAGTTTGTACCTAAGCATCATCTTCTTATGCGCATACCATCACATTTACTTAAAATATGTTTAAAATTCAGAATAAGAAAAATTGTACAGAAATTGAAACCATATATTACAAAATGTTATTACAGTGTTCTCAGAGATATAAATCTTTTTGTTTTCATAAGGAAAACTTTCAAAGCTAGAGTTGCTAGAACATCAAGTTAATGCCCAAGAAACATGGATAGTCCATGTCAGATTTACGAGGACAACTGGTCATATGTTATCATCATTCGGCCATTTGGTGCGGGCACCATATTGCACCATTTTATTGCCCAAGTTAGCTGAGATGATTTGTGAGTTTACGACATAAATTTGTTTATGAGTAGGATGAACCAGGAACATAAAGAACTAGTTCAGTGTATTTCTTGTAGGAAATACTTTATTGGTTGTACTTTGAATTTATTGAACTGAGTCAAACTTCTATGATCAATTTATTTAACTTCAGCGGAACTACTTGATTGAAAGTATTTTGATTTATACTTTTGATATAAAACTGATCGCAATTTTATGATCAATTTATTGCGTTTGCGTAACTAAATAAAGAAGAGCTGAAAGTGGTTTTATGGGTCCAGTTTTACAGTCTTCGTCGCGTAGATCTGCTACAAAAGCGCTTACTTTCCAAAACCCGATTTCGGCGCGATGACACACAATTTATTCGACCTCCGCCCTCCACCTCAAAACAACTATTCACAGTACTTTATTGCGGTAATAAAAGACTGTCTTGAAAAGGTTTACCTGAACCCTAAAAAATGTTGCTACTCGAAACTTCTACGAGTGGATAAATCTAGTTTCGCGCCAAGGAGTATTATGGTTCCGGCTTATTACCGGTGCGGTGAAGTCGTGTTATGAGTTTTAAGTTAAGGGGTGCTAAGGATGTGGACCACTAAAGGCCTGCGCACACCTAGATCGCTGGCGATAGCGATCAATAAAACGCTGTCAAATATCGCTGTCAAATTTGACAGCATTTCACTGATCGCCGACGCCAGCGGCCTAGGTGTGCGCAGGCCTTAAGAATACAAAAAATAGAGGTTAAATTGACGAAAAAGTGTGGCTCTGGACAAAAACTCTGAACACAAAGTTTTGGGTGTCATTATTGAAGGAAAGGTTAAAAATCTTCTACTTTACTACTTTTACTAGATTAAACTTTTTTACTAGATTATGTACCCCGACAAATCTTAATTTAAGAAAAAGAAGAACGGTTGTACATTCTATAATTTTCGTTACAGTTTGGAGGTAGTTTGGCTTAACCAGTTCTCCTACACAATATCACAGATAACCCACAGGGTATGTTTATCTTCCTTGGCGTGGCCGCACCAAACAAACAGTTCCCGACTGACTATAGGTTAGCATTCGTTTGCAATTCTGTTGCAAACGCCTTGTGTGAACGCTTTATGCTAAGTAGTGGAGGTTGGTCGCAAACTGTATGCCCATTGCGGCTAAGCTTTTTAGCCTGTTTCTATTTGTAATTGCCCTATCGTTATCATATGTTAACTAGACAATTTTTCTTAAAAAAGGTTTAACTCTTTAGTAGACAAGCGTCACGGCTCAGTTGGTAGCAACGAGAAAAAATATCTGTGTGCAAATGTATGTTCTCTGTCTCGGTGTTATATTGTATTCGCTATTTTCGATCAATAAAAAAAAACATGGAGCCCTTTCTTGACGTCCAGCTGCTAAGCTGTCCAGTTGAAAATCTGTTCATAGTTGCTCCGGAGGCATTATTATTATCGTTAATAAATCTTAGGATGCAAAACCTTATAAATTCGACGACTTTGTTTATCAGATCCTGCTACTTGTGGAGAATCCAGTGGTTAATTCCATTCATCAATCGGTTTTTTTTAAGTTGTTATCCTAGTCGATGTGCCTCTGTAATACTTAATCTTAACAAAGTTATTCAGCCAACAGTGGCAGATAATTAATAAGTAGGTACAAGAACTCTATCTTATCTCTATCTTTCTATCTTCTTAGAACTCTCAGTGGCTATATGCTCAATCTACTCTATAGCACACCATCGGACGTACTCTGTGAGATAATAGATTTTTTATGTGTCGAGGTAACCGCTGAACATCCAATAGGCAGTCTACTTGGACCACTAAAACCCCATTAAAAATAACCACCATAAAACTACGGCTAATTCTCTAGTATGCTTGAAAACAGCGTCGAAAAGACTAATGGGGTTTAGGTTTATGATTATTGGGTTTTTACAACCGACTGAGCGATAAGATTTATGGTCAGAAAACGTTCTTAAACGTTATAAGTAAGAAATAAAAAAAACTACAGGTTATATTTTGCCAGTTAAATAGAGCAATTTGAAATGAGAGCCTATCTCTATCGCCACTAAGCATTTATTTCTACAAAAGAAAGATAAAATTTCGACAAGGGGTAATGGTAAAATTATGCTGTAGCCCTCATAAAAAGTGACACTTGAATTGGCTACGCTACGCGTTTGTAAACGCTGTTGATTTACGAGAGTAATATGAAAACGAAATAAGCATTGTCTAGAGATATTTTTTCAGACCACGTTCCATTTCTATATCAAACGACAATCCCATACATTTTCGAAATTTATCCTGTCACTTTCATATCAATACCAAGGTCACAACCGACGTGACGCCGGTCACGGCTCCTTATAAGTGAGTGCACTATTTTAACAAACAACGGGATATTTACCATGATTTAATGTTGTGAGTTTAGACTCCCGATATTTCGGCACAGTTGCATGCACCATAATCACGGGTTGAGTGGTTAAAGCCATGATAGCTTCAAAACTTATATGTGAGTGAATGCATGAGCTTTTTGTAAATCTAACCCACACGTCAACAGCTCAATAAATTTCGTCTCAGATTTCTATCTTCTATTCGGGCGACGCTATAAAGTGAATCAATAGATAAACATCGCACATTTCACCTTTATCTTGACTATAAACTTAACGAGGCAGTTGAACCGGTTTCTATAAACTGCTAGTTATTTTAACCTTTAAACCAAGTTTCTGCTGACAATATTTACTGAGATTGATACCCTGCTAGACGCTATTTAAAAAAAAAACTGTGTTATATAATAATACACAACACAACACTATCTCTCACAACAACACAACACTATCTGGTACCAAGCTAAGCAGAGCTTGTACTATGGGATCCAGAAAGCTGATATACTAACTGATATACCTTTTTTTTGTAATTATAATTAACTAGTGGCCACCTGCAGCTTCGTTTACCCCGTTCCTGTTAAAAAGTATTCTATGCTGCTCCTGGTTCTAAGCTACCTGCCCACCAACTTTCAGCCAAATCGTTTCAGCCGTTCTTGAGTTATAAAATAGTGTTACACGACTTTCTTCTATGTATAGAGATAGATAGATAAGTATTTTTAATCGTATCGTAAAAATTACACTATAGTGACGCTATATCCTTCAATACGTGCAGAGCTGATTAGCCATGGATTGCCTCTCGATGTTTTTGTTCACCGTTTAAGAGCACTAGCATTGTGTAAATAATTTTCCTGAGCATAAGTACACGGCTGGATTTGAGCCCGCGATCTTAGGATCGGAAGTCACTACCTGCAGGTCATACAACATAATAAATAAGGTCAATTATTTTAGTCAGTAAAGCCACCTAATTCTGTTTACTTACTCAAGCTTTCTAAATTATTTGCGCTCTTGTTCGAACCTGTAATTCAATTCATAGCAATATACCAGTCGACTACGACGTAGCACTTTGCTACGATCTCGTAGCATGCCTACGTGAAATTATATTTATTTTCCTTTCTGACAATCGTAAAACACACAGGTTAACCTAGTTACTTCACATACACGTGTGTATGTTGGCCTTTCTGTCTGTCTGACAGTTATTGTCATATTCTTCCCTTTCTCGTGTCACTATTTCTTCCAAACTAGTGTAGTGAAATGATTTTGTGCACTTTTCAAACTTTTATGATCATATCACATACTGAATTTAGCACACGGGAAAATGAATAAAATAAGTGATAAATACCCGTGTAATAGATTCAGTATGATTTTGTGCACCGTCAAAGTGGCTCTTTTCGTGCACTTGGCATATGTTTTCAACCTTTTTACATTCTACGACATGCCAGTTCTCGAACAATGTCTATTATCACCCTTTGAGAGTACTAGCGATAATGTATTTCATTTTTGGACAGAAAAACTCTTTGGCACAAGACCGGATGTTCCGGCCCACGACACACTGACCGCGTAGAAGAGAAACCATCAAATGTCACTGTCAAGCTGACGTTTTCGCCTTTTGAAGAAACACAATCAAGAAGAAGCAATACTGTCATTGATACGATACCGGCGCCACGTAGAAACTTTGTAACATCATCATAAAATTAAGATAAATTTGGAGAACAACTAATTAAAACTACTATTATTCCAGCTCATGCTTTCATTCAAACCAAATAGAAGAGAAAAGGAGATTACACGCAACAAACTTGGTGACCCTAGACGTGATATTTTGGACAACGCAGGGAGGCTCGAACATCCATCTGGAGAGAGGTGAAACAATCCAAAAACCGAAGGAAGTTAGCCCCATTCCCATCCATCCATATCCATAAATATCAACTTCGCTTCTTTGTGTAATTGGAGTCAATTTTTTCTCTTTACTTTTTCTTGGTTGGATTTACCGCCATTAACCTAACAAGTCAATGTGCCAAATTTAATCTTCTAAAATCTTAGTGAATCACAGCCCATCCATCACAATATCGTCTTACACAGTTAGTTTAACATATTGGCCAACTGTTTCAGGCATTTCTCGGGTGAAAACCGGTAAGAATTGCGAGCTATAAGCGCCGCCATCACCTGGTGTCGGTGCCGCCGCATGCGCTTGAGTCGGCGTCCAGTGTGCCTGTGCTTACTGTGCTGAGCTTTGGCAAAGTGCTTGTGCAGCATAGCGCGAACAAGGTTGTATTCATTGCATTGCTTTCATATAACATATCCTACAAAAATAAAGTTGGATCCAGTCATTGTTTGTGCCTACCATGTCTGAACTAAAGGACCTCATTGCTCAAAGAGGTCGCATTAAGACTCGCATTACATCATTTGAGAAGTTTGTAAAGCCTCTGTATGAATCTAAGTTGACAAAAAATCAATACAATGAAATTACATTGCGGCTAAATAAGTTCCAAGAGCTTTCATACAGTTTTGATGAGTTACAATCTAAAATAGAATGCTTGGATCTTGCTGGTGATCATATGAGTGAAAGGGAGGAAGTAGAAAATAGGTTTTTTTATCTCATTGCACGAACTCAAGAAACGCTTCAAACATTTGATGCTAAAGAAAAAAATAATTGTGAAACTGCATCAGCTTCTCAAATGTCCCAGTGCTCACATCATCACCAACATCTAAAGCTGCCAACAATCAAAGTCCTTCCATTTAATGGTGAACCAGGTAAATGGTTAGAATTTAGAGATACATACTCATCACTTATTCATGAAAATGATAGCATTGATAATGTTAGTAAATTTCATTACTTGAAATCATACCTTGAGGGAACGGCAAAGGGGGTTATATCTTCCTTATCAGTTACAACGGCTAACTACCCTATTGCGTGGACTCTTTTGTGTGATAGATTTAATAACAAAAGGTTACTTATATATGAGCATATCAAGTGTTTATTTTCATTAGAGCCTATGGCTAAAGAATCTGATAAGGGCCTCCGTGGCATGATTGATGCAATTTCCAAAAATTTAAGTGCGTTGAATTCTTTGGATGAGCCCACTGCTAGTTGGGACTCAATGATAATATACATGGCTTCTGAGAAGTTGGACCCTGAAACTGCTAGGGATTGGGAGGAGCATAGGAGTTCTTTAGAAAAAGCTTCACTAGATAAGTTCTTTGATTTTATTCGTAAACGGGCAACTGTTTTAGAAACAGTCCGTGCTAGTAAACATTCTAAGTGTGAAAAACGGAACAATATGATAAAATCCAAGTCCTTCATGGCCTCTTCACCTGAGTCATCTCCAGGCCTCTCTCATGGTCCATCTTATGGTGCTGCTCAACATAACTGCATATCCTGTAAACAAAATCACAAATTATATGAGTGCGTCAAATTTAAAACATTACCTATTGAAGACCGTATTATAAAGGTTGGTGAATGGAAATTGTGTAACAATTGTCTGCGTACAGGCCACAGGTCGTCTCAGTGTAGGCTCGGTGGTTGTCGTATCTGCTACAAAAAACATAACACTGTATTACATAGACAGTCATCTCTACAAACAAACGCACAACCACAACAACAATGTCATGAAGAAACTACATCTCTACTGACTACTGCTACTGTTTCAAACCATGACTTACCTTCTTCTTCTTCTTCTTTTATGCCCCGCCAGGAGGGTGGGGAGTCTTCTTGTGTAGTCAGCATGTCTTCCGTCTCCTTTGATCAGGTTCTTCTGTCTACAGCCTTGGTTGAAGTTACAATTGATGGAAAGACGTTTAAATTAAAGGCTTTGCTAGACAGCGGAAGCCAGTCTTCTTTTATAACCGAATCTGCCTTAGCTAGAATTGGTCTCAATAAAATAAAAACTCAAAAACGATGCGTCTCAGGCTTAAGCAATTCTGTCATCAATATCACAGAATATTGCAGTTTTGTGATTAAGTCTTCATACAATTCTTTTAGTGTACCAGTTACTTGTTTTGTGATCCCGTTGATAACGGATCAATTACCTCATTTAGAAATCCGAGTTCAGGAGTTAGGCATTCCAAGTCATATTCAGTTAGCAGACCCAAACTTCTTTAGCCCGTCTGACATTGACATGCTTCTAGGAGCCGATGTCTTTTGGGAACTTATTGGTTCATCTCAAATCAGATTGGGTCCTAACAATAAAGCGCTTTTACGTGAAACCCAACTCGGATGGATAGTAGCTGGCCCCATGGGGGGAAAAATCAGCGGCAAGTCAAACCGCATGGTTTGCAACTTTAGTCAAAACATTCAACAGCAGCTTTCAAAGTTTTGGGAACTTGAAGAGGTGCCAGTTGAGGTGCCTCCGTCGATCGAACATGAGTATTGTGAAACCCTCTTTACCAAAACGACTTACCGTGATGCAAATGGTAGATTTTGCGTTCAGTTGCCTCTTCGCGATTTGCCAAGTGTCCTAGGTGAATCATACCATATTGCTGAAAAACGATTACTTCAGGTAGAACGAAAATTGAGTAAATCGCCTTCATTGCGAACAGAGTACAATAAATTCATGAAAGAATATGAACACTTAGGGCACATGAGCGAAGTAGCTAAACCTTCATCTGGCTGCTACCTGCCTCATCATGCAGTGATTAGGGAAAGCAGTGAAACTACCAAGGTAAGGGTGGTCTTTGATGCGTCCGCGGACACGTCATCAGGTGTTTCTCTCAATGACATTCAATATGTAGGTCCAGTGGTCCAAGATGACTTGTTTTCGATCTTGTTAAGATTCAGGCAGCACCGCTATGTGGTTTCAGCCGACGTTGAAAAGATGTATCGTCAAATCGAAGTTAATCGCCTGCAGCGCCCTCTACAAATGATTTTGTGGCGCGAAAATGAAAATCTTCCTATTAAAGTCTTCGAGTTGAACACTGTTACCTATGGAACTGCTTCTGCGCCATTTCTTAGCACAAGATGTCTTCTTCAGCTAGCAAACGAATGTCCTGATAAACCTATAGCTCAACTAATTAAAAGTGATTTTTATGTCGATGATTTTTTATCCGGAAGTAGCGAAGAAGAAGAGCTTCGGACAATTATAAACTCCGTCACACAGATTCTCCAGTCGGCGGGCTTGCCACTGCGCAAATTCCGCACGAATGCGCCTTCTATTGTACTCAACAATCCAAGTTCTGCAATTCCTAAAGTACTAGACTCTACTTCTCCTTCCAGTGCGCTGGGTCTAAAGTGGGACCCAGGTGCTGACGTCTTTAACTTCTCTATAAATATTGAGAATCCTTCTCAAGCAACGAAAAGAACGATTCTATCGAATTCATCGAAACTCTTCGATCCACTTGGATTATTAAGTCCGTGTACTATAATCCCCAAGATGATCCTTCAGAAATTGTGGATTTCGAATCTAAATTGGGACGATCCCGTTGCTCAAGAAATTGAAACATCGTGGCTTGACTTCGTTCATAATTTAAATAACTTATCGTCTCTAAAAATACCTAGGTATGTTCTTTGTGTTGAACCTGAAACCATCGAAATGCATGTCTTCTGTGACGCTTCTGAGGTTGCGTATGGTACATGCCTCTACCTACGATCAATAGATAGGTCTGGCCAGGTTCAAACTAATTTGCTTTGCGCAAAAACGAAGGTCGCGCCTTTGAAGCCACAAACCATTCCTCGTTTGGAACTGTGTGGGGCCGTATTAGCTGCTCGTCTGTCTTATAAAGTCTTAAAGGCTCTTAGACTCCGCATCGACAACGTCTTCTACTGGTCGGACTCTTCTGTAGTCCTTGGTTGGCTTTCTTCGCATGCACGTGACCTGAAAACATTTGTGTCAAATCGGGTCGCTGAAGTTCAGCAGCTCACGTCGTCTGGTTCCTGGAGACATGTTCCTGGAATTCAAAATCCTGCAGATCTAGCCTCGCGCGGCTTAGATCCTAAGCACATCAGTGAAGCTACCTTATGGTGGCATGGTCCTTCTTTTCTGCTAGAGGATAAAGTTAATTGGCCCGACAGAATTAAAATTTCTAAACAACTGCCTGAAGTTAAATCTAGCTCTAATGGATTAATTCCTAAAACTACATGTACTAAACCTACAACATGCACTACAGCTACAAACATTGCCTCTGTTCAGTCAGTTGGCATAGCCAACTTCGAGAAACACTCGAAATTGACTACACTTCAACGAAGCATAGCTTATGTGTATAGATTCATCTACAATTTAAAACATGCAAAATCTAAACGTAGCGGTCATTTAACTGCTGAAGAGCTGGAAGCTGCTCTTCATTGCATAATCAAACAACATCAAGCCGAATGTTTCGGTACTGAAATAAATTTAATGAAAAATAAAAAATGCTTACCTGCTAAGTCAGGGTTGCTTTCTCTAAGGCCCTTCGTAGATGATACCGGTGTCCTTCGTGTAGGGGGCCGCATCCAAGGTGCATCTGAAACATACAACAAAATACATCCTATTTTATTAGAGTCAAAGCACAATCTTACTAAGCTATTGTTTGCTCACGAACATAAAAGACTTCTGCATTGTGGTCCGCAATTACTTCTAACTAATATTCGACAAAATTATTGGCCCATTACTGGTAGGCGATTAGCTAGAAGCACAGTCAATAATTGTAAGTTATGCAGAGTTGTCAAAGCAAAAACACTAAATCCCATTATGGGAAACTTACCTCTTCCTAGGGTAACTCCGAACTTACCTTTCCAGGTTTCAGGCGTCGACTTCGCAGGACCATTTCCAATACGTGATCGCGTTGGCCGTGGTTGTAAAATTATTAAAAGCTACCTGTGCATATTCGTATGTTTCTCAACGCGCGCCTTACATTTGGAAATTGCATCGGACATGAGTTCGGAGATTTTTATTCTTTGTCTTAAGCGTTTCATTTCCCGTAGAGGAAAACCAAGCGAGATTTATTGCGATAACGGTCGAAACTTCGTAGGCGCAAACAATGATTTTAGTCAATTCCTTCAGACAAGCAATGAATCAGTCTCTGCATTTGCCGCCGACGAAGGCATATCGTTCAAATTCTCACCGGCTTACACCCCACATTTCGGTGGGCTTTGGGAAGCCGGCGTCAAATCGGCAAAGCACCACCTAACTAGAATGTTAGGAAATACTCACCTCACATACGAGGAATTATCGACTTTATTCATTCAAATCGAAGCGATTTTGAATTCAAGGCCCCTTTGTCCGCTTTCTTCAGATCCTACTGACCTCTTTCCTCTCACTCCGGGCCACTTCCTGATCGGTAAGCCACTCACCTCTCTGCCTACGCCACCGCTGCTCGACGCCGATACAAACCGCTTAAATCGATACCAAGAAATTGAGCAGATGCGACAGCATTTCTGGGAAAGATGGCGCAAGGAATTCCTGAGCGAGCTACAGCAACGAGCCAAATGGAGGGTCAATCAAGGGGAGCTGCTGGAAGGCGATATGGTGATTCTTAAAGAAGCCAACCTGCCTCCACTCAAGTGGAAAATGGGGAGAATCCATCATCTTTACCCTGGACCGGATGGCGTTTCGCGCGTAGCAGACGTCTTCACGTCGAAAGGAGTCGTACGTCGAGCTATTTCAAACTTAAGCCCTCTACCTATGGGAAATCCCGATGCAGATGGGAGTCCTCGAGCACCCAAGGTCGTCGAGAGGGGGGAATATGTTCCGGCCCACGACACACTGACCGCGTAGAAGAGAAACCATCAAATGTCACTGTCAAGCTGACGTTTTCGCCTTTTGAAGAAACACAATCAAGAAGAAGCAATACTGTCATTGATACGATACCGGCGCCACGTAGAAACTTTGTAACATCATCATAAAATTAAGATAAATTTGGAGAACAACTAATTAAAACTACTATTATTCCAGCTCATGCTTTCATTCAAACCAAATAGAAGAGAAAAGGAGATTACACGCAACACCGGATATAAACCTACTACCTTAGGATTGGAAGACGAGCCGCTACCAATAGGCCACCAGTGCTCTCTATCGCCAAATTAAATCCCGCTTTCACAGGCTAAGCTATAGATAAGGGCATGTCCACATGCGATGTGGTTAGGTCACTAAATCTTCGTTAAGCGTGACGACATATGGCACGGACCCTTGTCGTATGTGAAACACACTATTATACGAGGACTATGGAACATGTTTTAACTATAGTGGTTTAAAATCAAAACAATGCCCATTTTCATGAAGATTTTAGTCTTGTAATTTATCATTATCACACTGTTTAATTTTAGTAAAAGGTTTGCTCCATTTAGTTAGCAAATTCAGTTTATAACATAAATTTTCATCTAAAATTTTTGTTAGAGCACTTCGATTAATTTATACGGCAAACTAATTAATTAAAAAGTAAAACGAATGGATTTCTTTAACAATAAATTGATTACATTAGCTCCAAAGCAGCCATTTATTTAAATAAGTCACGGCTTAGAATTTTCAATTTTCGCGCAATTTATTCGATTCAAAAATGTGTCTGCGCTTCGAGTTCTTGCAATTAACAAAATTACTTTTTTCGTTTGAATAGCGAAATAAATTGGTGATATTTTTCACCGGCCTTTAAAAAGGATAATAATTGTGTCCCACTGTTGCCAACTTTGTCTAGATTAATGACCATATTTTATTACTAGGTTGAGGGCACTGTTTACATTTATCTTTTGACAAAATGAAATGCTGTTTACTTCGAATGGTTTGGAAATCTTTTGAAACTTATTTTACTAGTATTTAAACCTCTCCGTGGCTGTTAAATAACAAGCTTTTTTCATTCATTAAAACAACCGTAAATTACTTAGCACAAACAATTATGAGTGTATGTAGTGTGTGTTGACGGGCTTTAAAATAGTGTGTGTGTTGCAGCCTGACAAAAAAGTGAAGGAGAAGAAGAAGACATACAAGTGATAGTTCAGCTCATAATAGTATTTTTATACCTACTAGTGGACCCGACAGACGTTGTCCTGCTTGATCATGAGTTTATTATTATTATTATTTTTGATTAATTTGTGAATCTAAACCAACCACCCAAACGCATACAAAAATTATATTAAAAACATTCAACTTTTTAAAGATAGTAGGTATATTTATAAAGCTTGGTATTACTTTAAATATTATTTTAAATTGTTTTCCTGCTAAAAATATTTATAATCCGCAAACCACATCATTATTATTCTTGTCCGTAAAACAGTGTAGGTAGAACTAAAGCCATGAAAATCACTGGAATTTTCCTCGTAATGTTCATTAGGTGAAAAAACAAAAGAATTTTTATAATATTATTTTATTTATGGCCGTTGGTTGAAAGGCATGGTTTAATTAAGACCAAGACCATCGTCGATGTGCTTCTCGGTTGCATATAGATATATAGAAAATACTTTATTGCACACAACAAATTATAAAAGTACAGGTACATAAAAAAAACTTAAAACTATTTGCCTCATGCAATGGGCGGTCTTATCGCTAAACAAGCGATCTTTACCGGACAACCTAACACACATAAGAACCCTTTGAAAGATAATAAAATTACTGAATTTATTTATCGAATATCGTGAGCCTCTTGAGTGCAATCCGGCTGCTTGCGATTTTAGACAAATAAGTATAGTATAGGATCCTGCTATAGAAGGACCTTCACCGAGCTGGTTATTTAATGAAACGTATTTTATATTTAATTAAACATGCCAATAAATGTATTCTATATGGGTTGCCTATCAAATTTCAGTCCAGGATATGATTAATAATTAATAAAAAAAAATTATTGTTTTTTTGACTTTCCACCGGTTTGTTTATTAGACAAATTCTATAGGTACCAATCGAAAGTATAGACCCCATAGAATATGCAAACGTTAGGTTGCCTATTTTTTTCCGGTCACAACTCTCGGGTAGCCAGGGATAAACAGGTAAATCGATACTAGCATTTTGCACCGGTATCTTTATTGAATAAAAATACTGGGGTCTATACTTTCGATTGGTATAGAATTTGTTTAATAAACAAACCAGTGGAAGTTTTTTTTTTTTTTTAAATTATTAATTAGTAATAATTATCCTGGACTGAAATTTGATAGGCAACCCATACAGAATATATTTATTGGCATGTTTAATTATATATAAAATACGTTTCATTAAATAACCAGCTCGGTGAAGGTCCTTCTATAGCGGGATCTTGCCCCCGAATACTGAAACGCAACTCAGATTTAAGCACGTCTCAAGCGACGAATATTTGACAGATTTTCATTGAAAACTGTCAAATATTCGTCGCTTGAGACGTGCTTAAATCTGAGTTGCGTTTCAGTATTCGGGGGTTAGACTAGTACTTTGTTATACCTTTCAAAAGATCAAAGTTCGTGAGTGAGATTTTGTTTTACGGAGTTCAGCGTCAAACGACTAGGCAATCAATTGAATAGATAAGATAATGCTTTATTAAGAACAAAAACCAGTTTCCACCATGGTTCTTCTATATAAAAACGATGACATCTGCAGAAGTTAAAAAACTGTGTGCGAATGGATAATAAAAACAGTTGGCTGTGAAATTGAACATAATCATGCTGCCTAGGTTAGCTGTATACCTAAAGTCGATAGCAGTCAATATTAGGTATAGTTTACTGATGTGTTGATTAATGCTTAATTGGATTGTAATTAAACACGTTGATAGTATCAATCACTTAAGGCCTGCGCACACCTAGTTCGCTGGCGAACGCGATCAATGAAACGCTGTCAAATATCGCTGTCAAATCTCAAATCTGACAGCGATATTTGACAGCATTTCACTGATCGCTACCGCCAGCGAACTAGGTGTGCGCAGGCCTTTAGGAGTTGAACGCATAAATCACAACATTTAAACACAATGTAATTTTCTTCTTCTTCGTTGATGTATTGTAAGCAAACAATATTATTTACACAAAGCATAAAAAATCACGGTTTTACAAAACAAGTGTATTAAAAAAAACTTGAGAAATTCATTTAATAAAAGTTATGGCTGTATTTCCTTAACGTCATCTGGAAGGGATACCTACAGCACAAGTCTGCATAGACTTAGTGTAGGGTCTTGAATTATCTTAATCTGTTACTTAAAAACCATTATTAATTTATGATTACCTAAATTATGTCGTATGTATCAAATTGTAATATTTATGTGTGCTTATTGTTAAATAAATTTAACTTATCTTCATGGCTAAACTGCTGAACCGATTTCGATGAAATTCAAAGAGAGATGCCACTCCTAAATTTGATGTCTAACTTTTTTGAGGAAGATGCACGAAAGTTACAAGCTCGCACAGTGTGAGCGAGGAGAGACGACTGGCGACCCGACACCAAAAACATACGCAAATTTGATCTGAAAATTATAACCTTTCAGATAAAAAAAACTGTATTACATTTACAGAGTGAGTTTTTTCGATTGTCCTCTAAGGCAAAAACCTAAAAAGCTATAGAAGCCCTCAGAGAGCGATTGAAGACTCACCCTATATAATTATATGGAAAAGAGACCACAGTTTAGTTTTATGACTAGCCAGTTTCCACACGATGTTTTCCCCCGTTACAAGCAAGTGGTTACTGCCACAATAAATGGAAAAAATCTCGACCCCTACTTACACTCCCACAATAGCGCGAAAGTTTTTCCCGGATATTTTCTGTAGTATATTATTCGTCAAGTGTGAATGGACTTGGGTAGGAGCTGTTCTTAATCTCTTCCTTATTCGCAAGTTTCACAAAATAATGAATAGAAGACTTATACGCTTTGCTTAGTTTGGGGCTAGATAGGTAACGTTGTGCGGAATGTTTACCTAAGTTTTTTTTTTTGTTTGAGCGACCGACCCAAAATTTTGTCCAAATTTCCGAGTGATAAAGGTTTTTTTAGACAAGAATTGTTTTTATTTGGAAGTTTTTTTATTTAAGTTTTGTTTTTATCGCTTTCAGCGATAAGGCCACCCATTGTATCTATATTTGTAATGTTTCTTTTATATTATGTTCTTCTTTCTTCTTATGTGTATTAATCTATCTATCGTTTATAAGAAGCCGCAGAGATAGTACCTAAAAACAAGCAATAGTGATAACAGTACATATTGTAAAATAAGTCGTTGCTTGCTTATCGCTTACTGTCATGCAAGTTGATTGTCGTACTGCTTTATTTTTAATTCATCTATTTTTCACAGGGAGAAGCCATAGATTACATGTTCCTAAGTAATAGCCTTGTCGTCTTAATAAAATATTTTAATATTATATTAAGAGCCACAAAGTTTTTAATAGGTATTCAATAAATATCCATCACTTGAGTCTGAAAAAGTGCTTTAAAATAGTCGCAGTTCAAGTAAACCTTTGGTAGTTCAAGTAATTGCTCTCAATATTATTAATGATAAAGTAGCTTTTTATAAAAATGAAATGGGAAGCAACTTTTTTAAATTCACTACTGGATCATAGTATTTCAGTATGTTTTTTTTTCTCTAAATAATATATCCATAATCTAATGAAGGTCGCAAAAATATCGTGAATTGATAAAACCACCAGATAGACGTTGATGCGGGTTCTTTCCGGTCTGGGCTCCTTTCAAACCATAACGCTATCAAAAATGTACAGTCTGTACAATCTCTTTCCTTATTCTCATGACAAAACCTTGTATAGTAAGGTGTATGACACACGACATCGCTTGCCGCGGTGCGTTGGTTCATGGACAGTGCGGCCTAACATTACACTTCAAAATTAGTAATGTTTTGTATTATTGCGCACTCAATCTATCGGTTTTAGGATCCATATTATGAAGGAAAATACGTCGCGTATTTATAATCTCGTTACGTCACAACAGACAAATATATATAACAAAACATTTAACCTTTCACACACAACCGATGATTCGTTCGTGCGTCGTTGGTACAATTTTCGTACGCTCGACGCGCTTTCTGTCAGATGTGGCTCAACCCTTAGCACCACGACATCTACTTTTCGGTTTGGAGACATTATTAGTTGTCTATATAAATCACATGGACCAGTAGAAACAGTGACATTCACCTATAAGTGACATGGACTGAAAACATAATTGAACTCTGATATTCGTCGTGCATCACACCTCTAAGATTGCTGAACCTTTGTAATGTTTCTCCGAAACATAATTAGTTGTACTCTACATTTCATTTTTAATTGTTTTATACTAATGTATGATGAAAAAGTTGAAATGTGCGAGCGAAAAGTTTTTGACAGTGGTAAGATTCTACGCCGTGGCAGTCGTTTGTAAGCCGCCTAAAATAAGATGTTCTACCGTCTTTATGTAACAGCTCTGACTTTTTACGTGGATGCGACAAAGGATCAACTTCGTTCCCATCACACAAATTATTCCAAAGGCGCGGTGGAACTTTGCGCGGATAGACGAAATCCAGGCAGGTAAATTTGATGGTTAAACAAACTTACCAAGTGACGTTTGTCCATAATTATACAAGACGGTTACATCCGAAAGATTAATTTTAACACTTTGTAGTTTCACTTCTCAATGTACTAGGCATCACATAATTTTCAGAGCTGTAAAATAAAAACGTTAATACCTACAAGCCCTACCATCTATATCTATCTCGCTCACGCGGCCCGCGCCAAGCTCATTTCTTCAGAGACACTTATATCGTACGTAAGTCAGGGTATAATCATTCGGGTTCGGGTGGGACTTTATAATCTTTCGGATGTAACCGTCTTGTATAATTATGGACAAACGTCACTTGGTAAGTTTGTTTAACCATCAATTATACTACGACGGTTACATCCTTTAGATTAATTTTAACACTTTGTAGATGTTTAGCGCTATAACGATGTAAGTGACAATAAAATTTCAGTGAATAAGACTGTTTAATTAAACAACTAAATAAAGTTCTCTCAACAGAGAGACATAACTTCCAGCGCATCATTAGATAAAGCACAATAAAATAATGAAGTACTTATCAGAATTACCAATTGCCTCGGCAAATACATTGCTTTCGATGTTTATTATTGGTCGACTATAAAACTCTCACAACACACAATGAGTTTTCTAACCAATTTTTATAATGTTGATTCAGATCCCTTCGCGCTTAGCCGCCGATGAGGACGCATGCCATAGGCTGTGTGTGGAATAAACGATGGTATTGAAACCACTATTGGACAAAATCCGTTTTATCTGTTAGGTTATTGTTGAAGCATTAGCGTTATGGAAGGGTTTCTTTGTTGCAAGAAATAGCCTGTCAAAAAAATAAGGGTATGATCAAAATGGGTGGAAGTCGATTTTGGTCAAATCGTTCACACAAATTTCTATTCTCGACCCCCTACTTCTATATTAGATACTTAAACGAATTAGTGATAGCGTCTGTGTTCGTTGTGCATTTGCCAATGCGAGGAGAACCACCATCATCGTTTTTTGTAAGAATGTCTAAAGGCTGACCCTCATTCGAATAGAAGTTTGAAAGATGGTCGAGTACAAGGCTCGGATTCCAATTTTTTTTTTTTTTTTTTTTGAAATATTGTTTACTCCTAATAACCCTTTCATGAATTTAAACAGCCTGTCATCCTGACTTATGAGTTTACCTAATATAAAAGCAAGAGCAGAACAGCACCTACTTAAAGTAGGTCCGGAAAGTCCGGACGCATATTCATTGACTAAAAAATCAATGACCTTTGAAATGTAACTTTCAAAAAGTTAGTTTCCAATGCAGTATTTCCAGACACAGTATAGAGTGTATAGGATCCTGAAAGGTGACAAGAATAATGCATAGCTGCTCCAGGTTACCTTATCTGCTTTGAGAGAAAGGTTTAAACAGATGGACACCATGGCTGATTATTAGATCAGTATGGAACATTCATTATTCCAGTAGTAGCATCTGATTCGACTAGAATTTTTCGTTAAAATGTATAAATTGACGAAAAAAGGTGGAAATGCTTCCAAAACTGAAATGTCAGTATACTCCAGTCAAGAATAAACGCATCAGTACGAAAACCAGAAGGATCTTGTTTCTAAAAAAATATATATAAGTATGACACTAAAAGTTTAGTCTAGTAGCGAACATGTCGATTTTGGTTTCAAACAAAAATAACCTCATCAAAGCCTGATTGAGACAGGCTTTATTCTGTGTCGTTCTCACTATTGTTTTTCGATTTTTTGAGAAATAGCGTAAATATGTAGCTTCCGTGGCTCGCACCACTGGCAAATTGTTTTACTTATACACCTACGAAATAGCCTTCGTTAGGTAATTGGAAGAAAACACAAATTACAGAATAACTATTGGGATAGCCAGTGTCGCCCAAACTTGAGCTTATACTCTTATTTGCATACGAATATGGTGGTAGTCGCAAACCAAAGAATTAGACATGATTTTACATAATTACATATATATATTTTAGATTTATATAAAACAGTAAAAAAGTGGGCTTGTGAAAGCTGTTCCCACTTCCCGTACAAACGGCGAATGATCGCCTTTCTAATCACTCTTCTCTTCTCTTCTATATTCTGTGAGAAAAAACCTTGCTAAGAAAAACTTTTCATTTATTAAGCGTTTCCATACGGGCAAATTTAAGGTCATGGTACATGAGTTCTAATTAAAAAACCCAAAAACGAATGTTTTCGACTTGGAATATATTGGTTTTCTTTGCCAATTCTGAGGATTTAATAATTATGCAGCTTTTTTAACTGATAAAGTATGCTATTATCTGTGTCTATGCAGATGAATAATCTAGATACATTTAGTGTGTATTTATTGCCAATGCTGAGGTGTGCATTAGATATAGGAGAACCACCGCGTATTGGGGCGTAATCAATATTCTTCATAATTATAAATTGAGCATGAGCAGGCACTTCCTAGATTCTATGACAGAACCAGAGGATATCAACTTTTGAACGACCAAACATAGCTGCAAGCCTCAAAGTTTTATAGAATCGGCTTAATAAATTGGATTTCAAATCCATTAACATACTACAATACTGGGAGCTATAGTTGTATCTTCCCATAAAAAAGCACAGGGTGACAGAATCTATCCGCATGAATTATTACCTCGAATGAGGCTTGCGTTTCTTGAACGCTGGTTTGGACGCAGGTGGGGCTCGGTGCTCTGCAGGCGGTGGTCTCCTCCCCTGCTAAGACTGATACCCTTGTTGGTATGAGTACCCTTGTTGAGCCTGGTATCAGGTCTTCGGCCTGACGAGTGAGAGCGGTGAGCTTAATTCGTCTTATCCGGAGGCCGGATTTTTTCGCTGTTTTTGTAGCCTTAATATTGTCTGCCAGGTTAGTGCCAAAAAGATAAGCATCTTTTTAAACATTGACTACTGCAGTATTGAACTTCTTGTCAAAAGGCAACGTTACTAGTTTCCTTCGAGTCTGAGTGTTTTCAAAATGCAAAATGATCTAGAAAGATCATACAATGGCATACTTCGGGAAACCCGAGCTCTTCATCTACATGAGAGAAGAAGCCATGTTGGCAAGGTCTACAATCCCCAACCCTAGTTGGTTTTGAGATTTCTCCATCAGTTAGCCACGATTACTCAAGGTTTCATCAATCAATGGACCGCAGCAATCTCTAAGTTGAGTTTTGACTTTAAGCAAAAATAAAAAAATCAGTATTAGATTATTTTTTACTAATGACTCTCTGGCTTCCTTGGTCATACCTTCCACCAGAATCCTACCCCATCGTTTAGCGATTTCTGCTTTGACGGCCGGCCCAAAGGCGTACTGGCAAGGAAGTCATGGGTCCCATGCTTGTCTGCGGAAGTAATGGCATTCTCTGTACTGTTAGCGTCGTCGTCAAGTACTACAATACGGGATTGTAAGCGATTGTCCGACAAATCTAATTGCGAGGAGTCATCTGGCGATGGAGACCTACTGGTCGTACCGTGAAAGTTACGAAAAAGCGTACTTTCATAAAAGCCATAACGCAGAATACACAATCTGCAGTATGCAGTTGTTTATATTTTAACGTCATTGGTCGTCATCACGTGACGACACAAGACTGGGCGTTATCAGCCATGATCACGTCATGGAGTATAACGCAGGAATATTATCAGTCACTTGCAGCCAGTGTTATCAGCCAAGATCACGTCCTGGAGTATAACGCAGGAATATTGCCAGTCAGTGTTATCAGCCAAGATCACGTCATGGAGTATAACATGAGGATAATATCAGTGAATTTCACTCAATGCACAGCGTAAATATAATGTGCAGTGCGCTGCGTAGCGGTTCGAAAGAAAACAACGAGATACAAATGTATTCAATTCATAAAAGCCGGCTATCCAGGTTTTATCAGTACCTAGTCTACACGAAATGCACGATAACCAGAAAAATAACACAAAAGACAAAATGAGGGTAAACCTCAAAAAACATGAGAAAAAATTTTCCAAGACATAAAGATTTACTGTAAATCTATATTTTAACGTAATATTATTATATAAGAAACACCTATTATTACGTAATAGGTACGTTCTACAAGTAAATATTTATGAAGTCTTTAAAGAACATAGTAACTGACTAACCTTCATCTTCCGTAGACGATGTGGATCCTCGTAAACGTTTTTCTAGACGTCTTATCTTCTTTCTTAATACATAATCGTCACTGCGTTTACGTTTACCTATTCTGCAATCTTTTTCGTTGAAATTTCTGACGAAAAACACTAGTATTGAAATTTTTGATGTAGCGATGCCCGCACATAAAAAAGGAATGAGCTTGGCGCGGGCCGCGTGAGCGAGATAGATATAGATGGTAGGGCTTGTAGGTATTAACGTTTTTATTTTACAGCTCTGAAAATTATGTGATGCCTAGTACATTGAGAAGTGAAACTACAAAGTGTTAAAATTAATCTAAAGGATGTAACCGTCGTAGTATAATTGTAGCTATCCTCCAGATATTGGCTTCCTCGTCGATTTATATCAAACCCAAGTCATTTCTTAAGTAGGGTCCTGTAAGTGGCTCGCTCCTGGATATATTTGAATAATTTGTGGAAACAGTTTTTAGAGTGCGATTTTTATTGTTTTTTTTACTTGAAATCACGGTAACACTTCTCTAAAAAAAACCACTACATGACTACTACAGCTGTCAGGATGATATAGGTGCTGGGCAAGCCTATTCCATCTAATAATTCTGTCCCAGGCACTATAACGTCCCGTTAGTAGTGGCATGAGTAAACACCAGTTGCCTCCACGCTATTTAAATCATCTAGGATAGATGCAAAGGCCTGTTCAACTACTACAAAGTTGCATGAAGCTCGCTATACATAACAAAAACACGTTATGTAGTCTAGATAATAAACATATTGCTTGGTATAAATATTTTACAATATTAATTGAAAAAAATGCGAAAACACTCCAAGCTTCTAGAAGTTTGTTAAAAATTATTTTGCTGCAAAAACGGACACATAAAAATAATAACATTTTGTTTTCCTAACGTAGCGTCTGCGGTAACTAGCAATACAGATTAAAATAATTGATATTTTTCTGCAAATATGTTATTTTTTTCATTTATCTTCTAAAAAATACGTAATCTAATTATTATAAATAGCACTAAGAAATCACTAAGGTTTATGGGGTAATGCTACTAGAGAGTCAAAAGTTGATAGCTTATAAATAAGTACAGAAAATTTTCTAATAAACAGAAACTAGGTATGTGCATGTAAGTAATGAGTATTTAGTTATTGGTAGCTTTCTATGTCAGTTACGAAGTGAGATTTTAATTTAGACCTAATGATTTTAGAATGTGTGAACATGTGTGTTATGTGAACAACACATTGGTTTTATCAAATCTCAGACAAAACAATACCCAATTGGTAGCAACTAATGTTTTTCTAAGTAACGACGGGATGCATTAGGTCGTTAAGCTGGGGACACACAGACAGCGCTTGCTTTCTTCCGACTCGACACCTATTGTAGCCCCGCCCTGAGGCACTTTGTCATACTACTTTTGTTACACAAGTTAATGCCTTTAAATGCGCCCCGCCCGCCCTGAAACGGTGCACGTCATTTGCCCCTTTTTGTTACAATTTCTTTAGAGAAAACAATAGCTGGTTTTCGTCCTTGAAAAAAATGTACGCCTTGATGACTTGCAGGGCGATTGTTTCATTCTGTTGCAATCAAAAGTTGATACTAACAAGGAACAGCCATCACATATCCTGATGCCATCATTTTTCAACCACGTTCTGCAAGTATTACCTTTCAGATTAAACAAGTATTTTTCAAATCGGTTCAAACATTTAAAAAAATAGAACTTAATTGAGCAACTCCTCCATTTCCATTTGAAGTCGGTTAAAAGGATACGCAATCACCCCATTGTTAATATTTCAACATATATTTGCTTTATTACTTTTTCAGTAAGAAAAATACAGGTTATAATATCTTTGGTTTTGAGTCTAAAGTGGCATCGAAAATATTTTTATCTACGATAGAAATTGTGAATCGCTTGACCCAATTACATGTCGTTTGTATTCAGATTAAAAGACGATATTCAACGTGTATTTTTCCTGTACTCAAAATAGAATACAAATCGGTACATTGTCTACAATTCTACAACCATTCCATTCGAATCAAAGAAAATGGGTAGCTTCTGCGAGTATTGTGGGTAGCGGAAATCCATTAAAAACACGCTTCTAAAAGCAAACTCGAAAGTAATAGTTATGCCAAGGTGTTTTTGTTTTAGAGGCCGTAGGTCTACACTTTAAATAATTTACTGCCTAAAATGGTTTCAAGGGAACTATGCTTTAAATAAAAAAAACAGCTTAAATAATGCCTTTGCTGAATATGGGACAAACTAGATTAAGTATTTTCATTTAACTTTCATCTTGTCCTATATTTTTGAGCTTACTTGTTGTTAATTTTTCAGGATAAAAAGTATTAAATATCCTTCTGCGCTTCTGGATTTAAGCAACCTTTCCACCAATTTTTAGCCAAATCAGCTGAACCGTTCATGAGTTATAAAATAAACCGGACTTTCTTATAAACATTAATAAAATTATGATTAAAAACCATATCCATCCCACGAGAACCAATTATGTTTTACTGGGATAAAAAGTCCATAATCTATATCTGTGCCAAATTTCATGCAAATCCGTTCAGGGCTGTTATTCACTATTGCCAAAACACGCAAATGAACGCGCTCGATTCTTGCGCGATACGCCACAGATTAGCGTGTTCCTGATAAAGTTAGTATGGCTCGTTTCTCTTGAGCATGTTTTGAGGTTATGTTTGAAAGTTGTATAGCATTGTATCAACAAAGTATCATACAATTATCTACATGGTATAAAATAAAGAAAAACAATGAAAGTAGTGTGGCTTAGCTTTTATAATATTGAAACCATTTTTTTTTACAGGATTGTATGGAGATTTCAAACAAATACTTAGTAGAATTAAATTATACACTTGTTTGATTACATCCTTTCTTGTTCGGTGGTAGGATATTTCACATAGATTGGAAGCAGCTCATTGAGGGCATTTACAACTTCCTCTTCACAGCGACTTTACCTGAAATCAATAAATAAAATAAAATAAAATAAAAATAAGCCTTTATTTCTCCGACCAAAACAGTTTTGCTTAACCTAACTTATACTAATCCTACTTACTAAATATACTAACTAAGCAAAAGTTTCTATTATGTATGACACCGACGTGGCGGTACTACATAGGTCGGTCGGGTTGTCCTTCGACAAAGGCCTCCTCCAGGGTTTGCCACTTGGCTCGGTCCAGACATGCTCTGCGCCACTCCTTAGGGAGCTCATCCTCCCAACGCTTCAACTGCCGCCCTCTGTTGCGTTTTCCATCTCTAGGGTACCAGACTGTACAATCATACGTCCATTTACTCCTTCGGGACCTCATTATTGGACGTATGAGGTCCTGAAATCAATATCAACCTTTAAATATTGTAGACAATCTACTCAACACTATCTAGCCCCATACTAAGCAGAGCTTGTACTATGGGAACTAGATAGCTGATATTAATACTTAGCATATTTTTTTGTAAATACATACTTAGAATATAATATAACACCCAGACAGAGAACAAACATATTATGTGTTCACCACACAAATTATATTTGTTCTCGGTAGGTATCGAACCCACGACCTACGGCGCAGAAGGCAGAGCTACTACCAACTGAGCTGGGAAGCCAGTCAAGTAGGTAGGTACATTCATCCACTTCACCTCAGCAGCCTGAAATGGTCCACTCCACTGCTGAAGGCAGGCATCTAGGTACCTACTACCACTGCTACTAGTACCGTAGTATTCTTATTTTATCGATGCACTTACTTGGTGTTATGCTGGTAAACCTTTGAGGAGTAATTATCCTGCTTGCAAAGATCTCAAGGAGGAAAGAATATACATAATTCTTTGGTAGCCTTGTAGGACCGCAGTATAATATCCATTTTATCTTCGCAGAATAACATCCACTTTATTTTTTGCCTTTTCAAAGTGTAGATCGTGGTTTATTTGGATGAAGGACATTGCT
Organism: Thera obeliscata; assembly: GCA_947578465.1. NCBI lineage: Eukaryota > Metazoa > Arthropoda > Insecta > Lepidoptera > Geometridae > Thera > Thera obeliscata. The sequence goes on along the minus strand of OX387928.1, from coordinate 9,390,468 downwards.
TTAAAATTTCATTCACGCAATCAAAACATACGTTCCGAAACTAGTCAAAGGTGACTGGAATGTCATTTAGTGTTGTAAACATGTTTGGTTCTAAATTTTCAAATCGCTTTAAAATATTGTAAGCTCAACAATAGATAGATTAGCATGCTTCTAATTCAAAATATTTATTGTTTGAGTTGAAAAATTGGAAACAAAAACTAATCCTGCAAATTTATGTAAAAACCGATAACTTTCCGAGTGGATCAGACGCAAGAGTTTGAACGCATCATGTGAAATAAAACGTGGGGCATAGACAACTAGTCTTGTGGCATATAGAATACCATTTTTCGATTCCACACCAAGGCACGTTATGAATCGCGTTGGTGTTTAAATCACGTTGTGACGTCACACGTTTTGGGCACGGAATCTCCAATGTCATAGTGAATAACGTCCCTTGTTCTAGATTTATTGAGTAACAAACATCCATCCATCCATATACTTAGAAACTTTCGCATTTTTTATATTAGTGTGAAGTATAGATTTATAACGTTGCCAGATCCTTAGATAAGGATAAAATACACCGTAGTAAATACGGCAGCTCTGCAATTGAATCGTATTACGAATAGCAACTCCACAAAAAGATGGCTTTGCATCACAAAGATACCTAAATCACAATAGAAATAGTTGCTATTGTGTCTTTCTACAGAACGACTCAGTTGGCGAAGTTAATTGTGTTGCAAGTAACTAAATCCAAGTTAATGAGACAACTTGCAGTAAGTACCTACTTGCAGTAGGCCTACCACAAGCTCTGTCTGGTTCTGTCTCTGGCTCTGGTTTTGAGTCTGTCATATAAAAAAACGGTAGGAAGCTCGCCTTTGTTCATGTCTTAACTTTAAATTTTCTAAATGTCGTCTATGTGTGTGCATAAAGAATAAAGAGTAAAGAGTAGGAACCGAGCCGTAGTTGGTTGCCTGTTCTTCTAGGCTTGGTGGCGTGGAACTGGGTTCTAGACTCACCTAACTTTAAGACGTTTCAAAGTGATTCTTGCAACTTAACTGATTATATAAACTTATGATTTGATTTGATTTGTGAATGCACCAGTGTTTAATACTGTGTGTGTGACGTTTCGACGAATGATTTATTTAGTCAACACTCACACAGACTCAAAACGAGAGCCAGAGACAGAGCCAGACAGAGCTTGTGGTAGGCCTACAGTGAGTACACTGGCCCAAAGAAGTGGGAGTTTGGGGGAGGTGCGACTGACGAAGTTTGGTTAGTTCAGTGTGAAAGTTTACTTGTAGACTGTTCTTTGACTTAAAAAACTTTTTCGGTATTGACCGACTGAATTACAATAAGGAAACTGTTTCTTACATGCCAATGTAAGGGTGACGTAATTGTCTGTTCAGCCGGATGATTGTGTAATTATGTTGCTATCAATAGTTTGATATTAACAAATAAATGATACTAACAAGAAGCGATCATGTGTGTTGTTGCCATCGACAGCAATCTATCTGTTTCTATAGTAGTTTTGCAAGGTGATATTCCTAGTTCCAACTGCTTTAATAGTTTAATAACAAGTCAAGTTCCTAGTTGCTATTTAATATCTGGTTGCAATTTGTTTTCTATTGCAATCGAAGTTATAAAAAATTAAAATCATGACAAAATTAACAATAAGATGATGAGACCGCTGCCTATAATTATGAAAGTCTGGTGACACGGTTTGTTTATTACATATACCAATGACATATTTTTACCCATGCAGGAGCATAAGATTTATTATAAATGAGTGAAAGAAAGAGGCACACTTAAAATCCTTTCGCCACACTGGCCATTGACACGATAAGAAGATGATGAGTAATTATTGGCATTCATTTAAATATTTAAACACAAAATTTTACCATAACTGTAAAATTTATGCAAAAATTCCCTCACCTCTACTCGCGTGGGTATTCGCATAAAACGTAGCCTATTTATTCCAGGTCACGAACTATGTTTACATACAGGTTTCATCCAAATCCGTTCAGCCGTTACGGAGGTGAGTGGGCCCAAACAAACTAGTACACACTCCAAACACTCACTCAAAAACCTTTCATTTTAAATGCTTGAAATATTATTAATATGGGGCTGCTGTTTCATCCTTCAAAAACAGATTTTTTGCGAGAAATATTAATACATAAAATTTGGTATGCATTTTTTTGGTAAGTAGGCTACTGGTGCTAAACATATACAATACGAGCGGCACATTACAACGTGCCATAGATAATGCTAGTCCTGGATGAGACTTTATGGCACGAGAACTACCGAAATGATCCATTTATTATGGCCATTAACAACCCTATCTCAGCGAGTATGGAAATGACGCGGCTTTCACTGGACGTATTTATGAACTCGTGTGATAGGGTTGTCACCTATTTATATAACCACTAGCAATCCGCCCCAGCTTTGCACGGGTCGTTGTAGCGTGATGTTAAGTAGCCTATAGCCTTCCTCGATAAATGAACTATCCAACACAAAAGTATGTTTTCAATTCGGACCAACAGATTTACAGTTCTCGAGATTAGCGCGCTCAACCAAACAAACAATCAAACTCTTCAGCTTTATAATATAAGTATAGATTGATGCACTTATAAGGGAGCCTTTTGAAGCGTGAATTTCAGAGCTCTTTGTAAAATGTTCTATTTTATTCGCTCGGGGAAGTACCTACTTAGCGCCCTTATTTCTACAGCCAGCAATATGCTCGCATTGCTGTGTTCCACATGAATAGTATGGGTGCTGGTAAAATTGTTGATAATATCTTTGCACCTCAGAGTGATGGCAATACGTCATAGTTATGTGCAAATAAAAACAAAATTAAAAGAAATCAGACTTTATATAGTATTTTTTATTTATATTATAGTGTTAAGCCTCCGCTATACTCTGGTCTAAAAACAAAACACGACCGGAAAGTTGGAAAAATTTAAAATAAAGATGGCGTTGCCTGACCTGAGCTGTGAATTCATGTATTTGATACCAACTATTACTTATTCTGTGCTTGGGTCTGACATTTGTCACGACATTACAATGTGTTGACTAGAATACGCTTCGTTAGACAAAAGCACAGACAGATATTCAGTAAATAAATATAACCCAATTGTTATGTTAGCTGATTCCCGTCGCAGAGTTTCCATTGCATATTTTTCATCCAGGATTGGTGATAACAATGGCAAGCTGTGCGGATTTTTTAAACTACCACGAACGCTACATTTTAAATCTAACTTATATAGTAGTGTAGTAGTAGTAGTCTAATTTATATAGTATAACAAGCAAATAGCCCCAGATTTAATAAAAGAAACCTTCAACCAAGAAGAGATTTTCCTCATATTATGCAAAACCAGAGTGAGTTGCAAGTTCATAAATGTCGGTAGTCGGTGAATGAACACTTGTATTTTTTAAAGGTAAAAAACGAAACCCTTATAAATTCGTCATGTCTGTCTGTCTGTCCATCCGTATGTCACAGTCACTTTTTTTCAAAAAAATGAAATGAAAAGAAATAATTTATTTGCTTGAAGTATGGTACTTACAAAACTGTAAAAGCTATATGTACTGATGAAACTTGGTAAATAGATGTATTCTGTAAACCGCATTAAGATTTTTATACTTAGAACTGACACTCAAAAAATATTTTTTCATAAAACTTATGAGTTTTCTTAACATTAAGTAAAAGATTATTAAACCAGTTAAGTATTTACGACAGAGATGCGTTAACGTCATCGTAATTAGCCTTCTATCTATCGACTTTAAAAATTAATGAGGTATCGTCAGCAAATAGTACTGTTTCACATAGTTTTTTAACCAAAAAAGGAAGGTTATTTATTTATTTATCGAACCTTGTGGCACCCCTATGTCAATAACTGACCCAAAAGATCTCTCACCGCCCACATCAAATTTAAGGATTCTATCAGTCAAGTACGATTGTAATAAGTCAATGGAGCGATTTAGAATACCGTAATGTTTAAGTTAAGATATTAAGAGGGTGACGGACGCAGCTCGCAACTTCAATTCGAGGCGCGGGCAAAAATTGCTCCGAATATAGCTATCTCTATTCATTTGATGCGGGCGCCACGGAATATATAATAGTAGTATACACACACAGGCGCTCGTGTGACGCGCTACTTCTATACGTGAATCCAACCATAGTGCCGCGCTTGTGCGTGTGCGTCAGCCACTGATAACGATTTTTATGCATTGCCTAATTTCGTCAACGTTACTAACACCCGTTTTCACTAAACCTAGGCGACGCCTAAATCGGATGCCTAAATATTAACGGGCCGACGTACACAGCTCGCAACTTCAATTCGAGGCGTGAGCAAAAACTGCTCCGAATATAGCTATCTCTATTCATTTGATGCGGGCGCCACGGAATATATAATAGTAGTATACACACACAGGCGCTCGTGTGACGCGCTACTTCTATACGTGAATCCAACCATAGTGCCGCGCTTGTGCGTGTGCGTCAGCCACTGATAACGATTTTTATGCATTGCCTAATTTCGTCAACGTTACTAAGCGTCAGATAGGCTAGTGGCTAGGGCGTGCGGATTCACACTGAGAGGACGAGGTGGGCGGGAGTTCAAATCTGGTCAAAGAGAGTTGACTTTTTGCACCCTACAATTTTATGTTTTTATTTTTTGTGGCTGCATTACCTGACTAACCCTCTAAGCTTATTGCTTGCTTGTTTCGCTTTTCTAGTATTCAATAAGCAAGGATTGGTCATGCTCTGAATGCAAGAATAAAGTGAAAAAAAAAACAACATTCCTGAACCGATAAAGAACCTTCAGAGTAGCTATTTACGCACTTAGAAAAGACACCAGGAAATTCTCTAACATGATACGAGTGAGTTTATTCATCAGGTAGGGTTTGTGCGGGTTCTGGACCAAATTGAAGAAGAGTAAAGAGAACCATTGACTCCGAGTTGAGTTGAGAGAGCCATTGACCCCGGCGCGGAGCGATGGAGTTGTGGTTGATGACGTTCCAGTAGAGGATGATGGGTGGGAGTCCGCTCAACATCAGGTGTGGTGTGGTTTGCTTGACCTCATTGGCCTAGTGGTTGGAGGGTGCGGGTTCAAAATCAGTGATAACGTTACAGTAATAGATGATGGGTGGGGTCCGCTCTACGTCAGGTGGGGTGTGGTTCGCCAGACCTCATCGGCTTAGCGGTTGGGGAGCGTGGGTTCAAAACCAGTCATGACGTTACAGTTGAAGATCATGGGTGGAGGTCCGCTCAACATCAGGTGGGGTGTGGTTCGCCAGACCTCATCGATCACACACACACAGCAATAAAAAACACGCAAAGTGGCTCACTTACCAAAGTACAGAAAGTCTAATAATGTGACTGCATTTAAAAATATACTCTATTCGTTGAGCAATTAGGTTGCTTTTATTCTGCTTATTTACATTCGCAAAACCAACGATTGCGAACATCGACCTACAATTACATGGACCTCGGCTTTCGCACAAAACTCGCGAAAAAAGTGTACCAAGCTAACCTACTATAGGTGGATACTTATATAATGATTATAAACAAACTGAAAAAAAAATTATTTATGTCTTATCACAATTACTATATAGAACTCAATTTTGATTGCATGAAGCAACTTCTAGTGAACGTTACAGAAATTTTTCCAAGTCTTTTTATCAATATTTCCACCAGACGTTGAGCAGTACTCTGTTTATTGAGCTCCAGTTATATAAAGAAAAACTATTTTGTTAAAGTATTTCTCAGTCTTTTTATCAATATTTCCACCGGCCGTTGAGTGGTAGCAATTTTTTGAGCTCCAAATAAATAAAGTTTTTTTTTAATTTCTTAGTCGTTTTATCAATATTTCCACCTGACGTTGAGCTGTAGTTTATTTCTTGAGCTCCAGAAAAATAAAACAGAAATATGTTGTTCAAATTTTTACAAGTCTTTTTATCAATATTTCTACCTGACGTTGAGTGGTATCAGTTTTTTTAAGCCCCAGATAAATAAAGAATAAAAATATTTTGTAGCCATTTTTCTTAGTCCTTTTATCAATATTTCCACCTGACGTTGAGCGGTAGTCGGGTGTTTGAGATTCAGATAAATAAAGAAAAAAAATATTTTGCTGAAATTTTTCCAAGTCTTTTTATCAATATTTCCACCTGACGTTGAGTGGTAGCAGTTTTTTTAAGCCCCAGATAAATAAAGACTAAAAATATTTTGTGGCAATTTTTCTTAGTCCTTTCATCAATCTTTCCACCTGACGTTGAGCGGTAGTCGGTTTTTTGAGATCCAGATAAATAAAGAAAAAAAATATTTTGCTGAAATTTTTCCAAGTCTTTTTATCAATATTTCCACCAGACGTTGAGCGGTACTCTGTTTATTGAGCTCCAGTTATATAAAAAAAAAACTATTTTGTTCAAGTATTTCTCAGTCCTTTTATCAATATTTCCACCGGACGTTGAGTGGTAGCAGTTTTTTGAACTACAAATAAATAAAGAAAAAAAATAATTTGTTGTAATTTTTCTTAGACCTTTTATCAATACTTCATATACAGGGTGGAGTTTTGTAATGCCACCTGGAGGGAAAGTACTCTTAATACTGCAGATAGAAAATTTTACTCACAGGAAACATTCCTTTATTTTTGAATAGAAAGCAAACTGCATTCAAAGTTTTTCGAAAATTCTCTCACACCCGGGAATTGAACCGGCTAAAATCTGAAAAATTATACCTTGTACTTTTATTGCATCGATCGTTAGTCAATTATAAGGATGAAATCTCTCTAACAAACATGATAAATTAAATGAAAGAAAAACCAGGAAATCTTAAATTAATTTAATTATTTACAAAAAATAGTTAACTAACTAGTTACTTGAAATTAGTTGCTTGAAATGGGCTCCATTCTCTTGGATACACAAATTTATTCTTTTAACGAATTCATTTCTTTAAAAGAATAAATTTATTCCTTTCAAAAAAAAAAATTAATTTAAAAATTATTTTATTTTTAATTTTAGAAATTGCTTTCTATCCAAAAATAAAGGAATGTTTCCTTTGAGTAAAATTTTCTATCTGCAGTATTAAGAGTACTTTCCCTCCAGGTGGCATTACAAAATTCCACCCTGTATAGAAATTAATGGTTCATAATTTGTTTTAGTCGAAATGTTGGCTTTTTTCGAAATTTCGGCAGACTTTTTGACCTAGTGCTGCACCTTGATTTCGTTTACCCAACCTACAACCTACCTAGGTACTTAGTATTTCCCATCTTCACTTAGTACCCTTCCTAAACTAACAATTATCAAATATCTAAGCATTATGTTTTATGCCAGTGTAGGTATTTAACTAGTCCGAAGTCCGAGCGATTCACACACACAACCGAAGTGTCCCGTGTGCTTCAAGCGTTTCCTCCCCCTGCACCCCGCCACCCGCACCGTGCGTGCGCGATAGCAATAGTAGCCGTTCGAAAATGCCATGAATTTGATCGTGTTCCGTAATACCAAAAATGATGACTGAAAACTTTTTGTATTCTTCACATAGTATTGTTATTCTGTAACTAGACAATATAAACTAGGTTCCTTAACAAAAAACACGTAAGATATTGTAGTTTTTAGTACGAAACCAATAGGTAGAAAACTTGATAAGTTTAGCATAAAAATGTGCAAAATGCGATTGGTGTTTATTTCATTTTAGGTAAGTATTTATTATTATTTATTAGGTACCTAAGTAATTTGAAATAAAAACTGTTGAGGAACCTAGATAAATACTATTTAAATACAATTATTACAATAATATAGTGTAAATCTGTCTAAATTAGAAATCATTTTGGTATTCCGTTTGTATGAAAATTTTCCATACGTCAGCCCCTTAACTAGTTTTTTCGTGTGCGCGAGCTGCAAGCAGCTCGCGTGTCGGTGTGCTACTCCCAGTTTTACATTACACTTGCACTTGTAAAACCCCAAAAAGTAGTAAAGAAAGTCCTAAGTAACCCTAAAAGTCGATCAGTGAATCAAGTTCCTCAGTGTAGTAAAACCCCAATCAAAGTCCTAAAGAACCCTAAAATTGTTTACATAATCAAGGTCCTAAGCGAAGTAAAATTCCAATTAAAGGCCTAAGGAACCCTAAAAGTTGTTTATTTTATCAAGTTCCTCAATGTAGTAAAACCCCAATCAAAGTCCAAAGGAACCCTAAAAATGTTAACATTATCAAGCTCCTAAGTGTAGTTGAAACTCCAATCAAAGTCCTAAGGAACCCTAAAAGTCGAACACTTAATCAAATTGCTCAATGTAGTAAGACCCCAATCAAAACCTTATACGGAACCCTAAATTGTACGTCAAGCCAAAACCCTTAACGGGTCGAAACCGCTGGAAGGAACCCAAACGTTGACTACCGGGTCGCGTGCATCGCGAGCTGCAAGCAGCTCGCGTCCTCAATGCGTTCCCACAGGGGCGGAACCCTAAACCAAGTGAAGATCCAATCAAATCTCCAATCATAGTCCTCAGTCGAATGAACCGTTTGAACGACCTTAATCGGACGATTTTTGCAAAACCGGAAGTGGCACAGCCACCATTTTGAATTTTGAACTGTCAGTCTAGTGAACATTTTTTCACACCCCTAAGACACCCTAAATTTCAGTAGGAGGGGGTTCTAAATTTCCCTAAATTTCAGTAGGGTGGGCGTGGTCGCGTGGCGGCTCGCTTCGCTCGCCGCAACGTTCCCCCCGGGTTCAGGAGGAGGGGGTTCTGGGGGCTTGAGGGGGGGGTCACAGCACGGCTCGCTTCGCTCGCCGCGACCCTCCCCCCGGGTTCAGGAGGAGGGGGTTCTGGGGGGCTTAGGGGGGGGGGGGTCACAGCAGGCTCGCTTTGCTCGCCGCACTGTTCCCCATGGTTGCATGGCGGCTCGCTTCGCTCGCCGCAATGCTCCACTCGAAAAAAAGGGTCAAAAATAATAAAGGGGTCTAGAGGGGGGAGGGGGGCAAAATTTATTTTGCTTTCAAAATAATCTCACCTTCCCTACATGACCCAAAAAAAAAAGTCTTGCAAGTCACTCCGCTTGGAAGATACGAAAGGGGGGGGTGAAAAAAGGGGCAAGAGGGGGGTGTTTTTTTTGTTTTTTCAATTCAGGAAGAAACCCTCTATACGAAACCCCAATCAAAAACCCCCTATCTCGACGGCATCCGGTAGCACTCACAAAAGTGGGGGTCCTGGGGGGCAAGGGGGGCAATTTTTTTTGTACAATAACATTCTTATCTTTTTTCTTCTCTTTCGTCTTCTCCCTTTTAATCTTTTTTTTTCTGAAAAGTAATATTTCATCAAAATCGGCTTAGCCGTTTTGTTTTATTGTTTGTTACTGCATACCTTCGTCATTTAATTTTATGATCCAATTTAGTAATTTTTTCTTTTATCTAAAAGGTTATACTTCCAGATCTGTATGTAAATCTAGTAAGTATAACTTAGTGCATAGAATTCATGCCTATGGAAATAAATAATAATAATAATAATAATAATGCTGGACAATTCACACAACATGATCTAGCCCCAAGCTAAGCAAAGCTTGTTTTATGGGTGCTAGATAACTGATATACATAATACAATACATTACATGCATAGATAATTTTCATTTCAATTCATAAATGAATTGAAATGGAAATTATTTATGGGTGGCTTTAAGCTTTGCACTCATTTAGGCCTTCGGTGCTCATTGCGGTGGAGATCAGTGAAGCATTGTGAAATAACACTGTCTATTCGACTTATAGTATTGTATTTTATCGGCATTTAAAAATATTAGGTATACCAAAGAGTTTCGACAACCCCAACTGACTCTTCAAAGTTCTGTCAAACGCAAAATCTTGGGAAACTCCTTGCTGCGTGTATAGAAATAGGCACATGTATTTTGGTATTTGGGTATTTGAGCGCACCGTGCATGAAGCCTTTGACAGAAAGTTCCAGAATTCGGGACATTACAGACACCTCCAGATTTAAAAGACGGCAATCAAAAATACTCAAAACCCATGATATTATTGTTATGACTGGGCTCTCAGCTCATTTATTAGTAGCTCTGCCTTCTGCGCCATAGGTCGTGGGTTCGATCCCCACCGAGAACAAATATTTGTGTGGTGATCATAGATATTTGTTCTCCATCTGGATGTTATATTGTTTTCCAAGTACCTATGTATTTACAAACAAAATGTATTTAAGTATTACATCAGCTATCTGGTTCCCATAATACTAACTCTGCTTAGTTTAGGGCTAGATAGTGTAGTGTAGATTGTCCATAATATATATATATATATATACTTCCTTTTCATTGTAATGGGCTCCCAAACTCTTTGCAAAATCGACACTATTTTTATAAAGGCCTAAAATCGGCTACTAGTTTTTGAGTCTTCTTCTTGTCATGTCAATAGAAAATTAAAGCTGGTGTGGTGGATTATGAATGTGCCTCAAAAGTTTTGCTACTTCACGTTGGTTTCATTTATTGTTTTCCTTCACCGTTAGAGTGTACTGACATAGTGCACATAGGTTTTTTGGCAGATAAACTAATTTGTGCATGACGGGGTTTGAACACACGCCTTTAGAATCAAAAAGCGGGTCGCTACGACAATATAACCGGTGCTAAGCAACCAGAGCGCCCCTCCACCTAATGGACCGATGACATTCTAAAGATCGTGGGAAATCGGCAAATTGTTTTTTCATGGAAATGTTTAAAGGAGGATATCTAGCAGTGGACTTCTACTTACTGATGATGATGACGGAAAGCACTGGGTAGATAGGAAGATAGCTACTTATGCAACTACAAAAATGGAGGTATTTAACAAAAGCATTGCGCTTCGCTGGTCACGCACGATAGGAACGTGCCCTAGAATGTACTAGATAAGTTATATGCTACATAAAATATATACTTCTACAGGCTGATGATGATGTGAATACAGGTTATCGATCATAATGTATGATGAAGATGGTATTATGTCATTTCGTTATACTGTGACAATTTGTTTTATGTTACACTGTGGCAAATTTATAGTACCAGTAGTAGCTATGATTTAATCTAGGGTATATTTTACGTAGTCAGAGATGAAATGTCATGTCGCGAAATTTGACATAGACCTCTCCTCGTCGGCCGCGCGGGCTGTACTGAGAGAAGTAGCTAGGAAATCCTACCTATATATATTTTTGAAAATTTCATTTTTTTATAAAAACTACGGCAACTAAGAAAAGTGCAATAACATCAGGTTTTTACGTATTTATTTAGGTATACGGGAACAAAACTTTCATTGCAATGGCTCTAACAGCAACGGAAAAAAACCATTTCAAATCCAAAAAAAATTGAGAGTTTTTGGCAAACTTTGCGTTCAATTTTATCGAACCCAGTGAGTTTAAGAGAATTTCTAGCCTAATCATAATTTTTTTACACCATTTAATTGTTATATTTTACAAAAAAATTAAATGGATTCGTCCATACAACGAAAAAAAATGCTACTTTACATTTTCGGTTTCACCTGATGTAGGCCCTTAACACTTAAATTTTGGGACATTATAAAAATCTAAAAAGTAACTCCCAAGTCAGGCAAGTAAGTGTTTTGGCGGCTACCTACTCAATAAGAGGGTATATTAGTTTTTGGATAGTTGTTAAGACGATGAACACCGTGAAACGATTTACATAGGTAAGAAAACCTATACACATTTTTTTTGCGGGAAAACGTGTTAGGATCAAAGTTATTTCTTTGCTAAACTATGTGCAATCGGATTGCAAACAAAATAGTTGCTTGCGATTTTTTACTGATATTTCATCTTTAAAAAAATCTAAGTTTGCGAGCGACAAGTTCTTTCACAGTATTCATCGTCTTAATTGAAAAGTATCCAAACTGTTTGATAGCCTGCAAGACCTCTATAAACCCATGAATGAATGAATGAGTGAATGATTTATTTTGCGATATAAGAACTTACACTAATAATAAGAACTAAAATTCCTAATACTAAATTTATATGTGAAGCCTGTGCCGATGCTTTATGACTGTCCTCCGTCTTACAAGGGCTGGCTGAATTGTGTTCGAATAGTAATCCAAAGGTTAAATCCGAAACTATAACGCCCCAGTGGGCATCTGGCAAATTAAGCCATAAATTGGTACACATTGCGCGTTCTCCACCGCAGGCCAAACACGCTCTAAACGCACAACGGTAATGAAATCCAAACAACACGAAGGCATCTAGCGATGATTTAATAGAGCCTCAAGGCGAGACCGGCACGTCATTAGGCATGAGTTAATGAGTCTCATACACCCCCAGCCGCAGAATAAACGATAGTTAGTACACGTCAGCCTTGGAGACCGTACAATCGTGCTGTCGGTATAATGACGTCATACTTAAGCTAGTAGCGAGGTTGAGTAGCCGCCTAGAAACTACTTTTGGTTTGATGCTTGCAGTAGAAATATAATTCTTTTCTACTTTTGGTCGGCTATGATTTTTAAAGTTTATATTTTTAAATCTAATTATTAAAAAAAGTACAAACAACGAACAACCACAAAAGCACACAAAATACAAACACCCAGGATTTGGCTCATGTGTTATCCGTTAAATATAATAACATAAGGATTGCTTTATCAAATGAATATGTGTTTTTTTGTTATAAATTTGTTTTGAGCTTTTTCGGAGAATTGTTCAGCTGTAGATTTTGTAACAAAGGTTCGGACACCACATCATTTTCAAATTAGCAGATCGTAAAATCTTTTAATAGAACGTGATTATTTTACCAATTCAAGTTTAAATGTATTAAGGGCTACTATGGGCTTATTCTTTATAAATTTAAGAGCTTAGCTCTTGTCGGGGTTTTGACATAGTTTCTTCCAATTAACTATGTTTTTCGAACGCAGCCTCCTTGACTTCCCTATACGACAGGACATCGACCTGTTTTATCTGGCTCACGTACCTTATTCTTGGCCTTCCTCTTCTTCCCTTTCCTTCAATGTTGTTAATTATGTACCTGTTATGTTGCAGTAGATGCCCAAACCTTTCTCCTCAAAAACCAACTCGCTCAAAAACTTCTTCTTTCGAACATTTTTCTGTCCAACTAATAGGGGCAACTCTTTAAAGCTACGATGCTTAGACAAGCAAATGTATCTGTCGTTCTACACTGCATTAAAAATACGCATAAATCTATTACTTCTTTTAATAAAGTAAGTCGTTTTACGTTTGTCAAGTTTTTAAGACTTTTGTACAGTAAGTCTGGAAAAACCATGAAACTAAAATTATAAAACTTCCGATCCCAAGGTTGTGTGTTCAAATTTAGTGGTGTACCGAAATGTTTTTCTGTCCAAAAATGTATGTGCACTTTAGCGGTGAAGGATAACATCGTGAAGAAACCCATGGCTTAGTCAGCTCTGCACGTATTGACCATGTCTTTCCTGTGGATCAGGCCGGCTAAGCAGTCAAGACGGTATAGGTGCTGGGCAAGCCTATTCCATCTAAAATCCTATCCCTAAAGCGTCCTGCAAGGTGGGCTTGAGTAATCACTAGATGCCCATGACGCTATAAAAATCATCAACTATAAATTAATCATCTACGAAAACCAAGTTATACAATACTTCTGCCTTCTGCCACTGCCTTCACAGCTCAGTTGGTAGTAGCTCTGCCTTCTGCGCTGGAGGGTGTGAGTTCGATCCCCACCGAGAACAAATATTTGTGTGGTGAACACAGATGTTTGTTCTCTGTCTGGGTGTTATATCGTATTCTATGTATGTGTTTACAAAAAAAAAAGTATTTAAGGCCAGGATATTCGAGCGCAGTAGGCATTTAGCGCTACCTCAGCCCCCCCATGCTAAGCGCGCGACGTAATTATTTACGCGCCCGGCAGGCCGTGCGCCACTGACCGCGTACGATAACTTAGTGCCACAGTATAGAAAACCAAGCAGTAGTTAGGTATGATATTTACTTACTAACTTCAGTTAGGTAGTATTGTAGATAGTATTGATAACATATTACCAGTATTTTTGTTACATATTGTGTGTAGATATAGGTACAGTCACAAAGCTGAGTAATAAAAAAAAATAGAATTAGTCCAACTAAAAAGTACTTTGGTTTCGTGTGGCACATACAACTATTCGATCCAGCAACGAGAACATAGAGGTAAAAAATACAACTAGTACAAGTAACAATTATATTTATTTTGTAAAACGACACATACTTCTGCCTACAATACGTAAATTTTGAAAATGTTATTTTTATACTATATTATACAAAAAATATTTTTATTTCGTATGGCACATATCACTTTTTCATTCTTATGGTTATGGTTTCTCACTCTTATGGTTTCGGAGAAAAATGGCTATGACACGGTCGGACAGACAGACGGACAGACAGACAGACAGACAGACAGACAGACAGACATGACGAATCTATAAGGGTTCCGTTTTTGCCATTTGGCTACGGAACCCTTAAAACAATTGTAGGTAGGTAACTAGTTTTTTCGTGTGCGCGAGCTGCATGCAGCTCGCGTGTTGGTGTGCTACTCCCAGTTTTACATAACACTTGCACTTAAAAAACCCCAAAAAGTAGTAAAGAAAGTCCTAAGGAACCCTAAAAATGTTAACATTATCAAGCTCCTAGGTGTAGTTGAAACTCCAATCAAAGTACTAAGGAACCCTAAAAGTTGTTTATTTTATCAAGTTCCTCAATGTAGTAAAACCCCAATCAAAGTCCTAAGGAACCCTAAAAATGTTAACATTATCAAGCTCCTAAGTGTAGTTGAAACTCCAATTAAAGGCCTAAGGAACCCTAAAAGTTGTTTATTTTATCAAGTTCCTCAATGTAGTAAAACCCCAATAAAAGTCCTAAGGAACCCTAAAAATGTTATCATTATCAAGCTCCTAAGTGTAGTTGAAACTCCAATCAAAGTCCTAAGGAACCCTAAAATTGTTTACATAATCAAGGTCCTAAGTGAAGTAAAATTCCAATTAAAGGCCTAAGGAACCCTAAAAGTTGTTTATTTTATCAAGTTTCTCAATGTAGTAAAACCCCAATCAAAGTCCTAAGGAACCCTAAAAATGTTAACATTATCAAGCTCCTAGGTGTAGTTGAAACTCCAATCAAAGTCCTAAGGAACTCTAAAAATGTTTACATAATCAAGGTCCTAAGTGAAGTAAAATTCCAATTAAAGGCCTAAGGAACCCTAAAAGTTGTTTATTTTATCAAGTTCCTCAATGTAGTAAAACCCCAATCAAAGTCCTAAGGAACCCTAAAAGTCGATCAGTTAATCAAGTTCCTCAGTGTAGTAAAACCCCAATCAAAGTTCTAAAGAACCCTTAAAATGTGAACATTGTCAAGCTCCTAAGTGTAGTTGAAACTCCAATCAAAATCCTAAGGAACCCTAAAAGTCGACCACTTAATCAAATTCCTCAATGTAGTAAAACCCCAATCAAAACCCTACAGAACCCTAAAATTGTTTACATAATCAAGGTCCTAAGTGAAGTAAAATTTCAATTAAAGACCTAAGGAACCCTAAAAGTTGTTTATTGTATCAAGTTCCTCAATGTTGTAAAACTCCAATAAAAGTCCTAAGGAACCCTAAAAATCTTAACATTATCAAGCTCCTAAGTGTAGTTGAAACTCCAATCAAAGTCCTAAGGAACCCTAAAAGTCGACCACTTAATCAAATTCCTCAATGTAGTAAACCCCAATCAAAACCCTATTCGGAACCCTAAATTTTACGTAAAGCCGAATCCTCAACGGGTCGGAACCGCTAGAAGGGACCTTGTCGCGCGACCTACAAGCAGGTCCAAAATGAAGTAAAACGGCAAACATAGGAGGAAAGGGTTCTGGGGGGCTAAGGGGGGTCACAGCACGGCTCGCTTCGCTCGCCGCGCTGTTCTTCGTAGTCGCTTGGCGGCTCGCTTCGCTCGCCGCAACGCTCTCCCCTGATTCAGGTAGGGGGGTTCTGGGGGGCGTAGGGAGGTCACAGCACGGCTCACTTCGCTCGCCGCGCTGTTCCCCATGGTCGCATGGCGGCTCGCTTCGCTCGCCGCAATGCTCCACTCGAAAATAAATGGTCAAAAATAGGGCAATTTTAGGTTTTTTTAATAATAAAGGGGTCTGAAGGGGGGAAGGGGGCAAAATTTATTTTGCTTTCAAAACAATCTCACCTTCCCTACATGACCCAAAAAAAAAAGTCTCGCAAGTCACTCCGCTTGGAAGATACGAAAGGGGGAAAAAAAAAGTGGTAGGAGGGGGGAAGTTTTTTTTGTTCTTTCAATTTAGGAAAAAACCCTCTATACGAAACCCCAATCGATAGCCCTCTATCTCGACGGCATCCGGTAGCACTCTCAAAAGGGGGGGTCCTGGGGGGCAAGGGGGGCAAAATTTTTTGTACAATCGAAATCACTCGTGACCCTTTTTACGTTCCCCATTAAAAAAATATGCAGGACCTCTCGGTTGCAGAGCCCCCCTGAAGGGGGGGGTTAAGGGGGGACAAATCTCAAAAAGTCGGAATTTTCCTCAAATCACCTTTACCCCCTCTACACGTTTCCATAAAAAAAACCATACCTTCCCCTCCACCATCAAGGAGAACAATCATGTCAATGAGTGAGTGGTAAAATAAAATAAATTGTGTTGCTTACTTATATTTCCGTAAAACAAAGTTAATTGTACTTACTACAATTTTATACTGTGACGGCAAACAACAATAATAATTTATCGTATATTTTGCGGGGAACGTAGCGAGCTAGCAACAGCGACACAGGTCCTACCTCAAAGACGCCTGGGCCGGCTACTGAAACGAAGCGCGCGGGCCGCATTATTATATAATATCTTGTTAAAACAATAAAATACTGTTTTGAGAAAAATGAACCGTAGAATATTCTTCGTAATTTCATTGCCTATTTTTTGACATGTTTTTCGGGAGTAAACGTTGGGTCTACTTCAAGTATGACTTAAAAAAACGATCAAAAATTCGCGAAATAGGGAGTTTTCGCGATTTTTTTTGATCGAGCAAAGTTGACAATATCGTGTTTTGAACCATAGAATAATCAAGAATATTTATTAAACTACAACATATATTTTTATCAGATCAAAACAAATAATATTTGATTGTTTAATGTTGAATCAAAAATAGGTCGATTCTGAGAGTCTTGGTCTTAAGTATTATATCAGCTATCTGGTTCCCATAGTACAAGCTCTGCTTAGTTTGGGGCTAGATAGTGTTGTGTGGATTGCTCGCATTATTTATTTAAATATTTCTGATTTCAAGTACACAAAAGAGTAAACATGGTCACAGGTAAAATTATTCTAATTTTACAACAAATGATGATTGGAGTGACAAAGGTCCTGCCTGAATGGCAATTAGCAGGCAACAAGGAAACTTCATCCATAAGAAAGTTCCCCAGAGAGAATATTATAATTGAAGAATGATAAAAATGCACAACTTGGTTTCAGATTAAAACATCGAATGCTTGATCGAAATATCTACCTAGAATCTTAAAATTTATGGAAGTATTTACCGCAGTCTTTATTTACACAACGAAACTGATTTCTTAGAAACTGAAACAGATTTGATTGATGTATTGATTCAAGACTAGTTCTAAGATCTGACATTGTTAAATTTACACGCATAATAAGGCAATAAATGTACTGAATACTGATTATTAATACAAGTATTTAAAAAAGGAAACAGTACACATGAAAAAGTTGAGCTATATTGTAAATAATGTACATACCTAAATACTTAGAATGCAATATTAAACCCAGTCAGAGAACAAACATTTACGTTCTATTCACAAATATTTTCTCAGTGGGTATTGAAACCATGACCTACGGCGCAGAAGGTAGAGCTACTACCAACCGAGCTGAGAGACTAGTCGAATAACAAAAAGTAACAAACCAACTACGAGTATAGGCCACACGAACAATGACACGGGGGTGCTTCTATAAAATATAGATTTTCGTGATACGATTAAGCCTGCGAACATCTAGGCGACGGCAATGGCGATCATCTGAAACACTATCAAATATCGCTGTCATATTTAACAACGTTTCAGCTGATTGCCATCGTCATCGCCTATATAGAGCGCAGGCCATAACATGAAACTTTATAAAATTACTACTACCGCAACGCCGCGTGAAGTGGAATTGAATAACCAATTTTATTTATGAATCACTGTAAATTATTAACGGCAAATGATTATAATTGTGCACCACGATTCAATATTAACTAGGTGGTTCAGGGTTTAAATATACTTTGTGATAGCGATTACGTTTTACATTGAATAATGTAGTTGATATTCGTTTTGGTAGTTGTATCAAAGTAAAAATATAATCACAAAAAAACTTTACCTGCATAGTTAAAGGTTAACTGAAAGAGAATGCTCTCTAGCATTCTCTTCAAGTTCGTCTATACATATTGGTACGATGCAATTTTTGTTTTAGTGCATTAAAGAATGTTCTATCAAGTGCAAATATTTAAATACTTGTCCTAAAGTACTCATTCTATTCAGATTATTAACTTAATTGTGTGACTAGCATGTACAAATAATTTAAGGAGCAGACTGCCGCCATGAATTTATCTTTCAAAAGTGTGTGAGTGAGAGGTTATTTCATGCTTTTCATCGTCTTAATAGCATTTCACGTTCAAGATTTGAAAGCACGTGCTATAAAGGTTATAGAAGCAATATCTCTTTGAGCCCGAGTAACGTGAAGGCATACCGTTAAATCTCAGGTTTACAGCGCGATAATGTCTCTTGCCACCTCTACTATGTGCCTCAATTTAAACCATACTCATAGAAAAAACTTCAAGCATGTTTGTGAATAGTCACAGATTCTTATGCAATCACGCAATACCCAATCCCAAGCGTCGACTCCACCGCATTCCATATTCAAATCCTCATTCAAATTCGATTGTGACAATTGGTTTTTCCCCGAGTCGTGCTCCATTCAAAGTGGCCACTTCCAAATAAAAGATTGGTATTTGATACTGATCAAAACCAAGTCACAAAAATTTTATTGGACGTTCAGAATGCTTTGAAGGCTACTGGTGGTCTAGTGGTAACGGCCCCGCCTTGAGATCCAAGGTATCAAGGTATCAGGTCCAATAATGGGTTCAATGCCAGTCCAATACCAATGAGTTTTCTTGTCGAAAAATGTATGTGCACTAAGCCAGTACTCTCAAACGGTGAAAGAAAACATCGGAAGGAAACCGGTGTATCGTAGAACCTAAAAAGTTCGAGCAACATTGTGTCGAGTGCAATGTCACGCAAAAAGGGTCCCCGCTAGAGTTTTACTTGAGGAAACCAGTTCACACAGCAAGTGTGGATGATGAATTTGCCATTTTTGCCATGCTTTGAAGGCGTAAAAGTTTAGTAGAAAGTGGTTATTCATCCAAGAATTATTATAACATATTATGCAATACCCTCAACTTTGCTCCAAGAAAACTTGACGTGAAAACCTGCCAACGAGTTTGACGAGACAAGGCTCTGTGTGTTTCCATCGCAACACACGGGGATTTATAACAGCACTCAGGAACTGTTTACTGCTTCGAAACTAGCAACAGTAGTGTTATGCAACATAGAAGGTCCCTGCTACGGGGAAGTGCTCTTGCTAATCCGAATACAAAGAATCACGTACGACGTACAATGCAAACATCTAGTTGCTAAACAGAATACATGAATGCACGGACTTTTCTATTCAAAAATCTATGCGCAATGCTGCACTAAAATGATGTGAAGAACATTGTTAGAGAAATCCTTAGTTTAGCCAGCTCCGCACGTATTGACCATGTCTTTTCTGTAGATTTAGACTCATTAAGCTAAGAAGATGTCATAATATTATGTTACCTCATACTGATACCTAACTCATATTATTTATAGCAATTATTATGTTGAAAAATGGTGAATACATAATAGCTAACTTGAAGCTTGAACCAAAGTTTGAAAAAATAAATAAAGAAAAAGCTAGATGTTAGTGTTGTTTTGTGAATTTACTTAAATTATAACGTAAAATTAAATTATACTTATTAACTGTTACATCACTACTGAGACTGGGCAACGAGACACATCACTAGTCGGGGGATAAAAAAATGGCGTCGTAATGCGTATAGATTATTGTTTTACGTTTTATAAAGATAAACAGAGTTCTAACTTTATTCAATAGTTTTCGTCTTATTATTACAAATATTTTACTAAGCTTTTTTCATGTTGCAGCATGAATTAAATAACTCCTAATAATGTTGATATATTAGTGGAAATCTGTGGACCAAAAAAATTCTGATTGGAAAATGTATAAAGCTTTGCGCACATCTAGCGCGATGGCGATCAGTAAAACACTGTCAAATATGACAGGGGTATTTGACAGCGTTTCACTGATTGCCATGGCCATCGCGCTAGATGTGCGCGGCCTTAAGTCATCTTGAATCGAAATGCCAGTTTACGTACTTAAGCAAAGGAATAAAGCTGATTAAATTGCAACAAAATGAGAGCTTTTTACATAATCCGTCTCCAAAGCACTCAGCAAAATCAAACTGTTGAAACGATAAAGTGTTTGATCACTAAACACAAAGTTGAGTAAATAAAATTCAAATTGTACTACAGCTTTCGGCAATTGTGTTCGCCAACTTTCAAAAAGCATCAGAAATTTGCTTTTATAAACCAAACGATCGAAGGCTAGAAGAATAAACACATATAATTTATGTATTACACAATTTAAATTAACGGTGATCTTTTCGCTGAAAGTACTTTAGCTTATTTTAGTTAAGTGTGTGGACAGTGAAGGCATAATTATAGAATCCCAAATGTTAAATTTGAACGGGTACACACATTTTTACGATAAATAAAATTCTTTGCCTTCTTTTTTTTTTATCATCCTAAAAAAGTCCACTGCTTTCCATTAGGTTCAATCACATCGCTTGATTTTTATGCAATGAGTGTTTTAGCTCTCTGGTATCTTTCAAATAATTTACTGCACTTATGTTGTTAGATAATACAGGTACAGTAGACTAGTTTTAAACATAAACCCTGTTAGGGCACCGCAACTAATTTTTCCACTTTGGTGGCGCTAGTTATTACTTACATAACTATAGGAACATCTTGCCAGAGCAAAAGCCGTGTACTGTACCAGTTCAATTAATTGCCATCCCATTTGCGTGGCCGGTCGCAAATCCGAAGCCGATCTTAATCTGGCGCCGCTTAAACTTGCTGGTACGGAACGAGATTAAGTAGTTTCAGAATTAACGCTAGACCCCGGTACCAACTAAACAACCCATAGATTTTCTTCCTCATTTAACTTGGCCGGGACCTTGCCAATTGTTTCTGTTAAGTGGGTAGCAATACCGACTTTCGACTTTGGTGTAGTTGGGTAAAGATTTATCTAGCGAGAGCATTTCACATTGGCTAAAGGTAATGTTAGAAATACTTAGAGGAGTTTTGAGTACCTGAGTAATTTGCAAAGAATTTTGTGTCACTCCAATGTAACCAAACTGACCTGGCTGTACATCATCATCATCATCATCATCATCATCAGTTTGAAGTCCACTGCTGGACATAGGCCTCTCCAACACATTTCCAGAAAGAACGATTCTGAGCTCTTCCCATCCACCGGCTTCCCGCGATCGTCAATATTGTCGGTCCATCTGGTGGGTTGGCTTACGTTTTGTCTTTTGGTTCGTGGTCGCCCTTCGATATATTTTTTTCCTCAACGGTTGTTGGTTCTGCGAGCTTGGCTGTATACCACAAATAATGCTTAAAATGCAAGAAAGGTAAACCAATTTGGTAAGTTCCAATCTTGCTGTTGCTTTCTACCAGTCAGTGATTAGTACTGTCATCGTTTTGCAACGTGCTTGCAGGGTATAATTTTTGATAGAAGGTGAGGTGATGTCTCTAAACTACACAGATAACGTGATTTGGTCGCGTCACTGACGTGTCGTTGCATAGTGCGATTAAAATCTCGCTTAACTAAACAAAAATCTCTCGTATGCCAGAGTTTTAAATGTAATAGAATATTTAAAACTCCCTTCACTACCAGATAAAATCTGGAGAGTGCATTCATTAAGAAGGAATGCACTCTAATTTAACAAACTCTCAACTTTTAATTAAATCGTTTAATGGTGCATTTTCACTCTAAAAACGTAGTCCAAACTAAACTCATTCGTTCTACAGAAAATAATGTTTTTTCATCCGTTTTGGCTCACTTGGTTTACTTTTAACCCAGAGCCAAAATCGAAATCAAAAGTGTATTTATTCAGTAAGATAACAAGAATAACTTTGAAACGTCTTAAAGCTAGGTGAGTGCCATGTTCCACGGGACCAAGCCTAGAAGAACAGGCAACTAACTACGGCTCGGTTCCTTATATGAATGAGTGAGTTTCGTGAGTTGCATGATAACAAAGTGTTTAATCGTATCGTAGGTGGGAACACAACACAAACAAAAGTAAAAGATGAAATAGCTGGGACAACTTGCAAAAATAAGTAACGTAACCCGAGGGTACCTAAATAGCCCCATCTCATGCTACAGTATTTTGTCGCAAAGTTTTCACAGTAAAAACACAAAAAAGAAATGAATTTTTATTCATGATAAAAATACTGCAGAAAGTTTTCGTAGAACAAAAGAGCAGATTTTTTTGCCGCAAACTATTCAGTAAATGTCCGGAACCACAAAACAACCGTCGGCGGAGATAAGTTTTGAAATACACTATCTCCGTGTGAAGTTCGAAACGCCTCAAGACGTTAAAACGACCAACTTGCATAAATAGCGATTGTTCAGTACCAGTAGCACTAGTTTTCTTCAAGGCAAATGCACGCAAGGGTAAAGGCTCTTTAAGACCGTTCTGCACAAAGCACAAAGTATAAATTAGCCCTTTTTAAATTAACGCGATCGTTATGCATAATTATATGGAAGAAACGGGTATTTAAAGTATGAATTTCGCACCTAGATGGAGAGCGGTTAACTTAGTCTGTGGACCCCTGTAATACCAATGCAATCACAAGCACGCTGTAACATCGTCACCTGTAGCCAAAGGACGATCCAATCAGTAGCTATTAGAAAATATTTGAAAAATTGAATTTTGTCTCAAACGATTCAAATATTTAAAAACAGTATTTTGTCGCACTTGCTCTTGAACTTTTTATTACAAATAAACGAGACGAAAACTAGATATCCAAATAATCAAAAATAGTCGTGCAGATCAACAACCAAGCTCCTAGAAAAAAAACCGACGCAGCGCTAACGGAGGCACAAAAAGCGCTAGGTTGTTCAAAAGTTACGGATCAAATAAAGCGCTTGAAAAGCTAGATTCAGTTCAATGTTGACAGTGGTTCAATCAATAACTGTTTTATTTATAATCAACTTTCATACTTTCTGTTTCGCTTTTCAGTTCCCTTTTTTTTAATCTCACCTTTTTTAGGTTAGCCGTTTAGTGTTTTTAAACCATTTTTTAGTTTTTGTTGAGTTTGGATACGGCCTAAGTGGATTAGTCCTACTAAGCTGTCAGGATGGTATTAGGTGCTGGGCTATTCCATCTAAAATCCTTTCCCAGGCACTATAGCGTCTCGCAAGTAGGGCTTTAGTTATCACCAGTCGCCCCTAACGCTACATAAATCATTTACAAAACCAGAACCAGAGACAGAGCCAGACAGAGCTCATGGTAGGCCTACTGTTGTTGTTTTACTTTTTTTTGATGGTCTCGAAAGCTTGTGATAATCCACACAAACCCCCAAACTAAGCAGAGTTCGTACTATGAGAACCAGATAGCTGATATCTATACTAATATTATAAAGAGGAAAGATAGAGGCTCAAAAAGTACTGGGCCGATTTAAAAAATTCTTTCACCAATAGAATGCTACATTCTTCCAATTTGACATAGGCCACATTTCATTTTGAAAAAAATTAGGGATCCTTGCTAAAATTTGAACAATGTAACCGAAGGTGTAGAAAAATGAGTTTTAAAATGTCTTTCGTCGAATGCTCTGCCGAAACTATTAGCGATAGAACAAAATAATGTACAACAATATTGTCTACCCCGTGCGAAGCCGGGACGGGCTGCTAGTAGTAGATAAATTGGTTTTTATCTGCTACTAGGAGAAAGATGGTATATGTTATGTTGTTTCAGGGTACCGTACCCAAACGGTGCCATCAGAGCCAGGCTAATAACTACGCCCTTCTGAAAGTCATAACGCCTGTTTGCCCGTCAGCTAATCCGTCAGCTAATTTGACTCATCCCTAACCTTCAGGGTCATGCACAGACATCAGGTCAAATATCAAAGACAAACATCGGCTTGTTATTACATACGATAATTAGCTATAACAAGTAATTAAGACTGTTCACCAACATGAAAATTGGTTTTAAAAATTAGATTCTGCCACCTTGAACCAATCTTGCGAAGTAAAAAAAAATAAAATTATAAGTAAGGCATTTTAAAAGTTTTAAAGGGTCGGCAACACGCTGTGATGCCTCTGGTAATGCAAGCGTCCATAGGCTACGGTAACCACTTCCCATCAGGTGGGCCTTACGCTTGTTGCATGAAAAAACTTTTTTGCTGCTGTAGCACATAGAAACAATACGCACTTCTCAGTATCGATGTATGAATATATTTGTATCTTTCCTCTTTTAGGCCGTAGACAGAAACAATGCTTGAGTTAAGCAAGCATAGGCTTTGGTCACTATTCAATGGAGAACTGTACTTGAGGCTCGACTCAGACTCAAGCATTGTTTTTGCATATGCCCCCTTATTATCTATGTTAATTTATGTGTGCCTAAGTAGTAAATAAAAAAATGTCTTTGACTAATTAGAAAAACATCCCTCTCAGTGGTGAACAATGACCAAAGTCATAAAACTCCATCGTAATCATGTTTTAGGTAAGTAATATAATTATGCAAATAGTACCGTTTTAATCGCCAACCATTAAACAATGCCTAAGCGCTGTTGGCTTATTACTTTGATGAAAATGAAAATTAAGTTTGGAAATGATTGAAGTTAATTTAGTTTGGAAGAAAGTAAAGTTGATTTTCAAGCTGTCGATTTTGGAGGAGGTAATAAAATACTCTGATAAGATTTGTTTTATAGTCTTTTTAAGCTGCATCTCGGTCGCTGGCGATGGAGATCAATGAAACGATGTCAAATATCGCTGTCAAATTTGACAGTGTTTCACTGATCGCCATCGCCAGCGACCTAGGTGTGCGCAGGCCTTCAGAAGATAAAATCAGATTTTAATATTGGAATTTAGTTAATATCTATTCATTTGTTTCGCATACTAAATACAAAGACGCCGATTCTCAAGAAGTAGGAGAAATCAGAGTAAAATTATTCCTATTTTAAAGATAAAAAAAAAAATCGGTTGTCTGTAAAGGCCAGCGAACTAGGTGTGCGCAGGCCTTAAAGCCGGTTTACTGACGATAGTTGAACGTGACAACGTCATAAGAAAATACTGATGGATTGGTTGCATTTTTCAAAAGAAAATTTTAATTTTATTTGTTTGATAGATAATTGGTATGGATATTGCGTGCGTGCTGCCAGCTCCATCGATTGACGTTATCACGTCAAAAAAAAGTGGTTGGTAATCTTCTAAATATAGACGGTTTTTTATTGATCTCAAAAACTAGTTTCTTGGAAACGCACCGGAGATGCATGATTTATTCAGCTATGGAGTTTTACAGGCATGAAGTGAAAGTGAATTATTCAAACAAATAAACAGCTCAAACTAATCAAAACTAGCAAAGAATTTATATTAACACAGTCAAAAATATACCCAAAAAACTATAAAGAACGCTCCGACAGCTATGATAGGTTCTAAAAATGGTGAAACATTTTCGAATAAACGAAAAGTAATTAAAACACACCGCTTTGATCGTTCATTTGTAGGTAACAAAGAAATACCGGCCAAATTATATTTGGATTGCATTTCATCATCATCATCTGCCTGCATTGCACTTGCGTGGCAACAACTGGAAAACAAGCTGTAAAGTTATTTCTTTTAGATAGAAATCAAGGTTTTCAAAAGAGGAACTCGCAAGAAGATTTATCTATACTATCTATACTAATATTATAAAGAGGAAAGATTTGTACCTATTTTTGTATGTTTGTAATGAATAGGCTCAAAAAGTACTGGGCCGATTAAAAAAATTCTTTCACCAATAGAATGCTACATTCTTCCAATTTGACATAGGCTACATTTCATTTTGAAAAAAATTAGGGATCCTTGGTAAAATTTGAACAATGTAACCGAAGGTGTAGAAAAATGAGTCTTAAAATGTCTTTCGTCGAATGCGCTGCCGAAACTATTAGCGATAGAACAAAATAATGTACAACAATATTGTCTACCCCATGCGAAGCCAAGACGGGCTGCTAGTTTTATTATAAATGACCAATTATTGGCTTTTTGACGCAAATTTCACATAGTATCAAACCAGTGCAGTGTGGTGAAAGAGTTTTCAGTGCGCTTTTAGCAATATTATGCAATACGTGTATTAATAGAAAAACAGTGTGGTTACAAACCCTGTACATCATTTAAGAAAATATATTGAGCCGTTTAGGGATTATTTTTTTCTTCAGATCGGGAGTCTTTTTTTAGTAAATACTCGATAAAAATCCCTGCGGTAAACCATATTGCTGTGTTGTGACTTGTGACTAAACCACGCAAAATGAAAATAATTCTCGAAGTTGGACCATTGCCAGCCGCAGCAATTGATTTAAATGCAGCTATGATGAGATCCCCGTTCGTACTTGTCATTCGATCACAACTTCAATCTAGTAAGTTTGTGCAATTATTAATTTCATTTTGATAAAAAAAATTAAAAATGATGGCAAAATTCAGGGCTGATTTTTCCATCTACGGAATAAAGCTATACGTCGAACAGATTATTATTAATACCTACACATCTTATTATGTACTAAAAATAATAAAAAAAACAAAAAAATAATGTAAATCCTTGTTTTCGATAAGTCTAAAAGAAAGATGGGTATATTTTTATCTATGAGTCTCGATAAAAGTCTCTTGTCACTGTCACTTTCATATTAACAAATAAAGATGGCAACAGACCGACATTGGCAAAATTGTCCGAATGAACAGATGCCATCTAATTAAAAAGAAGAAGAAGAAACAGCTAAGGCGCAGCTGTCAGTAAGCTTTTTTTTCTTTTTCTGAATATACCCAATAATATTTTATATTGAGACTATATAAATCAATTATAGTAATTTTTATGCCTGTTTACTCATATTTGACCAACGACTACCTGGGCGATTTTTTCCCCGAGGTACTCACCACTTCAGCCAAACTAAATTATATAAAAAAACTCAAACTAGAGATAATATTGTAGGCGTGTCGTCTCTATCTAGATCACGGTTATAACTTGCCAAATTAAAACCATCGCCACTTGAAAGTGTCTCCGAACAAAGCTCATAAAAAGCATCGCCTCGCTCCAAAACTTTAAATGAAAATAAAAACGAAAACGTCGAGCGGTTGTCTGCGGGCTTCAGATATGAAACAGTTCTAACCTACACCACAAGAGAAGCATAATTTTGAGATTATTTTTAACTTGTATTTAGTGTTTTGGTAAAATAATAAAGTTATCTAATATCACAGTAATAAAGTTATATAACACCAAGTTATTACAAAACTTTAAAGTTAACATTTTTTCTAAAGTGTTAACACAAACGTTCGCCATGACATGGCAATGTGAATTACTGGGTTTGCTATGTTTGGCCTCAGTGTGAACGAGTGATGACTTCCCAGTCATAAGAAAAATCATTCCCGCTCACGAGTTTTTAATAGCATTCGTCCCCATAATACTTACCCCCCTTTTAGGCTTATAGCAAGGTAAATAAATTAACTTCTTTCTTCTGTGCTTATAGTCCATCAGTACGTCCGTCATCGCTATTACCGCTTAATTGGTCATGAACAAAATCAATATCTTCCTTACTCCTAAAAATCCAAC
The DNA here is from genome assembly GCA_947578465.1 of Thera obeliscata. Taxonomy (NCBI): domain Eukaryota; kingdom Metazoa; phylum Arthropoda; class Insecta; order Lepidoptera; family Geometridae; genus Thera; species Thera obeliscata. The sequence goes on along the minus strand of OX387928.1, from coordinate 9,362,597 downwards.
AGAAATGCCAAGATGAAATTGCTATGACCACCACACTTAATGTTTTCCACTAGAGCTCCCATTATGCTTCGGGAAAGCTTCATTGCTGATTTGAACCATCAAGCGAAATAGTTCCAAGAACGCCAATAAAAAGCGATTCTTCCAGTTTGTATCAAAATTGCTTTACAACGTAATACTATCGGACTTTCGTGGAAGCATGTTGTTGGAACAGTTACCATGTTTATTGGTATACTTTAAAGTGCTGTAACAATACTGTGTTTTTACAACTTTCATCAAAGTTTCGGTAACCAGAACAGTTGTATATGTTTATAATAATCTAGATTTATAAATATGCATCGACATCAATCTATGACTATGAAAGATAAAGTATAATGTAGGTACTTGTAAATTGATAAAATAAAACTATGTAATCTTAAGCATATTATAAAGGAGCTGCTTAATAAAGGTAAAACATAGATTTAATTCGTTTAATCATAATATATAAGCAGACAGAGTGTTTTTTTAAACCAGTGCAGTGATACGATAAGAAGAAGCATAGAAACGAATGCAAAGTGCATGGTTCTGAAAATGTGCTACAAACTACTTCCTACTTAATCATCCTCCACACAATGATGCTTCGACTACTGTCTCCAGAATAGTATACCTTTATTCTGTGAATCAGGGATGCTGTGTTTTTACGACTAATGGCTTCAAATCCATCTGGCTGTTACTCCGAAAACATTTCCGATGCACTACAAAAACGAGGCTGTCCTAGTCTTATAAAGGGGGTAGACTGCCGTTGATAACTTTCTCACTCGCACACCTTTGACCACTACGTTTGACCTTTTCAAAGATCAAAGACTAGAATGACTGAAGTTATTTAAGAAAATATGCGATCAACTATTTATATGCAATCTGCACACCTGTTTAGGAAAAACATAATTTTCATCCTAACACGCTTTCCTATTAAAAAGTTCAATCGGAGTGCACACAAAATAGTTGCTCGAAGCTTTTTATAAGATCACTGATGTTTTTTTTCCTTCAAAAGGTCAAAATTTGCGCGCGAGAAGTTGTCTCACGATGTTCATCGCAACACGCGGAGCGTCTAGCGACGGGTTCAAAATTTACTTAAAATTATGAAATACTTTATGAAATGAAATGAAATGAAATGAAATGAAATGAAATGAAATACTTTATTTGCAACACATACAAAACAGTAACAAATACACACCTACAAACTAAACATAAACTAACAAAAAACAATATCAAATAAGAGTCGTAGGTAGATAAATTTAATAATTAAAAAAGTGCTGCAAATAGGACCAAAGCTCAGCATGATGCAGGTTGACAACAACCCACGCTGGTCTTCCGCTAGGCCCTATTTAAAAAACCTACCATAAGCGGACGTGACAACTAAATACTACTAAACTATAAAATAGACAATAATAAAAAGGCAAACCTACAATAAAAAAGGAAAACAAAATGAAAAAGCCATTCTAAACTAAAAACAAAACGCAGCACATTATAACTCACATAAAATCATAAAAGTAAAATTCAAAAACGAATGCAACATAATATACCTAATTATTAATTTGTTGAAACAAAATTTATATAAAAAAAAAAAAAAAAAAAAATATAGATAAATACGTAATTATATAGCGCTTGTATCATGCAAAAGAATTTCCTGCTTTTTTTGCCAGTCTAATAAATATGATTTGAGCTTTTTTCTGAACCCGTATATACTCTGCAGGTTCCTAATCGGTGGGGGAATATTGTTCCAACACTTCGATGCAGCGTAGCGGAAACTGCCTCTAAAAGCAGTCGTTCTGTGCCGCTGTGTTGAGAGCTGCATCGAGCATTGGCGACGTTCGCAGGACCTGTTAGATGATAACTTCACGATCTTCTCGTAGAGATACTTGGGCGCGTTGTGCTTCATCACTCCAAACAATAGGCACGCCAAGTGAAGCTTGTGCCGATGCCTTATTTTTAAAATTGAGTGAGCATTTAAAAATGGGCTTACATGACCCCTAAAAGGAACATCAAAGCAAAAACGCGCACAAGCATTCTGTACCCGTTGTAAAAGTTTTTGCGTCTTGGCTAATAGCCGCGGCCCGAAAACAACGTCAGTGTAGTTTAGTTTAGACAAAACCAATGACTCCACCAACCTGATGCGTAATTCTTCAGATATAAATGGTCTCATCTTGTATAAGACTTTTAACCTATAAAAACAGTTACCTACAGTTTCAGCAATGTGTTCCTCAAATCGAAGGGCACAGTCCATTTGAAGACCAAGATTACGAGCTTTGTAGACACGTTCTATAGGCTCACCCATAACCATGACGTCAACCAAGGGACCAAGACCAGCTAGATGGTATTTACTTCCAAAGATGAGATATTTAGTCTTGGTCGGATTCAGTAAAAGATTGTTGTTTCTCGCCCATACGGCTATATTGTCCAAATCAGCATTCAATTTAGCGATGGCGTTATTAACTTCAGAAGGCTTACAAGATATATACATTTGTGTATCGTCTGCATAAATATGAAACTGGCAGTATTGTATATGATGCCTTAAATCCGCTGAATATAAAATGAAAAGTATTGGTCCCAAAATCGAACCCTGTGGAACACCTCTGTCAACAGACATCTCACTAGAACACTTAGTAGAAGAATTCGAATTCAAACTAACATATTGACTACGATTCGTCAGGTAGCTTTTAAACCATTGCAATGCATCATTATCAAACCCATAGTATTCTAACTTTGCGATAAGGAGCTTGATATTTAAAGAATCAAAATTAATGGCCTTACTTACAAGTGTTACTTAGGTGTGGCGCACTGCTTAAAGTTCGCCCTGTCACTGTTTGACATTACCGGATAGTAAGAGATGACAGTTGCTTAAACACTGATTATCTTTCGAAAAACGCTTGTAAGTAATGGGGTTAGTGTAAATCATGAATCTACATACTTCGTAAACTGGATAACGCAGTGTTTCCTAAAAACGAGCCCGGTGAGAGCACCAAAGTAGTAACGCATCTCTTTCTAAGTAGGATGTCCACACATCTGTACTTTTTATAAAATCGAAAGAAACTGCTTGAAATAAAATGTACTGATTTGTTAATTACTGACTTTTGTTTCCCCGTACAGGGCGAAGGCCTCCCTTCCCTCTATTATTATAGGTAACAACATAGGCACTTCATGAATATTTCTTTTGATATTTTTTTTTTTTTACCTGATTCTTAAAGCACTGTAGGTGTATCTTGTTTATTAGAATAAATTACTACCTATCCTAAACTAGCAATATTTGTTTATTTATTTGTACAAACTGATTTGTATTCACGTTCTTGAAACGGCTGTAATGATTTCGATGAAATTTGCAGTATGGCGGTTTACGGGGGTGAATAATCGAGCTAGCTAGGGCTTATTTCTGGGAATATTCTTATTTCTGAGAAAAATAGCTTTATTGATTTTCACACGAGCCCAGATACGCAATTAAGTATAAAAACTAGGTACTTACTAGGCATAATAATTATGTTTTCTAAAAAATAAAACAAGCAAATGTTAAGGTACAATCTTTTATATTCCAACTTGTATTATAATTGATCGAGTGAGCGAAGCGAACGAAGATCTTATAAGCAACTTGGTCAATTTGGCATTTTATGTGCGTATGTATGTGTTTTTGTATTGGCGTATTAGTATTTAAGTTCGATTGGGTTGATTTTTCGGATTCTTCCCTCCTAGCTTTTTTCTCAGGTGGTCCTGACGAGCATGGGGCTTCTGATACTTTGTGGCACTTCTTTCTTTTCTGGGCTTTTTAACATTAAAACATTGAGCAGTATACTGCTCAATTTATAAATCACTGCTGTAGGTCTGATCTGTAAATAAACAAAATATATTATCTTTGATACAACACAATTAAGTAGGTAATTATAACTTTTATATTACTTCTTGTAATTATAACTTTTATGACCACCTATAAAAGTATGACTTTCCATTTTAAAGATTGAAGGTACTGTATTCGGTTTCAATTTTTTTCGTGACTCATTATCATAGTCGTCATGCTTGTGTAATAGTATGCAATACCTCTACAAAAATTAAACCATAATATTTGTCCCTACTTATTACAATCTTTGTTCCTAGGCCCTCTGATATTCATGGACACCCTCTATCACCATTTACATAAAAACATTTAAAATAGCTCACCTGTGAAATGTTAAGCCGCAACCGGGATACCATTCCTTTTTGCAACCATTTACGCAGCAAAAATGAACCATTTTGACGAATAATACCAATTCCTTTAGCTAAAAATCACAAAAACCACACCAATAATTTTAGATCAACAAACCACGTCACATCGCCATTTTTAGTTATAGCCAGTATTGCCGCTTGCAGCTGACGAAATATTACTAATATGACTTCTTATAAATAGCATTTACAACTTGTACCTACTTGCAATATTATCGTAAAAAATATCAAACACGCAAAATAAAAAAATATTAAGTTAGAAGAATTCAAATGACCTATTTTTAATTAAATTTATTGAAATGAGAGAAATCTTCTAAATCTACCAAATACTTTTTGTTTTGCAATGGCAACTTGCTAGACAAGGACAAACTACTATTTTTGAGTCTCTCATGTAGTTCGTTTTTCTATTCTGAGTTGAGACAGAAAAAAATAAACTTTATAGTATAGTTATTACAGCATAAGTTTGTATGAATGAAATATTGATTTTTAATCTTCGTGCGTTATCCAGATAGTATATAAAATCCTTGGTGTAAATAAACTTAAAATCTAAACGTCATATCGATAATCTTAAACATTTATGCGAGCCGCATTGATGATTTCAAAAAAATCTAATTGCGTGAGTCCGACTTGCACTTGAAGGTTGTAAATAGCTTTTGACTGACTTACCTCCATTGCACTACCACGGGGTCCCATGGCGACGCGACATTATCGTCTCAGATAACCTGAAAACAAATGATAAAATGTTATAATTTTGTACTAGGTAATAAGTTAAACGTCATGAGAAAACTCCGCGGCTTGTCAGCTCTGCACGTATTGACCATGTCTTTCCTGTGGATTAGGCCGTCTAAGCTCAGGATGGTATAGGTGCTGGGCAAGCCAACTCCATCTTAAAATCCCAGGCACTATAGCGTCCCGTAATTAAAGGCATGCAAAAACAGTTGCCCCTGACGCTGTATAAATCTTCATGAATAGATATGCTGAAGAAATGGTGTATTCATAAGTTTAGATTGTCAGAAGTCATTTCTTGGATTGGTTTATCAAAAATCTTTTTTTTTTACCACCGCAGAAGCTTTGAACTGCGTTTATTCATTTCATGAAAGTTAATGCTACCATTTTCCTAAACTACCTTCCCAAGAATAATATAAAATGCGCTTCCTATTGAAGCCAATATGCAGCAATTTCAACATTAACATGCAGCAAAGGTAGCATTTATACCAATAACATAAAACATCAATAAATTTCGAGCTATAAATATTCACAGTTTATAACCTGCTCAATGACAAACGACGGGAATTTATACATATTTGCGATCAATTCGAACTGATAAAATGTATAATAGCATTAAGAGAATTTTTCATTGCTTTCGGCGTAAAACATCAATTTTATTCGCGAATAAAAAACGCTGAGAACGGTTAAAGGTGGTAAACATTTTAAAAACTCAATTTCTGGATCTCCTGGAACGTTATGCAACCTCATTATGATTTTCATATTATAAAAATGGGATCGTAGGTATACAGCAATATATTGTGCTCTTTATACTTTACAGAGTAGCAAAATGCCGTATAAATTAAAAAGTTATACTAATTTACTTTTCGGTCGGTAATCTAAACTCTAGAAAATATTCTAGGCCATTGTTCTTTGAAAATGTAGTTTTTTATTTTATTTAATAGTTTTTGTAAATAATGTATGTCTCGCCAGTGTTTTTTTGGGCGGCCACGACGTCTTTTATTTTCTGTGGGTACCCATTCCGAGACTTCTTTAACCTATCATGCCTCATAAGGATCACGTGGGCTGCCTACTCCCAATTCATGTATAATTATGTTGGTTTACTTTGTATTTTCCCAAATTAAGCAAGCAATAAATTAAGTATAATAAGCTTTAACAAAAAGCATGATGAAAAACATTGATTGTATACATCAGCGACCTCAAATTACTAGTCGAAATGTTCCAAATTGAACGAGTAGTAGGAACGCTTAAAAAATAATAAATTCCTTTTTTTGTATTGCGTGTCGTAACCAACAGCCTACAAATTGCTATCGACATGAAAGCTTTATAGCTGCATTGAAATAGCTGGGCTTCTTCAAGAAAATGGTACATTGAGCCAATGTTTGATGACATGGTAGATTTTTCTAATGCCCCAAATTATTTGAACACGTGACCTTCCCTTAAGCGATAACTCTAACCCTAACCTTCCGCTCGGCTTTTAACTTTTGGGTCATTACAAAAATCTTTGTGATTTTCTTAGGTGTACTAAACATTTTAAACCAATGAAAAACATGGTAGACATTCTACATTCTCGTACAAATCGCTTTAATTCCACTTTTATAGTACGAACTGCCAAGGAGTAGAACTCTTCCGTCGTCAGTATTTCCGGGTGGTTATAATTTAAGAATATTCAAGACTAATAAACGTGAACAGCTGGATTACAGCTAATCAGCATGCTCCATCTTAGGCTGCATCCTCACTTTCCATCCCGTGTGATGGCAACCATAATAATACGTTTCGCTATCAATAGCAATAAAAATAGTGATAAAACCGCTAAAAAAAGATTAAAAATGAGAGGCTCGATTGCAAAAAAAAAGGTTTCACCATTTATGTAAATTATAAGTTATTGACCAATGTTGTATTTTTTGTATTATGGTTATTTGTATTGTTTCTGATACCCTCGAAACAAAAAAATCTTGAATAATCAAATTTTAATTTATTGACCGTAATTCATTTTATGATGTGAGCTAGCTGTTTCCATTTTTAGCTGTGACTATAATGATTGAGGAAATTTGGTAAATCACTTCATATCAGTCGAACAATGCTTCAAATAATAATGGGATTTGGAAAGTTTTCACCCTTTTTCATATATGAGTGCTTTTGTTGTACTGAATGGTTTGTTGTGTTACTGAGATTTTTGGCACCTGGTATTAATAAAACGAAATTCATCATCAAGCTAAAAAATCATTGAGATACGTTCATAAAGGTTTCAATTAAACTGGAAGCTTTTGATAAATTAATTATTTCGTTCATATTTCAGTCTTAAAAATTATCGTATTATAAAATAAAAATATAGTATCGAATATGAACAAAGAAAGTTGCTTAACTCTGTTCTTAAAATTATAGTCACGTTCGATTTTCACACTTAAGTTATTGTTATTCTTATTAAAATTAGGAAACCCATTTTTTTTAATGGTTTCTCTTAAATTAATAAGAATAAAAATTAACTGGTAATAAACTGGCAACTGGGGCTTGATTTAGTTTGCAGGCTTTGTTACACATTTTACCTTATTAAAAAAAAAATGTTTGTATAAAAAGTCGCGTTAGTTACACTATTTAAAACTCAAGAACGGCTGGACCGATTTGGCTGGAAATCGGTGGGGAGGTAGCTTAGAAACAAGAAACGGAGATTTTATCTCAAAAAGCAAGAATGGGCCGAGCGGAGCTGCGAGCGGCCGCTAGTAAATATAAATACAAAAGTGTCAGCGAAACGCTATCAAATATCACTGTCATTTTTGACAGCGTTTCACTCGTCACTCAGAACGTTTCTAAAAGCGCAAGGCTTTCATCAAATGACATGAAGAACGGGGCCTGAAGCTGATTGGTTCTCACTTACATACTGTACAAAATGTTACATCAAAATCGTTTTCACGCGCTATATTTTTGCGGATCATTGGAAAAGTAATAAACGTCAGCCAACAATGTAATCGGTGAGCGTTTTATATGTTAATGGAAATCAATTTGCGAAATCTGAAATACGGCAGGTTTTTATGCATACTACATTTATTTTATTTGGAGAAGTTGTTTTAAAAAGTTTCACCGAAAAACAAACGCGAAAAACAAACGAAGAAATGGTGTCCCCAATCGTCCTGCATAGAAAAAATATCCTTTACTAAATGCAGATATTGTATAGCTATGTATTTTACTCGTATTTTTAAACGTTTTTTACCACCAATTATTACTAAAGCATAGTTATTGAATGATCTAGTAGTAGTAGAGGTTTCAGAGGGGCTCGTCCGGGGAAGTACTACCACCATGCCTATTTCTGCCGTGAAGCAGCATTGCTGTGTTTCAGTTTGAAGGAAATGGGCGTCGGTGAAATTACTGGCCCGTGAGGCTGAACATCTGCGTGCCTCAAATTGATGGACGCAAGGCAGTGCATCGTAAGGCACGTTCCTGACGTGCGTGACCTACGAGACAATGCTTTGTTAATAGACCATGGTTACAACTTAACTTCACATGGGCATTATGCTTCTTCCATCAGCAGTTTGTATGGAAAAAAAATTATAAAAAGCCCTCGTCCTAATTACTCAACCTACCAAAAGAGAGCTATTTTCATCATTCTTTCTTCATATTTTGCTTATCAAATTTTCTAAAAATATTTCGCCCGCTTCATAATATATATTTTGTCCCTAGCGCGGTTCTGTAATTGACGTAATTGAAAAGTAAAAACCCCACGTTCCTCGCTCACCTTTTTAAATATTTACTTTTACACCCAATTAGTGTGTCGCTAGTGGGTTTCTTTTGCACTTAGGGCGGGTCTGCACTGTTCGTTGGATTTGAGACCTTTGAATTCGAGACTCAAGAGGGCGCGACTTTTGTCCTCCCATACATTCTCGAAAAATTTCGGAGCCTTTGAGATTTCTGATGATATTTATTTCCTTGGAAGATACTTCCGCTTAGATTCAAACCCACAATATTTTTTTAATATAATATTTTTGCTTATAATCATAATATTTAAAACTTTATCACCAACAAAAAAGTGATTCTATATAAACTTGCGCTTTCAGAAAAATTAAAAATAAGAAATACGAAGTTATTATACCTACAGCAAAACGCCGAGTTGTCAAAAAATATTATTTTAATGAATCCATCAGCACCATATTTCTTACCTACAATTCATTTTGTTTATTATTGAACAATAATTCACTTTATATTTTTCTGGCGAAGCAGCTACAGAATATTAAGTTTTTGTTATTGGAAGAATCCACAAAATTTTGAGCAGAAAAAATAAATAAATCAAGCGCACTAAATGTTTTTATGATGAGCAGATAGCTCATCAGATGTTGAGCGTTTACCTACTCATAGCAATGACAGTACTTCACAGAGCACGTACACGAAAGTCGTGCCATTCACTGAGTTTTATAATTGTTGTAAATACCCACACTAGAGGCAGGCCGACCACTCTGTACAACAAGGACATCCTAGGGATCACGATCTTCAATCATGAAGTGCCGACCACAGAGAGAAATACCCGCATATATTGTGTACATGGCTTTACTAACTTTACACGAGTCCTTTTTTTCCCGCCTGCTACGAACCCAGCGCTTGGCTAACTGCTGTAAAGCTAATATTGTTTATTTTTAAATTAACCTGCAAATTACAGTGAATGTATTAAAATTTATGATTTTGTTCAGCCACTGAATTCCAGAATAGCTTGTTATACAAGTATGTGAACATACCTCCATAAATTACTGAGAGTATAGAAAATGAAACCGGAAAGAGTGGCATACTAAGATCGCCTGAGGCCTATGCTCATCCACTGCTAGATCAAAAGGTGATCAAAAGTTTGAAAGAAAGAAAGAAAGAAAAGAAAGAAAACGTATTTATTTATGACGGCACACGGTAGATAAAAGAAACACGAACATTTTAGACAAATAACAAAAGAAAACGCATATTAACATAACATAAGAAGTGAGGTGATGGAAGAATACATAGTAATAAGTACATTGAAATGGTGTCTCTCAATCCCCCGCGATGACGTCACAAAATGGTATCCAACTCAGCTTGATGTTGTGTTTGGTGTAGGCAACACAGCGCTGATCTTCCGTTGGATCCAAGTGGGTACGTCACGACATAGTTTGATACTAACAAGGAACAGCGATTACACACATCTTGTTGCCGTCATTTTAGACCACTACCTGTTGCCATAGTAGTTTTACAAAGTGAAGTTCCTATTCGCTATCTCATGTTTATTACGTCGACATTCAGTTATGTTGCAATCATTCCATGTCAACTAAGTTTTGTTTTTTATTGCAATCAAAGCTCAAAATAATCTCAAAACTGACAGATAGATAGATCTAGCTTTTGATTGCAACATAGAGCTAGATAGATAATCCCTTACGGTCTTATTACAAAAACATGACTTAGGCTAGGTTTAAACCGGAACTAAGTAGTCTTTGTTTGTTACGGTATCAAAGTTGGTTCCTGGTTTAAACTAGGTTTGTATTACAAAACAATGTCTAGTGAAGGACTTCATAAACCATGGTCTAAATAATATCCACAGATTATATAGCTAAATGGGTATAAATCGTTCATTCCTTCTGGTGCCACACCTTTCTTTTACGCTCCTCTCACACAAAGCTAAAGTCCTATGATCATACTACCTCGTTTTTCGACATATTTTTTTTTGTAATTTTGGCACCTTCCCGATCCAACGTCTGTCTAGGTGTTTTTGTTATTCTCCTAATGCGACGATGGCGTTTAAACATTATTTAAAATACATCTGTAGTTTTTACTAACGTTTTATTCTACTAAAAAAGTGCGATACACTGTAGTAGCTTATTTTACAAACAACAATAAGGGCGCGAAAATCCATAAAAATGTTTCGTAGGAAAATTAGCAATGCCCTGGAACTTCCTTAGGTCTCCTCCTGCTTGTTTATTGTGGTAGGCACTTTGATTTATGTCCGGGTCCGGGGCATCCTAGCCAAAACTTCAGTCCCTTTTTTCAAGTTAAACTGATGAGTGGCTGTGAGACACCGTGCAAACCAGCAGTATCATCTTGAATCTAAAAATTTTATAATAATTATTTAGTAACCTAATTCAAGGTTGGAAAAATATTATGAGAGCATGACTTTGCTTGTTTTTATATCTTACAAACTTAACATTTGCTGCACCCTTTCAGCAGTAATCAGGAATTCTGTTTTACAAGAACAAAACATTTTGTAACATGGATTGCGACCAAATTCCGGCAAATCAACTACCTAGGTACTAAACTAAAGGGTGCCAGGACTGTAGCAGGAGATATATTGAAACAACACCATGCTTGAAGTACTTCAAAATGACCATGCGAATGAATTAGCGCGAACTCTTCTGCCTACAAAAGTTATGCATGGTAACTTACCTACTTCATGTCGAAACCACTTGCATTTCAGGGCTCAAGGGGCTTCCTCGAGAATCGTGAGACAACTCTTCACGCAATAAATCTACACTTTTGACGCCGAAACGTTTTGTAAATCGATATTGCTTATAAAATCTTCGTCACATAGATCAAATGGATCGATTCGTTCACGCTGTCTACTAGGGCGCTGGCCGGTACATCTTCAGCACATCTAAATCTTCGAAACTCATCACGATAATATTAATATTATTCATTTTCAATGATACCTGACCTCTAAACAATCCACTACTGATGACATGTCATTTGACGGTTTGACGTTAGACCATAGTTAAACTAGGGGTCTCTCGGGTTTATCTTTTAGTCGTAGATTAAACCTGGTTTTGGACATAGGCTATGATTTGTAATAAGGTTTTGTCTAAACCATGGTCTAACTAAGGTATCATCTTTGGTTTATCTTTAGTCCTTGTTTTATAATAAGGCCGTTATTGTTTACATCTAAGAAGTGTGCTCGTGATAGCATATAAGCACAAACCTAAGTGGTTTTTTAATGCTACAAGATCAATATTTATTTAAAAACGGTAAATGTATTAAAAAAAAACGAATAAAAGTTACGCAATCACTCCACGGTTTCACGAAATCGACAATTTAAAACGTTTGGCAGTTGTTTCACTCACATTTTTGCTTAAACATTTTGGGCCTTATTAATAATCCTGGCGTAGCGTTGGACTAGTTAATCCGTGTTTTGTCACATTTGTTCGAGTTGACAATTGCATGTCAATGTAAGAGACAAAATACGGATTAACTAGTCCAACGCTACGCCAGGATTATTAATAAGATAGTTTGAGTTAAACAACTGTCAATTACTCGCAATCTGTGAAACCGTCCTTAGTTTGTAATTTCATCCTTTACCAGTATAAAGGAAAATAAAGGGTACGTACCGATCTCACTATGCTGCTATTTTTTCACGATGTTTCATTCAACACGAAGGTAAATCATCAGACACTATTGTGAAACCCAAGGTTGTGTCAGTTGCGTGAGTATTTTCATTACAGAACACTAGCCATTCTCACAAATACCTATAAAATATAAAGTATATATAAAAAAACGCAACCTTACCTCTATTTCTTTCCTTTCTGTTAGAAGCACGCAATTCAGAACAAGAGGCCAGCAATTACCGAACAATAACCACGGAAACTATTTATTTGGATTTTTGGGACGAGGGGCACTTGTACGCCTTAAGTCGGGGTTTACCGTTCTTTAACAACGCCATTATGTCAGATAAAAATATTTCCGTCATTGTTTAAAGGCCACGCACGTTTAGGCGATGGTGATCAGTGAAACGCTGTCAAATATCGCTGTTATATTTGGCAGCGTTAAACTGATTGCCGTCGCAGATTGCTTAGATGTGCGCAAGGCTTAAGACAAGACTAAAGACGTAATTACTGGCAATTGAGGCTAAACATCTATAAGCCTCAAAGTGATGAACGCAGGGCAGTGCGTTGTTTCTTAGCGTGCGTTACCTGCAAAGCAGTGCCTTGTTAAAGGCTATGGTTACCACTTAGCATAAGGTGGGCTATAAGCTTGTTCCATCAACTAGTTCTATGAAAAAAATCTTATATTTTTATATCACTTAAAACCCTTTCACTGCACTGGTTCGAAAGAACCAGTAACACGATAAGAAGGAGAAGATAAAATAAAAATAAAAATAATGGTTTTGGATCCCTACCCGACTACATTTTTTTATTACATATTTTACTTTAGGTAATTAGTACCTGCTTTTTCAAAGCATGGACTGTTTCACATAAGGCGTCATATGGACATACAAAATTATGGTAAATGTTAAGTCTTTCAAACCTGTAGGTCTATCACAAGCTCTGTCTGGCTCTGTCTCTGGCTCTGGTTTTAAGCCTGTGTGAGTGTTCTGTTCTGTATTATACTGTGTGTGTGACGTTTTGACGTAGGATTTATTTATACAGCACTAGCTGATGCCCGCGACTTCGTCCGCGTGGATATTTGAGTTCTTTTTTTTTATTTTGATATGACCAACTGTAGTTACCATAGTTTTGAGCTTGTACGTTAGAGTGTATTTGAATTTGAAGGCAAGTGCTGTTGTTTTATTTTTCAGCAGTGTCTAATTTAAGTATGATATCATCGGTTTTTAACCAACTTCCAATCAAAAAGGAGGAGGTTCTCAATTCGGTTGTATTTTTTTTTATTTATTTTTTTAATGTTTGTTACCGCATAACTTCGTCATTTGTGAGCTGATTTGAAAAATTATTTTTTTATCTGAAAAGTACTGCTTCCAGATTGGTCCCATTTTAATTTTATTAAAATCGGTGTTGCCATTTTTTTTTTAAATAATTTTTTTAATGTTTGTTATTGCATGCCTCCGTCATTTATGAACCGATTTAGAAAATTATTTTTTTATTTGGAAGGTTATGCTTACGTCCAGATTGTCCCAAACAAATTTGATTAAAATCGGTTTAGCCGTTTGACAATGAAGTCGGTTTCTCAAGTTTTTTAAACTTATAATTTTATTTTGTAAACCTTTGTGTGTATTCGAACCTGGTGACAGATGCTGCGGCAGCTGAATTTTTTTAAATGTTTTTTTGCGTATTTTGTAAAGCTGTTTTTCGTGATTTTGTTTAAGTGGCTAATTTGGGCTATCGTATTTGTTGGTGTATAATCGAAACTGGTTTTTTTAAATGACATGACCAACTGCTATTTACCATAGTTTTGAGCTTGTACTTTAGAGTGTATTTCAGCGGTGTTTAGTTTAAGTATGAAAGATGGTTCCCGCGATTTTGTCTAAGTGGTTATCATCGGTTTTTTTGTTAACCTTTATGTGTATTCAAACCTGGTGACAGATGCTGCGGTTGCGGAATTTTTTTAATGTTTTTTTTTTTGCATATTTTGTTAAGCTTTATTTCGTGATTTTCTTTTAGTGGGTAATTTGGGCTATCGTATTCGTTGGTGTATAAACGAATCTGGTTTTTCATAGTTTCGAGCTTGTACTTTAGAGTGTATTTGAATTTGAAGGCGAGTGCTGTTGTAGCCGATTTTTTTCAGCGGTGCTTAGTTTAAGTATGATAGATGATTCCCGCAATTTTGTCTTAGTGGTAATCATCGGTTTTTTTGATTTTTTTTTATGTATTCAAACCTGGTGACAGATGCTGCGGTAGCTGGAAATTTTTTAATGTTTTTTTTTGCGTATTTTGTATAATGTTTTTTTTTATCATATTTTGTAAAGCTCTTTTTCGTGATTTTCTTTTATGGGGTAATTTGGGCTATCGTATTCGTTGGTGTATAATCGAATCTGGTTTTTTTAGTTTGATATGAACAATTAATGCTAGTTACCATAGTTTCGAGCTTGTACTTTAGAGTGTATTAGAATTTGAAGGCGAGTGCTGTTGTTGCCGATTTTTTTCAGCGGTGTTTAGTTTAAGTATGATAGATGATTCCCGCAATTTTGTCTTAGTGGTTATCATCGTTTTTTTGAAAATTTTTTGTGTATTCAAACCAGGTGACAGATGCTGCGGTAGCTGGAAAATTTTTAATGTTTTTTTTGCCTATTTTGTAAAGAACTTTCGTGAATTTGTTGAAGTGGCTAATTTGTGCTATCGTATTCGTCGTTGGTGTATAATCGAATCTGTTTTTTTTATTTGACATGACCAACTGCTAGTTACCATAGATTTGAGCCTCCACTTTAGCGTATTTGAATTTTAAGGTGAGTGCTGTTGGAGCCGATTTTTTTCAACAGTGTTTAGTTTAAGTATGATAGATGTTTCCCGCGATTTTGTCGTAGTGGTTATTATCGGTTTGTTTGTGAACCTTTGTGTGTAATCGAACCTGGTGCCAGATAATGCGGTAGCTGAATTTTTTTAAATGTTTTTTTACGTATTTTGTAAAGCTATTTTTTGTGATTTTTCTTAAAATCATTTTCCGTTCTTTCTTCTTTCAGGGAAATAATTTTCTTATCTTCTTTCTTAGCGCACCTCTGCTCTATTAGAGGAACACACCTTCTAAGTTTCATGATTCTAGGGCTAACGGTTTAGGCTGTGCGTTGATTTTTCTTTATACCATTTTTCCCCTTTTTCTCCTCTTCGGTAAATAATTTTCCATTTTTCTTTCTTAGCGGATGCCTACGTCTTAACATCTACCTGCATGCCAAATTTTAGCCCGATCCGTCCAGTGGTTTGGGCTGTGCGTTGATAGATCACTATGTCAGTCAGTCAGTCAGTCAGTCAGTCAGTCACCTTTGAGTTATATATATATAGATTCACACCTTAGCCATTTATATAAATTGTCTAAGACTCACAGACTCAAAACCAGAGCCAGATGGAGCTTGTGGAGCTACTGGAGTCCTAAAAGATAAAATAAGGCCACGACTGTGATTGGTGTTGATAGGTTAATTGTATCTTAAACGTGGTTCAGTCAACGATCAGGAGCGCTTGAGATGCAAAGGCCAACGTCTTTGAACTAAGTGGGTATTTCAATGGTCAGTGAACCCAATTATTAATCCACGATCATAATCACGTCTTTATCTTAACTGCTTTCAAAACTGTACGGCTGGGCACCCCAGGCCTATATTCTCAGTCCTACATAATTACCAAGCTAACTTACAACACGCAATTTTAAATCATATCTTTAGAGCACTTAAGCTTCTAATCGAGTGTAGCTTTACGAAAGGCTATTTCAGTTCAACTAAACCTGGGGGTGAAAAAGTTCATTCAGGCAGAACGACCTCTGGCATGAAATCCATTTTAACTTTCGCATCAATATCTATTGTTTGTATTTACTGTAGCCGCAGGACAGATTTTTATTGAACTCGTTCATTACTAAGTTATCTTTACTATACTACTACTGGGAAAAGAATCAATCATCATCATCATCATCAGCCTGAAGAAGTCCACTGCTGGACATAGGCCTCCCCTACACATTTCCAGGAAGAACGATTCTGAGCCCTTTCCATCCATCGACTTCCCGCGATCTTAACAATGTCGTAAGAATCAATATATTTTTTTTAATCAGGCATTTATATTTTATTCGGTACCAAAATTACAATTGGGAAGAATTTTCGGTAACTCTCCATTTTTTCTATGGACTGTGACGTCATAGAATATTTTTTTTATCCTTTTAGTACCATGGTAGAACTAATAAAACGAAAACTAGCCCAATTGGTCTATAGTACTTTTAGTACTTGGTAAATTCCATTAGTTATAGAGAATTGTAGGGCCATAGAACTGTTAAAACTTTTTTGTCCTTGTAGTTCAATGGTAGAACTATTAAAACGAAAACTGGCCCATTTGTCCTATAGAACTAATTATACCTGGTAACTTCAATTAAACTTCGTTACGCAAAATCGTCGTTGCTTTATGTAAATAATTAGACGAATTGATAATTTCGAATACTTCGAACGGTTGATATTAGCAAATTTCAGTTTAGCAAATTATAAAAAATAAATATTGTTGACAATTCACACAACTATCTACTTCCTAGCCCTAGTTGTAAATACACCACACAAATATTTTTTCCCGGTGGGGATTGAACCCACGACCTACGGTGCAGAAGACAGAGCTACTACCAACAGCTGAGAGGCCAGTACCCTGAAGTTTCATCAATAATTTTGTCACTGACTTAGTTTTTGAAGTGAAAACTTCTTTAGCGGCGTTGAGCACTTTCTGAATGGGGATAAAATCTTAAACTCGCGTCAGGATCACGTGACCCTGATCGAAAAAGCGTAGGACGGATTTTTTGCAGAAATGTACCCTAAGACTACAACGTAGAGTTCATAATAAAAATCGAAAAAGCGACGCTACAGATACGCTAGTAGTTTCTATGACACGGTAACGTCACAGAATAGATAATAGTTAGTAGCAAGCATACCAAGGCGTTTTTCGTGACTGTAGTAGGTATAGGTACATACCTATTATAGATTTTATGAACTAGCGGCCGCCCGCGGCAGGTAGTAGTGGTCATTGGTACATGATTTTATAGATCTACTGTATTTATTTTTCGAGTGGAGCATTGCGGCGAGCGAAGCGAGCCGCCATGCGACCATGGGAACAGCGCGGCGAGCGAAGCGAGCCGTGCTGTGACTCCCCCCAAGCCCCCCAGAACCCCCTCCTCCTGAACCCGGGGGGAGCGTCGCGGCGAGCGAAGCGAGCCGCCACGTGACCACGGGGAACAGCGCGGCGAGCGAAGCGAGCCGTGCTGTGACCCCCCCTAAGCCCCCCAGAACCCCCTCCTCCGAAACCCGGGGGAAGCGTCGCGGCGAGCGAAGCGAGCCGCCACGCGATCACGGGGAACAGCGTGGCGAGTGAAGCGAGCCGTGCTGTTACCCCCCTAAGCCCCCCAGAACCCCCTCTTCCTGAACCCGGGGGGAGCGTCGCGGCGAGCGAAGCGAGCCGCCACGCGACCACGGGGAACAGCGCGGCGAGCGAAGCGAGCCGTGCTGTGACCCCCCTTAGCCCCCCAGAACCCCCTCCTCCTATGTCTGCCGTTTTACTTCATTTAGGACCTACTTGTAGGTCGCGCGACAAGGTCCCTTCTAGCGGTTCCGACCCGTTGAGGATTTGGCTTTACGTAAAATTTAGGGTTCCGTATAGGGTTTTGATTGGGGTTATACTATATTGAGGAATTTGATTAAATGGTCGACTTTTAGGGTTCCTTAGGACTTTGATTGGAGTTTCAACTACACTTAGAAGCTTGATAATGTTAAAATTTTTAGGGTTCCTTAGGACTTTGATTGGGGTTTTACTACATTGAGGAATTTGATTAAGTGGTCAACTTTTAGGGTTCCTTAGGACTTTGATTGGAGTTTCAACTACACTTAGGAGCTTGATAATGTTAACATTTTTAGGGTTCCTTAGGACTTTGATTGGAATTTCAACTACACTTAGGAGCTTGATAATGCTAAAATTTTTAGGGTTCTTTAGGACTTTGATTGGGGTTTTACTACATTGAGGAACTTGATAAAATAAACAACTTTTAGGGTTCCTTAGGCCTTTAATTGGACTTTCAACTACACTTAGGACCTTGATTATGTAAACAATTTTAGGGTTCCTTAGCACTTTGATTGGAATTTCAACTACACTTAGGAGCTTGATAATGCTAAAATTTTTAGGGTTCCTTAGGACTTTGATTGGGGTTTTACTACATTGAGGAACTTGATAAAATAAACAACTTTTAGGGTTCCTACGTTAATAATCAAGTTTTCACTTCTGCCGGCACTCCCGGAGTGCAACCCGTATTTTTTTTTTTCGTTTATTGTTGCTATCAACAATAAACGAAAAAAAAACAACGTTTGACTGTCATCACACCTGATGGAAAGTGAAAATGCCTAAGGTGGAGCACGCTTAGCTATTATCCACTTGTTCACTCTTGACTTAAAAATTAATTAAAATTAATTTTTAATTACCTATCTACCAAAACCACACCTAACACTACATTCCGACCTAATTAAGTAGCCAATCGTGTCACTACGCTATCGAATTCTAGCACCCTCAGAATGGTGGAATAACCACATTGCTAGGTATAATCAGGTAACTGAATACCAGACATTGGATTCGACTGGTTTGAATGTTGCAGCCAACTGGTTTTGTTTGTCGTTTAATTAATTGCCTAGCCATTTTATGAAACGGTGCTGTTCAACTAACTGCCTGATAAATAGCGTTTGTGCTTATTCAAGTCATTTAAAAAGAAAAAAATATGATGTACTTAACTGTAAGGCTTGGATTAGTTACGTCATAAGTAGTAGAGCTCTTTGTGAAAGGCTCGTCCGGGATAGTACTACCACCGTGCCTATTTCTGCCGTGAAGCAGCATTGCTGTGTTTCAGTTTGAAGGGTGTGGGTGCCGGTGAAATTACTGGCACGTGAGGCTCATCTGTTGCCTCAAGTTGAACGTAGGGCACGTTCCTGACGTGTCTGACCTAAGAGGCAATTGTTAAAAGCGATGGCCACTTAACCACATTAATTTCAAGTGGGCCGTGAGACTGTTGCAACAGCTAGTTGTATTTAAAAAAAACCGGCGCCTATACTAGTCAGTTAATTGAATGCCGAATTAAATCAGTTGACTGTGACAGATACATAGCTTGTTTCCACAACGTATTAATCTAGTCAGAATGTTATTGTTATGGCCCTCATATATCATTGCTTCGATAGATCCTCGTTTTGGTAAACAGGAAAAAAATACGATGAAATAGTAGGGTTTGACCGGATTATGAGCTACGAGTATTTTGATGTTGGCAATTTTTCAGGGTTCTAGTTTGTTTTAAAAATTGAATAATTCAACAGCGCAAATGTCGTTGCTCATACGAGTTTAATAACTTTGCTTGTGTTCTTGACAAAGTTTGCTTGATCATTCCATGGCGCTTTGGATAATTCTGTAATGCTATGCTAATGATTACAATAAACTGAATTTGAATTCTTTATGAGTGACCAAATATTCGATAGCTTGCTTGATCATTCGTATACTGACTGAACAATTTTGCGTATCTTGCTTGACCATTCCTACTGACAGTTCTCCGTGGCCACCATTTGGATGAGTGACCAAATTCACCACTATTCATAAGAATTGACATACTTTTTTAGCCTAATTGGTTTACAAATTTTCTGGCCCCATCGAATTGAGATTATAACAAAACAATCGTATTTAATTTAAGATTTCATCGTAATTATGATAAATACAAGGCAAACAACGGTTAATTATGTTGGGAATAAATAACAAGGAATTCACAAACATTTCGTCTGATCCCGAGAGACAGACTAATCAAATTAAACATCGAAAATTATTGTTATTCTGTGCTCCAATAATTATAATCAGATAAGCTGGATTCGGTTTGTTTATTTGTTCATTTTATTCGTATTGTTCTGATATTATCGCGGGCGATTTTACTTTTTGCTCTGTAGTTAGTTATGTGGAATAATTTACTAGTTTAGCAGTCTTTTTGAAATCTTTTGATGTAGTAGTAGGTTACTTACTGTAGGTAAATATGTGTTTTTTCTTAGATATACTCAAAAACTACCTGTTAATACAGTGGTTAGTTTTTATCTGTACAATCAAAAAATTTAGTGGATCTGTGGACTGTATGTTCTATGCGCTGGTTTTCGGCGAAGCTTGCGAGCGAATTGAAACACCAGTCTTCCAAAAAATCTTCTTTATTTCTTCTAAGTAAACAACTGATACAATACTTTTCTTGAACCGAAATTTTTCTTCAGACTTCAAGGCTTGTTCAAAACTTTAAAATTAAAACTGTGCTGTCGCGGGCTATCTGCGCTTTTTATATACTAATACCTCGATATCTGTCCTACTCTTACGATATCGTTCTATTTTTGTCTGACTATCTATCTACCTTTTTTTATCGTATATGTCTATGTCCTTGTATAGGGAACAATCTGAAATTCTCTCGAATGTTCTTAGCTAGCCGTCTTTGTCTAATTAGTATATCTATCTCGCTCTGTGCGCGGCCCGAGGTTAAAAATAAACAACTTATTCTAGAACAATTACAATAGGAATTATCTAGCAATTTCCCTAGCTAAAGCAAATCGTTTTTCTTTATCAAAATCGTAAATCTAATCTTTTTATGTGACGTTGCTAACAATTAGGTTGTGGATTCTGTTGTTAAGTTATCATCTTCCTACCCTTATCCCACTAAGTGGGGTCGGCACAACAAGTTTTCTTCTTTCTCTCACCTCTATATATCATTCGTCATCTCAGTGCTCACTTCTTTCTTCCTCATGTCATCTTTGACACAGTTTAACCATCTTTTCTTTAGTCTACCTCTTCTTCTATAACCACCATTCACCAACCACATCCATGTCTAACTTTTTATCTTATTGTGACTTTCATCCCTCTGCATGAGATGCCCGCCCATGCCATGCTAACTTATAACTCCTAATCTTGTCTGTCACAGGCGCTACTTTTTGTTACATTTGATATAATTATTTAATAAACCATAATACTTTGGTATAGCTTTGGTAAATATTATTGCATTTTTTCAATAAAATGTATCGCGAAAAATCAGTAAAACTCGTGTCGGATCATAAAGTAGCGAAAAATAGATGCTTAAATTTACACAAACCAGATGACGTGTTTTCAAAATAGATTCTAAAGTACTTTGATCAATACTGTCTATATTGAAAATGTAACATAAATTCCCTTTTCATTATCAGTTTAGCGCTGAATAGCACACAATACACGTCATTGGGTGACTGTCAGTATATCATCCAGACACTTACTCGTAGTTAAAACGCTTTCATTATTCCACTGTTCCCACCGGATATTTTTCGCTTTATTACCATTCAAATAGAGTGCAATTTGCACTGAGAACTTTAATTGCTGAAAAGGACATGTTTATAAGCCTGTCGAAATTATATTGCAAGCTGAAATTTGGTGTAGATAGTTAAAGTTTTTATTTCTTCTGAAATCGATTAAATTTTTGACACAAACCAAACAACATTATATGAGCATCACCGTAACCGAAGGAATGCCAATAGAGTTAGGTTACCTTGTCATGTTTATTTTATTTTAAATTCATATTTATTACATATTTGCATTATTATTTCTATAAAAACTGTAAGCTGACCTGACAAAATATGTACCAAGAAATGACTATCTACTCGTTGCTATCCTATATTCGAATCAGGTAGGGTACATCACTTTTTGGACATTTCCTGTAATATATTTTTTTCCTGGCTATTTGACAATAAATCAGACGGTTGTAACTTCAGTTGTCTTTTTGTAGTTGTGATCCTCACCGAGTACAAAAAACATAGATGTATCTGTTTGTGACTTGTAAAACATTGTTTTGACAATACAAAAGATACCTACTCTTATTCCGCTATTATCCGCTAGTATCTCAAGGAAAGCTGACTCAATCTTTGACTGCAATAAAGATGACATCAGTAAAACACTACTCACCTTTGCAAACAGGATTACAAGTAAACCTCTTCAGCGTACGACATAATACCTACGTACGTATAAACTAACGTACTACGTACGTATAAACCTACCCCGTATTTCCCCCAGGATAGTGATTCGTTATACCGTGACTAACTTATAATTCATGAAATGTGAGATTAGGTACACATCACCTGACCACGGGAAGTAAGTAAAATGAATAATTTCCACGAACATTTTCCAAAAGTTATATTCATATAACACAAAATACGAGAATTTAATTAAAATGATTTTGTCGTATTCGTTGTAAAAATAAATAATCTGGATCCATTTTGTTTTAAAACAAAAGCTTGGCGTTCTTGTGATATTCATCACCTAAAACAATAGAGTAATTTTAAACAAGGGGTATTTACATTTTAGATTATAAAAAGGATAGACATAGAAAAGTCCCTACGTGTTAGAAAAGGAGAGACATAGATTTTTAAACTTTTGCCTCCCCCAACCTACCACTTCTATCAATTCTGTTTAAACTCACAGCAGAAAACCGAGTGGTGACCGGACGGGGAATAGATCCTAGTCGGCGGTGATATAGAAATCCCTGGATATACGTACACACACTTGCTTTTTATAATATTTATTGATTCATAATGTTATGTTTCAGAGCAACTTCCTCCCGAACACGCAGGTTGTGGAATAATCTCCCTGCTGAGGTTTTCTCCTTAGGATTATAGCATGGGGTTCTTCAAAAATGACGTTTTAAAAGTTTTAAAGGGTTGGCAAAGCGCTTGTGATTCCTCTGGTATTGCAGGCGTCCATAGGCTATGGTAACCACTTCCCATCAGGTGGGCCGTATGCTTATTGTTTGTCCACTTAGTTGTATAGTTTTTATTATTAAAATTCAATGAGATGGGCCGCAGATGGGTGAGGGTAGCTCAAGATTGGGTGAATGGCAAGAGCAAAGAGTCCTATGCCCAGTAGTGGGTTCAGTTAGATGATGAAATTGAATGAACAAGACAGTTTTTTCTCGTTTTTGACTTTATTTCTTTAGAGCTACAGTGGCTTTCTCGCCTTTACGTTCTAAAGTCGTGGCTAGCTTTTAAATGTATGCTTTAATTACAACAACACTCATAATTTTCGGTTGTATAAAGTACACTTACTCCTCTCGGAAACCATTTGCGGCGGATTTTCTCTGTAAGGTCGTTTAGGCCCCGGGCCTCGGCATAAATTACAAGAGAGAATAAATGAAAGATTACTCGATCTGCGTAAATAATGACTGTTATTCAAAAATTCCAAGTATGTGTTTCTTTCTTTCTCTTTCTTTCTTTTATAAACGTCAACTTAAAAGATTAGTCAGAATTATCATGAAACCACTTTCACATGGAGTGCTTGCATGTCACAAAAAGTAGTCGAGCTGAATTTGTGGAGAGAAGTAGGAGCTAAGAATCTGACAGCCATCTTTCTTACTCCTGACCTAAATACGGTCATGAAGCTTCTATAAAAGAGCTGATTTTACATCGATCATTCTCGTGTGCAATTTTCTGCGTTCCCACACAGAGAGAATCGAGGAACACAAAAAGTAATTCTTCGACTGGCTTATCAGCTCAGTTGGTAGTAGCTCTGCCTTCTGCGCCGTAAGCCGTGGGTTCGATCCTCACCGACCAACTCCAACACCTCATTGTGAACATAGAGTTGATTCTCATGTCTGAGTGTAATATTGTGTGCTTAGTATGTATTTGTAAAAAAAAGTATTGTAACAGCTATCTTAGTCCCATCTTACAAGCTATGCTTAGTTTGGGGCTCGATGGTGCTGTGTGTCCAAATGACACGTTCTATACTTGCGTCCGTTTTGTACTTTTTATGACATTTTTTGTTGAATGGGCAATTTATATATTTATATTCTGCACGCTAATATTTACGCGAGTTGAAAGCGTTGACCCAGAGCTGAACTTTAAACACTTCAGTGTGGAATCAGCAAATTTCACGAGTCAAACTTAACCGCGACTGCTTTTAGCACTCCTGTAGCCATTTACATTTATTGCGCCATCCGATGTAAGCTTACCGAGTTGTAAAACCACTTTATTTGTTTCGCTTATTTATATAATGTCGTTTGTTTTCAGAATTAGGTAAAAACTTTATTCTTTTACTTTCGCCGAGTTTGAAATCTGCGGCTGGCACGACCGCGGGAATTGAATCATATTTTTTATTTAGTATTACGGTTATGTACGATTGTAAAAGAATATGCGCAGATTTGAGATTATTTTATTTAAATCTGAATATTTCTCTATGAAAACTCGATCACGCGCACTTTTTAGGACAAGACTGAAATCATGTAAAGACAACTATGAAAACTGAAAACATTGATATTGAGACCATTTTATGTAAAGGCGACTGATAGAAGTCTTTAAAGCCGAGTGAATATCTAAAATACGGGAGTTTCTGTTATTCAATATGAAATCAGTTCTATTGAAGTAATAATCCAGTTTCTGATTGTAAATATTGCTTTACCCCGCCTCGTTGAATAGCAATGCTGTGTTCCGGTGTGAATGGCAACCCAGCGGGCGGGAACGGTGTAGGCGTTTACTTTCTTCATATCTTTAAGTCGTAATTCTCTTTGATTTTTTTACAAACGTTATTGTTCTTCTTATCGTGTCACTGATTCTTAGGAACCAAGTGTGGTGAAAGGATTTTAAGTGCGCCTCAAAGAGGCTCTTTTCGTGCACTTGACACATATTTTCGATCTTTTTAGATTCTACGACTTGCTGGTTTTCTCACGATGTTTTGAGATGATATGTAGTATGAGAGCACTGGTATAGTGTACATAATTTTTAAATTTTTGGACAGAAAAACTCATTGGTACTCGACTGGACTCGATATGAACCCATAACCTTAGGATCGACAGGCAGGGCCGCTACCACTAGGCCGTCAGCACTCTTGTGAAAATACATATTTAAAAGAGCAGATTTATGAGAGCATTTCAAGTGAAAAAAAATTTAAGAAACCGCTTATTCAAATTGCAAATAGCACTCTTCTTGGCACCATGCCTCATGGACACCCACTTTTGTTAGATTTTTAAGGTTTAGTTTTAATTAGTTTTAGTTTTTTTTGTTAATATTATGAATTTTTGTTTTGTTGTTATAAAATTAAAAATATAGTTGGTTGATCTTAAAAAAAAAAAAAAAAAAAAAAAGAAATAGCACTAGCTCATACATTATTGTGTCGTTTTGTATTTAACAAAAGACCTATATTAAATTAAAGTTACCTTCGCCTGTCTGAAATTAAGAAAACATGGTGTATCAAGAACTTTTTTTCATCTAGAACCCTGAAAATATATTTTGTTTAAGCAAAGAATTAATCAAATTGTAAAGTAACAATGATTAAAGCATGATTCGTCTAAACTCACCCCCGAGCGCGCTCTCGGCTACGGTAAATCATGTTGACAGTAATTTCAATCGAGAGGTCTACGAATAGTGCCCACGGCGTGTATTGCTGTTCCGACCAAATAGTAGAGTCAACAACATAACCACAGTACTTACTTTTATTTTTATGTTTGTTTACTTAATTTAAAACTAGATGGCGCTCCTGAATATTTATCGATCGTAGATCGCACTATCGCTAAGTACACGAACCGGAAGACGAAGGGTCGGGCGCCCATCCACCAGATGGACCGACGACATTGTTAAGATCGCGGGAAGTCGATGGATGGAAAGGGCTCAGAATCGTTCTTCCTGGAAATGTGTAGGGGAGACCTATGTCCAGCAGTGGACTTCTTCAGGCTGATGATGACTATCGTTGCGTTTGTGGGTTACGTGACCATGTGTGTATAAATTATTCATATATGTAAACAAATTACTCACGGGTGTAATTAAATCATTGCTTGCTTTTTAAGACAATTCGTTTAATTACTACTTACCCTGGATTGAAACTTACACACACAGCTATAGCCACTGGTCATGTCTCTTTTTTTATTTTATATAATAGATATCTGTCTATTTATGTAATTTTAAACAAATTTCACGGCTCTTAACTAAGTAGTTATTAATATTTGGAAAAAAAAAACAGAATAACAGCACTTGCTTTTTAAAATGCACAGTAAAACTTTGCTCTCTTTTCATAAGTGATTCCTTAGCACTTAATAAACCTTAATTAGCAAGTTTAACACTGTAAGTTTGACTTGCTAATTTTAAGAGCTACGAGTGTGTTGTGACTTTGGTATTACAGATTTTCTCGTTTCATACTTTATCACGTAGTTAAGTTATTTTCGTTGTGCTCTTTGAAACCAGTCGGTCTCTGAGCAGATTAATATGTAAAGTAAGACGCCAATTTTATTTTTTTGGTTTCATTTATAAGCAGAATATCATAGCAGAAACCGCACCAAATGACTATCAATTTAAAGCTACAAGTAACAGATTCAAATTATTTTTAGTGGTTAAAACTTAAAGCGTTTTTTTTAATGATCCAGTCCAACCACAGTCACAGGAATGCACTTTTGGGCTTGAGCGTACAGAGTACACTGTGGATGTCATTTGAATCGGAATCAGGACCAAACTAATGTTTGTGTTTCGTCAATGTATGTCGTAGATATCTACGTCTTATAACGTAACATACGCCTTATAACATGAATAGTTTCAGTTATCATTAACTCCGGGAAAGTTCTACGACCATGTCTATTTCTACCGTGAAGCAGCATTGCTTTATTTCAGTTTGAAGGGTGTGGGTGCAGGTGAAATTACTGACACGTGAGGCGGAATATATTTATGCCTCAAGTTGATGGACGCAAGGCAGTGCATCGGGTGCACGAGACTGTGCTTTGTTATAGGTGATGGTTACATCAGGTGGGCTATAATTATAATTATAGCCCACCTGATGTAACCTGATGTAACTCAGACAAGCATATATGCTTGCCTGAGTCATGAACTATATTCACCAAAAGTTTTATCAAAATTGATACAAGCGTGATTTAATCATAACCATTACATTACCCAATTTTTTGTCTTATTAATATTAGTAGGATATCATTTAGTTATTTAATTTTGTACCAATAATGTGAAAATAAATCACACAAAAAAACTCTTCTTCTCTCTTGTTAACTAAAAGCAAAATACCTATCTTTACCACTCTTACTTTTTTTGCTTGTCTTCAACTGTCCGTTCCGTGAGTTTTAATATACTTATGTGTACGACTTTTATGTCAAATAAAAATATTTGCTTTCTTTCTTCCAAAATCTGATTCTCCATACCAAATCATTCACTATCCAGTCCTAGCGGCAAGTAGGTTTTCTCCTTGAAAATACGATTCCGGAACCGGATATAGGACGAACACGATTCCTATTCCTACCTCATTCGGTTGCTTGCATTCTTAATCTACAGGCGTTCTATTGTTGAGCCTGCGACCTAGAAACCGGAGTAATGTGTGCAGATCTTGGCATTGTCACTGTCTCCTCTCGAAATACTTTTTTAGAGCAGTTTTCTTTATAATTAATGGTTTTTAAGTATATATTTCGTTACTTAAAAGACCGGCAGCGCATTAGCACCACCTCTGGTGTTGCAGGTGTCTATGGGAACGGTGACTACTTTCTATCAGGTGGCCAGTCTGCTCGTCTGCCTGCTATGTCATAAAAAAAAACTTATAGCTGGCCTTTTTACACATCATTGACATAAATGATAAAAAGTATGAGACTTAATTCATTATATTCTTGTGATGTACATAAAGTGTAATCTATATTATTAAACTAAATAATTACTTCTACTCGTAAAACAATAATGAAAATGGTTTCAGCTGGCACATAGCGTATACTGTAAATATGTTGTATGTGTCAAATAAATACCCAGTGACTGTGTTTAACCCCCCATAATATTTACTTTGGCCAAAAGTTGAGTGGATACATCAATTGAGTGTTATTACACTCATTGGGGTATTTTATCAGTCTATCAATTCAGCTATGAACAACTACAAAAAATAACCTAACGATTGGTAAGCCCAGTATTTGATTATTACTGCAGTACTTGGCATACATTATTCCAATGTTGAACGTGAAGTGTAAGTATAGGCTTGCGGCAGTAAGCTAGTAAGAAATCTTTTCAAAAAGAATAATTTTCTTTTTAACTTCCAAACACACCAGTGATATATCTAATACTAGTGGCCACCCGCGGTTTCGCTCGCCCGTTCCCGTAACACCCCGTTCCCGTTGCTTTTTCGGGATAAAAGTATCCTATGTCCTTTTCCCGGTTTTAAGCTACCTCCCAACCAATTTTCAGCCATATCGGTTCAGCCGTTCTTGAGTTATAAGTGGAGTAACTAACACGACTTTTTTTATATATATAGATGTAGGCACAGCCAGCGTGTAAGTTGAAGACAATGCACAAATTTTCAAAAGGTTAAGTAGTAATCAGGGACTTAATAACCAGAACATAACGATACATTAATTCACAATTTAGTAGATAGCTTTGCCTGTAGAAAAACTTTTATGGCATGACAATGAAGCACTAGCCTAACTTCAGCTAAAATATATGTCACTAATAGTGGAAACGACGTTTGAGTAACGAACGTAGAAGTACTAAGTAGAGTCAACGAGGAAAGAGGAAAAATGATTGACCTTCTTGTACGACATAACAGCTTTATCAGTAACTAGCTGACACCCGCAACTTCGTCCGCGTGGTTAGTATAAAGTCATAGTTTGAGTTCGTTTAAAAGAAACTATTTTATGGTGGAAAACGGACAACTATTGATATGTTTTCACTGTTTTTTGCTTATATTTTGAGAGTTATTTTTCGTGAATTTGCCTTAATGGCTAATTTGGGTTATGTATGCGTTGGTTGTACATGTCCAAGTTCTGGTTACCTTAGTTTTGAGTTTGCATTCAAAACTATATAAAGTATGTTCGAAAGATGGTAACTGCTGTTGTAGCCGATTTTTTTCAGCTGTGTTTAGTTTTGGTATGAAAGGTGCTTCCCGCGATTTTGTCTTGGTGGTTATCATCGGTTTTTTTGTAAACATTTGTGTGTATTAAAACCTGGTGACAAATGCTGCGGTAGCTGAATTTATTTTAATGTTTTTTTGCGTATTTTGTAAAGCTCTTTTTCGTGATTTTGTTTAAGTGGCTAATTTGGGCTATCGTATTCGTTGGTGTATAATTGAATCTTGATTTTTTAGTTTGATAATGATCAAATGCAAGTTACCATCGTTTTGAGCTTGTACTTTAGAGTGTATTTGAATTTGAAGGTGAGTGCTGTTGCAGCCGTTTTTTTTCAGCGGTGTTTAGTTTAAGTATGATAGATGATTCCCGCGATTTTGTCTTGGTGGTTATCATCGGTTTTTTTGTAAACATTTGTGTGTATTAAAACCTGGTGACAAATGCTGCGGTAGCTGAAAATTTTTTAAGGTTTTTTTTGCGTATTTTGTAAAGTTATTTTTTGTGATTTTATGTTATATTAGTGGCTTATTTGGGGTTTCGTATGCATGTTGGTGTATAATCGAATCTGAATTTTTAATTTGACATGACCAACTGCTGCTTACCATAGTTTTGAGCATGAACTTTAGAGTGTTTTTGAATTTGAAGGCGAGTGCTGTTGTAGCCGATTTCTTTCAGAGGTGTTTAGTTTAAGTTTGATAGATAATTCCCGCAATTTTGTCTAAGTGGTTATCTTTGGTTTTATTGTAAACCTTTGTGTGTATTCAAACCTGGTGACAGATGCTGCGGTAGCTGAAAATTTTTTAATGTTTTTTTTTGCGTATTTTGTAAAGCTATTTTTTGTGATTTTATTTTATATTAGTGGCTTATTTGGGGTTTCGTATGCATGTTGGTGTATAATCGAATTTGAATTTTTAATTTGACATGACCAACTGCTGGTTATCATAGTTTTGAGCTTGTACTTTAGAGTGTATTTGAATTTGAAGGTGAGTGCTGTTGTAGCCGTTTTTTTTCAGCGGTGTTTAGTTTAAGTATGATAGATGATTTCCGCGATTTTGTCTTGGTGGTTATCATCGGTTTTTTTGTAAACATTTGTGTGTATTAAAACCTGGTGACAAATGCTGCGGTAGCTGAAATTTTTTTAATGTTTTTTTTTGCGTATTTTGTAAAGCTATTTTTTGTGATTTTATGTTATACTAGCTGACACCCGCGACTTCGTCCACGTGGTTAGTTTAAAGTCATAGTTTGAGTTCGTTTAAAAGAAACTATTTTATGGTGGAAAGCGGACAACTATTGATATGTTTTCACTGTTTTTTGCTTATATTTTGAGAGTTATTTTTCGTGAATTTGCCTTAGTGGCTAAGTTGGGTTATGTATGCGTTGGTTTTACATGACCAAGTTCTGGTTACCTTAGTTTTGAGTTTGCATTCAAAACTATATAAAGTGTGTTTGAAAGATGGTAACTGCTGTTGTAGCCGATTTTTTTCAGCTGTGTTTAGTTTTGGTATGATAGGTGCTTCCCGCGATTTTGTCTTGGTGGTTATCATCGGTTTTTTTGTAAACATTTGTGTGTATTAAAACCTGGTGACAAATGCTGCGGTAGCTGAATTTTTTTAAATGTTTTTTTGCGTATTTTGTAAAGCTCTTTTTCGTGATTTTGTTTAAGTGGCTAATTTGGGCTATCGTATTCGTTGGTGTATAATTGAATCTTGTTTTTTTAGTTTGATATGATCAAATGCAAGTTACCATCGTTTTGAGCTTGTACTTTAGAGTGTATTTGAATTTGAAGGTGAGTGCTGTTGCAGCCGTTTTTTCAGCGGTGTTTAGTTTAAGTATTATAGATGATTCCCGCGATTTTGTCTTGGTGGTTATCATCGGTTTTTTAGTAAACATTTGTGTGTATTAAAACCTGGTGACAAATGCTGCGGTAGCTGAAAATTTTTTAATGTTTTTTTTTGCGTATTTTGTAAAGCTATTTTTTGTGATTTTATGTTATATTAGTGGCTTATTTGGGGTTTCGTATGCATGTTCGTGTATAATCGAATCTGAATTTTTAATTTGACATGACCAACTGCTGGTTACCATAGTTTGAGCATGTACTTTAGAGTGTATTTGAATTTGAAGGCGAGTTCTGTTGTAGCTGTTTTTTTTCAGCGGTGTTTAGTTTAAGTATGATAGATGATTCCCGCAATTTTGTCTTGGTGGTTATCATCGGTTTTTTTGTAAACATTTGTGTGTATTAAAACCTGGTGACAAATGCTGCGGTAGCTGAAATTTTTTTAATGTTTTTTTTTGCGTATTTTGTAAAGCTATTTTTTGTGATTTTATGTTATACTAGCTGACACCCGCGACTTCGTCCGCGTGGTTAGTATAAAGTCATAGTTTGAGTTCGTTTAAAAGAAAATATTTTATGGTGGAAAGCGGACAACTATTGATATGTTTTCACTGTTTTTTGCTTATATTTTGAGAGTTATTTTTCGTGAATTTGCCTTAGTGGCTAAGTTGGGTTATGTATACGTTGGTTTTACATGACCAAGTTCTGGTTACCTTAGTTTTGAGTTTGCATTCAAAACTATATAAAGTGTGTTCGAAAGATGGTAACTGCTGTTGAAGCCGATTTTTTTCAGCTGTGTTTAGTTTTGGTATGATAGGTGCTTCCCGCGATTTTGTCTTGGTGGTTATCATCGGTTTTTTTGTAAACATTTGTGTGTATTAAAACCTGGTGACTAATGCTGCGGTAGCTGAATTTTTTTTATGCGTATTTTGTAAAGCTCTTTTTCGTGATTTTGTTTAAGTGGCTAATTTGGGCTATCGTATTCGTTGGTGTATAATTGGATCTTGTTTTTTTTAGTTTGATATGATCAAATGCAAGTTACCATCGTTTTGAGCTTGTACTTTAGAGTGTATTTGAATTTGAAGGTGAGTGCTGTTGCAGCCGTTTTTTTTCAGCGGTGTTTAGTTTAAGTATGAAAGATGATTCCCGCGATTTTGTCTTGGTGGTTATCATTGGTTTTTTTGTAAACATTTGTGTGTATTAAAACCTGGTGACAAATGCTGCGGTAGCTGAAATTTTTTTAATGTTTTTTTTTGCGTATTTTGTAAAGCTATTTTTTGTGATTTTATGTTATACTAGCTGACACCCGCGACTTCGTCCGCGTGGTTAGCATAAAGTCATAGTTTGAGTTCGTTTAAAAGAAAATATTTTATGGTGGAAAGCGGACAACTATTGATATGTTTTCACTGTTTTTTGCTTATATTTTGAGAGTTATTTTTCGTGAATTTGCCTTAGTGGCTAAGTTGGGTTATGTATACGTTGGTTTTACATGACCAAGTTCTGGTTACCTTAGTTTTGAGTTTGCATTCAAAACTATATAAAGTGTGTTCGAAAGATGGTAACTGCTGTTGAAGCCGATTTTTTTCAGCTGTGTTTAGTTTTGGTATGATAGGTGCTTCCCGCGATTTTGTCTTGGTGGTTATCATCGGTTTTTTTGTAAACATTTGTGTGTATTAAAACCTGGTGACTAATGCTGCGGTAGCTGAATTTTTTTTATGCGTATTTTGTAAAGCTCTTTTTCGTGATTTTGTTTAAGTGGCTAATTTGGGCTATCGTATTCGTTGGTGTATAATTGGATCTTGTTTTTTTTAGTTTGATATGATCAAATGCAAGTTACCATCGTTTTGAGCTTGTACTTTAGAGTGTATTTGAATTTGAAGGTGAGTGCTGTTGCAGCCGTTTTTTTTCAGCGGTGTTTAGTTTAAGTATGATAGATGATTCCCGCGATTTTGTCTTGGTGGTTATCATTGGTTTTTTTGTAAACATTTGTGTGTATTAAAACCTGGTGACAAATGCTGCGGTAGCTGAAAATTTTTTAATGTTTTTTTTTGCGTATTTTGTAAAGCTTTTTTTTGTGATTTTATGTTATATTAGTGGCTTATTTGGGGTTTCGTATGCATGTTGGTGTATAATCGAATCTGAATTTTTAATTTGACATGACCAACTGCTGGTTACCATAGTTTTGAGCATGTACTTTAGAGTGTCTTTGAATTTGAAGGCGAGTGCTGTTGTAGCCGATTTCTTTCAGAGGTGTTTAGTTTAAGTTTGTGATACGTCTATTGGTTGTAAAAGAAACACAATAAAACAGTATACAAATTTATTAACGGTTCTTACAATTGCCCGGTCACTGATTTGACGGTTGCTTTCAAGTAGGAGGTGGAAAAGTACTCCCCTCAAGTTTGTAGACGTCGGCCGGCTTGCTTCGGCGGCCGAGGTACGAGAAGGAGTCAGAAGGAGTTCGTGGTCACACGTAGTTGACGTCGGTGGGTGACTCGGGGAACACGAATAAGTCCTCCCAATACTGCAGTATCAACTTGAGATCCCAAACTTTGAATCCAAGCTTTGAATCCGTACATTGAAGTCCCAATTTTGAACCCTGGAAAGTAACATAGTAGGTGTCACCAGCAGGTCCAGGTTCATTACCCTCTGATTGTGACCACCGTGCGAAGCAAGCATTACGTGATGATGAGGTGAGGTGAGGTGAGTACGAGGTGGTGTGTGATGTCACAATCAGAGCGGAGTTTACAAAATGAGATGAATGAAATTAATAAGAAAGAATTTAAAATTACAAAAATGAAAATGATATGAAATGAACAAAATGTGAAGTTAATGTGAAATAGGATATCTAATAAGAGATTAGATACCTAGCTATTTAAAATAAAAACAAGCTAAAGCTGAAAAGAAGAAAGATTACACAGTTATAAAGAATCATAAAATAAAAGTTCGTTGCAAAATGCCACGAACCTACCTACAACATTTTTGTGACGGTTGTTCAACACTTACCGATATACGGGTTTAAAAACTGAATTTACTACATTATGGCTTACGAGAGTGATATGTCTACGTAAGAAAAGATTATGTAGATAAAAAGGAATAGAATTAATGTTCCTCAAAGTGATTCCCGGTCGGGCGGCGCTCGGCAAACGACACGCTCAGAAGCGTGTACGAGCAACCGCGACCGACCGGAGAATGGCGGTTGTGGCAGTGACGGGGCGCTCGCGCACCGCGCTATACGAACACGCCCGAGTGCCTCCGACCCGACGCGCTCAGATTTGCAGGCAAGGCAAATTCTGCGAGGCACAGACGTTGGTATTATTTAATTTTGGTTCAAATTGAAGCTACTTTCCATAGGTACCTAATGATATGTAGGTAGGAAAGTACCTTTAAAATACTGATTTTATGATTAAAATAGAAACTAGATACGTCTAAAATGTATCTACGTTACAATACCCCCGCGCTTAGTGAAGGATTTTATTATTTCTTAAAAGGATAAAATCCGCATGGTAAACTCTAGACGTAAAGTTTGAAATCTTACAAATAATGTGCAAGTCCAAAAGCCAAAGCTCACAATTCTTTCAAAATCTACACTTGCTCACATATGGCACACTATAAGGAAAAAAAGGTCCCAGTGTGTGCGAGTTAGTGTCGATCGCCAAAAGAAGGAAAGTTGCAGATTTTATATAAATGAAATAACAAAATAGCTTCTAAAAAGAAAATAAGCGAGTATTTGCCTACACATTCATACCTTTCGTCATCTTGCATACCTCACGCTTCATATTTCATACTTCACGCTTTCAATATAGCGGCAGTAACTGTGTATTAAAATTACTGACGCACTCACACATCAACAAGGTTCAAGTTGTGATATGAACTTGAAACCCAACAAATACATATTCCAAAATGGTGAAAGGATGCGCGAAAGTAAAAAAAAAAAAATTGTTTTGACCGAAGGTCATAAAGGACAAAAAAGTTTAGTAATAAAAAAATATACATCAAAAAAGTATCGGTAAAAGTTGAACAACGTACATAAGTCACTAACAAAAAGAAACAACAAAATAACTCGCCTGTTACAATAAAGTTTGAAAAATTGAGTAACGTTTTGGTTGTTTTTCTTTTCAACTAGAAAAAATGAAAATATTGCAACCAAAAATAAAAATAAAAAAAGCGTTTAAATGCAACTAATGTGTACGAACGAAATAAACATACAATAAAAAAATGAAAAGAGAAGAAAAAAATATTACACAAAATTTTTGTGCCGACTGTACCAAAAAAAAATATGTATTTTACAAAACAGAAGGTGCTGGTAACGGTAACAGTCATTAAACAATATATAAATCAATAAAAAAAAAATAGACACAAAAATCAACTAATTTTGTTGCACCCTGTATTTTAAGTTGCAAACAAAATACTTAAAAAACGTTACGTACACCTTAGTTACCGGCAACCAAAAATTAAGAAGCTGAAAAGAAAGAACGTTTTACAAAATAAAATAAAAAACACACACAACCACAAAAAAACACACAACCTACCTGAAAGCAAAATCAGTGACCAAGAACACGTATGGGCGCCAGTGATAATACTGTATACAAAATTTGCCCGATCACCGATTTGACGGTTGCTTTCAAGTAGGGGGTGGAAAAGTACTCCCCTCAAGTTTGTAGACGTCGGCCGGCTTGCTTCGGCGGCCGAGGTACGAGAAGGAGTCAGAAGGAGTTCGTGGTCACACGTAGTTGACGTCGGTGGGTGACTCGGGGAACACGAATAAGTCCTCCCAATACTGCAGTATCAACTTGAGATCCCAAACTTTGAATCCAAGCTTTGAATCCGTACATTGAAGTCCCAATTTTGAACCCTGGAAAGTAACATAGTAGGTGTCACCAGCAGGTCCAGGTTCATTACCCTCTGATTGTGACCACCGTGCGAAGCAAGCATTACGTGATGATGAGGTGAGGTGAGGTGAGTACGAGGTGGTGTGTGATGTCACAATCAGAGCGGAGTTTACAAAATGAGATGAATGAATAAGAAAGAATTTAAAATTACAAAAATGAAAATGATATGAAATGAACAAAATGTGAAGTTAATGTGAAATAGGATATCTAATAAGAGATTAGATACCTAGCTATTTAAAATAAAAACAAGCTAAAGCTGAAAAGAAGAAAGATTACACAGTTATAAAGAATCATAAAATAAAAGTTCGTTGCAAAATGCCACGAACCTACCTACAACATTTTTGTGACGGTTGTTCAACACTTACCGATATACGGGTTTAAAAACTGAATTTACTACATTATGGCTTACGAGAGTGATATGTCTACGTAAGAAAAGATTATGTAGATAAAAAGGAATAGAATTAATGTTCCTCAAAGTGATTCCCGGTCGGGCGGCGCTCGGCAAACGACACGCTCAGAAGCGTGTACGAGCAACCGCGACCGACCGGAGAATGGCGGTTGTGGCAGTGACGGGGCGCTCGCGCACCGCGCTATACGAACACGCCCGAGTGCCTCCGACCCGACGCGCTCAGATTTGCAGGCAAGGCAAATTCTGCGAGGCACAGACGTTGGTATTATTTAATTTTGGTTCAAATTGAAGCTACTTTCCATAGGTACCTAATGATATGTAGGTAGGAAAGTACCTTTAAAATACTGATTTTATGATTAAAATAGAAACTAGATACGTCTAAAATGTATCTACGTTACATTTGATAGATAATTCCCGCAATTTTGTCTAAGGGGTTATCTTTGGTTTTATTGTAAACCTTTGTGTGTATTCAAACCTGGTGACAGATGCTGCGGTAGCTGAAAAATTTTTAATGTTTTTTTTTGCGTATTTTGTAAAGCTATTTTTTGTGATTTTATGTTATATTAGTGGCTTATTTGGGGTTTCGTATGCATTTTGGTGTATAATCGAATCTGAATTTTTAATTTGACATGACCAACTGCTGGTTACCATAGTTTTGAGCATGTACTTTAGAGTGTCTTTGAATTTGAAGGCGAGTGCTGTTGTAGCCGATTTCTTTCAGAGGTGTTTAGTTTAAGTTTGATAGATAATTCCCGCAATTTTGTCTAAGTGGTTATCTTTGGTTTTATTGTAAACTTTTGTGTGTATTGAAACCTGGTGACAGATGCTGCGGTAGCTGAAATTTTTTTAATGTTTTTTTTTGCGTATTTTGTAAAGCTATTCTATGTGATTTTTTGTTATACTAGTGGCTTATTTGGGGTTTCGTATGCATGTTGGTGTATAATCGAATCTGAATTTTTAATTTGACATGACCAACTGCTGGTTACTATAGTTTTGAGCATGTACTTTAGAGTGTATTTGAATTTGAAGACAGGTGCTGTTGTACCCGATTTTTCAGCGGTGTTTAGTTTAAGTATGATAGATGATTCCCGCAATTTTGTCTAAGTGGTTATCATTGGTTTTTTTGTAAACCTTTGTGTGTATTCAAACCTGGTGACATATGCTGCGGTAGCTGAAAATTTTTTAATGGTTTTTTTTGCGTATTTTGTGAAGCAATTTCTTGTGATTTTATGTTATACTAGCTGTCACCCGCGACTTCGTCCGCGTGGTTAGTATAAAGTCATAGTTTGAGTTCGTTTAAAAGAAACTATTTTATGGTGGAAAGCGGACAACTATTGATATGTTTTCACTGTTTTTTGCGTATTTTTTGAGAGTTATTTTTCGTGAATTTGCCTTAGTGGCTAAGTTGGGTTATGAATGCGTTGGTTTTACATGACCAAGTGCTGGTTACCTTAGTTTTGAGTTTGCATTCAAAACTATATAAAGTGTGTTCGAAAGATGGTAAATGCTGTTGTAGCCGATTTTCTTCAGCTGTGTTTAGTTTTGGTATGATAGGTGCTTCCCGCGATTTTGTCTTAGTGGTTATCATGGGGTTTTTTGTAAACCTTTGTGTGTATTCAAACCTGGTGACACATGCTGCGGTAGCAGAATTTTTTAAATGTTTTTTTTGCGTATTTTGTAAAGCTCTTTTTCGTGATTTTGTTTTAGTGGCTAATTTGGGCTATCGTATTCGTTGGTGTATAATTGAATCTTGTTTTTTTAGTTTGACATGATCAAATGCAAGTAACCATCGTTTTGAGCTTGTACTTTAGAGTGTATTTGAATTTGAAGGTGAGTGCTGTTGTAGCCGTTTTTTTTCAGCGGTGTTTAGTTTAAGTATGATAGATGATTCCCGCGATTTTGGTCTTGGTGGTTATCATCGGTTTTTTTGTAAACATTTGTGTGTATTAAAACCTGGTGACAAATGCTGCGGTAGCTGAAATTTTTTTAATGTTTTTTTTTGCGTATTTTGTAAAGCTATTTTTTGTGATTTTATGTTATATTAGTGGCTAATTTGGAATTTCGTATGCATGTTGGTGTATAATCAAATTTGAATTTTTAATTTGACATGACCAACTGCTGGTTACCATAGTTTTGAGCATGTACTTTAGAGTGTCTTTGAATTTGAAGGCGAGTGCTGTTGTAGCCGATTTCTTTCAGAGGTGTTTAGTTTAAGTATGATAGATAATTCCCGCAATTTTGTCTAAGTGGTTATCTTTGGTTTTATTGTAAACTTTTGTGTGTATTCAAACCTGGTGACAGATGCTGCGGTAGCTGAAAATTTTTTAATGTTTTTTTTTGCGTATTTTGTAAAGCTATTTTATGTGATTTTTTGTTATACTAGTGGCTTATTTGGGGTTTCGTATGCATGTTGGTGTATAATCGAATCTGAATTTTTAATTTGACATGACCAACTGCTGGTTACTATAGTTTTGAGCATGTACTTTAGAGTGTATTTGAATTTAAAGACAGGTGCTGTTGTACCCGTCTTTTTTCAGCGGTGTTTAGTTTAAGTATGATAGATGATTCCCGCAATTTTGTCTAAGTGGTTATCATTGGTTTTTTTGTAAACCTTTGTGTGTATTCAAACCTGGTGACATATGCTGCGGTAGCTGAAAATTTTTTAATGGTTTTTTTTGCGTATTTTGTAAAGCAATTTCTTGTGATTTTATGTTATATTAGTGGCTAATTTAGGGTTTCGTCTGCGTGTTGGTGTATAATCGAATCAGATTTTTTTAATTTGACATGACCAGCTGGTTACCATAGTTTTGAGCATGTACTTTAGCCGTTTTTTGAAGCGGTGCGGTGTTTAGTTTCGGTACGATAGGTGTTTTCCGCGATTTTGTCTTAGTGGTTACGGTGGGGTTAATGTAAACTTTTGTGTGTATTCAAATTTGGTGACAGATGCTGCGGTAGCAGATTTTTTTTTACTGTATTTTTTGCGTATTTTGTAAAGCATTTTTTTGTGAATTTTCATGAAACTTTTTTCCTTTTTTTTCTTCTTTTAGGTAAATAATTTTCCAATTTTCTTTCTTAATGCACCTTTGCTCTATAAGAGCAACACATCTTCCAAGTTTCATGCTTCTAGGACTAATGGTTTAGGCTGTGCGTTGATTTTTCTTTAAACCATTTTTCCCCTTTTTCTCCTCTTCGGGAAATAATTTTCCGATTTCCCTTCTTAGTACACCTCTACGTTATAAGAGGAACATACCCTCCAAGTTTCATGCTTCTAGGACTAACGGTTTAGGCTGTGCGTTGATTGTCAGTCAGTCAGTCAGTCAGTCAGTCAGTCAGTCAGTAACGAAAGAGTTTTATATATTTAGACTAGTGGCCGCCCACGGCTTAGCTCGCCCGTTTCCGTTACGCCCCGTTGATTTTTTCCTTTAAAATTTTTTCCTCATTTTCTCCGCTAAGGGAAATAATTTTCCAATTTCCTTTCTTAGTGCACCCCTATGCTATAAAAGGAACATACCCTCCAAGTTTCATGCTTCTAGGACTTACGGTTTAGGCTGAGCGATGATTGTCAGTCAGTCAGTAACGTAAGAGTTTTATATATTTAGATATCATCGGAAAGGTAGAAGAAAAGAGAGGAAGGGCAAGACCAAGAATAAGCTACATGAGCCAAATAAAAGCGAAGATTGCCGTCAATGTAAGGAGGTCAAGGCCCCCAAAAGAAATACCGGGAGAGAAATGCATACATTACGCCGACAAGAGCATCACTCTTAAATAAGAAGAAAAAGAAGTGGAAATTATAAATTAAATGAAAAATTGCCTCTTATGCTAACTTTTGTTTTGAATCTGAATAGAAATCAGAAATCAGAGATATTTATTGCATAACTGTTGTACAGAAAAAATCTAATGGCTATGGCTAGGTAGGTACAGTTTTCACAGTTTGTCCGTTCCGGACGTACAATAAAAGGGCAATATGAGAAGTTTGTGCCCAATAACAATAAAAACAAAAGCAGTAATTCTGATGTTGAGTCTCTCAAAATAAGTCATAAGCCAAATCAAATAGCACCGACACCAACAGACCGTCAAAAATGTTATGCAAATTCTGAAAGCATTCAATTTTTTTCAGCTACACAATTTGCAAACACGAATACGTGCTTTCATACTGAATGTGGATGAAATAATTTTGTTTCAGTTCATGTAAAGGATTTGTTGCCCGTGACGAAAATAGAGAGGCAAAGTTGCTTCTGTTTATTACTGAAAGTTTGGGCGTGAAAATCATTTTAGTAAATGTTTTGAACTAAACTCATGTTTTCAGTAAAAGCAAGACTTTAAAAAAAGGGGGTTCTCAATTCACTTGTATTTTTTTAAATTTTGCCAAGTATTTTATTTTAATTACGTCATTTATGAGCCGATTTGAAAAAAAAAAATCTGAAAGGTCCCATAAAATGAAAACTTTTATGAAAATCGGTTCGGCAGTCTCTCAACTCAGTTAGTAGTAGCTCTGCCTTCTGCGCCGAAGGGCGTGGGTTCTATCCCCACCGACAACAATATCATTACCATTATTATTAGATATTTTTGGTTACCGTAACTGCGTTTATGAGTTAGAGCAGAAGCCTTAAGGGGCCCGTGGAGGACGAATTTTCATACAAACGTAATCACATTTTGCAATCAAAAAAATGTGTAAAATGCGATTGGTGTTTATTTCATTTGAGGTAAGTCATTTAAATTAAAACTATTCAAGAACCTAGATAAATACTATACGAATACAGTTATTACAATAATAATAGTTAAAATCTGCCTAAACTAGTAATAATTTTGGTATTACGTTTGTATGAAAATTCGCCCTCCGCCGGCCTCTTACAGCCTTAGTGTGAGAATCAGCTAGATTTAGTCTATAACAGGGCTAGCTAGAGTATAGTAGTTACTAGTCTTAGTGCGAATCTCGTTACAAGGATTAACATCGGGCTTAACCGGTAATTGTGATCTCACCAGCACTATCGTAGTACGCTTAGCTTTCTAGCACTTAACAGAAATTATATTAATAGTTTGTGCATTTGAATATCATCATCGTCATCAACCGGCAAAATGTTAACTGCTTGATATAGATTGGCAGTAGAAAGACTTTGTTCAAAAATAATTACATACATACATAAAATCACGCCTCATTCCTGGGGGTAGGCAGAGTACACGAATTTCCACTTGCTACGATCCTGACACACCTCCTTCGCTTCATTTACTCTCATAATTTTTTTTTGTAATTTACATCAAAATTAAATCCCGTGCAAAAACATATATAAAAAATGTAAAATCACATCATCAAATCATCAGAAATTTAAATTAATGATCAAATGACTGAAATGCTTAGTAATAACCATTTGGCAGCGGACGAGCCGAAACGTATGCGAATGAGTACTTGGCGTTTAAACAATGGACTGGATGAACTTAATTAAGAAGAAATCGCTTCCACTTTGTACGAGAGAAGCTAAGAGGCACACAGTAGGCCTACCACAAGCTCTGTCTGGCTCTGTCTCTGGCTCTGGTTTTAAGTCTGTGTGAGTGCTCACCAGTGTATTATACTGTGTGTGTGACGTTTCAACGTAGGATTTATTAAGTGAGCACTCACACAGACTCAAAACCAGAGACAGAGCTTGCAGTAGGCACTGAGCATAATATGAGAAATTAGGCCTACCACAAGCTTTTCTGGCTCTGTCTCTGGCTCTAGTGTTTTGAGTCCGTGTGTGACGTTTCAACGTAAGATTTATTTAGTCAGCACTCACACAGACTCAAAACCAGAGCCAGAGACAGAGCCAGAACGAGCTTGTGGTAGGCATACTGAGCATCTGAGAGATTACTACTCGTAGCAAAATACGCTTGCCAGCGTTGAAATGCGTGGCCATTGTTGAAATGGCACTCGGCTCTCATACCAGCGAGCGCGGATTGTTGTCACTGCCATGTCTATCGAAATTCATTAAGAAGATTAACTATTATACAGTGTCCATCGAGCTGTGCCAGTGTAAAGTATGGTATTGTTTGAATTCGAGATAACACTCAAACAAATAAAAAGTTCAGTACAGATTATGTATGAAAATATAGACTAAACGTGGTAAGTATTCATAATGGTTTTATACGAGTATCAGTCATTTAGCTTAACAGGCTGCTAAATCTGTTGTTATCTCTTTTTATTGACATTAAAGTGACAGTGCCAAGAGACTTAGCAAGCCGCTAAAAAAATATGTGAATGTAGGGATAAAATATTTTAGAACGCACAAGTTTCTTTTTAATAAGGTAAAATGTACGGGTTATCAAGATGCTCCGTCTAAAACGAACGCAATTTTTTTAAAATTGGTCAATATTTTATGAATTAATCATCATTTTTGGGAGATAAAATATAAACTTTTCATTCTTTTAACAAGTGGATAAATATTTATTCGTTTAAGAAAGTCCGAGTCGTATTTATTTACTTACTCGCAAATATGTTATAAATCGTCGAATGACATGCATGTGTTTTGATCATTATCGCACTTATATTATAATGTACTACGAGTATTGTTGGATTCCCACGCAAATTATTTTATTACAGGGTTTTTTTACCTATTGATATTTTTAACTCACTTTGACTTATTGATTGTTCTTCCTGGAAATATATAGGGGAGGGCTTTGACCAGTAATGGACAATTGTTCCAGTTTGACCTCAAGATTTAAATTGAAAACTCAAGATTTAGATTCTGGTGCCAAAAACAATTATTTTTATCTCGCTGGAAACATATTTATTATGAAAATACAATATTTCTCTAAAAACAACCAATCCACCGAAATCCCTTTGATAAATGGAACTCCAATGAAGGCTTTGAAAGGTGCGTACCATTGAATGAGCAAATGATTTGCATTATTATAAAAAAAACAAAGCGCGCTGGGATTTGTGGTCGTTCATGCATAGATAATGAACTTATTCTGACGTTTGCGGTAGTCTGTGGAAGCTCGAGTAATAATACTACTCAACCTCATTTATGAAGCACTATCGGGCTAACTTTGCACAGTGCATACGCATGAACCAAAAGGGTTCCAGCTATTATGAAATAAAAAATAGCAATTGGTTTGATAAACGCTTCTACTGTATTCCAACAGCCTTACAGGGTAACTAGTAATAACAAGTCCTAAGATTTGCCAATGTTTAGTTTACATGCATACGTTGTACATAATGTATAGGGCAATAAATAAGTATACTGAATGAT
Organism: Thera obeliscata; assembly: GCA_947578465.1. Classification (NCBI taxonomy): domain Eukaryota; kingdom Metazoa; phylum Arthropoda; class Insecta; order Lepidoptera; family Geometridae; genus Thera; species Thera obeliscata. Next base: position 9,319,106 of record OX387928.1, on the reverse strand, counting down.
TTTTTTTTTTAATAATAAATGGAAAGTTTAGACGTTTTGATAAAAACTTTTTTAAGTTTATTATTTTTTTTATCTAAGAAGTTATTTTTGATTAAAAATATTATTTCAAACCCCCATACCGAAAGCACTCCGATTGTTTTTGAGCGCGCAAATTTGACTTTTTTTTGTAATATTTGTAATATGTTTTATAACCTACTCAAATAATATTACAATCTAGCCATAATTCAAACTAATTGGAAATTTGTCACTGACCTAAATTACCAAATTAAACTACGACCTCACCTAAAAAAAAAACTAAAAATAGTTTTGTATCAAAACGTACAACGTACTGTCCAATTAAAAAACTGTTTAACAGACCAATTCTGCCAACAAAATTAAATGAGATGGCGATATTAACTTCAATGATAAATCAACAGATAAATTGGTGGCTCTGTGTATGAAAATACCAAAGCTGTAAGTAGCTATAATAATAGTGTTGATTAATAATCGCAATCGATTGGTGTTTGGCTACTGTGTCAAGCAGGTTTATGAAACGTTTTGAAATGAGGCTTTTTAATGTTTTGTTATTTATCATGATTCTTAATAAGGTATCGTCGTTTGAATTTTTTTCTGAAGTCCATTCTTATCAGCTAATTTTGAATTATTATTATTCAGCCCAGTCTGTTCCACGGCTGGGCAAAGAACCGGTTCTTGACCCAAAGTCGGCCACTCCCTGCAGAACGCGTCCAGGTCATCTCGCAATTTTGAATTAGCTATAAAATTTAATTCATATTTGATCTCTAATTTGCAGCCGAGAACCAGAGCTAGCTAGGTCAACATTGAACCAACTTGATCTCTTTACACTGTGTTGTATTAAGAGGAGCATTCATTTATTTTGGCTAGTAACTGAGGGCCTTAGTGCAGTTGGCAGAGTGCCTTGTACCTAGTCTTTTGAGCTTTTCTATTGTAAAGCAACTTTATGGGGTTCAACTGAACGTATTCATGAATATGAGGATTTATATAAGAAAGAGTTGGCGTGATGATCTGGACTCTTTCAAAAAGGGTATGGTGGGTATACTGTTGACCAATTTTGGAAATAGGACATCCTACCGGGCAATGGACATCACTAGTTGGGGGAAAGAAATGGCGTCGTAATGCGAAGATGATTGTTTTCCGTGTTTTAGTTATACAGAGATCTAACTGTGTTCAATTGATAGTTTTCGCCTTACTACTATACCTTTCTTAAAAATATTACGGTTGAAAATTACTTCAAACTGTAATTTCGTTAGCGGGCGTCATATTTTAAAACGAAACCCGAGTGAAGTCTATTCGCTCTGCTTCCATGAGACTAGACCCGGTGTCCCCGTTTTTACGTGTGAGTAAATCTTTGGAACTTGCATGCCTGACCTGTATCGACGCGCTAGCCAAAAGTATAGACCATCATTCGTTTTTTTGTTTAACCTTTTGCAATTTTGACATAAAATTGAGCATAACACGAGTATTTATCGAGTATTTGTTGAGGAACTGGCACCTAGACTCATCTAATAGCTTTAAGACGTTTCAAAGTGATCCTATGATACAACTGATTTGACTTTGAGTTTGAGTTTATTATGTATTTATTTTCCGTAGTTAGTTAGTATGTGACTAATACTCGTGTAATTTCAAAAAATATTGAGAAGCGTTTGAAAATATAAAGACAAATTTTGTTGCCATACGTTGACGTGATGCCCTTTAAAATAAATTTTAAAGTTTTTTTTAATACCCTTTTTTATTATTCTGAAAGAATTGCTATCTGAATTGGGGAATTGAGTATTGACCAAGCACCGACTGAAACTCAATGAAGCTTCAAACTTTCAAGAGCCTACCCATACCCAGTCAACACTGCCTTAGGCTGCGACTACACTATCATCATTATAATCATAAACCTATAACATCCTGTTTTTTTTCTGTCTGGATGTCATATTGTATTCTAAGTACATGGTTACAAAAAAATATTATATCAGCTATCTGGTTCCCATAGTACAAGCTCTGCTTAATTTGGGGCTAGATAGTGCTGTGTGTGTTATCCAGAATATTTATTGATTTAATCCTGTTACTCATGAAATTATTTTGGAAATCATCCATGAAAATAGCAAGCATTATGTATGGCGCTTTAGAATATCGGCTTATACAGATTCTTTCCGGCACTTGAGTACCCACGAGTCTAAACTTTCCGCTTCAAACAAAATCGAAGTCAATAAATAAATAACATTCAGCCGATACTCCTGACAGCATGACCCATCACGATTCTTATGTCTATCAGAAACATATTTATTAACCTATTCTTCTCCTTCTTCTTTTAATCGTGTTTTTTTTAAACAACAAAGAAGACAAACAAGCATACGCCCCACCTGATGGGAAGCGGTTACCATAGCCTATAGAAACCTGCAATACCAGAGGCATCACAAGTTGCCGACCCTTTAAAACTTTTAAAACGCTCTTTTTGAAGAACCCCGTGCTATAGTCCTAAGGGAAAACCTCAGCAGGGAGAGTGTCACTTATTCTTTCAAACCAAGAGTGGTAAAAGGATTTTTTAATGCGCCTCAAAGAGTAGGCTCCTTTCATGCACTTGACACAATCATATTTTAGAACTCTTTTAGGTTCTACGACATGCCGGTTTCCTCGCGATGTTTTCCTTCACTGTTTGTGAGCACTGGCGTAGTGTAAATAAATCTTTGGGTAGAAAATCTCATTGATACACGACTGGATTTGAACCCACGATCTTAAGATCAGCAAGTAGGGCCGCTACCACTAGGCCACCAGCGCTCTATTAACATAAAAAGCCTGCATGATATAGCCTTTTACATACCTACGTTTTTTTTTTTTTGCAAAAACGTACTTGGCATCCAGCAGAGAACATTTAATTTGCTGCTTTGATACTATTTGAAGACTGCAGAAGCGCATTTTGCATCCAGAGCGAACTTTACAAGCACGTTTGACGTGTACCTGCACGGTTCATACAATATGGAACCAGTAAAGTCTTGCGCACATCTAAAAGCTTTCGCACATCTAGGCGATGGCAATGGCGATCAGTGAAACGCTGTCAAATTTGACAGCGTTTCACTGATCGCCATTGCAGAGCTTTTTTAGGTAAACCTAGTTAAAAAACAATATCAAATCAAATCAAAAGTTATTTTATGCCACATAAATAGAGTAGTATTTGTTATACAAAGTTAAACAATATAAAAGTGACAATGAATGACACACAAATTTATTAAATAATGATACCGTGACAGTTTTTATTTTAATAGAGTTCAAATCCAAAATTCACAACAACAAATTAAAAAAATAAAACAGATTTGGCTTGTGAGGCAACATGGATTTTAAAATTTTAGCTACGTATGGCGAATATTAAATATAAACCCAACAAAACTGCCGTTAAAATGTACAGAGCCCAATTTTTCTCTAAATAATATCGAACTATTGAAAGCTTTTTTATTATAAACCAGATTTTCACTTTCATACTTGGATTTACTTTTGTACGAAATACGAGCTAAATCCAATTTTAGCAAAACCATGATTATAAGGTTTGAGTAGAAAAATTATGATTAAACAATGACTTTAAAAATGTATTTTGTAAACTAAAGGTACCTATAAAAACTAGTGGAAAGTGAATTATTAACTAGTGGAACCCGGCGCGACTACGTTCAACCACCGCTGCACCGCTTTACGGGTTTAATTTCTAAAAACCCTTCTGAATATCAAGTCGCTACGATTATCAGTTTAGGCTGTGCGTTGCGTGTAAAGTCACTCACCTAGCTTTGCTATGAAGTAAAAAAACTGTTATGAATCGAGCCTGAACAATTTTTATAGAAATAACTCAAACTAATGGCCTTTTAAGTAAAACTCTTGGCTCCCTTCCGCATGAAGAAGAGCACATTACGTTGCTTTTGCAATGTAGCGACAGTAAGTGTTTTGTAGATAACAGTGTGTTTATGAGCTTGTAGGCATTTTACACCCAGATTTTCTCACTAAATTTCTATTTGGGTCTGGTAAAAAGATAATAAATCAGAAATCATGCATTGATGAATAATTGAAAAAAAAGATATAGCAAAAATAAGACTTCGATTTTAATAAGTTTGACGACCCAAAAAACAGTAATATTTTTTTTTTGTCTAAAATTTCATTTAAAATTATAATAATATCAAGTAAAAAAGTCTGGATGAGTTCCATCACAGTTGAACAGCGGGTATTTTTTTCAATTGGTACTCAGAAGCTCTTTTCATTTGATTAGATTGTTTGCTAGGTTTTTATCGATTCTACCTTCGTTCTAAATGTATTTAGACAGAAATTGATATAATGCCCCTTAAGGGACAAGGAGAGTAGCGACGAGACGTGCCTTCGTTCAACAAGAAATCTAATGCTGTACATACACGCTTGGCAAAAACGCTTGTAATAAATATAAAACGGCACGCCTTTTTTGTACGCAAGCATTGTCAAGAGTTGGCCAGTTTGCCAAGTTAGACGGACTAGGATAAAAAAATTCTCACAGCAATAAATACTATACTAAACTCTTAAAAAAAAAACTGTGCATGTGCACAGAAAATAATGTAAGTCCTCAGCTTATATGTATAAATAAAATATGGATGAAATTGAAGCCATGTAGTCCCAAACTAAGCATTACTTTTGCTAAGCAAAGAAAATTAATCACAATTTTTTTATAAACGCCCTTACACATCTAAAAAGTTTGACTATAATATAACAACAAAAAATAACATCACTTCAACATTTTTAAGACAGCAAGTACCACTATCATTCTTTAAATTTTGTAGATAATATTTAGAAATTTATGAGTGTTTAATGGCAATTGTTCTTTTCTTTTTTCCGCTTGCCATGCGTGTGGCTCCGTCATAACATGCCTCGGCCATCGGTAAATCTAATTGCAACGTGACGGGGCCGTCCTCAGGCGACGATGATTTATACATTACTCTGAAGATTCAGCTCTTCCATAAATATTTTGATAAAATTGACAAATCATGTGTTTACTTTCGAAATGTTTATTGTTGTGAACGTTTCATATATTTATGTTAGTTGGAGACTGTAAATATTGACTTTTTTAATTTGTATTTTTAAAAAGTGTGGAATTATATAATAACGTTGCTGAACTTGGACTGAAATTAGACCTGTCACTATTATTATTACCCCTTGGTGACATGGTAAAAGATTAGGCAGATATGCTTAAATTTTGTCTTAAAAATCTGAGTATAAATAATCATCTGACAGATTTTGAAAAAATGTGTTTTTATTTACATGAATAAAGCATGTTTTTGTGAATTTTATTTTTCGCTATGTTGACAAATCCTGGTGCTAATAAATCTTTTTAACCAGTTTATGTAATCTACATGCTACGATATAAAATAATAAAAGCGTGTCAGCGATTTAACAGATTTCGTGAAAATATGGGTGTGATATTTCAAGCATAACTTTGGCATCAAAGTCAGAACCACTCATAAACTTTTGCTATCGAAAACCCGACCCAGCATCTTATCCCTCGCTGTTTACTCGTACTAAAGAGTTCAGCAATCCTAAGTAAACACTTGTACTTTTACGACTTATGGATTCCTCATTACGTATAAGCTGCGAACACACAATACGTTTTACTTGTGTGTGGAATGTGTAGGCGTAGAATCTGCGTCGTAGACCCTCTACGCCGTAGACCATCTACACTACATAGCTTATTTTGTTATTTACGTTCTTTTGTTTTAACATGTTAGTAATTGTTGGTAAATTATCGCTCTGAAAACATGTTATTGTTGTAAATAGAGGTCGCATTATTCATATTTTTTTATTTTATTTAGTGTATGTGTACTCGAGACAATATTTTTTGATCAAAATAATTCACCTCGTTTGAAGCGGTTTCACCTACCAAAGTTACATATTTTGTGATGAAATGTTTTGAAAGTAATATCTTATATTGTTAGCCAACTTTATGTTCGTTACTGAACATAGGACAGGAAATAAAAATTGTTGACAAAAAATCCAAGCAATTTTTTTACGTAAAAGAAAATGTGAAACCTGTTATTATATAGCCTTACTTGCAATTTTTGGTACAAAAAAGAAAGTTTATAATAAATCAAAGTTATCAACTAGAATAAATACAAAATTATAAATACAAACGTACTAGTAGCACATTGTTTGCATAAAAGGTATGCAATTAGAGTTTAAGATTAAATAGTTTAAGGCTTCAAAGTTTGGGAACTAAGTTAAATTATAATGTACATTGTACAGGTTCGCAAGGTAATAGTATAAAATAAAAAAAATAAAATTAAAATTATTATTTAAAATTTATTTCTGAATGCTTGAGATTCTATGAGCGTGATGTATAGCTGTGTATGAGTTTCAAATGGTTTCCTCACAATGTTTTCCTTCACCGTTTAAGAGTACTGGCATAATGCTCATAAATTTATCAGCAGATAAACTCTTTGATACACGGCTAGATATGAACCCACGACCCTAGGATCAGAAAGCGGGGCTGCTACCACTCGACCACAAACTTGTAATTACTTGAAAATATGTAGTTTTAGGTTACGTACAAAGCTATAATTTCGGTAGCGAACGTCACAAACCAAAAGTGTGTGGACCTTTAGGCTGCGTTCACACCAAAGTTTTAACAGCCACCGTCTGAAAACGTTACGCAGCTTATTGCCTTTCCGTAAGTTAAAATTTTCCAAACCAAACCAACCGCCAATAGTCTCACGTTGTCACTTACAACTCTTAAGCCAACAGATTTGTATTATAAGCCCGTTTTTACATAAGGAGCACAAGCCTTTTCAACGCGCCAACTCGTGTCTCGACGTAAGTAGACGCAACTGTAGGCTTATTACGATTGGTTTCTCAGCTCAGTTGGTAGTAGCTCCGCCTTCTGTGCCGTAGGTCGTGGGTTCGATCCCCGCCGAGAACAAATATTTGTGCGGTGAATGTAGATGTTCGATCTCTGCTTGAGTGTTATATTGTATTCTAAGTACGTATTTACCAAAAAAATGTGAGCAAGTATTATATTAGCGATCTGGTTCCCATAGTATCAACTTTGTTTAATATGGGGCTAGGTAATGTTGTGTAGATTGTCCACAGTATTTATATATCTACTTATTTAATTATTTTATTCTGACTTTTATTGCGAAAACTAATGTAACTTACTAACGCTATGTTACAACATTAGCTCTCGCAATCCCGGGGCGCTCATTGTTTCTCCATACAACATCCGGGTTATCGACTACGCTAACAATAAGTCGTTTTGCGTTAATCTAACAACAAATTATGTTGAAAACACAGAATAACCCCTCTGAATACAAATCTTAGATTAGGGGTACTACTCACAGCTTGTGGCAGATTTTTTCACAAAACGTTCGTTGTGAACGCAGCCTTAACGTCTATATCTGGGTTCGAATGAGGAGGTGTGAAGGCGTGAGCTTTGCTTATTCATCATGAACCAGCAGAATTGGCCTTGTCTGGTGTGAGGGTTTGACTTTGAATGTCGGGATATGTTTGCAGAATATCAAACAGATGGCTTTGAAGATAGAGATTCGTAAGAAATCCGAGTCCTTATTCGGGAGAATATCCTCTCTGACCGTATTCTTAAAACTCTGTGGAATAGGTTTTTTTGATATGGGAGTGTTTGGTGCTGTAATGAGTTCCCTAGTTAAAATAGAACAGCGTAGGTAACTATTAAAATTTTTTGATTGCTATAAACTTTAGTATATTTTGTTTAGTGTGTAGTTGATTAAGAATTGATTATTGCAGAAGACGTTCGACTGCTTTAATGAGTTAAACTGGCACCATGTGATACAACTAAATAAAAAAAATGATTTTGATTGATTTTGAGTTCTTTATTTAGTTGAATAGTTGTAGAACGAAAAATAACATCGATATTTAAAGCGGGAAAGTATATTTTGGTTGTCTTATATTAGTAGTAAAATTAAAGTAATGCACATTATTTTGTATTTAGCTTAGTCATTTCTTTGTTAGTTTTAGTTAGTATTTTCATAGTTTTTTATAACGCTTTTATTTTAAGAAAGTTTTTTTGTACTCTACTGTAATTTGGTCTTAGTGGGTAAATTGTCCGTGGCATCACTAACCGGCTCTGACGGAAGACCAGCGTTGGTTGCAAACCAACCAGCATTATGCTGAGTCAGAGTCCAGTTTTGTGACACACAGGCTTACAAAGAAATTTAGGAATTAGAATTTTAGTTGTTCAAGAATACTGTAAGTTCTGGTTTCACAAAATAAATAAATCATTCAAATCAAATCATTCATTCATTCATTCATTCATTCATTCATTCATTCATTCATTCACATACACATAAGCACTGGAGTTATTTTACATTGTAGTGAACTAACGTGTTGTTCTTTGTTTAGACTAAAAAATATATTTTCTGATGTTGATATTTTCTTTTGTTATAATTGCAAAATAGTTACAGCGATATTTATATTTAAAACAACCCACCTAAACTCGACATTAACCAGCTCACACAAATGTCAAAGGGGATAAATACGTCGTTTGAAGGTTGCATAATTGAATTTGCATACCTAAAACGCGGAATGAAAACCACAAATTGCAGCCTAATGGACGAAATAACTAAGCAATCATTCAAACTACAGACATACAAGTTTTAGTAGCGCAATTAAATCATAATCTGTATTATAATTTTTGACTGGCTTCTCAGCTTAATCGGTAGTAACTCTGCCTTCTGCGCCGTAGATCGTAGGTTCAATCCCCACCGAGAACAAATATTTGTGTGATGAGCACAGATGTTTGTTCTGTCTGGGTGTTATTTTGTATTCTTAGTATGTATTTACAAAAAAGAAAATGAATATAAGTATTACATCGGTTATCTGGTTTCCCATAGTAATAGCTCTGCTTACTTCGGGGCTAAATAGTGTTGTGTGGATTTTCCACAACATTTTTTTATTTTTTACAAATACTTTTTTCTACATTTTCTGTATTTGTGGTTTTAATGGAATATAGAAGAATAAGTGTCTGAAAATAATACAATATATAAATATTATTAGTATTATTATATTAATGTTTTAAAGTCTTGTGAAAAGTAAAGTAGCGAAGCGATAAGTAAGTTCTTTATGAAATTAAGTGAGCGAGCGAAAACCTCTCGAATAATCTAAATATATAAAACTCTTACGTTACTGACTGACTGACTGACAATCAACGCTCAGCCTAAACCGTAAGTCCTAGAAGCATGAAACTTGGAGGGTATGTTTCTTTTATAGCATAGGGGTGCACTAAGAAAGGAAATTGGAAAATGATTTCCCTGAGCGGAGAAAACGAAGAAACACTTTTAAAAGAAAAATCAACGGGGCGTAACGACCAAGGGGCGAGCGAAGCCGTGGGCGTACGCTAGTCATAATTAAAATTGAAACCAAGTTCAACATAGTACAGTAGGATACAGCTCAAGTTACATAAAACAAAGAAAAATGACGTTTACTGCAATGACATAAGAGCTAGCAGTGTATAGTCTGATGTGTATCCTTGTGTACCTCAACAAATTGAAATAGGAATGGCACTTAGGGGGCCGGCGGAGGGCGAATTTTCATACAAACGTAATACCAAAAAAAAAAGCAGCCAAGTGCGAGTCGGACTCGCCCATGAAGGGTTCCGTAGCATCAAGTAACATAATATAAAGGTTCTTGTAGTTCGTCGAAAGGTAAATTGCGGTTTACGATATATGACGTATAAAAAAAAACTACTGGCTAGATCTCGTTCAAACCAAATATCGTTGAAAGTTTGCATAGTAATGTACAACATATATTTTTTTTAGTTTTATCATTCCCTTATTTTAGAAGTTTGGGGGAGAACTTTTTTCAACTTTGGAAGTGTCTCTCGCGCAAACTATTCAGTTTAGAAAAAAACTATACTAGCAACCTCAATATCATTTTTGAAGACCTATTCATAAATACCCCACACGTATGGGTTCGATTAAAAAAAATTTTTTGAGTTTCAGTTTGAAGTATGGGGACCCCTAAAATTTATAGTTTTTTTCTATTTTTGTGTAAAAATCTAAATGCGGTTTACAGAATACATCTACTCGCCAAGTTTCATCAGTGTAGCTCTTATGGTTTCGGAGAAAAATGGCTGTGACACGGTCGGACAGACAGACAGACAGACATGACGAATCTATAAGGGTTCCGTTTTTGCCATTAGGCTACGGAACCCTAATGATTACTAATTAAAGCAGGTTTTCACTATATTATTGTAATTATTGGATTTGTGTAGTATTTATCTAGGTTCCTGAACAGTTTTTATTTTAAACTACTTACCTCAAATGAAATTAACACCAATCACATTTTGCAATGAAAAAAATGTGTAAAATGCGATTTCATTAGAGGTAAGTAATTCAAAATAAAAACTGTTCAGGAACCTAGATAAATACTATACAAATACAGTTATTACAATAATATATTGAAAATCTCCCTAAAATAATAATAATTTAGGTATTACGTTTGTATGAAAATTCGCCCTCCGCCGGCCTCTTAACTACCAAGACGAGTACTTTCCAAGACAAAGTTAATTAAATAAACATCTAAACAAAGTTACGTTCAATGATTTTCAGTTCGGAGTAGATTTGTCCTTTCAATGAAAATTAGTTGAAATTAGTTGAGGAAATCCAATTAATTCGCAATCGGTTGCCTTTTGGTCATAATTACTTATTCACAACTTCAATGCAGGTTTATATGAAAAGTTTATTGAGTTTTGATAGAAAGTGGATCACTAAAATTGTTTATTTCAATTTCACATTTGATTTTGTAAATGTCATCTAGCATTCACCCACGGCTCTTAACTTATGTTATTCCAGTCGTGTGAGTGTATAAATCTGTTGTTATCAAAAGTTTGATACTAACTAATAAATGATACTAACAAGGAGCAGTAGTCGAATATCTTGTTACCATCAAAACTTGAGCGCTATCTATCAGTTGCTATGCAAATTTTATAACATGAACTTATTTATTACACCAACACTTATCAAAGGTGGGTTTGGTTTCAATTAGTTTATAATTGCAATCAAAGTTCAAAATCATGTCAAAATTTAAAGATGCATTTAGGTTTTGATTGCAACAAAAGAAACCCAATCACCCAATTTGTCTCGAACTATGCGTAATCCAAGTTTCATATAAATCCGAAGATGACTGGTACAGACATACCTACAGTATAACACCCACCCAGACAGTGAGCGAACATCTGCGTTCACAACACAAATATTTGCTCTTATTGGGGAGGGATCGAACCCACGACCTACAGCACAGAAGACAGAGCTACTACCAACTGAGCTGAGAAGCCAGGTTTAGCAGGTATTTAATTCCCAAATTGAGCATGTAATGCGGAAAAAAGAATGTCATGTAATAAATGAAAATAAAGGTACAGGTTGTTCTAAATAAGATAAATGGATTGTGTGAATGGTCGCGAGTACTGAGATGACGGATGATAAGAGAAAATGGAAGAAAATAACTGCTACAAATACCACTGAACAAAAAAAAAGCAGCCATATTATTTGTAATAATTATATTTGACGTGACAACATCTTATAATTCGATGGAGCCAGCTGCACGCACGAAAAAGCATGACTCATGCGGCGTTACCTTGCTCTGAGGCGTTCCATTTAAGGCTTGAAGTGCAAGCGAGAGGAACGAGCGACAAAGAGGCACAATCGGCCTCCGCGTTCGGCAGCGTTCGAAATCTGTCTCTCTCCTACTTGAGTGAGCGATGCGTCCGCGTGGACAGCTTATGACGTTGTCACGTTCAAAGTTCATCAGTAAACCGACTTAACAGACAGCCAATTTTTTTTTTATGCAATAATCTTATGGGTCTAGCATTAGGCAAAAATTTTGTTAAGTGGTAACCATCGCCTTTATAAAAGCACTGTCTCGTAGGTCACGCACGTCAGAAACGTATCCAAAATGCACTGCCCTGCGTCCATCAACTTGAGGCTTACAGATTTAAATTGCCGGTGAAATTACTAGACTCACGTGCTAGTAATTTCACCGGCACCCACTCCTTTCAAACCGAAACACATGCAGCGATGCTGCTTCACGGCAGTAATAGGCATGGTGGTATATGGTAGCTAAAAGCCTCAAATTCTAAGCATGACAATCAAGTGCCATTAAAACACATCATCATCATACACAAAGGTACCTTCGAGACTATATAAGTTACGTGAAGGTACCTTGTTGTATAAACAAAAGCAGGTAAATAAGATGCTTGGCTATTACTTAGCGACGAGCGCTTAGTTCCCTAAGTGCCTGAAATAATTGGGAATATACAAAAATATTTTCTATTCATAGCCACTTCAGACATTCTAGAAAATAGTTTTAAATTCATTATTTTTATAGAAATAACAGACATTCCTTACGTTGGTATGTTTTTCATAGTACCTACTTACTAAGTACCTACAAAAAATCAAGCTGGGGTCGTAACAGAGTTTAGTAAAGCTCTTTGTGAAGGGCTCATCCGGGGAAGTACTACCACCATGCCCACCGTGCGTGACCTACGAGGCAATGCTTTGTTATCGACGATGGTTACCACTGAACATCAGGTGGGCCATATGATTGTTCTATCAGTTAGTTGTATAAAAAAAACTGTAGTTCTCAATAATTTTTTTTATGGAATTGTACATTGATAATGTTATAGAAGAGTCATAGAAAATTCAAAAGCATTTGTACATCGTAAAAAAAAAGAAAACCGTGTACAAACTCAAATAATATCACCTTGTATTTGAATACAAAAGTTCATTTTATTACTGTTTCGTTTATTGTCTTTTGAAGGGTTTTCTGTTACAATAAAATTAACTTCTTTAGAAAAAATATATTGTTATTTTTACAAACGAAGTCCTTTATCTACTTTCACTAAAACCTTTTTTGTTTACTGTTGAGTGTTTTTAGACATCTTGAAGGATCTTGAATACCAAGAGATTTGAGAGGATGTCTTGTCTTCCGTGCCCTGGGATTACAGCCAAGGCTTATTTAATTTTCATGCTACTGTTATCCCGCGTGACTTCGTTCACGTGAATTTCATAGAAACTGCAATACACTGACCGCTACAGAAAGTATTTTCCCCTACACTACGACGGGAAGCTTTTTTTATATACAGCTAGTTGATGTAACAAGCCTAAGGCTCACCTGATGTTAAGTGGTAACCATCGCCTATTACAAAGCATTGTCTTGTAGCTAAATAAACGCGCACATAGTATAATGCTATACTACAAACCCTCAAATTGTCTACATCTAAGACTTTTAGTCTAAATCTAGGATTTTGCGTTGATTGTCACTCAGTCAGTAACCTAAAAGTTTAATATATATATATTTAGATTTAGTAAGTAAAGCAAATATATGTCTTTATTCATCATAAACATATTTAAATTCAAGAGACTCAACAACAGTCGGTCCTTAAAACATGTCAAAAACAAAAAATGTTATATGAAAAACAAAGAAAAAATCGAATCAAAAGCAGCTCAACAACGAACCGTTTTATTGTTCGAATTATTCCGAATCTCTATGTTTTTACCAAAATATTTATTTTATAAAGAGAGAGCTTTTGTACTTCACTTGACTCTTGAAATATCATGGTTAGCAATACAAATAAACGCAATTTTATTTTATCATAGAATTTCTTCTCATCGTGTGGTTCTTTCAAACCAAGTGTGGTGAAAAAAATTTTCAGGTGCCTAAGAAAGGCACCTTTTGTGCAGTTGTTATAATTTTTTTTTTAGGTTCTGCCATAATTTATGCCCTTTTCTTCTGTTCAAAGTTCTGCCAGTACTACTATTTCTTAACCCTTCAACGGCCAAGCATTCCTTAACCGTTTCAAACTACTGGCATAGTGCACATAATTTTTTGGACTATACGACTGGATTTCAACCTTAGAATCGGAAGGCGGGTTACCACTAGGCCACCAAAGCTCCCTATCTTACAACTTCTACACGTTATGATATCGTGGGAAAGAGGACGCGTCCCGGTTTTGCCTCTCAGTTCAGTGCAAATTGAGAACAGACAGAAGTTGCTCAACATGTGAGAAAGTGTGTCGAGATGTCGATTGTTCTTATAGAGGAGTTAAACCAGCTGGATTTATGATAAGCCTGTCATGTAGTCAACGTAGTGTCTACCTACTTATTGATTCTATTATTTGACTATGATCGGTGCATAAATTATCTGTAATACGTGCCACAAATGCCATGCTTTTTTCAAACCCAATGCAACACGGATTTTAAACAATACATTTTGGCCGTAAAAACAAAAGACACTACACTTACTTGTTACACTTCTGGTAAAACACAGTCATGCATAACGTATTCTCAAACACTCTGTTTATTCAATTAATAGAAACTTTGTTAGTACATTAGTATTTTTCTATGATGTCTTCATCTACTTCTATAACTCAGAGCGTCTAGAAAAGTCAGTGATATATTTCTTCTTCCAAAATAAATAAATGTGAAAGGCAATATAATTTAGTAGGGGCCAACGCCTTCTGAACTGGGTTGAATAACACAATATGACATTTAAATAAATAATAATAATTTTGCACTACAGTACAGTCGCAAACGTCTCACTATATTTTTATAAGATGCCCTTTAAAAAACCCTGCGCTTAATATTCCCCAACATCGAAGTTCGTAGAACCAAGTCCACATTACGAACAGATTCAGTATTTAAGTCATGTAACAATTACATTACGCCTTCAGTGTTGGATTCTCGATAAACGCAGCTACCAATGAAGCAATGTATTTTCTGCTGGGCTAAAATCCTAAAGTGTTCACGAGACTTGGGCTCGGTGAAAATTCAGTGTTATCTCGTAGATTTACGACGTGCTTCAACACATAAACATGATACATTTCAACGGCGAAACTTTGTACAATGTCAGAAAATGTAGCAAAGATTCAATCTCAATTAATAACAATATCTGCTGAAAGTCTGAGGTCATAGAAAATGTAATGGGAAAATGTTTTCTCATTTTCACAGAAACAGTCGTATACGTTTATTTAGTACTGAACATTATTGGCTTTATCAAATACTAGCGGCCTGCCCCGGCTTCACACAGGTGGACATTTATTTTTAAACATATAAAATATAGCTTATGTTACTCAGAGTGAATGTAACTTTTTAATGGTGAAAGAATTTTCAAAATCGGCATCTTAGTTTTTGAGTTTATTCATTACAAACACACACACAAAAATACAAATCTTTCCTATTTATTATAATATAGAAGTATAGATTTCAAAAGATAAACAGTTCTTAACCTATTGCCATCTCTTACCACTGGTTAATGACAAACAGTGACAGAGCTAACGCAATAACTAAATTGCGTTTGTAAGTGTGGCTGTATTTCACACCACGTTAATTGCGAAAGTTGTACAAATATTTGGAACTGACGTGACAAAGGTCATGTTAGGCATTTTAAGTGTAACTTCACAGCTTCGCTTTTATACTCGGTAGAATAGGTTATGGGTTCAATTCCCACTGAGGAGAAATATTTATAAAATGAACACAAATGTTTGTATTTTGTCTAAATGTCAAACTATCTTGTATCATTCTGCTTTTGAAGGTCAAACCACTTTGCAGTCTAGTCAACAATAAAAAATAATGTCGAAAATTACTGTTGGACATTTCATATCACCCCATCTAGCTAGCCCCAAAGCTTAAATGAATCAAATAATTAACATTAAATTTAAATAAGTACGTTTTTATTAAATAAAAACTCATAATTGCTAACAGAAAACAAACTTCCATATTCCTCACACAAATCGAACCGCAATCGGTTGTTGGATCTTGTCATTTTCTTTGGTAATAAAAGCGTATTTTCTCCGCACCATTCACATAACACTTCGAGCTTTCGAGCCGTATTTGAAGCCGTTTTTCATTATACTGCTTGAAATCGATCCCGGATCAGTGGTTGCGTGCCTCTGAATGTTATTAATGGATTCCAAATTGCCTTCAAGCTACACTTCCGCCGCGGCACACATGTCAATGGTGTCACTTTGCTAAATGGATTGAATTTAATATTGATACAGGCGTAAAAAAGCGGCTGTTTCGCGTTTTTATGCAGGAATTTTGGCTATGTAGGTAAGGGTTACACGTAGCGTCTCCACATACATAAAACAAGGAAGGTAAGAATATTTTAGCGACTTGTCAGACGTAAAAATAAGATGAGGATAAAAATGATGTATAGGCTCATGACTTTAGTCCCCAAGTGTAGTAAATATCTTGGTACCCATTACCTACATTACAATGCTCTCTTAATCTAATTTGTTGTTTTATATTTACTTATGAAGCGGTTGGCTCACCAATAAATATAAAATACAATAAATCAAAGGGTAGTTAAAATCACGTCCAAATACTATGCATGAAACACGCCACATCAACATTATCATCACCTTAGAGAAGATTACTACTGGAAATAGGTCTTCCCCATCTTCTGCGATTTTTACAGTGTCATCAATAGTAGTATATAACAATAGTAGTAGTATAGTCTAGTACCACAAGGTACAAAGCTACACAAGAAATAATTGTAACGTACAGTAAAACCAAGCGTGACTTCTCCGATAGTTGAGCTATCGGGGACGCAACTAATTCAGCACGACTTGCACGCGCCTTGGAATATGTTGGGATACCGTGGGAAACTATTCCCATGTCGGCATACCTTGTAAACCCGGAACCTATCGGCGACTTGTTCTAACCTCCTAATAAATCTAAAGACAAGGTACTAGAGGTCATTTTACATAGCAGTCTGGTTTTTGAGCAAAATACACTATATGTAAAATTTGATATAAGTGTTTTAGACCTATAGTAGTATAATAGTAACTTTGTCCAATATAGTAGTTCTATAATAGTATAGTAATAACTTTGTCTAATTCAAGCTTGTTCTGAGAAAAAGCACTCTAGCTCTTCCTGCTGAGGTTTTCCCTAAAGATATGTATGTATGTAGTTTAGTTAGTTAGTTAGTTAGTTGTAGTATGAGTATGGGGTTTTTCAAAAAGGGCGTTTTAAAAATTTAAAGGATCAGCAGCGCACGAACACCTAATGATAATAATTTCTAGGTAGATTTTCGAGTGCCCTAATAAAATCTTCTCTGCTACGCTCTTCACTGTCTGCGCCGGCTCTAAGAAAACACTATTGGTGATATTGATACCATTTCTGATAAATCAAAGTCGTCATTCTGCCCGGCTGTTACCGATCTTATTTCAACATTTTTACTAAAGTACGGCAGTTTTCAATTTCCTGGAATAAAGTAAATATACAATAATTCTCCCCGAAGCACAATCGAACCTTCAACACTTCATACCTGTAATGTAATTTCAGCTCTATCGCCATGACTTTTAGGTTTTATTCAATAATATCACCTAAAGTTCGCCATATTTTTATTTTTTTATAAAACTAGCTGATGGAACGAGCATATTCATATCATGGCCGTAAGAAGTTTGCACATAGCCCTAGAACCGAAAACTAGTTTAGCAAACAGCAAGAGACTAATGTCACGATAGCTAGAAGTTATCCAGCTTGTCGTACGTAAATCGTGTGAACTCTACTGACCTCAAACAAGAGTGTTTAATCAGGAACAATCAACAGTGCAGTAGAGGCATCCGTACAATGTTTGAAACTAATACCACATAACCTATGGACCACACTCACACCGAACTGACTAAACTCACATCAAAGATTTTTATATTGTCCCAAAAGTTAAGAGTTGAGCGGGGTTTGAACCCGCGACCTTCCCCTTGGTGCGAACAGGTAAGTAGTTGACTGTAACGTCACCCCTGTAGATGGAACCACGGTCGCGTTAGTGCCGAACAGTCAGTAGTAGTGAGTTATTCGTCGAGTGTGATTAGGATCTGATGGCGCAGTGGTCAGCGCAGCCCCGTACCAAGGGGAAGGTTATGGGTTCAAATCCCGCTCGGCTCTTAACTTTTGGGACATTATAAAAATCTTTGTGATTTCCTATGTGTGGTAAACACTATAAAACAATTAAAAAATTATAAACTCACTTCTATTGTTAGAAGCGAAAACTCTTCATTGATTATAGCTAGAACTCTGTTTTACACGGCAAACCAAACATCTCCGCGTTACAACGACATCTTCCTCTCTCTACTGGTGATGTCACTCGTCGCGGTCTCAGTATACCCCATGCCCAAACCGGCTAACACTATAGACACAATCAGGAAGAATAAATACTAGTGCTTTTAGACGCTGGAGCGGAGCTAGACAGCGCTGGTGGCCTAGTGGTAGTGGCCCCGCCTTCCGATCCTAAGGTCGTGGGTCCAAATCCAGTCGTGTACCAGTGAGTTTATCTGCCCAAAAATGTATCTACACTATGCAAGTGCTCTCAAATGGTGACGGAAAACATCGTGAGGAAACCGGCATATCGTAGAACCTCAAAAGATCGTTAATACGTGTCAAGTGCACGAAAAGAGCCTCTTTAAGGCGCACTTAAAATCCTTTCACCACACTTGCTTCGAAAGAATCAGTGACACGATAAGAAGAAAAAGAATGCGCTGGAGATAAAACGTCGTAAAAAAACTCTGTGACGTTTTCATATCCATACGTGTAAGTTCCAGAATAATGCTACATTACAGTGTAACATGCAGTGTTACAAACCCAACCGCTTTGTATTCGACGTGGAGTGGCACGGTTACGTTCTACGGTGCATTGCAACTCACATTGACGCCGTGTCTCACTTGATTTGTGATAGAACTGTGCCATACTGAGAACTATCAGCATTATCATCATCAGCAGCGCCTCAATAACATTCTAAAAAAATGAAACATTATTTTTTTTTAACTTAGCTAAATCTAGGAGATTATGGTTTGACTTTATTAGCTCGATCTATCTACGTGTATCTATCTAAGTATACATATAAATTCAGCAAAAATACTGAACCATAAATAATATTTTTTCGTTTCTTTTTCGTCCCATCCTTCGTATTGCCGGGCACTTTTTAACGGCTCGCTTAAAATCTCGTGTCACTGTCACTTTCATGTCAACAAATAGAAATGGCAACATACTTATCGGCCTGCTAAGCTAAATCATTAGATTAGCTAAGCTTTAGGACCATTATGATAAAAAAGATCTGTTATTTTTGGTTTTTGGACTACCTGTGCATACCTTAAGGTATGAGTAACTGGTCTTTTTAGATAATTTAAAAAAAGATTCACCTTATTAGTATAGCTTTCAGCCTAAAGTCCACTGTTGGTCAAAGGACTGCCCCAATTCCTGTGACCTCCAAAATATAGTTTTTTTCATGTTATGTATAAACTGTTTTGTTATAATAATCCAATGTTATCGATTTATACCTATCGCTATCATATAAAAGAAAGTCGTGTTAGTTACACTAATTATTACTCAAAGAAGGGTTGAACTGATTTGGTTTAAAATTGGTGGAAAGGTAGCTTAGAATTAGGAGATGTATATAAAATACTTTTATCCCGAAAAAGCAACGGGAGCGGGACGAGTAGAGCCGCGGTTGGCTGCTAGTTTCAATAAATAAATCAGGAGAGAACATTTATTCCCCGGCAACTGTTGGTTTCTGAAACTATATGGCCTGGATCACATCAATATATCGGGTTCTTCAAATCCTTGTCGAACGAGCAATAATAAATCGAACAGTTATATTACGATGTGATAAACAGTATATTAGCTGTATATAACTTATTGATGGCTGGTTTTACGACTTAAACTACAGTAATATTAACTTTTACTTGCGATTCCAAGAGCTTTTACGTAACATTATCAGGGACAATGATCTTCTTACCATATCTACATAATTTTACTAACATAATAGCCTTGACCGAATGGTGGCCGAAGTCAGGCCGAAGAAATTTGGGGCGTCCGAAAGCGCGATGGGTCGACGACATCGTAAGGGTCGCGGGAAACACCTGGACAAGAGACGCACAGGACAGAGGAGGCTGGCAGAAAATGAAGGAGGCTCAGCAGTGGGTGATACCGGGCTGAAATGATGATGATGAATCTGCTAATATTATTTGCTATTAAATCACGCCAGAGCAAAGATAGATTATATTTTGGAATAGCACATACGCTACTTTTTATTCCGTTAAAATTTATGTGTTATTTATACTATTTACATCATACATGCTCAGTAAATAGGATTTTCTTTAGCGCAAAGAGGCTGTGTAAGTAGGCGTGTGCAGCCCAGTGCATTGTAAATGTGTTCCATTTTCAAATCACTTTTACCGTCACACTATGCTTGATACGTAATGGTTCATTACAGTTCAAGAGCTATGCAAACCTCCTTGGTGAAACAATCTCTTTTCTTACAAAATGATATGAAAACTTTTTACTGAAAAGATATACTAGCTCACAGATGTGTGCATAAGTGTGCGTCTACGAATGTTTTAGCAGATATCTACCGGTACTTTACTATTAATTTAATTAAAATTAATAGTGTAATTATAATAATACTATTATTAGTGTAATTTTATTTTTCTTAAATTAAAATTACATTTTGTCATACCCGTATAAATGTTGTGTTATTGTTGTATTGTAAGCTTATTTCTGCTGAAAAGCAGCATTGCTGTGTTTCGAGTTGAAGGGTATGGGTGCCGGTGAAATCACTGACACGTGAGGCTGAACATCCGTATGCCTCAAGTTGATGGTCGTAGGGCAGTGCATTGTAGGCCACGTTCTTGACGTGCTTGACTTACGAGGCAATGCTTTGCTATAGGTAATGGTTACCACTTAACATCAGGTGGGCCATAATAATATGTTTGTTTCATCAGCTAGTTAAAAATTTACCTCGCATGAATAATGTAAAGTAGAATGCTTACCTCGGTCATAAGTAGCTATTGCACCCTCGAACTATATTTGCCCTCGCTCGCTTTGCTCGCTCAGGCATCTAAATATCTCGGGTACACTCGATCCATTAGCGCCCTTTGCGAGCTGCGCTCGCACGGGCGCCAAAAAGGATCTTGTTCTACAAAAGCTCACTTACTGCCCTTGTATAACAATCTACTATTACAACTCTAGAAACGGCTGAACGTGCGAAGCCAGAAGAGGCCTCTAATACAATAATTATATAAAATGAAGAAGGCAAAAGTAACGAGTAAATACGATGGAATCCAATGTTTCCATCAAAATGTTGGTGTTTCTATTATTTATATCTGACTTTCTTAAATGTAAACCGAAAGCACATGGAGCTAAGTGTCCCGCTATATAAAAGCAATTTTCATTTAACGCCTCGAAACTTAGATGCAGGATCGCACTTTACCAAAATACTTGATGCAAAGTAGCACATTTGAGATAGCTAAATGGCGTGATCATCGTGAATATTATAGCTGTAAGTGAGCACCCAACGTCTTAATGCCTCTGTCACGAGACCCCTGAACAAGAGCCTTTACGACTAACAAAAAGTAGGTGCCAATTCTATTAAGTAATAGAATATTTTATTTTTATTTTTTTTTTTTGCCAAGAAATGAATGAACCCGAAGTCGGAGTTTTGCTACCACATGTTGTTTTTGTGTGAGCACGTGTCTCTCTCTTCTGTATGGAAAATTGATGAGACAACAACTCGTTTCGATCATTTCTATGTAACGTATTTTTGCTGTCTCATCTTTTCTCCATACAATAGAGAGAGGCAAATATAGGCGATACGAAAACAACATTTCGTGACAAAATTTTGTAAATGAAGTGAGACTTGCTCTTCTGGTTTCCCAGAAATAAAAAGTTCAATCAATGAGAAAGAAAAACTACTCTGATGAAATATAACAAAGTAAAAACTTTCAATTTTAATCAAAGAGTCGGACACTCTATGAACAAAGTTTATTTTAAGACTGAAAATGTTGGAAAAGCTTGGAATTACGATGTTCAAGAGTTCTAACAAATTTTAATGAATGAATTCATAGTTACAAATATGCCAATATATTTTGCTGAAAGACCTGCGCACATGTAGGCCATGGCGATGGTGATCGGCTGAATCACTGTCAAATATAGCTGTCATATTTGACAGCGTTTCATGTGACCGCCATTGCCATCGCCTAGATGCACGCAGGCCTTAAGCCTATCTCATTGTTGTAAAATAGACAGTTATAAATGTCTCTAAAGGCCTGCGCACATATAGCAAAATTAATACAAAGGTGAATGTTCTCTTGTACTCATTTACCGTGTAAACGTGGTTTTAGCTGGAAACGTTAATTGTTATATTGATTTTCTAATAAGAACACTGTCTGTATTTTGGTACTATTAATAGTAAGGTAGGTGCTCGAAGTTTTTGAAACTATATAAAGCTTTGCCACATCTAAGCGTTCTGCGGTGGGGATCCGTAAATCGCTGTCAGATATCGATGTCATATGAGTGGGAGAGAATAAAGTACCTATACATTACTATTGTAAGTACCATAATAAAGCCAGATATTGTTCTGATCGCTATTGCAGAACGCTTATATGTGCGCAAGGCTTAAAAGAAATGTAGGCTGCCGCCATAAAATTAAACAAACCCTTCCTCATTCCAAAAACTAAAAAAATTGTAGGATTATAAAAAAGATTATCCAATAAAATGCTAGAGAAACCAAGTCGTATGTTTTTCAGTTTTTCTAAGCTTCGGTCATGAAGAAATGGCGCCTAGATTCGCTTAGTTCGTAAGACGTTTCAAAGGGATTTTTCTAAATCAACTGAAAAAAAACCCTTTTTCATTGCTCATACCCTGAAAGTAGGTCTGAAGTTGCCTGAGGGGCCTAATTGAAAGTAATACTTTCAGCCCTCGGGAGAATCGCTTTCTACTGACAGCTGTCAAATTATAAAAAAAAATTAGTTCTATTTTATTCAACCATGTTCCAACGTTCTGAAGTCTTTCTAACTGCAAGGAGGTTGTTGAACCAAATTCCAACTTTTTATTCAGCAAGAAGGTTGGAAGCCCATTACAACGGTAAGAAGTTTAAAAAGGTTAGCTGAGCGTTCATATGGTTACTGTGTTATAAACTGTATAACCAACCTTTTTGTTGTGGTAATAAATACCTTGGCAAAATATATAAAACTTAGAGAGTTATCTAAATATATAAAACTCTTACGTTACTGACTGACTGACTGACTGACAATCAACGCTCAGCCTAAACCGTAAGTCCTAGAAGCATGAAACTTGGAGGGTATGTTTCCTTTATAGCATAGAGGGGCACTAAGAAAGGAAATTGGAAAATGATTTCCCAAAGCGGAGAAAAAGAGGAAAAACTTTTAAAAGAAAAATCAACGGGGAGTAACGGCAAAGGGGCGAGCGAAGCCGTGGGCGTCCACTAGTCAACTATAAAAGTCATCACTGTTTGTAATGTTTGATGTACTCCACCAAAAATGTGTGTTTCATCAAAAATGTCGGGTCACTGTGGTTGTAAAAAAATAAAAGCCTTAAAAACAAACTCGAGTAGGTAAATAATAAATGACTAGGTCGCCGTGTAGGTAAACAGGGTAAGCTCTGGGGTCACAAGCCAAGCGCTAATAACTCTTTGATCGATATGTATGTAGCAAAATGGAAAGTTGTCCGCAAAATATCGAAAATATGACTACAATGTTGCTAGTTCCAACGTTTAAAAGCTAGAAGATACTTATATTACTTTAATAAGTAACTTCTTTTTGATAGATAGATGGATAGAAAATTCTTTATTGCACAAAATTAAAAATTACTGTACACAGGCAAACTTAATGCTAGATAGCATTATCTACCAGTTAACCTTTGGGTAATAGGGAGATAGGTTGGCTTTTTGCTTTTGCTTTAAAATACTTTTGGCTTTTTAAATTAATAATCTACAAAATGAAATGTTTATTTACTTGAAATATGATGAGTTAGCTTTTAAGGCACGTATTGTTATCAGCTTCACATATTTCACCGTTTCATTTTCAAGTACTGGCAAGTTTTTTTATAATGATAATATTATACGTCATTAAATTCATATTTACAATTAATTGAACTACTATTTTTATGAACTACGGAATACTATGTTTAATTTTGTGAGTTTTGACACCCAATATTTCGGCACAGTAATATCCTGTAGTTCGAAAAAATAGTGTTAAAAACTTTGATAGTTTCAAAAGTTACCATTGAACTAGTATAAATATAATACTGCTAATGAACTTCATTCACTTAAAAACTACAAACAAACAAGGTGCAAAGTAGATTAAATCACTACTTATTCTCTTGTCATTTTTAAACGTCTCAGAAACCGCTAGTACTAGCTAAGAGAACGAGAAAACTCTTTTATCTGAATATAAAAACAATTTTATTCCGTGAATGCACAAACGCTGATATTTATGGTCTGATGCGCAACCGTGCCAAATGCTCAAACCATTTCTTATCCCATTCAGACCAGAATATTTCTTCATAAGTGTAACAGCTATGTTCGAGTTTTAAGAAGGACTACCTAAATGTAATCCACTCGATTTATTTACTTTTTTGAGTCAATTGTAAAGTCAGCGAGACTCTAAAATTAGGTGATGGTTATCACTTAACATCTGGTGGGTCGTATGCGTGTTCCATCAGATAGTTGTATAAAAAAAAATTTGGTTGCGTGTTAAGTCGGTTTACTGACGATAGTTTAACGTGACAACGTCATACAGCTGTCCACGCGGACGCATCGCTCACTCAAGTAGGAGAGAGACAGATGTCGAACGCTGCCGAACGCGGAGGCCGATTGTGCCTCTTTGTCGCTTGTTCCGCGCTCTCGCTTTCACTTCAAGCCCTAAATGGAACGCCTCAGAGGGAGGTAACGCCGCATTAGTCATGTTTTTTCGTGCGTGCAGCCGGCTCCATCGAATTATAAGACGTTGTCACGTCAAAAACACTCTCAAGATTCTTTGAGAATGTTTGGTCACAGTCATTGTTAAGATCGCGGGAAGTCGGTGCATGGAAAGAGCTCAGAATCGTTCTTCCTGGAATTGTGTAGGGGAGGTCTATGTCCAGCAGTGGATTTTTTCAGGCTGATGATGATGGGTGACATTCCAGTCACTGCTCTATTCAAATCCAGATTAAAATGATAAATAATGAATTATACTAAATATGTAATACATTCACAGATATTATAAATTATTAAACGTTATAACAGGACTTAAACTAAGTATGTTCATGTAGATTAAATTATGCAAAGCTGATAATCCAGATGTATTAATGTCGAATGAGGAATATGAAAATTACAGTATTCAAAACGACAGAACGAATATAATATTTGTAGGAGTATTTTACGTTCGTAGGGCACCCACCCACCAGATGGACCAACGACATTGTTAAGATCGCGGGAAGTTGATGGATGGAAAGGGCTCAGAATGGTTCTTCCTGGAAATGTGTAGGGGAGACCTTTGCCTAGGAGTGGACTTTTTCAGGCTGATGATGATAATGAGGAGTATTTTATGCACAAGGTTATTTTATTTTTCTAAACCAATCTGAGAAGGTATCTACTATGAGGTGAGATTTCAGTTATTATGATTTTTTCATTGATAGTTTCACTTTGAGAGTAAAATGGTATCAAAACGAAGGTAATATAAATATTAACTATATCATAACTTGTCTCAGCGTCATAAAGCACTAATCTAAGCAAAACTTGTACCATACCTATAAAAGAAATAATTTGTAAAACTTTTTTTTTGGCTAAAAAGTTTTTTTTGTGGCACCTTTCAAAGGCAATTGTTTCTGAAGTATATACACAGAAGAAACGTCGATGTTCAACTCACAAAAGTATGTTAGTAATCAGAATTGAACCCACAACCAGAAGTTGAGCAAGCAAGATTGAGCTACAAGGGTAGTCCAGTCAGTTGTCAGTTTATGACGTAAGATAATTATCTTCTTTCAAAGATAGCTTTAAATTGAACATAAAATTCTAGACTACACTACACTTCGAAAGAGTGACCCACATATCTATTCGTAATACCGTAACTGCCGTCAATTTGAACTAATTAAACTAAATACAAGAGTCATTACTTACCCCTTTATGACTAGGCATTTAAGTAGGTTACCGTGTGCACTGAATTCAACCCTTATGCGCCACTAAACTGTACTACCACATTTATTAATTTAAAAGTTATAAAGCACATTTTAAATTAAATAGAAAGTAATAATCAAAGTTTACGCACTTCGAAGTAACACGCGATATTCAAGCTACGGCGTAGTGGGTCTACGGCGTAGCGCTACGACCGACCCTTCGTAGCGACCGCGTTAGACTGGATGTTTCCGTTCGAGTCTCATAGGTTTTTGCTATTTTTTCGTTCTCTTTGAAACTGTGGGAGTTCTAATTAATGAGTTGATGAATGATCAGATCTTTGAGCGAGAAATGATTAGTTTTTACTGTTTTGGGATTCATTTAGAAGGATAAAAACGGCATCATATAAAAAGTCGAGGTATCTTTATCACGGGCTTAATCAAATCTAATCCATATTAAGTTTTAGAAGTATGAAATTTAGCTGTAAAAATTTAAATTTAAAAATTCATTTATTTTGTACAATGATCACTTTGAAGCGTTTTAAAACTAGGTGAGTCAACGTGCTTGTTCCACGCAACAACTTCTTCATATCAACGTCTGACGAAGATTATAGTTTGTGTTTCTGCGACCCATATCTTTCCAACGGCTAAAGAGCAAATCATACGCATGTAGACACAAAACAACCCACTAGTGTAAAAATATAGGGCACGTGCGCATTGAACCGTAAATATAATGCAGGCCTTGGTTTTAAAGCACTACCATCATCAAATATCTCGGAAGCAGTGTGATTTTTAACCGACTTCCAATCAAAAAGGAGGAGGTTCTCAATTCGGTTGTATGTTTTTTTTTTTTTTTTTTTATGTTTGTTACCGCATAACTTCGTCATTTGTGAGCCGATTTGAAAAATTATTTTTTTATCTGAAAGGTACTGCTTCCAGATTGGTCCCATTTTAATTTTATTAAAATCGGTGTTGCCATTTTTTTAAAATAATTTTTTTAATGTTTGTAACTGCATGCCTCCGTCATTTATGAACCGATTTAGAAAATTATTTTTTTTATTTGGTTATTCTTACGTCCAGATTGTCCCAAACAAATTTGATTAAAATCGGTTTAGCCGTTTGACAATGAAGTCGGTTTCTCAAGTTTTTTAAACTTATAATTATTTAATGTAAGAATAATAAACTTTCATAGCGTAATTTATAACTGAGAAATCATTTTATCGTCGGGTGTTTTTTATAAGGATCAAAATCATTTGTCTTCGTCAGGCTGATGATGATTCCTCATTTGTTTCCTTCTATTTTCACTTCTCAAGGGTTAGCTGAAAGAACTTATTAAACGACTTCAAATAAAAAAGGAGGTTCTCAATTCAGTTTTTTTATGTTTGTATGTTTGCATAACTTCGTCATTTTTGAGCTGATTTAAAAAGTTAGTTTTTTATTTGAAAAGATTTAGTTTACAAAGTGTATCTTAATTGTGTACAATAGTAGAATAAATGATATTTGAATCAAGAGTATATATTTAATTTTTTTTTTAAGAATTTATGCTTATTCTCCATACAAAGTTGTAGTAATTATTAAGTTACCAAGTCATCACACCGTTTTAATAGTTTTTCGCAGAATATGCTCTAAAAAACCTAATTAAACCAAAAATATGTCAAAGCAAGTAAATTACCCAGAATTGTGTAAAAACATTTCAGCTACTAATTACTATGAATCATAGACAGGACAGAAAGCACTCTGATTAATTTTAATATAAAGTAGGCCTACCACAAGCTCTGTCTAGCTCTGTCTCTGGCTCTGGTTTTGAGACTGTGTGAGTGTTGACTAAATTTATTCTACGTCGAAATGTTACACACACAGTATAATACATTGGGAGCACTCACACAGACTCAAAACCAGAGCCAGAGACCAAGCCAGACAGAGCATGTGGTAGGCCTATTTCAAGGTACACATTACGCTACCTTCGCGTGACAATTTCTAGCTTTCATATTTTCAAACGAGCCACGGTCACACCAGCCTCTGTGATAAAATAACTAATAACAGTGCATATTTTATTACCTCAGAAAAACATTAAAATAAGTATTTATTTATTTTTATAGTGATTACCAAAAAAACATGGATGAACTGTGCGAAAGATGACATGGATAAAAGAGAAGTGAATGGGAGGAGGGAATGGAGGAGGAATACATGTTGTGCCGACCCCACATAAAGTGGGATAAGGGCAGGAAGAAGAGAAAGACTTAAGAAATGAAACGCATTAGGAGGCCTGCGCTTTTTACTTTCGAGGGGAACTTTGGTGACACCATTTCACAAATTTGAAATCTTTTAAAACTACCTATGTTTTATCCTATTTAATCCGTTTTTCTGACGGCAAAAAAATACTAATACAAGCCCGCGCCCCAAAAAACTAGTGTCTTTTATGATATAGGTATAAAGTATACTCGTAGTTCATTACTACATCTCAAGCTAAACAAACCTCCTTGGTGAAACGGCCTCTTTTTAGGGTTCCGTAGCCAAATGGCAAAAACGGAACCCTTATAGATTCGTCATGTCTGTCTGTCTGTCTGTCTGTCCGTCCGTATGTCACAGCCATTTTTCTCCGAAACCGTAAGAGCTAGACTGATGAAACTTGGCGAGTAGATGTATTCTGTGAACCGCATTAAGATTTTGACACAAAAATAGAAAAAAAACTATAAATTTCGGGGGTCCCCATACTTAAACTGAAACTCAAAATTTTTTTTTTCATCGGACCCATAAGTGTGGGTTATTTATGAATAGGTCTTTAAAAATGATGTTGAGGTTTCTTAAATCGTTTTTGTCTAAACTGAATAGTTTGCGCGAGAGACGCTTCCAAAGTGGAAAAAAGTTGGTCCCCCCCCCTCTAACTTCTAAAATAAGAGAATGATAAAACAAAAAAATATACATGTTGTACATTACTATGCAAAATTTCAACGATATTTGGTTTGAACGAGATCTAGCCAGTAATTTTTTTTTATACGTCATAAATCGTAAACCGCAATTTACCTTTCGACGAACTACAAGAACCTTTATATTATGTTACTTGATGCTACGGAACCCTTCATGGGCGAGTCCGACTCGCACTTGGCTGCTTTTTTTATAAATGAATAACGGTTTAGGCTGTGCGTTGATTGTCAGTCAGTCAGTAACGTAAGAGTTTTATATATTTAGATGAGAAAAGTATTTACTGATAAAATATAGTAGCAACATGGATGTGAGCATTATTGTGTTTCTGCAACCATTTTAGCAGATTTTGCTCTTTATCCTTAGCATACAGTCCCTTCGTTAAGTTACGATCAAAACAGCTCAAGCTCTGTATTTCAACTGCTATTAACCAAAATGCTACGTTTAGTCATATCTGTCATCGTAGAGGTTTGTGACTCATCACACAAACATCGTCTCGTTAGCTTGTGTCAGCTTAATTGGATATTCAGGACCCCGAACCGACGTCACCTTAAACAAATCTTATAGATAAATCTTAAAGATAAATTTACAACATGCCTCTATCCCACCGAGAAATACTATTTTAGAACCTTTTGGTGCTATTTTTGGCCAAAGCTCTATCGAGAGCTTTGGCCTAAAATAGCACCAAAAGGTTCTAAAATAGTATTTCTCGGTGGGATAGAGGCATGTTGTAAATTTATCTTGAAATAAGCTTAGATTGGGTTTTGCATAAAATCAACGAGCCACGTACAGATAATTTCATCATCTTCAGTCTAAAAGATTCATTTTCAGTCTAGGACATAGGCCTTCCTCATACTTTTTTAAGGACTGTTGGGCAAAACTTAACCAATTTAACAACAGAACGCAGAGTACAAACAAACAAGTGAACCAAATACTTCTTCTTCTCGTGCCGCTGGTTCTTTTGAACCGAGTGTGGTAAAAGGATTTTTAGAATATACCCAATTACTGAAAACCGCATTAGCTAAATTTTTTTCCCGATTTACCTATACAGCAACCGTTTTTTTATAAGTAGCTAACTAAGATTTAAAAACCCAAAAAAATAATACAAGATACTACCTAGTAATAAAAATATAATACAATCCAAAATAAGACTGCAATAAAGCCTTCTCGAACCATTGAAATCCCGGTATTTATGTCTATCAATCGGGTGTCTTTGTATTCCAATTCCCCAAATTTACCTTACTAAAATGTTGAAATAATTAACTAAAATTTCGTACTAATTATAATTCCGAAACAGGTATTTCAGTTTAGTTTTTTAATTAGTTGCGGTGTAAATGCGATCTTCGGTCAGCAGAATGTTGATTTTCATTTTCATGAGTTGCCGACTACACGCATTGGGGTTGGTCGGCCCGAATATGATATTAGTTATTTTATACGTTAGTTTAACCGTGTGGTCTTGCTTTGTTTACAGCAAAGTAACAGTAGTATAACAGAGTACTTACATAGATCGAGATATTTAAATTACTTATTTAAAGCAAGTATATCAATAATTAAAGCCTTGCACTGTTGAAGAAAATTAAGTCAAAATTTTATTTTTTCTTGTTCTTTTTACTGGAACAAAATTTATAGGGAAATCGTGTAAATTTTTGCCTCTTATTAAGAATAAACTAACGTGAAGGTGCCCTATCAAAGTTACGCTATTTCATCAATCATCTACTCTCTAGTAACGTCGTACAAACGGATAGTAAGTACATACGTTTTATACATAAGTAAAAATACCACACAGAAAAGAACTAACATAAAAACTACAAAATTTTGTGCAATATTAATAATATTTAACTACAACAGCGTGCAGTTTTTACCAAACAAAATGAGATTTCTAAAATGTGTAAAATTCCCTCCTGACTAACGGCTGAGTTGGTCACTAATTGGATAGTAACATTCCTATAAAGCTATGGTCTAATAAGCAGCAATCGCGAACTTCGGATCATTGTAATTACAACTCGGATTTTGACGTCGAAGTTTTAATGGTAAAGTTCGACATGCAATAGGCGGGCTAAGCCTTCCTTGGTAACTGTTATACAATACTAACTTTGGAGGGTAATTACAAAACTCAATTTAAGGCTTCACTAAAGCGGGGAACGTCATTTATCGGACGTTTTTTATACGGTGGGTTTGTTGAGGGACGTGGTATCACCCGTATACCGGAGACGGGAAGCAACCCAGGGGGCTAATTCTCGCGCCGATCTCGATCATTTTGCAATTTTATTTTATTGCTTCTTTTCGAAGAGAGAATGGATGATTTCCTTGAGTAATTCATCAACCACCTCTTTGTAAAAGCCTCGACAGCTACTATATACGGAAAACGTAGAAAAAGTGCGGGGTTGTGAAAACAAGCAATAAAATAAAATTGCAAAATGATCGAGATCGGCCCGAGAATTAGCCCCCTGGTACGTTTCAGTCTCTTATAGCTTCGTAAAAAAAAAATTGGATATTTTCTTCATTTTTTTATAATTGTGGATGATACCGAGCTGATATGAAGATGACGATGATGATAGCTTAATTCGTAATTGTTTACGTTATGAGTACCTATGTGCAAATTATTATTTTGCAACTAAAACATACTTCCTCTTTTTTCGGATGTCAACTTTCCGTTACATTATTCGATATAAAAAATTATCTAAATCTCTATTCGAGAAGCAAGTTGTGAAAAATGTTAGTGAAAGTGGACTATAAGGTTTGAAGTACCTATGCTGGAATGATGCAATCTGTAGCATTTTTCAAGTTATTTTAATATTCGTTATTATTTACAATGCTTTCAAAGTTACGCTATTTCGCCACTCACTCTCTAAGTTTTGTCGTACAAACGGATGGTGGTAGACGTTGTACAATATGTTGAGTCAAAAACACTCATAAATACTTAAACAAATGTATACTAGGTTACACTCTTACTTTACTCTTGCTATGTAAAAAGCGGCACCTAATTCCCAGCTATCCTTACTTCAGCTGAATAACTCCCCTGGTGCTAATTTACTATTCTTACCTACGCTACGTTTCAATGAGTACCTGGGGTCTATTCTTTAAATCGTGTGCACCTTCATTTCAAACAATTAAAAGTGTGCACGTCACAGCTATATTTTATTTTAAGAGCATATTAAACACACATAAAAGTATGTGGGTACGTAGGTACTTGCAACAAAATCACGAACGCGGTTATTTACCGACTGCAAAAAAAAAGAGGTTTTAAATATGGCTGTACTTCGTCAGTTACGACTTAGGAGCCGATTTGTTTTTTTTTTATCTTGAAGGTTTTATTTCCAGATTGGTCTCATAGAAATTTGGTCAGAATCGGTTCAATAGTTTGGCCATGAAGTCTGTTTCTCAAGTTTTTTTAACTTCACTTCTTTTTCAAAATATTTTTTTTTCAAATTCAAATAATTTATTATTTTTATGTTGTTAGACACAGGTGATACAGTAGTCTAGTTCCAAACATAAACCCTGTTAGGGCACCGCAGTTTTGTTTTCAGTAAATACACATTGACCTAGACTTAGGCAATGACCAAGTTTCTAGGACATCAATAGCACACATTTAACTCACAAAGTTTAAAATTGGCTCATTAATAGCGAGTTCAAAGCCTTCCGTTCTGCACTAAATTTTCAATGCATAAACTTTCCTATCTTGCTACAGTAAGAAAACATTATGGAGTTTATGAAAGAGATTAAAGATAGCACCTGAAATATCATCTCAGAAACAGTGGCGTTTTATCGCCTTGTGCGCCAATAGTAGGGGTGTCACACGGTTAAAGTACGCCGGTGTGGAGTCCTACGGGCGTACTTACCTGCAGTGTTGTTGGCAGCTCTCGACGACAACCATTTAGAAGTTGCACATTTCACTGGCACACTACTGGACTAATACACTCTACAAGGGAACATAAACCTTCTTGTGTAGATAACTAAGTCTTTACTACCATGGATCGAACTACAGTACGAATGTACCACAATTAAATGAGTTCGGTATAATGATTTTTAAATGGGAGGAATCCGCATTCGCAAAAAACGGAATTTTCAAATGTCACACGCAGGAGCAGATGTTTTCCATTGTCCGATTTTCACGTCATTGGATTCCGTGCCAAAAATTGTGAAAAACCACACCACAGCAAGTTTGGCTTAAATATTAAATTACCACAAATAAAAAAATATGACTGAATCGGGGCAAAAAGATAAAACTCTGAATAGTAAAGACATACTACTGTATAGATAAACCATTCTAAAAATGCACGCACCTCCACCACTTTTTCTTGACGTTGCCTCACAGCAAAGTACTTCAAAATTATCTTTGTGATCATTGAACACACATGAAAGAACATAGGACATGCAGTTTAAGATTGGACGATCTCTACACTGTCATTTCTATTCAATTTATTTAGACAGAATCGTAGTTTTCATGTGTAAAAATGCTATGGTAAAATTATTCCACCAATAAACTTAGTGGGTAAGTAAGCAGGTGAATTTCCAAACCTCCACTAATAAATAAAGAAATAAAAACGTTAATTACTTGCTTAAATTAGTAACTCCTTAAGTGGAACAGTAATATGTAAACGAAGCAATTCCTTGCCAAGTGCATTGGCCTGGCCTAAACCAAGTCACAGTGAAAGCAAAAGAGCTTGTGAACTAATGCGTCATCAGACTATTTGCCCAGCCACACACCAGATCTGACTCAAACTGTTAATTCTGAGTCAGAGTCAGTCACTCAAAAACTTTTCTAAGGGCTGATGATTGATTTTCCATCTTGGATTCGCAAAAAAATTAAATTGGAAAATCATGTCAGGTATGTTTATTCATGCTTTAACTGCATACGGCAAAGGCACAGACCAAGCAGGTAACCCACAGCAATTTCAGAACTCTAAAGATTAAACGTGTTACGCACCTATACAGTTTATTTATCCATATAGACCAGATTACATGCTACTTTCAAATAGCTTGAATGTTTTTTTACAATTAGGTACCTGAATAAATCATTAAGCTAGTAGGTAAGCTTCATTAGTAGATTCAAGCAATCCAGCTGTTCTCAAATTGTGACAAAACCATAAGATTGGAATTACACAAGATGGTTGCAACTCGGTTGGTTTGGAATAGCGTGAGGCGGCGAATTAGTGCCTTAATGTAATAATTACTTTAATTTTTTGCTTATTCTCGAGATTTGGGCTAATAGGCCTACGACGGATATGATTTCATTTCCTGCATTGTTTATAAAATTATTGAACACTCCACATATTTTTTAATACCCAGATCGATAAAAAGCATGTCTATATATCTAATGTTCAACATACAAAATTTTTGCTTACAGTGAGGATCGAACCCACTTGAAAGCCACAATCAGGTATAGATAAACCAGTCTAAAAATGCACGCCCCTCCACCACGTTTTCTTGACGTTGGCTCACAGCAAGGTACTTTAAAATGATCTTTGTGATGTAGGTAATAAAGAACAATTTACTTTGACTGACTGAAGTAGTAGGGCGTGCAGTTTAAGATTGGATGATCCCTACTAACCTAAATTTTTTTTCAAGTGTGTTATTTATAACCCATTTGCCACTAATAATCTCCCTAGGTGCCAGTGCTACATTTCCATGGATATCATTTTGGCCGCTTAGCCCAAGAACATCAATTTGCAATCGTGAGCCATTGTATAATACACACCCGTTTAGTTAATAGAACTAGAGGTTCAGTATTGTACTTTACGTCTAATTTCCATTCCATTAGACTTTAACAAGATAGAACCTGGGACGACCTCAATCTCATTGCTCTGTTAGACGAATGCCGTAAGTTAGAGGTAGGTATGGCAGTGTATCGAAGGACATGTTTCTGACGTGTGCGACCTGAAAGGCAATGCTTTGTTAAAGGCGATCGCATCAGGTGGGTCACTATCATCTTGTTCTACCAACTATACAAAAAATCGAATAAAGCTAAACGAGTGTGGTCCGCTCATTGCCCTTTTCGATGGCCTAGATTTTTACAATCATGTCCTAACTTCATAGGAATATTACTTTCTCCAAAAACCTTTTCAGTCAAGTATTCGTGCATATTCCGAAATTTTACCCCAAAGAAAAAGACAAAGACCACAGAGTCTGACTTAAGCGATGTTTACGGTAAAATGAAAAACCTGACAGGTTCCAGACTTTCACTGGGAGCGTGTAAAAATTCCCGACATTTTTCACTGAATAACTTTCCTGGCGCTTTTCTGCACCTGAGAAATTATCTTAGAGCATTTTTATCACGGTTGGTCTCGCAGGCGTAATTAACAGTTAGCTAGTCTTCAAACAACTTGCACCGGTGTTCCCTACCAGTTCAGATTAATGATATTTTTTCTTAGAAGTTACGTACAACTTGTAACTTTAATAATAGACTTGGTGAATAATAAAATTACTTCGCTTACCTTGACCGAAAATACTTTAGCTCGCGAGGTGCTAGTGTAGGTGGGTAGGTACAATGTTCTACAGACTTAATTGATATTTATTCGTAGAACCTGCCACGCCAATTAGCAAAAATGTTGATGAAACTCAGTCTAAATGTAGAAGATTTATCTTGTTCTGTTAGACAGGTAGACCTATGTATGTTAGTATTAAGACGAACTATTACATTTATTTCTAGAACTCTGTTTATATTTTTAGTGCCGCCGCCTTCCTACGGTGCGTGATATAACGCACCAGCCCGCACCGCGCACGACAACGCACGGCAACGCACACAGAAAATGCTCCACCAGTGGGAAGGGGCTATAACACGGCAAAAAATTCTACGCACTAAATAGCCTCTTCCCACTGCGTGATATCGCACACCAGCCCGCACCAGCTCGCACGACACACCATGGGAACGGTCTCGTGCGCTGAGGTGCGCGGCAGCACAGTAGTCTTTACTGTGTGCGTTGCCGTGCGTCGTCGTGCGCGGTTCGTGATGATCTGCAGAACCACGCACCGTAGGAAGGCAGCATAAGACGCTATTTTTTCTATCTCCCGATTAGTGAGTCACTCGTTGCCCCGGTGTCAGTAGGGATGTCCTATTCCCAAAACTAAACAATAGGTATTTGATTGAATAGCGCATTAGCAATGACTGAAGACCAACGAATTGATATCATTCCTTGCGTCGTTTGCAACATAAATTCAGTCGGATCCTTTATGTGGCTGCACCATTATTTCACGGAAATGGAATTTAAACTTCACGATTTCATTATTTCCGCGTTCCACAAAGAGCATGTAGTAGTCATACGTCTTCTCACACCTGTCCGGGATCGTATATTCTCTCCGCCCACCTACGAGAATACAAACCGAGTCCTTTTGAGTCGAGGCATGCGCGCATTATTGTTATAAAGTTTTCTGACAAAATTATTCACTGCTGGGGGAAGAATTCACGGATGTCTGAAAAGGGGTAGGGATAAGATTTGTGTTTCGATTATGTAAGCTGGTAAAAACGATGCAACTACGAGTAGTAGGTACCTATCATAAATATATTTTAGAAAATATTTTAGACAGTCCACTCAACACTATTTAACTCCAAACTAAGCAGAGCTTGTATACTATGGGAACCAGATCGCTGATATATTTTATGTACTTAATGCTATATATTTTTTTTTGTAAATACATAGGTAGATACTTAGAATACAATATAACACCCAGATAGAGAACAAACATCTGTGTTCACCATACAAATATTAGTTCTCGCTTGAGATCGAACCCACGATCTACGGCGCAGAAAGCAAAGCTGAGCAACTGCAATGATCAACAATGTCGTCGTTCCAAGGAGTGGGTGGGCGACGGCCGTCGTACGTTTCAGTATTATCTGGTATATCTACTAAGTACCTACCTACCCAGATTATAAGTGAAGTGTGGTGGCGTGGCATATGGTGGACATTGACAACCTCCGTATGGCAACGGGCCAGTGACCGGGGAACAGCTGGCGAAGCGCCGGATATTTGTGCCAGTTAGACAACATAGTTCAACCTATACCTACATACCTACCTACGAGAACACCTACCTAATACTTACTTCCTACATTGATATTAAATATATAGACTGGCCTCTAGCTCAGTTGGTAGTAGCTCTGCCTTCTGCGCTGTAGGTCGTGGGTTCGATCCCCACCGAGAACAAATATTTGCATAAATGTTTGTTCTCTGTCTGGGTGTTATATTGTATTCTAAGGCCCGTATTCCGAAACAGCGCTTGAGTCTGAGTCGAGCCTCAAGCATAGATTTTATGACAGTTCTCCATTGAAAAGTGTCAAAAATCTGTGCTTGAGGCTCGACTCAGACCTAAGCACTGTTTCAGAATACGGGCCTAAGTATGTATTTACAAAAAAAAATGTATTCAAGTATTATATCAGCTATCCGGTTCCCATATTACAAGCTCTGCTTAGTTTGGGGCTGGGTAGTGTTGTGTGAATTGTCCACAA
This sequence comes from Thera obeliscata, assembly GCA_947578465.1. Classification (NCBI taxonomy): domain Eukaryota; kingdom Metazoa; phylum Arthropoda; class Insecta; order Lepidoptera; family Geometridae; genus Thera; species Thera obeliscata. Next base: position 9,281,834 of record OX387928.1, on the reverse strand, counting down.
TATTTATTTATTTATTTAAATAGGTAGGTACGACTCACCCACACCAACTTTAAAACTCCGGGAAAGCTCGTTTATCATGCACCAAAAAAAATACCTCTGTATAATAATTTCTTGGCAGATTGTATTTACCATAGAATAGATAAATATAAAAAAAGTTGAGTGTTACTAAGGTGGAGAATTTTCTTATTAAACAACAGGATTTTAAAATCAAGTCCCGTGGCACTTTACTATAATTTTAAAAACTCTGGAGCTAGATTTTGCATCATCATCATCAACAGCCTGAAGAAGTCGACTGCTGGACATAGGCCTCCTCTACACATTGCCAGGGAGAACGATTCTGAGCCCTTTCCATCCACGGACTTCAACGACATTGCTTAGATTTTGCATACGGCGATGAAAAAAAAAAACTCGTTTTAAATTAATAAAATATTCCAGTCGAAACAACTAATGTATCGTTTAGAATGTGCATTTCTCCAGCTTCCTCATATGGAAATTGCGAATTCTGAAAACGCCAACATTTAAAGCATAATTTGGAGCAATCATTGATTTGAAGGAAAATTTAGCAGCAAAAAAAACAACGACTCTATGAGACTTTATAGGTGTGTTAGCTGGAGAGCGGCTCCACAGCTTCCTCATTCAGTGTGGGCAAACGGCTAACGATAGAGCTATATAGTAAACGCCAAATTTTAGAGCATAATTAGAGCACCCGGCATAAAAAAAATCAAGTCTCTAGCTCGAAAACTCTTTGAGTTAGAAGACTATAACAACGTGTTTGCTGGGAAGCCATTTCTCCAGCTAACACATGTGGATCTCAGGAATGGCTATAGCTAGAAAGTTGCTTGATATCTCCAAATTTAGAGCAAAAAATATCATGGATGCTCCAAATATTTCAAGTGTCTAGGTTCAAAACTCACCGAGTTAGAAGCTTTGATGACTGTGTTAGCTGGAGACACGTTTGTCTGGCACGCACATGCTACATCTGAGGATCTACAATAGCTACAGATTCGGTTGACGTGTCCAAACCGAGCTATGAATTAGAGCACTCGGCTCCAAAATTTTGGACTCTCTAGGACAAGTAGTTTCCTAGTAATGAACAAAAGAACATTTTGCCGCCAGAATTTTCAAATGTATGTTCGCACCCGTAAAAATGCGGCGTTGCCGCTCTGAAAGTTTGGTATCAGCGTAGGAATTTGAACGTTATTTGGTTTATTTTAGATCGCGATACGAGTCATTTTCGTATGCGCTTAGCGGTTTTGATTTCTGAAACCTCAAACTCATATTTTCTCTTTTTGTTAGGTTGAGAGCTTTCTCTCTATCTATATGAGAATTGTGTGTTGCCCGTTCTTGTTCGTTTTATAGTTTCTTTAGTAATGCGTGTCTTTTAAGTATTCTTAGAAAAAAAACTTTATTTGGTTCTGTAAATAGGTACCTGCTAGGCCAGTGTTGATGATTCTACCTACTCTGCCTGTTGTTAGCCGTCTGTTCTCTGTGTTTTACTGTATTCAGTCAGGTTTTTATGAGCGTATCGAGTAAACCAGGCGGACGGAAAATAGGTATTTACTGCGGCTTGCTAGTTGTGTGTAAACTCACGCACACTTGCCCCCTATCACTTGCCATCTCACCAGATGGCAAGTGATAGGGGGGGCATCTCACCATGTTGTGCCGACCCCACCTGGTGGGTAAGGGCAGGAAGAAGAAAAAGCACTTTTTGGGGTTTTTTGTTTCATTTTCAACTATATTCCTATATTGTGAATTGGACATAAGTTTTTGAATCCAAGATGGCGGCTTCATTTTTTTTCTTAAAAAATGGATATGGGTATCGTTTAATAGGTTTTTGGGGGCTCTGGTTGTGTATTCGACAATAATTTTTGAATCCAAGATGGTGGCTTTATTTTTTTTTCTTAAAAAATGGATATGGGTATCGTTTAATAGGTTTTTGGGGGCTCTAATTGTGAATTCGACATTATTTTTTGAATCCAAGATGGCTGCTTCATTTTTTTTCTCAAAAAATGGATATTAGTATCGTTTAATAGGTTTTTGGGGGCTCTGGTTGTGAATTCGACATTATTTTTTGAATCCAAGATGGCAGCTTCATTTTTTTCTTAAAAAATGGATATGGGTATCGTTTAATAGGTTTTTGGGGGCTCTGATTGTGAATACGACATTATTTTTTGAATCCAAAATGGCTGCTTCCTTTTTTTTCTCAAAAAATTGATATGGGTATCGTTTAATAGGTTTTTGGGGGCTACAATTGTGAATTCGACATTATTTTTTGAATCCAAGATGGCAGCTTCATTTTTTTTCCCAAAAAATGGATATTAGTATCGTTTAATAGGTTTTTGGGGGCTCTGGTTGTGAATTCGACATTATTTTTTGACTCCAAGATGGCAGCTTCATTTTTTTTCTAAAAAAATGGATATGGGTATCGTTTAATAGGTTTTTGGGGGCTCTGATAATGAATACGACATTATTTTTTGAATCCAAAATGGCTGCTTCATTTTTTTTCTCAAAAAATTGATTATGGGTATCGTTTAATAGGTTTTTGAGGGCTCTAATAATTAATTCGACATTCTTTTTTGAATCCAAGATGGCGGCTTCATTTTTTTCCTTCAAAATGGATATGGGTATCGTTTAAAAGGTTTTTGGGGGCTCTGATTGTGAATTCGACATTAATTTTTTGTATCCAAGATGGCGGCTTCATTTTTTTCTCAAAAAATGGATATGGGTATCGTTTAATAGGTTTTTGGGGGCTCTGGTTGTGAATTCGACAATATTTTATGAATCTAAGATGGTGGCTTTATTTTTTTTCTTAAAAAATGGATATGGGTATCGTTTAATAGGTTTTGAATGGCTCTGATTGTGAATTCGACATTATTTTTTGTATCCAAGTTGGCGGCATCATTTTTTTTCTCAAAAAATGGATATGGGTATCGTTTAATAGGTCTTTGAGGGCTCTGATTGTGAATTTGACATTATTTTTTTATCAAAGATGGCGGCTTCAGTTTTTTTTTAAATAATGGATATGGTTATCATTTAATAAGTTTTTGGGGGCTCTGATTGTGAATTCAACATTAATTTTTGAATCCAAGATGGTAGTTTCATTTTATTTCTTAAAAAATGGATATGGATATAGTTTAATAGGTTTTTGGGGGCTCTGATTGTGAATTCAACATTATTTTTTGAATCCAAGATGGTTGCTTTTTTTTCTCAAATAATGGATATGGGTATCGTTTAATAGGTTTTTGATGGCTCTGATTATGAATTCGACATTATTTTTTGAATCCAAGATGGCGGCTTCATTTTTTTCTTTAAAAATGAACATGGGTATCGTTTAATAGGTTTTTGGAGGCCCTGATTGTGAATTCGACATTATTTTTTGAATCCAAGATGGCGGCATCATTTTTTTTCTCAAAAAATGGATATGGGTATCGTTCAATATGTTTTTAGGGGCTCTGATTGTGAATTCGACATTAATTTTTTAATCCAACATGGCGGCTACATTTTTTTTCTAAAAAAAATACATAAAAAAAATGGTTTTCTGTATAGTTGGTTTACTTACGATAGTTGAACGAGACAACGTCATACAGCTGTCCACGCGAACGCATCGCTCACTCAAAAAGGAGAAACAGATGTCGAACACTGCCGAACGCTGAGGCCGATTGTGCTTCTTTGGCACTCTTTCCACGCTCTCGTTTGCATTGCGTGCATTTGGCTCTATTGAATTATAAGACTATAAGATATAAATGATATCTATATCCATTTTTTAAGAAAAAAAAATGAAGCCCACATCTTGGATTCAAAAAATAATGTCGAATTCAGAATCAGAGCCCCCAAAAACCTATTAAACGATATCCATAACCGTTTTTTAAGAAAAAAAATGAAGCTGCCATCTTTGATTTAAAAAACAATGTCGAATTCACAGTCAGAGCCCTCAAAAACCTATTAAACGATACCCATATCCATTTTTTGAGAAAAAAAATGAAGCAGCCATCTTGGATTCAAAAAATAATGTCGAATTCACAATCAGAGCCCTCAAAAACCTATTAAACGATACCCATATCCATTTTTTGAGAAAAAAATGAAGCCACCATCTTGGATTCAAAAATTAATGCTGAATTCACAATCAGAGCCCCCAAAAACCTATTAAACGATACCCATATCCATTTTTTGAGAAAAAAATGAAGCCACCATCTTGGATTCAAAAATTAATGTTGAATTCACAATCAGAGCCCCCAAAAACCTATTAAACGATACCCATATCTATTTTTTGAGAAAAAAATGAAGCCTTCATCTTGGATTCAAAAATTAATGTTGAATTCACAATCAGAGCCCCCAAAAACCTATTAAACGATACCCATATCCATTTTTTGAGAAAAAAATGAAGCCACCATCTTGGATTCAAAAATTAATGTTCAATTCACAATCAGAGCCCCCAAAAACCTATTAAACGATACCCATATCCATTATTTAAGAAAAAAAATGAAGCCACCATCTTGAATTCAAAAATGAATGTCAAATTCACAATTAGAGCCCTAAAAACCTTTGGAACAATAGGTATCTACGTTAACAACTTTTGAAGAAAAAAAATAAAACGTTTTCCGGAATAGAGCCCCCCCACTTTTCTTCATAATTATTATATTTATAATATTTCCTTTCGCTTTCCCGTGAGTATTTACTGCAGCTCGCTATAGATAGTGCAACCCACGAAGGCGCGCCCCACTATTCCTCCTAACCGTTTATAGTATATGTGTGCAAGCTTCCGTCAATGTTATCGGTACACACTAATTACCTATGAGTGCACACGCACACTCCAATTAATAGACTACGGTTGGCGACTGCCGCTCGGAGCAAACTCCCCGCACCCCGCGAGGGGCGCGTCTTCGTGAATTGCACTATCTATAGTTATGTACGTACTCACAGACACAATGATAGTTTCGCACGATGCCATTTACACCTAGTGTGACAAGAGTAGGTAAATCATGATTTGAAAACATTGTTGGTTAGTTGAGAGACTTAGAGATATAATTTCATGATATTTAAAACTAAAAATAAAAAATCTGAAGTCAGGTTTCTTAATAAATACACATTTAAACTTAAACTAACCATTATAAAACTTTTCTTTGGTGTTTTTTTGTTTCATTTTAACCTATATTCCGCTTCTTGAGCTACGTAATGAGTGTTTAAGACATGAATCCTAGGGTAACTATTTACCAGGCACGGGCAACACACAACTACATCCGACTAACGTTCCAATTCCTACGCTGATACCATACTTTCAGAGCGGCAACGCCGCATTTTTACGGGTGCGAACATAATATTTGAAAATTCTGGCGGCAAAATGTTCTTTTGTTGATTACTAGGAAACTACTTGTCCTAGAGAGTCCAAAATTTTGGAGCCGAGTGCTCTAATTCATAGCTCGGTTTGGACACGTCAACCGAATCTGTAGCTATTGTAGATCCTCAGATGTAGCATGTGCGTGCCAGACAAACGTGTCTCCAGCTAACACAGTCATCAAAGCTTCTAACTCGGTGAGTTTTGAACCTAGACACTTGAAATATTTGGAGCATCCATGATATTTTTTGCTCTAAATTTGGAGATATCAAGCAACTTTCTAGCTATAGCCATTCCTGAGATCCACATGTGTTAGCTGGAGAAATGGCTTCCCAGCAAACACGTTGTTATAGTCTTCTAACTCAAAGAGTTTTCGAGCTAGAGACTTGATTTTTTTTATGCCGGGTGCTCTAATTATGCTCTAAAATTTGGCGATTACTATATAGCTATATCGTTAGCCGTTTGCCCACACTGAATGAGGAAGCTGTGGAGCCGCTCTCCAGCTAACACACCTATAAAGTCTCATAGAGTCGTTGTTTTTTTTGCTGCTAAATTTTCCTTCAAATCAATGATTGCTCCAATTACGCTTTAAATGTTGGCGTTTTCAGAATTCGCAATTTCCATATGAGGAAGCTGGAGACATGCACATTCGTTTAGAAAGAAAAATAGTGGATCCGTTTCAGTTGGTTTGAGTGGAAGCAGTCTACAACGCTACCAGCTAATGACGTCATTTCTATTTTGACAGTTCTATTTTGTTTCCTTCATACAGTTTGTTTCACAGCCTTTGTAAGGTGAGGCAATTGCAATTTCACAGCGTTTCAACTGATCGCCATCGCCATCGTCTAGATGTGCGCAAGCTTTTACTGTACCTACTTACCAACCTACTACTTATCATTGTTTTGACCAAGATTAACTTTCCGAAACAACTTTTTTGACGTGTTTTTAGATCTCGCAAGATGCGACATCTGTTCCTAGCAATATCAAGTTCTGAAATTAAACTTCTCTAGCTATAGGGGCCAGCAAAAAAATGTTTCATAAAGTCTGTCCTAGCCTTTATTACAACTAATAACAAAGCAACATTGCTCTGTTTAACCGTGGTCTACCCATTCTTTTCTCTTGTCACTGGTTCTTTCAACCCAGTGTGGTGAAAGGATTTAAGTGTGCATAAGAGTCTCCTTTTGTGCACTCGACACACGTTTTTGAAGTTTTCAAATTCTACGAAATACCGGTTTCCTAACGATGTTTTCCTTCACCATTTGAGAGTGCTTATTATTAAAACACTGTAACTGGATCATTATCATCATCAGCCTGAAGTCCATTTATGAAGATAGGCCTCCTCCTATATATTACCAGAAAGAACAATAATAATAATGGAGTCTCTCCATCCACAGGCTTTCCGCGATCTTTACTATGTCATCAGTCCATCGGGTGGTGGGCGGTGCAAATTAGAAATTGTACGAAACAGAAAAAAAAATTGATCACATACTTTCGATATCGTTGTACAAATTAGAAATTGTGCGAACTGTCTAGGAAAGATTTTCACGACCACCACGAATAAAGCCTTATTTCCCAACAGCTGTCGGTTCTATTATTCTCCTTCTTCTACTTACTGTATATTAGAGGATTCTCGTTCTCTATCGTTCTTTTCAAGTCCAATCCACCCCAACTGTCTAAAAGCGATCGCTTTTAGTGATATAACTGCCTATTGTATTCTAGTTCAATGTTTTCTGTATATGTCATCATCATTATCAGCCTGAAGAAGTCCACTGCTGGATAGCATAGACCTCCCCTACACATTTCCAGTAAGAACTATTCTGAGCTCTTTCCATCCACCGACTTCGATCTTAACAACAAAACGGTAAACCACCATACCGGTATACCACCACATAAAATTAACCTTTGTTAATTTTATGTTGTGTGCAATAAACTATTTTCTTTATTATCTACTAACAGCCCGTCCCGGCTTCGCACGGGGTAGACAATATTGTTGTACATTATTTTGTTCTATCACTAAGAGCGGGGGCACACGATGCGTTGCGGCGCCGCACCGCAAAGATTTCACCGTGTCAGTGGGCACACGAGCGGTGCGGCGCCGTAACGTTGTTATGTCGCAGCGGCGCCGTAGCACCGTTGGACAGTCTGTTAATGAAAATGGATCGTAAAAGACGTCTAATGTTGGAAACAACTGAGCGGTGCCGCTCCGACGTCGCAACGCATTCACCCCTCCCCGCCTCGTCTTGGTGGTTGCAAGTCCGGTGCGGCGCCGGAGCGCATCGTGTGACATGCCACAGATATTTCTATGTAAGACGACGCAGCGACACCGCTCCGGCGCCGCACCGCCGCCGCAACGCATCGTGTGCCCCCGCTCTAACAGTTTCGGCAGCGCATTCGACGAAAGACATTTTAAGACTCATTTTTCTACACCTTCTTTCTACATTGTTCAAATTTTACCAAGGATCCCTAATTTTTTTCAAAATGAAATTTAGCCTATGTCAAATTGGAAGAATGTAGCATTCTATTGGTGAAATATTTTTTTAAATCGGCCCAGTACTTTTTGAGCCTATTCATTACAAACATACGAAAATAGGTAAAAATCTTTCATCTTTATAATATTAAGTATAGATCTATTCTCAATAAAACAAAAATATATTTTGAACATTTTTAATTAGTAACATCCATATTTTACTGTAACATTTCAACCAACTAATTGTACACGACAGATTAACATATTAAATACAAAAGCGTCATTTCTGATGCGGAAAATGAATTGACCTAATAAACATTAAAATAAATAAGACCCTGATAGTAAAAACACAAGATCATAATTGACAAAAACACCAAAAACATTCTCTATGTTCCTACATTCATCCAAGCATTAGTGAAATAAATTAATTTTTTTCATCAATCACTCGAAAAGGGCTCATTATTAAAAACTGAAAACTGGTCACATAGTTTTTTCATCTCTACTAAATACGCCATTTTGAAAGGTTATTAACCAGTAATTACACACAACCTCATTTTATTGCAGTAAAATACAATTTCTTGGAGCTATAACATTTTTTTCTAAGAGGTTATAATCCTAGCAAAGTGATTTTGAAGGAGAATCCCGAGTCAGCGAGGGACTAAAGCATTCCCTTCGCTCTAGATTCTTTCGTATTGTCGAAAAGTAGTACTATTTTTACAATTTAGTTTCAATTTAGTTATCAATCTCGTACATACATTGTCACAGCAACATCGTATCGTGTGATACTTTCACAATTTAAAAAATAAATTAATGAGAACACTACTTAAAATAAAAATACGGTTTTTCTTCGCTCAGCGAATTTGTCTCACTATTCATAAAATACTGAACTCAAAACACAATACTTTAAAAAACTTAAGTCGATTATAAAATTACTTTTTGTTTAATTTAACCAGAAAAACACAGATGCTTGATATTTTTCCTGATACATTTAAAAAGCACAAGAAGTGCTTTAGTTTGGTTTTATTTATTACACATTGAGAAGATTTTACGAAAATAAATAAAATAAAAATAAGTAGATTAGATAAAACTGGGTTTTTATAAAACAAAATAATTTGTAGGTTAATTTTACCAAGCATACGATTCATGACTATCCAATAACGCCTAAATGTCTTTAATTTATTTTAATAAGTATTAAACGTTTTTATTAATTCTTAGTAATACGTTGATGTAAAATGCATGCATACATTACTGTACTAAGTAATACATTATTATTTTTATAATATTAAATGTTGCGGTGACTAGAGTTCTTTTTGTAGGTTACAAATAAGGTTCTACTACATCTCATAATTCATAGGTGTCTGAAAATACTGCAAATAAACATAAAGAAATAAAAAAATAATTATCAATAAAAAAATAAAAATACTAATAAAAACCTGCGTGCGCATAAAAACAAAACCAGCGCATTTTCCATAAATATTTGTCAACGGTTTCGTTGTAGGGTTAATAAATAACAAATAATTTGTTTTTTTTTTCGCAATTTTTTTTGCAAAACGTATGAAACGAGTGTGCATTGATCATACGCATTGTTAGCTTAAAACTTAAATTAAATTATACACACTTGTTTAATGTACTATTAATATACAAAGTATAATAATAGTTTCAGGTATTAAAATATTATTGTTTGTAATGCAACGTTTAAAACTGCTGAAAACAGAAATTTTATAAATCGTGCATAACATTTTAAATTAATATTTTAAAGGCCACCACATTTATTATTTTAACATCAATTGCATAATTTATTTATGTGAACACGTCAACAACTACACACTACATTCACGTACACATTTCAAAATAAATAAATTTTATATAAAGATGTGAATAAATACTACGACCCTTGTTACATATTTTCATTATACATATTGGGGTAAATATCAACATGTTAAATGCTTTGGGACTAAAGGGCTATACGAATATGGCTCTTATGAGCCACATCATACGACATAATTTACTACACGATAATACAGAACAGTAAATACTTTATGTAAATAACAATATTTATGTTGGAAAGTTGTTGAACACTTGAATTTCAAGTCTAAGCATTTTTGCTGCCACTTTTACGTTCAGAAGAATTTAAAAAAAATCATACATCAATCATAAAATATTTTGAGCATATTTGCTGTTTAAAACGGTCGATTCTTATATGATTTTCACGAAATTGCAATGGATTAGAGACATAAGGCTCTAGCTCAACCACGGTAGAAATTTTCCAGCCTTTCCTACCCAAGATTATAGACAATATCTCAAAAAGGGCTAGTCTGAGGCATGTCCAAAAATTAGTAAAAACAAATTACCATCGGAACGCCCGAATTTTATGATTGATGTTATGTTACCTGTGTTGAAAACAATACTCAGTTTAGATATTCTTAGGCACTGGTTGGATGGGTCTGATATTGAATACTTCTTCAGGTTTCCAATCCCACACGGCCGGCATAGAGCTTTCGTAATGGTAATTATACATTTGATTCTGCACGTGTTTTAAGATGTCTTTCGGCTCCGGGTATACAGATGCGAGGCCTGGGGAATTAATTAAAAATAAACAAATATTGTAGACAATCCACACAACACTATCTAGCCTCAAACTAAGCAGTTTAGATGTTCAATCAATCACAAACTAAAAAGTACTTTAAGTGAATTTCTCATGAATCTAACAATATTTTAACGAACTTAATACATAATCTAAGCGATATTTAAATGGTTTATAAACTGAATACATTAGCTATAACCACACAAATTACAATACTGTGAGGATTTGCGTTCCAAAAATCTGGAAATACCGATTGCTGACTGTCTTTAAGGCGCTGAAAACCGTGAAACATGCTTGCGCATTTTGAATGTTTTATAAATATTCTAGACAATCCACTCAACACTATCTAGCCCCAAACTAAGCAGAGCTTGTACTATGGGGACCAGATAGCTGATATACTACTTATGTTATTATTATTTTTTTGTCAATATTTGGAATACAATATATCACCCAGACAGAGATCAAACATCTGTGTTCACCACACAAATATTTGTTCTCGGTGGGCATTGAACCCACGACCTACGGCGCAGAAGGCAGAGCTAGTACAAACTGAGCTGAGAGGCCAGTCAGTTGTTTATAAGGATCAAAATATGCGAGAAGGTCATCGACGTTGTTCTTCGCCTTAAAATACTTAATACAAACTCAGCTGAACGACTGACGTTACATAAACTAATATCGTAAAGTTTCAAACTTACTAGCGACAACTATGTTAATTTCCAGAGAGTCTACATTACATTGTGATTTCGGTCTTTGAATATAAATAAATAAATAAATAAAAGTAGTCTTCTTTGATTATAAGATGGTTAGAAATCAAATTAAGTTACTGTATTTTACTGTAATAAAAAAACCATCTAACACGTTAAGTGTTGCAAGGTAGCGGCCATCGTTGACTTTTCCCTATATCGCCTTTTGAGTTAGGATCATTAGGCCATGGGTACATTGGAGCTAGGTTCAATGTATAGTTGAAATTGTACTGGCACTGTGTTATATGCTTGGACATGTCTTTAGGTGTTGGGTACACTGAACCAAGGCCTGGGCAAAGAGAAGAGGGTTAGATATGATGGCGTGACCTGCGAATGCTTTGTTATAGGCGATGGTTGCTAATTAACATCAGGTGGGCTAATAGTTGTTCCATCAGCTAGCATAAGTTCATTAAACCTGAAGTTGAATTAACCTTAAAACTAGAAAAAATAACTGAGTTACTCTTAGCTGTGCGTTAGTGCAGTCACAAAAAAAAATTTTTTTTTCCTTTGAAAAAAAAAATTTGCATTTTTAAAAACTTCTTAGTTCTCAACTTTACTCTAGCCAAATTCTATGAACACATTTTCAAGCAAAAAATGGGATCCCAAGAATTGTATCTAAAATCTTGACTTTTGAGGCGATAGCTTGTAATCATACTATTTAAAAAAACTAGAGTAACCGACTTTTGAACTGATTTTGATGAAATTTTTATGGGATCAGTCTGAAAAAATAATCTTTTAGATAAAAAAAGATTTTTTCAAATCGGCTCATAAATTACAAAGTTATGAGATAACACACCTATATAAATAAAATAAAATCTAATTGAAAACCTCCTTTTTTATTTAAAGTCGGCGGTTAATGAATGTGGTACAGGTATTAGTAGTAGAGCTCTTTATGAAGGGTTCGTCCGGGGAAGTACTACCACCATGTCTATTTCTGCCGTGAAGCAGCATTGCTGTGTTTCGGTTTGAAGGGTATGGGTGCCGGTGTAATTACTGGCACGTGAGGCTGAATATCTGTATGCCTCCAGTTGATGGACGCAGAGCAGTGCATCGTAGGGCACGTTCCTGACGTGCGTGACCTACGAGGCATGGCTTTGTTATAGGCGATGGTTACCACTTAACACCAGGTGGGCCATATGCTTGTTCCATCAGCAAGTTACATAAATAAATAAATAAATAGGTATGTCGGAATGTGACCTACCTTCATTATAGGCCATCTGAGCGACCTCAACAGCGATAAGCACAGAGACGTCCTTCACTTCAGCCAGAGACGGGTAAATACGGCCCATATCCAGATCCTCAGATTTCACGTAGTTGGCCAGAGTCTGTAAATAACAATTTATTATATAAAAAGGTAACACTCTTTCATTACTTTTTGGCACTAGCGGTCTAGTGCCAAAAAGTAGTACTTTTTGGCACTAGCGGCCACGCTTTTTAAGCAAACCAGTTAGAAATTTAAATAAATCCTCTGATAAGTAACCTCCTTGGTTGCCATGTTTCCGAGTAAAAAATCGTTCCATTTTTAAATTATTACACGACAGATATGAGTTTACTATGTAATTATCTGGCCGCTACACACGACAGTAATGGATTTTCATACAATTTTTGCCGGTCGCTGCTGCCATGTATTTGCTGGCATGTTTTATTGAGTGTACAGGAATTTCAATTTATCTCGAAGAAGGTTGACAAAATAATGCTCAAATTGTCGAGCATGTTTGAGAAGTATACATAACTAGCAGCCACCCGCGGCTTTGCTCGCCCTATTCCCGCTACGCCCCGTTACAATATCTTTATAAATTGTAGCTGTGTGTTATTCTGATGTATAAGCTATATTATTGTTAAAGTTTAATTAAAATCCATTCAGTAGTTTTTACGTGAAATAGTCACAAACATACATCCATCCATCCATACTTACAAACTTTTTAAAATATTTTTTTTTATAGTACTAGCTGATATAACAAGCATAATATGGCCCACCTGATGTTAAGCGGTAACCATCGCCTATAACAAAGCATTGCCTCGTAGGTCACGCACGTCTGGAACGTGCCCTACGATGCACTGCCCTGCGTCCATCAACTTGTGGCTTACAGATGTTTCGCCTCACGTGCCAGTAATTACACCGGCACCCATGCCCTTCAAACCGAAACACAGCAATGCTGCTTCACGGTAGAAATAGGCATGGTGGTAGTACTTCCCCGGACGAGCCCTTCACAAGGAGCTCTACTACTACGACACATTATTATTAGTAGGATAGTTTACTTATTTAGCTTACCCTGGCGGCAGTAAGGAACATTCCTTCAGGAATATGGTGGGTTGCAGTCGCGATCACCCCAAGGGCTATTCCAGGGAATATGTACGAGTTATTTCCCTGTCCGGTGTGGTATTGTTTTCCATTGTACTCGACAGGTGGGAACGGTGATCCGGAAGCGAAGATGCAACGACCCTGGAAAGTTCAATAAAATAAAGATATATTAGTAGAATATACATTTGGCAGTAGAAGTAGTGATATTATTCCAAAATTCGATTACCGTGTATTTCAATTTTCTATTGTACTTTTTAGCATTTGTAAGGTTAACATTCAGACACGATTCATGAGAAGATTATTATTAAATTAACAATTATGATAATGTGTCGCCCCTAAACTAAGCAGAGATAACTAACTTTGGGAACCAGACAGCTTATTTTTTTTTCAAATACATAAATACATAGAATTCAATATGGAGAACAAACATGTACATTAACGTCACCAATATTTATTCTAGGTGGGGATCGAAACCACGCCCTTCAGCGCAGAAGGCAGCGCTATAGATAGTGCAATTCACGAAGACGCGCCCCTCGCGGGGTGCGGCGAGTTTGCTCCGAGCGGCAGTCGCGAACCGTAGTCTATTCATTGTAGTGTGCGTGTGCACTCATAGGTAATTAGTGTGTACCGATAACACTCAAACATTGACGGAAGCTTGCACACATGTACTATAAACGGTTAGGAGGAATAGTGGGGCGCGCCTTCGTGGATTGCACTATCTTTACTACCAACTAAGCTATGATGGCTGACACGTATGTGTTTAAAAAAAAAGTGGTTACCTCGGTATTGTCATAGGCAGCTTGTGCAGTACACTCGGCTTTACTCGTCGGGTTGGAAAGCGCGAAGATAACGGGACGGTCCGTGTTCTTAGCCATTTGCTTCAACACGTTGGGGGTGAATGCACCGCCGACAGTCGAACAACCTGATTTAATAAATAAAACTTAAAGAACAAGTAAAAAGGGAAAGTAAAGAATAATCGAATCTGAGAAGTATTTGAATACAGTCCACTAAAACACTTGCGCGAAGCGTAGTAACCATTCAACATTTGGTAAGCCATATGCTTGCTCCAAAGGTTACATATTTATTACTATTTATACAGGGTGTCCCATAAGTCAACATCCTGCCGAAAACGGGTGATAGGCCATGGGACCGGGTGATAGGGTGGGACTTGCCATGAGGCAAGTAACTTTAAAAGATGGCGCATTTAGCCAGGATTCCAAAATGGTATGATACTTGCTAGAGTACTTCTTAGTTTTGGAAATAAAAAATGGTTTTTCAACTAAACCGGATTTCCAATTAATTTTATTTCATTAGATTTCAAAGATCTTTGAGGTCCGGGACCCAAATCACATAATTCTAAACCAATCAACATAAAATTAAGTTACCAAAACTCACCAATAAGACAGCTAGGCTTGATCTTAGCGACGCACTTCTCAAAGTCTTTTTCGGGTTCAATGTCCTTTCCAAAAGACTTCGCATGTCCTGGCACTCCTCCTTGTCGCTTGGTGGATAGCAGACCATCTACGTCGAACATGTAGACACGTTCGCGAGCTTGCTTTTCTGATAGACCCTCGGCTACCATAGCGGCGACTGTTAGATTGGCAATGCCGTTGGCCGCCTGCGGAATTAAAAAGGATGATAAAATAGGAGCAAGGAACTTCAATATCTCATTTGTAGACCCCCCCGCGCTTGAGAGCACTGGTGGTATAATGGTAGCGACCCCGCCTTCCGTTCCGAAGGTCGTGGGCTCAAATCCAGTCGTGTACCAATTAGTTTTTTTGTCGAAAAATGTATGTGCACTACGCCAGTACTCTCAAAACGGTGAAAACGGTGAAGGAAAACATCGTGAGGAAACCGGCGTGTCGTAGAACCTGTAAAAGTTCAAGCAACACGCGTGTCAAGGGTCACGCAAAAAGGGCCCGCCAGCGGCCTACTTGCGGAAAAACCAGGCGCACATCAAGTGAGGATGATAAAAATTTGGCAATTTGCCCCTCCGCGCTTCACGATGTTGTATTAACAAGTGAATTTTAGAAAACATGAAGAACCGACTTTATGGCCAAACTGCTGAACCAATTTTGATGAAATTTCTATGAGACCAATCTGTAAGTATTTATTACTTTTCAGATAAAAAAAGAAGTTAGAAACTGTTAGCTGGTTTTTGAATAGGACATCCCTACTGGAACTCAGCGACGAGACACATCACTAGTGGGGATAGAAAAAGATGGCGGCGTAATGTATTGTTTGCCGTGTTTTAAAGTCATACAGAGGTCTAGCTATATAGTTTTCGCCTTGCCAGTACCTAGTTACAGGAAGTCGGTGGATGGAATGGGCTCAGAATCGTTCTTCCGATTCACAATGGGCAGTCCTATCGCTATGAGCGATCTCTTCCAGACAGATGTATCAGATGTACCTAGTTAAGTAAGTTTTTTAAGTTATGTTTTAAGATGTATCTTGTGTACTCACAGAGCCAGCTCCAAGGAACAGATAGATGTTCTCTCCCAGCTTCCGTTTGGTGACACGCACGGCGGCCATTAACCCGGCGACCGCCACACTGGCTGTGCCCTGGATGTCATCGTTGAACGTGCAGTACTTGTTGCGATATTTCTCCAGCAGGCGGCCCGCGTTCAGGAGAGCGAAGTCTTCGAACTGGAGGAAGAATTAAATAAATTAATATAGAAAATTGAGGCCGGGGTCGGCCAAGAAAGCGTTGGAGGGACGATCTCGACGCTCGCTTTCGAGCGAGGATGGTTGGATAAAGTGATGGATATAGAGACAGAGACAGTTGGAAGGATTTGGGGGAGACCTTTGCCCAGCACTGGGGCGATATAGGTTAGAAAAAAAAAATGTGAGCAGTCAAGACTTATTTAGCCCCAATTTTTCTTTATTTATTGATAACCAGCGGCCTGTCCCGGCTTCCCACGGGTGGATATTTATTTTTTAAACACATAAATATAGCCTATGTTGCTTAGGGTGAATGTAGCTTTCCAATGGTGAAAGAATTTTTGAGATCGGCACAGTAGTTTTTGAGTTTATTTATTACAAACATACACACAAAAACACATAGCACATAAATAGATATAATCATTATGTAGTATAGATAGAGATAGTATAGATAATTTACATCAATAATAATTATTTTCGTCGTGTGTTTTGATAGATAAAATCAGCCGTGAAAGAACTTAAAAACAACCATAACATTAGATATGCTTCAACATTACGAGTCACGAGTTCGATACAATCTAAGAGTAAACTATAAATTGTGTTTGGTTATGTTCAGTTCAACCCGTGATAATGGTGAATGCTGCATGCAACTGTGCCAAAACATCGGGGATTTAAAACTCACAAAATGTATTCATGGTAAATATATGCAGTGTGAGAGATTGGACGAAGAAAGCGAAGGAGAGGAAAGAATGGAGACTTCTGGACGCAGTTATCTTGCGCGGACTCTAGCAATTTTTATAACGCTTTTATTAGCTTCACCTGTATGTATGTATGTATGTATGTATGTAACCGACCTCTTTGAGCTCGATTTTGTCCTACTTTGAAGAATCAGATTTGATTCAAACTTTGCACACCTGTCAAAGGTCGATGACAATGCAATAATATGAAAAAAAAAAAAAAAAAAGGTAAAAAAAAATTATAGTTTAAAAACTAAAAAAAAACGCTTTTATAACTAATTGAAAAAAAGTTAAAAATAAAACTGTAATAATCAATTGAAAAATTTATATTATTGACAAAAAAAGCGTGGGGTGCTTGATTTTGATTGTTGTAAATATTTTATCAATAGTTTATTATATCTGAAGTTATTATAAAAAGCACCCCACGCTTTTTTGTACAATAATATAAAATTTTCAATTGATTATTAGTTTTATTTTTAACTTTTTAGTTCAATTAGTTATGAAAGCGTTTGTCTTTAGTTTTTTAAACTATAATTTATTGACACAACACGTGACATATCTACGCATCTATATACATCTATATTTTTACTTCTTCTTCTTATTGTGTCACTGACTCCTTCAAGCCAATGTGGTGAAAGGATATTTTCACAAAAATATAGAATACGACTTGACTACATGCCCTGAAGTGTGCAGACATGCCTTTAACTATGTAAGATTGTCTACAAAACCTCTGCATTCGGTTTATATTTGGCTTACGAAAGTATGACCATATCTCAGAATTTCGCATGAAACTCAAGTGGCTCCCTATCCGTCTTCGCCGGAATGCACATATTCTGTCCCTTCTTTACAATATTCTTTTTAATCCTTTCTCACCACCTTATCTTAAGGAGCGCTTTGAGTTCCTGTATCAAGCTAACGATCGAAATCTTCGATCTTCCGATACCTTGCAGCTTTCAACTCCAGTCCATACTACTAAAATGTATGGTAAGTCATTTACCATACAAGCTGTACGCCTATGGAACTCTTTGCCACAGTCTGTCCGTTTATCTAAATCTATTCATGTCTTTAAAACTAATGTCAGCAATCATTACTTTTCCTTGTTGTCTACGTAAATTTGTCTAATATCCTTCAGTATTTGTGTTAATATGTGTCATAAGTAGGTATTTATTATAACTATAATTATATATTAATGTTTTATTTTATTAATTATATGATATAATAGGTAGTTTAAATTTTAGGTACATCAGGTTTTACTTTTGTACACCGCCGTTTTTCTAATTTTTGTTAATCCTCTCCATCCAAAGGTTGTCTGGAAGAGATCGCTCTTAGCGATAAGGCCGCCCATTGTACCTTTATTTGTAATGTTTCTTTAAATGTATTCTTTTGTGTACAATAAAGTATTAATCTATCTATCTATCTATCTATCTATATATAAATGTTATGGATAATCCACACAACACTATCTAGCCCCAAATTAAGTAAAGCTTGTACTATGGGAACCATATAGCTTTGAATCATGGAACCATATAACAATACTTATATACTTTTTTTCGAGAATACAATATAACACTCAGACAACAAACATCGGTGTTCACCACACAAATATTTGTTCTCGGTGGGGATCGAACCCACGACCTACAGCGCAGAAGGCAGAGCTACTACCAACTGAGCTAAGAGGCCAGTCAATTATGGTTTGGGCATGTAGAGAGAATGGATGAAAAACCGGGGCATCAGGCGAGCGCGAATTAAGCTGCTGGAAGGGGAAAGACATTGTTTTGTTACTAACCCGATAGTAAATATTGATACCGCGAGGCAACAATAAACATCATAATCTATGCGATAATACAACCCACGTGATAATCTGTCATGCATTTCAGACAGTACAATCTATAAACGTGGGCAACAACAACTATAATGATTTTGATTGATTACGGCTATCAACTGATAAAATTATAGATATAATAGATAGATAGATATAATATTTGATAGATTTAAACACTGATTGTTTGGATTTTACGTTGCAAACTGATTACTGTTGTATTGATGTGGTATGTGTCATCGCTACTAACATTATCGGGTTTAATCGAGCCTCTTACCACCTTTTTAACCGACTTTAAATAAAAAAGAAGGTTCTCAATTAGATTGATATTTATTTTAAATGTTTGCTATCGCATAACTTCGTCATTTATGGGCCGATTTGAAAAATAATTTGGAGAAATTTATGAATTAAATAAAAAAAATCGTACATGATGATATACATTAGGGGCCTTATTAATAATCCTGGCGTAGCGTTGGACTAGTTAATCCGTGTTTTGTCTCTTGCATCGACATGCAATTGTCAACTCGAACAAATGTGGCAAAACACGATTTAACTACTCCAGCGTTGCGCCAGGATTATTAATAACACCCTAATGTAAATTTATTAAATCTTATACAATGTAGATTCGTAAGCTTAAGCTTTATTCCAACTTCAAATATATGAAATAGTTAAAAAGAACTAGCAACAAGACATAAAACTTGAGAAATCGACTTCTTGGCCAAAATGCTGAAAAGATTTTGATGAAATTTCTATGGGACCAATTAAGAAGTAAAATTTTTTCTATAAGGTAATTTTACCTTTTTGATAAAAAAAAATATTTTCAAATCGGCTCTTCGAAATACGATAAGTAAGAAGTATACACGTCAACATTGTCTAGGGATATTCAACTTTTGATGATTTTTACTAAATCTAAAAATAATCTCTAGGAAAGTAGGTATGGCACGATTCTTTATGTTGTGTTGTTTATTAATAATCATAAAATACAACTGTTTGATATTATTTATTAATAAAAATTACACAAGTAGTATCCCTCCAAACAGGCAGACAGGACAAAGAAATTTCCAGACGCACTGAGAACGCCTGGAGGAGCTACTGGTCAATGAAGGAGCTACTGAAGGGAAACCTTCCCATGACACTCAAACGCAAACTCATGGACATGTGCATCCTTCCCGTTCTTACATATAGCTCGCAGACTTGGTCTTTGACAAATATTCAAAAATCCAAACTCAAGGTTTGCCAACGGGCAATGGAGCGCAGCATCTTAGGAATTAAACGGACAGATCGCGTCCGAAACACTATCTTGCGCTCCAAAACAAAAATTACAGACGTGGGCGATAAAGCCGCTAAACTGAAATGGGACTGGGCCGGCCACGTCTGCCGCATGCCGGATGACCTGTGGGCCAAAACCACTACCGAGTGGTGCCCTGACACAGCGAGGCGGCGTCGCGGCAGGCCTCGCATGAGATGGAGGGACGAGCTGGACGCTTTTGAGCGGGACTGGCAACTTAAAGCAGAAGATCGTAGTGACTGGCGTAAATGGGGGGAGGCCTTTGCCCAACAGTGGGACACTACAGGCTAGTAGTAATAGTAATAAAAATTAAAGTAGGAACAAAATCTCGAAAAATCAGATCATCATCATCATCAGCCTGAAGAAGTTCACTGCTGGACATAGGCCTCCCCTAGTGTCCAGGAAGAACGATTCTGAGCCCTTTCCATCCATCGACTTCCCGCGATCTTAACAATGTCGTCGGTCCATCTGGTGGGTGGGCGCCCTACGCTTCGTCTTCCGATTCGTGGTCACCATTCGAGAACCTTTATTCCCCAACGGTTGTCGGTTCTTCGAGCTATATGGCCTGCCCATTGCCACTTCAACTTACTAACTCTACGAGCTATGTCGGTCACTTTGATACATACCTGTAGCAAAGTGTTCTGTCCGTATCTCTGTACACATGCCTCCATAAACTCGTCTATGAACTCGTCGTATTCCTTCCCACGAACCCGCTTTTGTCTCAGACCAATGTATAGGGGGTCTTCGAGTAGTTCCTGCAATACATATTATTAATAGTTAGGCACGTATTTACGCGTATCAGTCAAAAATGCTCTTGCCTGTCTGATCTCGTCTAAAGCCCGCATTTTTCAACAGATCTGAACGAAATTTGACAGCAACTGTTTAACAGGTTTTTACGTTTTATATTTTATTTGTCGTTGGGGATGTTTGATTTTTTCCACAAAGGGGCAAAAAAGGGCCTATTGGATATCTCCACCGCATTAGGTCCATTTTCAATAGTTCTTTTTTTAAGTCTAATCAAAATTTGATGAGGATCTTCGGCATGATGAGCAGAATACCTCATCGAAATGCAGTGAATAGCTCTTAGTGTGTTCGTGAGTATCCAGCTCACATAGCCACTAGTTTATTTAGTCTTAGATTTACAGTTTTAACTATTGTCTAATTATATGGGAGAAACGGGTATTTATCACGATTACCTTTATTATTTCCAGACGTTTCGACCGTGTTACAACCACCGTGGTCGCGGGCTGATACCCATTTCTTCCATATAATTATGCATAACGATCTCGTCCATTTAGGTGGAATTATTGTCTACATTACCTGATTTTCAGTCCCCACGTCCAAAGTGATGGGTAGACACTGGTGTGGTTTGATGCCAGCTAAGGCGGTGTACAAAGACAGTTTCCCGACAGGAATGCCCATTCCGTAAGCGCCAAGATCGCCCAGACCTAGGATTCTTTCTCCATCAGTGAAAACCACCGCTCGCACGTCGGGTTCCGGCCTGGAATTTGAAAGAATTTACATTAGTAGCCTCATTTATAGCTAACGGTAAACTTTTTCGGGCTGATATGACGACAACATAAAAATAATAAATATGATAAAAATATTGTAGGCAATCCACGCCACACTATCAAGCCTCAAATTGAACATAGCTTGTACTATGGGAACGAGATAGTTGATTTGATATAATACTTTTATACATATTTTTTTTTGTAAATAATTTCATACTTTATAAGAATGCAATATAACAACGAATAATATTAAGTACTGCAATATAAGTAATTAACAATAGATTTTAAAGTTTTACTAACAAAATGTTTTCAATGAATGAATTAATAAAAATAATAACACCTAAACAGAGATGAAACATTTGCATTCAACACACAAATATTGTTCTTGATGGGGATCCAACTGTGATGGTACGGTATTTGAGATACCTACCTACCTACTTGAAAGCTATTTAAGCATAGGTTTATCTTAAAGAAATATTTTTTTATCTAGAATACTTAGGTTGAATTTCGATTTCTCACAGACGTTAGAAACTCAAAAAAAAAACTTCGAAAAAGATGCAGTAATTTATTGCTAAAAAAATGCAATCTTTACAAGGACATGGATTTCGAAAAAGCAAACATAACAAAAAAAGGGTCTTGGTACCTGAAACGCGATGGTGGCTTCTAGCGCCATGTAGAACGATGTTTTAAAAATAGAATGCTATGGAATGTTATAATTATTAAAGGCTGAATATAAATGCTTAATACGAATGTTTAAATTAAGGGCCCTTAAGATAGAGCATGTTATTGTAAGGTGTAATATTATCAACATGATTAATCTTATTATTTAATATACACTTTTTCCCCTATACAGCAACTTTATAGGTGCTCCAGTGAGTTCCAGCTAATATAGAGTACAAAGTCATTATCTATGACGTTTGGTACACTTAAACAAAGTATGAGCAAGAACTTAAATAATTCTCCTAATTTCAGATTAGAGACAGAGACAGAAATAGATGCGTATCCGCATGCCATCTCTATCTGTAAGAAGGGATAACGGGACTGCGTGCTGCGCGTGAGAGACGCGTAAATAGGAACGAGGGACGGACGGCGGGGATAGTTCAGGATATGGCGGGGTCGGAGTCGGGCGCAAGCCTTGAGTCTTGAGATAAAGAAGGGTTAATTTATATGTAAAGTTAATTTATAGAATCAGTGACAATAGTGTCTGACGAGCTGCTTCAAGTTTGTAAAAGAGCTAAGTCGATAACAAAACCTGGACTATTGGTTTGAGATGATATAAATAATCGTATCGCATACATAAATTGTCCTAAATACGGACTCATTTAACATATAAAGATTCTCCTCAAACCAATTGGACGCAATAACCACTGTATAAATTATCTGTGATTATTATATATAATTATAATATCATCCCGCTCAATTAGAGCCGAGTCCCATTAAACTTTGATAAGCCGATTTTCTTGGCTTGTGATCAGTGTTATCACAGTAAATCGTTGTTTTATCTGGTATTGGGTGTAGGGAGGGTAAGAGTGTTCCTTCTGACCTCTCACTCTCCTGAGGACAAGACTTGTATTGCTTGTGCGAGGGAAGACCTATGACAAGAAAGTTATTTATCGTGAACTTCGGTGACCTGTAAACATCTTCCCTGCTCAGTCGAAAGAGGTGGTCCAATACCGACAAAATATATTTTGTCAAACCTTTAGAGTAAATATTTAGTTTTATTCAATAACAAACTTGTCATTATGTGTCATACTTTGCTATAATCAATTACTTATAACCTATATTGATTTCATGTGCTTGATTTATAGTTTGTATAAAGAATCTCATGTGCATTTGAATTGTTCATTAAACAAACAATTACTGAGTCAAATAACGAATTTCATTCATTATTCTTAATAATTCCCAAGTTCACCCATCTAAGCAGGAAACAAACAAAAGCTTTAATCTTTTAAATTTAGTATCACTCTGATAGTCTAGGACATTATTACTAAAGAGCAGTCTAGGTCTTTAGACACAGGATATTGTTGAGTCGTAAGTATGAGTTATCATTCGTTTGCCAAATCAATCATCATTCATCATCATCAGCATGTAGCAGGAGGAGGATCTAGCTTGGAGCATAGGGGGGGCCGTCTCATTTGATGCCGTGGCCGAGGATCTAGTTCAAAGTATTGTCGTTAGACATTACCACTAGATAAAATTATCTGAATTACTAAACACAACGTAGGAACCTTAACTTCAATTAAATAATTATTTAATTCCAGTCATAGACGATCACACAAACAAACGAATTAATTTTCAAAAGACTCAACCTTTTTCAACTTAATCACTTTTGTATAAAGACCACAACTGTCATGCTGTTGGTTTAATCTCCTGTTGGGTGAACTTTAACAAATCTATTTAGATGTGAAAGAACTGAATTCTTCTTTTGTCAATCAAAGCAAACTCAGTAATAGTGGTTTTATTGTGCATGTTATGTTTAATTAACTATAATGCTTGGTGGATGTGCATGTCGAAGTCGCCATCGTGTGGAATCCAAGGTAAATTAAAATCTGGTAAATTATCATGGCAAAAACTACAAAGAGATAACTTACTATTCAGGTTAAAGATTAAAAATAAAAACCGAATTGTGAGACCATTGAATATTTTATGTAATAAAATATCATTAAGAATAAAATATTTTAATGTTCGTGAAAATTAGTGGTAAACACGACGTTCAATTACATTTAGCTAATAGTTTTATTCCTAGCTGCTGATATACAAACATTTGCATTTATAAATAGTACTGGAAACCAAATATACTTATTTGCAATAAAATAAAATCTAAATATTAATCAAGCCCTAATTATGTAAAACCAATTAATGTAAAACTTTTGACCTTATAGAACAAATCATAAAGGTTACAAGGGGAGTTATATAATAAATGAATGTCATTTTTGAAGCTCAATTTGGTATGGCTGATAAGTTTAATCTAATCTCAAACAATCTAGGACCAATTCCGATTGACACATCTGTGGTAGTTTTCAAATGTTATCACGATACCATTAAATTATATCAAGACATAATTTATGCATTAGAAATAAAAGCAGAAATTAATTATCTGCAGGCGTGATAAAGATTTTAGAACATTCCGGCATAAGGACCAAACATAAAAACAGGCTAACTTCATGAGAACCGATACTGGGAACAAAGGCGCAATTGTTTCAAAAAAAGAACATAGCGGCCGACACAGCTGGCAAAGTAAACTATAGTGCCATAGAAAAATAATGGTGAAATTTTAGCCATTACTGAGAATGGACAAAATTACTTAAAATGTTTTTAATACGGCTTTAAAAAATTAAAAACAAACAAAGCCGTGGTATTTTTATTAGCAGCTAACAAATAAGTATGTGCATAAATTGAAATGCCGAATTTAATACTTTTATAAGGTAACATTATAAGGTTCCATTTAAAAACGAGAATCTTGTGGGATAATAAATCTCATAATAATGTGACAGTAATTTGTAATAGAGTGTGAGTCATCTTATTTATTTTAAACCTATGATTAGAATACCAGAGAAAATACAAATAGGTAAACCAAATGTGGTAAACCTTAAAAAAATATTTAACAAATATTTTTATTTTTCAATGCTTGCCCGGTATTTAACAAGAACCGTTTTCAAGCACGTGATTGAAGATAGAGACCCAAATAGTTTTTTCTTGAAAAGCCATAAACCTATCGTCCATTGCGATAATCGCACATGTTCCAGAAACGTAGCGCTTTCAAAACACTTTAAAGCAATTTAGTTTTTGTATCCCTTACAAGTATCATAAACATGTCTGAGAAGGCCTTTGTAATCTGAGAATATTTCCAAACCTTTGTCTATCATAAAAATAAGACTTTCTGTTATGCCAAAAATCTTAGCAGGCTTGTAAAGTCAGACACATAAAAACAAAAGGGACAGACAAAAAAACGCCATTGTCTCGTTTCGTTTTCCGTTCTCAAATCACTGGTATTGTAAACAGATGTGTTACCAAGCGGCCACTGGCGAACGTTTTTGTTTTCAGAAAAAAAAACGCTAAATTATTATGCAATACAAGCCAGCACGCAATTTAACCAAAGAATGTGTGGCAATGCCTTACCATATTCAGGAATAAAGTTGAATAATCAACTCGTACTATTACAATTTTACTCATTGCTCATGGAGTAATCAACAAAGTCCTTTTACAAATCAATAAGGTATTGAAATCTCTTCCAGAAAATTTCAGACAAAACAAACACATAGTACATTATTACTTTGATTACAAGAATGTAAATTCTTTATGTAACGTGTCTCCCACGTATAAAGAATTGAGTTGAATCAATAATGCCAGGTGACCATTTTTAACACCTGAATTTTGCAACCATCTCACGATGTTAAATTTATCGAGTTTAGCTATGCATATTTTGATATTATTAGAAATATATAAATTGTTAGAAAGTAGTTCAACAAAATAACTCTTTCAGAATACTATGGAAAAAATTGAACCTTAATGACTATTAGCTCAAGTTATTTTATGGCTCTCACTGTAATACTTGCTACTATCTAGATTCGAGTTCATTTATATTGTAGTTATTGTGCAATAACAACAAATTTATTTGCCAGGAACTGTTGCTAAACAGACTAATCCATGATGTTATAGGGAGCTATTTCTTCCCAGCTTTGTCAAGCTATTAAGACTGAACAATGACTTGACACATGTGACTGTGTGACCTACGGGTCCTGAACACACACTATACTAAAACGCACCTTGATTGGTCGCGCAAAGAGAGCGGCCGCTCCAAATATAGTCGTCTTGTCTGTCTGGGTCTGACCTAAGTTGGAAGCAATAGATTGGCACCGATTATCAATATACAGACTGCCTACGGATGGGCAGATGAAAACTGTGATATCGCTGCTCTTTACCGTTTCAATATTAATTCAATGATTACAGTCTTTATGAACTTGGTAAGGGATGGAGAACCAGGATTCGCTTAGCTGAAGAAACCGACCCCTCGCGGCCGGATAACAATTAAGGTTATCGAAATCCTCTCCAGAACTTTTAGTGATAAAATTATAAATTTTAATCTTTTTTAATGAGCTGCATAGTCATTTGGATCGACTAAATCCTTACTAGAATTTGCATTCTTATGAGAAAAAATTCTCTAACAAGACTGGCAAACTAGATATGAGTTTGAAACTGAATTTATTAAATTAAATTAAAAATTGAGGACGATTGTTATTGATTATTGGAATGATCCACTTAACACTATTAAGACAAATCAAGGCACAAATTAAGCGTAGCTTGTACTATGGCAATCAGAGAGGGAATACTTATACCTTTTGTTGATACAGACATAAAAATAAAAAAGGAAGGTTAACTGGCCTTTGCATTCATAATAAAGATGATTTATACAGTGACAAGGTTAACCTTATACCGCTATTAACGTATCGTTGATAGGCAGTATAATGCTTCGAATCCAATGTTAAACACAGTTTGTTTTATAATCGCCGATTATGAATATACCAATCATCAGAGGGTGGGCGCTATCAAAATAACAGTATTGTTTTTATAAGCTCCAAAAGTAAGACAATAATTGTAGAACCCAAAAATAATGCAAAATGAATTCATTATAAACATTCATGTCGATCAAGGAAATTTTAGTAGACACATCGTGTTTGTGCTAGTGGAATTATAAAAAAAAACATTTGCGGATATCTCGTGAAATAAATGGAGTCGTAAAGATTGCAATGCTTTACGTTCTAGGAAAGACTTTAATAGTCAATAGTCATACGGTTGCTTACTTAAAAATAAGTAAGGTCCGAGGGTGGCCAAGTGGCCAGCTCAGTTGAAAGTTTAGGCTGAAAATATGACTATGGAGTGGAGAATCAATTGTAATGCAACGATGTAGTCAAGTTAAGTCTAGTATAGGTTTAGTTTAGTGTTTGAAAAGTTTAACATTTGAAACTTTGATTTTTCTTCATGATAAAATTTTCATAGGGTGGAATGTGATGGTACGGTATTTGAGATACCTACCTACCTACTTGAAAGCTATTTAAGCATAGGTTTATCTTAAAGAAATATTTTTTTATCTAGAATACTTAGGTTGAATTTCGATTTCTCACAGACGTTCGAAACTCAAAAAAAAAACTTCGAAAAAGATGCAGTAATTTATTGCTAAAAAAATGCAATCTTTACAAGGACATGGATTTCGAAAAAGCAAACATAACAAAAAAAGGGTCTTGGTACCTGAAACGCGATGGTGGCTTCTAGCGCCATGTAGAACGATGTTTTAAAAATAGAATGCTATGGAATGTTATAATTATTAAAGGCTGAATATAAATGCTTAATACGAATGTTTAAATTAAGGGCCCTTAAGATAGAGCATGTTATTGTAAGGTGTAATATTATCAACATGATTAATCTTATTATTTAATATACACTTTTTCCCCTATACAGCAACTTTATAGGTGCTCCAGTGAGTTCCAGCTAATATAGAGTACAAAGTCATTATCTATGACGTTTGGTACACTTAAACAAAGTATGAGCAAGAACTTAAATAATTCTCCTAATTTCAGATTAGAGACAGAGACAGAAATAGATGCGTATCCGCATGCCATCTCTATCTGTAAGAAGGGATAACGGGACTGCGTGCTGCGCGTGAGAGACGCGTAAATAGGAACGAGGGACGGACGGCGGGGATAGTTCAGGATATGGCGGGGTCGGAGTCGGGCGCAAGCCTTGAGTCTTGAGATAAAGAAGGGTTAATTTATATGTAAAGTTAATTTATAGAATCAGTGACAATAGTGTCTGACGAGCTGCTTCAAGTTTGTAAAAGAGCTAAGTCGATAACAAAACCTGGACTATTGGTTTGAGATGATATAAATAATCGTATCGCATACATAAATTGTCCTAAATACGGACTCATTTAACATATAAAGATTCTCCTCAAACCAATTGGACGCAATAACCACTGTATAAATTATCTGTGATTATTATATATAATTATAATATCATCCCGCTCAATTAGAGCCGAGTCCCATTAAACTTTGATAAGCCGATTTTCTTGGCTTGTGATCAGTGTTATCACAGTAAATCGTTGTTTTATCTGGTATTGGGTGTAGGGAGGGTAAGAGTGTTCCTTCTGACCTCTCACTCTCCTGAGGACAAGACTTGTATTGCTTGTGCGAGGGAAGACCTATGACAAGAAAGTTATTTACCGTGAACTTCGGTGACCTGTAAATATCTTCCCTGCTCAGTCGAAAGAGGTGGTCCAATACCGACAAAATATATTTTGTCAAACCTTTAGAGTAAATATTTAGTTTTATTCAATAACAAACTTGTCATTATGTGTCATACTTTGCTATAATCAATTACTTATAACCTATATTGATTTCATGTGCTTGATTTATAGTTTGTATAAAGAATCTCATGTGCATTTGAATTGTTCATTAAACAAACAATTACTGAGTCAAATAACGAATTTCATTCATTATTCTTAATAATTCCCAAGTTCACCCATCTAAGCAGGAAACAAACAAAAGCTTTAATCTTTTAAATTTAGTATCACTCTGATAGTCTAGGACATTATTACTAAAGAGCAGTCTAGGTCTTTAGACACAGGATATTGTTGAGTCGTAAGTATGAGTTATCATTCGTTTGCCAAATCAATCATCATTCATCATCATCAGCATGTAGCAGGAGGAGGATCTAGCTTGGAGCATAGGGGGGGCCGTCTCACAACCCACGACTTACGGCCCAGAAGGCAGAGATACTACCAACTGAGCTGAGAGGCCAGTCATATTAACATACTTACCAGTTTTTCAAAATGTTGAATATGTGACCTTTGTCGTTGATTGTGATGAAGAGTCCCCTAGGCCTCCGGTAGATGAGTCCGAACTTCTGGCACGCTAAGCCGACAGTCGGTGTGTAAACAATAGGAAGAAACTTCTCTACGTTTTCAGCTAGAAGCCTGAAGAATAACTTCTCGTTTCTGTCCTGCAATAAGTCAATATCACTGTAAATATTATTTGGAAAATGTTGAAAGTATATATTTTGAAAATATATTCTACTATTTTTCATTCGATTGGATATGTTTCAATTACAGATCAATTTTTTTTCGTGATGATATTTATATTGCAATAAAGACTTTCTTTTAATATTTTATAATTTTTAATATTTAATAATATTCTATTTCCCAAATATGATAGGGAATTACTCTATACATTTAAAGGAATTGTTACAAGCCCGTTATTTACTTTTCCTTTGTTTTATGTTACCTTCAGAACGGTTTGGTTGTTTTGGAACATAATTCAAACACAAACATAAATACAAATTTGTTTTTTGTCCCTGTCACTCTTATGCCAGCAAAAAGAGATAGCAACTTAGCCTGCTTTAGTATAGTTTTATGATTCAATTGAAATGAGCCATCTATGTAAATTAGTAAGATACTGAAATAGTAGAAAGCTTTTTCGGCAAAACATACTTAGATAAGTATGTAGGTACTCATAGAAACTAAATAATAAACCAACACCTTTCAGCTCAATCGATCATGAAATCATTTGAAATTCTACATCGTTATTATTAGTAAATACTTAAGTATAACAGTTTACAAACATCACATGAGCTGAAATAGGACCGATACGAATAACAGCATAATGAGTAAATGCAATAACTGTTTGGAAATTACCCTTGCAAATTTCCAATTATTCAGAGCTCGTTTTAAACGCAAATTGTCATTTCCTTTTTGAAAAGCTATTACTGCAAATGTCTGTGGTTTAATTGAATAACTACTACTTTGTTAAAGAATTGAAATTGCATTTTGCGCAGAGAAATGCGAAAAAATCTAAATAGCTCAATAGCTTCGAGTGGGTTCAATACTTCTCGAATCGGGAATAATGAATCTAGGACTTTGGCACTCGTATTATTGATGCTATTGATAAATGCTGGGGTAAGCTTAATTCATTTACAATCCTGTCCTATGTATTATAGCGTCCCGAAAATAGGGACATGGCTGACGACGTTGTGTAAAAAACATGCAAAGTTGACGTTTCTTTAGTTTCTTTTTTTACAATGATTTAACCGACTTCAAAAAAGAAGACTTTTTCGGCGTTTATTTTTATCATTTCTTACGTCGTGTTTTCCTTTTGAATATATGACGCTTCTGATTTAGAATTGATAAGATAAACAAACTATTATATGTTATCATTTTGCACTTGTTACTATTAGAACGACTGTGATTTTGTTATCCCGTATCTTTCAATGACAAATTCAGTATTTTATTTCTCAAGAATTTTGTAATAGATTCATTTGCTTTAAACATTCGTCAGCTTTGTGTTGATACATTCGTGCTTGGGGTTTTCACTAACTTAGGAAATAACTTATTGTCTTAAGAGATACTTATGCATTTTCGTGGTAATTCTATTTCGCCAAATAACTTTTTAAAAAAGCAGCCAAGTGCGAGTCGGACTCGTCCATGAAGGGTTCCGTAGCAACAAGTAACATAATATAAAGGTTCTTGTAGTTCGTCGAAAGGTAAATTGCGGTTTACGATTTATGACGTATAAAAAAAAACTACTGACTAGATCTCGTTCAAACCAAATATCGTTGGAAGTTTACATAGTAATGTACAACATATATTTTTTTTAGTTTTATCATTCTCTTATTTTAGGAGTTAGAGGGGGGGGACCAACTTTTTATCACTTTGGAAGTGTCTCTCGCGCAAACTATTCAGTTAAGAAAAAAACGATATTAGAAACCTCAACATCATTTTTGAAGACCTATTCATAGATACCCCACACGTATGGGTTCAATGAAAAAAAATTTTTTGAGTTTCGGTTTCAAGTACCCCCCAAATTTATAGTTTTTTTTCTATTTTAGTATAAAAATCTAAATGCGGTTTACAGAATACATCTACTTGCCAAGTTTCATCAGTCTAGCTCTTACGGTTTCGGAGAAAAATGGCTGTGACATACGGACGGACAGACAGACAGACAGACAGACAGACAGACAGACAGACAGACAGACAGACATGACGAATCTATAAGGGTTCCGTTTTTGCCATTTGGCTACGGAACCCTAAAAAGGAAAGTAGACTTTAGCGTCACTGTATACGTCTATCCCTTTTTAAGGTCTGAAAACCAGCGCTGCTTGACATAGTAGATAATGCCTTGTCAGGCATCAAAAAGCTGAGTCGGGGCCTATTTGGCATATTTTATCTACATTTATCTATTGTTAACGTCTAGCACCTATGTATGTATATCAAATAAATGTATTCTCTTTCTTATCTTTTATCTGATGAAGGAGATTCATAAAATTGTTATTGATATACAGTGGTTAGTACACTTGTTTAGGTAGGTCGTCCACTACAAAACATTTGCTTTGCCTTACATTTCCAGATCGATCAATAATGTGCGGCCACACCAGCTACTATTGTTTATAACAGTGTAGGCTCGGCTCGGAAGTCCTAATGTTTGAATGTCTTTTTTCGTTAAATATTATTAAAATTAGCTCTTTACCTATTTACGTACTACGACTAACTTAAACTAAATTACAAGGCAATGTTAAGCTACAGAAAAGAGGGGATCTCTTCTTACACATGTTTCACAACTTAAAAGAAGAGATCCCATCCCTTTATTTCTCAATACCTGTAGATTTTTGAATAAATACATTTAGATTTTTTTGATCTTGATAATTGATTCGATCTAATTCGGGCTGTCTTACTCTGCCATTTTTCATACTACCAAGTAATGCAATACAAGTTTGTATTGTATAATGGTTAGCTACTTCTCCTTAGGATACAATATTTAATGCCAAGTTTAGTGCAGAAGTACATGTATTTTCTAATAGTGCCGAGTACCTTAGTATTAGAACATGGTATTCAAGTGAATGTTTTGTTATATCGTAATATCGTGTTACTTGGGAAATTGTGTTAAGAACCATTTTTCTTATTTCCTCGTAGATAAATAAATAAACGTGACACTGATTCTTTAATAGCTTAAAACTCGTTCAAGCACTATAAAAAGGATGTTAGTTAAATATAGGTGCTACTAAATAACCTGGGGAAAGATGAGCGTTTTTGGACACGGGAAATTGTATAGAAAATTGAATAAGATGTTTAGTCCATTCACAGTACACCACCCATAGTACCATACCCTTAAAATACACCCTTTAAATCTTTTGGCACTAAAGAATCTTTGAAGGTCGTTCCAAACATCACATGTGCACTTTGTGCAGTCACAACAACAACACAACAACATAAACAGGTATTTTAGGCACTTATTTATTTATTCTTTCTTCGCACACAGTCCCCTTGTAAATATCTTGAGTCCATTCCATCCAAAGGTTGTCTGGTAGAGATCGCTATTTAGCGATACCTAAGGCCGCTCATTGTATGAGGCAAATAGTTTTAAGTATTTTATGTACCTGTTCTTTAATTATTTGTTGTGTGCAATAAAGTATTTTCTATCTTCTATCTATCTATCTATTTTCCCAAACGTTTAATCTATGAAGATAAAAGAATCAATGTCACATCAATGATATCTCATGTTAATCCTTACACCCGTATCCGTAACCCATAAAACGTTGAAACAAGTACCTTTATCATGTTTAGTCACCTGTAACTCGACGAGATAGAGGTACTTATTGAGATTGTCCTCGTATCTATCGATGGATATCCGGCATATCTCCAGTTGCTCTTCTTGGGATTTGAACTTCGCCGCCAGGAGGCCGTGGATGCCGAGAGCTTGGCGTTCTTCTAAAGTGAATGCGAGGCCCTGGAACAAAATATTACCTCGTTATAGCTTCGTAAATTATTGGTCAACTCTGGAAGTAATCAACCAAGAACGACTCGAATGAAAGAATCAGATCGAATCAGAAAACAGACTGAAAAGAGTTCTATTGAATTGCACAATTACCCAGTTCTCTATTTACTTGTGGAAAACGATGCGTAAGTAATTTAAAGCTACTTTTAAGTACATACATATTTCACAGTAGCAAGGACATTGACAAGCAGGAATTTCCTGATCTCAAAGACTCAAATTCTTCTCTAATGCCGGCTGTACACTCTCGGCGAGAGAGTCTCCCCGAGAGCCTCGGCCAATGAGGCTCTCGACGAGAGCATACCTGTACACTCTCGTTTTTCATTAGTACTGTAGATTTTCGCAGTAATGGACGTAGAAATTGCTGCTGCTGTTTGTCTTTGTGCCCTATTATAATTTGATAAACATTTACATCAAAAAGAAAATTAAAAAGCCATGGCGAAGAAGATGGTGGATGGTTACTATGCACCGCAATAGAAACCGGTACCTACTTCAAATTGAACAACAGTTACTGTTGATATGTGTATTGTATATGTATACCTAGCTAGAGTATTATTAATTCTGTGTATTTAAAAACGCGTCTTCACACAAACACAGTCAACGAACTACTAAATAACGAGTGTGTACATGCACGCTCTCGTTTTCCTCGCGAAACCCAACGAGATCCTTTGACTCGGGCACAAAAAACCGACAAGCGACCGAGACCGACCGAGGCAAGGCGCGAGAGAGCGAGACACGACGAGAGCCCCATGTACATTCTCGTTCTCGGCCTGTCTCGGGGTGTCTCGTCGAGAGTGTACAGCCGGCATAAAACAATTGCAGAATTCACTATATTGAAGTAGTATTATTGATGTTGAGATCCGTCTCGACAGCACGCAGTGCCACGCTTATTTTTTCGGGGTACCGCGCGTACAGATTTGTATGAAAAACAAACAGAGCGTATCGCACGGCAATGCTGCTTGCTGCCTTGCTAAGGTCGGAATCTTACCTTAGGGCTTTTTGAATCTGACATAAGAATCTGCACTAGGCACTGCACTGCATGGCACTGCACGATTATAAAATGATTAGTGATATTATTAGCGATAATAAATTGTAATTTACTATCGCTAATACTATCACTAATAATTTCTTAACCGTCCAGATCCAGATCTTCCACGTCGATAATTTCAAACATAAAAGAAGTAAATCTCAATAAAATTCTTACCTTATTGAGTCGTGGATCTCTCAAATGGTCAATACCCCGGATCATGTTCGGACAGAGGATGTTTCCGGTAACCTCGTGGTACTCCCTGCTGACAGTCATATTTGGGCATGACGGTTCCAGCGCTGAGCATTTTGTCAGCGCATACGCCAACGCTCTGGGTGAGCTTAGAGCGTTCGTGCAACATCTGAAACAAAGAGATATGTTTTGTCAGTCTCTGTTGGGGTGAAGCACTGAAGATGTATTGTCTCCACTGATATAGAAATGAAAGAAAGTTCAGTTCAGCAATAAAATAATCCTTAGGTGTGTCTGAGTACGTTACACCAGTGAGTCTGCCCGCGACCAAGGCTGTTGTAGCACGGTCGTAATATCGAGAAATAATAAAGGTTATCGCGATAAATACCCGTTTTTTCCATACAACTACGCTACACCAGCTTACTAACTCCGGGCATCATAATGGCCCATAGCTAATCGATTTGAAAATGGTTTCTTTTACATTATTGGAAAATAATTACGCTTTTATTCTATACAGGGTAATGAAAGAAACAATAGATTTAAAGCTTCAAACATGTGGTGAGACATAAAAAGGCTATGCTCAGGCAAAACAGTGGAATTGAAATGTCAAGTATGCCAGAAAACAATCAAGTATTGACTTGCTATATGATTCTGTTGAAAATGCAAATCTCGGCCAAAGATTATGTCCAAGGTCACATTGTCATGGTTTTAAATTAGAAGATTTGCAGTAAACTATTCAATGCTAGTTCATAGCTTTTAATGATTCTATAGCAGTAGTTTTACAACAGAATACAGAGCAAAGTTTATGTTATATGCGGTAAATACCAACTACATACCCTGTCAGTTGTGTTTAACTTGTAACAAATATTGTAAATCTAAAGGTGTGTCAGTTTTAATAAGAAATGTAAAGCGGATGAGTCGTGATCGTGAGTCGTGATGCGTTCATTTCGCTGAATTGAAATAGACTCTACGAATCTCGCCATTTCGCACGTAATTCGCGTCGCTTGTCTAACTGCTTTGGTTTGGCCATAACTGGCACGTTTTATAGTGCTTCCTCGATATGGTCCCATGATATTTGCATACGAACATTGGATACTGTGATAATCATCTTCCTTATCTCACTTTACGTAAACGGTCGGAATAACAATGTTTTCCTCTACTTACTATTCTCTTAGATCAGCTGTTATCTCTGTATCCATTTATTTTTTATTCATGGCATCTTTTACACAGTTCATCCATCTTTCTTTGACCTACCTTTCCCCCATAACAATATGCTTATGTTATTGTGTTTGCGATACATATTTCGGTTCGGTCGCCAATACACAAACTTGTTTGATACGTGATTCAAGCAATAGGACGCATTCGTGGACGCGCGTTTGTGGCCTTGAAATAAGATGGCCAAATCTTGCAAATTCAATGTTAATTGTAGCGAACTGGTCTCTACACTTTATTTTACGTATTCAGGAGTAGGTTGGCAATGACATCATAGTGCGAAATATGTTAGTTGCAAATTTTTACTGGGATACATACTTATTAGTATGACGAAATAAAATAGTGTGCGTCATTCTTTGAATGACCAATAATATTACGTTTCGCTGATCGCATGAACTAGACTCAGCTATTGCTTATTATGGGATTTTTAATGCTACTGGATTTTTGTTTTCATTAGTATATTCGGCTTCCGAATTAGTGCAAAGACTTTTTTCTTTGAGTATACTCAATAATTAAAAGCTCTCTTGAAGTGTGCTATTTGGTCCAATAGGTAACAATAACAACCAAATCACATCATCAAAGTAAAACTATCTACCTCCGTTAAATTCATGAAGTCATACCAAACAAGTTGTGAAAAACTATAAAGATTCTTTGACGATTTCTATTTAAGTCACTTCAATAAACTTTTAGACAAGGTCGCACGGCTACAAGGTTATCTGAAACACTAATAAAATAAAACCAAATTTTAATTCGTAACTAACCGGTAGCTGTAAATGTTCAAAATTTAACATAAACTGAAAACCCAAAAGCTAGGGTTCTTGGTACCAATGCTTTTAAAATTGAACTGGCAAACTAAATTATACAGGAAACGTACTAACAGATGTGGCCCCGACAAAGTTATGGACACAGTGTGATTAATTTAAATGCAAATATACCTATCAGTTAGCTAAATATAGTCGGTAGGCAGGTGCTCTAGAATGAACCACGCTTAGAAGCTAAAACTAAACAAAAACCCGCGATCGCGATGAACCTCATTACTCTTTAACTGCATACATTCATTATTCGGTATATTACGTGCCTTGATATACAAGTTTCTATCTATCTATTCAGCCTGTATGCACCCACTGCTGGGTATAGGCCTCCCCCCTAATACGCCACTCTCTTCGGTCCTGTGCCAGTCTCCGCCATTGCTGCCCAACTACTCCGACAAGTTTAACAGTGCAAATTTAACAGTGTCAGATCTTAGGATTAATTTTTGAATCAATACATAATTAACCCTGTAAGGGTTGCAATTTGAATAAACACATTTTGCCGCCGGCAAAATGTGTTTATTCAAATTTTACGGAAACTTCCAAATTATGTAGCAAAGCTCTAATACATTATTCCAATTTCAAAACCATTGGTTTGGTAAAAAAATGCTTTTTAAACATAGGTACAATGGTGAGAAATTATACAGGTATTATGTGCTTTTAACTACGTTGGAACTTTTATTCAAGGTGAAAGCAGAAGAATTGTTCGTGGTGTTCGACTTTTTGGTCACTGTATAACTATTATTTCAAATGTCATCTATTTTCAGTACCATTGACACACCTACACAGACAACTCTCGTCATCCAATTCAGTTAAATATTTAAACCAAATATCAAGGCAAGTCGACCTTTAGAAAGAACTAGGAAACCAATAATTTAGAAAGAAGTATAGGTTTACCTAATCAGAAAAAAAGCCTAATTTTACAACACACTAACCACGTAATCTGGTTAGTGAAAGCTTTTATCACAATATTGTTAGTGAAACCTTTCAACACAATCTAGAAAGTTTTTGTTGTAGGTCATCAGAATTTCGCTCAGAAACCGATATCATATTTTTTATGAGAAAAATTGAAGGAACTGGCATATTATCTCGATTTAAAATCATACAAACCAAACAACGTGAGTCAGGGAGGCCTCATTCGAAAGAGTTAATAGGAGAAAACTGCATCAAAACCCCGACAAGAGCTAAGATAATAAGCTCTTAAATTTAAGAAGAAGAAACATCATCATCATCATCATCATCATCAACCTATACAACGTGTATCAAAATATGTGTACTATCCCGAAAGGGGGTGAATTTCCACCTCCCGGGGAACAACTTTTGTTCAACGACTTTTCGAACTTCGATTGGTATCTCTGAAAAAAACTGCAACGAAGTTTCAACATGAACAGCTGACTTTATACAAAGTGACAACCCTAAACTCAGCTACAGAGGTAGTAGGTAGTAGTAGTAGACCTACGGAGGTAGTAGGTCAAGGGGTCAAGGGGTTACAAGGATAGGGTTGTCAATTTATTTAGGCATTATGAAATTAAATATTTTTGTATGGGAAACTGAAAATAGGAATTTTTAATTTTCTCCCCCCCACAACTGATCACCATTGTGGTCTGAAACCCCCCACCTTCGCATAGTACACATATTTAGATACACCTTGTATTAGTCCACTGCTGGACGTAGGTCTCTCCCAAGACGCGCCACTGAGCCCGGTCTTCGGCTCTTCTTCTCCAGTGCTTGCCAGCTACATTTCGCAGATCGTCGCCCCACCTTGCCGGAGGGCGTCCTACACTACGCTTACCTAAACGCGGTCTCCACTCTAGTATTCGTTTGCTCCAACGATTGTCTGTTCTACGGCAAACATGACCGGCCCACTGCCACTTCAGCTTACTAATCCTTTGAGCTATGTCGACCACCTTGGTTCTCTGTCGGATAACCTCGTTCCGGATTTTATCCTTCAGAGAGACTCCGAGCATAGCCCTCTCCATAGCTCGCTGAGCGACTTTTAATTTGTGGACCGACCCTACTGAGTGTCCACGTTTCGGCAGCATAGGTCATTACAGGTAGGACGCACTGGTTGAAGACTTTCGTCTTCAGACATTGTGGGATCGGCGACGAGAAAACCTGACGGAGTTTCCCAAACGCAGCCCAGCCCAGCTGTATTCTCCGGTTTAGCTCTCTCTCAAAGTTGTGTCTACCTAACCGCAAGGTTTGCCCGAGGTAGACATACTCCTGCACAACTTCGAGAGGCATTCCGGCGACGGTGATCGGCTCTGGGGTGATACGATCATTGAACATGATCTTAGTTTTATCCAAGTTCATGCCCAGGCCGACCCGTCGTGAGGAAACAGCTAGGCCGTTCAGCATCTGTTGTAGGTCCTGCAACGATTCTGCCAATATGACGATGTCATCAGCAAATCGTAAGTGTGAGATGTATTCGCCATTGATATTGATGCCCATTCCAGTCCAACTCAGCGTCTTAAACAAATCTTCCAGCGCGCTTGTGAACAATTTGGGGGAAATAACGTCCCCTTGCCTCACTCCGCGGCGCAACTGGATAGGTTTTGACTGCTCGTTCTGGACCTGAACAGACATGGTGGCGTCATTGTAAAGACATCTCAACACTTCGATATATCGCCAGTCAACCTGACATCGTTGCAGGGACTGTAGAACAGCCCAGGTCTCAACAGAGTCAAAGGCCTTCTCATAGTCCACAAACGCTAAGCACAAGGGCTGATTATACTCTTCAGATTTTTGTATAATCTGCCGCACTGTGTGAATGTGGTCTATGGTGCCATATCCTCCTCGAAACCCAGCCTGCTCCGGTGTTTGAAACTCGTCAAGTCTTCGCGCAAGACGGTTCGAAATAACCCTGGAAAACAGTTTGTAGACATGGCTCAAGAGTGAGATCGGTCTATAGTTCTTCAATAAAGCTTTATTGCCTTTCTTGAAGAACAATACCACGACACTCCTGCTCCATGCCCTTGGAGTTCTCCCATGGTTGAGAACGGAATTGAAGACACGTTGGAGTTCCTTCAGAACAGGAGAACTACCTGCTCTTAGGAGCTCTGAAGTGATTCCGTCTTCCCCTGGGGCTTTTCCATTTTTCAACTGCCTCAAGGCTATCTCAATCTCGTCAAGGCTGATCTCTGGGAGATCTTCTGTGTAGTGGCGGGTCAGTGTGGCTCTAGCATCCTCATTACTGGGTTCGGGACAAGATACTTGCGTGGCGTACAACCGGCCATAGAAGTCCTCAATCTCAGCTAAGACTTCCGGCTTGGAAACGACGGTATTCCCCCTCGGTGTTGTGAGCTGCGTCAGATGGCTTCGGCCGAGTTGTTGCACAAACACTTTGAAGAAACATAATGAACTCAATTTCTTAAAATGTTCTTCTTCCTCTGTACCTCGTGCACCAGTAGTGCAGAACTACAAAGGAAGTAGTTCTTCAGGTTTAGAATCCGATGATCTCTACCCACCGCCGCGCGCCGTGGGCTTTTGTAGCCGGGCCGATGCTATCGCGTATTTAATATTGTATGAATTAGTAGTTGTAGGAAATAGGATAAAATATAGAACGAATAATGACTTTCATTATCGTTATACAAATTAGGAATTGCACGAATTGCCCACACGTGGACTGCAACTGCGTAGCCGTACAGTCTATGCCTCGTCTGCTGGCTTGCCCAGAGTGCCCTAACACTTGCACGCTGAAAGACCTGAATACGCCACGGAAAACGCAATTAAAGTGGCCCATTTCTGTGCTAAACACATTAAGAAAAATATCATGGGAACCATCGACACAACGAAGAAAAGAAGTATATAGAACGAGTGATCAAACTACTCGTCTAGTCAGGACCAATACTCTAGTCTAGAGACGTGGAAGTGTTAAGACTCATGCGCCCGTCATTGTAACGGTATCATCACAGCAATACGAACATCATTGCATCACCATGGTCATGGTCAAGGTCCCGTGTGAATTTCAAGGTTTTTTCTTTCATTTTGTACTGAGATTTGACTCTGACATCACAAAGTCACCCAAACAATCTCAGTAACCAAGGTATCTTTTTAAGATACTTTTTATTTGATAATGGGATCATAAAAGTAAGTTCATAATCAGTCTGAAGAAGTCCACTGCTGGACATAGGCCTTCCCTATACATTCGCGATGATGACAATTTCGTCGATACATCGCGTGGTAAAAGTAGGTTACCGAGGTACTACACCGGCTTTTATACCCATACAAATAATACGTAGGTACTTATGTACCAAGCATAATTTATTTCCACATACTAGCGGCTGTCCGCGGCTTCGCTCGCCCCGTTCCCGTTACATTCGTTCTCCGTTACAATATCTTTAACTATATTATTGTTACGTTTCATTAAAATCCATTCAGTAGTTTTTACGAGAAAGAGTAACAAACATCCATCCGCACATCCATCCATACTTACTATATATATATAGCGTATCCACTTAAATAGAGTTGGTTTAAGCAGTTGTTATCGGTATGATATCACAAACAATGGAAATCAATACTCGAGAATATCGTTCAATGTCAGCTGTTCAAGTTCGCGGTGCCTACTGCCTACCTATCATCAGCCCAACCTTGTTTCATTCATAGCATAGGATTACACAAAGTTTACTTATGCTATAATCAGCTATATTATTACGTGTGAGTGAGTAATTAGCATTTTCCTGAATGGTTTGACAGATGTACCTAATTAATTGTGAACTACACTAACTGTTACATACAAAAACAAAAATATTTTCTCTTTATAATATTAGTTTAAGACCAATTTATAAACTTATCAGTTAGGACAATTTCAGTAAAATACAGGACTTATACTAGAATTACACAAGATCAGGCATCCGGCTTCGATCAACCGTTTTTGATGAAATTTAATGTACTCATGGGGTCTTATTAATAATCCTAGCTGAGCGTTGGACTAGTAGAACTGTGTTTTGTCTCTTGCATTGACAAGCAATTGTCAACTCGAACAAATGTGACAAAACACGATTTAACTACTTCAGCGTTGCGCCAGGATTATTAATAACACCCATGGGGTGTTATTAATAATCCTGGCGTAGCGTTGGA
Organism: Thera obeliscata; assembly: GCA_947578465.1. Classification (NCBI taxonomy): domain Eukaryota; kingdom Metazoa; phylum Arthropoda; class Insecta; order Lepidoptera; family Geometridae; genus Thera; species Thera obeliscata. The sequence goes on along the minus strand of OX387928.1, from coordinate 9,240,261 downwards.
CTAGTTAATCCGTGTTTTGTCTCTTGCATTGACATGCAATAAAATTGTCAACTCGAGCAAATGTGACAAAACACGGATTAACTAGTCCAACGCTACGCCAGGATTATTAATAACACCCTTTGTGTTTAAATTCAACAAAACATCGATCATAGGGTTTATCTGAAAACAGCGTGTACCTTATATTTTGAAAGTGGGACTGAAAAAAAAGAACGTCAACTGAGCTACACGCAGCGGGATTTGAACTAGATAATCTTTGTCTTTTGTGGTTGTTATGTAAGCTGGCAATGTTTCCATGCCAATTTTAACGCAGTTGACAAGGGGCGTTGGCCGCCTATGATGGGCACTTAGATAAACAAGCAATTTGAATTTTAGTTTATAGCTGGTAAGGTTCAAAACACGTTTAGTTCATTTATCAAGGAAGTCTATAGGCTATATTGTATTCACGCTACGATTAATAGGAACAGAGCGTCAATGCAAAATGTTACAAAAACGGGTAAAATATATTTCTTTTGAGAGCTTCCGTCGCGTGCGCTGCGTAAACGGTTAAAGTTACGCAAAAATGATTTATGAAGGAATTATTTTTTTGATAGGGATTAATATCATGTTAATAAATATAACTTCGCAAATAATGTCTTTATTTTATAACGAATTGGATCATCTACCATCTACTCTGTCTAGAATCTAAAAAAAGGCGACAGAGTATGTCTATCTTTCAAGGTTGACTCACTATAACCTTTTTTATGGTAGATAATCCAATTCGTTATAAAATAAGTCATTATTTGCGAAGTTATATTTATTAACATGATCCTCTATCAAAAAAATAATACCTTTAACATCACATACGCATAGTAAGGTTTTTGGCACCGAACTGAGACAAACATGTCATCAACCTCTCTAGATAAAGAGACGAGCCCCAAATCTTTTGTAAATAGCCGTCACAGTGTTCGTTACCTACGAATATAATGATTTCCTAAATAACAGTGTTAGAAGAGGAATTGCTTAAAATTTTAACATAATGCGTAAGTTATAAAGGTTTATTATTCAGAAGACTTTAATTAGGAGGAACAAGTGTCTCCTCTAGGGTTAAGCGATATGAAATAAACGAGTCTTTAGGTACCCAAATGCAAATTCGATAGTTCTTACGCAGTTGTAAGATGTTGGTACGCAACTGCAAGAATAGACAGCACCTGATTTCAACCAGTCGTCTTTTGGTTGAGTTGTTTATACTCGGTGAAACTTCACTATACATGGCGGTAAGGCTGCTGATAGGTAGGAGTAGGTAGGTACAGTAAGTAAGACATCAACGTGCCTCACCAGGGGCGGTGAGGTTGCTGATAGATAGGAGTATAATTCTAATTCTAATTAATTTGGGGGAATACGATCTGCACTGACGTCCCGCGATGGGGTGTATAGACTATACACCCCATCGCTATACAGTATAGTGCATTGTCCCCCTGCCAAACCTCACCCCAGCCAGCCCAACTCCTTAAAATAACGGAGAAGGACTTTGGGTTGGCGGCAGCAGTACTCCAGTGAACCTGATGGTGACACGGATGTGGATGTGGAGGGACAAGACTCAATAAGTTCCCTGAGCCCTGTCTTGGAACTCGCCTCTTCTATTGCGGAGCAGTATAGTAAGTAAAGGGCAGATTTGGAAAGCCTAATTTATGAGCCGAATTGATTGAAAATACGAAACCGTTCACAGTGCGTTCGGCAACAGAAACCTTCCATACATAGCAGAGGACATAATCCAATGGAGGAACATAGTACAGACTGAGGTCCTGCAAAAGGTCACGACCCTCAGCAGTGAAGATATTGACGCAGGGAGAAGGAAAATTGTATTTAGCCAAAAGTATTTCTGCTATAATCTCAGGCAGGTTACAATGTCGGTGCCAAGTCAGTGAAAGAGGGCAGGTTAAAAATAGCAATGCAAGCTGTTTATTTACTGTTGTACAATAGGTGACAAGTATAATTTTAGAGTGTTTTTATTATTATACCTTTTTATTCACACTTATTGTAACTACTTATTATGTAACAAAACATTCTAATTTGAGTTGGGGACTAAGGTCTGTACTGATGTCCTGGGATGAGGTGTATTGTGCATTGTCTCCCTGCTAACATCACCCCAGCCAGCCCAACTCCATAAAATAGTGGAGTAGGACCTTGGGTTGATGGCAACAATATTCCAGTAGACTGGATAGTGACACAGATCTAGACAAGGCTCATTCAGTTCCCCGGGCCCTGTCTTGATCCTCGCATCTTCTATTCCGGTTAAGTAAACATTTTTTCATTTATTATATTTAATAGTAGGTATATTTAAAATATGTATGTGTTGATAAAATTTTGCTCATATGAAGTATTAGGTGTGGATCCCTTGCAGGTAAAAGCCAGAGTTTGTAACGTAAGCATTTAATTTCATAAAAGTTTAAGTTACATATTTCTAATTTTGTAATCACAAGGTGTCAAAGAAATATTTTTTGCTTAGATTTAATCAAAATAAACAAATGTACCCTAGATAATTTGGTATGTAGGTAACCTTTATTTTGATCAATAAAGAATTAAACTGCAGCCATCATAGAATGGTATTTTTTTTTCAAATATAGATAGCTTAGCATTTTGCTGCCATACCACCTGATGGAAAGTGAGGATGCAGCCAAAGATGGAGCCTGCCTATCCAGAGGCGTATTTATAGATTTGGCGCCCCGGGCCCTCAAGATATGCCGCCCCATAAATTTTCGGGAAAAAAGTTTTTTTGCGTACCTACTACCTAAATAGGTTCGCGTTTGAGCACACCCTGCCAGTATTTTATATTTTATTTATAGAATAAATAGAAAAAAAATTGAGTTTCAGTTTCAAGTATCCACAAAATTTTTAGTTTTTTTTCTATTTTTGTGTAAAAATCTTAATGCGGTTCACAGAATACATCTACTTGACAAGATTCATCGGTCTAGCTTTTACGGTTTCAGAGAAAAATGGCTGTGACATACGGACGGACAGACATACAGACAGACATAACGAATCTATATCTATAGCGCTTTAACCATTAGTTAGACTTTTCAGACAGCAGTGGTGGTGGCAACATACGAATTATTATTGCAAGGACAAAATTACATATTGCGTGAAACAAATATTCTTACAAATTAGACCAAGCTAGATGGATTTTTCGGCCCCCCTAAACTAAGCCGCTTTATTGCAAATTTCGGCTCGTTTTCAAAAACGTTAATACACAGGCATAGAACGTGAAACATTACGTACATACAAATAAATATTATTATTATAATCCCATACGAATGTTCCCCGATTTGTTTTATAATATCGAGCTTTTTATTTTATATTTACGATTTACATTTAATAGTATGAGTAGCGGCACGTAACTTTAGCGCTGACCGTTATTACGCAGAAGTCAAAATTAAGGTACCTGAGGGGGGCTAGCGGGATGAAGGGCAGGCGTGCGTAGCGCCGATTGGCACTCCGCTCGAGTTCCCCTCCCCACACCCATACCACACCCCGTGCACATACAGAGTACAGTCGCGTTCTCAATAATTGTATTGTTATTGACTGATAATAAGTTTTTCTTTTCATCAAGGAATAGTTTGTAGCAAATCGCTTTGTTTAAAATATGTTCATATAACTTTTTGCCTTAAATTTAAAATTAAAGAAGTTATAAGCAAAAAGGGGAGAAATTTTGTCTAGACTCACTTTTTTGCTTATTGCTTCTTTAATAATATAGTCGTAGCAGGTAGATGTTAATTTGTCCCCAAACGGTAAACCGCACCTTTTCTACCTGCCTAACATTATCGAAAATTTACACTCCTCTTAGAAATTACTACAAGAAACAATAATTTGAAAAGTTCTATAAGTAAGGAAAAGAGTAAGCAATGAAAAAATGTAAAGCTTTAGTAACATTTCAATTGACTAAATAATTATTTAAAGTTATAATTGTATTGCGTGCGCGACAGTACACATGCGCAGCTATCCCCTCCGCGTATCGCTCAGCGCTAGACTTACGTGCCGCTAGCCGCTAGTCCACCCGCGACCGCACCGCCCCGGCTGCTTTACAACACGAGAAACTAAAGTCGAAGCATCCCGACTAGTCCCGAGTCACTCACGAGCGACGGAGTACGCCTCGCCCCGCTCTCGCCCGCGCCCGTTGACCGGCCGCCACCGCCCCGATAAAATTAACGTTATTTTTATGAGTTTCATCTTTTGTTCGTTCGTTTGACGAACGAGGTTAGTTTTGATTAGTAGGCTTTTTGAAATTGCTTCAGGGATGTAAAGTCAGATATATTCAGGGTCGTGGGGCGGCAATGGCTTAGACTGGCACAGGATTGAGGTAGATGGCACAAACTAAGGGAGGCCTATACCCAGCAGTGGCTGAAGTCGGGCTGTGGATGATGATGATGTGATCATGTAAAGTAAAAAAAGGCGCACGAATCTGAACGAAGGGCGGCTTGCGCCGCCCCTCGCAGCCTGCCGCCCCGGGCCATGGCCCTCTTGGCCTAAGGGTAAATACGCCCCTGTGCCTATCCATAATCTAATTAAAAATTCTTTTTAGTTGTAAAATGTATTCAAGTATTATATCAGCTATCCGGTTCCCATATTACAAGCTCTGCTTAGTTTGGGGCTGGGTAGTGTTGTGTGAATTGTCCACAGTATTTATTTATTAGTTAGATGGAAAATGAATTCGTTTGCATGTACCACAAAACTGGTATGGTTATGGTGCCAGATAAAACCATAACTTTGTGTAAGAATGTACTAAAGTCATAAGGTATTATGTTATATTGAAAGGATTTCCTTGTAACCTCTTAAAGCTAGGTCCGGTGCCAGTTCCAAGCAACCAAGCCTAACAGAACAGACAAGATATAAATAAGAAAATAATAAAATACTGCTGGACAATTTATACAACACTATCTAGGCCTAGCCAAGAACCTAAATCTCCTGGAGTCCCATCCAGCCCCCCATTTTCACAAAGAGAAGCCTCTAACATTTAATGTACCTACTTACTACCCATACTGGCAGTAACCTACCTCGGTTTCCCGTAACGAAAAAGTATTCGCATCATACTAATCGCATTGTACCTATCCTGCGGTGTATAATCTTCGTTTTTGCGGTGAATCATTTTCTGTAGGAGAAACCGAATGCGAATTCATGAATTCAAATGAAACCTACCAAATACAGAGATTATGTTTAAAATAAAGCGAGCAGTTTCAGTAACATCACACGAAGATTGGGTTTAAAAAACATCTGACACGTTATGTAAACTCCGAAAATAAATGAAATGTACTCACAATAAAGATCGGGGCGCGTTGGCAAACATTTTAAAATATATATTGCATCTACTGATCCGTTATATCAATGAAAACACGGAGTTCTCTGACGACACGATTTGATTTAATTCTAATTTTGTAAAATATTTTCACAAACGCCCTCCATCCATGTGGCAGTTCTTTTCTGACTGATTTTTTGAACAAATAGTGATGTACTACATTGTATTAAACGAAAAGTGATAGCATGATAATGATAGTGTTAAAATAATCGACTAAAAATGTCCATCAGAAAAGCCAATCTGAAGTCTGTATGGTTCCCGTGGAATGGATTGGTTTCTAGTGATATATAAAAGAGAAAGCGGTGTTTAAATTATAACAAACGGCTGAAAAGAAGCTTAGAACAAGGAGAAGGACATTGTATCCCTAAAAATTTAACAGGAACGGAGCGTAATGGGAACAGGGCGATTGAAGCCACGGGTGGCCGCTTGTGTATTATAATTTTCTACAATCATTAACTCTGTACTATACTCGGATTTATAATTAGACGAAGCTAGCTGACGTTTACTGTGTTGTTAGTTTTTTAAAGAAATATAAATAGTGTTGTGACAAAGTGAATGATTGAAAAAACTCCTGAATGAATGAAATTGCCTCGTTTTTCTAGTGAATAGTTAGTGTGCCGAACTTGACTTGACGTGCTTGGTTGAGGATCCATATCGTTCGCGCGAAACAATATAGCAACAAAATACACAACAATTACCACAAACACAACGTAACGAAAAACTTTAGAAAAACAATAACTAAACAGCGTGAGCGCAGAAAAACATTCGTGCTAAAAATGATGACCGACGCGCGTGGCGTTCATCGGTGTTGGCACTAGTCGCCACGCCGCGCTTTGTAATAAACCGTCAAAAAACTGATTGTAGTTACATACTACAAGTAACTTATATCAGAGCACTTTTATACATTTTTTATACAAATTTCAATATTATTTTACAGTTTGAAATGATTAACTATTCACTCATTGTTCATTCATCTGATTGAACGAGAACTAAACGCAGCACTATTACTTTAAATATGGCAACATTATTTTACAAAGTGACATTAGCTACTGTCAGTCGGTATCGTCTAATTAAAAATCCGACTATATGTAAGTGCTGGTAAAATCGACTAAATAATCGATCTTTTTTGCTTCTGGTTTTCAGCTGAAGGATGGAAGCACTATATTATGACAGTGAAAGTTAATAAACAGTGACAGTGACTGCCATGCAATCTGACATTACAGCTGACAGACAAAAACAGAAAAGAAAACATTCAAATCCATTCGATGGTCTAACCGGGTGTGTTGATTCTTCAAGTAAATTATTTCATTACAAAAAGCTTCATACAATAAATTCAAAATGATACGTGAAGACGATCCTCAGTTTAGAATCACTCCATTTCAGCAAATGGCATCCGCTTGCTCTGGTGCTCTTATAACCTCACTGTTCAGTAAGTAACTTAAGAAATAAGTGGTGCATAAAAATTAACTAGTCTAGTGAACAAGGTGATGAAATCTTACTATAATACACACTTATTTGCTTTACAGTGACACCACTAGATGTGGTAAAGATTCGACTACAAGCACAACAAAAGGCATTGCTCTCCAATAAATGTTACCTATATTGCAATGGATTAATGGAGCATTTATGTCCTTGTGGAGAAACTGGATGGATCCCGCGACGAGTACATTTTCATGGCACTTTTGTAAGTTTCAAGTTTACATTTCGTAGTGATACAACATTATGGTCTGAGTAAAAACATTTTCTTGTATGTTTTGGCTAATCAGCTGTTTAACAGCTGGGTTGCATTCATTATTTCTATGAATTAAAATTGTATTAGCATATTGTTTTCTTTTTTGTTGTTAATCAATTATTCTTAAATATTTTATAATATTTTTGAATAATTGTTCTAAATTATTTATATTTTGTTTTCATAATGAGTTGGTGTGACTGTTATGTTTAATAAAAATAGAAACTTTTTATTTAACATCACAAAAGATAAAGATACATATAAAAAATATAACAACAAGCAGTAAGTGATGAAAAAAAGCTTCCACTCAGCATTTTTCATAAAAGCGCAAGGGACTATTTAGGCACTCGTTTTCAGTGGCGCTGAATTTAAATAATATTTTTATTCCAATATATTGTTATTTCAGGATGCATTCTACAAAATAGCTAAACTGGAAGGAGTTCCTGCTTTATGGTCAGGCCTCAGCCCCACTTTAGTATTGGCGCTTCCGTGCACTGTGATATACTTTGTGTCGTATGAACAACTTAGATATAAAATGAAGACCACTTATAATAAAATGACAGGAGATAGTAAGTACAGATAGTATTATCAATACAATAATAACACAAAAAAACCAGCAGCTAAGTTAGAACTTTTACAGAATTGAGATTTTACAGATAATTTTTTTCTATACAGCTTAATTGTGTCATTCAAAAATGAACCATAGCTGTACAACATTAAGGCACAAATCTTGCAGCTGTGTAATGAAAAGTATAAATAGAACTTGTTTGTTGTTATGTGTTCTATGGCCTTGACTACAAGGTACATAGTTTAGAAAAAACAAGAACCTCCTCACTTTGTTTTCCTTCACCGTTTGAGAGTACTGCCATCATCATCATCATTTCAGCCTGTTTGCACCCATTTCTGAGTCACTTAATTACGCCACTCTTACCAGTCCCTTGCAATTTTCATTCACTCATAACAATGTCGTTTCACCAACTTTGTCTTGGAGCCTCCCTTGGCCACCATTCTGTGGCCGCCTTCGTCCATCTCCCGTCGTCCCTTCGGCAAGTTTATCATGCACACTTGCTGTGCGGGCACGTTTTTCCGCAGGTAGGCCGCTGGTGGGCCCTTTTTGCGTGACCCTTGACACGCGTTGCTCGAACTTTTTTACTTTCTACAACACGCCGGTTTCCTCACGATGTTTTCCTTCACCGTTTTGAGAGTACTGGCATAGTGCACATACATTTTCCGATAGAAAAACTCATTGGTACACGAGTGGATTTGAACCCACGACCTTCGGATCGGAAGATGGGGCCACTACCACTAGACCACCAGTGCTCTAAGTCTCCGTTGTCCCTTCTTTCCAAGTAATATTGATACAGATTTGAACCCACGACCAATCGCGTATTTCGCTATTATATGACTTATACGAACTTAAGGCGGAGATGCTACCAGTAGGCCAGCAGTACTCTTGATATTGACATTAATTCATCATCATCATCAGTCTAAAGAAGTATACTGCTGGACATATTTATATATTTAATTTATTTTATATATTTTTAAACTATTTCATGAAAATAAGATCTCTTCATCTTGATATTTATAACAATTTCTTAATTACAGTGAGTCAGCCAATATGGATTCCATTGATAGCAGGGGCTACGGCTCGGACTTTAGCTGTAACAATTGTCAGCCCTCTCGAACTTATTAGGACTAAAATGCAGTCAAAGAAATTAACGTACTCTGGTAGGTATTAACTTAAAGATTCATAATTATGAAACAAAAGATAGTGATAATACGCGTAAAACCAGTTGTTTCTACGGCAAATATTTGTCTCTCTTATAGCCCCTTCCCACTGGTGCGTGATATCGCGCACCAGCCCGCACCAGCACGCACGACACACCATGGGAACGGTCTCGTGCGCCGAGGTGCGCGGTAGCACAGGAGCATTTTCTGTGTGCGTTGCCGTGCGTCGTCGTGCGGGCTGGTGCGTGATATCACGCACCGTAGGAAGGCGGCATTAGTTGGACGCTGGCACCACACTGGATACTTCACTACCATTGTATTTGTTTTGTAAAAAGATCATTCAAGAAAACGGTTTGAACCAAGCTGTAGTTTATTGGAGATCTTTAAGATTTTTCAAAATGGTCCGCTGATATAAATAAATAAATAAATAAATAAATATTGTGGACAATTCACACAACACTACCCAGCCCCAAACTAAGCAGAGCTTGTAATATGGGAACCAGATAGCTGATATAATACTTGAATACATTTTTTTTTGTAAATACATACTTAGAATACAATATAACACCCAGACAGAGAACAAACATTTATGTTCACCACACAAATATTTGTTCTCGGTGGGGATCGAACCCACGACCTACGGCGCAGAAGGCAGAGCTACTACCAACTGAGCTAGAGGCCAGTCAAATATATGCAGTTTTGAAATATTTTATAGTAATACCTAGGTATTATTGTAAGTAATAAATATATTAATGTTTCAGAAATTAATTTGGCGCTTCGCCAAGTAATAAACTATGAAGGCTACAGAGGACTGTTCAGAGGATTAGGATCAACACTATTGAGGGATGTACCATTCTCAGGTATTGCATTTTAGAATTAGAAAGAAAAAGAAAAAAAAAAAAGAGCCAATATCTGCAAAATGGTCCCTAACTCAGCGTGAATTAACTACTATTCATCATCATCATCATTAGCCTGAAGAAGTCCACTGCTGGACATAGGCCTCCCCTACACATTTCCAGGAAGAACGATTCTGAGCTTTTTCCATCCACCGACTTCCCGTGATCTTAACAATGTCGTTGGTCCATCTGGTGGGTGAGCGCACTACTTTTTGTCTTCCGGTTCGTGGTCGCCATTCGAGAACCTTTAGTCCCCAACGGTTGTTGATTTTTCGAGTATAACCTGCCTATTGCCACTTCAATTTACTATTTATTAGAGCTTACATGAAAAATCGCCTTAAATGAATTAAAAAAAAACCTACCTAGAAGAACCGCCAACTTTCCTTATATGACGATGAATCACGACGACCTATTACTTTCAATTTCTTTGAAAGTAATAGGTCAAAATAAAATTGAAAGTAATGTAAAAGCATAGCTTTATTGTAGTATTTTTGAAACAGGCTTCATACATACCCAATGGTAGTAAGACTTATTCGCCAGGTTTTATTGTGTTATTCCAGGTATTTATTGGACGACGTTTGAATCAACGAAAAAAGCTTTTGACAAACCGGACTCAGAAAAAAACACATTTTCATTCAATTTTTTCTGTGGATCTGTGGCAGGCAGTGTAAGTAGTTGGCTAGTATAATAACATTGACATTTGACTGGCCTCTAGCTCAGTTGGTAGTGGCTCTGCCTTCTGCGCAGTAGGTCGTGGGTTCGATCCCCACCGAGAACAAATATTTGTGTGGTGAACATAAATGTTTGTTCTCTGTCTGGGTGTTATATTGTATTTAAGTATGTATTTACAAAAAAAAAATGTATTCAAGTATTATATCAGCTATCTGGTTCCCATATTACAAGCTCTGCTTAGTTTGGGGCTGGGTAGTGTTGTGTGAATTGTCCACAATATTTATTTATTATTTATTATTTATTTATTAACATAATAAATAACTGACTGGCCTCTCAGCGCAGTTGGTAGTAGCTCTGCCTTCTAGGGCGTCGGTTCGATCCCCACTGAAGACAAATATTTGTGTGGTGAACAAACTTTTGTTCTGTGTCTGGATGTTATATCTCCTTCTCTTGTACCTAAAGTATTTCAGTTAAATACATACTATTCCGTTTTGATTAATTTGTAATGTTTTATTACTACAGATAGCTGCATTAATAACGCTGCCGTTTGATGTCGTGAAAACACACCAACAGATTGAATTAGGCGAAAAGGAAATCTATGCAGGTTAGTCAGTACCTAGTATTTAGTACCTTATCCTCTTAGCCTATGTCGGTAAATAGGCTGAACACACTGAAGCTAGCCGTGTTTATCATTGCAGTCAAATCTATTACTTGCATAGATGTTGTGCATACCCAATTACCCATAGACTGGCCTCTCAGCTCAGTTGGTAGTAGCTCTGCCTTCTGCGCCGTAGGTCATGGGTTCCCCACGGAGAACAAATTTTTATGTGGTGAACGCAAGTTGGCTCACTGTCTGGGTGTTATATTGTATTCTAAGTATGTATTTACAGAAAAACCTAGATAAGTAATAAATCAGGTATCTGGATCTCATAGTACAAGCTCTGCTTAATTTGTGGCCAGATAGTGTTGTGTGGATTGTCTACAATATTTTTATCACATGTGAAGCTAGCCGCATGTACGATCTGCGATTTAAGTTACAAATTCAAATTATAAATATTTCTTTGTACAATGGTAACTCTAGGATCACTTTAAAACGCCTTAGGGCTAGGTCGTAGGAGTCTAGGTGCCAGTTTTACGCGACCAAGCCTAAAAGAACAGGCATCAAACTACGGCTTAGCTGCTAGAATACTAATTGGCCAACTTATTGGGCGATCACTCTTCATCAGTGACAGTAGGGTTTTGTGTGCTTATTTCCTATTCTACTCTTAATAAAATAAATAAGGGATCTTATTTCTATACTATAATTAAACCTTCTAGATTTTAGTGGGTTCTCTCGCGCTAGAACAACAATGCATAAACGATGGCTGAACGTTACAGCGATCATGCAAGTCTTCTTAAATCTGAGACTCTAATCTTTCAGATGGTAACAAAGCCAAGCAGAGGGCTTCCAATATGCAAGACATCGCGAGAAACATTTACAAAAACCACGGCTTCAAAGGCTTATTCACAGGACTCCTCCCTCGAATATTCAAAGTAGCGCCGGCCTGTGCTATTATGATCGCTACATTCGAATATGGAAAACAATTCTTCCAAGTGTATAACACTCAGAAGTATATTGAGAAAATGCAAAGGTAAGGAGCAAATAATAATCTCAACTTGGTGCATCAGCACTTGGTGTGCGGACTGGTTTCCGCAAGTAAGCCGCTAGCGGGCCCATTTTGCGCGACGCTTGACACGTGTTGCTTGAAAACGCCGGTTTTCCACACGATGTTTTCCTACACCGTTTTGAGAGTACTGGCTACCACTAGACCCCCAGTGCTCACTGGCTGATGGAACAAGCATAAGACCCCACTGATGTTAAGTGGTAACCTCGCATATAACAAAGCATTGCTTCAGGTCACGAACGTTATGAACATGCATGCCATGCGTCCATCACATTTACGCCTCATCTGTCTGTCATTTCCAATATGCGCTTAAAATAAAAGGCGCGACTTGTTTTGGCTATGGCTTGACTTGGCTATGTTACTTGATATTTTTTCCTTTTCCAGGCAAGGCATAGAAATTAAGATAATTAAGCCTGAATAATGCATGGACTAGTGCAAGGTAGTGCAAGGTACTATATTTATTTAGTCGGAGGCTCTACCTTTTCGAAATCAATCCGTAAATCTTGAGTGTGTCCGTGATAATCAAAGTATCAGTAACTATTAGTGGTTTTCAAAGATTTAAATCTAAAAACATTGTCTGTACATTAATATGAGTAGACAGAAATAGGGTACTGACACTTGGCAGAGATTGTTAGTACTTTAGTTACTATGGTATAGTGTAGATATGTATACATATTAGGTACGTACATAGGTAGTTCATGGAGTTTGAATGAAGAACTTTCAATATAATACATAATGTAGGTAATATAAATCTTTAGAAGTACCTAGATAGTGTATTGAATTAATGTATACTATAATTTTATACAGGTACCTAGTCCTACTTCTTTAGCCTTAAAAATATCATGCAAAGAACTTTTTTAACTGTTATCATTTATTTTCAGGCATCAAGAGATTATTCTCATCCAGCCTTCAAATAACAATGGTTACTCATAATTTGACTAAGCTACGGGCCCTGTTTCTCCAATTTTACAAGTTACAAATGTGACTCAGGAAAATATCTACATCTTCTGATGATCTTTGGTAATAATTGTAGCTTGTAAATTGTATAATTATAAAAAATGAAGTACAAAATGATGCATGTTGAATCAAATGTGATAGACTAAACTCTGTTTTGCATATTGGTTTTTGGACAACCATTCCTGGTATGTTTTTAAAAGCTTTAGTTATATTTGTTAATAAACTAGAATAATGTCAATGTAATGAATATGTTAATTACACTCTCCACTGGATAGAAAGCTAAGATGCTTTTATTTTTTAAGATGCACCAAATGGGCCAAACATATTTTTTTTCTCGCAAATACAACTAATATGCCCAAGTTCTCTCTAACTTAAGTTTGTTATAGCTGTTAATATATTTAGAATAAATGAATGTAAATATCAAAATAATAAAGTTTATAGGTTGTTTGTAGTTTGATAATTATGTACATTCGGACTAGCATAGAATAATTATACCACACAGCACTAGAGGTACTTTTCAACCTACTCTACTGAACAATTGGATATTTACCATGATTTAATTTATTAAGTTTTAAATCATGGTAAATATCCCGTTGTTCTTAACAATAGTGTTAAAACTATCATGTAGTTTCAAAGTTATATTTTAATCTTATTTTGTCTTAGAACCTAAATATTGTATAAAAATAATTTTCCTGTCTATAGCTCCACCAGTATGTAGCTCAAGCTTTTCAGACGTGCGCCTTAACTTTCAAGGATGTATTGTAGGTTTATTCTCATTTTAATCTCATGCTCGATTATATGGTTCAGGGGCCTAATTCTCGGGCCAATCTCGATCATTTTGCAATTTTATTGCTTCTTTTCGAAGAGAGAATGGCAGATTTCCTTGAGTAATTCATCAACAACCTCATCGTAAAAGCCTCGACAGCTACAATATACGGAAAACGGTGAAAGATGTGAGGTTGTGAAAAGAAGCAATAAAATAAAATTGCAAAATGATCAAGATCGGCCTGAGATTTAGGCCCCAGGCCCTTTGCAGATTGAATTGACTCGAAAAACATAACAATCTACCTACTGGTAAAGGAAGAGCTATTTTTTAAATTTGACTATCAAATGTTGTATTCAATTGTAGAACTTAGTACTATCAACTTGGTATAAGTTGGGCTAAAAGTCATATCAATATTGTATTGTAAATAATAGTATATGCACTTATTTATTATTATTGAAGAATAAACATGTTTATGTTAAAGAAAATGTGGAATATTATGTTTAACCATGCTACTACTACTAACCTGGTTTGCATTTGAGACTGGTATCTACATTGTACACCAAAAGGAAATTAACAAATGAATGGGCCCCGGAGGGCAAAATATTAGTTAGCAATAGCTGCAAATAAACCTAGTTTACACAGAAAAACTAGATCTTTCTTTCTATCCCGTGCCTAGGTAGTAACAATTGAAAAACAAGTTACTTAAAAATAGATTTATTAGGGACCTAATTTTAATGAGCTATAGCTCCTAACGGTTCAGCCTTAATGTTCCCAAGGTCTAATCTGCTATCAATAGATTCATCTATTTGTCCGACGATTGCAACATTGTCTCCTCTTATAATGTGAAGACCAAGCACGACTTGCGCTACGCCGGTTGATGAGGAGAACACCCTTTCATGTGATTCATCCAAAATAATGTTGATCGTTTGGTCGAACCCCTTCAAGGTGCCGATGAAATTTCTGCCATCTGAAGTAATCACTGATACGGTCTGGTTCACGTAAGTTTCTAATCCTGAAGCCATGTTAGTGTTGAAGCTATCGTATTGTTTCTTTCAGTGTATGCAATGCAACAAATTGAGAAAACAGTACTCTAATGAAAATATTCCTGTCCTGCGTTTGTTTTGTTTGTAATGTTGATTGTTTCTAGACATGACATTGACACACCGACGACCGACTACTTTTAGACGGACTTACAATCCAGCAGTCTCGTCCATCCATCAATCAATTCACGAGGAGAATAAAAAAAAATGTACGGCTCAGCGTAAGTTTCCAATATTTTGAATAAAGAAGAGCTTGACAGAACTATGAAATATAATTTTGGTTGAAAGTTGAACTTTCCTTTAAAGTTCGGTCTATGAATCTCGGCCTTAGGCCCGGTTTCCACTGCGAGCGGAACGGACCCATTAATGACTCCGTTGAACTCGCAAACGCAAACTGCATACTTGTATTTCCCCCAACAAATAGTCGGACGGAAAGAGCCGAGCGTGTAGAAAGAGTAGAAATGAGAAATGAGTCATTAATGGGTCCGTTCCGCTCGCAGTGGAAACCAGGCTTTAGACTATAAAGCCCGGTTTCCACTGCAAGCGGAACGGACCCATTAATGACTCCGTTGAACTCGCAAACGCAAACTGCATACTTGTATTTCCACCAACAAATAGTCGGACGGAAACAGCCAAGCGTGTAGAAAGAGTAGAAAATGAGAAATGAGTCATTAATGGGTCCGTTCCGCTCGCAGTGGAAACCAGGCTTAAAAACTCTTTTCCACTTGACTTTGACTAGATTACCCTACCCGCTGAAATGACCAAATGACAGTGACAGACGAGAGACTAATTGAGACTATCAGTTGTTGAAGAAATAAATTGAAAAAAACCCATGTATTTACTTATCCAACCAGTGTGGTCAACGTAGGCGATTTATCGCCATTTAGGCTACTCAGGACTAAAATCGGCGACGAAAAAATCATAAAGGCGACTGGTCGCCTGTTAGGCTACTTCAGGGACAAGCCATTTAAATTATTCGAATCGCAAATGAATTGCTTTTAATAAAAATCATAGTCACCCTACAGTCATTCTTGTATGGTTGGTTGTTTAGTTACGGGGCGGAGAATACCCAGAATTTGTCCTAGCAATTATGAAACCAAATTTAGGAGGCAATAAAGTGAAATGTACTTGTATTACTGTTAGTGACTACCGCAATTACTTAGATTATGCTAACTACGTAGTTCAGGAAATTATTTGTCACTGTCTTTAGTTTCGTTCGAAGCATTATACGCGATGAAGGGCCTTGTCCTCCTGTCGTAAGCAGCACTTCTAGGATCTCTAGGAACTGGCTGTGACGACCTTGGTGGCGCGGTGGCCAAAGGCAGAGGTTGCGGATACGATTCTCGCCTTGGGAAAAATGTTTGTACGATTTACAGTTATTTGTTCCGGGTGTTCTGGATGTTTTCTATGAATGATAAAAATGCTGTATCATTCATAGTGTTTTCTATGAATGATACAGCATTTTTATCACGCTGCTAAAAATGGTGCTTTATCGTTGCTGGCAGACGAACCAGAATCTTTTTAAAGGTTAGTAGGTAGTATAAATAAAGTTAAAGTTCAATTAAATCTACAAATTTATTTTATTTTATATTTCGGCTCCTTTTTAGGCGAAAGAATCTAAAATTGGGCTACATTAGGCTACCTGAGCTGTGAAAAATGGCGATATCAGTCCCGGCGTCGTTGGCAACACTGTATCCAACTTCCTGCCTGCCTGCCGCCTGATCCTGATAGCCATTCTTCCAAGAAAAAACCTCTACGAACGTTCTACGAAAAAACATCAAATTCCTCAAAAATTCCGCGACTTTTTTAATTCGATAGAAACCTAGAACCTACCTATTCAATAATATACTGGGTGGCCGGCCGGCTTGCCTTGCTAGTTTTCAACGTTTCACAAAACACACGAAATGGCTAATAACACAATAGTGCAGTATATTTTACTGCGAAGCGATCTTCTGAGTGACATGGGCTGGACTATTGGAGCTCTTGTGACACAGGCGTGTCATGCGGCCATAGCTTGTATTCATTTGAATAGAGGAGACGAAGTAACAATGCAATATCTAGACGGCGTTTATGACATGCATAAAGTTGTTCTGGAGGTAAGAGCCACGTCTCATCTATGTAGTTGCTTTATTTTTAACCCGTCAAATTCAGCATCATCAGCATAAGTCCACAGCTAGCCATAACTTTCCCAATCTATAAATATAATAATTTATAATTAATTCTTCCTGGAAATATAGATTGGGAAGGTTATGGCTAGAACCTTCCCAATCTATATTTCCAGGAAGAACAATTCTAAGCCGTCTCTTTCCACCGACTTCCTGTGAACGAAACCCTTTAACTATGTGTATGTTATATTTTGTTAGTGGTATGGAGGGCCCACACTCATACGCTTACGCAGTTGGACCCTTACCCTATCCTCCTTGAATTTTATTTGATGATTGTGGGAGTTGAAAGAAATAGCAAGAAATAATCCTGAGAAGTTAAGCTGAATCTTAGGCCCTTACTCAGAAACAATGCTTGACTGTGAGTTGAGCCTCAAGCATAGATTCTATGACAAAGCGCCATTGAAAAGTGTAAATAATAAGCCTTAAATTACTATTTACATTACAGGTGCCTAATGAAGAAACATTGAGAGCGATTGCCAAAAAGCTAGAGGAAAACTCAATCAAACATAATTTGTGGATAGAGCAACCAGAGAACATTGCAACTTGCTTAGCTATTAAACCCTACCCAAAAGGCGAACTGAAGAAATACCTGGGAAAGTTCAAGTTATATAAGCAAACTCTGCCCCGTGTTAGCTGATAAAATTTTTGAAGTTAGAATAGGTAGGTGGTAATGTATATTTTTTTTGTATAGGGAACATTTGTAGTTGTAGAGCTCTTTGTTAGGGGCTTTTCTGGTAAAGTACTTAGTACAGGGATGATTATTACTGCCAGCATTACTGTATTTCCATTCGGTTTGAAGGATGTGGAATCTTATTAAACTAATGGCATTTAAAGCTTTACTAGGTCAGGGCATCATAGAGCACATTCTTAATATGGGTCTGCGAGGCAATACTTTTTTATAGGCAGTTGTTAGCACTCACAGATCACGGAATTCTGGAGGCTGATGACGATGATGATGATCTTGTTGTTACCTCTCAACATGAGGTGGGCCACATGGCTCTCCCATCCACCTTGTTGTTGCTTATTAAAATAAATTAATGACTTAAAAAAGTGTGTAAATGTAGATAGTATGGAGAGGTTTTTAACGTCCCAAAAGTTAGGAGACAAGTGGGATTTGAACCAGCATCCTTCCTAAGTGTCTTCCTTCTTATGTGTGGTAATCACTATCAAATAAATAAACAAAAAGTTTGGAGAGGTATGAGCAAAGGCGATAAATGGTCTTAACTATTGTAATTTTTTTATTATTATTTTGAGTTCCTAAAACTAAATATTATAGCTAATACCCTAACAAGTATTGTACTAGCACTTTAGCTATAGTTGTGGTTTGTGTGTACAGTACAAGCTTAGTAGGTACAAGTGAGTGTTTTTAGCAATAACTTACACACCTATTTAAATGGATTCTAGTAATGATACAGTTCAGGTTCAGTTATTATTATTATAATTAAGTTTGAAGTAATACATAGTATGTGTAAATAAAATTATTCAATTCATCAATGCTGTCGTTTTTATTTTAAGACTCAAGAGTCTAGCTAGACAGTCGTAACATATTTAAACTCGAACCCAAAAAATTAGGACAACAATAGAAATTAGGTAAAACAATTCACGTTGTACCTATGATGTAATTGTAATGCAATTCGTAATTTTATTTTGATAACGTAGGTAACCTAGGTACTTCTTGATTTTATATTATTTACAAAAGTCTTGGAACTACAAAATAGATAAACATACATGTAAGTATTTGGAAAACCAATATTATGAATGTGAGTTCCCTTTTGTTATCTTTTTCTAGGTGAACCACTAAGTATTGTTTTATTATTAAGTATAATATTTATTTTATTTTAAATCTACCTCACGATTTTAGTGCTGGGAGGACTTAATACTAATAGCATTGTCTGCCAATATTGTGGATGATTTAGTAGGTAATCTTATTCAAGCTTTTAAAAAAGTAGGCAGGCACGGGTACCTACTACCATATTAATACCGACTGAGCTGCAGAGAAATCTCTGAGCTGTGAACGCTGATAAAATTAACGAAACACGCCGCGTCATAGGGGGGGAGTGGTAGGTAGAAGACGAAAACTAGTGGGAGAACTACGAACTACACGCTTCACCTCGCATTTAAACAGCATACATAGTAAGAAACCGTGAGTCGAACACATTTTTTTTTGGAACGCAACGCAAGGTTGTCCTCACCGATTGAAACATGGAAGTGGCCGAACTTGATATTGTAATACTTGGTGCGACCGGTTTTACCGGAGTTCATGTTGTAAAGTGCTTATCAGAAACAGTTGATTTTAAATGGGGCATTGCTGGACGTTCACCAGAAAAACTTCAGAAATTGGTCGACGATTTAAAAAATAATGGTAGGTAAGGTTAAGATTAAGATACCTAGCAGTACCTAAATATTACCACACACTGTGCTATCAATTTAATAAAAAAAAAAATACGGGTTGCACTCCGGGAGTGCCGGCAGAAGTGAAAACTTGATTATTAACGTAGGAACCCTAAAAGTTGTTTATTTTATCAAGTTCCTCAATGTAGTAAAACCCCAATCAAAGTCCTAAGGAACCCTAAAAATTTTAGCATTATCAAGCTCCTAAGTGTAGTTGAAATTCCAATCAAAGTGCTAAGGAACCCTAAAATTGTTTACATAATCAAGGTCCTAAGTGTAGTTGAAAGTCCAATTAAAGGCCTAAGGAACCCTAAAAGTTGTTTATTTTATCAAGTTCCTCAATGTAGTAAAACCCCAATCAAAGTCCTAAGGAACCCTAAAAATTTTAGCATTATCAAGCTCCTAAGTGTAGTTGAAATTCCAATCAAAGTCCTAAGGAACCCTAAAAATGTTAACATTATCAAGCTCCTAAGTGTAGTTGAAACTCCAATCAGTCCTAAGGAACCCTAAAAGTTGACCACTTAATCAAATTCCTCAATGTAGTAAAACCCCAATCAAAGTCCTAAGGAACCCTAAAAATTTTAACATTATCAAGCTTCTAAGTGTAGTTGAAACTCCAATCAAAGTCCTAAGGAACCCTAAAAGTCGACCATTTAATCAAATTCCTCAATATAGTATAACCCCAATCAAAACCCTATACGGAACCCTAAATTTTACGTAAAGCCAAATCCTCAACGGGTCGGAACCGCTAGAAGGGACCTTGTCGCGCGACCTACAAGTAGGTCCTAAATGAAGTAAAACGGCAGACATAGGAGGAGGGGGTTCTGGGGGGCTAAGGGGGGTCACAGCACGGCTCGCTTCGCTCGCCGCGCTGTTCCCCGTGGTCGCGTGGCGGCTCGCTTCGCTCGCCGCGACGCTCCCCCCGGGTTCAGGAAGAGGGGGTTCTGGGGGGCTTAGGGGGGTAACAGCACGGCTCGCTTCACTCGCCACGCTGTTCCCCGTGATCGCGTGGCGGCTCGCTTCGCTCGCCGCGACGCTCCCCCCGGGTTTCGGAGGAGGGGGTTCTGGGGGGCTTAGGGGGGGTCACAGCACGGCTCGCTTCGCTCGCCGCGCTGTTCCCCGTGGTCACGTGGCGGCTCGCTTCGCTCGCCGCGACGCTCCCCCCGGGTTCAGGAGGAGGGGGTTCTGGGGGGCTTGGGGGGAGTCACAGCACAGCTCGCTTCGCTCGCCGCGCTGTTCCCATGGTCGCATGGCGGCTCGCTTCGCTCGCCGCAATGCTCCACTCGAAAAATAAATACAGTAGATCTATAAAATCATGTACCAATGACCACTACTACCTGCCGCGGGCGGCCGCTAGTTCATAAAATCTATAATAGGTATGTACCTATACCTACTACAGTCACGAAAAACGCCTTGGTATGCTTGCTACTAACTATTATCTATTCTGTGACGTTACCGTGTCATAGTAACTACTAGCGTATCTGTAGCGTCTTACGCTTTTTTTCGATTTTTATTATGAACTCTACGTTGTAGTCTTAGGGTACATTTCTGCAAAAAATCCGTCCTACGCTTTTTCGATCAGGGTCACGTGATCCTGACGCGAGTTTAAGTTTTTATACCCATTCAGAAAGTGCTCAACGCCGCTAAAGAAGTTTTCACTTCAAAAAATCTAATACCTGCCTGTTACAAACATTGGTTGGTTTAAGTAACTCATATTATATTCTTACCAGTAGTTCTCGATAACTATCTACCATCTAGGTACTCTACCTACCTGTCTACCAACCCAAGATGGTGTCAAATCTCATGAGTTCAATCGACTAAGCGTTTCTTAAGAGCCCAAAAGCACGTACAAAAATGTAGGTATAAGTAACCTTAGGTAGGTACAATTTTTTAAATAAGTAGGTACCTACCTACTTAATCTATCATAAGTACCTACCTTCTTAATCTATCATAAGTACCATAATAAATACTTAACTAATTAGGTACCGTAAATATTGAAACTGGGTTGTTGCCTACTATCAGAGGGGTTTGTCCTAACATTCGTCTTTTGTTATACGTTGTAACCACATTGACACGCGTGAATAAATTAAATAGGGCATCAGTTGACTTTAAAATACCTATTAGACTTTAAATTACCCACAGATATTACGTAACTAGCGAAGACAAAGTTAGTACCTTTGAAGGTTAAGCCTCCTTCAAAGCTTAAAATAATGACCTCTCACAAAACAATGAAAAATATCTGAGGTATACCTGGGGCCTAATTCTCGGGCCGATCTCGATCATTTTGCAATTTTATTTTATTGCTTCTTTTCACAACCCCGCACTTTTTCACCGTTTTCCGTATATCGTAGCTGTCGAGGCTTTTAAGATGAGGTCGTTGATGAATTACTCAAGGAAATCTGCCATTCTCTCTTCGAAAAGAAGCAATAAAATAAAATTGCAAAATGATCGAGATCGGCCCGAGAATTAGGCCCCAGGCCTTGCCTTGTTAGTACAAGTCAGGAATATTAAGACTGTTTATAAGGTAAGTTATGTAGGTACGCATAGTTTGGAAGTAAGTATGTATACATACTTCGACAAGAAAAAAAACAAAAAAATCTATTGAACAGTTTAGGTACCTACCTACCCTATATACAAATACAAATACAAATAATTTTGTATTTGTATTTGTATTTGTACCTATTATTTTATTCCACAGGTTTGGACGTATCAAAGATTCCTGTTTTCAACGTGGACGTGAATAACAAAGATTCACTTAGGCATACCACAAGGCAGGCTAAAATTCTTTTAAATTGCGTTGGTCCGAACACAGTTTTCAGCGAGCAAATAGTAGAAGCATGCATCGAATCCAGGACGCATTATATCGACATATCCGCAGAAATAAAGGTTAGTTGACCAATAAAAATACATGATCTAGGTATCTAGTTCTAAAGAATGGTCTAGGTAGCGCCCGCCTTCCGATCTTAAGGTGGGTTCAAATCCAGTCGTGAACCAGTAATTTTTCTGTCGAAAAATGTGTGTGCACTATGTCAGTACTTTCAAACGGTGAAGGAAAACATCTTGAGGAAACCGGCGTGTGTCGTAGAACTTAAAAAAGTTCGCACAACAGGTGTCAAGCTTCACGCAAAAAGGGCCTACTTGCGGAAACCAAGTGCGGATGATGAATTTGCCATGTAATTACCATGAATTTGATCTAGTTAACTTGTAGATTATGTTCTTTTTTTAAATTTCTGACTATAGTATACCCACCTTATAATTTGGAAATGCAACGAAACTAAAAAAGGTATCAATGCAGATCACGAAGAGAATCACGTCAGAAAGAAACAACTTATCAGGTAAGACCTAATTACCTAGTTCATAAAAAAATGCTCTTTGCTTTTTAGCACATATTGGATTTGTATCGAAAATATCATAAAGCTGCTGAAGATGCTAACGTGTTGATAATACCATCATGTGGTTTTGCTTCCATTCCGGCTGCGTCCGGGCTTCTGCATTTGGAAGAACAATTTAAAGGTAAGGTACCACTTATTGATATCAAATAAAATGATGGTAGTCTTCTTCTTATCATGTCACTGGTGACACTGGTTATTTCAAAACAAGTGTGGTGAAGGCAAGTCCGCTAATAATAGGCCACCAGTGCTCTATGGAATGGAGTTAGGAAAAGCATTTTTAGCAGACTGCGTCGAAGCAAAATGGGGGATTCACATCTTCTGTCTCCAGTGTTGCAAAAGCATAAAAGTAAAAAACGTTGAACTTGCCAGCTAAAAATCGGGAGAAAACGGGAGATTTTTAGCAATAAGCGTAGTTTTTTCCTTTATGGCTTCCTTTTAACCAATTAGTACATTCTGGTTTTATTTCCCACTCCTTTTTATAATTTTGCGAGTATTTTTTACGTTTTACACTACTAGTACTTGGTATATCATTATTAGAGACATCACCATCAGATTCGGAATCTGACATCGTAAAACACAACAGTTATCAAAGAACTCACAACAGAACAATACAAGTGTATTCAATTAAATGAACGAACAATCAATACAATAATAAACTACTTACCGACTTGGCAAGTAAACTACATCATTCGGGCGGGATATAATATAACCCGAACAAAGTTGGGTTCTGCAATTTTCTCACAGACAATAATAAACTCTATTCTAATGTGTTTCAGTGCAAGTTGCTGGGCATAATTAGACGTGGTTCGAAGCATTTAGGGAAGTTCCCGTGCATAGAGAAGATGTGCTAAAGAATTGTATTGTGTTGCCGTATTTAGAATATTTTTTCCATTTTACTTTGAATTACCATTTTTATTTTGACATTAGTTGAAAATGCAAAAAGTCGGGAGATAGGATTGCTAAATCGGGATATCGGGAGACCATAGCCAAAATCAGTAGATCTCCCGATAAATCGGGAACTTTTGCAACACTGTCTGTCTCTTTCAAATCTGCTCCTGCTCTTCTAGTATATTTTTTTAGAACAAATTTCAATCATCTATTCATCTATAATTATTTTTTTCAGGTTCACTGAATGCGGTCGAATGCTATGTGGAATTAGATATTCCGAAAAGAGCGTATTTCCCCTGGCCTGGAAACTGTCTGGTACACTACGGAACATGGGAGTCTTTGGTTCATGTGCTAAGAAATATGAAGGAATTCATACGATTGAAACAGGAAACCTTCCCCGAAACAATTGGAGAAGTTCCGCAAGAAATGAAGAGGTGAATACCTACATAATAATATTTTTTGAAACTGCATACTTTTTGACGAGGTACCCAGAATACCTACGTTTACTTGCAACAAAAATAATGTTAAATATACCTACTCCATCAGCTATTTATGCCCACTCCACATTCACACGAGTATCTCCTGAGAACGCGAGAATACAGCGAGAAGCGTGAATGTAGAGCCGACAATGCTCCCGTTCTCGCTGCGTTTTCCACTTTTCATCGGTTTTTTGGCACGAGACAAAGACCGCGAAAATGCGAGAACGGGAGCATCGGATCTACATTCACCGTTCTCGCGGTATCTTTCGTTCTCCGTAGAATCTTGTTATGATTCTCGCTGAGATTCTTATGTAAGCGTAGAGGGCTCTTGTATATATCTAGTTGTATATATTACTACGTATTTATTTATTTCCAGGGGTTTTTTTCACCGCAACCTAGGGCGGCTGTGGTATCCATACCCTGGCCCAGATGAAAATGTAATGGAGTTTTCAGAAAGATACCTAAATAAATACCAAAATAAAAGGCCTGTCCTCTTCAAAATGTACACAACAATGCCCCTCCTCATTCACTTGATCATAGTACCGATTATGTACCTGTATTACTACTTGTGCTATTTGAAATGCTTTAGCAACTTGTTATGGAGGTACCCACGATTCTTCACAGCGGGATACATGTCCCACAAAGGACCATCGGAAAAAATGATGCAAGCTGTAAAATACAGTTTTACGTTGATTGGCAAAGGTTGGGATGATAGCGTGGAAGATTTTTCCAAACCAACGAACAAAGTTTTAAAATCTAAGGTAAAAAACTAGATAATTACATTAAACAGTTAAATAGTAGGTAGCTAGGTACATTGCGTGTGCAATTTACGCTATTGTTTCTCGAGATAATAGGTTTAATAGGTATACCTAGTACCGGTACCTAGGGACAAAAATATTTAGTAGGTAAGTACTTTCTTTTTGTATTGGGCTATGCAGTAAATGTTTTTAAATAAGTACCTACCTACAAATACTTATAGAGGTAGGACCTTACCTACCTAATTAAATTAAAATAAAGAGAAGATAGTTTATGAATGCTGCATAAATTGTTTTTTAAATTCAAACACTGTCTTCTTTCAGTAAAATGTTCCATCTACAATATCCCTCCATGTGGCATGGCATATCTGTGGGACGCCCTGTGTACCAAATAATGAACCTATTTTAATTATTTTGGTTTCAAGGTATCATCTAACGATGTCTACAAAGCAACGGCTGTAGCTATGGTGTCCTCCGCCGTGACATTGTTGAAGGATCGACCGATAATGCCAAGGTAAGAATGACTTCTAGCAAGAGGTACTTTCTTCTTGGTCGTTTCGTAATCACACAGGTGACTCTCCATACAAACGTAGTCCCCTATTTCCTCCCTAGATAATGCCTCTAGATTTATCTCTAGGACCCTCATATGATTTATATGAAATATGAATTGGAGGTGATATTTTCTTTATCAATAAGTTTCTGAAAAAAAGGAAAACATACGAGCACGTATAAAGCAGATCTGGATTTTATGAGACAAAATGGTTACCCCTAGAGTCATTATCCAGGGAGGAAATAGGGGACTACGTTTGTATGGTGACTCGCCTGTGTACTTTGTACTTTCGCTTGCTTTCGTTCTTTTGGTATAAAATACTGCGATAATTAGGTATATATGCTGATTTAAGATCTACATTAGGTACTTTATTAATAGTTAAGTAATAAGTACCTATTTGTACTGTAAATATAGGTATTGCAATGCTGCAAAATTTACTGTAAATTGTATATAACTAGGCTTTCTAGGTCTTTAAAACCGCGATAAGTAAGTAGGTAAGCATGCTGATTTAAGATCTACATTAGGTACCTACTTTATTAATAGGCAAGTACCTACCTATTTGCCGTGTAAATATACGCAGGTACATTGCATTGCTGCGAGTTTAATCTTGCTTACGAATTTTACTTTCTAGTGCTGCCGACTACCCTACCTACGTCTAATAAAGTCTTCATTTTGTTTTCAGGGGTGGTGTGGTCAACGTAGGTGCGGCTTTTCGTGGAACTAAACTGGTCGACAGGCTCATGCATTACGGAATTACTTACGAGTTATTATCATGATAGTGGAGGTGACCTAGTTTTTAATTTCAAATCAATTTGTTTACTATTGAAAAAAGAAACAGAGCCATCTAGGTTTTTTCTATGGAGTGCTCGACTTGGTTACTGCTTGTCCTACTCCTACTTCTGTGTTATGTAGGTGGTCGTGGTGGTAGCATGTATTTTGTTCGTTAGTCTAAAGTTAGTGTCATACATTATAACTATACTTGTAGGTACCTAAATTGACCTACTAAATTATTTAAAGATAAGAATAATAAAAATGAAATAAGCAGCGATATTGAAGCTTTTTTATTAAGTTCCACCTTTACAATTTACAATTAGATCCCCACCCATCTGCTAGCAACGCTAGCAAGCATAGAAACCAGTCAAAGAATATGTAGTTGCGGATATAAAAAGGTAAATGCAAGAATCCTTGGGTAGATGCTTAGACAATTTAGATCTAAATTGTCTAAGGGTAGATGACATCTGGATTTCAAATTAATTCATCCGCTTATGTATACTAGCTTAAAATTCGCGAATTAGTAGAGTACATTAATCTTTCTGTTTTCCGCCGTTTTGCTAATTTCGGGAAGAATTCTCTCAGGCAAATGAAGAGATGTTGGACTTGGACTAAGCAAGGACGAATGTTTCCAGCGCCAGTTAAAAACTTTAAAAAAATCGATGAATGGGTGTCAATGTCAATGGGGTGAAATATTTTTGTAACTGTCAATGTCACGGAATTTTATTTACGAGAATTGCGACAAACAGGAATTCTTGAGTTAATTTTTCGACAAATTAACTAGAATTACGGAGATTCTAGTGGTTGATTCTTTGGTTTAAAAACAACAGCATAAGGTGTGCTACTTTATGATTTCTGTGTTTCGAATGGTGAGTACTCGTTCGCTGTTGTATTGGTGGATACACTCGGATATTTTGTCCATGATCTCATACCTACTCCCATTTTTATTTGTCATAGCATCTTAAGAATTCGTGTTGTAGTCTTGTCCCTTTTAAGTATCACGGTCAACCACCTTCTGTTACCATGTTCTTCTGTATTGCAAAAAGTATAAATAAAGAAAAGCATTGATTTTCTCAAGTTGGATGAGTCATTTTCCTGTTAGGAGCTCCTCTAAAACAGCAGTTTTTGATTAGAATTCATGATCATCATCATTAATTAAATAAATATTAATCTTTTTGCATCTTGCTTTGAAAACAAGATCACTTTCACAAGAGCAACTCAAAAAGCTGGTCTGGAGCTGTTGTCTGGCAAAAATCGAATGATTTGTTTTATTGGTTGATTGACAATAAAATATTCCTGATTATTTATATTTATGACATAATTTTCATTACAGGTGAAAATTTAGATAAAAATGGCGTCAACTAACACCTTGCAAAAGGCCATTGACCTCGTTACAAAAGCTACAGAGGAAGATAAGAATAAAAACTATGAGGAAGCCCTACGTCTCTATGAGCATGGTGTGGAGTACTTTCTTCATGCTGTCAAGTATGAGGCTCAGGGAGAAAGAGCCAAGGAAAGCATCAGGGCTAAATGCCTGCAATACCTAGACCGGGCTGAAAAGCTCAAAGAATACCTAAAGAAAGACAAAAAGAAGAAGCCAGTAAAAGATGGTGAATCTAAGAGTGAGGACAAAAAAAGCGACAGCGATAGCGACTCCGATGACCCAGAGAAAAAGAAACTCCAGGGAAAGCTTGAAGGAGCAATTGTTGTTGAAAAACCTCATGTGAAATGGAGTGATGTTGCTGGCTTAGAAGCTGCCAAAGAAGCATTGAAGGAAGCTGTGATCCTACCTATTAAATTCCCACACCTGTTTACTGGAAAAAGAATACCGTGGAAGGGTATCCTACTTTTTGGACCCCCTGGTACTGGTAAATCATACCTAGCCAAAGCTGTGGCCACTGAAGCTAATAACTCCACATTCTTCTCAGTATCATCATCAGACCTTGTTTCTAAATGGCTGGGTGAATCTGAGAAGTTGGTGAAAAATCTCTTTGAACTTGCTCGTCAGCACAAACCTAGCATTATATTCATTGATGAAGTTGACTCCCTTTGCTCCTCTCGCTCTGACAATGAATCGGAATCAGCTCGTAGAATCAAAACTGAGTTCTTGGTGCAGATGCAGGGTGTTGGCAATGATATGGATGGGATATTAGTGTTGGGAGCTACAAATATACCTTGGGTACTTGATGCTGCTATCAGAAGGCGATTTGAGAAGCGTATCTACATAACTTTGCCTGAAGAGCATGCTAGGTTAGACATGTTCAAGCTGCACTTGGGAAACACCAGGCACATGTTAACTGAACAGGACATGAAAGTCCTAGCATCAAAGACGGAAGGATACTCTGGAGCTGATATCAGTATTGTTGTACGTGATGCTTTGATGCAGCCTGTACGAAAAGTGCAATCGGCTACACATTTCAAGAAAATAACCGGCCCATGCCCAACTGATCCCGATACTATTGTGAATGATCTCTTAACTCCTTGTTCTCCGGGTGAAGCAGGAGCAATTGAGATGACCTGGATGGAAGTCCCCGGGGACAAACTTGGTGAACCACCGGTCACAATGTCTGATATGATGAGGTCGTTAGCAACTTCCAAACCAACTGTCAATGATGAAGATATGACTAAGCTTAAAAAGTTCATGGAAGATTTTGGACAGGAGGGTTAAATGTTCGAGGTTTATGTGGTCATCGAATTTGTCCAATAATAATGTATATTTTCGATTGTATGTAATTATGAAGCACAGTGCCTATGTACACTACATTCAGCATCAGATGTTGGTATATCTGAAATGTTTGCTGTAAGAGCGACTAATGCGACGACCAAACCAAAATGTTCCATCTAATTTGGCGTTTTCGCGCACTATAGCGATAAGTGTTCTGTGGGTACTTTCAGGAACTACGGCGTCTTCTATTATTATCCTGTGTATACCAGTTTTGTTGAAGGCGTTGGTTTAGCCTGCACTTTGATTAATCTAATGTTACGACGCTTGCTAATTTAAATTTGAGCTGTTGAATATTCACCTTCATTTGATGCAGGCTGTACAATAACACATCATAAGTGTGTTCTTTCTTAAGCACATTGTTATAAGATTTTTTCTGATTAAATAGACATGATCTGGCTTTGCGAAATATACATGCAATATCATTATTATCTCATGAATTAAATATTAGAGTCTGTTCAGAAAGAGAACCGTCTTGGTATATGAGAGCGCAGCTGTGCATAATTACCTTTTTTGTTTAGTGGGCAATACAATAGCGCGTCTGTTGCGTTTTAATCCTATCACAACTAAGTGTACTATTCCTTGTTTTTATGATGCAAAATGCTGTCAGAAAGAAAGGGATGAGCTGCCAAATAAAAATCGAAACGTTAGTTCACAATTTGGCCACGACGGCTCTCTTTCGGAACAGACTCATCACATTATTTGTAGAACTGTCAAAATAAATCTTACAATTGAATATTGCTGGTCAGAAATAAAACCATGACAATAAATTCAAACTACTTGGAATTCTGTATTTTTTATTTTTCTGTAAGTATTTTTTTACCGTTTATATTGCGTATAAATATTGTGTAGGTGGGTAAATGTTTTCTTATTCTCAAAAAAACATAAAGATACAATTTCCTATCATAAGTAAGTACATTATTTTTCTGTAGCTTTGTTTTTATTTTTATCTGCATGTCCATTCCAGGTAAAATAAACTGTTTTATGAGGACTATATTGTATTTGCTTAAAATAATTATGTTTTATATCGCTTTTGTATAGTTTCGTAGTTTTCTTCATACTAAATGTTTCGAAAAAAAATAGGTGAATACTTGAATAGATAAAATAATTGTTGTGATAAGATTTTGCGTGGAAATTGTTAAGGTTTTCGCTTAGTGCTTTTAAAAGAGCTACATATTTACATAATATTATATTTTTATTACCAACATTAGAGTGTCATTAAGTTTCATTTAGGTTTAGTTAAATGATACTGGTTTTTCTATGATATAATTAAAATTAGGTCTGATTAATATTTCATCTTCAAACTGAATTATTCATTATATCCCTGCATTGTTTTATAAATTGTTATTTAAGAGATTAAATAAAATAAAATAATAAATATTATTTTATTAATAATTCTACAAGAGGGAAAGGTAATAGGTACACGGTGCAATTGGGTCTGTTCAAAAATAGGTTTCTGCCTTGTCTTGATAGAAAAGTTTATTTATATAATGTATTCGAGTTAAATTATATTTATTTACATTACATATTTTGTTAAAGTTTATCACATTATTAAAACAAACAAGTTATTATTCTTATCCAGATAATAAGTGTGATTGAAGGCCGGCCCCATGCGGATGAATTCATTTCTGCAACGATAAAGTACATTTTAGTAAATGGTAGGCTTTACCTTTGTAATGTACCTAATTCAATAAATATTAGGTATAGTCGGCTGCCCATAGATGTAAGTCATGTAACTGCAATATAATTTTGGGTGACACAAGATGCAATATTGTTTTTACAAGGTTTTTTTTACCTACTCACTGATTTCAGATTTCACTAAAATCAGTGAGTAGGTGAACTAATTTCATGAGTTTTTGTTGTGTGTTTAATTACGACCACATAACCAATAACCATCTTGAAAGCTATGAAAGATTTATTTGAAAATCAGGTTTTTGTTGACCCGATCATCTGTAGTATGTACAGTGTACACACCTACTGTAACTGTTCGTTCCCGCCTATGATTTCCGATGCTTGCAACGCATTTAAGCTTCATCCGAGGTTTGGTGGGTGCTCGTAGACCGAGGGTCGATACCAGGAGTCCTTGAGCCGCGGGCTTAGCTCCGTACGCAATCAGCCATGATCTATCGGTCACCTGGACATAGATACATTCAAGAATAATTAAAAACCTCGAGAACCAGCCCCCTATTTAATAAAGCTGACAATTCGACATAATATATTATGTCAAAAAGCGACAAAATTGTGGAATTGTCGCGCCTTTGTGACATATTTGTAACTTTTATCAATAGCCTAAGCGCGACAATTCCACAAATTTGTCGCTTTGTGACATATGTTTGTGACATACTCTATGTCAAATTGTCAGCTTTATTAAACAGGGCCCAGGGCGTCAGAAATTCTGAAACTCCACCAATCTGCATCAGTGTCAGTGGCCGCAGAATGAATACAAAGTGAGTTTGTGGGCAAACACTATGCTTCATCGTACCTTGAAGAAACGACAACCTTTGGGGAATGAAGGTTCTAGAATGGGAACCACATGCCAGCAGATGATACGTAGGATGCCTCTTTTGACTAGATCGACGAAATTGTTAAGATCGCGGGAAGTCGGTGGATGGAAAGGGCTCAGAATCGTTCTTCCTGGAAATGTGTAGGGGAGGCCTATGTCTAGCAGTGGACTTTTTCAGGCTGATGATGATTATGAGGATGATATGGAGAAGGTTTAGGGTCGTTCTTGGAAAAGTTATGGGGGAGGCCTTCGAGCGTTCCGTAGTAAATCGGTGAAAACGAGCCAACTAACTTTTGTGTAACTTGGTCGGGCGGGGCTACTTCTCCCCGATCTGAAAAATCTTATCAACTTGATCAGTGAAAGACATATTTCTCACCTTCTTTCCATCAATAACCCAGTGCAAGTCTGGCGCGGGGAAGGACTTGGCTGATGAACAGTTCACGTCGAGATCATCCTGCAGCACGTACCCTCGATCTTGGCCGGTGATACGGGGGCTTTCTCGCGGAAAATCTGGAATTAAATAAAATCATGATGGTTTTAGAGTTAGCGGGAAACACATCATAATTTGAGTCAAAATTATTCTATTTTGCAATTTTCTTTTCCGCTACTTGGTTACCTGAGGTACATTCAGAGATTTTGTCATACATATTAGGTAGTTATCAAGCAGAGAAAATAAGCGTTTGCGTGATAGTTACCTACTAGCTGCACGTATTTGTCTGCAAAAAATGTTTGCTGCTTCATAAATGTAGCTACGCAGCTACGCCGCTACGAATCAAAATGTTTTTTTTAAACTCATCTTTCACTACATAACCAAGTTAAATAAAAATACACATTCAAATTCCTAAATAAATTAAATATAGCACACACACACAACTGTGACCGCAATCAACACTTGACAGTCACGTGATCACTTTTCTTTGAACTTTTATGGTTAGCCACCCAATTAGTAGCTTCAACGGTTTTATTTCATCCTGTCGTATTTTAACGGCTGTACGGTTCGTATAGCAAGACAAAATGGCAGACCATCCACAGTTTACGCTATTTATCGCTGACTGTAATGCCATAAATGTTTCGCTATTTTATATTTCATTCCTTGGCAACCATACCTATTGGCTTTGTTTAAGCAATGGTCTTACATCAAACACTCTGATTCGTAGCTACCTATAAAAATACCAGGAAGTATTTTTACCTCATAAACAGAAATGACGGTGCGTAAAGGAAAATGATGAGCCATTACTTTTATGTTTCAATTTTGCTAGCTGAATTGAAATTGGGTTCGAGAGCCGATTGACGTTAAAAAGGAGGCATCGTGCCGAACGTTAAATCGTGATCACATCATAACCTTTGGAATCCTACTCCTTTTGGGTAGCAAAACTTTTGACGCTATTATGCAGAAAGCAGGTTACCAGCGCCGCCAGCGCGCCGGTTGATTACCTTACTTATCACCTAGCTAGTGTACAGTATGATATCTACCGTTAGGAAACATGAGCAGATCATTATTCTTATAATTTTAGTTATTACCAAAATTCTCGCAAGCTTAGATCCTATTAAGCCTACCTATCTCTATCATCATCACCTGTCTGAAGAAGTCCACTGCTAGACATACACCTCCTCGATACATTTCCAGGAAGAATAATTCTGAGCTGTTTGCATCGACCGACTTTTTGTGATTTCAACAATGTCGTCAGTCCATCGGCCTATACATTCGTAGCTGGCCTATCTCACAATGGCAATAGAACCAGCACCTTTTTGCAACACATCACTCTAATCCTGCTGCCGTGTATGGCCGGTTGGCTTTCTTAGGAGCTTGTAAGCGCTGGAAAAACATACGATAAAGTGCCTACGCCGGCAACCTGTTTTACATATAATTGCAGTCTGAGATACGCTATCTCCGTAAGTGTAACGGAAGAATAAACATTTTCTTTCGTGTTACGCACAGTTACCTGATTTTATGGCGTTAGGGTATTGCAGTGACTTTATTGTTGGACGTCTATAGCGAATTTCGTATTGGTATTAATGTTAGTTATTCATCCCAAAATGTGCGAGCGAGATGTATGTAATATGATGATGTATGTAATACCATAATGTATATGATAGATGGCGGTCTTCATCTTAGTGTGATCTTAAGTTGGGCAGTACCATTTTGTGGTAAGCTTTTTGATCGATTACTATAAAAAAAAAACAAAAAGGACATAATCTATGCATTATATATTTTTATACTTATTAATATTTAAAGTCCTGAATCCGATTTAATTGTCGAGCTTCTGACTAAACCTGTGGTGCAGGGTGACCCACTATATTATAATACAAGGTGTATCTAAATATGTGTACTATGCGAAGGTGGGGGGTTTCAGACCACAATGGTGATCAGTTGTGGGGGGGAGAAAATTAAAAATTCCTATTTTCAGTTTCCCATACAAAAATATTTAATTTCATAATGCCTAAATAAATTGACAACCCTATCCTTGTAACCCCTTGACCCCTTGACCTACTACCTCTGTAGGTCTATTACTACTACCTACTACCTCTGTAGCTGAGTTTAGGGTTGTCACTTTGTATAAAGTCAGCTGTTCATGTTGAAACTTCGTTGCAGTTTTTTTCAGAGATACCAATCGAAGTTCGAAAAGTCGTTGAACAAAAGTTGTTCCCCGAGGGGTGGAAATTCACCCCCCTTCGGGATAGTACACATATTTTGATACACGTTGTATATTATACAGACCAAAGCATGTATAATATTATACCTGCTTTGCTACTAATTAATAGACCTTGCTGCACTTGCTTTATGATAGTAGTAGGTTCTTGACTCGCCAGCTAAATTTCTGGATTCTGCCTCTAGCTCAAGACTACATTAATTGGTCAAGGAACTTACAATATACTTCCATGAAAGCTTCCGCCTGTGCTGAATGGAAAGACGGCGCTTCTTCAGAAACTTCGCATCGGTACAACCCTCGTGACTTCAGCGTCAGCTCCCGGAGATGAACACGGCGGGCTGTTGACTTTTCCAACTGGAAGTTTTTCGGGTTAAAAGTAGCACAATCTATATTTGTTCCGTATTTCACATAAATCTATCCAGTGGTTAGGGCGTGATTGAACCACATACGTAGTCTGTGCTGGTTTGAGGATGATAATACGTCTTCTTTTTTTCAAGCACCAAGCAGAGATGCTCTCATTGCGGTGTTCCGATTTGAAGGGAGTGCGTTTTTCAAAAAAGATGCTACTGTCTAGTCTTTGTTATGTTTAGTTAAACGATGCACCATCATTGAAAACTATAAAACCTTGCTTTAGTCTTCATATAATCTGAGATAAAAACAGATCCCAAATCATGGATGATCGATAAAAAAATTTTTTACACATCTATATTTATAAAAGAAAGTCGTGTTAGTTACACTATTTATAACTCAAGAACGGCGGAACCGATTTGGCAGAAAATTTGTGGGGAGGTAGCTTAGAACCGGGAGAAGGACATAGAATACTTTTTATCCCGAAAAAGCAACGGGAACGGGGTGTTACGGGAACGGGCGAGCGAAGCCGCGGGCGGCCACTAGTTCTTGATAAAACAAGTTTTTCTTCATACTAAAACTCATGACGAACAAAAATTTACTTATTGAAAAAAGCAGAATTCAAGCAAATATTCATAAAGAAAATTGAAAAATGACTCGATCAATTAACTCCGAGTTGACTGTCAGATAAATACGTGGATCCCTCAGTAGGTAAGTATACTTACATCAACTTTAACCCCTTCGAGTCTGTGCGCGTGCTGTGGCGGCCTCAACCGCGGCATGTATCGGTAGAACTCCTCATTATCGCGGTACCACTTTACAGAGTACAACCGACCGCCCTCCAGATCGTACTCGCAAGAAAGGGTCACTGACTCCCCTCGCTGCTTCAGCGCTGGCACTGTGATGCCTACCACTCGGAGGCAAATGGAAACTGAAAATAAATTATAAATGGAACGCCTGGTTATCATTATCCAATTGTTGGCCATTGGCCTCCTATCATTTCTGCAATTATTTGAGCCCTCTTTGTCTCGATTGCATGCCCATTATTGTCACTTCGACTGCTGGCGGAAGGTAATAATAATGATAACTTGTAAAGTAAAATTATAATACTATACAGGGTTTAAAAAAGGATCCCAGAACCTTGAGGTATTTCTTTTTTAATGGATAACTGAGCAAAGCGAAAGATAAATGTTAGCATAAAAAAACTGTGATTTATGGAAATTTCGTTTACTGAATTAAATTTATGAAATATGAACGTCTAAGTTTAGTTTTTAGGGTGGTATTTTTACACCCTATAATATATGCATAATTTCTTTAAAAGAAACGCATCTTCTTCTTCTTCTTTCGTATCGATGTTACAATCATTAAAGCCACTTCGACCAGAAAAAAAACGAAAAAAGAAAGATAGAACCGCATCAATAATCACAGACGTGAGATTTATTTCGTTTCAAATAAAAATTAAAATTATTTATATTTTATGATTATAATTATTATTTATTTAGAATGCTAGTTGTTTTTATTCATAGTTTGTGTAATATTGAAAAGTTTTTCATAAAATTTCATTCTATTACGGACTGCACCACGCAATCATGAATAGTAACCATCAAGAAATTACAGCTATGAAAATGTTTTTGTGTACTTCTAATAAAATTACCTTTTACAAACGCGAACAAAAAGAAACAAATCGAAACAGCACGATCCATAATTGCACGTCACCAGACACGCAACTTGAATATTTCGCCAACTTTTATTCCGTTGAGTTCATTAAAAATCATTTTAGTATTCAAAACTACTTTTTTATTGCAAAAGTTTCGCTGCAAATATAGCGAAAAAAACCGAAATACGTGCGTATCGTAGCCGATTCCGAATGCAACTGTTGCTACGAAGCAGAGCTACGCGGCTCTACGGAGCTACGAAGTATTCTAAGAGCTGAGAGCACAGATGGTACGTTATTATGCCCGAAATATTAATTCGTTTGGTTACTTATGGTAATAACTTGCAAAGCAATGTGAGTTTTGGAAGGAACTACTGGGTTATATCTCATAATACCGAACTGTTTCTACGAAGCTATAGGTCTACGAGTCTCTACAGTCAAAGAGAGGTCCGTGCATTAGATAATTATTTAAAAATAGAGTTTCATTAGTAAAATAAAATAAGATTCTTGATAAAAGAGGTTTTACGTGCGATGTTAATTTATTTCAAACATTTCACTAATCCACTGGTCAGTCACTACTATTAAGGCCTGCGCACACCTAGGACGATGGCGATGGTGATCAATGAAACTCTAAATATCGCTGTCAAATTTGACAGGCTTCACTGATCACCATTGCCAGCAATCTAGGTGTGCGCAGGCCTTAGACTTCATTTCTGTCAAGATGACAGATTGTCTGATGTCATTCAGTAAAATTAAGATAAAAAGAATTATAAAAGGTGAAATTAACGCAATGAGCTTTGACTCTATAACCATTCGTTGGTAGCGAACCAGCTCTGCGAGTAATTAAATCTATACGGTTTAATATCTCAAAGTGAAATACTTTGTGGCTTCCTTTTCAAATGCTGTATAATAGAACCTTTTTAAGTGGAATGAGATATTAAAGTACCCATTGCATAATGGGAATTTATCTAGAGTTTGCTAGACTTCTGCAGGCTTCTTTCACTGATTAAACTAACGTAGAACCTTCAATTTGGCTAACCAACATGATGCGAATATCTTGTTGGAACTTTCTTTCAAGTCCTACCGTGAACTTGTTCGATGGAACTAGTAAAAAAATAAGCTCTAGTCTGACGGATTTCAGGATTTTTATAATAGTTAATAGTAGATGCCACTTACACCACTAACCGGTAAAGAACACACTGAAAGATAAAAAAATAGTGCCTGTGAGATTCATATTGCGAAAATGTAAGGTGCGTGGTTTTGGTTTACTTCCAATATTTTTTTTTTCAAAAGTGTTTTCTTTTTATGTGCTTGAGTGTTCATATAATTCTACTTGGCTGGCTTAGGAAATGTGTGTAATTGTTTAACCGTTTTTAATAAACCACCCTTAGAGTACCTATAGTAGAGAGCGCAATAAAATGCGAAAAAAATGTATTTTATGCTGTGGTGGTCTAATGATTCATTTTTTCAATTGAACTTTGTCTATCTGAAGGCGGCATAATTTTTTTTGTAACTTGTCAAAACATTTTTTTATTTATCTTATACCTTTAAACGAGAAAATCTTGTATACAGGGTGGAATTTTGTAATGCCACCTGGAGGGAAAGTACTCTTAATACTGCAGATAGAAAATTTTACTCAAAGAAAACATTCCTTTATTTTTGAATAAAAAGCAAACTGCATTCAAAGATTTTCGAAAATTCTCTTCTCCCACACCCTGGAATCGAACCGGCTAAAATCTGAAAAAATTATACCCTGTACTTTTATTGCATCGATCGTTAGGGTCAATTATAAGAATGAAATCTCTCTAACAAACATGATAAATTAAATGAAAGAAAAACCAGAAAATCTTAAATTAATTAAATAATTTACAAAAAATTGTATTATTTTCAAATTTTAAGCTAACATTCCATATTTTAATTGCCTCATACACGTAGCTACGAGTATGTTGCAAAGGAGTCTGCATTACAAAATATGGATGTTAATTAAAGAGCTTTAACTTGACTCATTGAATTTGTAAATAATTAAGTATATTATTATTAAGTAATAAATTAAGTATAGGTACGGGGGTTTTCGGGGACGATAAAACGATTTAGCTAGGATTCATTTTTAGGAAATGTCCCCTTAATTATAGTAAAGTAAATAATCAACTTTATCATAAAATCATAACTCCTAGCGCCATCTGTTGATTAAGTCATAAGTTAGTGGGACAGAGAATGCCATCTATTGACGAGTAGTGAGAGTTATTATTATGTCGGTAAGATCGAAAAATATTAATATTTAATCACAACAACAGTTTACCAAAAAAAAAAATTACCGAGCGATACTCGGGCACCAACTGCTAGTAACTTATTAAGCTAAAGATATTTTGCTAAAATACCTTCTTCTTCTTCTTCACCTTGGTGAGCATGGTGAAGATGGATTGGTGATCGTCATGTTGGCTGTCGGTGCAATGTCCTCGAGAAATGCAGCTAATACCCATTTCCTGTTTCCTTTTGGCGAAGGTCCAAATCTGATCTCACGCTGACGATATTGGGGTCCATGGAGAGGTAGCGCACATTTTCAGGGGC
This sequence comes from Thera obeliscata, assembly GCA_947578465.1. Classification (NCBI taxonomy): domain Eukaryota; kingdom Metazoa; phylum Arthropoda; class Insecta; order Lepidoptera; family Geometridae; genus Thera; species Thera obeliscata. Next base: position 9,201,646 of record OX387928.1, on the reverse strand, counting down.
CTAATTCGCGGGCCGACCGAGATTTTCAATGTCCCATAAATACACATTGGAAATGCACAACCCCGCACTTTTTCTACGTTTTCCGTATATCGTAGCTGTCGAGGCTTCTACGATGAGGTCGTTGATCAATTAGTTAAAGAAATCTGCCATTTTCTTTCGAAGGAAAAGAAGCAATAGAATAAAATTGCAAAATGATCGAGATCGGCCCGAGAATTAGGCCCCAGTTGTGAGATGTATGAACTATTGACAAAAGCGTGACCTGTAGCTTTCAATTATTACTCCAAGCTACTGCCTTTCCTGCACACAAAGAGAATCTTATTAACGAAGTTTCAAATAAGGTTTTAGGAAAATTAATTACACTGCTAATTAATTTTAAATCATTGTACGGATGTTCAAAGGAAATGTTACGTGATTTTTATAGTCTAAATAAAACAAATATAAATATTGTAGACACAACACTATCTAGCCCCAAACTAAGCCGTGCTTGTACCATAGAAACCAGATAGCTGATATTATACTTATTTTTTTCGAAATGCCTTACTTAGAATACACTATAACACCCAAAAAGAGAACAAGCATCTGTGTTTACCACACAAATATTTGTTCTCGGTGGGGATCGAACCCACGACCTACGGCGCAGAAAGCTAAGCTACTACCAACTAAGCTGAGTATTATTACTTGGAGAGAAAACTCCTAAGCAAATCCTAGTCAGGTATATAATGTATTGCGATTCACTTTCAGTAGAATTTCAAAAAAGTTTTCTGTGGGCAGTCTTATAAATCTTCCGAAGTTAATTATTTACATAGCAACTAAAGTATAGGTATCCAGAAACTTAACTGTCGATTTATTTAAATTATCGCTGTTAGGTTACCTGTTTTCGGCGTATTTAATTATGTTTTATTGCGCTAATAATATGTTTTTACGGTAGCAGAGTTACATCAGCAGACAATATCTTAAATTCACCTAGAATTTTTAAAAAACCTTGCAGACACGATGGCTTTTACTAATAATATGACATTTTGTGATTGATTGTTTCTACTCTCTACAGCCTTGCGCACATCTAGCGTGACGGCGATGGCGATCAGTGAAGCGCTGTCAAATATTCATTGATCGCCATATCCATCGCGTTAGATGTGCGCAGGCAAAAATAACAACTCGCGTCAGTTAATTTAGTAAATAATATAATCCTATTGGACTTAAAAACAAGCCAGGAAAAGCCAAGTCTAGGAAGAAAAAAACAAGGCATTCAATTACCTAGCTATCTAGAGGCTTGCTTTATTATTCAAGAACTTGGCTTTTTAATAAGTTTAGTAGTTTTAGTAAATCAGCAGCGTTCCTTCTCTCATTATTTAGGGGTTAAAAGGGAGAGAGAGAATGTTAGGATGGCACTAAATGGGGCTTATGAACGACATCCGAGAGACTTATTCAACAGAGCACTTTTTTATAGACTGGTAATTTAATTTTTAATGATTCTTAAAAAAATATACATTACCCAATAGAAACCATTTTTAATATTTAGTATATACTTACCTGCTAGTATAATGTAGTAAGTAACACTTTTGCGATAGGTATCATTTATGTTTGTTACTAAATAAATCTTTTTAATTCTTAATATTAATAATATAACTACATTTAATTTCAGAGTTATTATTAAAAGCAAGTCACGGTTATATGTCGAGGCATGGTAGTCATCTCCATAATCAAACTCATCTGTGTTATAATGACTAGTTTTTATTAAAACCGCGTTTTATTACTCTCTCTGCGAATATTTTTAATGAAATTACGAGGCGGTAAGCATGGTATTTTAATGTTCACTAATTAAATTATTAATTTCTGTGGAAGGAACTATATTCGGGGGTTTTATTGCATGCATGCTTCATTTCAACTTTCAACTTTAATTATATTTATGTGCCATTATCAATTGTATTGTATAAAATGCTGTCTAGCATTAAGCTTTATTTTTGTACAAATTTTGGTGCAATAAAAAGTTAGGTTAAATAAAAGTTCAACTGCCGAAACTATTTCAAAATACTTATAGTAATTGAAGTATCCATAACTAATATGCCAACGTCTCTCTGATTTTCTTTTCATGTTATTACGCTGTAGTCACTGCCGAAAATAATCATGAGTGGTCGTTGTCAATGAAGGCCTGCGCACACCTAGGTCGCTGCCGATAGCGATCAGTGAAACGCTGTCAAATTTGACAGTGTTCCACTGATCGCCGACGCCAGTGACCTAGGTGTGCGCAGGTCTATCAAACCCCATTGAATATGATTAATTGACTGAAGAACTGTATGAAGATCAGATTACTGTCCCCATAGCAATAGTCGTTGATTACATTATACATTCATCGGTAGCCAGATTTACGTAAACAGCTTATTATGCGGTGCTGTCCGTGATATTAACGGTTAAACGTGGCCGTTTTCAGGACTATATGAATTACAACATGGTCAAGCACGCACATTGCCACGCTTGTTACCTTCGCACCGATGAAGCATTTATAGAGCCAACCAGCATTTTTTCGAAGCAAACGCATACATTGAACCAAAGAATGTAGGTACTTGTTATTAGAATAAAAGCTTCTTGCATTATACACCATGCCTGCACGGTGTTCTAAATTCAAAATTACTTTGCTTCGAAGTATACAAAATCCTTGCTTAAACCTACTAGAAAATAGTATTCTAAATTTGAGTTCTTTCTCTATATTATTGTTATTTTTTATTTTTTTTTCGCCTCTTTTTCTGGGCCCTGTTTAATAAAAAATAAATTTGACATATATATGTCACAAAGCGACAAAATTGTGGAATTATCGCGCTTAGGCTATTAATAAAAGTGACAAATATGTCACAAAAGCGCGACAATTCCACAATTTTGTCGCATTTTGATATTTATGTCGAATTGACAGCTTTATTAAACAAGGGCCTAAAAGCGTCATGTCGTGACCTCCTTGCAAGACTTTTTGCCTTAAAGTGATGTTCTTACATTTTAGATAAATTTTGGCGACCACCAACGTGACTATGAAAAATCGATATTGCAAATTACGTTGTGTATATTTACGCATACGACTATAAAGTTAAACGCTTCGTGGCTCGTTTACTTGAATACGACCCTGCCTTGTGAATACCGCTTCTGTGATATTTGCGGTTTAATATAAGCTCAAAACTCAGATTTGGCTCGTATTTTTCGAGATTGTTTACGGGGAACGATTTTAATCAGTTTTTCATGATTAAAAACGTTATTAACTGTTTATGAGGGCAAGTAAGCACTGTTTATTGGTTTATTTTGAAAATTGGTTGAAATATTACTGCTATATACTTTCATACAAAGCCGTCAGCCATTATCAACATTAATTTTAGTTTGTAATTACCGCATCTACCTACTATCCTTCTACAGTTTCAACCATCACCATTCTAATTTTTAAAGGTAGGTAAGACGATTCTCTCAAGCAGGCAACAAACTATTCCTACTGGGACGGAAGTACGAAACACTATGTAAAATACGATGACGGGACGTTATAAAGAAGAGAATATAATGTAGCTAAGCATCGTAAGACGCCGTGGTTATTTATATTAAGAGCTGAGTGTAGACTGTGTTGTATGTAGGTTAAACTAAAAAAAAACTTGTATGTGTTTAATTTTAAATAAGGTCAAGAACGTCAAAATCAGAATCAAAAGCGTATTTATTCAGTAGGATTACAAGAATCACTTTGAAACGTTTTAAAGTTAGGTGAGTCTGTGTCTGTTCCACGCGACCAAGCCTAGAAGAACAGGCAACAAACTACGGCTCGGTTCCTACCGTTTTTTTATATGATCATTTTACAAATCAAAAATAATCTAAGATAATAGCAGTGAAGTTCCAGTGTGGTACCACTTCACTTACTTCACGTGCCCTATACGATACACTGCCCTGCGTTCAGGTGAGGTCGTCAACTTGAGGCTTATAGATGTTCAGCCCCACGTGCCAGTAATTTCACCCCCTACACCATACGAACCGAATCACTCAATGCTGCATCACGGCAAAAATAAGCATAGTGGTACTACTTTCCCAGATAAGCCACACACAAAGAGCTCTACTACTACAATATATCTCATACATTAACTTAGTATAGCTTAGCTTTCCTGCCGCCAACCAGACAACCGCGCTCAATCTTATCCATTGTAGCACACAAAACAGGTTGTATTCAAACTAGATATACGACTCCTTGCAATTTTCCAACGGTGTTCTATATTTGAAACTGTTCTATTTATTTGCAACTTTTAACCAGTGAAAATTCTTTGTCCTAGATTCCAGCACAAAGGGACGTAGTCATTCTAGAAAGGTAGTTACTTAGTGGTTCTAACAGGAAACTACGTTATTGTAGAATAACGTGGATGGTTGTTGAGAAATATCATGTAATTTACTTAGTCTCATTCTCTCACTTTGAAACTTCTTAAAGATATATTACCTACAATCATAGGTAAGAAATTAATGGATGATGAACGTTTATTCCATAATTGTGTGAATTCTAAGTACCTCAGTAATGTTTTTCATAGCACAACCTTTGTTAAGTTTAGGGTCCGTGCTATCTAGCACGGAGTGAAAATTCAATATGATCTTGATATATTTGAACTTTACCTTAGCGTCATTTTCAAATACATTTTCAATGTTATCTTACGGTAAGTACAAACAATGTGATTGATGATAAGTTCAAAACATTTGTAGCAGTGTCAGGTTTCAAATTCAATCCACTGCTGTGGAATTTTCTGGAACATTGTCCTTGCCGACAAACGTAGAAAATAATTTAAAAATACCGTTTGTGTGGGGTATAAAGCTGTTCACGGATTTTATTTATTTTTATATATAATAGCTCGTAAACTTAAAACATAAAACAAGCAGTTTTATTTGTTCGCGACGGCTATCGACGCTATAAACGAGATATCGCTTCATAAATTTATGAGAATTGATACTTTTGTAAAACGTTGGGACTGTCGTCAAAGCTTTTAATGGTTGTGCTATCTAAATTTGAAAAACATTACCAACACTTGAATTTAATTCATTTTTGATGCCATTATTTTGATACCATTAGACAGTAGGAGTTGCGGGTCAATTGGTATAGTAACCCTGCTTTCTGCACCGTAGGCCTTGGGTTCGATCCCTAACGAGAACAAAGTATTTGTGTGGTGAACACAGATGTTTGTTCTATGTCTAGGTGTTGTATTGTACTCTAAGTACCTATTATGTTTTTATAAAAAAATGCATAGAAGTGTTATATCAGTTCTATAGTTCCCATCCCACAAGTCCTGCTTAGTTTGGGACTGGAGTGTTGTATGGATTTATTTATTTATACAAAATTTATTATAAAATCTAGATAATTAGCCATGGTACGTAAATTATTATTGTTTCGCCAAAGACAAGTAGGTACGTCGAAGATACTTTTTTATGAGTACCAAACATAATATATTATTACAATGTGGTCTTATGCGAAATAACTTTATAGATAAATAATAAAGTAAATAAGGTACGAGATCTATAAATCAAACATAATTAAGTAAGCAAAGATTTTAATATATTTTTAGAATAGATAGCCAAAGGTGAATGAAAAGCGAAATAATTAAGCATTTCAATAAATACAGGGTTATTCATTATTAGCTGCAAATACTCAGGAATTAGGTTCAACAAATAAAATAAAAAATATTTATGAAATGATTTTTTTAAAGTTTTGTTATGAAAATCCCGAGAAAATCGATAAAGGAATCATTGGCGCCTGACCTATTTTGACCTTTGATCCGCGCCCGCGCGCCGTGAGTGACACTCTGCGTTCAGTCACCGCCTGGGTGGGTCATCGTCCTGTTCTCCGTGGCAATCATTATGCAATAGCCGTAAAGAAATTAATAAAAATAAAATTTTGATACAAAAACTTGAAAAAATTTTTGATCAAATTTTAAAAAAATAATTTCATAACTATTTTTTATTCTATTTGTTGAACCTAATTCCTGAGTATTTGCAGTTAATAATGAATAACCCTGTATATCTAGTAAATATTTAAATTCCATTTAAATAAATCTGACATGAAAGTATTATTATCAGACTAGCCATCACGTAGGATTAGTATAAGCCCTAACGAGTAAACGAGCCTGAAAATTACCAAACCACAGAACAGTTGTATACGTGTAGAATACCAAATTCCTGGAGCAATATCTGGCTTCAATAACACTTGCACCATTAACTCTCCTGCGTTCACAACACATCAGGCTTAGTACACCGCATACCTAAACTACCATCAACTTAATTCAAACTTTATCTTTATTACTATACGGCTCAAAACTCTAGTCCTATTCTCGCGTTTGCCAAATTTATTTATAAGACAAAAGGTGATATGGAAGGGAAATTATTCAAAGGAATTTGAGGGTTATTAGAAAGGTTTAAGGTCGAATTTTTATAGAATACAGGAGGTTACAAGCGAGACCGATTTATTCTATTTCATACGGGTCCAAATTACTGACAGTTAGGTTAACTGTTGCTCGCAGTGCTTTCTATCTGCTATTGTGCTGGCCACTGATATATTGCCTTACAGATTAGGGGAAGGTTGATGTAAAGGTTGAATTTACGCTACATTTACTCTGAGCCGCTGAGTCGCTGATGGTAACATCACGGAGCTTTTAGGAAGAGAAAGTTGGCAACACAAAAATCTTTACACACAAATATTTGGAACAACCAAGGAGTATTTTGAGGAAAATAAAAGATAAATTTGTTTTTATTCACATGTTTTTGGTAAAAATTTGAAGGATGACTATGACAAAGTTGGATGTGAAAAGTATTTTTTTATAGATCATAGAGCAAGTTGCATATATAATGTATTTTTGACAAAGAAGACAAAACTTTTGTCATATTTGAAACCAGCACTATTTTTCAGCCAAGACAAAATTATAACAATGAAAGTTCTAGTGGTGTAATTTATGAGAAAAATGAATATCTAGAAAGAACACTTGTATTCTCTCTCGACCTCCTTGTCATAGTACAACTGGCAGCAGAAAAACTAGTGACCCTTACCGCCATAGACTCACAGACCATTTTTCTTTAAGCATAGTAATAACTGAACTGTTGAAAGTGGTACTTTTTGCAGTCGTCACTCGGAGGGTTTAATAGCCTCTTTATAAGACACTTGTTTCTCGAATAAAACGTTGAGACTTGAATAACAAAACCCCTGTTCACTATTCTGAATAGGGTCTTCAAGTGTGTGGGAGGTGAAATTACTCCAACGATTATACGCTACGATTTTACTTTGTTGAATTTATATTTTACCCGTTTTTAGGAAAGTTAATTTTATTAGCCCGCATTTTGACAAAATTAAATAGCATAGCTAGTAGGTACACATTTGGACTGACTCAGACTGCTAAGATTTCAAATAAGTAGAGATCAACCAATCTTAAACTGCACGCCCCACTACTTCAGTCAGTCAAAGTAAATTGTTCTTTATCACTTACATCACAAGGATCAATTTTAAGTACTTTGCTATGAGTCAACGTCAAGTAAACGTGGTGGAGGGGCGTGCATTTTTAGACTGGTTTATCTATACCTACAATTTCATTAACCGTTGGGGGAAGAAAGGTTCTCGAATGGTGACCACGACGAAACTTCCCACCCAACCGATGGATTGACGACATTGTTAAGATCGCTGGAAGTCAGTGGATGGAAAGGGCTCAGAATTGTTCTTCCTGGAAATGTTTATGAGGCCTTTGTCCAACAGTGGAGTTCTTCACGCTGATCCTGTTTAGAACCTACTAGTTTTGTAATTAAATATAGTGATCAATGTTCATCGTCTTGCAAGAGGCTTATCTTATCTTATAACTTTAAACGAGAAAATCTTGTATGTATATATTTAGGATCTCGGAAACTGCGCCAACGATTTTCACGAAATTTAGTATACAGGGGTTTTCGGGGGCGATAAATTGATCTAGCTAGGATTCATTTTAAGAAAATGATTATTTAATTCCGAGTTCAATAGTTAAACATAAACTGTGATTATGTGACTGCTCCTGCCATCTATTGGCGATTTTGAGCAACTAACTGCAAGCATAACCAGCAGATGGCGTTGTTCAGTAAGAATAAACCAATAAAGATAATAATATGACTAATTATTTTTAATTAACAAAAAAAAATCCTAGTTATACACATCAAAAATGTTATGGACAGATGTGCCGTAAATGTAAAGGCTTGCGCACATCTAGGCGATGGTGATCACATGAATTGCTGTCAAAAATGACAAAGTATTTGATAGCGTTTCAGCTGATCGCCATTGCCATCACCATCGCCTAGATGTGCGCAGGCCTTACAGGATTAAAATTGCAGAAAAAATAAACACATGCCAAACACGACAGTGCCCGCAAATTCCTTCTAATAATAATTCCACAAAAAAGCAAAATCTAGCCGCTGAAAAGGTTTAAAGCGTTTCCATACCATCGTCCACAACAATATAATATTGCAGCGTTTAATTTGAGGGTCATGCTCAGCGGTATAGTACGAGGTGGCTTTGTGAGGTGCTAACAAATTGGTGGTGGAGTCGGGGCGCCTTTGTGTTCGACGAACACGAGACGGAGATCTGGCGAGCATAGACTAAGAGGCACAGGCTACTTTAGCCATCGGCATGAAGTAGCTTAGGCGTATTTTGAACGCGTGTTAGCGCGTATTTTGGCACTCGTGTATTGTAAAACTGCCACGAGTATACACCTTTTTGAGAGTTGGTATACGACTAATCGTGCTTCTATACCTATATATGTGCTTGTACATGAAATGTACTTAGTCGTTATGAAATGCGCTTGATAGAGTCTATCCAACCATGACAGCTTAGTCGGCCTAATCCACAGGAAATACATGATCATTACGTGCAGAGCTAAAGTCACGTGTTCCTCATTATATTTCCTTCACCGTTTGAGAGCACCTGCATTGCGCGCATACATTTTTCCAAAAATGTACCGTATTAGGTAAGGATGTGGTTTATCGTGATGAAATTTAGGAGGTGACTCTCGATCTACGAGATTTATGATACAAATACGAGCTCACTTCGCTGGGTTTATGCATGAAATCATCTATTGGAGATCGTAGGCCTTTGTTTCTTACTAGACATAGGCACATTGGTACATGACACCGGGAATTTAGTATATGGGTTCAGCAGTTGGGTTTTGTGTTTTTCAATGTACAATTTTATTGATAGGGCTTTAAATATGTATGATATTTATAAATAATTATGTAGTAAGTATATTGGGAGCTATGTAACGAGCTCAAGAAAGTTTGTACGTATGCTTATTGAGCAATGTGTATCACAACCGAAGGATATTTCAAAGAACACGAGTTTTCGCTACCTTTGTTCCCAAATCGCTTTGCTGACAAAGAATGTGCACGAAAACGCCTTCCAAAATAGTTGTAAGCGACTGTACCTCACATTCACAGTAACCACCACACATCTATATCTATTTATACCAGCATAAAGGTTAGTTTCGTTTGTCGGGTCCTGGGTATTTGAATACTAAAGGTGTACAGTCGAGGTCAAAGATGAGAAGAATCTTTAATTTTTTAAAGTAAAGCAACCGTTGGTAGAATGCTAAGCAGTCTGATTTAAATTATATTAAATTCAATTGATAAAAGTAACACTAAGAAAATTTGATAAGTCTTCGTTAGGTTTGAAATGATAAGATTGTCTGTATACTTACTTACGACTTCATTCACGTTTATAGTTATAACTAGCTGATGGAACAAGCATATGGCCCACCTGATGTTAAATGGTAACCATCGCCTAAAACAAAGCATTGCCTCGTAGGTCACGTACGTCAGAAACTTGCCCAACGATGCACTGCCTCACGTCCATCAACTTGAGGCATACAGATATTCAGCCTAACGTGCCAGGTATTTCACCGGCACCCTCACCCTTCAAACCGAAATACAGCAATGCTACTTCACGGTAGATTTTTTTTGTTGTCTTAAAATTATTAAATCTCTGGTCTAATAGAGATTCTCAATAACAAAGAAAGATTTAAAATTAATGCAAAAAAGTTCGAAATCGAATAAAAAAAATCATTGAGCATGTCAAACGTAGCATCCAGTCTTTGATGTAATCAGTTTATGGTCAAACTAGATTTCATTTGATCTGGAGCAGAGGTGGAGTAAATTTTATGCAGCTAACTTATCAATAATGGTAATCAGAGGCACGTCCACATTATTACATTTGACACAGTATTATATACTTTATTCCCTATGCCCACAATTTAATTTCTGTTTTTGTTTTCGCTCAACTTTGTATTCGATATCGATTTAATTTATAAATGTGGTCTTCTGTTTTTTTTAACTTTGCTTAATTCACTGTCATTTGACCTTTACAAAAGAAAATAAAGAAAAACCTGGGAAAAAGCGATAGAACAACCCGCTTGCTGGCCCCACAGATGTTGAGGTATCACTACCATCTTTGCCTATCTGGCCTCTGCCCGGAATAGAGACGTTTTATGTTTTTGGCCTCTCGGCTCAGTTGGCCGTTTGTTGTTGGCCTTGTGCGCCATAGGTTGTGAGTTCGATCCCCACCGAGAAAAAATATTTGTGTGATGAACATAGATGTTTGTTCCCTGTCGGGGGGTGTTATATTATATTATATTTACGTACTTATTTACAAAAAAAAGTATTTAAGGTTTATATCAGCTATCTGGTTCCCATAGTACAAGCTTTGCATAGTTTGGGGTAAGATTTGTGTGCATTGTTTATTTTTTATTTATGTGGGTTGAGGTTCGCATAGCATGTCTAACAAGGATTATGTCTTATGTGGCGTTATAATGATCTATGTAGTTCAACCCTCTTAATTCAAAGGCGGCCATCCCTCAAGTAACGAGTGTTGCAACTCTTTGACGTTGGCCTACATTTAGAAACTTAGTTAAGGGTAGAAGTTACATAATTTATGCGTGTTTTGCACGTAGGTGGTAACTAGTGGGGGAGGCCTTTACCCAGCAGTGGGACCCGGATGGCACATAATAATAATAGGTTGTAAGTACCATTGACGTCGTGGTAATTGGTGGAATAACTAGCGGCCACCCGTAGCTTCGCCGGCCTGGAAGTTTTTTCACTTACTGTTATTTTTACGGGATAAAAAGTAACACCCCGACAGAGAACAAACATCAGTAACGAATGAAAATAACCCTATATTTAACCTAGTAAATACCTACATTTATATACACAAGGAAACATAAAAAATGCACAAAATACACAAGAAACAGTTGAGCTAACTGCAAACGATCTAGAAATAGCTCAACTGATCCAAATCAGTGCCAGACGAAAGCGTCTCCTAGACGCTCACGGCATTGCCACACTATGAACTATGATTCAGATTTGAGAGTTTTATAGAGATGGTGTGTCTAAATTAAACTGTTTTATAGAATTTAAGCGGTCGATAGGTCGTTGCCTCAACGCGTCGTATATTTTGATTAAGCAAAGCCAAAATCTAGCGAATTCTGATGATTGATGCTATTTAAATGTTGCAATTACAATTTGGCGTCGCGTGCCTGAACTGAGGTCACAATTTTATTTAATGAAATACCCCATTTTTCAGACCAGCCGCGGTGGTGGCTTGATTGATGACTGGTTTTATTAACATTTAAAATATTATTTTATTTGGTTTTGGTTGTTTCGAGAATTCATATGGATAATCGGACAGAAAACATGGTACGTAATGTTAAAATTTACACAATGATTCAGTTTTTGTCAAGACTCTTCTTCACGACGCTTCATCAAGTGGGCCATTAGATTTCACCAAAAGATTATCTTCGTCATTAAAGGCCTGCGCACATCAAGGCGTTGGCGATCATATTTGACAGCGTTAACTGATCGCCATCGCAGATCGCTTAAATGTGCGCAATGCTCAAATCTAATCTATAAGCTGTCAAAATGGACGGTGCTTTGTCATTTTGATGCAAGATCAGCCTGTGCTTTATTAACTTTATTCAGTGAAGCATGACCCAAAGTAGTAAAAAAAAGAAAAAAAATATATTATTTCTTCCAGCTAGCTCTAAAATAGAATGCGCCGGAGATAAGTTGTTACATCGCCAACTTAGATTGCTCGGTCACCGTGAAACTTTTGTGTAACAAAGTTCAGTTAACGCCACAAAACGCTCCCAATTTGGCCAATTTGCTTTAGTTTGGAAACCACTGCCGTTGTTTGTTGCAGATTTTCTTGAATAGGAAACTGGGGTCATCATAATTTTACTAAACTCGGGTCACCAGCTGATGCACTGGTTTATAACTGAAGTGATTTCAGATTCCTTATTACGTAGGAAAATAAACACAGAAACAATAAATAATAAATTAAATAAAATCTATGAGTTCTCCAAATATAGATTTTGATTGTTTGCTTGGTTGAATGAGTGAATGTCGGGAATTCCGCTGGTCCGAATTGAAAAATTATTTTTGTGTTGTTGAGTCAATTTATCGAGGAAGGCTATGGGCACACATTACGCTATTTTCTACTAGCGACTCGTGCAAAGCTGGGGCGGATTGCTAGTAAAATATATAACTATATAGCCATCGGTACACATACCTACTGGTCAAGACAAGAGCACATGCGCTCTTGTCCAGTACTCCGTAAGCTTTTACACATCATTTATTTGTTAATACGTCCTTAGAATACAATATAACACCCAGACAGAGAACAAAGACTGCTTCGCGACAAAAATACGCAAAAGATCTGCGTCCCTGATGCGGAGGGTATGCGATAGCTCCAACCTACCAACGTACACCTCATTGTGGAGAGCCTGGACACCGAATGTCTCTTTACTCGCTATCGAGATTTGCATAATATTGACTGTCCACAATATTTTATTATTGCTTCAGCAAACATTTGCTGATCATACAAAAAGCCTATGATAACCGACCCCACTTCTTACGTCTCAACCAGCAACTGTATCATAAACATCCCCGAATTACATAGTGACACCTTGTACACTGTCCTACGCAAACAGAGCAGTGGCTTGCTCGAGGCTTCTCACACTAGCGACGATTTTCGTCAATCGTTAGGGACAAAGCATGGGGTGAATATTAAAGGGCTGGGCGCCACTTGAGCTTGGTTTTCATCAGGCAGGCACCGTGCGCTTTCAGGGCTCCTTTTGAGATCCCGCGCAAGATTAGGCACTAGTTCTTGTGGGTAAGGATGTAGACTTAAGAGGCTATCGAAGTTTTTTACTTTTTTTAATTTGAAAGCTTGTTCAATGTGTTTCGTAGATTACTTTAGATACGGGAAAAATGCTAGTGATTTTTTAAGTTCTAATTATAAATAATTAAGTATACTGGACAATTCACACAACACTATCTAACCCCAAACTATGAGAACTTTTACTATGGGAACCACATAGCTGATATTTTATGTGCATACATTTTTCTTATAAATAGATCCTTAGTTACAACACCACCTAGACAGAAAACAAACATCTGCGTTCATCACACATGTTACATATTATATACATATTATTTCTTTTCGGGAGGGTTCGAACCCACACCCTCCAGAGCTGAGGCAGAGCTATTACCAACTGTGAAGCTGTGAGCTGTGAGCTGTGAAGACAGTCTGTTTCTTAACTTTTTAGCTCTTCTGAAACAGAATGACATCACTACAAATAACTTCGATGAAAGCTTCTAGCGTAAACATAAGCTGACATAAAGAATAAAAAATTATGAAGCAGCCAAAATATATAGAAGTGTGGAAAACGGGAAAGATAGATGCGCGCACCAGTTGGACGATAAATAAAAAAAATACGTTAAAATGCTGACTCAGCCCATAAAAACGACAGTCCAAATGGAATCGACACGTTCCCATCCCTAGCTCGTTATTGCACGTCATCACTAGTGAAGCGAAGCGTCGCCACTCGACACCGCGATGATTCAGCATTCTCAATCCAAAAGCCTTTTACGATTCCTCTTTCATTCTCTGCGTGAATTCGACGCTTTTGGCGTTCCTACGCAGACCGTGTGTGACTTCCTTCACACACTTTTCTTTGCAGATTTTTTTAGTGCCGTATGGTTTGTTTACTTAGCAAGAAGTTTTCCATCATTGGATGTAGTCCGTGTAAGTTTAAACCTGATCATGAGTGAGATATTTTGAAAGACGTATTACGAGTATGCCTCTATATAATATTTGCAGATTTTTCTACGTTAAGTATCGGTTTGTTCTAATGAAACAAACCGGTTTTCTGGGTTAATATCTAGAAGTTAAAAATGTTGGATCTGTATAAAGAAAATCTACTCAAAAGTTTCAACCTCAAGGAACCTGAGCTTTAGTAAGTTTAGTCAAGGTAATGAGTACTATCTCATAGTACCCATTTTTTTAAACTACTAGAGCTGTTGGTGCAAGCACAAGGCCCACCTGATATTAAGTGGTAACCATCGTTTATAACAAAGAATTGCCTCGCAGGCCACGTATGTCTAGAATGTGCCCTACGATGCACTGCCCTGTGTCCATCATCTTGAGGCATACAGATGTTCAGCCTCACGTGCCAGTGGTTTTACCAGCACCCTTCAAACCGAAACACAAAAATGCTACTTCACTGCAGAAATAGGCATTGGTGGTAGTACTTTCCTGGACGAGCACTTCACAAAGAGGTCTACTGCTACTGAAACATAGTACTCATTACCTTGCTTCAATAATGAGACACTTCAAATTAATAACATGCATAAAGTGACTCATGTTTTCGTATGCATGCGATGTCTAGACGTCAAATTGCCATAGTTTATCCAGGTAAGGGTAAGTTGACTCATTTAGTTTACGACATTAATCTCATACGAAAACTTTAGCTATGAGAGTTTGTCCATGTGCTAACTTTGATTTTCTTAGTCTTTACCTTCTAAAAACATAGTCCCAGGCCATGCACGAAAGGGTTTTAAAAATGGAGGCATTAAAACATTAATTTGCAAACATTGATACTTATTAACTAATGGCCTTACTTATAAAAATATCTCAAAAGATAAACAGTGGTTAAACTATTGCCATCTCTTACCACTGGTTATTGACAAACAGTGACAGGGCTAACTTTAAGCAATGATTAAATTTAAATTGCGTTTATAAGTAGGGCTGTTAATCAATTGGTTCAATAATTCAGGGTGTAATATTTTTTGAAAAATTATTCAGGTCCATATCCGTCAAAAGTAAAAGATTTATGATAAAAATTGAAAATATAAGTGCTGTTATTGTTTTCTTATATATCGAGGGCATGTCTCCTTTCACGACTTTTCCCTAACTCTCGTGGTTTTGGAGTTGGCCATCACCACTTTTATCATAAAAACATCCTGTTTAAGCTATGAACCATCCGCACAGCTTTATACGACCTGTTAATCTCCAGAAGAGACAGCGTGATCAATACATGCGAAGTTAAAACCATAGGTAATTAATTATTACACAAGAACACAATGAATTATGTAGCTAAAGTGGAATAGACAGGAACTTTGCATATAAACTCAGCTACTGTTCTTGCCTTTCATAAGCCGCGTTAACTCATACAATATGCACCTGAATTGTCATATCTTACACTCCACCAGTTAAGCCGGACTAGTTATTACTGAAGTGTTACTCTGTAGGTCTAGAGCTGAAGGTGACATTCACACGATAGAAAAAACTCTTCTACTTCCTGCCCTTATCCCACTGTATTTGAGGTCAACACACACTTCCTCTTCCATTCTCCTCTGTCAGCCGTCATCTCTGCATTCACTCCTCACCTAGCCATCTCATCTACAAAAATACAAAAAGTGGAAATATTGGATCAGTGGACTTAGACCAAGAGAATTTACTTAGGGGAATTAAATATACTATTTTTTAGACTTAATATCGGTATATTAAGTTACTCAGGGTGAATGTAGCATTCCAATGGTGAAATAAATTTTGTAATCGGCACTTCAATTTTTGAGTTTATTCATTACAAACCTACAAAAATACAAATCATTCCTCTTTATAATATTAGTATAGAAGTAAATAGGTATGTTTTTATTTACAGTAAACTTTATTCACCTGAGTGAATTAAGTATACTATTTAGCAGATTTATCATACCTGTCTTTTTTAGTCCTCCTCTGTCTATCTGTATGTGACAAACATTTTACACAACCGCAAGTGGAATAAAATAAAGTAGCCATAAAGTATTTACTATAATAATCAATTTTTAAATCTAATCTGTAAAGGCCTGCGCAGTGCGCACACCTAGTTCGCTGGCGGTAGCGATCAGTGAAACGCTACCGCCAGCGAACTAGGTGTGCGCATATAGGTACTTTACGTTTAAGTATTGTCATTCTATGTCATTCCTAAAATTGTAATTAAATAATCTTTATTTTTTGTTATTTCTAGCTAATAAAGTTATTTTCTAAAAACATAAGTATTTTAAAAAAAATCCATTATTCAAAAATATTGTAGCATGATTAGGTACAGTTTTAGAGCTTTCGCAAATACTTCTAGTTGAAATAATTGAACGCAGTAAGAAAGCTACCCCGAGCCCTTCAGCTATAAGAGGAGAGTAGCAGTAGTATTTCAACTTTAATCGAGTTGCTGGCTATCTCAGTGCTAGCTTAATTGCTTGCAATGTGATTGCCTGAGATACTCTGCACCGCGGCTGTATGATAGTATTTACTATGCTCTTTGAAACATCAAGTCAGATGTCTCGAATGTGTGATAGCTGGCTAAATAATTATTAATACTGTATTCATAGCTCTGTTGGTTAGTAACTCTGCCTTCTGAGCTGGAAGACGTGGGTTCGATCCCTACCGAGAATAATGTGTTCTCTGTCTGGGTGTTATTTTGTGTTCTAAGTATGTATTTACAAAAATAAGTATAAGCATTATATAAGCTATTTGGTTCCCATAGTACAAGCTCCACTTGATTTGGGGGTATTTTTATTAAGCAGATCTTGTTCTATACGATACTTACATTTTTTTGTAAGTACATACCTACATAAATAAAAATGCAATATAACACCCAGACAGAGAACAAACATCTGTGTTCACCATAAAAATATTTGTTCTCGGTGGGGATCGAACCACGACCTACGGCGCAGAAGGCAGAGCTACTAACAACTAAGCTGAGATGCCAGTCAAATCACATTAAACCTTTAAATAAAAAAAATGGAGAAACAATACCTACTTGGCCTTGGAAGAAGAATACTTACTTATCGATCTGTTGAGAGGTGTCAAAATCCAGCATGCTGTCCAAGTGTGATAAAAAAAAACATCAAGTCTTTGCCACCATCTAAAAACTCCCTGATTTTCCTAAGAGCTATGAATTAAAGAAAATTTTGTCTGAAATCCTGGTTCTAAAAGTTGAGCCAAATAATTGAGAAGAGTTTATTTTTTTGGCATCTACATAACAATATTTTTTCAATTGAATAAATCCAAAATCTTTCCGCCATCTAACTGATGTTTTTAGAAACAGGAATGCAGAATGTTTAACATGGGAAATGGTTTTTCCAGTATCAGGTTCAGGGTTCAAATTCAGTTTGCAAAACAGTGCCATCTGTTGAGGGGAATGTAAATATTCAAGTGTCGCAGCGCCATCTGCCGAGTTTGTAGAATTCTGATGTTAAAAACAACGCCATCTGTTATGGGGTTGTGTAATCGTTTGGAAGACTGAATTCATTTCCTTGTCCAAGGTGTTGTTACGAGGTGGCGTTTAAAAAAATACTAAATAATAACGTTCCTTGTATCTGTAAAAAAAATCTGACGTTTTATAAATCATCATCAATACCTACATTAAGCAAAGGCCTGCTTACATTACTTTTTTACTTATCTGTAGAAAAGTGCGAGTAAAATTGGATTATTGAACTTCAATCTTGAAAAACTAAGTGGAATTGTTCTGTACTAATCCCCTCAATCCAGTCGTTTAGCTCTCCAAAAGTGTAACAAACAGACATTAAATTCAACAACCCTGAACTCGGTATGGGTTGGGAAAAACAAAGTACATAAATAAAAATGTCTTAAAAATATTTTTATTGTTCTCTAATCTCTTCGCTTTTTCCCAAGATAAAAACATCGCCTTTTTTTAATAATGTTGAAAGTTGGGGCGTAATAATTAATGTAAAATTAAAAGGCCCTCCATTAGACACATTACAGTTTTGTCCTTTAAAAAATAAAGGGAGTTTTAAGGGGTCCTTAAAAACACCGCAGTAATTATCATCTTACGCTTCAAATATTTTACAGACAGTACTGTACTTTTGAAGACCCAAGACAAAGAAAAAAAAACATCTGAGGGTTTCTAACGTCTGTATTCGGCGACCTCATAAAAAATGAGTGTTTATTTTAAAAGCAGAAAAATAAACAAGAAAAAAAAAAAAATTGACGACAAATAAAATTTCAGAAAATAATAAGGTCGGTGAAAATTCTAAGTAGGTAACAATTTTGAAAATAATCTTTAGGATTTAATTACCAGCGCAGCCAAATTCGGTTTAGAGAATTTATTGTCTTAAGAAATAATTACATTTCACTTAAAAGACAACTTAAGATAACTTATAAAATAATGTTATACAGTGAGCAGGCTAAATATAGGTTACAGAATAAAAGTACATTTAACAACACAAGATTACATTTCTACCTCCAAACTAATATAAGAATATTATATCGGAACGTTTTCAATCACATGTGAAGCGACTTTCTTTTTAAAACTATTTGTACATTCTATTTTTTGAATGGCTTTAGGTAAATTGTTATAAAGTTTAGCTCCTTCAAACATAATATTTTTAGTGCCATATTTAGTTCTCGGAAAGGGTAGTGACAAAATTGACACACTTACAAACTGACAAATTGACACACTTATATCCAAATATTCTGGATAGGTCACCTGTGTAAATAATTAAGCCAAGCCAATATAAATATTAGAGTATGGACAGGAAATAAAAAATAAAACAAACAATGAATCTTCAAATTCAGGGTTTTGAGTAAAGATGGAAGGATCCCTGCCTCATTACAGAGGAAAAAAGCCTAAAATATAATTTTTCTTTTGTAATTGTCTAGGGTTTCGAACTCGTAACTTTGTTTTGCTCTGTGAAGTGTGTTTGAGGGTGTCGTTTATTTACATTTATTGTTTGGGTCAACGTTTTTTTGTAGAAAAAATCATATATTATATACGATTTGGCTGAAAATTGGTGGGGAGGTAGCTTATAGACAGGAGACGGACATTAAATAATTTTTATCCCGAAAAAGTAACGGGAACGGGGTGTAACAGGAACGGGGCGTATCGGGAACGGGCGTAACGGGAACGGGACGAGCGAAGCCGTGGGCGGCCGCTAGTTATTTATAATCTAATCAAGAAAGATTTCGGCTCGTTAATTTTCTTACCATCTATGGGGTCAAGTACGAATGTATCTGGCAAAAGACTTTCGGTGCGGATTACAAATTTAATGTTTTGTTAGACCTTTTTTGGTATGCGTTCAGCTTAATGGATCATCATTTCATCTATGTAAAGCGTTGTATACGTTGCAATTGCTGACGTGTGAATTTCTCCACCAAAGCCAATTGCTTTTAGAATACCTAGAAACCTCCACATCAAATATAGCTACATGAGCATAATGCCGTATTGATTCTAGTTAATTCAATAAGCAATCTTACTACGAAGCTAATTTGCTATTCAAGATGGAGTACGTATTGGAAATGCTATTTAGTTACTAGCGCTTTGCTAATTGCTAATCAATCTCTACGTCTCTCAAACGAGCTTCGTCAGTTAATGTAACTGAATTGGGTTTGTACTGTACAGTACTTGAGCTGGTGATAGGTATAGTGATAGCAGCATTGCTTTCCAATCTATAGATCGTGGGTTCGAATCTGATCATATATAAATAATCATAGAAATTAATAATCAGCAGAAGAGAAAAAAATATTTTTTTTCAAAATTTTACAGGCTTCTAACGTTACCAAGTTAGATGCAGTATCTACACACCAATATTTGGCATAATAAGTGACTTTTCAAAATAGGCTAAAAGAATAATAGAGAATAAAAGCACGTAAACTACTTTACTCTTTGATACAACATTAATAACAAGATTGTATTGTAAGGGTTCGTTGGATTTAGTATGCTTCACAAGAGATGATTCAATAACCTCCTGGGCCTGTAGGCCTACCATAAGCTCTGTCTTTGGCTCTGGTTTTGAGTTTGTGTGAGTAATTACTAAAAAAATCGACGTCGAAACGTCACACCACAGTATAATGCACTGGTGAGCACTCACACATATTTAAAACCAAAGCTAGAGACAGACCCTGACCGAGCTTGTGGTAAGCCTAATGAACCTGTATCGTCGATTCTCTGATGTCCTAAGCCAATAACAAAGTCCGTTGACAATGCACCTAACCCTATAACAAAGTTGATTGACCCACAATGCAACGATAACATTGTTAGTGAGCTTGTCCACGGCGAGATGCACTCGCCCATTCGTAACGAGGTTCAGTCAACACGTTAATTGGCATCCGGCTGCAGATCGGTTTGATCCCGAGTTTGATCCGTAGCTTGATGGAAACAGCAAGGTCAGTTTTATCCTGGACTTCAATATCTTACGTTACCTTTACATACATACATACATTACATACAATGAAATCACACCTCATTCCCATGGCGGTAGTTCCACTTGCTACGGTCCTGACATATTTCTTTTGCTTCATTCACTCTCATAACATTCTTCAATATGCACGTCAGTTTAGGGTACTTCTAACTAGGTTTATCTATAAAACGCCTGCTATCGGCCCGAGAATTAGGCTCCAGTTTGTAGTCCGTCTCTGACTTGCATTACTGCTTTTATGATTCATTTCGTTTTTAGGGTTCCGTAGCCAAATGGCAAAAACGGAACCCTTATAGATTCGTCATGTCTGTCTGTCTGTCCGTCCGTATGTCACAGCCATTTTTCTCCGAAACTGTAAGAGCTAGACTGATTAAACTTGGCGAGTAGATGTATTTTGTGAACCGCATTAAGATTTTTACATAAAAAAAAAAAAAACTATAAATTTCGGGGGTCCCCATACTTGAAACTGAAACTCAAATTTTTTTTTTCATCGAACCCATACTTGTGGGGTATCTATGAATAGGTCTTCAAAAATGATGTTGAGGTTTCCAATATCGTTTTTTTCTAAACTAAATAGTTTGCGCGAGAGACACTTCCAAAGTGGAAAAAAGTTGGTCCCCCCCCTCTAACTTCTAAAGTAAGAGAATGATAATACTAAAAAAAATATATGTTGTACATTACTATGCAAACTTCCAACGATATTTGGTTTGAACGAGATCTAGTCAGTAGTTTTTTTTATACGTCATAAACCGTAAACCGCAATTTACCTTTCGACGAACTACAAGAACCTTATTACGTTTCATCAAGTAACGTAAATTCTTGTAGTTCGTCGTGCTACGGAACCCTTCATGGGCGAGTCTGACTCGCACTTGGCTGCTTTTTTTTTTGTTTTATGGAAGTTCCAATGTTGGAAAAATCACACTGCGTGGACTCGATCGTTTCTTTTTGTTGTAAAACATACTTTGCCTGTGATCATCAGCTATATATTATTATGTAATGATAAACCGTATTTCTTTGTTAGACCTTTTTAATATAATTAGCTCAGCCCTACCAACTTTATTAGAGAAGGTATTTCCATACTTGACAGAAGGTTTCGAGCCCATGAAAGTTAAGTACTTTAGAATAAATGAAATAAATATTATTAGCATTTTGTTCCTGTTATTTCGATAGAAGCTGTGACCCAAACTTGCTGGCTCACTATTTGACTTCAATTTAAGCGTTGGGTGTGTTATTTTAGATGCGCATTTATCATTCCGGCTTGTTTGTTTAATGAAGATGGATTTTTGTTTTGAATGCGGAGAGCTTTTGTCTCTGAGTTTGTAGTTTAGCAAGTCTGAGATTGTTTATTACGTTTGGTTTAACATTTGAAGTCAATGATCGTATGTTATGTTGAATTATAATTTTTCATGTTCATACGTCCAATGCTCACGACGGTGATGAGCTTGTAATTTGTCACGTATATGGATTACAAGCCATAGACGAGTGTGGGAAGATCTCAAATGATCTGCTTGGATATCTTTCTGAATATCCATTTGAACCAAAAGATCTAAGATATGTGTAGTGGTTTGGGATGTCAGCCGTAGTCTTAGTTATTAGTAGTAGAGCTCTTTGTGAAGGGCTCGTCCGGGGAAGTACTACTACCATGCATATTTCTGCCGTATTCTGCGTAGCTGTTTCAGTCTGAAGGATGTAGGTGCTGGTGAAGAGTCAACACTGCCGCCATATTGGATTTTGAGACTGCAGAATTTTTTCTTACATTTCGCAATCCAAAACACAATGCAAAACATTCCATCAGCTCTATGCGCTTCTGACGTAACATTCCTGATATTACTTACATAACAGTCCCATTCAAACACCATTCCTTTTTAGGCTGAGTACGTCGAGACGCAAAAACAAAGACTTGCCGTAATAGTGCCTCCTCTACCGCCATTGCACTCGAGTCCAGAACGCAGAGTCGGCGTCTGGCAAGCTGCCAGACTTGCCAGCACAGCGTCTCGACTCCAGTGGCCACTTACAGTGGGCAAGACAAGTGACGTCACGGATACTGGTGGTCACCGCCTACAGTTTGGATGCGCAAGTTCCTCCTTGTATAATATTATTGGGATGTTATTCATAGACTTGTCTTGAATACACTTAGAAGGTACAATGAAAAAGTTTGCAGGGACTAGCAAACTAAGTAGGAAGTAGTCTTTTTACATTGCTAAAAAAAAACGCCATTTATTGGTAAAATATATTTGGATTTAGTAATCCAAGAACTAAGAATTTGCGGTCTCTTTTTTAAATTCAAGCATTTTATAAGCTTTTTAGCTGCTTAGTGCTTTTTGTATGGGCTCGAAGTTCTTTATCTTGAGTATGTGAATGTGTTCTGTGCTTCCTTGTTACGGAAGGCACGTAAAGTTATTGGGCCCAGCATTATTCTAAGCCAGGACAAAAACGTTTTAAACGCCGTCACAAGAGATAAGCTCATAAAATTCTAATAAGTTTAACTGTTGGCAGATTAAGGTGAAGATAAAAAAATTAAAGTGTCATTCATCTAGTCAAACCCGTCGAAGGAGATTGAGTTAAGTAACGACTTTTTAAAGGTGCTAGGACAGTCGTCAACAAAATGAGATAGCTACTAACATGTTTGCATTTTTTGAAATCAAAGTTATTTTATTTTTATATTTTATTATTATTTTTATTTCAAGCAAAGTGAGGCAGTAGATTTGAAGGAATATTTTCATTATATACATGGATCTGCTGCTGTGCTAATTTTTAGACCGAAAATAAAGTTCTTAGTAGTTATTTCGGCTTATTCCACTAATCCCCGTTGACAATCCCCGTTAACGGGGATTAGTGAACTTTTTGTTCATTATTCCCCGTTGACACCGATTCGATCTCGTAACGGGGATTAGTGAACTAAAAAGTTCATTAATCCCCATTACGTTAAAAATAAATTACTAGTACCTATAAGAATCATGTTTTTAATTTTCTTATTTAACAGCTGCAGAAGCAGTTTAATACTAACAAATAAACTGAAATAATTATATGACCATGATAGCCATCAGTAACCGATGCTGTCAGTACAAGTTTCTGTGAGCGTAGAATTATCTCAGCAAGATTACAGACATCCTTTTGCAAACGGAAATTGGAAATGTCAGAGCGTTTCAAACAATTCACGCAGAGTTATATTGGATACTACTCCGCAAAGCGACGGATGAAGATTTGTATTGACAATATGAGTTCCACTTTTTTATAAACAACTAGCGACCGCCCGCGGCTTTGTTTTTGCTGTTCCGTTATCTTTCGGGGTGAAAAGTATTCTATGTCCTGATTCTAAGCTGCCTCGCCACCAATTTTCAGACAAATCGGTCCAATCGTTCACGCGTGATACATTATACATTTATTTATTTATATATTAAAACTGAAGTTTACAAAACTTACAATTAATTAAACGATATCTTCAATAATAATTGTGATGGCGTGACCTTATTTATTGAAAACGCATCGATTACTCGATAAATCTTCAAGCTTCTGATGTAAAAGCTATCTCTAAAATCTGAAAATACGACTCCGAGTATGCGTGGTTTTATTTAATGTCGTCAAGGGCCCCACCCAGTATACTATTATTATATATTAAATTATGTATACCGAGACATCTTATAGCAATCCAGCTGGGTGACCTGTAAGACAATGCTTTGTTATAGGCGATAGTTCAGCAGGTGGGACGAATGCTTGTTCCATCAGCGAGTTGTATAACAAAAACTATGCGTAATTTAGAAAAAAGAGATGAACAATGTGAAGTCACTGCCTTTGAATTTTTACACCCACGTGAAGCCGGGGCGAATCACTAGTATAACATATAAATATACCCTTGACTACGAGTACTCCCAGACGTACATTAAGCCCCTTTACAGACGACTATAATTATAGATGCGATTCACTCCCCTAATTGTCACGAGCCGCCCAAACATTTCCCCTACGAGAACGGGGATCGAACCAGTGTGGTATTACCGGTGACTAATCAAGCATGACATGTTATATCCTGAAATAAATTGCGAATTCTCTAAAATTAACTTTAGGTCCACAGCTGTTGGTTCAGTTTACAAGATAACTGTTGGATTGCTGAGTTGAACAGTGGTCGGGTGTTTAGAATTTTACTGCGCGCTGTGAACATGACGTGAGAATTTGATACTGTCACAAAATGTATAAAGGTGCTGAAATGCTGCAGTGATAATTACATTTTGTATTTGAAAACAAGGGCCGTACAGTCAGCATGAAAAGTAGATTCGTATTTCTGTAAAGTTCAAGTGTTTTTTAGCTTGACCAGTTAGTTTTTGTTACCAGCTCGCTTTCGATTGAAGGTTTGAACTTTATTTTAAGATCCGTTCATATTTATTCGTAAACCGAAGTTATCATTGTAACTGTAAGTTTCTTAAATAATCCTCTTTCTCCCAACTACCTTAAGGAACGCTTCACTCCTTTGCGTGTGATAGATCGCCCTGTTTGGCCTATACGTAATCTGATGTTGTCGACTCCTCAGCATAGTTCATCCCGCTACTCAGATTCTTTCACTAGCACGGCTATCCGGCTCTGGAATGGTATCCCACATCAACGTCGCGGGGCCTCCTCTATTGAAGTCTTCAAATCCAAAATCTTTGCCCACTATCTATCCCTCATGATCGAATCTTACAAACATAAAAATAAATAATTTTTCCCTGGTGTATGTAAGTGAGTTTATGCTATGAGTAGGTTAGATTATAAGTATTGCGTATTTTTATAGTTTTAATTTGCTATGCAGGAATTTCCTGATTATGTGTATTAGTGATGATAGTTGTCGCTTAACTGTGTGTTTATTTTTAGTTTAGTATTTACATAAGCCCTCATCTTATATGTGCACTACCCAACCTATCTCCCTATTACCCAAAGGTTAGCTGGTAAATAATGCTATCTAGCATTAAGTTCGCCTGTGTACAGTAATTTTTAATTTTATGCAATAAAGAATTTTCTATCTATCTATCTATCTAAGTTTCAATAACTGTAATTGCTAATCTACTTTTGCTGTTGACTGTCCTTTGAAATCTCTTTGTGATTCAATTCTTTGAACTGATTAAACAATGGAAATAAATGTGCCTTATCACGAAGTCAAATGATAGCTATTCGGAGAAATATTGAATCGCAATTATGGAATAAGTACTTACTTTCTGAAAATGAAAATGATGAAATACACAAAACCAATATGTGAATTGTGGTTATGTCTACTCCACGTAATTACACTTTGCAAGCAGAAAGAGGTACAACCACACACATCTGGTCCTAATAGGAATAAATTGGCGGAATAGTAGGTCAAGTAACCTACTATTTTATTTTTACCCGAACAATGGCGTTGATAGACGCAGGGCAGTGCATCGTAGGGCCGTTTTTGACATGCGTGTCTTACGAGCCAATGTTTTGAAATCGGCGATGTTACCACTTAACATCAGGTGGGCCATATGCTATCAGCTAGTTGTATAAAAAAAGAAAAAAAGCGAAAGGAGGGTTATGATTTCAACCGCTATGTATGTACAATTATGTATGTTAATCTATTCCCTTATAACTTGTACTAGTTGGTAACCGAGCTTCGCTCGGAGTTTTTTTTCGTTAATTTGTATTTTTAAGAAATCTTAGGAGTCATATTATTATCTTTACTGGTTTATTCTTACTGAACAACGCCATCTGCTGGACATGCTTGCAGTTAGTTACTCACAATCGTCAATAGATGGCAGGAGCAGTCACATATTCAGTTTATGTTTTTAGTTTTTTTTTAACGAACAGACTCATTTTCTGAAAATGAATCCTAGCTAGATCCCCCGAAACCCTCTGTATACATAATTTCATGAAAATCGTTGGCGCAGTTTCCGAGATCCTAAATATATATATATATATATATATATACAAGATTTTCTCGTTTAAAGGTATAAGATAAGATACTGTAGTAGATTTGATATGAATATACACAAAGGGAGCAACAGTAAACTGGCCTAGCCACTAGTTGGAACTAACTTAAATACGCTGTAAGAATTTATGTGAGTATCCTTTGAAAACATCGTCCAGCCTTGGCCATCATACAAACTTACTTATCTGGTAGATTTATAACCATGAGCCAGCTTATATATTGCCATAAATCCAGCCTAGTTTACTACAAGTAATCAAATGCCAAGTCACAATGGAAGCCTCCTATTCCCGCCTTTGTTCCGAAAGCCATCAGGGAGCCCAATCAAGTAAGAAATTGGTGATACCTGGTGAATACGAATCCTTCATACAAGTCTGCTTTAGCAGATAAGCTCCTTTCGTGAGGTGCCGAAACGGGATTTGTTGAGGAAAAAACATACCAAATATTGTGGTAGTCGATTACTTTTGGTTTATTTTGCTCACTGGTTTCGTATATAAAATACTAGCGGCCGCCCGCGGCTTCGCTCACCCCGTTCCCGTTACGCCCCGCTCCCCCCCCCCCCCCCCCCCCCCCCCCCGTTATATCCGTTTTCGGTTACAATATCTTTATAAATTGTAGTCTGTGTTATTCTGATGTATACGCTGTATATTATTGTAAAGTTTCATTAAAATCCATTCATTAGGTTTGACGTGAAAGAGTGACAAATATCCATCCATACTTACGAACTTTCGCTTTCATAATAATACCTCTATTTAAAATATATTTAATTTTTTTCCTATAAAATACAACTTTTGTATTTATAATAATGTCGAGACTGTATAGACCACGCTGTATATAACTCAAACTAATAAAATTGTAACGCGATATGCCTCTCTTCAAACTTCACAAAGAAAATCTAAATACGTCCTTCTATTGTAGATCGTCCAATAATGTAGTAAAGCTTTGTACTTTAATTTATTCTATGAATAAAGATACTGCCTACGCCGTAGATATAGCTACGCCGTAGTCGTAGCTACGCTGTAGGCTTCCACCCACGCCGTACTTACCTACTTTAGTTGGCAAAGGCTATTATTCGTTTGACTAGTCATAAGTCAACATCACCTTGACAGCCAGCAAACATAACGAGACCTTCTTCAAAAGCCAGTGCCTAATATATCGCAATTTTCATTTCACGATTTCAGATACAGATCTATGAACATAAAACTCAGACGCTGCGAGAAATGAAAGACCAACCTTTCTAGATAATTGTCGAGATACGGCGGGAACAATCCGTTTTATCGGACCGGGTATCTAGAGACATACAGCATCGCTGGAGCACAGTACATACTACAAGCAGTAGAAAAACTACGCGTCAACAAGCCGGCCAAGGCCCAAGAAATGGCTATTAATACACATTTAATTATAATCTTATAGACCTTTTTTTTTGCTAAAACATGCAGAATTAAATGTACCCATAATTAAAAAAAAACTATAGGACGATAATCATGGTGTCATTCCCAGACACGATACATTTTTCGTCAGATCTCTGTATAACAAAACACATATGTACCTACCTATAATTTACCTTTACCTTTCTACCGTAAAGTTATGATTACTGTGGCCGGATAAAGAAGGCAAATGCGTTTGCGTCATGGTTTATTCTTGGCTTGAAGCCTTTACCTGTTTTTAAGCCAGAAATTTCATTCGTAAATACACTGTAATAGCAGATGTTTTGGGACCATACAGAAGTTACTTTTATTAGTGGATTCTGCAATACTTCGTTTGTATAATCTCCATACGAACTTTGCTATCAATTTTTGAATAGTTGGGGTGCCAATTTCCAAAAACCATGCGTGCACTTTTAAAGTAGGTACCTGTGCATTTCATCGTTTTCCAATCGGTTTCTGTTCTTTAACTTTACGTTTTTGTTTATCAATAAAATAAGCTGATTGGTTATTTTAGTCATAATTTGAATGGTGGCCAACCGAATGACGGGTCGCGACTCGTGGTCCCACTAATTTGACCCACTGGTGGGACAGTGTGTCGATTTAATGGGCTCGTGGTCCCACTGTTTGGTGGGACCATCAGTCAACGTAATGCAGTCGCTCGTGGTCCCACTGATTTGGTCATAAGGGCTAGCTACACAAATATATTTGGTGTAGTCTCAGTAGTCCGGTTACAGTTAAGTCAACCGTGCGGACTTCTGAGTCGTCGAGCGACTCAGAATCAGGAATCGATGGCCGATCGAGGATCAACTCAGGAATTTAATATTAAATTATTTTATTTTATTATTAAAGTTTTTTTTTTTTTTAGAATTAATGAAAAAATCAGAAAACAGTGTAAATAATTGCTGCTAACTTGAAGGACGCGCGACACTAACAGGTACAACGTACATCTCAAGTGGCCAGTACCTACCTACCTGAACTCACTTTAATTCAAGTATTTAAGGCCTGCGCACACCTAGGCCGCTGGCGAACGCGATCAGTGAAACGCTGTCAAATATCGCTGTCAAATTTGACAGCTGATCGCCGACGCCAGCGGCCTAGGTGTGCGCAGGCCTTTAGGCCTCTGCCTCAAATTTTGCGGGCAGCGGGGCGGCGGCGGCGGCGGCGCGGGAGCGGCAGGATCTTATGCGTAAAATCAAATAGACCCCCCCCCCCCCCCCCCCCCCCCCCCACCCCGCCCCGCTGCCCGCAAAATTCAAGGCAGAGGCCTTACTCTACGTATAAACTTGATGCAGTGGGGCCACGAACCTACGATTTTAACTATGACTGGTAGTCCCACTAAGCAGTGGGACCACGAACCCATGATTTCAGGGATAGTGGGACCACGAGTAATAGTGGTACAATCCCAGTGGGACCACGAGTCACGACCCCGAATGACTATTGCTTACTTAGGTCGAACCCCTTTTACTTTGGTGAAGCAATCAAAACATAACTATAAAAGTAATGTTATTGGGCCATGAATCTGTATTAAGTGGAGTTTTTTCATCGATTTTGGTGGAAAACGCAAAAAATATTTACCTCAGTTTTGAGATATTGGTCATAAAACTTTTTGTTTGAAGCCAAATGTTATTCTTAGTCCTCATTTTACAAAACTTTAGCACTCCTTGTTTTGTATTGAGTTTGGCTGACTGATATTGGCACCGTTTGAATTTTTCGCCTTTCAGTAGAGACATTATTAGTTATACCATAGACTAATTTAGTCTATGATTATACTCTTGTGTCTCCTAATAGCCCCTTCCCGCCGGTGCGTGATATTGCGCACCAGCCCGAACCAGCTCGCACGACACACCATGGGAACGGTCTCGTGCGCCGAGGTGCGCGGTAGCACAGGAGTCTTTTCTATGTGCGTTGCCGTGCGTCGTCGTGCGCGGTGCGTGATGATCTGCAGAACCACGCACCGTAGGAAGGCAGCAATACACGGCCTCGCACGGCAGAGAAGTTAGTGAGCGTAATTCAAAGAAAATCTTAAAATAGGGGTACCTAGACTGTACTGGTCTTATGTCCTTCCGAGAACTTTGTTTAGCTTCCAACCAATACCAAACTCGGTACGTAAATTAAAAGGGTTTGTATTCGTATAGTTTACATTGACTGTACTATCAGAACAACTAAGTAGCACAAGTTTCGAAGCCGTAAGCAAACTTTAAGCTCACTTTTCCTTGTAGCTTAGCGAGTTGGCTAAGTAATTATTGCAACGGGCATTACGAGTATATGCGAGGACCAACAAAACAACTTATCTATGAAGACTAAATACACGGCCAAAGAGCTGTTTCGTAAATGGAACTGCAGTAATCTAGATTTAATAAGAAATCCTTTGGTGCAATAAAGTGTTATCTACAAGTATCTTGTAAGGACGTCGTAACTTTACGTGAGATAAAAAGTCTCACATCTTTTATAGGATTCCGTACGTAGGGTACTTTTGGGTGGGTGCGGACGGGAGCCTATTACTTAGACCCCGTTGTCCATCTGTCACCAGGCTGTATCTCATGAACCGTGATATTGAGACAGTTAGTTAAAATTTTCACAGATGATGTATTTGTGTTAGGGCTTTAACAACACTTACTTACTTTATATACTACTTAAGGGGCTCTCATAAAACAATCGTGATTTTTTTGCCGGTTTTATTAGATAATGGTACGGAATCCTTCGTGCGCGAGTCTAACTCACATTTGGCCAGTTTTTTCTGGCTCCTGTGCTATGCCACTAATTCCAAGTGAGCAATGTATTTAAATATTCTCAGAATACGCCAAACGCATAGTGCCCAGACATGATATACCCACTGCATTTACATGCATAACTTCTATGGAGACAGTGGAATTGAAACATTTTGTGCAACACGACCACTAAAAAGAATCTTAATAAAAGCAATGTTGTTTCAAAATATGACAGAAAACGAATCCCGTTTCACTCTTTGTCTGTCCGTCCGCAATAAAAGTTGAAGCAAAGCGCTGTGTCGTTATGTCAACCATAAATGGCCGTCACGTTTCCGTAGGTCTGGTAGCACGATGATCGGGGAACCAAGTCGTACAGTTTTATAGCACACTTTCCGGAATATAAAATGAGGAGATCTTTGTGCATGGTTACATTGCGTCATCTACTTGCTGCTAACTACTTGTTCACATAAGTTTGTGATCACTATCTACACACACAATCTCAAATGGTTACACTGTGTCATCAACGTACTTGCAGCTAACTACTTCTCCACAAAAGTTTTTGATCACTATACACACACAATCTTAAATGGTTACATTGCGTCATCAACGTACTTGCAGCTAACTACTTCTCCACAAAAGTTTTTGATCACTCTACACACACAATCTCAAATGGTTACATTGCGTCATCAACGTACTTGCAGCTAACTACTTCTCCACAAAAGTTTTTGATCACTCTCTCACACAATCTCAAATGGTTACATTGCGTCATCAACGTACTTGCAGCTAACTCCACAAAAGTTTGTGATCTACATCTACACACACATACATCTTCTAGGCGGATAGGTGAGCAACACATGACGCAGACTAAGATCCAGAGTCTAGCACATCGTCGCAAAGTTGCTTGCCTATCAATATTCAATAGGTTGCATTTTGGGGAATGTAGTCAGAAATTGCACAATCTCATACCACCATCTGCTTTCCACCAAAGGACTAGCAGACGCACGGCTCAGTAACATACATACCTCGTTAGCATACCAATCATTCGCACTAAGCGTTTTGGCTTCACCTTTATTATGCGAACTTCCAGGGAATGGAACTCATTGCCGTCGGCGGTTTTTCCTGACCACTACAATCTGAGCCTCTTCTAGACCATCTTGCTGCATCGTAGTCGTGAGATCGTAGCCAAGGGATGAATATCATCTTAAAAAAAACAATATCGATAGGAGGAAATTTCATGTTCTTGTGTGTTGGTACGAGACTTATGCTTTAGTATTTTTGCCAATACGCTAGTATCAGCATTAATCAAATGTCCACTGAATCACTGAAGGGCATACGTCTCTCCTATAAATTTCCAGGAAGAACAATTTTGGGCTCTCTCCATCCATTGATCTTGTGTATATTTATACAATTTTGTTTAGATAGGTAATGACTACAATTTAAAACAAAAGCACTTATGAATGCTGGTCCTAAAATATAATCAAGCTAACGTGGCGCTCTTCAAAACTCATGTCTCAAACGTTGTCGACGAGAAGTTCGTAGATTTAGAGAGATCTTCAAGTTTTGGGTGTTTAAAGTTGCTACACATCGCTACTTTGGCAACTTCTGACACCTTCTTGAGGTACTTTGTATGAACTCACACGGGCGATTAAAGTTGATGAATGTCGCTATAGACACCCAGTTTCAAACTGATGTCATTACTCTGTAAAATGATATTTCAGAAAATTTAAAGTGTAAATGATTCTTTTTTTTAATGACCCTTCAAATAAAAACAAGGATTTCTCGAACCGGTTGCTTTTTTTTGCTATCGCATAATTTATCAGCCAATTGTAATTTTTTATACTTCCAGATTGGTTCCATATAAATTTCATCAAAATTGGTTCAGCAGTTTGGCCATTAAGTCAGTTTCTCAGTTTGTTTAAACTTCACTTTGAATTAAATGCAAAATATTATACTACCCGTACTTGGGCACAATTAGGTTAAATAAACAATCTACAAAAATTCCATATTATGTTCAAAACACCTTTTATTTGAAAAATGAACTGCAATTACTGTACAATTTCTCGGAATCTTTGCATACGGTAATAGAAAATAAAAGAACCGTACAAATTGCTGGTCTGTGTAAGGGTTACACACAGTTATTTTCAAGCTAGCGAGCAACTCATTCGAAGAATATTCTATTACAGAGTTTGTGAACTTTATTTTACGCATCAGGCAGACACTCAACGAGATATAAAAAGTTCCAACGATGAAGTTAGAATGTTTGGATCGGAAAGGTTGTATAATTGGTGTTTTTATCATACCACTGGTTTTTTTGGTCAACCCTATTTGTATCATGTATTTATGTCTCACATCATGTATTTATGCGACTGTGATAGCTAACATAATAAAAAAAAATATGTAAAAGATTGTCTAAATCTTACAACTATGAGATATCTTTTACGAGCTCAGGCTATTATCCCAAATTAGCTTTTTGAAGGCCATCCTGAAGTAGTAGAGCTCTTTGTGGCTTGTCCAGGGAAGTACTACCACCATGCTTATTTCTGCCGTGAAGCAGCATTGCTGTGTTTTGGTTTGAAGGGTGTGGGTACCGGTGAAATTACTGGCACGTGAGGCTGAACATCTGTATGCCTCAAGTTGATGGACGCAGGGTGGTGCACGTTCCTGTCGTGCGTGACCTACATTTTTTTTGAGGCAATGCCTTGTTTTAGGCGATGGTTACCACTTAACCTTATGTGGGCCATATGCTTATTCCGTCAGCTAGTTATTTAGAAAAACCTTAAAACCTCAATCAAAGTCAATTAAAATCATCTTGATTGAAAAAGATGCCGGTTCACGGCTGAATCTATAATCCATACAAAATAATAATGGTAGGTACTGCTCCATCCTTAGACACCCAAGTCTTTAGGAACCACTCAAGGAAGTTACGGTGAAACTCAGAAGAAGCTTTAAGTACTCTCAATCAGGTAGTCAAAGTAATACCGCTACTTCCCTTACCTTCTACCAATTAAGAATTTGCTTACTACTTGAAGTACTGTTTTTGGTTTGAAGTAGAATCTTGGGGACAATACTCTTTGAGATGCATTAATGAAAGTTTTGTTAGACATGTACCACTTATATCAAATTGCAATGAAAACTAAGCTTTATGGCTTTGGTCTTAGAATCTAAAGGATGAAGGTTCGTTTTCTGCCCCAAAAAAATGCATATTGGCAGGAATGCGTATTGGCGCATAGAGTAGGTCTGTCAGATAAATGAGTAAGTAGTGCTTAGTTAAACAAACCTCTAAGCGTAAGTAGATAAGGTTCAATATTGCTTTAACATTTTTACCTCATTTTATCGACAACAGATTCATGAATAGTAGATTATCTTTGAAAACTAAATTCCAACACGGTGCATAAAAGCTTTCTAGCAATGTTTCACTTTAAACTGAAGAAGTTTGATAATTATTTTGAACGAAGTACTCTAGACTTGGTTTCAATAGTTCTAGTTCTTGATGAGTTCATTCATTAGTTTTGAAAGAAAGAGTGCGAAGATTTGTCAAATAGCTGAGACGAACCGGTATTTAATGTTGGTGTGTTGCACAATAATAATTAGCGATATTTTGATCTAAGTCGACAAGTTGTAGGCACTCATCCTTGAAAAAATTGGGAAGTTACATAAAAAAGTAAATATTTTTCTTTCTTTCTATCTTTTTAACACAGGTCCTATATGATTTAATACTGTCGTAGCGTTATCTAGGTCGACAGTCTAATAGGTACTTGAGAAAATTTGTAAGTACCTAGGTATACCTATGGGTTATATCTATTGGATAAAGGGTTATTCAGATTATGGGGTTTTTTTTCAAGGGGGTACACATAAGGCCTATTAAATGGCTTTGTTTAAATATTCTATACAGATCCATAAAAAATCTATATTTTTCTAGTAAATCAGCACTATAAATATGTCTCTGAAGCGCAGCTGTGAATCACAGCATGTAATCATATAATATAGCTAACATACTAGCCTCATAAGTAGCCCTAAAGATAGGGTCAGTTAGGGAACAGCGGGAAGTATTATATTAATACTTTTGGGTCAGGGTGTCTTCCAAGACGTAGCGTTATTATAGACTACTAGCTGTCACCCGCGACTTCGTCCGCGTGGTTAGTATAAAGATATACCTAGTTTGAGTTCGTTTAAAAGAAACTATTTTATGGTGGAAAGCGGACAGCTATTGATATGTTTTCACTGTTTTTTGCGTATTTTTTGAGAGTTATTTTTCGTGAATTTGCCTTAGTGGCTAAGTTGGGTTATGTATGCGTTGGTTTTACACGACCAAGTGCTGGTTACCTTAGTTTTGAGTTTGCATTCAAAACTATATAAAGTGTGTTCGAAAGATGGTAAATGCTGTTGTAGCCGATTTTTTTCAGCTGTGTTTAGATTTGGTATGATAGGTGCTTCCCGCGATTTTGTCTTAGTGGTTATCATGGGTTTTTTGTAAACCTTTGTGTGTATTCAAACCTGGTGACAGATGCTGCGGTAGCAGATTTTTTTTAAATGTTTTTTTGCGTAATTTGTAAAGCTCTTTTTCGTGATTTTGTTTTAGTGGCTAATTTGGGCTATCGTATTCGTTGGTGTATAATTGAATCTTGTTTTTTTAGTTTGACATGATCAAATGCAAGTTACCATAGTTTTGAGCATGTACTTTAGAGTGTCTTTGAATTTGAAGGCGAGTGCTGTTGTAGCCGTTTTCTTTCAGAGGTGTTTAGTTTAAGTATGATAGATAATTCCCGCAATTTTGTCTAAGTGGTTATCTTTGGTTTTATTGTTAACCTTTGTGTGTATTCAAACCTGGTGACAGATGCTGCGGGAGCTGTCAATTTTTTTATGTTTTTTTTTGCGTATTTTGTAAAGCTCGTTTTCGTGATTTGTTTTAGTGGCTAATTTGGGCTATCGTATTCGTTGGTGTATGATCGAATCTGGTTTTTTTAGTTTCACATGATCAAATGCAAGTTACAATAGTTTTGAGCATGTACTTTAGAGTGTATTTGAATTTGAAGGCGAGTTCTGTTGTAGCTGTTTTTTTTCAGCGGTGTTTAGTTTAAGTATGATAGATGATTCCCGCAATTTTGTCTTGGTGGTTATCATCGGTTTTTTTGTAAACATTTGTGTGTATTAAAACCTGGTGACAAATGCTGCGGCAGCAGAAAATTTTTTAACGTTTTTTTTTGCGTATTTTGTAAAGCTATTTTTTTGAGATTTTATGTTATATTAGTGGCTAATTTTGGGTTTCGTATGCGTGTTGGTGTATAATCGAATCAATTTTTTTAATTTGACGTGACCAACTGCTGGTTACCATAGTTTTGAGCATGTACTTTAGAGTGTATTTGAATTTGAAGGCGAGTGCTGTTGTAGCCGATTTTTTTCAGCGGTGTTTAGCTTAAGTATGATAGATGATTCCCGCAATTTTGTCTAAGTGATTATCATTGTTTTTTTTGTAAACCTTTGTGTGTATTCAAACCTGGTGACAGATGCTGCGGTAGCTGAAAATTTTTTTATGGTTTTTTTTGCGTATTTTGTAAAGCAATTTTTTGTGATTTTATGTTGTATTAGTGGCTAATTTAGGGTTTCGTATGCGTGTTGGTGTATAATTGAATCAGATTTTTTTAATTTGACATGATCAGCTGGTTAGTATAGTTTTGAGCATGTTTTTTAGCCATTTTTTGAAGCGGTGCGGTGTTTAGTTTCGGTATGATAGGTGTTTTCCGCGATTTTGTCATTAGTGATTGGTGGTTACGGTGGGGTTTATGTAAACTTTTGTGTGTATTCAAATTTGGTGACAGAAGCTGCGGTAGCAGATTTTTTTTTACTGTTTTTTTGCGTATTTTGTAAAGCAATTTTTTGTGATTTTTCTTTAAACTATTTTTCCCTTTTTTCTTCTTTTAGGGGAATAATTTTCCTATTTTCTTTCTTAGTGCACCTTTGCTCTATAAGAGGAACACATCTTCCAAGTTTCATGCTTCTAGGACTAATGGTTTAGGCTGTGTGTTGACTTTTCTTTAAACCTTTTTTCCCCTTTTTCTCCTCTTCGGGAAAGAATTTTCCAATTTCCTTTCTTAGTACACCTCTACGCTATAAGAGAAACATACCCTCCAAGTTTCATGCTTCTAGGACTAACGGTTTAGGCTGTGCGTTGATTGTCAGTCAGTCAGTGAGTCAGTCAGTCAGTCAGTAACGAAAGAGTTTTATATATTTAGATAGTATATTGCGGCGAACAAATAGCCTCCTTGGCTAAATATTACCGTGGCTTAAGTAATACCCGCCACCACGTCTAATAACTTGTTTTCCACGACAGAATTGGGCACACGACCTCATATAAACTTTGCTGAACGTGTTACCAAAATATAAAAGCTTTGTGATAGCGTTTGCGTGTTGAGACGATAAAGCATTGATTGGCTCCTATTTTTATGCGATTTTTAGGGCCAATATAACCTTTATTTGCATTGTACTTCGGCTGATTGTCAATAACTGTCGCGGAAACCAATGAAATATTTCTCCAGATCGTATTTATTGATAGTTTTGGAGTGAGCGATATCGGTGGTAATAGATATCGTAAACATCACTACGGGTTGTCTTAAGTCTCCAGACAGACCAGGGTATTCTGACCTTTGATAATCCTGTTATTCGTAAGCACGAAAGCTTGTAATATACCAGTGAGAGCTCTAACGTTTTTGGTTTTCCACCACCTTACCGCCTGGGGAAATCTATATGAGAGCGAAGAAAATGAAATAATGTTTTCATATGTTGCTTGTTGTAAGTCATACATATTTCTTGAGAGCCTACACATTATTGATGTGTTTACCAACGTGTTCGAAACTGAGGTTTATGAAAACGAGATTGGAAAATAAATATTGAATGCTCAACAGTATTTTTACCGGCTTCTTTTATAAACTTAGATATTATTATTTTTTTAAATCAGAAAGTTACATGAAAAATACGCTTATATAAGTAACCTAGATATATCTTTGCATTTATAGACAATACCCATACCTTTTTATACTTAGTACTTTTTTAAATAACATACAAAATTTCAAAGATTCAAGCAACTTGCTTCTACAAGCATTATTTTGATGAGTCATACTTATTCCTAAGATATTGCATCCGTAAGAAATAAACCCTCTTAATTAAAAAGATAGGTAAGTCAAAAGCTTTTGCTCTAGACTATTATCCACTTTGGCTCGTTGCATTGCGAGTCGCGACGGATAAGCGTCACGTTCATTAGCGAACGTCAATGGCATGAACAGTGACGTCACATCGTATGCCTTTGCATGTTTCAAAGCGCCCCGTCCCAATCACATTACGCCTGCCAACCTTTGAGTGCGCTTCTGTAGCTAATAATAATATGACTGGCATATAGAACTGAACTCAGTGAAGGTGCAGTAGTTTTGGTTTTCGAAAGTATGAACTAACATACTTTCCCCTTTAGAGTCGAGATCTCTAAAGCTGGGAAATACTAAACAAGAAAAATAATGATACATGCTGGGTGGGTTCGATACAAATATTTGTGTGGTGAACACAGATTTTTTTTCTGTGACTGGGTGTTATACAGGGTTATTCATAATTAGCTGCAAATACTCAGGAATTAGGTTCAACAAATAAAATAAAAAATATTTATGAAATGATTTTTTTTAAGTTTTGTCATGAAAATCCCGAGAAAATCGAAAAAGAATATCCTTTGGAATCATTGGCATCTGACCTATTTTGACCTTTGACACGCGCCCGCGCGCCGTGAGCGACACTCTGCGTTCAGTCACCGCCTGGGTGGGTCATCGTCCTGTTCTCCATGGCAATCATTATGCAATAGCCGTAAAAAAATTAATAATAATAAAATTTTGATACAAAAACTTAAATCAAAACTAAAAAAAAATCATTTCATAAATATGTTTTATTTTATTTGTTGAACCTAATTCCTGAGTATTTGCAGCTAATTATGAATAACCCTGTATTGTACTTTAGACATGTATTTTTACAAAAAAAATATCTATGTAAGTATTATGTCAGCTATCCTGTTTCCATAGTACAAGCTCTGCTTAGTTTGGGGCTAGATAGCGTCGGGTGGATTGTCTACAATGTTTATTTATTTATTTTAATAAATTAACTACGTGGGAAAATCATTCGGATGTGACATTTTCTCTGTCGGTCTTTTTATGTTTTTTTCTCCTTGTCATCACACTAGTTCTTTCAACCCATTGCAATCCAAGGATTTTAATTGATGGACGTCACTCTAATTATTGCTAGAATGGTGTTTTTTTTAAAGAAGTTAGTCAGAGGAGCTTTAAACATTCCACGCAGAGAGTTTCATTTCTGGATCATCTATTTTTTACTTTCTCTTTTGCCAGCCTCGTCCAATAATGACGCCATCTACAAACGGAAAATCAGCTGGCTTATCGCCTGCAGTTCGATCACTCAGCTGTCGAAGTAAAATTGAATTTTACAGCGCAAATCTAGTTGCAACTCGCTGCGGAATGATGGATTGCTGCTATGAAAATGGTGACCTCAATAACAAATTGTATTGGATGTTAGTTTCAACTTTTATGTTTGAAAATTTTTTTTTTACTTTTATAGAGATAAGTACCTATGCGTGGACAGCTACTTTTATTTGTATGTATTTTTGCCAAAGATTGTATTGTACCTTATTTGTGTTAGTGAATCTAGTAGTGTTTAATTTTTTTACTCATGCGATCTTGATCTTGGTTGTCAGTATAAAATACGAGTACTTTTCATAACCA
Source organism: Thera obeliscata (assembly GCA_947578465.1). Classification (NCBI taxonomy): domain Eukaryota; kingdom Metazoa; phylum Arthropoda; class Insecta; order Lepidoptera; family Geometridae; genus Thera; species Thera obeliscata. The sequence continues at coordinate 9,162,324 of OX387928.1, read as the reverse complement.
TCATCGTAAAAATGTTTACAGAAAGTCTTAGACAATATCCTTCATACATTTTCAGACAAATACATTTTAAGTCCTCTCAATCCATCTATTTAAACTTACCCTTACCTTTCAATGTCGTCGGTCCATCGTGTGCCTTTACACGTCCTGCGTAATGCGTCTCACGATTTCTTACCACCATTTGGCAACTTTTATTCTTAAGCAATACTTTTATTTCTACGTAAAGGTGGACAAGAAACGCACAGGACAGAAGAGGCTGGCAGAAGAAGAAGGAGGCCTATACTCAGCAGTGGGTGATACCGGTCTGATATGATGATGATGATGATACTTTTTATACGGTGTGTCAGTCTTATCAATGCAGAATTCATTGAATCACATTTATAGACTCTACCTACACCGTAGCAAGGTTTTACGGCCAATGTGCAGATAAACATTGACGGTGAAAGAATATTCTTTTTCATAGCCTAGGTAAGCATAATCTTTTATTTATTATGCGTGCTACTATCAGTTATATTAGCAGCAGTATCATTTACAACAGTTATTTCCCGTAGCGTTACCAACAAGCTCAGTAGCACGATGGGAAAGCATCATTTTATTCGTGACAGAAAGCTGATGGGCTATACGTAAAAGTGATCTCCAGCAAACCTACGATAGGCCTCTTGTATCTAAAATAATCATAGAAAAGTGCACAGCGGCTGTTTTCAGGTACTTGTTCGGCAATGAGATGTGTAAACAAAACTTTGGTCCTTAGTAAATAAAGCCGGCATTTGCAGGCGGACCTATGGAAAGCTTTGAAATCCCGATGTAAATTTGAACCAACGGAGTGCGGTAAAAACGTAGAGACAATGCCCCTTTCTATGTAGTGCCGGGATTTTCACAGTAAGTGCAGTCCAGCGCAGAGTTTGTGTCGCTTTCATTGTTATTTTGCAGCAATAAAGCCCGCGGTTTTACTCGATACTATAAAGACAACATTTCTAGCTGAAAATAATATTGGTAACGTTGCCAGCCTTTTGGGCACATTGCATGAGTCGGTGATCTGAACTCTGTTTTCTACCTGTAATACAGGTGGAGTTCATTTAAATTTTCTAGTTCCTTATAATTTTTTTTTTTTTATCATTTCATATTTTATTATAATAGTTTTTGTAAATAATATATTCTGTTGTAAATAAAATTCTTTGGTGTTACTTTAAAGAAAAGTGATTATTTGCTGAGTTTCCTATCTGTGTACCTTAGTTTTAACAACTTTAACAACATACATTTTAAATTAGTTGCTGTAGTGTGATAGCATGACAAACATGCCGACAGCATTTAACTTTAAATTGGATACGTTTTTGTTTGAATATCTAGCTCCGACTATAGTCGGACTATAGTCGGAGTATGGTATATACTACCATTGGTGGAATAAACTGGGCATCTTTAAATTGCACTTTTTGCGTATTATGATAGACTTGAGTAGGTATAGATTATATTATTCACTAGTGCTCTAGACGTAGCGGCCCCACCGTCATGGGTTCAAATACAATCGTGTTACAATGAGTTTTTCCAGCTGAAAAATGTACATACCATATGCCAGTACTCTCAAATGCTGAAGGAAAATATCATGACAAAACCGATAGGTCGTAGAATCTAAAAAAAAGTTCAAAAACATGTGTTGAGTGCACGAAAGAAGCCTCTCTGAGACGCACTTGAAATCCTTTCATCACATTGGTTTGAATAAATCAATGACACGATAAGAAAAGAGTGGCATCTATTATAAACTACTCGAGTATGTTGCAAATCTGCATTAAATGAAACATGCTTAACGTTCAAAATAATTATGGATCGTGTTAAAACGTAATAAAATTAATAAATCCGCTAAAGTATAGTTTAAATACGAAGAATTGCTTCTTTTGACAATACATTGGCTCAGGTGGCTTCGTATAGAATACGAAAATACACAATATTGAGTGATTCTATTGAATAGAAGATGAGTAGGTGGTAGCCTCGGCACGTGTAGAAACTTTGGTGAAACTGTGGCACTACTAGCAAATAAATTGTACAATTTTAAAGGCCAAAATATATTTTTTATTTATAGAGCCATTGATCTTAAAACTATGTAACACTTTAAATTATGTAAAAACATTTTGATTGATAACTCGAAATATTTTTTTAATTTACAATTTTTCTTCAGCGTAGATTCTAAAGAAAATGCAAAAATAATACAAATTCACCAGGGTTTTAAAAGATTATAACGAACTTATACTTTGGTGAAACTGTGGCACTACTAGCAAATAAATTGTACAATTTTAAAGGCCAAAATTTATTTTTTATTCATAGAGCCATTGATCTTAAAACTATGTAACACTTTAAATTATGTAAAAACATTTTGATTGATAACTCGAAATATTTTTTTAATTTTCAATTTTTCTTCAGCGTAGATTCTAAAGAAAATGCAAAAATAATACAAATTCACCAGGGTTTTAAAAGATTATAACGAACTTATACATAGTTGAAAAAGAAAATGAAAGTAACATTTCTTAATTTTTACGTTCACAATTGAAATTGAAAGATGATTAAAAAACTTCTAAAATATGTCTATTCCCAAATATTGGAAACGAAACATTTAACTCGATTATAAAGTTTTGGAAACCAATTAGCTTCAAACAACCTTGGGGTGTAATAAATGTTTTGATGAAGATTTCAATTGAAACTTGGTTAGAATTGACTTTCAAAGACATATTTGATTTTAAGTTTATATTTGATTCCAATTGAACACTGACGAGCCTGACTTTTATCAAAGGCACAAAATCTAGTAACAATCTTAACACTTTTATAATTTAGAACACTTTATTTGCACAAAGAAACTTGCAATTGAGTTATCTGCAGACCAATTCAAACGATCTAGAGATAGCTCAACTGTCCAAATCAGTGCCAGACTGATTTAGTTAGAAGAGTTTTGCAATGTTGTTGATGTACCTACTAAAGGTTAATAAGTTATTAGTATGACTAAAAACTAAGTCATTAAATGTACATTTAAATTACCTTTATAATATCACGTACACGCCTTAGCTTTGTTAGCATGAACTTACCAATCCATTATGCACCAGATATTTTTTATTTATATGACGAAAGCTACATCGAAAACAAAGAAACAATATGCGAGTCGAAACAAACCCGTAATTTAATGTGCTGCGTATACAGTGTGTATACATAATAATGCGGGTTCATGTTTTATTTACAGACAAAGAGAGCGTATGCAAAACATGTTATGTCGAATAAAACAGCGTTTACTGCAACAAAACCAGTCATCAAAGATGGTTACTGAACCGGAACAAATAAATGGGAAAAAGCGATGAGTATGTAGAACCCTAAAACAGAATGCTTAGGAAGAAAACCAAATTTTTACCAGCATTCCGTATGCCGTGGATATTAAATTCTTCCTCTTTTGTTGCCGTCGCTAGGTTTACTTTGTTTACAATTTTGTTGAATATCTTTTACTCATAGCAACTTATTGTCAAGAGGATTGAATTGCACACATTTCACATTTTAAAATAAATTTTGAATAAGTTCACATCATTTTCGCGAAATAAAAGCCAGTTTTTAAGATCATAGGTAACTTTTTAAACTATTCACTATTTTTGGTATCGATACCAATAAAAGATTGCGAAAGAGGGTATATCAATTTGTATGAAATTTCTTTCACTCGTGGACTTTAGTTCAACCGTGATCATGGTCTATGCCGAAATATCGGAGTCAAAATTCACAAAATTAAATCATGGTAAATATCCCGTTGTTCATAAAAATACTTGTGTGTGGTTTACGTATGCGTATGTAAACGATTGTACTAATTTTGAAAGAAAAAACATTTATTTTGGACACACAATTTGGTTTGAAGTTACATGCTTTGAATGCTTACCTGTCTGGGTATACCAAGCGGGATGTACAGACTGTAGTACAGTGTAAACGCTCTTACTCGTAATACAGCAGATCTTTAAGCATATCAGTCTAATGCAAATTTGACATCGGATTTTAAGAAAATAAGGATTTGTGGATGAAATCCGATCTGCTTTCGATCTGATGAATTTTTGATTTTGTTCTGTAGGGGCATGCAAATTAGTGCTGATGAAAATTCTTTATAATATAATATCATAGACTTACTTCACATATACCTATTTCCAGGAAAAAACGATGTCGAAACCTCTCAAAAAAAAGCAGCCAAGTGTGAGTCGGACTCGCCCATGAAGGGTTCCGTAGCACGACGAACTACAAGAACCTTTATATTATGTTACTTGATGTAACATAATAAGATTCTTGTAGTTCGTCGAAAGGTAAATTGCGGTTTACTGTTTATGACGTATAAAAAAAAAACTACTGACTAGATCTCGTTCAAACTAAATATCGTTGAAAGTTTGCATAGTAATGTACAACATATATTTTTTTTAGTATTATCATTCTCTTACTTTAGAAGTTAGAGGGGGGGGGGACCAACTTTTTTCCACTTTGGAAGTGTCTCTCGCGCAAACTATTCAGTTTAGAAAAAAACAATATTAGAAACCTTAACATCATTTTTGAAGACCTATTCATAGATACCCCACACGTATGGGTTCGATGAAAAAAAAATTTTTGAGTTTCAGTTCCAAGTATGGGGACCCCCGAATTTTTTTATTTTTTTTTATTTTTATGTAAAAATCTTAATGCGGTTCACAGAATACATCTACTCGCCAAGTTTGATCAGTCTAGCTCTTACGGTTTCGGAGAAAAATGGCTGTGACATACGGACGGACAGACAGACAGACAGACAGACGAATCTATAAGGGTTCCGTTTTTGCCATTTGGCTACGAAACCCTAAAAACCTTAAAACAATAAACTTTATAGCGAAAACTAATTTTGTGCACTTTAATCCAATATGAAATCATATGCATTTATTTCTTTATGAGGGGAATCGTAAAAATAATTTAGCTATAAATCGTATTCCACCATAGTATTTGAGCCATTTGAGCCAGCAAATATTATTATTGCGTGCAAAAATAATAAGCATTGAGCGAACAGTTATAATAGGGTTATTAGTTACTTCATAACATCACGAACAGCAAACGTTGATGGTAATTACATTTGAAATTTGAAATTGTGGTTATAATATTTATGTTACTAGCAATAGCTCGTGGTTTTACTCTAGTAGGACAACCAGCCTGACAACAGTCTGTAAAGTCAGTTGAAGAGCTTAGAAAGTTTGAGAATAGGCAACTTTTGTAGAAAAAAATCTAAAGTAGCATGAAAATGTAATGAAGAAGAGAAAATATACAACGGTCTCGAAGTTATAATATATTATATTTAAAATAAAACTATTTTTTTTTTTTTAAATAAATACTGTATTTTCAGAATTTACTGGATGTGTTCTGCCAAGAGCGACTGAATCTGATACAGGATCATAATCGGTGGAGAGAATAGAAGACCCAGAAATAGGACAGAATAGAAAAAAGTCTTATAGTTCTAGAAAGTTTCATGTTACCGTTGAGTTACCACCAGAGGTTTACCCCCTAGCTTGAAGAAAAACGTTAAATACTCCTCCAGGAAAGGCAACGCAACGACAGCACCCTTGGTGTTGTTGATGTCTATGGGCGACAGTAACCGGTTACCATCAGGTGGGCCGTAAGCTCGTCGTCTCTAATCTTTTAATTAAAAAAACATGTGAATACGAACTAAATTAATACAGGGTAACAAGGAAATTCTGAAAAGTCAGTTTCACAACCATTAGTTAGTTTCATACCTTACCATCAGGTGGGCCGTAAGCTCGTCATCTGTCTATCAAAAAAAAAAACAAAAGAATTGCGAACTTAGTTAATACGGGGTAACAAGGAAATTCTAAAAAGTTGGTTTTCATAATTATTTGCAACGTGAGTCACGGGAAACTTCAAACTTGTTGAACTGTATTCGAATAAAAATGTTAATAAGCCATGCAAAGCTTTTTAGCAAACCATTAAACCAAATTGCTTTCACCATTACATGAACCACAAAATAAAGGAATTTCTGCCATTACTTCGCATGCATTAAATCACCATTGCTTCCAAGTAAATTTGAGCTGCAGTCGTCTAAGAAACTATCACCGTTATATGATGTCTGTTACTAGTATGGTAACAACTGATAACACTGTGACATACGATTTAAACAGAAATTATGACAGCTGATTTGATTTGACTAGAGTAAGACACTTGACTGGACCATAGAATACAAAAAGTTATAAAAAAAATATTTATAAATGGTTCAATCTATTTTTCATCGACAAAACTCATGAGTATCACATTTATGACGGTGCCCCCTTTTTAAAGATACGGGGTTAAAGAAAAACGCTCAAGGCAAGTCATAAATATGCCATAAAACTTAAGACCCAGGTCGATACAGATGACGTCATTACCTGTTCTCAACGTGTACTCAACCGTTGACAAAGCGATAACGCTTTTGCCGAAGTGCTGATTTCACAACCTAAGCGGAGCGTCGAGCGGAGCGGGGAGCGAGAATTACGCCATTCGAAAACATTGAGAAAACTGGTAAAACTCGATCGTAAAAAGTCTTAAGTATAATGAACTTGCTCTGGAAATGAACCGCATTTCATCGCTTTATAAGGCGCTCAGCCACACCCTATAAAATATATTATTACATCCCCCACCGCCCAATTCTACCCTGAAATTGTAGCCTTACGTCTAGCATTATCCTTGTATTTGGGGCGAATATCGTTTAAACGGAGTGAGTTTCGTCTATACACGCGTTCGTGTCAAAAGACTATCGAGCCGATATGGAACCTCGTTTGGGGGGTTAAAGAAATATGCAATAACAATAACCAGAATTGCGGCATGTCTTTATCACACGTGCTATGTACATAATATAATGTACTGCACGTGATTTGTATTACAATTCAGAGTTCACCATGATTCCACAGTGATGGTACTAAAAATAATTATAAGTTTAAAAAACTTGAGAAACCGACTTCATTGCCAAACGGCTAAGCCGATTTTAATGAAATTTGTTTGGGACAGTCTGGACGTAAAAATAACCTTCCAAATAAAAAAATAATTGTCTAAATCGGTTCATAAATGACGAAGGCATGCAGTTACAAACATTAAAAAAATTATTAAAAAAAAAATGGCAACACCGATTTTAATAAAATTAAAATGGGACCAATCTGAAAGCAGTACCTTTCAGATAAAAAAATAATTTTTCAAATCGGCTCACAAATGACGAAGTTATGCGGTAACAAACATTAAAAAATATAGTATTCTGTTTAAATTGTAATTTTTCTTTAATTTTAATTCGAGAGAGAGAGAGAGATTTTTTTTTGACCAACGAGAGCAAAGTTCCAAAAACATGGTGGACCGACATGACATGGATATGACGCGAAGTAGTAGAAATGCCATGTCAGTCACTGGGGTAAAACTGTCCTGGCGGCGCCTTTTGATATTCACCACTACAATTATCAACCACTATTGAAAATTTTTGGTTGTTGATTTATGTGAAAATTACTGGTGTATAAGTTTTTAATATAGTTTTTTTGTGATAATTTTCATTATTAACCGCATCTATTTTCTGAAACAATAATGTGTAAGAATGCATGAATACTGTAAACAGAACTGTAAACTTTTATTGATGTTATGGAATAAACAGGCTTTTTTATTTTATTTTATTTATTTATTTACTGAAACAGAAAAAACCTAATGGCTTGTTTGGTGCTATGCACATTATTTTATTCACCATAATTTTTGTATAAAATTGTGCATTTGAATTGAATATCTAAATAATACCAGCATTACAAAGTCGCAACAAAAATGCATACTATTGAATACGCTTCGGGCAACGGATGTAACTAAATGTAACAGGACAACTATGTTTCCCTGAAAAATGGCTGCGCTTTTGACCGACTGCAAAAATGAAGGAGGTATTTTATAGTGGCTTTAAACCGGACGAATGAATAAGCGAATAAGGTACGAATATTGTATTGTTGGCACAAGATCGAGGTCAACGGAGCAACAAATGTTTTATTTTTCTACTGAATACTTCAACCGGAAGCATTTTCATTTCTTAATATTTATTTTTCAAATTGCAGTGCTTATACCTTTAGAAATCCGTGAAGCTATTTCTAGATTGCATCAGCCTGCAGAGTTCAACTGATTTATGAGTATTTTGTACATCACTTCAAACTCACAAAACTATTTGTAATCATCATCAGCCTGAAGAAGTCCACTGCTGAACATAGGCCTCCCCTACACATTTCCAGGAAGAACGATTCTGAGCCCTTTCCATCCACCGACTTCCTGCAATTTTACCGACTTCCTGCGATCTTTGTTATAATAAGAATATAATCATGATTTGTGCTCTTAGTTACCACTTAACATCAGGTGAGTCATATCTTTGTTCCATCAGCTGGCCTACCAGCAGCTAGTTGTTACTATGTTGAAAACTTACCTCTTAAACTACTTAAACTTACCTCTAAAACTGAATAACGCTCAGCTCTTATGAATTGAAAAAAAAAAAACTAAATTTAAGTTTTGCTAAAGATTTGTCTTAGGTTAAGATTTCCTCCATATTAAAGTAAGATGAAATAAAAATGAGATATCTCAAAGTTACGACTTAAAAGGTCCCATACATACAGAATTATCTCGTTTCTTTCATAAATTAAAGATGCGATACGTGCACAGAGTCGTAATAGAGGGAATAACATGATTAATTCAAAATCCTCCGTGTTATGATTAGATTGCCCTGTGTGCCGCATGCATGTATTCGTAATTCAGTCGAATAAACTCACGAGTTACTTTGTATAAGTTACTATACTTTTCCTGTTTTTATAACTAACACCATGAACATCAAAGTTGTCTGATTATAAAGTTTAATTATTATATGAGCCAGAATACAAATTAAGATTTATCACGAAATCATTAATTTGAAAAACAAACTTGGAAGAAAAATAAATAACGTTAGTGATGAAAAGTATAAAGTACCATAAGAGTTGAAATATATAAACGAAAAACCAGAAAGTTCCAGACAATCTGCCAGTCTTACAAAATTATAAAATAGCTGCAGCATATGGAAATGTATTTTCACAGGCGTGTAAAGTTTTACAACCACGGGGTTATGGCTGGGTTAGTGGAGCAGATTTATTAGTGACCCACCTTTGCCCTTTGTAATCTCTAACGCTTACTCACCTGTGACTGTTTTTATGACACCTTGACATGTTTGTGACGAAACAACCACTGATGTGAAACCATGATATTTACGTGACAAAATACTTATTCCTTAAATAACTATAGTGTTCTGCAAACTTCTTGATAGTTATTGTCATCTACAAAGCGATAATTTAGGGTAATGGAATGTGTTTAGTAGTAGTACCACGAACTTAAGATTGGATGGTGAGGCCGTCTACCAATATGCCACCAGTACTCCCAATTGCTGATTTATACGCTTCACGGAGCTATATTGTACTTTAAATGCATGGTTATATGTTTAGCAGTAGAATACTTCAGTCTAATGATGACGATGACTTACCTGGTTGTTAAAACTATTACCTGTGTTGTTAAACGCCATTTAGGAGTTAACAGCTGCACCATTTCTCTTAGTAGGTTAGGTACCTAACTACATCCGATAGTTACCATCTGATAATTAGAAATTAGAAGAGTGCTAGAGATTAATGTGGATGGGTATAATAGAAGTAGAAGTAGGCCAAAAATAAGATGGATGGATTGTGTGAAGGATGATATGGGTAAAAGCCCCTTCCCACCGGTGCGTGATATCGCGCACCAGCCTGCACCAGCTCGCACAACACACCAGAGACACTGGGAACGGTCTCGTGCGCCGAGGTGCGCGGTAGCACAAGAGTCTTTTCTGTGTGCGTTGCCGTGCGTCGTCGTGCGCGGTGCGTGATAATCTGCAGAACCACGCACCGTAGGAAGGCAGCATATTATAGGAAAGGAGTGACTGCTGAAAATGACGGCTGATATAGGAGAGTGAAGAACAAAAACCTGTTGTGCCGACCCCACAAGAAGTGGAATAAGGACAAGAAAATGATGAATTACCATCTGATAATTAGTTCACACAATACACGTGTGTAACACCAGCGCACGCGCCATAAAAATATTTGTCCAGGTGTGCTACCGCCCTCTTTCGCTCGGCACCATACCGAACGCATGTCATCACTCCTACTGATCCGGTTTTAGGAATATCACTACTGAGACCGGGTAGAGAAACACATCTCTAGTCGGGGAAAAAGAAATGGGTCAGAATGCGTCGACTACTGTTTTCCAGGTAAACAGATAAACTGAGTTCTCTAACTGTATTGATGCCCGTAGCACACCTCCACTGCGGAACCGTTACAGCGGTACCGCAGAAATTTTCTCATGTCTTGTACCGTGTAGGAGATGTGGATCACTAGCGAAACTGCCTGTTCTAACGCGTAGATTTGAATATGTTTCATCTTTTTCTGCACGCGGTTTCGTCGATCTGCTCCGACGCCAGCCAAACTTCCGCGCTCTGGCCGCCGGTTTTTTTTTCACTTGATCGAAATTCATCTAGTGGTGTCACTTTAACAGTTCTGCAGCGGAGGTGTGCTACGGGGACAATGGATAGATTTCGCCTTATTACTACCTACCTACTTATCTAATTAATAAACATAATTTATTAATTCCCAGGTCGTCTCATTTTACACCTGTTTTAAACTAAATCAACCAGGCGTAAATATTTCCGAAAACCGCTTCGACACGTTTTATATCTATTGCGTGCGATATTCCCTTCGTTGCCTTTGAAATTACTTTGAAGGATACATTGGTTCAGGGAGGCGATTCCAGCTCAGTAGGTTATTGATTCTGGTGTATTTATTGGCGGGAGTTGGTTACCGAGTAAGTAACTTTTCAATTTAGTAGTTCCTGCTCATTGAGCTGAATATGGGGAATTGATTAAGTTTGGTTTGATGGGATGCTCTTGGGTGGTTTCGACTGTTATGTTTGCTGTAGTATAGTAATCACAAGAATTACTTCGACACGTCTTCCTAGAAACCAAGAAAAATTACTCACCAGATTCTTTAAATAGCAGTACCTAATAAAGCTCTTTGTGTAGGGCTTGTCCGGAGAAGTACTACCACTATGCCTAATTTCTGCCGTGAAGCAGCATTGCTGTGTTTCGGTTTGAAGAGTGTGAGCACCGGTGAAATTACTGACACGTGAGGCTGAACATCTGTATACCTCAAGTTGATGGACGCAGGGCAGTGCATGGTAGGGCACATTGCTGACGCTTGCGACCTACGAAATAATGCTTTGTTATAGGCGATGGCTGCCACTTAACATTAGGTGGGTCATTATGCTTGTTCCATCAACAACTTGTTTAAAAAAAAAAAATTGTGATAAGAAAACTTCATCCTTATTTATGTGTCTCTTTGGATCGCCAATAGCGAAAAAAAAAAGATTAATGTTGGAGTCTTCCAATGTGTTTATCAAATTAATTTGCAAAAAAATAGTTTTAACTTTTCCTTTTTTGCTTTTTACCAAGTTTAAGTTAAAGTTAGACCTAGAACCTAATAGTTACTTTACAAGTTTCAAAGTAATAATGCATACTTACCTTTGTGATCGGGTAAATAATTAACAAGAAACAATTTGGATGAAGTTACCAAAGGTTCAGTACCTACAAACTTGAGAAACTATGCTTTGACCCGAGTTGATGTAGCTTCCAAAACTTCGGCCTCACACATACTTGCATGCAATCACCAAGAAAGTAGTACGTGATGAGCGTTGAGTCATGTAAGAAATAAAAACTTGAATGGCAAAATTGTCTGAATGGACGGAAGCCATTAATTAAGAAAAAGAAGACATGTTTTAACCCTCCGAATAAGGTTGAACCTGTACGTTTTTTGTAATAAGTCTATCTAAAAAGCAAAATTAAGAAAAAGGTTCAATATAAAATTATACCGAAATAACGCTTTCTTAAACGACTTTCAAAAACAACATTGTTAGAATACTTTATTCAAATTGAGCCGTGTTAATAATTCCAGCTCATTGTCGTTCTTCGTTCTGGAAATAGAAATAGATTGCCAGTGACGCAAGCAGGCTATGACGTCTTGTCTTACAAGGCTTTACAGCTTAGTAGCCTTCTTATTCCCCCTCTGATAATAGCACAAACTATATTACATAAATCGAAACTTGCAAACTTTTGTGTGATGAATTTGATTTTATCTTCCGTCTTCAGTGATAAACACGAATTATTATTTCTTATTTAGTGCACGAAAGGAGCCTCTATAAGGCGCATTTAAAATCCTTTCACGCGAAATATATTATATTATATATTTCATACTTTCCTTTCTTTTGACGCGATAAGAAGAGGAATATTAATTGTATACCTACATTCTATTATACTTCTATTTGACTGGCCTCTCAGTTCAGTTGGTAGTAGCTCTGCCTTTTGAGCTGTAGGTCGTGGGTTCGATCCCCACCAAGAACAAATATTTGTGGGGTGAACACAGATGTTTCTTCTCTGTCTGGGTGTAATATTGTATTCTAAGTATGTATTTAAAAAAAAAGTATTATATCAGCTATCTGGCTCCCAAAGTACAAGCTCTGCTTAGTTTGGGGCTAGATAGTGTTGTGTGGATCGTCTCTAATATTTATTTATGTAATATAACATACATAAATAATAAGAATCACTCGAAAACAGTGTATCCTGATCACTATATTGTCAAATCTTTGTTCTTGGTGGGGATCAAACCCACGACCTCGGCGCAGAAGGCAGAGCTACGAGTACTACTGAGCTGAGAAGACTGTTTAGTAATATTCAAGTTTGTCGCAACTGTTTACTAATTTTGTGAATACAAAGGAGTCTTAAGTCGTACCTATTCAACATCATCGTATGCTGTTTGCTATGAAAATACAAAGTAACATTCTACGTAAGACTTACAAAGGCTTAAATGGCTCCGTATGAAATGAAACACAAATATTTGAGCGTGACAAGTCGACAACGTTATTATTACATGAGTGTTTAAGCCCTTCAGTATTAAATAGTAAGGGGGTGCTGAAAGCCTCTTTCATTACTTTCTACTTCCTAGTATTTCGTAAGTCTGTTTCTGTAGATACGAAACAAAATGAGGAGTGACCGAACAAAACATGATAATTCCACTTTTTGTAAAAAAAAAAGTTAGCAATGACATTTGACAGAATACAATAAATTACGTCGCCCAAGAATATTTATTAAACTACAACATATATTTTTATCAGATCAAAACAAATAATATTTGATTGTTTAATGTTGAATCTAAAATAGGTCGATTCTGAGAGTCCTGGTCTTAAGTTGGTGTGGTTCAATTCGTGCTTATTCCTGCAGTAAATCGCCTCTAAAATTGAAAGTTTGATGCAAATCATGATATTTTCATTGTGAAAAAAAAAAAACCATGCTTAATAAGTTTTTACAATTATTTATTCATTAGAACCCATATTTTCTTCAATTGTGCAAAGGTATAGGAAATAGTTGCCGGTTTTTGACCTTTTGTGAAAAGTTAAACATCATGGAATTATCATGTTTTGTTCGGTCACTCCTCAAATAAGCTTTATTATTCCTTATTTTGTCACACCTTTGGGATCACTCATCTATTATAAATAATAAATATTATGGACAAACTACACAACCCACTAGCCCTACATTAAGCAGAGCTTGTCATTCATAATCCGTGACACTTTTTAACGGCTCGCTAAAAAAATTACCTAATGGGCAGATGCCATCTAATTAAGAAGATTGAGTTTAAACACAACAATGGTCATACAAAAAAAATCGGTTGTCTGTAAAGTCGGTTTACTGACGATTGTTGAACGTGATAACGTCATAAGAAAATACTCGCGGACTCGCGGACTCGCGGACTCTCGGACTCGGACTCGGACTCGGACTCGGACTCGGACCCGGACCCGAAACCCGACCGAACCCTTACCCTTACCCTCATTTACCCTTACCCTCATTTACCCTTACCCATTACCCGACCCGGGCTCGGGCTCAGGTAAATGGAACCACGAAACGACGAAACGACGTAACGACGCATGAGTCATGTTTTTTCGTGCGTGCAGCCGGCTCTATAGATTTATAAGACGTTATCACGTCAAAAAGGAAAAGCTTAAACAAACATGGTTAGGAAGAAGTTCTGAGTAAAGGATAGTAGTTTTTCCTAAACTTGGGAAGGCAAAATCTTTCTGCTAATTGAACTTTTTCTTTTGGGGTCCGTAAAGTTTTGCGGATACTCTTTGTTACTTAATCTTGTTTCTTTAACATTAAGACGCAAAGTAACAGAAGTTTCAGCGATTTTTAATTTGATTACCCTAATGATTTAATAATGAGGTTTTCTTTCGAAGCTTGATGAAGTATTTTCTAACAAACTTTTAAGCTTGATTAGACAAAAAAATATTACCCTTTGAATTTTTGTAACTTTGCCAGCTTCACAAATGTAGTTTAGTAGTAGTAAAGCTCTTTGAGAAGGGCTTATCCGAGGAAGTACTACCACCATGCCTATTTCTGCCGTGAAGCAGCATCGCTGTGTTTCGGGTTGAAGGGTGTGCGTGCCAGTGAAATTACTGGCACGTGAGGCTGAACATCTGTATGCCTCATGTAAGTTGATGGATGCAGGGTAGTGCATTGTAGTCAGCGTGTGTTAAGAAGCAATGGATTTTAAGGGCGCTGATGGACTATTGTCCATTGCCTGCTGCTTTGTTACATCAGCTAGTTGTATATAAAATATCAACAGTCCAATTTAATTCTAGTTATATGAAACAGATTTCCATTGAAACAATAGTACGGCATCCAGTTGTTTGTAAATAAACACGATCGTACGATCCTCACAAAATACACTGCGTAGTTATAATTACAGTTTACATAATGTTAGCAATTTGTACAACGTACGCATTAGTGGGGAACATGGTAATTTCTGAACCCAAAATAAACATGGTTTCCTTCGACGGCGGAAACTTGATAGTAATTGAGATTTGAGTGTTCAATAAAGCTTCATGTTTGACTCAATGCTTGATAGTTGCTTGATGGTGGTTGGTTCGTATATAGTGAATACAAAATTCACCACCAAGATCAAGCGTAGATTTTACCTAGGTTTAATTTCCAGGAGGGCGAGTTCTCAGGTCGGCGAAAGCTTGTAGGTATAGATGGATGGATGGATGGATGTTTGTTACTTAATAACGCCAGAACGGCTGAACGGATCTAGATGGAATTTGGCATAGATATAGATTATAGTCTGGAATAGGACATATGATGCTTTTTATCCCGGTAAAATGTATGGTTCCCGTGGGATAGATTTATTTTATGTTAGTAACAAGATTTATAACTCAAGAACGGCCCAACCGATTTGGCTGAAACTTTGTGAATAGGATACTTTTTAATCCGATAAATTAACGGGAACGGGGCGTTACGGAAACGGAGCAAGCGAAGCCGCGGGCGGCCGCTAGTATCAAATAAATGTGTTTTCTCTCATTTAATTTTTATAAAACCTGAATCACACAACACCATTTAGGCCACGTGAATAACACGAATTACAAATACAAATCCACCAGCAGGCTGTTTCAAATAAAACGTTAAGTAGCGCAGTTAAGAGGGGAATCTTACGTCCTCGGGCTGTGCGATTCAACCCAAATGTTCGCCGATAAACGTAATGTTCCTGTTTACGCTCCTGTCACTTGCTCTCGGGTCATTTGTGGAACAGATTATGGATTCTGCTGAACCACAACACACACGATCATCATCATCATCGTCATCATCATCCGCAGCCCGACTTAACCCACTGTTGGGCATAGGCCTCTCTTTGCTCCTGCCACTTACCACGATCTTGGGCTACCCTCATCCAACTGCGGCCCACGACGCTGGTAATGTCGTCAACCCATCGTGCTAACGGACGTCCAACGCGTCTTTTCCCAGTCCTCGGCCACCACTCCATCAATCTTTTGCACCACCTGTCATCACCACGCCTTGCCAGGTGTCCTGCCCAACTCCATTTGAGTTCCATAATTGGTATGTCTTGGACCTTGGTACGTCCTCGGATCTCGATATTAGGAACTCTGTCTAAAATCTTTATGCCGAGCATGGCACGCTCTATGGCTCTCTGTGTAACCCTCATGTTGTAACACGCACGATACATTGAGTCAAACATTTGTTTTTTACTCACCATCATTATTATCACCATCTCAGCCCGGTATAACCAACTGCCGGGTATATGCCTCCCTCATCTTCTACCAGCCTCCGCTGTTCTGTGCATCTCTTGTCCAGGTAATTTCTGTGACCTTTTCGATGTCATTGACCCACCGCGCTCACCGACGGTCCCTAGATTTCTTCGGCCCAATTTTGGCTACCATTCGGCCAGGGCCTGACTCCACTGACCATCACCAGGTCTGGTCTGCTCGGGATTCTACGTGAGTTTTTTTTTTTTTTTTTTTTTTTTTTACAAGATATAGACCAGCCTTTGGCTACAATCTCACCTGGTGGTAAGCGACGATGTAGCCGACGATGGAGCAGGATGGTCTAGAAGACACCTATTCACTCTTAATACTTGAGTTTGTTTACGTTATTCTATTGAAGCTCTTGGTGGACACGAAGATTTTATGACTTCTCATATTTGAAATTTACTTCTCGAGCAGGCTGTATCTTCTGAAAAATAAAGAAGAATGAAAAAAAGAAATCATTTTATTGACCCCAATAACTAATTACAGTCATTTTGAGTACATCCCGCCTAAATCATAAAAAAGACAAAAAAAGGTGATTACAACAAAAATCCATACAAACTAAATAAACTATAAAAAATTGGTAGGTTTAATACATTTAGTAACTAACTAAAGGTCAGTTAGAAAAATAAGGTTTTTTTATTGCTAATCGCCTAACTGCCATCACATCTGATGGAACGTGAAAATGCAGCATAATATGGAGCACGCTTAAATAAAATCCACTTCTTCACTCTTGGTTTGAAATTTCCAATGTTCCGGAAATTTGACGACGGTAAAGAGTTCCACTCCTTGGCAGGTGAAGTTGATTGGCCGGATCAACAGTGAAAACTTTCGGGGGTTCTTGGAAAAAACTTAAGCATCTGTATAACAAGTAAAAACTGCCGGGGGTTCTTGAGAAAAACATAAGCAACCAACCATACCAACCAATCACTTAGATTCATTCTACACGCTGAGTTTACGGAAGTACCTATAGAGCTAATTTCACATGATTATTCGCGGTCATATTATCAATACGAGTTCTTCTTTTTTTTATCGGTCACTGGTTCTATCGAAAAAAGGTGGTGAAAGGATTTTAAGTTGAAATGAGTGGAAGTTAGTGATTAGCGCCGTTTATTACATTAGATTAGATTCGATTAGAAAATATTTTATTGCACAAAATTAAGTACATAGGCGAACTTAATGCTAATTAGCATTTTCTACCAGTTAACCATTGTGTTATGTGGAGTGGGTGGTAGTGCTTTATGACAAGAGAAGAGAGAGACATTTACTTAAAACTAGAAACCTACTAATAGAATACCTACATATTACTACATATCTACAGTCCCAGTCAGTTTATTTAGTGGAACTGGATAAATCCAAAATATGTATTTTTTAAATGCTCTCAAAATTTATCAGAAAAACTAACCAACTAAATAGGAACTTACTCGTAATTAGATTTTGACATCAACAAAAACAACAGCTTTTTATGTCTAAGAAATCAATTAATCCAAAATCCGATAATCCTGCTCCTGATTCCTTAGTAAGAAATTGTTTTAATGAACACTAATCCTGCAATAAGAAAAGCAAAAAAAAACTCAGACCTTTTTATAGTTTAACCTTACTGCTGGCTGCTGACTGACCTCTCAGCTCAGTTGATAGTAGCTCTGCCTTCTGCACCGTAGATCGTGGGTTCGATCCCCATCGAAAACAAATATTTGTGTGATAAACTTGAATGATTGTTCTCTGTCTGGGTGTTATATTGTTTTAAGTATTTATTATTTTCAAAATAAATATGTACATAAGTATTTTATCAACTATCTGGTTCCCATAGTACAAGCTCTGCTTAGTTTGGGGCTAGATGGTGTTGGTTGTATTGTCTACTTTATTTATTTTTTAAACCCGGCCCGCCCACGATAACAGTCGCTCGTGTGTGCGTGCCCTACGGGTTAGCGCTAATACCTTTAAACCTAGGTTCAACCTATTTAGTAGCGCTTCACGTCGATAAAACAATTTAATGGTAGCTTTTAGCGCAATTTATGTGGTTTAGTTGAACAACAGCGAACGACCGACGATAGTTACAGAGATTAGTTCTGATTAACTTTAGATTACGATGTAAATTATTACATAAAAAAAACACAAAAGGGTAAAAATCTCTTCTTTTAAGTCATAAAATCTACATTAGTTACTTTAGTGCTTCTACGTAACCAGTTACGTAGAAGCATTTTTTTTACCAGGTTACGAACCAAAAAAAAAGCGCCCACCCACCAGATGGACCGATGACATTGTTAAGATTGCGGGAAGTCGGTGGATGGAAAGGGCTTAGAATCGTTCTTCCTGGAACTGTGTAGGGCAGGCTTATGTCCAGCAGTGGACTTCTTCAGCCCGATGATGATGATAATGATCGCCAATTACCATTGCTAAAGAAATCCTTTGCTGAAACGATTTTACAGAAGACTTTTAAGAAAAGATGGATGAACAGTGTGAAAGATGACATGGGTAAGAAAGAAGTAAATACAGAGATGACGGCTGATAGAGGAGAATAGAAGAGCACATATTGTGCCAACTCCATATAAAGTGGGATGAAGGCAGGAAGAAGAAGAAGAAAGAAATCCTTTACTGGACATAGGCTTTCCCTATAAGCCAGGAACGATCGTAAAGATAAAAAACCTATCAAAAGTCGATATCCAGCATAATCTACCTTTTGTCACAAACAAGATAATGTTCCAATCTAACTGGCTTAATTGGCAAAGTAGGATAACGACTTGGCCGATTCCATCTCATAGGTGTTAGTGGGGAAAACCCCCCAGCACCTAAGAGTATGGGAGCAAGCTATGTCCATGGCTAGCCATCTAGTCAAAAATACGGTAGGAACGAAACCGTAGTTTGTTGCCTGGTCTTATAGGCTTGGTCACGTGGAAGTGGCGCCTAGACTCACTTAGTTTTAAGACGTTTCCGATTGATCTTTGAGTTACTACTGAATAAAATCTTTGACTTTGGTCATTCTACAATCTCATCAAAAACAGCCTGGAGAAAACCACTGCTGGATATATTGCTGCTTTAAATAACGAAGTTTATGCAATAACAAACATAATAAAAATACAACCGAATTTAGAACCTCCTTCTTTTTTATTTGAAGTCGGTTAAAAATATAGAACAATTTTGTAACCGCCTTAGATTCGATCACGGTTCATAGTGTTTCTTCTGCTTACAGTTCATACCTTCTTACAAGTTTGTTCATAGGTTGCTTCATAGCTCCGATGATATCTCCTGCCCCCATAATAAGGAAAATTGCCTGAACAAGACCGCCGTTCACTTTTGTGAGCTCCTGTGTTTAATCAAGCTTAGTTGTAATGGCAGGTGCTGTTGTTGATTTTAGATAAGAGCAGTAAAAAAGAAAAGCAAACTTCGTAACCTTCTTGTTTTGTAATACTTATAATTTGTTTTAAACGGAGTTCAAATGAAAAAGAAGGTTCTCATTTCGTTGTATTTTGACGTGACAACGTCTTATAATTCGATGGAGCCCGCTGCACGCACGAAAAAACATGACTCATGCGGCGTTATCTTGCTCTGAGGCGTTCCATATAAGGCTTGAAGTGCAAGCGAGAGCGCGGAACGAGCGACAAAGAGGCACAATCGGCCTCCGCGTTCGACATCTGTCTCTCTCCTACTTGAGTGAGCGATGCGTTCGCGTGGACAGCTGTATGACGTTGTCACGTTCAACTATCGTCAGCAAACCGACTTTAAAGACAAACGATTTTTTTGTTATAATGTTTGTTATAGCATAATTTTGTAATTTATGAGCTGATTTGTTTTTGGAAGGTTATAGACCTAGATTGGACGAATTGAAATTGCCCATCCATGTCCTATAGCGCAGAAGGCCGAGCTACTACCAACTGAGCTGTGACAGCAGTCAAATAGTGATCCTCTGTTTAT
This sequence comes from Thera obeliscata, assembly GCA_947578465.1. Taxonomy (NCBI): domain Eukaryota; kingdom Metazoa; phylum Arthropoda; class Insecta; order Lepidoptera; family Geometridae; genus Thera; species Thera obeliscata. Next base: position 9,142,215 of record OX387928.1, on the reverse strand, counting down.
TTCCTTCTGAGTTATTCCAACATGCATTTAGGCTTTCATTTTTTCGCATAGACTTAAATGCTAGCTTCTTCTTCTCATTATGTCACCGTCTCTTTCAAACCAGTGTGGTGTAAGGATTTCAAGCGCACCTCAGAGAGGCTTCTTTCGTGAACTTGACATTATGTTTTCAAACGTTTTAGATTATTTATGCCGGTTTCCACATGATGTTTACCTTCACTGTTTGAGAGTACAGTACTCCTACCGGGAACCAATCGTATGAAATCGGTGTGCGGTGCTTGACGCTGTGTGCGGTGCCTGACGCCTATCGCCGATCGTATCGCCCACCTCTGCCACCATTTTGTATGGAGAAACCAAAAGCGCCCCTAGCGGATTCTTCAAGAAGCATGAATAGCGATTGCGAGACGGTGCATGACGTGTCCACGTCAGCTGGTGTACGATTGGTTCTCGGTAGGGGTACTGGCGTAGTACACATACATTTATATAACACCCAGACATAGAACAAACGTCTGCGCTCACCACACAAATATTTGTTCTCGGTGGAGATCGAACCCACGACCTACGGCGCAGAAGACAGGGCCAACTGAGCCGTAACGTCTTTCAAACTGCTAGCATTCGTGTAAGAATGCCGACAGCGTTGATAATGAAAAAGCTTATCCTCAAGTGATTGCTAAGTAAATGTGTACCTACAGGCGTGTAAGCAATATAGGTACACATTGATGAGTGTTTACATTTTGTATATTGTCAGCGGTTGCCAACTACACAGACTTTAGTGGCTGGTTTTTATTGAAAATTGCTTTTAATAAAACGCGAGAAAAGCTTTTAAGCTACTAATCAAATGCCAATGGTGTTATTTTTAACCGACTCCAAATAAAAAAGGAGGAGCTTCTAAATACGGTTGTAATTTTTTTAAATGTTTGTTATAGCATAACTTATAATTGATCCCATTGAAATTTCGTCAAAATCGGTTTAATAGTTCGACCATGAAGTCGGTTGCTTAAGTTTAAAAAAAAACTGTAGATCTGTCAGATATTAAACACCTGAGTTGGCAACTCTAAAAACCCCATTGCGGCAGCTAAAACTTTGATGAGTTAGACTTACCGAGAACGAAGTAATCCGCTTTGTAGCGATTTAAACTGTAATGCGGTAATATTACCGTTACAAATTGTATACAGTCTATAGATAATCAATCCCTTTGGTTTTAAGAGAGAGGACTATAGCATGGGGTTCTTCAAAAAGGGCGTTTTGAAAGTTTTAAAGGGTCGGCAACGCGCTTGTGATGCCTCTGGTATTGCAGGTGTCAATAGGCTACGGTAACCGCTTCCCATCAGGTGGGCCGTATGCTTGTTTGACAACTTAATTGTATAAAAAAAAAAAAGAGTAAAACCTATGCTATAAGACTATGTATTTCTTTGTTTGTATCATTTTATTTAAGTATTAATTATGCATTGTTTTTTATTTTCCTTGTTTTTTGCAAATAAGACGTGTGTAGATGATTTATATAGCGTCAGGGGCAACTGGTGATTACTCAAGTCCTACTTGCGGGACGCTATAGTGCCTGGGACAGGATTTTTTTTTAGATGGAATGGGCTTGCCCAGCACCTATAGGTACCATCCTGACAGCTTAGTCGGTCAAATCCACAGGAAAGGCATGGTCAATACGTGCAAAGCTGACTTAGCCGCGGGTTTTTCACGATGGTTTCTTTCACCGTTTGAGCACTAGCAATGTGTACATAAATTTTTCGAAAGAAAAAGTAGTACACGACTGGATTTGAACCCACGTCCTTAGGATCGGAAGGTGAGGCCGCTACCACTAGACCACCAGTGTTCTACTAAAACCTTATTGTACTATCACCAAAAGTTCTACCTCACCACCTTAGAGGGGTGCATTTTCTGTGACGCTAGTCACCGATATCCCGTTGTGATTTGCTTGAGACCAGGTTTTAACCAGTCTTTGGAAGTGTAAATGTCATAAAACGGATGGCTTTTACTAAGTGTAACAGATGTTTACGTCTCTCATTGGTCAAAATTAGTGAACAAAGAAATAGGCGGAGTCAGCTAGCTAATGCACTTGCAAGCAAATCTGTTTCAAAATTGGTTAGGCAGAAATTTTGGTGATAGTACCATACTTGTAAATAAATACATTTCATTTCATTTTCATTTATGCAAAGTCATATTACTTACTCTGTTCTTACCTCAAACACACGTAGTCAACTATAAAGTCCAATACACATTCACATCGCGCATCAGAAACTCACACTGCAACTCAAAATTGCGCTTAGAATGCAATTGGGTTACTCAAGCGCAGACTACACACACAGTGCATTGCAAATGGCAGTTTCACTCCATACTATAGAGCCCCATGACTGCTGAAGGAAATATGGTTACTGCTGTATCAGATAAGGGCGTAAATAACTCGAAAATAGGGTTGTGTCATGCCTATAAAATGCCATTGACCCATGAGATAAATGTCAATACTCAATACTCAATACATTTATTTATAATATAACATGGTTTAGTTTAGGTACACACATAGTTCTTAGGTGTAAGTCAGTATCACATGGACCCTGTGAATAGGGTAAAGCAACATGTCTGGCCAATTACATTTTTGGGCTATGAATAAGAGAAAGAGGACAGGGACAAGCGACAATCTAAAACAAACACTGTAAGACAATTTTATCTTTTTCAATTAATTTATTCAAAAACTCAAATCTAAATAAAAGTTATAAACTTTTATCTACACAAAGAAACTTACAATAATTTAACAAATATTTACAAAATACACAAGAAACAGTTGAGCTATCTGCAGACCGTTACAAACGATCTAGAGATAGCTCAACTGATCCAAATCAGTACCAGACGAAAGCGTCCCCAAGACGCTGGCGGCATTGCCACGCTGAATAACAATGCTTATACGCTGCGCCAGATACCGACCAGCCCTTGGGTCACGCGTCACTTCGATCAGTTGCCTAGACAAAAGTTTTAAATAATAATAATATACCTAACACAGTATAAAAAGCTGATAAAGCTTACGACTAAGGATTGTTTATTATTTTTGGACCATTATAAAATATTTAATTGTAAGTAGGTCGAGTTTAATACATCACCTAATTTATATACAACTAGCTGATATATTCAAACTATATTCGTTTTACAAATAAGGGCCATACGTGCCATCTATAAAATAAAATCACGAGACTCATTGAGGGAGCGATTTAAGGAAATTAATATCCTCACAGTAATTTCACAATATATATATGAAAACTTACTGTACACTTACAAACACATCTGTAGCTTTCAGAAAAATTGTGATTCACATAATATTAACCCTAGAAATAAAAATAAACTTTATATTCCCAAATTTCGTTTACAGAAGGTAAATGGGTCTTTTATGGGGAACACTGTACGCTTCTACAATAAACTTCCGGAAAATGCAACTAAGCTTCCAATTCGGAAGTTTAAAGCCTATATTAAGAGTAATTTGATAAAGAAAGCGTACTATACTCTAGATAGCTATATGAATGATAAAACTGCGTGGCCCGATGTCCCGGTCACTCTACCCATAGGAAGCTAGCATGTCAATTTGCAATGTCTGTACCTACTATTTAATATCTTATTTTTATATCTGTGTAGATACTTTATTATAACTTTGAAGCGTAGCGTGTGCTGTCTTTGAAACTTTTGCTTTTGTATAATTACATTGCATACGTCTGACTAAGTGAAGTGGCACCACACTGGAACTTCACTGCTATTATTTTAGACTATTTTTGATTTGTAAAAGGATCATATAAAAAAACGGTAGGAACCGAGACGTAGTTTGTTGCCTGTTCTTCTACGCTTGGTCGCGTGGAACTGGCACCTAGACTCACCTAGCTTTAAGACGTTTCAAAGTGATTCTTGTATCGTATTGAATAAACGCTTATTGAATCTTGAATCTTGAATCTTGATAGAACAAACATATCAAATCAAATATATTTATTTGGAAACCAGGTACAAGGTTAAAACAAAAACCAGTATATACGATGTTAACTGCAGAAGTATAAAACTGTGTCGCAGCCAGTAACGCCCTTCTTATTTAAAACATAGTAGGTTAAATAAATCTTTGAATTGAGAGCCAACATGATGTGAAAGGAAATGAGGCAGCAAGTTCCGGTGATAAAACAGGAACAGGAAGACTAAAGGTTGCAATATGAATGTAGTAAACAAGCCGTTCTACTTCGCTCAGTGCAAGACAGACTACTCATCCAAACGCAGGTCACGTTGGAAACTTTGCGGACTCTGTCTCATGTTTGATGATAGGTGGTAAGTCTAACAACTACTAGTAGATCAGACAGTGTGGATAGCTTATACAAATTGATCGGGTATGTTTACTGAATAGAAACTCGTCGCCTATTCTATTCCATTTAAAATCCTGCTGGTCTACCATGAGCTTCATATGGTTATGGTTATGGCTGTCAAAATTGTGTCAACACATTCAAACCCAAGAAGAAAATGAATGTGTGGGTCAGCCTATCTATACACAATTTGACAGCCATAGCCATAACCATATGGAGCTCGTGGTAGCCCTGCTGTCCCAGGCACTACAGTGTCACATAAGTAGAGCTTGTGTAATCGCCAGTTGCCCTTGACGTTATATTAATCATCTACAATAGATACAAAAGCCTGTTTACTGTAAAGTTAGTAAGTTTAATTGCCTATCGTAGTTTCTGGAAGTTCAGAATTCTTTGTGAAAGAGTTCTTTAAAAAAAACTATTTATATCTAATTTGGTCGCTAATGCCAGTGCAGGAGCATAGGGCACTCGTATCCCCTACAAAATACTTGTGAATTCATAAGTTTTGAAAAAAAAAAAATCGGTTGTCTGTAAAGTCGGTTTACTGACGATAGTTGAACGTGATAACGTCATAAGAAAATACTCGCGGACTCGCGGACTGCGAGTCGGACTCGGACTCGGACTCGGACTCGGACTCGGACTCGGACTCGGACTCGGACTCGGACTCGGACTCGGACTCGGACTCGGACTCGGACTCGGACTCGGACTCGGACTCGGACTCGGACTCGGACTCGGACTCGGACTCGGACTCGGACTCGGACTCGGACTCGGACTCGGACTCGGACTCGGACTCGGACTCGGACTCGGACTCGGACTCGGACTCGGACTCGGACTCGGACTCGGACTCGGACTCGGACTCGGACTCGGACTCGGACTCGGACTCGGACTCGGACTCGGACTCGGACTCGGACTCGGACTCGGACTCGGACTCGGACTCGGACTCGGACTCGGACTCGGACTCGGACTCGGACTCGGACTCGGACTCGGACTCGGACTCGGACTCGGACTCGGACTCGGACTCGGACTCGGACTCGGACTCGGACTCGGACTCGGACTCGGACTCGGACTCGGACTCGGACTCGGACTCGGACTCGGACTCGGACTCGGACTCGGACTCGGACTCGGACTCGGACTCGGACTCGGACTCGGACTCGGACTCGGACTCGGACTCGGACTCGGACTCGGACTCGGACTCGGACTCGGACTCGGACTCGGACTCGGACTCGGACTCGGACTCGGACTCGGACTCGGACTCGGACTCGGACTCGGACTCGGACTCGGACTCGGACTCGGACTCGGACTCGGACTCGGACTCGGACTCGGACTCGGACTCGGACTCGGACTCGGACTCGGACTCGGACTCGGACTCGGACTCGGACTCGGACTCGGACTCGGACTCGGACTCGGACTCGGACTCGGACTCGGACTCGGACTCGGACTCGGACTCGGACTCGGACTCGGACTCGGACTCGGACTCGGACTCGGACTCGGACTCGGACTCGGACTCGGACTCGGACTCGGACTCGGACTCGGACTCGGACTCGGACTCGGACTCGGACTCGGACTCGGACTCGGACTCGGACTCGGACTCGGACTCGGACTCGGACTCGAACTCTCGGACCCGGACCCGGAACCCGACCGAACCCTTACCCTTACCCTCATTTACCCTTACCCATTCAAAACTTTTTAATTAAACCTACCAAACACAATTAATAGAACATTTTAACCACAGAAGAAGCCTTTGTCACGTAAAAGCATTTTCGTGTACCTCTATACTTAAATAGTCGTTCTCCAATCAAATACAAGTACTATCACTGAAGTTGCAGCGTCGTAGTCGTCCTGGCGTATTAAAAAAATCCTCCATTTACCCCCCATGGATTTTGTTAGAGGGTACATACAGGTGACATTCTCTTCCTTAGATTTTCTGCCTCTCATTAGGTGTTGATTCTGTGTGTCATAATGTATTTGTCTTACATATACGCCTAATTATGTATAATAAAATGTATTCACATTCTTTTTAATAGGTATGATTGCGGTCTCGACAGTAAACAGAAATAAATAAGTTTAAAATACTTGAGAAACTGACTTCATAGCCAAACTGCCGAATGGATTTTGATAAAAAATATGATTGTGAACATTTCAGGTGTTTATTTCAAATCGGCTCATAGATGACGAAGTTATGCGATGGCAAATATAAATAAAAATACGAAATACCGAATCCCACCTTTAGAGAAATAACAGAAAATATGCAGTAACATTTTTTGAGTATGTAACACATAAACTGCGGTCATCAATCTTCCTGAGCAAAGCGTGCTGGTACTCCAAACCCTATCAACATTTTAGGGATTCGGGTCCGAAAATAAGCGCAATCCAAAAGTAAACTGAATAAAGAATAAGAAGAACTGAAAGAGTCTTAAACTGAATTTCAGTTATTTTATTATGAACATAATACTTTCTGGTTACTCAGTGATTTGATCAGATATCATTTCGATATGATATTGGTATTGCTACGTCGATGTAGTTATTAGAAGATTGTAGTTGACTAGGCTGTGTTTGAGTGTGAAGATAAGCGGACCTAAACAGTGTAAAGAGGTAGATGTTTCGACAAAGGTGCAAAAGCGTGAAGTGGAGCTGGAGCTGAGAGAAGCTGAGTAAAAAAGAGACTACAAACTAACAGAAACTCAGCTCAATCTGCTCCGCTTGCCGCTTATTGCCCGCGTTCTGGGGGCTAATTCTCGGGCCGATCTCGATCATTTTGAAATTTTATTTTATTGCTTCTTTTCACAACCCCGCACTTTTTGTGCGTTTTCCGTATATCGTAGCTGTCGAGGCTTTTACGAAGAGGTCGTTTATGAATTACTCAAGGAAATTATCCATTCCCCCTTCGAAAAGAAGGAATAAAATAAAATTTCAAAATGATCGAGATCGGCCCGAGAATTAGCCCCCTGCTTCGTGTTACTCCGTGTGACATGCAATTTGTTGCAATTCTTCGTCTCTGCTCTGACTGTATCCATTACAAAGCAATGACTTGTGGATTTCAACCAAAGGTCGATTTTTAAACGTCTCTTTTCCGCTCCGCTCGTCGCCACGTCTCTGGAAACGCACCCGAAGCAAGCAAGACGTCCAGACGGATTAGTGCCATCACTCGGCTTCGTTTCCTTCGTTATTTTGATCTTCTTGTTATGATGCCAGTTGATGATAACCGAGTTAGTTATCTTTGAGAAACAAACCGAATTATTTTATCATTCGATTTTCGGTCATGATATTATTATCTACTGATCGGACTGACTATCTTCGTCGGACTTCGTCCTTTAAGAACTGGTGAGCGAATATTAAAAAGAAATCAAGCATGGTTGAAAACATCTCATGACTCCTAAAAAAAGGTAGTCCATCATTTTTATTTATTGGTAATTGACGTAGGCTCATAGCTTTTAGATCCACCAAGTTCATAAGACTCAAAGTAGTCCTCAAATTTTTTTTTAACCGACTTCTAATCAAAAAGGAGGAGGTTCTCCATTCGGTTGTATTTTTTTTTTTTTTTTTTTTTAATGTTTGTTACCGCATAACTTCGTCATTTGTGAGCCGATTTGAAAAATTATTTTTTTATCTGATAGGTACTGCTTCCAGATTGGTTCCATTTTAATTTTATTAAAATCGGTGTTGCCATTTTTTTTTAAACAATTTTTTTAATGTTTGTTACTGCATGCCTCCGTCATTTATGAACCGATTTAGAAAATATTTTTTTTATTTGGAAGGTTATTCTTACGTCCAGATTGTCCCAAACAAATTTCATTAAAATCGGTTTAGCCGTTTGGCAATGAAGTCGGTTTCTCAAGTATTTTAAACTTATAATTCATTGACAAAACCCTCAAGATAACGGTAAAATTAAAAAAAATAAAGAAGGCAACGTACCATACATACAAGTACATACCCTGTAGGTATATGGGATATACAGGGTGTAATCGTTAAGTGTGCACAGGCGATTATTCCGTAACTATTGCAGATATCAAAAAACTTTAAACTGATATCGAAAGTACTTTACCTAATGAGTAAAATGACATTAATAACTTTTTAAAAATAAAACGAGAAATATCCAAAAAAAATACATTAATCACTCCCATACATTTAGTATGAGATAGTAGAAAGGTTTTAGTTTCCTTATTTTAAGTGGAATAGTACCTACTCATTTTACCCTTGTCATTTTATAATTATGTACGATATGAAGGTATTAATGAATTTGAAGTAGATACACGTGTAGATTAATTATCTTACCACTTCAAATTTATAATAAACCTTGTTTCAATATTGTATTGATTTGAACTAGCTGAAAAGCTAGTTCAAATCAATACAATACAATCAATACAATTACTCCGCAAATGTGAAGGAAAGTTCATTTAGAAACTGTAAATAGAGCTCGTCATTGTATTGCACAAGGAGGACGTCACTTCGAACATATGCTTTGAACACAAAATTTTGTACTTACTAGGAAATAAAATGTATGGGAGTGATTAATGTAATTTTTTTGGATATTTCTCGTTTTATTTTTAAAAAGTTATTAATGTCATTTTACTCATTAGGTAAAGTACTTTCGATATCAGTTTAAAGTTTTTTGATATCTGCAATAGTTACGGAATAATCGCCTGTGCACACTTAACGATTACACCCTGTATACCTACAGGACTATTCACAAATTGAGGGTAGGTACTAAACTTGACTTCTTAAAACAAAAGCTAGCTAGAATAGAACTGGTGTAAAATTGAAAACCAGCAACTGACGCTTCAGGCTTTACAAACAACGTTTATCTAAGTGTTTAATTTTATATTTGATTTTAGCCCGTCTCAAAATAACGCGGTTATAACTTCTACCGGTTGTTCGAAACTGACAAATTTAGGTTGTTTGCTTTCAAACTTTTGTATGTGTTGACGAGCAAGACGCGCTCGTCTTCATACAGCATCTTATTGTTGTTTAAATTTTATTGAATATAAGAGGAATATTCAGATAAACAAGCATTTGAGCCAACAGGAATATTGGATGAACTTACCTAACCCGCGCTGGTAAGACACATTAATCTAATATAACTTCTGAATTTATAACTAAGTTTAAAAACTTGAAAACCCGACTTCGAACTTCGACTTTTCAACCAAATTGTAACCTCTTTTGTTGTTTGAAAAAGCACCTATAATGAATGCTTCTCACTATCAGCAATAATACGTAGATTGTTTACCTATATGCGTATATAGCATTGTACCTGTGTGTTTAACAATGAGCGTTATTTTTGTTGACGCGGGTCTATTTTGTTCGCAATAAATTAACTATGAATGAATATTTCATGTTGTTTTCTCATAAAAAAGTACCCAAAGAAGAATACCTATTATCTTTAAAAACAAGCTTTTAATTACTCGTAAAAGACGCACTTCTATTCATTCGTTTAAATGGTACATTTTTACGATGGCAGTAATAAAGCTTCATTGTACTTTCTAAGAAATAAAATTAATGAAATTTTCCAGAGACTTATAAGAAAATTTGATGAAGTAATATTCTGAATGGTTTTTCATTTATAATATTTTATGTGAGCTAATAAGATGCTATATTAAAAATGGTCTGTCCAGCACCTTTATAAAAACGAATGGCTAATGGTTGAGAATTTACAGATTTTTATACGAAAAAGTTTAATTTTATTTTTATAATATAATGAATATCATAAAAAGAAAATCTTAAAAGAATAATAAGGTCTTTGAGGTTCAAACTACACACAATCTCATTATTCAGTACTTATATAATGAAACTGCAAAATATATTCAGCTATCTTTGTTCTGCTACGGATTTTCATACTGCGGACTCTGTCATTGTGGTGGATTTTCATGTGCCCTCCGCACAAAACTTAAACACACAGAATTTAAAATTTTAAAGAAGTTTATAGAAACCATATCAAATTGGAGTTTTCTAGTCAAGAGAGAAGAAGTGTATTATAGATAAGCGTACTCCACATTAAGCTGGATTTTCACTTTCCGTCTGGTGTGATGACAGTAAAAAGTTCAGCTAGCAATAATAAAAAAAATTAAGAAAAATAGCGACCAAAACATTTTAGTGAGGATAATAGTATCGCGTGCAATGATATGTAGCTCCACTCTATGAACAAACAACGTACCTAATTAGTATGCATCAACTAAGAGAGACTGCAAATAAATACTGCAGACCATTTCAGAGTTCAACGAACTAGTACCAGTCTTGCTACTTTTATGAAATACTCCACTTATATTAACTGGAATATCTCCTTGGAAATAAAACACTTCAAGTGCCATTTACGGTAGCTTTCTTTGACGTTCGAGAAAAAGTAAGTAAAGGGAAAATATCCAACCTCTCACTTGACCTCACTCAAGCCGATGACGGCGGGAAATATAAAGTTACTCGACCAACGACACGCACGAGACACCATGGCTCTGAAGCACATACGAAAGGATATGGAAACTTATAGGTTATGGCACTTAGCTCGGGTTCGATAATCTCTGAGTAACACTCTACGTCAGATAAAAATATTTCTGTTTTAAGTCAGATATATTTTTGTGGCGTACTAAAGTAGAGATGGAATTATTTATTTGTTAGCTAGTTTGGTCGTATAATCTTTGGTTTGGTCGAGTCCAGTCGTCTGGTTTATCTCGTTTCATCTATATAGCGGACATTTGCGAAGTTGATTGTTTCATGATTTCTTTTTTTTGTTTGTATTTTTGTTTTGCTCATCAAGCCACATTTTTATCTAAGACTTTTACGCCGAAATCCGAATGAATACGCAATAATGAATAGTCTATTTGCCGCAAATAAATGTCTATCGCACAAACCAAACACTTCTCTTGAAATCTCACTTCTAAATCTGTTAATTTCGGCGCTCGGCGCAAAATGCCTAACTTTAGAATATTATAGAAATCGAGAAGTCACAATACCAGACGACGTTTTGCTGTTAATTTGGTCAATTTTAGATTCAGATTTAGATTATTTATTGCTAATGAACATACATTATTCACATACATGTACTCGCCCCTGTAGTTATTATTAACCTAAGTCAATAATAACTAAGTACAGCGGCGAGTACATGTACCCTGTAGAGCACTGCAAGTAAGTTTTCTAATGAACATCCTATTCCTACTATTGTAGGCTCGTTTTTGCATTGTCGTCATAGTTTAACTAACTGTGCCCGGGACTTCGTCGTTCTATATTGTCTTTGAGTAGCGTTTTTAATTATTTAGGCTAATTATTTTACAGATCTGTGTGCCAAATTTAAATTGGGTAGCTCTGTGGTGTGAAAGTGCGACAGATAGACAAAGTTACTTTCGCATTTATAATATTAGTAAAGATTAGAGTTCGAAATATAGAATTGGGTCTCACAGCGTTTTGGTTCACTACAGGATTATTAGGCGCCGTAGACTTAGTTCACCTGGGGTAATTCACCTAATACTATTCTCACACACGTAAACTCTGCGTATTGTGTAGACGAGATACATTAATTATTATTATTATTATTTATTTATTTATCAGACAACTATGTGGTCCATTTGTGTTAGTAAAACTTACAGTCTATCTTAAGCTATGTTAGTATATAAACGCAACACAAAAAACACAGCTTTAGAGTCTTTCATTCGGTACCTGACCCCCCAGTCTCTCTTGAGACTATTGTATCAGGAGCCGAATGAAGGACTTCATTACGGGCAGGTCATATCTATTAGGTATGACCTGCAGAATGCTGTTGGCGCTGATCCGCAGTCTGCCGAGCAGTGAGGCTGTTCTTTTGCGAAGGATGGCGTATTTGGTGGTTAATGCAGGCACTTTCATGTTTTTTTTTTCGTCGTATAGTTTGTACGAATAAATGCTTTTCTTTCTATTTCGTAGACCTAAAAGTAAATTTTGACCATTTTGAACGATGCTTCAACCAATTACAGTTGACGTCTCAAGTGGTTTTATTTGATCTTCTCGTACGCCCCTTCAGAAGTTTCGACATCAAAACTTTATAGAATTATTAAAGAACATCTAAAGTTGGTTCAAACTAACTTAGAACTAAGTTCTGATTTTCACAGTAAAATATGTGTTGGTTTAGAGTCAAAGTTAGTTTAAACTATCTAAAGGCTTGTTTATTTGGCCTCTCAAGGTTGGGAGTAGCTTTTTTTAGGTTGTGAGTTCGGTTTTAGCCAAGACCAACATATTATTATGGGCGATGAATACTGATGTTTATTTTATGTCTGAGTTTGTAATGTTATCATTGTGATAAGTTTATTTTACAAAAAATTAAATAATCATAAGAGAGATTCATCTCCAGTAAACTCAATTTAAATAGCAAAACACTCTATGTAGTAAAAATAACAGTAATATAGAGAAGGTTGCTTGGTTTATTTCTAAAACGACAAACGCTACGAAAATAATGGCCGGTCCAGCGGGTGCCTCTCGAAATGTACACGATCTAGGTTGTTCGGAAATGAACCTAACCACCCCGACCTCCATAAGGCTGTGGCTACAAATGACTATAACATAGACTGGGAACACGACAAAGTTGTGTGTCTCGTGTGGTCGATACGACGCATAATGGTATTTTCATGCTAGAGAATTTGATTAGGTGTACCGGGGAAAGAAGCAAGTTTAACCGTAAATGTTCGACATTAGCCTCCCAATAGGCGTCATGTAACAGTAAGCCTACCACAAGCTCTGTCTGGCTCTGTCTCTGACTCTGGTTTTGAGTCTGTGTGAGCGCTCATCAGTGTATTATACTGTGTGTTTGACGTTTCGACGTAGGATTTATTTAGTCAACACTCACACGAGACTCAAAACCAGAGCCAGAGACAGAGCCAGGCAGAGCTTGTGGTAGGCCTACAGGAATAGTAAATGTATAAACTGTATGTTGACTCTGTGCCCAACAAACAAACCGGCAATCACCGCTGTCAAATGTCACTTTTTGTACATAAAAGTTGAGTTTGACAGCTGTTTGCCTATTTACGCTTTTTGTGCGTCGATCACGGTTAATGTAATATGCCGTTATCATTGTTGGTATCGCTCGTTTATGAAATACGCGTGCTAAGTGCTTTGATCGTTAGCACGGCTTTTTGTGGAACTAACTCTTATTGGTTTGGCAAAAAGTGACCATTTTACATTCGCTGTTGTTTGCTCGGCTTTTGCTAATTCAATCAATTCAAAATCCCGGCTTCGCACGGGTAGACATTTATTTTTTAAACACATTAAATAGCCTATCTTACTCAAGGTGAATGTAAGCTTTCCAATGGTGAAAGAAATTTTGAAATCGGCACAGTAGTTTTTGAGTTTATTCATTACAAACATTCAAAAATACTACATGTGGGTTCAATGAGGTCAGCTATCACGCTCTATTGCGATTCTCTCTCTCTATTTGAAGACCTAAGTTGAGTAGTTTTTGCTTGACGGACAAAGTCTTAACCCCTATACTTCGCTCCATAAATTTTTGATAGTTTAGCAGCAGAGCATGAAAACATGGCCAAAATGTTTAAATATTCCGATTTAAAGTTTTCACCGCCGCTTGTTCTAACCACAACCTAACATGAATCTGAATACCATCCTTTGATGCTTCAAGCTAAGTATGGACATTTGCAACATTTGCTCTGCCGGAGGAGAATTTATACGAATTCTGGATACTAGACGGTCAGACATTTCTCTTTGAACTGTTTCTATGAATTACCGGCGTAATCGTTGGCGTTTGAACTAGGTTCTCAGAATTTTGTTTTGCGATACCAATTTACGAAGCGATCGAAAAGCGAATAGAAAAAGCTACTTTTGAGAACTAATGTAATCGTTACTGGATGGTTGAACATTTCTCTTTTGATCTGTTACTGAGAATTATTGGCATAATTGCCCTTGTTAGAAATAACTTTTGTAAAACAAAATTACGATGTAAGGCAATTTTTTTGATTTACACATAAAATCCGTCAGATTAAAATAAAATCCATTTTTTGTAAGACCTAGTCAAAAACAAGGACTGACATTTTTAACCGACTTCAAATCAAAAAGGAGGAGGTTCTCAAGTCAGTTGTATTTTTCGACGAATAGTGTTATTCCTGAGATAGAACAATCAACCCTAAGAGGTAATGTGAAAGAAACACTATTATTTAAAAGCAACTTTTTCAAATGAAGTGAAATCCAAAGGGTGAGGTTACGAACTAGAAGATTGCACAGGTGAAAACGAGAATATAATAATATGGTTTTTCTTCAATGCATTCCTTATTTCAGGTGAAGCCGTTTCTATTACCAATGCAAGTGATGTTCGGTCAACGTTTGGCAAAGGCTAGCTTAAATTGCACGTAGGCTACGTGCAGAACTACCCTCTTTTGAAACTTTTAGAAACAAGGAATTGAAAATGGCGATCTGTGACCTCGTTGCCAGTATTTTTTTGTGATTACGTGCCGCTGCCCGAAAGCTTATCATAACAATAAAAACATAAAAGCTAGAGTCGTTCGGATTATTTTTGGAGTCCTAAGTACACGGTTTGTGTATACGTACACTGTATTTCTAAACCGTGTTTAAACATCAATAAAAGGCATCAGGCACGCATGGAAAGGGAAAATTTCACGCACCAACGACCACTAATGTTTATATTGGGAAAGCGTATTATGAGCAAAATTGAACTCGTTCACTTTTATAACCATCTATAAATGTATAGATATTGATTTTTCAGTAACTGGCAAAAGCAACAACAGGAAAATGCGGACAAAATATCCTTTGACGATGTTTCAAAATCCCCGTTTAATGATGCTTATAGAATCAGATCAGAGCACGATCGATGAAAATGGACGAGGGAACGACTTTAGCAAACAAAAATATTCTCATTTTGTCCTAAAGTAGAATGTCGATTCCGTACAAAGTTTCCGACTCTGTATTGAATTACTTGGGCAACGTGATTCTGATGAAAATTATTATCCAACTGTTGTTGTAAACTTGAGACGAAATGATTTTCCCTACAATTCCCAGTAGTGTAGTTTTCACGTTCACAAAAATAGACGATCAGCTTGATATATGAAAAGTGCTTACGGAACGAAATAAACAAGCAAAAACACTAATACCGTACAGAGTAGTGTAATTTCAAGCTAGCGTTTTGTAATTGCGCTTGGGCGAGCGAGCTGCATATCTTTGCACGTTGAGAACATGCATCATTTTATATGCATTGGTTATATCCAGAGTGCGGGGCGAAACAAAAAGGCTAGTACGAAGATAAAAGGCCGTTGCATGGCTACCGTGAATAGGATGCTTCCGTGATGGTTTTGCGTTGGAAACCTTTGCCTTCTTTTGAATGGCTTAGCAAATGGAAATACGAGCATTAAAGTTGGTGTTGCTTTTTCATACAAAGTTGCACGAATAGCATGCACGTCATTCTTTCTTTGGAATTTCGTTGTTTGTTATGTAACACTTTTATTCGTTGAAAATTTTTAATCGTGAATTCGTGAATCGTTTTTTATTCGTGGTTGGAACGTACTTTGGCCTCTTTTGACCTATAGGCATATCACAAGCTCTGTCTGGCTCTGTCACAGGCTCAGGTTTTGAGTCTGTATGAGTGCTCACCAGTGCATTAAAACTGGTCACACACATAGTAATGTGTGTGACATTTCGACCTATTAAGACAACACTCACACAGACACAAAACCAGAGCCAGAGATAGAGCCAAAGACAGAGCCAGACGGAGCTTGTGGTTGGCCTAGAGCTTGTTTCTAGTTTAGCAGTATGTGGTAGGTATATAAATATTTGACAGCTTTTTCAAATAATAAAGAGAGGAGGTATTATTAGAGGTAAAATTCATTATTTTATGAGTTATGTTCAAAATTGACATGACAAACAATGTCTAAGCACACATTTGTTCACTCTTTTCTTCGGAATAACTTATGTTTATTTCTTTCCGATTTGATAGTGATAAATGAAGACCATGTGACGTTCTGCGTAAACCTACTCATGATAAATGGTATGAAAATAGAAATGGTATTGTTGGCAAACAAAACCTTTAGATAAAACATACATGATGAAATAGCATGAACATTTATCATGTATTTATAATCTCTCACTGTAGGTCAACCCTATTTGTGTTTGTTTTATTCCATGACAGTAGGCCTACCATGAGCTCTGTCTGGTTCTGTCTCTGGCTCTGATTTGAGTCTGTGTGAGCGCTTACCAGTGTATTATACTGTTTATATGACGTTTCAAAGTAGGTTTTATTTAGTCAACACTCATACAGACTTAAAACCAGAGCCAGAGACAGAGCCAGATAGAGCTTGTGGTTGGGGTTGGTCTACTGGTTGGTCAGTCATGACAACTTTCAATGGACCTTCGGCAACAGTTTCAGAGATTTCTTGCTTGTTGTGCATTTATCATCATTATGCTCATAATAATTCCAGCAACAGACATATTTATAAAATACACACACAGGGTCCATGTGATACTGACTTACACCTAAGAACTATGTACATAATTATGTAGGTGCCTAAACTAAACCATGTTTATGCAATAAATGTATTGAGTATGGAGTATTAAAAGTTATGAGTTCAGAAAGAAAGAGTTTGATAACTTTACACGGGTATTTATCGCGTTAATTACCTTATTTTATTTACGCGATAAATACTCGTATAATAGATTTATTACGTGTTATGATCGCGAAAGTCGGACTGGCTTGACTGGCCACTCAGTTCAGTTGGTAGTAGCTCTGCCTTCTGAGCCGTAGGTCGTGGGTTCGATCCCACGATTCGAGAACAAATATTTGTGTGGTGAACACAAATGTTTGTTCTCTGTCTGGGTGTTGCATTGTATTCTATGTATAGTAGTATTTACAAAAAAAATGCTTATAAATCAGCTATCTGGTTCCCATAGTACAAGCTCTGCTTCGTTTGGGGCTAGATAGTGGTGTGTGGATTGTCTATATTATTTATTATTTATTTAAGTATAAAAATAATGATGTTATTGATGACTCTTTTACTTTATTTTAACTTTTCTTAGATTACTATTTGCCTATACCTTTGTTATTGATGACTCTTTTACTTTATTTTAACTTTTTTTTAGATAACTATTTGCCTTTACTATACTTGCTGCTATAGCAATACCATTGCAATTTATTATTCTTTATAGACCTCAGTTAAGGCTTCCAGTGTGGCTATAAACAGTCCTGGTCAATGACCGCTTAGACCAAAGTTCAACACTTTCAACAAACTTTAGTCTGTACACAGGAGTATGAGTTTAATTTTAATTAAATGTGCCCACGCGAGCGGCGAACACATGAAGCTACTGCGTGCAGCTTAAGCTACTTGCCTAGTTAAGTCTTGTTTTGTTATGGGAAGGCTATGTAAGTTAAGCACTGTCCACATAGGAGCTATTTTTAGGGTTCCGTATCATCCAAAGGGTAAAACGGACCCATTACTGAGACTCCACTGTCCAGCCGTCTGTCTGTCCGGCTGTCACCAAGCTGTATTTCATGAATCGTGGTAGTTGGACAGATGACATTTTCACAGCAGATGGTGTATTTCTGTTGCCGCTTTACTAATAAAAAACAATATTAAAATAGAAATTAAAACAATCTATGGGCCCATTCCAGCGACTTTTTCTCGTTTAGATCGATATTTAAATTAAATCAAATCATTATTGGTAATAAATATTCCAAAAATATTGACAAAAATATTTATAAACTTTTAAAATAAATAAAAATAATATTTAACCGTTTTTATGATGGTACGGAACTCTTCATGGGCGAGTCCGACTCGCACTTGGCCGGTTTTATTCTCATACAACGTGTCAGAAATGTGTTTATAAATCTCACATCACAGGAGCATACTTGGTGCTTACGTCATACCCATATCACAAGCCCCACATCATCGGTCAAATCATATCAAATGTCACTATTTAGTGAAACCACAAAAATCTCTTTGAAACTTCTTGTATCTGATTTTCGGGACCAGACCTAAACAAATAGGTAAGTAAGAGGCTTTGGTTTT
This sequence comes from Thera obeliscata, assembly GCA_947578465.1. NCBI lineage: Eukaryota > Metazoa > Arthropoda > Insecta > Lepidoptera > Geometridae > Thera > Thera obeliscata. The sequence continues at coordinate 9,123,917 of OX387928.1, read as the reverse complement.
TCTCACAATTTGGTACAGATTGATTAGTGATCATATCGAAAATAGTTTGAGCTAGTTAAATCCTTAGTATAAGTAGTTTATGAGATATCTAGGTGGGGCATCTGATACCTACCTTACTTAGAGTAAGTCATCAAATACCGACAATGCACTGCCCGCGTCTATCAACTTGAGGCATACAGATGTTCAGCCACACGTACCTGTAATTTCATCGGCACCCACACCCTTCAAACCGAAACACAGCAATGCTGCTTCACGGTAGACATAGGCATGGTGGTAGTACTTCCCCAGACAAGCCCTTCACAAAAAGCTCTACTAGTACTAAGAGTCTTAGACAATATATCTAATGAGAAATAAGTGTTCTGTTCTGAACTAGATCCTAAAATCGTCCAAACTTTTCTTCCATTAAATATTTCGTCTTGCGGTCCTACAATCTCAAGATTATCGGTTATCATCTTATTGTTCTTAGTTTCATAAAGGCTATACTTATACCTTCCAACGCCGCCGCCGCCAGCAACCCGTTTACTAGTTACCATTATTATAAACCTTCCAAGTTATTGCTGGTTCCCAGCACGTGCTAAGTGTCTGCAGCGGTCCGAAGTAAAGTGTCTATATTGGCTAATCTTGCTATAAACCGACCAGTTTTGTATGTCCGCTCTCCGCCCGTGTTGTTACTGAACCGCTATAATCGTAAAATGGTCGGGTTATACGGAGATGGCGTTTGGCGTTAATCCCATATGTGGCCAACTGTCGGCACCATTGAGTGGCTATTATGAAATGATTATAATATTTTAGTGGCTGTGAGAATGGTTTAATTAAAACTATGGAGTTTGAACCTTTTGAGGAAAGGAAACTCTGTTTATGAAGTTAGTTTATTAGTTCAACGTTACTATGTATTTACAACAATACCTCAAGACAGAGCTCTTTTGAGCCTCTTTGAAGCGCACTTAAAATCCTTTCGCCACATTGGCTCTAAATAACTACTGACACGACAAGAAGAACAAGTAGCTTTTTTGTATTCTCCTACTTACAGTTGAATAAGCAAATATGATAAAATTTGTACAGGCAATAATGCTCGACTATTAATTTTATCAACGCACAAACACCAAAAAAGCAATGATTAAAACAATCATTACCAGAACAGCCAAAAATTTGCATACCGTTTTAATTTAATTTCAGCAAAATTTAAACCAACAACGTCATTTACCTCTCTGTTTTTTCCCAAAATGTCAAACAGGTGCTTTAGTTATGCACGATCACGGTTTCAACCTGACATAGGACGAAATAACGATCTCTTGTCACCCCAACACCCTCCAATTTTCTTGTGCCTTACCGGTATAGAAATAAGGAGTGTTTTAGAATCAGGACAATCGTTTTTGAGCTCAAGTGTTTGTTGTATCACAAACAATGACGTGCCGATTTGTGGGCCATCAATCACGAATGGATGATGTATGAATGGGAGCATCGCCAATAGAATCTCTGCAAATCTCTGTTTGGAAGCGGTAGTTAGCAACGTCATCGAATAGATAACTATCACTCATCCAATAGTTCGTATCACAATAATTTGTGTGCTTTGTTGTTGTTATGTTACGCAATATAATACCTAAGTATCTACTTTAGTTTGAAACCTCGACCTTCTTAGTGTTGCTATAGTTCTCTGCCTTTCAGCTCAGCTCTGCTATTCCGGCAACACGGCTCGATTGAGTGATCGCTGAATCCACGTTCCATTTTCAAATTTTTCAAATAAAAATTGACAACTCACATCGAATTCAGCGATCGCTTGAGTAATTTGTGTTGCTAGAATTGCACCCCAGTTTAGTTGTCTCAGTTCAGTCTCAGCTGAGTTGGTAGTAGCTCTGCCTGGTGCGCCGTAGGTTGTGGGTTCGATCCCCACCGAGAACCAATATTTGTGTGTCAAACATATTGTATTCTAAGTATGTATTTACAAAATAGTATTTATGTATTAAATTAGCTGTATGGTTCACATCGTATAAGCTCTGCTTACTTTGGGGCTAGATAGTGTTGTGCGGATTGTCCACAAAATTTATTTATTTATTTACTGATGTAAATAGGTATTTCAATAAAACCATTGTGCTAGCAATTATATATGTATTAGGTTTTTAACCTATACGAAACACACATTATACGAACTTATTTGAGACTGACTTATTATAAACAAATACAGGTATATTTTCATCTCTCTCTCTGTGAAGCTAATATCCGCCGTTATTACTAAAAGCCAGTAACTTTAAAAATGTATTCAAGTTACCTGATTTATGGCAGCAATTCAAATCATTGAAGTCAAAAGCTAACAAAAGTTTAGAAGTAGATTTTATTTGTTACGTATAATTGCTTTGCGTTTGCAAAAGTTGCCGAAACAAAATAAAAACTTCGTCGCATAAATATTTTTTAGTTATATATTAATAAATTACATTTAGTTCTTTGATAGAATCGGCATTGCCTCTATTTTTTTGCTTCGGCACGCCTTGTAGATAAATGAATTTCCAACTCAACTCAGTTAAGGCTCAGACAGGCGCGGATTCACCTTTGCCTACAACCTTATTATAATACGTGACTTGCGACGTCACACTTTTAAGTCTTTGTAAATCGATAGGCTTATAATATTACTAGCTGATACCCGCGACTTCGTCCGCGTGGATATTTGAGTTCGTTTTTTTTAGTTTGATATGACCAACTGCTAGTTACCATTGAGTTACAATTGAGTACAAGTTTTGAGCTTGTAATTTAGAGTGTATTTGAATTTGAAGGTGAGTGCTGTTGTAGCCGATTTTTTTCAGCAGTGTTTAGTTTAAGTATTATAGATGTTTCCTGCGATTTTGTCTTAGTTGTTATCATCAGTTTTTTTGTGAACCTCTGTGTGTAATCGAACCTGGTGCCAGATGCTGCGGTAGTTGAAATTTTTTTAATGTTTTTTTTTGCGTATTTAGTAAAGCTCTTTTTCGTGATTTTGTTGAAGTGGCTAATTTGGGCAATCGTATTCGTCGTTGGTGTATAATCGAATCTGTTTTTTTTTTTTTACATGACTTCAGCAGTGTTTAGTTTAAGTATGATAGATGGTTCCCGCAATTTTGTCGTAGTGGTAATCATCGGTATGTTTGTGAACCTTTGTGTGTAATCGAACCTGGTTCCAGATGCTGCGGTAGCTGAAATTTTTTTAATGTTTTATTTTGCGTATTTTGTAAAGCTATTTTTTGTGATTTTATGTTATATTAGTCGCTAATTTGGGGTTTCGTATGCGTGTTGGTGTATAATCGTATCAGATTTTTTTAATTTGACATGACCAATTGCTGGTTACTATAGTTTGAGCTTGTACTTTAGAGTGTATTTGAATTTGAAGGCGAGTGCTGTAGGAGCCGATTTTTTTCAGGAGTGTTAAGTTTAAATATGATAGATGTTTCCCGCGATTTTGTCTTTGTGGTGTTCATCGGTTTTTTGTAAACATTTGTGTGTATTAAAACCTGGTGACAAATGCTGCGGTAGCTGATTTTTTTTTAATGTTTTTTTTTGTATTTTTTAAAGCAATTTTTTGTGATTTTATGTTATATTAGTGGCTAGTTTGGGGTTTCGTATGCGTGTTGGTGTATAATCGAATTAGATTTTTTTTATTTGACATGACCAATTGCTGGTTACTACAGTTTTGAGCTTGTACTTTAGAGTGTATTTGAATTTTAAGGCGAGTGCTGTTGGAGCCGATTTTTTTCAGCAGTGTTTAGTTTAAGTATGATAGATGTTTCCCGCGATTTTGTCTCAGTGGTTATCATCTGTTTTTTTGTAAACATTTGTGTGTATTAAAACCTGGTAACAAATGCTGCGGTAGCTGAAATTTTTTAAATGTTTTTTTTTCGTATTTTGAAAAGCTACTTTTTGTGATTTTATGTTATATTAGTGGCTAATTTGGGGTTTCGTATGCGTGTTGGTGTATAATCAGATTTTTTTTATTTGACATGACCAATTGCTGGTTACTATAGTTTTGAGCTTGTACTTTAGAGTGTATTTGAATTTGAAGGCGAGTGCTGTTGGAGCCGATTTTTTTCAGCAGTGTTTAGTTTAAGTATGATAGATGTTTTCCGTGATTTAGTCTTAGTGGTTATCATCGGTTTTTTTGTAAACATTTGTGTGTAATAAAACCTGGTGACAAATGCTGCGGTAGCTGAAAATTTTTTGATGTTTTTTTTTTCATATTTTGTAAAGCAATTTTTTGTGATTTTATGTTATATTAGTGGCTAATTTGGGGTTTCGTATGGGTGTTGGTGTATAATCGAATCAGATTTTTAATTTGACATGACCAACTGCTGTTTACTATAGTTTTGAGCTTGTACTTTAGAGTGTATTTGAATTTGAAGGCGAGTGCTGTTGGAGCCGATTTTTTTCAGCAGTGTTTAGTTTAAGTATGATAGATGTTTCCCGCGATTTTGTCTTAGTGGTTATCATTGGTTTTTTTGTAAACATTTGTGGGTTTTACAACCTGGTGACAAATGCTGCGGTAGCTGAAAATTTTTTAAATGTTTTTTTTTTCCGTATTTTGTAAAGCTGTTTTTTGTGATTTATGTTATATTAGTGGCTAATTTGGGGTTTCGTATGCGTGTTGGTGTATAATCGTATCAGATTTTTTTAATTTGACATGAACAACTGCTAGTTACCATAGATTTGAGCTTGTGCATTAGAGTGTATTTGAATTTTAAGGTGAGTTTTGTTGGAGCCGATTTTTTTCAACAGTGTTTAGTTTAAGTATGATAGATGTTTCCCGTGATTTTGTCGTAGTGGTTATCATCTGTTTGTTTGTGAACCTTTGTGTGTAACCGAACCTGGTGCCAGATGCTGCGGTAGCTGAAAATTTTTAATGTTTTTTTTGCGTATTTTGTAAAGTTATTTTTTGTGATTTTTCTTAAAATCTTTTTCCGTTTTTTCTTCTTTTAGGGGAAAAATTTTCCTATTTTCTTTCTTAGTGCACCTCTGCTTTATTAGAGGAACACATCTTCTAAGTTTCGTGCTTCTAGGGCTAACGGTTTAGGCTGTGCGTTGATTTTTCTTTAAACCATTTTTCCCTTTTTTCTCCTCTTCGGAAAATAATTTTCCATTTTCCTTTCTTAGCGGATGCCTACGTCATAACATCTACCTGCATGCCAAATTTTAGCCCGATCCGTCCAGTGGTTTGGGCTGTGCGTTGATAGATCACTATGTCAGTCAGTCAGTCAGTCACCTTTGAGTTATATATATATAGATAGAAGATATCCAATACCATATAAAAAATATGACATTGTGATGTGCAATCAAATGCACATGTAAGTTATTAAACCTAGATTAATGTAGTTTTTGGGAGGCAAAAAACAAATATTTTTCAGGTTTTTTTAGTGTTTGCTCCAAAGTTTTACCCGTATGTTACTACGATACACTGTTCAAAATCTGGGTTAGGTTTATAAGTTCCTGTTTCTACTATTTATAAAAAATCCTTTGCAGGAATGCACTATATCGATCGATGTACGAGAAAGTTCATACGCTGACTCGCACTTGCCCGATTTTCGTGTAACTGTGACCAGAACCTTTTTTAAGGGCTCGATCCACACCTGGGTTACGGAATACGCGAACTATAAAAAATATCGAGAGTAAAACCATTTAAAAAGAATAACAGCAACTCTCCACCGGGTGGTTCAAACGGCCGAACATGAAAAGATAAAACCCATTGTTTTGTTTTAATACTTCCAACTCCTATATTGGATTCGTTACATCGTAGCTTCGTCGGTCCATTAGGCTAATAGCGGACCAGTGAGACGGCAAAAAGAGATTAAGCTCTGCTCAGTCATCGCGTTTCGTTACTGCTATTAATTGATAAGTGGACTTCTCAATAGATTATTCCCGGTTCGTTAATATTCTCACCCTTCTACGCTTTGATAGAAACTTGCGGGTAACTCTTGAAACTTACAGATACCATTTTTGATAGACTGGTAGACACTAAAGGCCTGCGCACGTTTCAGGTGATCGCAATACAACTAATTGCTCGGGTGGCCAAGTGGTAGCAGCCCCGCCTTCCGATCCTAAGGTCGTGGTTTCAAATCCAGTCGTGTACCAATGAGTTCTGCGCTATATTGAAAGAAACCAAGCTGAAATAAGATATTGTGAAAATTGTTATGAAAATTAAAATTTGTAATTTTACGTAAGTAATAATACATTTATTCTGCCCAAAAATGTTTGAGCATAATGCCAGCGTGAGAAAACCGGCATTTTGTACAACCTAAAAAGTTCAAAAATATATAAAAAGAGCCTCTTTGAGGCGCACTTAAAATTGTTTCACCACACTTGGTTTCGAAAGAAACACGATAACGACACACATATAAGCACATCTAGGCGATGGCGATCAGTTGAAACGTTGTCAAATATGACAGTGGTATTTGACAGCGACAGCAACTCAATACCTTTCAGACTGCCTCGAATTACTAATTCTTTATTTTATCCATCCTTGTCACTCCAGTACAAGGAATATAATACTCTCTACTCCAGTAGTCCACAGAAATGTTACTCAAATATTGATTTGTGTATTAAAGATCAGCTTTATTACCCAAGCGAAGTCACAAAACATCGGCAACGGTCATGAACCACCGATTTTATTGCAAACCCGAGCCAAAAGAGACCACATCTCCATTCAGTCGTCATTTCTCATGGTGAGATATTGTAACTGTTTGCCAGATATCGTCAGTTTGTATAATAAGTCGATAGCGATCGTCGTTCTAACCTTCAATATGGCTCGAAGGCTAATCAGGAAGAACTTCGTTTGGACTCAGTTACGCATGTAACTGAGTCCAAACGAAGTTCTTTTCAAGTTCTTTTCATCATCACAAAAGCATTTTTGTGATGCGTGAAAGAGATTTAAAACGTGCATGGTAATCTGAAAGTGGTTATGCTCACAAAAGAGCAGATATGTTAAGAAAATATCATCATCATCATCAGCCTGAAGAAGTCCACTGCTGGACGTAGGCCTACACATTTCCAGGAAGAACGATTCTGAGCTCTTTCCATCCACCGACTTCCCGTGACCTTAAACATGTTATCGGTCCATCTGTTGAGTGGGCGCCCTACGTTTCGTCTTCCGGTTCGTGGTCGCCATTCGAGAACCTTTATTTCCCAACGGATTTTAAGAAAATATAATAAGTTACGGACGGAATGGATATTAATAAAATATTTATTTTATTCTATAATTTTGTTTCAAATCAGCAGTACTGTAACTGATCAAAACTTCTAGTGAACGTTCTAGAAATTTCACATAAAGATCGCTTCATAAACCAGCTGATTCACTGAGCTTGAACTCATTTGACTCCGAATTATAGGATTGGTTTTGCATTGAGTTTTTTCATGGAAATAAGTCGAATTTCCAAAGAGCGTAGAAAAAAGTTAAGTTTAGTTTTTTCATTTCCTTTATTTACGACACGACACGACACGACAATCAATTGAGTAAAATCATATTTAAAATAAAATAAGCAGACACCACAACACAATACATAGTACACAAAAAGGTTGAGCTAGTGAAATAATATTTACAATAAAATCTCAGCAAATAAAATAAAATTCCTATTCTAAAATAAACATGTCATATACAATAAATTTCTTAACGGTTAAGGAAACTTATACTCATACTCAAGTAAGCCTGGATTGAAACATGTTGAGACTACCATTGCTCTTCAAGTCGAATAAACCTTCAGTCTGCATTGACATTGGATTGGCTACGGAATTACTATTGAGCTTTATGAAAATAAGCCTTAAATATTGCAGTTACGCCGCCAAAATTTGAAGTTATTGCCTTCACAATCGGGGCACAAATCCCAAATTCTCCTAAGAAGACGTAAAACGTGATCCAATTTACAATGCCTCCTAATATTTCAGATTTGTTACGATCAACTTTTATTACAAATTGGAATCGTCTCGATGTGTCTCTAGGGACAAGCAGCCGACCTTTTCATCTTTGATTTTGCCTGTCGGTTATGATACGATACCCATTTCAAATAAGTTAACCCACTCGTAACCGGTAGATCTGGGAATTTCAGCTAGCCAAAGACATGTCTGTAGGGAATATAGAGATATACATAAACTCTCTTAAGATCACTCCCCAGACCAGCCTTTTAAGATAATTGTTAATGAAATACTCAAACTTCTAAGTTGAGTAACTTTGTTTGCAAACTTACAAATAAACAAATATTTACAAAATGTACAAAACACACAAAAAACAGTTGAGCTATCTGTAGACCGTTACAAACGATCTAGAGATAGCTAAACTGACCCAAATCAGTACCAGACGGAAGCGTCCCCAAGACGCTGGCGGCATTGCCACGCTGAATAGCAATGCTAATGTGCTGCGCCAGATACCCACTGGCCCTTGGGTCACGCGTTGCTTCGATCAGGCACCTAGACAACATTTTGAAGACCCTAAATTAGCTGACCCCACTTGATTTAAAACCATAAAAATATTTATTTACTTTCATGGTCATAGACATAGCTCTTAGAATTAGTGAGTTGAAGTGGTAATGGGCAGGTCATATAGCTCGAAAAACCGACAATAAATTAGAGTTAGAGAATAAAGGTTCTCGAATGGTGACCACGAACCGAAAGACGAAAAGTAGGGCACCCACTCACCAGATGAACCGACGAGATTGTTAAGATCGCGGGAAGTCGGTGGATGGATAGCAAGTTCTAAAACGTTCTCAGGACTTTTATAGTACCGAATTTTGTTACTTGGGAAAGAGCTCAGAATCGTTCTTCCTGGAAATGTGTAGGGGAGGCCTATGTACAGCAGTGGACTTCTCAGGATGATGATGATTTATTTACTTGGAATTGATTGTGTCTGGAATATGAATATTTTATGAATCAGAATAAGTTCAACAAACTAGATGTATGTTCTACTTCGAATCCACACTCTCATCGAAACAACGAGTAGATATGCAAAGTGGTCGAATGTTTTGCGGATTGGTCGAGTGCTATCCCGAACAAAACGCTGTAAAATCTGCATGCAAATATCTTTCGAGTTGTTGCAAACTTTGGTTTTCACAGCGCATAGGAATATAGTATGATAACTACAGTAAAATATAAAAAAACACTTAACAATAACGCAAGTTGAGACATACAATTTTTTTAAGAAACTAGTGGCAGCCTGCGGCTTCACTAGCCCCGTTCCCTTCACACCCTGTTCCTGTCACTTTTTCGGCATAAAACGTCTTGCGTCCGTCTCCTGTTTCTAAGCTACCACACCATTTTCCAAATCGGTTCAGGCGTTCACGCTCGATGGCGTGACCAAGAGAAATAGGGATTCATTTAAATAAATATAGTTATACAAATTATGCGAGTGCATCTTTTAATAATAGGTATGCCAAACAGTGTCTTATGGCCCGAACACACCTAGTTCGCTGGCGGTAGCGATCAGTGAAACGCTGTCAAATATCGCTGTCAGATTTGAGATTTGACAGCGAATATTTGACAGCGTTTCACTGATCGCTACCGCCAGCAAACTAGGTGTGCGCAGGCCTTTAGTAAAATTTCCGGTATATTACGTCCGCTGTGACGTTTGTAGTTTTTAAGAAATCTGCTTTACCAGTCGAGAACGCACTCGAAACTAGTAAGCTACAAGTTCGTATCCTCTTTTTGATGCAAATAATTTTGGGATACAGAAAGTTGTCCTTCCGAGAGCCTTTGTGAATAATGAAATATCTTTCTCGAGTCTTTTGAGGAGAATTATAATTTAAGTTTATTTCTATAGATCTTTTTATAAGGAAAAACTTAAGCATGTTTTTATGAGCGTGCTTCAGGACTTTGTAAGAAATGCGGAACTTTTAATAAGACTGACAAATGAAACAAAAATTCATGAGACCATCTAGAATCGTATTTAGGTTTCTAGTTTGTAGATAATTCTTAGTTAGTCAATGTTCTAGCAACGGCAATAAGCTTGCAATCTGTCATGTATTGAATACCAACTAATTTTTGTGAAAATGTAACCTCTGACTACTCCCTCTCATACATATTTATTAAGAATATGGAGGAAGAAATTGGTATTAAAAATTAGAAGGGATTACCTACGCCCTTCTAATTCTGAAGATCATGAAACTTCATTTATTTTCAGTTTATTTTCACTAATCAAAAACCTTTTAGCGAATAACACACTGACAACCCAATATTAATTCAATTACGCAAAGAGCTTCAATAAAACTACGAATTTATTATATTTCTAGCTGGAATTTTCTTTCCGTATCACGCTTATAATCAGCATTACCATAACAAGAATGGCGTGGTTGTAATAAAATTACAAATGTGACCATCACAGGTCATTACGTATTCGCAGACACGTCCGGTGCTAGCCAGTTGGAATTGTGACCATTGTTAACAATGTCATTCCGAATAACCATCAACAACCCTTCAAAAGTCACCCTTAATACTTATGCAAGAGGTTTCTATTTGTCTAATTGCTGATTATCTGTTCGTGGTTTTAAATGACTTGTGAAGTGGCTCGTCTGATATTCTTTTGATTGCTCAAACAGAGATAAATCATAGAAGGTAAGGATTCTACTTTAGATCATTCATGAGAGGTTGAACGGTAAATAAGACATTTAAATAGGTATCATACAATTGTAATTTTAATTAAAGAAAAATCTCATTATTTTTAATTAAAATTAACAGTAAAGTGTTTGCACCGGTATCTGCTAAAAAATCCGCAGAAGCACGTTATGGCACATGTCTGTGTGTATCTACTATTTTTTTTCAGTATAAAGTTTCCTTAGCATTTTTTAAGAAAAAATATTATTTCACCAAGGAGTTTTGCATAACTTGATATGTTATGAACTATAACTTTGTCTAAGACTATAACTTAATAATATCAAACATAGTGTGACGGTAAAAGTTTTTAAGTGGTTGTGTCTGTGATTTTATTATTATCAGACGGGAGGCATATTATTCAAATAAACCTCTTTTGGATTACATACCGTACCTACTGTAAATAGCATACTCCTAGGTACAAATTACAAATTATTTATTCAAAAAGAAATAACACGACAGATACAGAGTCCATCAATGCGTTTAATCTAGAAATTAAAACACCAAATATAATTATGTATTTCTAAGAACTGTTTAACGAAACAAGTAGAAGAAGAACATCATGGCTTCGCAACATCAGGGAATGGACCGGGATCAAGAAAGTGGAAGACCTATTTAGGCTTGCCCTAGATAAAATAAAGTTTAAAAGGATGACTGCCAACCTTCAGTAGTGGAGAGGCACCCTAAGAAGAAGAAGAACCGTTTGTCAGTCTACGCTAGGACAGTCTTTTATAACCAAGCCACCTCCCTGTCTGTTTTTTGTAGGCTTATTCCTCGTTTTATTTTATTCCTTTCCGAACCAGCTTTTAATATTTTGTTGGTCGAGCTAAGAGGATAAACGCTTTGACATGCTCTGTACAAAGTAAGACCGCGGACCATTAAAGGGTTTTGACCCTTTTTGAATTTAAAATAAGTGTCGCCACAAGAGTGGGTGGGGGTGTATTTTAAGCTTGAATAAATATTGGTGAAATATTCACCAATAATTTAAATATTTCGATAAATATGCATGTCTGCCAGTATTGTCCGCCGATATTCAAAATAATTTGGAGAGGCATATAAAATATACAGGAGTTAAAATGGAATGCATGGTATTGTACCATCATGGGTTGCTGTGTTCAATCACAACAGTTTTTTTGTGTACAGCTACCAAAGTGAAATGAATATATTTTTACGAATTATACATTTAATACAACTAAAGTTTTGCAAAAACCATTTTGATTGTTTTTATCTACGGCAAGGAAAGTAATGTTTAATAGTTGTATCAATTTGAATGGTGCTAACATAACTAACCATTTACGTCTGCACCATTAGTGAGGCAAATTAATCGTGCAAACGTAACCACGGAAACCACTCATATGTGCATTTATATGTTTAACTTGTCTATCAATAAAAGTAACATAATTAGTTCATGTTAGTCAAACTGCACCCTTTACCTATAACTTAAGTAATAAGCAAAAATGCGATTAAAAAAATAAAACGCATCGAACAATATTGTATTGTACTGCACACCGAATAAATTTTCCCGCAGTCACATATTTTTACGAAAAGCGATCTATCTTTTAAATAATCGGCCATTTATCAGGATTTATTACAACTTTTTCGATGTTTATTTTATTGGGAAATCGTTTAAGGCAAAATCATGCAGTTGCAATGATGATCCATGGTTTATATTGCTGGGGATTTGAGTGGTCATTAGGTGAATTTCTTAAAGGCCTGCGCACACCTAGTTTGCTGGCGGTAGCGATCAGTGAAACGCTGTCAAATATCGCTGTCAAATTTCAAATCTGACAGCAATATTTGACAGCGTTTCATTGATCGCTACCGCCAGCGAACTATGTGTGCGAAGGCTTTAACTGTTATGGAACCCACAGCCTTAGACGTCATCATTATCTTCCTGCCTCCATCCCGTGCTGAATGTGACGGGTATAACAGTTATTCTCCGCCAATTTTTTTTTATATTATCTAATATCTCGGTTCTCTTTCTTGTCTCACTCGTGGCATCTTTCAAACAGTCCAAACCTTTTTTATCTGCTCTACCTCTACGGCTATAGCCAGCCACATACTCATCCTTAAAGATATTCTTGCAATTTCAATAAATAAAATCACACAATCCACACAACAAATCTAGCCCCAAATTAAGCAGAGCTTGTGCTATGGGAACCAGATAGCGATTATAATATATGATCAAACGAACTTCTTAAGTGAAGTTCGATCGATATAATATGAGTGGTTTCATTTGAAGATATAAATTAACAAGTAGTCCTTTGACCTACAAGGCAACATTCGCACGGTTTAATAATTAGTAAATTTTAACATTAATCGATATAAAAACTCGATTAAAAACAAACATTGATGTAGCCATCCCTACCAAGCCATGACAACCTCATTCTTTTTAAAGTTGCGACTAAGTTCAAGTCTTCTCGTGTTTGGACAAAACTAGGGTTTGGGTGAGGTGGGTGATTTATATCTTCAAATGAAACCACTCATATTATATCGATCGAACTTCACTTAAGAAGTTCGTTTGATCATATATAATATTTCGTGGTTTCATTTTCGATATAAATTAACAAGTAGATGTTCAGAGATTGAGTTTTGTCATTCATATTGTATTACACAGAGTGTAGATACATTAGCTATGAAACGCGAGAAATATAAATAATAATAGTACTTTACTGTTTCAGCTAAAAAGCTACTTGCATAGTAACATAAGAAAATATAATTATTTCAGTTTATAATTAAAATAAAGCTTATCCACTTAGATTAAGCTGTCTCAATTATCATTATCGATAGGTAACCAAGCTGACTCTGCATAGTTTGACTATGCTACAAGAGGCCGATGATATGTATCTAGCAAAGGCCTGAGAGGACGTGATCCAGCGTGGTCTTCCGGATTAGATCCAGACTAAGTCCATCCGCGCTCGCTGCCGAGGTGGCGGCGTGCCGGGCGTTGTGTGCGCCATAGATACTCACATCTAATACCAGTCGCACACAACTTTTTTTTTTTTTTTTTTTTGATCCACCTGATTATTTATTGTGCTATCGCGTCACGATGAGGACGCTTCACAATTATTAAGAGGTGGTCAGTATCAGGAGGTCATAAGTCTTTTATAAAAGACATCTAGTCAACAAGCGTTGTAAACAAATCGAAAGGTTTTCGCTAAAAATGGCAAATATAAAATCGGCTGATTCCGTCCTACCCCTGAGGTTTTAATTTTATCCTTAATAACAATTTCTATACCATTGTTATTGACTATAATATTTTAAGTTTAATTAAAGAAAATGTTCGTACCCGGTGTGCGGTACATAATACCAGTAAAACTACAAGTTATTTGGTAAATTTTCCTAGGTTTAGTTGGCTATTACGAAAGCATTCATCAATATAACCTAACATCAATTTGAGGAGAGGAGAACAAAAATATTAGGGTAATGATGGCCTTAATTTAAACACCCTTAAGGAGTCGTTTGACCCCTAAATTATTTCCGAGGAACCAGGATAGGGCTGGTTGATGACTGTTAAGCGTGCCATAAGATGCATTTTTCTCAAATTGCTCCGTCAGAAATGTTATCGTGTGAGAAACAAAGTCTTCTAAGATTTAATGCTCGCATCACATTAGACGCATAGTAACAAGTGGTGTGCCGTGATGGCAGAAAGTGCGCCGAAGAGCAGCACCGCTCCCAGGGTAAGCGGGTGTTGTCTGAAATGCGACAATACCAAATTTGGACGTGGCTTCAAAACCACGATAAAATGTTACCAATAAATCTATTAATTGGGGGTGTATCAAGCTCGTACCGGGCACATAGCAAACAAGAACGCCCGTAGATTCATCCAGTGAAACCTTTTGAATACAGTTCAATAATAATGAAAATGGTGAAAAAACGTAAAATAATTTTGAGCGCCAGCTTATTATGAATGCATCGACATTTTATGACATCCGGGTCTGACTTCCAGGATAAATACTTGTGACACTTAGCGTTGGTGCGTGATGCAAACCAGTCAATCTCAGGTTAACCCGACTTTTTGACTATGTGAGTAAAAGCGGCATCTAACAATTCTTACTCCCCATCACAATTTATTTCATTTCATTTTCATTTCATTTATTGAGTACTCACATGTACATAAAATAAATAGCATTTATTTTTATGGTAGCCTAAGTCAGTACATGCACCCTGTTGGGCACTGCAATGTCATAGCAGGTTTATAATACAATTAGCGGTTAACAAACTATAGATAGGTACTATATACATAGGATGGGAACTATAACTATAGATAACTATAGATAGGTATTTTTCGGGACTCCTCATCCGCTTCAATGTTATCCTTTATATATATATTTTTTTTTTTATATACGAAGCAAATATCAACAAATTTTCTCATCTCGCACCATTGCCAGATGCCAAGTGTAAGTGTATTTAAATGGGGAAACTATATACCACACACGCGATTTACCTATGTCGCTTATGGCCGTGGTGTTATCCACGTGGAGCAAAATAGTACATTCCACTTTTTCTCGAACAAAACAAATAAAGGCGAGAAATATAGCTAGCAATATTAAGTATATAATGTGGTAGCTAAGCTCGACACTTTCCATGCCCTGTTAACCCTTGACCCGTTACAGAACGTACCCCAGCGCAAACGTACGTGACGCATCAGTGTAAATTTCCATAACTTAAAACTTGGATTTTTTATAGGATTATTGACCTTATCAATATTCGCCTTCCACTAGTTTAGATCATCTAAAATAATGTTAGGAAGTTTGACTTTTATATCATTATGAACTATGCTGCTTGCAACAATAAATATTTTTGACGCTCTTATCTCTTGGTATATAGCCAGCCGTATGCGCACCGCTGGGCAAGCAGAACTCCAAAACTCCCATTAACTGAGAAAAATCTCGTGCCTCAGGATCATAACAAAAGGTAGTTTTGAAAACTATTGTACCATAAGTGCTATTTTGCTACGTTTATCGAAGGTACATGATAATATCATTTTTGTGGTGTTAAAAACCAATCCTCCAAACCACAAAAAGCTTACAATTTTTTTTTTTTTTTTTTTTTTTTTTTTTTTGTGGTTTTAAATTGCACCTTTCGTTTACGAATCCCAAGCATTCCAATAATGCAACAGTTTCCACAACAAAACATTTAAGTATATACAACACAGATCATCCAAATATCATACGGATTTGAACCCGCGACCTCGTAAATGTGCTACAACCTGTCTAATATTTTTTGTAAAGCACCTAGGAAACTCAACATCAATAGGAATAAGTAAGTACTCTTCCTTTAAGTCCAAAGTCGTCATAAACCAGTCAGTTTGTAGTATTCTACAGGCAGTTCTAAAATTCTACATTTTGAAATGCATTTTATGTATAAATCGATTCAATGATTTTAGGTTAAGTATAAACTTTCTGCCACTGTTTGACTTTAGGACTAAGAAGATACTAAAGACAAGCTGATCACAGGCTCAACTTGTCTAAATTTTCAATGGCTGACGACATGTCGCATTGCTCACTGAAGCGTAACGGCGTAAGTATAGGTACATAAGAATGAAATGGCTTATGTGAAAACTGTATAAGAATTCTATGTAAGACCCAATTATTGATACCATTTTTATTCGTAATATTAAGCCAACAATTATAATAACCCTGTATACGGCCTACGGCCTGAATGTACCTGTGTTACGAGCGTGCTGGAGCACGTGATCGTTTGTAATTTGGCCTGGGCTGCGCCGACGCTGCCGTCGTAAAGGTCGATGTTGATCGACGCGTGAACGAGGAGTACTTGCTCTGACTTCCCCGCCCCCCCCTGTTCGTCGGGTAGCGCGGGGGCCATTCTAGTTTCCCTGATAGGGTTAACGAGCCTGCGTTGTGTTTTGCGCTGCAGCTGAGTTGGGTCTTGCTGATGGCGTTGTAAGGCATGATGTCATCGCCTTGCTAATAGCCGTTATCCCGATACCTTGTTGTTGTTGGTTAGTTTCAACTTTTTTGTTACATAACCGTATCATCTCGACCACAGCCGCTGATACCACGATATTCAGCTTCAGGGCTTGTAGCAGTGTACAATTACAAGGCATGAGGAATATATTATATATTAAGATCCTAAGGCAGTAGCTTTCGGATTTTGTCTTTAGACATACCTTTTCTGAGCAGTGGTTGCCATAGCTGGGTTTAATTGCTATGGATATCCTCACCCCATGTCGGTTCTTGATCGGTCGCCTCACCAAGAGCTGATAGAGCCTCTGGTTCCAATGGGGGGGAAACTCGAATCATCTCAGATATGGACTGACTCGAGTAGCACTGGCAGCAACACAGGTGCTGGTGGCGGCTCATCTTGATAAACGGGAGTAAGTTCAGAGGTAACTTCTGGACGAGGTTAGTCAGAGCCAATTATTGGCACCGTTTCGTCGTGATCAGAAAGTGACCTTGTAAAATCCCACTGTTTCACTGTGTCACCAATGGGACAGAGTAATACTTGTTTACACAAGCGGGTAGGTACATAGACACGTTACCAGGAATGATTCATGTTACGAATCCGATACCGCATTGTTCGCTAGGAATCTATGGCGAGTAGGTATTAATATGCCGCGTTCAAATAGAATCTATGGCATGATATCATAAAAACACTTTCTGTTTCGAACAGTTTGTTACAAATCTGATCTCTTAATGTAAACGCCTCGTTCGCTAGGAATCTATGGCGAGTAGGTATTAATATGCCGCGTTCAAATCGAATCTATGGCATAATATCATAACAACACTTTCTGTTTCGAACAGTAGTTGTGCGATAATATCATTTAAAATAACAAACCTTGAGGGTTATTTTGCTCGTAATCCGAGAACGAGACAGAATCCTGTCGTCGTCGTCGTATAAGACGGTGTTTTTCTCTCAATCTTTCCATCTTCCTCACATGCCACTACTTCCATGACCACTAGGTCTCACTTTTCCTCGTAAGACCTTTTCGGCTTCGTACGGTATTATAAAAAACTCGAAACAAAAAAACAAAAATCACCGACGATCGTAAGGAGGCGCGTGCACTCGTTGCCTCGCACGGAAAAAGAATGAGGTTGTCATGGCTTGGTAGGGATGGCTACATCAATGTTTGTTTTTAATCGAGTTTTTATATCGATTAATGTTAAAATTTACTAATTATTAAACCGTGCGAATGTTGCCTTGTAGGTCAAAGGACTACTTGTTAATTTATATCGAAAATGAAACCACGAAATATTATACTTAAATAAATTAAGAGTGTCTCTCAACAACGTAACTAAGATATAATGATGTCATGAGTTAAGTCATAAGGAAATGTGAGTCTTATAAATCGTTATTTTGTAAAAATATCTTTATTGGGGAAATTCTATGTAATAACACCAAATTCAACCACAGAAAAACAATTCGGATATACGTTTAATGAAACCGAATACAATCAAAATGAATTCCGACACTAAAACGACTGATAGTCGAATAAAATTCGCGATGCGGACCAATTAAAATTCCTGTTTCGTTGCTTTCATTACATTCGAACAAAAAATATTTTTTCTATTCGTTATTTTTGAGAGAGATTCGAAAATTATTTTTATTTTTTATTGTTTTACAATTTAAGTAACTTTACTGTGCATAAAATTATATACAAAGTGAGGATAAAAAAAGTAACATGCTTCTTTTTTATATGAATGAAACTCCACACAAAAACCCTTTTCACTTTAGCTTACTATGATTTTTAGTCAACTTTCGAGTAAATTTGATGACACAAGCACTATTTGCTGCAATTTAGAAACCTTTCGCCGAGCACATCTGTGTAAATTCTCTGTGCTTTGATCATCATTCATACCGAACCGCAAGTCCCCGACATCTAAGCCATCCGGGAGCACCCAGGTGAAACATTGCAGCCATTAGTCGAATGAGATTTCCCCAAATTAGGCCGATCGAACGAACCGGAGACGAATTATCCCGTACTTCTGCTGATTCGAGAAATCGAGTGCGACTGTAAAGGTGCTGAACACTTTAATGTTTAATAACATTTTTGTTCACTGTAGTTTATTGAAAAAAAGTTGTGTTTGTAATGACAAGAATACGCATTAGACTATGCACTCTTTATGTCCTTGCAGTAAGCGTCA
The DNA here is from genome assembly GCA_947578465.1 of Thera obeliscata. Classification (NCBI taxonomy): domain Eukaryota; kingdom Metazoa; phylum Arthropoda; class Insecta; order Lepidoptera; family Geometridae; genus Thera; species Thera obeliscata. The sequence continues at coordinate 9,105,228 of OX387928.1, read as the reverse complement.
TTTTTCTTTGTTTTAAGGTAGCGTGAGCTGTATCCTTGTGTACATAGATATCCTCACAGATTTCTTAGTGCGCACCCAAGAAAGATTCGTGTCTCAAGTCATGACTAATTATCAAAACTGATTCTATTTCTATTTTTAGGCATATATTTTTATAGAGTGTGGTACCAATGAATCTTCGTACCACATTTCAGTGAATTCGGTAAATTACCCACACTCTATACCTACCTGGGCTTTTGGTATGTTAATTGGTGCATACACCATGTATTCAATCCTGCGATGGACCACCATTTTCTGTTGGATTTATAAAAAAAAAACACAAGGAGAAACATTTATATGATTATTATGTACGAAGTTTAGACATAAATTGCCTGTGAAACAGAGCAGCGTCAATTTAGATCACCCGTGCAAAAGCGCCCTAAGGTGATCTTGTTAAAGAATTCAGCCAACATTTCCGTGTAACTGAGCAAAGACTGATGTAATTTACTAAACTAAGTTGCCAGCTCTGAATTAATGGCACGAGAGCCTCTAATGTCCCAAAAATTGGTCAATTTTCCTTTTTTAGGGAATTGTCAGCAGGAAAAGAAGAGAAATACGTTATTTATTCATCAAGTGTACTTTCTCTAAGCTACAAGCTTACGTAATGCTAGTCGCTCCAAGTTCTAAAAAGTTTCCAACTCACTTCAAAATTGCTAGATGTGGCCATCACTGACAGACACTCGTGTTTCATCTGATTTTATAGAGTTTTTTCGTGCTATTTTTTTTGAAAAAAGAATGTTCACTAAAGTGAGATTGTAAACAGAAACGAAATAAATGTGACAGGATGGACATTTTTGGAACCAAAGTTTTGCAGAATATAAAAACTAGTTTCGTGACGAGATTTTTATTTAGTTACGTATTGACCTCTGTAACGTAGTAGTATCCAACTGGTTCATAGCTTTAGAGTGTTATTGAAATCTTGTCTCTTTTGTTATATTTTTATCTCATTTAAACAAAAGTTAGAATGAAAATTTCGTGAAATAAGAAAGTGTTTAACTGTGACATTATTATTTTTCCCGCTAAATCTTCGTGGCGCGACTGTTAATTTGTTGGAAAAGGGCAATTAGCCATCTTTCTGTCAGGTGAGGGCGACAAATTATCGTTTAAATTTCAGTTTACGCTAAAAGGACGTTATTAAATTCCGAGAGACTTTTCGGGTTAGCGCGGAGGAAAAGGTTGAATTTTTAAATAATGATCAAGCTTTTTCAACTTTTGGTGTCACAGATTGCGGAACAAAAGATTTTTTGTTTTTTTTTCTGTTTTGCTCTTAGCCGTTCCAGTGGAGCGGAAGATGAAATAGTCATCCCGTGGGAGTTACGTGAAAAACATGACGGCACATTTTGCGCGAAACTATTTTGTAGTTTGGTAGTTTTTACGGACGTGTCGTCCTGTTTCTACGCTGTTATTTTGTGTAAACAAACTTTTAACAGTCGCTTCACGTTTATTTGTGTAGGTATTTGCGATGTTTACAGAACAATAAAAATACTTTTATTTCAACAAAATTTGCCATTCGGAACTTTTAGTGATCGTTTTTTTTCTAACAAATGTTACCAATGTAAAAAGCCTATTGTTTAATATTTGAACAATGAGTATTAAAACAAGCTTTATCGTTATTTTAAAGAATTCATATTATTACTACCCTACTTTCGCAGGAGGGGGGAGGGGAAATGACACCCATGCGAAGCGAAAACGGGTCGCTAGTAATAACTTATTTACGCAGGGATAATGTAGATTTCTAATAGTGAATAAATAGTTTTGAAATCGGTCAAGTCGTTTTTGAGTTTATTCGTTTCATACACACCATTCCTTTTTACAATAATATAAGTGATCAATGAAAATAATTATAGAAGTGTTTGGGGGAGGCCAATGCTGGAAAGCAAAAACACCTTACTACCGATTTCATTATAGATTATTAAGTACTTTTTATTTTGTAATACTAGTGTTAATATTGTTAATAAAGGCTTTTTAAATTGAAATTGAAATTGAAGATGATCAATACCCAGAATTCGGCAGTTTTAATATACTTATTCGTTCTTAAAACCAGCATGAAGCAGAAGATGACTTCAATATTTACAATTCCACATGTAATTTACAATTTCACAGCCGATATTTTTAGAGTAATTATGATAGTAATAATAATAGTATCATGGGCAATTCACACAACACTATCTAGCCCCAAACTAAGCAGCTTGTACGATGGGAACCAGACAGCCGATTTATTTCTTGAATACATTTTTTTTGCAAATACATACTTATAATACATTGCACGTTGTAATTCATTACATGTTGAAGATTGTGACGTCATAATTAAGTCACACTAAGCTCATAACATCAAATAGCATAGCATACACGTGTTCATGTTGTTAGCATACGAGTATTTGAATATATTAAAGTCACTGTTAATTACAATTACTTTCCTCGGAATACAATTAGTCTGCTTCAAAGAGTTGTTCTAATGAGTCGTTAGTAGACGTCGAAGACACAGCTCACACAGAACCGCTTCCTCACTTTCATACTACTTCTTACTAGGTACAGGCTCTGCTTTATGCAATGTAGGTATGTTGTGGGTTCAATTTCCATACAGAGAAATATTCATTTGAGTGTGTTATGTTAATGCTATCTCTTAAAATTGATAACACGAGCAAAAAATGTATGTAATGTAAGTAATGTTTTTTTTGTACATAATTAAACGTGTTAGTAGGTAGTTTATGACACCCAAGAGATTGTAGTCAAATAATCATATGACTTACTCGTAATAAAAATTACTCACTAGATAGTAAGTAGTTTTTATTAAAAGTACAAGTCTTAAAAGTTTAGTAGTAAGTCTTTTTACCTAAAGAACAGCATTTTCTTAGCACTTAAGGAGCAGACTGACGTCAATGACCTTATCACTCGCACACTTTGACCTTCACTGCAGTTATTTATTAAAAAAACGCGAGCAACTATTTTGTGTGCAATCCGATTGCACATGGTTTTCTACATAAAAGTTTAATAATGTACTCACACCAGATTCAATGATTCACGTTTTCAAAAGATGAAAACGTGTAAGGATCAAAATATTATTTTGCTAAAATGTGTGCAATCAGTTGCTCTCGATTTTTCAATAAGTTCAGTTATTTAACATTTTTCAAAAAGTTTGAGTGTGCGAGCGAGGTGTTGTTTCACGGTGTTCATCACCTTAATAGTTGTTGAAAGTTTCAGCGAAGTGCACGAGCTATTCAGCCTAACTCGTCTTGAAGGTGAAATTTTAATGAAACAGTGCGCATGGAGCATAATTACCACCTTCCACTTACTTGGTCTCTGTAACAGCCTCTCAAGACTTAATTAGCCTTGAATTATATGGAGTGTTATAACAGCTTTGCGCTTATCTGATGGGAAATAAATTTTCGTCTTTGAAGTTACTAACACTTTCCGAAGCTTTGATGTTAAGGCATGCACACATCTAGGCGATTGCGTTGGCGATCAGCTGAATCACTGTCAAATATCACTGTCATATATGATAGCGTTTCAGCTGATCGTCATCGCTATCGCCAAGATGTGCGTAGGCCATTAGAAATTTATTGGTTATGTCAACTTTCATCTCAGCTAGGGCTTGAAAATGATTGATTTGTGAGTTCAAAGGTGTGAAAACCTATTATAATTTTGGTTTATTTGATTTGTTCAACAAAATCCACGGCGCTTAAAAGTGAGTACAATTTTAAATTTCAAATATATTTTGGAAATAAGGAATCTAATAAATAAGTTTATACAAAGACAAGTGTAAACGATATTAAGACAATATTATTATTATTTATTTATAATTTATTTACACAAAGAAACTTACAATTAAACAAATATTTACAAAATGTACAAAAAACACAGGAAACAGTTGAGCTATCATGCAGGTCGTTTCAAACGATCTAGAGATACCTAGCTCAACTGATCCAAATCAGTGCCAGTCGGAAGCGTCCCCAAGCCGCTGGCGCTGGCAGAATTGCCACGCTGAATAACAATTATTGAACCCAGAGTTTGGTACAATTAATACAAACGCTAAACACGTTGTCAAGTAAATTAATACACGCAGCAAAAAAGCGCTGCGTGCCCGTGCACAGCATGAACCCCGGTGGGCCCGCGTCTTTAGGTCAGGAAATGCGTAGCACACTACTACGCCACCACCGTAGCAAGCCTACGCCGTAGCGATATGTGGCCGCACTTGAAAATAATAATAAAATTAATCTTAGTTAGCAATAAACTTGCTTTCTGTGCCGTAGGCCGTGGGTACGATCCCCACCGAGAACAAATATTTGTGTGGTGAGCTCAGATGGTTGTTCTATATTTGGGTGCTATACTCTAAGAATGTATTTACAAAAAATTCTGATGCAAAATAATTTGCCCTGTACAATAAATAAACTTTTCATGGCATAAAAGTTTTAAAATAAATAGGTATTCATGAACCCAACTTGTACTTCACCTCTGTTACCGACGTTTTGATTAGCTTGAAAATTGCATTTTGCAAAATTAATTTACCTGAATCTAGGATTCAGTGGTTTATTTTACGATGAATGAAGACTAATAAATTTTGTTACGTTTAACTAATCGAATTTACCTTATAGTAAAATTGGTTTAATACTTCATTCAGTACATGGTATTTATTAAGTACATAGGGAACTAAAGAGCTCACCAGATGATTTAATAACAATAATGATTTAATGAAACCTAGTAAACTCATTCCCCTGTTCAAATCTGGAAATGCAAATGACCCTGCTAACTATAGACCTATCTCAGTATTGCCTACGCTAAGTAAAATATTTGAGAAAGTTATTCTTACTCAGTTGTTATCACATTTTAACCTAAATGGGATACTTCATAGCCACCAGTTTGGATTTACGAAAGGTCGATCAACGACTGATGCTGGTATTCTACTCTTAAAGCACATATATGATGCCTGGGAAAACTCACAAGACGCGATTGGGGTATTCTGCGATCTTTCCAAAGCTTTTGACTGTGTAAATCATGCTACATTAATATCTAAACTTAAACATTACGGCATTCTAAATCGCTCCATTGACCTAATACAATCGTACTTGACTGATAGAGTCCTTAAAGTTGATGTGAGCGGTGAGAGATCTTCTGGGTCAGTTATTGACATGGGGGTGCCACAAGGTTCGATATTAGGTCCTTTCTTGTTTCTAGTGTACGTAAATGACCTCCCTTTTTTTGTTAAAAAACTATGTGAAATAGTACTATTTGCTGACGATACCTCATTAATTTTTAAAGTTGATAGATTGAAGGCTAATTACGATGACGTTAACGCATCTCTGTCGCAAATACTTAACTGGTTTAACGTTAATAATCTTTTACTTAATGCTAAGAAAACCAAGTGTATTAAGTTTACCTTACCAAATGTAACTCTCCGGCCAACTAATATTATACTTAATGGAGAGTCACTTAACCTTGTAGATTCTACTATCTTCTTAGGACTTAATCTTGACAAAAAATTGCAGTGGGGACCGCAAATCAAAGCACTTGCTGCCAGACTAAGTTTGGCTGCATATGCAGTTCGGACTATAAGATGGCTCACTGATGAAGCTACAGCTAGGCTAGTTTACTTCAGCTACTTCCATAGTGTTATGTCTTACGGTATCCTTCTCTGGGGGAAAGCAACTGATATTCAAACTATATTCGTTTTACAAAAAAGGGCCATACGTGCCATCTATAAAATGAAATCACGAGACTCATTGAGGGAGCGATTTAAGGAAATTAATATCCTCACAGTAATTTCACAATATATATATGAAAACTTACTGTACACTCACAAACACATCTGTAGCTTTCAGAAAAATTGTGATTCACATAATATTAACACTAGAAATAAAAATAAACTTTATATTCCCAAATTTCGTTTACAGAAGGTAAATGGGTCTTTTATGGGGAACACTGTACGCTTCTACAATAAACTTCCGGAAAATGCAACTAAGCTTCCAATTCGGAAGTTTAAAGCCTATATTAAGAGTAATTTGATAAAGAAAGCGTACTATACTCTAGATAGCTATATGAATGATAAAACTGCGTGGCCCGATGTCCCGGTCACTCTACCCATAGGAAGCTAGCATGTCAATTTGCAATGTCTGTACCTACTATTTAATATCTTATTTTTATATCTGTGTAGATACTTTATTATAACTTTGAAGCGTAGCGTGTGCTGTCTTTGAAACTTTTGCTTTTGTATAATTACATTGCATACGTCTGACTAAGTGAAGTGGCACCACACTGGAACTTCACTGCTATTATTTTAGACTATTTTTGATTTGTAAAAGGATCATATAAAAAAACGGTAGGAACCGAGACGTAGTTTGTTGCCTGTTCTTCTACGCTTGGTCGCGTGGAACTGGCACCTAGACTCACCTAGCTTTAAGACGTTTCAAAGTGATTCTTGTATCGTATTGAATAAACGCTTATTGAATCTTGAATCTTGAATCTTGGATGCTAAGTTGTATAAAAGCTTTCATCAAAGTTGTCATTGTAATTGTAGATTTTTTTATACAACATAGTAGACAAGCTAGCTTACGACCCACCTGATGGGAAGCGGTTACCGTAGCCTTTAGACGTCTGCAATACCAGAGGCATCACAAGCGTTGCCGATCCTTTAAAACTTTTAAAACGCCCTTTTTGAAGAACCCCATGCTATAGTCCTTAGGGAAAACCTCAGCAGAGAGAAGAGATCAGGAAGGGGGGGGACACGCTTTCAGTACAAGTACCTATACTGTTTTAAATAAAGACGAGTGATTGTTATCATCTCAGCAAAGATCAAATTGTCAAAGGTTGTCTGGAAGAAATCGCTATTAGCGATAAGACCGCCCATTGTGCCTCTAGTTTTTAAGTATTCTTTTACACCATGTTTACCTTATAATTTTTGGTGTACAATAAAGTTATATTCTATTCTATTCTCAGCCCGGTATCACCCACTGCTGAGTAATAGGCCTCCTTCATCTTCTGCCAGCTTCCTCTGTCCTGCGTGTCTCCTGTCCAGGTGATTCCGGTCGTCTCGATCCATCACGCTTTCTCCACCGGCTATCACCACATCTAGCCAGTTGTCCTGCCCAGCTCCACTTGAAATTTACCGCCATGTTGCCAACATCGTAGACCTTTGTACGACGACGGATCTCAGTGTTGCGAACTTGATATAAAAGTTTCGAGTGATTAACTTTATTCAAATCAAATCAAAAGTGTATTTATTCAGTAGGATTACAAGAATCACTTTGAAACGTTTTAAAGCTAGGTGAGTCTAGGTACCAGTTCCACACGACTAAGCTTAGAAGAACAGGAAACAAACTACCGTTCCATACCGTTTTTTTTTATATGATATTAAAATTATCAGATTTTTTATGAGGTGAAAACCATCCATCGCCTATAAAACCAAGTTCTTCTAATATTTACTCTGAACTCTTTATTCAAATTAGGTTTCTAATAATTAGGCCAGGGTTCATAGTAAAGGTTTGTAACGAACTTCAAGTGGCCATTTTCACTTTGCAAAGAGGATGCTAATGAGTTATTTATATTCAGCTACCGTTAAGCCACAGTTTCGTTAATAAACGATTACTTAACACTTTATTCTGTGCTGCTATTGCCAATCTAAGGGTGGGTTTAACTATCTCAGAGTGACGCTCATCATAAAAAAATATGTCGGTCAAGGTTTTTCAATAGTCTAAGTAGAGATGCAAATATTGTTTATTTTTTTGACGTGATAACGTCTTATAAATCGATGGAGCCGGCTGCACGCACGAAAAAACATGACTCATGCGTCGTTACGTCGTTTCGTCGTTCCATTTACCTGAGCCCGAGCCCGGGTCGGGTAATGGGTAAGGGTAAATGAGGGTAAGGGTAAGGGTTCGGTCGGGTTCCGGGTCCGGGTCCGAGAGTTCGAGTCCGAGTCCGAGTCCGCGAGTCCGCGAGTCCACGAGTCCGCGAGTCCGCGAGTCACAAATATTAATTAAAATTCTTTTGAAAAATGCAACCATTCCATCAGTATTTTCTTATGACGTTATCACGTTCAACTATCGTCAGTAAACCGACTTTACAGACAACCGATTTTTTATTAAGGATCTGGCTGCCATTGCACCTGATGGAAAGTGAGGACGCAGCCTAAGATGGAGTATGCTTGGCATAAATCCACCGAATCACTCTTGTCTTAAAAAAAAAACCTGGATTAAAACGTTCCGGAAATACAGACGCCAGTAGAGAGTTCCACTCTTTGGTATTATTTTATCTCTTTTATAAGTTTGTGGCGTATCTTTGGTAATGCCATCCGCAGCTCGACTTAACCCACTGCTGGTCATAGTCCTACTCGAATCTCTACTTTAGGAACTCGGTCTAAAAGCTTGATTGAACCTTTGGTACATTCACTTAAAATAGTACGAGCCTCATCTTACAGCCAACGTATTTATGAAACGACTCCTTTATAGGCGCTCATCAAATATTTATCGCAGTGCTGATTGAGAAAAGTAATCAGTCGATCCGTCCGGGATCATTATAATCTGACTCTGCAAGAACTGTTTACACTGTTTTAGTGATTGGTACAATTAGGAAGTAAGTAACTTACCCACTATAAACTTTTAGTAAGTGACTATGTAGCGTATGCACTGGCATACGTTACATAGTGACGGTACCGTTCATAAGGTTGTAAGCTTATACTACCTATTTTGTTTGCATAGACTTTGTTTATCTACGAAACAAAACATGTCAGAGAACCACACGTTATTAAAAAACTCAGTTTTCGATCTCCATTAAGATGTGAATTTAAAATTCCTCACTTAGTACGCCTACGTACTGAAAAATATGCCTTTCCTTTTTCAAGCCTCTAAAATGACTGGTTTTATTGGGGCGGACTTCTAAATTATTAGAAGAAAAATTATTTGACTCAATATCAGAGTTACGATTCACTTACATACTTGATTAAGATGAACTACTTTTTTAGTCATTTTTGTTTATCTCTTGTCAAAAAATGAGATTATTTTTATTTCTAGTCAGTTCTAGAATGAAAACGCTTAGGCCTTACGCACATATAAGCAATCTGTGATGGTGATCAGTGAAGCGATATTTGACAGCGCTTCACTAATCACCATCGCCTTCGCCTAGATGTGCGCAGGCCTTTAGAAGTGAATGTGGAAGTTACACAACATTTTATAAACACAGCAGCATTTAAGTTCGTTGTACATACTAGCACAATGTAAACGGGTCACTAATACACACCCACTGCTAAATATCAGCCCGAACCAGAATGAGAGGCAAGTCTACCTGTCATGTCTCTCACTCACACTTAGGCAAGTCTAGGGAATACCCGTTCAAGGCATACACCGAACTGTTAAGTAGCACGCCTTATTAATACAAGGGGGTGAGTTGCAAGTCTAAGTGGGGGCCTAAGGACTGGCGAGGGAAATCACAGGTGAAAGTAATCCTAAGGGGAATGAACAAAGCATTTTATAAAAGCATAATTTTGATTAAATTGTAGGTAATCATAAAAAATATGTAATAGCCCACTTCGATGGGTGCCAGTGCAATAACAAACTTAGCATTCTAAGTTATATGATATGATGTGAAATAATATCTAACATATTCGTAGGTACTTATTTTTTAATCATTGTCTCCAGATCAATCTGTACCATCATCTCCTAATTTTTGTTAATCCTCTCCATCCAAAGGTTGTCTGGAAGAGATCGCTCTTAGCGATAAGGCCGCCCATTGTACCTTTATTTGTAATGGTTCTTTTAAATGTATTTTTTTGTGTACAATAAAGTATTAGTTTATTAATCTATCTATCTATCATACCTACATTTTTAATTTGACTGGCCCCTCAGCTCAGGTTGTAGTATCTCTGCCTTCTGTGCTGAAGGTCGTGGGTTCGATACCCACTGAGAACAAATATTTGTGTGGTGAACAAAGATGTATGATCTCTATCTGGGTGTTAGATTGTATTCTAAGAATGTATTAAAAAAATATATACCAGTTCTCTAGTTCCCATAGTACAAGCTCTGCTTAATTTGGGGCTAGATAGAGTTGTGTGGGTGTGATTTTTTTTTAATACGCCTTTATATTGATTTAATACGTACTTATTGTATCGAAATATTACAAAAGTATGCAAAAAAAGCTCTCAAAACGCTTTTTATACTCAAGCAGCCTTCGCAATATAGCCTTAACAATGATGGCAAGAGCCCTTAGTCCATAAAAACTTGGAAATAAATCAATCAAGCGTTCTGCGCTACTGGGAATAGACTGCCCCCGCTCGACCATTGTATTTCACTTTATATTATTTGTTATGGTCCACGTAACTTCACTTGATTTATTTCTTTTGTGTTTCCTCATGGCTGCCAGTTGTTTGAAATTCTAATAATATTTATAACGACCTTTGAAAAAATTATAATCTGGAGAGAACGCTAGAGCGTGCTTGATTCCCGTAGCGTGATAGAATTTTAAAGATCTATTAGTGGTTTGCGAAGTAATGTAATTGATTCTAAAAATGTGTTTCAAAGCCGATCTTTGAAACACTTTCGTTTGAACTTTGTCTGAAACAAAGTTCAAAACTGCAATCTAAAGTGGATTGGTTTAAGATATATTATCTTAACTTTACAAACCAGAAATATTAATCTACTTTTAACGGTGACTGTACTTACCTACTACTTGCAGTTTTTAATATCCATAATACAGGATTTTTTATGTACTCTTTTTTAGACCAAAATATTCATGTACGTAGTGAAATTACTGGCACGCGAGGCTGAACCATGGACATCGTAGGGCATGTTCCTGACGTTAGTGACATATAGACGTATGACGTATGAGTTATTGCTTTGTTTTAGGCGATGGTTACAAAAATATGCTTGTTTTATCTGCTAGTTTTATAATAAAAAATTATGAATACATATTTATACAATGCTTTTATTTGCATATAAACCTTGAATATGCATAGGACCCGAATGTTTCCAATTTCTTTTTACAGAATTTATTTCTATAAAAATAATATTTGCTAAACATTGAACTAAGCAAGCCACTAGACTAAAAAAGCAGCCAAGTGCGAGTCGGAGTCGCCCATAAAGGGTTCCGTAGCATCAATTAACATAATATAAAGGTTTTTGTAGTAGGTTGAAAGGTAAATTGCGGTTTACGATTTATGACGTATAAAAAAAAAACTACTGACTAGATCTCGTTCAAACCAAATATCGTTGGAAGTTTGCATAGTAATGTACAACATATATTTTTTTTGGATTTATCATTCTCTTATTTTAGAAGTTAGAGGGGGGGGGGGACCAACTTTTTTCCACTTTGGAAGTGTCTCTCGCGCAAACTACTAGAAAAAAACGATATTAGAAACCTCAACATCATTTTTGAAGACCTATTTATAGATACCCCACACGAATGGGTTCGATGAAAACAAAATTTTTGAGTTTCAGTTTCAAGTTTGGTGACCCCCAAAATCTATAGTTTTTTTTCTATTTTTGTGTAAAAACCTTAATGCGGTTCACAGAATACTCACCAAGTTTCATCAGTCTAGCTCTTATGGTTTCGGAGAAAAATGGCTGTGACACGGCCGGACAGACAGACAGACAGACAGACAGACATGACGAATCTATAAGGGTTCCGTTTTTGCCATTTGGCTACGGAACCCTAAAAAGGGTTGGAAAGGTATTCAGTTCTAATGGCCTTTCCATCACATCGCGAACTCTAACCTACTCCTTTCACTATTCCCTATTCACTCCCGGTAAGTGAATGTCGGTATTCACTCGTCCCTATCTACTAGAAGATGAATTACTTGGATTTTCCGCAGGATCTACATCGAAGCTTTGAAGAAACCTTCTTTGATATATTAAAATTTTCTCTATTGAATATCGTTTTTCTATTAGTTACCTACATTACATTTTTAGAAACTCTTGGATATTCTCGTAATAGAGGGCGGGTTCACTAGAGTATTATATAAGTCCGCTTTTTGTAAGTGGAACACGTCGTTCGTAGGATAAATTTTTCTTCTTAATTAGTGGCATCTGTCCATTCGGTAAATTTTACTAATGTCAGTCAATAGACAAATCAGCCTTCAATTATGAAGAAAGTGGTGGCGTTTTTCTTTGAAAACCACTGGAAATCTTTTCGTTCAAATCTGGTTATGACATATTATCAGACTTTAATTCCAACTGCTCCTACTTTGTGCCTAAAGTAATGTTGGGTAAAATACCACCAAAATGACACAGCAGAAATAACACGAAAAAGCTGTACGACTTACCAAAATGACAGAAAATGAACCATATAATAAATTGTATGAAAATGCCATTAGCTTGACAGATGCTAACGTCAAACGGTGTCATATTCATGCAATTTATTTTTCCACAAGCATATTTCACAAGGCAAAAGTCTATACACGTCTATAGACAAAGAAAAGACAACATTTTTCGTTTTCAAACTATATTTGCCTGTCAGGTAATGCCTCGGTTTAAAAGGCAGGAAAGCCAATAGAACAACATCAGTCCATTTCAAATGAACACTTGGTTAGATGGAAATGTCTCTGGCTTCTATTGTTACTACTCGACGTTGCTTTATTCGGGAACCAACCAGGCGTTTCAGAGTTGAGTTTCTATCGCTGGATCACTATTAGAAGTTGCCTTGACAGTATAGGTCTTCAGTAATCACTAGCCTGTTTTTATGTGAGTGCGTAATAAGGTTTCTTTAAAAGTAATTGTATGTAAATAACATACACAAAATTACTAACTCTCAAAGTTCGAAAAACTTTTGGCCAAAGTGGTAAATTTCACGAACAAATAAATAACTTGATATGAAGCAAAAGGTACATTGGAGTAACTTCCACAAAATTCGGTATAACACATGTAAATTGCTTCGAAATTGCGAGTTTCTTCTCCTTCATAATAAATCTGCCTGGTTTCTCTCGTGTGGCAAGCAAGGGCTCGCATACGAGCGATTATAGTTGAGCAATAATAATGGCCACGGTTGCGTTAGTACCGTATTAACAGTCCCTATGAGTTATTCGTAGAGTGTGGTTGGGATTCGATGGTGGCGGGTTCAAGTTCCTTTAATTTTTTTAAGGCTAAGGTTAAGGTATGACATTTTTGGGATTTTATAAATATTTGTGAGTGTTGTTAACAGTAGTAAACACTATAAAATCAATAAAAAAAGCGGCCAAGTGCGAGTCGGACTCGCCCATGAAGGGTTCCGTAGCAACAAGTAACATAATATAAAAGTTCTAGTTAGTTCGTCGAAAGGTAAATTGCGGTTTATGATTTATGACGTATAAAAAAAAACTACTGACTAGATCTCGTTCAAACCAAATATCGTTGGAAGTTTCCATAGCAATGTACAACATATATTTTTTTTAGTTTTATCAGTCGCTTTTTTTATAAGTTAGAGGGGGGACCAACTTTTTTCCACTTTGTGTAAAAATCTTAATGCGGTTCACAGAATACATCTACTCGCCAAGTTTCATCAGTGTAGCTCTTACGGTTTCGGAGAAAAATGGCTGTGACATACGGACGGACAGACAGACAGACAGACAGACAGACATGACGAATCTATAAGGGTTCCGTTTTTGCCATTTGGCTACGGAACCCTAAAAATGGTGTGTACATGGATAAAAATTGACATTTGCACTCATTACCATTGTTTGCCAAAGAGATGACAGCTACTAGTAGCAGCCGACATTTAAATTGTCTATCGACTTGATTTAAAAGTATGAGTCCGAGATATGGCTATCATGGCATCGGGATCGCTCAGTGATGCTGATTCTGAATCAATCAGAAATGTTATAAAAATGTACGCACATGGTTCGCACGATCAGTCCGCTACCGCAGTTCGCAACTGTTCACCAAGCTGTGATCGGTTCTGAAAGCGTGAAAATTATCGCTCGTGTGTCGTATCACATCAAAGGATTTCAATTAATCCAAGATTGAGTTATAGAAACCTTTTAGTGGTTACATTTTGATTTCATGAAGCGGTTTGTGGGTAACGTCAGGTGCCGTTGAACCACACTTGAAGGCACTAGACTAGTTTGGTGAGATACGGTGTTCCTCAAGACTGGAGCAACCAAAGCGACCTCTGTCGAGGCTGCCTGCAGGAAAACACAGGGCTCAGGGAACTAATTAAATCTTATTCCTCTACATTGACATCTCTGTCACGATTCAGTCTACTGGAACGTTGTTCAGGATCAATGTCGTTAAATGGTTTGAAAAAAAAAATCGCAACAATATTTTTTTTTTATTTCCTTTGAAGCCACAACACATTTCATGCATTCTACCAAAGAGAGCGCCGATTTGAGTTCCTTTTTCATAAATCAAAATGTTGTTCTTATTTTTGAAGCAGTAATAAGTCGAGTTTTTATTCATGATTATCAGACTTTTTTCGTTTTTGAAGGCTCATTGTCCTTTGTGAAACAAAATATGATAAAAAAACTTTTTCCCCTAGAGGAAGAAGTGTTATTTTTTTTGCGCTCTGTCACGCCACTAGATAAAATTGTATGAAAATGTCATTAGTTTCCCGTGAGCGTCTGTCAAGCTAGTGTCATTTTCATACAATTTAATCTTTCCAAGGCGTGAACGCAAATAGAAGAGGCTTTTGTCTAGTCGCGGTTGGAGAGCCTAGTTGGCTTTGTTTCATAGCGATGTTATCCCGTCAAGAATAATTGTACTTACACTTTTAAAACTTTGATCAATCGTCGTTTACTTTTGACGCAGACTGTACTCACAAGTTTTTGTTTTTTTAGGATCGGCATCATTAAAGCCTAATAAATCGTTTTCAATTACTCTCTCAAAATCGTTACGTTAAAAATATCTTCAAAAGCTTGAATCAAATAAAAGCTTACGAGCGAAGCGCGCCCAACCCTTTTTCAATTAAAATTCAATTAAAAACGAAAAAACATTAATGTTCTCTGTATAGGTAGGTATACAAACATAGTGGGTATAAATCTTTAAAGCAATTCAAACTCGATTACTAGGGTTTACTTTCGCCTAATGGGAAAAGGTTCTTCTTTTGTTACCGAGTTGATTTAATTCGTTTGGACGTTGAATACTATTGACGTGAGTCTGAAGGCAGTAGATTTGTTTCAGCTAAGTGCAATTTACAACAGTATTTCTGTTGAAATAAATAAAAACGAGGCTCTTTTATTATTTGCCAAAATGAAACATTAGAACGTACCTCTGACTACCCTCAACATTTTATCTAGATATCAATAGAAAATCTAGAGTTGGTACTTAGTTAAGCCTTTGACACACCACATACCACATTCATTTTGACCCCATTTTGTAAAATCGTAAAAAGAGAAGAATCTGAAAGAAAGCTCCCGCACTATTATTTTTTTGTATAAAGGCTTGCGCATTTCAAGCGTTATGTTGTGGGGATCAGTGCAACGCTGTCATATTTGATAACATTTCACTGATCGCCATCACAGAAAGCTTAGATATGCGCAAGGCTTTTCTAGTTAATAAAAAGTGTAGATCCATCCAGACTCTTGTGATCAATGACACGATTTTTGTACGTTCAATGATTTATCAGTTACTGACAAATTGACGGACGTAATCAAACATGGATGTCTAATATTCGTTACGCGTACTGTATAGTTATAGGGACATAAGCATAAAACTCCACAAAAAGGCAGTAGTGTATAAATGTTCAGGTTCAAATTACAGAAAGAGCTGTTGGATCTGCTATCGTTAAGTTTTACGACGCTCATGATTACTTAGTGCTGCTTGAATATACCAGCAGTTTCAGCAAACAGCTGTTTGGAGTCACTGCACTTTGCTTAGTACATGGTTATCTACTACTACTGATCATGGGTTTTTATTATACCTATGAATGACAATTGCGTGAAGCCAAGTGAAAATGTTTCTTCTCTCCCCTCTCCTCTCCTCTCTTTTCCTCCCCTCCCCTCCCCTCCCCTCCCCTCCCCTCCCCTCTCCTCTCCTCTCCTCTCCTCTCCTCTCCTCTCCTCTCCTCTCCTCTCCTCTCCTCTCCTCTCCTCTCCTCTCCTCTCCTCTCCTCTCCTCTCCTCTCCTCTCCTCTCCTCTCCTCTCCTCTCCTCTCCTCTCCTTTCCTCTCCTCTCCTCTCCTTTCCTCTCCTCTCCTCTCCTTTCCTCTTTTTTCCTCTCTTCACCTCTTTTTACTTGACTGGCAAGAATCAATCGAAATGAATTTTCAATACATACTCAAAATCAACGAAAAATACATTTTCGAGGTAACTTCACATCCCCAAAAAACGTGTAAGGTTGTGCATTTGATTAAGCGCTTTTCCGTACGGGTCACGGCGTAAATTGCGTTCGCTTCTCTGTGGACGCTGACTTGGAAAAGCTTTTAATTTGAAACATCCGTTCACAGCTCACATTTTTTATTATTTTGTTACGTATTCGGACCGTCGAAATGACTTGAAAAGCCAGAGGGACCTCGATGCTTTTAGTATTTTTGTCAAACAGCTGAATATTCATGAGCTTGTATGCACGCGTCAAAATAGGACGACAGTTTTGGTTTGACTATTATTGAGTAGTAGACGATTCGTTTTCTGTATTTTGGAAGTCACATAGCATTTTTATTTTATTTGTTTTACTGGTGTTATTTGAGTTTTGCTGTGTAATTTCGGTGGTATTTTAACCAACATTACCTACTCAAAGTGTTAGCAGTTGGAATGAAAGCGTATACTATGTGATTTGATCGAAAATGTTTCAGATGGTTTTGGAAAAAATGGCTATCATTTTGTTTTCAAAGCCAATTAGGGCAGGGCCGACTTGTCTATTGACTGACTTGACTCGATTAAAAACTATTGATGTAAGTAATATATCCTAACTCGACACTAGCAAAATTGATCCAAAATAGACAGATGCCATTAAATGAAGAAGAAGAAGAAGAAGAGTAGTAGACGTCAGTACCCGAAGTCGGAGTTTTGCTATCACATTTCATCTACCAAATGTTGTTTTCGTGTATAAGCACGTGTCTCTTTCTTTTGCTTTTCGATCGTTTCTATGAAACGGTTTTTTGCTGTCTCATCTTTTCTCCATACAATAGAGAGAGACAAATAGGCGAAACGAAAACAACATTTGGTAGACGAAATTTGGTAGCAAAACTGGGACGCGGGGTACAGGAAACCAATTAGTATTCTAGCGGCGATAGGCTTGCAACTAGTCACGAACGAAGAACGAAGTACTGCGAAGTGTGGGTAAAGGTGATTTGACACTATAAAAAGAAAGAAAGAAAATATATTTACTGCGTAACTCGTGGGTTCGATCCCCGCCGAGAACAAACATTTGTGTGGTGAACGCAGAGGTTTGCTCTTTGTCTGGATGTTACATAGTATATATTTACATAAAAAGTATTAAGTATTATACCAGCGATCTGGTTGACATAGTATACAAGCTCTGCTTCAATTGGGGCTTGCCCAAATTGAAGAAGTGTGCAGTGTGCAGTGTGGATTTTCCCCGCAATATTTATTATATAATATTCATCACAAAATAAATTTATTATGAATGGGTATTTAACAAAATTACGATAGGAATAGATTCCACAACCGACAGCGCAAAGGTATAACCAACTACCAACTAAGCACCAATCAACTTTTTGTTGATTATCAATAAAAGTTGCTAAAAATACTTATTTTTTTGTCTATGTTCACAAACAAGAAAGAAACGTTTTCGGAAAAAAGCGCCAATATGTTATTCATAGGAGAAGTTTATAAGTTTGATACTTTGAACAATTTTATGCACTAAGTTCGCACATCGAAATAACATGGCCGTATAGTTTTAGCAACGGATCAGTATTGCTAGCACGCGTTTATATTTGTTCATCAAAAAAGGGTAAGTACCTAAAACTCTATTCTATTACGAAATTGTAACAGTAGGCCAAGAACAAGTTCTCATGATACCATCTGTGTTTTTAGAAAAAGACGTGTAGAGATAAACCAGTCTAAAAATGCACGCCCCTCCACCACGTTTTCTTGAAGTTGGCTCACAGCAAAGTACTTCAAAATGATCTTTGTGATGAAGGTAATAAAGAACAATTTACTTTGACTGACTGAAGTATTGAGACGTGCTGTTTAAGATTGGACGATCTCTACCCAAGTATATGTTTCTGCTGTTTCCGCTACTTTTCGTCCTAGTTAGCCTAGAAGAAATCGCTTTCGGTTATAAGGCCACCCATTGTACTTTATTTAGTTACTATGATGTTTCTTGCGTACAATAAAGGGTTATCTATCTATCTATGTTCGCTATTATTTAATAAAGTATTTATGATTGTAATCATTGGTCTAAATAAGACTCGGGGGCTTTGACAGGTCTTGCGCTTAGGAATAAGCTGCTCATTTCCTGGTTATTTCACTTTGTCGCATCTTAAGATATCCGTAGGAGGTGATAGAAAAACCCAAGGATTCTGGCATCTCAAAGATGTTTCGAAGTTTGTGGTTTGACTGATGAGTTTTGACTTGAACTATGCTGGGCCACCAAGGTAATAAATTTATGGTAATGATTTGATAAATATAATATTTACGGGGATTTGCTGGCATTGGTACAGATTGGTAGCAGATGAACAAGTGAGCACCTACTGAGATGACAAATGATAAGAGTGAATGAATGAAAAATACTTTCTGTGCCAATTCCTAGTGAGATAAGAGCACGAAGAAAAATAAGGTAGCAGATAAACGAGCTCGTATTAACTGATGCTTAAGTCACCAGTTCTAGTTCTAAATACGATTTTGGGGTTGGGGAAGTTACAAAGGATGACCGTAATATTACCATAAACATCCCTCGATTTCCATACAGAACTCGCTGTTGTTTTGGGTCAGGCCCTATTTATCATTGTAACTATTATAAGTTAAGTCATCATCATCATCGACCACTTTTAAATTACAACGTGAAAGGTCTGAAAAAAATGACCCATAGGTCTTTTTTCAAAAAAAAATATGACTGACAGAAGTGAGAGCACTTGTGGTCTAGTGGTAGCGACCCTGCCTTCCGATAAGTATAAAATACAAAGAGATGAAAAAGGTTTGTTACAGAGAGCACTGGTGGTCTAGTGGTAGCGGCCCCGCCTTCCGATCCGAAGGTCATGGGTTTAAATCAATACCAATGAGTTTTTCTGTCGAAAAATGTGTGTGCACTGTGTCAGTACCCTCAAACGGTGATGGAAAACATCGTGAGGAAACCAACATGTCGTAAAACCAAAAAAAGTTCGAGCAACACGTGTCAAGGGTCACGCAAAAAGGGCCCGCCAGCGACCTACTTGCGGAAAAACCAGCCCGCACATCAAGTGCGGATGATAAATTTACCGAATTTTTAGGTTAGTTACAGTTAACATGATATTTAAGTGAAGTTACTCGTATATGTTACAACATCGTAAGGAAACCCGCGGCTTAGACAGTTCCGCACGTATCGACCATGTCTTTCTTGTAGATTAGACCGACTAAGCTGTCAGGATGGTAGGTGCTGGGCAAGCCTATTTCATCTAAAACCCTGTCCCAGGAACTATAGCGTCCCGCAAGTAGGGGCATGAGTAAACACCAGTTGTCCCTGACGCTTTATAAATCATCTATAATAGATGCAAAGGCCTGTTTACTTTTACTTTTAAAATGGAATGAATGGCAAAAGTGAATATATTTGATTTGCGCACATCTAAGCGTTCTGCGGTGGCAATCATTAAAACGATTTCAAATATCGCAGAGATATTTGACAGCTTTTTAGTGATCGCCAGCTTTTTATTGAGTTATTATATTATTAGTGATCGCTACTGCAGAACGCTTAGATGTGTACAAGACTTTAGAGAGAAATAGCCAACAGTATTTTTGTTAAAAAAACTCGCACAATTTTAAAACTATTGCAGTATTTTATCAGTTGCGCTAAAAAAATACAATCAGGTTATTTCAATTCCACATCCTTTTACAGAACTAACAATGTAATTTTTGTTTTTTAAAAGTACTATTAGGAATTTATGTCCGTTGCGACCATTAGGCGAACAATTATTATCTAGGACCTTCTTAGGTTGTGTGTTCGATTCCCACCAAAAAATATGTTTTATCTGATAGCTCTTTGTAAAAGGGAAAAAAGTATAAGAGGTATTTTATTAGTATGTTCAGTAGGCCTACCACAAGCTCTGTCTGGCTCCGGTTTTGAGTCCGTGTGAGTGTTGACTAAATAAATCTTACGTCGAAACGTCACATCACATACAGTATAATACATTGGTGAGCAGCACTCATACAGACTCAAAACTAGAGCTATACAGAGCTTGTGGTAGGTCTAGCAGGTTCTCACAATAAAAGTTTTGCTTAGTTTAGGGCTTTATGGCGCTGTGAAATGTTGGTTAACTCATCAAAATAGCACTTTAGTCGAAAGTTGTTTACGAAAACGCCTAAGTTATTTAACACAGTAAATCTTAAACTTCGTAACATAAATTAACTTTGGTCGTTTAAAAAAATAATGAAGCCAATAAGATTTTTAAACCTTCCAAAATCCAATTAAGCTGATAAAAGATAAAACACAAACTTCCTAAGCCAACTTCTCAGAGCATAATGTAAGGGTCATTCTATAACCAGCCAGGTGCGGGTAAGAGCTTAATCTCTTAGCAATGAGAGATTTACGAAAACGTGTACTGTGGGCCTACCATGAGCTCTGTCTAGCTCTGTCTCTGGTTCTGGTTATGAGTTTGTGTGATTCCACGTCAAAACGTCACACACACAATAATGCACTGGTGAGCAATCACACAGACTCAAAACCAGAGCCAAAGACAGAGCTCATGATACTGGACCATCATGAAAATAAAGAAAGAAAGAAAACGTATTTATTTATGACGGCACACGGTAGATAAAAGAAACACGAACATTTTAGACAAATAACTAAAGAAAACGCATACATAAGAAGTGAGGTGATGGAAGAATACATTGAAATGGTGTCTCTCAATCCCCCGCGATGACGTCACAAAATGGTATCCAACTCAGCTTGATGTTGTGTTTGGTGTAGGCAACACAGCGCTGATCTTCCGTTGGATCCAAGTGGGTACGTCACGACATTTAATTTTTAGAACAAAGCATTGTGAAAAAATTTAATAAAAATTTAATTTAATAGAATAAAGACAAAGTTTCACATTATTTTGAATAACACTGCGGACAACTCACTGAGTTACAGTTGACACAATGTTGGTTATCATCATAATCATCATCATCAGCCTGAAGAAGTCCACTGCTGGACATAGGCCTCCCCTACACATTTCCAGGAAGAACGATTCTGTGCCCTATCCATACATCGACTTTCCGTGATCTTAGCAATGTCGCTGGTCCATCTGGTGGGTGGGGGTCCTATGTTTCGTCTTCCGGCTTGTGGTCGCCATTCGAGAACCTTTATTCCCCAACGGCTGTCGGTTCTTTGAGCTAATGAAATGCCCATTGCCACTTCAACTTACTAATCCTAAGCGATATTCGAAGTGACGCGTGACCCAAGGGCTGGTGGGTTTCTGGCGTAGCGCATAAGCATTGCTTTTCAGCGTGGCAATGCCGCCAGCGTCTTGGGGACGCTTCCGTCTGGTACTGATTTGGATCAGTTGAGGAGTCTCTAGGTCGTTTGTAACGGTCTACAGATAGCTCAACTGTTTCTTATGTATTTTGTAAATATTTGTTTCAAATTGTAAGTTCTTTGCGTAAATAAATGACTTAGTACTCATTCTACGAGTAATGTCGGAACGTTGGTTATAAATTACATAAATTGTGTTCACCGCTTTATGACGGTCTCCAGTTTTTTGTAACCCTTAACATTAGGGGATGTTTCTTCACCACGTAAATAAATACCGACCGACCGACACTTCACTAGAGCCGACCTTAGCCGACCTTTTCAGGACCGAATTTAAATCGACCAAATTAAGGTCGCTCTAAGGGGTCTATTAATGGTCAACATTGAAAGAGTTTATATTGCTTAAATAGAGCCCTTAGCATCAGTTTTTTTAATGTGAACGAGTTCGTATCGAGTATAATCAAAATTTCCTTGGCCAGCAGCTGGTATATGGTAATTTTTTATAACTTGTGTACATTGACTTGCTTTTAGCTCATAGCCCCTTCCCACCGGTGTGTGATATCGTGCACACAGGCCGATCAGCTCGCACGTCACACCATGGGAACGGTCTCGTGCGCCGAGGTGCGCGGTAGCACAGGAGCCCTTTCTGTGTGCGTTGCCGTGCGTCGCCGTCGGCTGTGCGTGATGATCTTCAGAACCACGCACCGTAGGAAGGCAGCATCAGATTGACTGTAACTTGGCTGTCTGCTTCTGCCTCTGCCTCTATACAAATATTTGTGTGGTGAGGGCAGATGTTTGTTCACGGTCTGGGTGTTATATTGTTTCTAAGTATGTATTTACAAAAAAATGCATATAAGAAAGTATTATATCGGTTAGCTGGTACCCATAGTACAAGCTTTGCTTCATTTGTGACTAGATAGTGTTGAGTGGTTTTTTCACAGTATTGATTTGATTTCTTTTTACAGGCAATTTCACGAAGTCGCGGTAGGTTCAAAGTAACGTAAAGTAAGTATATCGCAAAACCAGAGGAAGTAAGCATATCCCAGTAGTCCTGTGTAAGACTGTACTTTAACACAACAGTGCAGAAAAATATCCTAGTAGTTCGGTCAACAGAACTATAGGGAACAAATGTGGCCAATTTGGGAGTAAAAATTTTATGAATCAATGTGCTAAAAGGTATAAGTGACAAAATGATTCGTTGGTAGACCTCATCAATGGCACCTAATAAATGAGCTAAGTAAGTTCAAAATTACTAAAGGTCTGCGCACATCCAGGCGATGACAATGGCAAAGGGCGTAGATTCCAGCAACACGGCTTGATTGAGTGATCGCTGAATCCGCGTTCTATTTTCAAATTTTTAAATCAAAAATTGACAACTCACATCGATTTACGCGATCGCTTGATTGGTTTGTGTTGCTGGAATCGCCGCCCGATGAAACGCTGTCAAATATCGCTGTCATATTTGACAACGTTTCAGCTGATCGCCATCGCTATCGCCTTGACGTGCCTAGGCCACGGCTGCTTCCACCACGATAGAATAAAGAACTCAGTGCACTTCGCTGAGCCTTCTTTCCAGCTCATGATAAAGGGAAACTAAAGTCCGAGTGTCATAACTCAAAAATATCTCCAGGGGATTCAAAATGAAAGAATACTGGCTATAAAATCTGGGGTAAAGTAGCGGAAGCTCATTGTAGATGCCACATTTCATTTGCAGGATTCACTGGAGGGCTATTCGGCTCTCGCGCCTGAAATAACTGTCGCATAACGTTGATTTAAGCATCCCACAATGGAGGCAGGTGACTGGGACTAAGAGCTATGTTGGCTGGAGTACATTTTCGACTAGTAACTGAAAATAGAGATCTGTCGCGCTCGTCTATCTTTTATTATGAAAACTAGTTTGATTACTTCATTCAAAATCATATTTTTTTGCTGAAAATTTCTAATATTATTTTCCGAAACTAGCAATTTTTGCAATTGCAATTTTTAACCTACTTCAAATAAAAAACGTTTTTTTATGTTTGTTATTGCATAATTTCATCATTTATACCGATTTGAAAAATTCTTTTTCCATCTAAAAAATAATGTTTTTAGATTAGAGTAGATTAGAGTAAGTCCCATAGAAATTTCATCAAAATCGGTTTAACAGTTCGGCCATGAAGTCGGTTTTTCTTAACTACATTCAGTGATTTGTATCCTCCAAAATGTTGTGGTGTACAAGAGTGAAGTTGTCTTCCGGTTGACAGCGTCAGAACTACAGTGATCGTCTAATGTAAAAACGATGAAACAGTTCCTTATTTAAAAAAACTTCAACAGGATTCAGTAAGGCCGGTTACAGTGCTCCACCGACCGTCAGTGCGTACCGTCGGTGCTGATGATGCGCATTGACCGACCGAGTTTGTATCATTCAGTGCTCTGCGTACCAGTAAACTGACCGGACGCGTACAGTCGCTTTCGGTATCGATAAGGTTCATGATTGGATGGAGTTTTGACAACAATAATACCAACACGCATGCGTGCGGTCGGTACAGCACTGAACGCGTTCATTTGTTTACCTAGAGCGTCAGTCGACCGACGGTACGCATGCGCACGCGCTCGACCGCCGGTCCTCGTACGCAGTGCGTAGCAAAATACGCGTGCGTACGGTCGGTCTAGCACTGTACGGTTTATGAATTTTCATACATATGACAAGCGCGACTGACGTACGTACGTACGTAGTATCAGTTTTTCAGTAAGTATGTATTTAATCGTAAGTAAAACCAAATTAACGCTCCGTGATCAAAAAACATGCTCCATTGATAGCTACTCCATGTATTGGAATTACAGTGAGTGGCCATGATTTATCTGCAGTGACACTTCAGCAAACAGATTTATCCGTGTCTATTACAGCAGTGGTAATACTGGTTTCAAGTATTTTCGAGGCTTTCAAAGGGATTAGTTAATTTGGTCTTTTGATCCTTCTTAATAGTGAAATCAAAACTTACAGAGTTATAACTCTAATTATTGTTTCATAGGACAGTCCATCTCTTACAGAACTAAGTCTACGTAATCAGCCACTGCATTTGGAAATTTGAACTTTAAGGGTAGGATTTCGAAGACTCTTGGTATGAGTATGATTGCCTTTCCACATTATTTACGGTCTTGCTACACCTCACTCAGTTAAAATGACATGTCAAGTTGATCACCATCATGTATGGCCACTAAAATTACTACAAGTTTGGTTTGCATCAACTTTTTCCTAAAGGATTCATTTTTGTAAACCACTTTGTTTTACATTTTTCATGTAAAATTAAAAATTTTAAAATAACAAAAATCCATCCCCTCTTTCTTAGGGTAAAAATCGAAAAATATCGATCCTAAAAAAGAATAGACCTGCACTAAAATTGTAGAAAATTTAATCCTAAGCAACTTTTGTATGCACCAGTTTCCGAGCAAAGTTAAAAAATAACTAGTTAATCAATAAACTAAAATAGACTCTTAAAATCAAGATGGCGGATGACACAACGGAATGAATACCACAAAAAACGAAATCATCCAGCCAGCGACCAACTGACAGTCTGCCACTGACGGTCTTCCATGAATTCTGAAGGAAAAATCGCTGCTATATTTTTTCCGGGTCAAACTCTAATTTGACTGGGCTAAGTATATACCTACGTGTTGAATGTTCGCTTTTTTCGATACTTAAAAGTCTGGACGTGTATAAAACTTGATAATAAATTCATGATGAGTTTCATAAGAATGATAAAAAAGCTAGCTTTGCGTTAAAATAATTCAAAATATAAATATTCTTTCCTCTGTCGTGGACGTAGCTAAGTATTCCATGGGAAATAAAAAACGGGTATTCACTCATTTTCAACGCTTTTATTATACTGTTAAAAGTTTTTTCCAAAAAGCGTCATTTTATTATGATATCTCATTTATCTAAATAAATAAATGGGTCGCGACTCGTGGTCCCACTAATTTGACCCACTGGTGGGACAGTGTGTCAATTTAATGGGCTCGTGGTCCCACTGGTTGGTGGGACCATCAGTCAACGTAATGCAGTCGCTCGTGGTCCCACTGATTTGGTCATAAGGGCTATAACACAAATATAATTTGGTGTAGTCTCAGTAGTCCGGTTACAGTTACAGTTTTAAGTTTTTTTTTTTTTTAGTTTTTAGGGTTCCGTAGCCAAATGGAAAAAACGGAACCCTTATAGATTCGTCATGTCTGTCTGTCTGTCCGTCCGTATGTCACAGCCACTTTTCACCGAAACTATAAGAGCTACACTGATGAAACTTGGTAAGTAGATGTATTCTGTGAACCGCATTAAGATTTTTACACAAAAGTTGAAACAAAAACAATAAATTTTGGGGGTCTCTATACTTGAAACTGAAATTCAAAATTTTTTTTTCATCAAACCCACACGTGTGGGGTATCTATGAATAGGTCTTCAAAAATGATGTTGAGGTTTCTTATATAGTTTTTTTCTAAACTTAATAGTTTTTGCGAGAGACACTTCCAAAGTGGTAAAATGTTGGTCCCCCCCCCTCTAACTTCTAAAATAAGAGAATGATAAAACTAAAAAAAATATATGAAGTACATTACTATGCAAACTTCCAACGATATTTGGTTTGAACGAGATCTAGTGAGTAGTTTTTTTTTTATACGTCATAAATCGTAAACCGCAATTTACCTTTCGACGAACTACAAGAACTTTTATTATATGTTACTTATTGCTACGGAACCCTCCATGGGTGAGTCCGACTCGCACTTGGCCGTTTTTTTTTCTAAAGGCCAGTATCTCAAGTGGCCAGTACCTGAAGAACTCACTTTAATTCAAGTATTTACTCTACGTATAAACTTGATGCAGTGGGGCCACGAACCTACGATTTTAACTATGACTGGTAGTCCCACTAAGCAGTGGGACCACGAACCCATGATTTCAGGGATAGTGGGACCACGAGTAATAGTGGTACAATCCCAGTGGGACCACGAGTCGCGACCCAAATAAATATTGGTAGCATACAACACTATCCAGTCACAAAGAAAGCAAAGCTTTTACAGATTATTACATTCACAAAACATATCTTCTCCATGTTCAACTAATTATAAAAAAAATGTCGTGAGCAGGATTCAAACCCACGGTGACTGAGCTTACAGCTTAAAACTTAGAGGCTAAACTTTATATGATTTTACGTTTGTGCGATAATTCATTACATATTAACTCATAAGGGTTTTTCTTCTTATTTTTCTTCTTAAGTTAATTAGATGGCATCTGTCCATTCGGCATTTTTGCCAATGTCAAGTGAGGATAAACAAACATACGTATAGAATAGTTTTAGTCAAGTCTGTCAGTAAACAAGTCAGTTGTTATTAGATAACCATCAGTTGTTATTGATTATATAGGCAACTGTCATCTCTTACCACAAATAGGTAATGAAAAAAAGAGACAGGTATAACTTACGCTTGCAAGCCCATAAATGGCCAGTTGGGCTTTAGTAGTAAACCAAATAATAACAATTAATTAGTAAAAAAGCTCTCCCCCAGCAGAAAATAATAAAACATTTTTCTGAGAGAACGTACGCATCTGAAAGATCATTATTACCATCTCGAGATTAGCAATCGAGTTTAAATGTAATAAAATGTTTAATTTTGTGATTGGCTCTTCAAGGGAGATGAAATATTTTACAACTTTCTACAAAATTTGCTTCAATAACTCAATTTGCGCCTTGAACTACGTCGTCATCATCAGCTGGTGAGAAAGAAGATTGGTGCCGTGTCCTAACGCTATTAAATGATTAGCTAGTTGTTTGTCAATGTTCAAATGTCAATTAGTTGATACATACACACATCAAATTTGTCTAGGGATATTCTATTTCGAAATGATTTTCTTACAAACCATTTGCTTTTTAGAAAAAGTTGATATATGGAATTAAACCTCTTTTATTACCCTTTCCAAATTTGAAAAATAATTAAAAATCGAACACAATAGACAAAAGATATAGTGGGGACTCCGATTTAAATTAAACAACGTTAATTTTGCCTAAGATAAATTAACTTTTATTTAGTTATCAGTAAGTGATATCTAACTCATTTTCTTGTGATATTTGTTATGTCATGGAACGTCGACATTAAAGTAAAGAAGAAATGATAAGAGCGATAGGCATGTTGCAAGCCGGTGCTATCCAACGCGTGGTTGCCGATACCCTAAACACCAATCACAACGTAATTTCTCGATTGTGGTAATGTAATCGTATTACTGGGGATGTAAGAGAGCGCCACACTGGCAAAATTCGAGTACCCACCCCTAAACAGGATCGTTTTTTCCAAAATTCCGCCAGGAGGGAACCCAATATTACAGCAAAGCAGCTAGTGCAAAGGCTTCAGTCAGACCATCAGCTGTCAGATAGTGACCAAACCGTCAGAAGAAGGCTGCATGAAGTTTATCTTCATTCTCGTAGGCCACTTCGTGCGCCAGCTCTACGACGAGCTAATCGCGGAACGCGACTTCTTTGGGCTCAGGAACATTTGATATGGAACAAGGGCCAATGGACAATGGTTCTCTATAATGATGATTCTCGGTTTGGAATTCACCCCGATTCACGAAGAACTCGTGTTTGCAGAGTCCCAGGCAGACAAAATCACCTCCAGCATCCACAACAGGACCATTCGTACCGAGGTGGGAAAATCATGGTTTGGGCGGAAATTCGTATTGGCGCGCGAAACGAGCTCATTTGGATAAGAAACAGCATGACTGCACTAAAATACCGAAACGAGGTCGTAGAACCTGTGATCATCCCTCACAGAATTCAAATTGGCCAGGAATTTCAGCTCTTGCATGATAAATCCCTTCCACACACGGCGCGATTGGTGTCAGCTGCCCTTCAGGAACATGATTTCGTGGTTTTTGACTGGCCTGCACAGTCACCCGACTTAAACCCAATTGAACACGCTTCGGCTATGTTGCAGCGAAGGGCTTGCAGCAATTTGCCGTCAAATTTGACCACAGAAGACCAACTTTTTTGCCATTTATAAAGAACATGGGATCGCATACCCCAGCGAGACTTTGACACCCTAATTTTAAGTATGAATAACCGGTGCAGACGTGTTATCAATGTCAGGGGAAGCAACAACGATTATTAATTTGTAAAAAAGTAATTTACAAAGCCTTGGAAACGTTAACATAGTTTTAACACAATTTACCGAACCTTGTAAATTTTCTGATTTTTCGAGATTTTCTTCTAACTTAAATTTTTATTAAAAATAATATCAAACAATTGTATTTTATAATTATTTATAAGCAACACAAAATAAATGTTCTTGCCATACCTAGTTTTCTAAAGAAATTATTTTTAGTTTTTGTAAAAATCAACAAAATGTTGAATATCCCTAGACAATTTTGATGTGTGTATATTAACAAAGAGAAGATTACTTCCGACACATTGAAATGACTTCTAAGAATCTTTGCTTGTATTTTAACAACGTCTTTCAACCATTACCTACTTTTAGAACACTCAGAAAAAAATATTGTTGGTTCCAACAATAAAACTTTAACAGGGGAGAGCCCACCATGGTGTATAGTCCGAGCGTCAATGTTTTTATTGTCATGGATCAAGTTGTCAGTACAACAATATTTCTATTGTCAAGATGTAAATTGTCATTGCAACAATGTTTCTATTGTCAAGAATTAATTGTCATTGCAACAATGTTTCTATTTTATCAATAAGGCGTGTTTTGATACTACTACAATGTATCTTTAGTCAGCGGAAGTAATTTCGAAAACGAAGGACTAAAAATGTACAACTAGTAGGTACGAAAGACCCCAAGTGTGAGGGATAAACAAAGAAGATTTGATAAGACCGAAGTTGATCCGATGCATTCATCGGATCAACTCCAGTCATATCAAATCTTCAACGGATTCATTATTCCGTTGAATACAATTTCATAAAACCACTTCTACAATATAAGGAAACGCCGTGCGTTTTCGTCAGCGCGTTCTAGGATCGTTACAATTTTAGTCACGCCATCTAGTTCTAAATTTAGTAAGCAGCTTTTTTGTTAGTTTACTTTACTAACAATGTTCACATTGACACACTTGCAACGTTCCATTGTCACCTCAGCGACATATTTATTGTATGACAAAAGGTAGTTGAATACTACGACTATAGTTATTTTGCTAGGTTGTTTTACAATGTTCACATTGATACACTAGCAACGTTCTATTGTCACCACAACGACTTACTTATTGCATGACAAAACGTAGTTGAATTTTACGCTTTAGTTATTTTGTGAAATTTATTTACAATGTTTACATTTACACATTTGCAACGATCCATTGTCATCACAGTAATATATTTGTTGTATAATACTGGCCCACTTCTACTCCAAATATTGCTATGCCCTAAACTTAAGGGCTTATTATGTATTCACCATTTTTAACTTTATAACTTCACCATGTAACATAATAATTGCAATAAAGAATATGAGTATGAGTTTGAGTAGTCACAAGCTCCGACTATAGGTCTTTTGTTAGATTTATTAAAAATGTTCGCATTGACACACATGCCAGTTCCATTTTCACCTCAGCAACATACTTATTGTATGACAAAAAGTACTCAAATGCCACAACTATAGTTACTTTGCTACGTTTTTTAACAATGTTTACATTGACACGCTAGCAACGTTCCATTTTCACTATAGCAACGTATCTATTGCATGTCCAATGGTAGTTAAATGCTACGACTATAGTTACTTTGTTAGATTTACTAACAATGTTCACATTGACACACCTATAACGTTTTATTGTTATATAATCCATTTTTTTATTAACTTTGATGTAAGGACAAAGCTAAATTGCTCCTTGCACATTAAACGAAGGAAAATCAGCGGACAATAAAAACGTTGCTGAACTCAACAAAGCTCTTTCTGCTAAAGTAACAGAGTATTTAGTTGCTCCGACAGGAAATTTCTGACAATGCATTTATTGTGACTTTGTTGACCCATTTTTTTCTGTGTGAAAGAACTAAGACAGGATTTTCAAAATTTCACTACACTTGGTTCGAAAGAATCAGTAACACGATAAGAAGAAGAAGAAGCGATCTGCGATGGCGATGAGTGAAACGCTGTCAAATATGACAACGAGATTTGACAGCATTTCAGCTGAGCTTATCCGGTTGTTAGTCTTGTCGCTTGCATGCAATACGTCTTTGGAGAACAAGGCTACTTCACTTATAAGCTTGTAACCAACTTTGCACTACAACAAAGGGCTGTGCACCACGAGTGCTTCTAAGTCCATTGCACAACTCAAGAGCGGCGTCAGGAACCCTCAAAACACTCGTAGTTAGACAGAACTAGTTCAAACAAGGTTCAAACTGCTGAATTGTGAAGTGCTAACTATTCTGAATATAACTGCGGTTGTCTGTTATATGCGGGGCACCGGTATCTGAGAAAGACTTTACAATTTGAGTGCACTTATTTCTAGCACTCAGTTATTGGCTAGTATCAAAATGGCCATAGATCTGTTACGTCCTAAATAATCAAATCAATTCACCCACCAGGTGATTTGGGCGGTTGAAAATTTACAGTGTAACTGAGTAAAATTTTTTGAAACTTTGTCACAATATAGTTTACAGAAATAACTAGTTTTTGTTTCATTTAATAATAGTTAAAAACTCTCGTAAAACCCACGCACACACGTAGCTACGAGTATACATAATACATATTCATAAAAATTATAGCAAGGCATATTACGATGATATTTTCTATATAAATATTCAAGTGACTGCACACGCAGCTATAATATATATTTCTGTGACGGCACCAACTTATACCGTATTTAAATTATGCCAATGTATGTGTATTATAGCTACGTATGTGACGAGCTTAAATATTAAATTCCGCGCGTTAAAGCGCGGCTATTGTGTGACGTCATAGCCTTGCACCGCGGTCACACGGCCCTCGCTATGGCCCTGCGTTATTTGAATATCAGCAGAATTAAGAAAACTCCGCAAGCAACCTTCTTTCTATCTAAGTGTGGTTTAGTATGTAGAAATAAGTTCCACGCTACTCCGTGCGGTGTGAACCTACTATACTTAGTTGATATTGTTTTGTAAATATGCCTTGAAAAGACTGCGGTTAAACTTAGGTCGCTTGCTCTCCAGGAAACTTTTGCATAGTCTTGCGGTAGAGTTTAACTTGTTTAACGTCGTTTGCAGAATGATGAAAACTGTTATGAAGAAATTAAACGTAGAACACAATATTTAGCACTAATTTTCATGGGTATTAAGGCGCGGGCCCACTGCGGCGCACGGAGATGCCATGCACGTATAATGAGCTGTGTTTTGTAAGAAAATGTATGTGGTTGTGTCCACTGCAACCCAAAGAGAGGTTACGCAAGAATTGACGTCATTCGACACATGCGTGGCTTGCTCGAATAGGCGGTTACATAGCTCAACGCACGCACGCTACGCACGCTTGCATGTAGGTACTGCGTGTACAGCGTGCATGGCGTTGGGCTACGTAAGCAACATATTCAACCAAAACCGTGGCACGTGCGAAGCCGCTCAGTGCGCCGTTGTGGGCCACGCTACAGTCGTGGGTTCATATTCGTGTACACACCTTGCCAAACAAATTAATACACGCAGCGAAAAAGCGCCGCGTGGCCGTGCACAGCATACGCTGCGGTGGGCCCATGCCTTTACAGCGCGTACTATCTTTTCTTTTCACTATCAATTTTATATCAATAAACAGAGATGGCACTTGCTAAACACGACCATTATAGCGGATAGCTAAAAGTCTCTTGGCACTTTCATACAGCCTACCACAATCTGTCTGGCTCTGTCTCTGGCTCTGGTTTTGAGTATGTGTGAGTGCTCACTAGTGAATTATACTGTGTGTGTGACGTTTCGAGTTGGGATTTATTTAGTCAACACTCACGCAGACTCAAAACCAGAGCCAGAGACAGAGCCAGACAGAGCTCGTGGTAGCTACATGCCAACAAATAGAAATGACAACATACACAATTATCTGCTAAGCTTAATGACTGCTATAGGACCATTATGAAACCGAAAGTTTTTCTCGGCTATAGCAGTCGTTAGGCCATGACTGAGACTCCGTCACTAAAATCAGCCACCTCTAACTCAGATGTATAACTTGTTTAAAACCTTCTCATATGTAGGCACTTACTTGTCCTATTAAACATTAGGCAGTATGTTGCCAGGTAGGCACTATAACTGTAACCCTCAACCTCACAATTAGTAAACGTGTTGTCACAATACATTTTGCTTCTCTTATTACAAGCTCGCCGGGCCTCACTTTAGTGTTGTAAAATTATGCGGAAATAGTTCACAGAACTTGTAAACAGCTAGTTTAGTTCCGTAAAGTTTTGAAAACTGAGTGGGCAGAAGCAGAAGCTTCCGTAAAGTTCCGAAATTGAGTGGGCAGAAGGAGAAGCATTCGTTAAGTTCCAAAAACTGAGTGGGCAGAAGGAGAAGCATTCGTAAAGTTCCAAAAACTGAGTGGGCAGAAAGAAAAGCTTCCGTAAATTTCCAAAAACTAAGTAGGCAGAAAGAGAAGCTTCCGTAAAGCTCCGAAAACTGAATGGGTAGAAAGAAAAGCTTCCGTAAAGTTCCAAAAATTGAGTGGGCAGAAAGAAAAACTTCCGTAAAGTTCCAAAAACTGGCGGGCAGAAGGAGATGCTTCCGTAAAACTCCAAAAACTGAGTGGGCAGAAAGAGAAGCTTCCGTAAAGTTCCAAAAACCAAGTGAGCAGAAAGAGAAGCTTCCGTAAAGATCCAAAAACTGAGTGGGCAGAAGGAAAAACTAAACTCGCTAAAAAGCTCTTGTAACTTTATTCTATGATCAAAGTAATGTTTGAGCTCAATTAGTGGCCAAGAAACGAGGTGTTAACTATTTAAAAGCTTTTTTAAGACTTCCGCCAACAGTTTTGGCTCTTTGGTAAGTACTAAAATGTATGATATATTTTTACACTATCAGGTTACGATCCAGTTCCAAGTTTTATCTAAGCTATGGCATGACTGAATCACAACCACTGTAATTCTTATTTGTCTTTTACCAATGATCATCTTCGTGCCCTTACCCCACGATAAGGTTAAGTTAGTATTCAAAACTTTATAAAATAAGCAGTGCGTTTTCTTCACCACTTAATTAGATAGCTGCTTACCATCAGTTTTCATGTTTTTAAAGTCAGAAAATAGGCATGTAAATAAATAAATACTGTGGACAATCCACACTAACTAGCCCCAATTTAAGCAAAGCTTTTGCTATGGAAATCAGATAGCTAATATAAAACGTATAATACACGTTTTTTAAATACATACTTGGTATACAATTATACACCCAAGCAGAGAAACAACATCTATGATCCATACAAATATTTGTTCTCGGTGGGGATCAAACCCACACCCTCCAGCGCAGGAGGCAGATAATGACTGTTTGATCATACTGCAGCAACAAACAAATCTTTTTAATAATGTCATGGCTAAATGGTTATGGACTGTGTCCAATATGAAACTGGTGCAATTAGCCGTTTCGGGGAACGAGTAGGAGTTGTCACAATAGCACTTTAGGGTGTTTATTCACGAGGCGACAGGTAACCAACTATATCCATAGGTACTTCCATGCTCGGTGGTTAAGGTTGGTAGTGAATTATGGCCTATCAGCTATCAGGGCCAGGGCGTCGATTCCAGCAACACAAATCACTCAAGCGATCGCGTATATCGATGAGAGTTGTCAACTTTTTTGTTTAAAAATTTGAAAATGGAACGTGGATTCAGCGATCGCTCAATCAAGCCGTGTTGCTGGAATTGACGCCCTGGAAACGTGTATGCCGCGAGCCATAAGGTCTGCCACAGCCACGCAGGCGGTTGTATACTATCAGAATGCATTTGACAGACAAGCTTCAGGATTGAACGATCCGGTAAAATTATATTGAAAAAATATAATAAAATAATATACGACGTCTCCTGCCGCCAAGTTGGTTTAGCGAGTCTATTCCTGCAACATTGTTCGTTCGGGTGCTCGCTTATTCCATTCGATTTTCATTTTTTTTTTAAAGTAACATAGAAAACTCACAGTGCGGATTCAGCGATCATCAAATCATGGGGGTCTATTCCTGCCACGAGTTATGTTGGAGGAATAGACCCCAAGGGGCATTTGCTCGTTTCCACCGAAAAAATCTCTTATTGGAGACGTCGGCCAAAAACTCTTAGCCTTTGTCAGAGACGCAAGATTAACATCACATCCATCGTGAGATTTTTTCCGTTAAACCAAGCATAAAGCTCCTGACCTTATGCTTTCAATCGATTTTTAATAAAATATACAAAAAAAATTATTGAAAAAATATAAATGACTGAGAACCTCCCGTTTGATAACAATTACGTCATTAGTACAAAGGTGAATAGCAAAAAATGCTTAGCTCGTCCATAATCCTCTTTTGCTTTCGTAGTCAAATTCACTACTTTGTTTCACTACTGAATAAAGCAGGGGAAAAAAAATATCTATCATTTTCTATCAAGATCCATCGTAGCGTGTATATTATTTGTCTCAAGGTAATCCCCAACTCAGAGACGCGAACATAATATCCCAAGAAATACGCTCAGTAATCACGTATGAATACGAATTCTTATAAGATTTTGGTCTATCTCTTCGAATATTTTCTTCATACAACGTGGTGTATAATACTGGAAGTATTATTTTGACTAGTCATATCTTTAAAACATTACCTTCGAATTTTGTTTAAAAAAGCTTTCTCTCAACCTCAAGCTTTGGAATTTGTTTTTGTTTATAATAATATCCACTATTAATAATGGTATGTGAGTAAATTTTAATTAAATTGATTTGAACAAACACCTTATTTCATTTTTGTAGCCCTGTTATGGCGCCGCATGAACGTTCCATTTCCAAACGAATGCGAAACGGAAAACTCGAATTTCAAATAATATTTTTAACAGAGACCTAGTCTGTCACTTCACTTTTTGCTTTCAACGTTTTACCACTACGCTAACCGCGTTATCTCAACTCTGTTATTTGTACTTTTTAATTCATATACCTATTATACGCAATATATCAAGAATTATTGTCTTCATAATTATTTACCCAGCGAGAGGAATACCAGTATACTGCGCAAGCAACCATTTGCAATACATTAGGAAGTGACTAGGTCTGTTCCAATATGATATTAGTCTGTATTTTTCGCTACCAATTATAGTGCTTCGGACATCAAGGTATATAATTTAAGCCTTGGACTGGCAGCAAATTGAGAGGTGCAATGGGTTTGTAACCCGTAAACTAACTTCAGAACTCTACACTTTTCAAAATAAAAATAGGGAATGAGTTCCAAAATGTTACCTAATTTTTGGAACAATGTTGTTCGAAACTCGTTTGTTCAGTTTTTCAGTGTTCTAGCGCAGTTGTTAATAGCCGTAGGGTTTTTGTTGCAAGCAAAAAAAGTTTTTTTGATGGGCTCCTTTGTTGGGGAGCTCAAATGAGCAACTTTTACTTTACTTGTTTTAGAAAAACCATTTTAATAGCTAACCTTTTCCATGTAAGTATGCACTACCGTTACGAAGCTTATAAGTTGTCCTACATATTTTTTTGAAAATAGCATATATTTCCATTTCATCTGATTAAAATCTGGAAAAAGTTTAGTCATTTGAAATACTTTTTCGCATATTATATATTTTTTTTAACAATAAAGCATAGGCATAAAAGCATAGGCTTTCCATCATCATTCATAGAATGAACGATTCAGAGCCCTTTCTACTATAGATGTAGAGGGTTCAAAATCTGTCAATTTTTCACAATCTATACAATGTCTGTATCGAGCTAGGCGTCCTACGCTTCGTCTTCCGGTTCGCACTAAGTACTAACAAAATAACTTCAGAAATGCAATCTCTCCAGGGGTTGCAGCGAGAAGTTGTTAAAAGATTACTCCCCGCGGAACAATTTTCATTCTACGTTCACTACAATAAACTGTCAAAGAATGACCAAACAATGTTACATCTACAGATAGCTTGGATCGATCCAGATTACGAGAAATAAGCGTTTTCAAGACGTTGCAAGAATACTTAGGTACAAAATATAATAATAGCATGTCGTCGAAATAAGCGTTAATAAGACGTTGCAAGAATATTTAGGCACAACATTATAATAATAGCATGCTGTAGAACCCAATAAATTCATTAAACGCATGCGACAAGTGCACGAAAGGAACCTCTCTGAGGCACACTTAAAATCCTTTCACCACACAGGTTCTACTAAGAATATTGCTGGCCTAGTGGTAGTGGCTCCGCCTTCCGATCCTTATAAGGTCGTGGGTTCAAATCCAGTCGTGTAGCAATTAGTTAGTATGTGTGTAAAAAATCCTTTCGATACACTTGACTAGTGATACGACTAGAAGAAATAATAGTAACATGATGTCCTTACTACTACTTCTTCTTCTTGTCGTGTCTCTATAGTTTTTTTTAGAATCAATGTGGTAAAAGGTTTTTAATTATTATTATTATGTCATTTATTTCAGATATTAATCCATATTACAGTTACACAGAAATCAGACACACACTAATACACAACAAGATTATTAACATGACAAACAAAAGATAAAACAAACCTACAATTGAAAATATACCTACCTACGTACAATTTAAGTGCGCCTCGAAGATGCTTCTTTCACCTATTTTGGAATTCATGATACACTTGACGCATATTTTGGAACTTTATGTTCTACGACATGCCGGTTTCCTCACGATGTTTCCTTTGCCATTTTAGAGCACAGGTATAATAGTGTTCACTTTTACTGCTAGTGGTAACACAAAAATATTCTTAGAAACAATATCATAGATAATGTTTTCATATTCGGCGTTGTCTGTTACCACTTAGTGAATTATGATTATTGTAGGCGTGTAGGGTGTGGCTTTACCCTACTTTATGTCCTACCCCCGTGAATTCTACTTAACCTAAAGATAAAATAGAACAGTAAACTGGTTAATTTGTAGATCTGGGTTCCGACCCATATTCGTTATTCAGCTCGCCCCTAATGTCACGGTCTGGCTAGTTTCACTTGGAGATACAATCTGTTGTATTTTTAGAGGCTGTGATCATTAATCCGAAGCCCGACTTTTCCTACTTTTTTTATTTTTTATGCAACTAGCTGATGTAACAAACATATTTATAGCCGACCTGATGTTAAGTGGTAACCATCGCCTATAACAAAGCATTGGGTCGTACGGTCACACACGTCAGCCTTACGATGCACTGCCCTGCGTCCATCAACTTGAGGCATAGAGATGTTCAGCCTCACGTGCCAGTAATAGGCACCCACACCTTTCAAACCGAAACGCAGCAATGCTGCTTCCTTGCATGTATTATTTTAATTATTTCTTGTTCTTGGCTTTATTCTACTTGCCACTGACCTGGCACCTAGACTTACCTAGTTTTAAGACGTTTCAAAGTACTATTGAATAAGTACATACTAGATACTAGACTTTGACTTTGGCTCTAGATATAGTATTGTGTTTGTAACGGTCTGCAGATGGCATAAAGGCCTGCGCACACCTAGGCCGCTGGCGTCAGCGATCAGTGAAACGCTGTCAAATTTGACAGCGGTATTTGACAGCGTTTCACTGATCGCTACCGCCAGCGAACTAGGTGTGCGCAGGCCTTAAATGTTTCTTTTGTATTTTTTATGAATTGTAAATATTTGTTTAATTGTATGTTTTTTTTTGTGTAAATAAATGATTACATAATAATTTATGATAATAAAAAAAAAAACAGGTAGAGGCCACAAACCAAGGGAGGCATATACCCAGCAGTGGGTGAAGTCAGGCTGTGGATGATGATGATGAATGACTGATTTAACAATAAATAATAATAAACATCGTGGGCAATACACACAACACTATCTAGCCTCAAATTAAGCAGAGCTTGTACTATGGCAACCAGTATAGCACATTATAATACTTACATCCAATTTTTTGTAAATACATGCCTAATTTAATACAATATTACACCCAGACAGAGAACAAAAATCTGTGTTCACCACACAAAAGTTGTTCTCGGTGGGGATCGAACCCACGACCTACGGCGCAGAAGGCAGAGCTGCTACCAACTGAGCTGTGAAGGTAGTCAACTGATTTAATATTTATCTGGAAAGGCAATTTTGTGGTCGTTTTGAACGTAATGCCACAAAACCAGATAACCACAAAAGCTGCGTTGTGTAACTTGATCAAATAATTAACAGAGAGAAACCCGGGTTCAATTCTTGCTTCTATCCAAATAACAATAAAAATAGTTCAATAATATAGTTTTTCTGAAATTTAAATCGTGGTTTGAACAAAAAATCTATCATGGCAAATGAACTAAATTATATTTTTAAAAGTGGGGTATAAATAAATAAAATAAAATAAAAATATAATTATGATATACATTACCATGCGAATTTCCACGAACAATTGGTTTGAACAAGATCAAGTAAGTAATTTTTTTTAAAACGTAACTTCTTTTTGAATTGTAAGTTTCTTGGAATGAAATAAGGATTTTAATCATTGTTTTGAGA
The DNA here is from genome assembly GCA_947578465.1 of Thera obeliscata. Classification (NCBI taxonomy): domain Eukaryota; kingdom Metazoa; phylum Arthropoda; class Insecta; order Lepidoptera; family Geometridae; genus Thera; species Thera obeliscata. The sequence continues at coordinate 9,066,148 of OX387928.1, read as the reverse complement.
AATACATTCAACAAACACTCCAAATGCGATGCCTGTACGTCTGTAGGCAATTAAATTGGAATTGGTACAAGTGCCTTGCGATTGCGAATTATAACGAGACACACAGCTTAGTTTAACTGCAGCTGGTTCAACAAACAGTTCTATGAGAGCGCTGGTGGCCTAGCGGCAGTGGCCCCGCCTTCCGATCTTAAGGTTGTGGGTTCAAATCTAGTCTTGGTACATACCAATGAGTTTTTGCGCCCCAAAATGTATGCACACTATGCCAGTGCTCTAAAACGATGAAGGAAAACATCGTGAAGAAACCGGCATATCGTAGAACCTAAAAAGTTCGAAGATATGATTGTGTCAGTGTACGAAAGGAGCCTCTTTGAGGCGCACTTAAAATCCTTTCACCTCACTTGGTTCGAAAGAATCAGTGACTCGATAAGAAGAAGAACAAAGAAGAACGTGAGATGATCTGCAAAAACCAAAATTTTAGTTTATTTGTAGCTTCTGTAGGCCTACCACAAGCTCGGTCTGGCTCGGTCTCTGGTTCTGGTTTTGAGTCTGTGTGAGATACTTTTTATCCCGAAAATTAAACGGAAACAGCTTGTAGCGGGACCAGGGCGAGCGAAGCCGTGTGTGGCCGCTAGTTTACCATATTTAATCATGGGAGACGAAATATAAAAACTACACCTTGCCTACCCCTAAGCATTTCAAGGCCGTACAAGTATAATAGTATTAATCATATAGATAATCCTAGGTTTACTTTTAGGTTAGGTTCACCTAATTGTAATTAGCCGTAAGGCCATCGTAATGCCCCAGCGGGGCTCATGTTCAGTAGACCTACCATGAGCTCTGTCTGGCTCTGTCTCTGGTTCTAGTTTTGAGTCTGTGTGAGTGTTGACTAAATAAATCCTATACACACAGTATAATGCACTGGTGAGCACTCACACAGACTCAAAATCAGAGCCAGAGACAGAGCTCATGGTAGGCCTACTAACGTCCAGTAGGACGTTATTTTCCCCCGTAAATAACAAATGAAATAAGACCATATAGCACATGAAGCAATTAATAAATGAATATGCATAGATCGAAATATAGAAGAAAGATTATTAAAGGAAGTGCAAAGGCTGGTGAGATTCTAAGCTATGATCATCATACTGAAGAGAATAGCATTCATAGTCTGTTCGGAATTAATGATGTAATGCGGTCTCGTTCGAAAACAGGCGCGAGTGTTGCGGTCTTGTTCTATGAGTGATGATTTATGTATTTTGATTTATATGCGTACTACCAATTACTGTGACAAATTGTTTTGAAATTACGATCAAACTGTATTGCAATTGCGTGATTTTCTCCGCTATTATAATGATTACTTACCCGGTTATGAACTAAGAACTGAAATACATATTTTTTTCTTAGTTCTTAGTTAGTACAGACCATTTACACAACACTATTTAGCCTCAAACTAAGCAGAGCTTGTAATAGGGGAACCAGGTAGCAGATACATTATAATACTTATATTTTTTTTAAATAGATACATACTTAGAATACAATATGACACCCCGACAGAGATCTATGTTCACCACACAAATATTTGTTCTCGGTGGGGATCAAACCCACGGCCTACGGCACAGAAGGCAGAGTTACTACCAACTGAGCTGAGAGGCAAGTACCCGATTATGAACTAAGAAACAATATTCCTTCTACTTACCTGGTTACAAAATTTGGTTACGTACAACCTCTATAATCCTCTACTCTACTGGCCCGAACACACCTAGTTCGCTGGCGGTAGCAAACAGTGAAACGCTGTCAAATATTCGCTGTCAAATCTCAAATCTGACAGCGATATTTGACAGCGTTTCAATGATCGCTACCGCCAGCGAACTAGGTGTGTTCGAGCCTTACAGGGTTGCAGCGGAGGTTAAAGTTTGCATGGAAGCTTAACGCAAACGAAGTCAAGAGATTCTACTAGTCACTGATAAAAAATGAACTAATAGCCGTTTTGTTTCTTGTTCGTTTATAGACTTGGTAGCGTGGAACTGGCACCTAGACTCACCTGGATTCAAAGTGAAATGACGTTTCAAAGTGATTCTTGTGATACAGTTGAATAAATACCGTTTGACTTTGAAGTAGTTTGTCCCTGGAATGGTTAACCTCGTACCTTTCATCTTGATAATTTCAGTAGGCTAGCCGTGACGACGGAACTACAGATACGTCCCACATTTTCACTTTATTATTTTGCATTGGAATGGGCCCGAGATCGTGGTGAATGACAAGAGCAAAGAGAAACCCTTAAGCCGGGCTTCGTATGTTGATTGGTATGGGTTAACGTAGTAGAAGCTTACAAAAAAGCTGGTAACAAAGTCCAAAAATGCGGCGAGCATCTTCCAAAACAACCAATCTTGTAAAGACGTAATGAAATCTTGTTCGACGTCCCGTCAATATTTTCCCATTTATTGTTCAAAAATCCGTGAAGTTATTACACGGTTCAGTGGTTACGAGTTGACAAGCTCGGTAGTCTTGAGGGCAACATGCGCCGCTACAATGTTATAGCGACCTACCGTTTTGTTATTAACTAGTGGACTAGTAGCTTGTAAGTTTTCTCGAAAGACGTGGGTAGCACCTATTCACATACACACAAAAATAAATGTTTAAACCACTACAACGGCATTACATGCATAAATGTACATGGTTTGGTTAATGAGTTGGTATTTTACGTACGTTTTGAGTTAGGGGGAAAATTTTGTGATTTCATTTAATTATATTAAATTAGTTACAACGGTTTTGGAACCAATTTCTCAAATAAGTAGGTGAAGTACATTTCAATATTCTACTAAATAGGTCCTTATTATTTATTTTTATATTAAAACATTGTTTACAACTTTATTCCCCCATAAAGCATTATTATTACCCTCTCTGTTCCTTCTGTGCCACTGTTAAATAAATTCTTCGTAGTAAAATATTGTTAAGTCATATATCACTACGTAGAACAAAATACAAAATTCAAACGAAATCATTCATTTTTAATCTGCCCGTAATGCTTCAGACCATTTTTTCAACAGACGAAAATAATTCCTCGAAAAAACAGATGCGACAGGAAAAATATTGGCCGAACGCGACATACTTTTTTTTTCTTGTTTTGTTTTCGAGGCTATGATAGTAGGGGATACTGATGCGTCTGGCACATGTCAAAAAAAGTTTTGCCTCGTATGGACGATCTCGTCACGGGTTTTTTCGAGCTATTGTTTTGCGGAAACGTGCTCACTCTCTATTTTAGAAATTGTTTTAATAATGGTGAATTTAATAAAATATAGGAGCTACTTATTTTAAATGCAACAAAACTAGCCCCAAATGAAGCAGAGCTTGTACCTGATATAGCTGATAACTTAAATATGTGCTAAAATTTTGTTTTGTTAATACATACTTAGAATACAATGTGTGTATAGCATTTGTATTCACCACACAAATACATGTTCTCAGTGGGGATCGAACCCATGACCTACGGCGCAAAAGGAAAAGCAAGCTGCAAGCTGAGGAGGCCAGTGACTGAACTGTTTAATAACTAAAATGTGTATTTAATTTTTATTTTATTTTTTACAAACCAGACATAACATAGGTGAAATAGTTGGCAGTTCGATTTGAAATACCACACGTAAGAGAGACTTCATACCTACTTTGAAAAACGATGGGTACCCGAAAGCTCATATTGACATTAATTTGCCGCCGTCGAGTTTTGCCCAATCGCGCAATGTAACTTAACTTACAAAAAAAACCATTGTTTTTTGTTTTTAGAGGCCTCCAGGTTTTGGCATTTTCATTGAACATTTAATTTACTCGTTCCCTTTCGTATTTCGCCCGGTTTTCCATCAACAAAAACTCGCAACGGTCTGTTTGTTTGTCCGCTGGGATATATTGTTGTTTTTCTATAGCGACTGAATATATCCAAACAACGGAAACGACCCCAGTCCCTTTAATTTCCGGTTGCACTTGTGTCTTGTTTATTTTCATCTTTGCCATCAATTTAAGTGTCGTCCTCGAGCTTGACAGACTTGATTGACTGACTTGATTTTCAGCAGGGATTTTGTGGTCTATCGCACGTTTTGTGATAAATATATATTTGTTTTTGTTAAAAATGATGGTACTTTTTATGAGAAAACGTGTTTTCGGAATGGTTCTAGTGTTTTTAGAATGTTTTGTTAAAGTAAGATCGTTTTTTATTCGTGCATGTTACGAGCGCGAGTTATAATTTCACAAACAAATTATTTCATTCCGCTCTGCAGAGTTACATTATCAGGTCAGCTAAAGTATTCATTACACAGTAGAACACCAACAGAACTTATCTATTTTGTATTCTTTTTTATTTTTTTTTAATCTTCAAAGACGAACGAATTCGCTTCGCTGTGCCTTTTGTTTCATAAATTTGGACGGCAGTGCTATTTGAACTGCACAGATTATTTGTTAGTACTGGGTAAAGATGGGCGTTTAAACTACAAGCATTTAACTAAGCAGACTTTTTAGTTACGCAATTTACGCATCTAAACAAACTTACACGGAAGTTACACTTACAAGGAATTTTTAGCTTTCTGCTTTTCAATTATAATTATGATGAAATTGAACCTTATTTTTAACACCGTAAGCTTATTTTAGAAGTTACATGGGGGGGACTTAAAATTTTACCACTTTCGAAGTGTCTCTCGCAAAAACTATTAAGTTTAGAAAAAACGATATAAGAAACCAAGTGGCTGTGACATACGGACGGGCAGACTGACATGACGAATCTATAAGGGTTCCGTTCTTGCGATTTGGCTACGGAACCCTAAAAAGTAAAAAATATGATCTAACCAAATTAAACGACGACAATTTAGATACTACTTAATGTTTTCAATTTATAACCTTTTGGATATGTTCGGGTTATAAAATTACAATCTGCTTTTTGCTTTTTAAAAGTTGATAGACAAAATAAGCGTAGGCATAAATTTTGTTAGAAATTTTGAGCCATTATTCAAATCTTTAGTACTGGGTAGTAACGCCGAATGTCGTAGCAGGTATTCTATGCACTATAGCAGAGAACTGTTATCTCGTTGTTCACAAGCATAGTGCATGCAGTCACTAATTAGTTCAAATCTCGGAGTTCTGATTGGCACAGGCGCTCACAAAGGCTCTCGAATACGAATTGGGACTCATTAGTGTCCCTTTGAAACGGCTTGTTTGACATCGGCGTTGAATTCACTCTCATTTGGCACAAAAGATAAGACTCTTAAGATCCTTTGAAGAAAATAAAAGTTACATTTATGAATGAAAAAGAAAAAAAAAGATTTTCTACGTTAGATTTCATCTTTAGAATAAAAATTGATTTGCAGAGCAATGAACAAAAAAATTATAAATTACCCATACACAATGGTGGCGTAATGCTACATGATTCTTCTTTTAGTGAAAGGTTTAAATGATAAATTATAGAGAGGAAGAAAACAAGTGATGGTAGTTAATGAATCGGTGAATTCGTTAAAATTATATTGCCCTTTTAGTTTCAGTAAGCAACAGTAATTCAATTAAATCACGTTTGAATCATATCTAAATTTTGTCTAGGCGTCTGATCGATGCGACGCGTGATCCAAGGGCTGGTGGGTATCTGGCAAAGTGCATTAGCAATGCTATTCAGCGTGGCAATGCCGCCAGCGTCTCGGAGAAGCTTCCGTCTGGCACTGATTTGGATCCGTTACGGGGCAGTGGTCCAACTGATCTGTCCAACTAGTTGGACTACGGGCCTTTACTAGGGGCCGTAGTCCAACTATCTTTGCAGTTATTTAAAATGTAAAATCAATTTAGGTATGTACAATGATCTGAGTAAGTTACAGCTCAAAAAAATATTTAAAATAAAGTATTCAGGGGTGGTTCATTTAAAAATAACAGACGCAGCTGAAATCATGTTTATTGCTTATAGATGATGATGATGATGATGTATTTAAATATGTATATATTTTTGTAAACAAGGTACGAGGTTAAAAAAAAAGAGTTAGTGATACCTACTGACTATAGAAGTATAAAACTGTGTCCGAGTAAAATACGCTGAACATGGAGCTTTGTTGAACCATGTTGGCTATACCTGCAAAATACGCTTAAATTGCCTACCAAGTTAACAGTCGATACACCGGCTAGCATGTCAAGTGTCCGCTTTTGTAACACACCCCATTCAACAATGCTAATTGGATTTCTGTCTGTATTTCGAAGCAAGATTACTAAAACCACCACTGATTGATACCGGGACCTAATCCTGGACGCACTAATGCTGATTGATACACACAGCTTCTTAAATTTTAGAGTGTTTCGAGAGCACCTGATAAGCGACCTTATAAAAATAAAAACATATTATCTTATACCTTTAAACGAGAAAATCTTGTATATATATATATATATATATTCTTACGAAACAGAAAGGAAACAACTTTTTTAAAAATATCAACCACTGAACCTAACCACATTTATTTGTTATTTCATTACCAACTAATCAACTACTGACAATAGAACTTAACCAACACGTTAAACCTCTATGAATCGACTATGAAAATAACACCAATTATATTATATGCCTAAGTACATAATGAGCCTCTACAACCGTCCGTCACAACCAAACGCTACGCGCAGAATGAGTCAGAGCGCCTCGCGCCGCTGCCTTTTATAGTCGATCGCTCGAACCGCTCGTGGAGAGAAGGAATCCGCTAATACGGCCTCTCCTGACAGCAAGGCGTCCTCGCCTGCAGTATCAACCGTAGGAGGTTAACCCTTACAGGCTGATCATCATCAGATTGATCACTCTCTGTAACACACAACAAAAATAGATTTGAAGTGACTTGAAAATAAGCGCAACATAGTCTGAAGCTAGTCAAATATTAAAAGATCATTTCTTTTAACAAAGTAACAACAATTTTAAAAGCAGTAAGCATTTACAGCTAAACTGAATAAAATAAGCTCCTTATGTCATGGGCGCAAGCGTGCACTCAAGCGTCCACAAGCTAAAGTACTTTCAAGTGATTTATTAGTTCAAAACAACCTTTGGATAGCTTCAGGCTTCAAGAAATAAAGACTCAACATTAGTCACATCAGTCACATCAGCCACATCAGTCTCATCAGTCTCATCAGTCACATCAGTCACATCAGGCACATCAGTCACATCAGTCACATCAGTCACATCAGTCACATCAGGCACATCAGTCGCATCAGTAGCATCAGTAACATCAGTAACTTCATTTAAATCAGTCACATCAGTAACATCATTAAAATCAGTCACTTCAGTAACATCTACAACATCGGCAACATCAGCCACATGAGTAACATCAGTATCATAAGTAACATCAGCCACATGAGTAACATGAGCAACATGAGCAACATAAGTAACATGAGAAACAGAAGTACTTCACAAACAACGATACATTGTATCTCGAGTAAAGGATTCCGGACTCCATTACTCGCTATACACTGCTTAAAGTGTGTCACAGGTACAGACCATGGGGTCTGGTACCCTGACGCGTCAGAGGCCCAAAATTCGCTTAACGCCGGAAAGTCACAGGCAGAGACCAAAAGCGGCCTACTGCCCTGACGCTTCAGAGGCCCAAAATTCGCTTGAAGTCACTCCGTCAGAGGCCCAAAATTCGCATGACGTCACTCGCCAGCCTCAAAGAAGGCTGAGCGTGTATCCGGTGTCCACTCGCCACGCCACTGTGCTCGGCCGCTGCCCGATTGGACGCCAGCAGCTCGGACGCCAGCAGCTCGGATGCCAGCAGCTCGGACGCCAGCAGCTCGGATGCCAGCAGCTCGGACACCCGCCGCTCGGACGCCAGCCCAGCGTACGCGCCAGCAGTTCGGACGCTCGCCGCTCGGACGCCAGCCCAGCGTGCACGCCAGCACGTGCGACGTGCCGCCGTGCGCGCGCGCGTCCCACGTGCGCAGCGCCAGCAGCAGCACACACCGCAGCACCCGCACCGCCGCGCCTCTCTGCGCGTCCAGCGCCTCCACCAGCCGCACCACCACCAGTGGCACCGCGCGCCTCTCGCGCCCGCACGCACGCTCCACCGTCAGCTCCAGCGCCAGCGCCAGCACCAGCGCCAGCGCGCGCACCGCCAGCGCGCCCGACGCGTTGCCAGCCATCAGCGCCGTGCGATCCAGCTGCGCGGGCAGCAGCGCCCAGGCCGCCAGCGCCGCCTCCGCGTCCACCGGCCCGGCAGCATGCTCCTTCAATAGCACGACACCAAGTCTAACAGAACTGGCGTCCGTGCACAGCCCAGCCGGCAGCCGAGGATTGGAGATCGCTTTCTGAAACACACGTGGGGGACGTCCGTCCCTACCGGTTAACACGAGCATCATTGATGCTTGATTCTCAGACAGCCGCTCGACCGTCCTGTGCCTTATAATTTGTCTCCTAGCTTCGCAATTTGCAGAGAGCAACATCTCGTACCAGTGTTCGGATCGCAAATTAGAACAACAAATTCAACGCGGAAGTCTGCATGGATTTTTGCTAGGTGAGGTTGAGAATTAGCTAGAGTTGCTATAACCGCTCAGCTCACTTGCGTCTTTTATAAGAAGGCTCGATTTGGAGCATGTTTAAGGCAGTCCTAACGTACCGTTCTACTTGTCCATTGGCATGGTGCATGTCCGGCGTTATGTTATGGAGTTTAACGCCTAAATCTTGCATACACGACTTAAAATCTAAGGACTCAAAAAGACAACGAGTCAAGAGAACGCTTCTCTAACTCTTTTAAGCGCGATAAAACAGTGTCTAAAGACTCACAGTTACTCCGTGGTTCTGGTGGCATGGAAGGCGTGCGCACGCTTCGCGGACGCTCTTCACACACCGGTTACCTTGTACCTCAGCACAGCTATGCCCACGGCCTGCTTGGTCAGGCGAACGGGGCGCCTGATGTGGTCATCACGTGGGGGTAGCTCGTAGACGCATCGCCCTCGAGTGTCCGACCAATGGCCGTGCGAGCGTCGGTGTGGAGAACGCTCATGAGAGTGGCTACGGCGCTGCTGGCTACCAGAGCGTCAGTAAGGTGATCGCGCTTGTGATCGCGCACGCGATCGCTCATGCAATCGTGCATGCGATCAGTAACGGGCCCGCTGGTCACGGGAGCGTCGATGAGGCGATCGCGCAAGCGATCGTTTACGGGAACGCTGGATACGGGACCTCCTGTCCCCGTTCAGCGAACGCGTCCTCCGTAATCCAGACGGTCGCCTGTGTCGAGACCTGGAGCGGCTCGACCTTGTCATTTTACGTACGCTGTAACAAGACACAAAAGCGGTGCACCAGTGCACCCTAATCAGATAAATCCACAAAGCAAACGAAAAAAAGTGAACTACACTCTTTACCACAATGGAAACACGTAACCTTCATAGCAGATTTCTTTTATTGACCATGCTTCTGAAAGCGTTGGTCCTGTGTACGATTTAAACCATGAGATTGACGCGTATCTTACTTGGGCTTAGCGTATAAATAAAGACAAGAACTTCACCAAATCTTTTGGCAACAACTTAGCATTTGTTGCTTAAACTGCGGGTCAGTAATACCTCGCACTCCAATTGCTGACCTCAATTCATCCGAAAGACCCGTTACGACGGTAAGGCACAAGAGTGACTTGCGAGCATACTCAGCATACGCCGGAAACTGACTGGAACTCTTGCTCATCACTCCATACAAAATGGTAGGAACATCAATCTCACAAAGACACAGCGAAATTCTACCTTGAAGTTGCTCCATGTTCTATTACTCGTTACCCACTCACTCAACCAAGTTTTCACGTCACCACGTAAATAACCACCTATCCGACCAAGACATTCTCCCTCGTCCCATTTGTTTATCAAACGACTGCGATCGACCTCTGCACACCATGTATTGTGTCGAAGTCATGAACACTCTGATCGAAAAAAGATTATGTAAAAATGTTGTAAATAAATTTTGAAAGTACCCTCACTAGTTTTTCTGTTTCGCTCTCAACCTTTGATGTTTGTGAAAACTCCTTCGTAAATCCTGTTTGTTGGCTAAACAAAGTTGATGCCAACAGAGGCTGAGGAAGCGACGTCAACGCATGGCGTTCGATTTCAGGTTGTGACGGAATATCGGTGGACAACAACGACGGTGGAACCGTACCCTCGATTTTATCTAATCTCGTAAGAATTTGACTAAAAATCTCATCACGCGAGGCACGATAGTCACGCGATCGGTCACAAGATCGGAGACGCGATCAGTCACGCGATCCGCCAGACGATCAGCTACGCAATCGGCCACGCGATCGGTCACACGATCCGTCATGATAGCAGAGACGCAATTGGTCACGCGATCGGCTATGCGATCGGTCACGCGATCTGCTACGATCTTCACGGAACCTGTCCCTACGGCGTCGTGATCTACGAGATATATCACGATCCCTAGATCGACTAGCACGTTCCATTATTATTTTACTTACTAAAATAATAATTATAAAAATTCCTGATGAAAAGACACCATTATTTACCACGTGTTTATCAGACTTTAGGATAGCAAAACGATCAAGCGCACATAGGTGATCCCACCTTTCTGATCTTACGAAACAGAAAGGAAACAACTTTTTTAAAAATATCAACCACTGAACCTAACCACATTTATTTGTTATTTCATTACCAACTAATCAACTACTGACAATAGAACTTAACCAACACGTTAAACCTCTATGAATCGACTATGAAAATAACACCAATTATATTATATGCCTAAGTACATAATGAGCCTCTACAACCGTCCGTCACAACCAAACGCTACGCGCAGAATGAGTCAGAGCGCCTCGCGCCGCTGCCTTTTATAGTCGATCGCTCGAACCGCTCGTGGAGAGAAGGAATCCGCTAATAATATATATATTTAAGATCTCGGAAACTGAGCCAACGATTTTCATGAAATTAAGTATACAGAGGGTTTCGGGGGCGACAAATCGATTAGCTAGGATTCATTTTCAGAAAAGACGTAGGAGTGAAATTATTTAAAAAATTAAAAATTTTAGCGCCATCTATTGCTGAGTAGTCAAAATCACGAGTTAGCTCTCGTAGAGAGTATTACATTCTTTGCGAGTTAGTGTCACGGAGAACGCCATCTATTGAGCTTCTACGTAAACACTCGAGACAAAAGTTCCGAAGATTTTCATGAAAATTAGTAAATAAAAATACCGAAAAAATACCGAGCAAAGCTCGGTCATACCAGCTCGTGTCAAAAAATAAACAGTCCTCAACTATTGCCATATCTTATCACAGGTAATGACAAACAGTGACATACTTTAAACAATGATTAAACTTAAATTGCGTTTTTATGTATGGCTGGTGCTCTTGATTAATAAGGTCCCTATACGTACCCATTCAATGTTTCAAATAATTAAAAAAGTGTAAATCTTTCGGGAATATTTTAGCCACCTGTTTTGTAACACAGTGTGTTACAGAATAGTGTTCTAAGTGGCTAGTTCAAAACGATAGTGTGTCTCGACTAGGCTTGGTCTACTGTGGCTGGGGAGTGGGGGGTACCTATATAGGTTAGAATTGGTGAGCGTGTAGCTGTATTATGCTTTTATGGGAGTGTTCGATATTTTCGTCTTGATTGAACCATCTTCTAGTGCAGTCAATCAACGTTCTGGCTTAGGTTTACTAATATCAAGACCAGGAATCCTGGTTCAAGCACTCAAAATATCAACAAAATTTTGGTAAAATATAGTTGACCATCTATTTTGTAACCCGTGAACTAAAATTTGCAGTATCTTATTTTGTATGGTCGGAGTTCTTCTTTAGAGTATAAATTATGAGTTCAAACTCAAAGGTTCATTCAGTAGTATTACAAGGAGCACTTTGAAACGTCCTAAAGCTAGGTGAGTCAAGGTACCAGTTCCACGCGACCAAGCCTAGAAGAACAGGCAACAAACTACGACTTGGTTTCTACCATTTTTTTGTATCAACCTTTTACAAATAAAAATAGCAGAGAAGTTCCAGTGTGGTAGCACTTCACTTAGTAAGACGTAGGCAATAACACAAAAGCAAACGTTTTAAAGACAGCAAACGCTCATTCAAAGTAATGTAGTACCTAACACAGCATATAAAAATAAGATACGAAATTTATTCTGTGGTCTGACTGTGGTGGTTGTGTTCTGTAGTCCTGACCTGTAGACTCAAAACCAGAGCCAGATACGGAGCCAGACGGAGCTTGTGGTAGGCCTACTGTCTGGCTCTGATCACGTAAACAACTGCGAGTTTGTGCTAGTCGTTAGCAGGCTGTAGTCTTGCACCTAATTGCTGATTGCACATGCCCTAATGATGCTTGTTCCCACCTTAAATTTAAATTACTGCTAAATAACCTTGTTACTAATTATTTAACATATAATATCAAACGAGCTGGTATGTCCGAGCTTCGCTCGGGGTTAAAAAAATAGTATTATTATTCGCTAATTAGATGTCAGGAAGAGTCGTATCTTCATTGGCTTATTTTTAATTAACAACGCCATCCGCTGGAATAGCTTGCAGTTAGTTGCTCACAATCCAATATATGGCAGGAACAGTCGTATATTGAGTTTATGTTTGATTATTACAAATCACCAACTTCTCGTCATTTTCTAAAAATGAATCCTAACTAGATCAATTTATCGCCCCCGAAAACCCTTGTATACTAAATTTCGTGAAAATCTTTGGCGCAGTTTCCGAGATCCTAAATATATACCTACGTATATACATGTATATACAAGATTTTCTCGTTTAAAGGTATAAGATATATGTATTTGGAAACAAGGTACATACAAGGTAATACAAAACCAAGTGTAAACGATACTGACTGCAGAAGTATAAAACTGTGTAGCAGCCAGTAACGCTCTCTTGGCAGGTGATATCCAATATAGAGAAGGTAGAAATAATTTAAGCTTAACACAAGTAAATAAGAATAGGTCTTTAAATAAAATGCCTATTTAACACAAGGAAATGCATAATAATAAAGAATATGCATTATGCATATAAAAGTACAGACTTAGCTAGTGTCATTTTCATCTGTACGTCGAGCTTATCCTGGCCGTGTATTCATTTGGATTGTGACTAGTTTTATCTGAGCGCTATGTAGGTACTTAATAAAGGTAGAAGTTAGTCCTGGCTATAATGGTCGCCATGCTATACCGATAGGATAATTTTATCTTATCCTTGCTTAGTTTGTAGATAGCGTTGCGTGAATGCCCGCTTTTATTACCCGACTACGGCGAAGCAAAAAAGAGGGTTAGTTAAGTATGTATGTAATTAATGATGACACATTTCCAGGAATAACGATTCTGAGCTCTTTCCATCCACCAACTTCTTGCGATCTTAACAATGTCATCGGTCCATCTGGTGGGTGGGCCCTACGTTTCGTCTTCCGGTTCGTGGTCGCCATTCGAGAACCTTTATTCCCCCGCGGTTGTCGGTTCTTCGAGCTATATGAACTGCCCCATTGCCATTTCTACTTACTAATTCATGTCGGTGACCTTGGTTCTTCTACGGATATCCTCATTTCGAAATCTATCACAGAGTGAAACTCCCAGCATAGCTCTCTAGCTCGTTGCGCGACTTTGAGCTTGTGAATATTAAATTACAACGAGTATATTTTGCTTTATTTTCTATATCAGCATAACAGTTTTACTTTTATCACAAATATAAGAGCCTATTTTAGCACAATAAGCCGTGAAACCTAGACAGCCACGTGCCCACCCACTCTCTGGGATGGCGTGGGCAGTATCTACTATACCCACTATGTTGGCAAAGCCTACTTTGCAACATAGTGAGTAGTAGATTATTGAGTGGTTCGACTGTTGTACTGTAAATTCAAACATGCATTTATAGCTTTTATCTTTTTATGCATTAAACCCGTAAATGGGAGTGAGACCATTATAGTTCTGCCTATTTCTGCCGTAAAGCAGCATTGCTGTAGTTTGAAGGGTGTGGGTGCCAGTGTAATTACTGGCACGTGAGACTGAAAATAATAATATGTATACCTCACGTTGATGGACGCAGGGAAGTGCATCGTAGGGCACGTTCCTGACATGCGTGACCTACGAGGCAATGCTAGGCGATGGTTACCACTTAACATCAGGTGGCTAATGTATAAAAAAAAATTGCATGCATTTTTACTCGCACACAATTTTCATACCCATTTTTTAACCAAAAGATACTAAAATCGTTTGTAACGTCCTCCGAAAAGGTAAACGGGTCAGTATTATAAAATTCATGGAATACTTCTATAATTTAACAGCGTTCCATGTTATATTCTGGGAAGTACTTAATTTAACGCACCTCTGATAACAATTTTACTGTCGTAATCAACTTTACGAGTTACCTATGTAATTTCAACCAACAATAACTTTTGGAAATTGTAATTTGAAAAGAGCAATTAAATTAATGTGAATAGAGAAATTAAATGTTGAGTGATAAATTGATGAAAAAACTGTTCAATATTTTTCCGTCCTTCTTTTTTGAAGCTGGTTAATAATTCAACTTTAGCCAGAAGTACTTCAAACAATAACAATAGGTACTCGAAATTTATACATCGTAGGACAGAAAAATAAATAATCTTAATATAAACCTATTTAAGGTTCTAAACATCTTATCCATACACGAGAGGGTCGGTTTTGAGCTCAAGTACGCTAAGCTCTAATGTATACAATTCTGACATTTCTAAAGACAAGAGGCGCCCACCACCGCTATAACAAAGGTACAATATTGCCCCTCGGGCCTATGTAAGCAAATATATCCATATTTTATAGCGAGCCTTAGGCACGCACCTACTGTGAAATCTTAACCTCATAAACTGAAGTAGCGTTATAAGCAATAGCAAATTGTATGCATTGATGAAGTTGCACCCTTTTTTATGCTAGAAAGTGTACATAAACCAAAGACCAAATAGAAAAAAAGAAAGGAAAAAAGAAAATAGATTTATTTGACACACATACAAAGGTGCACGTTAACAATAGATAATGGTAGATAAAAATATGCCAAATAAGCCCTTCAGCTTTTTGTTGCTTGTCAAGGCATGTTCTTGACAAAATGGTTTTGTCTTACTTCGTTTCTAGCACTCACTGGATATTCAACCTACTTCTACTAAATCCTAATACAGCTGAGTAGTTTTAATATCTTGTTGAAAAAAAAGTGTATTTATTCAGTACTATCTCAAGAATCACTTTGAAACGTAGCTATAGTTTCTTAAAGCTAGGTGAGTCTAGGTGCCAGTTCCATGTGACCAAGCCTAGAAGAACAGACAACAAACTACGGCTTGGTTCCTACCGTTTTGTCATTCTGTGAATTATTTGTTTGCAATTTATATCAACTGACATAAATCATGTCTAAAAATACTTTAACATTGGATGAATACGTAAATTTTAGTGCAAAATTCAGTTATACAGGGTGTCCCATAAGTCAACGTCCAACCGAAAACGGGTGATGTGCCAAGTCATGACAGTTAGCAGAAAAATATAAAAAAAAATATTTGTTACGTAACTTTCGAGTTATGAGTATTTAAAAAAAACAGAAAAACTGACACCCTGTGATGATCTTTTAAGTCCTGTGACTACAAATATTAACTTTTCATGAAACTTTTTTCTGCAACGTAAGCATGATTAACCCTTCTGTAAATTACAATTCAAAATTAAGCCATAACTGCCTCAGTTTTCAATGAAATCGTGGAGTTTTGGCCAACGTTTCATTTCAGATAATTACATCACCCAACTTTAACCGTCTGTACCGCAAAAAAAATGTACTACACTATCATGGCATGTAACTTTAAAAATTAGCGCATTTATCCAGGATTCCAAAATGGTATAATACTTGCTAGAGTACTTCTTAGTTTTGGAAATAAAAAATGTTTTTTCAACTAAACCGGATTTCCAATCAATTTTATTTCAATAGATAAAATGTTTGTACCTTTTAAATGATGGACTTAAAATGCCTACGCTGTGTTTTTATGTGACTCACAATTCACAGGTACAAGTAATACCATTTCGACAATGCAAGTAAACAGATAGATCCACCATCTTGTCGAAAGAGTAATAACCATGGGTTTTCAAGTAATTTGATAGTTTTAGGTAAAAGTTTGAAATAAAATTCAATCATAGGATTACTTCAATCGTGGTTTTAATCTAAAGTTTGCCTTCGCCCGTCGCCGGTCTTATTACATGGTTTTTGACGTGACAACGTCTTATAATTCGATGGAGCCGGCTGCTCGTACGAAAAAACATGACTCATGCGGCGTTACCTCGCTCTGAGGCGTTCCATTTAATACTTGAAGTGCAAGTGAGAGCGCGGAACGAGCGACAAAGAGGCACAATCGGCCTCCACGTTCGGCAGCGTTCGACATCGGTCTCTCTCCTACTTGAGTGAGCGATGCGTCCGCGTGGACAGCTGTATGACGTTGTCACGTTCAACTGTCGTCAGTTAACTGACTTTACAGACAGCAGATTTTTTTTAAGGAAATGTAGAGCTTGCATTACTGCTGAAGGCTAACAGTTTGAACATTTGCTGTAAATCCTTGATGTAGTTAAATTAAAATCACGATTGAAGAAATCCTATGATTGAATTTTATTTTAAACTTTCACCTAAAACTAACAAATTACTTGAACACCCAAGGTTATTACTCTTTCGACAAGATGGTGGCTCTATCTGTTTACTTGCATTGTCGAAATGGTATTTGCTTGTACCTGTAAATTGTGAGTCACTTAAAAACACAGCGTAGGCATTTTAAGTCCATAATTTAAAGGTTACAAACATTTTATCTCGTGAAATAAAATTGATTGGAAATCCGGTTTAGTTGAAAAAACATTTTTTATTTCCAAAACTAAGGAGTACTCTAGCAAGTATTATACCATTTTGGAATCCTGGATAAATGCGCCAATTTTTAAAATTACATGCCATGATAGTGTAGTACATTTTTTTTGCGGTACAGATGGTTAAAGTTGGGTAATGTAATTATCTGAAATGAAACGTTGGCCAAAACTCCACGATTTCATTGAAAACTGAGGCAGTTATGGCTTAATTTTGAATTGTTATTTACAGAAGGGTTATTCATGCTTACGTTGCAGAAAAAAGTTTCATGAAAAGTTAATATTTGTAGTCACAGGACTTAAAAGATCATCACAGGGTGTCAGTTTTTCCTCTTTTTTTTAAATACTCATAACTCGAAAGGTACTTAGCAAATATTTTTTTATATATTTTTCTGATAACTGTCATGACTCGGCGCATCACCCATTTTCGGCTGGACGTTGACTTATGGGACACCCTGTATAGCACAAACATTTTTGCTGATTGCAATTCCAATCAGCAGTCGGCGTTACATTTAGGCTCTAAAAATAAATCTGTTTTATGTGTCACAATTGTATTTTCAGAGTAGATCCCAACGCTGCGGTTTCACAGTACCATGTCAGGTGTGCCCCTGTTTAATCTCCTAATGGCCCTGCGTCGGGCTTTGCCCCCACAATGTACACAGTTTAATCAAATCAGTGGAACTAACTCACAGAAACATGCAACCACAGTGGCTTTCTCATTGTAAACTGAACAGAGCACCTTTGTTGAGCTTCTGGATAAATAATGCTGTTGATGTAAAACATGCATTTGTAATTGGTTTTTTGTATTTTGTGTTGACCACTAAAGATAGTAGGTATAAGTTTTTACATCCAGCGCCATCTAAGAATAAACTTACTTAGATCTATTTCACGTAGCATCAAAGTTTGCTACGCCTACGCACTGCTACGACACTGCTACAAGCACAAGTTTGTAAATATAATATAAGTTAAATTTTTAACCGACTTTAAATAAAAGGAAGGAAGTTCTCAATTCGATTGTATTTTTTTTCGTGAACCTATTTTGTCCCACTGCTGGGCAAAGGTCTCCCCCAAAGACTTCCACTTCCACTTCCGGATGCCTCCCGATAGGTGGGCGACCATCAACACACCTTGGGTCCCTGACGGGCGGCGGTCACGGGGCCGCCCACGAAAACGTTGGCGGGATGATATTGACACCTTTGAGAAGAGATGGTGGGAGGAGGCTCGAGAGAGAGATTGTATTTAAATGTTTTTATTTGCACAATTTCGTCGTTTATGAGCCGATTTAGAAAACTTTTTTTTTATCTGAAAGGTTAAATTTTCAGATTGGTCCCATAGAAATTAGAATAGAACTACTAGGATGAAAACTGCACTGAGTGAAGCAGTTGTTTTTTTTATTAAAATAGTTGATAAAACTAGCATAAAATAGCCCGCCTGATTTTAAATGGTCACCATTGTTTATAACAAAGCACTGCCTTGTAGATTCCTGAATCATATTTTGCGGCTGAAATGATGATGATAAAGTCTTCATAAATTCCCTTCTTATATTTTTCTACTGTGACGCCACTAGAAACCAGTAGTTTTCGATACATGTAATTTATTTTACCACCACACAGTACTTTAAGCGATGGATTTTTGAGCGGTTCTGCGATAATGGCACGTTTCCGTCGAATAAACGGATGTTTAATAGTAGAACGGCGATGAATATTTTATTTTACGGTGCTCGATGGTGAACTTTGTACGTCATAGTTTTAGTGGTATCTGGCGCAGCACATTAGCATTGCCATTGAGCGTGGCAATGCCACCGGCGTCTTGAGGACGCTTCCGTCGGCTATCTTGAGATTGTTTGTAGCGGTCTGCAGATAGCTCAACTGTTTCTTGGGTTGTTTAAATGTAGGTATAAAAAAAAGGGGTCCACGATTGTAAATATTTTAATATTATTTTTGTTTATCTAATGTGACATTTACTACGAGAAAATAGGTACTGAATTTATACACAAGATGAAGGGAAACGTAATATGTTTTTCGGTTTATCACTTCAAAGAAATAAAACCTAACAACTACAAACTCAAATAGAGTGGAAATAACTATGTCACTGTTATGTACACTCACCGATCAAAGGGTTCATTGAAGGTGGCTCGGAAAGACACGGGACATGTTGTTGATACTTTGTTAGGCTGTATCAACCTTTTATTTGAGATGATGTAAGACCCAAAGTATATTTGAACCCCACGGTATATTTATTTTTAACCGACTTCCAATCAAAAAGGAGGAGGTTCTCAATTCGGTTGTATGTTTTTTTTTTTTTTTTTTTTTTTTTTTTTTTTTTATGTTTGTTACAGCATTACTTTGTCATTTGTGAGCCGATTTGAAATTTTTTTTTTTATCTGAAAGGTACTGCTTCCAGATTGGTCCCATTTTAATTTTATTAAAATCGGTGTTGCCATTTTTTTTTAAATAATTTTTTTAATGTTTGTAACTGCATGCCTCCGTCATTTATGAACCGATTTAGAAAATTATTTTTTTATTTGGAAGGTTATTCTTACGTCCAGATTGTCCCAAACAAATTTGATTAAAATCGGTTTAGCCGTTTGACAATGAAGTCGGTTTCTCAAGTTTTTTAAACTTAAATTATTAGACGTCATGACAGATTTTTGGAATAGAAATCTATCCATTGAATTCAGTTGGAACTCTGTTTATCTTTTTAATATGGAAAATCAATAACGCCTTCTTTTTATAACCGCCTTTTTTTTCTATTTAGAGCTCAAAACTTTATTAAATCTTAAAAAAGTTTAAAATATATTATTTGTTTCAAAACTTTTATAATTATTAGATCTCTTACGTACGGAACAATAAAGATCAAAGGTCACTTGGTAAGTTAGTTTGATCATTTAAAAATTATAGTGATATTCGATGCTAAACAATATATTAAATTTGAAAAATAATCACGTGAACACAAACGCACCACTAATATTGGTCGCCATATTTGTGACGTCATAAGAGTATAGGATCGGCTTTGTTTCATCATCAGCTACGTTGAGTAGAAATCAAGCATTGTGACGTCACATTGCCTGAAACTCTCAGCGTGTTTTTGGTATGGGGTTCAAAAATATATTTATAAACTAAAATAACTTCTTAATTGCCTATAACAAATAAAATAAACTAAAAATAATTTTGGATGAAAACATGCATACTAAACATGTATCTTTCCATTTAATACAAATAAAAAACCAATTCAACAGACCAATTCCTACAAAATGTATGAAAAAGTGGAGAGAAAATTGCCATGGTTAGGCTGATAATTTGTCCAAAACCTTAGTGGTAAATGCATCGGTTTTGAAATGCCATTTTCCTGTAGAGTTCAGCCGTGAATAAAATAACCAAATTATATTTCCACACGTAGCATCAGCTGTGGCAGGTGAATGACGCGTTTGATGCCACCGTATTTGCGCGTCGATTCAACTAACAATCCAATTAGTCAGTAGCACGTACGAATACTAATTGGCAGTAACGTGAGGCCAACAAAAACATTGAGCGGTCAGGAAAATAGTAAACTGTATATTTATTAGTGCAACATTTTTAAATTAATTATATCTTCAGCTGAATGGGGCCCATTTAGAGACCACAACATAGCAGAACAAAACACAACAAACAACGCAACAACAGAACACAACTGTCGCCTTACCATGAAAAGATTTCTAATGATTCTACATTTTATGAATCATTACTTCTATTCATAAGTATCTCTTTGAGGCGCACTCAAAATCCTTTCACCACACTTGGTTCGAAAGAATCAGTAGCACGATAAGAAGAGAAACAGAAGTATGTCAGGATCGTAGTAAGATGGAAATCCCTCATGGGAATAAGGCGTGATTTTATATGTAGCATTAATAAGGTGAAATATATCCATTGAATACAGTTGGAACTCTGTTTAACTTTATAAATGCGGAAAATCAATAATCTACGCATTACAACGTCATCTTTCTATATCCCCGATTAGTGATGTGTCTCGTTGCCCAGTCTCACCTCAAAACCGGCTAACAGTATGTTTTAATAATATCCAGAGAAGACGTCAAAAGTCAGTAAAAATAACTATGTAGTCATGTTATGTCTGTCGTATAGAACTTGGTTGGCTAGGTTGGCCGCAATCAATAGCATAGATGACAGTCAATAGCAGATACTACTTGGAGCTATGTGAAGCCAGTGTTCAGGTCAATTTAAAATAAAAGAAATAGCTTTGTGATTTTATACCCTAGACACAGCAAATATCCTTTCAGATCTCTTAGTACCAAGTACCCACTTAGGAATCATTGGAGATGTCTATGGGTAGAGTTTAAATATTACATGTTAGTGACTCGCCCTGGCTTTGCATGGTGGAAATTTTAAATTTCTTTACCACCTTAAATTAAACCCGTGCGAAGCTGAGGCGGGTCGCTAGTAATAAACATAGCCTACACGCATTATAATAAAGTTTTTTTTATTGATTTAATAGATAGGTATCTCAATTTAAAAATTGTTTTTGTTGTTGATTGTCTGTCTTTTAGACTATTAGAAAAATACAAATCTTTCCTCATTATAATATTAGTTTACGATTGATTATACCCACATTTCGGTATTATACTGATCTACTTTTTGTAAGAATCATTTTTTCTTCACTTAAAACGGTTACGAGATTTTCTATAAGTGGTTATAGCACTTAGCAGAAGTGCAATGTTTTGTAAAACCAAGGACTTGGCAATGCATTTCCATACTTTACTGGCATGAGTTTGCTACAGAATAGTACATTGTTACCTGAGTGTTGAAAGTCACGTTTTTTGAGTCCCGAGACGGGTCCCGGGACGCCAATGGAGCTTGAGGGACTTAAAAGACTTTCACCCGAGGTAAACACTGTGCTTTTCATTACGAATACAAGCAAAGTAAAAATAAAAACATGAAAGAAAAATTAGTGAAAATGAAGATTGAATTGCCGCCTTCCCGGTTTTTTTTTCTTTTTCTCTGGCGGGCCTTCGGCTTCGGCTCGCCAGCATTATTCAGCCATTATTTTCATTTTCATAATTTTAAAAATGGTAAATTGTTTGCTCAAATCTATGTTATTTTAAATAAATAGTTGAAGCTATATATTAATCAAGTAATTTAGAAGATATATTATTTATTTAATGCTATCTTTATGTTATTTAAATTTAAATTTTACATTGCGCTCTAATTAGACTTTTTAAACTTCTTACCGTTGTAATGGGTTTCCAACCTACTTGCTGAATAAAAAGTTGGAATTTGGTTTAACAACCTCCTTGCAGTTAGAAAGACTTTAGAAAGTTGGAACATGGTTGAATAAAATAGAACTTGTTTTTTTTAAATAATTTGACAGCTGTCAGTAGAAAGCGATTCTCCCTAGGGCTGAAAGTATTACTTTCAATTAGGCCCCTCAGGCAACTTCAGACCTACTTTCAGAGTATGATCAATGAAAAATACTTTACTATTTTATATTACCTTAATCTAGACTCCCATAGCCTAAAGTTTCCAATGATTTAACGTATGAAATATTATCTACCTCTGCGCCAACAATATAATTAGGTCATCGAAGATTTTGAAGGCAACTGCAACCATTTTATCATTATGACTGGCCTCTCAGCTCAGTTGGTATTAGCTATGCTTTTTACATCGTAGGTCGTGGGTTCGATCCCTGCTGAGAACAAATATTTGTATGGTGAACACAGATGTTTGTTCTCTGTATGGGTGTTATATTGTATTCTAAGTATGTATTTACAAATATATATGTAATGTATTATATCAGCTATCTAGTTCCCATAGTACAAGCTCTGCTTTGTTTGGGGCTAGATAGTGTTGTGTGGATTGCCTAATAAACAATAAGTCATTATCCAACAGCAAGCTACGGGTTACCGTAGCCTATGGACGCTTGCCCCACCGGCATCACAGGCGCGTTGTTCCTGTTTATGTGTGCAGAAAAGTGGTACCCACTAGTATTTCAAAATCGAGCAGTCTCGTATCAGAGGCTCGGTACATATCGGCAATTCATTGGTTCGGCCTGATTCGGCTATTTCAGCGTTAGCTGTATCAAGCGAAATCCCCTCGGCTTTCTCGAAGCAAAGAGAAAAAGTATCTGGAAATGACGTAATTAAAACGCAGCTGGGACCTAAAGCTGATTTATACGATTGGTATTGGTACTAGCATGAGCTATATGCCGACATTTTTCTGTATGTTTTGCCGGTCTACTCTTGAACGAACCCAACCTTAAGTTTTGACGGAATTTTGACATAAATTCTATGGGTTTTCTGTCAGAATTCCGTCAAAACTTAAAATTGGGATCGGAATCGCGTTCAAGAGTAGACTGGCTGAACTGGTTTCATTATTCAAGTCAATTATTTTGTTAATTTGTTTTCACCTTTTTGAGGATATTGGTAGGTAATAAAATTGGAATTATATTATAATCCATACCACTAGAGAATAAAGGGTCCTAGAACGGAAAATCAAGAAAATATATACAAGCCCCTCACCCTAAATAGTTACCATTATGAAAATTGACTGAAATCGGACAATGTAGAAAACACAAAATTATTTGTTCTTAAATTACGTCGACTTTAAAAAGGGGAATTTGTGATGAAAACAAAGAGCCCTGCGTCCATCAACTTGAAGAAACACATTGATGCTGCTACACGGCAGAAATAAGCATGTTGGTAGTACTTCTCCGGACGAGCCCTTTATAAAGAGCTCTCCTACTACTAAATAGCAAACTATTATAAATAATGACAGAGTGAGCTTGCACCACGTCATACCATTGGAAAAATGTACAAAGTTTTATTTATGGGCAAATAAATTCACATATCTGAAATAATATTAATTAGTGCTGTGCAGTGGAGCATAAATTTTCATAACATAACACCTAATCCATGCACTTTATTTGCTGATGACATTTCTATTATTATTTCATCGAATTCTGACATCCATAATTATACCATTGACATTGATAATACCATTGACGCAATAATTGAATGGCTAAGAGCTAACAATTTAAATGTTAATTTATTAAAAACTAATTTTATACAATTTGGAACTTACGGGAAAAAACGTCAAAATCTTACAATTTCATATAATGGTCATAACCTAAATGAGGTGGATAAAACTAAATTCTTAGGCATAACTATAGACCGGCACTGTAATTGGAAAGCCCATGTAGATGAAGTTTGTAAAAAATTAAATAAATTTGTGTACGTTCTCTATAAGCTACGCAAGACTACAAATAGTAATACGATTATGACTGCGTATCACGGATATGTCGCCTCAGTCTTAAAATACGGACTAGTTCTCTGGGGAAATTCGACAGATTTTAGTAAGGCTTTTATAGCACAAAAAAAATGCGTACGTGCTATTGTCGGCATACCTCCCTGGGAATCATGTAAGCCTGTATTCCTTAAGCTAAAGATATTAACTTTGCCTAGCTTGTACATTTTGGAAGCTGCTAAATTCGCCAAAGATCACTTAAATCAATTTACAAAAGCACGAGACATCTACACAAGATGTGTAAGAAACCCTGATAGAATTGTTCTTTCTAGAGTACCCAGAACTACTTTGTATAAAAAAAATGCTTTCGCTATGTGCGGACAAATATTTAATAAAGTGCCATCTGATATTAAAGAGCTACCAGATAGGTTATTTATGAAAAAGCTGAAGCTTTGGCTAATTGAGAAAAGTTTTTATAATATTAATGATTTTTTAAATACCGTATGACTTTCAAATTTGAACCTGACTTGCTTTGTTTATTTTAATTTTATTTTATATCTTAATTTTGGACCACGAATTATAATTATACTTATTGAATTGTTAATTGAATTTAGTATGAGAAAATGTTTTAATTGTAAAAATAAAGTCCCTTAAAATTTGCATGCCAATACTTTGGTGAAATATGTGAAACTGATAAAATAAGCTAACAACTAACTACTAACCATATTTCAAGCAAATAAACATTTCATTTCATTTCATTTCATTTCATTTCATTTCATTTCATTTCATTTCATTTCATTTCATTTCATTTCATTTCATTTCATTTCATTTCATTTCATTTCATTTCATTTCATTTCATTTCATTTCATCTGTATTTGTTCACAGAAACGAACAAAGGAAAAATCACATTCAGTTTATTATATTTTGTTTTGATCAATGTAGCTGGACAAAGGTTTCCCTCATATTGCTCTTCATATTAAAATTCTCGCTTTGTAAATACGTTCACAATTCTTATTTTTTAGTTCTAGAAGGTTATGGTGTTCACAATAGATGGATGGATTGTGTGAGAGATGATATGTCCAAGAAAGGAGTGAGTACTAAGATGGCGAGTGATAGAGGAGAATGGAAGAAGAAGACCATGTTGTGCCGACCCCACCTAGTGGGATAACGGCAGGAAGAATAAGAAGGTGTTCACAATATGACATTACGTCAGAGTTAACATTTGACAGCTGAAAGTTTTACACGAAAACAAGAAGCAGAAGAAAGCAGAGAGTTTTGCTGCGTAATCGTCCCTACTTCTTTCCAGCCACGACGAGCAACTCATAGCTTTCATTAAAAAAATACAGATTTCATTTCTAATAATAAACACTTTCCAACTCGTCAAAATATTATACACAATATTGGATATCGTACGTTCCTGCCCCAACATTATGTTATTGCGACATCAGGTAGCAGTAACTATGTAAAATCAAGAATTTAGATCAAATAAACAAATATACTAACTTGCTTAATAGATTGGTTTTTGTGAAACAAAAACTCAGTTTTATTCGTATGCGAACAATGATAGATAATATAACTTTTGAAAAGTTCCAGTTATCTGGAGTCTGGAACCCGGTGGTACGAATGTGCAAACCACCAAAAAGTGTGGCATCCACTACGCGTCCTGATACCGTCAGTGTTGTGTGTCGAAATCGACAAAATAGTGAGAATGGAACCAATAGTAGTCTCGAAACCAATAAAAGAGTGCGAAAGAGGGTAGATCGATTTATCTGCCAATAACATTTCTTTTACTCGTGGACTTCAGTTCAACCGTGATCATGGTGCATGCAACTGTGCCGAAATATCGGAAGTCAACTCATAAAAATTTAATCATGGTAAATATCCCGTTGTTTCATAAAAATAATGATAGATAAGTTAGTTGCACTGTAATGTACGTTTCCCAAAGGTGTAATGCACCATCCATCAAACGTACTTCCACGTGCTCGTAAACAGTGCTTTTGTCGCTCGAGACGGCTCTATTCTCACTTAATACGTGCACAATGTACAGTTCCCGCACGGTTTAAACTAGATAAATTGTCCACCATGACTTTATCTAACAGTAAATAATAAATAAATAATTTTGCGGGCAATCCGCACAACATTATCAAGCCTTAAATTACGCAGAGCTTGTACAATGCGAAATACTTACTTCGGATACAATAAAAACTAAGGGTTAATTTAATAATTTTTCTGCAGATTATTTTCTGGGTAAAATAAGTCTTAGTTATCTCATTGTACATAAACTAGTGTTACAATAGTGACAACAATGGAAATAAAAAGTTCAAACATTTTTTTTTATTTTGCCCATACTGATAGCTACATACCCAACAGCCTCAACAACTCCAAGACATTTAGGTCTAATAAATTTCACCTAAAGACTTCAATTCAGACTGCCCATCAGTTTTAACAATGTCACTGATCGGATTGAGGGCAGCCCTATTTATTCTTTGCTAGTTTTCAAACTGCTAAATGTGGAAATCTCTAATTTCCCATTTTAGAGAATTTATCTCTTGGAGCTGGGTGCCAATTTATCAGACACTTTTTTATTTATTTAGTTCAGCCATCGACAGCATTTTTGTTCCTACTCTTTGAACTTTCCGTAATCTGGCTGTCGATTTTCTCTTTGCTATATTAAAGTTCATTTTACAAAGCTTTTAAGATTTTCAAATCATCTAATCAGATTCAGATCTTTTCTAAGTATATCTATACATATTTATAAAAGAAAGTCGTGTTAGTTACACTATTTATAACTCAAGAACGGCTGAACCGATTTGGCAGAAAATAAGTGGGAAGGTAGCTTAAACCGGGAGAAGGACCTAGGATACTTTTTATCCCGAAAAAGCTACGGGAACGGGGTGTTACGGGAACGGGCGAGCAAAGCCGCGGGCGGCCACTAGTTATATATAAAAATTAATCCCTATTTCTCTTGGTCACGCCATCACGCGTGAATTGCTGGACCGATGTGGCTGAAAATTAGTGGTGAAGTAGCTTAGAACCAGGAGGCGGACATAGGATACTTTTTATCCTAAAAAAACTACGGGAACGGGGCATAACGAGAGGGGGCGAGTAAAGCTGCGTGCAGTGGCTAGTTTAAAATAAAATCAAAATTATTGGTTCCAAAATATCATAGTGAAACCATCTAAATGTGTAACAGTGTGTGACTCACTCCAAAATTGCGTTTCCTATCATTACATACATAATTTGTAGGTATGGTTCGAATGCTTTATGAACCGTAACGAGCGATATCCCCAAACGCCTCCACATCACTTCCATACAAACACACATAATTCAGGCGTTTTGTATTGTGAGCTGAGAAATGAAGTGTTATGGCGTGGACACAACGTGCGGTGCGGCAAAATGGAAAATAATTTGTCTATTACTGAGTTTTTTAAGATGACTTTTCCTTACCGAAAGCTCAAAATTAAGAATTTGACTAGCCACGTGATTCCACCGTATAGATTTGATGCATTTGTTTTTCTACATCTTTTATTAGACTTCCAAAATAGGTTCTCAATTTAGTACCTAATTTATTCTCAGTTTGTATCACTGATGTATGATCCAGTACTCAGATTATATCATTTTCTTTTAGGTCTTTCTCACTGATGCTCGGGATGTGAATATTCGGTTTTATTAAATAGATCCTAAAATAAGATAAAAGGTATTATTCCTTGTCCAAGACAAATATCTTGATAATCCACCAGATGATTTTTAGAGGGTAGTAAGAGACACTTAAAAATTAGTATTTGTCTTGTTCGTGTTAGTATGAAAAACTTTTTATTCTCGTTACAAAACTAGTGCCATAAATTACACAGTCACACCGTGTGTCACAAATGCTATTCTGTATTTCGTATTGTGAGCCAGAAGAAATGAAGTGTTACTGGCTCAATTCATAGCCTTTCATAGCGTATAAGTACGCTCTCCGCCTGCTCGTAATGGATCTATTATTGTTCATACATATTTACGACTATTTTGTTTGTTTATTTATGTTTCTATATGAATTTTTGTTCGAATGGCAAAATAGGAAAAGAGAAACTTTGTTTTATTCAGTAGAGAGTTCTAGGATGAAAGCTTGGCATTAAATGAAATTATTAACATAATTTGTAACTTGTGGTTTCTTCTAATATGAATATCGCAATTTTGACACAAATGTTGATGAATTGTGTTGCCATGGCATATTTAGTAGCAGGTTCACTGCTAGATATAACTCTTAGAACAGTCTGCTTAAATTTCTGATGCCATGAAAGTCCGGTCTGAAAATTTTGTCAGAGCACTAAGTGACTTGGATAAGAGAGGAGTGAACGCAGAGATGACGGCTGACCGAAGGGAGTGGAGGAAGAAGACATCATGTTGTGCTGACCCCACTTAAGGTGGTATAAGGGCACGAAGAAGAAGAGAAGTAGGTGACTAGAATTGGTACTGAACAAGAACATAACTTTGAACAGAGTGAACAATTTTTTTATTGATTTTATAGTGTATAAACACTTAACGAAATCATAAAGATTTTATAATGTCCCAAAAGTCAAACAGTCTATAAGAGTTTTTCGTTGAGCGTGATTAGGATCCGATGGTGTAGTGTTCAACGCAGCCCCGTACCAATTGGATGGCCACGTGTTCAAATCCCACTCGGCTCTTTACTTTTGGGACATTATAAAAGTGAACGATTTGAGCCATCTCAAATCCGTCCGAACTGAAATGTATAAACTCGCAACTTAAAACGTCGAGAGGCTCAATAAATAAGAGAGAACGCGAGAAAAACTGGTGCATATAAAGTCTGAGCTCGTAAAGCCGGAAGTCCGGCGTCCGCAGCATCCGACTGCCTGTTACTGAAAGCCTTTTAGTTCAATTTAGCGTAAAAAGAGACTCGACCGCCCTGTTCCTGTGTTTTATGCCACTCGGAAAATTGCTCCCATCTTGAGTTTTCATTGACATTTTTAAAACCAGTACCTACCTAAAAACAATAATTATATCTTCCAAAAAAATTACTTTAATATTTTTTTGGTCTTCAAAGATACGAAACTAACACGATGACATAATTTTACAGTTTGGTAATGATGTTTGTTTTTCGACGCAGTCTTCTTTGTTATGTTATGGTAAATGAAAAATAACTTTGAATAAAAATTTAGCTTTAGTGTTTTTGACGTGACAACGTCTTAAAATTCGATGGAGCCGGCTGCACCCACGAAAAAACATGACTCATGTGGCGTTACCTCGCTCTGAGGCGTTTCATATAAGGCTTGAAGTACAAGTGAGAGCGCGGAACGAGCGACAAAGAGGCACAATCGGCCTCCGCTTTCGGCAGCGTTCGACATCTGTGTATTTTCTTATGACATGTTCAACTATGTCACGTTCAACTATCGTCAGTAAACCGACTTTACAGACAATAGATTTTTTAAGCTTTAGTGTGTGCCCGCCTTAACCCTGTCTTACTAATGCTTTGTTATGCCACTTTGATGATCAAACAAAGCAATTCAATGGCCAAATTAGTTTACACAGCGACATAATGGATTGAACTACGCTTGTATCGGTAAATTCAATTGTTTGGCGATCAATGTTTGTATTTGAATATTGTACTTTAGCTGTAATATAGGGAAATAAAAAAACCGGTAAAAGCATTATAGTTTCAATCACAATCATCATCATCCAAACACGTGGTAACGTCTCAGCAAAGTTCAGGAAATACAAAAGAGGTGCACCGGCAGTGTGTAAGGTATTTTTCTCAATGTGTCTCAATATGCTCCTCTCTCATTAAGATTTTCTATCAACAGTATTCCATAAATCCTACTTTTCCGGATCGGAGCATGTTCAATAAATGCCTCTTTTTCATAGTATATCGTATGGTCTTTTCAGTCACACGTTCTGGTTGAAATTAATTAGTTTTTATTTAATTTGAAACTGAAATTCGTACAAAATACTGTAATTCATTAACATCTGAAACTAGTCGGATTAGTATAAAAAGTGGTTTTATTCAACTCTGCTTCCAAAACATTGGTGGCACCGTATATTCGTATCCCCCATGATTTATTTCTCGAAAACACTGCGGCGAAAAACTTCTAACCCATTTATCATGCTAAATTCCTGGACCAAACTTAGATACTATTTAGCCAATGCACAATAAACAGAACAATAACAGTAGCTATTAATAATCTCTGGCAGCCGGCCAAGTTGTAAAACGGTTGCCGAAGTACTCCGCCCAGCACCAGTTGTCGTCTTAGAGCCATAAGACAACTTGAGACGTTTAGTCGCCCCGCCTTTGTCGAAGGCAAACTTGCTAGTGGCTGGCGGCAAACTTGCTGTGGCTAGCTGATACTGGAGTCGGAAATATCGGGGCTGGAGTGCTCGCCATGTAAGATTGCGCGTGGGTTGAAGCAAAAACTAATGAAACTACTGATAAACTCACTAGTGTCAGCCGTAGACTACTTAGACTTAGACTTAGGCTTGTCATAAACAAAGACTAACATTTTTCATTCTACAAATTTCATTGTAGACAAAAAAACAGTCCTTATGAAGTCCTAAAGTTAATAAGTCCTTTTAAATCTGACCAATCACTCAGGCATGAGATAATTTTAAAAACAAAACACCGTCGGCATTACCTGTCATGCTTTAAAAAATTGGTTGGGGAAAATGCCTTTGAAATATATATGGGCGTTTTAAAAACACAACTTTTCTGATAAAACCTCAAGCTATATTGGTTTCGAAATCCCTTCATGATGCGAAAAATATTTTCGCGTTAGTTGTTTTCAAAATGGTTAAAAAAATCTCAATGCTATCAAATTGCATTGATTTCTAGCAAAGCCTCAACGTCAGTCATTGTTCAATTTTAATCCTCGAGTTTCGTGTGGATATTTGTGGTGGAACGGATTTGGGTAACATTCGGAACGCACACCTACATTGAACATAGCCGAATATTACTTTTTTATCCGACCAAAAATCAAGAGCTAATAAATATGATTAAATTGCTAATATTTTTTTCCACGAACCAGAAATCATAGCGTAGGACGGACAGACGTCATTGAGAAAATCGCGGGAATTCTTGGAAGTGTTTTATTACGTCAGAATCTTTCAAAGAACCTTACTAGCTTAAATATAACACTACGGTTATTTATAGATAGATAGATAAGTCTTTTTTTATTTTTTTATTTTTTTATTTATTTATTTATTTAATCTTAGACTCACAGTTACAATATTGTTTATCTTAAGCTATTCGATGTATTTTATACATTAACCAATTCGAATCTACATTATGTAAGCAGTAAAGTAAGTAGGTAGGTACAAAAAAAGTAATAATATTATCTTTCTAAAGTTATGTTCGGCGAACTAATTGAAATAGGTAGCATACAGCGTTGCCAACTCAACAACAGTAAATGTCGCTCTCATGCTGGTAAAAAGTCGCTAGATATCGCTAAATGAGTAAAATTGAAAAAGTCGCTAGAACTCGCTAGATTTTTTATCAATTAAAAAAGAATCTTCCCATTCTTTTTTATACTTTTGGCTATAAACTTTCTTCTTTACCGGTAATTCCATTCCACTTCCACTCCTTCTATGAAATCTGATATGGTCTGTTGACCATATCAGATTTCATAGAAGGAGTGAATGACGGATGAATAATAACAAAACCAAACATGAGAAAGGGATTCCCCTACTAGCACGATGATTGACGGTAGGTACTATACCTATGCCTTTTAGTCATTCTTGAGTTGGCAACAAATTAAGCTAAATAAACAAAACCGGATCTTATTTCAATGGAATAGAGTACTACATAATAGTATGTACCGAAGAAAACGATGGATATTCGTTTATTAGGTCAGTAATTATTTGATAAATACCACTATAAAAAAGTCGCTAAGAAAGTCGTTAAATTATTTTTGTCGCTAAAAGCCATCAAAATGTCGCTTTTCATGCGAAAATGTCGCTGAATCTAGTGACAAAGTCGCTAAATTGGCAACGCTGGTAGCATATCAGGTTATCTAACTAGCATGCTAAATTTGGTAGGTAGTATATGAAGTATTTAGTTTAGAAACTTACATTTAAAATCAAAAGGTGAAAAATAAGAATTAAAAACACAGATGAATCGCTAAGCAAGTGTGAGAATGTGTGTAAAAAGTGAAATTGAGTGAATGTGTAGTGTAGTGTGTGTGTCGTGGTGTGCATTGTTGATAATAATTTTAATAATGTTGTGCTATAATATACATGTAGTGTGAGTAGACAAACGCCCAACTTCATCCTGTCAGAAGGGGCAGGCGCAAGCGCAACTAGCGTAAACAAGAAACTGGTTTCTGCATAGTTTTTGTAGGGTCAGTTTACATGGTGGCGGGCGCATGTACCCAGATAATCAAATTTAGTGTTTTAAAAATCAGTTTTTTTAATTTTAAATTTTATTTTTTACTACCTGCATCCGATATGAGTGAGAGAGTGAGGCGTGTGAAGTGCTAATGAGTGAGGAAGAGTGAGTTACATGTTTTTGTATTTGCCTATTTGATGTTTTCTGTGGATACTCCTGCTAGTACCAGTCTCATAAGAGTCTGGGAATCACAGGAGTATCCGTTATGCATGTGACGTGTGAAGTGTTAATGAGTGAGGATGAGTGAGTTACATGTTTGTGTGCTTGATAGGTAGTTATTTGATGTTTGCTGTGGATACTCCTGCTAGTACCAGTCTCATGAGAGTCTGGGAATCACAGGAGTATCCGTTGTGCATGTGACGTGTGTAGTGTTAATGAGTGAGTTACATGTTTGTGTGCTTGATTAGAAATTATTTGATGTTTTCTGTGGATACTCCTGCTAGTACCAGTCTCGTAAGAGTCTGGGAATCACATTATTTATGGATTTTATAGTGTTTACTGGATGCTTAAGAAATATTTGAGATAACTCTTTATAGATTACCATGACACTCTAGCTAAGTAGGATACAGTCAGTTGATAGAGAGGTGCTGCAGAGAAAGGGCTCGACAATAGATCTTTCTAGAATGATGTAGTAGCAGTGGTTTCCAGCAATTACATTTTTAATATTGATGATGATGAGAGCGTCTGTCCAAACTGTGATAGTATATCTTTCTTTACTGTTATTTTCATGCATATAAGACAAAGAAAAAAGTTAATATCCTAAAAATACTAAACCAAATATTAAAAAAAAACTGCGCAATTAACATGGCAGCAAAGCTCACAATTAATTTAAGGCAAGGACTCTTTTTAGCTAATTTCGTAATGACTGGGCTACAAAAAAAACGTACCTACACTGTGCAATAAAAAGGAAAAACATGCGCTAATGAAAGACTGGTAGGTGTAAATCTGAGCTTAGTAGTAAAATAGTTTCTCTAAAGCTCCTACATTTTTAACGCTTTATAGTATTAGGTTTACATGTAGGTATGTATATGTAACTTGTATGTTTGTAACCGACATGATTTTGACCCACTTTAAACAGTCAGATTTCATTTAAACTTTTCAAATTGTTTTTATCTTATACCTTTAAACGAGACAATCTTGTATATATATATATATATTTAGGATCTCGGAAACTGAGCTAACGATTTTCATGAAATTAAGTATACAGAGGGTTTCGGGGGCGATAAATCGATCTAGCTAGGATTCATTTTCAGAAAATGAGTCTGTTTGTTAAAAAAAACTAAAAACATAAACTGAATATTATGTGACTGCTCCTGCCATCTATTGACGATTGTGAGCAACTAACTGCAAGCATGACCAGCAGATGGCGTTGTTCAGTAAGAATAAACCAGTAAAGATAATAATTATGACTCTTATGATTTCTTAAAAATACAAATTAACGAAAAAAATTCCGAGCGAAGCTCGGTTACCAACTAGTCTTATACCTTTAAAGGAGAAAATCTTGTATATTTATATATATATATATATATATTCAGAATCTCGGAAACTGAGCCAACGATTTTCATGAAATTAAGTATACAGAGGGTTTCGGGGGCGATAAATCGATCTAGCTAAGTTTCATTTTCAGATAAAACTCAGGTTAAAAGTTATTTTAATAATAAAAAATTTTAACGCCATCTCTTGCCGAGTAGTCGAAATCACGAATTGGTGTCACGGAGAATGCCAACTATTGAACTTCTACGTAAACACTCAAGACAAAAGTTTCGGAGATTTTCATGAAAATTAGTATGCAGAAGGTTTCGGGGGCGATTAATCGATTAATAAAGCTGTTAGTAAGATCGAAAAATATTATTAAAAAACCGAGCAAAGCTCGGGCATACCAGCTCGTATTTATTGATTTGAAATAAGACCAAACTAAGAAAATCAAATAAACGACGAGATTTTTTTTTTTGACAATTTTGTTCGAATTTATAAAATCTTTTTTTTTTTTTTAATACGAGATACATAACAAAACAGTCCTTTGCATCTATTGTAGATGATACAGACAGCGTCAAGGGAAACTGGTGATTACTTAAATCCATTTGCGGAATGCTTTAGTGCATGGGACAGGATTTAAGATGGAATAGCCTTGCCCAGCACTTATACCATCCTGACAGCTTAGTCGGCCTAATCCACAAGGAAAGATATTGGTCAATACGACGTGTAGAGCTGACTAAGCTATGGAATTCCTCACGATGTTTTCCTTTACCGTTACAGCATATCTATAAATAATAATATTATGATGTAATGCAAATTATCCAACAGATGCTATAGATAGTGCAATTCACGAAGACGCGGGTGCGGGGAGTTTGCTCCGAGCGGCAGTCGCGAGCCGTAGTCTATTCATTGTAGTGTGCGTGTGCACTCATAGGTTATTAGTGTGTACCGATAACACTCAAACATTGACGGAAGCTTGCACACATATACTATAAACGGTTAGGAGGAATAGTGGGGCGCGCCTTCGTGGATTGCACTATCTATAGATGATTAATGAAAACAATGAGCCTACTCGTATTGTCAAACTGTCTTTATATAATGTGTCTTCTTTTTATGTGTCGTGTCTTTATTTGACAATAAACTTGTTTTATATGGTACTAGTGGCCGCCCGCGGCTTCGCTCGCCCGTTCCCGTAACACCCCGTTCCCGTTGCTTTTTCGGGATAAAAAGTATCCTATGTCCTTCTCCCGGTTCTAAGCTACCTCCCCACTAATTTCCTGTAACTAACACGACTTTCTTTCATAAATAATAGATGTGCTTATTAGGTACTGCTAAATAGCAAAAGCCGTATCCTATTAGATCTAATGTGGTTTTCATGGGGGCAAATATTAATTTGCGAAATTCCATCAGTTTAAACAAAGCTCGCCGATAATGAGAATTGCTATTACAAACTGTTTATTGGAACTACCCTCAATAGAATGAAATTTCCTGTTTTCATAAACACGTTTAATTAATCCACTAGCGTTCTATTAAAATTACTTTACAGACTAAAACAGTGAACTTACTAAGCTGTATTCTACGTACAGAGCTGTATTTTGATTAGGTCTCTATTTAGTTTTTTAAGCGATAATTTTAGTAAAAACTACTAGTTAACTAGCCAAAACTATATGGCAACACTGAGGCTATCGGGTGCTATAGCAAAATAAACCAAATTGTTCATACTTACACGATAGTAATATCCCCGATTGTTTTAGACAACTAGCTGTTGGAACAAGCATAAGGCCCACCTGATGTTTGGTGGCCTCGCCTGTAACAAGGCATTGCCTCGTAGGTCACGCACATCAGGAACATGCCCCACGATGCACTGCCCTGCTTCCATCAACTTGATGCAAACAGATATTCAGCCTCACGTGCCAGTAATTTCACCGGCACCCACACCCTATAAATCGAAACACAGCAATTAAATTTCATAGTTGTACCGTAAAAAAACTGTTCGTTTACTAAACAAACTCAATTTGTCGAACACAATGTGTGGAGTTGAGTAGATTTGTAAATTACAAAGATAACATAATTATGTATTTTCAAAATTTATGAAATATTTAATTTCCATGATAAGTTTAATTTAGTTTTACCGCAAATAAGCTGTCCTATTTAAACTATACCGTGAATAACACGAAATAAACATAGACAATTCTACAACAAAAACTAAAGGAATTAAAGTAATTATATATGGAGGTCAAAAGGACCCCTTCCTTTCCAAGTATATAGTGCCTAATTACCTACTTCAGAGCAAGTTGTTAACTTCTGTAGTGACAAAGGTAACTAGCGGGGTTCTGTTTAGTAGTTCAAAATTACAACATAATTTGGTCGGTTATTTCTCAAATGTAGACGCTTTATTTATGTTAATGTAACTATTTAGATTATTTCTTTTAGGGATGGTTGCACGGAATGCTTATTGACAAACGCTACTTGAAAATGTTAATAAAATGAGTTGATCTTTGCTTGAAAATGCTTCGTTATTAGAGCCATAAACGACCAATATAAATAATACTTTAAATAAAATGCTTACACAAAAAGAAGTTGGCATGTGACAAAATAATGACAATAATTTAGGTTCGAATAAGTTAATGTATAAAATGTTAAGAATATAATAAATAAACATAAACATAACGAAACTTATTCAAAGATACCTTATTTTTATTACGTTAATTTAGGAATCAACCTGACTGAAATCACCTAATAAATAAACTTTACAACCCTTCCCAAGAGGCAACAAAGCACCTCTAGCCTACCATTTTCAGAATGACCCGATTTAATCACAATTAAGTCGGCTAAGGTATTTAACGAAATTGTCAATTTCAATTGAAAATTCCTTTGAATTTCTCTTCATTTCGCTCGCTCCCGAAGGCAAATACAGCAAATTCCTTTGTGATTTCCACGGACAGAGACAAAGCGGAGTTATAGATACATTAGGAATTCAAATTATCCACGCCGTGAACCTGGTCTACATTGCAAAGTGATTAGGGTTTCTGAACCGGTATTATTCGTCTTCGACTCAAAGTTCTTGGAAACCAAACTTTGTGAACCTAAATTATCAATAGTACTTAGAAATCAGATTTATTAGACAAGTTACAGGAATAGATTGGCGAGGTCTATCTTAGTAATTCTGTGAAAACCACTAGAGCTTATCAGAACATTTAAACAGATTTATAAAAACACATTTTCCATTCAGCAGTACATAAAATTAATCTAGATCTTTTGATAATTTTAATAATTATTTAGTGAGTTTTTGACTGGGGTCTCGGCTCAGATGGAAGTAGCTATGCCTTCTGCGCCGTAGGTCGTGGGTTCGATCCTCACAGAGAAAAAATATTTGTGTGTGAAGTATTATAATATCCGTTATCTGGTTATGATAGTACAAGCCCTGCTTAATTTGGGGCTAGATAGTGTTGTGTGGATTGTACATATTATTTATTTATGTATTCCTAGGTCCATTATTTAAAAACATTCTAAACACTGCTATGATATTATCATGACGGAAAAAACTACATTCTCAAATTGAAGTGGTAGGTAAATTGTGGATGATGATGATGATAATATTTAAAGGAGAACCATATAATTTGTAATAATTGTCCCAATGTGGAAGCTGAACCTTCGATACACGACCACAAATTACGTAAGTGCCACAAGGTTGACCAATTTCGAGCCCAAAATCGGTTAGCCTATGTTTACTTTAATAACAGCTAGCTCACTCCATGTTACTTCAATATCTTTTGGGTTGTTCTATTCATACTCATATTTACTTGAGGTGCTGCATAATAGGCAAGATAGACAGTTGTATACCTGAGTATAAGAGTGCGCTATTCATTTTTCAGGCCACAAAAAAACTTGTTGTGAAACGATAAGCAAGCGATAAAAAAACGACATAGGTACTGCGTTTTCGGGTACTCCTGTTTATTTTACCTGAAATTACGTATTTAAAATACTTGGATTAAGAATACGATTGTTGAGTACCGATGCAGTGGTTGCATACCTGCAACCATGCATGTGGCATTACCATGTCCAGGAGAATTCCAAATGAATCATCTGCTTACGTAGTCAGCTACATCAAAGTCACCAACTTATCGGTTCTATTGAGCGTAGGAACTAAATATCGACATTTAATTTTATCTTACTGCAGTAACTATCTTTTGTTTCACATTTTCACGATAGAGGCGCCCTTCTTGTCTGAACAGAGTTTGCGGCACTTTACGTAGGATTGGAAAATAAACTAGAAGTGAGTCAGCTGTTCCTTACCTCGGTTGGAAACGAACGTGATTGGATAACATAATGGGAACAAAGGAAAATGCAGACAGTAACGTGAGATAGCTACTGTTAATGAGATTTCCACGAGTCTTATTATGATAATAATCTTTTATCTATTGTTTGTTATTTATTATTCGCTCTATCAAAATAATAAAGAAAGCGGTAGAATTACGAAGGGCGGAAAATTAACGGTTGTTATTAGTATCTGATTTTGATCTGATAATATTTTTGATAATATAGTTACTTGATACGACAAATAAGTATTCGATTCCATCAAGGCAAACAAACATTTTTATATAGCAAAAACAGTCACGGTATCTGATTTATGAGGATCAATGATGGTATCCTTTATGTAAATGAGTTTATCCTTTATGTAACTACCTAAATTTAGCTTTGCAAAGTATCATAGTTTTAAGGTGTTCTGTTTTTTATATTTCAAGCGAATAAACATTTCATTTCAATTACATGCTCTAGAGTTTTCCTTAATTTTAATTGCGTCAACGTTTGGTAGATGGCGCTGAATAAAAATATCCACCTACTTACATTTTATTTTGTGACTTGTATACAAATGAAACATCCACCTTAGTACATTTTATTTTGTTGTGAATGTACTTTTTGTTGCCATGTCTAGCAGACGAGATTTATGATAATTATGATTTTAATTTACTCCAAAGCATTAATATTTGCTGCATTAATAAACTAAGCACGCCTGAAACCATTACGATATTAAAACCGCAAGCATCGCGTGCAAATGCAGAAAGTCTAATGTGATAATATCGGTGGCGGCATTGCAAACTCATTTGCTCGATAAAGTGGAAAAAGTCCATGTAAAGTGTGAAAAGTACTTTTTACTCGCGCAATATTGTAATGGCATGCCTGTAATTGTACTAGCATTAGTACGTATATGGTTTGCGAGTTTTACTGACATAAAGGTAACGTAAGACTGTGATACTCAATACTCAATACATTTATTGCATAAACATGGTTTAGTTTAAGTACATACATAGTTCTTAGGTGTAAGTCAGTATCACATGGACCCTGTGTATATGATAGGGTAAAGCAACATGGAGGTAGGCCGAGGCTTATACACAGTAGTTGGTACATATATATTATTATAGATTGAGAAATTCCAGGAATTATAATGTAGATAGTTTGTTACTTTATTTTAAATTAATAAGCTTGGTAAAACAGATTAAACGAGTGATCATCATCATCATCAGCGTGAACGTCAAAAAATGCATCCATAGACCTTTTACGATGTTCACAATGTCAGTTACCTATTGTAAGAAAAGTAGTAGGCAACAAATATTGCACATCGGCTAATTCCGGCTTCATAGAGCGTAGTGTGCGTCAGAAAGAGATAGCGCTCTACGAAAGCAGAAAAGCCGATGTGATAATATTTATATTGCCTACAACCGTAAGTACTTATATGAGTACCTGCATGTAAAGGTCTGCGCACATCTATAGGCGATGGCGATCAGTCCAATATCGCTGTCATATTTGATAGCGTTGCACTTAGTACGAGAAAGCACTAGTGCATGGTCTAGTGGTAGCGACCCCGACTACCGACCCTAAGGTTGTGGGTTCAAATCCAGCCGTGCACCAATAAGTTTTACTGTCTGAAAATTTATTTGCACTATGCCAGTACTCTCAAACAATGAAGGAAAACATCGTGAGGAAACCGACGTAAACCGTAAAAGATCAAAAAACATGTGTCAAGTGCACGAAAGAAGTCTCTTTGAGGCGCACTTAAAATCCTTACACCACACTGGTTTAAACTAACCAATGACACGATGAGACGAAGAATTAAGTACAGTTTTCATCACTGTGCTCATTCTGGAAGCTTGCTA
This sequence comes from Thera obeliscata, assembly GCA_947578465.1. Lineage (NCBI taxonomy): Eukaryota > Metazoa > Arthropoda > Insecta > Lepidoptera > Geometridae > Thera > Thera obeliscata. The sequence goes on along the minus strand of OX387928.1, from coordinate 9,026,106 downwards.
AGTTCAACTACGCAACTATTAGGAAACTTTGTAATGGACCCGTTTCACGACACATTACTAACTATATTATAATACCGGCCTTAGGAAGTTTAATATTCCAGTCCCAATTTAACTAGCTTAGGATAGGACAAAGTTACATTACACGTAAAATGAAGACGTTAAAACAATAGGCCTAGTAACGATTTTACTTATACTACTTGGTGATGGAACTAGCAGATGGCCCAGTGATAACCTACATCTGTACAATAAATGTATCTGATTTCCGGTATAACAAAGCATTGCTTTATAGGGCACGCATATTGGATCGTGCCCTAAGATTGATACTCTGCCGTGCGTCTATAAACTTGTATTGTGTTCTTATTATCAGCTATCTGGTTCCCATCATACAAGCTTTGCTTAGTTTGAGACTTGTCAGTGTTATCTGGATGGAGACGCACCAATATAATATTAAAACATAATTTTGCATCGTAGGGCACGTTCCTGACTTTCGTGACCTATGAAGCATTGATTGTTATAAGCGATGGTTACCACTTATCCGGCTGCTTATTCCATCAGCTGGTTGCATAAAAAATGTTGCTAAAAATATACCATTCCCCAAAATACAACAGACGTTTTCTTACTCGAAATGCGAAATCTTGTTTAGCGCAAGTGTGAAATCAAAGTTGTAGAAACGTTGTGTCTCGTTGCTATCGTTTTATGGAAGCGTATGTGAGAATGTGCTCGGGGACGTGAGGGGAATCCGCTGCCTTATCGCATTACACGTCGGGACAATGCTGTGGAATAAGCCTAGCACTACCGGGAAGGTCTATGCTGCGCGACACTAGAATAATAAAGAATTTTGGTCTGGACTTACTACCTGTCCGAGGAATACCAACGCAAAGCAACATCAAGCTGAGTTCGATACCATTTTGTGACGTCATCGTGGGATTAAGAGACATCATTTTCAATGTATCTATTACTATGTATTCTTCCATCACCTCACAAGAATCACTTTGAAATAGCAATGAAGGCCATAACAACACTTCTTTCTCACTTCTTATATTATGTTAATATGTGTTTCGTTTGTTATTTGCCCAAAAATGTTCGTGTTTCTTTATATCTACCGTGTGGCGTCATCAATAAATACGTTTTCTTTCTTTCTTTCTTTTCAAATAATACAACACATTAAATTAATTTGTTCTCTAGGTCCATCAGTGTAAATATTTCCACTGACACCTTCAACAACTAATTCTTTTAATGTGTTGGATACTTTGCGTTGGTATAATCCTCAGACAAGTAGTTAGTCCAGACCAAAACTTTTATAAATTGAAGGTGTCAATAGAAATATTTAAACTGATGATATAAATTGTCTAAGAAACTGATGGATCTCTTCAATTGTGAAACCTCTCTCACTGACATAGACAGCGCGTAGGTTCATTTCCATTTGGGTTTTGAAGTGATGGGCTGGGTTGAGAGGATTGGCGGTCGTCAGCAAACGGTTGTCAGGTAAAGCTTTGCATGGTCCTTTGACTATAAATTAGGATAAATAATATGCAATTTTGTTGGGGACTTTCCAGTTGCATTATTTTGAAGTTCGATACCCATATTTACACGTAGACCGCACTGTCTCAATATACCTCACCTAATGATCTAACGATGTATCAGATACCTTTTATCAGATGGTGGTCATGAACCAATATTATATAAATGTGTCCGTAATGCTTTTAAATTGAGAAGGACAACGTGTCATATGGTGATTAGTGAAACGTCAATTATCGCTGTCATGTTTGACAGTATTTCACTGCCACAAAGAACCTTTAGATATGCGCAAGGCTTAAAATGTTATTGAAACCAGTTTATATTATTACAGTCTTGTCTATTTCATTTTGCTTTCATTCGTTTCACAGTAGCTCACCTTAAAAGGAGTGCATCGCAAAAATCGTGCAACATTCTGTTTGTACTATAGATCAATACTGCGAGGAGATGTTTACGGAAACAAGCTAATGGATAGGATAGGAATATTTACAATTGAGAAAAGTATTTTAGAAAATAAATAGAATCGTATATGTATATAATAGTATGGTCGGTCCTGAGTAGGCTGGAAAGAGACAAACTAGTCACATTAGTAGTCATGCGAGATTTAATTTTGACATTTTAACGTTGTGCCTATTCTTAAAAAAATCTTATGCTGAAATCAAAGTCAAAATAGAAACGGCCTGTATACAGTAAATGACTTAGTTAGAAGACTTTATCTAAATATATAAAACTCTTTCGTTACTGACTGACTGACTGACTGACTGACTGACTGACTGACAATCAACGCACAGCCTAAACCGTTAGTCCTAGAAGCATGAAACTTGGAGGGTATGTTCCTCTTATAACGTAGAGGTGTACTAAGAAGGGAAATCGGAAAATTATTTCCCGAAGAGGAGAAAAAGGGGAAAAATGGTTTAAAGAAAAATCAACGCACAGCCTAAACCATTAGTCCTAGAAGCATGAAACTTGGAAGATGTGTTGCTCTTATAGAGCAAAGGTGCATCTAAATATATAAAACTCTTTCGTTACTGACTGACTGACTGACTGACTGACTGACTGACTGACAATCAACGCACAGCCTAAACCGTTAGTCCTAGAAGCATGAAACTTGGAGGGTATGTTCCTCTTATAACGTAGAGGTGTACTAAGAAGGGAAATCGGAAAATTATTTCCCGAAGAGGAGAAAAAGGGGAAAAATGGTTTAAAGAAAAATCAACGCACAGCCTAAACCATTAGTCCTAGAAGCATGAAACTTGGAAGATGTGTTGCTCTTATAGAGCAAAGGTGCATTAAGAAAGAAAATTGGAAAATTATTTACCTAAAAGAAGAAAAAAAAGGAAAAAAGTTTCATGAAAATTCACAAAAAAATTGCTTTACAAAATACGCAAAAAATACAGTAAAAAAAAATCTGCTACCGCAGCATCTGTCACCAAATTTGAATACACACAAAAGTTTACATTAACCCCACCGTAACCACTAAGACAAAATCGCGGAAAACACCTATCGTACCGAAACTAAACACCGCACCGCTTCGAAAAACGGCTAAAGTACATGCTCAAAACTATGGTAACCAGCTGGTCATGTCAAATTAAAAAAATCTGATTCGATTATACACCAACACGCAGACGAAACCCTAAATTAGCCACTAATATAACATAAAATCACAAGAAATTGCTTTACAAAATACGCAAAAAAAACCATTAAAAAATTTTCAGCTACCGCAGCATATGTCACCAGGTTTGAATACACACAAAGGTTTACAAAAAAACCAATGATAACCACTTAGACAAAATTGCGGGAATCATCTATCATACTTAAACTAAACACCGCTGAAAAAAATCGGGTACAACAGCACCTGTCTTCAAATTCAAATACACTCTAAAGTACATGCTCAAAACTATAGTAACCAGCAGTTGGTCATGTCAAATTAAAAATTCAGATTCGATTATACACCAACATGCATACGAAACCCCAAATAAGCCACTAATATAACAAAAAATTAATTACAGCAGACATTAATTGACCTCGTATGTACTGATTTACGAGTTAGAGATGTGTTAGTCGAGCCCATAGGTAATTTATATGGTCATGCTTTCATAACCTGTGAGCTGAATGTAAAAAGAGAAAAAATTGAGCCTCATAGAATAACTTACAGACCGTTTAATGATATCGTTTCTAATTTATTTAATGAAGACTTGCAAACTATTAGTTGGGATTCTGTTACGACGCTGCATGATGTAAATAATATGGTAGAATATTTTAACTGCTGTGTTGTGTCACTATTCAATTTACATGCCCCAGTCAAAACAACCTTAATTAAGTCAAATTCCTACCCATGGATAACTGACACAATTAAACTGATGATGAAGTTGAGAGATGAATCTCTAGCCGATTTTCATAAAAATAAATCAGTTGGCAAACGAGAATATTATAAGTCACTTAAAACTTTAGTCAATGTATCTATTTATCACGAAAAAGTAGCATATTTTAAATTTAACATCAATAATAAAATAAAAGACTCAAAAATATTATGGAAAAATCTTAAAACAACTATATTACCTTCTAAAAAACAAGTATGTTTACCAGATAATTTTACAGACCCGGATATAATTAACGATCATTTCTTGAATATTCCTGGTAATTCATCTATTAGTATATCCCAATTGATGCTTTTTGAGCACAATAGATTCACAAATACAGTTTTCAGTCTCAGTACCGTGGGCTATGATTTCATCATGAAAGTAATAACTAAACTTAAAAGTAATGCTGAGGGTAACGATCACACAACTCTTAAAATGTTGATCATGACGTTCCCGCAATCTCTGGACGCTCTGATCCATATGGTAAATGCATCTATATCCACTTCAACATTTCCGGACGAGTGGAAAGTTGCGATCGTACGCCCACTACCGAAAAAAGATAACCCAACCGAAGTTAAAGATCTGAGACCCATCAGTATACTCCCTTGTATCTCAAAAATACTTGAAAAAGTGGTAAGTTATCAGTTAACAGAGTATCTAGAAGAGAACCACATTCTGCCTGATGTACAGTCGGGATTTAGGCAGGGAAGGAGTACGTCTACTGCCCTCTTAGACGTGACTGACAATATTTTATGCGCTCAAGACCAAGGATTGTGTACTATTTTAGTTCTTCTGGATTTTTCCAGGGCGTTTGATGCCATAAATACAACGCTTTTGCTGTCCAAACTAAGTTACTACGGCTTTGACCGATCTACTGTTGGCTGGTTCGATAGCTATCTAAGTAATCGTCACCAGTATGTGGAATTGAGTTTGGGTAATGGAACGTCTAAATGTTCAAGGAAAGTACCAGTGTACAGAGGGGTGCCCCAGGGATCTATCCTAGGACCAACTCTTTTTAGCCTTTACTGTGCAGATCTGGTTGGATGTATTAAATCTTGTGGGTACCACATATACGCTGATGACGTGCAGGTGTATCTCTCTTTCAAACCATCTGACGTTGACCATGCTATCTCACTTATTTCTGATGACCTAAATAGGATTGCGGAATGGTCGGATAGGAATAGCTTGGTTTTAAATGCGTCTAAAACAAAATATTTAGTTTGTGGGAGTACCCACCAGATTGAAAAACTTGACCACTTTCATTTAACAATATTGGGTAAACCCATAGAGCGGGTGTTCGAGGCTCGTAACTTAGGATTGCACCTAGATTCAAATCTGAGATTTGAAACCCACATAGCCGACAGTGTGCGTAGTTGTTTCTATAGACTAAAGGTGTTATACAGAATTAGGCCTTATCTCAGCGAAGAACTCCGGCTCAGGTTGGTGGAGTCTCTGGTGCTCTCTAAACTGAACTACGTCGACACGGTGTTTGGACCTCGCCTCCTCGCACGAACTCAAAAACTTATCCAAAGGGTACAAAACGCGTGCGCTAGGTTCTGTTTCGCAATTCCGTCCAGAGGTCATGTGACTCCGTTTTTAAATAGTCATTTTGTACTTAAAATGAAATCCCGCCGTAAACTGCACTTGGCATGTCTCTTATTCGGTGTTATAAATGGAAAGACGCCAGCTTACTTATATGATAAGCTCATGTGGATGGCAAATCACCAAACCCGTGGTAGGCGGTGCGCACCAGAACTTTCCACACAGCGTCATAAAACTGCAGCGTTTCGAGGTAGCTTTCGATACGCAGCCACTAAGTGTTGGAACAACATCCCTCCTCCGATCAGAACCTTAAAAACAATCGGTTGTCTGTAAAGTCGGTTTACTGACGATAGTTGAACGTGATAACGTCATAAGAAAATACTCGCGGACTCGCGGACTCGGACTCGGACTCGGACTCGGACTCGAACTCTCGGACCCCCTCCGGACCCTCATTTACCCTTACCCTCATTTACCCTTACCCATTACCCGACCTGGGCTCGGGCTCAGGTAAATGGAACGACGAAACGACGTAACGACGCATGAGTCATGTTTTTTCGTGCGTGCAGCCGGCTCCATCGATTTATAAGACGTTATCACGTCAAAAATATGAATGGCTTTAGGACTGGTCTTAAGCGTTTTTTACTTGAAGAGCAAATGAAACGAGAGGGTTTTAACAATGACGCCTCCATTATCTGATATGTTTCTAAGTACCTAATATTATAAAATGTTATGATTAAAATAAAATAAAAAAAATTATAGGAAGCTATTTTTCAAAGAATTTTTTATTTTTCACAATTGTTCACATCACAATCACAATTTTTTTTTTATTTTTACTTTTTTTTTTTTTTTTTATTAATATTATTTATCAGGCCATAGCATCCACTTTTTTATCTTATGTTCCTGCTGTTTTTTTTTTTTTTTTTTTTTTAACCTGTTTATTTATTTATTTATTTGTTTATTAGGTACACAAAACAGAGCACAATCGATAATTTACAGGCATAAATATTATTAAATTATGAGCTAGACAGTACCCCAAAACATGCGTACACAGAATGCATAGAACAGGAAAGTTATGTAGATAGCGTGTAACCAGGCTTAACTAGTAGTAGGTGATTAAAGTTAACATTTACTTGGAACTTAGGTGTACTAATACAATTATTTTATTACAGTAAGTGCACACACTTCGAGTTAAGACTCGAAGAGAGTGCAGAATTAATTAACTAACTAATTTGAGTTTTCGGCACACTCTAATGAAAGAGTGGCCAAAGCTGAATTCTTAAATTTATTTTGATTATTGTTAAAGATATCAATTTTATCACTGTATTTAATCAATAAATCGTTAAATAGGCGACACATTCTGACAACGGGGTTATAATAGGAGGTGTTGTTTGAATGGACTTGTAGGGCGAAAGTGTTCTGAAAGGGTTGCCGAGGTCTAGGCTTTATATTTAGATTAATAAGATAGAGTAAGCAAGGAGAGTCGATATGCGAGTGGATAATTTTGAAAAGATACAGTAGATCATGATATTTGCGACGATTTTCTAATGACATTAAATGAAAATGATGGAGCTTTGCAGTATAGTTAGGCAATTTTCTATTAAGACCACATCTGTAACTTAAAATATTCAGAAACTTTTTCTGGACCCTCTCAATCCGGTCAACGTGAATATTGTAGTAGGGAGACCAAACAACGTCGTTGTACTCTAAAATAGTTCGCACTAAGGAGCAATAGAGGTAAATAAAACTTTTTGGATTCCTGAAATCTTTTGTAGTTCTTGATATAAAGCCAAGAATTTTTGTACTCCTAGATATAACCTGATCATAGTGCGCACGAAATGATAGCTTTTCATCGAATAAAACGCCAAGATCTCTAACAATGGATTTCCTTTCAAGATTTTGCCCCTTCAAGTTATAATTATATATAATTCTATGTGTTTTCTTGGTGATAGTAATGACACAGCACTTTTTTACATTTATAAACATGTTGTTCATCTCGCACCAATGCTGGACAACGTCCAAGTCTGTCTGAAGTTGCAAAGAATCGTTGAGGTCATTAATGGTATGATAAACTTTCAAGTCGTCCGCATACAATAAGCAAGGGCAAGATAGACGTTCAACGAGGTCATTAATAAATGCAATAAAAAGAAGTGGCCCAAGATGTGAACCTTGCGGGACGCCAGATGTAACAGCAGCAGGTGTCGAGATAAACCCCTTAATAGCAACCAATTGACTTCTTCTATGCAGGTAAGACTCAATCCAACGCAGCAAGCTTCCATGAATGCCGAAAAAAGACTCAAGTTTGGCACATAGGATGTAATGATTCACCTTATCAAATGCTTTTGAGAAGTCAGTATAGATACTGTCGACCTGTTTGGTTTTTGCAAAAGCTCCACAGAGATAGTTTTTGTATTCCAGTAGGTTAGAGGTCGTTGATCGATTTCTAACAAAGCCATGTTGTCTAGGAGATAAGAGAGGCTGAATATGGTGGTATAATGAATCGTAAACTAAAGACTCAAAAAGCTTACCAAAACAAGACAAAATGCTTATAGGGCGGTAATTCTCACATAGCGATTTGTCGCCGGATTTGTATATAGGTATAATATGAGCGGTTTTCCAAATACATGGGAAGACACCAGCCTGAAGGGATGCATTAAATAACAGACAAAGAGGCACACTTAATTGCTTACAGCATTTCTTTATAAGTACGGGGGGAATGCCATCAGGTCCAGCACCTTTACTTGACTCTAATCGTAAGATTTTACGCATTACTTCTTCTTGGGTGATTGAGATATTGTGCAAAATAATACTGCTACGTGACGGTGCTGACCTTACATCATATGAGTTAAAACTTTGTGGAGCCTCGAATACCGAGTTAAAGTAGTTAGAAAAGAGCTCACATATACCCTTGCGGTCCGAGGAGATAAGATTGCCAAACTTCATCGTTTGTGGGAGCCCACTCGAGGACTTTTTGGCATTGATAAAGCGCCAGAAACTTTTAATATTGGTATCAAGTGAAGATTCCACGGACGATATAAAGTCATTATAGTCAGTATGGATGAGCTTCTTACATCTACTTCGGAACATAGCAAAGGTATCATAGTCACGAGGATTTTGGAACAGTTTAAAACGATGATGATATTTTAGCTTATCTTCAAGGCTATGTTTTAGTGCTGGAGAGAACCATCGAGGATACATATATGAATCATCTCTGGTTAAAGGAGTGTGTTTTGAAATAATTGAATTAAGTTTTTCGTAGAAATTTGAAATCATTACATTTATATCAGTAGAGCCAAGAACATTGCGCCAATCAACAGCCTCAATATCCAAGGCAAGATCCATAAAATTACATTTAAAAAAGTTAAGGCGTTTCTGCTTCTTGCTTTTAAATAATTGAGGATTTTTATTTACAAAGCCAATATCGACAACTAACGCTGGATGGTGTTTATCCATTTTACTCATTGGCGCGGCACCGTAAACTTGTAAAGTATTGAGTGAGGAGAGAACTAGGTCGAGGTATCGGTTATTAGCATTTGGTATGTTGTTGAACTGAGTCAAACTGCACAATGTCATGGTATCAAACAGGAAATCAGCTTTATGGCTGTGAGGTAGGCTAGGGGTCATAACATTGCAATTAGAAGATTTAGACCAATCGATTTCTGGAATGTTAAAGTCTCCCAAACAGATAAATTCATCACAGTCGCGAGATTTAATTATAATGTTCTGACAATTCGTAAAGAAGCTATCAACACTCTCCCTCGGCAAATCAGGGGGAAGGTAACACAGGCAGATATTAACAGTTTTAGCATTCAAAGAGTTAGGAAGAACACTAATCCACAGATCTTCAGCATCGCTATCCCAGGATGATTGACGGATAAAGCAAATATGTTTTTTAACTGCTATGAGAACACCCCCGCCTGTAGATTTACGACTGCTTAATTCATTTCGGTCTCGTCTCACAACATTATAACGCGTGTCAAAAAGTTCGCCATCATAGAAACTGTCATCCAAATTCGTTTCAGTAACACAGATAATATCATAGTCGCTATTTAATACATTAAGAAAGAAATCTTTAATTTTGGAGCGAATACGGTTAACATTTTGATAGAACATTAACATCATAAAACAAAACACTAGAACAAACTAATTAAAATCAAACCAGGAAGTAATTTTATAAACTAAACTGTATCTACCTAAGCCAGTTTGTTTAGAACATCCACATTTTTGATGAGGACGCAGCCCGAAGCGTCATCCTTGCGCATGTAGACACGGCCATACTTCACCCAAACAAATTTATATTTCTTTTCTTTGGCCATTTTTCTCGCTGCAGCGTGTAGGACCTTGCAATCTGGAGACAAATGCTCGTTCACATAAATTGGACGTCTTTCGACAGGCAGCCCCAGATGTGTAGTATTAAGTGGGCAATCCGTGTTCATCTTGTTAAAGCGGAGGCAGGCTGACAGAACGTCATCTCTAAGACGAGGATTGATTAGCGACACAAGTATGTTTCGCGGACGATCCGAGGAAGCATTCATTTTTGCCACCCGACGGCAGGAGTGAATCTGGTAATCTTCCATTGGCAACTTGATAGCTTTGCATAAGTTGCGGAATAAAGTGAGTGTGTTTTCGTTGCGACTTTCAGGTACAGCCTGAATTTCCAGATTTTGGTTGCGTGTCATCTTTTCTATAGACGATAGGCGATTACCAAGTGCGCAAAGCTCACCCTGCATGCGCAAATTCGCAGCTTCCAAGTCCTTAATCTTTTGAGATTTGTTTTCAAGTTCACGTTTCATAGAGGTTTGTTCTTCGCAAATGAAGTTCGTAGTGGTTGTAAAGTCATCCTTCAAAGTCTGAACGGTAACATTTATCTCGGTATGAATGAGTTTTTTGACATCTTCTTTGAGGTTAGTTCTGAAATTCTCCATAAAAGCTCGTAAAGAGCTATTTAGCTTTTGGTCTAGTAAGCTACCGATTTTGTCCATAGTGACCGTGTCTTCAGTTGGTGTAGGAGTAGGTAAGCAGAGCGGTTGATGGGCATTGGATCGCTCCAAGCTATAATCATAGGACATATTCATCGATTCATCATTTATAGGCACTTGTGCCTGTCGAACCGGCGTGTTTGTGTTCGATCTTGCGCGTTTTGTAATGTTACTACAAGATGGACAGGCCCATTTCATTCTAGCCTCAACGCTTATCGTAGCGAATTGCTCACCTGTTATACGTAGGCATTGTATGTGGTACTTCGTGCGACATTGGCTGCATTCCATAAAAGGTTCCAATTCTTGCAAATTAATATTGCACGCGTAGCAATTCATTGCTCTGACTTTTTGCTAGTAGAATAATTATGTGTAGCGAAAATTGGAGATATTTGTACTGCAAAAATTTTTCCGCTAGCTGGAATCGAACTGGGTTATTCAACGGGCGTGAAGATCTACGTCGGGCTAACGTGCCGCTGAGCCAACCTGACTGTTAAGTTCTCAGTCGAATTATTAGAACTGTTTGTTGAGTAGAGGTAATATTTCGCGCGTCACGGACAGGGCTCACAAGTTTTGTAAGACTACCCGCACTTTGCAAAAAATAAAAGTGTTTGTTGAAAACAAGTTAGATAATCACAAATAACTAGTAGATTTCGACACTGTGAAGCCGAAAAAGACAATGCACTTGTTAGATGGTTTGGAGGAGTAAAACTTTTTCACCGTTATATCACTGACTGGTACACTTTTACTATTATTTTGATTAAAATACGAGAGAGTAAAATCAAAACAGTACTGCTCTTTGGTTATGCGAATGAATGAAAAAAAAAAAAAAAAAAAAAAAAAAAAAAAAAAAAAAAAAAAAAAAAAAGAAAGAAAAAAATCTACTATCGTGGCTAAATTCTGTCTTTATTTAGCCACGATAGTAGATATGTATTTGTGTTTTTTACCTATAATATACCTGTAATATATATATAATCTGTCTATACCTGTAATATAATGTAATATCCTGTCTTATTATTATACCTGTCTATTTATATATTTATCACGGTATGCACTTTGTAATAAGCTATTGCTTAATTATTATTGTTTTTTAAATTTTTGTAATGATACCCTTAGATTCCGAGTGTTTGTGCGTTTGTCTGTCGTACGTCGTCACCTCACGGTTCAGCTGAAAATCAGCGTTGGATAGGTACCTGCCGACCTATTCAGCATATGCTGAGCTGAAACCTGTTGAGTGAACACAACATAATATAGCTCTTTAGGTGGATGGGTGGGTGCGCGGGACTTTTACCTAGTAGATAGCCAATTTTTCATAAGTACTCACCTTGTACCTATACCTTGTTTGTATTTAAGTTCTAGTTTGTTCTTTGTATCTGTGTTCATTCAATAAACTTTTTTCATTTCATTTTCATTTCATTTCATTTCATTTCATTTCATTTCATTTCATTTCATTTCATTTCATTTCATTTCAAAAATCACATAAAATAGCTTTACAAAATACGCAAAAAAAAACATTAAAAAATTTTCAGCTACCGCAGCATCTGTCACCAGGTTTGAATACACACAAAATTTTACAATAAAACCAAAGATAACCACTTAGACAAAATTGCGGGAATTATCTATCAAACTTAAACTAAACACCTCTGAAAGAAATCGGCTACAACAGCACTCGCCTTCAAATTCAAAGACACTCTAAAGTACATGCTCAAAACTATGGTAACCAGCAGTTGGTCATGTCAAATTAAAAATTCAGATTCGATTATACACCAACATGCATACGAAACCCCAAATAAGCCACTAATATAACATAAAATCACAAAAAATAGCTTTACAAAATACGCAAAAAAAACATTAAAAAATTTTCAGCTACCGCAGCATTTGTCACCAGGTTTTAATACACACAAATGTTTACAAAAAAACCGATGATAACCACCAAGACAAAATTGCGGGAATCATCTATCATACTTAAACTAAACACCGCTGAAAAAAAACAGCTACAACAGAACTCGCCTTCAAATTCAAATACACTCTAAAGTACATGCTCAAAACTATGGTAACCAGCAGTTGGTCATGTCAAATTAAAAATTCAGATTCGATTATACACCAACATGCATACGAAACCCCAAATAAGCCACTAATCTAAATATATAAAACTCTTTCGTTACTGACTGACTGACTGACTGACTGACTGACAATCAACGCACAGCCTAAACCTTAGTCCTAGAAGCATGAAACTTGGAGGGTATGTTCCTCTTATAACGTAGAGGTGTACTAAGAAAGGAAATCGGAAAATTATTTCCCGAAGAGGAGAAAAAGGGGAAAAATGGTTTAAAGAAAAATCAACGCACAGCCTAAACCATTAGTCCTAGAAGCATGAAACTTGGAAGATGTGTTGCTCTTATAGAGCAAAGGTGCATTAAGAAAGAAAATTGGAAAATTATTTACCTAAAAGAAGAAAAAATAGGAAAAAAGTTTCATGAAAATTCACAAAAAATTGCTTTACAAAATACGCAAAAAAACTGTTAAAAAAAAATCTGCTACCGCAGCATTTGTCACCAAATTTGAATACACACAAAAGTTTACATTAACCCCACCGTAACCACTAAGACAAAATCGCGGAAAACACCTATCGTACCGAAACTAAACACCGCACCGCTTCAAAAAACGGCTAAAGTACATGCTCAAAACTATGGTAACCAGCTGGTCATGTCAAATTAAAAAAATCTGATTCGATTATACACCAACACGCAGACGAAACCCTAAATTAGCCACTAATATAACATAAAATCACAAGAAATTGCTTTACAAAATACGCAAAAAAAACCATTAAAAAATTTTCAGCTACCGCAGCATTTGTCACCAGGTTTTAATACACACAAATGTTTACAAAAAAACCGATGATAACCACCAAGACAAAATTGCGGGAATCATCTATCATACTTAAACTAAACACCGCTGAAAAAAAACAGCTACAACAGAACTCGCCTTCAAATTCAAATACACTCTAAAGTACATGCTCAAAACTATGGTAACCAGCAGTTGGTCATGTCACAACAATAAATTCGACTGGAAATTATCCTACGATCACAAACACGAATGGAACATACATTGCGTTTAATGCAAGTTCATATTTGTTGAAGAGATTACTGATTAGAGATTACTCCAAGTTTATTTTAAATATAGATATCTAAACAATAGGCTGCCAACAAACCTGATGGAAAGTGAGGATGCAGCCTAAGAATGAGCATGCTAAGCCATAATCCTCCTGTTCACTCTTGTCTTTATAATTCCTAAATTAAAACGTTCAGGAAATACAGACGCCTGTAGCGAGTTCCACTCTTTGCAAATCATTTTTTTTACATTTTCTGCCATTTGTCTTGTCCTGTCTAATGACCTGTAGTATAGTTGTACCTGTACCATAGTTTGTTCATCAGGCAAACGGGGCATTTTCAAAGCGTTGTTCCAAGAAATCTTTATTTTATATGAAAAACCAAATGATTTTATTACCAAAATTTGGTAAAATTGGTAAAAAATATAAAAACATATTCCTCGAAATATGAATTGCGAGAACTTTAATAAAATACATTCAGAGTTCACTCTCCACACTTCATCGAAATAAAACATTGATTTTGTGTAAATCGCGGGATTCAATTTTATTTGCAGTATCACTGCAGGGGTTAATCAAACCTGCGTGAATTTTTAAAATTCTATCGGATTATACTGTGACTGGGGAACCGCACGTTCAATTTGTTTATTTTACTACGCTAGTTCATTTTAATGGAGCTTTTATAAGCACTGACAAAAACAAACTCAGTCTGTACCACGGTAGAAAATTCTTTGGGTACCTACTCGATTTTTGTGGATGTCCTATGGTTATTACATTGCTTAAATTTGGCATATTTTTTATGGCTATTTCAGTTTATAATAAATGATGAATTTTGAAATAATGAACACTGTTATTTTATTAGGATGATAACGTGTGTTCATGGCTATGAAACGGAAGCGTTCCACTTCTGGTTCATGTGCAATAACCTGACTGACGCCACCTAAATCATCTGTAATAGATGTTACAGGCCAATGAATGAATGAATGAATGAATGTGTGTTGAACAGAACCTTGCCGATCTAAAAAGTGAAATATAAAAGAGAGGGGTTACTCCCACCAATGCCACGCTTTTTTCCCAGTCACTGCCACGAATTAAAAAAAATAAGTATTGCACATTTTAGTATCACCAGTAATAGTACCTTGATGGCCCATTTGATTCCAAAGCGAAGTGTTCCAGAACTTTGTTCGATTTAGAAGTTCAAAAGTAAATTTTACAAAATGCTGCCAGGGGTAATCTTAAACAAAAGGTGCTATTTTGTCGAGTTGATTTCGTACAGAAATGGTGTACAAAATGCTGAAAATACTCCCAAGGGTACATTAAAGCAAGTACACGGATTAAGAATTTACTACAGCGCTAGTTGACAGCTAGAAATTGATATTAAAATGGGTGCAATATACCAACAACATGTAATTATGAGAGCTTCATTTGGTTGTCCGTTGGTTGTTCTAGTTGGTTCATCGGGTACGGGTCCTCTTCCGTTCTTCTTCTTGTTATCGTGTCCCTGGTTTTTTTCCAACCGAGTGTGGTGAAAGGGTTTTATGTGTGCCTCATTTCGTGCACTTGACGCATGGTTTCAAACTTTTTATTTTCTACGGGCATGCCGGTTTCTTACTATGTTTTACTTCATCTTTCACGATGACTCCGTTTAGTGGTTGCCATTCGTCCCTTATTCCATAATTATTATTGAGTTGTGTTCAGTTCATACCTTGGGCTTGGGTTTGTTGGCGTGTTCTATGATACTTATTGTTACTTTAGTGTATTTAGCTACGTGTTGTACACCTGGGCATCTTACCGCCGAATAAACGCTCACTTTGAGTGGTTTGTCAATACGACTCCGTAAGCTTTTACGTTGCTGGAAGATCTTTTAGCGCATGTTTATTTCGCTTGTGTGTAGACCTAACTACTTTACGAAATGTTGGTTGACTTTCAAAAGAATGTTCGTTTACGTAAAATACTAGTTTGGTGTTTTCATTTACGTTTTCTTTCCTTTAAAAAACTTGAAATTGTAAAAACGTTAAATATTATTTCACGTTGGAAAATGCCTGCCGTATTTTAAGTTCACAGGATATGTTTGTGAACAGTACCTAGTTACCTACACTCAAAAAATAAAAGGCAAATAATAACCAGACAGTACAGTTCCGTTTCCAGGAAAAATATTATGAGCACAGAAATTATATTAACTTACGGTATAAACAAACGTGGAATAATTGGAAACTAGGTTGTTTTAAATTTATTAATACACAATGAAAACTAATAGATGAAATATCACTAACAACGTGGGAGGTACTAGTAATACAAGTAGAGATAAACCAGTCTATAAATGCACGCCCCTCCACCACGTTTTTTTGACGTTGACTCACAGCGAAGTACTTCAAAATGATCCTTGTGATGTAAGTGATAAAGAACAATTTACTTTGACTGACTGAAGTTGTGGGACGTGCAGTTTAATATTGGTTGATCTCTACCTCCTACCTAACCTACTAGTCTAGCAGGTTTTTACAGTCACCGACACTAAAACGGTACGTTTCATTACTTTCAAAATTGGTTTGGGTTTTCGTCCGGTAGATCTAACAAACGTGCATATAAAATTAATATCTTGTTTGGAGCTAACAAGGATGGATAAAATAAGGAATGAGGTTTAGAGAAACCCTGAAAGTAGTGCCTGTGACGGACAAGACGAGGAGTAATAAGTTAGCATGGTATGGGCATGGTCATGTCAAAAAACAAGTCAAAAGTAAAAAGTAAATATGAATTTATTCAGTAGTATCACAGGATTACTTTGAAATGTCTTAAGGC
This sequence comes from Thera obeliscata, assembly GCA_947578465.1. Taxonomy (NCBI): domain Eukaryota; kingdom Metazoa; phylum Arthropoda; class Insecta; order Lepidoptera; family Geometridae; genus Thera; species Thera obeliscata. Next base: position 9,009,814 of record OX387928.1, on the reverse strand, counting down.
CTGCGCACACCTATAGTTCGCTGGCGGTAGCGATCAGTGAAACGCTGTCAAATATCGCTGTCAAATCTCAAATCTGACAGCGATATTTGACAGCGTTTCACTGATCGCTACCGCCAGCGAACCAGGTGTGCGCAGGCCTTTAAGGCTAGGTGAGTCAAGGTGACAGTTCCACGCGACCAAGTTAAGAAGAACAGGCAACAAACTTATGGCTTGGTTTCTACCGTTTTTTTTTGTACTTTCACCCCTTAGTATACTGAGGGGTGAAAGTCATATTACGAGGAAAGTGTTAGATATGGATGTGGATAGTGGTTATAGAAGAAAAGGTAGATCAAAGAAAATATGTATGGACTGTTGCTTAAAGATGACATGAGCACGAAATCCCGAATGAAAGGGTGGAAGGGAGGAAGAAAATATGTTGTGCCAACCCCTTGTGTGTTGTGTGTGTTGTGCCGTAGTATAAGGGCAGAAAGATAATGAAGTTTCTCAAACAAGCTCAGGCATGTATTTAGAACACAATTTTAAAAAGCACATTTTACAAAACTACTTACTATTACAATTACCTATATTAGTTTCATGGTAGGTACTATGTTAGAAACCTTTCACCAACGCAATGTCCAGTGAATTTATACGAAATCGGAACAAGCCGGGAACGTTCAGTACCTGTTTCCACTCGATTTAATGAGTCGATGGGACAGAAACGCGGACACAGTCAGATTTAATCGCAAGACATTTCGGTCGGCTTTCATGTGTAATTCCTCAGGTCGGGGCCAATGACATTCACTTATAGCGATTTTGTTCACACAATCTAAAACAAACAGTTTTACAAAGTGAAGTTCTTATTCGCTTTCTCATGTTTATTACGTCAACATTCAGTCTTACTGCAATCGTTCCTTGTCAAAGATAAGTTTTGTTTAAATTCGTTTTTAATTGCAATCGAAGCTCAAAATAATGTCGAAACTGACAGATACGACTAGGTTTTGATTGCATTAAAAGATACATAGTCACCCCCACGAGTATTCCGTTACGTATGCTCCAAGCATGACTCTCCAAGGAAAAGATATTTAATGGTCGATAAATGATGGCAACAGGATATATTATGATGTGATCTTTGTTCCTTGTTAGTACCTATCTTTTATTTGTTAGTATCATACTTTTGAACGCAGCTAAGCAATTCATTTGTCTGAAAGACTTTGTTTACCATCATGGGTTCGTTTATAAAAAAAACCGGGATGCGTGTACATGATTTTTCATCGTTATTGACAAAAAATCTTTGAGTTGTGTCTTTTCCCATTTGGTTACTTGCATCATCGCTGAAGGCCTGCGCACATCAGAATCTAGGCAATGGTGATCAGCTGAAATTCTGTCAAATATGTCAGCAAAATTTGACAGCGTTTCAGCTTATTGCCATCGCCAGTGCCATAGCCTAGATGTGCGCAAGCATTTAGAGATTTTGGCACCTACGCTTCTACTTCAGTTCAGATCAGACGTATTTTGTTATTTAGGAGCTTTGCACCACAAAGGCGAGAAACGGGAGATTACTCCGGGTGTCGGCTAGTCTTAGCATCAGCAAAGCTTGGTAGACCGGTGTCAGCTGTTCTTAGAGCTCGGAATGAAATATCTACACACTGCACACATAATCTTGTAATTCATTACAGCTGCAGAAATGTGTTGTGTAAAGAATAAATAAATAAATAAATAAATATTGTGGACAATTCACACAACACTACCCAGCCCCAAACTAATACTTGCTAGCTAGCTTGTAATATGGGAACCGGATAGCTGATATAATACTTGAATACATTTTTTTGTTGTAAATACATACTTAGAATACAATATAACACCCAGACAGAGAACAAACATTTATGTTAACCACACAAATATTTGTTCTCGGTGGGGATCGAACCCACGACCTACGGCGCAGAAGGCAGAGCTACTACTAACTGAGCTAGAGGCCAGTCAGTCAATAAGCTTGCTGTAAGCTGTTTTAGATGGAAAAATAAGTAGTATACAGGGCGTTCCTCGGATATGCCACATGGAGAGATCATTATAAAGGATTATTTTTTGCAAGATAACATAGTCAGAAATAAAAAGAAGAGAGAAAAGAAGAAGTTTTAACATTTTTAAAACAAAATTAACCAATGATTTATCAAATGCGGACGGAGAAAAAAAAACTATGAATGCAGTTTAAACTGCTTTTTAAATTCAAATAATGTCTTCTTTCAGTAAAATATTCCATCTACAATATTCAAGGTACTTTCCCTCCATGTGACATATCCGTGGGACGCCCTGTATAGAGTCTTGCGCACATTTAAGCAACCTGTGATGGCGATCAGTGAAAGGCTATCAAATATGACAGCGTTTCATTGATCACAATCGTCATTGCCTAGATGTGCGGTGCGCAGGCCTATGGGATCTTATATTTATTGATCTAAAATGATGACATAAAACCTTTGTTTTACTGTCCAATCGCACCTGCGTTTTGTACTTTCCTAAAAGCATTAGCAATAAAAAGAAAATTCGATTAGAGTACCCTTTTTATGTTTACTGCAGCAAATGAATGGAAAAACTAGCAATTAAAGTTCCGAGAACGAATCGCAATATCATCTATTATTACAAAAATCTTTGGTCTAACTCACTGACTGACTGACAACGCATAGCTTACATCAAATCCTAAACACCTTTAGATAATTTATGAGCGTCAGTCAAAGAAAAAAAAAAGTTAGATAGCCAAAGGATGGTCTTAACAACCTATCATGTAAAAAAAAAAAACTGTGTTTTTGGTGTAGATAGATAAATAATATAATGACAAAAGAACAAAAAAAATATTGGTATAATGGGAGGCTTTATCGCTTAGAGCGATCTTTTCTAGCCTATTGATAGAGAGAATTTACGTAAATCAGTAAAACGTAGGAGTGTAAAATCCTATATACTTTTGGTAAAGGTGCAAATACCTATATGCGAGTGAAGTCGAATGAGGTTCCACTGGTCTGCAATATGAATCAGCAGCGTAATTACAGATTCATTATACAACTCCCAAGTTTCTTTCCTCGAGAGACTCTGCTTTCATTACACGGTAGTTAGGTGGAAGGAACTGCATTCGTATGCTAAGTTTTTTTAGTTCCAGAGCCAGTGGTGCTTTTGTTATATCAAGCTGCTGACTATCGACGGAAGACCAGCGTTGGATGTGAACCAACATTATACTGAGTCAGAGACCGTTTTGCGACACACAAGCTTCACACAATGTAGTATTAGGGTGTTTTAGGGGTTTTGTTTTTAACTGCCATCTCGGAATAGCACTGACTTTTTTTAGGTTATTATAAAATATTTATTTTGTGTTTGTGTTTGTTTCACAAATAAATAATTATTCTATTTTCTATTCTATCAGTGAAAAACTCTTGGCGAAGATGAACAACTCAAAATTTTCAACCCGCGTGCACGAATTAATACTGCACTATTACACTGCGTGTAAAATAACAATTGGTATTTTTTTTCCTTTATTGGGGTGACAGTCATTGTGTGACAAAACTACCTATCATTAAATTGGCCATGGGTTTTATAGATAGCGTTATTGCAATATACCTTTTATATTCTAAGCATGTTTTATATTTTTGTGATACCTATCTAAATTGTCTTTAAATTTCTAGCCTCTATGCTTTATGTTAGTAATGTTACATTAAAACTTTGCATGTCGGCCTCCTACGAAGTATGTGGTATTAACATTCAGTGTTGACCATACTTCAAGCGAATAATTACATTTCATTTCATTTAAAAATGGTGTGTTGAAATATTGGTGAACAACAGATGGTGCTGTTGAATAGGACGCAATTTAAACTGAAAATAAATAATAACTACATGGCAGAAGCAACGGACTCGGTTTAAATAAGATCGGGTACAAAGAGTGACTTGGTAGGTCAAGAGACCTTTGTCAGAAGTGAAGTGGGGTTCGTTTGATCGTTTCTCTTAGACTACTGTTTTTTTTTGGTTTATCTCGATTGTTCATTTTGTAGTAAGTCAAATAGTGAGTCATTTATCATTTAGGATAGAATGACTAAACAAAACACATCTAAAGGCACTTTTTTAAGCATTTTGAAAACCCAGGGACACATGGCAAGTTCTAATGGTATCTAAGTAGATACATTACATTAAATATTCATAAAAAAAAACAACTCTTATGCCGAGATTCATAGACCGAACTTTGACTTAACTTTGATGGAAAGTTCAACTTTCAACCAAAATTATATTTCATAGTTCTGTCAAGCTCTTCTTTATTTAAAATATTGATAGGAAACTTCGATAAACAAACTTACTTTGCGAAGACTGCTTTGCTGTAAAGCAAAGTGCAGTCTATGAATCTCAGCCTAAATCTATCTGCTGAGCATCGACTCCTTTTAACTTCCAGAAATACTATTTTTGTATACCTACTTATCCGCTGACTTTCCGCAAACTTTAGCCAGGCCATCAGATAAAATAATAGTGGCAATCGGTTTCCTTACTATTTAGTCGTCATTCACCTACCACCTCACCGAGCTTTAAGACATTTCTTAATGATCCTTGTGATACCACTGAATATGTAACAATTTTTTTTGTAATTTGAGCTATCGTTATGGGCTCTACATAAAAAATTTAACTGTGGATTTTGTTCGAAAATAAAATTAAAATGAAATTAAATAAATTTGACTCAACCATGCCTATTTCTAGCGCTAAGATGCTATGTATGGGTTTGAGCTGGCTTGTTCCATCAGCAAGTGATTAAAAAAAGGATGAGGTAAGCGAATCACTTCACATCTCCCGGTCTTACCATAATGAGCTCCTTCGAATTCAATTTAAAAGCCCCTGAAATAAAGGCGATATTACTTCAAACGTGGACACGCAAAGTTTTTATCAAAAGAGTTTTCATCGGACGGGATCTTACGGACTTTGTGGAGGTGACCCGGTTTAAGGGGATTATTGAAAAACTTTGGAAATTAGCCAACTTAGCCACTGGATCTATTTTTATAACACTTCAATGGTTTTTATTGAAATTGGTTTCGTTATTTAAAAACTTTGAACATTTACAAAGGTCACAAACAAAATTTAATGATCAAATAACTTTTTCATTATTATGACTTAGCGCAAGTATTTTAGTCAAAATATTTTTTACAAAGACATCAGGGCCGTATTGAGCTAAGCAAACCTGCATAATGCTGCTATTTGACTGGCCTGTAGCTCAGTTGGTAGTAGCTCTGCCTTCTGCGCCGTAGGTCGTGGGTTCGATCCCCACCGAGAACAAATATTTGTGTGGTGAACATAAATGTTTGTTCTCTGTCTGGGTGTTATATTGTATTCTAAGTATGTATTTACAAAAAAAAAGTATTCAAGTATTATATCAGCTATCTGGTTCTCATATTACAAGCTCTGCTTAGTTTGGGGCTGGGTAGTGTTGTGTGAATTGTCCAGAATATTTATTTATTTATTTATTTATAACAAGGGCCCACAAAAACAACAGACTCGACGAAGCTCTTAGTAAATTACAAAAATGTATACTTACAAAGAAAGAAGACGCTACGATAAACCTTTTTAATAACTAAATTATGTTACCTTTACGAGTAGTAGGTACACCATCCCTCAGGCATTCTTTTATTATATTAGACATCTTTTCCATTATAACAAGGTGGGTACACACTTGAGAAGTGAAGTATCAAAGGAAGTTTGCTTTCACGTCTCTCTGCCTTGACTATACGATATTAGCATGTAAAAATGGTATCTATACTAACAAGGTCCCCCCTACCCCCCTTTTCTCTAAGAACTAAGAGACAAGCGGGTGGATTGAATAGATTGGGAGAGGTCGTGTGTTTCTGGTAGCCTGTTACTAGTTGTTCGTTAGTCCAGGATCGGCGTCCGGTTTCCTTATCAAGGCGCATCCGGCTGTAGAGGGTTTTGTTTCTTTGAGAATGTACAGGATAACCGGAACTCGGACTGGCTACGTGGGGGCTGAAACCTTTTGATGGTGCCCCTTGAGGTGAACTGAAATATCAAAATCCTGCAACTACTCACTTATGTTTGAATACTCTAAAACATAAAAGAGCTTTATTAAGGCCTGCGCACACCTAGTTTGCTGGCGGTAGCGATCAGTGAAACGCTGTCAAATATCGCTGTCAAATCTCAAATCTGACAGCGATATTTGACAGCGTTTCACTGATCGCTACCGCCAGCGAACTAGGTGTGCGCAGGCCTCAATATAAAATTAATTTATCCACAAATTTACTTAGGTTCAAATATATTTTGACCATGAACATAAATTACAGCTGATTGAAAACGTTTTATCAAGTTAACGTAATCCGACGTAAAAGGTATAAAACCTTCGAAAAAGGCTTTTAAATCGCGAAAGAGCAAATTAAATATGTATTTCCTTGCCACCCAAAACGCCTAATCCGAGTATTTCGAATGAGGCCTATCATTCAAGTGTCAGAATACAACACAGGTATACTCTCGCATTCTCGACAGACCCAATACATAATTAATGTTAATGTACATAAGGCTCTGATGACGCTGGATTTATTTTGCGGTAACACCTGGCATAGTGCCTTATTTTAGAATCTTGATAAATTATTGACAAGTCCTGTGACATTTACGAATAGGTTGTTTTATTGAATGACACTTTACTAAGAGCTACTAGCTTATATTTTCCGCACCTCATTAAGGATTATTATGCAAGATTTAATCCATTTTTTTTTTTTATGCAAATGATAGACAAACGGGCTTACGGCCCACCTGATGGTAATTGGTCACCGTCACCCATAGACACCAACAACACCAGGGGTGCTGCCGTTGCGTTGCCTACCCTGAAGGAACTACTACTTATACTACTTTTTTACTTTTTTTACTATATGCTACTTTTTTGATTAAATCGTGATATATAAAATTCTGTCAGCATTTAATTTTAAGCGTCCATTAAAGCCATTTCAAAATAACGTTATTGCACCGGTTTTTACATCATCATCATCATAGGAAGCCCGTAATAGACCAGTGCTGGAGATAAGCCTGTGCTTACATACAAGTTCAAATTTACAAAGCTATGGAATAATAAAAAGGTCCTTTCACACTGGTAAAAACCAATAATAAGAACTCCATAGCCTGTTAAATTAAATTACAAATACCACTAAGTGTAAGCAGATGAGGCGAGCATTCAAAGCCATACCAGCTCAAGCCCAGTTCATTACTGACCACAAAACCGCTTTCTGCTCTCCACATTCAGTTTTACCCACCGCGCGGCACTAATCGCTTTCCAACCGTTCACCCAAATCGAAATTGCCTTTCCTAATAGCTTATAGGCCTAACAATATCGTACAGCAATAACGAATGCGATGTAACAATAGTTCGGATATCCACAAGTATTTACGTCCATTACAGTCGAGTGGTAAAAGTTTTTCGATAAGTTCTTTCCGTTACAGCTAAACTCGTTTCTGCTCGTTCATGGCTTGAGCCATTCGATGGCTGTTGTTTAGACATTATGAGAATGTACGAATTCTCGCGAACATGGGTTTTAGTTTTAGTGTCTAATATTTTAGAAGCTCCGCGTTCGTATCGAGAAAATGCTCAAGCACGATTGTCTCGGCACACGGCTTTATTTGTCTGTTTAACCATTTCATAGTTCATTCGTGTTGTTTAAACTCTAATTCCACTTCCAGTCAGGCGCTATTTCATAACTTCATGCTGCTTTTTCTTATCGTATCACTGGTTTTTTCAAACCAAGCGTGGTGAAAGGATTTTAAGTGCGCTCAAAGAGGTACCTTTCGTGCACTTGACACATAACATAGCTACTCGTATAAAGCCAAATACTTTAGTGAAAGAAAATGGTGTGAAGTGGAATCTTATTTATTGCTTACTTATAAAATATGCATAGATAATAGTCAAACAAATAGTGAAACCCGTTGGAAGCTGTCCGTTGGAAGTGAATATAGATAGCAACTGAATATATACCTACTAACTGAGTTGTACCTGTTAAGGTTGGCAGCATTAAGCTCTCCTTTTGTACAAACTTGTCTTTGGTGCAATAAAGCATTCAATAAATAAATAATAGCACATTGTCATGCGTGCTAGAGAACCATGACACGTAAACGTGAACCTCTAAACTGAAAAGTGCTTTAATTTGTACAAAAAAAATGTTTCAAATATTTTTCGTAGCAAAGAGACCAGAAAAATTTAAAATCATTTCAGCAAATAAAATTCTCGACTCAGCACAATTCAACCCGACATTTCATTTAGGCAACAGCGCGTGGTATCACAAGTTTTTCACAATCCCTATGGAAATCGTCGCCAGTTCGCTTTGCAAATGTCTGTTTCATTTGAATGCAATGCGTGGAGGCTGACTCGCGAAGCAAGCAGGCGGTGGACGGCTCTAATAAAGTGATATCATCTAAGGGGCTGTCAAGTAGAAGCGGTGCGATTTACAAGCGGAAACTTACTGCGATGCGCTTTCTTGAATCAAGGAAACGGGTTACGTAACGTTAGAATTTTATAGAGCATTTTTCTTAGCTATTTCATTTTCTACGTAGTTTCTTTGACGTTTGAAATATGACTGACAAAGAAATAGAACGGGTGGATGGAAAGGGCTCAAAATTGTTCTTCCCGGAAATGTATAGCCCAGGCCAAGCGTGAACTTCTTCAGGCTGATGATGATTATGAACTGCTAGAGTTAATAAATTCTTTACTGATTTTGTTATACAAAAAAAATATTTGATTTTTGCCATATTCGTCCCTAATGTTCGGCAAATACAATCCCTTTCGATAGCAATATGTTTATTTAATCGTAGTAACTGTTTGTTAAAATAATAGTGTTTTTTCTGTCGTTACAAGCAATTTGTTTACCAACCTTGTTCTAAACCAAATAAGCTTTCATAACAGTAAAACTATGGTAGAAAAATTATCCCTTACATAAATTTTATATTTTGAGTTTGCAAAGATTTAACACTGGAGATTGTATTCAAACAAATAGTATACAAACTGACTACAATTTATATACAGATTTAAAAAATAGAATCATCATGTGAATATAATTTGTGTAACACAGGCTTCTGGGACATCCAGTAAAAGCTTTACTCATATAAAATGCGATAGCTATTTCCTCTAAAAGCCTAAGTGAAGACGCGTCAGGCTTATGGGCAAATGGGGGATATTTTTAAGAGACAAAGTGCCTGTAAGACCTGCTAAAATGTGTGCTATCAGCCTAAGGCACGCGTCTTTACTAGAGAGTTGAAAGCCGGTGTAAAACCCTGTGTTGTTGTTTGTTTTGTGGTTGGTGCCATTTGGATTGAGATAGGAACAAAATAGAAGAACATTGTCAGAGAAATAAAATAGAAAAGCGAATAGGTAGTGTTTCAAATGTGGATCGGAAACCAAGTGTGAAGCTTAGGTTTTATTATAAAACCATCCAGTTTGCCAGTGGCTAAGCACAGTATATTCATTTGAATTTTTTTTCCTTTGTGTTTGTCTGAAAACAATTTAAATACTAAACCTCTACTACACAATAATTATAACACAAATATTTTCCTGATGTTTAGTGGTAGCCATCGCCTAAGCATTGCCTCGTAGGTAACGCTGGTCAGGAACGAGCCCTACGATGCCATTCCCCGCGTCCATCAACTTGAGGCATACAGATGTTCAGCCTCACGTGCCAGTAATCACCGGCACCCACACCCTTCAAACCGAAACAGCAATGCTTCACGGCAGAAATAGGCATGGTGGTAGTACTTTCTGGACGAGCCCTTCACAAAGAACTCTACTACCGAACTTTGTGATTAATTATCATCATCGTGCAACCCTTAGCCTACTATTGGGGTGGCGTATCATTTTTTGTCTTTCATCCTTCTTTTTTTTGTACACATTACAAAAAATCTCCATGCCCTACTAAAAATTACATACTGCGCATATATTCAAGGTGAACGCTTTAAAACCGTGCTCCAACCCTTACTTTCGCTTTTTGTACCTCAATTATATTTACGTGTGTTGATGAGGATGACGTCATGTTTACCCAAACGTGACTTGAAACCACGTTTACCTACAGCTAGAACACATTTTCTGGAGCATATTATGATATTTTGTTTTCTTTATAATGCCTCGATGCCTTCTCAGCATCGGTCCTTTATGTCTTTTATGCTATGTGTAGGCTGAAGTACCATGATATAACAAAATTAAATGTGTGTGCCCCGCGTGCCCGAGTTTAAAAAAGAAGATTGAGGATTGCCCTGTTTTAAAAAAAGAATTTGATGATACAGCCGAGGTATGTGCTAAAAAGTATAAACATGACACATAAAGGTCAACCAAGTTTTCGAAGTACATAAGGTTTTTTTTAATTAGACACGTTGCTGGGTCAATTTTTTTGAACAGTTTTCTCATCCTATCTTGTTTCCATATTCCGTGTGGATGTGGATTTCATTTGCATATAGTAACTATATGTATAATTGTAGATACCAGAAAATGTATAACTAAAGAACCGAAGCTCAATTGATTTTTAGACAATGTTACTGTTTTTGTGGATGTTTAGATAAAAAAAAAAGAAATTTACTGCTAAAGTTTTACTATATAAAAAGCATTTTCCATTAAGAATACCCAGCCAAAATATAAGCGCTTCTGGCACCAAAACCTTGATTCAGCAAAATCTCGGCCACATTAGTGGTAAGCTGCTTAGAACACACTTCCAACTTCGAAACCAGACATCGAACATCGACCACCAATTTGTCATTTACTTGACAGCCAGAAGATTTTCTTGGATACCCTCCAAAACGTACTAAAAAAGAGAGATATTTTTCTTCTGCGTGTATCAGAATTTGGATTTAAGTTGAAGTTAGTAGGTTAGTTATTGCTCTGTGCTGTGTGTGGGTGTTACGATTAATAGGTGTTTGTTAACACATTTATAATGTGTTTACAAAATAAGTAAAAGTATAGGGTACTACACACATTTTAAGTTACCACTTTTACTGAGTTTGTTGCTAGATAGTTTATGTGAATTGGCAAGCAGTATTTGTTACCTATTTATTTAAATAAAGTCAAAAACAATGTTTAGTTTTTTTGCAGGCTTCACAATACAAACCGAGTACAAAGAAACGAAGATTAAAAACAAATTATGCTGTTTACAAAGTTGCTATTCCTATTCCTGCATTCTAGAACTAAACATAAAACTACTTTGAATTCTCTTTGTTTTCACGTCAAACCGATGTTTGCGATAAGGCTACAATAGTGGGCCATGGAATTCAGAACAACTCTTTACTAGGTGGTAAATTGTTGCAGAGCGAGTTCTAGAGTTATGCGTAATCTCGCAAAAGTGATCATTTAGATTAGCTTCATGTACCCTTAGTTGTAAACATTGCTTAAAGTCAGCCTGACATTGTTTATTTAGGGGTCAGTAATAAAATAAATAAAGAAATAATTTTAAAAAGCCTTGTAAAAAGTTTTACACTACACGATTGAAAAACTAGCTAACTAATTATTGATTAGGTGGTCAGAGATAGCAGTTGCTTTCTCACAACACTGGTTATCTTTTTACTGAATAAATTTTGACATTTTAAGGAAAAAGAATATTTTGATTGCAAGTAGGAAACGCTTTATTTACTTGACAGTTATTGTTTCCTGTTTAGGCAAAAACTAAGAAGTTTTTTAATAAAAGGTAGGTTGGTAGTTTATTAAATCACAATTTTGTATATTATTATCACGTAATCACAATAACCTAAATCATCTGCAATCTGCATCTGCAAGGCCTATGGGATGCCAGGGGATGATGGTTATGGATCACGATAAGCGTGTGCTTTATAAAATGGTGGTGGTGTGTGGTCTCAAAGGCGTATGAGCTACTTCCCATGAGACTCTCTTTGGCTGTCAATAACAAAGTTCAAAAATACAGTGCCACATCCATAATTTTATGTATTCCGTGTGCACGACAGTCTTTTCAAACAAAGAATTTTGCCTTGTTTGTCCTTGGATTTCAGTGACAACCGCTTTGTATGGCTTATATCCGATTTGAAATGCCTTTTATGTTTCCGTCAAATAACTGTGGGTTGTGGAAATTGGAAAGGTGGAAATGTGTTCTTAAAAGTATGTTATTGTTGTAAAATTACTGAAATAATTTAAATTCATACACCAATTACCTTGCGCTGATATTAAACAAGAAATATTAAAATGATTGATACTAAAATAAAAACAAATGTATTTCAAATTTGGAAGAGTAAGATGTTTTTTAAACAAGTCACTTGTCGAAAGACAAGGCAGTGCATGACAAGCTAGTAACAACGCTAACAAGACGAATTAAATGCTTTAGTTACAACATTCATTCCACTCGTCCACACACTATGCAACGAGTGTATAGTTCAAATTGTGATTCAAATAAGCACGATACGCTAGGCTCCGCGCAAAATAATTCAACGCGTGACAGAAAGCAAAAAAAACCGACCTGAAATAATCTCCCAATGACAAATATGGACTTGCATTAAACATAATGCAAATTCGAATTCCCCATTCATGTTTTTGATCGAAAGATATAATTCCAGTCCATGTTTTTCATGTTGATCGACATTTGACACGCTAAGTTATCTTACGCGGACTTTAACACCATTAGGGGTGCGAATTTTTTTATGCTCTGTGTTGTCAACTTGTCACTGTCAAGCCAGTGTGAAAATACGCACCTGGGGGCCCTTATTCATTTATTTTTTTCCAACAGTAAATACAGCATCAGTATTTTTTTTTTAATACTGGCGAGAAACTGGAAATGAATCACATTCTTGTTCTAGGAGTGGCTCGAAGCTAAAAAAATAAATATTATGCAAAATCCAAACCACACTATCTAGCCCCAAGCTAAGCAGAGCTTGTACGATGGGAACTACATAGCTGATTATGATATTTATATACATCGCCGTAGTCTCATAAATATCACATTCAACTAAATATATTAATTATCACAATTACTTATTTATTTGTATTCATTATATGAAAATATATGTATTAGTATTAATATCATATTTATTGGTTTATGACTATTTATTTTATTTTATTATGTATGTTCATACTCGTACTATAATGTTTCTTTCCATTCAAAGGTTGTCTGGAAGAAATCGCTATTATAAGAGTGCCCATCGTACCTCTAGTTTTTAAGTATTCTCTTAGACCATGTTTACCTTATAATTTTTGTTGTACAATAAAGTTATATTCTATTCCACTTTTTACTAAAATTCACCTTAGGGTTTAATTACTCATGCTAATGACTTTGCCAAATATGTCACAAAATTTGTTCGCTCTCCATCATTATCGAGGGTCATATATCACGCTAGGGCAAAGATTGATCGTCTTACTAATCGAGCTTTATTAACCATAATTAATAAACTTCAGCAGAAACGCTAATAGCACACCTTTGGAACCGGCGTGCAATATTAATGGATGGAAACTATAGAGCGCAGTCGATGAAAAAACTTAATTATTAGGTGTTGAATGATAGCGTGAAACACTATCGGAATATTTGAAAAGGAATAAGCGCGCGTTTTCACAAAAAATATCTTGAAATGTTTAGGATTTTTTTGAGCATAATAAATAAATATAAATAATTACAAACTAAAACGCTATCTACCCCCAAATTAAGCAGAGCTGTGGTAATCTGATATAATACATAAATTCATTTTTTTGAAAATACTTACTAAGAATACAATATAACACCCAGACAGAGAACAAACATCAATGTTCACCACACAAATATTATTCTCGGTTGGGATCGAACCCACCACCTACGACGCAGAAGTTAGAGCTACTACCGACTGAGCTGAGAGGCCAGTCCGGTAATAACTTATTAAGGAAGGCTTTTGCCTAGTAGTGGGACGAAATAAGCTAGAAGAAAAAAATACATATTTTACAAAATGCCTATGCTTAAAAAACTGCAAGAAAAGAGAAGCTCTTTCACCACACTGGTTCGAAAGAACTAGTGACACGAAAAAAAAGAAGTTAAAAGAACATGGTTATTTTTAATCCTGAATCGATACTTTTAATCTGCAAAGTATCGACAAAGGTGGCACTAAAATTGCATATCTAAGAACTACTTTAAAAACTTGTCCTCGCTTCAGTGGAAAATTCCTAGCACGTATTCAATACTTTTGACGCTCAGTTTATCGCGCCGCTTTTGCAAAGTAAGGTAACTTATTATAAGAATCTGCTGCAATACCACTTGCTATTGGCACGAGTTTGTACTCAACACTTGCTGTTTCATAATAAGCTCTCTTCTTCTTAAATTTAAGAGCTTAGCTCTTGTCGGGATTTTGATGCAGTTTTCTCCAATTAAGCCTTTCGAATGCGGCCTCCTTGACTTCTATAGACGACAAAATTCTCGAGAGTTGTTCGTATAATTTTTTTTTATACCACAAACTGATGGAACAATCATTATGACCAACCTGAAATGAAATCCTGTATTATTATTCCAACAGATTATGTTGCTGTTATGGATAAATTTTTGCAAATAAATGCTTTACTAAAAAAGGATGGAAATAGCAAATTTTCACTATTTACAGGATTTTTCGCTAACTCTCGTTGTTTCGGACTTGGTCATCACCACCCTTCTTAAAAAAACCACCCTATATATACTTGCAAACGGACGTTATTCTTATTTTGAATTCATCAGATATAATATTAGATATACGAGTATAGGAGATAAATACCTACAAACAACTAGGTTTGATTAAATAAAGTTTTATAAAGAACGAAACACTAAGCAAAGCTTTAGTAAAGACCGCTTTGCTTGAAGGTAAAATCTCATTCACAATTTTTGATTACTTTAGGATAAGTAGTGGCAAAGTTTAATAAGAATAGTTGGATGTTTTGAGTTCAAGTTAAATCAGTATTTTGGTAGGTACTCATTTGACTTTGAGTTTAGGCTCGGTAGTTGTTTAGTTGGACTGGCCTTAGTTGGTAGTAGCTCTGCCTTTTTCACTGATGGTCGTGGGTTCAATCCCCACACCGAGAAAAAAATATTTGTTTGGTTAACACAGATGTTCCTTCTCTTTCTTTCTTATATTACCCATAGTAAAAGCCCTGCTTAGTTTGGGGCCAGATAGTTTTGTGTGGGTTGTCCACAATATTTCTTTATTGATAATTACAGCTCGATTTAAATCATAAGGTTTTAATTTTATTGTAGTCGTAGGTTTTGAATGAAACAACTGTCAAAATTTAATGAGTAATTAGTCATCCGTGAAATGGTTCTTAGTATAAAGGCTCGAACACACTTAGTTCGCTGGCGGTAGCGAACAGTGAAACGCTGTCAAATATCGCTGTCAGATTTGAGATTTGACAGCGAATATTTGACAGCGTTTCACTGATCGCTACCGCCAGCGAACTTGGTGTGTTCGGGCCATTAAAAAAAACAAGCAATAGACGGTTCAGAATAGACATTTACTGATTCAACTTGTCTAATTACATGTTTGTGTCATAGAATTACAAAATGCGACTCAGCTACAAGCACTGGTGTCACCATACGCTTAGTAACGAGCATAAGACTACCCGAACGACGAAGACTACCCACAACAAAGGTCAGATATTCTAGCTAAGAGATAGGAACACCTAGAGTAAAATACAAAAAATCTAGGAGAGCGTGAAAGGAAAAACCTGGTGATCGTACACCACTTAGTCTGAAATGAAGGCAGGGAAATAATGATGAAAGTTTTTTATGCTTTTATCATGATTTTACTCAGCTATTATTACGATTTGGTATTTTCATATAATTATTTCTGAGAAGATATTTAATTTCAAAAGCGTATTTATATTCGCTTGTTGTAAATGTAGTGTACATTGTAATATTTTCTCATTTCCTAGAAGTGGAAAGTAGAGCGCAAAACATGTAAGTGGAGCGCTTCCTGATTGCGCCAAAACTAGAGCTTGTGCGGTTTTGTTCACTTTTTGAATAGCTCCGTTTTTATTTAACCCATAGCTGAGTGCGCGCAATACAAAAGCGTGTCAACCTACCGGTGTAACAGGGATAAATGGTTTCTAGATCCGCCAACAAGACCTTAACTATCAAATGGTGTGGTTGCTGGCACCAGATAAATTTAAACTTGGCGAAACTCTGTTCTACTATGTTCTATTAAGTGCAGATTTTATTGTATTATGTAGTTAAATAAGCACACAAAACATAGTCCGATAAACCCACAAGCATAAATACTATTAACTATCAGCTAGACCCAAAAACATGCGTACATAAAGAGAGCTTGTGGTACAGTTAAGTAAAATACACATTGATGAGCATAGCAGTAGTAATAGATGGTTAAAGTTAACATTTAATTGGAAGTAGTACTAAATTTCAGGGAATGCATCCTTAGTTTAGTGTTATCCTGTTTTGTGGTCGCCATTGGTTCTTTAACGGCTGTCAATTCTTTGAACTATTAGAACCATTCAGCATGAGACGAGACTGGCTGGGACCCAGTTTCTTAAAGTTTGCACCATCTTGTCTTAAAGCTTGTAGTGTTTATTGGTCTAAGTAGGTACACAGATTATGTTGTGCTACATTTTCTGCCTGTTTTCAGGTGTTCGTTCTGTGTGTTTTATTGTATTTGTCTTACGTGTACGCCTTTATGTCAAATATATGTATTTTCTAAATTTATATTTTCTAATGCCTCATCCAGTTCCAGCTAAGCTGTACACACGTATGGGTATGGTTTTGCGGCGCAGTAATCACGGTTTCGTCAAAAGAGCGTACAGTACCGGCATCAGAGCTCGTCACGACCGCATTCATTCGCGCCGCTCGCGCTGATGGCGCCTGCAATTATGTACTGCGGGAGTGCACTTCTACTCTATTTTGTGAAGCTAAGGCCCTTTTAGACGCACTTTTACATAGTCGTTTTCATCTAGTAGTTTTTATACTTTTTACATTCTTAAAGGTTGTTCAATAGTATTTCGTGTGTCCACACCTTTTTGTGTTAAACAATATTTTTATTTATCTGCTTGTTTTTTAAATAAACAGACAAATATTGTGGACAATCCACACAACCCTAAATTAAAGTCTATTCCCAAATTAAGCCGAGCTAGCACTATGGGAACCAGCTGATATAATAATTAAATAGATTTGTTTTGTAAATACAATACTCAGAATACAGTATTAAACCCAGACAGAAAATAAATATCCACAAAAAATGTAGTCTCGGTGGGGATCGAACCCACAACCAATATAACATAAATAATAATGTATGTTTCTTTTTACAGAGTCCTGGACCATTGACTGAAAATACTGAACAATCACAAGAAGTCAGTGGATGACGGAAGCTCAACATGGTATTTCCGGAAAATCAAAGTCAAAGTCTACTACTACTCGATATGACCTCCCACGTCGAGTAGTAGTAGACTTCCAAGTACTATAAAGACTTCTAAGGCTGATGTTGATGATAATTACCTACGTAAGCAAGCCTAAAGTAAAATAAGGTCAAGAAATCTGTATCAGTTGTTAGACTTGTCCAAAATATTTATTTATTTTATTATTTTTTCATTATTGTTGTGTGAAAAGGGTCCTTAACGTTCCATGGCGACACAGTACCTAAGTGTCTACTTGTGGCGTAGTATTAGAGATAATAAGACTTTGCTGAAAAGACTTGCTATTCGTTCGCTTTCTTTGTATTCGTCTGGTTAGTGGCTGTTAAGACTCTCACTGTTTGTTTGGCTTCAATATAATAGAAAACAGTATTTTTTGACAAACATCTCTAAAGGAACTGTTATTTGCTATGTCAGTAAATATACAAAAGTTTCTGAAACGGCTTTTGTTCTTACGTACAAAAAATCTAGATTTATGTAGTTACTGTATTACGTTTCTTTATAAAAACCTTGACATGCGTGATTATTTGATGAAAATATTTTGAGTTGTGCAGTTTCTTTTGTCTTACATACCTAAGTATAAATAAAAATACTCAATTTATGTGATTTTTTATTCAAATAAATGTGTTATACATACATACATAATTATAATGTCCGAAATCTAAATCACATTCAGCTCTTAAATTTTGGGACATTATAAAACTCTTTGTAAATTCCATAAGCAGTGAACACTATAAAATCAATAAAAACTGTGTTTAAGCATGTATATTTTTATTCAAGGCAACTAAAATCCCGTAATGCATTTGTACGTTTTCTTAAGGGCACGTTTTCAATTTCAATTGAAATAATAATTACGGCTTCGGCCGATGGGTGGAAGATCTTTGAACGCTAATTATTTTCCACTTCACTCACTCTTGGGTGCTTTCTATTTCTGAGGAGTGGTTCCAGTGATCCTCAATTTACCTGCAAAGAGGTTCAAGTAGTCGATTTACTTTTACAAAAGCAAGCTTTAGTACACCAATACTTTTTACGGAATTGAACTTGCTCATAGGTTTCCAACCTCCTTGCTGTCACCTACGAGTAAGTTTGACTGTGTGTATTTGATTGCGCTCTCCTCAATTTACCTGCAAAGAGGTTCAAGTAGTTTGTTTAGTATTACAAAAGCTAGCTTTAGTAAACCAATACTTTTTACGAAATTGAATGTTGGTAGTTTTTTACCTTACAACACTAACACAAGAGTAACACAAGAGTACTCGTATCTATGAAATTCAAATGTTTATGAGTTTTTTTAAGTAGAGATATTGTTTTGTCTGGGATTCTGGTTTTTAGGAATATAAGATCTTGGAGATATGATTTAAATACTTGTATCGTTGTGCTTAAAGTTTCGAATAGACAATCAAGTGCGTTTTAAGTTACGTATTTATAATTCCTACTCTTAACACGTTACTCTCATGTTTCCTCAATAGACATTTGAACTTCAACATTGGTGACCCCGACGTGATCTTCAGATAGCATTTAAGGAGTACCAGCTGTTCAGCGGGAGTCTGTGTAAAGTGCTTTGGATGAAGAAAATTAAATTAACCAAATGTCTGGGCGCAATGTTGTGAGGAATAAGGATGTGTCTCAATTACTTGGGTGTGCAGTAAGCAGCTGTTAATCTATATAAAGTGCCTCTTTTTTGAGATGGTACGATAATCTACGTTATGAGGGGCAATTAATTTGACTCTACAAAGTAAAAGTAAAGTAGAGGCATTTGCATCTATTGTAGATGATTTATATAGAGTCGAGAACAACTGGTGATTACTCATGCCCTTACTTACGGGACGCTACAGTGCCTGGGACAGGATTTTAGATGGAATAGGCTTGCCCAGCAACCATGCCATCCTGACAACTTAGACGGCCTAATCTATAGAAAAGACACGGTCAATACGTGCGGAGCTGAGCGTGCCGCAGGTTTTCTCACGATGTTTTCTTTCACCGTTTGAGAAAACTATACAAACATCATAAAATAAATAAATATAAATATTGTTGGTAATCCACACAACTGCACTATCTAGCCCGAAATTAAGCAGAACTGGTATTATGGGATCTAGATAGCTGATATAATACTTATTTTTTTGGAAATACACACCTACTTAGAAAACAATATAAAACCCAGTCAGAAACAAACATCTCTGTTCACCACACAAATATTTGCCATAGGTGGGAATCGAACCCACGACCTATGGCGCAAAAGAGAGTTAACTAAGTCGAAACGACAGTCAAAATCATGATTCATGCAACAAAACAGTATCACATAGTGCAGGATGAGATATGAATGCCAAATGAGGCGTGTATGTCCAAATCTACTTTATCACAACCAAAAACACAGTGCAAACTAGCTCATAATTGCATTCTAAATGAGCTCACAGTAACAACAAAGTTAAACCAGTCAACATCATCAATAATCCACCACCGGATATCTTCTCTTCTTCTTAAAAAAGCTTAGCTCTTGTCTGGGTTTTGATGCGAACTTCTCCAATTGAGTATTTCGAATGCGGCCTCCTTGACTTCCTTATACGGCATTACAGCGAGCTTTTTTTTTATCTGGCTCACGTAACTTATTCTTGGCCTTCCTCTTCCCCGTTTTCCTTCAACCATTCATTCAATGATGTTCTTTATGTAGCTGTTATGTCGTAGAAGACGTCCAAACATTTTTCTTCTTTGATTTTGATTTGTCTCAAGTAGGTATACCTATATACTACTGGATATAGGCCTCCCATATACATTTCTAGGAAGAACGATTTTGATCCCGCTCTCTCTTAGTGGTCACTACTTGAGAACCTTGATTACCCAGCGGATGCTGGTTCTGCGAAAAGGACAATGTGAGTGATGATCATCAATACATTGCTACTGGCCTCTCAGCTCAGTTGGTAGCAGCTCTGACTTCTGCGCCGTAGGTCGTGGGTTAGATCCCCACTGAGAACATAATTAAATATTTGTGTAGTGAACACAGATAAAGGACACAGGACAGGAAGAGGAAGGCTTAGAATAAGTTACGTGCGCTAGATAAAAGAAAAGGTCGCTGTCATGTCGTAGAATGAAGTCAAGGAGGCCGCATTCGAAATACTTAATTGGAGAAAACTGCATCAAAACCCAGACAAAAGCTAAGCTCTTACATTCAAAAAGAAGAAAAAAAGCACAATAACTATCTATATTTACAAAAAATATCAGGTTCCCATAGTACGAGCTCTGCTTAATTTGGGGTAGTATTGTGTGGATTGTCCACATTATTTATAATTATTGTACTGGTTCACTTTCGTCAAGTCCATATTCAATTTAATAATGAGAATAGTGTAACAGACTTGTTTATTGCACCCATGTGACCTACTGGATGTGTTTTCTGAGCTGAGTTACTGCTGTTTGATTACTGTGATGTGCAGAACTGATGTGAAGCTATGTTAATTGGACTACTGTAGTGCAAAATTTACACTATGCACTTGTGATGTCAACTTGGAATAGAATTACTGACGGCATTTACACTGTTCATCTATACTATATGTATATTTTACTACGGTATCATCAAGAGGAAACATTTGTATGTTTGTAATGAATAAACTAAAAAACTACTGTGCTGATTTAAAAGATTCTTTGACCATTAGAAAGCTACATTCACCTTGAGTAACATATGCTATATTAATGTGTTTAAAAATCAAATGTCCACCCGTGCAAAGCCGGGAAAGGCCGCTAGTTTCAACATAAAGATAAAACTGTATCAGCTTTCAGAAAAAAAAATACATTTTCCAGCTTGAGCTTTTTTTACTAAATTCCAAATTTTTTTATCGTTATCGTCATCATAGTTCTTTCGAATGTGTGGTGAAAGAATTTTAAATGCGCACATCTACACAACGTTTAGACTTATTTTATTTGAATACGAACGCTTAGTAGTGCGTTAGGCCTCGGCCTTGAATTTAGCGGGCAGCGGGGCGGCAGTGGCGGCGGCGCGGGAGCTGCAGGATTCTTATGCGTAAAATCAAATGGACTCCCCCGCCCCGCCCAGCTGCAGAGCCACCGCCGCCGCCGCCCCGCTGCCAACCCGCTGCCCGCTAAATTCGAGGCAGAGGCCTTAGGCTTAAATCATATGCTTGTTCTGACACTGACACTGAAACTTATCGTAGCTTTTGTGTGGTCTTGATGTGGCCGTACCTTAAATGGAATATTACTTTAGTAGAAATAAAAGCTCTTTCATAATGAACCAAATAAAAGATATCGTTTCAGTTTGCACAAACGGCTTTCAGAATATTTTGTGAAAGGAAATTGGCGGTTTCATTTTCATGAAATTAACGCTACAACAAAATGACCGGGCCGAAATAACTTGAACCTCAATTTATTTTGATTGGTTTTCCATTTCCTTTACTGGTATTGAATAACATTTCCAAAGGTTGTCGCGGATTTGTTTTTAAATATTGTAAACATGTCTAGAAAATAAAAACCGGGACAGTAACTGAAACAAGGACGCACGTGTACAAAACGTGGCTGTATTTTTCTTTTGTCGCCGGTTGAGGTTATTATTTTGCTTCTTTACAATGGCATTATCATTTGAAATGAAGAATAGATTCAACGAATACTTGCTTGAATCAATGTTTTGGGTTATTCTTTATTTTTAACAAAGCAAATAAAGCCGTTATGCGGGTTGGTTCTGCTCAATAAATCAATGTATTCGTAACATACATTTTGTTTCAGTAAAATCCAAATATTGAAAATTATTTAGGTTAATTTTTATTTAAAACAGAAACACGAACCTAAAGTGTTCTTCATTATTTACAAAACTTTAATTATGAACTACTGCTTATTTGAATAAAATTAGACCTGCATTACCTATCCATGCACTATGGACCAGGTATATTAATAAATAACTCTGTTTTCTACGTGTAGGTAGAAAACAGTAAATAATAATTAGTAATTTATGTAGGCATTGTAAAAATATGTTTGTCTTAAATAATAATTTATCAGAACAGATTAGCTCAGTATCCTTAGTTTGATTATTTATTTTGCAACACAAAATCAGTGACACAAGTTATTGAAATTTTATGTCACATCATCATATAGCTGGCACATCAGAAGGAAAACTATTGCAGTAATCTTACCGGAAAGGCATAAGGTTAGTTCGGGACGTGAATATGAATTCTCCCTTGATCGCGTTCCGAACAATTTACCTTCATTCGCCATAAAACGGACCAGTAAAGCGTAGATAATGGGACACAATTTCTTTTGCCACCTGAGCCGCCATTTGCCATACGTGTCTCAGAACTCCGATTACATGTCAAAGACAATTTGCGGGCGTTTTATGATTTTAACGGTAATTTCATCGTTTTTCGATTTGGGATGAAGGGCTTATAGAACCGTGAAAATAAAGACAGGATTGAAAATGCTGAAATGTAATATTCAGGGAACGTAAAAGTCTATTTTGTCAACAGCGCTGAAACGAGCTGTATAGTGATGAATGAAAATGTCACTTTAACCCTTTAATTCGCAGTGACAACCCTGAACAACATCATGAACAAAAAAATAGTGGAAAATATAATTGCCAATATCAAAATGAATACTGCTGATAATAGTTCATTTATTGCTGGCCTACGGTTGCATAATAATAATTATTTTATCTTATTTTCTCTTCATTTATTTCCTCTCTTAAAATCGGTAAACTTAATTTCTAAGAACAATGCAGATGGTTTTTATATACGAGTATGTACAGAAGGTAGGTTTTGAGTTGAACAAACTATATATCTATATATCTATATATATATATACATGTATATATATATATATATATATATATATCTATATATATATATAGATATATAGATATAAAAAAATATAGATATAATAATATGAATAGAAGCTATGACTTAAATGAACCTGTTTTGCGAGAGTCATAACTTCAAAACTTAGGTTTTAAAATGCTAAGAAACCCAGATAATAATCGTGCCTAATTCTAGTCAATGAACCTCGCTTTTTATGACAGAAGGTTAAAAATGAATTTCGTACCAGTCACCGTTGCTCACAGCAAGTTCGTGAACCCGAGTGATTAAGTTCGCCGACGTACCGTATGAAAGGTAAACTTGGTTTCGAAGTAAAGGAGTTATTAGCTTTTGAACAACATGTTTGGATAGATTGATTTGCTGTAGCGAACATAGTGGTTTATCGATTTTAGATTTACAGACTAAGACTGAATACAGAAATCTTTGACTTTTACTTTGAAAAGCTAGTGCAGACTGGTATATGACAGTAGAAACGAGAAAGATTCTCTGTGACCATTTTAGCATGCTTTTCGATATCGTATGGGTAAATCTGCCGCAAACCTTTTTGATTATAAGAACGATTTTAGACTTGCGTATTTTTTTGCGCGTATACGGTCGTTTCAGCATACGCGCTTAGGCTGCGTCCCCAGTAGGCAAACTGTTAGCCGCCGACTGAGTTAGCGGGGTATCGGTTTAGTACGCCCTTCCATATATTTCAAATGGAGTGATCACAGTTTGCTAGTTTTGCGCTCACTGTACGCAGTTTGCAGCACTCACTCAGTCAGTATGTTTCACTCAGTCAGCCGCTAACACTTTGCCTACTGGGGACGCAGCCTTATACGCGCGCTACATTACGCGCTTCTAAAAACCATACTCGCGTAAACGGGCATATTTCAGCGTGTTCGCTCGAACCGGTGGTGTAGTGTCAGTATCAACATGGATTCTGACGAAGAAACATTACTATGGAAATGGGCGCGCGGGGAGGTTTCTCTTGCAGCTCGCGCTTATACGAGCGCGCGTCAACGCTCGTACGAGTTGAGCGTGTGACAAAAGGCGCGCCTATACGCGCCTACATGCGCTTCCAAAAACGAGCTCATACGCGCGTATAAAATGCTAGTCTGAAACCGCTCTATCTTTTGAAACTATCATGGTATTTAAAACTGTTTTTATGAAAAACGGGATATATATTTTTTTGAATAAAATTTTATAACTCACAAAATTTAATTATGGTTAATATCCCGTTGTTCAGAAAAATACTCTAAGGCTGTGTTCGATCAATGATAAATCATTGCACTTTATGTTTTGTTGTTTTTCAATCTAAAGTAGATTTTGTTGTTTTGTATCATTGTATGCCATAGCCCCTGTGTAGGTACTTGAGGCAAGTAAGTTTGAAGTATATCGATTTGGCTGACAATGTAATAAAGACAGACTGTAGATTTACTTCAAACTTTTATACTACAGCTTTATACTACTGTTTCGTTGTGTTACTTTACGACTTGGCTTTCTTTATTCGCATCCCGTCATCAGACCACATTGAAGCTTGCATACAAGTAAGTTGTCCAAATTATTTTTAGTGTTCCGTACCAAAGGGCTTTAACAGCTCAGTTGTTGTTCTGCTTTCTGCACCGTATAGGTAGTAGGTTCGATCCGTGCCGATAATAAATATTTGTGTGATGAACACAGATGTTTGATCTTTGTCTGGGTTTCAAATTGTATTGAAAGTAAGTGTTTACAAAAAAAATGTGCATAATGTATTATATCAACTTTCTGGTTCCCGGAGCACAAGCTCTGCTTAATTTGGGGCTAGATAGTATTGTGTGGCCACAATATATTTTTATTCATTTGTTTATCTACATGTTAATCAAGTGAAAAGGAGATTCACAAAGAGTTTGGTTATAATCTATCAAAACTTTATGATTACGTAACTATTTGCTCAGAGACTTTTCCAGAGTAGTGGTTGTCTTGAGGCCACGACTCCGTCGCTGCGTGTACGTGCTGTAGTTCAAACAACAATTTTTCATCGTTCAATATTAAGGACGATATATGAAAGCAACTTGTTATAACCGGGGTTAAAGGGGTGGTAGCACGAGCTAAACGCTATCGATTTGGTAAGTGAGGTGATTGCAAATGTCATCAAATATTGACTAGTGTGAACACACCTATTATTGCTTGAAACGGTTTTCATATTTAAGTGTTTAATAACCTCGCTTTTTATATTTACGTAGACTGAGTATTATCATCAATATCATAAGCTTGATTAAATTCAGCTGGACATGATAGGTATTTTTATACATATGTACATTGTAGATTTATTATAAACACTTTTATGTTAAAGAAAGTCGTATTATTTACACTATTTATAACTCAAGAACGGCTGAACCAATTTAGCTGAAAATTGGTGGGGAGATAGCATAGAAGCAGGAAAGGACATACTTTTTATCCTGAAAACTGAAAAATAACGTAAACGGGGCGAGCAAACCGGGTCACGAGCTCGGCTTAATTTGGGGCTAGATAGTGTTTGTTGTGTGGATTGTCTACAATATTTATTTATTTATATGTATAATAATACGCTTGATCTATCAGCTAGTTGTATAAAAAAATTGGGGGGAGTTTCTGTAGTCTTCTAAGGGCCGATTTCACAGATTACTAGCCAACTGATGAGGTATTTGGCCACTTAAGATAAACTCAAAAATCTGCTTGCAAACTTGGTTCTTAAAATTGGTGACTGTAATGTTATTACTATGCATTCAGGATGTTTGAGTTCGATATTTTGACGAAGAAAGAGTCTCAGTAGTGAATAAGAACCTCTTTAGGGCGCACTTAAAATACTTTCACCACACTGCTTCGCAAGAACTAGTGACACAAAAAAGAAGAAAGTAGTGAATAGACTGTGCCAGAAAATTGTGCTAAAGGTTATAATATGTAGCAAGATACTTAGGTAGAAGATATATCATATCTAGCCCGCTGCGACGATCTTTTATTAAAACATTGTTTGAAGATATTGCCGTTTTAGTCTAGACCGTAGAATGCTGGTCTCTCGAAAAGCCATAACACGCAAAAAACACATGACTTTTAATTTGCAACGAGTACAATGTTTTAATTAAAATCACACACAATAGTTTCACCCTTGCTTCGCCACAAATAGCATTACAAGAAAGTTGTATATTATATGCTAAAGTGACAAGAAAATTAATTAAATTATAGAAGCACTCACAAAAATAATCAAATAAAATCCCGGCGTGGTTTTTCTCTTGGTTATACAAATACGTTTTCTCTAATAAATAAATAAGCACCCTCCAACAAAGAAAAAATCAGCTCAAGTACATGCTGTCAAAACGAGTATAATAGGCAAGGAAAAGAAATTCGATTGCCTTCCGGGAAAATAGGTATCATGAGATCAAAGGAAGTAATTGTATTTTGCTGTAATCTTGACTAAGAAGCGCCGTGAATTTTGTATGTACGCGAGCGGCATCCTTTGTTAGTGATCCGGAGATGATGGAAATCACATTGTTTATTTTCATGAAAACAAAAGTAACTCGACAGGATTTTAGGGGTTACTCCTGCCAATGCCACACTTTTTCCCCACTCAATGCCACGGATAAAAAAACAAAAGTAAAAGTACTTTCCACACGAAGCTAGAGGCATGCACACTTAAATATTCCTTGAGCTTTTTAAACGAACTCTCCTCTTATGTACCCTTGTGGCGTTGGAAGCAGAATCATATTTGAAAAAGACGCAAAAATCTAACGCAAGCCTATAATATGTAAAAAAAAATAAGATTACGTCATGGCATTGGGTGTGAATCATAAGATTTTTTTTATTTCTCATTTGTATGGACATGGCATTCGTGGAACTTACCCGCTTTTTGCATCTATTGTAAATGATTTACACAGCGTAAGAGATTTTTTCACTCATGCTTTTATTTACAGATTGCTTGAAGCCTCAGTAGTTGTGAAATTACTGGCACGTGAGACTAAACATCTGTAGTATGCCTCAAGTTAACGGATGCTAAGCAGCAGTGCATCGTAGGGCACGTCATGACGTGCGTTACCTATATACCAGACATTGATTTGTTATAGGCGATAGTTACCTCTAAACATCAGATAGACCAAATGCTTGTTTCATCAGCAAGTTATGAGCTTAAAAAAAGTGATTATGCTTATATTGTCTTTGAAAATTATTTGCAATTGGCACTGAAAAACTATGCAGGTTTGGTGAAAGGAGTCAACGGCAATAGAGACTTAAGTTCATAATTATCAAGCTATTACTACAGAAATGTAATTACCTTCAAGAAATGTCTCCAATTACGGTAATAGTAGGCACTATAAATGGACGGCCAATTAGCACCGTCGATATTATTCGATATGCCATTGCATATTCTTGGAGCACATTTTCACTAATAATTATGCTGAATACTTCATGAGATTGATTGCTTAACTGCTATCTTTGGTCATAATTAGCATTATCCCTATCATTTTCTCATACGTTAAAGTTATTTCTAGTCATAATTTAATCCACCATCAGAAATCTACTGTATTTTTTTTTATTTTGAGTTAACCTACGTTGTTCCACTGCTGGGCAAAGGTCTACTCCAAAACCTTCCATCTCGGTCCTTGACGGTCTCCCACCAATATTTTCTCTGACCGTGAAGACTATCTTGCCAACGTCTTTTCAGTCGGCCAGCCTTCAGGCCAGGCCAGATCTTCAGGTACCCAAGGAGTGACGGTGTTCGCCCACTTTTCAGGTTGCATCCTACGCTCTTCTTCTTGCCCTTATCTCACTTTATGTAGGCTCAGCACAACATGTCTTCATCCTCCATTCCCCTCTGTCAGCCATCATCTCTGATTTCACTCATTCCTCTCTTATCCATGTCATCTTGGCATCAGATTGCATCCTGCTTACATAAAATTTAAAAAAGAAATTCATACAGAACAAATAACTCAGCGTTTAATGAAAAGCCTGTTTCATGACATGCTGACTCGACATGGTATATTGGGCTCTGCGCTCTGATTGCGACCAATACATTGATACATATTGCATGAGACATCCCATTCGCCCAATGAAGACGGCAATTTCACACTTGACGGGAATTCCAATTACTCCGTTTAATGTGGATTTGTAATATTGGAATGGGGTGCTCTAGTTAGATTAGGTATGCCATTTGAGATTGCTTGAAAATCAATAATAGTTCAGACCATTTAATCGTTGTAAAATGATTTAGTAAAACTAAGATGATAATCTAAAAAAGATTACGAACATGTGAAAGATCCCAAAAAAGGTTGATTCTATACGCACAAAAGAAACAGATCTTTGAGGAAAAACATACATAAAAATGTCTCATTAGTGGGTTTAAACCTAAAACAGCTGATTTTGCAGTGTGAGCTTTAATGGCTAACATATTTAATTTTTATAACGATTATTTATTTTATTTCATATCTAACAGTATGTAATCATGTGAAAAGAAATTATCATAAACAAAAAGCTAAATACCTTAACCCGCCAACGGTGACGTCAATTTGACTTACATCTTCGGTGACCCCGGTCTCACGCACCGGGGTTTTCAATGGAAGATTTTTCAGAATCTAATACTAACTGACAACTTTTTTTATTGATTATAAATTATTTGACAATAAAACAACCATACTAAATGAATCGCAGCCTCGTTTATTCACTTTTTCTTATGATTAGACAACTTCACATAGAACCTATCAAATTTGTTAGTTTTACACATTATCGCTTTCTAAACATTTGAAAACACAACAATCAACATATTTATGAAATTTTTCAGCTTTTTCAGTTTCAAAACTCTTTAAACTTACTTGAAATAAACAAAAAATGACATCCTACCTACAAAAAACAAGAAAAAAAAAACTATGAAAATCACATTTCTTCAGTCAAGCAAATACTGCAATAAGGCACTATATTATGCTCAAGACACAAATGTTTCTTGCTCTTGTGGCAAGTGATGATGAAGGTAAAGTCAATGACAGTCTGTCGTCATCAATCAGTTCATGGCGAAGTGATTCTAAACGATGCTTTTCCCTTTCGTACAACATGCTGTAACAAAGTTTATATTTTAATCAGGATGAAGAAAAATTTTGTGTTTTGCGATAAAATTGGTAAAATCAAGCAATAAACTTACTGATTATAAAATAATGCAATGACACAATAACAAAAGTAAGCAAAAATGTACATAAACCAGACAAAAAACGAAAAAACAATAATTTAACTCTGCATGTTTTACTTACATAATCGGTGACCCCGGTCTACCGCACCGGGTTGGCATCAAAACTCAGGGACTTGCGCCCACTCCGATTTCGTGGGCTGATCTAACGGTGGGGGAAGGGAATTCAGGCAGCTACTCAAAATCGCGACAAAAACCGGCGGCGGGGGAAAAAGTTATTCGAATTTTTCAAGTCACCCGGTCTCACAGACATATAGGTCACCGTTCCCGGGTTAACAACATTCACCATTTTGTAATTTCACCAGCAATTACATACCAGTGGCGCATGCATTAAACATGAGCTCTCGTACAGCTGGAAAAATCTGATAAAGGCAGGCAATGTAGCACATGCCACGCTTCCGTGATGGTACTACAAGTTTCCTCCAAGACGGCGATTTATCACGAAAGCACTGAGCTATAACCCAAATGTAAGAGCGATTGGTCGCAGGTTCCGCCTGAATGATGCATGAGACGACGTGCCACCCGCGCCAACTACCCCTCAGATATGGCTAATTTAATACGCTGCAACACTTGCCAACAGAACGCATAACTCGCACTTAACGTTTATTGTCGACGGAACGGTTATGAGCATTATCGATGCTACACTCAGTACAAATGTGCACGACAATCGTTGTAATAAAAATTTGCGAGCGTCCGTCGAGTGCAGACGCGACTTGTCCCATAATCGTCGCTTCAGACGTCTAAAAATCCGGTGAAGTTCTCCTTCTGGGCTATTGGCGTCGCCTTTTACATTTTATAATAACGGTAAACTTGCGTCTCAAACTTTGTAAGTCGAGGCAGGGATAAACGCTGCATCCTGCGGTGTTTGGCCCGAATCCAGCGACGCCCGGTCACAGTACTTGTTCTAAATTATTTTATATCTGTATAACTGCAGTGGGTAATATTTAGACAAGAGGCGTTTGTTTTTGCACGAAACTCGTTGTTATTATTATTTATGGGCCGCTGCGAATACAATGTCGATGCGAAATATTGTCGAGAGCACTTTGCTCCACCGAGGTAATTCAAATATACGAGTCGGCTGCTGCTACAAATATTATGAAGTATGCTTTGAAAATGTACGTTTCACTGCTGACATTGTGCCTATGGGTGAAAAGGTGTGGAAGCTTTTGGAAGCTTTAAAAGTACTTACCTAAGCATTATTAAAAACACCTGTAGGTGCTTGTCATTCTTAGGAGTGAATGAAGACAATATTTGTAATATTATAATTAATTATTGTTGACAAAATACCTTAATTCTCTGCGATGTCCTTACAAAAACTTTCGCTATTTTTATATTATTGCTGCAGTGACAATCAATTGCTAAGTTGTCCCATAGAGTGCATTGCGCTATTCAATTTGCATAGCTCGATAACAGATCCAATATCCCTGAGGATTACCCGACAAACTATGGTTATGAATACTAGGTATATTGAAGTTAAGAATTTGATCCTGGACTGTTCACGGTAGATAGTCTAAGGGATATTACGTATTGCTCTATCTTCCCAGAAGCTTTATGCTCGGTTTTATTAAAAAAACTCACGATCTGTCAATCTAACGTCTCTGACGCCAAAAACTCGTGACCCCAAACCTTCCACATTGTGATTGACGTCATGAGGTTTTCTCACTCAAAACGAGCATCAGGCACATGTTTTACTTACTCCCACTACTATAACACGTTGACGATAAATAAATGCATGGTGATCATAATTAACTTTTGCGAGCGAAAATAATGACGTCTCAAACAGTTGGTAAACGTAGGTATATAAATTTCTTGGTTAATACGGTTTAAATTTTAGGTAGCGTTTACGACGACCGTCAGTGATCCATCATCTAGGACGGGTAGTCGGTAGAATGGCGGTTAGACCATATAATTTAGATGATGGGGGCTGCCACCCTTTCGAGAGAACCTTTCTCAAAGAGCCTTCCTCCCCTACTCAGCCAGAATCAGTTTGTTATGAGTATACTTATAATTTTTACCGCTTTCGCCATTTGGTTGCGTGGAACTGGCACGTAGACTCACCTAGCTTTAAGACGATCATAGTAATTTTTGGGATACAAATGGATAAACATATTTTGATTTTTACATTGACTTTCGAAAACGGCCTGACACGTTTTTACTTAAAAATAAAAATACACATTTTAAAACAGGAATGCATATTTTTTATTGATTTTAATAAAGTATTTACTACACTTAAGGAAATCAGAAAGATTTTCATAATGTTCATCTGATAGCGCAGTGGTCAGCGCAGCCCCGTACCAAGGGGAAGGTCGTGGGTTCAAATCCCGCTCGGCTCTTAATTTTTGGGACATAATAAAAAAGGAATGCATAAGTTAGATTTTTTATAAACAGTTTTAATAAATGCAAGTTGCTTTGTATGCGCTCCTTCAGAGCGCTGGTTCGTTGCACCCATTCATCCATTTCAATTCCTCATCTTTGTATTCAAAGTAACAATGTAGTTCTTTCTTGTGCAACGAAATATTCTAAAGGGAAATTCACGTGATGCTAGTAACAGATACTCGAGCACTTGAGCTTGGAGAGTCACTTCTCAGAAGGAAATCTATAACAAAGTTTATCTTAGTCTATGCCAAGAAGTCTTATACTAATATCCTTCTGTTACCATTGTGTACCTTATTTTAAATTGAAAACATTTTGTTTCTGTTTTGAATTAAACTGGTTAAAAGTTCCTGAACTAATTTTCCAATTTTCAGCGTTTAGTTAGTAGTTGAGCTACTGGTTAGTTTTTAAACGGGTTAGGCTCTTATAAAAATCTTCATTTCCAACGCATATCTGCATTCATGTTTTAATTTATTTTTTACTAGCGGCCACCCGCAGCTTCGCTCGTCCCTATTCCCGTTACGCCCCGTTCCCGTTACTTACATCCGTTCTCCGTTAAAATATCTTTATAAATTGTAGCTTTTGTGTTAGTCTGATGTAAAATCTATATTCATGTAAAGTTTACGTGAAAAAGTAACAAACATCCATTCATCCATCCATATTTACAAAGCTACTGTACTGTTATCTATGTTCATTTTGGCAATCAATAAATCCAAATCAATTCCTATCACATTGGGTTTTTTTCCATGTAGCATAAAGTGGCAGCAAAAAAGTCAATAAAACACCAAAACACACATTTTTCTCGGCAATGTATAAAAACATGCAAGAATAATACATCAGAAAATATAAGATTGTCGCTAGTGGCATCATAATAAAGAAAAATGTCACCGAGAAACTCTACACGTTTTTCATGCATGTCAGAAAAACTCCGAGGAATATTACACCACGCGACTTGACTACAAAAGGAACGTGACGATAACAAAATCAAGGGACTGACGTGGCCTTAATACGTGCGAATAGTTGTAGAATACAAACATTACTAGCTATAAATAAATGAAATGGTTAGGCAATAAAAAACTGTATAATAATAGTTTCTATTTAGTTTTGGGAACCCTTCAACCAAGACTTCGTCGTCCATATCAAAACGTTCTTAAACAAATTCCTTTGGCATAGGTCTAGAGTTCTAGGAACGAAAATATGCAGAGTACGTTGTATTTCTGAAACAAATAAACTCGGAACCATCTAGCGGAAAACTAAGTAAAACTGCAGCTTTAGCTTTAATTGTATAAATATACCTTGTAATATATGAAAACCAGCTAACTAGACTGAGAATAATTACTACGCATTTTTTTTATTTGTATTATTTACACCAATATAGGATCCAGGCGCACAAATATTCATCACACAAATGTTTCATTTGGAGGTCCCGAGCCTTTGCTTGACCCACCTTGAGATTACAACCCTTGTTTTTGCCCCTAAACGTACCCTTCAGATCGTTTCCCTACCTATATTTCCTCTAATGGCAACACTGCCGTGACGTCACGGTCGGTTACAGATAAAACCGCGCGCCGGCTAGCTGTGGCTTCAGTACGCTTTTGTTTTTTCCCCGATAACGTCGTGTGATCGTTCGTGCAAGCGTAACATAAAGAAAACCCTTCGTTAGAAGATCGTTTAAGGTAAGAATTTTAGTTTTTATTCTAGTTTTAAGAAAATCCCGACTCGGGTCGACGGTTCCAACCTCACCCAGAGATAAGATCTAAGCAAGCTTGGATCAAGGGATTGTAAGTAATTGCGTGTTATAGAAGAGAAATGGACTTGTCTGTGTCTCAACTATGCACCATACTTACGTATAGTAGCGTACCTATTACCTACTAATAATCTACAGACCATCTTGGTCTAAACGGTAACTGCGCACACGCCATTACCCTATTTTGAGCCAACAGCTCGATTGAGCCGACGGCTCGATTGGGCTGACGGCTCGATTGATTGGGCCGACGGCTCGACTTGGGCCGACGGATCGACTGAGCCGACGGCTCGATTGATTGGGCCGACGGCTCGATTGGGCCGACGGCTCGATTGATTGGGCCGACGGCTCGACTGAGCCGACGGCTCGACTTGGAATGAAGATGAGGATCACATAAGATTCAATAAGACGTCTCGTTTCTGGTTTTGAAAAATCCCGACTCGGGTCGACGGCTTCAGCCTCACCCAGAGATAAAACCCAAGCGAGCTTGGACCAAGGGATTCTAAGTAATTGTGGGTTATGGAAGAGAAATGGACCTGTCTGTCTCTCAACTATGCATTACAATTACGTTTAGTAGCGTACCTACTACCTACTAAATAGTCTACAGATCAAAACCTCTTGATCTATACTATACGGTAACTGCGCACACGCCATTACCTTGTTTTGAGCCAACGGCTAAACCAAACATTACCGTCCGGCCCAGCCGACAGGTCAATTTGGTACGTCCATCGAGCCGACGGCTCGACTGAGCCAACGGGTCAATTTGGCACGTCCATCGAGCCGACGGGTCGATTGAGCCGACGGATCAATTTGGCACGACCATCGAGCCGACGGCTCAACCAAACATTACCGTCCGGTCCAGCCGACGGATCAATTAGGCACGTCCATCGAGCCGACGGATCGTTTCGAGAAGATTCGAGATGGTGCCTATAAGAAATGACTTTGTTCTAGTCTAGTGCAGAAGATTATGATCATGGATAAAATTGCTCGCGGCAATTTAATATATGATACAAACTTTTGGAAAGCCTGAAAGATAGTGGACCTCCAACGGAGACCTCTGTTAGGCAATCCACCAGATCCAAAATCACTTATAAAGTAAGCTATGACATACGAACCTCATCTATAGCTACCGCTTTCGCTCCGACGGAGCTATCTGAAAAACTTAACCCAGCATAAAGTTAAAACAGTTGGCCGTTCACAAGAACCCATATTTTATGCACCTTAATCCATGGAAATCCAAGTAGACAAAATTGCTGTCAAATCCACAAAACCTGACATCGTGGCTAAAGCTTCGATAAACAATGAATGGTACTCTTCCAAATAAAATAGAACTGATGTTTGAGGACATGATGAATGCTTCATCTACTATGCTTACTGTGGTAATAAATGAAATTTGAATTGCAAATAATCCTCAAAAAATTATATCGGCTTCTGATTTGGAGATAGCCGAAGCTGACTCCTAATTATCTGAACTAGAGTTAAGCACGTCTGGGAACTATGTGTGCAAGTGCAGATATACTCCTGAAATTTTAACAGACTTGCGGAGTTTTAGCAAGAACAGCTTGCAGAGTGCCTGGATAGAGGATTCGTATGAAATAAGAACGCTTGGTGGATTCAATGGCCAGTACAGGTTGCTGAATATCATGGGCTACTGAACCTATTCATCAGAGAACTTCTTGTGAAGATTATTATTATCCGATTTACCAACGCTGTGAAAACGAATTTTAACACCGCAAAATAATCGGAAATGCAGGAACTACAAACATTATGGGCATAGAGCTGTCAACAGCTCAATCGGAATCCCT
This sequence comes from Thera obeliscata, assembly GCA_947578465.1. Classification (NCBI taxonomy): domain Eukaryota; kingdom Metazoa; phylum Arthropoda; class Insecta; order Lepidoptera; family Geometridae; genus Thera; species Thera obeliscata. The sequence goes on along the minus strand of OX387928.1, from coordinate 8,974,630 downwards.
CTTACGTATATTCCAAACAGGAAAAAACCATCGGGACCCTACAAACTATTTGATCAACCTGAAAGCTTTTACAAATATTTCAAACACAAGAAGTTCACAATCTGACTAATAACCTGTCGTATAACTTAGAAAGTACTGCAACGTAAACTAAACGGTAATAAAGGCTCAACAACGGAAATGGACACAAGCCATGAGTCCATTGACATAAAACACCACTGTTTTCCATTAAAAATTCCACGATATTTCCATACCAAATAACCGGCCTACTTTTTAGTTTAGAAAGAAAGAAAGAAAGAAAATATATTTATTTAACATAACATACACAGAACGGAACACTGACAAACATAATACTAAAACATAATATAATAAAAATACATAATAATAAATAGGCACAAAAAAGAATGAAAATAAAATAAAATACAATCGAACACAAATAATAAAGTAGGTAGGTAGGTTAGTTACATAATACATACCCACTCCACTACCTGCACTGTAGGTATGTTCCGTGCTTAGATGTCATGCCAAATAGGCCCTGACTCAGCTTTTGCTACTTAGCGGCATAGGTATGAACCTACCCCGCCAAGCAGCACTGGTTTTCAGGCAGAGCCTAGGTGACACCACTGGGCAAACATAAACAATTAAGAAATAACATTAACGCAGTATACTTATATAAAAGAAAAGAAAATTAAAAATACAATAAAAGAAAAGAATTACAAACAAAATTGAAACAGAATTTACGCAGAATCATAGATTATTACAAATATTACAATACACAAAATAGGAAGCAGAGAGAAAATAATGAGATCGCAAGCTAGCAACCTAGCAACGATGGTCCGCAGCGCCATCTATGTGAAATAGAAAAAACTCAGTCGAAAGGGTCGGTAAAAATCAAAACAGAGCAATGCAAGCTCGCTGTGTCGGTAAAGAAGAAAACAAGTCGCGTCGCACAATTCTGTTGATAAGTTTAAACTTTATACAATACACAATGTCTATGAGCCAATAAGCGCTAGGCGGTTGAGTTTAGCCTCGGCTTTACTGACGTTTGCAGGGTTAACGAACATTTCCAAAATCAAGAAATACTGGTTGTTGCATACTGGGACAACCCTCTTTTGACAAACCAAAAACCATGCCACAACACCTTGACAACGCGTAGAAACAGCTACTAGATGTCACAAAGCTACCTGCTGCAACAAGCAAAACGTATTTTGGGACGACTAACTTTAATCTTAGCTTTGTGGTGCCTTTATGCAAACTTCAATGCTGTTTTTTACACAGAGACTACATCTATTCAATGTCTCGCCTATTCACCGATAACTATAGACAATGATCATTATGACAGACCTATCGGGCATACATACGAGATGGTTTTGGGTTTACTGGCGTCCCAAGCTCAAATCCCGAGAAATTGCAGCCGTATTTAAGTGCAATAGACTATTGTGCCTCCACTGCACTGTAGACTTCTCTAGTGTCAAGGACATAAATACCTTCTGATATAACGGGAATACGGAACTACTAATTCATGGAGAAAAAGTAAAAACGCTGCCCAGTTAGTATGGAAAAACTGGATTGGGATAATCACTGCTTGTTTAATGAACATAACCACATCGAATTGTTGTTACTGGTCTGCTTAATACTTTTCACAGTGCACGAAAAGGGGCCTATTTGAGGCATATTTAAAATCTTTTCACTTGGCTCGGAAAAATCTGTGTCACGATAGAAGAAGAAGAAGAATTATTTTTACATTCCACTGAACGTAAATTGTTTCCAATGATTTGTTGATCTATAAGGCTACTAGCATGCGGAAGATAATCTATACCAAAAGAACACTGGATTTAAAATCCATTTACATCTCGGAAGAAATTGAATGCCCCTGCATTTCAGATAATCTGTAAGTAGAATACGGCGTTTCCTAATCTTATTGCATTCTGCAAGAAGTGTTCCACGTTGCATAACTCATATCGGTAAACCATTTCAAATTACCGAAAGCTGTATGAATCCTTGACCATCTTTTGGCTCTAAAACAGATTGATAATAATTAATGGGCTAAAGAATCTTGACATCGTATTTTGGGTTAAGAAACTCCTAGAATTGTCACAATTCTACGTATCAGTCCTCTAGGACTTAGATAGCTTTTATTTTATTACTACACTCGAGATGTTGTCTAATAAGTTAGTTATCAATAACAAGTTCGATTAAAATAATCTTGCTATAATGAAGCAGGAATTAGTACTATCAGCAGGGTTCAAACTGCGGTGACGGTACATTAAAAAAATATGTAGGTATGCAAATAATTGCACATTATGTATTAAAATCAAAAGGAAATTGAAGCCTTTAGCAGACTGCTCTCAATCACAATACAATTTTACATAAATTTCTTTATCGAAAAATGATTACATATTATTATTGCGTATTCTGTAAATAAACTGATTTATTTTGAATGTACCTATGTAGGTATGTGGTACGCTTAATTATGTTAATCATAAATGAAACACTGTCGTTGATACAATCATAGTCACAGTACGAACACCGCGCACATTTGCCGGCAGAATCCAAACACGTCTCAAGGTGGGTCAAGCAAAAGCTCGGACCTCCAAATATTACCGTTTTTCCCCCGAAGGGATAAAAACGGATATTTTGAGTCCAGCCGAAGCTTGACCCACCGTAGTTTAATGCCTTGCCGGCAATTAAAAGGTACTGAAGCCACAGCTAGCCGGCGCGCGGTTTTATCTGTAACCGACCGTGACGTCACGGCAGTGTTGCCATTAGAGGAAATATAGGTAGGGAAACGATCCTGAAGGGTACGTTTAGGGGCAAAAACAAGGGTTGTAATCTCAAGGTGGGTCAAGCTTCGGCTGGACTCAAAATATCCGTTTTTATCCCTTCGGGGGAAAAACGGTAATATTTTATGTTAGAATTAATAAAAATACCAACAAAACAACAAGAGCTACCAACTGTGTAATTCTGATATTACAAAGTTATTAATAAATCAACATAAAACAGCACCAAATAACTTTTCCTAACGCAAATAAACATTTAATTTTAAAAACGCCCAGCTATCGTGCACAAAACTGCTTGTATTTTTTATTAAACACTGCCGCTGCGGGTAAATTAAAATTAAGTTTGAGGTCATTTAGTTATACCAACGTCGATAATTACTGGCGCGGCGACCGTAAACAGAATGCTGCTGGTTTAAATTAGTAGTTTGTTTGCTGAAAATGTGGGTTTACGCAATATGTACTCGTAGTTATGTATGTACGTATATCTTTACAAACAACTACGAGCATGTGACTTGTGCATAACAAGTTTGCAAGGCAAAAACAACCGTTGATGTACTTTTCGCTCACACAGTTTGACCTTTTAAAAGGAGATAAAGTCACTCGCTTGTCTGGCAGCGCTGCTGCAAGAATCGTCAGAAAATCACATTTTAGTACCTACATTCGACAAAAAAACGAAAACGCATGCAACTTTCATATGTGCAATCCGATTTCATACAGCTTAGCAAAAAATTGTTTTATTTTCAGACATTTTCCTACTTAAAAGTTTACCTAAGTACGGAAACAAGTTGGGAAAAGTTTTAAGTAGAAAATCGTGTAAGAATCTAAACTATTTTTTGCTAAACTATATGAAATTGGATTGCACACAAGATAGTTGTGTTGTCGCGATTACAAAAGCCTTCTAAAAACTGCCTTGCAAATGCTAAGTAAAGACAGTTCTAATAAGAACATTACCAAATATGGAAAAAATATGGTTTTCTCAGGTTTTTTGGTATCAAACCAAAAAAACGTTTGAAAATTTAGATGCAGAAGTAGCTGATTACCATTTTTTCTAAAGCTCAGGCATTATTCATTTATAATACTTGGCCTGGTTTTTAATATAAGTAGAGGAAATCGCGATACAAGTCACGTAGCAAGCATCGGGGCTCGGGTCAAATTATGCCACTGCTCCCTAGCAGAGCGTGACCCTACCGCACTACTGATATCCTGCGGAGGTTGTGGGACCCATTTTTTGCGTTACAAGTTTCCGTAGCTTTTAATCAATACGAAAATGATGCGGCATAAATCGGATACGGCATAAATCGAATGCTACGGCGTAGGAGAAAGCTACGGCGTAGGAGTCTCGTAGGTGGGTTGAGTTATTGGAGTTTTTGCGATATGAATCTTCGTGATAGATTGTAATGATACACTATGTACAATGTAATTTAAAATAATTGACAATTTAATTATTGTATGCTCAATTTATTTACATTTATTAGAACATTGTGTTAGTTTTGTCAATTATTTACACTTCTATTTGAAAATTATATTTGAACAGAAAATTGTTTTCAATATTTTGTTAGCAAACCACAGACCACCAACCACAGGCACCACTGGATGCTTAAATAATTGAGCAAGACACACAAATTGCACAAGATTCCTGTAATACTCTATAAAAACATGGTATTCCCGGTCAAAAATCGCTTGTTCTTCAATAAAAAGTATTTATTTAGGATACTGCCAATATTTAAGTCAAAAGTACAACGGCGGACCGTTGTAGACATTGAAACTCCATGCTGTGAAGGATTTTACGACGATATTGCGACGTACTAACAAATATAAAATACTAGTGGCCGCCCGCGGCTTCGCTCGCCCGTTCCCGTAACACCCCGTTCCCGTTGCTTTTTCGGGATAAAAAGTATTCTATGTCCTTCTCCCGGTTTTAAACTACCTCCCCACTAATTTTCTGCTAAATCGGTTTCGCCGTTCTTGAGTTATAAATAGTATAACTAACACGACTTTCTTTTATAAATACTTTACACTTGCAAAGAAAATTACAAGTAATATTAACAGTTGGCCTATATTCAAAACGTTGCAAGTGATCTAAAGATAGCTAAACCAAATCAGTGAGAAAGTTGGCACATCTTCCTGTACAAATGAACCAGGCAGTTACTACTGTCCTGAGGGAGAATGTGAATCACGTACTGGTCAGGAGAATTCAGGCTTTCCGGATCTCTCAAATTATCCCGAACAGTGCACAGAGCGCAATTCGAAGCACCCGAGAAATTGCTCGTATGTAAGATCAATGAATGAAAGAATAGCCTAGCATAGTGTAGTGATTTCTGATTTGTGCGCTGAAGGTTTTTATTACGTGAACAGCAAATTAAGTCAAGAAAAATATTAGCGCAATTACTTAGTTTGCTTATCATTATGTCACATATTTTTTAAGAATTTACGAATTTAGGTAAATATCGAATTCTAAATGGCAAATGATTACACGCTAGATTAGAAAATACCACAAAATCTTTTCTTGAAAATATAAAGAATTAAAAAGAATTGGATGGAAAAACTAAGAGCCTTAATGAGTTCATTCATCGTTTTTAATTTTACTCACACCAAAGTAATTGATCTCATACATACGAAACCTTTAGTTGGTTTGTGACTCAGTCAAAGTAATAAATGACACTTCGAAAACAACTCGGTAAATTTAAATGAATATGTCAGTGGTAATTTTAAAAACACCAATAATAGCTTTTGTAAATAATAGTGCCAGCTATTTATAAAATTATTGCAAAGGTTACAACTAGGAAAGCCTTTAAAGTTTCATTGGTCATTCAGATAAAGCAGCCACTTATAAGGGACGCTACCCGCTTTCTAAACGTAGAAAACATGGTTGTTATACTAAACTAAACATTTTGTTTCCGATCAAGATCGCTGTTCCTAAACATGACCAATTATTGTAATGTTCCATTTTGCTGTTATATTTAAATGTATACCAAGAGGCCAGGGTGTTATTTTTATGACAGTAACATTCTAAAAAGTTCAACAAAAAAATTTGTTACTTCGGAAATACCAACAGAAGTGAAAATTTGAACACCCTCTGTTTTTGGCGAAGCTTGTCGATTTTTGCCGAAGAGGTGTCGTGATGCGTGATGATGACGAGCTCACTATTTTTTTTCACGTCCAAAATGCTCAAGCTTGCTAGACCTATTTACTTCAAAAACTCAACTCAAAAACAGTTGATCTATCTGCAGACCGTTACAAACAATCTAGAGATAGCTCCGGTCCAAGTATGGAGAGCAGCTACGAATTCCTGGCGAATTTTTCACCTCGTCATCTACGGAGGTTGAGTATCCAGACTTTGTCAGTCACTTGCGCCTGAAGATTTCCCAGTTGCGCCCTACAAGACGGAAACATCCTCAAGACGCGGGCGGCATTGCTACGCTGAATAGCAATGCTAATGCGCTGCGCCATATACCCACCAGATCTTGGGTCACGCATCGTATTAAATTGAATATTTGAATATTGATAACTACTACTAGGGTTCCAAAAACTACAAAAAATATGCCGTTTGGAAATCACCGTTACCTTTCGAGCTACATTTATTTTAAGTGACCAAAAGTTAAATTAAACATTGGGTAGATAGGATGCCTACGTGATATTATTATACCCTTGTAATATTATGCAAATACTCGTAAGTTGTAGCTTTTCCTGGCTTTAAGTGGACTTTTCATCGTTTAGATATACCTACATAATTGTTCTATTTGCAAATCAGAGTTTTGTATTAAAGTAGCTTTTTGTGAAGGGCTAGCCCAGGGAAGTACTACCACTTTGCCTATTTAAAATAAAAATAAAAATAAATCTACCGTGAAGCAGCATTGCTGTGTTTCAGTTTGAAGGGTGTGGGTGCCGGTTAAATTATTGGCACGTGAGGCTGAACATCTGTATGCCTCAAGTTGATAAACGCAGGGCAGTGCATTGTAGGGCGCGTTCCTAACGTGGGCGACCTACGAGGCAATGCTTTGTTTTAGATTTTTTTTTTCTTTAGCATTCTACTTCATTTACTAACACAAAACTTACCCAAGTTACAGATTTGGCCTTTGCATCTGTTGAAGATAATTTACATAACGTCAGGGATAACTGGTGCTTATATTTTTGTACATGCCCCTACTTACGGGACGCTATAGTGCCTGGAACAGGATTTTTATGAAATGGGCTTGGCCAGCACCTATACCATCAGAGATAGTCGTTTAGACTAAAATTGATAGGTATCTTTTCTAAAACAAAGAAAATTCATAATTTTTGTATTTTACAAGTACTTTTAGTAAAGATGGGGCAAAAATTGCCATCATGAAATACGCAAAGGTATATATTTATTCGAGCCTCAATTTATCAAAGACACAAAAGAAATAGATCCGAAGAAAAAGGGCTATAAAAACTATCCCCAAACTGAAGTAACCTCTTAAAATTCTATACAAGAACAAAGAATAATGGTACCGTACTGTAACCCTTTTACGTTCCAGACTCAATGGCCGTAAAAGTATCGAATATCGTAAACTTGATCTCCCTAATAAAATTACATGCCGTGAAGGGAGAAAATGAAATATTGTGTCGTTTCTAAGAAAAAATATAGAATTTAATAACACCCGAATGATGTGTTTTTCTAATACTACATGAATATTTTTTCTGACATAATGCTCTAATGCACGGCTACACAACTTAAACTTTAAGGTTTTGGTATGCAATTAACATTTTGGGTTCATTTTCTCTTCTTTTCATCGTGTTACTGATTCTTTCGAACCAAGTGTGGTGAAAGGATTTTAAGTGCGCCTCAAAATGGTGCACTATAAAATGTCTTGAATTTCTGCGTCTTGTCTTGAAATTTAACCCCAGAATCTTTATAAAATATGTTGACACGAACAAAGTCACAAAGTCAAAGTCACAGATACTCTTTTAATTACTCAGTAGTATCACATGATTATTAACGTATTAGATATCTCTGCAATGTTACTTAAGATTTTTTGCAATATAAACTAAAATAAACAAGAATCACTTTGAAAAGTCTTAATGCTTGGTGATTCTAGGTGCCAGTTCCACACAACAAAGATTCTTATAGTATTCAGGTATAATTATGTTTCGGTATTATTGTAGTTCTATCAAATCCAGACCTCGCAATCATTTGTGTTTGTCGTATAGAAAGCTATAATTTGTTCCATTATAAGGATTTCACTGCCATTGAATCAGATTAATAGTTTGCGAGAAATATCTTTTTGTTCATTGCTATTTTGATTTACTTGCACGAAGCTTATATTTCTGAGAGTACATGAATATCTTGTATTGTCTGAATACAAATACAAATAATTTATTTCAGTTAACTTATACCACAGCATTTTTTTATGTGATAGCCATACCATTGCTTCACAGGTCACACGGAGCCGTAGTTTGTTGCCTGGTTCTTCTAGGCTTGGTTACGTGGAACTGGCACCTAGACTCACCTAGCTTTAAGACGTTTCAAAGTGATTCTCGTATCGTATTGAATAAACGTTTATTGAATTGAATTGAATTGAATTGAAGCGTACAGATGTTAAGCCTCACGTGCCAGTAATTTAATATTTCAGCCAAATAAAATCTACAAACGTTGTCTGGAAGATATCCGATTGGTAAAACCTTCCACTAAACAGTTGATTATTTTCTTTATAAATTTTCTGTAGAAGTTTTCGTGACATACTATTTAAAAGGCTTTGACATTTGGTATACTCTTGAAAGATAAAACATAAGAGAACATTTTTATCCTTATATTCTGGTACGCCTAAGTTCAAGACAAACATAATAAAGGAAAAGTCGCGGATGAAACCGGATATCCGGTGGATGTGGAGCACTTTTACAACTTTAAGTGGATTTTCATCTGTTACCGTCTTTTTATTTCGAATCTTCATGTTATATGCGAAGGGAAGGGTTCCTTTGTTTTATCTTTGGCAATAAATAAATAGATAAAAACATGCAATTTTATTTTCACCCTTACCGTGCCAATCATAATATTTCCTAAAATAGAATTAAAACCTTTATTCTTTCTTTTTTATGCTTCGTTTTTTTGTGGTTGTCAGTTTGTATGTACCTACGAGTAGATGCAGTATATAGCTTGGTATTAAAATACATGCAATGAATTTAAACAGAAAGTGGTTATAAGCCAAAAATTATAATAACTTTAAAAAATTTTGTGCAGTAGTAGTTTTTTGGAGGTATAAAATGTGATTTGGTATGAAACTATTTCGGTTACCTTTATACTTTTATTGATTTCAAGTCTATAGAATCATTTAACTTTAAAACCACAAAAAGACATTTCAAACACTGCCAGATTTAATACTACACCCAATTCTTAATTCAAACTACTTTTGGCTAAAGCTTTCAGTGAATTTCAAACGAATTTCGAGTTCACAATGTTGGAATTACCCAGAGCCAGATCCAAGTTCCAATTTGTGTAAGTTTGGAGGAGATACGGCATTAAAGCAAGGTTCACTCGGTCCGGGCATAAACCCGGTTGTAATGTGACAGTCTGCGATGGACCAGCTGCACGGATAACGCCCCACTTTTTATAATGCTGGGTTATCTAAAAACCTTATGGGATTAGCCTTGATTCACTAATAAGTAACCTGAAGTTGAGCCAACTTTCCTGGAAAAAATATTTTTGGTAGGCGTGCTTTGCTATAACTTCTTGTTTTATAACTAGAAAAATCATTAATTTCAAACACTGGACCACAAAGCATAAATCTTATAATAAAATTCAACGGATCCTGAAACGTTTAGTAGCGTAACACTAAAACGAATATTTATGACGAATAAAAATTATAAAAATCCCCTTGTTTAAGATCGATAAACCTTCATTACACTGAATGTACTATTCAAGAATACTGCCCGTAGAACCTGCTTATGTAACTATGCTCAGAACTCCGAATAAACCATTTTATTAATACAACTAGCTGATAGAACTAACTCTATGCCCACCTGATGTTAAGTGGTAACCATTGCCTATAACAAAGCATTGCCGAGTAGATCATGAACGTCAGGGGTGTACCCTACGATGTACTGCCCTGCGTTCATGAACTTGAGGCATACAGATATTCAGCCCCACGTGCCAGTAATTTCACCGGCACCCACACCCTTCAAACCAAAACACAGCAATGCTGCTTCCAGGCAGAAAAAGGAATGATGATAGTACTTTCCCAGGCGAGCCCATCACAAAGAGCTCTACTGCCACAAACTTGCCACAAAAGATGATGGAAACACTATCGCTGTATTTCTCATTATGAGGTAGACAATCCTCACAGACGTACTGGAGTTTCTACCTAAATTCTCTTGAGAATGTCTAACGAGATTAAGTTAGAGAGTCTAATAGCTATCCCGGTGCTATGGCAAACCCTCTGATGCATAGAAACAGTCAAATGAAAATGACACAAGCAGCCACCCACCTAGCGACGACCACTCTGAAGGTTGCTTAAAATTAATGAAAATTCCGAATGTATTGTGCACGGGTAGTTAATAGCTTAGGATATTTCTGGGGTTAGCCGCTTGACTAAATTAATGAGTGTGGGACAATTCGGGACAAACAGACGATGTATTTGTGTTTATTTAGGATTTGCAGCCCATTTGTGACTCTGTTCCCGTTGGAATAAGATCGGGTTTTTAGTAGGACTTGAAGTGGTCTGTCGATAACTGGGCAATACGTTGGTAACAAATAGGCTGGGCCTTTATTATGTTGAGAACAAAAAATGTTTGGCTTCTGCAGCGCAATTTAAACGGACCCTCATAAAGTATCATACCAGTCTCACGAAGGTTTTTTGCCTAAAAAAAGCATGAATGTTCATTATTTCTATCGTTCTGTGTTGATACTGATACTATCTCTTTCCAATGGATATAATGTATATATAATAGTATGGGTAAAATACATATGTTTATGAGCCAATAGGATACACAATCTGACAAACATTTGATCAAAATTAACAGTTTGGAAAAACTTAAAGTACTAATATAATACATAAAAAAAAATCTTTGTTCGTCTTCTTATTTTATGTTCCTTTTGGGCGCTTGACAAATTTTTAGAGATTTTTAGATTCTAAAACATTCCGAACATTCTAAAACATTCCGGTTTCCTGACGATGCATCGTCAGGAAACCGGAATGTTCACATCGCAGAAAACATCGCGATGTTTTCTTCACCGTTTGAGCGTACTGGCATGGCGCACATACCTTTTTCGATAAAAATTAATTTGTATATGACTGGTATTGAACCCACAACCCATAGTATTAAATCTACAAGCGTAATTTGTCTCGTATTACCTACCTGATTTATTTCCCCGACGTTATAAGAATGTTCTAAGAATTCTGTTTTAATATTTAATTTTTCTCTTAGCCAGCAGAGTTCCGAGGCGCGTCGACTGAAACCACCTAAGTCAATAATTGTAAATTGTGGTGTCTAAGGGAAAATTTCAATTCGCACTGCGGTTATGAGTCGTGATCCAGCTGGGAAGAAATGAAATATTATACGGCTTGGGGCCCTGACCCATGTCAAATCAGCATTTGCAGGTATGCCACGAATTATTTACGGCCAACTCACGGCTATGAAATTTTTTATCGTAACAATAAATCTTTATTAGCCGACTTGGAGAGTTTTCACGAAGGTTACCCAGCACACGATGTTTGAGACTGTTCTAGTGCTTTTCACCTCTATAAAATACAAGTTTTTTATTATTCAACCGGACTTTTATAATAACTGTCTTTTTTATGAGAAAAAGTGACGGAAGAATTAATGGTTCTTCTGATTTAGGACGTAAATGCTTGCGGATAGTTTTTATGAGCTTCTTTGTTTGTGCCAAAAGTGAAAACATAAAAGTTCAGCTGCTGAAAAAAAAATTGAAAAAAATTAAGTTGAGATATATGTATATTTCATCTGCATCTGCAGTACAGTACATTCCACCACTTTTCCACGACCTAAGGATCGGAAGGCAGGGCTGCTACCAGTGCTCTTTTATCAAATCACAAGCTGAGAGGCTAGTCAAGTATATTTTCTTACTATATTGATTTCCAACAATCTAGGCCGGACTCGAAGTCGCCATTACCTTGGACACGCGGTATCTTATCGATTTAACCCGCCGGACATCAGCATTACGCCTATTGGCATAACTTAAGACGCCTATTGTAGCTATATAGATATTGGACTAACTGCTGTTGTTCGTAGCTTATCGCAAACAGCCTGGCTTGCTCACGTTCCATAGATAAAGTAAGACCATTATCTGTGACAATAATCATTATATTTATGGCTTGTAGATTATAGAAATATATGAGTTGTGAGAGAAAGAGGGGTCAATAAATAAATACAATTTTAAAAAGACGCTACACCCTTCTTGCAAGAAATTTTATAAAGTTTGCTCAGACTTTCAACCGGAAAATTTCAACCACTTTTTGATGTTATCTTGCAATTAGGTATAGCATTGTTACGTAAAGTTTGATTGCAACAATGGCATAGTTGCGTATCTTTTGTTGCAATCAGAACCTAGTCGTATCTGTTAGTTTTGAACTTGTTTTGAGTTACTTTTGCAATAAAAAACGAATTGAAATGAAACAATTATGTTAGACAAGGAACGATTGGAACACGGACGGAATGATGTTGACATAATAAACATAAGATAAGCGAATCTTTTTCTTCTTCTTAGTATAACTTATATGTTAGTATCAAACTTTTGATTGCAACAGAATTAAACGATTGCCCAGCTGGTGTTTCTATTGATTGATAGCCGTAAAATATCTAAATTTTTATATTATTTAATCTGTTAAAGCCAATAGTAACAAAGTTAAGATACTAACAAACCTACGGAGTAGATATTCCTCTACGGCGTAGACATCATACTACGCCGTAGCTTGCTTGCTGCACATTTGCGTAGCATGTCATACGTCAGCGGTTTGTATTACGCTACCAGTCTTGTCTTGTCCAATGAATATTACATGAGGCAGTTGTGCGATCACTTCATCATAACGCGGGATAAGCAACGCATGTCTCCTATTTGTCTAGGCTAGTTTGAATATGCATATGGTGTGGGATTAATACCAGTCGCCATTTAATTATATAACGTGGAACAAAGGCAACTGCACACTCCACAGGACACCATGTTTAAATAGAAAGTACCTACTTGAATATGCTAGTTACTTTTTAACACAAATAACAAGAACAAATACAGGTCTTTATTGATAACTTTGTATACAAAAATATAAGATTTTTTAATTATTAAAACAAAATACAATCTCATAGATACAAAGTGTACAAAAGTTGTTCACGGGGTCTGAAACCATGCTTCTTGATATCTACATTATCTACTGAAAATAAAATGAAAATAAGTATTGCGGACAATACAACACTATCTAGCCCCAAATTAAGCAGAGCATGTGCTATGGGAACCAAATTGACAACAAATTACTTATATATTTTTTTTGTTCATACATAATTATAATACTTACAATATAACACCCAGAAAAAATAAAATATAATGAAAAGGACGAAAGATAACAAAATAAATTCGGTCCTTGTACATTTTGTTATATAAGTGAGTTTTTTATGTACATATCTGTTAGCAATTTATCAAAGGCTTCAATTTAATTACAAACCAAACTGAAATGATTACCATTTTCCCTGTCAAAAAGTTTCAGGAAAGCTACGATTACGAACTGAAACAATATTTAGTTTGTAATTAGTTAGTAATTTAACTTAAGGGTAACAAAGCTATTTGTTTTTTGACAGGCTCAGTTAATTGACAAAACAAGTTTAAAGACCCGTTTACACTGCGGCAGTTATGTAGTTAGTATCATAGTAAAACTTTATATACTAGTTCCATGACCACGAACTTCCATGAGTCACTGACCTCCATGATCTATTTAACCCTGTTGGAAGTGAGGACGCAATATAGTGCTGTCTCGCTCTCGCCCTTAACGTATCTCCTCTACTAAGGTCATTGCATTGTGCCATTACGTTGTATTTTTATATTCTAAATAATAAACTCTTTCAAGTATCTAAATAAAAGTCTCGCGTATTATTTTATCAGGTTATGGGCCGTCTCATGCTTGGAAATAGAAATTAGCAGTTTTCCTCTCGTATCAAAAAAGTTCTAGTGATTAACCTCAAAAATCGTAACGCGCTCCACCGGCCGGCATCCGAGTTGGTCTTTTTTTCAGCCTATTCTAGCAAAATGTCTACGAACCCTAGTGGCATTAAGAACATTGAAAAGCTTACTGGAAGAGACAATTATGCGACATGGAGATTTGCAGTGAAAGCATTTTTGGAACTTGAAGAACTGTGGGAATGTGTCGTTGACGGAGGCACCGACACGAAAAAAGACATCAAAGCTAAGTCCAAATTGATTTTACTAATCGATCCGATAATTTATGTCCACGTACAAGAGGCTAAAACAGCTAAGGAGGTGTGGGACAATCTGTCTCGGGCTTTTGAAGATTCAGGGTTAACCCGTAAAGTTGGCCTGCTGAAAGATTTGATAAATACAACATTAGAAAGTAGTGGAAGTATAGAGGATTATGTTAACAAAATAATGTCCTCGGCACACCGTTTGAGGAGTATAAACTTCAAAGTAGATGATGAGTGGCTAGGAACATTGATGTTGGCAGGCTTGCCGGATAATTACAAGCCTATGATTATGGCAATGGAGAGTTCTGGAGTTAAAATCTGTGCAGATTCCATCAAAACAAAGTTATTACAAGAAGTAAAAACGACAGAAACAAGTGCATTTTACTCAAACTTTAGAAATCAGTCAAAATCAAATAATCAACATCAATCACTAAGACCAAAAGGGCCTAGATGTTTTACCTGTAATAAATTTGGGCACATTAGTAAAACATGTTGGCATAATAATAATAATAATAATGATAAGACAGAGACAAAAGATAATGGTTTCATTGCGGCTTTTTCAGCAACCACAGTCAACGGCTCACTGAACTGGTTCATCGACTCTGGTGCATCGATGCACATGACAATGCACAGAGATTGGTTGGAAGATGAAGCAGCACCACCTGTAACCAACATAAGGATTGCTGACAACAAAGTGCTCCGTGTGGAAAGTTGTGGTAATGTTACCATCAGAGTACCAGATGCACAAGGACAAAGCAATAAGATACAGGTTAGAAACGTTTTATATGTACCTGAACTGTCAACTAATCTAATATCAGTGAGCAAGATGATAAAAAGTGGTTGCAAAGTTGAATTCAATGTTGATGGTTGCAAAATATGGAACAAAACAGGAAATCATGTAGCGAGTGCACATGTAATCAATGATATGTATATACTGAACATTACCAATGATGGAGTCCATGCCATGCCAGCCATTACAGAATCAGACATCTATCTGTGGCACCTGCGAATGGGTCATTTAAACTTTACTGATGTGAATAAAATTCCATATTGTACAACGGGTGTAAAATTGTCCCCGTCTAAAGAAAACATAACTTGTTTATGTTGTATAGAAGGAAAGCAGACAAGACAGTCATTTCCAAGTGAAGGCTCCCGGGCAACTGAGTTGCTAGAGCTTATCCACTCCGATGTATGTGGACCGATGCAAACAACAACACTTGGAGGTGCCAGGTACTTTGTCACTTTCATTGATGATTTTTCACGAAAAGTATTTGTCTATCCGATTAAAAGTAAAGATGAGGTGTTTTCAAAGTTTTTGGAATTCAAAAACAGAGTAGAAAATGAGTTAGATAGAAGAATAAAAAAACTCAGGAGCGACAATGGCACCGAATATAAAAATAATAATTTTAATAAATGCTTGAAGAATTTTGGGATATTGCACCAATCTAGTAATCCATACACGCCTGAGCAAAATGGTTTAAGTGAGAGGATGAACAGAACACTTATTGAACGGTCTAAATGTATGATGTTGAATGCTCAATTACAGAAGGAGTACTGGGGCGAAGCTGTTGTCACAGCGGCACATATAATCAACCGTTCACCAACAAGAGCTCTCTCTGGCATCACTCCTGAAGAGGTATGGTCAAAAAGGAAACCTAATTTAAGCCATATGAAAATTTTTGGATGCAAGGCTATGGTGCTGATACCCAAAGAACATCGGCGAAAGCTAGATTCTAAATCACGTGAGATGATATTCGTAGGATATAGTGAAGGTATAAAGGGCTACCGATTTATAGACCCAATAAGTAAAAAGGCTACCACAAGCAGAGAAGTTGTATTCCTTGAAGGCACCGTACAAAGAAATAAAATCGACAAAAATGCCAGTGAAACACTACCTGAAAAAAAGGAAAAAATTATCAGTGAAGAAAATAAATCAAGAGAAATTAATAGAAATTATACTGAAGAAAGATACTTGCCATCATCATCAAAAATGATTAGTTTACCCCTGTCTCAGGGAAAATCTGAAGTATGTGAGAATAACCCTGTTGATGAGACAGTCATTGAAGTTTTGAGCGATGACTCAGACTCAACAGTCCAAAGAAATTCAAGTGTGTCATCTCAATATTACACTGATCCAGCAGACTCAACATACTCACCTAGTACAATTATTGAAACTCAACAGAATGTAAGACCTCGATCAAATCGAAGAAATGAAATTTTTGAGGTAGATAACTTACGAACTGATCATAATTGTGATGAAGGTACAGTTTCCCCTGCCAGTTTGGTATGCAATGCAGAATCTACTATGAGTATTTTGGATAGTGACCCACAAAGCCTTTCTGAAGCTCTACACAGCGAAAATGCAGAGAGATGGGTAGAGGCCATGAATGAAGAATATCAATCATTACTAAGTAATAACACCTGGACACTTGTGGATCTACCAAAGGGGAAAAGAGCATTAGCATGCAAATGGGTTTTCAAAACTAAGGAAGATGAAAATGGCATCATAACAAGATATAAAGCAAGACTGGTTGTAAAAGGTTTTCAACAAAAAAAAGGAATAGACTACCATGAAATCTATGCTCCAGTCATACGATATTCTTCAATGAGATATGTCATTGGCTTAGCTGTAAAATATAGTTTAAATATCCACCAAATGGATGCTGTAACTGCATTTTTACAAGGCGATATTGAAGAAGAAATATATGTGTCACAGCCTCCCCATTTTGTAAATGGTCCACAGGTCTGTCGCTTAAATAAATCTGTGTATGGCCTAAAACAGGCAAGCAGACAGTGGAACAAAAAATTAAATGCAGCATTGCTAGAAATTGGTATGTCACGATGTAAAGTAGATCCATGCATATACTACAGAATAGTTGATGAGAATGATATACTATTTATTACTGTGTATGTTGATGATTTATTATATTTATTTAATAATGAAGACACAGTTGCCATGATGAAGAAAAGGTTAAATGAAAAATTTCAAATGAAGGATCTAGGTAAAGCAAGATGTTGCATTGGCTATAGAATAATTCAAAATGTGGATATGACTGAAATCACTCTTGATCAATCACTCTACATAGAGAAAATACTTAAACGTTTCAACATGAATGATTGCAAGCCCGTCTACACACCATTTGAGCCCAACTTGCAGTTGAAGAAGGCTGAGAGTGATGAAGAAGTTATGAAGAACATTCCATATCAAGAAGTCATTGGCTGCCTGTTGTATTTATCGCAAGGCACTCGACCCGACATTGCCTATGCGGTAAATACACTAAGTAGACATAACAATAAACCGACTGCTCAACATTGGGTGGCTTTGAAACGAATATTACGATACCTAAAAGGAACCATTTCAAATAAGCTTGCCTTCAAGAAAAATAGCTGCAATATAGTTGGTTATTGCGACGCCGACTGGGCTAATGATTCAGAAGACCGAAGATCCTGCACTGGATACATGTTTGTTTTTCAGGGCGCTGCGATAAGCTGGTGCTCAAAGCGACAATCAACCATAGCTTTGTCCAGCACTGAGGCAGAATATATGTCTCTGTCAACAGCGATACAAGAAGCTGTATGGCTTAAACAATTAGAAGAAGATTTTTGGCCATACTTATCAGGTACTCCGATTACAATGTACTGTGATAATCAAAGTGCTATTAGTATTTCAGGTAATGATATCTACCATGCACGCAGCAAACATATTGATGTCCGCTACCATTTTGTGAGGGAGAAGGTCGCCAGCAAACAAGTTTCAGTCTGCTACAAAAGCACCGAGGAAATGGTTGCTGATGCTTTGACGAAAGGCCTGCACCGACCAAAGCACGAAAATTTCATGCGGGCTATGGGTTTGCGTCCAGAGGAGGATGTTGGAAGTGAGGACGCAATATAGTGCTGTCTCGCTCTCGCCCTTAACGTATCTCCTCTACTAAGGTCATTGCATTGTGCCATTACGTTGTATTTTTATATTCTAAATAATAAACTCTTTCAAGTATCTAAATAAAAGTCTCGCGTATTATTTTATCAAACCCACCTATAATAACACACATCATACATTGCTTTTGCGTTCGATTGCTCGCAATTTATTTTTTAACTAAGTTAGTGGCTTACAGTTATACATAAAAAACGCAATTTAAATTTAATCATTGCTAAAAGATAGCCCTGTCACTATTTGTCATTACCCAGTGGTAAAAGATGGCAATAGTTTAAGCACTGTTTATCTGTTGTCAATTTTTTATAAGTAGACCATTAGTTGTTAGTGGTTTAGTGGCTTCTCACGTCCATCAACTATAGTCTAAGATCCCGCTGCACAACGACCTTCACCGTCGTGCCTGTCTGTCGTGCCTGGCTTTGTCTATACGCATTAAAATCCATTTCTATGTCAGACACGGACCGTGCCAAACAAAATGTTCTTTCCACAAATTATAATGGCCGGACCGGACATTTTTTTTTTTTTTTTTTTTTTTTTATTGTTGATAGCTAAACGTTTGACTGCCATCACACCTGATGGAAAGTGAAAATGCAGCCTAAGGTGGAGCACGCTTAGCTATAATCCACTTGTTCACTCTTGACTTGAAAATTCCAAGGTTGTAGTGCTCCGGAAATACTGACGACGGTAAAGAGTTCCACTCCTTGGCCGTTTGCACCAAAAAAGTAGAAGCGAAGCGCTTTGTGCGATGTTGTGGGATCTCAACCATGAAGGGGTGACACTTACATGGCCCATGACTGACGTTATACATAAACACGTCAGTACAAACTGCAACTGTTGACGAGTTTCTGTCTGCCACGCTCAATGTCTGTAGGTGTAAATCCAACTTAAGGCAATAACTGTAAATGTTTTGAACTTAACTCTTTTGATCTACATACAATTGGCATCAAGTCTGTCTGAAAAGATGACAGCATTTATACGGACCCAAGGACTGGGTTTAAAGTCTGAGACACTGGGCTTAGTAGGCTCGTGTGAACTATGCTTTACATCGAATGGAATCCCTAGGATTTATTAAATTATATTTTGTTCTCTTTAAGTATTATTTGAGCATGAAAACGCAATAACATCAGAATTTAGCCTTCATTCCAGGTATTTTAATGAACACTTCCTTACTACTTTGTATTTGTTGTGTTGATAAGGCTCAAACCAAACAGTAATATGGTCACTAATCGATTAACTAGAAGCGGTAGAATGGTAGTGTGACCGTAGATTTAAATGTAAAAAAGAAAACATTAAATATGTTTAATATGGAAACACTGGTTTGTAGTTAGCAACACAGTGGTGTAGAAAGCTGGCGGCGGTATCAAAGTGAAAAAATATAGAAGTCAGTTTTGATCCCATTTACTCCTGTTCCAGGCACTATTAGCGCCCCGTAAGTAGGGGCATAATTAAACACTTAGCTACCCCTGACGTTATATAAATCATCTCCAATAAACACAAATATAAAAAAACAAACATCAAACAATAAGAAACCATTTGATCTAATGAAAACCGGGTAAATTAATTCGAAAATGCTAAGAATGGAAAAAATTGAGAGAGTAGATAATGTTCTGTTTTAGACATAAACGGTTCGCTCCAAAAACAATCAATTCAATGAACCTTTAGAACTTCAAACTTATTGTTTTCAGTATTTTCAATTTATCAACGAACAAAAGTTCATGAAATTTCCTAAGAACCCTTCAGTTTACTTGGTATTCAGTATTCAGTATTAGACATGTAAATTTAACATTGTCAGATCTTAGGACTAGTTTTTAGTAATTTTTTGTGTAAAGATCCACTCATACTTTTTATTTCTTTACAGCATTTCTACTTCTAAAACTTCATCAGGCTTATGATGATGAGCTTCTTAACTTTAAAACGTAGGTGTTACAAAGTTTCAGACCCACTTAATTATGTATTAAGGCAAGCGCCACCCAAAGTTTAAAGTCATAAACCTACAAAGTACCTAACGTGGAAGCATTAAACACATATGAACTGCACCATTATAATAATCCATCCTAATTCATAAATTATTAGATTAAGGTCTGTGCATACTGGTAGATAAATAGATACATAGGTATTGTGTGTGTAAGAGTAAAATGAGACGATCTGAGATTATAAGAGAAAGAGAGGTGGTGTAAGAGGCAGCACTCCTGACAAACCTTTTAAGCACACAACCAACGAAAGGATGTGTTTATCGCTTTTAGTGACTGGTATTTCTTTGTTATTTTTATGTGGAGATAGAATATACTTTATTTTTTATTTATTTCTTTTGCACAAATAACTCTTACTGTACACAGGCGAGCTTAATTCTGGATAGCATTATCTACCAGCTTACTTTTGAATAATAAGAAGATAGGTTAGGTAGTGGACATAAGAACAAACTAGTCAAACTAATCCGTAACATACTATAACTTTAGATTAATTATTGCAAGCATTGGTGTTTTATTGGAGGAAAAAATATCGATATGAAGCTCGCGGCTTAGGGCCGCTTTACGGATAACTTATTTACCGATCAAATATTTGACAGCGGTTTATCACGCATTCTGCTTGCAAAGTTTGGGATAAACAGCTGTCAAATATTTGATCGGCCGATTAGTAGTCCGTGAAATTGGATCTTAGTCAGTTCCGCACGTAATTAACCATGTTGTCTTGCCTATACAACCTACCTACCTATCTAGACGGACTATTCTATGAGGTTGAAATACTGGGCTTGAAAAACTCAAAACATTGCTTATTTTTTAAGCGGACGAAGTATCAAGTACTATAATAAATTACTTTTTATTTCTCGTTACCGGCGTAAACTAGCCCTTAGCGGTCACGGGTTCTTTCCCGGACCTTTATTAATGGACACAGGCATAGTCTCTTCAGGCTTTGTTTCGTTTAAAGGCTAATGGAGTCCCGTAGAGCCGCGCGTGTTATTCAAGTGTCAGGAAGATGAATGTCAGGCTATTTATGAGCTTGTTGGAAAAATGCCTCCTTTGATACCTGGGGCTTACCACTGAACATCATTACCAGCATGTTTTTTTAAATACAACTAGCAAATAGAATGTCATCATAGAATGTCTGTGTACAACTTAAAAAGTTCGAAAACAGATCCACGAAAAGAGTTTTGGGGCGTACTTAAAATCTTTTCACCACTCTGGTTCTGGAAAATGAGTAACGAAATACCACTGAGTTATATAACTTGCGCCACTAAGGATTCTAATCACAGATGGCGACATTTCTTCATTGTGTCATACTGGTTCTTTCTAACTTTAAACCTCTCACTCTCGTATATATTGCCGTATGGTGCAAATTTTAAAATATGTTTGAGAAGTTATTATCATCATCATCATCAGCCTGAAGAAGTCCACTGCTGCCTCCCCTACTTATTTCCAGGAAGAACGATTCTAAGCCCTTTCCATCCACCGACTTCCCGCGATCCTAACAATGTCGTCAGTCCATCTGGTGGGTGGGCGCCCTTCTTTTTGTCTGCCGGTTCATGGTTGCCATTCGAGAACCTTTATTCCCCAACAGTTGTCAGTTCTTTGAGCTATATGACCTGCCCATTGTCATTTGAGATTGCCTGTTTGAGAAGTAATGACGATTAAAAAAAAAACAAGTTTAGTATTCCGAACGTGACAAACCCATTTAAATATTGCTTGCAATCTTTTTCATATACTCATTTTTAGGGTTCCGTAGCCAAATGGCAAAAACGGAACCCTTATAGATTCGTCATGTCTGTCTGTCTGTCTGTCCGACCGTGTCACAGCCATTTTTCTCCGAAACCATGAAAGATACACTGATGAAACTTGGCGAATAGATGTATTCTGTAAGCCGCATAAAGATTTTTACACAAAAAAAAAAAAAAACTATAAATTTTGGGGGTCCCCATACTTCAAACTGAAACTCAAAAACAATTTTTTTATCGAACCCATACGTATGGGGTATCTATGAATAGGTCTTCAAAAATGATATTGAGGTTTCTAATATCGTTTTTTTCTAAACTGAATAGTTTGCGCGAGAGACACTTCCAAAGTTGAAAAAAGTTGGTCTCCCCCCTCTAACTTCTAAAATAAGGGAATGATAAAACTAAAAAAAATATATGTTGTACATTATTATGCAAACTTTCAACGATATTTGGTTTGAACGAGATGTAGTCAGTAGTTTTTTTTTTATACGTCATAAATCGTAAACCGCAATTTACCTTTTGACGAACTACAAGAACCTTTATATTATGTTACTTGATGCTACGGAACCCTTCATGGGCGAGTCCGACTCGCACTTGGCTGCTTTTTTGTACAATATGATTGTCAAACGGCTGACCGAAAAGCAAAAACTATACGGTTTTCGCCCCATTATAGCTTAGTTATGTTGTGCAAATGGTAGGCCCCCTAGCTTCCCAACTCCGGGTTGCATGACGGCTGGTAATACCGTGCTTTCCGCGGTAATCCCGCTTAGCGTCCCGATTTGAATATTTTTTTGTGTGACGTGAATTATTTTAGGTACGGCTTTGAATGCGGAGAATTTTGTTTATGGAGTTTTGTATTTGGGGCACTATTTGTAGATTAAACTAGATATTTCTTGAGGTAAAATTATAAAATACACAATAAAAACGGGCTAAAATTACACAACTTGTTATTCTAGATTTTTTAGGGTATTCTAGTGAGATGCTGAGCAAACTTGAATCACCTTTTTGACTTTGTCTTAGAATAAAATAAAATGAACTGCGTTCACCTTTGAAATATGATCCCAGACACAATCGATCTTCTATTGTTCTTGGCTCCCAGGAGACCTAGTTAGCTAAAAGTTTAAAAGTTAAACAACGATGAGCACGATCAATATTTGGTTGGATTACCTACCTTTTAGATGGTTTCTACATCCATTTCCAAAACCGAATGTTTATTATTCAAATGGTTTTCAATATTAATAGATGTTTAGAATCAATAATAGTCATCCGCGTGAAATTTAGAACGATTAAGTGCACCAACACAAAAATGACCATCTTGATTCCCAATATCAGGTCGATGACAGGAGAGATGAAAAAAAAGCGGCCAAGTGCGAGTCGGACTCGCCCATGAAGGGTTCCGTAGCAGTAAGTAATATAACATAGAGTTCTAGAAGTTCTAGTTGCTCGTCGAAAGGTACTCGTAAATTGCAGTTTACGATTTATGACGTATAAAAAAAAACTACTGACTAGATCTCGTTCAAACCAAATATCGTTGGAAATTTCCATAGTAATGTACAACATATATTTTTTTCGCTTTATCAGTCACTTATTTTAGAAGTTAGAGGGGGGGGGACCAACTTTTTTCCACTTTGTAAGTGTCTCTCGCGCAAACTATTCAGTTTAGAAAAAAACAATATTAGAAACCTCAACATCATTTTTGAAGACCTATTCATAAATACCCCACACGTATGGGTTTGATGAAAAAAATTTTTTTGAGTTTCAGTTTCAAGTATGGGGACCCCCAAAATTTGTATGTTTTTTTTTCTATTTTTGTGTAAAAATCTTAATGCGGTTTACAGAATACATCTACTCGGCAAGTTTCTTCAGTCTAGCTCTTACGGTTTCGGAGAAAAGTGGCTGTGACATACGGACGGACAGACAGACAGACAGACAGACATGACGAATCTATAAGGGTTCCGTTTTTGCCATTTGGCTACGGAACCCTAAAAAGGATTGTTTTGTAATAATTTGGATGTAAAAACTATGTGATTAAACCGATTGCTCAAGACCTCACCTTGTTTCTCTGATTTAACCAAATCGATGGTACTGTGCACTGGTTAATAGGTCTCACAAAACTGGTTTAGCAATGTCTACATAAATCGAAATGCTCGACGGTTTCACATTTCAACTTTTCCTCCCATAGGCCTTATCACACACGGTTTTTGCACTCCTTGTTTAATGGTGTGGAAACTCTGATAAATTACACGCTAATGCCTTTTTTTGTCTAACGCAGGCTTATACTTACAGGTCGTGTTTCATTGTAAGTTCATTACGCTGGCTTCAAACGATGAGATGTAAAAAAATGTGAAGCTAGAATCTACATGTTCATAAAAACAGTTCATATCTTTCAGCTCTAAAACACAAAACTCATGAGACGGAGCTTGTATTCTGGGACATAAACCTTTTTACTTTTAATCTAGAATGGATTAGTAGTTGTTCTGTAAACTTTCAAAGACTACATCGTGCAGTCGTTTGCTTTTTTTTACCCATCTCTTGACGTCCCTTCTTGCCAAGACAAGTATCCTGCCTACCTTCACTTCAGTTTCGTGATTCGCCTACCCACAATCCGCAACTTTGTCGGGTGTATCGACATTGCAAATTACTACTTACAAATACGTATTTCTTACCATAAATATTAATATTCAAATGCGTGGGCCAACTCATACGTTCCTGGTTTTTATAGTGGGTTATTTTTCATCGGCTGAATATTAAAGAGCAAAATCCGGGATCGCAGTGCCAATTGAGCCATATTTTCACAAGCTGGCCTTTGAATATTCTATTGAGGTTGAAAAGCTTTTGACCGTAACAGCAAACCGAATTTGCGGTACGATGGGTACTGGGCAAAGGAAAACCAAAGTGATGCATAACTTTACAACTCATTTTAATTAGGTCTGTCAAAAAAAATATGAATAGGTATGTAATAATTTTATGTAGGTAAGCTTCGATGAAGCTGAATGATATCTACCATACAGTTAATACACCATAGAGTGAGACTGTTGACTAGTCTCTCAGCTCAGTTGGTAGTAGCTCTACATTCTGCACCTCAGGTCGTAGGTTCGATCCCCATCGAGAACAAACATTTGTGAGATTAACACAGATGTTTGTTCTATGTCTGGGTGTTATATTGTATTCTAAGTATGTATTTACAAAAATAATGTATATAAGTATTATATCAGCTATGTGGTTCCCATAGTACATGATTTGCTTAGTTTGGGGCTAGTGTTGTGTCGATTGTCTAGAATGTTTATTTATTTATAATAAAGCTTTGCTCATAAGTTGAAATTCATAAAATTAAATACACAAAGCTAAATGCATTAGCCGGTTTTATTTATCACCATAAAATGTTTTAATTTTTATTCCGTTTCGTTTGTACAGTCGCGGTATGAAAATGTTCGTCACCTAAGAGATGGTTTTCGCTTGCACCAGTGTGCCTTGATCATAAACACATTTTGACATAATTTGAGACGTGAATTTAACTTGACGGGGTATTCTGTCTATTCAGTTTCAAAAGGTAGTATATGATCGTCGACGTTGAACAAATCAAGTTGAAAATCGACGAACATTTTCATACCGCCACTATACAACGCTACGAAACTTTTGCTGTGGCTCTGCATCAAATGATATTTTTGAAGTGGTGGCTTTTTCACGTGGTCTTCACAGAGCATGTTTTTACTAGTTCAAACTCGTATTTTTTCAATTTGTTTGTTGGCAAGCTGGTCGAATGCGAAAGGCACTTTTGCAGTCTGACATCACCAGTTACACCTGAACCTATATTTTTTTTGCCATCAATGTAAACTTCTATGCACATATTATGTGAAGTTATATAATATATAACTAATATAATATCGGCTGGTCGACGCCACTGGTGACAAGAGGGCTGGCTCTTTTTTCGCACAGAGAATAGCTATTGCTGTTCAACGTGGGAATGCAGCCAGCGTTCTTGGCACCATGCCTCATGGACACCCACTTTTGTTAGATTTTTAAGTTATAGTTTTAATTAGTTTTAGTTTTTTTTGTTAATATTATGAATATTTGTTTTGTTGTTATAAAATTAAAAATATAATAATAATAATAATATAATAAAATGTATTACCCACCGTTTGTACAAAACCGAGATCTTCTTATAAGATAGCTAGATAGCTATAACAGAAAAAGAAGAAAAAATTACTAATACAAGTACGGCTACTCAAGAAATAAAAAAAAAAAGAAAACACATTGAACACTGATATAAAAATATATTTCTTATCGTATTGCTGGTTTTTCGAACCACTGTTGGTGAAAGTAATTTAAGTGCGTCGAAAAGACTCCTTTCGTGCATTTTATACATGTATTCGAAAAACGAATCAAATGTTTGTAACTATTGTGTACGATGAGCATAAAATAGTTCTCCGGTGCGTTAGTTATAAAGCGCGTACTGTACGGAAGTACGGATGCAGCTATTTTTAATTTCTTGAGATATTCAAATTATAAACTAAATAACTTCTGTCTGTAATTCTAAACACTCCTGTTCTATATTATGCGACTGTCCTCTGAAGGTTCCCTTTTATTTATGCCTAAAAGTCCAAATCCTTATACACATTCATTTGTTATTATTATACTAGCGGCTACCTACGGCTTCGCTCCTCCCGTTCTTGTTACGCCCCGTTCGTGTTTTTTTTTTCGGAACTAGGAGTATTTTATGTCCGTCTCCTGGTTTAAAGCTACCTCCCCACCAATTTTCAGTCAAATTAGTTTATCCGTTCACGCGTTCAAACACGCGTCACAACAATAGCCGTAACTCATCCAGCTCTCAGACTATAGCCAAATCAACTCAAGTAACAGCTCCCATAGGACCAGGTTTTTAGTGCCAGGTGGTTTTTTGGAAAGGCATAAAACTGAATTTGTTTCTTTACAGTCATAAGACAACAGCTAGGTTACTAATTAAATTCCAATTGTTCATTCTAAGCGCACAACGCAGAGAGTTTATAAATAAAATACATAAATATTTTATTTTATTTTATTTCCCATACCTACTATGTTCGTTCCTATACCTATAGGTTTAAATTAAAATTCATGCATGTCTTCTTCATTCATACGGCTATATTTATACTCTTCATGTATCTCCTTTCAGTTTCATATTATATTATTACAGTGGGTAGAGTCTATACTCCACTCCTTGTTTAAATAATATATTCCTTGTGTTATTAAGTCGACTAATTCTATAAAGGTCAGCTACTACCTGTTTTTCTGCAACACAGTGTAAACTAATGCAGGAAACAGTGGTACTACACTAAGTTACTGTCATGTAATATTGTTTGAAATAAAGATTTTGTATTTTGTATTTTTTGTATTTGTATTGTACATAATCCACACAACACTATCTAACCCCAAATTAAACAGAGCTTGTACTATGTAAACCTACCTTAGAATACAATATAACAGACAGAGAACAAACGTCTGTGTTCACCTCACAAAAATATGTGTTTTCAGGGGGGGTCGAACCCACGACCTACGGCGCAGAAGGCAGAGCTACTACCATCTGAGCTGAGAGGCCAGTCAGTTTGGCAGTGATAACTCATTTACGCTTGCAGCGAGCTATGGAAAAAAGGGGTAGATCTGTTTACACTGCGGTCGAGCTTGTAACTAATTAGAATAAAAGCGACAAGTCTCAGATTATACCCGCTCAAGATTAAATTGTTGTCGCGGGCTGGTGATTTATTTCAATTAATTCAGAAACGTGAAGCGTAGACAGATTCACTGAATCATTTTTCTCCTCGGCGTAGCAAAGACGTTGACAAACGACCAAATTATTCGGTCACTTCGCTACATGTCGCAAAAAGTGCCTAACGGAAATAGCAGCGATGGGAAAACGCAATTTTAAGACTTAAACTGGCAAACGGTTAAGCTGTGTAGACACTGGATTTAAAAAAACGCCTGCAATTTGATTATCTCTTTTATCCTGCTGGGTGATGTCATTTTTTCCTGTGACCACGGGTTTTTAACATTTTTGGGCATGAAATATGGAGTTTATTAACAAGCTCGTTGCTCGCCCGACCCCAGAGATATGGAGACTGAACCGCTAATATTTCAGTCTGAAAAATCACTGTCGATTTACTGCAGTGAAATGCTATAGATAAAAATTGACCGTTCTCCAGCCTCCGGGCTGCTGGCGATATTTCACGACTGCTGACGACGCTGAGCTTGCGAGATATTTTAAAGACCAACTTTGCCGAAACTTTTGCAAGTTTAGAGTATTTTTGTGACCAATTCACAGCTGCTTGTGAACTTCGCCAGTTTAAAAATAATGTCTCGTTTATAATGACGTGTTGGGTAACGTCCTTATTTCTAAGCAAATATTAAACTGGTATAATTTATGAGACAGGATTAATTTAGCAAACAAAAGCAGCTTACTTTTCATTATCTTTTGAAGAAGACAGACTGTGTTCCAACACAATAACTTACAAAGGCCTATGTTTGGCAAGGATTTTCTTTTATTCTTTGGACGCACCTAATAATGTAAAATATTTATTCAACGTGCGAAGAAAGCGTTATTATGATAAATAATTTTGTTTAGGCTGAGGGAGAGATATTGGATGTAATAATGAGCTCAGCGGACGCTCGCTTAATGAAAACAGATAGCGTTTGGGGAAAAACTTGCGAAAAGACTTGGATTTACCTAAGCAGAAAATTAAATGTATTATTTTATTATACTTTTTGTTAAATTAAAACGAGCTTTCTCTGGAAGAATGACCTTGATGTATTCGAGACGGATTGGTAATGGAACCTGGGACCGGAATAAGAGGAAATGTTGGATTAAAGGAGGGGGACGATCCTTCCCAGCTGTGGGATGAAAGCCTGAAATATATTTCATAATCATTCCTGAAATAGTAACTAGAGAAAATAAAAAAGTGTTCAGTACACATCAGAAGCTGATTAGTTTTTCAGATTTTTTTGAGTATTTTTTCATTTTTCGAAACCAAATTTTTGCTAGTTTTCATAAAACACTTCTGTAACTTTTCCAATTATGTAGTTTCGTGTCTGACTGTACCTAGGTATTAAGTAAGTTTCTAAAGTAGGGTCCGTTGGGTCTCCCGCACTACGGCGTCTTATTTTAACCTGATATGTATATTGTCTGGGGATTACGTTTGTAAACCTATTAAGTTATTTTACATCAAAGAACTATTTTTGTGTCTGGGTATTTTTTGAGTAGTATTTTTACAAAAAGAATGGTCAACATTTTATCAGCTATCAATTTCTTACAATACTTTTTAAATTAACGCGATCGTTATGCAGAATCATGTTATGGAAGAAACGGGTCTTTATCGCGATTACTTTTTTTATTTGGAAGTTTAATTATCCATATAGTTTTGTTAAATGTTTAAAATAATTATAATAATCTTAATC
The DNA here is from genome assembly GCA_947578465.1 of Thera obeliscata. Classification (NCBI taxonomy): domain Eukaryota; kingdom Metazoa; phylum Arthropoda; class Insecta; order Lepidoptera; family Geometridae; genus Thera; species Thera obeliscata. Next base: position 8,945,412 of record OX387928.1, on the reverse strand, counting down.
AGTCTGAATGATACTATTTTATTGTGCCACTGCGGACATAAAAAGCTCAATTTTTTCGTATTCTCATGTTGCATGTACTTGTACGTAATTAAACTATCTTTCTGATTCTATCCATAGGTTTAGATTAAAATTTTGTACCCATTTGAAAATAAAAAGTATAAAGGGATTCATCAGCTATCTGATTCCCATGAATACAAGCTTTTCTTAGCTTGGGGCCAAATCAAGCTGTGAAGTAACAAATATCATATTTATTTATTGTCCTCTTAAACAGTTCACAGAATGGGTACCCACAGAGGGTAAAAGACGTTGCGACCGCCAGAGACAACGCTGGAAGCGACCTACTCTTTGAGCACCAAGTGGATGGAGTGGACCGAGGATCAAGGCGAGTGGAAAACTTTAGGGGAGACCCAGCATTGTGGCACAGTATAGGTTAGAAAAAAACGGACCCCGCTTTTGCAGAACCAGAATGATTTCCAGTTTTATTATTTATTTTTAAAACACTACCTAATGCGTGAAAATACCTCTCAAACGAGCTTACTCGATCAGTCAACGTCCTGCTGAGGCCCGTTGGATGAATGTGATGCTGAAACCCAAGAGCAATTGATGCGAAACCATTTGTTTTGCGCAACTAAATGATACAGGTATTGTAGACTATACAAATGATGATACCGTGGTACGGGCAGTGTTGATAAACGGTGGCAATTTAGAGTTCTGTTCATGTGAATATGTATTAGAGAAATAAGCCGTTTATCATATTTATATTTTTTTTTTTCTTGCAACCTGTTACTGTGATGGAGAGGGCTCTAAATAGCTATTCCTGAAAATGTTTTGGGGAAACGACGCCTATTTTTAGCAGTGAATTTCTTCAGGCTGATGATGATGATGAACCTTTTACATGTTAGAAAAAATATCTTAGACATGTTAGGAAAGAGCACTGGTGGTTTAGTGGTAGCGGCCCCGCCTTTCGATCTTAAGGTCGTGGGTTAAGGAGTTTTTTCTGTACAAAAATTTGTACGAATTTATGTTCACTATGCCAGTACTTTCTTTCAAACGGTGAACAAAACCACCGTGAAGAAACCGGCATGTCGTAGAACCTAAAAAGTTCGAAAACATGTACCAAGCGTTAGGCAAAAAAGGATGCCATCGGCCTACTTGCGGAAACCAATCCACACACCAAACGCAGATCACAGAATTTGCCGATGTGAATCTGAATCTTGATGAATTTATATATTTTAAGGAAACAGTAGAGAAAAAGTGTCTGAAAAAAAGTATTTTATGATTTAAATCAGTTTGGCATATTTACGTATTTGTGTAAATCCAAAAATAGATACCAATTTCACCCAAGGCAACAGCCACTTCAACGCAGAAATTCCGTTCGGAAGAGTTTTGAAGCGCCCTTTCCAGCCCGTGGCATACAATTTTACCCACACAAAGGAAATGAGAGCGCGTGCCAAACAATAGATCATGTACAATGCTCAAATACAACAGAGGGTTATTTATTTTATCCATATTAAAAATATAAATAAAAGCATACTGCAAATATTCAGATTGGTACGTTTTCTTTAAAGCCTTAAAAGCTTAGGTACTACTACTAAATCTTGTACAAGTTTTAGTAAAGTAAGGTTTTTGCTCAAGAATTCGTCTGGGTAAATACTGCTAAACCACTAATATCACACCATCATCACTCACTGACATCATCACATCATCATCAGAGGCGTCTCTAGCCCATGTAGCGCCCGTGTGCAAACATTACCCAAGCGCCCCCTAGTAAGCGCACGTTCAAAATGGAATTGATACAAAGTACAAGTAACAGCACATCAAGTTACCACAAACTGACAAATTTCCCCAATGGGTAATAAACTAGTTTTGAGATTTTGATTTTGAAACTTGGAGGGTGTGTTCCTTTTATAGCGTAGAGGTGCATTAAGAAAAGAAATCGGAAAATTCTTTCCTTAAGAGGAGAAAAAGGGGGAAAATGGTTTTAAGAAAAATCAACGCACAGCCTAAGCCGTTGTTAGTTCTAGAAGCATGAAACTTGAAGGGTGTGTTTATTTTATAGCTTAGAAATGCATTAAGAAAGAAGATTCGAAAATTATTTCCCTAAGAGGAAGGGGGGCGCCAAAGGCCACGGCGCTCGGCACCCCCCTTTTGAGCGCCACGGCGCTCGCCCGCTTTGATGTTATTCATCAAATATAAGAAGAGCTCAAGATGCTACTCAAAATCTATGCAGAGCGGAGCGCTTTTTACGATGGTCATTGAAAGTGCGGCGCCCGGCCAACGCACCCGCTGAATGGCCGAGTGGGGCTAAGGGGCGCCGAGCACCGTGGCAGCGCTCGGTGCTCCCTATGCTGTAATTTATCAAATATTAGAAGAGCTCAAGATGCTACTCAAAATCTATGCAGAGCGGAGCGCTTTTTACGATGGTTATTGAAAGTGCGGCGCCCAGCCAACGTACCCGCCGAATGGCCGAGTGGGGCTAGGGGGCGCCGAGCACCGTGGCAGCGCTCGGTGCTCCCTATGCTGTAATTTATCAAATATTAGAAGAGCTCAAGATGCTACTCGAAATCTATGCAGAGCGGAGCGCTTTTTACGATGGTCATTGAAAGTGTGGCGTCCGGCCAACGTACCCGCCGAATGGCCGAGTGGGGCTAGGGGGCGCCGAGCACCGTGGCGGCGCTCGGCGCTCCCTATGCTGTAATTTATCAAATATTAGAAGAGCTCAAGATGCTATTCAAAATCTATGCAGAGCGGAGCGCTTTTTACGATGGTCATTGAAAGTGCGGCGCCTGGCCAACGCGCCCGCCAAGTGGGGCCCCGTGGTGGTCATAGGGTGGTCGCAGCGCACACCCTGCACAATAGGTAAAGACGCCGCTGATCATCATCAGTATCATCACTTAACGTCAGGTGAGATTATAACTGTTCTTCTAAGACTTGCCCCCGAATACTGAAACGCAACTCAGATTTAAGCACGTCTCAAGCGACGAATATTTGACAGATTTTCATTGAAAACTGTCAAATATTCGTCGCTTGAGACGTGCTTAAATCTGAGTTGCGTTTCAGTATTCGGGGGTTGGTTGCGTGGAACTAGCACCTAGACTCACTTAGCATCGAGACATTTTTTAATTGCGGTCAAACGCAAGCTTGTTGCAACCAAATATAAATTGCAACTCGACGCACGTTGCAAAGGCATAAAATGTGCAGCTTCTTTTCGATAGTTAATCCACGGACACGTCATCAATGAAACCCGTAACGGACTTTTGTTTGCATTGTTTATTCCACGTAGTTCTGTTGATCAATTCAGTTTACCCAACTACTGAGAAATATTCTCTCATTGCTGCTATAAGCCCTAGTGTATAACCGCCCCAAATGGTATCCGTCCCAGACAAAGCCAGTCAATACTAGCATTTATATTCAAACCTAATAATGCTTGAGCACAGACGAAATAGTAGTACTCTCTCAACATGTCACTAGTTTTTCGAACCAGTGTGGTGAAAGGATTCTAAGTGCGTCTCAGAGAGGCTCCTACTACTATTACTACTACTAAGAACTCTCACTTTATCGATATGATAACGAACATGTACAAATTTGCAGTCAGCAAAAACAATTTGAACCTTAAAAACGATTACAAACAACTCAATTTCTATTAATAAAGTTACTTGACAAAATGCAAGCTTTGTAATATTTTGAAAATCTCAAACACACCTTATTGAATTTCATTCCAAGGTGTTTAAAGCTCATTTTAGTTTGCAGGTTGATTTAAACTGAGATACGGCTGGTATGTGCTCGAAATTCGCAACTGTCGAGGCCAGCTGACGCGATTTGGTTCAATTAGTCTTACAGAAGAAGGAACAAAAAAGTCCCGATGTTATTACAACAGGACGATTAGGTCCTGAAAACCATTCTAACAAAAGGTAATTTGGAAAGTTTAATACTCCCTCATTTGCTGTTTACTGTATGGTTAACACAGAAGCAGAAGCCTGTATCTTAAAAGTTTTCAGTTACAGAGACGTTAACCTGAAGCCTAGTAGGTATTTTGTCAAGTTTATTTATCACCTATATTTTTATGTCTATCTACAATTTAAGACCGTTTAGCCAAAGCGTTCTAAAATTGTAGGAAACAGCTGAATAGTTCTTAGATTTAAGTTGCATAATTTTTATGCTTAGCTTCATCTATTGCAAATCTATTATGGGTGTCTTGAAAAAATATATGATTCAATAGCAAAAAAACCGTATTTTTCCTTTCACCATTTTTGCAATCACTAGTTTTCTAAGATTTTTTATATAAATATATTTTATTAGATTATAGATACTTTGTGTAGAACTAGACCAACTTCCTTGAATTTCAAAGGCTCTCGACATAGTTGGCAAGAACGTTAAGCCACCTCAACTAATAACCACAGGCAGTTTCGCTAATACCCAAAGCTTCTTAAAGCTTATCGTGTCCAACTCTTTATCATAATGTTGGGATAGGTACGTCATAGGTAAAAAATAACAAATGGTTCATTATCAACTTAAAAAAACCCACTGCTGGACATAAGTCTAAACCACATTTTGGGTCGCAATAGTGACACCACGCGCGTGGCAGACTGATTTATGACCACCCCTGGAACTTTTAGAACATTTTAATGTATGGAACTTTTAAATACCATCAAATTCATGAAATCATTATTTTACACTCCTTACATAAAACCGAAATATTTTTATTTGATATAATTAGTGTTGTATATAATTAGGCAAACTTAGAGGCACTTGAACTGTTTGAGTTATATAAGTTGAAGTTTAGGAGAGTAAAGTACTGAAACGAACTGTTTTAGTTATAATAGTTGAAATATAAGAGAGAAAGGTAATGAGTTGAACTGTTTGTTCTGAAGAGGGAAAAAAAAAACTTTTTTTGTTCTTACATCTTAAATCGGGTTAGGATCACTTCAGTTAAGTTATAATAGCCTCTGTTTGAAGAGTCCTCTCTATCCCGTGGTTTTGGTACTCAAGTATTAATAAGACGAAAACTCTTCATTGATTATAGCTACAATTCTGTTTAACTATTTTACTCGGCAAACGATACCACTCCTTACAACGACGCCATATTCTCCTCCTTCTTCTTCTTTTTCTCCACTAGAGCTGTAACTTCTTGGTTGATCCGAATAGGGACGTCCTATTCCCTAAACTGGTTAACAGTATGTATAGAAGTGTGTCAGCTATGTATTTTATGAGCTGTGCCTCAACCGAGGGACTACGTAAACTTAACTTTATATAGTTCCTTTAATACTTTGCTTCGCCGCTTTTGTCCTTGATTAAGCACGAGCTTACTTCGGTACCTACTTCAAAAGATTTTATCTTCAAAAGCTTCAGTTTCACGACTTTTCAGATGTTAGAATTCTATTACATTTTCATTCCTTGAAACTTTTCAGTGCTGCGTACTATTTTGTGAAGTAATTTGTTGACACATTCCACCAAGATAAACTCACCAAATAAACCTTTGCTCTGTCGAGTACGCAGATTGAATTTGTTCAACCACATTTGTTTTTTTTTTGTGATGCAAAGAAGTATTTACTATACAGTAGCAGCCATACTTAAAAACATAATAATATGTTTAATATTTATAATCATTGCTTAAAGTTATCCCTTTCTTTACAATTTATCTTTTGACATTATTATTATAAGTAAGGTCATAAGTGCAATAACTCAGTAACATACAACATTTAAAACTGTTATTCAAGATTATTAATGAACTTTTTATTTGATGAAATCGTTAATTCGACAATTACTAAAAAAAATGTTCAATGTGTTCAAAACGAAGTAGACTGAAACTGGCATGCTCTGGCATGCCTTGTTCGTTTCAGATCATACTGGTGAAGGTGGAGGGGGACAACCATCAGTGTTTTTAAAGCGGGATATTCCATAAACATCACAGCGTCAATAGTGTTCGAGCTGGGAATAACAAATGCTGACCACGAACTGGGCACCGACCGAGTCGATTTATATCAGACCTGTTTCCATGCTTGTTTTTAAACCAACAGCGGGTCTATTCTTGCAATATTCGGAATTTTGCCTCATAATATTTGAAAATCGAACGCGGATTCAGCGATCACCCGAACGAGCAGTGTTGCACAAATAGCAGCAAGGAGTATATGCTACCAATTATTTAACACCAATTTTGAATTTGGAACGCATCTTAAAGGTATTGTGTATTATGTTTGTGTGCGTTCGGAAAGCAAGCCCATGCATCTATTTTGGTTTCGAAAAGATGGCGGACGGCACTCTGGATCACAAAACGAGGACTACCACCGTCACTACACTTGTAGTGTTTGGCAAAGTTGAGATGGAACCAGTTTTGGCTCACGGTGGACATCAGCGCAGACTAACTAATTTGTGCACTGTAACTAGATAGGTATGTACTTACACTCACCATCGACCAACGGCAGTACCTACCTATTCATCCTAGACACGTAGTACCTATATACCTACTACCTAATGTAAGCTTCTGTTATTATTCCATGAGTTTTAGATGTTATTTGAAACCTTGTGGTACCTTAATTGACAGGAAGTGTGGACTTTGTTACTAAATTGTTAATAGAAGGTATTATTAATTAATATTAAGATGATTAGGTTCATAAAAATATTATTTGTTTTGTTACCGTTACAAAATACAGAATTATTCAGGGATCAATAAATCAATATGGTAATTGAATTTCCATCGGTTGCTTGAGCTCCAACCTTCAAGCTTCAAGCTTCAAGCTATAAAAATAAAGAGTAGGGATGGTTTGGGTCTGCAAGCAAGCGAATGGTAATTCAAGCAGGCATTCGGTTTTGAACCGTCGACAAGACAAGTCCACTTAGTTCGCGTCGGCGATAGCCATGTACAAGTTTAGCTTAATGTATCTAGATCCATAAAGTACTCAAGTTGTTAATAAAACTGAAGAAAAGGCTATAAAGTGGTTTGAATTCTACATCCTCGGTCTTCTCTGTTAGTGGATCTTTCAAGTCAGAAGTGGGTAGAATCAAGGTACGTAATATTTTTTATATTGTTTCAAAGTAATAGCTGTAATTCTTACAATTATCTGGTAAAAACGCATGTATAGTTTATCGTGTGACACACATGGCCAAGGCTACTCTTTGGTAGTGTTATCACACGATTGCTATAATTTATTTGGTTGAGTAAATGCATTCAGAGGTTATCGTGTGGCACACATGGCCAGGGCTACTCTTTGGTAGTGCTACCACACGATAGCTGTAGTGTATTTTAGTTTTTTTTTTTTTAGTAAATACATACACAAGTTGTCGTGTGGCACACATGGCCAGGGCTACTCTTTGGTAGTGCTACCACACGATAGCTGTAGTGTATTTTAGTTTTTTTTTTAGTAAATACATACACAAGTTGTCGTGTGGCACACATGGCCAAGGCTACTCTTTGGTAGTGCTACCACACGATCGCTGTAGTGTATTTTAGTTTATTAATTACATACCTACGTTGTTGTGTGGCACACATGGCCAAGGCTACTCTTTGGTAGTGCTACCACACGATAGCGGTTGTTATTCTAGGAAAGTTAAATGCATGCATAGGTTATCACGTGGCGCACATGCCAAGGATACCCTTGGGTGATGCTACCACATTAAATGTGACTAAGCGCTGCTTGTATTTCTTTTATCTACCATAGATTGTCATAAAAAAGAAATACTGTAGTTGGTTATCGAATAAATCATCCCTTTTATATATTTCTTTTCATGCGACGGCGAGGAGAAACCAACGGAGAATGACGTGTGTCATCCGACCATGGCCGCAATAGAACATGGACCACCCGGACATGGAGCATCAAGAAGATTGGACTCGACACTGGAACGCGACTCAATGCCACTACACCGAAACTGGACTAGCTGGGCGATTGCAAGTTGTAGCCGTTCGTTGCTGTTTCACATCGTGAAGATTGGTTAAGCGCTACCAGCAGAATGAAGTAAACGAAACTGCAAGACATTTCAGTAGAAAATTAACACGTGAGTTCACGTCTCAATTCCCAAAGATTTTTAATATTGGCTCATCAAGTACTAGAGTAGATTCAGCACTGATGCTAAACTGAAACGATATACCTAAATTAAATAATATATGACTTAGGTTAATGGTGTGAACCATGAATGTGTAATGGTCATGTGAGGGTGTGTGTGTGAATGTTGTATCAGAAACTTAATATTCAGATGATAACGATAGAGGGTAAGAAGTGAAATATAAAAAAAAGGGGAGTTCTTATGATTTTGGGTTGCTTACGAGCTTAGCGGTAGATAGGCATTTTTTTTCTCACTTTTGCAAAGAGTATATTTACGGAGTGTAGTGGAAGAATTCTATCGGATTTAATTGGTATTCTATGTATGTACGTATCCCTGGGACATCTTCTGGTCTTCTCCTGTTGGTAGGTGCGTACCTACCCTCAGTTTCTTATCGAGGTTGTTTCTAAAAGTGCGGTTGTGATTAGTATAGATTTATTTGTCCTAAAGGTGGTTTTTAAAATTTTCGATACAGTTTGTCCAAATGGCGAATACTATTCAAGAAAATAGGAGTGATCCAAGGTTCAAATACGTTCCTGGTGAAGATAGGTACCTACGTTGTCAGTTTTTTGTTTTACTTTTATTTATTTATTTGGATATGCAATGGATTACAGCGACCTTGTCTGGGTCATTAGACAGATGATGTGACGTCTGAGGTGGGGGCAAGTTTTATCATTAATATCATTCCAGTAGGTGCCACCGTGAGAACAGTAGCAGGAATATAAGAATAATAGGAAATAGAGGCGCTAAGAAAAATAGTAGATGGTTACTTGTTTGTTTATTTAAATCACCACAAAATTACGCACAAAAAAAAAATATAGGTTCAAACAAACAAAATATTCTCCCTCGTGCTTACTCACTGAAGGTTGCCTTCAGTACTAAACTGGTAAACTGGTATTATAAATAGGAAGGGTAATGAAAATAATTGACGAATATGATATTATAAATAGGAGGGGTAATGAATAAAGACAGGTACAATGATATAGGTAGGAAACCACATCACACACTTAATATTTATTTACTAGTTATCAGGGTTTTCAAAATTGACTTAAAAGTCTAGAAAGGTAAACTAGGTGCACAATTAATCTTAAGGTGGGTACTTTGCAACTAAACGTTTAATAGTCTATGACGTTGACTCCTCGATCTAACTAAGTATAAGAACTTTTATGTAGACGCGAAGGATCTCTGCTTCGGCTGATCACAATACTGGTTTGGCGACAATGACATTCAGTTGAGGTTTGGAATGACTTAAGACTACCATATGCTCTTGGTTACGATTGGACAAATTCATAATTATCCAATCCTTCGTAGGAATGAAGGATCGTTTTCAACCTAAAATCGGTTAGTATTAATTATCAGAAAACAAAACAACAGTTTATACTACAAAAATTTTGTTAATGCAGTATATTTTTTGTATACCGTGATCTATCCGATTGCAGTATAACTTACTCAACATCGTTCATTATGAAAGGTAAACTGCAGTGGTAGAATCTGCGAAGGGATTAAAAATTAGCCTCAGCAGTTAAAAGTAAATAAGTTAAAATCATGTTCATTTATTATTGATTGTCTAAGGGGTGTTATAATGCCAAAGTGCAGTGTGTCTAGTTCAGATAGATAGATGGATAGATAGATAACACTTTATTGCAAACAAGGATACCTCATTGGAACTAAGCGTACCTAACTAAATAAAGCGTTATTAGCTTGTTACTAAGTATAAATCGTTAGTTCAATGCCTATTAAATCTGTACATAAAGTACTACCTTACAGAATTAAACTTACCTACTACATAAGTTTATGAATCATCGTTTCAATTTTATCCATACCCTTTTCAGGGTGAATTTTGTTATGGGTAGAATTTTTTTTGTGCGTAGGAAGTTGCTATCCAGTGACGTTCAACAAAGGATGAAACCGTCGTTTTGTACGAGCTAGTGGCCAGAAAATATTATAATTGCTCTTTCTTTATGCGTGCGGTTTTCAGGAAAGTAGATAGGTCTGTTAGGCCTTTCAATGTTCCATCTTTTAGTGCCTAGCCTATCTGGCTGGTGCTTTTGTTAACAATGCCTAGTCGTATAAAAATAATAATTGAAAAAAAAAAAGATACGACAAAAAGCTGTTTCTTGCATATGCCTTGCTGGCGTTAGCTATGTCTGTTAAGACGGTAGATGTCTTTTATGTTGTGAGTCTTCGAGGTACACGTACTGCGTCAGCTGTTGTTAAAACAACGTGTTTTAGATCCTCCTATGTTTCAGTTGTCAAATGTGATGAGTTTCTTATTTCAACGCTGTTGCATTAGGTTCCAGGTTTCAATTTGGTTCTTGAAACTGGATTTTTGTGTCTTTATTGGTAAAAATGTTTTAAATCAACGGCGACGAGACACATCACTAGTCGAGAATGCAAGATCGAAAAAAAAAGATGACATCAAAATGAGTAGATGGTTGTTCCGCGTGTTTTATAGGAATACGGAGTTCTTAGCTATAAACAAATGGGTAGTTTTCGCTGAAATAGTGAGGAGGTATCATATTGGTTGACATGAGCTCTATCGCATCCATTTTACATCGTTGATGGGGAAGAAAATAGCTGCAAATTTGTCCTGGTCTCCCTTGTGTTAAGCGAATAGATCTAGAATTTTCGATCTGCATAAGTCATTAATCTTAATAGTAATGTTGCGATTTTACTTAATTACGGTTAGAGGAGTATAAAAGTAATTAATGACAGCAAAATTAAAAACCTTTTTATTATTATTATTGCGGATAGCCAAACAAAAAAGTACTAAGTAGAAGCTGGTTGATAATCATTAGCTAAAACACAAATGGAACTGGGAAGATAGATTAATGATGACCTTATTAAACTTTAAGTCTGTCTGTCCGTCGCGCTTTCACGCCAGAAATAATGAACTGATTTAAATGACATTAGGTACACAGTGTAGAAATTGAGAAAGGGCATAGACTACTTAAAAATAAAAGGATGGTAAGGGGTTGAAAAGAGGGTTGAAAAGATTTTAAATGAGTGAGCGATGCAAGTATGTGTTATGTTGTGACAATTATTAGTAAGATTCCATTATATAAGTATTAAATCCATTATATATGTAAGTAATAAAATCATATTAAAAGCCTTTATTAATAAATAAAAATAAATGAGACGTGAACCACCAATAGAAAAATGGATGAAATGGATATAGCACTGATGAAATGATTTCCTTTGATCACACTACAAATAAGTGTGCATTAAACAGAAAAACAGATGAAATGGATAGCACTGATGAAATGATTTCTTTTGATCACACTACAAATAAGTGTGCATTAAATTGAAAAATGGATGAAATGGATATAACAATGATGAAATTATAACTTTTGATCACACTACAAATGAGTGTGCATTTGTTGATACATTCAATTACACTTTCTGTCGACTAGCTTAGCTTAGCTTAGCTTAGCTTAGATTAGCTTAGATTAGATAGATAAACAATTGAATAAATAATTATTAAACGCAAGTTATTACATGATGTCTTAGTTTCAAGTCAATTATTAGTATTGTTTAAACGATTAACATTGTGTTAACGATTATTTTATTTAAAGAAAAAAGTTTTTAATCATCTATCTAGCTACCATAGCACGAATTCTACTTAATTTGGGGCTAGATAGTGTTGTGTGGATGGTCCACAATAATTATTTATTCAGTATGGTCAGTATAGTCAGTATGGTCAGTATGGTTAGTATGGTTAGTATGGTCAGTATGGTTAGTATGGTCAGTATGGTCAGTATGGTTAGTATTGTAGTATTGTAGTATTGTAGTATTTTAATTTTGATTTTGATTTTGATCTTGATTTTGATTTTTTACTTTTGTCACTCATGTTTCTCGTGTTACTCATGTTGCTCATGTTACTCATGTGGCTGATGTTACTTATGATACTGATGTTACTCATAAGGCTGATGTTACTGACGTTGTAGATGTTACTGAAGTAACTAATTTTAATGATGTTACTGATGTGACTGATTTAAATGAAGTTACTGATGTTACTGATGCTACTGATGTTACTGATGCTACTGATGTGACCGATGTGTCTGATGTGACTGATGCTACTGATGTGACTGATGTGACTGATGTGACTGATGTGACTGATGTGACTAATGTTGATAATGGTGATAATGTTGATAATGCTGATAATGTTGATAATGTTGATAATGTTGATAATGTTGATAATGTTGATAATGTTGATAATGTTGATAATGTTGATAATGTTGATAATGTTGATAATGTTGATAATGTTGATAATGTTGATAATGTTGATAATGTTGATAATGTTGATAATGTTGATAATGTTGATAGTATTGTAGTATTTTGATTTTGATTTTGATTTTTTTTACTTTTGTTACTCATGTTTCTCGTGTTACTCATGTTGCTCATGTTGCTCATGTTACTCATGTGGCTGATGTTACTTATGATACTGATGTTACTCATGAGGCTGATGTTACTGACGTTGTAGATGTTACTGAAGTGACTGATTTTAATGATGTTACTGATGTGACTGATTTAAATGAAGTTACTGATGTTACTGATGCTACTGATGTGACCGATGTGTCTGATGTGACTGATGTGACTGATGTGACTGATGCTACTGATGTGACTGATGTGACTGATGTGACTGATGTGACTGATGTGACTGATGTGACTGATGTGACTGATGTGACTGATGTGACAGATGTTGATAATGTTGATAATGTTGATAATGTTGATAATGTTGATAATGTTGATAATGTTGATAATGTTGATAATGTTGATAATGTTGATAATGTTGATAATGTTGATAATGTTGATAATGTTGATAATGTTGATAATGTTGATAATGTTGATAATGTTGATAATGTTGATAATGTTGATAATGTTGATAATGTTGATAATGTTGATAATGTTGATAATGTTGAAAGCGTTGATAGCGTTGATAGCGTTGATAGCGTTGATAGCGTTGATAGCGTTGATAGCGTTGATAGCGTTGATAGCGTTGATAATGTTGATAATGTTGATAGCGTTGATAACGTTGATAACGTTATTAACGTTGTTGATAATGTTTAGAATACTGATAATGATTGTTAATAATTAAAGATATTGATAATAAGAGGTTGATAAAGTTCATGATAATGTTCGTTGATTATGTTCATTGATAATATTCGTGGTTTGTTGATAATTTTCTTTGCATGTTGTTAAGTATTGTTGAATTGATAAAGTTGAATAGTTAATAATATAAAGGTATATAATATATTGATATTGTTAGTATATTGTTCGTATTGGTACCTAGTTGATACAAATGTTTGAAAAAAAATGTGTATGTTTAACAAAATGGTCACTTTGTTTATTGTTTTGATGAATCATTACAAACGTGTTATTTCATAAACTATGTACCTATCACGAGGTCGTGACTGTTTATCAGGATGGACGAACTTGTAAGCTTCTGTTATTATTCCATGAGTTTTAGATGTTATTTGAAACCTTGTGGTACCTTAATTGACAGGAAGTGTGGACTTTGTTACTAAATTGTTAATAGAAGGTATTATTAATTAATATTAAGATGATTAGGTTCATAAAAATATTATTTGTTTTGTTACCGTTACAAAATACAGAATTATTCAGGGATCAATAAATCAATATGGTAATTGAATTTCCATCGGTTGCTTGAGCTCCAACCTTCAAGCTTCAAGCTTCAAGCTATAAAAATAAAGAGTAGGGATGGTTTGGGTCTGCAAGCAAGCGAATGGTAATTCAAGCAGGCATTCGGTTTTGAACCGTCGACAAGACAAGTCCACTTAGTTCGCGTCGGCGATAGCCATGTACAAGTTTAGCTTAATGTATCTAGATCCATAAAGTACTCAAGTTGTTAATAAAACTGAAGAAAAGGCTATAAAGTGGTTTGAATTCTACATCCTCGGTCTTCTCTGTTAGTGGATCTTTCACTAATAACGTAACATAATATATCTGTCTATATTCTACTACTATTCACTAACCTATTCTTACTATTATCACTATGTTATTGTAATGTACTGTCTATTCTTGTAATTTTACTGTCTTCGTTACTTACTTACAAATTGCATTATACATTGTTATTGTATTCGTGCTGTGTTGTGTGTCCAAAATAAATGTAGGTATTTTCTTTCTTTTGTTCTTACCACCTTTTCGACTGACATTGTAAAATACCCGGGAAATCAAGTAATAATAAAGGTAAAACCTCACTAACCCAGTAATATCATCATCACCAGCCTGAAGAAGTTCACTAGACATATCTTCCTTATACATTTCCAGGAAGAATGATTCTAAGCCCTGTCCATCCACCAACCAGTAACTCATGAAAGAAGCATTATAAATACATAAATATTGCAGACAATCCACATGAAATTGGTGATCCGTGGTCATAATAATCATCCTGGTTGAAACGATGCAGTTACAATTAGGGTTCCAGCGTTGACAAAAGTTTGTTGGAAACCTCCATCACTTTAATTATTTATCCAACGAGTTTCAAAATAACTAGACAGTTTGCATTGCACGTGAACTAAATTAGGTATAAACGCAAAAGTTATCACAGAACCGTATCAAAACTGCTAACAGTAACAGTAAACGTACATAGTTTCTAAAGCCACATTCAAACGACGTGATATAGCCTTACCTTTAAACGATTTTACTAACAGCGCCATCTGCTGGAATAGCTAAAATAAGTTTAATGTTAAAGTTGATTAATAGATAAAGTTGAGTATTAAAAACAATTAAAAGAGTTTTTTTTTAATTATCCCAGCTATAATCGATTAATGGCCACCGAAACCTGCTGTTTACTAATTTTCATGAAAATCTCCAGAACTTTTGCCTCGAGTGTTTACGTAGAAGTTCAATAGATGCCTCCACAATTTACAAAAAAAATACCGGTCATACCAGCTCGTGTCATCATAAACAGCTTGAGAAGTCCACTGCTTCCTCCACATATACCTTTCCTCCACATTTCCAGGTAGAGCGATTCTGAGCCCTTTTTTTTATCTAGCCCCAAATTAAGCAGAGCTTGTACGATGGACACAATATAACACCCAGGCAGAAAACTAACATCTGTCTTCACCACACAAATATTTGTTCTCGGTGGGGATCCACGACCTACGGCGCAGAAAGCAGAGCTAACACCAACTGAGCTGAGAGACCAGTCAATGATGAAGCGTAAAAAATCTGCAGTTCATTTCATTGTACGGTATCTTTGCATCGTACATTTTAAGTTTCACGGTCTATAATCGCATTGGAATGGATGCCAATGGCTACATATCTCTACACAATTTGCATATAATAAAGGGTGACAATGCTTCGGATACATACCTCCCTGTAATACGCATTTACACATAATGCCGATTTCAGCAGATTATCGGTAAACGATTATAAGTAGCAAAGCTTGTATTATAGGAGCCAGGTAGCCGATATAATACTTATACCTACACATTTTTTTTTTTGTAAATACATTTTTGGAATAGAATCAGTCAATCAATGAAATTAAATGTATATTTATTCCGTAGTATCACAAGGATCACTTTGAAACGTCTTAAAGCTAGGTGAGCCTAGGTGCCAGTTCAATTAACATCCAGACAGAGAACAAACATATGCGTTAACCACACAAATATTTTTCCAGATACAGATCGAACCCATGAACTGCGGCGCAGAAGGCATAGCTACTACCAACTGAGCCTATTTCTTCCGTGAAGCAGCATTGCTGTGTTTTGGTTTGAAGGGTGTGGGTGCCGGTGAAATTACTGGCACGTGAGGCTGAACATCTGTATGCCTCAAGCTGATGAGCACAGGGCATTTTAGGGTACGTTCCTGACGTGCCAGACCTACAAATGTAGTAAGTATTAGGATTTCTTTTTAGGTTATCATAAATTAGTGTAAGTGCTTGTTTCGGAAATAAATTATCATTCTATTCTATTCTAAGAGGCAATGCTTTTTTATAGGCTATGATTTAACATCAGGTGGACCAATTGCTTGTTCCATTAGCTAGTAGTAAAAAAAAAGCTGAGAAGCCAGTCAAAACAATAATTCAAACCATCAAATCAATAATAGCTGTAGACTGGTTGCCAGCTTTCTATACAAACTCGGCCTATAGCTTTCTATAGATATACATGACTGGTTATAATTTCGGTGTCGCCGCTGGTCGGTGGCCGGTAAATATATCGGATGCTGTTCCCGGCCGCATCCATTCCGTTGAATATTACATGAGGCAGGCTGATCACCGGCAGTCTACTACGGCCTTTGTACTTCATTTGTAGACCGCTCAATCTTACTCTTGTCAGAAGTCGCTTTATTTCATGTTGCTCCCGCCAAGGTAACTTACCGGAATACAAATAAGGTGCTGTTTAGATTAACTCGTGTGATTTATTTAAGTCTACTGCTGTATCTGTGTAGGTAGGTAGTTTATGTGCTTCGTGTCTCAGGATATAATTCAGAGGAGCAGGAAACATCACGAGGAACCAACGTTGTCATACAAATTGGGAACATTACGGAAACAGCAATCTGCGTGTCGCATTTTAACAATGTCGTGATCTGGAGGATTTTTTATGTTTATGTGTAATGTTTCATTCATGGAGTCGGTTCTGCGAAGATAGAGATATTTGGCATTTATTCAGTACGTTACAACACAAATATGAATCACATCATCAGTCTGAACCTGCTGCAAAAATACCTCTTCTATATGCATAATTATATGGAATACTAGCTGTCACCCGCGACTTCGTCCGCGTGGTTAGTATAAAGATATACCTAGTTTGAGTTCGTTTAAAAGAAACTATTTTATGGTGGAAAGCGGACAGCTATTGATATGTTTTCACTGTTTTTTGCGTATTTTTTGAGAGTTATTTTTCGTGAATTTGCCTTAGTGGCTAAGTTGGGTTATGTATGCGTTGGTTTTACACGACCAAGTGCTGGTTACCTTAGTTTTGAGTTTGCATTCAAAACTATATAAAGTGTGTTCGAAAGATGGTAAATGCTGTTGTAGCCGATTTTTTTCAGCTGTGTTTAGATTTGGTATGATAGGTGCTTCCCGCGATTTTGTCTTAGTGGTTATCATGGGTTTTTTGTAAACCTTTGTGTGTATTCAAACCTGGTGACAGATGCTGCGGTAGCAGATTTTTTTTAAATGTTTTTTTGCGTAATTTGTAAAGCTCTTTTTCGTGATTTTGTTTTAGTGGCTAATTTGGGCTATCGTATTCGTTGGTGTATAATTGAATCTTGTTTTTTTAGTTTGACATGATCAAATGCAAGTTACCATAGTTTTGAGCATGTACTTTAGAGTGTCTTTGAATTTGAAGGCGAGTGCTGTTGTAGCCGTTTTCTTTCAGAGGTGTTTAGTTTAAGTATGATAGATAATTCCCGCAATTTTGTCTAAGTGGTTATCTTTGGTTTTATTGTTAACCTTTGTGTGTATTCAAACCTGGTGACAGATGCTGCGGGAGCTGTCAATTTTTTTATGTTTTTTTTTGCGTATTTTGTAAAGCTCGTTTTCGTGATTTGTTTTAGTGGCTAATTTGGGCTATCGTATTCGTTGGTGTATGATCGAATCTGGTTTTTTTAGTTTGACATGATCAAATGCAAGTTACAATAGTTTTGAGCATGTACTTTAGAGTGTATTTGAATTTGAAGGCGAGTTCTGTTGTAGCTGTTTTTTTTCAGCGGTGTTTAGTTTAAGTATGATAGATGATTCCCGCAATTTTGTCTTGGTGGTTATCATCGGTTTTTTTGTAAACATTTGTGTGTATTAAAACCTGGTGACAAATGCTGCGGCAGCAGAAATTTTTTTAACGTTTTTTTTTGCGTATTTTGTAAAGCTATTTTTTTGAGATTTTATGTTATATTAGTGGCTAATTTTGGGTTTCGTATGCGTGTTGGTGTATAATCGAATCAATTTTTTTAATTTGACGTGACCAACTGCTGGTTACCATAGTTTTGAGCATGTACTTTAGAGTGTATTTGAATTTGAAGGCGAGTGCTGTTGTAGCCGATTTTTTTCAGCGGTGTTTAGCTTAAGTATGATAGATGATTCCCGCAATTTTGTCTAAGTGATTATCATTGTTTTTTTTGTAAACCTTTGTGTGTATTCAAACCTGGTGACAGATGCTGCGGTAGCTGAAAATTTTTTTATGGTTTTTTTTGCGTATTTTGTAAAGCAATTTTTTGTGATTTTATGTTGTATTAGTGGCTAATTTAGGGTTTCGTATGCGTGTTGGTGTATAATTGAATCAGATTTTTTTAATTTGACATGATCAGCTGGTTAGTATAGTTTTGAGCATGTTTTTTAGCCATTTTTTGAAGCGGTGCGGTGTTTAGTTTCGGTATGATAGGTGTTTTCCGCGATTTTGTCATTAGTGATTGGTGGTTACGGTGGGGTTTATGTAAACTTTTGTGTGTATTCAAATTTGGTGACAGAAGCTGCGGTAGCAGATTTTTTTTTACTGTTTTTTTGCGTATTTTGTAAAGCAATTTTTTGTGATTTTTCTTTAAACTATTTTTCCCTTTTTTCTTCTTTTAGGGGAATAATTTTCCTATTTTCTTTCTTAGTGCACCTTTGCTCTATAAGAGGAACACATCTTCCAAGTTTCATGCTTCTAGGACTAATGGTTTAGGCTGTGTGTTGACTTTTCTTTAAACCTTTTTTCCCCTTTTTCTCCTCTTCGGGAAAGAATTTTCCAATTTCCTTTCTTAGTACACCTCTACGCTATAAGAGAAACATACCCTCCAAGTTTCATGCTTCTAGGACTAACGGTTTAGGCTGTGCGTTGATTGTCAGTCAGTCAGTGAGTCAGTCAGTCAGTCAGTAACGAAAGAGTTTTATATATTTAGAATATCTCGATTACCTATATTTATCTCGGTTACTTATTTTACTTTCCGACGTCCCGCGACCACGCCTGTTGTAATACGGTCGAAACGTCGGGAAATAATAAAGGTAATCGCGATAAATTCCCGTTTTTTTCATATAATCTTCTCCATATATTTCCAGGAAGAATGAATTAAAATCTGCAGTGGGTCCTTTTGGTTGAGGCCGTTCTCAGTTTCGTCTTCTGATTTATGGTCTCCATTATAAAATCTTTACAATCAGGCGATCGTTAGTACCAAAATAGGCTTGCCCAATTTTTTCTCTAACTGTATCATCTGTCATAATTGCGTCCGCCTTATGACGGTAACCGTTCCTTTGGGAAACGAAGCTAGAGAACTTTATCCAGGCAGAAGTAGGCTTGAATTCTTTGCAACCTTACTGTATATCTGTTTTACTTTTTGCAAACTTTGATTAAAAAGTTGCAGTATGATCATTACTTACGAGTTCTTACAGTTATTATATTAAAAGTTTGCGAATGTTAAGTCCTTACAAAAATAATTTATGCAGTATGTTTTGTCCTAATGTATCCTAAATCTAAAAGTAAACAGGCCTTTGCATCTAATGTAGACGTTTAAAATTTATATAACGTCAGGAGCAACTGGTGTTAACTCATGCCTCTACTTACGGGACGCTATAGTACCTGAGACAGGGATTCATATGGAAAATAACTGAAAAGTTTCCTTCCAAATAAGTCCCATTTAAATTTCATTAAAATTAGTACAACAGTTTAGCCATAGCATTGCCTTCTCAAGTCCTTAATTCTTTATTGCACACAATATAAGACATAGGAAAAAAAATCGTTTGTCTGTAAAGTCGGTTTACTGAAGATAGTTGAACGTGACAACGTCATACAGTTGTCCACGCGGACGCATCGTTCACTCAAGTAGGAGAGAGACAAATGTCGAAAGCTGCCGAACGCGGAGGCCGATTGTGCCTCTTTGTCACTCTTTCCGCGCTCTCGCTTGCACTTCAAGCCAGTGGAACGCCTCAGAGCGAGGTAACGCCGCATGAGTCATGTTTTTTCGTGCGTGCAGCCGGCTTCATCGAGTTATAAGACGTTGTCACGTCAAAAACCGAAATAGAGGACATGTGCAAAGGCGAGCTTAACCCTGAATAGAGTTTTCGTACAGCAAACCTTTGAGGCTTTGAGGTGACTATACAAGTTAGGTTTTAAACATACATTTTGAGCACAGCTTTCATAATGTTCCCGCTGGTGATTGCAGTATTCAGTTTCAAAGACGGCAGAACTAATCAATGCTGTTAACACAACAGCAATCGCCGGGGACACCGCAATATCCATAGAAGCCGCGGGCTCACTATGAATCTCATTTCTGCAGATCCCGTGGGACGAAGCGACCGTTACGTGCACTGTATTATAAACGAGCTCAGAATGCTGTTTTAGCCCGCAAGAGAGCCGGGAAATGGGCGCTGACAGCGTTCCACAGTTATGCGGATTGCCGCAAGAGTTTGCTATGCGTGTTTTTACATTTAGGGTAAAAATGATGATGCACACAAACTGCAACACCGAGTAATATGGGTTTGTGCCAAATCTCAGAGATTCCTTTTGGTCTTTGCAAAATCGCTCTGCTTCCTTTGCTACCTTACTTGTACAACATTTTACCTTCTGATAGATATACAATGTATAAAACTATTTAGTGTGTACATTCCACAAAGTTTAGCAAAATAATAATTTTGATCAAAGTAAAATTGTATGCGTGAGAAGTTATATTTCCTGTATGTATGGTAGTAATAGAAGTTTATTTTATTTCAAAGTTATTATTAAATGTGAATTATTCAAGTCACATCCACTGTTTATGAACTCTGTGGTGTGATACATCCCCGACAGAGATACTTTATGATATGCAACGTGATGAGGTATTAGATATTCGTGTGTGATGGTTTCACATGTTTTGCGAAATTCAAGCTATTATTTTTATTTCCAATGGCATTCAAGCAACGTACACGTTGTAAGGCAAACATTGGTTTTTGGTGCAAAATATGAACAAGTATAAATAATGCCTCTCAGCTCAGTTGGTAGTAGCTCTGCCTTTTACGCCGTGGGCTGTGGGTTCGATTCCCACCGAGAACAAATATAATGTGTGGTGAAAATGTTTGTTTTCTGTCTGGATGTTAATTGTATTCTAAGTATGTATTTACAAAAACAAATGTATTCAAGTATTATTTCAGCCATCTGGTTCCCATAGTACAAGCTCTGCTTAGTTTGGGGCTTGGGGCTGGGTAGTGTTGTGTAATTTTCCACAATATTTATTATTTTTATTTATGCCTTTGCCCACCGCAACCAGCCCAGTAATATTTGGACAGGCAACTGGAATTTACTCGTACCCCATACTTAAGTACGGGACGTTATAGAGCCTGGAACAGTGTTTTTATGGCTTCTCCAATTATTAACTAAATAAATCTAACTTTCAATTTAAAGGGACCAAGTCAATTTAGTTCGAAAATAGATTTATGTTTTTTATTGTACTGCATCTATTACCCTGAGATGTAAAGGCCTGTAAATATCTATTAAATAGATTATAGACTATTGGCCTCCATTAAAGTAGAATTATCAAAATTCAATTAATAACACCAGTCAACCATTACTATCGGTAATAGTAGTCTGTTAATGCACCATCACTGTTCACGGATCAATGTTCATTGGGTTGCGGATCAGTGAATAGCAGCATAAGGGTACTAAACAGCTGGTTAAATCATGATTAGATTTTTCATATAAGTTTACAAAACTTGCGAAACTGATTTCATTTACAAGTATTATATCAGCCATCTGGTTCCCATAGTCAACGCCTTGCTTAGTTTGGGGTAAGATAGTGTTGTGTCTATAACATTTATTTATTTCTATTTATTTCCAAACTGCTCATTTTCATGCAATTTCTATGGGACCAAGCTGAAAGCATAAACTTCCAGATAAAAAAAAATTATTTACGCTCATTAAATGACGAAGTAATGCGATAGCAAATAATATAAAAAAAATACCGAATTTAGAATCTGCTTTTTTTTATTTGAATTCGGTAATTTTTTATTTTATTCTTTTTTTTTTTATTTAAATTATAATTCAAGCAAATGCTGATAAGGCTTACCTAGGACTAAAACTAATTGCAATCAGCAAGCAGGAAGGATTTTTTTTTCAAATGGTTCTTATCACATCACATCTCATTCACAGGAGCTATTAATTTGAAAGTATGAAACTAGGAATATTATTGTTTTATGTGGACCAACTGCCATTTTCTGAGCTGCACAAATCCACCAACTGATTTGATAGAGGTATTATAGCGAAAAACGGCGATTTAATAAAACTAATGGATGGTGGTCAAAAGGATTGAAAAGGAAGTCGATTAAATTGAGTAATACGCTTTATATCGGTATGAAAACACGTTCATTTTGGCAAATAGTTAGATCTATCTGGTGCCTAGATCCAAATAGTAGGGGTAATAATAGGTTTATAGTAGTAGATCTCATTGTGATGGGCTCGCCCGGGGAAGTACTACCACCATTTCTATTTCTGCCGTGAAGCAGAATTACTGTGTTTTGGTTTAAAGGGTGTACCGGTGAAATTACTGGCACGTGAGGCTGAACATCTGTATATCTCATGTTGATAAAGATTAAATTACTAACCATCTGTCTATCTCAAATTGATAGCCTCAGGGAAGTGCATCGTAGGACATGTTCCTGATGTGCGTGACCTACGAGGCAATACTTTGTTATAGGTGATGGTTACCACTGAACATCAGGTGGATAATTTACCACGCTACATTAATTTGAAAGAAAGAAAATACATTTATTTTGGACACAAAACACATACAATACCTACAGGACAACTTACCTATTATCCATTTTATCAATTTAGTTTATCAATTTATTTACTAAGGCTGTTTATCAATTAGTTCTATAAGTTTTCTACTGACAATACATTTTAAATCAATTTAAATCGCAGTGTTCGTTGAAAATCTGCCAGTAAATTATTGAAATGAATTCCATTATAGGTATTACTGTCAAATCCTCAACGAACTCAAGCACTGATTGATGGAAGTCCATTGTTCAAATACAGGCTTCGATTTTCAATACGCTGTTATTAATAAAGCTTTAAATCTACCACAATAATATGAATTCCATTGTTTAATAACAAACACAGTTGGTAATTTAATAATTTTTGCATTCGTTACTGGCGTGTGAATTAGTAGGCTTATCTGGAATTAAAGGCTTTATTTTATATTTGGTATCAAAATTCAGTGACATCAAAAACTTTAAAGCCTACTACAGTATTAGCAATCTGTAGTGGTTTGATAAAATTAATGAAAATAAACCTGATCTTCTTCTTCCTGCCCTTATCCCACTTTATTTGGGGTCGGCACAACATGTATTCCTCCATTCCCCTCTGTCAGCCGTCTTCTCTGCATTCACTCCTCTCTTATCCATGTCATCTTTCACACAGTTCATCCATGTTTTCCTTGGTCTACCTCTGCTCACATTATATCCATCCACATCCATACTCATTACTCTCCTAGTCACATGACTTTCATCCCTCTTCATGACATGCCCGTCACGTCAGCCTCCTTGCTCCTCATTCCTCCAAATTTTTTAACTAATAAAAAAAAACTAGCACAGGTGATACCAGTGATGTTCCATAATATAGCCAGCATTTAGCTGACCTTTAAATTAAATTATTATAAATATAGTTAATATTTCCTGATTCAAATTTGTTCATCAATGTCATCATCATAATTTAGGTGTTCAGTTCAGGGTCTTTTGCTGAAAATAAGCCTCTGGGAAAAATATATTTATTGTTTTATGAACCGTGACTTTTACAATGTTTGTGTTTGTAGTCACCATTTGAAAACCATTAACTCCCAGTGATAGAAAGGTTTTTTTTTTATTGGGCCTACTGTTACAGCTTACAAAATCAAACAATATTGAACCAGGGAGGCACTATGATCTAAACGGTTATCTTCTCAAACCCGACTTATTAATCTTTACAATCTTCAAAGCTCTATGTAGTAAAGGTTCCCAACCACACCATAATCGTTATGGGGTGTCGCAAAACCAGTAGGTATGTAGGAATATGTGTGATCCTCGACACTCACGGGAAACACAAAATGTTGGACAACTCTATAAATTCGGATTATAGGACACCCGTTATAACGAGAATTTCACTCACTCTCTGATGCCAGACATGGCCTAGGCTTAAAAGTAAGCACATATACTTTTTAGGGGAAAGA
The DNA here is from genome assembly GCA_947578465.1 of Thera obeliscata. Lineage (NCBI taxonomy): Eukaryota > Metazoa > Arthropoda > Insecta > Lepidoptera > Geometridae > Thera > Thera obeliscata. The sequence continues at coordinate 8,921,265 of OX387928.1, read as the reverse complement.
GAAAAAGAGTTTTCTTACCCTTTTTTTTGGTTATTTATAAACAAAAATCTCATGCTAAAAATACTGTGTGGGCTTTCATTATAGGTACACGGAGGTAAGGAGGTATCATTCATCATCATCATCATCATCAGACTGAAGAAGTCCACTGCTGGACATAGGTCTCCCCTACACATTTCCTGATGGAAGAACGATTCTGAGCCCTTTTCCACCGACTTCCTGCGATCCTAACAATGTCGTCGGTCCATCTGGTGGGTGGGCGCTTTACTTTTCATCTTTCGGTTCGTGGTCACCATTCGAGAAACTTTATTCCCCAACGGTTGTCAGTTCTTCGAGCTATATGACCTGCCCATTGCCACTTTAACTTACTAATTCTAAGAGCTATGTTGTTGACCTTGGTTCTTGTACGGATACCCTCATTTCTGATTCTATCACCAAATATCATTCATTCATTCATAATAATGATTACATAAAGATACAGTTCAATAATAACTTATATTTAATATCGACAGACACTAGAAAACCTACACTATGTTCAAAGGGGAAGCGTCGAAGCGAACTGACTCGGTCAGGAAACCAATTAGGGGTGAATCCATTACTAGCCTTTATGAGGTGCAGCTCTTCAAGAGTAATCAATTTGTGCTCTGAATAGAATGTAATCAATGTCTGGATGAGATAAATGAAGTATCATTCATTCGTTGATATTATTTATTTTTGACGTGACGACGTTTTATAATTCGATGGAGCCAGCTGCACGCACGAAAAAACATGACTCATGCGGCGTTACCTCGCTCTGAGACGTTCCATTTAAGGCTTGAAGTGCAAGCGAGAGCGCGGAACGAGCGACAAAGAGGCAAAATCGGCCTCCGCGTTCGGCAGCGTTCGACATCTGTTTCTCTCCTACTTGAGTGAGCGATGCGTCCGCGTGGACAGCTGTATGACGTTGTCACGTTCAACTATCGTCAGAAAACCGACTTTACAGACAGCCGTTTTTGGGTTCCACAAATACACTGAATTAATGCTATGTAAAATCGTAAACGAATTGTTCAAAAATTTGTCGAAACGCAATTATTAATAGATCCGCTATCATAATTTTGGGCTCTACCCACGTTCGTGTTTATGGGCAATGCATACAACACTACCTAGACCCAAAAGAAGCAGAACTTGTACTAATGGGAGCAGATAGCTGATATAATTCTTATATATTTTTTTTGTAAATACCTAACTAGAATACAATATATACAGGGTGTCCGCCGGCAGATTTTCGGTTATAAAAATTAATATAAATTAAACAAAAACTGCTATGGTAAAAAATATTTATTTATCGCAAACCTAAATCGTGCGGACGCGATACTTAAAAATAACACCGTTCAAATGACGGCCGTTTTGTCGCAAGCACTCATCAAGTCTATACCGCATATTGGTAAAAACTCGCTGGTCGCTCGACCGAAATTTCTTGGACATCTTGCCATATATTTTTTTCTTTAATTATTTTTGGAGAGTTATTGTAAACTCTAGCCTTTAGATATCCCCACATGAAAATGAGCTTCATCACTGAAAAAAATATTGCCCAGTCGCGCAGGGGTCCCAAATCGGTCGATAAGCGTTTTGGCATAGACTTCTCTCGCTAAGTAATCTTTTTCTTTCAATTGTTGCACAATTTGCAATTTGTATGGGTGGAAGTTGAATTGACGCTTCAATATTTTATGTACTGTGGTTTTTTTAGGCCAGTAGAAGCTGCCAGCTTCCTAACGTACTTGCTTGGATATTTGAGAATTTCTTCTCGAACGGTGTTGAGGTTTTCAGGTGTCGCAACAGAAGTTGATGGACCCGGTGGACGAATGTTTAACGTCGAGTCCGTTGTTCTAAACTTCTGTACCCACGATGAAATTAGTTGGGTGGACGGTCCATCACTAACACGATGAATTTTGTAATGTGAACAAAATTGTTGCCTTGCACCTAGTAGAGAATCACCACCCTCAAAGTATGCTTCGATAGCGAACGCGCGATGCGGTTCTTGTCACTTGCCATCGTTACTGACACGTCCGCAATCCTCACGCACCGATTAGTACCTCCCGCACCTCCCTCATGCGTTTCGTTCATGCACAAGGCGATTTTGCACGCGAAAATTTCCCGGCGGACACACTGTATAACACCCAGACAATGAACAAAGATCTGCGTTCACAACACAAATATTTGTTCTAGGTGGGGATCGAACCCACGACCTACGACGCAGAAGGCAGAGCTAACTGAGCTGAGGGGCCAGTCAATTTTATTTTGTTTTCTAAAAATTCTATTGAATTGCAGTTAAATGATAAGTTTCTGATTATACTTATATTTACTTACTGAATACACCACACAGTGTAGATATTTTATTCTGTGTCCATAATTGCAACCCCAGGCAGGCTCCCTTCATTCTCTCGTTGCCATGGTTTCAATTCAACCCTCCAACGTCTGTCATTTGCAATTTTTCCACTCCAATTTAGCAACAGCGTTGTCAATCACTTTATGTAGAAACAGTTGGTGCCTATATGACGGTACCACACACATCTAAAGTAAAGCTGCAACTACACTGCACAGAACTCACGTTAAGACGCGCTTAGTTTAATATTTTTTAATACTTCTCTCCACAACACATTGTAGTAATCGATCATATTGTGAGTGAAGCGAACGAGTCTAGTTATAGATGGTTTTACGCCGGGTGTGAAAAAGGGTACTTAAGGCTTTTCTATAAAGCTTAAGCCCTTAAGAGGGAATCACACAGGCGACTCTCCATACAAACGTAGTCCCTATTTCCAGAATATTCCTATTTTTTTCAGAAACTTCAATAAGTTTCTGAAAAAAAGAAAAACATACGAGCACGTATATAGCAGAACTGGATTTTATGAGACAAAATGGTTACTCTAGAGGCATTATCAAGGGAGGAAATAGGGGACCACGTTTGTATGGAGAGTCGTCTGTGTGATTCCCTCTTATGTTTCGGAGTCGGAAACCAAAGCGTAAAACAAAAACCTAATAGCACGTGAGCTCCTATTTTATGGAATTTGAAGACACTTCAGCTTACGTTGAGCTTTGAGCTTACGTACTTCTGGCGTGTATTAGATACTGCGCCGGGTTTTCAAAACGTTCCACTATTGCGATATCTTGATTTGAACGAAAATATTTCCGATGGTTTTGAAGAAAACTGCCATCTTTTTTTTTGATGGCCAACTTGTGTATTGACTGACTTGACTAAAAACTGTTTTATTTACCTAATTTATCTTCACCTAACACTGTCAAAATTGTTGCAAAATAAACAGATGCCATCTAATGAAGAAGAAGAAGAAGTCTCGGCAGGTTTAGGGTAGGTATATAAATAAAACAACAAAATTCATTATATTTTTGAAAGTATACTGTTTTATTATAAGCTGCAGTTTACAACTCTTAACAACACTGAGTTTCTGTGAAACTTGAACGATTGTCACGATAAAATATTTTTACACTAAGTAACACAAGGACAATTTGCCTAGATTTTTCTTAGCCGAGATCTTGATACAGACTTCTTTGAAGCTAATTGTTTGAGTTACAGTGACAACATAATAATGAAATACTTATGAAATACTTACATTAATCTACATTTTTACATTGTAAAATAGTTGTAAAAAGTTTTTAAGCTGACTTGACTATGAAATACCACTACAGTTATAACTAACGTAATTATAATCGTGAAACAACTTGGAGATAAAGTAAAGTAGAATAGTTATGTAGTTAACCTAATGTGAGATCATTATAAATGGTTGCGGAATCAGTCTTTCCCGGTTTGATAATCTAAACCATTATTTCCGTCGTGGAAATAGTGACCTCTGAAAGCACCCTTAGCAAAGTAATCTAAAAACACTGTGTCCCTGTCCGGTAAAATTACAGTGTGGGTATCGATAAACTCGGTATCAGCAGGGTCACGGGCAATATTCATGTTTTTGTAATCGTCAATAAGATGGCCAATTCTTTGCATATCCACTAGTTTAGACAACTTTTGCCACAAGAAGGGCTCATTCCAAACCACTGAATTCCTTATATCGCGTTGTTCTTTCAGAAATGTGTAAATTGAATCATCGGGACCGATATCAGCGAAAATATACACGGTTTTTTCAGTTTCTTTCATTACACTCAGTATGTTATTGATACTTACATTTCCAAATTGTGATTTTAGATAGTTCTGCGAAAAAATTACAATGTAGTTCGGATTTCTACGCTTCATTTTATTCTTGAACTTATCTTTGTTTGTCGGTATAGTGATGAGGGTTTGACCCATCGGAGTTTCACTATATGTCTTCAGAACTGGTAAGAACTCATCATAAACAAAGGTAGTGTCCTGTTTATCGTATGCTATCAGAAGACCGAGATATTTTTTATAGCGCCAATACGTCGTATATATGTAGTATTTGCGTTTCAAATAGCGAGTAATAGGAGACATCAAACGGTTTCTATAGACCAAAAATCCTATGATTACGAGTAAGTAAAAACTGGCGACGGCTATGATAACCGATATGATGATGTTGTATCTTGAATAGCAGACCCGTCGCGCCCACAGTGGACATCCGATGTCACTTCTATCGTAGATCTGCAAAGAAATAATACGTTATTTCCTGTCGTTACTCGACTTCTTGTAAAGTGAAATGGGGCATCGTTACAGCAAAATAAAAATATTGTCCATTATCTTCCCTTGACTTTGCTGTGCTAGTATACAGGGCGTCCCACGGATATGCCACATGCAGTTTAAATTGTTTTTTAAAGTCAAATAATGTCTTCTTTCCGAAAAATGTTCCATCTTCAATAATCAAGGTATATACTTTCTCTCCATATGGCATATCCGTGGAACGATCTGTATGAATTTGAAGCGAGGCAAAATTTCGTTCCAGCTACGGTGTGATTGACGTCACAGCCAAACTTTCTAAAAACTCATCGAAAATCGTAGTTCCCTTTAGTTTAGTACCTCGGTTCCGGAATTTTCCATTAGAAAATCAATGAAGAGATAGTTCCAGCATTGGCAGTACACAGGGTTTCCTGCTACCCACAATTTGTTCAATCTTTTCTTTACCACGTCACGGTAGCTTTTATTCAGATTTTCTTCCGGCTAAAATAAAAACATTGTGTTAAATTTGGCAAAGTGCTGAATCGACTTCCTTCGTAACATAGGTTGGACTTAAAGATGTTGTAGACTTCCAATCACTTTATCTGACGAAGGTTAAAAAGGTTTTATCAATATAAATAAATATTGTAGACAATCCACCCAACATTATCTAGCCCCAAACTAAGCAGATCTTGTACTATGGGAACCAAATAGCTGATATTATAATACTTCTATAAATTTTTTTTGTAGATACATACTTTGGATACAATGTAACAAACAGAGAACAACTTTGCGTTCACCACACAAATATTTGTTCGCGGGGCAACGAACCCACGACCTACGGGGTGCAGAAGGCAGAGCTACCAGCTGAGCTGAGAGGCCAGTCAATATCATCAGTCTGGCAAAGTTCACTGCTTGAATATTGGCTTCCTTCATTAGTATCTATAATTATGTTTTCAACAACAACAATTTTGAGCCCTTTCAATGTCGTCAGTCTATATTATATTCTTATTACAATGTTTTTTCTTACCCAAAGGTAGCGTATGTGATTATAAGAGATATCCAGGTTATCATGTCCGTTTGTCCACCAATCCTCAAAACTAAATTTGAAGTTATTGTGGCTTAGATTCAGTAGCTTCAAATTATAGGTATGAATAAATGGAGATGTTTTATTTGACGTTTCATTGCTTTCCGGTTGGTTCGCCTCAAAGTTCAACTTGTTGTGTGCTAAGGATATAACCATCTTCTGCCGATTATTGCAGAATAGGTATGATGATATGGTCCTCAGATTGTTATGTTCCATGTTTAAATACATCAGGCTTAGGAGTGAAGAGAATGTTGAGCTAAAATAAAAAATGTTGTGTTATTAAAGATCAAATTCAACATTTCTTAATTCAGTTGCTTCACGAGGATCTTTTTAAAACATCTTAAAGTTGGGTGAGTCTTAGTGCTAGTTCTACGCAACTAAGCCCAGAAGATCAGGTAACAAACTACGGCTTGGTTCTTAATGTTTTTTATACGATGATTCTATATACAAAAATGATAATAGTAGTGAAATTCCACTTGTGGTGCTCCACAGTGTGGTGCCACTTCAACTTAGTGAGTTACATTCGCAAATTCCTATACCAATACTCAAAATGATGAGTTTGCACATGAGGTCTTGTGAGAATTTTATTTAGCGATGTCTTGAATTATAATGAAACACTTACCCACTTATCTTCACCAATTTGTTATGGTTCAAGTGTAACCTCTCCAAGCGTACTAAGGACGAAAATATTTTGGGCTCCAAGCTGTTGAGCTTGTTATGACTCAAATCCAATTCCAAAAGGTTAATTTGATCATTGAAGACGGCCTCCGGAAGAGTTTCTATATCGTTATAAGCTATAGAAATGTTCGTGACTCTCGGAGAATCAGCAAATACGTCGTACGGCAAACACTCGAGACCACTTCTCTGTATGTATATTTCCTTCAAGTTTACCAGCCCTCCGAAGAGGTATTTGGGTAGATCCTTTAACTTTGCGTCATTGTTGAGAATGACGACTGTTTCTAGCTCCTCATTGTGCTTGAGAAGGTTGTGTGGCAGCGTAGAAAACTTGTTCGAGAATAATGTTAGTTTCTTCAAACGCTTCAGGGGTTTGAAAATCGATGAGGGCAGCTCGTTAAGCCCATTCGAACTAAGATCTAGTTCTTCGAGAACGTCTACTCCTATAAAAAGATCCTTAGAGAACCAGGTAACGTTGCTCTGCCATAGAGAAAGTTTCCTCAAGTAAGACAAATGTGAAAATAAGTTCGAAGATATATTGGTCATGTGATTGTGACTTATTTCTAAAGTTTCCAACTTTTCCAACGGCTTAAATAATTCTTCGGATAAGTTTACAGTATTTGATCTTATATTCAACCAAGTCAACTTATTAATATCCGTGAATAGGTTGTCTGGTAGGTGCGTGATTCCATTTATGGAGAGTAACAGCTTTGTCAAATCCTGTAGACCGGCAAAATGCTTCCGATCAAAGTACCCAGCCAACTTTTTTCCATTTTGAAAGATCAATGCCATCGTTTTAGAAACTCCCATGTTCATCAGAACGTCTTTGAACGACGACGATGGTAGCGGACAGTCTTTGAAGCTGACCGATTTGAAGGAGTTCGTCCGATTGGCACATTTTGGCATTTTGCTGTAGTCGAGACTTGTTGCGTTCTCGCATTTTATGTTCATGTACGTGTCTGGTAGTAAATTTATTTTTACTGTCTGACCTGAAATCGAGATTCGCATATAAAAGCTATAAAATGAAGCACAAAATGATAGAGGACTGTTCAGAATTCAGTGGAACTTTCGCGAACTGTGAAAGGGATGGAGTAGGCGTTAGTATTTAAGTGCACTCACCGTCGATATTGCAATTGAGTTCAACGGCAAGCGTGCCGCCACAAACGCAGTTAGGGTCATTCGGACACAGCACTCGCGCTGCACCAATTATTTGTAGTGTCAGCGCCACCGCTGCCACGCACACTAGTTTGCGAGCCATCGCTAGCGTCGCATCACATCTGTCCGTCACGTTTATTTCACACCCGTCAGTCTCGTCGCATTCAGTTTCATCCTCTTGATTTTACGCGTCCCTATTATTCGTACCATATTTCATCAGATCTGCGAACAAAAGATTTTTGCAAATGATACAAATTGTATTTACAATCTGATGCACACTGGGGTTCGTTCGGTTGGCGCTGCCAATGCTGGAATTGATTACGCTATTCATAGTTTACAAGCAGCATCGACAAAAAGCGTTGGTAGATAAATTGCTACGCCAGCGAATATAATGGAACTGTCTGTGCGATAGCCAGTTATCTCGATCCACTGCACACGACTATTTCAGCTGATTATTGTTTTCCGAATTCTCGATTTTATAATAGCTTGTACGAAAATATTATTGCAGACAAATAAATACGTGGAAAATACAGCAGCTTATTGCCGAGTTTTTATGTGCCAAAAACTTTTTTACAACGTGAGAACTTGAAACAAACTTTATGTGATATAGCAGTAATAAATTTCCATTTAAAACTCATTCAAAATGAACAAGCTATCTCATGAAGTAGGTCAGTAATAGATTTCAGATTTATAATTCAGCCGTGAGCCAAAGCGTAGGAGCAATGTGGGGCAGACGGCGGGTGGTGGTGTCAGCGTGTGGCTTTCAAAGACAGACGGCCTCCGCATCTTCATGGCTTTTTATTTAATTTTATAGTAACTCTATTTCCAAACCATTTTCAACTTTAAAGCACACTATGTAACATAATAATTGCAATCTTTTAATATATAAAAATTAATTGTTGTGTAGTCTCGCTAAAACTCGAGAACGGCTGGACCGATTTGGCTAATTTTGGTATTGAATTATTTTTGGAGTCCAGAGAAGGTTTAAATATGAAAATGAACGGAAATGGAACGGGCGAAGCCGTGGGCGGCCACTAGTAAATAATATTAGTATGAGTATTTGACCACTATCACCGTTACCAAGACGTCAACGAGTGACGTGACAAGCGTCCAGTGAACAAGCGATCATAGTAAATTTAAGGCTCGAACACACCTAGTTCGCTGGCGGGCGCGATGGCGAACCGTTCAGTTTCAACATAGGGAATTGTATACATCCGCACACACTGCCGCGTCTTTTGACAGTTGCACGCTGCGATCACTACTAATAAAAACGAAAGTTCCCAGATCGTGACAGACAAAGCATCCCCTATTTAATGTTTTACTACCCCCTACTTATTTTTTCTTAATTTTGTGTATTAAACAATCGTCAAATATTTGATCTACTGATTAGTCATCGGTGAAAACGACCCGTAGAGTCTAAAATTTGGAAAAAGAGAACTATTGAGGATTCGTTCTAATATTATTGAACTCTGGAAATTGTTTTTCCTATTAGTTTTAATAGAAAAAAAATATATTACTTCTAAAAATATTTGTTTAACTACGTTAAAAGCAAAAAAGATGTTGTGTAAGATAATAATAGGATAGAATCTTATTTGAAACTATTTAAAAATATAGTAATGCATAATGGGCGGTTATATCGCTGCAAATCAGTATTTTCCAATCAAATTTTGGATGGAGAGAAGCTTAGAATAAGATCAAATATCAATAAAAAATAAAATAAGGGCATTTACATACCTAGAATGAACCGTCATAATCAAAGTAAATCAATAAATACAAAAACAAATACAATCATAAGACTAAGTTTATGGTATTCGATATGAATGTTTAACAGCGTGTAATATTTTGATTGATGGAGAAAAAACAGAACAAGTGAATGTATTTATAATATTTGGGGACTTTTTTATAAGAGATGGAATGCATAAATATAATATCGAAACAAGGAAGTGTATAATCACCACCCGTGGAGACAGTCGATGAAGTCGCGGGCATCCATTAGTTCAGCCACCCATCAGTTTCCTATCTGACATTACGTCCTGACTAGGGCGTGCAAACCCGGTTTTCCGGTTTTGCGAAAAGCCGGACAGCTAAGCAAAATTTATCAATAGTACTTTTTTAAACTTTTGCGATCATAACACACATTAAACTGTTACACGGGTATTTTTACCGCGTTTAGGTAAGCGTAGTGTAGGACGCCCTCCGGCAAGGTGGGGCGACGATCTGCGAAATGTAGCTGGCAAGCACTGGAGAAGAAGAACCGAAGACCGGCGCGGTGTCTCAGTGGCGCGTCTTGCGAAAGACCTACATCCAGCAGTGGACTAATATAGGTTGATGATGATGATAATGATGATGATGGGTGTTTACCGCGTATAATTTTCCCCGACGCTTCGGCTATGTTGTAATAACTGTGGTCGTGGGCAGACTGGAGCATTGACATGAGTGCTATCGTCGTTGAGAGGTGGAGGTATAATAACTACCCTCACTTCAGGACGCAATGATAGATAGGCGTATGCCTATACAGTGAGGGAAGTTTTACGTATTCCGATTTTCCTTAGTATCAGAAACATAAATCTTACTGATTGAGCCTCAAAAATATTGTTTTGTTTTTAATCCCCGTGAACAAAAACTACCTAGGTACCCCGGACTAGCGGGTGAATGAATTAAGCTTAGAAAAGATTGCGGCGAACAGTTTCGAACTGCGATGGCGATGGCGATCAGTTTCAAGCGTAGGGTTTTGCATTCATCCCCACACAGCGCCGCGAACTGTCATTGTACGCAGCGAGCTAGTATTACGCCATGTCCTACGTGGACGACTCAACGCGAACGCGATTGCGAAACGATCCGATGCGAATTTAATGCGATGCGGAGCGATGCGGCTACTCTGTCCTACGTGCGCGCGAACCGTCCCCTCCGCGCCCTCCGCCGCCGTTCAGTTCAGTTAGCATTAAACATTTGTCATGGACGGACGGAAGCTAATGTTGTTGGAAAATTCATATCTTAAATATGAAATATTGAAGAAGTGTATAAAGCAGAGAAGTGGAACTAATACTGTGTACTTAGAAAGGCATACTCATGGGGAATTTCATAATTTGTACCAGGATTTACGTACTCAACCCCTGTTGTTCAAGGAATACTGTCGAATGTTACCTACAACGTTTGACTATATTGTACAAGCCATTAAACCTGTTCTGCAATTTACTACAACAAATTTTCAGGAACCTATTTCTGTAGAAGAACGACTTATGGTGACTTTGAGGTAAGAAACTTCGCGCGAAAATATCAAGCCAACTGATCGCGTTCGCTTCATTTCGCGCCGCTCCGCACCGCACCCCACGTGCGTTTGGCCACGTAGGCCACTTCAATAGGTTTCGAATGTTTGTTGTTTTCGCGCCGCGCCGCGCCGCTTCGCGTTCGCCTCTAGATCGCTCACGCTAGTGTTAGATACTGTCTTGAAACTGCGCTAAATCTTGTTCCTCAAAAGTCATAACAGTGGCAATATGGAGGCAATGGTGTGGGTGTTGTTTGCACAAGGTTCGCGCGTTCAGTTCACCATCACTTTATTCTTAGCCCTAATATGTCCAGGTAATTGAAACATTACTAAAAAGATGCATTATTTTTATAAATGGATTTTTTTTTGTCTAAAAGCATACATAGCTAAAAACCGATAAAACATAATAAAACCAATACTTTGTTTTTCTATTATTGCACTGCGTCTTTTTTTTTAATACATCTAGCTGATGGAACAAGCATATGGTCCACCTGATGTTAAGTGGTAACTATAAAAAAAAATAATTAAAAAAGCCCATTCATTCCATAATCTACATTAAGTTACATTTCATGCATATTATTACTTATTATTTCGATTATTATTATATCATCATTATTATTTACATTCATACATTATAGTCATTATTTTGTTTAAATTTAATTTAAACTTTATTTTTAATACATATATTTTGATGTTAGATTTATTTTTATTAGTTTTTTTTCAGTTTTACTTTTTGTTCATTTGTGTTCTTATTTTTCTTTAGCTAGGATCCCACTCGGGTATAGGCCTGTAAGTGGTAACAGTGGTACCTATAGCCTGTAACAAAGCATTGCCTCGTAAGTCACACACGCCAGGAATTTGCCCTACGATGCACTGCCCTGCGTCCATCAGCTTCACGCGTACAGATGTTCAGCCTCAAGTGCCAGTAATTTCACCGGCACCCACACCCTTCAAACAGAAATACAGCAATGCTGCTTCACGGCAGAAACAGGTATGGTGGTAGTACTTCCCTGGATGAGCACTTCACAAAAAGCTCCACTACTACTACTAATCTACTCAACAATAAACTACTCAATAATAAAGTAAGTAATATTAAACTTCACATAGATACTAATTCCTATTTCGTACAATTTTTTAATAGTTGATTTTGTAGGTATCTTAGAAAATTGTTTTCTTGTTAAAATTCTACTATATGAAAAAATATTACGTTGACCAAACCTGGAAACGGTTTTTGGCCGGAAGCCGGAGATAATCCGGTTTTTAATACTTTCCTGTTTTGCAAGCGCTATAGTTTTGACGTTTTTTCAAATTGACAATTGATTTCGAGCAATTCAAAGAGTTATCAAATGGAGATTACAATGGAGTAGCAGTATTCAAAGTGAAAGTCAAAGTAAAGTAAAAATGTTTAATTTTATTCATTGTACCTTTAAAATTACATAATATCAATGATCACTTTGAGAAGTCTTAGAGCTAGGTTTATCTTGTCGATAAACCTACAGCTACAGTATATCTATTTATATAATAAGATAGGTGATGAACTGACAGAATAGTATACATTGGTGGTGCACGACCAAATTTTAACCCAAGATCTTTATAAAATAAATTAATAATGTAGACAATCCACAAAACACTGTCTATCCCCGAGCTTGTCTTGTACTATAGGAATCAGATAGTTGATGTATTACAATCAACTATCTCATTCCTATAGTACATACATTTTACTGCACATCATTTTGTTAACACATAGTTAGAATACAATATAACACTCAGACAGAGAACAAACATCTGCATTCACCAAATAAATATTTGTTCTCGGTGGGAATTGAACCCACGACCTACGGCGCAGAAGGCAGAGCTACTGCCAACTGAGCTGAGAGTCCAGTCAATCTTTGGATTGGATTGCTCGCAACCCTCTAAACTAGACTACCCGTGCTCTAATTCAATAGTATAAGGCCGGGTGTTTAATAGGTAGGTACTTAAGTAAGTACATAAGAAAACGTTTGATAGAAAAATTCTAATGAACCAAGGATACTGTTCAGTCTGTCAACTTTCTTACCATTTAGGTCTAGCACAAAATGTGTTCGGCGAAAATCTTGTGCGGATTAGAAATTGAAAACTGATTGAATTTGAATTGTTGTATTCGACGTTTTCTGATCTATCTAATCTATATCGCGCCCGACCTTATACTATTTATACTCGACTAGATATAGACATAGACTGCGGCGAAGAAAATAAAAAAAGGAAAGGTTATGATTTTCACCGCTATGTACCTATGCTATGTATGTTAACATGTCTGTTCCACGCATTTCATTTAATCTTGGGTGTGAGATGTTTGAGGATCGCTGGATGAAAACTATTTCTGAATGCTTGGGATTCTGCGAGCGTGATGTATAACTGCGTGTGATTTTCTACTTTATTTTTGTTTTTAATTTCCTGACATTTTATTTTATATTTTTCATTACTCATATTCAGAAAGAAGGTCTGAAGTTGCCTGAGGAGTGGGTTGAAAATAATACTTTTCAGTCCTAGATAGAATCGCTTTCAACTGACAGCTGTCATATAATTAAAATAAACTAGTTCTATTTTTATATTTATTTGATATAGGGGAACAGATGAGCAATCATAAAATACTTATACACACACATAGTGGTCAATATCATAACATTCCTGTTTGCATCAGCATGTTGGGTAAAAGCAATACCTACGAAGCCGTTTGACTTTGTCAAAAACAATGCTGCTGCTCTATGGGTTTAACAAGTTTTATATTTCCTACTTCTTTGGTCGTGGCGGCGGCGTAGCCACGCCCACCTCTTGTGTCAAAGTTTGGTAAAGTGATATGGTCGAAGACAGAAGGAGTCATTATTATCTACGTTTTGTGCAGCTCAGTGTAGCTCACACCAAAATTGAATCAAACCAAAACTTTTTATTTCAGCTCTCACTTATAGTCTAAGATCCCTAGAAGAAGGACCTTCACCGAGCTGGTTATTTAATGAAACGTATTTTATATATAATTAAACATGCCAATAAATATATTCTATATGGGTTGCCTATCAAATTTCAGTCCAGGATAATTATGATTAATTAATAATTAAAAAAAAAAAATTAAACTTTCCACTGGTTTGTTTATTAAACAAATTCTATACCAATCGAAAGTATAGACCCCAGTATTTTTATTCAATAAACATACCGGTGCAAAATGCTAGTATCGATTTTCCTGTTTATACCTGGCTACCCGAGAGTTGTGACCGGAAAAAAATAGGCAACCTAACGTTTGCATATTCTATGGGGTCTATACTTTCGATTGGTATAGAATTTGTCTAATAAACAAACCGGTGGAAAGTTAAAAAAACATAATTTTTTTTGAATTATTAATTAATCATATCCTGGACTGAAATTTGATAGGCAACCCATATAGAATATATTTATTGGCATGTTTAATTAAATATAAAATACGTTTCATTAAATAACCAGCTCGGTGAAGGTCCTTCTTCTAGGGATCCTATACTATTAGAAAGCATTGCAGCCTTAACATACTTAATACTATGGTGACAAAAGTTTATTCAAAAGTAATGTGGTGAAAGAATTATAAACGCACCTCAATGAGGCTCTTTTCGTGCACTTGACAATGTTTTACGGTTTATGTAGGTTCTACGACATGCCAGTTCTCTCACTATGTATTCCATGTACATAACTAGCCAATCGCCTTAGCTTTGCACAGGCTTAGTGTAGAAAAAAGGAGGGCAAAATGTGCTTTTGTATTTTGCACCCATGCAAAGCCTTAAATTTAAATCTGCAAATTATGAGTTGAAAAACGAGCCTTGTGGTCGGCTGGCAACCGTTGTCAACAACGATATGAAGGCCTGTGTACACCTAGGTCACTGGCAATGGCTATCAATGAAACGATGTCAAATATCGCTTTCAAATTTGACAGCGTTTCACTGATCGCCATGGCCAGCGACATATATAGGTATTTTTTTTTATTGTTGATAGCTAAACGTTTGACTGCCATCAAACCTGATGGAAAGTGAAAATGCAGCCTAAGGTGGAGCACGCTTAGCTATTATTCACTTGTTCACTCTTGACTTGAAAATTCCAAGGTTGTAATGCTTCGAAAATACTGACGACGGTAAAGAGCACATAGGTGTGCGCAGGCCTTGAATTGAAGACGATAGTAGAAGTGGTGAAAAAGTTGGACCGAAGAATTGGAACCCCGCGGCAAGCTTAGCCGTGATGGAGTTAGACCAACTAATTATACGGCTGAGCTTGCTGTGGGGTTTGGAGCCTTACGCCTATCTAATTTTAATGGCATAAAAAATATTCAAATGTACAATTTCATAGGTAAAGACCTAGATTAAGACGAGCTATGGAGCCTGGCGTTGCTCGCCCTGATCAAATTGGAAGTCGTTCTGGAAGAAGCACAAAGAGATATAAGGTTTACGGTATGCATAGCCAATAATAGAAACTATGTTGAAAATTTGCTTCTGCAATAAATACGTAAGGGCCAAAACCGCACATCATAGCATTTTATACTTTAGCATAGCTAGCAGTTTAATTTTAATAAATAACGGCTCAAAACAAACAGTGGCGATAATAGTTTAAACAGACTTTATTTATTCAGTTTATTTGCTGCTTGCTACTTTGGTAGGTAGGTTAGGTATTTCAGTGAAAAAAATTAAAGTAGGTAACTATATTAACTAAATGATTCCGAAGTGAAGCCAGAAGGTCTGTAAGCGGCTTAACTTCTGCACTCGCACTTCCACACTTCTACAACAACTACATGATGTTTGAGCCGCTGAGTTGTTTGAGCTGAACAAGCTCAAGGTTGTAAATGAGCCGATTAACTGCAGGTAATTATTTCCCATGCCTAGCAGTAGTTAAGTGTTTTGATTGGGCTAAATATCTTTCATATCTTGACAGTCTAAATTGCGGCCAGTGCTGCCAGGTCCATTCCAGGGTTTGGCTATTTTTACTAATGTATTTTTATTTTTTTTAAATTAAGCATTGTAGTCATAAACCTAGACACTTTAAATGCTTCTAGATACTTTGAATAGACACAAGTTGTCCGATAAAATAGGTGCGCATGTCACAGTGCTCAATAAATATCTTTTTTTTTGAAAACTCAATAGAAATGTAATTTTTTTTTAACTTGGCAATTTATATGAACTACAAACTGCGACACGTATTTAAAATCCAAGGTTAATCCAAGATTAGCCTACAAAATAATAGCAGTTAAATGCTTTGAAATTGCGCTAGACCTAGCGCCAAAAGCGCCATTGTGATGGCAATGTACATTTCGGAGACTTCAAATTATTTGGGGGCTAGTTCGCCATCGCTAGCGAACTAGTTCGCTGGCGGTGTGTTCAAGCCTTTATGCATCGCCACTTCGGCGCCGACATTTCGCTTCTCGTTGACGTCCCGTTGACAGGGGCGGTGAAACAGACAACTGGTGTGAGCCAATGCACTTATTAACAGTAATTCAATAGTAACATTACGACTCTTACGCTGAAATGTGTAAAGATCTTACTGAAATTTAAAAATGGATTTATATGGCACTGAAAATAAGACGATAAGATCTAATTTACCGAAATCTGACTAAAATCTGACTCAAATGAATTCAAGCGACGCCAACAGTCTGTTTATAGCACCTCACACAATCATATTGATTCGGGGCCTAAAATTGACCAATTACTTGATATACCTGGAATCTAGCTAGTAGACTTTAGACTTAATTAACGTTGGAATAATATATCATTATCTTTCACACCTGGCACATATTGATAAAATAATTAAAGTTAGATTAAAACCGAAATTGGTTGTCTATAAGGTTGAAAATAGCGTCTCGCTGAGGTTGATACCTAAAGTAAGTTTTAGATATCGAAATTGTCAGGTTCGTAGTTTCTACTACAGATAAGTAAATATCTGAACCGTCTCTCAAATACCAGCTTTCAATGCAAATAACCGATAGTACATAAAGACAAAGCGAGCTTCGAACTCTCCTAGTTGTATTCCCCGCTTAGATTTTGAGGCTAGCTATCTTTCCGACATAAAACTAATGGGGTTTCGTTGCTACCACATTTTTCATAGTAACTTAGTAAGTTTTTCTTTTATGACAGCACATTTACGGATATGATAAAAATTGCTCAAAAGTTTTTACGGCCGTAACATAAAATAGTGGGGCGTCCACAACTCCGCATTCGAACGTGCTTAGCACCAATCTTAGTTTGTCTGCAAACACGATCATAACTTCCAATCTTTTTATGTGCCGCATTTCTGTGTCAGGGGAATTGCTACTTTGACTTCTTTACACAAGGGTGACTTCAGAATGTGTTATTCAGATGTAGTTCCGCTCCAGGCTCGAATAAACTGTGAGTATTATAGGTGGAGTTGTAAAGTAGGCGGATTTAAGGCTTCATATTCAAGGTGTTACATCTTCTGTTATGAACACATAACATAACGTTTAATATGGTCGACAATCCACACAACACTATCTAGCCCCAAACTAAGCAGATCTTGTACTATGAGACCCAGATAGCTGATCTTCTTCTTCTTATTGTGTCACTAGGTTTTTCAAACCAAAGTGTGTTGAAAGTTTACTTTTTTTGTAAAAACGCGGACAGATTTTTTATTAGTTTGCTTGAGTGCAATACATACACTTTTTAAAAGATGTGTACCTACGTCAAAAAGTTTTCTAATATATCCCACAAGTTAAGGGCCGAGCGGGATTAGAACCCGCGATTTTTTGATTTCCCTAAGTGTAGTTAACGCTATAAAAACATAAAAAATCTAGGAGTTTTCTTTCAACTAGCTGATGTATCAAGTATACACACTTGATGTCAAGTTGTTACCATTGCTTGCATTTTTGTCAAGCCATAGGCTTCTTGCCGGTCCATTAGGCTAGTAGAATTACCACTAAGACATTATTTATTTTACTAATAAATTGTGATTCTTTAAGTAATCATGGTCAAGACTACCTTTTTAATGTAAAACAAAACTAAAACCGTGCCCCGTAAAACCTAAAATTATCAGAATATTAACGGAAAGTGATGAAAGTGTTTAAACTATTTGCAAAATTAAATTCATAAAGCGGTGTGGAGTTAGAGCTATAGGAAAAAGGAACAAGTAAACGAAGTGGTGGAGCTAATTAATAGAAATGAAATTTATCTACTTTCTTTGCTGTAATAAGTTAAGTGATTTTTTTCATGTGCACCACCTTTTTTGGGTTCCGTAGCCAAATGGCAAAAACGGAACCCTTATAGATTCGTCATGTCTGTCTGTCTGTCTGTCTGTCCGTCCGTATGTCACAGCCATTTTTCTCCGAAGCTGTAAAAGCTAGACTGATCAAATTTGGCGAGTAGATGTATTGTATTCTGTCACAGATAAGATAATACGTGAACCGCATTAAAGTTTTTACACAAAAATAGAAAAAAAAACAATAAATTTTGGTGGTCCCCATACTTGAAACTGAAACTCAAAACTAAATTTTTTAGTAATTTATATATCTCGGACGGTAGAAATCCCCTTAAATATAAATGGTATTTTTTATTTTTAAATATCTAAGTATTAGGTATCCACTCAAGATTCTTTGAACCTAAGGGGTAGTCATTGGGTTGTCCATTACCAATGGTATATATGTTATGGACCAAGTGATTAATGCGGGCATTATGAATAATGCCCGAGCATTATGCATAATGTCTAGCTCTATTGGGCAAAGTGATTAATTCTTCATTATTTATCACATTGCCCGGTCATTATTATATTGCTACATGACGATTGGGCAATTTGATAATAAACACTTTAATGTCGCTTAAAAGACGTAGAAAGCCCCTCCTTTTAAAAGCAACAGTAGGGAAGCTTCCCTTAAACTCCATTTCCCAAAAGCATAAAAAAAAACCTAACAACCTAACCTACTCAAGTCGGGGTGCCCCGTGTTTGTCTCCCAAGGATATAAAAAAAAACCTAACAACCTACCCTACTCAAGTCGGGGTGCCCCGTGTTTGATTTCCTAAAGGATATAAAAAAAACCTAACAACCTAACCAACTCAAGTCGGGGTGCCCCGTGTTTGGCTCTGGAATAGCCCAGCCAGAAGCTCGCGAGGTCGTCCATGAGCGGAGCTAGCCAATAACAATAAAAAAATAATAATTAAATATGTTTGTATTATTCTGCCCAAAAGGTGATGGACAATATGTATAATGCCCGGCCAATTTGATTATTTGAATAGTTATTATCAAATGGCCCTCTCCTATTGGGCATTATACATAATGTCCGGTCATTATGTATAATGCCCAATTTATCACTTGGTCCATGACATATATACGTGACAAAATATTATGTTGCAAAACCCCACCGCTCCTTGAATACTAAATGATTTTTTCCCGCATAATATTTTATTTCAAAACTTTACAAATGACCGAAACCTTTTATTTTGAAATCAACAAAAACAACCCTTATTTTAGAAGCGATTCTTCGTTACAAATTATACAAATATTCAAACCTCGAATAAGGTCGTTTTAAAAGTTGAGGCTTTGTTGAGGTCGAGAAGACCCTTGGCATCAAAAGGGCTAATTAATTAACTCAAGCCCCTAATGCTATAGAATTCAACCCTTAGGGTGTGAGAGCACCGAACAAACACTTGCTTACCCTGAGGTGCGGAAAAAAGTAGGTTTATTCAGAGTTGAACTGCAAAAAGTAGGCTTATATATGGCCTGATTCCTTTAAGGCATTTTTAAGGGTCTTCAATACTAAAAGGGTAAATCGAAAGTATACACTAACCCCCT
Source organism: Thera obeliscata (assembly GCA_947578465.1). Taxonomy (NCBI): domain Eukaryota; kingdom Metazoa; phylum Arthropoda; class Insecta; order Lepidoptera; family Geometridae; genus Thera; species Thera obeliscata. Next base: position 8,901,702 of record OX387928.1, on the reverse strand, counting down.
CATTCATAGCGCCGGGCACTTTTTAACAACTTGCTAAAAGTCTCATAAAACTCCATTTTTATGTCAAAAAATAGAGATGGCAGCAGGCTTATCGGTCTTGTAACCTTAATAAAAAATGTAATGTATGTATAGCTGGTAAAATACTTATGCAATTTTTTTTATAAATACTTTACTAGAATACAATATAATACCCAGTCAGAGAAAAAACATCTGCGTTCACCACACAAAATATTTATTCTCTGAGACCATTATGAATATATCCATAAGCCTACTGTGCACTACAGGGTTTTATCTAATTGGAACAAGCAAATGGCCCACCTCAAATTCAGTGGTAACCATCGGCTATACCAAACCATTCCCTCATAAGCCACGTTAAAAAGGTGCTCTACTATGCACTGCAGACCATCTGTCAACTTGAAACAGGTATTAAGCCCCCCCCCCCTTCCAATTGAAAAAACACAGTAATGCTGCATTCCAGCTGAAAACATATAAATAGTGGAGTGGTCCATAAAAGGGGGTTTACGGAACCCTGTCGTGTATGAGAGATTTTTTAAATGGAAGCTGTAACGATAGAAAAGGCCATGAATTAAACACTGCAAGGTCTGTAAGCCTACCACAAGCTCTGTCTGGCTCTGTCTCTGGCTCTGGTTTTGAGTCTGTGTGAGTGCTCACCAGTGTATTATACTGTGTGTGTAACGTTTCGACGTAGGATTTATTAAGTCAACAGTCACACAGACTCAAAGCTAGAGCCAGAGACAGAGCCAGACAGAGCTTGTGGTAGGGCTTGCCTTAAATAGTCTTTGGATGTGCTTTGACCAACACCTTAGAAATCATCAACAGGCAGGCAATCAGGCAGCGCACCGTAGGGTACGTTCACAGACTTGTCGTTTGTGACCTATGAGGCAATGCTTTGTTATACACCATAGTTACCACTTAACATCAGGTGGGCAATGTACGTGTTCCATCAGCTAACTGTATTTATAAAAATCTAGGATCTTCTCAAAAGATCAGGATAATGTCTTCTATGCATTATTACAGCAGTGCTTCAATTTACAAAGAAACAAGAGAAAGAAGCCTCTCAGCCTTTAAATACTGTTGTCTAAAAATGCCCTAAAAAAGCTAATTAAAAACTAAGCGTTTTAGGTGTTTTTATATCTTACAATTATGATAAGATATACATATATACACCAGGTACCTCATAAGTTTCAAGAATATTGTCTAGAAAAGTCAAAGACACTCCTACCTTTTTACTTCTAGCTTTCTCTTAGCACCAAAAGTTGGCTGGAAGAAAACTCTTTTTAGGGTTAAGCTCGCCTATGTACATGTCCTTTGTTATTACTTATTTGTTAATGTTTTTGTGTGCATTAAAGAATTAAAAGAAGACGAATAGAAGTATTCAATCAACTAAATCACACAGAACCACTTCAAAAAGTCCTAATACTATATGAATCTAGGTACTAGTTCTACGTTACTAAGCCTAGAACAAAAGAGCTTCACGGCTGGCTTAATACCGTTTTTATAATGACCTATTTCAAAACAATCTTACTGTGAAAACAATAGCATGAATGGAACATTCAAGAAGGCATGAAACTCAAAAAAACTATGCACAGGTCAGATTAAATTCCGCCCACAGAATAATATACCCGTTCACACTTCGTGGCTACATATGCTAGAAACTATGATAGCATGCGGACCTTTGCGTGCAAATATGATTTCAAACTTTGTGAAAAATCACTAAAAGTGGTGTGAAAACTGTAAAAGGGCTATATAGGACGTGAACGTTTCGTGGTTGTAAATTTTAATAGGCCAAGGTTAATATAAAATATCCCAACAGTATTTAATTAATGCCATTTCCAAGGTCATTTCTTTAACTTTGACCTTGAATGGACTTCACAACCTTACAACAATACCTACAGCTTTTTATTTTCATGCAAAACAATAGCAGTATGAGAATTTGTAAGCATTTTGCAAATTAAAAAACAGTAAAATGTGTTTCAGGCTTACCTGTTGATGTAATATCCATACACAATATTAACTAATTACCAACAACTAAGCACAAATCAAATTGTCTGATTATTTTAACGAATAGTTCAATTATTCGGTAACAACGACCCAATAAAGTTAAATAATACAATGACGTTGCTGATTTTCGTAGAGCGGGCGTAGAACCTCTACGACCGATGTCTACGAGAGCTACGACGCGACTGCCGTGCTACGCCGTCAGTAAAAGCTACGAGTGAAAGAGACAAACGACGCGAAATGGCAAATGGCGGACATAGCCGAATGAAAAAGTTTTAAGGCTGCTTACACACTGTTGTTTTGCAGCAAGTTTTTAATCAGATGTTGAGATATTAAGCCGGCGAGAAGTTAACACGACGATCAATGAATTTACAATCAAATTCGCACAAAAACGATTCTGTCTTCTAAACGACGAGTCTTATAAAATAAAAATAAAAACTGAGGGCAAAAACTGTAAAACTCAATTTATTAGTTATCTGCTGTTCTAGGCGTAGTCGCGTGGAGCTGGCGCACATTATGTATAATCATTCCGTTTTTAGACATTTCAGCGTGGTGAACTAAAATGACTTTCATCTTGAGTTTTATAGACTGTCATGAAATAACGATGGTTTCAAACATTGCTTGTTGACAATCAAAGTATTTGACAGTTGTTTAACTCACATTTTTAGTAAAAAAAAATTACATAAAAACTGTTAAATATTTTAACTATTGATAGGTAGTCCAAAAAAATAAATCCATGGTGACCCAAAGTGTTTTACTTTTACACTGGCAATTTGGCCTTTCATTATGAAAATAAGTTAAAACATTATGATTGTGAAAAAAACAAATAATTACATATTTTGCTAACAGTTGTCTGGTAGAGATCGCTGCTTAGCGATAAGACCGCCTATTGTTCATACAAATAGTTTTAAGTTTTATATATCATTGTCTATTTATAAGTTTTGGTGATCAATAAAGTATTTTCTATCTATATTCAATCACAGATAGGGTACATCAGAACTTGGCAGAAAAAAAAACTATAAATCATACGAAAAATACTCATAATTTTGTAGTGACCCCAATTTTATTTGATGTTGACTTCATCGTAATGATATCTCTTTGAGTTGCTCATTCAATTTCATGTTGAGTCGAGTTCTCTTGAAGTACCATTTCCAGATATCATAATTTTGAGCAACCAACGTAATGTAAAGACGTTATCCGTTTTGTACGTCTACCAAACGTTTAACACGTATCAACAAAATATACGATTTTAGTAAATAGGTACCTAATATTGAAATAAAAATTAAAATATTTTTTTAATACAACTAACTGGCAGAACAAGCATATAGCCCATTTGAGGTTTAATAGTAACCTTCATAGCAAAGCATTGCCTCGTAGGTCACGCACATCAGGAACGTGCCCTACGATACACTGTCCTGCGTCCACTAACCTGAGGCATTCAGATGTTCAGTATTACGTGCCAGTACTATAGTGAACTTTTTTGTGAAAGGTGACGTAGGTGCAGAAAAATATTAATAAATATTGCGGACAATACTATCCTTCAAACTAAGCAGAGCTTTTACTATAGAAACAGGATAGCAGATATACACACATATATTTTTGTAAATACATACCTAAAATACCCATCAACAGAGACGAAACGTCTATGTTTACCACACAAATTCTTTTTATTCTCGGTGGGGATTGAACCCACGCCTTCCAGCGCTCAAGGCAGAGCTACTACTCACTGAGCTGTGAAAGCAGTGAAAGAATATAATGAGATAAGAACAAATTACCAAGCCGTCAGCTTTCAGCTCACATAAAGCTTTCTTCTACATATTATTTATGTTCGGTGACAGTATGACTAAAGAAACCTAATAAATTTGTTAATGTATCCTTACTTACGGATCTTTTCAGAGTCGCTTTGAGTACTCTGAAACCAATCTTCTCCCTCATAGTAACCTTTTAAAATTAACTGAAGTAAATATTATGTTCATATTCACACGAAAAACCAATTCTAAGTAAATACAGCTTCGTATGTGAACAGGTGATACTTAAGGTTTTCATTACATTCCCTCTTTTAAACGACGGAACACGACACCTGAGACACGAAAAGCGGCAGCCATTTCACTTTTTCTGTCTATCTCTTCAATTTCCTGAATAATAATAACAACGACATATCCTGGAAACTGTACCTTTGCTTGTGTTATCACCTGGCACCATGGAGCTTGCGTGTATTAAAGGTCACGCACGAATACCGAAAACATTTTTTTGGGCATCCGAAACACTATTTCATAGACTACGCCTTCTGAATAAAAATTTTCTGAATAGAAAAACCGTGCTACATTTCCTTAGAGAGTCCTTTAAGAGGCCTATTCCAGGATGCTTTTAGTGGAATCACTGTATTGCGTGTTCTATGTAATAAAAAGTATGGTGTTATTGATGGATGTGTAATTTTGTATAAAATTGGATGGGATCCTTGGAAATGTTCAGAGTTTCTATAAAGTTTGTGTGCAAATGAAGCCGTCTTTAACCATCTGAGGTCTAACTCAATCAACGATTGAAAGGTTTTCGTTATTTTTAACAAAGATTTCATAGAAACCCAGTTTTTTTGTATAAAAGAGGTCTTCGTATTTATTCTTATTCATGATTCTGTTGATGCCATACAGACCATCTGATAATTGGACGTTTTGCTAAATGGAGATTTCGCTAATTAGACTTACTGCTCTTTAGACCTTTTGCTCTATTGGACGTTTAGCTACTTGGACTTTTTGATCAGAAGGCGATAAAAATAGCCAGGAATAAAATAATATACATCACAATAAACCGAAAATTGAATTCACTCGTGAGTATAAAGGTGCCAGTTGTATTGTACGAAGACATACATCATCTTGAGTATAGTACCTGCCCCGAAATTCAGTGGAGGATTTGAATAGATACCCCATATCATTGCTTCGTGAATTGTTCATAAATCTTCCTATACTCCGTCTTTTGTTTAGCTGGGACAGAGGCTGGGAGGAGGGTGTGAATACCGCTAGGAGACACGGGGGAGCTTAGGCAAATTCCAATCCCAGCTTTTACGACCGAGCGTAGGACTAAATGGAACGCAGCGAATTTCGGTGCATCCGTATATTAATGAGAGCGCTCCTTAGTTTATTGTTGAGTTCGCTACCCAAATTTTGTAATTAATTAGCCGCCGGGAATGTTTTGCTTATACTTAATACTAAACTAGGTAAGTACTTGTGGTGTACAAAATATATTAACTTCACAACGTATTACAGTAGGCTTACCACAAGCTCTATCTGGCTCTGTCTCTGGCTCTGATTTTGTGTCTGTGTGAGTGTTGACTCAATAAATTCTACGTCAAATCGTCACACACACAGTATAATATACTGGTGAGCACTCACACAGACTCAAAACCAGAGCCAGTGACAGAGCCAGACAGAGCTTGTGGTAGGCTTACATTATGGTAGCATCAATAGGTCTAATGCCTATTCCTACGGCAGTACTGGCCAAATTATTTATTTAATTGGCATTGGTTCTTGTTATATTTGACTTAACTCATTAAAACTAGTTATTTATAACTTTGTCACTCATAATAAAATTAAATAGAAGCATGATCTTTATCAGGTATAATATTATTGCCGATGCTACTCACGTTTCTAGCTTTAGGATTTCTTTAAGGAAGCACTAGCTCATTTACGACCGTAATACAGCGGTAAAAAGTATTTTTCAGACTTGTATCCTTACCTGCGGTGTTTTAAAATATGATTTAACGGGAAACGTATTCTGGAAAACCTCGGTTTAAGTCCCTAATTTATGAAAGCTCAAGACGGATGAAGTTAGTATAAAATTATTATCATAATTTCTCACCAAAAACTTCCGAGTGAGTTGGCGTCATGAATATGCAAAGGGAAAGTTCAACTGTGCGAACTTTTTAAGGGCTTTGTAGGATTTCTTGTAATATTGTTGCGTTCTTTTTTGAAGAGAAAATTATTTCTAACAAATCACCTCGTAATATAATTATCAAACCTTATCATCATCATCATCGAATCATTATATTCATCTTACGACTAGAACAAAAATTCATTGAAAAGATATTAATGCGTTGTTTAGAGATTTAAAAATATGAAAAGTCATCAGTCTCAAAACTTCAAAATTCAATCGAAAAAGCAGCTATAAGTTACATACCTTTGACTGGCCTCTAGCTCAGTTGGTAGTAACTCTGCCTTCTGCGCCGTAGGTCGTGGGTTCGATCCCCACCGAGAACAAATGTTTGTTCTCTGTCTGGGTGTTATATTGTATTCTAGGGTATGTATTTACAAAAAAAAAAAAAAAGTATTCAAGTATTATATCAGCTATCTGGTTCCCATATTACAAGCTCTGCTTAGTTTGGGGCTGGGTAGTGTTGTGTGAATTGTCCACGATATTTATTTATTTATTTATACCCCCATAATATATTTTTTCAAAATGGAAACCATTTCTATTAAAAAAATACCACAGAAAATTGCTGAACTGAATACGCGAAACTCTTTAGCATATTTGAAAGCAAGAAAATTGATGATCCTTGTGACATATGACACGCAGAAAACAAGGTTTCAAAGTAAAGGATAGTGTCGATCGCAACGCCCTCATGCATCCCGAAAAATATTCCCACAAAGTAGGTGCTTTACGACTAACGATACGATATAATTCGTCAATGTGCCAACATTGACGAATTTAATCATCATCAATTAATATTTTGTCATTTCCAGGTACTAAATCTCTCTGAAGACCATCTAAGCCACACGACCTAAACCCGATCTTCGACTCGTTTCATCCAGTCTTCGCCATTTGCATGCCGCAGATCGTCGCCCCACTTTGCCAGAAAGCATTCCACTATATGCTGAGAGCACAAATAAACCAATATTGGAGTGCATAACGAAATTGTACTGTGAGATACATAATATAATAAATAGTATTAAGGTAGAATTCTTGTTATGCACATACATTTATACATTTTATTGTAAACTCTAAGCAAAGCTCGGCGTTGCCCAGATCTTTGGTTTAAATTTGTTTTTTTCTAGATTATTCCAGAATGTTAAAAATAATTATTAGAATGTTAAATTCTAGAACGTTTAGAATGGAAAAGGATATACTTAGATTTCAAAGCTTTTTCCACCCACAACCATCCACTTTTTTTATACGACTAGATGCTGGAACAAGCATATTATGGCCACCTGATGTTAAGTGGTAACCATCACCTATATAACAAAGCATTGCCTCGTAGGTGCCTTCAACCCCGTCCATCCAAACACCCTTACTAAGAGCAGGAAACCAAGGGTAGGCGTACGTACGTACACACAATTGCTTTTTAATATACCTAATATTGATTATTTTAAACTTGAGCTGCATCAAGAGGGTTTTTTACTATGTGCTTAAACCGTTCGGATTAATCGTGACGGAAACTGTAAGGTCACCGGTTTGAGAAGTAATGCGCAGATACTTTTGCACTTTGATCTTGATCTATAGAGGGTCCCTCTCTAGTGGCGAAAATGGCGTTACTCGTACAAGACAGATGTGTAGGGAAAGTGTCCCGAAACGTGAAAAGGGACTTTCTGTTTTGCGGCTGTTTCTTTGTGACCTTGAAAACAATAATACCTTTATTTTTGAAATAAATGAACTTTTTTTCTTATATTTTTTCTATATTTTATATAAATTAAGGTTCTTCTTCTTATTAGATCACTGGTTCTTTCGAACTAAATGTGGTGAAAAGATTTTAAGTGCGCCTCAAAGAGGCTTCTTTCGTGCACTTGACACATATATAAGTTTAACGTTTTAACTGTGAGTTTTTTATATATTCTGGTACAAAACACACTTTTAATTTAAAATATTCAACTATAAAATACATTGTCTCTATCTCCAAGTTGTTCTTTAACAAAAATGTAAGACAATACCCCAAGAACACTAAAGTAGAAATTTTTTAAACCTGCTGACCTGAATTCAACGTCTTAGTTGATTCATGGTAAGGAGGACCAAGGTTTGCGTGTTAGAGGGTTATGAAAATTTGATTTACTAAAAGTCTGCAATGCGAATTTTCACGCCAGCTTTCGCCAGATTAATGATGACATCAAACAAACTTTACAATGGGGTTAATTAAAGGACAATTGGGATTGTAGGTGTGAAATTAAATACCTAACGACTAGCAATTTTGTAACAAAATAATACTGATGTACACATAATTTATTACTGATACTGCTTTAGACATAGTGACCAAAACTATACCCTATACACTTTTTACTAGTGCTGTTTTTATCAAAATTTGTGAGTTTAAAAAACAAGGTGTTGAAATGATCAGCAGGCCGGCCTACCACACGTTCTGTCTGGCTCTGGTTTTGAGTCTGTGTGAGTGTTGACTAAATAAATCCTACGTCGAAACACACACAGTATAATACACTGGTGAGCTACTCCGTAGAAAAACCGTAGAAATCAGTTCATTCCTCCACAAAAAACCAGCCATCGAAGGGGTGAGGACGGAATATAAAATTATTTAAACTCTGCTTATGTCTGTCAAGCAATGAATTCTTCAGGCTGATGATGGTGACGATGATTACTGGTAAAACGTTTCTCCGACAGCAAAATTAATTTCTTAGATCGATCGCATGCATGCAACTACTTTTTACAGAAATAGAGCCATTACCTTAAACACTGACGGCACGGGTGGTGGCGCCCACGTGCCCATAGCAGAAGTTTCTGCTTTTGAATGTCAATTCTATCACTTGAAAACGTCTGTAATAATAATCTGCATTATATTGACTGATACACAGTGAGTCTTAAAAAAAGGGAAGAAGAATCATAATATTATGTGTATCAATGGTGTACCTATGAGCTGGGCGGTTATGTAATTTGTTGCAATCAAAAGATTGATACAAAAAAATAAATTATTCAAACAAGGAACAGCGAGAATTTTTCGATTAGGTACTATATTCTATCTGCTGTTACAAAGTGTACTAGTTTTACAGAGTGAAGATCCTATTCGCTATCTCATGATTATTACCTACTTCAACATTCAGTCTTATTGCAATCGTCAAAGAAAACATTTGTTTCAATTCGTTTTGTATTGCAATCGAAGCCAAAAGAATGTCAAAACGGACAGATGCGACTATGTTTCATTGCAACAAATTATACGCAATCACCCCACAATTGCTATTGAATTTTTTTTTTGCGATTATATATAACTTGCTAGACTTGGCATAGCTTTTTACACAGGGCTAAGATTGTCCGTTAAATGACAGACAAAAGCCACTTTCAACTAACCCAAAGAAATTATCATGTAGATTGTAGAGCATTAGGGCTAGACTACACAGGCAGTTCTCCCGCCACGGGGACCCGCCTGTGAACCGCACTAGTCACAATTGAATATGAAAGTTGTATGCTCCATACTACACTGCGAAGTTTCCCGTCGCGGTTCACATGTGGGAGAAATATGACCGATAACCGGCGCATTAAACTACACGGCCGGTTTCTTGCTATTACGTCATTCTGCGCGAGACCTTGGCGCTCGCTCGTCGTTCGTGCACTTGCGTTCTATGTTGCGGGTCCATGTTGAAATGAACAAAAGACAGCAATAAACCACGTCTGCGTAGTTTGATGGTCTGCGGCAGCTTCGTCGAGCGGATTCCCGCAGCGGGAAAACCGCCCGTGTACCCTTAGGCGAGGAAAAAAATAGACTGACTGCACTAAAAAAAATATATTGACGTATGCTTACGTATTTGGCTTCAGTTTTTCACGCACAGTGTTATTCAAAACTGCTGTTAACCATACTGAAATGCCGTAATAATAGCAGCGGTTCAAGCAATATTGTCATGAATTATTTATGTCATAGCTGAATTTCATTTAGCCGGGACCAGTTCGCGTTACAGCGTTGCAATAAAATCCAATAAACACTTTTCATTCCGTCCAAAAAATTGGATTGGAAAATGGAATAACACTATTTCAATGATTTGTTTTGACAGCGCTGGCGTTTTTACGGAGGAGCCTATCCATCAAAACTACGAGAATTGGACTTTGACGCGACTTTGTCCGCGTGGAAAAACATAACCCATTCCCTTTCTTAGGCTCTAGAATATCTAATACAAATACAAATAATTTATTTCAGTAAACTTAATCTATGGTACATTTCATGGGTTTGAGACTCTCTTTTAAGTATGAAAATACCTGTGTTAGAGAATCTCCCTCTTCCGTAGTACAATGTATTATGACTAAGTAATGTATGTTTGGAACGGTTCTTAAAAATTAAATATCTGTGTACCATATTTCATTTAAATCTGTTTAGTCGTTCTGGCGTAAAATTGCGACAGACAGACAGACAGAGTTACTTTCGCATTTATAATATTAGTAAGGATTAAACGATATGGTCTGATCTAAATTTTAGGTGTTACAAAAATATTTTTTTTTCAGACTAGAGAACTCAGAGGGCTTGTGAGATAGTTAATAAGTGTGTAGTCAAAGCCACGTCCGCAAAACCGTGGGACTCATTTTAATGTAGTTCTTGGAGTACTTTTTAACAATAATACAAATAAATCTAAATGAACAAAACCACAGTAACCGATAGCTATTGTTGCTGGAGGACATTTATTTTAGGCTGTATTTTATCAACAGTTTTAACTTGTACAAAATTGTCAATAAGGCAGAAAAAAGTAAATTATTTCTCATTGATATAATAAATAGTATGTCTTCAAGCTTCTATCTATATATTTAGCCCCAATGCACTATTCACCCACTGCTGGGTACAGAACTCCTCTCTAATACGCGGTCCTGTGCCAGTCTCCGCCATTGCTGCCCAAATACTCCGACAATATCATCCTACCAACGGGCGGGTGGTCTGCCTCGTGGTCGCTGTGCGTCTCTTGGCAACCATTCTGTAATCGCCGTTGTCCATCTTCCATTATTCCATATTCTTCAAGCTTCAGTTCATAAAAACATTAAAATACGGAGTCTTTCTAGATAATTTCATCAACAGAAAGTTCGTTCAACACTAACCCTAACATGACACTATGGACAAATTTCATTGGTAAGTTTGCCGCAAGTTGTACTGACGTCGTTGTCGCAGTTTCAAGTTTTTCCAGATATCTTCATTCATTCAACTTGATTCAGTAAGACTGGTTTGTAGCAGGAAAGGAAGAAAACTTAATTTAAGAGAACTGAGAGTGAACTCAATTGATCGGTGCACTGCACTCTCAGAAATTGTTTCAAGGCAAGCTCAATGTTAGCACTAGTTTTTTACTTTTTCTCGTTGTTTAGTAATCTGTCGAAATTTTAGCAAATTCAAATGTAATGTCTTTATTCAATGTCATAACAAGGATCACTTTCAAACGCTTTAAAGCTTGGTGAGTCTAGGTGCCAGTTCCACATCATATTATAGTTCCAACACCATCTAGCTTGCGGTTTGACATCCGAGTTTATAGAACAAGGAAAAGGGGGAAGTCTTACGCTTTGTCTTTCAGCTCTTGATCACTATTCGAGATCTTTTCTTCCCTAAAGGTTGTCGGTACTTCGGCGACCATCTAACACACCATTTCACCCCGTACTCTTTATGAGGATTGCCACTTTTTTATATTATAGGCTTGCGTTTGGCCAGTCTTACGTGCTGTTAAGTGATGCTGCAGTCAATGGTGTAACACTCTTACCTAGAAAATACCTGTAGGCCTCTCATGAGCTCTGTCTGGCTCTGTTTCTGGTTCTGGTTTTGAGTCTGTGTGAGTGTTGACTAAATAAATCCTACGTCAAAACGTCACACAATTAGTATAATGCACTGGTGAGCACTCACACAGACTCAAAACCAGAGTCAGAGACAGAGCCAGACAGAGCTCATGGTAGGCTTACTGTTCACTTTACTCTAAAAACATCCAAGTTATAAGTGTGCATGCTCGGAAAAATAAACGCCAGCAAGGAACTCCACTCCTTAGCTGTCCGCAACATAAAAGTTAAACGTGTTTTGGAAAAGAAGGTGTACATGAATATAGGGGTCGAATCAAGCGCCCTCGGTGAAATTAGGCGGTCTTCCATTTAATTAAACTAAACAGAAGGCGCGGAGACGTATGCCACAGAACTTTCTTAAAACTTTTTAACGATGATGAGTTGAGAGCTCGAAGCGGCAATTTAAACTTTGAGTTTACAACGAATTCCTCAGCGATACGGCTTGTGTTCTTGTGTTGTGATGTTCTTTTGAGTACCTTTATAATTTTTAATCAAAAGTGCTGTTTTCCTATAGCAATATTTATTTGGCTGAAAATTGGTGGGAAGGTAGCTTAGAACCAGGAAACGGACAAAGAATACTTTTTATCTCAGTAAATAAACGGGAACGGGGCGAGCGAAGCCGTGGGTGACCACTAGTATCATTATTTATTTCAAACGACTTGCCCACATCTAATCTGAGCAACTAATTTAATTTTCTCTCGTTGTAAAAATAAAGATTAAAAAAAAATAATCTCCAAGTCGTGCCAGCAGCTCTGTAAAAACGAAAGAAAAAAACTTCTTAAGAGCACAATAAAAATTTCATCTCTCTCGAGTTCAAATAAAGGACACTACTTATTCTAACTTAACGAGCAAAGTACTTTTCCTTGTTCGGAATGCTAGACTGTCTCAGTTTACAATTAAACACAAGATAAGGCTGTTTCACTCTGTGCCGCAAGTGGCGTGGTGTGCTGCTTTAACGATTAACAAAAAGTTGTTACACACTGTGTCACAAATGGCGTGGTATGCTGCTGTAAATATTTACAAAAAGGTGTTACACATTGTGTCAATCAATCAAAGTGATCCTTGCAATTCTACTGAATAAATCAAAACTGTATTTATTTATTCAGTATTTATTCAGTACAAAGGTATTACAAATGGCGTAGTGTGCTGTTTTAACGATTCGTAAAAACTTGTAACACACTGTGTCACAAATGAGTTGGTGTGCTGCTTTAACGATTCACAAAAAGCTGTTACACACTGTAACACAATTGACGTGGTGTGCTGCTGTAACGATACATTTATAGCGTTTACACGCTATGTTATAAACAGCGTGGTATGCTACTATAACAATTCACAAAAAGCTGTTATACACTGTGTCAAAAATGGCGTGGTATGCTGCTGTGAAGATTCACAAAAAGCTGCTACACATTAAGCCACAATTAGTGTGCTAGGCTGCTGTGACGAGTGACAAGTATCACGTATCGCATGGCACACATTTTTGACGTGATAACGTCTTATAAATCGATGGAGCCGGCTGCACGCACGAAAAAACATGACTCATGCGTCGTTACGTCGTTTCGTCGTTCCATTTACCTGAGCCCGAGCCCGGGTCGGGTAATGGGTAAGGGTAAATGAGGGTAAGGGTAAATGAGGGTAAGGGTAAGGGTTCGGTCGGGTTCCGGGTCCGGGTCCGAGAGTTCGAGTCCAAGTCCGAGTCCGCGAGTCCGCGAGTATTTTCTTATGACGTTATCACGTTCAACTATCGTCAGTAAACCGACTTTACAGACAACCGATTTTTTTATTATATTACTTAGTCTAAAATAAAATTTGTTAATTGTGTGCAAAAGTCTGCAGCGCAAAGATTATTTTCGAAAATAAGTAATAAGGCCGGAATTTATATTAATTAAAAATTGATTTTACAGTGTATTACAAAAATACCATCTCTGCAGTAGTATTCTGTTGTTTTTGCGCTTGAATCTGAAAATACGTCACAATCATAAATTAGAGAAAACCCGCGTCGTACTCAGTCGCATTGTGATTAATGCGTTCGATTATCGAGCAAACGACTAAAATGGAAAGCGTTTTGCCGCAGTAACGATGTCATTAATATTTTAAAACGGAGACAAAACATTTTTTTCCATTCGCTGAATTGTTTTCCATCCGCTTTGTTGGATAATATTGTTGAGATAACTTTGAATCGTTTTGTATACTTTTGTTTGTGAACTCTGGATATAAATTACGGGGCAATTTTATTAATTGTTTTATTATAATTATAATGCTCAAGTGATTTATATTTTTTTACGCAGCTTAAGCGTTTGTTGTACCTACTTCTAATAGATAACGAGTATTCCTATTTCAACTGAGTTTAGGTATAAATAGTTTTAAGTAATAATTTAAGCTCTGTCAACAAAGAAACTTATATGTTGATTGTACACTGAAAGTATACTAAGTACAACAAAACTTAACTACGCAGTAGGAGCAATATTTCTCCCCTAAAAGAAAGTAAAATTCAAACCATTAAAACTCGTATTCTGCATTTGAATTCGAAATAAATTTTCGTCGAATTGAAACAAGCGGTGGAGAGCAAAACAGCATTTTTCAATTTCTCCTAACCTGTTTCAGTTTAGAGAATTACGACGGTAAATGATTTATTTTCGGAGAACAGGATTTTATAGAACGGTTACGTAGAAATTGGATTGGTGTTTAATACCCTGTTTGTATAATGAAACTCTACGTAGACCACGTTTGCTTCTTATGTGTTAATCATTAAAAGCTGCAGATAAAACCACGACACTTCAAATTTATAAAAATAAATTCGTGTTTGTTACACTATTTATAACTCAAGAATGGCTGAACCGAATTGGCTGAAAATTGATGGGGAGGTAGCTTAAAACCAGGAGACGGACATAGGATACTTTTTATTCTGAAAAAATAATGGGAACGGGTTGAGCAAAGCCGTGGGCAGCCGCTAGTAAATAATAAGAAAAGCTCACTTTTACCATAGGTTTCTATAGCATTAAAAGTGAGAATGATGAAAAACATACTTAGGTGTTAATACTTAGGTTTTAGCCTTGTTGGCTTAAGTATTCCAAATCCTTAGGGATGCTTATGACTGACACAAAACAATACTAACTAATTTGAATCAGTTGAGATAGTTTGAATGGCCTACATATCGTTTTCTTCTGTTTCGCTTCACTTTTGTCAGATCGGTCGAGGTCGTCATGAATATTTCAGATTTGTCTTTATCAGAGGCTGTGGCACGCCTTACAATATCTGGCCACTTCTCTCTGCTTGCAGCCACCCGTAACATTCTTCTAGGTTTCCGCCCACGACAAATAACATGCCAATTTTTCCTTAGACGTAAACAACCAATTTCAAAACCATGTTTTCTCGCGAATAAAAATACACTTTTTTTTATAATCCCACTTTACTATTTAGCCCCAAACTAAGCAGAACTTGTACTTTGTGAACCAGATAGCTGATATAATACTTATATACTTTTTTTGTAAATACATACTTAGCATGTTAGAATACAATATAGCACCCAGACAGAGAACAAATATGTGTATTCACCACACAAATATTTGTTCTCAGTGGGTATTGAACCCACAACCTATGACGCAGAAGGCAGAGCTACTACCAACCGAGCTGAGAGGCCATTCAGAAAGAGATTTAGATATGAAAGAAAATTCTACTTTCACCCGATTCTCTGTACGTTGGTTGGAATTATTCACGTCGAACAAAAGACCTACTTTGGCGCAGGTGTCTGAAAATTTGGAATTCATTGCGTCGTAAACAAAAGGACGTTTTTTAAGCCCCCGCTGTGGAGTGTTTGTCCCGGACACGTACTGTCGTATATCAATTTGGCACGCTATATAATCGATTGGATTTGATGGCTTTGAAATGGTTTTTGCCGCGTGGTTTTCGAAGTGAAGTATATCGCTGGTTCTAGCCGAGTTTTTATTATACTGGCTCAAAAGTAAGAATATTGTGGTTTCCTCTATACAACAATAAGTGTGCGCCAAACCACTATTGATTAAAGTTTGAAGACTCGTTGTTTTAAACCACATATACAGGGTTATTCATTATTAGCTGCAAATACTCAGGAATTAGGTTCAACTAATAAAATAAAAAATATTTATGAAATGATTTTTTTTAAGTTTTGTTATGAAAATCCCGAGAAAATCGATAAAGGAATCATTGGCACCTGACCTATTTTGACCTTTGATCCGCGCCCGCGCGCCGTGAGTGACACTCTGCGTTCAGTCACCGCCTGGGTGGGTCATCGTCCTGTTCTCCATGGCAATCATTATGCAATAGCCGTAAAGAAATTAATAAAAATAAAATTTTGATACAAAAACTTGAAAAATTTTTTGATCAAATTTAAAAAAAATACTTTCATACATATTTTTTATTCTATTTGTTGAACCTAATTCCTAAGTATTTGCAGCTAATAATGAATAACCCTGTACACGGCAACCTTTCAGATATTTAAACATACAATATGGTTTCCCAACGACATTTTTCTTCCCTATTTGAGATTGACCCCTATTTGAATTAAAAATACATGTACACTAACAACTAGCTTTTAATTTATCTACTTTTTCAGACTTCGGCCCGCTTCCACTCCAAATATTGCTATGCTCTAAAGATAAGGGCCTGAGTATTTACCATTTTTTACTTTAAGACCTCACCATGTAACATAATAATTGCAATAAATAATATGAGTATGAGTATGTTTATATTGTCCCTAACCTTTGTTGAACGATTTTTTTAAATAAAAAAATTGATATGCAAAATAATTGACGCTGATTTGCATCTAAAAAAAACTTTTAACTCCACCTTGTTTTTCAAAACCAGTTTTGTGTATTATTTATCTGCGAGTCTTACCATACTATATGCATTCTATTTGGAAACCACAGTGACTGCGGAGAATATCTAACAAACTACCTATCGCTGGATATCAGTATTAGTTTACTCTACTTTCCTACTTAAAGTTAGGTCTACCGTCAAACTGTTCAACTCATAACGCAGGTATGCTACGTCTGGTTTCCAATCATAGTGCCATATTGCAATGTGCTAAAGGCTATTTTCCCGTATTCAGCTGGTTGGATTGTTGTGAAATGGAGTCGGTGTTATTGCCTACGTGCCCGTTTGTAGACGGACAGACAGACTGACGTAACATGCTCTTTATTGGACTTGAAGTGATTCGCCACTGGGAAGGTTTTTCTTGAATTAAAAATTAACACAAACATTGTTTGTATACACATTTTTTGCTACTGTTTATCACCATAAATCGCTTGTGGAAATACGGTTGAACACTCATTAAAGGTTGTTATCCGGCTTTTATTGGCTAATAGTTAAAATAACAATTACATAAATAAGCAAACATGTTCAAGAAAGAACTCTGGCTCTGATTCTAATCCTGATTCTGATTCTAACTCTGCTTCTGCCTCTGCCTCTGACTCAGACTCTGACTTTTTAGAATAGGGTTGTGCATACAAGTCAAGCAAGCAGTCGACAAGCAAGCACAAAAGGAGCCCATCCTATAAAATAATCAATGTTACAGCACATACATACATAGAAAGCATCAATTCGCTATCACCATATCTATCACGGAGCAAATTCTAACTTAGCGTGATTTGAGTTTGCAAAAAATGCACTATTTTAACGTAGTCCAAGTCACTTTCAGGCTTCATTTAAAATTAATGGTATACACAAAGTACTTTGTTGCACGAACACGTCACATTAAATAAATAAACCAAAGAAAAATATAAATAGCTGGTTTGCTCCGCAAATAAACTAAAACTAAATTATTTCATATGAATGTACTAAAATGTACGCATGTTAATGTACGTTTGTCGTTATTAACTTTACACATGTTTTACGCTTAGTTTTTTTGCAGCAATGATCGTTTGTCACGATGTAGCCACGATTTTAGTGTCCCCAAGCTTGCTGTCAAAAGGAAGGATGTTTAAATTTTTTGTAAAAACGATTCGGGGATCGGAGCTGTAACGATATCGTGTTTCGGATAGTCAAATTATGGAAATAAAGTAAAGTCATTTATCAATTTGGACTAAATAAACTAAGCTTACGCTATGGTTATAAATTGGAATAATGTAGCTGTAAAAATATGGTCTGCGCACAGGGTCATTAGACATTACTCATTGAGTACCTTTCGCGAAACAAGCATGGTAGTTGTACAAAGCTACTTCAAAATTGCCACCCGTCATTTTCGAAATGGCTTAATTGGAAAGTTTCGTACGCTCAGTCAATTTACAAGTAAAGTGGTGCAGAACCGAACGTTTTCTCGCGTGCCGCTCCACGCCCATGAAAATGGTTCCTTTTGTAGAGTTTCGTAGCTTTAAAGAAAAAAACTAAGCTTTATGGGATATCCCTGTATCTATCAAATTATTTCCATCTCATTCTTAAGTTAAAGAGCTCTAGTCGGGGTTTTGATGCAGTTTAACTTTTTCTATCAAGACAGGGAAAAAGGTTAAATAATTTAAACTAAAATTTGAATAATTTAAACTTTTTCAACGCAGAAATTCGATTCTGGAAGTTTGCAGGGAAAAATGTCTGTAACTCGAAAAAGGGTTTACTGATTTTGTAAATATTTTCAGATCTGAAATTTTTGCGGTCAAAGAGTACGGAACTTCGAGGGCACAAGTCTCACTCGCACTTGGTTTTGAGTAAAGTATGAATAATTACGTCTTCCTACGTCAACTTGGGTGTTAAAACGTTTGTAGGTGGCGATCACTTATGTCGTGTTGTGTTACTTTTGTTTTTGATCGATCGTTGAGCAGTCTCAAATAATTTCAGAATGTTCTTTGTTTTAACAATGTCAGATAATAAAATATTTAAGGCGTGAAAAGCGTGATGCACGCAAAGTGAAATTTAACCCAGCAAAATAGTATATAAAAACAATCATAAAAACTCCGTTTATTGAAATACTTTCCTAAAAGACATTATAACATACTAGCGTCCGCCCATGTCTGGACTCGTTTCAGATCACAAACTGTTTAACGCATAATCCGTGTTCCATCCAAATTCATGAACTTGAATTGTGAGCTGTGATAAAAATCTAGAGCAGAAATAAATATATTCTTCCTCTACAGTTTACAGTATCTTAAGAACACCTTCCACCTGGACCATGACCTGCAGTGGCCGATAAGTAAATTTCTAAGCCGACTCCTTACCCAGGTCGGCCGTTATAGAAAAAGCCTGGCTAAGTGGGGATTATTGACTTGACCAAAGTACCGTGCAAATACAAAACATGCTACACCTACTCTCTTGTCCGTTGTGCACGACCAACTGCACCATGGAAGAGTTTAACATGGAAACGAATTTAGCTATTGAGGTGGCTACATAGGTTTAGAAGGGTTTGAGATAGTCTTGACTTGATAAGAAAAATCCAATTACTTTAGCCGTTATGGTGGTGAGTGGGAACAAATTT
Organism: Thera obeliscata; assembly: GCA_947578465.1. Classification (NCBI taxonomy): domain Eukaryota; kingdom Metazoa; phylum Arthropoda; class Insecta; order Lepidoptera; family Geometridae; genus Thera; species Thera obeliscata. The sequence continues at coordinate 8,882,531 of OX387928.1, read as the reverse complement.
TAATACACGTACATATACGTACGTAAATTTACTCATTTACAATATTAGTAGGAAATAAGATCTGCAGAAGAAAGTTACTAATTAATTAATATCGATCTGAGTCTCAACTTAAGTAATTAACGAAAACGTGGTCCCCGAAACTTAGATAACCCTTTTGGAAGTTCACGTATTAATTCAGAGACAATGGAAAACTTTCGTAGGAAAGTTTGCTAGTCTAGTTGTCTATGAAGAGCGGATGAAGAAACTTCATTGAAAGTCGTGTGGAGTATGCAGTTCTAACCAAACCGAAATTCCAGTTTATACGGTACATTAAAGTTTATGCTCTTTAAACTTCTGCAGCATTAAAATAACAATTAAATCAAACGAAGCTTTTAAATTATGTGTAGTTTTCCTTTAAACATAAATACTCTTAAACTAGAAGAAATATAAAGTATTCTTTTATACTAGAACAAATTGTTGGTTTCGTGAAATTTCACAAACCTATCGGTTTTCTTAAAAAAATATTTCACCGAAGTTTGTCGATCTTTGCCGAAGAAGTGTGTCGGTACCGGTGACATGATGAGTTAATTAGTTTTTCCCACCTCAAAAAAAATGCTCAAACCTGATTAGAGAAGTTTTCACTTAAAAGCATCGAATCATCAGCTTCAACCAGCTTCAACGCTACGAGGCCACATGTCTGTTCGGCTCGTTCAAACTAGCCTACAGCTTTCTGTTCAGCAAATTTCGCGTGTATTTCGTACACAGTTGTGTCCACCTCATCCATGTAATTCCAATCCCCTAGCTTAACGAAGAAATGTGAAACTTTTTCGTCTTTGTACCCGTAAACAAGTCCATCAATCTTGTTAACCCAAAATGTGTTCTAATCCAAACGCTCGGGTCTTGGTTTTGCTTGGCAGTACAATTAGTACCCTGTTTGCGGAGTTTAATACACTTTTTGGCCCTCGTTAGTACTCTCAGTCCAGCTTTGCACCTAGGTATTCGCTTTATCTTGATTTACATCAAGGTTTTAGTTGAAATTACCTTTAAAATAACTTATATTCCACACTGATGTTGTAAGATACAGGTGGTTTTTTTTATGTGTGTGTGTAAAACTTTGATGCACCCATAAACACGAAGTAAGGTTTTTTACAGCGTACTTTCTTTATGGCTTCGGTTTAGGTGTAATGAAGCCCAAATTGAATAATAACAATATCAAGTCAGGGGATTTGCTTGGGTAATATGGAAATAAATATGAAACTGAAATTAACCTGAAACGTCCTCCAGCGCAGAAGACAAACTGAGGTATGAGGGCAGTCAAAGTTCAAAGCACATTCTGAATTCTTCAATCCGAAGGATCACAAGATACACTTTCAAACAGGTAAACTGTTATGCTGACCCCACATTGTATTAAAAGGGAAGAATCAAATCAAATCAAATCAAAAGTGTATTTATTCAGTAGGATCGCAAGGATCACTTTGAAACGTCTTAAGAAGTCTTAAGAAAGTCCGGCTTATCCCACTGCTGGGCATAAGCCTCTCTCCATTATTGTCATTCCACAAGATCTTATGAAATTAGTAGAAGTTTAAGCGTATGTAGTTCAACTAATAAATTCCTTGATGAAAATACCTTATTTAATATACTCAGGCTTTGAAGCGTCTTACAGAACTAAGTGAATATAATACTGTTCTCCACGATTTTTCCTGTATTTAAGTGTGCTTGGCGTTTTTATTAAAACGTGTTTCAATATGAATAATTTCGCGATTAATTAAGGCGTTATTAATATTAGCTTCGGCAGTAATAATTTAATTTAATGATATTGACGCTGTTGATGCGCAGCGCTCAAGTGCTTAGTATATTTACATAAATCGTTCGGAGTGAAATAATTTATGAAGTACCCAGCGCTGTAAAAAAATACGTATATATAATTTTGGAGAATAAAGGTTCTTGAAAGGCGACCACGAACCGGAAGACGAAAAGTAGGGTGCCTTGCCTATTCCCCACTCGATGGACCGACGACATTGTTCCTCTGATCATGTCAAAGTATTATAAGTGCGTCGACAACGTTGCTATGGAAGTCGGTGGATAGATAGGGCTCAGAATCGTTCTTTCTGGAAATGTATAGTAGAGCTTATGTCCAGCAGTGGACTCTTTGAGGTTGTCATCATCAGCCTGTTATAATGGAAATTCTTATTTAAAAAAAAAGCAACTGGCATTGGATTTCTATTCAACGTGGCAATGACAGCAGCGTCGTAGGGACGCTTCCGTCTGGCTCTGATTGGGATCAGTTGAACTATCTCTAGATCGCTTGTGCAGATAATGGTGCAGATAGCTCAACTGTTTCTTGTATATTTTGTACATTTTGTAAATACTTGTATTAATTATTAGTTTCTTTGTGTAAATGAAGTATCATGTCAATTCAATAAAAAATTAGTATAAGAATTTTTTTAAACAAGATAATGAATATGTCTGCCGTAAACAAAATAACGGGAGGTCCAATAACAAAGAGAGGCATAAACAACATTAGCACGCTTGTGAAAAAACCTTCGTTTAGAATAATGAAGAGTTACGATCCCTTTCGTTTTGTTTATAACGCTGTTTATTTGGAAATAAATCTTCTTCGCCAAAGTTTCAAGTCATGTTCCCCGAAGTTACTTATGAAAGTTTTCAGTGAAAAATTGCAGTAATAATTTCACTTGAGCTCGAGCTTATTTAGAGAAGCTCGTTTACTTTATGCTAATAAAGACACTTTTTTATTATATTAATGATCTACGTACGCTGTTGTCATCGTCATAATTATAAATTATTTTTGTGTGTGTTTTAAATTCGTTATTATGATAACTTTTTGTTCTTCTCTATGCGTTTCCAGAAAGAGTTAGTAAGAAGTAATCAGAACACACAAACAAATAAAACATTAGAAGTTTCCGGTTTATTCCTAGAATTACTTAAATAAAGGGCATTTTTTTTGCAGGCTAAAAAAAATAACCCTGTATGTATACACAACATACGTGTCAATATAAAACATAATCAGTATTATACAGAAAACAGTATATAGATACATAAACTCCTACCTAATACTGGCCTACCCAACCCAATGTCAATTACGTCATAGCACATAATTTACATATTTTATTAACCGAAGGAAGGATCAAAAACCACAACACAGGTTTTTCAACCTAGCGTGGTTTTTGATGCCACCAAATCAAGTGCATGTTACCTCTTACACCTATCTACCTACTTGGGTTTCTGTCTATTTTATTTTTAGTGACTTTTTAGTACAATGCTACCAATTATGTACATCTGCTAGGTATTATTAAAGTTACTTTTAGGCATAAAAAAAAGAGCAGTAGAGTAGTACAGATAGTGCAATTCACGAAGACGCGGGTGCGGGGAGTTTGCTCCGAGCGGCAGTCGCGAACCGTAGTCTATTCATTGTAGTGTGCGTGTGCACTCATAGGTAATTAGTGTGTACCGATAACACTCAAACATTGACGGAAGCTTGCACACATATACTATAAACGGTTAGGAGGAATAGTGGGGCGCGCCTTCGTGGATTACACTATCTATAGTAAAGTATACTGGAAATAGTGGTAGAGAGTGGTACAGCTATCATCTCCCTCCACTGTGCCAGAGCTGTGAACTGAAACGTCTTTGTAATTAGATCCAGACTGAACTTTTCCAAGTCTTGCGCTTGATAGCTTTGTTTGTAACTTGTTTTAATCATTCGGTTTCATTGTGGATTGAGCTCAAAATATTAATTAATCTAGATCGACTTAACAAATCCTTATTTTGTTATAATTGACGAACCCTACTAAGTTCCTATAACTAGGATCATTTTTGTTGATAAGAGGCCTAGATTCATCAATTTTATAAAACGTTTCAAATGATCCTTGTTGAATAGATAAATTTTTCATTTTATTTCATCATGGATTTCCTAGAATTTCTGTTGGTTTGCAAACCTTATTAAATTATTATGTTAAGTGGTTAAAATAACAAAAAACCTTTCAAATAGTAGTAACAGAAAAACAGTGTCCAACTGCTTCTTGCGGCGGATGGGAACATCGGGAAATACGTGCGCAAACCCTTTCTATATTATATGAAGGTAGTCTACGTCCAACAGTAGAAATGTTCAGGCCAATAGTAATAATAAGTTGAACATTAAAATACCAGGGTAAAACTGTTTGGAAGTGGCCCCTTTCTCTACATCAAACTGTCTTCATAAATTGGTTTCTCTCACAAAGGTACAAATTATTATCTCTAACTTAAAATTAGGAACTGCCAAGGTCTTGGCGGGGTAAATGAAAACAGTAAAATTTATTACTAGACGGGAATTTCCATTTACAAAGTTCCCGATTATCTTTGACATAAATCCTGGGATCCTTTACGTGACAAATTAATATCAGTTGTTTGCTACCTATTTATTTATTGCTTTGATTTTTTGTGTTTTGGATGAATGATGCGATCTCAGGGCCGCATCATTCATTTTATTTGCTAACTGTAACTGTGTGTTTGTGTCACACACACACAGTATTGATTGATAACTCTTTATTGTTCACCACACAAACATACAGTACAAGACATAAAACTAAAAAATTAGGTAAAACAATGAGCGGCCTTATTGCTGAGTGATTTCTTCCAGGCAACCTTGGCATGGAAAGAAATACCGAATTAAAAGACACACTATCAACGTTGCCGATGATTTAAAAATCAATGATATATCTTTATATGTAGAGATGTACGAGTATAGGTATACCCTGTCGGGACTCTTGAGGCCCACTAACTGGGTATTATAATTAAAGTAAAACAATAAATACAAATACAAATTATTGGACTCCCTAAAGGTCATTTATTCCAGTCCTGTGCTAATCGGGTTCACTGTGGTACTGTGGTCTGACCTCACTGATGTATCATTTGACCAACGGGCTGCAGGTCATCGTCAGTCCTTGACCACTACTCTGTCACTGTCGTTTCTAATCGAAATAAATTAATTTAGCTAGAATGAAAAACATTTAAGCTTACAAAATATTTGCAATGCCGGGACTACAGTGATCGAGGATCTTCATTACCCGCGGCGAAACGAAGCTCGTAATTTTCAAACGTTTAATTTTATTACTTATTTCTAAGAAGAAATGTGATGAAGTATTTATATTTACCTTAGTTTGTATGAGCTGCCCATGTCACCTTGGTAACAGAGTTTTATGGCTGCCTGGAGGCACTTTATCTCGTGAGATATTACCAACGTTTTGATTATTACAGTCAAAAAGATATTGCAAAGATTTACAAAGCTCAACATCCTTCTTCCTGGAAATGTTATCGAGAAGACTTTATTACTCAGTTCATAGTGGTAGACTCCTTCAGACTGATGATGATGATGATTAACTAATAAAAGGAAATACGACTGTCTACCTTTAAAAACTCTTTACGCAACAGGACCGTTTTAAAAAAGCAGCCAAGTTCGAGTCGGACTCGCCCATGAAGGGTTCCGTAGCACGACGAACTACAAGAACCTTTATATTATGTTACTTGATGTAACATAATAAGGTTCTTGTAGTTCGTCGAAAGGTAAATTGCGGTTTACGGTTTATGACGTATAAAAAAAAAACTACTTACTAGATCTCGTTCAAACCAAAAATCGTTGGAAGTTTACATAGTAATGTACAACATATTTTTTTTTAGTATTATCATTTTCTTACTTTAGAAGTTAGAGGGGGGGGGACCAACTTTTTTCCACTTTGGAAGTGTCTCTCGCGCAAACAATTCAGTTTAGAAAAAAACGGTATTAGAAACCTCAACATCATTTTTGAACACCTATTCATAGATACCCCACACGTATGGGTTCGATGAAAAAAAAAATTTTGAGTTTCAGTTTCAAGTATGGGGACCCCCGAAATTTATAGTTTTTTTTTTTATTTTTATGTTAAAATCTTAATGCGGTTCACTGAATACATCTACTCGCCAAGTTTCATCAGTCTAGCTCTTACAGTTTCGGAGAAAAATGGCTGTGACATACGGACGGACAGACAGACAGACAGACAGACATGACGAATCTATAAGGGTTCCGTTTTTGCCATTTGGCTACGGAACCCTAAAAACTACCTTCAAGGCCAGCAAAGGAGCATTGAAATACAGTTTTGTCTAGGCAACTGATCAAAGTGACGCGTGACCCAAAGGCTGGTTGGTCTCCCTGGCGCAGCGCATTAGCATTGCTATATAGCGTGGCATTGCCGCCAGCGTCTTGGGGTCACTTCTGTCTGATACTAATTTGGATCAGTTGACCATCTCTAAATCGTTTGTAACGGTCTGCAACTAGCTCAACTGTTTCTTTTGTATTTTTGGTACATTTTGTAAATATTTGTTTAATTATTTTTTTTATTTTCATGAGATGTTAGTGCCAAAGTTATAAACACTGCCGCATTAATGACTCTGTCCTAATAGTGGTTTTGATCCAGCGTACAGGTCATTAAAGGTCTACAAATTCTGGTTAGTTGTCAGCCTCAAACACACTTGTGTCCTGTATTTCAGTCACGTCCGTGCTGATCACGGAATCCAATTTGGTGTGCAAAATAATGCAATTTTACGTCGTCCGGGTCACAGTATCGATTTAAGCCTCAAATGAGATTGTAACCTTGCAATAATGCAATTATTCTGTCATGGTATACGCGTTGGCACCGGATCTCGTTGCATTTTATAATTGCAAAGCAAATAAGTTCTGTGTTACACTTCGTTCGGCGTGTTTTTTATCACTTTTCGTGCTAGGAAGAAGTCAAATTTTAGTATGGATTCTAGTTGGAAAAATACACTTTGAGTGCCTCTGTTCACTGAATCAATGTATGGCGTGACTCATTAGTAATAGTAATATAAGTCTGGATGCTTTTGTGTCAAGCTATTCAATGTAAGCACGTATAAAATATTCATAGGTCCAAAATTATTTTGCACTTGTGTTCTTCGACGATAGCATAAATATGTATCTTTAATAATTGACTACTCCTGGTTTATTTTGAGGAATTGCGGATTTTGTTAGATTGTCTAAAATAAGAAAACAATGCCTTTTTGATTCCTATAGACTTGTCTTGCTCATAAAATAGGCAGTTGAGTACCTATGTATAGAATTTTAAATGAACTCATCAAGGTCTTCACTTTGGATGGAGGTTATAATAAAGACGACGTCACCTTCTTTGCTAAAAAGCTTGTTTTGCTCGACATGTAAGCCAAAAGTTTTGGGTAAAACCCATTCCCATAAAAGTTTTTACTCAGTAATTTACCTACGAAAGCGACAATTCCCAACATAAGAAAAGGAACCACGAACAAGGGCGTGAATTTTCCTTTTTGACAACAGAAACAACAGTCGTTTAACTTTCCGAGTTGGTGCCGTGATTCCCTCAAACCGGGACCGTCGGCAAATAATGTTATGGTTTACGGGCGTCTTTGTTCGACGGTCTGTGTGTGGAACGGGTTCTAATTCCCTGAGTTGACAACGTATAATATAAATATTGTAAATATTTTATTATACTTGGCGAACAAGAGAACTCTGGTGAAAGATCGTACGTGAAAGCCTTACCTTTGTAAGAAAGCTGTATCTGTATACAGCTTTCTTATAAATTAATTTTCTTATAATTATTTTTCTTAGGAATTAGAACAAATTTGTTCTAATTCCTCCAACTATTCCTCTAAAAAAGGAGTTGAAGTATTTCTTTTAAAATTTATAAACATAAATGATGTGCACAGATTACATCGATCAACATAAACTGCTTGGTGGTGATTAGTCACTTACTGAAAATAACTTGATAATCTGGGTAAGTACTTGTATAATGACTGGCCTCTCAGCTCAGTTGGTAGTGGTTCTGCCTTCTGCGGCGTAGGTCATGGGTTCGATCCCGACCGAGAACAAAAATTTGTGTGGTGAACACAAATGTTTGTTCTCAGTCTGGGTGTTTTATTGTATTCCAAGAATACAATAAAAGTATCCTAGCATTATACCAGCTATCTGGTTCGCATAGTAGAAGCTCTGCCCTATTTGGGGCTATTGTGTGGATTGAGCACAATATTTTTTTATTTATTTATATAGAAATAATAAACAAAACAGAACGTACATAACTTATTGCCTGCAAAGTGCAAGAAATAAATATAAAACGAAGAGCAAGTTTTTCAGTCGAGAACTACTCGTATAATATTCCCGTCGGAAATTTCAAGACAGAGTGCGAATAATTCTGGAGCGAGAACTTTCTAATAACATCGTGCTTTTAGATTCATTGCACCTCGCGGAAAAATTTAAAACTTCCCGAGGACTTAACAGATAGTTGCGGAGCTGCTGGCAATGTTTTATAACATTGACAATCATGAAATAACTCACCAACTAGTTTTACGGTTGGGTTTATTACAAATAAGTGTCATCATCAACCTATATCAGTCCACAGCTAAACGTAGGTCTCAACCAAGATGCGCCACTGAGCCCGGTCTTCGGCTCTTCTCCTCCAGTGTTTGCCAGCTACATTTCGCAGATTGTCGCCTCACCTTGCTGGAGGGCGTCCTACACTACGCTTACCTAAACAAATAAGTGTGTTGTGAAGCTATGAACAAAAACTGATGGCTTTTACAGAATTATTACTTTAAGGTTCAAGAATTACTTCTTTACAATAGTCTGACAGGCGTCACGGCTCAGTTGGTAATAACCCTGCCTCTGCGCCGTAGGCCGTGGGTTCGATCCCCACCGAGAACAAATCATTGTGTGGTAAACGTTGATGTTTGTCAGTGTTATACTGTATTCTGAGTATGTAGTTGCAAAAAATATGTATTCAAGTATCATAGTTATCAGCTATCTGGTTCCCATTAACGAACTCTGCTTAGTTTGGGGCTAGGTAGTGTTGTGTTAATTGTACACAATACCTATTTATTTATTTTTTTAATTAAAATTAAGGCATAAAATCTGTGTTCAAAATCTACACCTAAAGAAATAACTTGATCAAAACTCTATACCTTGTAATAAAATGACATTGCTGCGTATTTGATCAGCGTGCTCTATGAAAGCAGCGAAGGATAAAGTCGAGTAAAAGTTTGAACGAAGTCAACGAAAGGCATACAATACAGAGTAGTATGACGTGGGGGAAGTAACTGCAGCTCCCGGTGAGAGATGTTTGTGGAACTTTTAGAATGACATTAATCCCGGTAATTTCTTGCCGGTTTTTAAAGCATAAGTTTCAACAGTTATCGTTTTCTCGGCATCCGAAGTTTAAATTAGAAGATGGGGATAGTGGTGATTCATGTTCATTATAAGTTTTGCAAAAGGTGTATTTTTTTCATTTTGTATTTTGTAAAGAAAATTGCGTCTAAAAATAAAATGTAAAAAGTTTTTTTATGTTCAGGTTTGAAGACATCTTTGTGCTTCTTTAAATTTAAACCTCGTAAAATAATGTAATTTCAAATAAATTTGAAATAAATTTCCCCTCCTTCGTTGTTCTCTCACTGCTGAGGGTCGTGGAGTCGTGGGTCCTTTTCGTATGGTTTTTCCTCTTGCCCCTTTCTTCAGCTTGGTGGAATGCGACATTAACGGGCATATCCAGGTTGTCCGACACCTGGCCTGACCATCTCTTTGGGCTTTATCCTCTTGTTTTTCTGACCTCTTATTATATCTATGAGCCTTTCAAGATTATTTGCAGCTCTGCATGCAATCTGGCCAAAGTAATACTCGAAGCAGGCCGACAGAGGACAAGTGCTGTTGGTTTGCGAGTTGAATTTCCTCCAGTACTAATGCATTAGTACAGCCAGCTTGCAGTCCATGGAATTCTCAGAAGGCGACGCTGGTACCACATCAAGCGGCTTTGAGCGTTCACGATTCAGGCAAAATTCTGTTATAGAACTTTATTTTGAATACCACTTACTATTAATACTCAGGAATTAGGTTCAACAAAGAAAATAAAAATATTTATGAAATGTTTTTTTAAAGTTTTGTTACGTAAATCCCGAGAAAATCAATGAAGATAATACTTTCGAATCATTGGCGCGTTGTTACATCTAAAAGTCAATTTCTAATCAAAGGCGAGCCGCCTGACTTTTTTTGACCTTTGATCCGCGATACTCTGCGTTCAGTCACCGCCTGGGTGGTGACGATAGGTCATCGTCTTGTTCTTCGTGGCAATAATTAAGCAATATGTCGTAAAGAAATTAATAAAAATAAAATTTTGATACAAAAACTTAAATCAGTTTCGGAATTAAATTGATTCGGCCAAACAAATATTCACGACCCAAAAATTAGGCCCTGTCAGTTTGTGTAGCTAATAATGAATAACCCTGTATAAGTAAAATAAAAACTGCTTACAATATTTAGAGTTGAGTACTAAGACCCTTATCTTTCCACCCTGTATACAAAGTCTCACCTCGAAGCGAGTATGAAACGCTGGCTGAGAACAATGAAATTCGTTAGACAAATTCGCAAAAGAAATACATTGAAAATGTAACAAAATGAAGTCGAATGCTTCTCGTTAGCTTTAAACTGATTGAATAGACGGCAGGTTTCTGGCAGATGAATAGGCACTGTCGAGGGGAAAAGAAAAGGAACCATTTGGGATTACAGCGTCTTATTATAAAAAGTCAAAATATTTTTTTGCGAAACATTTTTGCGTGTTTTGATGTCAGTTTCGATAATGGATATTGGTTGAGAATTGAGAATTCCAAAAAATATTTTAACTTTCATGCCAAGAATATTCTTTGGTGACACAAAAAGTGGGATGGTGAAGTATTTACTAGCAAATCAATTTCAGTATTTATAGCCCCTTCTAACAGACTTCAGTAATAAAAAGCTTTTATATTTCTTTTTTTTTATTTGTAGTAACTACTTTAATTATTTCTCTAAAGTGGATCATTTTACAAGTTCTAATAAATAAGTATTATTATTATAAGATCAAAATTGGAAATTCTTATGATTTATGAATACCCGACTGAAAAGTTCACTGAATATTCAAAATGTTTCAGTTTGACAGCTAGTTTCGAAATTCAAATCGAGTTCCACCATCTGACCGGTAGCATCCCAACCTCCCGGAGGAAATGAGTGACACTTATCTGCCGCCAAGTTTGATTATGGAGCGGAATATTAGTTATTTTGGTTAGGTTGCTAACTACCCTCACATTACTTCCTAGGCAGTCTAAAATGATTCAACTAAAGTATTCTTAAAAATCAAAGTCAAAAGTGTATTTATTCAGTAATATCTCAAGGATCATTTTGCAACGTCCTTCACACCATTAGGTGCCTTTGTTCCAGTGGAAGTAAAAGGAATACTTAGCAAGGAAAATTAATCTAACGAAAACATGCTAGTGGCCATCAAGGGACGAATTTGTAGCAAGCAAAAACCGTTGGCCGTAAATATCCTGGCACTTAAACGAAAGCGGAATAAAAATAGAACAATCGATCCACCCTCTCCACTCGCATTGCAAAATAACTAAGGCAAATTGGCGAAAGCTCTCAGAAAAAAAAGCTGAATCACCAGCCCACATCACCAACAAATAGACCGTGAAGAGGCATCCATAAATCCCACTTACTTTGCTGCTATCCAACGATTTAGAACTAACTCGTAGTTATAAATTTTCGGATACACTACCGAAAATAGCTTTGCGGTACGGCCTGGTGTGCAGCCAAACAGATGAAATGTGGCCCGTCGTCGCTCCATTAGGAATTAACGGACCGATTCAAGAAAAGTCATCTTCCGGTACACATAGACAATAACTCATTACTTCGAAGCAGAAGCAGAAGTAGTTTCATGACAAAAACAACTCTACGGCCCGTATTCCGAAACAGCGCTTGAGTCTGAGTCGAGCCTCAAGCATAGATTTTATGACAGTTCTCCATTGAAAAGTGTCAAAAATCTGTGCTTGAGGCTCGACTCAGACCTAAGCACTGTTTCAGAATACGGGCCTACGACTGGCAGTCTTATTGTCTTCTTTATATATGTATATATATCTGTCCTTCTTATTTAAAATCCATTATCAGAGTTATTATTTTTAAGCCGATTGTCACTGCATGGTCGGCCCAGTCAGAATTTTTATGGTATTGTCGAAGGTACCCAACTGAAGTTAATTTCCAAAACAATTCCAAAATACGATTTTCCGTCAAGTTCCATTCATTGACTAGGTTTGAATTTCGGTGGTGGTGGTGTTGCTTATGTCAGATACGAAAGTGACAGTTAAATTGTAAGCTAGGTTTCAAATGTCATAAATGAAGCCGATGTCGATTACGAGTTGACTTAGACAATAAGGCCGCTGCAAACAAAAGATATTCATTTAGCAAATGAAACACTAAAAAGATTTTATTATTTGTGCCGGTTCAGGAAGTGGAATCAACAAAACGCTTGATGAAAATTTGTACTGATGATGATATTTTAGGTTTCAATACGCGGCAACGTTGTAAGCACTCGGTAAATTATCGCTACAGCACATACCACGCCGTGTAACAAAATGTCAATACGAGGGTTTGTTTGTTGTTTTGCTAGAATATGGATTTATTCTAGCAAAAGGGTTTGTCCTCAGAGACTTATTAGGATAATATATATTTATGAATTTATCCTTTTTAATTCATTATATGGGACTTTTGTCACGCAGTCACACCCCCGTAAACGTAACTTTAGAAGCTCTGGTGCTAATGCCTTGACCAATTAGCTTTACTGCTGTTTTATTTTTCATTTCCTTCAACAAATTAAAAAGATTACTTTGAAGGACTTGAGTAATTACTACTTGGCCCGGACACTGTCGTTAGCTACGGATTAGTTTATTTTATTATATTCCTTAGGTGATTATGTAATTTTGTTGCAATCAAAACCTTGATAGGTACTAACAAATAAAATAATGATACTAACAAGAAACAGCCATCAAAACATATTTTGTTGCCGTCATTTTTCGACTACTATCTATAATGTTGCCATGCTAGTTTTTTAAAACAAACTTCCTATTCGCCATCTTTTTTTTTTAATACGTCAACACTGAGTCTCGTTGCAGTCGTTCCTTGTCAAAGATTAGAGCACGGAAAGAGCCGCAGTGGCACGATAAGAAGAAGAAGAAGAAGACAAGTTTTGTTTTAATTCTTTTTTTATTGCAATCGAAGCTCAAAGCAATGTCAAAACTGTCAGATGCGACTTATTTTTGAATGCAACAAAAGCTATGCCATCACAGGTAGGTAAGCCTGGTAGAGATTGCTGTGAGTGATAAGGCCACCCATTGTATTACTGTGACTTATATGTGTGTGATTATTAAGCTAAAAACTGTATCCTACTTACCTTGTATCCTGTATCTGTTTCATGAATCCTGTATTATGTTTCTGTGTGGTGAACAATAAAGAGTTATCTATCTATCTATCTATCTATCTATCTATCTTGTGTGTCACACCTTGTGTGTATTTAAATGTTACACCAGCCTCAACCTAATTTAATTGCTAATACCAATTATAAGGTGCAAATAGCATGAATAATCTAACGCTAAATAACCTTTGACATCAAATACATCACGGCTAATAGCTACCAATTATACAAGCTCTCGGCACTACGGTAAACTTACCTACAGGTGATGACATATTGTTGTGTTTAAAGGCAATTACATTAATTATAAAGGTATATTATAATACGTATTAAGGTTCTCAAATGGTGACCACGAACCGAAAGAGGAAACGTACGACGCCCACTTATCAGCTGGACCGACGACATTGTTAAGATTGTAGGAAGTCGGTGGATGGAAAGGGCTCGGAATCGTTCTTCCTGGAAATGTGTTAGGGGAGGCCTATGTCCAGCAGTGGACTTCTTCAGGCTGATGATGATGATGACATAAGTTATACAAAACAGTACATAATGGGGGAATTATCAGCCATGATTGGATCTTCAAATTTCCTTACTGGCTTCTCAGCTCAGTTGGTAGTAGCTCTGCCTTCTGCGCCGTAGGTCGTGTGGGTTTGATCGCCACCGAGAACAAAAATTTGCGTTTTGAGCACAGGTGTTTTTTCTACACAAAAAAAAGAAAAATAAGTATTACATCAGCTATCTGGTTCCCATAGTACAAGCTCTGCTTAATTTGGGGCTAGAGCGTTGTGTGTATTGTCCACAATATTTATTTTATTTATGTTATAACTGCTACCGATTATGCTCCAGTATTTATAACAATATTCTATCAGCTGATCTTTAGTTCCCATCAAGGCTGACTCTATTTCTTTTGTGGCTTTGTAAAATCTTCATGTCGACTAATATTGCTTCATGCTACAAGTACCTTTTCGATGTACTTTCCTGTAGTTTGTCTTCGGAGAACGCTCGTTTACATTGTGCCTGTATAATTGCTTTGCTTTGTGCTTGATTAATTACCAATAATTGATTCAGGTAAGCATCACTAGGTACTTAATGAATTGATAATACAAGTTTGCATAACCATTATTTAGGTAGACACAATATTAATAATAAATATTGTGCGGACAATCACACAACACTGTCTAGCCCCAAATTAAGCAGAGATTCAGATCATTCCAAAACAAATGCCCGACAACATTTAATTATATTTTTCGTTAATACCGTAATTTTTGTAAACCGTCATTGGCTTTGAGAACTGTAAGTATAACCAAGAAAGTTTGATCAAACGTTGATGGAAAATGTCTCAAGTTTATGATTGATCTTTCTACTGGTGTGTAGACGACTTTTACAAATTATAAACTTAAAAGTAGATATCCAGTTAACAGGGATACACTAAAGATGAAAACTTAAAAGAATCCAACTACTTATAACTAGATTCAATATAAAATAATTACCTTACTATGGGTACATACTTATTACACATTTGAAAAACTTTTGGTACCCATAGTGTTTTTATGACAACAATTATTGCACTCGCATACTACAAAAAAAATAGTAGGTAGGTAGGTAATAAGTAGTTCTTAGGGTGTAATCAGCCCCGTTATCCACAAATAAGACATAAAATTTAGTCAACACAGCTAATAGAAAAGGTTTTATTATTCTAAAAGACTTAGCTTTCTCCAAACCTCAAACTAGCCACCCCATAACTTTACGATGCCAACACATCCCATCGTAGATACTCGTATCTGAGCAATAAACATTTTGTTACCATACATTCGAATAGAAATGTTGCCAGCACAAGCGCATTGCGAAACCTAATCCAATAAATCTGGTAAAAGAACGTGGTTGGAATCCAATATCAAAACTAAAGGTCTGTAGAACAAAAGCTTGATGTGAGAATAAAGGGATGGAGTTGGCAGTTGAAGCTCACACATACACCGGTGCGGCAACGCATCGCCAGCTCAAAGTTTAAGTTATTACTGCTTTTATTTACTGCATTTTATTGGCTCAGATCTACCATATTAGACAACTAACCCCCGAATACTGAAACGCAACTCAGATTTAAGCACGTCTCAAGCGACGAATATTTGACAGTTTTCAATGAAAATCTGTCAAATATTCGTCGCTTGAGACGTGCTTAAATCTGAGTTGCGTTTCAGTATTCGGGGGTAAATCAGTTTGAATAACGGTTACTTACTCAACTTCTACTTCCGAGCCGTAAGTTTATTTTCTGTTCTACTTTGTCGCATGGAACTGTGATTAAAACTTGAAACGTTTCTAATCGATCGTGAATAAAGTATTTTTGGACATTACACATTATACTATAAAGTATTTTTAAACACTTTGTATTACGTATATTTGTTCATATTTCATTGGAGAAAACTGCATCAAAACCCCGACAAAAGCCGAATCTCTTTTTAAGAAGAAGAGAAAGTGTTTTTGAATTTGACATGGTCTTTTCGACTGAATAGTGACAAACAGCTGGTCATATCAGAAAATGCAGTCGTGAAAAATAGTTTTTGGCTAGCCGTTAGATCACCGTGATTGAACTCTCCTGTAGCTTGTTTTTCAATGACCCGAACATAATGAAAGCTATCCATCTGGATTTACGCACTGCGTTGCGATGCGGCATTTTACCGAACCATGTGCCACCGACCTCAGTGAAACATTGGAGTGTTGGAAGCCCTGACGTGCGCTCCGTAACCACTCAAGTATAATATCAATTTTACAGATTAAATTCCAGATATCGCGGTTATAGACCGTCTGGCTTTTCAAAAATTCTGAAGAGATTAAAAGTACATTCGCATGATTTTATTTATCACTTTTTTTAAACATACAGTTTATCTAACTTTTTACTTGATAATATCTTGGTTGACAATTATCATCATCCAGTAAGTAGGTATTACAGATGAAATTAGAAAGCTATGTATATAAAGTTTACAATGTTCTTATTAAATTGTCACAATAGAACTATCATAATTTATAAAAATAAATAAATACGTTAAACATTGTGGACATAAATTAAGCAAAGCTTGTGATATGGGAACCAGATAGCTTGATATAATACTTAAATATATTTTTTTCTGTAAATACGAGTACATACTTAGAATATAATATGACACCCAGACAAAGAACAAACATTTGTGTTCTCCACACAATTATTTGTTGAAAATCAAAATTGCATGAAAACTCTAAAATAATAATAAATTTATTTTATCAGATTGGAATGCTCCCCTTCATAAGTTTTGGTGAAGTTCTTGCCAAATTTTGGGGTTCCGCAATATGGATTAGGTCAATTTAAAATGATTACCATAATTTCTTATCAGAAACTTTCAACCGAGTTTGACTCATGAATATTCAATCGCTTCCATGTTTTGGCTGCTCATTTTGTAGGTTATAATAATAAGGTAACTTAATTAAAATGTAAAACAATATTTTACGCCACCATAGTCAATTTAAAGTTTGTGAAACTAGTATCAAAAATGTAAAACGCAAGTAAAATACAAACATACCCAGTTTAAAATATTATGCATAATGTCGCAGCCAACTTGTAAAATCCGCCATTTATACGGCAGATAAGTAAAAAATGAATAGCAATAAAAAATCCCTCCGCACGCATCAAGATGAAAATAAAATAAAAAACACTTTTTAGGTCTAGGATTAGTTAGGTAAGTTGTTTGTTTCTGATACACAAAAATAAACACTACAAGGCTAATTGTTTACCACCCTTAACAGTTTAACGCAATCACTTAATAATAATAACAAATAAATAAATAATAAATATTGTGGACAATTCACACAACACTACCCAGCCCCCAAACTAAGCAGAGCTTGTACTATGGGAACCAGATAGCTGATATAATACTTGAATACATTTTTTTTTGTGAATACATACTTAGAATACAATATAACACCCAGACATAGAACCAACATTTATGTTCACCACACAAATATTTGTTCTTGGTATGGGGATCGAACCCACGACCTACGGCGCAGAAGGCAGAGCTACTACCAACTGAGATAGAGGCCAATTAATTGCATTAAAAAAATCTGACGTTAAGTGGTAACCATCGCTTATAACAAAGCATTCAGGTAACGCACATCAAAAATGCCCTACGATGCATTGCCCTGCGTCTATCTGCGTCCAGCCATGATGTAATTTCATCGGCACACACCCTTCGAACCGAAACATGTCAAAAATAAGCATGGTGGCTAGTCTGTCATCTAATGGTTTGCCTAGCCTCCAGGCAGTTCATTGAATGGCAGATTTTCCTAGTTGGCTGCAACATATTGATCCCGTTCAATATTCATGCATTATTATTTATTGCTGAACAGTGCGCGGAAAGTTCGACGTTGCTGCTGCTATAAAATTTGTTGTAACACAGAGTCCCGATCGCCCCGGGTTACTTCCAGACAACTTTTCCATTTTCCAGCGTCCGACGGAGAGTAGTTGGCGCACGCCAAACGCAGGCGACTGTCTATAAATCGCTCGGTCAGCGTTCCCATCGTGACTCCTGTCTATATTGCAACTGTTTGATTTTCAACATTGTTCCTTTTGTATTCTACACCTGATGAACTCAAGATGCCAATTTTAATTTAATTATCTAGCAACATCACAAGACAAACTACGCAGAACGTCGTTAAAAATAATTTTTTTTCTTTCTCAAAGTTCTTAGCCGCGAGGACAAAACATAATTGTAAAACTTGGGATAACTCAGCGCCAAATTGCCTGTTTTAATTAAAAAACCGTGCGCCAAGGGTCTCGTGGTAGATAACAATTTAATGTAATGGCGATATTCAAAGAACTCCGTTATGGACAATTTGAGCAGGTTCCTGCATAATTAATGAGTTCGTAGCTCGGTACATTATATCTCCAAAAATATGAGGTTTGGTTCAGCCAAAGCTGAATTAAGCAGACCCTCAAGTATAATAACTTTTTCAAGGGACAAAGCCCAACTTCAAGGATATCACACCCGAGCGTTCAATTTGACCTTTCAGATCTGCCTACCCGCTGAAAACGTAGTTCCCGTATTCATGAAGCACTTTGATAACTTTTCTCTATGACTGAAAAGGGGAGAAAAACTATGATAATGTGTTTCGAGTGACTTATTCGAACCACACACAATTCAATTTACATAAGTTTCGAATTCTTCTTACCCTTATTTATCTGTACAAAGATATCTCTCAAATAAAGATGTAACTCCGCGCTCCAGGCTGCAGTATGGCCAATTTGTGGTAGATTTGAATTTGCCTAAACCGTAAGAAAAGGGGACATAGACAAAAGGTCGTCTCGGTCGAGATTTATGAAGATTGCGGTCGGTAAAATGTGTCCGCCTGTAGGTGTGCGCAGAATTGATTCCCTGAAAGCACCTTCCAACAATGAAACGTCAGCGCTACAAAATATTTCCTCAGTAACTTTCACGGCAAAGTTCTATCACATTGTTTGGCTAAAAAAATCAAAAAGGAGCTTGCTCTAATAACACTCAACTAAAACAAACTGTTTGTGGCTGCATTTCCATAATACTTTGATCTGAAAGTGTTGATTTAGATCTTTTAAAATTCATAACTTGGGCGTTGCGGCGTTGTTTATGCAAACGGCTTTGTCATAGCATTTTTTGCTGTGGCTGCAGTAACGAGTATGAAAATCGAAGTCACCGTTGTGAGGTAAGACTCAATTATCGATGACGCTGGAACCACCCGGAACACTATGAATATTTATGGCTGTATTTGCATGCCCACCGCGTCAACTCAACCGGTATCGAAGAAAAAATTGCTTCTAATCAGAGTATAATCACAAGCAGTAGGACTAGTCATCTAAATTTCAAATCAACCTTTCGGATTCGGGGCTTTCACGTGGCTTTATACATTGTCTAAGCTTTGCAGTCATCTATTAATTATCCTTAAACAGCAAAAATACAAAATATAATTTAGCAGATGATACCAAGTGTTTCTACTGATATTTATTCTGTGTTTATAGAACGCGAGTCATAAAAAAATCCACACATTTTCTGCATCCCACAATTGTCTAACATCGCTTTTTAATAATACTACCACAAAAAGCAATTTTCAGCATAACATTCAGCCTCTTTGAGGTGCATTAAATTCTTTCACCACACTTGGTTTGAAAAAACCAGTGACTCAATAAGAAGAAGCATGATATTTTTGGTAGTTCTTCATATTTTCTGTGATATTGAACTAAAAAAATCCATGAAGTTAATGTTATAAATTTTAAAGCAACGAATGCATGAACATGGTGACGCACCTTTGAATGTATCAAGCAGCTAATAAATACATAATGGTAGGTAAGCAAGAGACGATACTGCCGGCTTGCAGCCGTATTTACCAGCCCGCATGCGAAATTCATCCTTTCATTACCCTATGGCTACAAAGCGGACCCAGTCTGTAATTCCACAAACAAGTAGCGTTTGTGGGGGACAAAGACAATAGTCATAGAACCTATTCAATCAGTTTACCTTGGATGTGACGAGATTTCAGTGAGTCGAATGTGATAAAGTTACCTATACTACTAGTATAGTATTATCTTATCTGTGTGCGTATACCAATACCAAAGGCGGCTGTCATTCGGCTAGTTTCTTATTTTCATAACTTCTTCTCAGTGCGCTTATAGGCTTTGGTGCGTCTTTTTATAGCATTGTCACTGTCAGTCTCGTGTACCATAACAGTGGTGGGAAGGAGAGAGTAAAAAAATAAGGGATTAAAATTTATCTATACTATAAAGAGGAAAGATTTGTATTAAGTTCGTATGTTTGTAAACATATTTTGTAATGTATAAACTCAAAAACGACTGTGCCGATTTGGAAAACTACATTTATCCAGAGTAACATAGGTTATATTTATGTGTTTAAAAAATAAATGTTGCGAAGCACCTGTGCGAAGCCGGGACAAGCTGCTAGTAGCTTATAAAAGAACTTTACCAATTACGAGTACGTTTGATTTAAAATAAATCAATCTAGATTTTCTTAGACACGCTTCAAACAAAAGACAATCATTGAGAAACATTTCAAAGTTATCTCTTCAAAGCAAATTAAATTGACTTTATTGGACAAAACTTAATAACTGAGGTTTTCAAATATTTTCATGGTAAGAGCGAACCTTGAAGATAATTAAGTGAAAAGATATTAAAATAATTTACCTCAAAAAGCAGGTGCCCGATTTTCGATCACTGAAATTAATTTGAATAAAATGCAAATTCCTTACATTATGAGAGTCTTTCAGTAATTAATGTTTCTTAAATTTTCAATAAAATATTTCCTTCGAGCTTCGGGGCCTTAAGTGTTTTCTATTATGTGTATTTTAGAACTTGGACTATGGACAAAGGGAAGGGTTTAAGTACGGAAACAGGGCGAGTGAAGTAGTAGGCGGCCACTGGTATATATCTATATATTTAAAAGAAAGTCGTGTTAGTAACACTATTTATAACTCAAGAACGGCTGAACCGATTTGCTTGAAAATTGGTGGGGAATTAGTTTAGAACCAGGAGACGGACAAAGAATATTTTTTATCCCGAAAAGGTAACAGCGAGTAAAGCCGCCACGGGTGGCTGCCAGTATGCAACAAGTTCAATTACATATTTACATCGCGTACAAAATACACAAGAAACAGTTAATCAATCTGCAGATTCATTTTATATGATCTAGAGATCAAGTGATCAAAATCAGTGCCTTTCTTGGTGGCGGGTGATGAAAGCAATAAATATAATGAGTTCCATAATAAATT
Organism: Thera obeliscata; assembly: GCA_947578465.1. NCBI lineage: Eukaryota > Metazoa > Arthropoda > Insecta > Lepidoptera > Geometridae > Thera > Thera obeliscata. Next base: position 8,861,511 of record OX387928.1, on the reverse strand, counting down.
CAACAATTTTGTAGAAAAGTACATTTTAGATTCATTTTAAGCTACCTACTATTTAAGCTTCGCAAATAAGCCGATCATAGCTATTGATTAATCATATTAAACGGAAGCTAATTAGATAATTTTTGAACTCAAGTAATTTAAAACTGAACTATTCAGGCGCTTGCTCGGAAAACCGGCAGTAAAACATGATGTTCAACTATAAAAATAGAAACAAGTTAAAGCAACTTAAACCTTATTCTGATATCATAAAGCTCATTTTTATAAGCCGCTAAGAACCATTCAGTACATACAAAGGTACCACGTAGTTTAGTACCGGTTGGCTTTGTACCAATTTAACAATTCAACGTCACGTGCCTAGACTGTCTAGCTGGCGCTAAGCAAGTTATACTAAGTTGGTTATAGAAAAACTCGGGAGTCGAGTTGAGCTATGACATTTACGTACGCTACGTGCGCGATCGATAATTTCACCACGTCGAAAAGTCGGTGCGACGACTAGTGAAAATATAATATATATAAATATTATGGATAATCTATTCAGCACTATCTAGTCCCAAATTATTATCGAAACCAGGTGGCTGATATTATATACCTACATGTACACATTTTGTAAATTCATACGAGTACTTAATAGGTATTGTTGACACGCCTGGGCATTCCAACGTTTCCTACCCTTTAAATAAAAGTAAATTAATCAAAAATTATAATACATATTCAAATATATTACAACATTAAGTGAACAATGTGCACTGTACACTGTACAATGTAAAATCCAGACAGAGAACAAACATCTGCGTTCACCACACAAATATTTTTTCTCGGTGGGGATCGAATACACGACCTACGGCGTGGAAGACAGAGCTACTACCAACTGAGCTGAGAGGCCAATCGAGGTTATAAATGGGTAGTGTTCAAAAATAGATTTTTGTTTATCAAAGTCAAAGTTAAAAATATATTCAGTAGTATAACAAGGATCACTTTGAAACGTCATAAAGCTGAGTCTAGGGCCGAGATTCATAGACGTGACTTTGCTTTACAGCAAAGGAGTCTTCGCAAAGTAAGCTTTGTTTATCGAAGTTTACCTTCAACATTTTGAATAAAGAAGAGCTTGACTGAACTAACAAATATATTTTTGGTTGAAAGTTGAACTTTCCATCAAAGTAAAGTCAAAGTTCGGTCTATGAATCTCAGCCTAGGTGCCATTTCCACGTAACCAAGCCTAGAAGAACAGGCAACAAACTACGGCTTGGTTCCCCTACGGTTTTATGTATGATCCTTTTACAACTAAAATATAATAATAATAGTAGTAAATAGCATATCTATCTCTCTGAGACCAAATTAATACAAATACAACACTAACAACTGAGCTGAGAGGCCAGTCAAGATAAAGAAAATGCTTGTGGTTATTTCACGGACTGCAGAAAAGGCTTCCAGCCATTATCTCTTGGAATTACGTGTCCCAACCATTGATTCTTCGATCTCGCCGAGAGTTTTTCAATTGAGACTACTTCACTTTAGAATAAAACGTTCCGCCTCTTCTTTTGTGAGCAAATTGCTTGTTTAACCGTCAATTTATTTGTAGATTGTTTAACTACAATGCCTTTCTGTACCGTTTAATTTCTATGAGAGCCTTATAATAATGATATAATATTAGACTAAGGTACAGGCTATAGCGTCCCGTAAGTAGAGGCATGAGTAAACACCACTTGCCAACCTGATGTTATGAAATCGTACGTCACGTAATATTTATGTTTTGTCTGGGCGTTATTTTGTTGTAATTAAATACTTTGTTCTCGATGGGGATCGAACCCAGGCCCTCCAGCACAGAAGGCAGAGCTACTACTAACTGAGCTATGAGGGCAGGCAATCATGAAAATGCTAAAGCCTATTCATGAATAAATTGGCATTTTCACTCAATTATTGCAGACGTAGTTTAAATTCATTCTGATTGAAAGTTATTTTTAGTCTTATATTGCTAAATTACACTATTCAATTGGTGTTTTTCTTTGTGTAAAATATGCTTCTTCGTTTGTTTATAAAAATACTTTTACTGGGATTAACAACGTAAAAAACAACCTCGCAATGTTTATAAGTAAACGGTTATCATTTGTTATGGTTGCAGCTTTGCAAGATAATATTGAAATAGTTGCGAATGTTCCGACAAGGCTCGCTTTACTACGATAACGATCTGAAAACGACACGATAGCAGTATTTTTCTTATTTGTGCCAGACAGTCGGCTACAAAGACGTTTTTCTGATTTACCGCTAGTATCTAAAAATAGCCCATAAAATAAGTTATCCTAACCAAGCTAAGACATAGAGACCGTGCTCATCCACACATTTTGGATCCATGGGTTTCTCGTACAGCTCGCTTCTCGAGATCGTTTCTTCCTCATACCCATAAACTGTGGAATGAGCTACCACCAGAGGTGTTCCCTCTTAATTACAACATGAATAGCTTCAAGAAAAACGTTAAAAAATTCCTTCAGGGTAGGCAACGCAACGACAGCACCCTTGGTGTTGTTGGTGTCTATGGGCGACGGTGACCGCTTACCATCAGGTGGGCCGTAAGCTCGTTTGTCTAACTTTTACATAAAAAAAAAAAAAAGCTTTCTTGATCCTGTTCTTGATTTTTAGCTCTTACTTTTACTCTACTAAGCTACCTACCTTACTAAGTTTGCTCACATAATGTAGATTCGAATTGGTTAATGAATAGAATACATGGAATAACAATAAATAATATTGTAAATGTGTGTAGAAGAATAAATAATTAAACATAAACAATATAATTCGTCTTTTTAGATGATACAAAAATAAGCTTAAATGTTATTCAACATGAATAACATTTAAGCTTATTTTTGATGCTGACTATTCAAAATCTAATTCAGTTGTGCATTATTTGTAAAAACAAATCACGCTGTTTTGAGTGAGGTTTTAACTCTGCTTTCTATTAACATTTTTTTCTGCATTCCGAATGATTTTCATATTATTATCCTCTCATAGTATTTTCACATTAGCTGTTTACACAATGTTTGCGACATTTCACGAGTGCAATGAACCGTGTTAGCCTACAGGCTTACTGTTTGTAATTAAACTTCATTGAGCGTTCCAAAAATATTTTGTAGCATTTTATTTTATAATATGGTGAAATATCAATTTGTGGAAATCTGTTATCTCTGCCTACCCCATAGGAATGAGACATAATTTTATGATACTGACTCCCCTAAAAACGATGTATGTACTTAAACTAAACCACGTATATGCAAAAAATATATTGCGTATTGAGTATGAAAAAAAACCTGATTCTAGCTGCAACCATAGAAAACAATAATAACCCCATTTGAAAATATAAAAAAGTGAAATAAAACCTTTACAAAATAGATTCCCAATCTGTAACATGTAACTGACAATACACTAAATGATTTTTGATTTTTTTTCTACTTTTTTGTAAAAATCTTAATGCGGTTTACAGAATATATCTACTCGCCAAGTTTTATCAGTCTAGCTCTTAGGGTGTGTCCACATCTGGCGAATGTGCCGCGAATGCGCAGCTCGCGAGCCGTTTGCGAGCTGCCCGCGAGCTGCGCGCGTGTAGTCACGGCAATAGTGTGGTGCGCCTCTTTAGCGCAATTCATGCAAGGCTCGTATAAGGCGCGCGCACGGCGCGCGATCTGCGCGCATTCAATACTACAGTTCCGTACTGAGCCAGAAGGCTCAATACTTTCGAAGATGGCGCTGATCGCGTACGGCGCTTAGGTCGCGCGCGAACTGCGCACGAGCGGTGCAGGAGCGGCCCACGAACAAAATTGCTCACGCGCAGCTCGCGGGCAGGTCGCAAACTACTTTATTTACATGTTATGTTTATTTACATACAGTATTATTTAAACACAATGTTTACTTTAATCTTAAAAATTAACATACATACACTTAACACACCCAAATTATCATAATTATCTGTTGCACTCTCAACTAGCGTAAGCACATACGTTGGTTACTAATTGGACGAAAGAGGCTAACTACCCGCAACACAGGTTCTCCTAGGGTGGGAGTTAGCGTACTTACGCATTAAATTCTGTGCAACTTATCATTTTTAGTTTATAAGTACCTGTTTGTTAAATGTAGTAAGTAGCAGCTTTGTAATATTTATGTATTGTTACCAAATAAATAAATCTTAAATCTTAAATCTTAAACGGCTCGCGAGCTGCGCATTCGCGGCACATTCGCCAGATGTGGACACACCCTTATAGTTTCGGAGAAAAATGTCTGTGACATACGAACGGACAGACAGACATGACGAATCTATAAAGGTTCCGTTTTTGCCATTTGGCTACGGAACCCTAAAAAGCCGAAGACTTCAGTAGTGCATCTAAGGCGAGTTATATGTGTTTGACTAGCTTCTCAGCTCTTACATATTTTTTATTTATTTTATCGGCAGACTAATATAAATTGACGATGATTATTAACCGAATCATATTCTAAGATCCCGCGATAGAAAGACCTTCACCGAGCTGGTTATTTAATAAAACGTATTTTATATTTAATTAAACATGCCAATAAATATAATAATATTCTATATGGGGTGCCTATCAAATTTCAGTCCAGGATAATTATGAATAATTAATAATTAAAAAAAAAAAAACTTTCCACTGGTTTGTTTATTAAACAAATTCTATACCAATCGAAAGTATAGACCCCAGTATTTTTATTCAATAAACATACCGGTGCAAAATGCTAGTATCGATTTACCGGTTTATAACTGGCTATTCGAGAGTTGTGACCGGAAAAAAATAGGCAACCTAACGTTTGCATATTCTATGGGGTTTATACTTTTGATTGGTATAGAATTTGTCTTATAAACAAACCGGTGGAAAGTTAAAAAAACATTTTTTTTTAATTATTAATTAATCATATCCTGGACTGAAATTTGATAGGCAACCCATATACCTAGATTATATTTATTGGCATGTTTAATTAAATATAAAATAAGTTTCATTAAATAACCAGCTCAGTGAAGGTCTTTCTATAGCGGGATCCTATACTATACAAATTTTAACAAAAGAATCATAGTGTGTATTTGTGTATGCGTGCAGAAGTAAACCTCCTTGTGAAGGGCTCGCCCGGGGAAATACTACCATCATGCCTATATCTGCCGTGAAGCAGCATTGCTGTGTTTCGTTGTGGGTGCCGGTAAAATTACCATTTATATATTATTGTATGCCTCAAGTTGATAGACGCAGGGCGGTGCATTGTAGGGCACGTTCCTGACGTGCGTGACCTACGACGCAATGCTTTGATAGATACGATGGTTACCACTTACCAGCAGGGCCATATGCTTATTCCATTAGCTATAGTTGCATAAAAATTGAAACAATCCTGAAGCAATAACAAACCACGATTTATTTACGACGGCAACGTCCGAAGAAATAAAAATAAATAAAAGCCAAGCAGGCCTTCGTCTTTTCTTAGCAATTTCCGTCGACTGAGATAGAAGAACCCGAAGGCAGGGACACGTGAAATCACAAGCTAACCCGCTATATCTACGCGACTCGACAGTCTGATTTACTGGCTTAATCGAACCAGGGGTAAGGCTTTATTACTCGCCTCCTTCGAGACCGAATTCCGGCATCCAGATCGACGATAACTGAATGTCCGCAAACGAAGAACGAATTACCAGTTTGGCATAATTTTCAGCTGCTAATTTTCAACCTAATACAACCTATGCAGGTGTCTCTGGGTGTCAATGACTGCTTTCTATTAGGTGATTTGTTTGCTTGTCTGCCAGTCTTGCATAAAAAAATACTGTGAGTATTTTTGTACCAAAATATGGAAGCTACGGAAGATAGGTTGTTACATGCAGTCAAACATTCAAGAAAAATATTTTTTTTAACCATCTCAAATTATAAATTGTCTATAAACCAATGTATTATTACCGGCCTATCAGTTCAGTTTGCAGTAGTTCTACTTTCTGCGCCGTATTAGGTCGTGGTTTCGATCCCCACTGAGAACAAATATGTTTTTCTCTGTTATATTGTATTCTATGTATGTATCCATAGTACAAGCTCTGCTTCGTTTGGGGCTAAAATAGTGTTGTGTGGTTTTTACGCAATATTTATTTATTACGGTTACTGAATCTAAGCCCTAGAGATGTACATCAATGCTGTTATTATAGCACCATGGCTTCACAATATTACCTAATTAAACCTATAATGGCAGGCGAAATTGTTTGAACAATAAGCTGCGTGTAATTAATTTCTAAGCACATATTGATGCTCAAAGACTGGCATAGTACGTGATTTAATTATACCGAACTCACCTATTTTGTTTTAATTAATGTTATACGAGTATGATGAGTTTAGATAATTACTTCCTTAGGGTTCGAATCCTGTATAAAAGCATAAGTTGGACATTATTTTTCTTCTTCTTCTTAATTAAGAGCAACAGCAGTATTTAATTTGAGGGCAATCTCCTTGACCTCCTTATGACAGATTTTAGATGTGCCAGCGATCTTTATTTATTTATTTAACTCTTTATTGCACAAAACTTAATGCTATGTACAAAAGGTGGGCTTAATGCCCACCTAATCTTTAATTATTATTATTAATCTTTGCTTTTATTTGGCTCATGTAGCTATCCTTGGTTCTCTTTCTTTTTACCTTTCCTTCGATGATACTTCTGATAAAGCTGTCATGTCTTACAAGATGACCAATCATCTTTCCCTTTCTCTTCTCAGCAACTTCTATGAGGGCTCTTTCCTCGTCGACTCTATTTAATAACAAAAAAGTTTTCTAAATTTTTTATTATATTAGTTTACTCTTGACAGGCAATACAAAAAACTGACGTCACGCGCTCAGTTGGTAGTAGCCGTGCCTTCTGCGCCGTAGGCCGTAGGTTCTATATCCACTGTAAAAAAAAAACTGTGTGTAAATGTTTGTTTTCCCTCTCTGTTGAATTCTATGTATTTACAAAAAAATATATAAGTATTATATCGCTATCTAGTTCCCATTGTACAAGCTCTGCTTAGTTTGGGGTTAGATAGTGCTGTGTAGATTGTCCATAATATATAAGATAACTTTGTATCATAAGATTTGTGTAGTCTCGATTTTTCGTTGGTGCATTGTCAAAATAGACTCTACTCCGTTATAACGCTACGCCTGTAGCGCTTTACTACGGCAGTGCTACGTTGTAGTTGCTACGAAGACGAACGAAGAACAGTCGTAACGAGCCATCACCAAAAATATGTAGGCAAACTGAATCTCATCCCACTAAATATTATAAATGGGAAAGTTTGGATGGATGGATGGATGTTTGTTACTAAATCACGCCAGAATAGCTTTACGGATCAGGATAATATTTGGCACAGAGATAGATTATAGTCTGGAATAGCACATAGGCTACTTTTTATTCCGTTAAAATGTATGGTTTCCGTGGGATGAATTTGTTTTTAATCTACATACATGAAAGAAGGTCATTTTAGTTATAAATATTTATAACTCAAGAACGGCGGAACCGATTTGGCTGAAAATTAGTGGGGAGGTAGCTTAAAACTAGGAAACAGATAAGAGGATTAAGAGGGTATAAAGTTCTAATAAAATCCTTTGAATTCATATTTCTCCAACTGCATCAAGATGGTTTGTACTAAGGTTCTTCATTGATATTTGACACCAGGCTTTCTCAAACTCGAGGTAGCCCAAGGGTATTAATTTCCAAGACTAAGCGCAAACATCCATTGCGGTTTCCAGGTACACGATATTAATCAGTGAACGTGAATGGTGCTTTGTATAGGTAGATATGTATATCTAGCGGTGTGAAGCTACAAATCGAGATCAATAATCGCCCACGTTAGTTCTATTTACATTTTATGCGTAGGTTGGGCTATGATAGAGATGTATTATACAAAGTGTGTGGTAAGTTTGAGCTTTTTGTAGAAATTTCATCTGGAGAATTACTAGTCTATTTTTAACGGCAAAAATTTAATAACACGCACCGCAGTTTGCCTTACTCCCAAGTACCATGCAATGATAAAAATATTTTCGAAAATGTATTTATTTTATAAAGTTCGAGAGCATTGGTTGCTTAGTGGTCGGCCCCGCCTTCCGATCCTAAGGTTTTGGGTTCAAATGAAGTCATGTACCAATGAGTTTTTATGTCCAAAAATGTATGTGCATTGCATTATGCCAGTAGCTATTCCCAAACGGTAAAGGAACACATCGTGAGGAAACCGGAATGTTGTAGAATCTTAAAAAAAAACGAAAAACATATGTCGAGTACGCGAAAGAAGCCTCTCTGAGGCGCACTTGAAATCCTTTCACCACACTGGTTAGAAAGAACCAGAGACATAAGAAGAAGAAGATTTTTTGAATCAAGCGAAAGTTTCCAATTCGTTTGGGTTCAATGGACTCACCTTGTTAGGTGAGTCCATTGAACCATCCAACCAACCAAACAACATTTTGTTTGAAAGTTCTAAGATACAACAGGAAAAAGATACAGACATTTTTTTGTTTTTTAAATTGAATAGCGGATTTAGGCTAATGTTTTTCTTGATAACCATGCGTATTTTTATACTCGAACTAATATTGGTAAACCAGTTTGAACAAATGCAACGTTGATTCTTTTCATTTGGCAAAACTCCCATGCAAAGTGCCAAGAACGTTATCATTTCGCCTTTTTATAGTGTAAACGTAACTTTACGTTAGTACAGTTGGCTGCAATGTAATGTACACATTTTAATATTCCATGATTGTGTATCGCAGCATTGCCAATGAAATTTTCAGGACAAATTCTTCGATTCAATCCAAACCTAGTGCTATGGTCACTCCAGTGGTGTCAAATTGGTTGAAATTTGATATATGGAAATGTCTATACAGTAATGATGGTCGGTAGTCGAAGCTCGAAACTCGAAGCTCGATGCTCGATGCTCGATGCTCGATGCTCGATGCTCGATGCTCGATGCTCGATGCTCGATGCTCAATGCTCGATGCTCGATGCTCGATGCTCGATGCTCGATGCTCGATGCTCAATGCTCGATGCTCGATGCTCAAACCTCGATGCTCGATGCTCGATGCTCGATGCTCGATGCTCGATGCTCGATGCTCGATGCTCGATGCTCGATGCTCGATGCTCGATGCTCGATGCTCGATGCTCGATGCTCGATGCTCGATGCTCGATGCTCGATGCTCGATGCTCGATGCTCGATGCTCGATGCTCGATGCTCGATGCTCGATGCTCGATGCTCGATGCTCGATGCTCGATGCTCGATGCTCGATGCTCGATGTTTTAGGAGGGTTTTGCATTAGAGGACTTGCGTTTGTTGATTTTTCATCATTTTCAATGCGTGTATATAACTAGTGTGGCCATGGCTACGCAAGATGTTAAGTAACGGCGGAAAGTACACCATTCTTGTCAGATAACGACTGTGAGCGAAGTCAAACATGGCTGACGTGGTGCGAATGCTTCCTGTACACTCGAAAGCCGGAACCACACCGGAACAACACTTACCGCGCCACAAATCACTCTGTCGCTTCTGTTTTACATTATTTTACTTGATTTTTTGTTTAGCAGGCTACCACAGTAAACTACGTAATTTAAGCGTAAAAATATCGTTGAAGGTTTTATTCTCAGGTCTTCCATAACTCATTCTTAGTTCATCCTTATTCCATCTTTAGTTTTTCGTAATTACTCCCATAGTTGATCTTTCGGTTCATTGAGTCGATTTCCAATTTTTCCACATTGCTCCTATAAAACATGTCATCAAAATCGGTTCAGCATAAGACCTAAAACGTGGCACTGGCCACAAAGTTGGTTCCTAAGTTTTATAAACTTAACTTCACATTTTGCTACCAATGATCAAATCAATAATGTATTTTTTTTCTTTATCTCTACTAATGTTGAACTCGCTTATCTCGGGAACCGCTAGTCCGAATTGACAAATTATTTATGTATTGGATAGTCCAATAGGTAGAAACAACTTATTTGCTAAAATACTGTTAAATACCAAATTCATGAGGCTTTTCATGAAAATACTTTTTCATTACTCATACTCTGAAAGTAGGTCTGAAGTTGCCTGAGGGGCCTAATTGAAAGTAAAACTTTCAGCCCTAGGGAGAATCGCTTTCTACTGACAGCTGTCAAATTATAAAAAAAAACAAGTTCTATTTTATTCAACCATGTTCCAACTTTCTAAAGTCTTTCTAACTGCAAGGAGGTTGTTCAACCAAATTCCAACTTTTTATTCAGCAAGTAGGTTGGAAACCCATTACAACGGTAAGAAGTTTAAAAAGTCTAATTAGAGCGCAATGTAATATTTAAATTTAAATAACATAGAGATAGTATTAAATAAATAATATATCTTCTAAATTACTTGATTAGTGTATAGCTTCAACTATTTATTTAAAATAACATAGATTTAAATTATGAAAATGAATATAATGGCTGAATAATGCTGGCGAGCCGAAGCCGAAGGCCCGCCAGAGAAAAAGAAAAAAAAAACCGGGAAGGCGGCAATTCAATCTTCATTTTCACTAATTTTTCTTTCATGTTTTTATTTTTACTTACTTGTATTCGTAATGAAAAGCACAGTGATTACCTCGGGTGAAAGTCTTTTGAGTCCCTCAAGCTCCATTGGCGCCCTCGCTAAGGCTCTGGCGCCAAACCCGTCTCGGGACTCAAAAAACGTGACTTTCAACACTCAGGTAACAATGTACTATTATTTGCCTGTCCTCATCTTTACCTACCTACATAGGTATCTAAGTTCAAGCCAACGCCAGCCCCATAGGATTACACTGTCAGGTTCACCTTCAAGTTATTATCGTATCGCAAATTGCTAAAGCTTAAATCCACGGAGACTTGTAACTTAAATTATCGTACCGTTTAAATAATTTACACTTGTGAAAACTAAGTTCCCGTTCGCATGTCGTATAAAGTACGATTTTATCGCATTTTAGCTATCGTCTTCAAAAGAGCGGCGTTGTATTTGTCTGACCGTTATTATGAATAAGTAATGCATTTTAATTTACAGACATCCATAGGAAAGACGATGAGTAGCCTCAATTTATCTGTAGGTATGTAAACCTAATCGGTTTTGGACGGTTTGTACTTTTAAAAAAACTCTAAAATACCACGTTTTTAATAAATAGTTTAATCGTCATCAGCCTGAAGAAGTTCACTGCTGGACATAGGCCTCCCCTACACATTTTTATAATAATATGCAAACTTCAAAGAATTTAATAAATGATGCATACCTACATGCAAACCGAGAGAGAATTTGACCACTGTGGGTCGATGACAATTAGGTCCAACTGGTTCATATTACGACCGCCATGACAAATTCACCAATGTTTAGAAGCCTGGCTTTCCACAACAACTGTATTTGGTGGGCGGTACTCAGGTGTAAAGAATTTAAGTTCAGTGCGCAGTGAAGTGGGAGTGCCCTGTTCTCATATATTATCTTGAAGGCGCTTTGATAAAGCCTTACAATGCGCCTTGAGGGAACATAGTTTTTAATATATAATTAGCTGAAAGTTCTTTATTGCCTTGCCTTCGTAAATTGAAACATGCTCGTTTTTACCATTTATTTAGACTTTACGTAGCGGTCTAGTGAAACGAGTGTTACGTGTCAATTCTTTTTATTTTTTTAAGATTTGTTGTTCTGTTGTTGAGTCATTATTCAATTCAATTAATTTATTGCCAAATTTATGTATTGTACTGTAGTATTAATACCAAACGGTGCGGTGAAGGAAAAAATCGTGAGGGAACTGGCTTCTAAGGATCGCTTTTTAGGTTCTACTAAAAAGTTCGAAAACATGTGTGATAGTTTCAAAAGTTATATTTGTCAAGTGCACGAAAGGAACCTTTTTTATTCAATTAGATAATGGATTTGCATATGGCCCACCTGATGTTAAGTGGTAACCATCGCCTATAACAAAGCATTTCCTTGTAGGTCACGCACGTCAGGAACGTGCCCTACAATGCACTTGCCTGCGTCTATCAACTTGAGGCATATTACATTTACCAAAACAAGGTATATTACATTTACCAAAACAAACTGCCGCACGTGAGATGATTAAGTTTCTACTACAAATTGCACCTTAAACCAAAGCAATCCTATTCTATAGCACCTATCAGTGTTGACAGAACAATCTCATTAAGCCTACAATAGTGTACAGAGGCTATAAATCAAGTCATTGTGCTCCAGCGGTTTGTATGACGTCACGGCATTGTGTCCTCAATTATGACGTATGGTGACGTTTCCTGAGCCCTTTGTGTAAGTTTATATATGAGGAAGGAAACAAGAGGCTCCTTAGGTCGAATAGTAAAGCATTGCCCCATCGCAGAACGCTTAGATGTGCAACTAAGTTCGTTCTGCGGTAGCGATCATTGAAACGCTGTCAAATATCTAACTGGCCTCTCAGCTCAGTTGGTACTAGCTCTGCCTTTTGCGCCGTAGCAGGTTCGATCCCCACTGAGAACAAATATTTGTGTGGTGAACGCAAATGTTTGTTCTCTGTCTGGGTGTTCCTTCAAACTAGCTCTAGTTTCTATATGGATAAAATAATGCACTATTAATAATTAGTTAAAACTCACAAACCTTTCATTTCGTAAAAGTCAATTAAATGGCCCAACACGAAAAAGTTTCACTTCAGGCATTAGAATAAAATTATGTGCTGATTTATTCAGTAAGCAATTTGTGAGTTCACTGAAAACTTGTTTGGAAAAGTGAAACAAGCTTCTGTCTTTTTGCTGTCAAATTTGAGCAAATAACAAGACAAGGCAAGAGTCACTTGCGCGTCAATTTAATCTCGACCATGAGTTTGTTTATTTTCTGTAATTTTGGGAAGTCACATAGCTTTTTCATTTTAATTATTTTTCTGGTGTTATTTTGAGTTTGTCGTGTAATTTTGGTGGTATTTTTATCAACAATACTTAAGGTCTTAGCACAAAGTGTAAGCAGTTGGATTGAAAGTGTAATATGTGTGTAAAGTGTATAATATGTGATATCCTGATTTGAACAAAAATGTTTCTGATGGTTTTTAAGAAAGCCGCCACCATTTTCTTCACCCAATGACGACTGATAGGTCTTTTGACTGACTTGACTAAAAATTATTTTATTTTTGTAATAATTCTTGACCTCCTTGACATTAACAAAATGGTCCGTATCTTAGGTCCGAATGGACTGAGTCTGTTAATTAAGAAAAAGAAGAAGAATTTATTTATTTTTGGAGAGAGCATTGATCAATTTATTGCAGGTGTATGCTTATTACTGTTTAGTAACTATATCGCCCTAATGATGTATATTTTCAGATAATTATACAAACTAGAAAATTGTTTTTGGCTGAAAAACAGTCAGAGAAATGATGATGGTGAAAGATGCTTGGTTTAAAATGTGTAAAAATGATGACTTTTTGAGTAGGTATCTAAATTTAAAAAAATATCGAAAAGTAGTTTAAGTTTGCAAAAGATTTTGTAAAATCTCTGAACCAGCATATTGAATAGCGAAAATTCATATTTAAAATAAAGAGATACGTAGCATATATCATATACGCTTATTATTTTCACAGACTTGGAAATAACATTGCGTTTTCAGAAATGTTTGAAACAATAATGCTCATAAATCATTTTGCATTTTGAGATATAATAATGCAGACAGCGTGAAATAGACTAGAGGGAAAATATTACAGAGCGTCTGCATAAATTATGTACTACACAAGTATGAACCGATGTCACAGCATAGATTCGAATAGTATAATATTGTTCATTCATAACAAAGCTGTTATTAAGGCTAAAAGAAACAGATGGCTTTATGTAAAAGAAGATGGCTTTATCTTTACTATCATTGTTGTGTGGCATAAAAATAAATAACTTTTGATTTGATTTGATTTGAAAAGAGAAGCCGTATTCTAGTTGCTAACTACCAAGATAATATTGATATCTTTCAACTTGTTCAGTAGGAGTTATCTGCTAAAATTATAGACGAGTCGGCTTCATCTGCTCGTTTTACATTATGAACGAATTATCTCACGCCAAAAAGTAATGGGACTGGACTCTCAGCTCAGTTGGTAGTAGCTCTGCCTTCTGCGCCGTAGGTCGGGTTCGAACCCCACGGAGAATAAATATTTGTGCGTACAGGATGTTTGTTCTCTGTCTGGGTGTTATATTGTATTCTAAGTTTACAAAATAAACATGTGCATAGGTATTATATCAGCCATCTGGTTCCCATGGTACAAGCTCTGCTTAGTTTGGAGCTAGATAGTGTTGTGTGGATTGTCCACAATATTATTTATTTATTTAATGATAGTACACAAGGATACGCATCAGACTATACACTGCTAGCTCTTATGTCCTTGCAGTAAGCGTCATTTTTCTTTGTTTTTAGGTAACTTGAGCTGTATCCCACAGTACCATGCTCTCTATAGTTTTGTCACTTCCATGAATAGACCAAATGGCGCCGTCTGTGATCCAACTACCGGGTGATTTATGCATTTCATTAAGACTTCTAGTGCTTTCTTCGTCTTTTTACACCAACTAAATGGAGGTAACGAGCATCTTGCTTTAATAATGAAAACGCCGAGAAAAATTAAAGGCTGCTGAGAGAATGGAATTGAAATTGATACCGCAAACTTTTTCATCTGCAAGCGAATGGCTGGAGGTGATATAACCAAGTAGATCTGCCGCTACGTCGAGAATGAAAATGGCTACCAGCAGATATTTCCATTTCAATTTGCCTCTCATTCGATGCCGTCTTTTCCTTGTTTTAACTCCAGTGAAAAAACCTGGAAATTAATAGTGGCATCACTAACAAAATGGAAACTAATGATACGACTCTAAGCGCCATTTTGGTGTAAACACAATTGAAAAAGTTATTTCCCTTTAACCAACAAAGGCAGCTGTTGGAATAAAAGAAAAGTGAAAAATAATTCCTCATAATTACAGTTTCATAATTCTTTTGTGGCTTTATCATTTGTCCGACCTTTTGTTATTTCAATTTCTATTGACGAACCTTTTCTGAATTGCCATAATGAATACACCATTTCCGTAAAGATGGTGCTTTATCTAAAATAATTTTTAAACCGTTCGCTTATACAATTTTTACTTTGTAGATCCAAATGACAATTTAAGCCGCTTATGGTCTAAAATTTAAGGAAACTCCAAACTTTTATGGTGCGTTAGTAAACAGGCCTTTGCATCTACTGTAGATGATTTATATAGCGTCAAGGGCAACTAGTTATCACTCCCAAAACATATTTTTATGTTAGCTCATTACGTTATTAACTTTGAAGATCCGCCTTGAGCAATATATCTGTAAACTGAAGTTCCAATTTCAATGAGATCTTATGCGGAAAAGAACGCTAAATACGCGATATTTTTACATTCAAGCTAAGTATAAAGTAAGCTTTGTTTATCGAAGTTTTCTATCAATATTTTGAATAAAGAAGAGCTTGACAGAACTATGAAATATAATTTTGGTTGAAAGTTGAACTTTCCATCAAAGTAAAGTCAAAGTTCGGTCTATGAATCTCGGCCTAAGTATTCAAATAACTGAGATATTTTATAAATTTTCTTGAACTTTTCCTTACATTTTCAATTCAATGATATAGCATTTATGCAATAGAAAATAAATTTGATTTACAAATTGAAGCATTTTTTCTGCTCAAACTCTGTCACGTAATAAGGCCGGTGGGTAATCAACGTAAATTGAGAGACGAAGCTAATCTCATGATACTGGCGACAATTTGGCGGAGGCGCGATGACTCTCTTTCCGAAAGAGAAAAAAATGTTTCTCGGCTGCGAAATATTTTTTATAATGTGGATTATTGGAATTGGCCAGAATATAAAATTGTCACGTAGTTATTTATAAGTACTTGTAGTGCCAGTGCTACCTTTTTACGTAAAGCAAAAGAATATTATATTTACAAGAGAAGTATAAAATGAATGCAGAGTAATAGAAGATCAAACAAAACTTGATTATAAAAAAATCCGCTTTGGTATTGGGAAAATAAAAATATTTGGCAATAATATATAAATAAGTAAGTTCTTTCAATTTTTAAGCTACTGCATTACAGAAAAACTGCATAATTATCAGAAAACCACAGTTACTTCACGCGTTTCACCTTTGATTTTTTCCACCTTCGTGAAGCCGGGGCGATTTGCTAGTATAGGATAAGGATTATTTTGACAGGCGGCGGAAAAGTTGTGACGTTTCAAATCATAATTTCGATGTTCACTTGTTACAAGGGTCACGTGTTATTGGTTCAATGCAAAACGGTAGTGAAATTGGTACAGTTAGGAAATAAGTTGAGCTCTGATAAACTACCCTCATGTGTGTCGCAATAGCGAATTTAACTGACTGTAGGGACATACTCCGTCTGTTTTTTTATTTAACTTTTGAAAATGCTACACTTAAGAAGCTCCACAGTAATTTTTCTTTTTTTTACACAACTAGCTGATAGAGCAAGCTTATGATTATGACCCACCTGATGTTAAGTGGTAACCATCGCCTATAACAAAGAATTGCCTCGTAAGTCACGCATGTCAGGAACGTGCTCTACGATGTACTGCCCTGCGTCCCTCAACTTATTTACAAGATATCAAAAACAATGAAAATAATACATCATGGACGCTGACAATAGTGAAGTGACATGCTTTTTAGGTTGTTGCGTAACGGTTTTTAATTTGTAATTACGGTAGGTACATAAAAATTAATTGAATAGGAATGAAAAGTTGGCTCTTTGTGTAAATCTATACCACGCAGCTACTACTACTTAATAGACAAAAGATCAAACGTTTATGAAAGAAATAACGACATTGGTAACAATTTTTGACCTCGCTTGAGCTCATATTTTAGGCTGATGCCCTATTTAAAGTGAGGAATGGCCATGTTGCTTCTCAAAATTAATATCGGTAAGGTCGTGGCCAAAATATGTTTTATGGTTTTGGGTCGTATTTGAATGGCCTGTATTTTCAATTTAATGGCTGGTCAAAATTACGTATGGGAAATACAGATAAACAGGGAGAACCCATATAAGACTGGCATACCTACCTAAGTACTTGCACCTCGGGTACCTTTTTTATGTTCAGATTTTTAAATTTTATTACCAGAATACTAAGACGAGAGAATGACCTAGCATGAGTTCTTCTGAGTTTGTGAGATAGAACATGTTGAAGAGTAAAACTAAATGACTTATGTAGGTACTATTAGTTTAGTAAAGGTGTCCATTCGAATGTTGTGATTTATAATTATAATATAAGTCATCATAAATAATTAAATATTGTGGGCAATCCACACAAGACTAATCTTGCCCAAACCCTTGCAGAACTTATACTAGTATAATGTATTCAGAGATACTGGATACCAATTTTTTTGGAAATAAGTATATAATTATACTTAAAATACAATACAACACCCAGACAGAGAACAAATATCTGCGTACGCCACACAATTTTTTTGGTAGGGATCGAACCCACGCCCTCTAGCGTAGAAGGTAGAGCTTCCAAATCAATTGAGCTTACCATCTTACCCAACTACGTCTGACATCATTTTTGTAAAAAAATGGAGCAGTAAAAAAGTATTTTTTGATCCCACCAGCTCGAAAAGTTTGTTTTTGCTGTTCAATATCTGACTGCAAAAGCCGTTTTTATCCGCTAGAGGATAAAGTAAATTTGAATTTGGAATATCGTGTTCACTAAGTTTGTGAATACACAACCTATTTGCTTCTACCTCCATGGTGCCCAATTTATCATACAACCTTATTTAATTTGTTATAAACTCGCACTTGTAACCTTCTTGGTGTATTTGTGAATTCAAAACATCATTAAACGTATTTACTTCTACCTGCATGGTGCCGAATTTATCATGCAACCTTTTTTATTATTTTAAAACTCATACTCGGAACCTTCTTGGTGTGTTACTTTTAGCCGCGCCATGTTCTTTTTTGCATTTAGCCATTTCCTCGCTGAGGTGGGATGAAAAGTTACGTGTTGCACTCGAGTGCAAAGATTTTTCACCTTGTGCTCTTTTAATTCCTTCGCCAACGCTTAGGATTCTAACTTTAAAGCCACTCGCTCCGCTCGTTGTAGAATATTAGAATCCTTCGCTTGCAAAATTGCGCACATCAAAATTGAGCACGCGGTTAAAAAGCAGCTTTGCACTCTTGTATAACAAATAACTATTGTTCAGTGGACGGTTGTTTAAATTCAACATTTACTTACGAGTGAGAAAAAGTATGCATTATTTATGCGTTCTCAGTGTGTGTGGAGTGCCCATCAATGTAGTAAATAGGTACCAACTGGTTGTATTTTTTTATTACTAGGCCTCACAAATCGAATCCCAAACTCAATGTAGGTACTTAGGAGCTAAATGAAATATTATGGTAATGCCCAGTCATAAATAAAACCATTTATGAATTCAAAGTAAAGCAAAAAATATGTTAAGATATCGAGACTGGCAACAAAACAAGAGTTATTATTCTTTTTCCATTTATTGAATAGACGATAAAGATACAAAGGCTGTTAGGCATAAATATTGCTTAGGTTATCGCCTGAAAGATCTACGGTAGGCGGTAAGGGTTCCCGCCTACGTCACATCAGGCTTTTAATGGTATAAAAGTTAAAAGAAATACAATTTCATAGGAACAATAAGGTTAGGTACTTTTGTATTGCCTACGTCTCACTAAGTTGGGGCACCACACTGGAATATCGCTGCTATATTTTTTATTTTGTAAAATAATCATAGATACTTAAAACCGGTCGGATCCGCAAGCCATGGTTTGCAGCTTGACGTTTCAAGTGCTCTTTGTGTTAAACGATCTGAAATAAACGATTTTGGCTTTATGTAGAGATTAAACTTGTTAGAAAAAACAGGTATAACATTGTTAGGTACTTGTATATTTTTTGTCATGTGTTTTTGTTTTTTTGTTGACCTAAAAACTATCCTACTGTTGGGCTAAAGTTTCCCCATTTTTTTCCACTCCCTTAGATCTTCTGTCAACTCTACCCATTATCATTTTACGCATGGTAATCCTTCCTAGTTCAAAAAAGTTTAGTTTTTTCATTTTCTACTGGCGGTGGAAACATAGTCCTTTTGCCAAGTCACAGCAGAAAGACCATGGCGTTGTCAGAGTGAATTTTTTCACACCAGTACTATTATTTGTCTGTGGTAGAATAGCTCTCCTGACAGTTATTGCCAGTTTTTATGCGTGAACTTTAGACGGAATTCTATTTACTGGCAACATTGTCGACTATAATGTGAAATGTTGCATGTAAATCGGAGGAACCCAACGAAAACGAGGTTTATGATGAGTTTTCTTGTTGAAGTTTGTGCATTAAATTTTTTCAGCAGATTTTATCCTATGAAACGCATCACAATACATCTCAGTTTTTTTATTGATCTATAGTGTTTACCAAATATTTTATATTGTCACTCATAACTTTTGAGTTAGTATAAAATCTTTGTTGTCTGTCTTTAAACAAATATCAACATAGATTATGATCACTGTAATACGTAGACCAATAATCCAATCACGTTGCTACAACGTCACTGATTACATTATTCATCTCGTAATTGCGTTTTAATGACGTCGTATCATTCGATTATCATGTTTTTAATGGTCAAACCATGTTCACTACACAGTTAAGTTTTCGAAGCTGCATTGTTTTTTTGTGATCTAGGTATACCTAAATTTAAAATAAAGGCAACAGAAAATGGGGAAAAAATCTGATCTGAGTACGTTCTTACATACCTTTTATCACACTGATTTGAAATAACCAACAACACGATAAGAAGAAGAAGTACGAGTACCTACTAAGGTATTAGAGCCAAACATTGAAAGCAAAATTTGAGATAAACATCACGAACAAGCACGCACAAGAACCCACAAGAAAAAACAAACGCAAAACCTTTTTAGTTAACCCTCTAAGACTATTTCTATGAGTGCAACGTAATTATGGCCGCCTGTAGACAGATTAGCAGCTATACTTACCGGTGGTATGGCAACACCGGCATGGCGCCTGATTAAACTCATAAATTGACACACCAGATGGCGCGACTCTCGCGTAAATCCGCAACCAATACGGGATTTGTCTGTATTCTCGGAACACGATTACGTGGTATCAATTGATCTCGGCACGTCGCGTCGTGCTATGTTATGCGGCCTCCAGACTCCCGCGAGATTCACGGCGTGACGCCGCGCCGTGAATCGTGCGCGAAATCTCGCGCGTACGACGTCGGCTACACATTCACGCTAGGTTCACAGTATAGTTCGTGCACTCGACCACGATGGACCCCGAAATTGCTGCTGCGGGACTTCTTTGCGCATTAGCGATTTATAACTACGCTTCTGTCAAGCACAAGCTAGTTAAAAAGAAGCGCAGAATAGGATGATGACGATGTCCCAGGTCTTGGTTCCATAAATGTAGACGAAGGTTCTGATTGAATGTATGGATTGAAATCATGTTTACGCTTCGATTGTATTTTTTTTTTTTTTTTTTTTTTTCAAGGAAAACAAACAGCTTAACTAGAAACATAATGGTAGGTACTATAGATTAATAAAAGCTAAACAGTTTTCGCTAATAGAACACTTATATATAGATAATACAATGTAAAAGGAGCAGCGTCTTGGGGACGCTTCCGTCTGGCACTGATTTAGATCAGTTGAGCTATCTCTAGATCGTTTGTAACGATCTGCAGATAGCTCAACTGTTTCTAGTGTATTTTGTACATTTTGTAATAATGTAAGATATCCATTATTTTGTAATAATAATAGATATCTTACACTACCGCTCTCGACACTCGACGACGCACGACTGAGCGGCCTGCGAATATGTAGCCAAGACAAGTTCGCGGCAAGTTCGCGGCCCGCGAGCCCTTTGTCGCGGGACAAAATACCGACAGTTTTCGGGGAACGAGCCGCGAAGCCGCGAAAAATATGCGAATCGGATCCACACTCATGCTTCGCGGAAGTTTCGCGCCTTCGCGCGCGATCCGCGCGTGAGTGTGGATAGGGCTTTACGGGCTTACGGGCTTCATGACTAGTCTTTAGTTTTCTAATACTGGGCATAAACATCTTTAAACGCGCCATGTAGACTGCGTACGTACTGTACTGTAAAATACACTGTCTGTACTGTAGCAAAGAATAAATAATACTGTAACCGATAGTCTAGATCTTCACGAAAACCACCAGTTACAAAAACTTAGTTTTATTCATACACCACATACACTAGCTAGGTAGATATCAATAGTTACACTAGGTAGGTAGTTTACAATAATATTGCCGCGAGGTAGGTGCATGAACACAGTGCAAATGACGTTCCTGTCGATACGTTCGTTACGCAGTGCGCGAGACGAAACGGTCGTAAGGATGCGTCAGAGGGGTGAGGGGCGAGGGGAGCATCTGAGAGAGCGGGCCACCTTTCCAGTACTGGATACGGTGGAGCGCAGGCGCAGACTCAGACTGCACTGAATTGCTACGGCCGCGGTCGGCCTTATATAGGGGAGCAGCGAGCCTTGTATCGCTGTGTGCGTGAACCGGTCACAGGCGCGGGGCGTGTGTGAGTCAACGCGCTTGTAGCCGCGCGCTGTGGTGCTACAGTCTCCCCCTCTGGATGCGAAGTCGCCCCGACGAGCAGACAGACAGGTTGGTTGCTCCGGGCGGTGTTCCTTCGAGGTCGACCACGTCCACGAGTGGGCAGTGAAGTCACCGCAGGAACAGGCTTAGGCTTCGCTGGACGTCCACGTTTCTTCAGCGGACGAACGGGTGGAGGAAGCTGGTTTGCGCTGCCTTGGAAAGGGCTCAAGGCAGACGCATGGTATATATTAAATTCCGTTGTGCAGGGGTAATGAGTCTCCTGGCGTATTCCACAGGATACTCATTTTCTCTCTCCCCCTGCACTAAAATAGCTTTGAGGGCATGGTTGCTTGCGTCAGTTGTGACCTCTGCGTAGCATCTAGCATTTCTGAAGTGACCTCATCTACAGAAATAGCTCCAATTCCAACATCATCACTGCCATTACTCTTATCGCTGGGGAATAGTGATTTGGAATGTGGAGATAAGTTGATCGTCGTTTCTTGAACGTGCAGCTGTGCATCCCTGTACATAAAATCGACGAATCTGGGGGAGTAACCATCGAATAAAACCTTCTTCCGTTTATTTGGGGATGACGAGAAATCTATTGGCACCACACGGTACGGCGGCATCGTGTCACAAGCCGTGGTCTCAGGTAGTGCTGGTTCTCCAAACTTCAAGTTTCCAGTCGCTTGTAGATCTCCAGCGGCACTAGCTTGGGGCAAGGTTGGTTCCAAGACATTTCCAACAAGCATTGGTCCATCGCTGCATCTATCCACATCTGGTGGGGTTACTGACATCGGGGAAGTAAACTCCGGCAGTTCTACCTTTTTTAGTATCGTCCTTAGGTATGGCATGTAATGTACCGGTGTTGACTCCACTCGTACCCTTGATATTTCGTCGGTGTCCTCATCGTGTAGGTCATAAACGACGTCGGGGTCATCCAAGAAGTGCCACGTCTTTTGTGGGATATCCAACACCATTCTGGCGTCTTGTATGAATCCCACTCCTAAAAGCGTCCGAGATTCTCGTGATTCCGGGAAAACGATGAAAGTGGTTTGTACCACTCGGTGACAAATGCTTACGGGTACGCTTACCGTCAACACTTCCCGCTGTGTTTTGACCCCATCCGCCAACGTCACCGAAATCCGCTGCTTCCCAAAGAAGAATCCTAGTTTTTTCAGGCATTTGTAGAAGGCATATGACGCGACGCTAGTTTTGGCACACGTATCTACGTATGCGTTGCCTACAATCTTGCCTACTCCAATGCCAATGGTGGGCCTAGGCCGAACGTCCATTTTTACATCCAGTGAGCAAAAACTTATCTCAGCTTTATCTTGCCTATCTGAAGGCTTGGCACAAGTTGTGCATTTGGACCTGACCACTCCTGGGGCACCACATCCGTAGCAGGAGAACTTTGGCTGTGAGGGCGAGGGTGCCTGTGTTCCTGAGGCAGTTAGCGTCGGTATCGCCTTATTGATCGAAGTTCCACTGCCTGCCGTGGAAGCTTCCTTCCGTTGCTTCTTCAAGCACGTTTCAACGGAGTGTCCGGGTAACCTACAAAACGTACACCGTTTCTTCTTGAAGGTTGTGGTCTCTCCGTCTCTCTCGGCATCTATTACCTTTTCTTGTGGCAGCTGTTTTTCTTTTAACAGCTGTTCGACTCCCCTAGCTGCCTTCAGTAGGGCGTCAAAGGTGGCAACCGATTCTCTTGGCATCTTTACTCTGATTTTATACCTTATCTGGCCGTAAATCATGTCAATCTGCTGGGATTCCGCATGAGTGTCCGGGAGTTGAGCAAAGAGGGCCCTTTTCTTCGCCACAAATACTTCTGTCAACTCATTGTCTGCCTGCTTTATACATACGATGTTCTGATAAAGCTGGTACGCAGGTCTCTTCGGAGCAAAGGCGTGTCGAACTCTTAGCTGAAAATCTTCCCAGGTGGATACTTGATTTTTTATTCCGTTCCACCAGGTGGCAGCCTCTTCTTTTAAAATCAATGGAATACTTAGAATGGCCTCCGTATCAGTGATTTTTTCCACTGTCTTGAACACTGTTGTTGCCGCCAAAAAGGTTTCCACCGTCTCGGTATCTCTCGTGCCACTGAAAGAGATTTTACAAGCAGCGAACGATCCATGACGCTGTTGCGTGCCGATGACGGAGAGTAGCTTTTCAAATTGTTCGGATGACAGATTCATTTCTTCGGCTTCCTTTTTCATCCGTCTTGTTGTTGGGGGTGAAACAGCCTGCTTCTTGGCCCTAACGTTGAGCGCCAGTTTGTAAACTAGGTAGGTAGATGCGGGGATACTGTGCAACTGAAGTTCCTGTCGATACGTTCGTTACGCAGTGCGCGAGACGAAACGGACGTGAGGATACCACAGAGGGGTTAGCGACGGGGGGGGCGTCTGAGAGAGCGGACCACCTTTCCAGTACTGGATACGATGGGCGCAGGCGCAAGCTCAGACTGCGACTGAATTGCTACGGCCGCGGTCGGCCTTATATAGGGGAGCAGCGAGCCTTGTATCGCTGTGTGCGTGAACCGGTCACAGGCGCGGGGCGTGTGTGAGTCAACGCGCTTGTAGCCGCGCGCTGTGGTGCTACAATACCTATTAAGTACACTAGGTAGGCATTTCCAATTCTCTACATTTTAAACGCCCATTATGCCAGTACTTTATTTAAATTACCCATTTTATCTATAGTAAAAGAGCAGTGTTTATATTTAGGCATAATTTTTAAATTATGCCTAAATATATAAATATATTATATATTATAGCTCTTTTAAGAGCTAGAGTCTGTGTTAGGTATGTTTTGACAGAATTCGGACTGGCTAGTCGACCGCGTCACGAACTTACAACGTCCCTCTGGACGGTTAGTGCTATATAACAATTTGCAACCTCAGCGTGGGGCAGCACTGAGCGCGGGTTACACCAGCTGTTCAAAAAATGAACTAAGTAATTTTTTCAAGCATTTTTATGCTTCTACTTATATTCCACAAAATGTCAGCCACGTGCCAAAAGTACCTATACCCACATACCTACCTTCCTAAATAAGTATGGTAAACTCTGTACTTGATATGTTGTGATAAGCAAAGTTTGAGGAATCTAAATAATAATGCGATACCGGCATTCCTTACGAACTTTCCGACGCCAACTTTATTTGTATCTCATTGTACACGGGTAAGTTGCCTACATACGTAGCTTGCTAACTTTGCAAACAACTTAAACGCGAGCAATTTAAACTTTAAATTCATTTTAATGAAAAACATTAAGAAGAAACAAAAAGTAGAAGCGTCGACAGTTTGTAAGTGGGAAATGTACCGCATTGATAAATCAAATTATTGAGTTTCAGAACTGAGGCAGCTTATTCTCTAATTCGCCGATTATGTCATCAAATAGGTACATAATCTATCTGGCTGGGGTTGTGCGGGCAGATATAAACTAATCAAACTCGAACAAGCGCAGAGATCGTCACTAGAAGTACTTCAATATTATCCCTATATCGATTTCGTTTCGTTTGTTTTGTTTATGTGAAAGTTTGTTCGAGTAGGTAAGTATTACCACTGTTGTACCTAAGTATATGATAATGTTTTCTGTATTATTAAAATATTGCAATTTCTGCGGTTTTCTGTTTTGATGATACATACGTAAAAGTTTATTTGTCTAAGCATAACACACACAAAAAATACTAAAAGTAAAATTATAATGAAAATAAACACCAAATTAAAAAACAAACATAACACAAAATTGAAAGTACCTAACTAAACAAAGATGGTGAGTGTGTTGTCAGGCAAAAAAGTGATGAAAGCTCAGCTCATAAGCTTTGAATGTTGAAGGTACGAGTAGGTATTGTATTTCAGCCACCACCCAACTAACAATTTAACGTCGTACAAAAGTTTAGTAAACGTTATCATAATTGCATTGATCGTAATACCTAAGTCACACTAACGTTATAATAACGTTTACTAAACGCGAAAATGGCCCCAGTTATACAACCAACATTGTCGTATAGTGGACATACAAAAGTCACAAGCTGACTTCGTTAACGTCATTCAAAAGTCGTATGAAAGTTATGGAATTACTACTTTCGTCGCGCAGAAGTCGCATCATATCTTTATAACGACTCGTTTGCTGTATTGTCGTCATGCAGGTGTTTTTGAATGACTAAAACATTTTATTTGAGTCAAGGAACAAAACCTGTAAGACTTATTCATCTTTCTTGTTGACAGTGTTTGTGCTGGTTTTGTTTCGAGATTTGAGTGCAAAATAAATAATTACAAGGAACTAAAAGATGAGTGTTATATATCTCGCTAATAACTGTATCTGTCTCTCATGCCGTTTAGTTCGACTGGGTATTAAAGTTTTATGATAATATACCTATGTGTATTTATTTTAGATTTTCACGCCCCCTCGCAATTTTGTGTTTAAATTATTATATTTTTATTAATAAAAATATGTTTATTTCTAAAAATGTAGGACATGTTGCTTTTGTCACACACTTATCTCTTTATGACGTTGTAAAGACATAAAGTCGTATTAAGGTTATTTCAAGACCATGCAATACGCCATGACAGCTAGCTATTAGGGTACCCCATAAATTTAAAACCCTTTTCATATTGCAGGTCACAGTAAAAGTGCAGTGCAGATGTCAAAACATTTTAAAATTCCAGTAAATTTTATCTGAAAATATGAAGAAATAAGAATGGAATAATGAAATAAAAAATCACACACAATATTTTTATAGAAATAAAATAAATATTGATACTGAACCTTTTTGTTGTTCGTGTGTTGTACACTTTTCTTTTTCAACATTTGTTTTTAATGCCACGGTTGTTGGCGTTGTACTTTTTAATAAAAGAAAATCTCGATTTACTTTCCTTTTGAAAGTTCCACTACGTTTAAGTCTTCTCCACACATTTTTTGCTTCAATTCTTCGTAGTAAATTTAATCAAATGTTCCGTAAATATGACGGCCTAGACGTTTTATAGTCAAAACCTGACTTAAATGCGCCTAAAAGTTTTATTAAAGTCAGGGCATGACATTAAACGGACATCATGTAATATATAGGTTATATTTGAGTATTAAATAAACAACCAAGTCATTTAAGAGTCTCCAATTGACCGCTGTAAAACAGGATAGTGATCGTTATATAAACGTCACTGTGAAAACGTCTATACAACTGCTACGTTATATAAATGTCATATAAAGGTTTTTCAAAGACCTAATTTGGTCAGTTCAAAACGTTTAATGGACTCTAACGTTAGTATGACTATTGTGTTGTCGTACAAACGTTTTAGCTAAGACTGTAATATAACGTCGTTTAGTTTACCCTTAACAACGTTGCTAAGACCAGCTTATTATCACACATTAGTCGCACGACTAATAAGTTTAATTAAAGACGTCTAAAGGACCTAGTAGTCATCTCACTATCATTATAAGACTGCTATCCAACTTTATGTCGTATAAGTCAAGACTTATATGACGTTTTTGTTTGTTCCCAGCGATGCGCGCAATCCTTTGTTCTGATTTGAAGGGTTTGAGTACCATAATATACCATGGGTCCATAATACACCGTGCATAATATAAGACTTAGCACAAAATTAAATAAATAAATAATGCGGACAACCCACACAACACTATCTATCCCCAAACTAAGCAGAGCTTGTACTTCTATGTTCAATCATCTATGTTTAAACATCTATGTTCACGACACAAATATTTGTTCTCGATGGGGATCGAACCCACGACCTACGGCGCAAAAGGCAGAGCTAGTGCCAACTAAGCTGAGAGGCCAGTCAAGTCAATTAAGACGCTGTACTCTAAAGCTTCTCGCTTGCACAATTTAACCTTTTGAAAGATATAAAATCACTGAACTTATTTATCGAAAAACGCGAGCAACTAATATCTTGTGTGCACACAAAATCGCAATATAATATTTTGATTCCAATACGTTTTCCAACTTCACCATCATCATCAAGAAGTCCACTGTTGGTCATAGGCCTCCCCTACCACATTTCCAGGAAGAACGATTCTGAGCCCTTTCCATCCACCAACTTGTTGATATTTTTTTTTATTTAGATTTTGATTAATGGCAAGGTGCTCTTTGTGAGTTCACTGTTTCAATTACCTATTACAAAAGTGACTAATAAGTTTTTGTCTTGTAGCTTGAGTTTTGTAACTTTTTGTTGTCGTCCTAAAACCAAAAAAACATTTCTACCTACAATTTTTATAATATATCCCATCTTCCGTGACCTTAGAAGCTGCCTACGTCTAAAAAACGTTTTAGCTAAGACTGTAATATAACGTCGTTTAGTTTACCCTTAACAACGTTGCTAAGACCAGCTTATTATCACACATTAGTCGCACGACTAATAAGTTTAATTAAAGACGTCTAAAGGACCTAGTAGTCATCTCACTATCATTATAAGACTGCTATCCAACTTTATGTCGTATAAGTCAAGACTTATATGACGTTTTTGTTTGTTCCCAGCGATGCGCGCAATCCTTTGTTCTGATTTGAAGGGTTTGAGTACCATAATATACCATGGGTCCATAATACACCGTGCATAATATAAGACTTAGCACAAAATTAAATAAATAAATAATGCGGACAACCCACACAACACTATCTATCCCCAAACTAAGCAGAGCTTGTACTTCTATGTTCAATCATCTATGTTTAAACATCTATGTTCACGACACAAATATTTGTTCTCGATGGGGATCGAACCCACGACCTACGGCGCAAAAGGCAGAGCTAGTGCCAACTAAGCTGAGAGGCCAGTCAAGTCAATTAAGACGCTGTACTCTAAAGCTTCTCGCTTGCACAATTTAACCTTTTGAAAGATATAAAATCACTGAACTTATTTATCGAAAAACGCGAGCAACTAATATCTTGTGTGCACACAAAATCGCAATATAATATTTTGATTCCAATACGTTTTCCAACTTCACCATCATCATCAAGAAGTCCACTGTTGGTCATAGGCCTCCCCTACCACATTTCCAGGAAGAACGATTCTGAGCCCTTTCCATCCACCAACTTGTTGATATTTTTTTTTATTTAGATTTTGATTAATGGCAAGGTGCTCTTTGTGAGTTCACTGTTTCAATTACCTATTACAAAAGTGACTAATAAGTTTTTGTCTTGTAGCTTGAGTTTTGTAACTTTTTGTTGTCGTCCTAAAACCAAAAAAACATTTCTACCTACAATTTTTATAATATATCCCATCTTCCGTGACCTTAGAAGCTGCCTACGTCTAAAAAGAAAATAAGTTTAACTTAGCAACGGACATTTATTACGATGTTTCCAACTTCGCGCATTTATTTTCCCTCAGTTCCGAAGTTAAGAAAAAAACAACCTGTTTTTGTATTGACATCTTTTTCAAGAGGAACGGGAGTTTTATTATTTGACGGTTTGTGATTTAATTAAATTACGGTACAACACTTGAAAATAATGATGAGTTATGCAAAGAAATTAATGTTGAATGCTATATGAATAAAATATTTTTAGCCTCAAGGAATTCAAGAACCAAATAAATAAAATGCAGTAAGAAAGGTGCATGCAAGTTTCCTTATCGTTACATGAGACAGCAATTCGTTATCATTAAAAATGTTTTATTAGTTATCGATATTCAGATAGGAGATAAACTAAATTTCAGTTTATCAGCTCAAGTATTTACAAACTTACCATGATTTTACGAAAATTCATAATGAAAATTAACATGCACATTGCACAATGCATATAGTTTTCGGCAATTTTTGATCATCCGCACTTGATGTGCGGGCTGGTTTTTCCTTTTGCGTGTGCGGGCCCTTTTTGCGTTACCCTTGACGCGTGTTGCTCGAACTTTTTTAGGTTCCACGATACGTCGGTTTCCTCACGATGTTTTCCTTCACCACCAGTGCTCATGCCCAATGCATGTTCACTGAGACACTGCATCGTACGAACAAGTGCACGTGCCATAGTCCCGTGTAGTCCTATTAACGTATCTTTATAAACTTGTAGACTCCGTCTGTGGCATATCGATTTAATTTGACAGTGTACGAAAGGAGCCTCTTTAAGGCGCACCTAAAATCGTTTCACCACTGACACGACATGAAGAAGGAGAAGAAGAATTTGACAATTTAGAAAGCATTGATCAGTCACGTGCACTAAAATGATCACACTTGTACACTACTTAATTTTTCCACACTTTTAATGTTACCATAACCATACCAACTTTAGAAACTAACACAAAACAATTCTGATTATATTAAATTACCAAAGGCAACTTGTACAGTTACTACAAGATGATACGATCTGACAAAGAAATGAAAACATATACGAAGAAAATGATAAACTAGGAACCTATTTTATTAAGTCAGTTAAAAAAAAGCACAAAGATGTCTTACTGTATTAAAGCACTGCGGCAGACGTATGAATACGAAGCTCTTCTCAGAAAACTGGTAGTGATAACAATGGCAAGGCATTTCAATGGAATTTGCATTAGAATGCGTTGAGTGCAGCAGAGCCTTTTGTGATGGGGTGGGATGGCCATCAGGGGGAAACGTAGTAGAACTGACAACGATTTAAAAGCAGTTCTGGACCACTTCTATAAAAATCATTGTTGTAGGTAAAGACTTTGTAATACTAAAATACGAAATCCACGGTACAATCAATTCTATTCTACTTATTTGAAGCTATTGAGGTAACATCCATTACTCTCTAACTCTAACAAAGAAGGAAAACATCGGGGGGAAACCGGCAAGTCGACCTAAAAGGTTTAACATCATATGTCAAGTGCACGAAAGGACCCTCTCTGAAGTGCATTTCAAATCCTTTCACCACACTTGTTCGTATGAATTAGTGGTGGTAGGCAAAAAGAAGATGCAGAAAGCCAGATTCATAACGACAGCACATGGTAATAACAAAGCGACTCACATAAATATTTCCGACATAATTATAAACAGAGTCTATGATATAGGTAAATAAACGTAAGTTCTGGTTATTTCAGGAATAAAAGACCTTTTCTAGTAGAAAATGGGTCAAAATCAAGCCCAAAGGAATCTGTTACAAACATAACAGGTGAAGCTTATAAAAAGCGTGTAAATAAGTCCGTAAGTCCGTCCACAAGAGCGTATCACTAAATTTTTAGATAATTTATTGACTCTAGCAAGCTAGCCCAGATTTATAAGTTAAATACATTTTGGTGCTGTCTATTTTAGATGATTTAAACAGTAGTAAGATACGTCAAAAGTATCTCATACCCATATCTATAGTCTACACTTCCAAAACTCTTCAATACCTGAGACATGATTTAAGTGGAGCGCCTACGAGTATCCTACTACCTATTCCATTCTACCTCTCAGCTTCGACCTAATCCGTAGGAGGTACCTATAGTAGTAGTGAACATAGGCCTTCCAAGAAACATAAGCTGAGCAAGGGTAAACATAAGATTGATGAGGGCTCTGTCTTGTTCAATATGTGTTGCATTGGTTACAGGTACCTAGAACCTTGATTTAATATTATCAATACTTACTCATAATTTATTATAACATGACAGTAGTAACATAGGAATGCCGATTCGGTAACACCAACTTACAAGTCTAATGAGAGCTCTGTGTGGTAGGTGTTTGTAGGTTTCATGGTTCATGTTACGTTGGTGGTGGTTGTAGATCGTGCGTTTGAGCTGTGTTTGGATAGTGCAATTTGTGCAGCGGCGGGTTTTGAAGCTCTGGTTTCTGGTCGGTTCAGTTCGTGGGTAAAAAAAACCCCATGAAATTACTAGACCATATTTCTAGAAAAACTTTTTCTAGAAATATGGTTGAACTAAAAGAAAAATGTTTTAATAGATGTAAAATTTCATCGATCAACCCACGAATAATTTAATTTTACATCTTTTAAACAATCATTCTTCTTAAAGTTCGATCATTAATTATAGAAAATGTCACGCAGTGTGCCCTAGGATTCGTATGAAAATATTTCTTTCAGTTTGTTTTACGCTGCTGAGCACCAATGTTTTGAATTCTGAAAACGTATTCCAACCAACGCTCTTTATGTTTGGATAGAGAGCTTCAATATGAAGAGAGATTCGCTGTTTTCATTTGTCATATGGTTTTGCGTTGCAATATTATAAAATTTTGCGTTTGCTCTTTGTGTAGAGAGAGTAGTCAGAGTGTTTTAATGCAAAATGCATTCAGACACTAAAGCAACATCAAACATCAATAAATGAATAAATATCTGTATCCCTTATTTCGATTCTTATACCAGTGGTAGTCGATGCTATCAGCTAATAATTTGACTTGTCTACTATGTAAAATCTTATCGCAATGATTTTTCTTGCAAAACGACAGTTAGAGCATAATTTTATATAAAATCGAGACTAACTTGGAACCGTAAGTCTTCTTCTGCGGTATGTATGCCTACTTCAGATGAGAGCCCTTAACTATATCCACTATAGTGAGGTAGGCGAGTGCAACATCCACGGAACCGCCCGCAAACGAAATTGACCTCATAAAAGTATTCAGAATCTTCAAATGAAGCTCTAAGCCGTTGGTACAGAGTCTGTTTTAAAAGACAGCTGGTCGTGAATACAGCTGTTTTTTTAATAAACTTTTAAAGTCAAGATGCATGTGATGAGTGGAGAGTCGAGCTTCGTTATCCGACTGCGGCAGGACGATGCTAATTGTACACTTGTAGATATGAATAGCTTGTATACAGCTTTATTACTTGTAACTTTATTTGAAACGAAGGTTTCGGCATTTCAGTCTGAATGGAAAAAATGTGGAAACTAATCCAGGAATTCACAACGTGAGCAATATTGCCAATTTAGAATACTTGCCAAATTAGCACACATAAACCGGAACATTTTTAGAGCTTATTTGATATAAGATGAATTTAATTCAAAAATAAAGTTACACCATAATATTATGTTTAATGACATAAAAGTTAATAAATACATATTATTTTTATGTTAGTTTTAAGATTATTGCAAATACGATTAATTAATTGTTAATGAATACTTAAATGAATTGAACTAAGTAGGTAAGTATTTCTAAAAATAAAATCTATTGCAAAAATGCAATATCCGCTCACTCGAACGTCCGAGACAATAAGTCTTCCAGGAACAAAACGCACACATTTCTGGGAGCGCTCCCCGACCGACTTGAGTCAACATTGACTCTAGAAGGAGCATCTCGTACATAATCTTATAGAAACTGTTTGCCTTCACGATTGAAGGTTCGTCGCTCTTACGGAAAACTTTCGCATTTCAAATAGAATTTACATTATAGGTTACGGGGCAATATTTCCGATGAGGGCGGGCCCATTTGAATGTTGCTGGCACAGCGTGGCAGTTGAATCGAATATCTATCAGGGAATTTGGTTTGTGCAGCTTTTGTTCCAACTTTGCAGGGTACTGAGCGAGGTATCTTACTACATCGAACAAGCTTTGTTTCTGGATTGCTCAGCTGCTTGTTTGAGCTTGTCTTGCATGAACCTATATTTAACTTTTGCGGTGTTGAGTTTCTACCAAGTTTGTCAGGTAGACTTCATCATTTGGATTTTCAACAAGTCTGTCAGATAGAATTCTGGTATTACTTTAGTTTTATCAACTTACCCTCTACCCTTTTGTTCCTATTGCATAAGAAAGGCAAATAGCTTCAAAATAATAGCTGATCCTTATATAGTAACACCAATGATGTTGAACCTACGTTGTTATTATTATTATTATTATGTGCCCTCCGGGTCCCACTGCTGGGCAAAGGCCTCCCCCCATTCCCTCCAGACATCGCAATACTGGGCTACGTTTGTACAGTCCGTCAAGAAACCAACGTATTCACTAGAATTCGAAAAATGTCGGAACTGGTGCTAAAGGCTATAATTATGTGAGGAAACCATAAAACAACCACTGAGTGCTCACATGTACCGAAACCAACGAAATCTTTTGCTGTTACTGATTAAAACCACACTCGCTCTGTACTTTTCGTGGAAATTATTGCTCGCCATTTAAAGAGCTACTGACTGAGCTATGCTTGCATTACGTCGTAATTGATAAAAACTACCCTACTGTTGATTTGTGATGAATATATGTTTAGATATTTGAGTTACCAACTCCCACTATGATCAGTAACCTCCTCAAAGGATCTTGAGTTAAGAGATACTCTACTATAAGTAAATACCAAGATATTTTGAAAAATTAATAATATTATAGACAATCCACACAACACTGTCAGCCCCAAACTAAGCAAAGTTTGTACTATGGAAACCAGATAGCTGATATTATATTTATATACTTTTTTTTTAAGTACATAGTTACTTAGAATACAATATAACACCCAGACAGAGAATAAACATCTGTGTTCACCACACAAATATTTAATCTGTGGGGATCGAACCCACGTCCTACGGCTCAGAAGGCAGAGCTACTGCCAACTGAGCTGCGAAGCCAGTCAATAAAATGTGTACCACATATGGGGAATACAGTCATAAGCCAATTTCTTTTATCCGATGACATGCCAAATTTGAAACAAAGCAGTTCGTTTCTAGTTTGTCATGTCATCGTTAGTGGTTATCTGGGTGCGTTCTAGGCTGGTTTATCATACACATTATGCGGAATGGAGAGCTATTGCTCTCCATTCCGCACCTGGTCACCTGGTACCCGGTCATACCTGGTCTATTGACCAGGTTGATATACTGGTTGAGTATTTACTGCCAAATAACCGGGAAAGTCCTGGATGCAAAAGGCCTAAACCCGACAAGAGCCATGTCTGAAAGGGAAAGCTGTATGCCCAGCAGTAGGTTAGCACGAGCTGCCACCATGAAATCTGTTGAATAACCTAGTACATCTGGGTCCTACCTATCTGTCTATCTTACTGTTTTTTTTTTATCTCTCTGTCTTGAGTGTTGTCAAATACCAAAATTTCCATTTTGTAATACATCTCAGCATCATTTTCCTTGCTAATTAACAATCATAAAGTTAGCATCTCTTACTTAAGCTCACCGGAGCTCATACAAACTTACTTTTAATAAGCGGACGTAATCTAAAGCGAGGCGTGTTCCAGCATTTAATTTGGATATTAAGCTGAGCTTAAATCGGCGTTCGGCCGAGGGCTCTAGTTTGTTTGACTAGTTACTTCTGTGTCCAAGTTGACGGGCAAACACGAAACTGCAAAACTTGAAGTTCCCTCAGCGTCTCGTCTTCAACACCACGACGTTATCTTAATTAAGACTTTGGCTCGAAAGTTTAGTGACGAATTTGTTAAGACTTGCGGGAAACTAACGCGAATACCTGGCAAATAGAAGCAGGTTTATATGTCTATCTATACTTATATTATAAATAGGAAAGATTTGCATTTTTGTGTGTATGTTTGTAATAAATAAACTCAAAAACTAAGGGGCGATTTCAAAAATTTGTGCACCATTGGAAAACTACATTCACCTTGGATAACATAGGCTATATTATTGTGTTTAAAATAATTATGTAGGTACACCCATGCAAAACCGCTAGTTTTTCATAAATTAAATTGTGCCGCGTAAAATAAATTTATCAGCTTGAAATTATCAGCGGTCAGCCAGCATTGGTGGGTTTCACATAATGCTTCATTACTGTCAACGCTGTGAAAGATAGCTAAAGGATGAACCATCGATTATATTGTTATTGTTACTATAGTAACATGATTGGAACCAATGATTTGAGATATCGTAATAAATAAATATTTTAGACAATTTACACAACACTATCGAGCCCAAGCAGAGCTTGTACTATGGGAACTAGATGCTGATATAATACCTACCTATATACATAATATATATAGTTTTGGATATACATACTTAGATACGAAATAACACCCATACAGGGAACAAACATCTGCGTTCACCACACAAAAATTTGTTCTCGGTGGGGATTGATCCCACGGCCTACGGCGCAAAAGGCAGAGCTACTACCAACTGAGCTGAGAGGCCAGCCAACACGATTCTTGACTAAAGCTTAGAACAATAGGCTTTTGCATACATCCGCGAACTGCCGCGAAACGTCATTGACCACAGCAAGCTATAGTAATAATGCCTTGAGACTGCGCTAGATCTAGGCAATGATGGCCAATGTGAAGGCAATAGAGAATGAAGACGCAACTGATCGTGGTGGTGTATGTGGGAACTATTTGCACCTGGTTTTGGCGATCAGTACACCATCGCAGTTCGCAGAGAAAATTGAAAAACATTCGGCTGAAATCACTGCTGCAGTCCGATGATTATGTTGACAGTACCTACAATATGAGTACCAACTTTATAATTGGTTGCGATGTAACATCTTCTTCTTCTTCCTGCCCTTATCCCACTATAGGTGGGGTCGGCACAACGTGTATTTTTCTTCCATTTTTCCCTATCACTCGCCATCTCAGTACTCACCTTCTTGGACATATCCTTTCTTGGACATATCATCTCTCACACAATCCATCCATCTTTTCTTAGGCCTACCTCTACTTTTATATCCATCAACATTTATGCCCAACACTCTTTTCTTCACATGACATTCTTCTCTCCTCATAGCATAACAGCTATGTAACATGCACTCTTATTAACACACATATCTACGTACCTAGCGGGTGTTTTCTTTGAACGAAGAGTTTCAAAGAAAATGCAGACTGCAATAAAGTCTTCATTTCATTTTACATTCAATTTTTTAGCAATAAAAGTACTCCGTTGTAGCACTTGTAGCACTTAAGCTACGGTTTTAGTTATTTTCTTCGCTACGAGAAGTCGACTATCAACTCTTTTAAGGCGTCTAAGTGAGTCAATTAATCAAGTACTGAGGTTCACTGTCCTCAATCTCAACGAGGTATAAGATGAAAATTATGTGCCAGTATAAAAATAAGGTAAATCAAAAAATATTTTAGAGAAAGCCTATTTCAACGAAAAACTTCTAAACAGCACTGAAGTTTTTCGGTGAAAAAGTTTTTCTAGCTGTCTCGGTCCATTGCTAAATTGGACCGGTCTGGTAGATACCTACATCTACCAGACTGGTCCAATCATCTAGCTCGTCACGCTATCTCCATGGTGGTCTACCGCATGGTCTTGCATTTGTAGATAAGTTTTTAATAAACAGGAAAATTATTGGTATAGGATAAAACATACAAAAGGCTCACATAAAGGCATCAATAAACTGCAATTTGAAAATTGCAGTATATTTGGCTTTTGTGTGATCATTTCAGAGCATTTTTTTAATGATCTTTTACTTTACCTTGCATATTTTTTGCAAAATTTAACTCGTCGAGATGCCCATCTGACGTTACCAGCCCCTTAAACGATAATTACGAGCTGTTTACCAACGGAGCTGCTATCAGAAGCAGCTTACAGAGGCTTCCGTCGGTGCCGCCCAAGGACCGCTTCCGGCGGATACCGGATGCTGGGAGGGGGAAAGCGGATTGCAAACAGATCGCGATGGAACATTCCCTTGCCCGGCAATAGTTATGTAAATTCGATTCAGTTGTTTATTTACCCGCAATAATTAAAGATACTCTCCTTTTGGGCAGTTGGGTAAAAAGAGTTGTGGCGCCGTAAATATGCAGAAACATTGCTTGAGTCTGAGTTGAGGCTCAAGACTAGATGTTTGTCACTTTTCAGTGGGCAACTGTCAAAAAATCTATGCTTGAAGCTCGAATCAGACTCAGGCATTGTTTATGCAAGGGCCCTAAGGCCCGTCGTCCCGTCTCACTTACTTAAAAAGGTCTTAAATCAGCTATATTATTCGCATAATACAAACTTTGCTTAGTTTGGGGTTAGATGGTGCTATGTCACCTAGCACCGAATATTTTGTTACTTTATTGTAAAACAAAGTCTTTTATTACATATCCTAAAACTTAAAAATAAGAACAGTCACTACAAGTCTATTTGACTTCATTTTTGTGTTACTAAGACAAGTCTTTATCATACATAGATTAAAAGGTACATCACTTATTGAATCATAATTTCAAAGTATTGTTATTCCATTTTAGTGATACGTTATCAGATACAACAATAAATAAATTACCGTTAGACGCGGAAACGATTATCATCATTAGATATCGAAATAGTTGTGGTATCAAAAAGTTGGTATGACAATACCCGGACCCACCGATTTAGGTACCAAAGAATGTTTGGTTCGAGCCGGACTCAGATGATTGTATAATTATCATCATCATCAGTCACAAGAAGTCCACTGCTGGTCATAGGCTTCCCCTACACATGAAGGACGAACGATTCTGGAGCCTTTTCCATCCCCGACTTCCTGCGATCTTAACAATGTCGTCAGTCCATCTGGGAGTGGGCGCCCTAATTTTCGTCTTCCGGTTCGTGCCGTATAATTCTACTGCTATCATAAGTTGATACTAACATATAAATGAGACGAATAAGGAACAACAATCACGTATCTTGTCGCCATCATATTTCAACTGCTATAATAATAATATCTACATGCTATGCTAGTTTTACTACGTGAAGTTCCTATTCGCTAAAATTGCATCGAGTTGCATATTGCTATTGTTCATTGCCCCAGATGGGTTTTGTTTCTATCTGTTTTTTATTGCAATAGAATTTTAAAATTGACAAATGCGACTAGATTTTGATTGCAAGCAAAGATACGAAACCACCTCACCAATTTTTAAACAAAAAAATTAGGCTTAGTACTGTCATGAAATTATGATTTACAGGTATTTATTAGCTGTTACACGCGACTTATCCGCGTAAAGTTCTCTGAAATTCACAAATTTCAGAAGACTTTACCTATAGTTGATCATTAATGATTTTTATAAGAAATTTGAAGTATCTGCGAGTGTTAAATTGTTTGAGTTTCAAGTTTGGATAATTAGTGTATTTTTACACAGCATAATATTTTGATACAGTGCATTTTTCCATGTTTGCAAAAACTGTGTTCAGCATATTATCTTGTGCTGTGGTGGCTATTTCACGATAAAAAATTAAAATAACAAAACTAACTTTAATAGCAACTTCTTTATACGGTAAGAACCCCAGTTGCCACAGGAACTATAAAGACGAAACTACATCTAAGTTTCGTAAACTTTGTGTGTACCTGCAGCAAATATAGTCACACAGTCTAGAACATTACTTCTCAGGTAAATATACCTAGGTACTAGGGAATTTAGTCTCGAGTTCCTTTAGGTTATGTATTATGTTGCATAATACATCAGTTTAGTAAAAACTTTATAAATACTCTCTGGGAGTATTTTGCGAGAGTGTCATGATTGGCAAAATAGAAAAATACGAATATTATGAATTTATATAAATACCCTTAAATTATAGACATATGTTGATGATAGATTCATTTATTTCATGATTATTTTGCCAAATATGGACTCGCAAATCGAGAGCGCATTTATAAAGTACTAGCGGCCGCTCACGGCTTCATTTGCCCTGTTCCTGTTACTTTTTCAGGACAAAAAGTATCCTATGTGCTATTTCAGACTAATAATCTATCTTTGTATCAAATTTCATCCAGATCCTGCCAGCCGTTCTTCCGTTCTGGCGTCATTGAGTATCAAACATCCAAACATCCAACCATCCATACAGACTTTCGCATATGGGACCTCGCGTTGTTTGTAGAAAAATCTTTTGATGCAACATAAATTAAACGAGCTGCCACTAAAAAATGCAATCTTTGTCATCGTAACTTTTTGCGTAAAATATAGTTGTAGAATGCTTCAGTAGCAGTGCAATCAGACGATGTTCGATCTCGACTAGTTTCAACTTTCTCCATTCTCCATCCAACTTGTGATCCGCGAAGAGTCTTTCTTCATTTCAAAATCGCGATGAAATTCTAAAGTTTTCTGAAGACTTATTTTGAAACTTCTTTATACTTCGTAGGTATTTAAGTTCGGAACTTTTCAATAGCAACTACTTCTTTGCTGAGATGAAATTCTATTTAGTGGAGATTCGAACAGATTTTTCAAACTTTTATTAACAGACATGGAAGAGGTTGTTTATTTTCCTTTAGAAACCAGTCTAGAAAACCAGTGCTTAATCATTGTGAAGGACTGACGCCTAATATAGGTTCGTAAGAACCTTTATTACAGGCCCTACTCTGAAAAACATCAGGTCTTGTGTAAAAAAACTTTCGGAAGATTTCATGAGAAACATGAGAAATCATGGTTGCCCATGTACCCGTTAGTAACCCATTATTATTCACTTCTCAGTCAGTTTGTGTCCATCAATGTCGTCTTTTGTATGCAGCAAGTCAAGTGAGGTATAAGCCTCGTGCGCCAGTAATTTGCATCTACATTCTGCAAGCCGAAAAACAACGCCACTTGGCATTGGAAGCAGGTAAAAGGTAACATACAATTTTTATTCTTAACCTTTTCTTATAGTTGGGGAAAAAAGATGGCAACCACGGACTAGAAGACGAATTGAATAACGCCCATTTACCTACCCGATGGACTGACGACATTGTTAAGCTTGCGGGAAGTTGGTGGATGGAAAGGGCTCATACTCGTGCTTCGTGGAAATGTATAGGGGAGGCCTCTAAATTACTGGCAATGGACGTCTTCAAGCCGATGG
Organism: Thera obeliscata; assembly: GCA_947578465.1. Lineage (NCBI taxonomy): Eukaryota > Metazoa > Arthropoda > Insecta > Lepidoptera > Geometridae > Thera > Thera obeliscata. Next base: position 8,821,438 of record OX387928.1, on the reverse strand, counting down.
TGATGATCATGAACCAATTATATTTAACCTTTCCAAGATAAATGAATGGCTGTACAAATCCGAAGAACGTCCAGATGCAAGAGACTTAATACAATTGAGTTCGTTATCCCAACGGCCTATTGTTCGGTAATAGAACTGTGGCGCCCCGATCCACAATCACCAGCTTTGTAGACTATAGAATTTTTCATTTTTCATTTATTCAATAACAATCCTTTTATAAATCGTGTCTGAATGTCTACTATGGTTATCTAATGGTTAATCTAATAGTAAATAAAATATATCTAATGGTTGGAAAGTATCACTTTAAAACATCTGAGGCAAATTAATTGTTTAAATGCAGATCAAAATCATAGATTTCAATAAATTAAATCATTTATTTCAGCTGTGCGAAAATGATGTGTGCAAAACAGTCAAAATAGTACTTTTAAGGCTGGTTTCATAGATTGGTAATCAACAAATTAAACACTGTGATAACTGTATTATACCCAAATTTGAACTCAAATTTTTAATTTGTCGTTTCAACAAAAAATTGAAATGTCGATTAGCAATCCGTGAACTAACTGGCCCGTAATCAAAAACAGTGCTTGAGCCTGAGTCCGGCCTCATAATAAGTCTCGGCCTATCAAGCACTCCTCAAGTACAGATTTTTTGACATTTCTCCATTGAAAAATGTCAAAAATCTTGTTTGACTAAGACTGAAGCACTGTTTCTGAATACAGGCCTGAAACGGTATTGTAAAATAAATAATAGCAGCTGAAAAATATTGCAATACAAAACCAACAGCTCTTTAATATTCCTTAGCGATTTCACCGAGATTGAAAACTACCGTGAAGACGTTCCCGGACGCCGTTACTTGTTGTTCTTATTTTCAATTCCATGTAAAGCGATTCTATAAATTTTAAAATCGCTGCCCAGACAGGAAGTCAGATCGAAATCGTGGCAGGGAAGGAGGAAATTGCTCATTCTCACGCGACCGACCGCGCCGCTTCACTCCGGGGAATCCGCTCTAATGGAAAAAGTTAAAAAAATATACAAAACTTTTTTATTACAGAAACCTCTAGAGGCGCAGAATAGCCGTGATAGAATACTTGCAGCTCTGGATAGAATAACGTAGTACCCGTTGTTTGATGTCGCATGTTCGGTCGGCAAACTTGGATCGATCGGTAAGTATTTTTTTTATCAGCCAATAATGATTGAAACGATACTGTAACGGTTAATTGCAAGTTTTTAAACATTTACCTAGAAAAACAGAAAAATGTAGGTACAAGGCTTATCATTTATTTTTCATGGGCGTGTTGTTAGGTGCAGTTGCACTGAAGATCACGATTATACACCGATAGTAAGTATAAAGAAGGGTTATATTAGAAGATAAAAAACATAAAAATAACAACTCTAAAACTATTAAATTTTTAAAGTAGCTATTTACCATGCGCACCATATGGCAGACATGCAGCAGAATACGTTTTTTTTTTATCTTTCTCCATGAACCGATAAATAAAACAAAATAATAAACAATAAGGGTGTTATTAATAATCCTGGCGCAACGCTGGAGTAGTTAAATCGTGTTTTGTCACATTTGTTCGAGTTGACAATTGCATGTTAATGCAAGAGACAAAACACGGATCAACTAGTCCAACGCTACGCCAGGATTGGTCTCTAAAGTGGGCAGTGGTGAAGGATCACTGCACACTTGATTCAATATTCCCTTGACTTTATTCCCTTGGTGAGTAATCTACTATTACTAGCTGCAGTTCAATGCCTCGTTTTGCGCGATGGTGGTATTTGCTCACATCAATATTTAAGGCACTTTACCTTCTAGTCTCATTGGTCTATGATAAGTTTATCCTCTGTAGCAACTGTATGGAAAAAAACTGTTCCGGGATAAAAATTAGCCTGTCATTTTTCTACCCATAAACGACCAGTATGCCTATGCAAAAACCTATTTTGGTCCTTTGCTTTAAGAAAAATCTGATACCTTTAAACGAGAAAATCTTTTATATATACCTATATATTTAGGATCTCGAAAACTGCGCCCATTATTTTCACGAAATTTAGTATATAGGGGTTTTCGGGGGCGATAAATTGATCTAGCTAGGATTCATTTTAAGAAAATGATTGTTTTACCCTGAGTTCATTATTTGAACATAAACTGAATATGTGACTGCTCCTGCCGTCTATTGACGATTGTGAGCAACTAACTGCAAGCATATCCAGCAGATGGCGTTTCAGTTTCAGTTTATTATTTCAATAACAATTTTATAATCGTGTCTGAAAAACTTATAAATAACAGTAGCACATAATAATCCAAACACAGTAAATACAAAAAATCAAATACCAAATTACATATTATTATTATTATTTGTTGTTCATCGTTCTTGCGTTATTGAGTAACAAACATCCATACATACAAACTTTCACATTTATAATATTAGTGGGATTTATTAGTAGGATTAGGATGAGTAACAATGCCAAAAAATTATCGATTGTAGATACGGTAGATAACCAGCGATAGTGTGCTATGTTGGCTTAAATTATCACGTCTGCTGTACTGACTCAGTCGCAAACTAGTCTTAGTCAAAGGCTCGTGTTTATTTACTTTTGTGTAATTCAATTAGTTCAATATGTGGTAAGCAAATCAATACTATTTGAACCGACCAAAGGATAATTGAGACTGTAGTTGCCTTAAAATAGTGATGGCTGTTCATTTTGCAAAGAAAATAATCTCAAAGTTTTATTTGTAATAATTCTGCATTCAAAAACCTTCATAGTCACGAGTACAAGGCCTCATTGTTGGGTTTATTGTTTGTGATGAGAAACCTTAGTAAACGCATAGTGTATATTTAGCTATAAATAAATATTGTAGACAACCCACACAACACTATCTAGTCCCAAACTAAGCATAGCTTGTACTATGGGAACCAGATAGCTTATATATTATTGTTTTTGTAATTATATACTGAGAATATAGTTTATCACCCAGACAGAGAACAAGCATCTGTGTTTACCACACAAATATTTGTTCTCGGTGGGGATCGAACCCACGATCTACGGCGCAAAAGGCAGTGCTACTACCAACTAAGCTGAGAAGCTAGTCTTTAATGGTCTATATCAGGTATATTCTGTAGTTTAAGTACATACCAACGTAGTATTTCTCAGCAGTGAAAGTAGATACCCAAATCATCGTGCAGACAGTAAAACGTAATGGTGAAAGTTGAGTTTTAACCTCCGTAAGCACCTAGTCACTAGTAGCATAGAATACAAATGGTTCGCCTCGAACTGAGATTTCGTAACGTCTGCAATCAAAACTGTCAATTTGCGATCACGTATTAGTTCGAAAATTTACAGTTTCAATAAGATTTTGATGGAAACCATTGCAACAAAAGTTACATGATTAGCCTGCTGAACTATGTTTTAAACACATTATAAATATGCCTGAACTATGAAATCACTGAAACTATTTCAAATGAGAGCTCGCATTATATTTGTTTTATAAATAAAGAAGCTTATTTTTGACGCATCTCAAATTTCGAATTTAATAAAATAAAAATAATTTTGCAATCTATGAATTTTAAGCTCTTATAGTAATTACACTCTATTTCATAAAATATTTTTTATACGCTATATAAATTTTAAACAACGCCTTGTAATTGTACAGCCAACAAAACAGATATTTTGTACCTAATTGTAATATTTTTGTTACAGTTGCGTGTGCAATCTTTTGTGCAGAATTTTAAGTGCACTTGCATCTTTAATATTCATCGTAGCAGTGATACTGATCATTCTATGGGCAGTGGGAGTATTATGTAAGTATCCGTTTCATTCATCATCATCATCATCAGCATTAACTGAAGAAGTCCCCTGCTTTACATAGGCCTCCCCTACTCGTTTCCAGGAAGAACGATTCTGAGCCCTTTCCATCCATCGACTTCCCGCGATCTTAACAATGTCGTCGGTCCATCTGGTGGGTTGGCGCCCAACGCTTCGTCTTCCGGTTCGTGGTCGCCATTCGAGAACCTTTATTCCCCAACGGTTGTCGGTTCTTCGAGCTATATGGCCTCCACTTCAACTTACTAACTCTACGAGCTATGTCGGTGACCTTGGTTCTTCTACGGATATCCTCATTTCTGATTCTATCACGTAGTGAAACTCCCAGCATAGCTCTCCGTTTCATTACACTTTAATAATTATTTTCACTCTCTTCTTAAATTTAGCTCTTGACGGGTTTTTGATGCAGTTTCCTCCAAATAAGTCTTTTGAATGCCGCCTCCTTGATTTCGTTGTATGACAGCGACCTTTTCTTTGGCTCACGTAACTTATTCTTGGCCTTCCTCTTCCACGTTTTCCTTAAACCTTTCCTTCAATGATGTTCTTTGTGTAGCTGTCATGTCGTAGAAGATGTCAAAACATTTTCCCTTTTTGACTTTGTAGAAAAAGAAAAAGAGAGTTATACTTGAGAGTCATCGTCTCAAGTATATCTCTCTCTTTCTTTACTCGCTTTAAGACCTCTTAGCTCGTAATTTTTCCGCTTTACACTTCAATCACATTTTCATAACATTTACTGATTACGAGTGGCCTGGAAACAGACCTAACTCCGTCACTGAAGTTGGTCTATAGCTCATACAAATCACGATGACTAAGCCAATGGTGACTCGAAACAAAAAGAAGAATCAACTTAAAGGGCACTAAACATTTTTGTAATAGATTTCACCGTTTTTCAAAACATCATTTAATTTTGATCAATCATGACGAAGATAAAATCACAATCGTAAGATATGATGACTTATGACTTGATGTAAGACTTGATGCAAGACTTGATGTACGAGTACCTTTACGAAATCAGAGCGTTTAATCAATTCAAATCGTAACCAAAAAAAATTTTGTCGAACGTGAAAATAGTTATTTGTTTACCATACGATTCTCTCAACGTTGCTATATTTTTAAATTAGTAAAAATGTATCGATTGCTAAAATGTTTCTGTAAACACGGATTTGATAAGTAATCTTATCAGTGAAGCTATCAAATCAATTACTTAGAAGCCACTATACAAAAAAATATTGCATGTTTTATGATTTTTTTCCTGAAAGATTAAAAATGAATCAACCACCAGGCCCACTATAGTTTTGTGGCTGAGCACCACTGTGTTGTAGATTTTCGACATTTTTATAAATATGTTGAAAATTGTATATCTAACAAACATGTCTTATATTAATAAACCGATTTATTGTTAAAAGTTAGTAGCAGCTTTACAACAGCGGTGATTCGTTTCTGAGATACGATACCACAGTGTACAAACAAATAAATAGATGCACACACTAAGGCCCGTATTCAAAAACAGTGTTTGAGTCTGAGTCGAGTCTCAAGCATAGATTTGTTGAACAACCTATTCTTGAGTCTGAGTCAAGCCTCGAGCATAGATTTGTCAACAGTTCTTCATTGAAAAATATCAAAACTCTATTTGCTTGAGGTTTAACTCAGACTCAAGCACTGTTTTTGAATAAAGGCCTAAGAGCTCAAACTTACTCATCCTTTTTTCGGTCGGGACCCGGAATCACAAATTAAATAACCCGTTAAAAAATAATGTAAATTCATAATTTTCATCATCATCATCCTGAAGCCTGAATAAGTCCACTGCTGGACATAGGCTTTCCACACAATTCCAGGAAGAACGATTCTGAGCCCTTTCCATCCATCCATCATCATCATTCATTTAATGATATCATTCGATTATTTTCTATTCTTGCAAACAAAAATGAATCCCGCAGTTTAAAGTCTCTGTTTTCATGATAGCGAATCAGTAAAAACAAAAAACATTCGTTAATATTTCTATGCAAATAAGTATGTGTAAATAACTTTTTTATTTATTTTCAGGGTCAGACGACAGTAATGGCCAGGCAACACGTGCTTACGAACACTCCAGTAAACTAATTACCTCTTACACATAAACTATATAATTTACTATTTACGCACCTATCTAAAACAGTCATCATTAATGACATAAATTATAATGTATTTGCAAGTAATGTTAAACCAAAACTTTCTTATTCGTATAGGCCGCTGGATGCTCCAAAGGCATAAAAATGGCCGCTAAGTCTGTTGCCTCTTGCTCTGCTATCTCTTTCTGTTGGCATAAAAGTGATAGTGACCAGAATATTTTTAAAGCCATTATGAATAAGCTTCAAGAAAATATGAATAAAATTGACTTACTTTTATGACACACAGACTTCAGTACCTCTACCTTATCGATTTATTCTATGGAAATGCCTTTTATGATAGTATTTTGAAAATGTATTCTGTTTCCTAGTTTGTTCAAAAGTATTTTTTTAATTTTGTAGCAGTACATATGTAGATTACTACAAAACATTTTTTTTAATACACTGAAGATTATGTATACGTAGCTTAGATTTTATACATCAGCTTGGTAGTTGCGTGGGTACTAAAATAGTCGAGTATCGAAACTTTTGTATGGTAGAAAAAAACATTAATTTAATATACTTAGCATTAAGATAGATTTAAGCTTTTTCTCTAGCCATTGGTTTTATTTCAAAATATATTGTTTCACGATAAAGCTCATACTGTCCTAATCTTTTATAAAAAGTGTCTTCTTTCTCTTTTCATCGTCTCCTTCTGTTATAGCTTCACTTCTTTTGGTATTATTCTATGTATTTATGGACTTACTTGTTTATGTAATAATCTAATCATAATCTGTTTCTAGCATAAGTTTTATTTAAAATTTTGCACGATAAAGCTCATACTATCCAAATCTATCTTTTTTATTTTCTTCCTTCTGTACAGCAGTATGGTTTCATTTTGTATTATGCAAAGTATTTTTGAACCACCTCTTATATTTCTCTACTCTCTTACTGATATTTATGGTTTCAATTATATTTTGTTACACGCAAATTAATTTTGAACAACACTTTTTAATCTTTTTCTGCTGTCTTTACAAACGAATTGCTTGTTTTAGTAATTTTTGTCAAAGGTACAGCTCCTCAACTTTACAATGCAACCTATTTATACAAAATAAGATGAATGTAATCTTCTTAGTAATATCTTTTAAGAAATTTAACCTTCTTATTTAAGTTTTATGAAGAAAAACTTCAAAATTACGTTTATGTCACTGTCTTCTGCAAGAATGCTCAATTTTCCCACAACTTGCTTTCTCTTTTTCTTTCTAATTTGCTAAGGTTATAATTTATTATTTAAGCTTATTTTAGCACTGTTTGATGTTTTATAAGGAAAGGTGGTCGATTAAATATTATTATTATTCAGTTAAATCTAGCTGAGATACCATATCAACCACCTAAATTGATTTCGACACTGTTCGTGTTTTTAACCTGTGGAGGTTTCCATATTATCTATTAGAAAAAATGTGGTAAGTTGTGAATAGAATTAATGTCCACCGTGGTAATGAAAGTGAAGGATGCAGTATCGTAATGGGAATATACATTAGACTCACGACTGTAATGTAGCCTACAAAACTCACAGATTTTTTGAGAGTGCTAAATAATAACAGCGAATGCATTACAACTAACTAAATAAAAATAAAAAATCACAAGTTTTTGTTTTTATTTCAGCTGCCTTTGCAACCTAATATGCTTGACAATCACAATGCTGACCGGAGTCTTATTATGTGTTGTTATAGTACTTGTAATATTATGGGCATTGGGAATAGTCTTCCAATCTTAAAAAATCCACTCATGGCCATAGGCTCTCCCATGTTTGGGAGATATAGAAGGGGTTATATTATCATCACGATTGGTAGAAAAAACAAGAGTACTAAATGACATCATAATCACCAAACTTGGCAGAAAATGCGTCAATAAAATCAGGTAAATTCTACAATACAAGTAGGTGATGTACTTAGTTGTAAGTGATGCCTTTGAAAATCAAACTCATTCTTTAAAGGTTAGTTTTTTTTTTTCAGGAGCCCGGCCTTTATTTGTTTCGCTGATATTACGTAGGTAACAAACAAAGGTAGTATTACAAGCAGGAAGGTTACACCAAGCCTTCGAAATGATTTTTAAACAAAAAGGTGTGAAATCCTTCGACAGAACCTACCTACTTAGTTTTACTTCAGATTAGATAAAATTAGATTAGAGTACCAATTAACTAGTTTACCGCTATTATTTATTACGTATATAGCTCGGCAGCCTCATGAATATAAATAAAGCGTTGTGTACGTGATAACTAGAAAAATAGTAATTTTATAATAAGATATGATTCTAATTAAAGTTTTTTTACTGCCATCTAGTATGTAGTCCTGTAACTAATTCTCGAGTTTTCAAATGAAGAGAGAGAGTAGTTTCTGTTTCGAACCTAACCCGCCAGCAATAAGTTCAACTTTCTGCCACTAGATGATACTTATTTAAGTTGTAGCAAATGTTATGTTTGACGGTCTTGGTCCAGTGGCGCCCTCATAAGAAAAATCTATTCAGAGCCATTTTCAAGAAGATGAAGAAAATAAAATAATGTAAGGCCCTGATTTTAAAGTCTTGTTTTTGGACCACTGCTAAGTGTAAATTATTATGTTGTCGGTATTATTGGTCCCTAGCACCTATAGTCTAGCTAGATTTACGCATACAGCAGTGGTCTAGAATCTAGACCACTGCAGTATGGGTTAAATAAATATTATGTCAACCATTAGATCTAAATCAAACTATAGCGGATGTCAACCGTATTATTGGTCCATAGCATCATAAAATAATAATCATGGTTGAATGAAGTAATTAATGAGTTACGAAATGATTCATGAACGACCAATGATACTGTGATTGTGTATAGGTATGTAAAGTAGCACCCAATCTACTATGAGTATGATTCACCAGCTCACAAAATAATAAATATCTGTGATAGTTTAGATTGGCTTTCATCGAGTTTAAACCACAATATTGCTAAATTTTGAAATCCCAGTTTTATTAACATTTTTGTTTAGGTAGGTGCTTCGATCGTTTTTAACTTTTTTGATAGGTATTGTTAAACTTTTTGATGGTCGGTAGCATTTACTGCGGCATTACATACCTAGTACACCTAATTATGTAGAATAAAGAGGCCAGCTTTTTCGTATTGTTCACCACTATCCACGTTTATTTGTTTATGTAGATAACTAAATTATGGTTTGTTAATACATGGATCTTCACGTTTTTTTAGACAGAACACAGTTTGTATTCTGCAAAATCTTCCACCTTTCAGGAAGGTTACACTTCCAGATTGATCTCATACAAACATTAAAATCGGTTCAGTGGTTTAGCTTTCCTCATTCGACAGACTCAATGGAGGCCGACTAAAAATACAAACTTATCCTAAAAGCTTATTATCATAATTTATCAGTGATAAATCTTGAACTTAAATTGTTTTGTTCTTTATGATCTGTGGTCTAATAAAGACGTCACAATATTTTTCACCAGCCTCTGAGTGCTCCGTGGCCCCTAGTGAATGCGTCATCGTAATATTATTACAACACGATTTCACTTCTCGCCTGCGTCTCGCTTGCTCCTTCGCATCGTCTATATCTCTTGTTTCATTTTAGCACGTACCACCTATGCACGTCGTCGTATACAAGATAGGCGGTCGGTTTGGAATACAGTCGCCGGGCAGACGCTATTGCGCGTCGTTTGTTCAAAGGATTATATTTTAGCTGTTATCAATGTCTGGCTGTGAGTATTACAATTTTTATACCTCTATTAGGCTTTATTCTTTCATTTGTACGATTGTAGAATATTCCTTCACTAGTCTTGAGTTTTAAATCATAATAGGAAGCTATTGTTGGCTTTGTGTGGCTCTAAACATCACCGGCCAACGGCACTTTTACCGGTTTCAGTGTCATTCTATACTATAGGTATGATGTACGCTTAGATTTCGTTTTATTATTTCGTCAAGTTGAATTCAATTGTTCACTAGATAACTAATTTGGTAGGTACCTAGATGAAATTTGGATTTAAGTGTTTGTTTGGGTTTTTGGATTGGTAGGTATACATTACTTATGTTACTTTTTGTCACAAACACTAATTAGATACCTAGGACATACAAAATTAATCGAATGCTAACGAGATACCTTAGGTAGGTACCTAACCTACCTACATCCTAGTGCGGGGGCCCCTAATGATTTGTGTAGGTACCACAAACTTACTGCCTAATGTTCTTTTGGTAAATAAATTTGTATTACATAGGTACCTACCTATTATATTTTTTACCTATAAGGAAGTAGGCAGGTACTTCCCTAGAAATATTTAAAGAGATGTGCAGCTACCTATCTAACCTAAAACTACCTACAAGAAGTGACAACTTTTTTTAGCAATTTTGTTCTTATTATAATTTGGTAGGTACCTATTATTTAAAATGATAATACAAAAATGTCATTATGTTAAATAAAATTAATTTAAATGTAGATAGGCTAATTGCCTAACCTATTTATGGCTTTGCTTATAAAAATATGTCTTATGATAGTTATGATAAACAGTGCTTAAGCTATTGCCATCTCTTGCTAGGTAGGTACTAAGTAGTGACAAACAGTGACAGGACTAACTCTAAGCAATGATCAAATTAAAACATCGTTTTTAGATATGGCTGAATGTTGGTAGATAGGTAGGTACTTACATTACCTATTCTGTTACAAATAAGATACTAATAAAAATAAGATACCTACTAATAAGTAAAAAAATATTTTCAGATCCAAACCAACCACCCCAAGCCTGGCAAAATGCTTCAGCCGGCCAGCAATATTCTTCGCCGCCCAGCCAGTACCCTCCACTAGGCCAACCGTATGCACCACCTGGCCAACAGTACGCTCCACCTGGCCAACAGTACGCACCACCTGGCCAACAGTACGCACCTCCTGGCCAACAGTACGCGCCACCAGGCCAATACGCGCCAGGACAGGGGTACCCGCCTCAACCTGGGTTCTCGTATCCATTTGCAGCAAACCAGCCTGCTATAGTCCCCACTCCAACCGCACCTTCTTACTCGTATCCTGGATATCCAGCAGTTACACCGCAACCAGCTCAAGCTCGTGAGTGTTTTTTTTATGGATTTTATCATAAAATAGCAGCGAAGCTCGGCGTCGACCGAGCATTCCAGAATGTTGAAGAACATTCTAGAACTTTTAGGAGCATTCTGTTCTAGAACATTTTGATAAAATCTAGAATTTATAGAAAACTCCTTGCGTGATAGAAAAGGATAGACATAGAAAAGTCGGTACATGTTAGAAACGCATTGTGGACAAGAAATAAAAGCGAAATCATCAAAGACTTGCCCTCTCATTCATAATGCTGGACACTTCTAACGGCTCGTTTAAAGTCTCTGTCACTGTCACATTTTGCATTGATGCTGTTCCTAATTAGTCCTAGCGAGATGTTATAGTATAGCATAATATTATAGCCTTTCTCGATAAATGGACTATCCCACACGAAAAGATTTTTTCATTTCGGACCAGCAGTTACCGAGATTAGCGCGTTCAACCAAACAAACTCTTCAGCTGTATAATATTAAGTATAGATTATGAATGTCAGCGCTGACTTTTAGTGGTCATAAAATAATAGCAACAGTAACTTTTGTTTCCGCAGAAATTGAATGGATTCCAACAACACCGCAGCAAGCTATCGGCCTCAGCGACCGCGCAGTGGTTGCTGGGTTCGAAGGCTACGATGGCAGTCCACTCTGGGTCATCAGGGCGAGACATGAAGGAGATTTGATACCCGGAAAGCTTGCTATCAAACACAACTGCGCTTATGTCCCGTGGGGTGGAAAAGAAAACGGGGTTAAACAGATAGAGGTTAGTTTTAGGCAGATTTGTGCATCTAAAGTTATTTTATTCAAATTCAAATCCGCGCTGAATTGGCACGCGGAAGCTATTAAAATAAAAGTGACAAATATGCCACAAAAGCGCGACAATTCCACAATTTTTCGCTTTTTGACATTTATGTCGAATTGTCAGCTTTATTAAACAGGGAACAGGTGGTATGCTTGTTCCATCAGCTGAATACAAAAAAACTTGTAAAAGGTTTAGTTATTTACCGTAGTGTAGCTTCTAGCATAGCCGAGCCATTTCCATCTATAATTATGTCCAGCCCGTTTTGCGACTGTTAATTTAGAAGGTACATACGACTAAGTAGGTTCGTACTATGAAAGTCTTTGTTTATACCTATGCTCATAGTAAAAACTAGTTTTTGCTCAAAAATGTGTAACGTCAGACTTATAAATAAACCAGCGCAAATTCGTTCGGTTGATGCTATTTTCATACAAACTTCAATCCCAGCTGCACGTTTGAGGGTTTACTTTTAGGATTTTCTTTCTTAGTGCGCCCCTAGCTTCGTTTCAAATTTCATAATCCTAGCTAGAACTTTGGTTTAAGCTGTGCGGTTAGACCAAGATTCTAGGTTCTTCAATACCGAAATCTATAGCTTTGCGTTGATTGTCAGACCGTAAAGTAAGCATTTTTTTAATACCATCTGCTAATGGAACAACCTTTTGGCCCCCTTGATGTGATATTGATATCCATCGCATTTAGCAAAGTTTCCCGGCACACGATCTTTTTGCACACACAACTGCATCTGTCAGTGTCTTAACACTGACAGATGCAGTTTTGGCATGTCATTATCTAACATAAAAATGGTTTTGGAAAGCTGGCCACGGTTTCCAACATCTATTGTAAAAAAATGTTTTAAATTAAACAGAAGTCCTTTAAACTGGAGTATTCATATCCCGCAAGGAACACAAAGCATTGCCTCGTATAAGTCGTGCAGTACCTACTGCTATGCATCCATCAATTTGAGGCATACGAGTAGGCAAGCCTATGTCATTTCAATTTCAACAAACCTTTTTTTTATATTTAGATAAATAACAATTTTTTTGAATGTAATTCCAGGTGTGCTGTGCCAGGTCTGAGAAGATCAGATGGGTTGAGAGCAGAGACGGTGTTATACCAACTAACGCAATCGTAGCTGGCAACACCTCATCTGGCGAGCCTCTGTACATCGGCAGGGCGAGAGAACAAGGCTCGTTGACACCGGGAAAGGTACTTTTATAACAATCCATTTTATAAAAGTTATAAGAAACAGACCACCGCCCTTTATCTTTGAATTTAAAAACACTGGACTTGTTCATAATAATATGAAACAAACGGGTATTTATCGCGATTACCTTTATTTATTTTAACACGGTTGAAACGTCGCGAATTAATAAAGGTAATCGCGATAAATACCCGTTTTTAGGGTTCCGTAGCCAAATGGCAAAAACGGAACCCTTATAGATTCGTCATGTCTGTCTGTCTGTCTGTCCGTCCGTATGTCACAGCCATTTTTCTCCGAAACCTTAAGAGCTAGACTGATGAAACTTGGCGAGTAGATGTATTCTGTGAACCGCATTAAGATTTTTATACAAAAATAGAAAAAAAACTATAAATTTTGGGGGCCCCATACTTGAAACTGAAACTCAAAAATTTTTTTTTCATCGAACCCATACGTGTGGTGTATCTATGAATAGGTCTTCAAAAATGATGATGAGGTTTCTAATATAGTTTTTTCCTAAACTGAATAATTTGCGCGAGAGACACTTCCAAAGTGGAAAAAAGTTGGTCCCCCCCCCCTCTAACTTCTAAAATAAGAAAATGATAAAACAAAAAAAAACATATGTTGTACATTACTATGCAAACTTTCAACGATATTTGGTTTGAACGAGATCTAGTCAGTAGTTTTTTTTTATACGTCATAAATCGTAAACCGCAATTTACCTTTCGACGAACTGCAAGAACCTTTATATTATGTTACTTGATGCTACGGCAGTGCCGTAACTAGGGCGGTGCCAGCGGTGCCCAGGCACAGGGCGCAGACCCTGGAGGGGCGCAGAAATGACCAGACCAGTATCTAGTTTTGTTTCATGCATGGTAGTTAGTAGGTACATTTTGTTTTATTGCGAATATGGTGTAGACGCGCCCTCTGTACTATCTATATCTATATGGCATTCTGACGCACTAGCGTGCGAGAGATAGATAGAAAATTCATCGTTCGACAAGAGTGAAAAGGATGACTTACAAAACTAAACGATTCACAAACGTTCCATTCTGCCGCGCCGTCCCTCCCACCCAATGTTCGGGGATTCCCCGATACATCGAGAATCACGCATTCAGATAGCCGGCCGGGGGCACTCGGATTAATTGTCTTGCTTTTCAACCATGGTCATTATTTGTATAAAATTTCATTAGTTTAAAGTAAAATTGTGTGTGAGAGTGAATAAGTTTATTGTTGATTTGTTGCTCGTTGAAGAACTAAAAAAACATGCAGCTGATTTGAGTATCAAATATTCTGCGGATATAAATGCCACAGAATTTTGGGCCGAAATAGGAACTTTGAAGAGTCAAGTTGAAGCGACTACATCATTTGATAAATGTGAATGTCAGTCAAGTATGGGTCTTCTCAAAGCTATAGTGGAACTGGATTTAAAGGAAATGTTTCCCAATGTAGTAGTCGCTATAAAGATATTTTTAACGATGCCAGTGACTGTAGCTTCCTACGAGAGATCATTCAGTAAGCTCAAATTAATAAAGACGTACCTGCGCTCGACGATGGGCCAAGAAAGATTGTCTGGCCTAGCGATTTTGTCGATTGAACGCGACATAGCACGGCTCCTGTCGTATGACAATGTAATCAAGGACTTCGCAATGAGAAAAGCGCGGAAAGTAAATCTTTGAGTAGGTAGCTGTCCTTTTCTTTTGATTACGTTTTACCTTAGCCTTGGGTCTTTACTATCGAGTACTTTGTGTCATTTCTGTATTTGAGCAAATATTTTTAATAAACAATTTTTATCATAAAGAAATCTACTAAGTACCTATACCTTCGTAAACAAATAATTGTAAGTTTAATAAAAAACTTGAGAAACCGACTTCATTGTCAAACGGCTACACCGATTTTAATCAAATTTGTTTGGGACAATCTGGACGTAAGAATAACCTTCCAAATAAAAAAATAATTTTCTAAATCGGTTCATAAATGACGGAGGCATGCAGTTACAAACATTAAAAAAAATATTAAAAAAAAAATGGCAACACCGATTTTAATAAAAATAAAATGGGACCAATCTGGAAGTAGTACCTTTCAGATAAAAAAATAATTTTTCAAATCGGCTCACAAATGAATAAGTTATGCTGTAACAAACATTTAAAAAAAAAAAATACAACCGAATTGAGAAACCTCCTCCTTTTTGATTGGAAGTCGGTTAAAAATAGATAGATTTATTTTTATTCACATTTGTCCACTTTATTGTCAGAGCCTGGTTAGAGCATTTTTCAAGGGCGCAGTTTTGAAAGCTCGCACCGGGCGCATAAAAGGCTAGTTACGGCACTGTGCTACGGAACCCTTCATGGGCGAGTCTGACTCGCACTTGGCTGCTTTTTTCCATATAAGTAATTATGCATAACGATCGTGCTAATTTAAAAAGTGCTACTGGACTTATTTACGAAAAATTCCGACCATTTTGTGTGATATTGCGATGAGATTTTGATAAATTTCTGTTAAAAAACAGTATTTTAAGCACTGATCCTTTAAAGTGGGTGATTCATTGGCGAGCTAAAAACGACAAGCCTGCGATCCAAAACCGCCAATAGAGCACCTAAAAGACCGCGGTTTTGCAGGCAGGTACGTCTTGTAGTATTGACAAAGTGTATAGTCTATTATAATGGAGTTTTTTGATGTGATATTATCATCATCATCAGCCTGAAAGAGTCCACTGCTAGACATAGAACGACTCTGAGCCCTTACCGCGACTGTCGTCGATCCATCGGGTTGGTGGACTTCCTGTACGTTTTGTCCTCTATAGGTTTGACTATTATAGTTTTCTGTTCTCTGTCATTGTTTTTTTACAATTGTATTTTTGCTATTTTTCAGGTGCAGCCCAGCCATAAGGTTATGTACGTGTCATTTGGCGGCAAAGAAGTCGCGCATAAGATTTACGAAACATTATGTTATGTTTAAATTGTTTCCACGAGCGCGTTCTAGAACGCTAGCCTCATCTATTATATTATATATAGCTATGCATGTCTAATACTCGTCGACTTCGATTGTTTTATATTCGTCTGGCGTTTACTTATTCTTCTTCTTATCGTGTCACTGGTTCTTTCAAACCAGTGCACAGTGTGGTGAAAGGATTTCAAGTGCGCCTCAGAGAGGCCGATGCTAAGATGACTTTGAGTAAATCCTGAATCCGTATCATGATCCTCTGATACTTATGTAATGGACCGTATCTTACTAAATAAAAGTTATTGAATCTCAAACTCATCAATAATGTCTCATGTTATATGGGTTTCTGTAGTTAGCGTAACCAAAACTACTAGTATAGTTTTTTTTTACATCTGTGCCAAAACGAAGGTATTTTTAGTCCGACGAATTTAGACATAACTTTTGAGAGAAAATGAGAATGAAAAAAAAATATTCGTCTTGAGCAGAGCGAACACTAACGAACGTAATATCTAAATTAGTATCTATATTAACTCGTATTATAATACTACTAATAACTTGTGTAATTTGTGTATCAAAAAATACTCTTTGACTCAGAATATCTGATTGTCTAACAGTAATAACAGGGAGTTTAGATTTTATATTGGTGCTGTGAAATCTCAGATACGGTCCAGCATCTATCAAAGTTAATTATTCTCGACCATTTTACTGCGCTTTGGTGGATACTTGGTCCATGGTGATGAAATAATGAAGCATTTGTATTAGTTAGGATGTTTTTTTATAAATAATCTGGTTAAAAGATTTTATTAAATAAATAAACAATAAACTGATGTTTCTATTGTTCCACTAATATTATAACAGGCTGTTTGTAGGTATTTTTATTTATTTATTTCGCTCACTTATACCAAGGATAAAAGGATAAAATTTGATTTAGTAATTATCTATCTATGCTAATATTATAATGAGGAAAGATTTGTATGTTTGTGATGAATAAACTCAAAAACTACTGTGCCGATTTTAATATCGATTTCACCATTGGAAAGCTACATTTGCTCTGAGTAACATAGGCTATATTTATGTGTTTAAAAATAAATGTCCAGCCGTGCAAAGCCGGGACAGGCCGGCTATCATAAGGTACCCAAGGTGATTTTAAATTAAAACCTGTTTGGTAACACAACGGCAGAACTGCCGGTCTACTCTTTTTGTTTAGGTTTTACAATCGACAATGTATTTTTGAAGAATAAACCAAATGTAATAGGAAACCAAGTTGTAAAAGACCTGCGAGAACTCGGAGCCAGCATCTACGCGGAAGGCTGTCTGCACAGAAAAGCCTGCCGGACTCTGGTGGCGGAGGCCAAGATCCACTTTAGGTCGTCGCGAGAAAAAACTCATGGGCACCACCATACTGCCTTCATGACTCAGCGGGTATCATGGTCTTTAGCGAAAAAAATCAATATCATAAATAAATAAGCATTAAAACATTGTTGCAACCAAAACCTCAGGAAATAAAGTAACGGCTAACTGACATTATGATTAATACCCGTTTAAGCCTGCGCACATTTAGGCGATGGCGATCATCTGAAACGCTGTCAAATATCGGTGTCTTATTTACCTAACAGCGTTTCAGCTGATTGCCATCACCAGCATCGCCTAGAGGTGATCGCTAGCATCGTGAATTCACTCTTATCCAAAGATTACATGTACTATGAATTTCAGTAAGCTTCTTTCGATAACGATAATTGAACAAATGTAGATAACGAACTAACATAAACAAGTTGATTGATCAAGGGGCCTAATTCTCGGGCCGATCTTGATCATTTTGTAATTTTATTTTATTGCTTCTTTTCACAACCCCGCACTTTTTCTACGTTTTCCGTATCGTAGCTGTCGAGGCTTCTACGATGAGGTCGTTGATGAATTACTCAAGGAAATCTGCCATTCTCTCTTCGAAAAGAAGGAATAAAATAAAATTGCAATATGATCGAGATCGGCCCGAGAATTAGGCCCCTGGTTGAGATCAACATCCAGGGCGTATGAATCAGATAGCGATATAATACCTAATTATTTTATTATAGGAAAGGATAATTATTTTATTGCGAATAGGCTAGATAACATTTAATCTTTGCTAGTGGTGCACGCATTGCTTATGCGTAGTGGCTCCAATTTTTAGTAGAATGATGACTGTTGTCTTTTACTTATTCGTGGACAATATGAATCACTTGTCCTATCCGTTGACCTTATTATTGTTTTCGAACTTTATGATTTTCTTGGTATTCGTCACACAGACCACAATGTAAGAAATCTGTGATAGGGGATGAGTCCGATACAGACCAAAGAAAAGACGGATGAATGTTGGGAAGATGACATGGATAAAAATGGAATACAGATAGAGAAAACGGCTGACTGAGGAAATAATGTAGGATTGGAAGAAGAGAGCATTGTCATTCCGACCCTTATCCCTTATACATAAATGGGATAAGGCACAGAATAAGTAAGCAAAAGCGTTTTTGCTTTTCTGTGGGTTAAGGGATAGAAAGCAAATACAAATGTGGGCTCATCATTGAAAGTCGCAGTACCTACTTAGTATAAACGGTGTCGCGATTGGCGGTATACAACCTATAGTCTTTAATAAATTCAGTGAGCAAATCATGCTAATTTCGTATATTGGCCCCTGAAAAATATACTTAATTGAGTATAGTCTCACTCACACTAATAAAAAGGTTCCATCTTACTCTCACATTCAAAGAATGCAATACATATTACGAGTATCTTATCATAAGATAAGTTCAGTGCATAAATATTTGCGTGCTTTCGATTGATCTTTCAGTCTAAATAGTGTTTGCAAACCTTAAAATTGATCAAACATGGATTGTGAGTACCTACACATCGTTTTCTTATTTTCTTAGATACCTACTCTTTTTTGTTTTGTTTTAAGTTAAGTTTGGAACAGCGTAGTTCCTCTTCCTTTCAACCTTAATTCGATAGTGTTCTGTATTCACTCTTTGCTTAGACACGTCATTGGTAATTTTCAGGGTTGATAAAAACGATCTTCGGGGGATCGTCAGAGCAACGACAATCAGCATCTATGAACAATCCAGGTAAGCGTGAACGTTTTCAATTCAATTATCAATTATTTCAAACTGCGTCTATAGTTTTGTTAACATAACTTTATAAAATTTAAAAAAATTGAGAAACTGGACCTCATGACCAAACAGGGGAACCGACTTTGATGGATTTTTTAAAGTATTTTCAAAAAAAATGTGCGAGTTTTATAAGATCTGTTTAATTTCGGACTATAAAGTGTTGTGTGAATATGATAACAATATTTATTCAATGTTTATTATGAATTCAATTTATTTTAAATTTAATTTAAACCTTACTAACATTACTACGTTTTAAACTTACAATATTGTTATTTCTCCATTTCAGTTTCTCATCAGGATAATTTAAATCAGGCAAATCCTCAATTCAACACCTATTACTACCAACCCAACAACGTAGCGCAACATGGAATAGCACCGCCACAGTACTGTCAACCAGGAAATACACAGCAGCAGCCTCTGACGACTTTTGGTTAGTAAAACTAGAATGACATTGAAAAATTATAACTTTGTTTTTTTATTCATGTACATCATCATCATCCACAGCCTGACTTCAACCACTGCTGGGTATAGGCCTCACTCTGTATGTGTTGACGGTCTCTTGCAAATCTCATTGCCCGCGATGTTTGCCACATCGTCTGCCCATCTTGCCGCCGGACGACCGACGCTTCTATTATACCCAGTTCTTGGACGCCATTCAGTTAGCGCCTTACTCCACTGGACTGGATCCCCTTTAATACTTATTTTTATTCTGTTTTTTAGCCTTCCGTTATAGCGGCACAAATTTCAACTGACAAATCAACTGTTAGACAGAACAGATAGACAGACAGATGGGCAGCGGAGTCTAAGTTATAAGTAGGGTCCCGTTTAACCCTTTGGGTACAGAATCCTAAAAACGGTTAAAATGTGCCTTTATTTCAGCCTTACCAACTCCATCTGTGCCAGCCTCACCCGAAGACCTATCATGTAAGCTTTTTCTTTAATTATACTCTGAGTAGGCACCGGCAAAAACGATGTTCTCCTTCACCGTTTGAAAGCACTTGCATTGTGTAAGTAATTGTGGTTAGCATACCACCCATTCCACCCATTTGCAATAAGCGTTTCGGCTCCACCTTTATAATGCGAACCCAGGGAGTAGAACCCGTCTGCTGTTTTTCCTGACCACAACAATCTGGGTCTCTTTAAGGCAAGAGTGAAGAGGTGTCTTCTAGACTCTCCATACTCCATCGTCGGCTACATTTTCGCTTACCATTAGGAGAAGGTGAGATTGTAGATCAGAAGTCGGGGTTACTACCACTACACTACTGCGCACTTTCTTAGTAAATAACAATATTTTTTATTATGTTTCTTATCGCAGCAATTGTTCAATGGATACCTTCATCGCCGAAGACATGCAGTGAGCTCGAAGGCAGAGCAGTGGTTGGTGGTTACAGCATCAAAGCAGCTCCTTTGTGGGTCATCAGAACTGCATACGAAGGGGATCTGCTGCCAGCCGCGCTTAACTATGGGACAAAGGACGCGTTTGTGGCGTATGGTCAAGTAGAAGTGCAGATTTACGTGTTTGAGGTGAGCTTAACACAGCTCAAAGTTTTTTTATATGTACTTCACAACAAATGAATCTTTAGAAGTGCGATGATGATGATATAATGGTAGGTATATGTATAGATACGTATTACACGTGTACGTTATCCTATAGGAACCGTGCATTTTTCCGCGATAAAAATTTACCTGTCCTTTTCTGACCCATTAACTACCCCTATCAATGCAAAAAAAACCATGTTGATCCTTTGATAGCTTTGAAAAAAATAAAACAAACCTATCCCACAGGAACCATACATTTTACCGGAATAAAAAGTAGCCTAATGCTATTTCCGGTTATTAGTATTTTACATACCTACGTATATACCTACTTATGCAGGTCTCTTGTGTCACAGGTCTGTTGTGCACCAGCAAATCGGGTTCGTTGGATAGAAAGCAGTCATGGCAAGGTCCCTCCAAACGCTGTCGTTGGAGGTAGAACTACAAGTGGAGAAAAACTCTACGTCGGCAGGGCTTACGTATCCAAATCTAGGTGCCCGGGGAAGGTAAATACCTACTTAGCATTACTTTAGTGAGATAGGAAACAGAATAGGAACTGCTTCGCGACTTTGATCTTCAGGTGCGGTGGTCCCGTCAGATTTCTTAGTACTGAGCCTCCTTAACTATGCTCTTTGGTACTGAGTAACGAACTAAAAATTGATTGGTGGTAAAAAGGGAGTCCAAATATTGGGTTAGTCCGACGAATGCCTCGTCCATACAAATGAGAAATATTTTTTTCGCCAATGCAATGACGTATTTTGAACCTTCCTTTTTCAAATGTAGTTGTCGAAGAGCCTGTCCAGATGGAACGTTTTACGCGCGAGTGCCCTCGCGCGTTTCAATTTATATTGCGTCCAGATGCCGCGTTTTACGCGCGCTCCTACCAAATAGTTGCTCGCGTTTTACGCGCGATTGAGGAATCGCGCCTAAAACGCGCGTAAAACGCCCCATCTGGGCAGGCTCTTAGGCCCGTATTCCGAAACAGCGCTTGAGTCTGAGTCGAGCCTCAAGCATAGATTTTATGACAGTTCTCCATTGAAAAGTGTCAAAAATCTGTGCTTGAGGCTCGACTCAGACTCAAGTACTGTTCAGAATACGGGCCTAAGTGTAAATCAGATTATAGTATAGGATCCCTAGAAGAAGGACCTTCACCGAGCTGGTTATTTAATGAAACGTATTTTATATTTAATGAAACATGCCAATAAATATATTCTACATGGGTTGCCTATCAAATTTCAGTCCAGGATATGATTAATTAATAATTAAAAAAAATATAATGTTTTTTTAACTTTCCACCGGTTTGTTTATTAGACAAATTCTATACCAATCGAAAGTATAGACCCCATAGGATATGCAAACGTTAGGTTGCCTATTTTTTTCCGATCACAACTCTCGGGTAGCCAGATATAAACAGGAAAATCAATACTAGCATTTTGCACCGGTATGTTTATTGAATAAAAATACTGGGGTCTATACTTTCGATTGGTATAGAATTTGTTTAATAAACAAACCAGTGAAAAGTTTAATTTTTTTTTTTAATTATTAATTAATCATAATTATCCTGGACTGAAATTTGATAGGCAACCCATATAGAATATATTTATTGGCATGTTTAATTATATATAAAATACGTTTCATTAAATAACCAGCTCGGTGAAGGTCCTTCTTCTAGGGATCTTAGACTATTAGGGGTGTCCGAATCGACAGTAAAAAAATATTAAAATCAGAAGTATCAGTTGGGACACTGTCCTAATAAATTTTGTCTGTATCGTCAGCAACTCATTTCATCGTAATAGTACGAATAAAGTCATCTGATAGTACGGGTGTATTTCATTAGTTTTCTTAATTGTTTCAGATCCAACCTAGTCATGGAGTAATATACGTTTCTTTTGGCTATAAGGCGTACTCTTACGAGTATTACGAAGTAATGTGCATTGTTTAACTGACCAAAAAGTGGGTTATAGTTATATTAACAATGTAAGAAAGCCGCGTGGCAGACAACCACGGAGACAGCACGAGAAATGATGATAACATCTTGCAGACGGGAGCGAAAAAGCTGGAAAAAGGACACGGTGGCTCTTGTCCTGCATTGGACAAGTTAGGCTAAAAATAAAAGGTATAAATTTATATAGATACCCTAAAATGGTTAAATGTTGAGTAGGTATAGTGTTATTTGACGTTATATTAACGTTTTACACATGTACCTATACGTAATACGTTACGTACGACGAGAAATGGGTAGGTGCATTTTTGATTTCCAATAAATGAAATTACTCGTACATGAGCCTATTATTATTGTAAAGATTTTATTGACCTGAATGTATGAAAAAAATAAAAATAAAACCATAACTTGAATTCATTTATTTAAAAAAGTAAGTACGCACACAATGTTTTATTAAAATTTGCACATAGGAAATATTTACCGCAAATTGGTTATTAGTGGTTACATTTCAAATAACAATTTGCGAATTTTAACATCGTTTCTAAATTGAATAATCTAACAAAACCAACTTTGTTTCTATAATAATACTTAACCTAGGCACCTAAATTTAAATATCACAATCCATAATTATATACTTATAGGCAAATGTAGCTGAGCTACCGTCAATTATTACTGGAATTTTACAATAAACTATACTTATGATTAATTTTAACATATTCTAGACATTCCACCAAGAACCGAGTGTGGTGAAAGGATTTTTAGTGCGCCTCAAAGAGGCTCTTTTCGTGCACTTTCCGCCGTATAACCACACCACACAGAATTGATATGGATAGAGATACATATATATCTATTCTAATTTTGATTTGCGTGGAACCACATAAGACGTTTCAAAGTGATCCTTGTGATACCTTGTGATTAGAGAAACATTTGATTTTGATTTTTAAACTAGTGGTTACCTACACTTCGCGAAAATCATAGAGATTTTTCCATATTTTTTTTAAACTATTTGCATGGTTTTGTCGCTTAGCGACTATACTGTTCTAATAATAACACAACAAGTAAATCAACCCACTTTAACATTGACCTAACCGTTCATGAATAGGCTAAAGGCTATATATAGGTATTTACCGGGTGAATTTAAGTTGTTGGTAACACTTTCCCCTATCAAAGGGGCGAGTCGTGGTTTCAAATTCAGTGGTTCCAATTTTTCTCGGCTAATTCGAAATATAATAAAAATATTTTCATATCACGCTTTTTAGGTGAACAATGTTTAAGTAGACCAACAGTTGGTAACTCTAAGTCTTAGGGTGCCAACCATTTTTTTTAAATGTTTATTTTACGTATAAATAACAAAGCGTCAATAATAATCACCTTTTTGATTTACCCACTAATTATACAATACTAATTGTTTAGCTGTATCTTCTTTGTAAAATCAGGATATCAATGTGTGCTATAATTTAACATGCTGCCTCTAATGCGTCAACCAGAGTTACTATCGGCGTATTATCTTATCTGTGCTATCGGTATCAGAACTTTTTAAGAACTTCACTGTTGTAATTTACTATTGCACAGAATACTTTCAGTAAATCCCATTTCAATTTGCGATTGAATAATCCTTTCATCACTGTTTGTTTCATTCGAGTTAAGTGAACTTTGAACTTTCTTTTCTTTTTCATCTGCTTCGTAAGCTTTGTTTTCGACTCCCTTATTTTCCGTTATTGTTGCATCTGTTTTATTTTTGGTAATGTCATTGCTCTGTTTCTTGTTAGCTAGGTAGAGCCACCTGAAAAAAAAATAGAGTCAAGGTTAAAAATCAACAATTTACTTGAACTCTATACATCGGGTAGCGTGCCATTCACTTCTGCATGCAAAATTATGGTTGCCACAATAGTTCTTTTTACACTTATTTGTGACTAACATAAACGTGTTCCATAAGATTATTTATGTAGTGGTAAGAAAGGGCAGTTTTTAAGTTTATTGTAATCTCGTGGTATAATGTTTCTTGAAGAAATTGCTTTTAGCAACAAGACCGCTCTGTACTTCTAGGTTTCTCTGTATTCATAATTATGCTTTGTACATTAAAGTAATATTTTATTATATTCTCTACATCTCTTACCTCTGGGGAATGACAGTGAACCAACTTTGAGCGTTTTTCAAACCTAAGTAACAATTTTTAATAGGGATTACTTTGTATACAAGAATATACCAGACGGCTGCCACAGTTAGTCCCCCGTCTAGGAAAAAGAAGGTTCGTGGGAAGGTCTTGATTGTTGCTGTATACACCGTTGTGTACATCGGCGCATAGATCAGTGGCATTCATTGTGCATGTTTACAATAACGATACGTACATGAGGAGTATACCAACGGCTGGCATAGTAAGTCTCCCGTCTAGGAGGAAGCAAGCTCTTGGGAAAGTCCTTATTGTTGTATGCACTGGTGTGTAAATCGGGGCATAGGTCAGTGGCATCAACTGTGTATGTACCTACCAATAATTACTTATACGTACAGGAATATACCGACAGCTGGCATAGTGAGTCCCCCGCCTAGGAGGAAGAAGGCTCCTGGGAAGGTCTTGATTGTTGATGTATACACTGTTGTGTACATTGGCGCATAGATGAGTGGCATCATTGCCTCAGCTACGCCAAAGAAAGAGTTCACTTTTCCTGTAACATTTTAACACGAAATTATTACTGTTACCGTGAGCGTAAGTCATATATATTTTGTGAGTCTCGAAAAAAAACAGGCATGTGCATCTATTGTAGATGATTTATATAGCGTCAGAGGCAACGGGTGTTTACTCTTGCCCCTTTACGGGACGCTATAGTGCCTGGAACAGGATTTTTAGATGGAATAGGCTTGCCCAGCTCCTATACTATCCTGACAGCTTAGTCGGCCTGATCCATAGGAAAGACATGGTCAATACGTGCGTAGCTGACTAAGCCGCGGGTTTCCTCACGATGTTCTCCTTCACCGTTTGAGTCTTGAACTAGAAAGATATAAAATAGGCATATACTATTCATATCATATTTTACTTACTACCTTAACACAATAGTACCTATAGGTGTTTGATTGCTGATCAGAATACAAATAATTACGATAATTAATAATTTGATTTAATAACTTTCGTACCCAATTCGTTTCTATCCACTAATTTGGACACCATTGACCTCATCGCAATAAATGACGTTCCGTTGAATATTTCAATCAATGGAGCTGAAAAAATTGTTAAAAAAATGAGTAGAGACCGAAAACCTGTTGTGCCGACGGACAGAAAATGATGATGGAGCCACCTGATGTTAAGTGTATATCATTTTTTATACATACATAATTTAGAGCAAACATTTTAATTTTTCTGAATAGTTGAGTATTCGTTTTTAAAATCTCACCTAAGTAAATGTGCCAGGTTTTCGTAGCAAAAGCATACATGAATCCCGATAAAATTTTGCTCGTACAGGATATGACACCTATGATTGCGTCATCAAACTTCAGCAAGTGGCTGAAAACTCCAACGGAGAACAACGTTCCTGAAAATCGATATTCAAATGGGAAAATCACGTTAGACGTAGGCACCGTTATTTTTAATACGTTATAAGTTGTCTATATTCTGAAAATGGACAGTGGTATAAAGATTAAAGACTTTTGCTTTTGGCATATCAATATTAAAACTTACGAACATGTACTTGAGGCAAACCTAAAGCTGTTATACTTCATGTGCCAGTAATTTTACTGGCACCACATCCTTCAAACCGAAACAACGCTGCTTGACGACAGAATTAAGCATGGTAGTAGTAGGTACTTCCAAAAAGCTCTCCACAAAATGATCTAGTAGGTACTAATAAACTACTTGCCTACTAATGACGTGCACATCGCGTAGGTTGAAAACATGCTGAAGTCCACTTCATTCCAGTTGAAGCGAAACCTTGTGAAAAGGTACATTACAGACATCTCTCCTGGAATAAGAAATCAGTTCATGTTAAATTTGAACTAGTAGCTACCCTAAGTTTTCTCGCTTAGTATTAGTGCTATATTCATATAGTTAGTTATCCAAAGCGCTGCTGGATGAGGCTGATGACCAAAGGGCTGAAAATTCATTTTATAATATTAGTAGGGTGCTACGGAACCTTCTTTCGAACCTAATAAATGATATAGTGTAATTCGTATGCCGTATGAAATAAATTTTACATTTATAAGGCTGCTAATTTTTTTTATTGGCCTTTAGTTTACCGTATATGGGTCCAATGATGACGCATAGGACAATAACAAGCATGACGACCCTGAGCCTCCGGTTATAAGGTCCTTTTTTGAATGCCACGGTCAAGGTTTCTTTCACATAACGAATGTCAAAGAAGTTTCTGAGCCACTCACAACAATTTTTCGCCGGTTTCTGAAAGAAACAACAAAAAATAATATAACAATAACTTAAATTTAAAAATTAATATAATACACAAAAAGAACCATATACTTTTACAAAAATAATTATGTAAAATGTATGGACAGAAAGATAAAACATGATAAACAATGCCTACATAAAAAGTTTGAAGGAGTTAGAGAGTTAGGTTGTGATAAAGAAAATTTACTTTCTGGGTCAGAGACGTTTATTACCTATACCTAGATAATGTTAGAAAAAAAAAAATCA
The DNA here is from genome assembly GCA_947578465.1 of Thera obeliscata. Classification (NCBI taxonomy): domain Eukaryota; kingdom Metazoa; phylum Arthropoda; class Insecta; order Lepidoptera; family Geometridae; genus Thera; species Thera obeliscata. The sequence continues at coordinate 8,794,240 of OX387928.1, read as the reverse complement.
ACTTGACTGCCGGAACCTCCAAAAATAGGTAATGGATAAAACACACGCAATCACTATAAAAACAAGTTGCTATTTGCATGGTAATGATGATGTTGATGACATAATCGGCAATGATTTTGGAGCTAAGTGCCGACTTTCGCACTTTGCCGACTTTTGCAGTTAATCTGAGTGCGGACTTTAAATAACTTTAAAGACCACTTAGTTCCAGACTAAACCTGGCCTAACTCATGATTCGTAATAAGACGGCTTGAGCTGAAGTCGATAGACGCGGCGCTGTTGCCACAGAATCATCATCCAGTACTACTATTTTTGCACGTAAAGAGGTTTAGTTCTCGCTTTTTCCGTAACTTTGACTTCAATCGTGGCGCGAACTCTAGATTTTATGCAATTAATCGCATAACGATGACTTGCTTTGAAATCAGCATCAGTATGCACTGACGACTATTTTCATATAAATATTATGTATTTGGAATCATTAGCATTTTGACGACTTTAAAAATTGAGTCTAGCTAATTTGCTCTCATTAGTCTTCCGTGACGTAATATAGGTATAGCGATATTTATATTTATGCATACTTCAAAAATCTGCGCCCCAAAAATAATGATTATCATGTGTAAAGCAATAAATGTATTGAGTATTGAGTATTGAGTATTTCTGCTCATTCAAGGTCACCATGACTCTATCTTTATTTAAGAAACCTTGCTAGTTAATATGTAAAATAAGGAAAGCATCAATAAAACCACAAAAGGAAGGCCCTTCCTTGCAACAGAGTGTGACACCAATTTAGGTCAAGTTGACGGACTTTTTGTTTGGTTACGCACGAACAGTCCAATTTACCTAGTCATTGAACCCATAACCTGTTATATAATTATTGGTAATAAACTTCATGGCCTTATCCCATCATTGCTGCACATTTTTTGCAATAAAAACAATGATTTATCTAAAGCGGAAGAGTTTTAGTAAATTATTTATGTTTGTTTTTTTTTTAATAACATATTGTGCAAAATAATGTTTATAAACGTTAGAACGAACTTCATCATCATCAGCCTGAAGAAGGCCACTGCTGGACATAGGCCTCCCCTACACATTTCCCGGAAGAACGATTCTGAGCTCTTTCCATCCACCGGCTTCCCGTGATTTTAACAATATCGTCGGTCAATCTGGTGGGTGGGCGCCCTACTTTTCATCTTTCGGTTCGTGGTCGCCATTCTAGAACCTTTATTCTTCAACGGTTGTCGGTTCTTCGAGCTATATGACATGCCCATTGCCACTGCAACTTACTAATTCTAAGAGCAATGTCGGTGACCTTGGTTTTTCTACGGATATCCTCATTTCTGATTCTATCACGTAGTGAAACTGCATAGCTTTCTACATAGCTCGTTGCGCGACTTTGAGCTTGTTGGTGAGGCCAATAGTTAGCGACCACGTTTCAGTTCCAGAATGAACTTACTATTATGCATTACTAATCGTCGCACGCTATGTTCGGGAAGACAATGTAGGTTTATACAAACCTATACAATCCTGTGCACCTCTTCAAGGGCTGAGTTGAAATCTTTCGCCTTACCTTGAAACAGGCAACCCCTCACTGAATTTCATACTGTTCTAGTTTTGGCTATGAGTTTATTGTCAGTCAGTCGTTAGATAAGAAATATTTGCATAGGCACAGATAAGATAATACTGGCATAGGTAACCTCCATTTCTATCTTATATCCTAAACTAGCTGTCACCCGCGACTTCGTCTGCGTGGTTAGTATAAAGATATAGTTTGAGTTCGTTTAAAAGAAACTATTTTATGGTGGAAAGCGGACAGCTATTGATATGTTTTCACTGTTTTTTGCGTATTTTTTGAGAGTTATTTTTCGTGAATTTGTCTTATAAATATAAATATAAATATTGTGGACAATTCACACAATACTACCCAGCCCCAAACTAAGCAGAGCTTGTAATATGGGAACCAGATAGCTGATATAATACTTGAATACATTTTTTTTTTGTAAATACATACTTAGAATACAATATAACACCCAGACAGAGAACAAACATTTATGTTCACCACACAAATATTTGTTCTCGGTGGGGATCGAACCCACGACCTACGGCGCAGAAGGCAGAGCTACTACCAACTGAGCTAGAGGCCAGTCATAGTCTTAGTGGCTAAGTGGCTAAGTTGGGTTATGTATGCGTTGGTTTTACATGAGCAAGTGCTGATTACCTTAGTTTTGAGTTTGCATTCAAAACTATATAAAGTGTGTTCGAAAGATGGTAAATGCTGCTGTAGCCGATTTTTTTCAGCTGTGTTTAGTTTTGGTATTATAGGTGCTTCCCGCGATTTTGTCTTAGTGTTTATCATGGGGTTTTTAGGGTTCCGTAGCCAAATGGCAAAAACGGAACCCTTATAGATTCGTCATGTCTGTCTGTCTGTCTGTCTGTCTGTCTGTCCGGCCGTGTCACAGCCATTTTTCTCCGAAACCATAAAAGCTAGACTGATGAAAGTTGGTGAGTAGATGTATTCTGTGAACCGCATTAAGGTTTTTACACAAAAATAGAAAAAAAACTATAAGTTTTGGGGGTCCCCATACTTGAAACTGAAACTCAAAAAATTTTTTTTCATCGAACCCATACGTGTGGGGTATCTATGAATAGGTCTTTAAAAATGATGTTGAGGTTTCTAATAAAGTTTTTTTCTAAACTGAATAGTTTGCGCGAGAGACACTTCCAAAGTGGAAAAAAGTTGGTCCCCCCCCCTCTAACTTCTAAAGTAAGAGAATGATAATACTAAAAAAAATATATGTTGTACATTACTATGTAAACTTTCAACGATATTTGGTTTGAACGAGATCTAGTCAGTAGTTTTTTTTTATACGTCATAAACGGAAACTCAAAAAAACATTTTTCATCAAACCCATACGTGTGGGGTATCTATGAATAGGTCTTCAAAAATGATGTTGAGGTTTCTAATATAGTTTTTTTCTTAACTGAATAGTTTGCGCGAGAGACACTTCCAAAGTGGAAAAAAGTTGGTCCCCCCCCCTCTAACTTCTAAAGTAAGAGAATGATAATACTAAAAAAAATATATGTTGTACATTACTATGTAAACTTTCAACGATATTTGGTTTGAACGAGATCTAGTCAGTAGTTTTTTTTTTATACGTCATAAACCGTAAACCGCAATTTACCTTTCAACGAACTACAGGAACCTTATTATGTTACATCAAGTAACATATATAAAGGTTCTTGTAGTTCGTCGTGCTACGGAACCCTTCATGGGCGAGTCCGACTCGCACTTGGCTGCTTTTTTTGTAAACCTTTGTGTGTATTCAAACCTGGTGACAGACGCTGCGGTAGCTGAATTTTTTTTAATGTTTTTTTTTTGCGTATTTTGTAAAGCAATTTCTTGTGATTTTATGTTATATTAGTGGCTAATTTAGGGTTTCGTCTGCGTGTTGGTGTATAATCGAATCAGATTTTTTTAATTTGACATGACCAGCTGGGTTTTATATAAACTTTTGTGTGTATTAAAATTTGATGACAGGTGCTGCGGTAGCTGAATTTTTTTAACTGATTTTTGCGTATTTTGTAAAGCATTTTTTTGTGATTTTTGTTTAAATCATTTTCCGTTTTTTCTTCTTTTAGGGGAAGAATTTTCCTATTTTCTTTCTCAGTGCACCTCTGCTCTATTAGAGGAACACACCTTCTAAGTTTCATGTTTCTAGGGCTAATGGTTTAGGCTGTGCGTTGATTTTTCTTCAAACCATTTTTTCCTTTTTTCTCCTCTTCGGAAAATAATTTTCCATTTTCCTTTCTTAGCGGATGCCTACGTCATAACATCTACCTGCATGCCAAATTTCAGCCCGATCTGTCCAGTGGTTTGGGCTGTGCGTTGATAGATCACTATGTCAGTCAGTCACCTTTGAGTTATATATACTTAGATGTATTTACAATTAGTTAAATCTGCTTAGTTTGGGGCTGGGTAGTGTTGTGTGAATTGTCCACAATATTTAATATTTAATATTTAATTGAAGCACGCATGTAACCTTTATCTATGCAATGTTTCAATGGCATTTGGTCGCAAGCATAATTATTATCACGCAGTGGAAACCAAATCCGAATGTTTTGTTTACTGCCAAAACAAACATATTGCCGAATTGAGGCCGTTGCTTTTTCACACATAATCATCACGAGCTGGTATGCCCGAGCTTAGCTCGGTTTTTTAATAACGAGCTGGTATGCCCGAGCTTTGCTCGGTTTTTTAATAATATTTTTTGATCTTACTAACAGCGCCATCTGCTAGAATAGCTAAAATAAGCTTATGTATAAGTTGATTAATAGATAAAGTTGATTATTAAAAACAATAAAAAAAGATTTTCGAAAAAATTATCCCAACTATATTAATCGATTAATCGCCCCCGAAACCTTCTTTATACTAATTATCATGAAAATCGTGTCGAGTGCTTACGTAGAAGTTCAATAGATGGCGTTTTCCGTGACACTAATTCGTGATTTCGAATACTCGGCAAGAGATGGCGCCAATTTTTTTTATTATTAAAATAACTTTTAACCCGAGTCTTTTCTGAAAATGAAACCTAGCTAGATCGATTCATCGCCCCCGAACCCCTCTGTATACTTAATTTCATAAAAATCGTTGGCTCAGTTTCAGAGATCCTAAATCTTATACCTTTAAACGAGAAAATCTTGTATATTTTTATATATATATATATTTAGGATCTCGGAAACTGAGCCAACGATTTTCATGAAATTAAGTATACAGAGAGTTTAGGGGGCGAGTAATCGATCTAGCTAGGATTCATTTTCAGAAAATTAGTCTGTTCGTTAAAAAAAAAACTAAAAACATAAACTGAATATGTGACTGCTCCTGCCATCTATTGAAGATTGTGAGCAACTAACTGCAAGCATGTCCAGTAGATGGCGTTGTTCAGTAAGAATAAACCAGCAAAGATAATAATATGACTTATGATTTCTTAAAAATACAAATTAACGAAAAAAAATCCGAGCGAAGCTCGGTTACCAACTAGTATATATATACAGGGTTATTCATAATTAGCTGCAAATACTCAGGAATTAGGTTCAACAAATAAAATAAAAAATATTTATGAAATTATTTAAAAAAAAAAAAAATAATTACATAAATATTTTTTATTTTATTTGTTGAACCTAATTCCTGAGTATTTGCAGCTAATTATGAATAACCCTGTATATATACAAGATTTTCTCGTTTAAAGGTATAAGATATTGGTTTTTTCTTTCTTTTACTGTTTATGTCTACTTAGACTTTTTAGTTTTTAAAATATAATTTTTATTTACAAGGAAATGAATGTCTGTTATAGATATGAGTCTTAAACAACCATCGTTTGTCCGTTTTATGACCCAGACCTTTACTCTTAACCACAGGTTTTATGGATTACCTACTGAAACCTTAAAAAAGTTCTAGAGGCAAATCGTTATTATAACAACGTATACCACTTAGACAAGAGTTTACCTTGCGATATCTTAAAATGGCAAGTTATTTTGTGAGCGTATCAATTCTCAGCGTCAAAGTTTTAAAAATAGCCTTGCGTCTTTTATTTAAAGAAAGATAGAAGGCCATTGAATAAGCCAAATGTAAGATATCACGTTATTAATTTGCATACTTTATTGTGCTCAATGAAGTATAAATATATCAAACTAATTGAACCGTGCCTTCATTTTGTCTTATCGATCTAGCTACAGACTGAAGCCTCTTGTTTCGTTCAATGAACCGTTTACTCTACTCTTCAAGGTGTCTATTCATGTAAATGCAGAATAGAATCATCACTGTCAATAGACAGTGATGATTCTAATAATATTATTCTTGATTGAATTATCGATTGTAAACAAAAGCTGTTGCACGGTTATACAACGTGTATCAAAATATGGGTACTGTCCTGAAGGGGGGTGAATTTTCACCCCCCGGGGAACAACTTTTGTTCAACGACTTTTCGAACTTCGATTGGTATCTCTGAAAAAAACAGCAACGAAGTTTCAACATGAACAGCTGACTTTATACAAAGTGACAACCCTAAACTCAGCTACAGAGGTAGTAGGTAGTAGTAGTAGACCTACAGAGGTAGTAGGTCAAGGGGTAGGTGAGTTACAAGGATAGGGTTGTCAATATATTTAGGCATTATGAAATTAAATATTTTTGTATGGGAAACTGAAAATAGGAATTTTTAATTTTCTCCCACCCACAACTGATCACCATTGTGGTCTGAAACCCCCCACCTTCGCATAGTACACATATTTAGATACACCTTGTATATGAATAAATAATAGAAAAGATACTCACGATAGTTGAGTCCACTTTTTTGACTTCCTTGATTCTTAAGTACCCGTACAAAAAGCTCAATATGTACAGTGTGGCACTGACAGAGAACACGCCATATAATCCTATCTTGCGCACCAGTATGCCACTGAGGGCTGCTCCTACAGGCACTCCGACGGAATGGAACAAGTTCACAATACCTATCCGTAACGTCCTTTGCTCCTCCGTAGTAACATCTCCGATATAACTGAACACACCCATGAACATAGTGAACCATCCTCCCGTCAATGCTGGAAATATCGCTTCTGTAACCGCTGCAACTTCAACAGGTAGCTCATAGAAAAAGTACGTATTTATAATGAGCCCTATGCTGGTCAAGAACTCTCCAATGATTGGTAGTAGCATACAAAACTTCCTCTGGCCAACTCTATCGCTGTAAGCACCAACAAAAATAAGGATTCCACATGGCAAGAATGATTGTAAAACGGTTTTCCAACCAGCCACGGATGCCACGAGTGTTTGTACAGCTTCTTCTTCGAGTGTGTAATTTGCTGTTTCCCTGCGAGTCAAGGCATCACAAATATGGTGGTCATATCCAAGGTTAACTCTACAAGCTTTTTCCAAATACAGATTTTGAGTCGCTAATGCAGATAAAACCGAAGGCATAACGTAACAAGCCAATATTGGTTCAACAGTTATCAGAGACAACATTCGCTTTGTTCTCTGAAAGAATCCTAATCCATCCCAACTACCTTCGTCTGCCTCTTTGCTTTTTTCATTACGTTTTTCTTTTATAACCTTTTTTTCTTTAAAACTTTTTCTTATAATATTGGTTCCATTTTGTTCACTATCCGTAGCCGTGCGAGGAATTTTATCTTCAGCTTTGTTATTGTCTTGGGTTTTGCTATCAACAGCCATGGTGATTGCTAGTTAACTGAAACAAAACATTAGGCACGTTTTTATTATAACAATGTAAGTACAAACCTTCAGGTATTTTTTTTATAAAAAAGATCTGTTTTGTTCTAGAGAAGTAAATTGGTAAATGACGTTGGACCGGACGCACTAATCATCTCATGATTGTCTCCGTATTTAACGTAATCGTGGTTGACTCAGGCGGATATCACAATGCCTAGGCGCGATGGTCTATTTGGAACCATCTGTTTATAGAAGTACCTATAAATCAGTATCGTTTTTACGTCTTTCGTTAATATACTAAATGTATTTATTTTTACTTGAACTTGAGTGATGACTACATTATTATCTACTCTTAAAATAAGAGAGTAAGCATAGGTGCTGAGTCCTTCATATACTGTTAGCACAAAAAAACCTGTTGAAATCTCTGTTTTTTGTTTTATAAGACGTATTTCCTGGTTTTTCTTTTGTTTTTCTTTCTTTTGTCACTTTTTATTTGTGGTGTAGTGTAGGTACCTACTTAAGTGTTTTTAGCGAATACATGACTGTCAAAATCCGGAGGCACTTTTTTATTACTTACAATAATTGGTCTGTTAAAACGTTTTTGTTTTGTAATGAATGGAAAAATCTTTATGTAGGTATATGTTACATACGGTACGGGGTTCGAAATAGTATATTTCATTACAAGTGCGGGAAGGCTGTCATTGCAAAGAGTTCCGACAAATGTCTACCCGAGCCGAAGGCGAGGGTTGACAGTCGGAACAAGTTGCAATGACGGTTCCGCACGTGTACTGAACGACTATTTTTAATACAGTTGCGAAAAAATTAAGCAATTTAATAAAATAATAAAAATACCATTTGCTTTTTTCTCTTCTCTCCACGCAATAAGTTCGTCGTATGTATGCATGTAGCGACTTTTTGACTTTTCCGGTAAAATGTTCTCCGAAGCATTTTGTGCAATTATACTGAGTTCCGGTGGTGTTAATTCAAAAAAACTAGGGTCGAAATTACTCATTTTGTGCAACAAACAAATAAACTCGCAAAGAAAATTTCTGAAAAATGGCGCCAACCGCAAAATATAAGCAGAGATTTTTTTTTTCTTCACCCATTCTGGAAGGCAAAGGGAACTATACCCATACAGCCAAGTCTTCAGTAGATTTTTTTTATTGATAAAAATTGAAAATGAAATTTAATGAGATGAAATGAAATGAAACCTAACATAACTCATTCAATCAAATCATTAAATCTGTTAATGAAACAAATTAGTAGCTTCTTTTTAGAAATAATACGTATTTGCATGAATCATAAAAACTTCGATGATTTTTTTTAGTAAAAACTTTATGGTTGGTTTTTCTTTGTAGACATTATTTTGACAGTTGGGAAAGAAAAAGCACTAGTGCGGGAATGGTAAAAAAAAAGCACGCGTGTGTAATAGCCCACATCCCGAACGCTATACGTCCCTGCAATACGCCACTTTTTGAGCAACTGTATTAAAAAAGTATTTTTAATCTAAAGAAGTAGTATTTTTAAACTAAACTTCTTATTTAAAGCAAACCAAAACCTTTAAATGCATTTTTATCAACGTATATTATATCTCCATTTATTACAAACAATTTTTAGGGTTCTTACAAAATGAAAAAAGCAAAATTGCATACTGTGTGGTCTAAAAAAATACTGTGCTAAAAATTACCTACTAGCTATCACTGATTTTGTGCAAAGGCGAACCTAAATAGAGCCTTATGTATAATAATGTATAATAGGCACCAAATACACGAATACGCTTAACATTTAATTTAACGGTTCAATACTATTCGGGTATCGTATTCAGGAAATCGTTTTTATAGATACTGTACAGATTTTAAATTGACCAGCCAGTCAAATATTGTTAGGTTAAACTGATTGGTCTTTCCATGAAAAGTAATCAATTGCATATTGATTACTTTTCATTGAATCATCCGATGTAAAGTTTTTATCCGACTAACGACGGGGTATTTTTAGTACAGCAGATGTATGAAAATAATTTGTTTCGATTTGTAACAACAATGCTTTTCATCAATTTTGTTAAAGATTGATGAAAATGGTATTTTGTGACATACCTACTTATTTAAAACAAAATGTTTCACATTGTGGTTCATGAGGTGAGACATAAACACTGTAATTTGCTATTACTTCTTCTAAGACTTCAATGCACATAACTCATTTTTGGGCGGATTTTTTTTGTTCGCATATTATTCCCATTATTTTCGGCTCAGCACTTCTAAACAGTGACCTATGCTAATGCTCTAAATCAGTTTGTTATCATCCCTCTATCTTAATTTTGTATTATAACATCTATACTAATATTGTAAAGAGGAAAGATTTGTATATTTTTGTGTGTATGTTTGTAATGAATAAACCAAATCAAATGTGTATTTATTCAGTAGGATCGCAAGGATCACTTTGAAACGTTTTATTTACAGCTAGGTGAGTCTAGGTGCCAAAATCTACTAAACTCAAAAACTACTATAGTAAAAGCTCTGCTTAGTTTGGGGCTAGATAGTGTTGTGTGGATTGTCCGCATAATTTATTCATTTATTTATTTTATTTATTTACGGTGCTGATTTATATATGTATATACTTATGTGTTTAAAAAGTAAATGTCTACCCATGACAGGCCGTTAGTCCCAACTAATATTATAAATGCGAAAGTAACTCTTTCTGTCTGTCTGTCTGTTACGCTTTCACGCCAAAACTACTAAATCGTTTGAAATGAAATTTGGTACACAGATAGTGTAAAGCCTGAGGAAGGACAGAGGCTACTTTTTATTGCGAAAAAAGGAGTTGTGAGGGGTTAAAAATGGGGGTTGAAAGTTGTATGGAAGTATCGTCATTTTTAGAGCTAGAAACTTGAAACTTATTTTTAAGTCTGTTGATTTGATATAAAAAAATATGACATTCAAAGTTTGTGCTGGGGGGTTGAGGGAGGAGGGTACACAGGGAGTGTTGAGCGGGGGGGTGCGAGAGTGTGGGGGGAGTGTGGTGTGGAGGGGAGTGCGATGGGGGAGTGTGGAGAGGAGTGCGGGAGGAGTTTGGTGGGGAGTGCAAGGGGGGAGTACATGGGGCTTGTGGCGGGGAGTCTGGGGGGAGTGCGGGGGGAGTTAGGAGGGAAATGCGGGGGGGGGGAAGTAAAAATAGTAAGAGGACAGACGACTGTGTCACGTGCACGCGAATATGTATCTACTGTTTTTTTTACGCTGCAAATTAAAAATGCTACCCATAAACACCATTCCACGCGGACGAAGTCGCCGGCACAGCTAGTAGTGAATAAACCAAAGCGGCCTCCATAATCCTAGAATACAACCATCCTCGTGTAGGTAACCTTTGCTTTGCGCAATTCGTTATTTGCAAAGTGAGAGGAGAGGTCGAGGACTATAGTACAATAATTATTAAACTGCTAGACACCACTGATCGTAAAGCTAGATAATTGGTCTGTGGGTAAAACTATAAATCTAACAAACAGGCATACTGAAATTTTTATAATAAAAATCATGTTAAAAACTATGATAGTTTCAGAGTTATTTAATAATCGTTACTCCTTAGAAATTTAGGTATGTAATAAAAAAAATATGAAAACTTACTTTATTAAAAAAAAGGAATTTATTTGTATAGCTCGTAAATGCAACTATTTTAAAATAAACACATTTTTGATAACACGTAATGTTTTTTATATTCTATGTTAATGGGTAAGTAAGATAATATACTTTCCAAAAAACTTTTGTTACTTTTGTTGCAAAATAACCTTAATGCGTCATACTGAACCAAATACCTTTGGTAGCTAGTATGTATCTGAGTATTTATATTATCTGGGAATAGAACTGAAATCTATGTAAATTAAGTAACAATATGTAAGTAAACGTTGATAATTTATATAGCGTCAGGGATAACTGCTGTTTACTCATACCTCCTCTTACGGGACGCTATAGTGCCTGGGACAGGGTTTTAGATGGTATAGGCTTGGCCAGCGCCTATACCACCCTGACAGCTTAGTCAGCCTGATCCACAGGAAAGACATGGTCAATACCTACGTACGGAGCTGACTAAGCTGCGGGATGTTTCACCATTTGAGAGCACTAAGGTAATAACAATAGTTAAACCTTTATTTACACAAAGAAATTTACACTTATAATAATGTGGACAATTTACGCAACACTATTTAGCCCCAAACTACGCAGAGCTTGTACTAGGGGAACCAGATAGCTGATACAATTTTTGTAAATACTTACTTATAATACAATATAACATCCAGACAGAGAACAAACATCTGCGTTCACCACACAAATATTTGTTCTCGGTGGGGATCAAACCCACGACCTACGGCGCAGAAGGCAGAGCTACTATCAAGTACCAACTGAGTTGAAAGGCCAGTACAAATAATTATAAAATGTACAAGATACACCATGCAGAAACAGTTGAGCTCTCTACATACCGTTAGAATTAGAAACAACCTAGAGATAGCCCAATAATTTATCCAAATCAGTGCCAGACAGAAGCGTCCACAAGACGCGCCGGCATTGCCACGATGATTTAAACTGTTATCAAAAAGTTTTATCCACGGAAATGAGTAAATGATCATGACGCTTCTATTCTTAGGTTTTTGATAACATTTTGCTAATATGAGTATAAGCTGAAATCTGCCAAAAACAAACGCGCTGTGAACGCGTTGACCTTGTTCAGCTGATTCCGTAGTTTCGATCAAGGTCAGCAGTGCGACCGTGAAACTGAAATGGCATTCATGGGAATCCAACCTTTGATGATAGGATTCATCATCATCAGCATGAAGAAGTCCACTACTAGACATAGGCCTCCCCTATACATTTCCAGAATGAACGTTTTTGATATTAGGATTAGATTGTCATTTTTTGTACATACAAATTATCTCCAGTCATTATAACATTACTATGTTTGTTTTTGATTTTAATTTATTGATTTAATAAAGGTTAAGCGCACACAGGTTTAATAATGTGCCAAAAGTTAAGAGCCGAGCGGGAAATGAACCCGCGTCTTCCTCTAGTCCGGGGCTGCTGCGCCATCGGATTCTAATCACACTCGAAGAATAACTCCTATGCTGCCTTCCTACGGTGCGTGGTTCTGCAAATCATCACGCACAGCCGGCGACGACGCACGGCAACGCACGCAGAAAGGGCTCCTGATGTGCTACCGCGCACCTCGGCGCACGAGACCGTTCCCATGGTGTGTCGTGCGAGCTGGGCGTCAACTCCAGCAACACGGTTCGATTGAGTGATCGTCGAGTGATCGCTGAATCCGCGTTCCATTTTCAAATTTTTCAAACAAAAATTGACAACTCACATCGATTTACGCGATCGCTTGAGTGATTTGTTTTTTCAGAATCGACACCCTGATCCGCCTCCGTGCGCGAATCTACAGATTTGACGTTACAATAAACTAGAGAAAAGAAATACAGTAAACTATGTAATATAGAGATATTTTTAAAATTATGTGTAAAATTATAAAGTTAATAAAAATAAACCAGACTCCATGCCTCCATGTTGTAAAATTACCAAAACTTTGATTATCGTCGCCATTTGGTTACGCGTTCGCACTGCTGATCCAAACTATGATGAGTAGCTAATTTACAGTACAGTTGATAAGAGAACTCAATTGGTGACTGTGAGCTGTGACCAAAATGCTCATTTCATTATTTTGTATGCACCGTATCCAAGCATCAGGGCCGGATCATCCATGAGGTGAATTAGGCAATTGTCTAGGGGCCACACACAGACCAGGGGCCCACAGGGGCCCTTAGTCGAGGCAGGCCACGAACCGAGAAAGAAAAAAAGCAGCCAAGTGCGAGTCGGACTCGCCCATGAAGGGTTCCGTAGCATCAAGTAACATAATATAGAGGTTCTTGTAGTTCGTCGAAAGGTAAATTGCGGTTTACGATTTATGACGTATAAAAAAAAACTACTGGCTAGATCTCGTTCAAACCAAATAACGTTGAAAGTTTGCATAGTAATAATGTACAACATTTTTTTTAGTTTTATCATTCTCTTATTTTAGAAGTTAGAGGGGGGGGGGACCAACTTTTTTCCACTTTGGAAGTGTCTCTCGCGCAAACTATTTAGTTTAGAAAAAAACGATATAAAAAACCTCAGCATCATTTTTGAAGACCTATTCATAGATACCCCTCACGTATGGGTTCGATGAAAAAATTTTTTTTCAGTTTCAGTTTCAAGTATGGGGACCCCCAAAATTCATAGTTTTTTTTTTCAATTTTTGTGTAAAAACCTTTATGCGGTTCACAGAATACATCTACTCGCCAAGTTTCATCAGTCTAGCTCTTACGGTTTCGGAGTAAAATGGCTGTGACACGGACGGACAGACAGATAGACAGACAGACAGACAGACATACAGACAGACATGACGAATCTATAAGAGTTCCGTTTTTGCCACTTGGCTACGGAACCCTAAAAAAGGAGCCCCGAGAATTGCATTCCCTAGGGGCCCCAATAGGGTTAATCCGGACCTGCCAAGCATATACCTTATAAAACCCAATAAACTAGACACTGACAATCGCATATTTATGTAGGTATGGTTTGAATTGAAGTTTGGACAAAAACCTTTGAATTAAAACAGTTTTTACACAAGAACAGTTTGACGTAGTTTAAAAATACATTTATAGCGAACGCGGAATTGCGTACACTATTTTTTGCGTCGGTATATCACGTTTTAAGACGCTGAACTCCGTAAAACAACTTCGCTCGCACCTTGATTTTGACTTTTGAAAGATATTTTAGACACTGAACTTATTTATCAAAAATTGCGAGACAACAATCTTGTGTGCAATTCGGTTGCACACAGTAAACTATGCAAAACAATATTTTGATCATGTCACGTTTTCTTACTTTAAAGTTTGCTTACTGGTTTTTCTACTTATAAGTAAACTTTTAACTGGAAAAAGAAAAAGACTAGATATAGAACCAAAATTATTTTGTTGCTTAACTGTGTGCAATCAGTTTGTAGGTACACAAGATTAGCTCGCGATTTTTCATAAACACCTACGTTCTGTAATTTTATATCTTTCAAAAGGTTAAAAGTGTAAGCGATAAGTTGTTTCACGGTTTTCATGGTCTTAAACGATGCGATGGGGATATCCCCACTTTTTTTGCGCAAAGTTTTTAAACCGTGACGATACCTTCATGCATAGCAAAAAGTAGTTCTGTTTAAAATGATAGATATCACAAAAAATAATAATTTCGTATAATTATACATTTTACTTTGAAACTATTGTTCATAAAGTGCCATAGAAATATGTTTCAATGACGGATTTCATTGGTTACTTCTTCTTCTTATCGTGTCACTGATTCTTTCGAACCAAGTGTGGTGAAAGGATTTTAAGTGCGCCTCGAAGAGGCTCCTTTCGTGCACTTGACACATATTTTCGAACTTTTTAGGTTCTACGATATGCCGGTTTCCTCACGATGTTTTCCTTCACCGTTTGAGAGCACTGGCCTAGTGTACATAAATTGGTTACTAAAAACATAGAATAAACTAATAGAGAATCGCCTCTTATATTTTAAGTCGTTTAAAAATAGAGAAATTATGATTTGCCAAGATTTTATTTCCATTTAGGACAGGTATTAGTTTTTAAACGATTTCAAAAAAATTTAAGAAGTTTTCAATGTGACTGTATTTTTTTATTATTGTTTTTATTTTTATTGCCGCATTATTAAATGTATGTGTAAATGGTTTTTATTACTTGTTTGCACCTGTTTTGAAATAGCATTTGTGAGATCAAACGCGATCGCTAGTGCACACAATTAAATCAGAAATGCAATTACTCGTAGGTATGTTAAGTTGCATGGGTAACAATAGAATGAATGGGACGATGGCACAAGGACGATCGCCATTGTAGATATCAACTTAACGAACCATTTGTAATCTTGTACGCCATAATCACGAACGAACATAAAAACCACGCTTGTGGTCAGCAAAAGTTCGAAAGTTTTTAGTACACCTCAGTTAACACTTCCAAATGCAAATATTTATTCTTTGCGTACTCAGGTTTCTTCAAAATGATTGTTGTTTGCCATCTATGGCTAGTTAGCAGCATCACGCTAAGACGGAGCATGTTTGTCGCACCCAACTTATTGGGGATTTCTCTACAATTCTCTTCCTCGATTGTCTGTGGCACTGGCACCACATTTAGTTTGTGGTTTTAGACCCGTATTCCGAAACAGCGCTTGAGTCTGAGTCGAGCCTCAAGCATAGATTTTATGACAGTTCTGCATTGAAAAGTGTCAAAAATCTGTGCTAGAGGCTCGACTCAGACTTAAGCACGGGCGTCGATTCTAGCAACACAAATCGCTCAAGCAATCGCAAAAATCGATGTGAGTTGTCAATTTTTGTTTGAAATATTTGAAAATGGAACGCGGATTCAGTGATCACTCAATCGAGCCGTGTTGCTGGAATCGACACGCTGTTTCGGAATACGGGCCTGTTTGTTAGAATTAGAGTCAAACAGAAAAGAAGGGGACCAAATTCTAAGACGGAAAAGATTATAATATAGCGTCTACATCAAGGATATTACCCAAAGATTGCGCTATAAGAGCCTGACGTACAATGTGGTGTTCGACAGGCGTCACAGCACAAAATTGGTGGTAGCCCTCCCTGTGCCTTCTGCGCTGGAAGCGATTCGACCCTCACCAAGAACAAAATTGTTTACATGGAACACACAACTGTAACACACACACACACACAGAACTACAACACAGTGTGTAAACACAGAACTGAGATCTCTGTCTGAATATTTGAATGTACAGTCGCGGTATGAAAATGTTCGTCACCTTAAGGTCGGTTTTTGCTTGCATCAGTGCCTTGATCATGAACATTTTGACATAATTTGTGACGTTAACTTATCGGTGTATTCTGTCTATTCAGTTTCAAAAGGTAGTATGTGATCGTGATACGTTGAACAAATGAACAAAAGTTGAAAATCGACGAAACATTTTCAATGTTCGTCGATTTTCAACTTGATTCCGCCACTACACATTCAACTTGATTCCGCCACTATAATATATGTAGGTATAGTTACAAAAAAAGTTGTATGTATCTAGTTCTCATAATACAAGCTTTGCTTAGTTTTGGCAAACAGAGCTGTGTGCTGGAGTGTCCGCAAATATTTATATAAAAATTGTTTGCGGTGTGATCAGACTTACTAATAATTAGGTAGGTACTCAATTACTTTTCGTAGGTCCCTTGAAACTGCACCAACCTTTTTAAGTTACTTATAGCTCTTGTAAGCACTGATACCCTTGCGTAATAAAATTCCTATTACAGGAGCAAAATCTAGCTCTAGTTTGAAGGTTGAATCCCTAACCTAAATTTTACACTTAAAAGTGAGTTATCAATTACTATCAAACTCTTCAGTGAAGCCCACTTCTGTTCTGACAAAAACGTGAATGTAGAAATGTATGATAAGTCAAATCTATACTAATATTAATAAGGAGGAAAGATTTTAGTCTTGTTTGTTTGCATTGAACCTTCTTCTTCCTGCCCTTATTCCACTTTAAGTGGGGTCGGCACAAAATGTCCTCCTTCTCCATTCCCCTATGTCAGCCGTCATCTCTGCATTCACACTTTTCTTATCCATGTCGTCTTTCACACAGTTCATGGTCTACCTCTGCTCAATATCCTCCACATCCATACTTATCACTCTTCTAGTCACATGACTTTGTTCGCATTGAATAGTATAAAATAAATGCAAAAAATCTTCCATGGAAATAATCGGTATGCAACTCTTTATAAATAAATCTACTCTCTCTCTTAATTTATAGCTCTTAATTAATTTCCACTAGCTAACCTGGTACTGAATAAATGAGATGTTTCATGAAGCTATAGAGACCGCGCGCGCGCAGCTTAGCATTATAGTATTCGATATAAATTGATCTTTTTCTTTAATTTTACTTTGTTTACTTGTACAAAGATTTTCTTGACCAACGAGAGCATCACAACGTACCAAAACATTAAGGACCAACATGACGTGAAGTATATAGGTTTAAATGTTATTTTGACAACTAATACCTACTGTCTATTAGCATGACACTGATAAATACTCGGGGCAGTCACTGCGCTAAAACTGTCAAATAGCTGTCAATAGCTGAGCGGATTTTGTCGGACCGACGTATCGGGCTTCGGCCTCGTGATCCTTGTGATGGCTTGTGCCTTCAACTTAACACACTAAAGCCTTGCGTACATCTAAGCAATCTGCGATGATGATCAGTAAAACGCTGCCAAATATGACAGCGATCTTTGACAGCGTTTCAGCTGATCACCATTGCCATCGCTTAGATGTGCTTAAGCCTTTACCAGTGCGTAATGTGCAGTTATTATTATAAAAAAATATCAAGCCAATCAAGTTTCGCCTACCTACTATTTAAATGATAGGATAAACGAGTTTCTTGTATAAAGGTCGTTGTCCCAAAAACAAAACTAACTTAATGAAACACAAAGTGAATACTACGATACCAAAATAAAAGTAAGGACTATTATAACAATTTATTGATAGTGACGCTTACTAAAAAATTCCTAGTGAAAATCAAGGTAATTAAAATTTTAACTTTAAAAAATGGCCTCCTGATTTTAACCACCAAGCATGGAAGATATCCCCTCAGATACATAATATATAATTATGATACAGATAAGATCATAATCCCCTAAGCTATTTCTCTTGTCGCAAGTGAGCCATGAGGAAATTAGTAATTTACTTTGCGTAAATAACAACGGTATAATTTAGATATCGGTGAAGGTCTACTGAATCGAGTTAAAATGGTCTAATTTGAAAGGTCTAATTTAAAAGAAGAATAAGATAGTGTTTCGAACAAACATTAAAAATTTATAAAAAGGTTTTAATTCTACATTTTTAGTTACTTGTAAAAGTTTTTAATTTTACGTCATTGGTTTTTAAAAATGTGAATATTGAGTCACTTTATTTATGTGTAAGTAATTGGTTTGGATTGTGTCTCAATAAATTAACAAACAGTATTTGCTAAAAATAGGTTCTTCTGCATATGTAGGTATGGCTAGCAACAAAAGCTAGTTTTCATATTATTAGGTTTATTAATTTTGATTAAAGCTCTGAACTTTATTTCAAAATCCTTCTTGTAGTATAACGAAGAAAAATATTTATTTTTTTATCCATCGATGTGTTAATTCAGGGAAAATAGACACTTTATATTATAGGTACCTTATTCAAGACAGAAACCATGTTGACTTAAAATAAAAAAAATATAGCGTTTGTCAATTCAATCCTTAGGTTTTTTAGTGGTAGTGTTACTGTAAAATATTCTAACTAGTAACTCTGGTACATAATATCTACCTATAGTTAAAATATTCATTGCTTGGCTGATGCACCAAAACTTACCTTTATTCCGCTAGGATTTATTCACAACCTTTTATCACAAAGTTTTTACCCTTACATTATTCATACTAATGGTGAAATCACAGTTCAATCAATCAATTCGATAATTCAGTTTAATTAATGTGTTCGATTTTTAAATTGCTTTAAATTGTACAAAAATTTTTGCGACTTTTCTTTTAAAAAAAAACTACGTACTATTTTTAAAATATTTTAATTTTTTTTACAGTTTCGTTCGATATTCAAACAATTTTATATTTGTATTCAATTTATCTTGCGTTCAATTTTCAAACAGTCCCATTGGGTAAACTGTTGCGCTTGTTGCGTTCTCGGTTTGAATACGGAATTGGATAGTTTCGCGATTTGGTACCACGCGCGTTCTGTGCGAACACAGTTGGTAGATTGCAGTCAGATTGCATTGGCTTAGACTCTTAACCGAAGCACGCTACGGATGCCGCAGCCGACGATCATGTCAATAGTAACAGAAACCATTGTAACAATCGATTGTTTGGTTCCACTGTCAAAGTTTATAAAATAGCCGTGTCCAATTGTTCATGTGCAGAAGTATCCGATGGTATTATATGAATTATCCATTGCCTACCATCTAAGCTAAGGTGTTTTGAGATGGGTATATAAACAACTCCCTCACCCACTGAAACAAGTCTTGGTGTGAAGTGAAAAAGCAAATAACAGGTCTAAATGGTACATCTTCAGCTTCTCATTTGAATGCTATAGGTCATTGAAAATCATTGTTTGGTAAAATCTTGATTAGAATAAACACTAATTCATGGCTAACCTTTCGTGGTTTAGAGATTCATTGAAATAATAATTTGAATTATACTTGAGATAAAAAATCCATTGGTTTATTTTTTTCATTGTTTATTCAGGGTTACAGCAATTTGGCCAAAACAAAGTTCATCTTGGTACTATGGCAGCGTGAACATGAAAGCACCCACAATCATGTACAAAGCATTCTGCTAAGTGGTAATGAACAACTGCATCACTTCATGGGGTGCGGCCAAGACTTACCGCGATTTATTGCTGGAAATGGTTCATAGATTTCACACTAGTTGAATCTAAGCTCCTGTAAAGTTACCAGTCTATAGATATTTTACAGGATACGGAGAATATGCGATGGAAAACGACATCCTGGTTAACGTACCAATTGCCTGCACCAAGCGCTTTGCTTCATTTTTTTGTTGTGGACAGCCAAGAAGTCAAGCGGGCAAACGCAAGGCTATAAATTGTAAAACAAAAAACCATTTTGAAGATTGTGTGCGCCTCTGTATCGTGAATGTTACGGAGCTTCGACTATGATTCCGCTTAGCCGGAACTTCCTGTTCCGATACTTCTAAATCGGAGGTATACTTAGTACATGTATAGTACACACTTTTATTGATATAATTTGCTTGCGGTTTTTTTGAAAACATAAACCGTCATTCCGATTCCGACCGACAAGCAGTAGGCCTACCACAAGCTCTGTCTCTCAACAGTGTTTTATACTTTGTGACTTGTGTGACGTTTTGACGTAGGATTTATTTGGTCAACACTCACACAGACTTAAAACCAGAGCCAGAGATAGAGCCATATAGAGCTTGTGGTAGGCCGACAGAATCTAAAAACTCCAACTCTGACTTCGGCTCCGATACAACCACCTTAGTAACATCCCCACTCTGTATAACTTTCTCAATATGTACTTAGCTAGGTCCGTGGCCTCCCTTGGCCATCTGTTTGTTTCATCATTTATTTTAATTTGTTATACCTCCTTACCATTATTTTTCCTTGTCAAAAACAGGCTTCCCCGTTAGTGAATGACCAGCCAGAACAGGTAAGGAATAGGCACAGAAAAGCACTGCCTGCCTTTCTATTGGCTTTTAAACCTGTTTTTCCACTTTCTTGGTAACTATCAATTAATCATGATTTTTAAAGCAGTTGTGCTTTTGTGTTATTGAAATTTGCAAACTGTATCTATATACCTACCCGAATTACCTCATAACCTGGTACATATTTCGGCCCGTTAGCCAAACTGTATAGCAAGGTTGCAACATACATTTGGTTTCAATCCACGTAGCCTTTCATTCTACTTTCCCCGTTGAATCATCGTCATCATCAGTCAGAAGAAGGCCATGTATTTCCAACATGAGCTATTTTGGGCCTTTGGAGCCATAACCATGCAGCGCTTCCAGTCATCTGCACAGTGTCATCGGCTCATCGGATGAGGGTTACCCTCATCCGATGAGCCGATGACACTGTTAAAAAAACTACCCTCAGAGGGTAGTTTTTTTTACTTCTTTCAATAAAATATCATCATCATCATTATAACAAGTCGTATGAAGTCGTAGCTGGACATTATAGTATCCATTATACATGTTTAGGAAGACCGATTCCGAGTCTTCTCCATCCATGAAATTAACGCAAAATTAGATACGGAAGCTTAAGATATTTATAAAAATAAGTATGAGTTCAACTTTTATACTTCTTATTTGTATTTATTTTAACAAAAACTTATAATTAAATTTCCATTGTTTTTATTACATAATCAAGGTCGCATTTCCTTTCGGTATCCAGATTCGTGATTTGTTTAAATGATTTTATTATATAAAATAATATTGCCCACTGATCAATGGCTTCAAAAAATGAAGTAGGTTATTTAGCAAAGCTAGTTCTATTCCTGTCCCTGTTTAGATTTTTTTTATCTATCTGTCAATGGCACAAATTGGTGGTACAACTGAGACAAGCATTCTCACTAGCTCGGGATCTCTTTTTTTTAAATACTTTAAAATTACCTATACCTACACAAACGAGTAAAGAAACATTATACACCTATTAATTACGTACTATTCAAAAATTAATGCACGCTTATACTGCCAGAAATTGCTTGTTCTATATTCATGGAACACAATCATTAAAATCCTTTCACCACACTTGGTTCGAAAGAATCAGTGACACGATAAGAAGAAGATGGAACACAATAACAACTTTGGTTCACCAAGTAACACAGAATAAATATCTTACAAAACGGATAAGGAGGTAACATTTATAATTGCACATACACTGTTGGGATTATGTAATTATAACTCTGTTTCGTCATTGTTATAAAATTCGGCAGTTTATATTCACAGTAGTTTTACAACAGACATCAAAATAAACTATTCCATCTTAATCACAAATGTATTATAGAGTGTTGTAAAATCAAAACGCTTTATTTGACAATTTTAAACTTTATCCTCACTAACCCCTTCAACGACAGTGCTCTTCTTTGGTGTCATCTCACTGGATACGATATCCAAAGATCCATTTTTACTCAAACCGCAAGCAGAAAACATTTTCCTAGCACTATCTCTTTTCTTCACGCAATATAATACTACAATAAGCACAAACAAAAAGAATGCTATCGCCCCTACGATCATGGGAGCACTTTTGTCCATGTCCGCGTCTAATGTTGAAAGTCGGATGGTCTCGGTTTGGAGGAAGTCTTGAAGTGGTGCAAAGAAGCTCAGGATTCCCTTCGTTGAGAGTTCGGTCTCTCCTGTCATCGTTTGTAGAACTGTTCTCCAGTCCTTGCTTGCACCCAAGGACATTCCATCACTGAAATTTATAAGTAAAGTTTTAAGACTGGTAGCTTCCACGACATGTTGGAACACACATACACCCACTATCACTTTTCATCATCATCATCATCAACCTGTATCAGTCCACAGCTTCCACGACATGTTAGAACACACATACACCCACTGTCACTTTTCATCATCATCATCATGATCAACCTATATCAGTCCACAGCTTCCACGACATGTTGGAACACATATACACCCACTATCACTTTTCATCATCATCATCAACCAATATCATCCACTGCTGGACGTAGGTTTCTCCCAAGACGCGCCACTGAGCCCGGTCTTCGGCTCATCTCCTCTAGTGCTTGCCAGCTACATTTCGCAGATCTTCGCCCCAACTTGTCAAAAGGCGTCCTGCACTACGCTTAACTAAACGCGGTCACTTTTATGCTAACACAAAGAGATTACCGATTAACTAGAGATGGTACTAAAAATAGGATTGGCTTGTGAGTTAAGTGCGGTCCAGAGTCTACAGTACAGACCTTTGCTGTCTAAAGACTCGTTAAACGTACCTCACTTTTACTTTTTAGCAACCAGGATACAAATCTACAAGGTTGTCAAGATCCAGTAATAAGGACCAAGCAAGTTTACCGATGATCCTAGCAAAAACAAATCAGGTGAACTTTAATTAGTATTCAAAGTGTACCTGAGTAATTTTCCTGCTTCCTTCTCTCCGTAAATGTTACATTCGTGTAGAGGCCCTGTGTGGTTTGCACGAATGCATAGCGAGAGAAGGATTTGAAACTCGAGGACGTGTGAAATCAAATATCTGTAAAATACGTATGAAAATGTTGTAAGTATTATGTGCTCCATTGAAATGTTTTAATTTATCCCGTTTTGTAGGAATAAACACAATAAAGAGGACTGCCCCGTTGGCTATCGGTAGTATTGTTCTGAAAGTTTTTATTTAGATTCGGTTTCGATTCAGTAAAAATAGTGCGTGCGAGCTTCGCATATTTAGTCTTTTACCGTTGTATGTCTGTACGTGGAATGTTTAAAATTATGTTGTTATTAGGTTTAAACCTGCAAGTTGTTTTCTGATAAATGAATACACTTTCTAAAGGATCGGTACTTACTACTTACTTAAAATTGAAACTGGTCGTATTTTGTATTGTATTCTGAGAAGTTATATCATGATAATTATGTATCTAAGAATTAACATTAACCCAGTATTAGTCTACATACCTAATAAAAATGAGCGTGTTGTTAAAATCTTCTATATAGGTGATTATTTATTTTCTATGAGTATTACTTTTTGTTTTATAATTCAATTGTAATATTTTGTGAGATGTCTTGCCTGCCATAGTTCTAATTAAATACAAGTTTAACTAATAGCCATAGTTCTAATTAAATACAAGTTTACATACAAGTTTAACGAAATATTAATAAAATCCTTACGTGATGTACTGAACATGGGACACCACATGGTATTTAGCAGCTGGGTCGAGGTCACTCTCATTTCTTGGCACCGGGGGAGACACGCCAGTCTCCTTGATCCTGCAATATGCAACAATCATAATTTAATTTAGATATTATTTTTCCTAAATTTTCTTTATCAAATACGTAAATAGACTTTGAAAATAGGTCTGAACCCCTTCTAATGTGGCTGAAAATTAGAGGAATTTGCATTTGCTTATTCGTTGTTACAATCAATTAGTATGTACAATATACTGCTATACATTTACTAATACTAATACATTTCCCTTTATCAATATTTTTACCAATAACTTAAATCTACATTGATAACCACAGATTTCCACTTGCACTTGTATTATCCTGACATCCTCACCTTAATTTCGTAAATGCAATTCGGTTTAAGGTACTCTTGACCTGGCTTTTCTCTAGCGTCTTGATCGAGATCGTACGCCGAGGTTTTCTCTATCTAACAGTCCCATTCACACTCACCTGATGAGCCTTCACTTAGACATGATTTTACGTATGCATTATGTTTAAATTTACCTCAAGTCCCACCAATACTCATTCCAGTTTTCTAAACTGCTGTTCCCGAAGACATCCCATCTCCACTGGTCCAGCACATACGCGTATGCCATTAACGGGAACTTCTCCAGAGCAACCCATAGAAGATGGTTCAGAGTCACTTGCGGACCAATCTCAACGTTTATAAGGTTCAGGCTCTTCAAGTGCTCAGGGGAGATCATCTGGATAGCCACTATGTCCGAGATTGCGTCATGGAATGCTGAAAATTACAAAAAGAAACATAAGCACGGGTTGAAAGTTGCTCAATTAAATGGACCTGAAAAAATGTGTCTTCAAAGAACTCAAGAGACAAAGTCAAAAATTATTTATTCATTTGAATTGCAAAGGGGCAGTGTGAAGGATAAAATGGATAAGAAAGAAGTAAATACAGAGATGACCGTTGATAGAAGAGAATGAAAGAGGGAGAACATGTGCAGACCCCACATAAAGTAGGATAATGGCAGGAAAAAGAAGAAGATTTGAATTGCAAAGGGCACTTTGAATCAGTTCCACTAGGGTAGATGCACCAGTCTTCCAGGCTCTACCGCAAGTCATCACTTACGATCACAAGCATAAACATAATTTGAATTCCAACTTCTAAAAATGTCAAGACTTCAAAAAATAATATTAAAATGTTTCGTAAAAGTAAGCTCACCTGGATTTGGACCATCTCTAAAAAGCGGTGTGAGATTCCTATAGTGTTTGAAATACTGGACATGCCCAAGAAGCCTTGCTGCTCTTGACAATCCTACGACAGCATCAGTTACTTTTTCACCGCACCACTTGATCCTAAATGTATAGTTTTGTTTTAAAGCTACATGTATTGATTGATAACTCTGCTAAATGGCAAACTAGGTTCATATCTACTAAAATTATCATAGGTTTTTGCTTATAACATTTTATTAATTATGCCAGTTATTTAAATTATGCTTACAGTGAATAATATCTAGATAACACAGATAAAGCATTTTTTATTTAACATTTAAAAATTATATAGGTATTTTAATTTTTTGCGTTATCTTATTGCCCCAGACAATACTTTTTTTGATTTCGCAGATATCTCTCTTTTTTAATCGAAAAACTTAGACTACCTACTTGTAATTGATTCCATCACACATATCGTGACTAGAAGGCAGGCAATTGGCAGTCATCGCCGTTTCACTTATATCTTGATACGCATCCTTAGCACTTTCGAATCCAAGAGATTGATGAAAGTCATCCACGGCATCGAACAAGTCTATAGACCGGAGACTCTCTGTCTGCAGAACTGGTCTCATGTGGGATGGGTACGGAACCACTTTTGGGAATATAGATTGCCATTCTTGAGCCCACAGGTTCCCTGGAACATAGCCATGTACAAAAGTTACAATACTTACTATGTAAAGAACATTTCTCCTTATTGAGTCCTAAATTGCTTAAACTTACCAAGAATATGAGCTGGAATTAATTTGTCCTTGCTCTTTAGTTCTTCAGCATAATGAACTTTCAATTTCAACCTTACATAATCATGCAGCAGGTCATAAAAAGGCTTAATTTCGTGCCATGTACGATCCACAGTATTCATAAAGTTATCATCTTCGAATGCATATCGCCACATCTCACCAGCGTCAGTGAAATTTTCTGATTTAGCCACCACATTCATTCGTTCGACGTAGTCTTTGAAAATGGGCCTTACTTTTTTGCCAGTGGCGTCACGATATGTGATCCAATAGTATTTAAGTTGTTTAGAATCATTGCTCGTTTTAAAAACGGATATCACATCTGAAAGTATTGTTTTGTCAATGTTGAAAACAAGGACACATTTGTTTTAAGTAAGATAAAAAGCACCTATGTATGTTCTATTCTGTTTTGAAAACATTGAAAGCATTCGATGCGCTTGTATTAATATATCTATAAAAGCTTGTTATTGTAATAAAAATATTGCTAATTTACTAGAACCTTATAGGCAGCTAGTAGAAAAGTTATGATTACGAATTACTGACTGACCACTCATCGTCCGTACCGAATCTTCGTCGCATGTTGAGTTATATGCACAAACCGTCACACGACTCCAAATTTTCTGCATTGTGTCGATTTCTTCCCTTTGCTAAAAAAATAGTACATTGTTACCTGAGTGTTGAAAGTCACGTTTTTTGAGTCCCGAGACGGGTTTGGCGCCAGAGCGTAGCGAGGGCGCCAATGGAGCTTGAGGGACTTAAAAGACTTTCACCCGAGGTAAACACTGTGCTTTTCATTACGAATACAAGGAAAGTAAAAATAAAAACCTGAATGAAAAATTCGTGAAAATGAAGATTGAATTGCCGCCCTCCCGGTTTTTTTTTCTTTTTCTCTGGTGGGCCTTCGGCTTCGGTTCGCCAGCATTATTCAGCCATTATTTTCATTCTCATAATTTAAAAATAGGTAAATTGTTTGCTCAAATCTATGTTATTTTAAATAAATAGTTGAAGCTATATATTAATCAAGTAATTTAGAAGATATATTATTTATTTAATACTATCTTTATCTTATACCTTTAAACGAGAAAATCTTGTATATATATATAATATATTTAGGATCTCGGAAACTGCACCAACGATTTTCACGAAATTTAGTATACAGGGGTTTTCGGGGGCGATAAATTGATCTAGCTAGGATTCATTTTAAGAAAATGATTATTTCTTTCCGAGTTCAATAATTAAACATAAACTGAACTGAACTGTGACTGCTCCTGCCATCTATTGACGATTGTGAGCAACTAACTGCAAGCATGTCCAGCAGATGGCGTGGTTCAGTAAGAATAAACCAGTAAAGATAATAATACCTATGACTCTTATGATTTCTTAAAAATACAAATTAACGAAAGAAATTCCGAGCGAAGCTCGGTTACCAACTAGTGTTATTGAAATTTAAATTTTACATTGTGCTCTAATTGGTTTCCAACCTACTTGCTGAATAAAAAGTTGGAATTTGGTTCAACGACCTCCTTGCAGTTATAAAGACTTTAGAAAGTTGGAACATGGTTGAATAAAATAGAACTTGTTTTTTTTTATAATTTGACAGCTGTCAGTAGAAAGCGATTCTCCCTAGGGCTGAAAGTTTTATTTTCAATTAGGCCCCTCAGGCAACTTCAGACCTACTTTCAGAGTATGAGTAATGAAAAAAACATTTTCATCCCACCAGCTCGGAAAGTGTGTTTTTGCTGTTCAATATCTGACCGGAAAAGCCGTTTTTATCCGCTAGAGGATAAAGTAAATTTGAATTTAGAATATCGTGTTCACTAAGTTTGTGAATACACAACCTATTTACTTTTACCTCCATGGTGCCGAATTTATCATACAACCTTTTTTAATTTTTTAAAAACTCCCACTCGTAACCTTTTTGATGTATTTTTGAATTCAAAACACCATTAAACCTATTTACTTCTACCTGCATGGTGCCGAATTTATTATACAACCTTTTTAAATTTGTGAATAACTCATACTCGGAACCTTCTTGGTGTGTTACTTTTAGTCGCGCCATGTTCTTTTTTGCATTTAGTCATTTCCTCGCTGAGGTGGGATGAAAAGTTACGTGTTGCACTCGAGTGCAAAAATTTTTCACCTTGTGCTGTTTTGATTCCTTCGCCAACGCTTAGGATTCTAACTTTTGAACCACTCGCTACGCTCGTGGTTAAACTTTAGAATCCTGCGCTTGCTCAGTCATCAATATTGAGCACGCGGTTAAAAAGCAGCTTTACACTCTTGTATAACAAATAACTATTTCTTTATTATGCATAACCTTATTTTGCTCCCCGTAGGCCAGATGAGAGGATGTCTACCTTGCCTTGTATTGCCTTGTAAGCTCTTTTCATTGAAAAATACCGTTACCTTACTTTGAGGCATCTGAACATTGGTACCTCTTTCCTTGATAATTCGCAATTTCCTTTTATATTTTAAGTCATTTTCTAATGAATGCTTTTGCAGATAGTTTTTCTTCAAAATGTTCCAGTACTGTTTCTTTATTTCATCTTCCTCTGCAGCTATTCTTACCTAAAAATATAAAGTAATTTACTAACGTAAGTTCTTACGTAAATCTTTATTTCTACTTTGTAAGAGTGACGGAGGGTTTTGTAAACAAAATACTGGCAGTTTGTTATATTATTGATCATACTTACCATGTTATTCTTCTTAATATCATTGTTAAGATCCGTCACATATGACCATAACGCGTCTTGGGAATTTTTGCAAACATCTAAGCTCAGTTTATCCATCTCATCCATAAATACATCAAACGAAATGCTGGCATTATCCAACTCATCTAGTTTATACTTGAAGCCTTGTAGTATATTATCTGTCCTTGTAACAAGTGTTTTAGTAGGATCAATTATTGTCATCATTGCATCGTCTAGAAACTTTTTTTCTTTGATGTCATCGTCTATTTCAATTTCGTGGCCGCTTTCTTCTGATTGCTCTAAGGTTTTATTAGTTGTATTCTTATCATCTGCTGACATCTCTGAGGTTGGATTTGGGTTGTACTGTACTGCTATACATTGTACTGTTACAACTAAAACCAATGCCGTAACATACACAGCATTTATCTGAAATGTAATTATAAATATAATATAAATATTGAAGGACGTTACACAAAATCACTACCTAGCCCCAAACTAAGGAAAGCTTTTACTATGGGAACCAGAAAGCTGATAATCATAACATTCATTGTAAATGCTTTTAATACGATGTACTCAGATAACGAACAAATATCTGTGATCAATGATCATCACACAATCAACGTCACTACAGTGCAGAAGGCAGAGCTACTACGTGCCAACTATAAAGCTTGTATACCTGAACATCAAGTATTTAACATTGTCTTAATGTCAGTGAGGTAATTCAAATGTAAGTAAACAAAACAAGCAGCTGTCCACACATATCTTCGGTACCCATCAACATTTTATGAAACCTCCAACAACAGTTTGTAATAAAGTTACTCGTAATAATATGGTTGTAGATTAATTGTATATTGTACGTGGCAGAATGTCCCGTATCTATCGTGAGAACAAAACAACAATGGTCCTGCGCATCGGTGTGGCTAGTTGGATAATGATTACATCCTCTCATCATCCTCACCCACCGCACTATCCACTATCATTTAGGTATCATCATGCATGTGACCTTGAAACGTGTCATCAAGCCATAATAGTGCATCATTATGAATGCTTACGTTATAGGTAGGTGTGAAGGCATCAATGGCTAGTAGATTATTTAAGCTAAAGATGATAACCACAAATAATAATTTAAGATTCAGAAGGCAGAAAGGCAGAATTGAAAAAAATGTAAAACTTAATCGTTAATAACTTTGTTTTTAACGATAAAGTTTTTGATTGAAATAGCGTGATATGATAACAATTTTTGGAGAACTGAACTTAACATAGCTAAGTATAGAGATTATGGACAAACAAATCTAGTAAACATAACTTTTCTAAAACAAACAACAAGTTATTCAGTTTAGGCCAAACATAGTAACATGATTATGTTATCCAAAACTATTAAAATACACTGAATTGAGGACCATGAAACCAAGCTCAATAAAATTCTGAATACTTAAGCCTTATCAATGGTAAATTATCATTTACATGACAAATGACAAGCACGATGGTATAACGTCACCATAAAATACTTTTAAAATGAAATTCACATACCTGTCTCATAATGTCGCGGCTCAATCCAGCTGTGTCAATCCAGAGCACTACAACACTGAACCCAACACATTTTCAGACTGCACTTGGCAACTTGACTATACTGAATATACGGTTAAAAACTTTCGTTCTTGGCATGTTGTTTGTGAATACTGTGAGGTGTTTACTCGTTTTGTGGTGGAATTTCAAAGGGAACAATCGGTTGAGCGGTGTGTTTTGAAAACCTGATAGAGTACGTCCCGTCAATGCGGCTGTATGCGTATGAGCATTGTTACTGCACTAGTAACTACTGTTTAATCTTTGGTGTATCCCACAAATCGGTAGGTAAGTATTACAATAGGAGTACAACTTTAGTGATGTTTCTGCGGTATTGTTTCATGTGACTAGAGAATAAGGATGTGCTATTATTGACTTCCTGGCATTGTTAGACGGTCATTAATATTTTTATGTTTGGACGTTTCTACTATATATGTGCGACAGTTTTTAAGAGTAGTGATTGAACATGCATATTCCATATAGACAAATGCAGATTACCAGCCAATAGTTATGGTGATGAGAAAAAATACCGTGTAGAAGATAAAGTGTATTCGGTAAATCGATGACATTGTACAGATCACGGAAAGTCATTGGATGGTAAAGGCCCGAAATCGTTTTTCCTGGAAATGTATAGACGAAGTCAGTCCAGCAGCGGACTTTTTTATCATGATGTGATGGACGTCGATGTTGAAGATGTTAGAGCTTCTCAAGACTAACATACATACGTTATCTAGTAATGTCCTATTGATTACTTGTAGAGAACACAGTCTCATGTTTCAATTTGTAAGCACGCTGAAGTAGGTTTTGCGATAAGCGAAATAATAAACTTCGATATTCAGAAAATATTTTATTACACGTGTTATTGCTATCGAATCAACCTGCAGGAGTTACTCAGTAAAACTATAAACGCGTTTGTATTTACATTTTACGTTACACTGCGCAATAACGCTACAAAATATTTTGCAGTCGTGTGCTAAACAGCACATACCACGCAATTTACGCAAAATGCCAATACGAATTTTTAACATCGTTTTTAATATCAACTTGCATTTCAAAGGTTTACCTACTTGCAACATTACTAGGGCCAATTGCAGTGCCTTCTATTTTTTGTGCATCTAAAGTTTTTGAGGTGGTTCTTTTACATCTTGTAAGTATACATTACTGCTTTTAAGCCTTACGCACATCTAATCGTTCTGCGATGGTCATCTGTGAAACGCTGTCAAATATGAAAGCTATAATTTTAACAGCGTTTCACTGATCGCCACCGCAGAACACTAAAATGTGGGCAAGGCTTTACTATCAAGCGATACTTGAGACACACCATGCACTCAAAGTTAGCACTGTCACTGTTTGTCATTACCCGGCGCACACCTAGTTTGCTGGCGGTAGCGATCAGTGAAACGCTGTCAAATATCGCTGTCAAATTTGACAGTGTTTCACTGATCGCCGACGCCAGCGGCCTAGGTGTGCGCAGGCCTTTACGATGAGAGATGGCAGTTATTTGATCATTAAAAAAATGTTAGTAAGGGTTAAACGAAAAACTTATCACGTAAATAAGTGTAATAAGTATTTTATTCATGTGCAAGTGATCGTGACGATTTGTGCTAAGCTAGTCTTTTTTGATAAAGGAGTTCAAAATCTGAGCTCCAGCTACGTCAATCTCTTCGTAACCGTACGGTTCCAAAACCTTTTTAGTTCTCTCAAACCACTTCTTGACATTTTCATGGGCGCTGTAGTCGAAGCCAAAAGTCTGAAAATAAAACAAATATATATTTATTACAAGATCTTTCTATAGGTAGTTCTATTTCTTACACTAAAGTGCTACTTCTGTTCCTATAACATTTAATATGACTTTAATGAAAGTCAAAGTAACTCACTTGAGTTACTTTTAAATGTCTTAAAGCTAGGAGAGTCCAATAGTTGCCAGTAAAAAAATATACGTAAGGGGATTAAAGTCCAGATCTCACTTTTATTCATCTACTAGCGCTTGAGGCTTTTTTTTATCAAACTTTTTTGGTCCGACGCCTTGCCGGTTTTCTTACAATGTTTTTCTTCATCGTCTGTTATAGCAGGCACATTTGAAGGCAAAAAAGACTCAGAGGCTCGATTCAGGCTCAAGCACTAATTCTGAATACGGTCAAAGCCTCAAGCGTTGGTCAGACCAGATATAAAGCGTCTGAAAGTGCCATCAGTAGGCCTACCACAAACTCTGTCTGGCTCTGGAGTGCTCACCAGTGTATTATACTGAGTGTGTGACGTTTCGACGTAGGATTTATTTAGTTAACACTCAAACAGACTCAAAACCAGAGCCAGAGACATAGCTTGTGGTAGGCAGGCATATAGGCAAATATTGACTACAAAATTATAAGTTTAAAAAACTAGAGAAACCGACTTCATTGCCAAACGGCTAAACCGATTTTAATCAAATTTGATTGGGACAATCTGGACGTAAAAATAACCTCACAAATGAAAAAAATATTTTCTAAATCGGTTCATAAATGACGGAGGCATATAGTTACAAACATTAAAAAAATTATTTAAAAAAAAATGGCAACACCGATTTTAATAAAATTAAAATGGGACCAATCTGGAAGCAGTACCTTTCAGATAAAAAAATATTTTTTCAAATCGGCTCACAAATGTATAAGTATGCGGTAACAAACAATAAAAAAAAAAAAATATATATACAACCGAATTGAGAACCTCCTCCTTTTTGATTGGAAGTCGGTTAAAAATAGAAAGGAGTCACGATTTTTAACAATGATGGACCGAGTATGAAGGGAATTTCAGTAAACTTACATCTATGTTGGTAAGTGTTACTATGATGGTAATATCTGCGACGGTCAGGTTGTCTCCAGCAACGAAGGCGCGGCCGTCCAGCATTATGTCCAACCAACCGAGAGACTCGTTCAACTTCTCAGCAGCTTCTTCATTGTATTCCTCACCACGGAATATTATTGGCATCTGTAAACAGCATACACATTTAATTTTGTAGACAATCCATATGATTTCGAGAAATATAAGAGAGTTTTTTTAATAACCCATCTGATGCTGAGCGATAACCATTGCCAATAACAAAGCACTATCAAAGCAGTGCTTGATTTAGCGACGTTAGTAACTACTTACTTGTCCTACGATACAATGCCTTTTTTATATACAAACTAGCTGATCTCCTATAACAAATCATTGCCTCATAGGTCAGGAACGTGCTCTACGATGCACTTCCCTGCGTCCATCAATTTGAGGCATACAGATGTTTAGCCTCACGTGCCAGTAATTTCACCAGCACCCACACCCTTCAAACCGAAACAAAGCAATGCTGCTTCACGGCAGAAATAGGCATGGTGGTAGTACTTCCCCGAACGAGCCCATCACAAAGAGCTCTACTACTACCTACGTTCGCACCAACTTGAGGCATACAGGTGTGTAGCTTCATGTGAAGCTAGTGTGTGCCTATGTGTGTTGCTGTGTTTGCCTCTTCAAACCGAAACACAGCGACGCTTCTTGGTGGCAGAATTAGGCATGGTGGTAGGTACTTCCGCGGAAGTGCCTTTGATTAAGACCAATAAAGATACACTAAGACTTCAGAAGTTTACCCACATAAAGATTGAAGTATCTGGAGAACAATGTCCCGAGATCGAAATTAAGACGCTGATCCACGATGGCCCGTTGGCGAGGATTCTTGGGATACAGAGAGTCATCACGTCCATATGCGTTCACCAAATACGTCATAATTGCTCGACTGCAAGTAAAATTTACAAACATTTTATCTAGAACTAGCTGTCACCCGCGACTTCGTCCGCGTGGTTAGTATAAATATATAGTTTGAGTTCGTTTAAAAGAAACTATTTTATGGTGGAAAGCGGACAGCTATTGATATGTTTTCACTGTTTTTTGCGTATTTTTTGAGAGTTATTTTTCGTGAATTTGCCTTAGTGGCTAAGTTGGGTTATGTATGCGTTGGTTTTACATGACCAAGTGCTGGTTACCTTAGTTTTGAGTTTGCATTCAAAACTATATAAAGTGTGTTCGAAAGATGGTAAATGCTGTTGTAGCCGATTTTTTTCAGCTGTGTTTAGTTTAGGTATGATAGGTGCTTCCCGCGATTTTGTCTTAGTGGTTATCATGGGTTTTTTTGTAAACCTTTGTGTGTATTCAAACCTGGTGACAGATGCTGCGGTAGCTGAAAATTTTATAAGGTTTTTTTTTGCTTATTTTGTATTTTTTGTGATTTTATGTTATATTAGTGGCTAATTTGGGGTTTCGTATGCATGTTGGTGTATAATCGAATCTGAATTTTTAATTTGACATGACCAACTGCTGGTTACCATAGTTTTGAGCATATACTTTAGAGTGTCTTTGAATTTGAAGGCGAGTGCTGTTGTAGCCGATTTCTTTCAGAGGTGTTTAGTTTAAGTATGACAGATAATTCCCGCAATTTTGTCTAAGTGATTATCATTGTTTTTTTTGCAAACCTTTGTGTGTGTTCAAACCTAGTGACAGATGCTGCGGTAGCTGAAAATTTTTTAATGGTTTTTTTTGCGTATTTTGTAAAGCTCTTTTTCGTGATTTTGTTTTAGTGGCTAATTTGGGCTATCGTATTCGTTGGTGTATAATTGAATCTTGATTTTTTAGTTTGACATGATCAAATGCAAGTTACCATCGTTTTGAGCTTGTACTTTAGAGTGTATTTGAATTTGAAGGTGAGTGCTGTTGTAGCCGTTTTTTTCAGCGGTGTTTAGTTTAAGTATGATAGATAATTCCCGCAATTTTGTCTTGGTGGTTATCATCGGTTTTTTTGTAAACATTTTTGTGGATGCAAAACCTGGTGACAAATGCTGTGGTAGCAGAAATTTTTTTAATGTTTTTTTTTGCGTATTTTGCAAAGCTAATTTTTGTGATTTTATTTTATATTAGTGGCTAATTTGGGGTTTCGTATGCATGTTGGTGTATAATCGAATCTGAATTTTTAATTTGACATGACCAACTGCTGGTTACCATAGTTTTGAGCATGTACTTTAGAGTGTCTTTGAATTTGAAGGCGAGTGCTGTTGTAGCCGATTTCTTTCAGAGGTGTTTAGTTTAAGTATGATAGATAATTCCCGCAATTTTGTCTAAGTGGTTATCTTTGGTTTTATTGTAAACCTTTGTGTGTATTCAAACCTGATGACAGATGCTGCGGTAGCTGAAATTTTTTTAATGTTTTGTTTTGCGTATTTTGTAAAGCTCGTTTTCGTGATTTGTTTTAGTGGCTAATTTGGGCTATCGTATTCGTTGGTGTATGATCGAATCTGGTTTTTTTAGTTTGACATGATCAAATGCAAGTTACCATAGTTTTGAGCTTGTACTTTAGAGTGTATTTGAATTTGAAGGTGAGTGCTGTTGTAGCCGATTTCTTTCAGAGGTGTTTAGTCTTAGATAATTCCCGCAATTTTGTCTTGGTGGTTATCATCGGTTTTTTTGTAAACATTTGTGTGTATTAAAACCTGGTGACAAATGCTGCGGTAGCTGAAAATTTTTAATGTTTTTTTTTGCTTATTTTGTATTTTTTGTGATTTTATGTTATATTAGTGGCTAATTTGGGGTTTCGTATGCATGTTGGTGTATAATCGAATCTGAATTTTTAATTTGACATGACCAACTGCTGGTTACCATAGTTTTGAGCATATACTTTAGAGTGTCTTTGAATTTGAAGGCGAGTGCTGTTGTAGCCGATTTCTTTCAGAGGTGTTTAGTTTAAGTATGATAGATAATTCCCGCAATTTTGTCTAAGTGATTATCATTGTTTTTTTTGCAAACCTTTGTGTGTATTCAAACCTAGTGACAGATGCTGCGGTAGCTGAAAATTTTTTAATGGTTTTTTTTGCGTATTTTGTAAAGCAATTTTTTGTGATTTTATGTTGTATTAGTGGCTAATTTAGGGTTTCGTATGCGTGTTGGTGTATAATCGAATCAGATTTTTTTAATTTGACATGACCAGCTGGTTACCATAGTTTTGAGCATGTTCTTTAGCCATTTTTTGAAGCGGTGCGGTGTTTAGTTTCGGTATGATAGGTGTTTTCCGCGATTTTGTCTTAGTGGTTACGGTGGGGTTTATGTAAACTTTTGTGTGTATTCAAATTGGTGACAGAAGCTGCGGTAGCAGATTTTTTTTTACTGTTTTTTTGCGTATTTTGTAAAGCAATTTTTTGTGATTTTTCTTTAAACTATTTTTCCCTTTTTTCTTCTTTTAGGGAAATAATTTTCCTATTTTCTTTCTTAGTGCACCTTTGCTCTATAAGAGGAACACATCTTCCAAGTTTCATGCTTCTAGGACTAATGGTTTAGGCTGTGTGTTGATTTTTCTTTAAACATTTTTTTAATTTGACATGACCAGCTGGTTACCATAGTTTTGAGCATGTACTTTAGCCGTTTTTTGAAGCGGTGCGGTGTTTAGTTTCGGTATGATAGGTGTTTTCTGCGATTTTGTCTTAGTGGTTACGGTGGGGTAAACTTTTGTGTGTATTCAAATTTGGTGACAGATGCTGCGGTAGCAGATTTTTTTTACTGTTTTTTTGTGTATTTTGTAAAGCAATTTTTTGTGAATTTTCATGAAACGTTTTGCCTTTTTTTTCTTCTTTAAGGGAAATAATTTTCCGATTTTCTTTCTTAATGCACCTTTGCTCTATAAGAGCAACACATCTTCCAAGTTTCATGCTTCTAGGACTAATGGTTTAGGCTGTGCGTTGATTTTTCTTTAAACCTTTTTTCCCCTTTTTCTCCTCTTCGGGAAATAATTTTCCAATTTCCTTTCTTAGTACACCTCTACGTTATAAGAGGAACATACCCTCCAAGTTTCATGCTTCTAGGACTAACGGTTTAGGCTGTGCGTTGATTGTCAGTCAGTCAGTCAGTCAGTCAGTCAGTAACGAAAGAGTTTTATATATTTAGATTAGTGGCTAATTTGGGGTTTCGTATGCGTGTTGGTGTATAATCGAATGAGATTTTTTTAATTTGACATGTCCAGCTGCGGGTTACCATAGTTTTGAGCATGGACTTAAGAGTGTATTTGAATTTGAAGGCGAGTGCTGTTGTAGCCGATTTTTTTCAGCGGTGTTTAGTTTAAGTAATTATGATAGATGATTCCCGCAATTTTGTTTTAGTGGTTATCATTGGTTTTTTTGAAAAACTTTGTGTGTATTCAAACCTGGTGACAGATGCTGCGGTAGCAGATTTTTTTTTAATGTTTTTTTTTGAGTATTTTGTAAAGCTCGTTTTCGTGATTTTGTTTTAGTGGCTAATTTGGGCTATCGTATTCGTTGGTGTATGATCGAATCTGGTTTTTTTAGTTTGACATCATCAAATGCGTGTTGGTGTATAATCGAATCAGATTTTTTTAATTTGACATGACCAGCTGGTTACCATAGTTTTGAGCATGTTCTTTAGCCATTTTTTGAAGCGGTGCGGTGTTTAGTTTCGGTATGATAGGTGTTTTCCGCGATTATGTCTTAGTGGTTACGGTGGGGTTTATGTAAACTTTTGTGTGTATTCAAATTTGGTGACAGAAGCTGCGGTAGCAGATTTTTTTAATGTGTTTTTGCGTATTTTGTAAAGCAATTTTTTGTGATTTTTCTTTAAACTATTTTTCCCTTTTTTCTTCTTTTTGGGAAATAATTTTCCTATTTTCTTTCTTAGTGCACTTTTGCTCTATAAGAGGAACACATCTTCCAAGTTTCATGCTTCTAGGACTAATGGTTTAGGCTGTGTGTT
Source organism: Thera obeliscata (assembly GCA_947578465.1). Lineage (NCBI taxonomy): Eukaryota > Metazoa > Arthropoda > Insecta > Lepidoptera > Geometridae > Thera > Thera obeliscata. The sequence goes on along the minus strand of OX387928.1, from coordinate 8,756,582 downwards.
GATTTTTCTTTAAACCTTTTTTCCCCTTTTTCTCCTCTTCGGGAAAGAATTTTCCAATTTCCTTTCTTAGTACACCTCTACGCTATAAGAGGAACATACCCTCCAAGTTTCATGCTTCTAGGACTAACGGTTTAGGCTGTGCGTTGATTGTCAGTCAGTCAGTGAGTCAGTCAGTCAGTCAGTCAGTAACGAAAGAGTTTTATATATTTAGAAGAAAGAAAGAAAGAAAGAAAAACGTTTATTTATACAAACTGTACACGACAAGACATAAAACTAACAATCAAAAAGTAAAAAAAAACAGTGTTAATAGCACAATACGCAGAGTTCTGGTGGGTGTGTGTGTGTTTGTGTGAAATGCTGCCATGTACGGTCTGTATAAAAAGCCCTGAGCTCAGCATGGGCTGAGAACGAGTTCTCAGCGCTGGTTTTCAGCACAAGGCTTTCAGTGACGCACAAACTGTAGGTAGGTAGGTATTATGAACAAATAAAAATATGCATAGTTGGTATTAAAACAGTAGGTTATAAACATATATTAGTAGGGTAGAATATATGCATAATATAAGAGTTAGGCCTGTAAGGAAGTTGTATATAATTTATAGTAAAGGTATTATGTATGTATAGCATTAAGAACTAAACTAAAAACAAAACAAAAACCGAGTTCACGTAAAGGGGCCCTTCCGTCAACACCAGCCTCTTAAGAGCCTGGGTTACCCAGGAGAACCCCGTGATAATGTTAAGTAAGTATAAAGCCAAGATAATAGTCAAACATTTTGTGTTCACTTGGAAATCTACACAAAGAAACTTATAATTAATACGAAATTACATTAAACACCAGAAACCGTTGAGCTATAATACTTGCAGACCGTTCCGCAAACAATCTAGAGATAACTCAACTGATCCAAATCTACGTGCTAAACGGAGGCGTCCCAAGACGCTACCAATGTATATTGTACCTACCTAGTTCTCGATCATTGAATTTGACATTGATGAAAACATTAAAATTGTTAACCTAGTAGGTAAATGCTATATGTTCCCACTTGGCTGGACAGATTTGCATGAAACTTGGATAATCATCATCCTCCTCAGCCTGAAGAAGTCAAATGTCATATGTCTTTAAGCCTCTCCTATAGACATATATGGAATTTACTAAAATATAATACTGGATGATATATTTTAAAACCAGTTTACCTCTCCCATAAGATGAACCCGCTGTCATCCATTGTTGGTATAGTATGCTGAGGATTCATCTGTAACATTCAATAAAATATTTTAGCTCGTAAATTTTTTATAATTCAGAATTAGACTTTATGCCTTTATTATCCCTTCATGGTTGTTTAATATCGCACACGGTTTAGATTTATGTGTTTTTTATCAAGACAAAAAACACGCGCCGTATAAAAATATGTCCACAATAGGAACTGATCATAAAACGGTCTGGTGAGCATTGTTTTTTACTAAGTTTTTAAGGAATATGATATCTTTTACGCTCCAGGTAACTTACGGGGTGACCGTCAAGATCGTCTTAAAATAATTTGGCAAATAATTAACTAATTTTATTGAGTAGAGTCATCTTCTTTATATTATATAAAAAAGGTAGTGTTAGTTACACTATTTATAACTCAAGAAGGGCTGGGAAAATTGAAAAGAAGCTTAGGTAGCTTAGAACCAGGAAACAGACATAGGATACTTTTTATATTGATAAAGTAACGCGAACGGGGCAAGCAAAGCCTCAGGCGGGCGCTAGTATTTTAATAAATTTAACGTAAATTCAAGGATCACTTTGAAACGTGGTGAAAAGTGTGAATCTGGGTCCTGGGTGTAAGTTCCAAACGACAGGCAACAAACTCACTGCTAATATTCCTACCCGTTCCTTTGTTTGATCTGTCTTACTCCGTTATGAACAATACCTTTAAAAATTCAGGCGTCTTGTGGTCTCCTTCCATGATGTTAGTGACGATGAGGTCCAGTTCTAAGCCAAGCACCCTGGCCGTCATCAGCACAGCCCGGCATGGCGGTGAAGGCGGCAGGTAGTACATTTTGATCGGCTGAGTTGGCATCTTGCTGTTTTTAGACCGAGCTACCGCGTTGCTGTGGAGAAAAGATCAGGCTTTGGCATAAGCAACTCGAATAACTACTGTGTTTAGGCTTACAGATGTTTTTCTTTATTTAAATGTGTGGAGGTGATGCTATCACCCACCACCTCTTGCTAATTCTTTATATAAATAACTATTATGATATGAACAATCCACACAACAACTAAGAATCTAGGACTAAAGCATGGGGTTCTTCACAACGGACGTTTTAAAAGTTTTAAAGACAATGCGATTAATTGTGATGCCTCTGGTATTGCATGCGTCCGGGCTACAGTAACCGCTTCCCATTAGGTGGGCCGTATGCTTGTTTGGTGTATAAAAAAAACTCTAGCCTTGAACTAAATGGCTGATAAAATACTTATACTTAAAGATTTTATTTTGTAAATACATACTTAGAATACACAAATATTTGTTCTCAGTGGGGATCAAACCCGCGCCCTCCAGCACAGAAGACAGAGCTACTACTAAGTGAGCTGTGAAGGCTGTCGCTTGTTGGAGTTTACTATGCAAAGGTCAAACGAAAGCGTTCATCGCATCTACAAGTTAGTAGATATTGACAATGAAAGAACACCGCCACCAGTGTGAACCAACACATACCTACAAAATCATCTTCCAAAACTGATTGTCAATGTGCAAGCAACCATGGACCTAGGTTGAACGTGTGCCTAGCACTTGAAACGAAGGCCTATATATGATTAAAAAGTGATCGTCACCGCAATGCACACGTTGGTTTGGCCTTGGCTTTAGTAATGATAGGTTTATGGTGTCCAATAGCCAATTAATCTATTGTGGCCCAACCCATAGAAACAACAAAAGGTGCATCTCAGGTATACCTGAGCAGTACAAAATAGTGCTTCTTATAGTATAACTTAATTATTTTACTAGCATGTAAATGTAGTGAAAAGAAGCTTCCAATACGGCAAAGTTATGAAAATCAAAGGTTAGTTTGTGTCATAAAATGGTAATTATTAGTCCATCTCAACTAGCCCCAAGTTGTTTCATATTCAAACTTACCCGTAGATCGACAAGATAAATAAAATAAATGCAAACTCATAAGCTTTCATTTTGAAGCTGGATGAAGCAGAATATCAAAGCCTTAAATGAAAAAAAACATAACTGAACAAATATAAAGCAAATACAATCAATTTATGTTACATTAGAGTAGGTAAAGTCAAATAAAATAAAACTATTTTATAATCAAGCAAAAACAAGGAAAAAATCATTTTAAAAACTTTTATCAGAAACCAAACTGTATACTAATTATTCTTATCACAATTTAAAATAACTGTGCAAAACTGCTGTTCCAAATATTTTGGTCAAAAGCATCGATTTTTCAGGGCTCTCACTCACGCGGTTGACTGAATTTTTTTCACAACAGATTTGTCCATACATTGACCCAGTTTGCCTAATATTCAATACCTACTTTAAAAATGAAACAAATCTATGCACTAGTCTAGAAACGGCACAGTGGCAAAGCAATTTCGTTACTTTTTATTGATCCTAAGAGCGACTGAAAGATAATTTTATGTTCACTGTGAAGCAACTGAAAGCAGGACTGATTATGTTCGTGCTTATATCTGTTATGGCTATGGGCACCATAGAAACCACTGGTACCATACTTCAATATCGCTTAATCATAGTGACTATTTATATTTTCTTTCATTCTTCCATAGAAATAGAAAAGTTAGAGATGACAAATTCCCACTGGGAATGTAAATTATGCAAAAGATACACAAACGATCGAGCTTCCGGCCCACCTGATGGTAAGCGATCACCGTCACCCATAGACCACAAAACAGCTAACACACCAAGGGTGTTATCGTTGCGTTGCGTTGAAGGAGTTTTTAACGTTTTTCTTGAAGCTATTCATGTTGTAGTTACGAGGGAAACCCTCTGGTGGTAGCTCATTCCACAGCTTATGAGGAAGAAACGATCTCGCCGATGCGAGCTGTACGAGAAACCCATGGATCTAAAATATGTTGAATTCTTGGATTATCGTGAGCGGTGTGCCATTGGACTCATTGGCAACGACGAGGAGGTCGACTGTAGACTTCCTAACATCAAGCACAGCCGACGAGTGGTATTTTACCGCATGTATTTCAGGGAGTTTGCGCAGGAATTGTTCACCCATCACCCTTATAATGTCGGACTACTAGACGTACGGATAAGTGTCACATTAAATTGCCAGTCAAACGTATAGGTATAGCCATCAGAACCCCTAATAAAAGAAATCATGGCACTCCGGTTATCAGAAGAGAAAACTTGATGACTTGTGTATGTCCTTCCTTGGCTGCCTGCGGGTGGACAGACCCTGAATTTTGGCAAAGTTTGGCGATTTTTGTCGAAGAGCTGACGTTGAAAGTGAATTATTCCTAGGAAGAGATGCCTTTACCCAAAAGTGGGACCATAATGGCTAAATAAAAAATAATAAAGCAATTACAATCACAAATAATTTCGTATTATTTGTGATTCTCTTTGCATATAAATGTTAGGTTAGTAAACTACTCAGAATTCTGAATTTAAAAGAACGAAAAATTCAATAAATAGATTGCGTTTCTATTCTGTGTTACCTATTCTATGTTCCGTAGCATGATATAAATGGAAAATTGTATAATATGATGGCCGATGCGAACTCACGCTACGTACATAATATACTATTACAATCATATCTGCGACTACCATTGAGTTAATTTCAGTCACTATTGATTTATTTTGACCTTGGGTCGGGGGTTTACCTACCTTCAATATTTTTGGTTAGATTGCTGAGTGCTTCCAATAGGAAGGAAAACACTGTGATATAATATAATTTTCTACTAATATATAAAAATAAATCGGGTTTTCCTTCCTGACGCTATAACTCGATAACGGCTGGACCGACTTGGATGATTTTGGTCTTGATTGATTTGTGGAGGTCCAGAAAAGGTTTAAAAGGTTTTTTTTTTTTCAACAGGAACGCTAACGGCGAGCGAAGCCGTAGGCGTCCGCTAGTTGTACATAATTAAAACCCTCTTACGACATCACTGTGCTGGCCAAATACATGCGAGCAGCGGCCGGCAAAAGTTGAATGAAAAACCATTACTGTCGTGTTTAGCGATTAAGGCCTGCGCACACCTAGGCCGCTGGCGTCGGCGATCAGTGAAACGATGTCAAATTTGACAGCGATATTTGACAGTGTTTCACTGATCGCTACCACCAGCGAACTAGGTGTGCGCAGGCCTTTAGTTAAATTATTCCATGATAAATCTCATATTTTATTCCATATTACGTTTAATTTAAAAATGGAACGATCTTTTACTCCGAACATGGCAACCAAGGAGGTAACTTATCAAAGGTTTTAATTACGTACTGGCTTGCAAACTTAAATAATGTTTTTTTTTAAACAATGGAACATTTCAACGCGAAAAAAATGGTGTTCTTCGATGTTTGTCGTAATTGTATTTGACAAAATGAGTTATAATAGTACTACTTAGGTACTTTTATTTTCCTTGCATTATTTGAGAAAACATAACATACGTTTACACGTTCGTCCATTTTTGGTGGCTGCTACAGTACCTAAGTAGTACCCTTAGCAAAGACCTACTCTTTGCTAAGGGTACTACTTAGATACTGGAAATATTCTATAGATAATAATAATAATTACGTTTTATTTATGTTATGAGTCTGTATGGTCATGCACTTTGTTAAAGAGCATTCGTTCGTCTTTTCGCGACTTTGTGACCTAAGCCTTAGTTAGACTAATTAGTTCATTAAGACTTACTTTAAAAAAAAACCATCTACGGAATGACGCTATTCGTCGAATAAAAAAACCGCTCTTGTTTTTGACTAGCCTGAAAAAGAAAGAGAAGGTTCCTATATTTTTATCGACGGATAAATTTATCTGTAGATTTAAAATTTGGCCATAAGGCTAATTTATTCGTAGAAGTTCAAATTCAAACTAATAATTAATAACGTTATGTTAAGCATTGCAATATCATTCAATAAGGATGCTTTGTTGGTTACCACAAGCAAATTGAATGACTAACCGCTGACTAGAAGACTAAAATAAAACTGTGACACACTGTATTATAATTTTAGCTCTTTGTTATAAGTTGTTGCAATGAACATGTTTTCCATGTTTGTGTATAAAAAACGAACAGTACAAAAAAATTGCAACTTCGTTGAAATTAAAGTCATGGACGCAGGGGGTGCATCGTAGGTCACGTTCCTAACATGCGTGACCTGCGAGGTAATGCCATATATGTACTTATGAATAAGCGATGGTTACCACTTAGCATCAGGTGGACCCTGCTTGGTTAATCAGCGAGTATTACAAAAAACATCTAAAGTTTACCACTTTTTTATTTAATTTACCTGTATTATCTAACGACCAGCATTTTGTTCTGTTTTATAGTTTATTTGTTGATAAAACTGCAACAGAAATATAAAATCTGTGAAAATTTCAACTGTCTGACTATCGAGGTTCATGAGATACAACCTGGTGACAGACGAGCAGACAAACAGACAGACGGATGGACAGCCAAGTCTTAGACCAGTATTCAGAAGCAGTGCTTGAGTCTAGTCGAGCCTCAAGCATAAATCTGTGTCACTTTTCAATGAAGAACTATCACAAAATCTATGTTTGACAGTGCTTGAGACTCGACTCAGACTCAAGCACTATTTCTGAATACGGCCTTTGATAAAGCGCTCCTTTTAACCCTTTGGGTACGGAGCTCTAAAAACTGACAAACAAATAATCATTTTTCAAAAGCATTTTTCAAGAGCACGGAACCTGAAAACGTGACATTTAAAATCACGTTATAGAACATAATGTAGGTCTCTTAACAATGTGTGCAAATTATATCTTTTCAACCTAGATTTATTTTTCTACTATACATTTATAGTTTGTCTCATTAGGTAGAGTTTACCTGTGCACATCGACCGTGAAATTACAGGCTGTATTAACCAAGGTTTTTGAAGCCTACACTTTACTACAAAATGGGTAAATAACGTCATTATTCAACCAAAATTGACTATGTTCATGGTTATTTACATCAATAAATTTTCCTCAAATGAATACAAAGTAATGATCAATGTATTTTATAGAAAAGGCATCATAACATAATATGAGAATAAAATAAATGAAGTATCTAATATTCTCTCATTTCATCGAAATTTAAAAATAAAGGCAATATTAGATACAATAACACCAAATTGTAAAAAAAAACTTAAAACACTACTAACCTCCTTTCTTAATTCAACCGAATCGTTCCTAATTCGAGTAACTTGAAGAAAATATCCCAATTTACAAAATTAAATAATTATTTTATTTTATGACTTTCCTATTGTTTAAACTTATAAGCAGAAATTGTTACTCCATTCTCTTGATTAAAAACACTGGTCACAAAAGTTCACTTATCATCCAAAACTTCCACTGTAGACGCACTGCTGGCATTGTCGTGGTCCTTTTCTTTGTGGTCATCATTTTTGGCGTTCCTCGGCAAAGCATCAGATATATCAGTTTTAATAGTATTTATTCTCTCTTCATTGTGTTTCTCGTCACTAGGCGCCTCCGAGATCTTCAGTTTTTTGCTTTTCGAGTTACCCATTTTGTGTCTGAGAATGCACTGACTGGTATACTTTTGTGCTGTACCGCTTTACAGAGATAAAGGCACTTGAGATAAGCTTTTCACAATTAATAACTGTAGTAGCCGATAAGAGAGATACGCTTCTAAACAATGTGAAAGCGAAACTGCACTTGACAATGTTGGCCGGAGACGTGTACAGTCACAGTCAAAACATTATAATGGCTATAAATACGCGAGGCAGGAGATAAGGCGACAATGACACATCGTCCTCGTCAATAAAGCGTTGACCGAGCGCCTGAATGTCGTCTGAACGCAAAACAAATGAAACTAACTCACTTAATTGCTTCTTCTTTGTGTGTACTAAGTCTTTGTTTGTCTGGTCTAAAGGAATATTTAAAACGAGTAAAAACGTTGCTCAAATTCAAATGTACTAGATACTTTTGTCATACATGACTAGTCATGTGGTTGTTCATTTGCTTAGTCTAGTTTTCGTTCAAATAACTATAAAAGTGTACACTATTCTATTTACTTTACCATGAGGTCTTTATCTACGTGAATTATTTAGACGCTTGCCTGAATATTCGAGTTTTACACTGATAAATTGTGATAATATAAATGCGTCATAATATACCATGATCGTCAGGGATCCTTATAATTTTAGCCATTTTGGGTGCGCAGATCTTTATGCAAAGAAAGATTAGATTACTATGCACTGAGACTAGCACAATTTAAGCTGTTTATCACTAAACTGATAAGATGATGTCATCTAATGGCTCTGTTTAGTGCTATACTATTTCCGGATCGTGGGAGACAACAAATTAGTTTGGAATTTCGGCTCTCATTGTTTAACGAGTCACTTGTTTTCTACGAAAATGCAGACTCATACCTCGTTATACAAATTAGAGTTTGTTTGTAATTAAATTATTGCATAAAATGAACCAATCTTTCTTTCTTCCCATATATTTTGTTTTAGAATATTTTATAAATAATAATATAATCAGAAAATAACTAATGTAGTCGTAGAGAAAGTACTGTATTTATGAGAGCCGACGTGATTCGATTTAAATATAATAATCGCAATAAGGCTTTATTGAAGTGTTCACACTCGAACTGCTATGTTGTCGGTTCTTTTATTATAAGTTTCTTGTGTCACTTATTATAATCGTTACCTATTAAACCAACATGATTTGTGAACCACTCAAAATCATGTGAGCAACATTTTGTTACAACATTCCATATTGTATCATGACCGCTCAGGAATAAATATAAATAAGGAATAAATATTAAAACCCGCATCGTATTTACCCACAAATTTTTGACCATGTGGCTATGAGGTTATGCCAAGAGAAAATATGGAGATACTACAGTCACAAAAATGCAAAACAAATCAATCTGAAATCAAGTAAAAAATGTATGAGTATGAACCTAAAAAATAATAATATATAGAATAGGCTTGCCCAGCACCTATACCATGCTGAAAGCTTAGTCGGCCTAATCCACAGGAAAGCCATGCGTGTGGAACTGACTAAGCCGCGGGTTTCCTCACGATGTTTTCTATAAACCTAACGCACTTTAAAATTACTCAAGAATGCGCCTATCTAGTGTAACAGAGCTTTATTCATAGAGTTGAGATGTTATCATGTTAGAGATAGAATGCCCTCCCTACCGTTATGTCAACTGTCATATACAATAGGATGTCAACGACTTGACAGCGGTAGAGGCGGTTTGGAGGGAAAGGAGATGGGTTCTGGGGTTTTTGTTGTCTTGGCTGTAATGTGAAAAACAAAAGAGGATTATAAGTTGTTAATGTAATAGAAAGGAGTTTCATTAGTGCTACACCCTTTAAGAACGATTTTACAACTCAGAAGTGGGATCACCACGTCGCCGCAGGACGTATTTTATACGACTCATTGGTTTGGATAAATGTAAAGGAACTCGGCACAAGGTAAAATAAATTTACTGTTATTTACACATTTGGAAGAAACGGTGCATCATGGTAAACATGTAAGATTCCTTGAGTAGGTAAGTTACCGTACATCAAGGTATCAATGTATAAGTCTTGTTGATCACAAGACTTGTTTAGCCCACCTAACCTAAACGAAACCATACAAGATTATCACTTGTACAGTTGGAATAGAATCAAAATACTACTTGCCTACTTGTTTGTCGACACCAAGATGTGGCTTAGATGTTAGTAGCACAATAACGACATATTGTGTTAGCAGTCACCTCGAAAATTACCTTGTTATTGTACAGATAATTCAATAGCTATTTGATGAATAAAGTTCAAGTTAATATAACTTGGTTATTTGTAGAAGGGTACAGGTACAAAAGGAAAATAGAACCATTAGTTGGTTACAGATGGAAAGAAAGAGCAAAGCCATTATTTTGACTTAAATTATGAAATTAAATAAAGTGTTGGGTTTCAGAACATGGGTGATAATCAATCCGAAGAGAGAGCCAGAGAGAGGCTCATTCGAGGCCAAAGTTATGGCAGCGACTACAGGGTGAGACATAGTCGTAGCCGCAGCCGTCGCCTAAGTGGTCGGAGGTCTAGGTTGCGACTCAGCCGTAGCCGTAGCCGCCACAATAAGCGTCGAGTGAGCGGACGATGCAGAAGCCGCAATGAACGCCGGCAAAAAGGACGACGCAGTCGCAGTCTCAGCAGCACACGACCCAAGGAACGACGCAGTCGCAGCTGTAGTCGTGCTCATGGCCGAGGTGCACTGCTGTCGCGACGCAGTAGGAGCTACAGTCGCCGCAGTAGTCACCGATTGAGATCACCACGCAGTCAAGGTACCAGGCAAGGTACAGTGGAGGTACGTGCTGATGAATCTAATAAACAAACACTTACACCTGAACTGAACTCCACCTCAAAGAATGTTACCAACAATAGTGATCGTGATCAACCAGCAAAACTTTTAACTGAGCATCTCGCACAGATTGATGATGATACAACACCACATATGGATGAGAGTATGGAGAGCTCAAAAAAACGAGACACGCTAGATTTCTTAGACGATTTCCTTAAGCTATTAAATAGTAAGGCAGGGGATCGTGAAACGTTTGGAACTCTTAACAATGTAATTCCTGAATTTGACCCGATGTCTAAAGAACAGACTGTTGATAAATGGATAGACAAAGTTGATGAATGCTCAGAAATTTATAGTTGGAGTGGCAAACAAACGGTTCATTATGCCCTGCCTAAGCTGAGTGGGCTTGCTAAAACGTGGTACCAAGGCTTGCCTTCTATTAAGCATACTTGGGTAGAGTGGAAAATTATGTTAAAGGAGTCGTTTCCTTCATCCGAAAACTATGCAGAAATTTTAACCGAAATGCTTAATAGAAGAGTGCGCACTGGTGAATCACTGGAATTGTATTATTTTTCTAAAATGAACTTGCTAAATAGATGTAAAATATTTGGCAAGCAAGCAGTCGACTGTCTTCTTTACGGTATTGAGGATAGAGGGGTAAGATTGGGAGCTCAATCAGCAAAGTTCGATAGGCCAGAAGACGCTCTAGAATTTTTCAAGACTGTGAAATACAGAGACCAAATAGAAAATAAAAGAGACTATTTAACCCGGGACAGGCGGCCTGCAAATCTAACTGCCGTAGGTACGTCAGCTAAAGGACACAATGGAAATCAGTCTAGAGATACACGTAGGGAGCCACTCAGGTGTTTTAATTGTAATGATACGGGACATGTAAGCTTCAAGTGTCCCAAGCCCATCGTTAGGTGTAACAAATGTTCCTTTTTGGGCCATGATGCTTCAAACTGCACAAAAACTAAAAATTCAATCGAATCGTCTAAGGAGAAGAAAGTTCTTGAAGTCAATGTATCCGAAGGCACCAACGACAAGTATAAAATTTCCTTAAAAGTCAATGATATGGTGACCTTCTGTCAAGTGGACCTAGGCAGTGAGGCTACATTAATTCGTGAAAGTGATGCTATAAAATTAGGATTAAGTTGGGAAACTATTAAGGAACCATACTTGAGAGGATTAGGAAATGTGCCACACCTACCCTTAGGCCGTACACTAACCAGTATAGAAGTACAAGGTATATTAGAGACTGATGTTGAAGTTTTCATTGTGGATGACCATCTGATAAACTGCAGCGTCTTACTTGGACATAGCTTTACAGAACGATCCACAATTAAAATAATAAAAACGCCTACCGAATTGAAGTTTGAGCGAGCAGATAGTTGTATAAAAGTGCCATTAGTTGCGGCAATCGACACCACTGTAAATACTGGCCAGCTGGTATCTATAACAGTAAAATCTGAAGAAAATTGTAGTGGAAGTATCTATGTAGGAGGTTCGGTGAGAGGCCCTGCTGGTCATGAATATTACCTCCTACCAGGAGAATACCAAATCCACAACTCTGAATGTGAATTGCTAATACAATGTGTTGGCACCAGACCGGTACACTTCGCAAAAGGCACCCTAATTACTCGAGCACACCGGATAAGATCCTGTAAACATATACTACATGTTTCCGACGACTCGGTGATTAATGAAAGTTTCACTCCCAAGTGTGGAAATCAGCTGACCAAGGAACAACTAATTCAATGTGAGGGACTTCTAAATAAATTTAAAGACTGTTTTTCAAGCGGGATGCATGACTTAGGGTTTACCAGTGTCACAGAAATGGAAATTCATCTAAAAGACTCAACGCCAGTGGTATATAGGCCCTACCGACTATCTCATCACGAACGTAAACAAGTGCAAGGAATGGTCGATGATATGATCGATCATGGGATTATACGAGAGTCAAACTCACCATACGCTAGCCCAATCGTACTAGTTAAGAAGAAATCAGGGGAAAAACGTTTATGTGTAGACTACCGTGCCTTAAACAGTCGGACTAAACGAGATCACTACCCGCTACCCCGGATCGATGACTTATTGGATCAGTTATCAGGTCAGTCGCTATTCACATCTCTCGACTTAGCCTCGGGTTATCACCAGATACCGATTGAAGAAAAATCACGTGAGATAACAGCTTTTGTTACGCCGGATGGACAGTATGAGTATAATCGGGTCCCATTTGGTCTTGCCAACGCACCAGCTGTCTTTCAGAGAGCTATACACAAGATTCTAAGTAAAGCTAAAGTAGGGTACATAGTTATATACATGGACGACATATTAATACCCTCCACATCGTTTGAAGAAGGATTGGCTCGTCTTGAAGAAGTACTTTCCCTTTTACGGGAAGCTGGATTGACCCTCAAAATGGAGAAATGTCATTTCTTCCAAGAGAAAATTGAATTCCTTGGATTTGAAATAGATAAAGATGGTATAAAGCCTGGAGTTCAAAAGATTGAAGCTGTATCAAAGTTTCCAATCCCCGAAAACCAGCATGAAGTTAGAAGGTTTATTGGGCTTGCCAGTTTTTTCAGACGATTTGTCAAAGGATTCGCACTGATAGCAAGACCTCTCACAAGTCTTTTGAAAAAGGAAGCCTTGTGGAATTGGGGAGAAGCGGAAACTCAATCGTTCGATACCCTAAAGGCATTACTCATAGACAGACCAATCTTAGCCTTGTATGACCATAGTGCGGAGACTCAATTGCACACGGACGCCAGTAAGTTCGGGGTGGCTGGCATCTTATTACAGCGAAAGGAATCAGAACCATGGCGACCAGTTGCCTATTTCAGCCGCCAAACCCAGCCGGAAGAGATGAAAATGCATTCTTTCGAACTTGAAACACTCGCTGTAATTTGCTCATTAAACAAGTTTCGAACTTACCTTATCGGGTTAAAATTTACCATAGTTACCGACTGTAGTGCCTTAAGGGCCACATTTACTAAAAGAGACCTTGTTCCACGAATATCTAGGTGGTGGATACAATTTTTAGAATTTGACTGTAGCGTCGAATATCGACCAGGTGATAAGATGGCTCACGTGGATGCGCTTAGCAGAGGACCGGTGTCAATAGAACCCGAGAAAACACATACACTCGACATACTAACAGTAAACACAGACGATTGGATTTCCACCGTCCAGTCTACCGACGACGAGATCAAACGAATCCGTGAAGTATTAGAAGACCCGGATACCCCGAAAGTGGCAACCATTTTCAAAGAATATACACTTAAAAATGGGCGAGTGTTCCGGGTGCTCGAAGAAGGTGTCACCCGGTGGGTCGTCCCGAAAGGGGTACGGTGGCAGATACTAAAATCAAACCATGACGACGTAGGTCATTTTGGTTTTGAAAAAACTTTGGAGCGAGTCCGTTCCCTCTTTTGGTTTCCGAAGATGAGGAAGTTCATAAAAAAATATGTGGCTGCTTGTATTGGTTGCGCGCACCACAAACTTCCGTCTGGAGCTAGAGAAGGATATTTACATCCCATACCTAAACCAGACATCCCTTTCCACACATTACATGCGGACCATTTGGGTCCATTTCCACGAAGCAAACGAGGTAACACATATTTATTGGTAGTAGTCGATGCATTCACCAAATACGTGAGCTTAGCTCCTGTTCGCAGCACGAAATCAAAAGAAAGTATAAAAGCATTGAAAACAATTTTTAGCTACTTTGGATCTCCGACGCGCCTCATAACAGATAGAGGCACAAGTTTCACCAGCAAAAGGTTTGAAGATTTTATACAGTCTATTGGGACTAAACACATCCTCAACTCGGTTGCAACACCACGAGCCAACGGGCAAGTTGAAAGATACAACCGAACAATCCTAGCTTCTCTTGGATCGATGATGCACGGAAAAAACAACAACACTTGGGATGAACTACTCCCCGATGTACAACTGGGAATAAATACTACTGTACACAGTGTTACAAAAAAAACGCCTACGGAACTGTTGTTTGGTAAGAATGCAGCTAACCCTGCACAGGGTATTTTGAATGATGTCGTGAATGAGGAAGAAAATAGGAATAAAACGACACAGGAGTCACGATTGGAGGTGGTTGACCTAATTAGAAACAACCAAGAAATAAATAAGAAAAGATACGACAAAAATCGAAAAGGAGGAACTGATTATAAAGAAGGGGATCTCGTTAGAATTGCAAGAGCGATAGTTACTGGCCCGGGTCAGTCAAAAAAGTTAGAGGCTAAATGTCAAGGACCGTACAGAATTAAAAAAATCCTGCCAAACGACCGATTTGTTGTGGAGGATACACCGCTGACTAGCAAAGGTGCAAAATATGAAACGATTGTAGCTATTGATAAAATATTTCCGTGGTTGAGTTATAATGGCCCTGATTGCTCTTCAAGTGAAGATAATAATGATAGTGAGGACCAATAGAATATTATATTAAAAAAAAAAAAAAGAATATGATAAGATAAAAGATTAACGTTTTGATTGATAATGATTGAAAATTATTAAAAAAAAAAAACTGATCAACACCTATGAAGAAAATAATTATGATGGATAATTATTAACCTCTGTATTACTATTTGACTGATTATAATAATGGGAATGATGATTAATATTGATTGATAAGATAGTTTTGATTAATAATTTAGCAAGTTCAATTTTGATAAAAATACTATCCTATTTGTAAGAACAACTTAAGACTGATAAAACATTTTGACTGGAATGTAAGTTAAGTGAGGGCAAGCCATGCATAGGACTTTGCCGCCCATCTCTGTGAATTAAATAAGCTAGCGTAAGTGAGGGCAAGACAGGCATACGACTTTGCCGCCCATCTCTGTGAATTAAATAAACTAGCGTAAGTGAGGGCGAGACAGGCATACGACTTTGCCGCCTATTTCTGTGAATTATATAAACTAGCGTAAGTGAGGGCAAGACAGGCATACGACTTTGCCGCCCAACTCTGTGAATTAAATAAACTAGCGTAAGTGAGGGCAAGATAGGCATACGACTTTGCCGCCCAAATCATGACGGTGTAAGTGAGCGCATGACTGGCATACGACCTTGCCACCCAAATTGTGATTAGAGTGAGGGCATGACCAGCATACGACATTGCCGCCCAATACGTGATCGAGTAAAGACATGACCAGCATACGACTTTGCTGCTCAGTTATGATTAAGTGAGGACATGGCGAGCATACGACATTGCCGCCTGGATTGTGATACCATATGAATTTGTAGCCTACTTGGTTATTGTTCTTATTGCTAAACCTAAATGAATGTGAAGTCAAAAGTAAACGAATAACCTAAGATTAGTTATAAATACTCAGAAAAAAAAAAAACACAATCTAATTAAAACAAGGTGTTAATTAGAGACTAATACCATTAATAGTGTAAGAACTTTTTCAACCAATTATATTGGTATAGTATCTAGATTTTGAATAAACGAAGATTAGTTATACATACTCAAGTAGTAAAACACAATGTGATAATTGGAGACTAATAACATTAATATTGTAAGAACTTTATGAACCAATTATATTGGTATAGTAAACAGAATTTGAATAAACTAACATTAGTTATGAATACTCAAGTAGTAAAACACAAAGTGATAATTAGAGACTGATAGCATTAATTTTGTAAGAACTTTTTCAACCAATTATATTGGTATAGTATCTAGATTTTGAATAAACGAAGATTAGTTATACATACTCAAGTAGTAAAACACAATGTGATAATTGGAGACTAATAACATTAATATTGTAAGAACTTTATGAACCAATTATATTGGTATAGTAAATAGAATTTGAATAAACTAACATTAGTTATGAATACTCAATTAGTAAAACACAAAGTGATAATTAGAGACTGATAGCATTAATTTTGTAAGAACTTTTTCAACCAATTATATTGGTATAATATCTTTATTTAGGATTGTAACACCAGGCTGGGAAGCTCAAACACCTTTCCAAAGTGGAAAAACATTAAACATAATATGAACGAAATAGTTGATATTATGGGCGAACCCATTGTTAATGATCTTAATATAATCTCTCGAAATATTCAAGAGCTTAGCTCAGAATACCAACTATTTTGTGGTCATGACTGACGACTACTCTGCTACTCCGTACTGGACGAAGGGGCCCGTCCCAAGTAGGATGGCCGACTGTAACAGAGCTTTATTCATAGAGTTGAGATGTTATCATGTTAGAGATAGAATGCCCTCCCTACCGTTATGTCAACTGTCATATACAATAGGATGTCAACGACTTGACAGCGGTAGAGGCGGTTTGGAGGGAAAGGAGATGGGTTCTGGGGTTTTTGTTGTCTTGGCTGTAATGTGAAAAACAAAAGAGGATTATAAGTTGTTAATGTAATAGAAAGGAGTTTCATTAGTGCTACACCCTTTAAGAACGATTTTACACTAGATACTTGAGGGCGGCTTATAGTACCTTACTATTATCCTTTTCAACCACTTTTATAATATAACGATATTCATTGAAATCAGTTATCATGACATTATATCAGTCTTAAAATATGTAATAGTACTCAAGTGGCCCTTACAGCTCAAGACCATATACATATAATCGATTTGTAATTTAATCTTCTAGTATCTCATCTACTACAGCATATTGTTTAGTAAAAAGTTTATAAAAAAAAAGCATAGGAACCAAGCCGTAGTTGCCTGTTCTTCTAGGCTTGGTCTCGTGGTACTGGCATCGAGACTTACCCAGCTTTAAGACGTTTCAAAGTGATACAACTGAATAAATTAAGAGCCCTCATAGAAGTTGTTGAGAACAGAAGAGGAAACCAAAGAAAAAGAAGAAAGAGAAAAGAGAAGAAGAAGGAAGAGGAATGATTGGCCATCTTGTACGACATGACAGCTTTATCAGAAATATCATCGAAGGAAACTTAGGAGCAAAAAGAAGAAAGGGAAGACCAAGGATAAGCTACATGAACCAAATAAAAGCGAAGATTGCCGTCACGTCGCGCGTCGTCTAAGGAGGTCAAATAGGTTGCTTTCAAAATAAATACCAGGCCCCTGTTTAATAAAGCTGACAATTCGACATATTTGTCAAAAAGCGACAAAATTGTGGAATTGTCGCGCTTTTGTGACATATTTGTCACTTTTATTAATAGCCTAAGTGCGACAATTTCACAATTTTGTCGCTTTGTGACATATATGTCGAATTGTCAGCTTTATTAAACAAGGCCCTGGAGAAAAGTGCATACCTACATTACGGTGATAAGAGTCCTACTAATTTGTTAGGCTTGTGATTTTGGTTTGGGTCGAAACTCTAATAAGAAAATCTTATATCCGTTAAAATAATGTTGTTTTATTTAATAAATCTAAAATAAATAGCTATAAAAATAACTTAAATTAATCTAAGCTCCTCTTTTCATTGTATTTTTCAACTGCCGTACGGAAGAACGTCTCTGCAGCATGAAGGTTTTCAGGTGTAGCGTAGCCTTGGATTTGGCTGATAGGAACGTATGATCCGTAGTCCAAGTTGCATTTCCCAGTTAGCTTGCAGAAGCCGAGTACTGAGGCTGCTCCGAGAAGAACGACATGGATATTCGAGATCGTCCATTGGATTACGCTGACCGCGAGGCTGACTGCGGTCTGAAATAATAAAAATTAGGGGTAAAACAACAGGCCTTTGGATCTATTGTAGATGATTTAGATGATTTAGCGTCAGGGGCATGGTTTACTCATGCTTACTTGCGGGATGCTATAGCGCCTAAAATTTGGGGTAAACGCTATGTTTACCCAAGACCTTAGATGCTTTGATAAAAGTGTTGGTTAGCATTGGTTATTTCTTGGTCACCAGCTTTAAGGCCAAGGACGTGTTTAAACTGATTATTGTGATCGGTATGGCCAAATAAAATTCCTATATTTTTTTTGAGGTAACAGTTTAAGAAGAAGAAGGTACTTACAATTTTGTAACCAATCAGCGAGCAGATTACTTCAATAATAGATGATACATCAGTTCTAGGAGATATCTCAAGGCTTGAAGCTGGTTCGGAGTATTCAACATTCTGAAAAATAAATTAAATTATTTAGCCTTACCTATTCAAAAAAACTAATGCTCCAGTGACTAGAACACGTCTTGAAAATAAAGGCAATGTGTCAGGCCAACCGACACTATAATAAGTAATCTCGACTCTAATATAAAGAGCTAGCTATTTTATTATGAAGGTTGAGAACAGTCTTGTGGTGCAAAGCTGAGGCACAGTCGTTGAAAACAAGGGAACAAAAGTATGATTATTAAATTGATGAGAAAGACTTACATTGCTTACTGTACGTAGAGGTTCAGCTACTGCTGCTCCCAAAACTAAGTAGATGGTGAAAAAAGTTGACTTCGGCATCATCTAAAACATGAAAAACTGATTAGTATACAATTTTAGATAGAACAGTAAAACCAGACAAAGTGCTTAGTCATATCGCGCACTAAGGATTTTGTGGGCACATGAAATTAAAGATAACAAACAAAACTAACTCTACTAAAAAAGAAGAAAATAAATATTAAAAAACTCACAGATTAACAACCAAAATAATATTTTTTTGCCGGGAAAAGACCTGCGGCTGTATAGTGGGTTTGGATAACGGGTTCTTTTTTCAAAATAATACAAGAAAATGCAAATTTGACAGTCGTGTTTTGAAAATAGAACAGCGTTATCCAATCCCACTCAAGATTATACGGCTGCTACAAGAAGGTAGCAAAGAGTTTCTACCTCTTTGCAGCCTCTTTGAGAGTTCCAAAACTGAAAACTAACTTTTTAAAGGAGGTTTTATGCCCAGCAGTAGAGATAGCAGAGATTATACAAGATGGTTATGATGAGTAACAAAGAGTTCTTACCTTGATAGTGGTGGAGAGGATAGGAACTGGTAACTTGATTGAAGGACTGCTTCAAAGTAATTGATGATTTTTGAACACTGGCACTTCTATTTAAGAGTAGTAAAGTTAGTCATAGTCATCATGTAATGTTGTACAATTAATTAATCAGTTGAATTAATGAATAGGGTGCTTTTGAAAAAGCTTTCTCTAGTACTGTTATTATAGCTAATTTGCAAAACTACCTGTGACACAGACTAGCATCGTTAATACAACAATTTACGCTATTCAGAATTTATGGTGAAATCGTAGCAAGAACAAATCTGTTTTTCCTGCCTACCCCTCATGGGATACAAGCATTGGGTATTTTATTTATGCCAAGTAGCCTTATTGTAAAACTACGGCCAAATTCAAGAGAAGTATTGTTGTGTAAAATAAAAATATTTCAGGGATACTTAAAACCAACAAATATAAATGTGTAACAGAGTCCGACTATTACTATAGAGGTTAAATTCAATTCAATTCAATCTCCTTATTTATCTTTAGACATTTAAAATGTTCTTAGACTAGTCACACAGGATACATTTAAGCAGAGCTTGTACCCTTGGAGCCAGAGTGCTGATATAATACAAACATGTTCTTTTTATATAATATGTACTATACTTATAATACAATATAACACCCAGACAGAAAACAAACATCTGTGTTACACAACACAAATATTTGTTCTCGGTGGGATTCGAACCCACGACCTACGGCGCAGACAGCAGAGCTACTAACAACTGAGCTGAGAAGCCAGTCACTAAGTAAATACATGCAGGGTGCCACTGGTTTCCATACAAGATTTCCTTTGTCGATTGTAAGCACTAGATCATTTAGTTTTTGCAATAAAACCATTCATAGTGGTGTGTCTGAATTCAAAATCAAAGATCTAAAGATCAAAAGCACAGGTACATGAATTAGCTTCTTTGAAGGCAAATATGTTATCACTTAAAACTACAAACAATTTAGGTATGAAGAGTTTTGCTTATAGTGTGTGGAGTGTGGAGTCCCTTTGTCTACGGCATAATTCTTTGTGCTACACACTCACCCCATATAATATTCTTTGCTACTGCTATATAACTTGATAAAAGCTTATGATAAGTAGAGCTAGGTTAAACAATTTCACAGGAATATACGCCAGTAGGAACATCAATAATAGCAATTATGATGAACCTTGATAGTGTGAAGTAGTCAAATCGCTCAATACCTTTTGAATATTTAATTTGCATCGATCGAAGACCTTTCTTACTAGCAACAAAAGATAGACCTTGCTATTCAGTATGCTTTTTCTATGTATGTAAGTTCTTGCCAGACAAATTCTTCAAACCAGTGCAAAAGATTACAAAAAAGCTGGATATTGCTTGGGAACTTTACATTCCAATGTTTTGACGAATTCTTATCGACGTTTTGTCCTTTTGCGAAACAATAAGTTTGAGATAACAGTTTCGGGATGACACAGAAGCTTGTCCTATAAATAG
The DNA here is from genome assembly GCA_947578465.1 of Thera obeliscata. Classification (NCBI taxonomy): domain Eukaryota; kingdom Metazoa; phylum Arthropoda; class Insecta; order Lepidoptera; family Geometridae; genus Thera; species Thera obeliscata. Next base: position 8,735,731 of record OX387928.1, on the reverse strand, counting down.
TGTAAGGATGGAACCGAACACCATCAGTTTGTTATTCCACTCCTTCTTGTGAAGAACCAGAGACCAGGATCATTATGGTATGTAGTTTTATTAATTATTTTTTATGTTAAAACTGACGGAGTAAGCATATCCCATGTTATGTTGAGCAGTTACCTCTGCCTGTAACAATTCTATCACCTCACAGTGCAAGGCCACTGACGACGAGTTTAGTAGGTGCTGTCATTATGGCAGTATGTACTTTCCCGAACGAATTTAACTTCTTTCACAAATACTTAATCCTAGAGTAAGTACATTACTGCAGTGGCCAGCAAAAAAGGCATTGATGGACGTGTGTGTGTCTCACATCCGTAAATAAATCCATCAATGCCTAGTTGTGGCCAAGGCTTGTGTAGTACTTTTTTTCAAAGAATGCGGGAAAATTAAAACTAAGTAGTACTACTTGAACACATTTTGTCAAATTACGACAAAAACGAAAAAAAAAATCTGGCGTACAAGTGCTCATTTGTTTTTTATCAATAAAAAAAATCGAAATTTCAATAAAACCTTTGATAAGTTACCTCTTTAGTTGTTATGGTTTGAAGCAAAAGATCGTTCCATTTTTAAATTACACGTTCCCGGTCGCTGCTCACATGTATTTGGCCAGTAACAGCAATATTGATCTATCTCTAAGAAGGTTGTCAAAATAATGCTCAAAATAAATATCCTAGCTTGTTTGAGCAAAAGATGAATGTATTCTTTATTTATTGGTTTAAAAAGTATTGAATATTATTTGATTCTTCTTTTTCTTTCATTGCTGTTCTCGTTATTATAGGTATAAAATATTATGATTTTTAGATACAAATCTATTTTCTGTTCACAGATGTTTCAACTACTTCTCTTAGCTGCAGCCATTCCAGCATTGTTAGCTGAAGAATCATCAGCGTTTACCCTGCTAGAAAAACATGAGCAACTACCTGAACTAACAGAAACCGTGGCAACTCACGCTGTATTCAAAAAAGAGACTAAACCTGAGCCTCATCCAGTGTATAAAGGAGTAGACCAGCATCAAGGACGGGCTAATATTGAACCAGTCAGGCCTAAGGGACCAGTAATTAAATATGATCCTATGCTTGCTGATGAGCCAACTGCCAACGAAGGAGTCAGAGAGAACAGAGTTGTAAGTATTTAAACTATTTCGGTGAAATAAGTGCAAATAATCAACCGGTGTGCGATAACGACCTCACCTATTGAACTGAGTTTTTATCTACTCATAATATTGTTGTTTTTGAAAATATATTTGTGTTAACAAATAAGCACTCTCAAAATTAAATAGCCTAACCTATCGTATAGAAAAACAACACAACAAACCCAGCACGGGTGTGTTGTGTTGATACAGGATATATATATATGGCAAAACCATTTTATTTCTAGGATGAACTAATTATTCCTGGTTACGCATACGTTCCTACACCACAAGAGTTGGGGTATCCAGACATACCTTATGCCCCAGGATACGGCTATGATCCTGCATACGCTGCATCTAAGAAGTAAGTTCTGTTTTATCTTCTTGGAGTAGTTGGCCCAGTAGCACTTCAATCATATCGCAAAGAGTATATTCATTTGAAAAAAAATACAAAAGTGATATCACAATAAAGTGATGGTTCGTTGTCATTACATGGAAATTTCTGTAGCCCATATTTTTCTTTTTGTCTAAAGTATCATTTCGTTTTCAGCTATGACATTTATGGAAACTCAAACTCTTACTTGATGGAGCCTGACATGTCCATGTATGGCCTGATGTGGAGCCAAGTTCCCGATTCAAGGGTATGTAAAAAGTCAAGCTTTTTTCGCGGCTTCTATCAGCCCAGACCAAATATCTAAATCGTTTTTTTTCGAATGTGAGATGATAGCTAACTTAACAAGTGAAGTTTTAAAAACCTGAGAAATAGACTTCATGGCCAAACTGCTGAACTGATTTTGATGAAATGACTATGAGACTAATCTGGAAGTGGATTATTTTACCTTTCAGATATAAAATATTTTTTTTTCAAATCGGTTGACAAAATTAAATGACGAAGTTATGCAAATGCAACCGAATTGGGAACCGCCTCTTTTTTATTTAAAGTCGGATAATAATGATCCTCAACACTGCGATAATGATCCTCAAGGCTGTATATTAATGAGAGATTAGCAACTAACAAGAGCTTTTTTTTCAGACTCTCGTCAGCTACGTAGGAAGCACCATATCTTGGTTATTCAGCAGCATCTTTGTATTGCTTCTCGGTTCTCTCATTACCGTTGGAGTCTGTTCCTACACCAATCTCTGCACCATCGCGTTCCACGGCGTCGGGCCTATTCATGAGGAGATGAGAGCGTTAATGACTCCTGAACGCTTGGAAAAGATTGGTACAGCTGCTGATTTTGTGAAAACTGCCATTCACAAGTACCAGAAGATACAGAAGGTTACCGGCGTGAACCCTGCTCGAAGACGTCGTGCACTCTTTGATTTCAATAAATACTAATTCAATTAAGACAATTTCAATAAAGACTTTTTTAACTTCCTACGGAGATTGAAGCTTATGGGAAATAAGAATAAATAATTTAAATCTGCTGTGATAATTTTATTTCAAAACCCATACAGTGATTGTTTCTTAAGAACATTTTTATAAACATTTGAATTTTCGGATGATGAAAATATTAATCTACACATAAACGCATAATTTAATTCTAAAATAAATATTACCTTTAACTTATAACTATTTTACTTAAAAATATTACAATTTACCAATTTTGCATTTCATGGTACTTAGTGTAAGCCTGATTGAAGTAGTACTGAATATCATCCAAGTAAGGGATGGATGGTAGACCCCTACCAAAAGGGTTCTCGATGATCATAGTGCAGTAGCTCGTAAGACCGCAGAACCCGATGACGATGCCCATTCCGAGAAGCACCAGACCACCTTTGACGACCAACCACTGAATGGCAGATAAAGCTGTCGAACCAACACTCATGATGGCTGTCTGTGAAAACCAAAGAAAATAAATCATTAGATAATCAATAGTATGATGCCGATGTGTTTAGTTCAAAGAAAACAGCAGTCAACATACCACAGGACTAAGGACTAAGTCCAAAATAGAAGATTCGTCAGGTGCATATGAAGACACCGCATATTCATTACTTGGAACTATCTGGTATCTGTAAATAAGGTTCACCTTCAGTAAAGCACACAAAACAATGTTAGTCAATAAAAATAAAGTATGTTGACAGATTAATTTCAATACAACAACTAATTCACGAGTCACTTAGAAGTGCTTGTCTGAAAGTTCGTTATAAACACGCATTTGAAACGGTTTAAAAATAAGATGCATCAACATTTTTGTTCCTGCAAAGTGTGGCAAGACACCAGAATAGCACTCTGTAATATATATTTATAATAATAAAGTTTTTTATTTAAGACAACTTAGTCCAATAGTCACTTACTCATAAGGAATTGCATTCGATGAACCAGTATTTACAGTTAGTACTTCACTCCTTCGTTCTGGTAACAAATATGATTGCCTCTGTGCTCCTGACACAATCACAACCGAGCAAAACAATACGATGTAGACTTTCAGCTCCATCTTTACTTATAAAATAAAGTTCGGTAGATAAAGTATCTATTACAATATGGTACGATTACTTGTATCACTAACTAAGAATAAGTGTTCGATTCAAATCTTCGTTTATATAAAGGTAACAAAATGTATTTAGTTGATATTTAGTTAATTTAATAGGGATTAGAAATTACGTCTTGTGAATCATTCGCAATTAGCCATATTAGCTAATTTCATTCGATGATTAGAAATTGCGTTCCTGATAATTCGTAAATAGCTTTTTCGTTGTATAAAAAGTTAGATGCCATTGAAATCGATCTATAACTTATTTTGTGTTCATCACCAAAGCTTCATCTATAATCTACAAGGTAAGATATTTTTAGAATTATTATATTTTTTATACTACTTAGTTCAATTTAGTCCAGAGTCTATTTATAGACCCCATTACTTATGACTTACCTATTTTTATTCTGTGAAAACCTGTTGTCTTCAATATTTTCAAATACATTCTATTTTCTAGATGATAAAAACGGCCATTGTAGGATCGATGCTCGTAGCAGTGGCACTATCAACTTACGTGGATAATAACTTTATAGAATATGAACTTGAAGACATCCAGCCCATGCAAGTGAGTTCAAATATTTTATTTTATTTCACGTTTTATGATTTTACAAATAACAGTTATATCAGCCTACCTGCACCTATTTACGAAGGCATAGAGCCCGCCAAACGTCTTGATAAAAAAATAAAATTCCAAATTCAAAAAAGGTCCTCATTACTTTTTTGAATTTAGAATTTTATATATTTTTTATTAACTGAATGTATGTCCTTACCTTACTTCCTTCATTACAGAATACGTCTACATAAAATCAACACTATGTTCAACAAAATTTATTTTCTGACAAAAGCTCTTGACATGACGACATGTACATAATCTGACAAAGTATCCTAGTGGTTGGTCCAAGTCTTTTATTAATGTTTTTGATTTGTTTTCTTATTTTTCAGACAATATCACTCCCCTACCCCTACAATAATCGGAATAAGCCACATATTCTGATTGAGCCGATGCCAGCACCCACATACGGTTCTCACAATAACTTCATTGTACCATCAACAGCAGTTGAGGTTTCATCTCCTGGGCTGGTGTCTACTGTTATTTCTGTAAGTATATGTAACTCATTATCAGCTGGAGAAGTTCACTCTCGGACCTTTTATTTCTTTATTATTTATCCTTTAACTATAATGCCTTTTATTAAGCAATACCAGCCGCGTATCTTGCGCTGGTGGAGTTGAATTTGGGATTCTATTTTCAAAATAATACAAGTTTCATACATAAAAAATATTTTGAAAATAGAACTTCAAATCCAACCCACCCTATGTTCCTACAGGCAAGCAAAGAGGTTGGTTGGTAGTAAGTCTAATAGACTAACTACCAACCAACCTCCTTGCTAGTATATTTGATCGATTATTTTTAGAGCATTACTTTTGTTTATATTTCTGCTAGGTCGTTTCATCTGCGTACAAAATCAATCATTAACATTAATAATTCAATCTTTTTTTTTTCCAGTGTGCATTATCAGCAGCAAAAAAAGCAATTACATTCCTCTTATTTAACGCACCAGCATTAGTTGCTGGAACCATCATTGCGTTAGGAGTGTGCAAGATAACGTCACTTTGCGGATCAGATATTACTATCGTCGAGGTCCAACGGGAACTGAGGTCTATCGCCACGCCAGAAATGATGACAAGTGTTACTAACTATTTGAAGGAAGCGATAAGGAAATATAGAGAAATGCAGAGTTAGACGATAATAATAATGTTTGGGTTAAAATATTGTTGAGTATGTTGGTTTAAATAAATATTTAATTTATTATAGTACGTTTTTTAGTGTAGATTTTCTTTAATACGAGAATCAACACGACCGGATTCAAACCCACGACCATAGGATCACTTGGCCACCAGATGCCAACCAGAAAACCATCATCTACATAAAAATAGGAGTTATGACATCAAACAAAGCTTGTGGCTGCCTTGTTTTATTTGTATGCAATTCACTTAGGTATTAGTAGTAGTAGGTAGGTACCTTTACTTACCTTTTTACATATTCCCAAAAAAGCAATATCTCCTCCTCCAAAAAAATACTCATATCTACAGCCACCATGAGTACTTCCCACAAAATATTTTTGGCACTCACGAGAACTTTTCACGCCTCACTTTAGGTTACCACTCTAATATTTTTTACGTAAACAATATATAAATCGATATTGTCATGTGTTTACCTGCTAAGGGGCTCGCGTGGTGACTAGGCGGTCAGCACTTAGAAGCTATAAGCTGTATTCAAACACGTTCACGTTCAGGGTTGTATTAAAATCGATATTCTACAACGGGCACCTTATTGTAGTTTGATACACAAAACACAAAATTCGTAACAGTGCACGTTTAGTGTTGTGTACCTACTAAAACCTTTTTACTGAAAAAGCTAAAACTGAAAAGGTGTAAGTAGCCAAATTGACTTTGAAAACATTTGGGCGTTTTTGTGAAAATGATTGGTTTTAGAAGTATGTTTGTGAATATTATTCTGATGCTTTTTAATTAAATTATAAAAAATATTTCGAGTAAGTGGTAATCACTTATATTATCTAATCTTATGTAAATTTTTTATACTCGAGTCCTTGAAAAAACCTCTTTGTAGAGTTTTAACTTTTATACCTAGTTCGAAATTTGAATATTAAAAAGTAGACTATAGAGGTCGAAACATTATAGTTTCAAGACTTTTGTTTGTTTTATTTGTAAAGAGACAAAAAATAAAGTTTGCTCAAAAAATATGAGCCCAACTATTAGAAAACTTCCCAAAAATGTTCAAACTTTAATTTGTGCATCAAATCAAATAAACTGTTATACAAAAGCAGTTCAAGAATTGGTAAGTTCTCGTAAGTCAGTATAAATAGTTTAGGTTCATTGTTCAATGTTTTGAGAAGAAAATCAGTAAATATTTGGGTGAAGATTTGTAGGCGCCGCCGCGCCGTCCCAAAGATTGTTAAAGTTATAGAAAGCTGACCACCGTCAATGGAACTTCAAGCCAACGTCCAATGAGTGCCAATGGTCGGCCAACGGGCTTGAATAACTTCTGTGGTATTTTTAAGGTATTTAATGCATTGGATGCAGACGCTACATCAATCGCAGTCAGAATAAATATTGCTGAAGGCACAATACAAGTTGTGGATAATGGATTCGGCATTTCACAAGCAGATTTCAAATACATTGGTCAAAATTACATGACGAGTAAGTTAGTAGATATCTCCACCTTGAGGGGTGCACCTAATAAATATGGATTCCAGGGTCAATCTTTAGCTAATATAGCACAAATATCTGAAACTCTCAAAGTGACCTCTCGATTTCACAAATGTGATGTAACGTTTGAAAAAACATTTGAAAATGGCAAGGTGAAATCAATAGCCAAATGTAGTCTAAGACCATCGAAGGGAACCACTGTAAGTAAACTCATTTCGATCATTGGAGTGTGCATAAGTTTTATTTTTATTGCTTTCTGAAATAATAAGATCCACGCTTTCTTGCAGATAGAGGTTAAAGGCTTCCTCTATAACCTAAGCATACAAAAGAAGTCTGTTGACGTTATTAGCGAGCTACAAAGTATAAAAACTTTCTTGGAACACATATCCTTAGTACATTCTAATATTTCCTTGAGCCTCAGGGATGATTCCAAAAATGTAATCGTGTATAAAATACACAAAAACAGAGATATATATCAAACTCTATCTTCCCTCTATGAGATTGATAAAGCTAGTGTACAAGAATTGCAAATTGAAAAGAATCAGTATAAAGTAAAAGCTTTTGTGGGAAACCGTGACGTTGAGATAAACAGACAATCCATATTCCTAAATGGGAAATTCATAGCTAATTCAAGTCTCCTTTACACAAAAGTTAATGACAATTTCAAAAAATATTTGAAAGGTGGCAAAAAGAAAATCAAAAAGGTTATTTACAAAACCAATATTTTTTATTTGATAACTTACGGGCTTGTATTTACGTAAGTAATTTACCTTATTATCATTCCAGAAGGTCTATAATGATGAAGAAAATCTTAAAATATTTGGAAATACGATTCCATTTTATTTCATTTATATAACATGTCCATACATGGATTATGAGTTGACAAATACGGTTCTAGAGTTTAGGGATTGGGAACAAATAAATACAATACTTGTTAAATTAGTGAAGTTTTACATTGGCGATACACAACTTCAAGGAGTCCCAAAAAAACAAATTACTCAATTTGGTGACAGCAAACAGGAAAATGAAAGCACTAAAAGTCGGATTGAGAAAATAATCCATAAAGTTTTAGGAAACCACTATAAAAAACCTGATATATCACACATGCAAAAGGGTGTCAAAGGTAAAAAATATTCTGTTAATATAAGCACTTCTACGTACGTTTCATTTAATTATAATACTCATTGCAGGCAAACTGATTAAGAGAAAGGCTAAAAATAAGAAAGCTATACCAAATGTAGCTGATTCTAAAAAATACAATAACATAAAAAAGACTTTTAAGCTACTCGGAAATCATCCACGTGAGACAACTTTAAGTACCGAGGAAGATCCTAACAAAAGTAATTTTAATTTAAAAGTACAAGCCAAGCCAAATAATAAAACTAATAACAATGGGCATCTATCAGAAACGACTACACCTAAAACTGCTATTAAAAAGCGAAATCAAGCAAAACTAACAAGAAAAGCGAAAGAGAATAGCAAAAAGAAGACACAAAAACGACTGTGTAAGAATAATCGTGAAAATAAAACGAAACAAAATGAAACACCAAGTTTCAAAAAGAAATCATTGAACCCTGTGTTTCCAATGGAAACTAAATCTGTCAAAAAGAGATGTGAAATTTTAGCCCGAAATACTGAGGAGCTCATCAAAAATTATAGAAGAAACCCCGCAAATTTCACTAATGACAACTGCCAATATACACGTAGTAACTTCATCAGTGGTAATAAAAATATTGCCATTAAAACTACAGTCAATGAATTTTTAATACATGAATTAGTCCCGTTGTCGCCGAAATTTGGAACTCATGCTGGAAGTAATGACAACAATAAACAATTTAAATCTAACTATGACTTGTTGCAAACCATAATAAAAAGCCAACAAGAAAACGATAAACATGTCAAGTTGATGAATGCTGAATCTAATTTTAATCGTATACCTAAAGAAAAAAAAGCAAGCAAACGTCCGTTTCAAGAAGTACTAACTGAACGTAACCATGTGCCTTTAGTAAGAAAACTAAACAGTCAAGGTCGATTTCTAGAAGAAACACCTGATTCTCGAATTTTCATCAGAGAAAGAGCGATAGAGCCAGTAAAACGATATCACAAAGATAGCTTGGAAGTATTACAGATGAATGAACATAATAAATCATTTGAAACAGATACGCTGGATAATATTACAAATAGTAGACCTTCTATCAGTAAGCCAGATGACATTATCTCGTGCCTAACAACCACCACCAATAGCAACTTAAGGCCATATTTAATGAGGGCTTCCAACAATACATCTCCTTTCCAAGTCGTTACATTTCAGAGTCACAATTATGTTGAACAAGACTTTGAAAGCGAAAGTAATGTTGAACTTTATAATTTGTATAGAAAACCAAGAAACTTCGAAACGACACAATCCAGAGAAAATTTCATGAATTTCCCAGAAAATTACAGGCTCAAAACAAATAAACTAAACGTAAAAGCCAAGCTATTACAAACAAAAAACCACAACAGGAAAGTTAACAAATCAATGAAGATGTTTGACATAGAAAATAATACGGTCAAAGGTATCCGAGAATCATACACGATTGAATTAACTGAAAGCAATGACGAGTGTATTTCTAATGGTAAAAAAGGTACTTGCATCTCGCCTTCAACAAACCAAAATAACGCTGGGAGTATTGAAGCAATTACATCATCAATGAGCTACCTTTTCAATGGTTCTCAACGTCAATATATCCTACCGAAGAACTCAAAGCCATGCCTTAATGCAAACAACAGTATAGAGAGTGACAGTGACATGGACTATGAACCGTTGAATGAAAATACTTTTACAATACCGAACTCTTATAAAGATTATTATTTCTACTTATCATCCAGTACCCAGGATGCAAAAAATGACAAAACGTATACAATCGACAACACTAATAAATGTGAAAATCAAAGCAGTAACTTAGAACAGATAGAACACCAAAATATCAATGACAATAACAACACAACCTTTGTATTGGTATCTCAATCACAAGAAAAAGTCAATGAAATACTAATTACAGACCCAATAGACGTTTGTGAAACCGTTTTAGAAGACCAAGAGTTATCATCGGATGGAATAAGAGAATTTGATTCAAGTTTTCATTGCATAAAAGATTCTATAAACAATAAAAAATTGAACGACATTAATGCTAATGACACTAGATATTCCCCAAAAGAAACAACTGATACTATAAATGCTAATGTAAATCCGTGTCATGAAAAACACATAACAAACCCTCAAAACCTGGAAGAACTCGAAACATCGCACCATTTTACAATACCCCAAAGCAACATTTGTATGAATCAAAGTCCAATACTGACTCAAAAACAAGGTCCAGTTTCGACAGCACACGACATTAAAAAAGCAACGACGAATGAACTAGATTTTACCAAACAACATGAAATTGCAGTGATGCTTAGTAAAACAGCAAACGAAAAGAATGATACAGGAGCGTTTCAAATAAGAAACAGGATGGTATTTGTACCTAAAGGTAACGATAACGATAAAAAAGTAACAAATAAAAGCACCTAACTAAGAAAATTAAGTACGACCTTTTTACTTTCAGGAATGTCTCCTATTTTCGATGAAAACCATACAAAAAATAACTGCGAACACAATACTGTAGAAGATTATTATGAAGACGTAAGTAATGTTATGCAATAATTTTAACATGATAACTGGTAAACAAACCGAATATCTTTTCAGAAAATTTATGATGGTTTCGTGGATAGAATAGAGAAGGATACAGAGATTTTAAAGCCTAGGGTGCAAGACTCTAGTGATATAAATGCGAATGATATTAATAAGGTCAACAACAAATTGAACAAAGACAATGCTTCGTTAAAATTTGATGGACTATGTATCAAAAACGCTAAGGTACGTATAGCCACTGATACAAATATCAAATATAGTAAACAATCCAATTTATTTACATAAACTAACTTACAATTATGACAAGTACCTATGTATTACAAAATATACAATACCTATATACAAGAAACAGTTAAGACAGACCGATTCAAACGATCTAGAGATGGCTCAACTGATCCAAATTAGTGCATGCTAGACGGAAACGTCCCATAAATACATTTTTTTTTAATGCTGCTAAGGTATTCCAGAAAAATACCCAGACAGAGAACAAACATCTTCAGTTAATCCTCCATATTAATATATTTTATTCTCGTTGGGGATCGAACCCACGCCTTCCAGCGCAGAAGGCAGAGCTAATACCAACTGAACTCTAAGGGCTCTCTAGGTTAGGGGTGGCTAATGGATATTATTGCAGGTATTAGGTCAAGTAGACTCCAAATTCATTGCTGCTATCATGAAAAGCAAAAGTCATGAAATGGATGCTCTTGAGTTCCTGGTGCTATTCGATCAACACGCGGTGCATGAACGAATCAGACTTGAAAATAATCTAGCAGGTGAGTCAATCTGAAAAAACTTTTTAATTCACAAAAAGTATGAATCTTTTACGATAGGACCCGCTGGGGAATAAAGGTTCTCGAATGGCGATCACGAACCGGAAGACGAAACGTAGGAGCCCACCCACCAGATGGACCGACGACATTGTTAAGATCGCGGGAAGTCGACGGAGGGCTCAGATCTATCCATCCATCGACTTCTGGACATAGGCCCACTCAATACATTTCCAGGGAGGACGATCCTGGAAATGTGTACAGAACGCCTATGTTGTATGAACCAAAATGATGAAACATTTTGCCCGTCCGTCTATGTTTCTATATACCTACTTACTATATACTTAGATAAGTATCATTAGTGTATGGTCATTATTAAGGTATCAGTTGAGTACCTAGTCCTCAGTTACAGCTTCATCACGAGTAAAGCCTTCTTAGGGCCTTATTCAGAAACAAAGCTTGAGTCTGAGTCGAGCCTCAAGCAACGCAAACTTTTTGGCAATTAGCAGCTCTCCATTGAATAATTACAAAAACCTATTGAGGCTCTAATCAGACTCCAGCACTGTTTCTGAATACGAGCTTTAAAGTTAGTGCCTATTGCACGGCTATGGCCACTTGACGTTTTACTTGACTTTTTTACTTGACGTTTAAGATTTAAGATTTTATTGTTAAGCTAGATTCTCTACAGAAGTTTGTTACCTAGATTTACATAATTTAATTTAATTTTGCCGTAAGGCCATTGTAATGCCCCAGCGGGGCTCATGTTCTGGACGTTATTACCCCCTAAGACCTATAATACACATGAAACAATGAATAAATGAATATGAATATAAGACGTGACACCATCAGGTGGCGTAAGGCCATCTATCTTTTACACTGAAGTAGTTTTTTTTTTTTTCAGATTACCTGATAGGTTCTCAGTGGAAATCGGTTACAATTGATGAAGTTTCTCTGAAGATGTCCAGAGACGAAATTCTCTGTCTCCACAACTATAGAGACAAATTCACGCAGTTTGGTTTGCAATGGAACATTCTAGACTATAACCATGTGTTGATAAGCGCTATTCCTGAAGGAATTCTCGGCAAAAATCCTCGACAGGCCAGTACTTTTAATTCTTTTTTAACAGTCTCGCTCTGTCCATGTCCCTCACATTATTCGATACTAGCGGCCTGTCCCGGCTTCGCATGGGTGGACATTTATTTTTTAAACACATAAATATAGCCTTTGTCACTCAGGGTGAATATAGCTTTCCAATGGTGAAAGAATTTTTGAAATCGGCACAGTAGTTTTTGAGTTCATTCATTACAAACATACACATCAAAATACAAATCTTTCCTCTTTAGTAGGCAGATACTCGTATAGATTCTTGAGTAGGTAGGTACCTGAATAAATCATTATCATCGGCCTGAAGAAGTCTACTGGCCATAGGGCTTCGAATAACTTTAACAACATTCGTTCGTGGAATATTTTACAGGTTGACAAAATTATGAAGGCCGTAAAGAGTTTGATAACAGAGGAAATGAATATTATTCAAATGCAAAGAGGGTGTGTCTCTCAATATCCGAAATCAATAATGGATCTTGTTTTTAGCGAGGTAAGTCATACAATCACTTACCTACTTACCATACAACTTATATTCGTGTACCAAGTACCAATTACAAGCATTTTCCCTTGCATTTTTCTCATTATCCATTTCCTTTTTAACGGCTCTCTCCTCTTCATAAGCTCTTTAAAATATTCTTGTCTCTTTCACCTTCAAGTCAACGAATGGAGATGGCAATAAACGCGGCCTGCCGGCTAGGGAACCGGCGGCCTTAGAATCATGTGACTGCTTGTTCGTAGCGCTTGACTCATCAACAAAGAAATCTACCAATTTACGTCCACGTCGTTAAAATTTATCTTGTGTATTTTTCTTGTAATATTTCTTGCAGGCATGTAGATACGCCATCAAGTTCGGAGATCATCTTTCTAAAAGTCGATGTATTGAACTGCTACATGGGCTTTCGGATTGCAAGACACCATTTCAATGCGCCCACGGCAGGCCTTCTATGGCTGTTATCATGAATATTGAACGCCACCAGACTAATTATGAGGTAGTGTACAAAACTCATGATAATACCATTATTAATAACATCATTAATCAAACATTTAATTTTAGTAGCAAAGCGAGTAGCGGGGTAGCGACATCTATGAATGACTAGCTAAACTTGGAAAGTGGTAATTCCATCGATAGGTGGCGCTTTAAACCATAGACTCCTGCAATGAGTTTTCAAACTCCTTGAGTAAAAATCAGGGGATGAGAGGGTGGAGCTCGACCCTGAGCTCGTTAGCTATTGGTTGGCATGAAAGTGATAGTGGCAAGATACTTTTAGCGAGCCACTTAAAGTGGCAGTCATTATTATGAATGAGCGGGATAGAGTAGTTATTTGTGTAGCTTGATGTGTAGCTGTCTGTCTGTACTACGACTAATCACATCAGTAGAAACATCAGTACTTTATGTTTAGTGGTGTGTACTTATAAAGGGTGCCAAATACAAGCCTTGATCAGTAGCGATGCATATCACACTCCCAGGCATTTGGCAAACTTAATTTTAGCAAGGGGATCGGACTAGCAGGCTCGCTGTGACAAGTTGTTCCCACAACTTCTCTCTATCATTAATGGACATAATTAGTAATTGTATTGCCTACCTTTATCTCATAAACACAAAATAGTGCAATGTTTTTTAGTTAAATTTTTATTGTTTTCTTTCAGATAAACTACAAAAATTTAGAGAATTTTTTAAATTGTCAACTGAAAACTAGTAAAACGTAAATGAGTAGGTATATAGTAAAGTAAGTAATATAAGATGGATTTAAACAGAAGTACATTCTTATTTGCAATTATAATCAACATTGTCCATGTTTATTTATTTCACTACGGATCCATTCAATAAATGGCATTATTCTTACATGCACATCAGGAAAGCCAGTGGCACAGGGGATTCCCCAAGAAACTAGTCCCACCAGTTTATCGTCCTTGATTATTGGGCTCCCAGAATCTCCCTGCAATATTATTAATGAACACTGCGATACTGTTAAAAGGCCTATGAAAACAGACTAGACTATAGAAATTGATACATACATACATAATTGCATACGTCACAAGATGATTTTAGGTAAGTATAATGCATAACATAACCTACACTCAGGTAATTTTAATTAGCTGTCTATACTTTTGTCATAACCTGATACTTATAAATGATCATTATAAGACCTAAAGCTCTTCTTAGAGAGTTTTGTAAAGAGAAGAACTTAGCAGGTAACTTGTAACTTAATAATATATAGTAATAACTGGCACGTGAGGCTGAATATCTGTATGCCTCCAGTTGATGGACGCAGAGCAGTGCATCGTAGGGCACGTTCCTGACGTGCGTGACCTACGAGGCATGGCTTTGTTATAGGCGATGGTTACCACTTAACACCAGGTGGGCCATATGCTTGTTCCATCGGCAAGTTACATAAAAAAAAAAAGAAAAAAAAAAGTTACTTACACTGCATGTACCTTGTCCAAGTTTGGTAAAAGTGCAAAACATGTTGTCAGTAACTTCTCTTGTGTAGCGCATAGCATATTTACACGTTTCTTGGTTAAATACGGGTAGAGTCAGAATATGCATTTGACTACCTGACGATCCATTTACCTGTAATATAGAAATGTTTAGAAAGAAATGTTTTTATTCAGAACAATGTTACATATTGTGCGAATTAAAAGCTAAACGATGAAACTGCGAAAGTTAAACTGTGTTGTAATCTCAACGCCCACCTCCTTAACCTATGAGTATTAGTTCTGAAATTCTGATTCTGAAATATACAACATTTCAATAAGATAAACGCTAGTTAGTAACTTGATAGATGATTTGATAGATGGATCAGCAAATAAAAAACTATTACTATTGATTACATTTAGTTAAATCCTAAAAAAATAAATTTAAAATAGACAGCACAGTATTCTTAGGTAGCACAGATTAACAGTCTTATAGTTTGTACTTACCACCTGAGCACCAAATCCAGCTAAAAATACGATATCACCTTCAGATAATTCATTTTCTTGTAATTTTATTAAAGTGACATGGTTCAAATCAAATGGCCTTAGGACCTTTAACAACCCAATGTCATTTACTCTAGCGCTAAAATCAAAGCCTTCGAAAATTGCTATCGATGCCGTTTTGTGTCTTATTCCTCCTTTATCCAGATTTGTTGTCCCCACCAAAACTTGAATGTACTTCGGGTCAGCACTTAAACAAACATCAGTGAAATAGGTGAGCTACCAAATATTCAACTTTTTTTTCATTAAGTCTAGGATAGGTAGTGGGTACATACTGACCCATGCAAACAATGTGCGGCAGTCACTACATGCCATCTTGAAATCACAGCTCCTCCACAAATATGATATCCGGTCAAGTTCTGTAGTGATGCATGAAATAAACCAAAATGTGCTGGTGCCACGTCCCCTCCAACTATTTTCTGTTGCCCTGAAATATTAGTTGCAAACCATAGTATTATTGTATGACCAACAGTTATAGCCATAGTGCGTAGGTAGGTTCACCTACCTTTAGTCAATGTAATAAATATTATTAGAAGCACAACACCACTCCTATGTGGATCTAAAAGCATCTTCGAAGTATCCCCCTCGTGGGCTCTTGTAATTTTTTTATTGGTAGGTTAGGTATCAAATAAATGTAACTATTTTTGGTTGACCTTACCTATTAATGTATTATAATCACTGTCTACTTCATTTTGTTAATTTTTTGTACTTACTGAAAAACATAATTAATAAAGTAATTTATCTATTCACCTATCTAATCTGCCAGCGATAATAATGCATAATCAGATTCTGATAAACTAATAATACCTAGGTAGGTATACGTAGGCACATTCTTAAAAACAAGTAGAAGCGATAAATAGCATTCCTCTGCATAAAATGGATCAGTGCTCCTTCAATTTACATAAATCTCAATGCTTGCTATTATTCTCAGTTTCAGTCATTGTTCATAGGATTATTAATATTTTCGGCATTATCAGCAACGTTTTGAAGAAGCACACTGCTGAAGCCTTCCTTACTGATTTAGTAGTGAACATGGCTTTGAACCACTGATTTCCTGCAACAGTCACTTTCGTTGGTCGGTCGGTTCAGCAAGAGTTCAGATTGTATGAAGTGTTAGCCGGTTTTGGGAATAGGACATCCTGAGATCGAGCGACAAGTGACATCACTAGTGGGGAAGAAAGCTAGCGTCATAATGCGTAGATTATTGTTGGCCGTATTAAAAAAGTAAAACAGAGTTCTAGCCAATGAAGAGTTTGCGGTGTAGCGTAGATTTTGATTTGTTGGAGATTAAATAAACAACACAATGATAACCATCATGAGATAATTTGAGTAGATTATTGTTAATGCCCTTGTTGTCCAACCTTTACTGACGTGACAACGTCTTATAATTCGATGGAGCTGGCTGAACGCACGAAAAAACATTACTCATGCGGCGTTACCTCGCTCTGAGGCGTTCCCTAAAAGGCTTGAAGTGCAAGCGAGAGCGCGGAACGAGCGACAAAGAGCCACAATCGGCCTGCGCGTTCGGCAGCGTTCGACATCTGACTCTCTCATACTTGAGTGAACGATGCGTCCGCGTGGACAGCTGCTATACAATAATACATTTCCATGTTTTCGTCAAGCATAGGTAGAGGCGAGGCACATAACTTGAGCAATGACCGTTATTGCGCAGAAGTCAAAAATAAGGTACCTGAGGGGGGCTCGTGGTATGAAAGGCGGGCGTGCGTAGTGCTGATTGGTTCTCTAGTCACACTCCGCTCTCTGAACCAATAGGACGCTTGCACACATCCACACATCCAGTGTGCGCGACATGGCACACTACGACGCATGCGCAGCGCGTATCGCTCACCGCTCAAGTTATGTGCCCCTATTTATATGAAGTGCAATGAAAAGTGAATGTGGTTTCAATTGTTTAGAGCAACGATAATTGCGGTTTATAACGTTGTCACGTTCAACTTTCGTCAGTAAACTGACTTTACAGACAACCGTTTTTTTTCTTTGGCTTTGCCTTTGTGGAACTTGATCTGTAACTTGTAACCGTCCTGAGATCCGTCTTTCTTCTTCTTATTTAATGGCAATGTCCGTTTTGGATCAATTTTGTCAGTGTCGAGTAGTGCGGATAATAAAATAGTTTTTAGTCAAGTCAGTCAATAGACAGGGCAGCCCAATTGGCTTTTTTGTTTTCCTTGTGTTATTTTGAGTTCTGTCTGTTGTGTAATTTCGGTGGTATTTTAGCCAACATTACTTGAGGTCTTAGCTCGAAGTGTGAGCAGTTTGAATGAAAGTGTATTAAGTGATGTAAACAGATTTTTTGAAAAAAAGAAACGGCCAACATCTAAAACCGGTTGTTTGTCTAATGAATGACTTGATTGACTTGACTCAACTTTTTTTTTGGCGTCGTCGCATAGTTTTATGCTTTTGCCATGATTGACTCACTTGACCAACTTGACACTGGCAAAATTGTCCAAATGGACACATGTCATCTATATAATAAAGAAGAAGCAGAGGTAATATTATCAAACAAAAACAAGAAGAATTTAAAGAAAAATTTAGAGCAAAGCAAAGTATTTAGAAATACTCATTTTAATTAACTTGCCCCCTATGTATAAAAATACGTAATTGTTGTTTACTTTTATCTACATCTTGCAAACATACGAAATGGATGTTCTAAAAGCAGAAATTGCAAGAAAAAGAAAGCTGATTGAAGATAGGAAAGTCTTGGTAAGTTCGATACAAACTCATATTGTATTTTAATCAACCTTTATCTTAGCGCCTCCTACCTTCGTATCTAACATGACTTGGTATCAAGTATCTTTATAAGGACCTACGATCTTTGACAATTGTAACAACAAGCCTTGTTAAACGAGTCACCTTGTTGAACAAGGTGCCTTGTGTAGCGATTTTCAAAGCTACGGAGATTGGTGTCTTGGTGAAGGAAGACCATAGATTATTATATTTACTCGTAGGCTCTTACTGAAAGACGAGTAATGCTAGATTATTGAATTTTATGTAGTGTGCATAACAGTTTTACGTTTTCTCACAGGACCCATCAACAAACAAAAAATATTTCAAGAGAGGAGACCTACTGGCTAAAGAAAAAGCAGAATATTTGGAAAAATATGGACCCAAGTATGAAGAAAGTGAACAAAGTGATGTTAAGAATGTACCAGAAAAAGGTTTGAGAATTCACTTTACTTTCAAACTTCACAATTTTCTTCTTTTTCTTAATAACATCCTTGCGAAGCCACAGCAGGTCGCTAGTAAGAATTATAACCTATCTTATGCAGGGATAATGTAACTTTCTAATGGTGAAAGAGTTTGTGAAATCGTTCTACCAGTTTTAGACTTACTTACAAAATTAATAAATGTTTCCTCTTTATAAGAATTCATTAAATTAGGTGAGATTGTGGTTGAGCTTTAGGTACAGACTTCCGACATAACACAGTAACCCTATTTATTTCAGTGAACAGGCAAGACAGTGCTGAAACAGATCACACGGAGAATGCATTGCTACCTAGGACTGAGGTCATCAAACGGCTCAGAGAGAGAGGGCACCCTATTTTACAGTTTGGAGAAAATGAGCTGCAGGCTTTCAAGAGGCTGCGGAGAATTGAGATTCAGGAGCCTGAAGCTAACAGAGTAAGTTCATTTGTAGTTTAACTTAATGAGCTTCGAGGTTTTTTTTTATTTCTGGAGGAATCTGGAGGGAAAAGGAATCAGAATCGTTTATTTGCTGAAAATAAGTTTTGGTTTACTTTAATCTTCATCATCATCAGCCTGAGGAAGTACCCTGCTCGACATAATATCCATTTACAGGAAGTACAATTCTGAGCCCTCATTATCCACCAACTTCCAGCGATCTTAACATTGTTTTTGGTCCATCGGGTGTGTTTCGTCTTCCTGTTTGTGGAACTGAACTGACAGACTTTGGTCTACTTATGAACAGAATATACTATGTACAGATTTTTTATATTTTTTTTATAAATTCAAGCTTTCTTTCTCTTATTTGAAACAAAATAGTAAAAATAATATTTATTTTTATTTTCTTTTAATATGCCACCTTTTTTTTATTTTTCAGGGATTCAGAAATGATTTTCAAGAAGCGATGGACAAAGTAGATGAAGCCTACTTGAATGAAATTTTAGCTTTAGGAACACATGTAAGTAAATGGTTCAGACTTTAATATTATCTAATACTTTAACATCATTCTCATTTTCTTAATTGTTAATATCAAAATGATAATAATTCTCCAGTGTTAGAATCAAGTCCTGACTGGTTTCCAATTTACATACAACACACAGCGTAAACCACGAATCCTCAAGACTATAGGAGAATTAATTTGTTCCTCACTGTATTTTCATGGGCTTAGTGGTGTATTATTTTCACCCTATAAACATTTTATAATAATAAAAATAAACAATATTTCAGAGCGTAACAGAGAAAACTCCTAAAGAAGAAGCACTTGATGACTCGGTCACCTATGACTTCATCCAAGAAATGGCTAAGAAAATGGGGCTTGGAGACAGAATCCATGATATGAATGTAATCATGACTTTTGTGCAGGTTGGTATTATATTTTTATTGGAGTCCTATTTAGGATTTAAAAAAAAATTGGAGATTCAATCTGAAAAAAAAACTGGAGATGAGATACTTAAAGAGAAAAAAATTCCTGATACGAAATCATATAGGTAGCGCCATCTGTGTGAATTTAAACTGTTGATTAGATTCTCCTACTCAACAATAGATGGCGCTACAAAAAAAATATCTGCTAAAAATCGCGTATTTTTATGTTGATACAGTTCAGCTACATAGCAGTAGATGGCGTTGTTCAGCAAACTCTTTTTTTCAGTTTCTTCTGAAATTGTGGGGACAGCAACTAAACTCAGCAACAGCAGCTGAGAAAACATCAGTGAAACATAAAATGGCGCGAGCTACGTTCACACAGACACAAGTATACCTCAAACCGTTGATGAGAAAACTGAAGAAGAAGAATCTACCAGAAGACATTTGCGATAGCTTGATGGAAATAACTAAACATTTGCTGGAAAGAAATTATATCATGGTATGTAGTCATTTATGAAGATATTTGCTTTGATCAAGGCGAAGAAGAAAATATTGTGGAACAGAGTCGAGAAAGCTTTCAGCTAAAACATATTTTGTAACTAAGTAACATAATAGTAGCTAAAGCATATTTTGTAGCTTACAAAATTATAATGAAAAAATATATAGGTACATAATGCATCTCATAATTTAAAGTCTGGGTAGACACTCTTCGGATCTCTTCGTAATTATGTACCTACCCACACTACCTTGTTCGTACCCCTACCAATTTAAAATCCTTAGAAATAAATAATAATGGTTTATTTGCTTTTACAGGCGAGCGATGCATATCTACAGATGGCTATCGGCAACGCACCCTGGCCCATAGGTGTAACAATGGTGGGTATCCACGCACGTACCGGCCGAGAGAAGATCTTTTCTAAAAACGTGGCTCATGTGATGAATGATGAAACACAACGGAAATACATTCAAGCACTGAAACGATTGATGACTAAATGCCAGGAGTACTTTCCAACGGATCCATCAAGATGTGTTGAATATAGTACTACCAGATAATAAAAGAGTTGATCTTTTTTATAAGCTTTTACTTCTTGGATTTCCTTATAAAGCCAGTCTGTTCTACGACAAATAAGAATTCTTCTTTGGAGCAAACTAATACTAGAGTAGAGACCGCAAGCATAGTGTAAGAGGCCCGCTGGCAAGATGGGGCCGACGATTTGGAAATGTAGCTGGTAAGCACTGGAGGTGAAGACTCGAAGACCGGGCTCAGTGGTGCGTATTGGGAGAGTCCTACGTCTACGTTCAGCAGTGGACTGCTATATGATGATGAAAGCCAAGAAACTTAAATGCAATCCCGTGTGTTAAAGGGCGCCAGAAGGCTATCGCACCCGCACTTCTTAGGCCGGTAACATGCTTCGGTTTAGATGACCTACATCTACTCGCGCGCTAGCTGTAGCTCTTCTAATTCTTCAGCTCTTGATACCTACGTGCCCAATTATGCCTGCTCAAGTCACCCAACCCACGTGGATCCGCTTTGACTATCCCGTACCTAATTTTTTTATTGTGCGTGTTGGTCTGCATCTGCTCCAGTGCAAATTGTAATTTATCAGCATCGCTGATACCTGGGAGCATTGAACCGTTGAAGCCGGTAAATGAATACGTAATCACTCCTTTTGCTGGTTGGGCGCACAAACAATAATCGTAAGTAAACCATCATAAGGTTGCAATTATTGCAACTTTAAGAAATAAGAATAATTAATTTTATGGCTGTTTATGTATAGATCTTATGTACCTACAAAAGCAATTTTATTCCAACAGTCTAAGTCTACCCATTTCGGGCGTACAATATTGCTATTCTCAATTATTTTTAATAATCTAAATTAGTATTTTGAATAATCAAATCAATTATTTTGAATAATCATTAGCGTATGGATGGTTTACCGTATAAGTTGCGCGCGCCAGAGAGAAAAAGATTAAATGACATTGATTGATTTAAGAAAAAGACATGCGACAGTACTTTAAGACAAGACGAAGAGGAATGGTTTTGTTATCCCTGCCTGCACTTTTGATATAATAAAAAAAGTTTCGGCGCTCTTAAATTTACGCAATATTCACCACGGCATGTTTATCAAAACTTTTTTTTAATTTTAATTTGAGCTTTCTGGGTTAAAGTTTTCTGTAATATTCCACTATCTTTCTTCATCTTCTTTCTTTATTCTTTCTCTGTAAGATTATTTAAGTTAAATCTTACTGCATTCATCTATCATCGATTTTTAATTAAAGCTTTCATCATTTTTTAATAATAAGTTGATGATACACACTAGCAAACATTTAGCAAACATTTTTTTTAAGGAAGTCAAATCTTCTCCTGCCTTGGCTTTTACCGAATGCAACTAGAATGTAAAAAAAAAAGGGGTGTTTCTCACGACATGGAATAAAGGATAGTTAGTATGGGATAAGGTTCGGGATAGGGTGATGATGATGTTAGATTTCGTGAATCTAAGATATTTCCGAATTACAGATACGCTAGTAGTTACTATGACACGGGGTGCTTGCTACTAACTATTATCTATTCTGTGACGGTTCACAGAATAGATAATAGTTAGTAGCAAGCATCCAAAGGCGTTT
Organism: Thera obeliscata; assembly: GCA_947578465.1. Taxonomy (NCBI): domain Eukaryota; kingdom Metazoa; phylum Arthropoda; class Insecta; order Lepidoptera; family Geometridae; genus Thera; species Thera obeliscata. The sequence continues at coordinate 8,713,159 of OX387928.1, read as the reverse complement.
TTCGTGACTGTAGATTTTATGAACTAGCGGCCGCCCGCGGCAGGCTTTGCCCGCGTAGTAGGTAGGTCATTGCTAACATCCATCCTGTGGAATGTTTGTTTTATTTACCTACATGATTTTGTAGATCTACTGCATTTAGTTAGGTATTATGAGTAAGGTGGGCACTGATGCCAACGAGCTTACCTGATGGTGGATTCAGAAGCCTATGTTTAAAATGATTACCAGCTCTTAGGTAGGTAGGAGTTCTGTGTGTAAAATGGGACTTCTCAGCAAATAGGTAGATAGACTTGTCTACCTACATAGAGGTACCTTTTCATCATCATCATTATCATCATTAGGCCTACCTTATTTAGGTACCTACCTATTATGAATAAGGTAGACAAGGCACTGATGCCAACGAGCTCCGGCAAATTCATCATCCACACTTGATGTGCGGGCTGGTTTCCGCAAGGCCTCTAGTGGGCCCTTATTGCGTGGCGCTTGACACGAACGAGTTGCTTGAACTTTTGTAGGTTCTACAACACGCCGGTTTCCTCACGATGTTTTACTGGCATAGTGCACATACATTTTTCTACAGAAAAACTCATTGGTACACGACTGGATTTGAACCCACGACTAAGGATCGGAAGGCGGGTCCGCTACCACTAGACCACCAGTGCTCTCTGCCAACGAGCATACCTGATGGTGGATTCAGAGGAGCGTGTAATCATAATACTTAATCATATTATGTATGTATAGGTAGGCGTTCTGTGTGATAATGGGACTTCTCAGCAAATAGGTAGGTATGTACTTATAGGTACTTAGGTAGGTAACATTGTCATCATCATTATTACACAGATTTGTATTTTGTAACGAATAAACTCAAAAACTACTGGACTGATAAATTTCTTTCGCCTCTTTAATGCTGAATTATCCCCGAGTAGCATAGTTACATTATATCTAGTTCGAGCAAATGAAACCTACAGGAAATGAGTCTCTTTCACCAATAACTCTGCATCTGTAGTTTAGTAACTACTGAGTAGTTCGACAGTTGGTACAAATAAAATGAAATGAAATATAATTTATTTGCAAGAAGTATGGTACAATTTATAAGATCATAGGGTATGTAAAAAAATGGCTCACATACTTCATCGGCGACCAATATACAAAATTCAAACAAAAAGTAGAAAATATAAGTTAAATTAAAATAAATCAGTGTGAGAATAATAACAATAATCAATTCAGAATAATAATTCTTAAAGAAAATATAAAATAATTTAAATGAAATCTTTAACGCTATAAAAACATTTATACAACATTGTAGATATCTTTAGTAGGTAGTTACTCCATCACACACATATAGCAAGTTTCTTCATTCACAATCTGACCTATCACACTTTTGGCAGGGTTATAAACACACATCACACACCCACTAAAGTCGGGTCTACCACCTTCTAGCGCTAAGTTTGACACACATCTTCAGCCCACTGAAGATGAAAGCCCACGAGAGTCTGGCATGCGCCAGAGGTGTCCAGCCCTGAAGAATTAAATGTTCTTCTCATTATTGATGACTGCCCAGTTGTAACTATGCGTAGGAGTTGACTATGAGCGGTTGGTTCCCAACGCTGCTGGAGGTATTGGAGTCGTCTGTGCTGTAGGAAATGGTAAATACTCTTCAGATGATAATAATAAGACAGATGATTAATTACCGATGCTGTTGCAGCCATCGCATTTCTGTCTTATCTAATATTCCGGTGGATTTTATTTCGTAAATAATAGCTCGTATCTCGAAATAGCCTAGCAAGAAATATAGAACAGTAGCAAGCAGAAGCAAGCATGACATTGACCTCTTGATATTTGACAGTTTGAGATGTCAGTTTTGACAGTTTAAATATAAGATTTACGCACACAAATGTAGATATACATACGTATACGCACACATACACCATAGAAATCTGCTTCTTCTTTTTTCGTGAAAATAAGATCGGCCAAAAAGTTTATTTAATTTGTAAATAACATTGAATTTGAAAAAACTTGTCCAAAAAGATTTTAGGCATCGCAACAGCTTTGAGAAGCATAATGAATTTTGTGTGCAGACGAATACTTATTTCAGTTACCTGTCGTCGAGTCCACAGGGTTGAATTGACAAAAAGTTATCACTGCTTCAAAAATAACCATGTAAACATAACCTCACGGCTAGTTAATTCAGCTCCTCAAAAAGTACAATATGACTCGATTCGCAGTAAATCCAAGGTTTGTAACAACTTTTAGAGTGGTGGCGGGCAGTCTGTGAGGCCACTAAATATCTTACATGGATCACTGTTGCATATATTTTCTCCAAGACTATTAGATCCTAGCATTTACTTACTTGTCTATTTTGTGCTTTCGGGCTAAAAGTTCACAAACACTTTTTGTAGTTCCGTACTTACTTGGGCATTGTTCCTGCTCGCTCAAACTAATGCTTATAATTAACCCTTCGATTCTGTAGTACCTCTAGATTTAAAGATTCAACAAACACACAACCCCTAAGATCTCCCTGTTGAGACTAGCTCTGGCTAAGACATATCAAAAGTTTGCAAAGCTTAGCACGAACTGTAACCTAATGTAGTATATTGATTTCGTATTTACTTGTCTCCTGTATGTAGGTACTCTACTTACATTTTTGTTTCAGAAATATGATTCTGATGACGAAACCATACCCAATGATGATTCTTCACTATCAAAGGACTCCAAAGTTGTTAAATTCAGCACTACTTCTATGAGAACTGATGTGATATTAAAATCTGCCCTAGGAGTTGCTAGAAAGTAAGTTAATAAAAGGTTGGAAAATTGACTCTATAGGACACCCACAGATATGCCACTTATGTGCCTTGAATATTGTAGATGGAATATTTTACTGAAACAAGACATTATTTGAATTTAAAAAATAATTTAAACTGCATTTATAGATATTTAAATAAAAATTACATAGTTACATTAATTCTAGGTACTTTCCCTCCATGTGGCATATCCGTGGGGCGCCCTGTATATAACTTAGGCATTATGTAATCACCAGCAGTCTTCCCACCAAGTTTGGTTAAGTCCACTGAGTAGATGACTTCTGATTCCAACCAATTGGCTACACACCTAGCTGCAAGGATTTAATGAATTGTTTTTTTTTCAGTAAAATAGAGCAAGCTTTTTATGAAAGTAAAATTAGAGTCAATGGTAAAAAAATCATGAAGAAAAGTGCCTCTGTAAGTTTGATCATTCATTTTATTATTGTATGTACTACAATTTAGTGTTGGTAAAAATGGTTCTGTAAAGATTAACAATAATTCATAATGTTACTAAAACTCTTTCAGGTGAGAATAGGTGATGAAATAGATGTTATAAAAATGGTCAGCCCAAAGAACCCCGATCATCTGTATGTATCCCGAATAGAAATACTGGATGCATCACCTAAAGAAGAAAGCATAGGTATCAGTGCTCGCAGATTCAAGAATTTACTAATTGAGAATTATGAAGAAGATCCACACAAAGGAAGCTCAGAAAGTTGATACTATTTAATTACAAACTTCATAGAAAATAGGCTCCTACATACGTAGCTGAGTGATGTTTTGATGCGAGAGCCCATGTCAAATTGTTGATTAGTTTTAAGATTAATTTATATTAAAAAAGTGTAAATTGGTTTAACAAAATATTTTATTTCAACATTACCATGATTATAAATCTAAATCTATATCACCATCTGATGATTCAAACATAGATATTTGAGAACTTTGTGTAGATTTTTGGTTCAAGGAACTAGAACTTTTTTCTTTTGATTTCAATATAATAATATCAACATTTTCATTAGGTTTTGATGGTTTTTCTTCATACTTTTCTACATCACAATTCTTAACAAATAAATACTGTTGCAGTTTGCTTGACACATTTGATGGTCCTGCTTCATTTGATACATAACTTTCTGTCTGTTTTTTTCTAAAGCATATTTCATCTGATTCTTTGATTGTATTTTTTTCAATATCTCTATTCACGTCAATGTTATTTTCACAAGATTTAGCATCAGTACATTCAGTACTCTCATTTCCATAATTAAAATCAATATCGAGACCTGCAAACACATCATTTACACTTGGAACAGCGTTTAGCATTTTTTGAGCATTTCCAAACTCTTCGCCGCTATCAGAAGAATTACTGTCATTCTTTTTCTTGGATGGTTTTCGTTTAATTCTTTTAATTTTATTTTGAACTTTACTTGTATCAACTGATATTTCTTTACGCTTCCTTTTCTTCTCAATAACAGCTGGTTTTTTAACAGCTCTATTCAAATTCGCATGTTTTTTCAATGTGGCCGCCAATCTATCGTCTACAGCATTTCTACTATTTTCATTTTGTACATTTTCTTTATCCCTTAATTTTCCCTTTTTAATGTTGAAGTAAGAGCTTGTGACCAGTAAAGCGGAAAGTGGGATAGTATCATCAGTAACTTCATCATATTTAGCGAAACATTTTGTACTTTCGTTTTCTATGTCAGTTTCCAGACTTTTATGATCTACTTGTAATAATTTTCCGTAGTGTAGAAGTTCGCTTTGCCAGATTTCATGCAGGCGAAGTCGCGTCAGTAGTTTCTTGGCTGTGCAAAGGTAGTCAAAGTCTGGGTGCTTTTGGAAGGTGGAATGTAGGGCATCAACGGTGTCATCTAGAGTACAGTCTTGCATGGATAGATCTACGAGTGAAACTGCTACTACCGCATCTACGGGTAAGATTGTAGTCCGGTACATTAGGCGGCAATGTGCTTGCGATAATCTGAAAGTAATAGTCTATGTAAACAAAAATACATTTACTTATTGATTTTAGTGTTTAATTACTACACTTATTTCCATACAAACCACAAACCACCGCTCGGCTTTTTACTTTTGGGACATAAAAAATACATTTACTTTTCTTTAAACCACAGGTATACGAAAGTTAATTTACCTAACAAGACTATCCAGCATTCGAACTGTAGTTCGTGAAGGGTCTCTGTGTTCAGATTTCCGTTGCGACATGTAGTATGATTGCAGAATAATATTGGCCTGTTTGGTCATCTTCGTAATTCTCGGCCCTACTAGACTGATATACATCTGAAATTATAAATAAAATTACAACTCGGAAAATTAGAATGTATGATTAATTACCTGGTTCTTGGGGATTACAGCGATTTCATTTTACACTATTTTTATAAAGCGCCATCTATTGGTGAGTAGATTAGCAAAGTACTAGCGTCATCAGCAGTTGGTTGGCACTACGGAGGTATACTTTTTGTCAAGAGATGGCGCTACTAGTATTCTACACTGGAATTTGCGGTTTATGAAAATAAGCTTGACTATACCTGTAATTTCTCAGTATTCCATGTTTTACTAGATTTTATTGGATTAGAATCTCCAAACAGGATATACGAAGAAACAAGATTATCCCAAGCTTTGTTCTTAGAATCCAACAGGATAAAAATCAAATCAAACCTGAAAAAATAAAAACATGTATTATATGACCTACAACCATTAAAGTAGTAATTTAGCTAACATACAACAGTCTGTTTTGTTGTGTCGATTGCTAAAGTAAATTGATATGAGCTATACGTCATTTTTAGACCATTTCAGCCATCTGTCATCTAAGTGAAATGAAAATACAACCGAATGGATATTTTTTTTAAATCGATATAATACATCGTAATTACCTACTTAGCAATGGTGTTCCGAGCGATACGTTGACGCTAAGCGGCTGGTCTATTTCGTAGTGTCCTTTCGGGTTGCACGCCGCGATTATAGCGCAGCGAGTGTTCAACTTGCAGACTATCCCGGCCTTCAGAAATAAACATAGATATCATTATTTTATTGATATACGAATACATACTTAGAATACAATATAACACCCAGACAGAGAACAAATATTTGCATTCACCACACAAATATTTGTTCTCGGCGGGGATCGAACCCATGACCTACGGGAAAAAAGAAAAATTGATGCAAAGGCCTGTTTACTTTTTTGTAGTGTACCTTAGCGATAGAGATGGTCTGTTGCTCCATTGCCTCGTGTATAGCGGCGCGGTCGTGTTCCCGCAGTTGAGATATCTCGTCGATGCAGCAAACACCGCCATCAGACAGCACCAAAGCACCCGCTTCTAGCTGCCATTCGCCTTCCTCCTATATCAATAATAAACTAGCAGTTGGTAACAGAGCTTCGCTCGGATTTTTTTCGTTAATTTGTATTTTTAAGAAATCATAAGAGTCATATTATCATCTTTACTGGTTTATTCTTACTGAACAACGTCATCTGCTGGACATGCTTGCAGTTAGTTGCTCAGAATCGTCAATAGATGGCAGGAGCAGTCACATATTCAGTTTATGTTTAATTATTGATATCATTTATGAATAATCATTTTCTTAAAATGAATCCTAGCTAGATAAATTTATCGCCCCCGAAAACCCCTGTATACTAAATTTCGTGAAAATTGTTGGTGCAGTTTCCGAGATCCTAAATATGTAAAAAAAAAAAAAAAACGTGCGGACAATCCACACAACACTATCTAGCCCCAACCTAAGCAGAACTTGTACTATAGGAGTTGGTTATAATACTTAAATATATTTTTTTTGTAAATACATACATACAATACAAAATAACACCCAGACAGAGAACAAACACCTATGTTAAGTATGTAAACCACACAAACTTTGTAGTTTCTCTTATATCAGTGTTTCTTATTTTGTCTATTCTTTTTATTTTTATTTGTCTGCCAGTCGTTATATAAATAAATAAATAATGTATTTTACCCTCAAGGCTGCGCAGGTTAGTCCAGCCCTAGTGCTACCAGCACCGGATGTGAACACAGACCGCGCTGTGAGGTCCGCGCCTGCGCGAAGCAACTGCGACTTTCCCGTGCCTAGTCATAAAAGAAAAATAAAAATAAATTTTGTGAACAATCCACTATCTAGCCCCAAATGAACCAAACCTTGATGTACTATGGGAACCAGATAGCTGATATAATAATACTTTTTTGTAAATACATACTATAACACCTAGACAGATAGATTAGTTTCAGTAATAAAGTAGTTATATGTTGTTTTTATTACCTACCTATAAATAAGTTTATAACTACAAGAGCTAGTGATGGGGCAAAATTAAATAATGAAATTTAATTCAATTAATATTGTTAATGATTCTATAATAGATAAATTTTCATATTATTTAAATATAATAGTTATAGATCAAAATATTGTTGCATTATAATAACAACAGGTTATTTTAAGTTAGTGCCATTTTGAGATGGCAATTGAAAAAAAAAACACCTAGACAGAGAACGAACATTTGCGTTCACCACACAAATATTTGTTCTCGGTGGGGATCGAACCCACGCACTCCAGCGCAAAAGGTAGAGCTACTACCAACTGAGCTATAAAGACAAACTGGTAAATACCTGGATCTCCCACCAACAGCAAATGGCACTGCCCCCGCACCCTCGTGGCATGACTTTCATCTTGAGAAGGCTTCTTATCTTCCTCCACCACGTGATTAGATCCAGTTATAACTGTCAGCAGGACAGCTAACTTCACTAACTGAAGCCCGTACACCTGGAAAATGGAGTCCTTATCATTATTAGCCTGAAGAAATCTACTTCTGGAAACTTCCTTCACATGATTTTAAGCATTCTCCACCCACCGATATTTATAATGTCGTCAGTCTTTTGGGTTTATAAATAATAAATATCCGGGACAATCCACTCAGCACTATCTAGCCCCAAACTAAGCAGAGCTTGTACGATGGGAACCAGATATGCTGATATAACACTTACGCATTTGTTTTGTTGAAAATACCATACTTAGAATACAATAAAACACCCATACATGTATAGAACAAACATATGTGTTCAACACACAAGTATTTATTCTCAGTGGGGATCAAGCCCACCAACATCGGCGTATAAGGCAGCGCTACTACCAACTGAGCTGAGAGGCCAGTCAAATTGGGTTGGGAGTGTGTTAGATTTTGCCTCACTCAGGAAACTTTTTGTTTTTTTCTTAATTTGATCTGTCCACCCTAATAGATTCCACAAATTGAGGGTTGTAAGGTCTCATCTAAAATTCGTTTTCACCCACACTATAGATAGTGCAATTCACGAAGACGCGGGGTGCGGGGAGTTTGCTCCGAGCGGCAGTCGCGAACCGTAGTCTATTCATTGTAGTGTGCGTGTGCACTCATAGGTAATTAGTGTGTACCGATAACACTCAGACATTGACGGAAGCTTGCACACATATACTATCAACGGTTAGGAGGAATAGTGGGGCGCGCCTTCGTGGATTGCACTATTTATAACTAGGGTCCACCATTTTGGGCTCATCCTCTTGGTCTTTGTAGGATATAACGATCGAATAGTAATCGATCGAAATATAAATATTTTCTATTTCTAATCGTGACCAATAAAGCATTCAGGCAAGCAACAAAAACTGAAATTTTTACCTGTGGACTAACTCCCATCAAAATCTGGTCTCTGCCTTTCAAAGGGCAAGCAGCATACTTTGCCCAGAAGTCATCGAAACATTCCTTGACGTCAGGCGCCGATGATACAATCTCTGATCGTTGCGCGTTGGATACTTCTACGTAGTTAGCTTGTAAGACTAGTTCAACTTCGGATTTCTTCGTTTGGACAGACGGCCTCCAGCGGCGACGGACTGTACCACTAAACAAGTTGAAAATTACAATATTACTACTACTTTAAAGTTGTCAATTGCTATTAAGAGTCGCTTTTTAAGACACTTAATATAACTAGGAATGCAATGCCAATAAATAGCATGAAGCTATTTCTAATTTTAATAATCATTTTTTAGAGAGTGCATACCTACCTACACCCTTCAAAATTACTCGTGATCGCTCGAATCATCAGCCTGCAGAAGTTTACAGGGGGCTAATTCTCGGGCAGATCTCGATCATTTTGCAATTTTATTTTATTGCTTCTTTTCACAACCCCGTACTTTTTCTACGTTTTCCGTATATCGTAGCTGTTGAGGCTTTTATGATGAGGTTGTTGATGAATTACTCAAGGAAATCTGGCATTCTCTCTTCGAAAAGCAATAAAATAAAATTGCAAAATGATCGTGATCGGCCCGAGAATTAGCCCCCTGGTCTGAGATATGCCTCCCTCCCTATGCATTTCCACTAAGAACGGTTTTGGGCTCTTTCAGTCCACCGACTTCCAAGAGTGGGCCTGACTGACAACCCAGCTCTAAAGGCGCCCGTCCGTTATATAAGTGAGCGTTTTATTTTTCAATATTTGCACAATCCAGACTATGGTTTAGATTTACAAAAACAGCGCCATCTATTGAATATTTTTAGTGACTACTGTTCTTGCAGTAATATCTTTCTGTGTGTAGCTACTCACAGATAGATGGCGCTGCTCGCTGTAATTATCTCCCGCGTAAGTAATATGTAATGCGTTTTTGTGGTTCCAATGCGTGCTGTATCATTTAAACGCTACATTAACAATATAGATGGCGCTAATATAAAACTTGCACGGATAATTTTTATTCGGCTATTTCGATTGATGATTGATTGCAGATGAGCGTAGTTTAAAAAAATCGGATATAGTTTACCAGATAATGACATCATCACCAGGCTTGCAGCAATCAACCAGGTCATTCTCCAAGACCACCCACATTGAACCTGGTATAGTGCCAATATTCAGCTTATTCACTTGTTCCTGCATGATAAAATGTTTTAATTAAGTACAGGGACTGCGGATATAATAGATTTCATCATCGTCAGCCTAAAGAATGCTACTGTTAGGCACAGGCCTCATGTAATATTTATAAAATATTATTATTAATAAAATAATTTGAGCCTTCTCCACCCACTAATTTCCCGCAATTATCATCTAACTTGTATCACAAGAATCAGTTTGAAATGTTTAAGGGCTAGGTGAGTCTAGGTGCCAGTCCAGGTTTATACTTTTAGCTTGCAGGCTCGTCGGTTTTAGCTTGCCAATGGATCACCCACTTTACCTGTATTTTAATTTCCTGATAGTCTTTACAATGTTCCCGTGACACTAAATTGACTTGGGTGAAAGTTCCACTTTTGCATTTAGGAGTGTCGTTTTGACATTTAGTGGGGGCTTTTAAAATGTATCTGTTCTCAAACTCGGCTTCAACACAATTTTCATGTTTACATTTCAAGCACACATATTTTCTCTGGTATTCTAGCATTTTGGCTTGCGTTACTCTTACAACTGTACCTGAAAAAATAGCACTGTGTTTGTTTCTGTTAGTATACGAAAGGAGCTTCCTTGAAGCACACTGAAAATCCAGGAAAAATAGTGACATGACAAACAGGTAGAAAAATTGTTTCCATTGCTATTTTTATGAGGTCAACAAATTAATTTACTATTCTCTTTAACTCTGCATACAAATAGATAGATGAAGTAGGCGACTACAGCTTTATTATTTGCTCAGTGGATACTCAATTTTGATTGTTAAACTCAGGTATAATCAGATCAGATAATATCAACCGTAAGTTTTATAATAGGTAGTTGAAACATACCATATGGACTAGGTATTTATTTTTGTAAGAGATTATGTCCACGGTGAGTTCAAAGGAGTCTACTTTGATACACCCACACACATTGATATTATACAAACCTGTAATTTTCAGAAAACATCCCAAGTCCACGTTTTTAGGGAATATAGTCCGATGTAGCTCAGGACAGACTGGAAGGCCAAAAAATCTAGCTTGCACATTCCTTTTCAAATAACAGTAGTCCAACTTTGAAACGACTGGCTTGTATTTCTCATACTCCATAACATTCTGCTGAGCTTTTATCATGTCTCTGTTGCACGCGAATAGGCTCTCCACTGGATTACACAAGACATTATCGCCAACGTCTGGATGCGATTCAAATAGTTTCAAGAAACTGTAAATTTAAAATGAGCAGTTATTTATCTAAATGCAATATAGAGAGCAGTAAAAATGAGAGAATAGCTAGGAGGTAAGATATTCAAAACTTTGCCGACCGGGTAAACAACAATGTTTACTTACTCGATTTTAACGCTGAAGTAACCCAAATTGTCCCTTTCAGATAAAATATCTAAGACATCTTGTAAATGAAACTCGATTACGTAGTCCAATATCATATCTGCCGTTTATTTGTTTTAAAATTCTCAATTAAATCAGTGGCCGCCCGGTCAGAAACTTTTAGAAAACAAACCAGTCCAGTGAGTACTTCACTTCTTCTTCTTAATTATGGATCAATTTTGCCAGTACACTAAGGCCCGTATTCCGAAACAGCGCTTGAGTCTGAGTCGAGCCTCAAGCATAGATTTTATGACAGTTCTCCATAGAAAAGTGTCAAAAATCTGTGCTTGAGGCTCGACTCAGACCTAAGCACTGTTTCAGAATACGGGCCTTAGAGTAACACTCGACACAAAATAAAATAGTTTATAGTCAAGTCAGTCAATAAACAAGTTGGTCCTAATTGGCTTTGAAAATAAATGGTGGTTGTTTTTTCAAAACCATCAGAAGCACTTTCATTCCAACTGCTAACACATTGAGATAAGACCTCAACTAATGTTGGTTGAAATACCACCTAAATTACACAACAGAACTCAAAATAACACTATACTTGTAAAACAATTAAAATGAAAAAGCCATGTGACTTCCCAAAATAACAGAAAACGAATCCCCAACCCCAACCGTAGCCTCTTCTTCTTCTTAATGAATGGCATCTGTCCTTTTCAGATCAATTTTGCCAGTGTCGAGTAGTTTAGTGAGATGAGAATGATAATATATTACATAGATAAAATTCTTTTCCGTCGAGTCAGTCAAAGTCGAGTCGGCCCTCTCTTTGGAAACAAGATGGTCGTTATTTCCAAATCCATCTGAAACATTTTCGATCAAATCAGGATATCACCTAATACACTTTAATTCCAACTGCTAACACTTTGAGCTAAGACCTCAAGCAATGTTGGTTAAAATACCACCGAAATTACATAACAGAACTCAAAATAACACCAGAAAAACAATTAAAATCAAAAAGCTATGTGCCATCCCGAAATGACAGAAAACGAATCCGAACCGTAGCCTCAACAATCATGACATAAATTTTGTTGTAACTTTGACGTGTAGTGTATAAGACAGTGACATTAACATTTAAAAAAGTTGAAGTTGACTTTGACATCTCAATTAGTTCTTATAAGTATGTAGATTCATGGTTCTTCTTTACTTATTACTTTTTAAAAAGCTTCATACTCATAGTGTATTCTACCATAAAATACTTTTTTACACGATGACTTTTAAATTTGGAATACCATTAAATTGAAAAGTTTGAACGCAATTCGCTACGATAAAATACTGGCTGGTAGTGGTAGTATGAAAAAGCGAGCCTGTAGCCGCGGTATTGGTTAATAAAAAAAAAATACTTCTTATTGTATTTTTATTACTTTCTAACAAACTACTACAAGCAATTTAAATATAATACACAAAAAAACAAATAAATATGAGTTCTAGCAGTGAAAGTGATATATTACAAAACCATCAATTAAAGTCTGAAGTTATTACGAATACCCAAGTGATAAATAAGTCAACTACATTTTCTGTTCCCAACAAAACAGTTACAATAAACTTCAAAAATTGCGGAAATGTATCTAATATTAATATAAATTTGTAATTTAGTTATGTAAATATAAATGATTCTCTACTAAAAGCTTCTCTTATTTAATTTTCTCATAGAGGGGGATGAAAAGCAGAGTGTGCCACACGGTACCAAAATTATAACCTTGAGCGACGTACTTTGAATCCTTCGTTACGTTCAGGATTCTACTCTAGGACCCCTCGTTTCACTCGGGATCCTACTCTAGAATCCTTCACTTCACTCTGGATTCAAAAAATCGCTCTCGCCCTAAATACTTTATTTTGGCCCCCTATGACACAATCTACTATTGTAGGCAGGGCCTACTAGAATCTTCGACCACCGTCGTCTAACCAGCGGGGCGGGGCGGCTTAGGCCACACGTAGATTAAGTTACACGGTTTTTCTTTTTTATGTAGGTACACATGCCTCCCATCCACGGACTTTTTATTTTCGTAAGAGATTATGTCCACGGTGAGTTCAAAGGATTCTAATTTGACACACTTTATTGCTCTGTCTACAGTCTACACGTTACTTGTAGATGTTTAAAAGTAGTCGCAACGGTCAAACATATAAAGTGTGTTAACAATTAGGTATTCTAAACCATAATGCATCTTAAAAATGCTTAATAAAATAGGAACAAAGAAATCTAGGTACCTGGTAGGTATGACTACTTTGTATGTAGAAGTAGAGGCACTTACATTCTCATGTTCATTTTATGTCTCGATAAAGTTAGTTTTACTTAATTGCATTCCAGAACAATGCAGTTTACGATGCTTTTTGCTGCCGGTGGCCGGCACCGATACCAAGCAGGAAGTTGTGCACATTACAACATCTAAAAGTTACACCTTCTGGAATGTAGGCATGAAGCTTGTGGGTTCGTTTGGGTGGGAGTGGGACCACAGAACACAGATTGGGACAATTGTTTTTTTCTTGGAATCCTAGCGGCTAGGCTACGTCATCGCTCGTAGCATGCTACGCGTATACAGTACGGCTACATCGTAGATGCTTAGTCTGTATCGTCGTCGTCGGCTAATGAAATAGATCACAAAGTTTAAATTATATTTGGAATATTCGAGCATTGATCTATGCTCCAAGTTTCGTACCTATGCATATTTTAGTACCTACCGACCGGTGTACGACTAACTAAATTAGTATAATTGTAAGGAATAGGTATACTGCCTGAGACATCATCATTATCATCATCAACCTATATTAGTCCATATTAGTGCTGGTCTCTCCAAAGACGCGCCAAGGCCAGGTCTTCGGCTCTTCACCTCCAGTGCTTGCTAGCTACATTTCGCAGATCGTCGCCCCACCTTGCCGGACATATCTTTTTGTTTTTATCGGTGTTGAAAAAGAGCCAACAAGGTACCTTTCCTATTACGTATCATATTGCATGGGTATACCTACTTATATATAAACTAACGGGAGCGAGAAATTGGATTGCTCATCAGCGTCAAAGTCGTTTATCATCAGAGGTGACAGTCCATCTCGTCACGGTGTCCACCTCCCTTTGTGACGCTGCTGGAGTGTGACAACCATAACGCCAACTGGTGACCTATAGGAAGGTATCTTCGAGACCAATTACATTTGTGTCACTTTGGAATGTTATTATAGATTTGATACGGTTGTCTATGTGATTTTGAAATGTCAGCTGTGAAGTGAAAGTAAGCAGGTTAGTGGTACCCATACTTTCTTACCTAGCTATACCTGATTATGCGTCTTGTTTATATTTACTTTTAGGTACCAACACGTCAACACAAGTAGGAAGTTTAGCTTGAGTGTAACTTAAAAAAAAAACATTTTTTTAATAACGCTAATAGTCTCTCTCTATAGTCTAGTCATATAGCCAACTTGATGTTAGGTGGTGATATAGCCTATATCAAAGAATTGCATCGCAGGTCACGCACGTCAGGAACGTGCCCTACTACGATTATACAGCTATGCGTTAGAATGCGTGCCAGTAATTACCACGACCAGAATTAGGCATACCTAGTTAAAAACTAACTAAGTATTGATTCTCATATCAATTACGTAGAGTAGGTTTCAAGCTACTACTGATCCCTTATTTTTTAAGGAAATTAATGTCATTATTAAAACAGTCGTCGACATTAATAATACCAATTTAGTGCTTTGTATAAAAACGAAAATGGGTGTCTTTATTTGTGAGTGGGTTTACGAGACGACCACATGGGCTAGCTAGGGGCTACACTATCGTTTCATAATTAACGTGACAGTCATAATACGGCCGTAAGTAGTTAACCAAGACGGTGGATAGAAGTTTTAAAATAGGTCAATGAAAGTTACAGTAGCTCTCATTGGAACATCATTGATAACGAAATAACCTTCAAACACAGACTAATATAAATTATAGTTTAAAAAACTAAAAAAAAACGCTTTTATAACTAATTGAACTAAAAAGTTAAAAATAAAACTGTAATAATCAATTGAAAATTTATATTATTGGACAAAAAGCGTGGGGTGCTTTTTATAATAACTTCAGATATAATAAACTATTGATAAAATATTTACAACAATCAAAATCAAGCCCCCCACGCTTTTTGTACAATAATATAAATTTTCAATTGATTATTACAGTTTTATTTTTAACTTTTTAGTTCAATTAGTTATAAAAGCGTTTTTTTTTAGTTTTTTAAACTATAATTTATTTTTTACTTTTTAGTTTTTTTTTTCATATTTTTTTTTCATATTTTTGCATTGTCATCGACCTTTGACAGGTGTGCAAAGTTTGAATCAAATCTGATCGTTCAAAGTAGGTTTTTTTTTTTTTTTATTTCTTTTCATTTTTTTTATTTTTTTTTTCATATTACTTCATTGTCATCGACCTTTGACAAGTGTGCAAAGTTTGAATCAAATCTGATCGTTCAAAGTAGGTTTTTTTTATATTTTTTTTATTTCTTTTCATTTTTTTTTATTTTTTTTTTCATATTATTGCATTGTCATCGACCTTTGACAGGTGTGCAAAGTTTGAATCAAATCTGATCGTTCAAAGTAGGACAAAATCGAGCTCAAAGGGGTCGGTTACATACATACATACATACATACATACATACATACAGGTGAAGCTAATAAAAGCGTTATAAAAAAGCAACTATAACTATATATTACTAGTGGAAATAATTATCAAATAATTTTCCAGCTGCATAAAAAAAAATAGTTATATACAAAGCTATAATACCTATACCTACTATACTAATACTATACTTACTATTACTATTTACTATAAGTGCCTACTGTTTATACCTATTATTACAGTTATAATTATAAGTTTTAAAAAACTTGAGAAACCGACTTCATTGTCACGGCTAAACCGATTTTAATCAAACTTGTTTGGGACAATCTGGACGTAAGAATAACCTTCCAAATAAAAAAATAATTTTCTAAATCGGTTCATAAATGACGGAGGCATGCAGTTTAAAAAAAATATTTAAAAAAATGGCAACACCGATTTTAATAAAATTAAAATGGGACCAATCTGGAAGCAGTACCTTTCAGATAAAAAAATATTTTTTCAAATCGGCGCACAAATGACGAAGTTATGCGGTAACAAACATTAAAAAAAAATAAAAAAAATACAACTGAATTGAGAACCTCTTCCTTTTTGATTGGAAGTCGGTTAAAAAAGCTTATGAAACTGGATTTTCTGAATTTCTCGAGAAAAATTCAGTTATTATCAATGCTTTTCTATCTTTTAAACGGATTTCTTTACTAGTAATATCTTATGAAAATTGATTTCCTGGGTTTCCCATTCTATCACAATATGGCCCAGGGAGTACGAGCGTCATATTACGGTCTTTGATTCTCAGGAATTTAAAAATGTAAGTAACGGCCTAGCTAATGCAAGTTTTACGAGTAATTTCACGGTTATTCATTCGGCCACAGCAGGGGGCGGGTAGGTCGGACTCGTGAGTTATATTTAGGTAGGCATTCGTTTTTGTGGAACTATGAACATCCCAGCGGGATTTCAGGAACTTCCTTTCTGTCTTGAGGCCAAATTCTCATCATTACTTATCAATTTGGTATACCTAGTAACTTGCAGTAGGTTTGTATAAGTGCTTAATACTTTTATTTCATATGTCTGGTAGATCTACTGGATATGAAAATACAAAGTAGGACCTTTTCTTTTATTTGACCAGACGCGAATAAAAAAAACAATTCATTTGTATTTTTTTTTATGTCACTGTACTCAACAAGGTCAAACTATTACCTAGCAAAACTTTTTTGCTCCCAATATACTTGAGTAAAAATATATATTTTTGCTACCAATAATCAAATAACGTCGATGACTTCACCTATGGTGCTGACAAAAGCTCCATCAGCGGCCAATGTTCACCACGACGAACCCACCGTTTTACGACCTAACCGATAGTCTCTGACAGATTATTTTAACACATTAGCTGTCATCTGTTAGAACACAAGCCTTACCTAATTGATAACGGACGCACGAACAAATGTCCGCGACACAAAACCAATACGATGATGGATGACGATGAATTTTAATTAAACTCGAATCAACCAGTTAGCTGACAAAATGAGCTTATGATGGCTGGTATCCAGCCACGGAGAGGACCGCTGGACCACTCAATATAAAACTGTAACCCCCTCATTCATAATACCGGAAACTTTTTAACAGCTCGCTAAAAGTCTCTTGTCTTGGAGAGAGAAGGAAAGCACTGGTGGTCTAGTGGTAGCGGTAGCCTTCCGATCTTAAGGTCGTGGGTTCAAAATCCAGTCGTGTACCAACGAGTTTTTCTGTCGAAAAATGTATGTGCACTATGCCAGAACTCTCAAAGCGGTGAAGGAAAACATCGTGAGGACACCGTCGTGTTTACTACAGCAACGCAGGGTTTAAATAAAACAATGTGATCTCTTTTAAATAAAAAATAAACAAAACGAGTCATAACGAATGACCCTATTTTCATTACGCAGAGGAAATAATTATGTCGTAACGGTATCATCTTAAATTGAATGTTTTATCAAAACGCCCTCCGAGATAATGCACCCACTGGCTTGTCTTAATACGATAAACTGCTTAAGCCCAATAAAACTAAATAAGTTAAACGACCCATGACCAATATAGTATGCTGTATGAGAAATTGCCTTGGCTTTCTATCTTAGGCTACGATGGAGTTATGTAACTAGCTTTTGTCCACGTTTGAGCGCGTTTTACAGTCCGCTGCACTAAAGCGTATGGAATTAAAATCTTACGAAATGGTTTTGAAGTAAATATTAGAACAATTAGTGGACTACTTCAAGCTGACAATGATGATAAGAATAAATATTAACAAGTCTGTTTGAGCAAATTAAAAAAGATACGACGATATTCGTATTTTTTAGTATAAACATGGTTAAAGCTTGGATAAGATTTGATTTGCTTTGCATAAGATCACGGCAGTGTTAGTGTACCTACTTAAGTCTTAGATTAAACTATGTCTATGTATACCTATAAACCAACTTCTAAACAAAGATCTTGAATTCCTGCCAAGTTTTTTTAACAAAATAGCACACAAGAAAATTGCAAGCTTAAAAAATATCAACGAATATAGTATACTAGCATTGTACGTCTTGTCGTAAGTACTACTATCAAATGAAGCTAACCTTTCACGAGATGCCAGGCAATACAATTTTAAACACAATCTGGAATCTGGAGAGAGGCCAGAATGGCTGCTATATTGCAGACAGTCTTCAACTGAATAACACACAAACCGAAATTAGGTCTATTACCATGCATAGTTAAAACTTCTATGAAAAGGATCCGGTTTAAACGGCTGGTTACCATGTTAGTGAACACCAGGTTTTCATCTATTTGAAACTGCAAAAAGTTGACTGATTGAAAAATGATGGAGGATGCTCCAATTCATACCTCGTTCAACAATGGCGCTGTGACGTCAGCTGCGACAGCTGATTTTTTATACGAGCCAAGCACTCAAAGTAAAAACGCATTTTATTTTGTAGAATCGCAAGAATCACTTTGAAACTTCTAGGTACGTGAATTTAGTGCCCGGTTCAAGCAAGAATCATCATCATCATCATCATCAGAAGTCCACTGCTGGACATAGGCCTCCCCTACACATTTCCAGGAAGAACGATTCTGAGCCGTGCCATCCACCGACTGCCCGCGATCTTAACAATGTCGTCGGTCCATCTGGTGCACCGGTGGGTGCCCTACGTTTCGTCTTCCGGTTCGTGGTCACCATTCGAGAACCTTTATTCCCCTACGGTTATCGGTTCTTTGAGCTATATGACCGGCCCATTGCCACTTCAACTTGCTAATTCTACGAGCTATGTCGCACCAATCCTCAACCAATCCTGTAGAAATGGCATCAAACTTAGGGCTCTTTCCTACCGTTCTTTTGTATGACTCTTGAAGCTACTTCAAACAGGAGAGGCAATCAGAGCAGCTGCTGGATTGAGTATAGAAGGAGGGTAAAGTAGATCAATAAACACTCAGGCTCTTATTCATAATGGTCTTTTATCAGTTATTTAGCTAAGCAGCCCGCTAAGTCTGTTGTCATCTCTTTTTACTGGCATGAAAGTGACAAGAGACTTTTAGCAAGTCGCTAAAATGTGCCAGGCATTATTAATGAGGGGGTCAGTAAGCAGTTGGATGGACTAAACCCTCAAAATACGCATATTTTCTTATTCCAGATTTTTTTCTTTTTCCATCTTTATGCAAATGCACGCAACTAAGGTAAGTAAATATTTCTTGGCAAATTTCATGCAATTCCTTTTATTCCCGTTCTTTAGTTTATGGGTAAAGATTCACGTACAAATGTTATTGATCATTCATTTCCGCAAGTGCGGGATTCCGACATTTCGTCGGCAAAGTTTCGGTCGTCTACTAAATTATCGGGAATGCGTGACAATAAAATGACAAGGATTATGAGCGAGCGTTCTATAAACGAGAATTCTTTATTGGATACCTCCACTGTAGCTCAAGTCTGGGTTCTTTCACGTTTCGCAGTGTAGTAGAGCTCTTTGGGAAAGGCTCGTTTGGGAAAGTACTACCACCATGTCTATTTCTCCCGCCAAGCAGAAACACTGTGTTTCGGCATAAAGTGTTGGGGGCCGGTAAAATTACTTTTTTTTAATTCCGACTACAGCCTTGGTGGTCCTGGCAGATATTAGACCAAATAAGAGGGGAATGAGCAGCACCACTTACTTTAGCTGATACCTACATAACAGGTAGTTGTCGTTTTCAGGCCTTCAAAATCATCATCGTTTGATAATGATTCTGAGCCTGCGTTTGGTATGGAAACGCAAGAAGCGTCCTCTATCGGGCATGTTGAGAACTCTTGTGACTTCAAAAACCCGAGCTCGCATACAGAAAACCAATCTAAAAACGAAATAAGAACTCAGACTTGAGGTGCAAAAGAAATGATAGTAGGTTCGAGGGCAGGGGTCAGGAATATCGCGGGGTACATTGAGTGGGAGGATTTTTACTGCACGTTTAAGTGGAAACAGTAAAATAAACTCCGTTCGAATGTCCTGGGCTGAGTATTCGAGTCATTGTTGCGTTCTTCCTTCTTTTCTTTATGGACTCTACGCATAAATGTTTCTCTCTTATTAGTGAGTCGGAGAGTGGTTGTGTGGGCAGGGTTAGCGTGTGATGAGTAGGTACGTGATTTTTCTATACTTTTCTTAATACGTAATAGAGCATGATACATATTAAAACAAAACAAATCGGAGTTTTATCGTAAAATTGATGCCATAATTATAAATGCTTACCAAAAGTCTCCTCTATTGCAGTGTGTATCGAAGCCAATTTTATGAATAAGAGGGATTTAAGCTTAACTCTTATTAAGTGACTGTCTAGAAGTAAATCAACTTTTATGTATTGTAATATTTTTTGTGAGAATCTTTCCGCGTATATTTTATAGTAAAAGTGAAACCTTTAAAACGTCATAATAAAATAAATTATCTTTGAGGCAAGAAGTGTGTGTGGTCGTCAAAACCGAGTATAAATAAATATTAGAATAGGGACTCAATAGCAAATATTAAATTAGAGGTTCAATCATTTTAAAATAAACTTTCTAAAGGCTAAGGAAATAAGCTTTGCTTATTTTTGCTATTAGATCCTATTGTGTGGATTGTTTGCCATAAAGCGCTTTATCAACTTTACCCTCATAACAAAACCAAACTGTTCCAGCAGGATCAAAATTAAAACGAATCTGCTGTCAAACTAATTCAATTATTTTCGTAATTTTGTGGCAGTCATTCATTTTGTAACCATTTACGCTATGGGTAAATTCTGCGGGTTTAAATGATGAGATCTACATTATTCTACATCTCAAATGAGATGGTGACACTTCATTTTCAAAATTAGAATGATTTCCACCTATTTCGTAACTTTACGAAAAAGTTTTTGTGCGGTATTTTTTCTATCAGCTTTTTTGGTCTTTTGAAGTTGAATTTGACGCTTTGATGTTTGTGCCAGTTCTGTTACTTTTTTTCCCAAATATAATGTATTTATTTATATTTCTATATGATAGACGTGTGCCCTTGTTAAAAAATTTCTTAGTATTTTATTATAAAAAGAAATTGGCTCGTTTGGCGACGCAAAAAAGTTTTGCGTGAAGTGTGATGGTAAAGTGATTTGAAAATGGAACGTTTTAAACAATGCATTGTGTTACAAATGCCTATTTACACAGTATAGTATCTTGGCACAATAGTAAATCCTACTTACTGAGCATGTAAAGTAGATATTGATAATATTATTGGACAAGTGGGGAAGTAAGTATGTGTAGTATAGTGTTAATTATAATCAGCCAGCCCGCATGTTATGAACCACACGGTTAATTTGGAATGACATTTATACATTTCGGGCGGAATCGAATATTGTGGTACCTATTGCATTTATGAGGGCTTGGACATTTTCAACAATGCTAAACCTTACGTATGTTTACTGTTAAAAGTAAATATAACTTCACTTTCCTGAAATTACCAATTTTTCTGGAATCTTGTAGTAGAGTGATATCAATGACCGAAAATAATGATAATATTCGTAATTCGAAATTTATTTATCCTAACATCAGTTTGTAAAGAAATATGTACTTACAGCCAATACTTATGAACGCAATTAAGATGTAGTTTTTACACCAAACGGGTAAAGTTGAAGCAGAGATTCTTGTTGTAGTGTAGAGTTTGATTGCAGCATTAACAAGCAACCCTTTGTCCCAAGTTCAACGTCCTCGTAAAAGTGAATAGTTTGGTATCGACACGACCGACGCGACGTAACACGGGGCACCACAAAAACTATCGAATGTGTAATTGAGTCGTCGTGAGTCAGAGCCACATCTGCCGCGCTCTGGAGTATCAAGGTATGTAGCTGGGTGGAGTCAATAAAATGAAGTTCTCATTTTGAATTTGAAAGTTTAACAACATTTAATTTTGGTTCGAAAAAAGCAATGACACTTTAAAAGTAGATTTTGAATTTTTCTATCAGTGGCCTGGCAAACTGTGCCTGAATCGAATTCACGATGCGGCCTTCGTATAAAACCAATTTTCTAACAAAAATATGGTTTTCTATTAATAAATTCATTTTATAATCACGTATATCGCTATAATCAGTGAATTGTATTTCAATTTTCAACTGTTACAATAGTTTTAATTAATTTATATTTTTATGTTAATATTTTTTAAGGCACAAGTGATATTGTTTTATCGAATGATCGCAACTCGTACAAAATTTAATGACGTAAATTTTCCCTTGATAAGAGAACGCATCGTCCCGCATCTGTCCTAATTCAACGTGGTCAAATGTTGATTCACTAAGCTGTACCTAGACATCGTAATAATGCAATAGTCATGCAGCTACATACACCACCGCAACCAAGCTCGTTCCCCAAGGTACACTACCGTGGTTTAGTTCCGGTACTTGCCGGTTCTTTTGTTTTGCCCCTCACTAATAGTGAGTGTATTATTTAGCTAAAACCGAGGGATTTTTAATGGACTACTAGTAGGAAACGAGGGGTTTGAAAAGATTAGGTTTCTTATCACAGAAAAAATCTTGGTTCAATTCAATTTGTAGAGTTTTTGTACATTGAATTTTCATGTACTATGTACATGTCATGTACTATGTACATGTCATGTACTATGTACATGTCATGTACTATGTACATGAAAATTCATGTGCTATGTATATGTACTGTTTGAGGGCATGATTTGCCCGGTTTAGTTGTTAAACGTTCTTGGTGTTGTTATAAGTTTTCAAATATTTTAGAAATTCGGCAATGAGCTAAATTAGTAACTATGTAAACTTTATTATTAGACTTAGTTTAACATCATAATATCCATCGGTTTTTAATAAGGTTTTTAAGGACAGATTTTTTTTATTCGATGAATCCCGCTTTTCCATAAACAGAATAAATTATAGTTTAAAAAACTAAAAAAAAACGCTTTTATAACTAATTGAACTAAAAAGTTAAAAATAAAACTGTAATAATCAATTGAAATTTTATATTATTGTACAAAAAGCGTGGGGTGCTTTTTATAATAACTTCAGATATAATAAACTATTGATAAAATATTTACAACAATCAAAATCAAGCCCCCCACGCTTTTTGTACAATAATATAAAATTTATTGTACAAAAAGCGTACAGGTGAAGCTAATAAAAGCGTTATAAAAAATGCGCGCTCGCTCTGGCGAATAGGTAGGTATTATTAGTTCGAGGATGCAATAGCTACTTGCAACCGAGGTAAGAATTCTACTTTACATAATTCATGCGAGGTAAATAAAACATTTACTATAGTTATGGCATAATGTAATTTTATTTAAGAAAAATAGTTATTTATTAAAATTAATAATAAAATATTTGCACCAGTAATTGCTAAAATAGTTGCAGACGCACACTAATGCACACATCTGTGTTGCAACTATGTATATTTTTTCAGTAAAAAGTTTTCTTATCATAAGTCGGACTCAGGTTAGATGACAGGTATGTCAATAACCTGAGCTATGCCGACGACATGGTGCTGCTCAGCCCCTCGATCAAAGGTCTGAGAAAACTCACCGCCATCTGTGAGAGATATGCAAAGAATCACGATCTTGTTTATAACGTGAAAAAAACGGAAATGGTGGTATTCAGATCGGGAAAGGGTCCTGATAACATACCAGATGTATTCCTCAAAGGGCAGCCTGTTAGAATAGTGGATAGTTTTAAGTACCTTGGCCACATCGTGACGTCAAATTTACATGATGATGCAGATGTGGAACGTCAACGAAGAGCACTATGTGTCGTTGGCAACATGGTCGCCCGGAGATTCCACAAGTCATCGCCTGACGTAAAACTAACGTTGTTTAGGTCTTTCTGCCAGACATTCTACAGGTGTCAACTCTGGACTAACTACACTAAAAAGACGCACGATAGGATACGGGTTGCTTACAACAATACCTTTAGGCACCTGATGGGCCTGAGGCGCTTCTGTAGCGCCTCAGAAATGTACGCTGATGCCCAGATCGACTCTTTCAATGCTATCCAACGAAAGAGGATAGCGTCTTTTATGTCCAGAGTTGACTCGTGTGGCAATAGTATTATCAGGAGTCTGGCGGAAAGGCTTATGCAGACCAAAGTGTATGAGCGTTGGGTGAATATTGCCACCTAACATTATTAGGTACCTAACCTACCTATGTACTCTGCTTGTTTGTTGTGCTTGTTATTTTTTGTATTTTCGTGTTAGTTGTAAGAAAAATATGGAACTTGTGTCTGAATTAAAGATATTTATTATTATTATATTATTTATATTATTATTATAAGTATTATAAGAAAAGAGATTGTTTCACCAAAAAGGTTTGCATAGCATTATATGTAATGAATTAAATTTAACATATTATCAAGCATAGTTTGACGTTAAAGTGATGATTTGAAAATATAACGCATCTACAATGCATTGAGTTGCAAACGCCTACTTACACCGCCTCTTTGCACAACAGTAAATCCTACTTACTGAGCATGTATGATGTAAACAGTTGCCTTTTTTATCTAGAAATAAATATTGATGTACTATTTATATTTTTATATGTTACAAGTTTAATACACTCACTAAACAAAATATCTCTTCTAATTTAATATATCCTGTCTCATCATAACTGTCTCCACTTTCCGTTTCCAGACAAACTTATTACCTCAATATATAGCTTCGCTCGTCTCGTACAATACTTATCTAAGTACAATTCCCTTGTTTAGTCTTACCACGTCGCTAAAAGGGAATACTTGTTCAAATAAATAAACGCAGTCCTTAAACGCTTGTCATTGTCAATCCAATGCTCTTTTTATAGCTCGATGAATGTGCTGCGAGACGTGTTCTTGAAATTGACCCTTATCTTCGGTCATTTTTTTGTCACACATGTTTCGGATTTGCACTTCAGAGAACGTTGTTTCGATTTGTTGTACTAACAACACACAAGTTTCAACCATGCTCCTTTAAAAATACAGTAGAATTTTCAGTGGTTTTAGTTCTTTACGGACAATGGAAACTGTGATGACGTTTCTACCTACCGCAGAACAGCGCCATAACTTTCGGCTTAATCCCATGTAATTCATGAAAGTTTTTATGAGATTCACATGATCCATAAACAGGGCTTAGAATTTAAAAATATTCTTATCGGTGTGCTTGGGAGTTATTGCGGTGATTCACTTTTATGTGTGTAGCACTCTATTAGTTCTGGTAGTCGTTGATAGTTCTCCTATCCCTTACCTCAGTTATCCGGCGGGTATGTTTATTCGTAGACATTATAGCTTAGTCGTGGTTATTTTTGGATCAATTGTTTTTCGTTCCTAAGTATGCAGGTATTATAGTATTACTTCGTGGGGAGTATATAGTGGGCTGGAAATAATGTGAATAAAATTATTTTATCGCAAAGAAGTCTGTACTTAACTGATTTTCTAGGACCATAATAATTAAAAATTACCAAAATGATCGATAATTTAGTAATTTCTTCGGCATTATTTGAATGTCGTTGTATGTTTGTTTTTAAATCTTATTTTTCACCGTTTGAGAGCACTAGCATTGTGTACTTACCTACATAAACTCTTCCGTACAGAAAAATCCATAGGCACACAACAGGATTCAAACCCACGAGACGTTAGGATCGGAAGGCGAAGTTATTACCACTAGGTCGTCAGTACCACCAATATTTAATTATTCAATAAAATACATAATAATAATATTAATGTAAACGTTTGGTTTTGAATGTAAAGTTATTTTAATGTTCCTTTGCAAGCTTGTAAGCAACCTAAAACATTTACGAACTATTGTAAGCTGTCACCTGTTGGCATTGTAAATAGTGTCTCCAGAGATTCAAGCAGACAATTTGAACAAACATGCAATGTAGGTATCTGCCGACAATGTAATATTTGTAATGTTAAAGGTACAGTAGGCTACAGAAAAATTACTGCAGATCCATTTCGTGTTAAAGCTTTATTTTTGTAGTTTTGCTTTTTTCACCTATAATGCTGGCTATTGCATCGTAATCTTAAATTAATTAGTGTTGAATCCCCGAAAATTTGTTAATCTCAAAATTGCATTTATGGCACTAAAAATAATGTCTAAACACTCAGAAAAACGTTTAGTCTAAACGAATTTCCATCCGATTTTTTTTGACATTATTTTAATTAAATCATGGAATTACTATGAACTTGTATAATTAAAAAGTGTTAGTAATTTGAATAAATACCAAAGTACACGAACCTTGTACATATAATCACTCTATAGATCCAATTGACGTTGTTAGAAGAATTAAGCAAAATTTTTGTAAAATTGAATTTACATCTTATCGTACCTACTTATTTCTTAGTTAAAATATTTAGAAAATAACTCTCTTCCTTACCTATACAGGGTGTCCCATAAGTCAACGTCCAGCCGAAAACGGGTGATGCGCCAAGTCATGACAGTTATCAGAAAAATATAAAAAAAAATATTTGTTGTGTAACGTTTGAGTTATGAGTATTTAAAAAAAAACAGAAAAAACTGACACCCTGTGATGATCTTTTAAGTCCTGTGACTACAAATATTAACTTTTCATGCAACTTTTTTCTGCAACGTAAGCATGAATAACCCTCTTGTAAATTACAATTCAAAATTAAGCCATAACTGCCTCAGTTTTTAATAAAATCGTGGAGTTTTGGCCAACGTTTCATTTCAGATAATTACATCACCCAACTTTAACCGTCTGTACCGCAAAAAAAATGTACCACACTATCATGGCATGTAACTTTAAAAATTGGCGCATTTATCCAGGATTCCAAAATGGTATAATACTTGCTAGAGTACTCCTTAGTTTTGGAAATAAAAAATCTTTTTTCAACTAAACCGGATTTCCAATCAATTTTATTTCGATAGATAAAATATTTGTACCCTTTAAATGATGGACTTAAAATGCCTACGCTGTGTTTTTAAGTGACTCACAATTCACAGGTACAAGTAAATACCATTTTGATAATTCAAGCAAACAGATGGATCCACCATCTTGTCGAAAGAGTAATAACCATGGGTTTTCAAGTAATTTGTTAGTTTTAGGTAAAAGTTTGAAATAAAATTCAATCATATGACTACTTCAATCGTGATTATAATCTAAAGTTTGCCTTCGCCCGTCGCTGGTCTTATTACATGGTTTTTGACGTGATAACGTCTTATAATTCGATGGAGCCGGCTGCTCGTACGAAAAACCGACTCATGCGGCGTTACCTCGCTCTGAGGCGTTCCATTTAATACTTGAAGTGCTAGTGAGAGCGCGGAACGAGCGACAAAGAGGCACAATCGGCCTCCGCGTTCGGCAGCGTTCGACATCGGTCTATGATTGAATTTTATTTCAAACTTACACCTAAAACTAACAAATTACTTGAAAACCCATGGTTATTACTCTTTCGACAAGATGGTGGATCCATCTGTTTGCTTGAATTATCAAAATGGTATTTACTTGTACCTGTGAATTGTGAGTCACTTAAAAACACAGCGTAGGCATTTTAAGTCCATCATTTAAAGGGTACAAATATTTTATCTATCGAAATAAAATTGATTGGAAATCCGGTTTAGTTGAAAAAAGATTTTTTATTTCCAAAACTAAGGAGTACTCTAGCAAGTATTATACCATTTTGGAATCCTGGATAAATGCGCCAATTTTTAAAGTTACATGCCATGATAGTGTGGTACATTTTTTTTGCGGTACAGACGGTTAAAGTTTGGTGATGTCATTATCTGAAATGAAACGTTGGCCAAAAATCCACGATTTCATTAAAAACTGAGGCAGTTATGGCTTAATTTTCAATTGTAATTTACAGAAGGGTTATTCATGCTTACGTTGCAGAAAAAAGTTTCATGAAAAGTTAATATTTGTAGTCACAGGATTTAAAAGATCATCACAGGGTGTCAGTTTTTCCTGTTTTTTTAAAATATGCATAACTCGAAAGTTACTTAGCAAATATTTTTTTTATATTTTTTTGATAATTGTCATGACTTGGCGTATCACCCGTTTTCGGCTGGACGTTGACTTATGGGACACCCTGTATATTTTTGTGCACTACCCGCTAAGAACGTCAAAATTACACGAAGGTTAACTGGAAGAGAATGTTCTCTAGCATTAAGTTTGCAATTTTTGTTTTAGTGCAATAAACAACTTTCTGACTTATTTCTTAGTTCAAATATTTAGAAAGCAGCTCTCTTCCTTACCTATATATTTTTAAGTTTGAAAATTTGTTTCAGTACAATAAAGAATTTTCTCTCTAGCTATCTAATTTTTGAAGCTGTCTGTACTAGTACCGAAACATTCGTAAAGTATGGTACTTTGTGTTCGTTGACATTATACGTAGTGTCGATGTCGTGTCAGCTGAGTCTGACATTTTGCTTCCCGCGACTGTAGTAATTGTTCGATATTTGCAGTTTGTTTTATGTGTTTGCACTCACTTATTACCAAAAAGAGCTTGTTGTTTCTTGATTTTGACCTATGAACGTGTTTATGAGTACAATTACATAATTTCAAATTAAAATGACTAGGTATTGTTTTTTTCCATTATCTATGTAGTGGTTCCATACCTACATTATACATTATACGTGGTTACCTACATTATACATACATTATGATCGTTTTTGTGACACCATTAGTTCTTTTTTCGTACCGACGAACCACGACGGCCTAAAGGCCCGCGCACACCTAGTTCGCTGGTGGTAGCGATCAGTGAAACCAAGGAATATAATACTCTCTACGAGAGAGTGAAACGCTGTCAAATATCGCTGTCAGATTTGAGATTTGACAGCGATATTTGACAGCGTTCCACTGATCGCTACCGCCAGCAAACTAGGTGTGCGCATGCCTTGAGAGAACCGTCTCTTATATAATATTATGTATGTATGTACCAAACTCCTTTAAGGGGGTACGATTTCCATACAAACTTAATTTACACAACTGTGGCCGAATAAAGTATTAATGTACACTGAAATTGCTGTAATAGGCTTTTACAGTGGTCCTTAATACCGGCCAGTTATACAGGGTTATTCATTATTAGCTGCAAATACTCAGGAATTAGGTTCAACAAGTAAAATAAAAAATATTTATGAAATGATTTTTTTTAAATTTTGATTTAAGTTTTTGTATCAAAATTTTATTTTTATTAATTTCTTTACGGCTATTGCATAATGATTGCCATGGAGAACAGGACGATGACCCACCCGGCGGTGACTGAACGCAGAGTGTCGCTCACGGCGCGCGGGCGCAGATCAAAGGTCAAAATAGGTCAGGCGCCAATGATTCCTTTATCGATTTTCTCGGGATTTTCATAACAAAACTTAAAAAAAATCATTTCATAAATATTTTTTATTTTATTTGTTGAACCTAATTCCTGAGTATTTGCAGTTAATAATGAATAACCCTGTATAAAGTTGGAGTGTCAGCCGTTGGTCGTGGCAGTCGGGGCTTCAGAAAAAAAACTAACAGACTTTTACGTCTATTTTGAAACAGTGATGTACAAAATTGACTCTATGCTAAAAGCTAGTACCCGTTAGAAAAAATGACGAAAAAATTACTTTTTTGGTTTTTTATTAATATTTCTGTTATCCTACAGTTTTTTCCAACTTTATATAACTGGCCGGCAATAAAGACCACTGTAAAATTTTATTACAGCTATTTCAGTGTACATTTATACTTTGTTTGCCCATAGTTGTGTAAATTCAGTTTGTATCGGAATCGAACAACCTTAAACAAGAACCTTGTTAAAAAAAAAGTAAAACGGTTGGAACGACTTGAAATTAAAAATTGTCTATTGAAACCATTTTATATACACAAAACAATATTCACACATTTATTAAACTTTTGAATGTTTACTTCCTCATTCATAATGCCTGACTGTTTTTAGCAGCTCGCTAAAAGTCTCTTGTCACTGTCACTTTCATGTCAATAAATAGAGATGGCTACAGACGTATCTGTCTGCTAAGCTAAATTACTGCTATAAAATCATTATGTAAGCAACGAAAAAAGATTTTTAAAACCTAGCGTGGTTTTTGATGCCACTAAATGAAAAATGAAAAAAAATGAAAAATACTTTATTTACAGCTTATTACACGTCTGTCTTAAACTAGGTACTTAGAAAATAATATGACATTATGTACTACAAACAAAAATCAAGTGCATGTTACCTACTATCCCTCGACTTGGGTGTCTGCCTATACATATGTATAGTGCCTACCAATTAATTGCATCTACTGCCTACTAGGTATTATAGTTACTTATAGGCATATACATTTCATTGTTACCTACTATGTAACTGCCGCAAAAATACATTTAAATTCATTTCAACGAAAATATGAAAAGGTTACAACACACAAAACAAACATTATTCCCAGCCACTTTTGTGTTCGATTTATTTAGTTAGTGCATTTGTTTGCACAACGAGTATGTTTTGTTCTTGTTTCTGACGGCGCGCAGCTGGGCATCGGCAGATGTGAGGACCACTTGAGACTCCTTCAAGTCAAGCACCTCGTGAACTGAACCCAATTTCAAGGCTCCGATAATATTTAATTGAAAACGTTGCGTTTATCTTGATCTTCTGTTGAAAGATTCGAATATCCTCTGTTTATGAGGCTTATGATGGGATTTTGTTTGCATATACATACACCGACTTCATGGCTAAAGTGCGGAACCGATTTTGGAATAGAAATCCAAATTCATGTGCCTGAAATTCCACTGGTACCCATACACTTCAATTTGAAACAACAGCATCATTGTTGACATCAGAAATAGATTGGTAGATTGCATAGCCTATCTAATCTAACCTGAAGTACCATAGTTTCAGATCAAACTAAGCTCGCATCAGCCCTGGGTCATGAAATTTCACGAGGCAGTAATTACCGGCTCATCTGCGACGAACGCTAGGTGATCCAGAAGGCAGACAGCTGTGACACCATTACAAGGGTCATTGCCCTTATACCTACCGCTAGCTTTGAAAGGCCCCTGCTCGGTTGGCAATAGCTCTGCATTCTGTGATGTAGGTTGTGGGTTCGCAAAAACATAAATTTGTTTTTGCGAACCCACTTCTTTTCTTTCTTCGTTCCTATGTAATATTCGGTATAAATGTAATTACTTATTTATATAAAGTTTAGTATAATCGTATTTTATTGATTTTATATTGTTTACTACACTTAAGCGTATAAGTTTACCGCAGCCCCGTACCATGGAGAACGTTGCGGGTTCAAATTCCACTCGACTTTTAACTTTTGGGACATTACAAAATTCTTTGTTTTATAATCACATCACTTGTCTTGTCGTTTCTCATCGGGAGTTCGATACTGTGGGGTGCTAAAGTGTATTCAATATGTAGTGTTCGGTGTGTGTAGTGTACAAGAAGTATAAAGTTTTTTCTAATCAGTTCAGTAATTCTCCTGAGAATGTAGATATTAGGCATCTGTTCCGTTGGCTTTTGTTTCATAGATGTTATCTTCCAATACCATGTTTTGTAATTTCAATTCAGCTTGAAAAACAAAGCATTGGCCGTAATCCAAAGCTTCTTTTTCATCTGCAGAAGTTGAAGCACCTATTCAGATTGACAAATAGGCCGTTTGCATATACAAAGAGGCGTGCAATAGATAAGCAGTCACACGATTTATTATTCCAAGCAAGTCTGTTTTCAATTTCCACTTATGTAGGGCAGGGCTATTATGTCACAGTATCCATTTCACCCACAATAAAAGAGAGGGCATTATGACCATCTGTTATGGTAAAATAACTGACGAAAACAGAATCGTCTCCCACTTTTTTTTCTTCTCGAAATCAGTTGATTAAATTCATGGGGTTATGTTTTTGTAATCCTGTTTGTTGAGGATAAGGCCCAATAATGATTGTTTTGCAGTTCAAAGTGTTAGAGATTATCTAAATAAAAACATAAGTAAATTCAGTTACATAAATACAGACTAACTTTGAAGATTTATTTACGCGTAAAGTGCTTCATCGAGCTTCTTTATTATTTAAACTCAGTTTAATACCCTCTGATTAAACAAGCTCCGGGTCGTTTCCGGAAAATTTTCAAAATGAATCCGGATGCACGGCGGACCGCGAAGGGGGTTGCCATGGCAACCGGCGAATTTTAACGTAACGTGGGAGCCAAAGAGGAAAATTTTAAACAGAGTGTGTCTGCATTCGTTGCGAGTACTGCCACTGGGAGTGACCACGTATCGTGCAACGTGCTTCTGTTTATGTGAAAAGCATTGCAAGCTTAGTGAAAAACTGTGCTGTAGGGGAGGGGGGCCTAAGGTGGGCACCGGGCCTAAAGCAGGCACCCTTCATTAAAGCTCAAATTTCTAAACCTAATTCGGCGCGACTGCATGGCAACATGCCCCCCCGCCATGCCCCTTCCGCGGCAGTCACCCAGTCTGCCAGCACCCGACGAGCACACGCGTTGCGTCGCGGAAAAATAAAACAGTGCTTTTTGAAAAAAATATCACGGTAAGTTGATTGTGTTTTCATTATCTGTGTGTCAGTTGTCTTAATATCAGAATGTAGGTATTGTTTTGTATGTATCTGGAAGTATTTTGGTTATTTTTTCTCGTCTCTTTCTAATTCGTTAGAGGTTAGAATTTGGTTATAAGAAAAAATCATTGAAAAGGGCAAAGTGAACCGGGCATAGTGGGCATGCCCATTGCTCTTTGCTCCGCTCTGAATCGAAAAGGTTTATCAGGCATTTGTATTTTTTGTTGTAGATGGTAAACAAGTTTATAAGAAAAACTTCACAAGCGGCTTGGGATGAGACGTCAAAGAGCCCATAAAGACGTCAAAAAACTGAAAAAATATGGTATTCCAAGGTCTACACTCCAAAGACACCTTCAATCAGGATCTGCCAAAAAGAAACTAGGACGGCACACTACAGTCTTCACCCCTGAGCAAGAAGAATTAAGAGTATTTACCGAATTAAAAAGTTCCTGCCTTAAATTTTATGAAAAACGTTACCAAATTATTAAATAAATATAGATTAGACGAAAATCAGACAAATGCTGATTTTCGACACGTTTATAAATAAACGATGAATAGAACATATTATTACCCTCTTTTATTTTTAGCTTTGTTTAAGATTATAATAGAAAATACTAGATATATTTTCATGCTTTATGCAAACACTATTTACATGCCCGTTTTGCCCAAAGCATGTGCCCACTTTAGGCTTACTGTTTGGGCAAAGTGGTCATCAGTAAGGGGTTCGTTTTAACTGTACTCGCATTTTCATTTTAAGAGTTTTTTACAATTTGACCAAGCAATATTAAAGCGTATAAAATACAGCTCAAGCTACAATAAAATATTAACAGTAAATCTTTTTTTAACGTTGTATAACTTTAATTTTTACTAAAGGTGCCTGCTTTAGGCCCCCCTCCCCTACATATTGCAAGCTAAAACTAACTTGGCACTATTTTGGCACAAGTTTTCCATGATGAAACTTCCAACTTGACCTCAGATAAATTTCGTAATTACATAAATTTATTTTGTATTTGTATATTTGTATTTACGAATGTGAATACAAATATACAAATACAAAATAAATTTATTGTCATTCATAAACAAGGTGAAAAACTGTGTTTCAGGAACCAGCTAAATTCCTTTTTCGCACGTAGAAACAAATTAAACATACGCCTATCTCCCATTTATTGTAATGCCATAATGTACGAATAGGAACCCAGTGTGATTTCTACCATGTTAGGACCATAAATGTTAGGTATGGATTAAATTGTGAAAGTAATACCTAAGTTATTTTTCATATTTATAATGGTCTCATAACAAGTCATTTAGCTTAGCAGACCTATACCTACGTTTTATGCCATCTCTATTTGTTGACATGAAAGGCACAGTGACAAGAGACATTTAGCGAGCCGCTAAAAAGTGTCCGGCATTGTGAATAAAACTGACCGTGACTCCCTCATTCATAATCATTATTGTCACTGTCATTTTCATGTCAACAGACTTGTAGGTCTGTAGAAGGTATATCTTCACTTGAAACTGGCAAAATAGTTTCAAAATGGACAGATGTCATTAATTAAAAAGAATAAGCAAACATATTAATGCTATAGGACCAATAAGAATGCCCTTTTTTGATTCAATGTCAGAAGTATGGGATGGTAACTAAATGGAAATATACGTCTCTATAAGCAAAACACAACACTCTCTCGCTGAATGTGTAATAATATGTGTATGCAGTTCACGTGGGGTCAGAAGGGTTAAAATTATGAGCCTTTGTTTTGAATTTTGTTTTCCCTCATCCGACTCGCCTCGAGCAGAGTCCATTTGGAGAGCGTTGGACAAATTGCGGACATCCTTGCTTTGTCCCAACTCGTTACCTCAACGAGCCTGGCTTGAATCTCAATTTGAGTGCTAGTAATCAGAGGATAAACGAGTGGATAGTAAAATGGCTGTGGATAAACATGGCATTAAATGAACATTTTAGATCTAGCACACAAAAACATTGAATGATATTTTTATAAGCGGTGCGTTTTTTATTGGTTATAAACTTCTTTTTTGCGTAACTTTTATAATAGTAAGGTGTTTTAATATTATTGTTTAGAGACCAGTTTTGTGTAACTTTAACCGTATCAAGTGTTAGCAAGTCTTATATTTTGATCTGAGTAGAACTATTTCTCAAGAATATTTTTTGACAATTGTTGAATAATTGTGTAACCCAGAATAATAACGGTCGTGGAGTTCTCTTGTTTACAAATGTGGCTATTGAACAGACATGTCTTTCAATGTCAAAACACTTGATCCCAAACCTTGTATCCCATCCAAAAGAGATTAACGGGAATTCGCAAGTGCTCTCGACTGCACCTAGCGTCGTCGTCGTGCTTTCGATCGGTTAATTCAAGAACCACTCACTGAAGGAGGGGACTTCAACGGCTGACAATTTATTTTAAGCTTAGTCAAGATCAGTGTTTCGTAAACTGTTGCCTTGTAATAATACTAGCTTGAAAAGTTTCAGTGGAATCCATTGAAAAAAACCTAAAGAATTTGAGTTACTGGTTTGTTTTGGTTTGTTTTCAAAACTACAAGTTTTTTATAAAAAAGTGAGGTATCCGGAAAAATGGTTTAGAATCACTGGTTTTTGCACAGTTTATTTTATGATTGGCAAGTTAAATAGCAAAATGTTTCAATTAGAAATAGAAGCTGGCAACTAAAACAGCGAAACTGTTTAGAACTCCATGGGTTGAACGTACAAATCTGTCGGAAATAATCAGGTAAGTTTCATAAAATGCATGCTACCTCCAGAAGTCTTTCCCCTCAGCTATAACATGAATAGGTTCACACAAAAAATGTAAACAAGTTCCTTCAGGGTAGGCAACGCAACGGCAGCACCCCTGGTGTTGTTGGTGTCTATGGGCGACGGTGACCACTTACCATCAGGTGGGCCGTAAGCTCGTTTGTCTATCATTTGCATTAAAAAAAAAAAGCGTAAACTAATAAAGATGACAAGCTGGCGTCTATGTAAGCTGTGAAGCTTTTTGTACTTCGGACAAGGTGAGACATCGGTTATTGAATTTGAATAGGCGAGAAGATTCGCAGTGCACTGGAGATATTTATGTAGCGTCAGGTGCTCGAACTATAGGTACCCAGAGATTTGTTTAAGTGTTTTCCTGACTGAAGTTACTGGACAGCAACATGACTCATCATCATAACCATCGAATAAATAATCAAAAATTACAGCTATTTTTGAAGAACGAATAGGTTGGAAGCAGATTTCAACATATTTCGCCAGTAGAGCCACTGAAGTTTTAGTAGTAATCAAAAATATCCTCCTAACGTTTGTTTTATTAGGTTTCCTGTTTTCATGTCCTTTCTAAATACTTATATAATAATATAGTATCGGCTACCCACTGCAGTCTAGCACTACAATACTGAAAAGGTATGAAAACGGAACTGCAGTACTCCAAGAAAAAACATATGAAATATCTACTTACTCCCAAGTTGCAACTAAAAGTAGAGGAACTATAAAAGAAATACTCAGAATAAATGCGCAGTTACATTGTTTTATCAGTGTACAAGTGACTACCGAGTTTTACCGTTTTAAAAACAAAACGGAAAAGTTTTAAATAGGAAAAGTGAGCGCCCGTGGCAGATAGTGAAAAAAGAAAGAAGCAATTTAAACTTCCCTCGGTAGGTGAGTTCACCTTTTATAAGTTTGCTTTAAAGTAGATAGCATGATGGTGTAACTTTTAGATTTTCGGTTCTGGTGGAGGTATTCAACTTATTTTTAACTTTTCCTTATTGGAAAACGAGATGATGCACCTCTAAATTGTTGTTTTTGAAAAGTAATACCTAGGTACATTTGTAGGCAATCAATATTCGGCTTCTCGGCTTGGTAGAGCGCTATCTCTTTCTGGCGCACACTACGCCCTATGAAGCCGAAATTAGCCGATGTGCATTATTTGTTGCCTACAACCATCCTACTTTTCCAAAACATACGCGCATCGGCATGTACGCATCAAACATGTAACACAACCAAGTCTTTAGTTAGACCATGCATGGGTAATATGCATATGGGTATGCATGAAAATAATAATAATGAAAGGTATTTTTCTGTGCCACACAGATTGACATTATTATTATGATTTCATTGTTCTGTCTCCATCTGTAACTGCTTAAAAATTTCCATTGCTTATATAATGAACAGCAGGAACCGTGATCAACTTTTTCAACCAAAACCCAACTTGCCAATCGCCCAATGCGGTTTGATGTCGTACAAAGCAAAAATCTCAAGAATTGAATTTTTTTATTACTAAATTAGTGTACTACATCTATGCGGTACCCTAATTAATATTACAATCTAGCCTAGTAGGCTAATGAGTAATTTTGATTTAGCTTAGTTTTATAAAATAAGTATAAGCTACTAAGAATGTGTCCATTGGCACTTTTCTTACTGCCTCTAATTAATTAAGGTGACACTTTGTTTATGTGTTCATTAAAGTAGCACTATATCACTACACAATATTAAATTTATCACTACACTAACTCAAAAGGTTTGGTCCTTTTGAGTCTTCTTGGTCTGTACTGTCATGAATTGAATGATATATGCAGTTCGTAGCCCGGTTATATGGAAAAAATTCTTCTACGTAGCTGGTTACGAAACTCGGTTACGTACAAGCACTAACGGCAAATCTTCGTGTTTTGTGGACGTAATCATAGTTCGCTTCCATGTTTTCTCTCATAACAATGCTTTCCGGAGTCCAATACCTCATGTTTCTAAAACAAAAGTCCAATAAGCGTGTGGCAGACAATGCTGCATTTTAATTTTGTACACAATGGATCTTAATAGGTTCGTAGATGAAACGGGAACCCCTCGCTTTGTTCCTTGCTACACTAAACAATACCTGAGCGGTGAACTTGCATTATCACAAACCTAATGGGTTTGTCTGTCTGTGCTGAGGCACGGTATTCAGGCGCAGTAGTTTCACTCGTGTTGTGTGGTAGGACTTTTAATGCTAACTGAATATAGGAATGCATTAATTTAAAATCATAAATTTGATAGAATGAGAGTCTCGAAGGCCATTGCGAATTTTGACACCAACAGAGCGAATCCTAACCAAAAATATATAGGTAAGCAGCGGTGAAATTCAGTAAATTCACCAGCACTCATGTGCCAGTGCACGTGAGGTTGAATTTCTGTAAGCAGTGCATCGTAGGGCACGTTCCTGACATGCGTGGCCTACGAGGCAATGCTATGTTGTAGGTGATGATTACCACTAAAAACCAGGTGTACCTTGTTCTTCTAGATTCAGAATGATCATAATTGTATGATCATTCTGGAAGATGTTTTATTTTGGAGGGCACAAAACCTGCATATGGCTCACAAAAATTACACTTCCATTTCAAAATCTTTCAGAAAACTTTTAAAACAGAAGTTGGTGTCGAAAGTTTAAAACTTACCTTTAGCAAAACGCCAATATGCCATCCTTCTGAAAGTTTATACTGAAGTCACAATTCCGTTCTGATATTGAGTAATTTTTTACTGTCTCGTGATCCACTTACACAAATGCTGTCAGAATATGAGCTTAGTTACTGATGAAACCAGCATCAGTGCCGAATACCAAAATTAAAAGCTCACCGTATGGTGTGCCGTGACAAACGCTCATGTTTTCCCACGATAAGGAGGGTGTCTGCTATAGTGATTACACTTATCTGCATTGTAATGGTACTGTTGATTACTCGACAGCTGAGAAGAGGTAACGGGTTCGATATCCGCATGAGACAATTATAGTACTAAAATTCTAGCGTTGTCCTTCAATCAATCGTTTGATGTAATGTGGCCTTGAAAATGGCTCTTGATTGATGTTTCATGAGCTTGTCACCAATAACAAGCAGCAAAAAGCTGAGTCAGGGCCTATTTGACATAATCTTTCTAACCATTCAGCACAGGACGGGACTGGTTGCGCCCAGTTCTGTTTGTATGATGATTACCTTCATAGGTAGCCTGCCTGCCTTCAGTTGTCCGTTCTGTGTGTTTTATTGTATTTGTCTTACGTATACCTACTTATGTCAAATAAATATATTTTCTTTCTTTCTTTCTTTCAATAAGTGACAGATTCATGACCGACAGCCAAAAGCTTGACCTCGCTGAACATTGCTTTCTGAGTTGTTAGTAGCTCTGCCTTCTGCGCCGTAGGTCATGTGTTTGATCCCGACCGAGAACAAATATTTGCGTGGTGAACACAGATGTTCTTTGTCTGGGTGCTATATTTTATTCTAAATATGTATTTATATAAAAATGTAGAGTATGAGTATTATATCAGCTATCTGGCTCCCATAGTAAAAGCTTTGCTTAATTTGGGGCTAGATAGTGTTTTGTGGATTGTCTACAATATTATTTATTATTGCTTGAAGAACGATCGAGAAAACTAAGCTGCCATAAGCGGTTGACGATGAAAATACTAGTGAGCATTTTGTTTTAGTTTACTCGATATGTTTTCTTCCACTGTTTCCATCAACTTTAAAATTAGGCAATACCAATAATTTGAATGCGCCTTTTCTAGAAAGTGTTTGTTTTTCTGGCGATAACTTAACTCAAATGGGCCAAGATAAATCACTCCACCTTTATCGGGGTTATCGTTATCGCTAAGCACACTGATTATGCTCTAACTTTCACACAACTATTACGCAAACGACGGACTTTTCGTATTGTTAATGTTATTTGGACAAACACTTTACTTAGTAAGTAACTATAGTTGAGTTGAGTCATGAGGTTTACGCCTTAGGATGTCTGCATAAGGGCATGCACTTTGATAGGAAATCTTAAAGATTTATTTTTTCATTTAGCTTTTTGTGATGGCGAAGAGTGAAGCACTGTCAAATATGACAGCGTTTGACTGTTCACCACCGTAGAACGCTAAGATGTGCGCAAGGCTAAGCAAATACATATTGACCTATCAGCACTGATGGTGATGAGTATGACAAGAAAACCAGCCTTATAACCTCGTGTCAAATAAGCAGCTATTTCGAAAACCGCTCAATATTTGCGTTGCGCGAGGGAATTGCCCTCAAATTGACTGCGGTAGCTTAATATTGTTTGCGCTTAATGAATTGGATGCTCATTGCGCATTGGTGAATAAATTATCGTCCAACAGGGATTATTGATTTGCTGCTGTTGCTAGGCTTTATGTTTACCTATGCTCCCGCATTATAGCCAAGAGCTTTAATCTAAAAATATTCTCCAATCCTCTTGCTCAATAAAGACCGTCATTGTGGCGTTCTGGCACGCCACAGTGACAGTATTTTTGAGCAAGAGCGCACGATGAAAAATAAGATGAAATAAAAAAATAACACTGACGCGAAATCTTTAAAATTTTTACAACTGTACACGAAGTATTTCAGAGTGTAACATACGGCGCAAAATACCGAATAAACTCGGTTTCTATTTACGCTCGGGAGTAAAGCTACCTCATAATTATAATAGGTCATTTCAGCCCCTTGAAATATCAAATAATATATTTGTGACGTTTTTGGAGTTTGTAGCCTCGTACGCAGGACCGGTAGTCTCGACAAAGTCAATGATCATGATCACGTCGCTAAGCAACTTCAAGCCAAAAATGATAATTATCGACGAGTTAACGATCGCTAACTATATCGAGACTAAGCTGGGAGCAAATATCAAAACTCAGCCTATATAAAATAATATCTGAAAAATATCTATAGTATGCTTGACCATTTACTAAAATATTACCGCTTCAAAAATAGTTCCCAAGTGGGTACACTCGGCTCCATAAAGCTGTCCGTGCGTCATCGAGGGCGGGTTCGTACGAGTTATGGCGTCAGTGAGCCTCACGAGTGCACATCTCAATGTTTCTTTTTAATTAGGCGTAGCAGACGACGGAAGTGCGAGGGTGTGATGGTGATTCATGATTCGCAAACCACACGTCAACGCATACTTATTTTTATCTCTTGGCTTCAGATGGCTTACAATTTGCAATGCAAAAGTTTTAGGCAAGTGCGTTTTAAAGGTTAGCGCTCACTAAACCTATTATTTTTATTAATTTAGGAATTACATCAGTCGTTCATTATAATCAAGTCTGTAACGGATATCGAAACTTTTGACAAGAATATTATAAATTAAATTATAAATGTAGCCGATGACATTTTATATGAGGCAATAAACAATAATTTATGATTATACATTTTGGTTTTAAATGGTTTTCTCAAAATATGCAGCAATGTGGTTTTTGTTTAATACCAATTTTAAATATGAAAATGACGCTTACTACTTTTTTTAAGTCCCTAATTGGCAGTTAGTTAATTAAAATTTCTTACGTTAATTCATTTAAGAGCAGTTTTATGATGTTAAAATATAAACGACTACACCCGCTGTTTAATATTCAATAATCGAATTATGATTACTTAGTTAGGTAATCGGTAGTTACTAATAAATCTTCTTACTTCAGTTTAACCCACCGATAATGCTTATCGAAAGTTTAACCGTTGACAATCATGTCAAAATTCGAATTCAACTGAATTGTTATCTCGTTCATAAATATCATTTGGTAGGTTAAAATAGTAACTACTAAATTGCCCATTCAAAAAGCACAAAGCCCACCCTGACTTCCGATTTTATCTGAGTTGAACTTAGGATACGATACGAGTAGGTTACATTTCAATAAGAGCGTGCATACTGATATCAGTTACTGAGTCAGGCTTTGTTTGTCTAGAACTCTCGTAGGGTTTCAGAATAAGAGTTTTGGTTTCGCATTTATGAACAAATTAAAAAAAAAAGTAGAGTGTCGGTAAAGTTGAAATCCAAAGTGTACCATACCATAAACCTATACCAACGTTTACCTTTATTTCAGATTTGGACTACTTTTTAGAATAATTGTACTTTCTTAGGCTGGAAATTTTTAGTTGTAGGTAAATATAAAAAAATCCTTCTTTACATAACCATAGATAGAGAAAATAACACATTATACACCGCATGACAATTGTATTGTACCTACTGAGCGTCCTTACGTAAGTAGGTACCTATACCTACTATCGCTCCATACCCAATAGCTCAGTAAATAAATAATGTTTAATAGACTACGGTAAGCACATTAAAAACAAGGGGTTTACTGAAGAAAAGAACTGACCTGAGCGCCTGACCTGCGGTATAATCTCGGCTTAAATAATAAATCACCCTGTGCTTCCTCAATTACTTTCCTTATCGAGGTTAAAAAACAGGCTATCAGTCTCTATGATATTATAAATCACTGGCTACTATTTTTTAGTATCCATTAAAAGAAAGATAAAATGGAGTTAATTTATGACTGAGTATCTAAAATAATAAGTTGGATCGAAATACCTATATTGTGTTTTTGTAATAATTAGATGATTTTCTAGATTAAAATAGATTACTCGTCGAATCAAACCACGTCGCGTAAGAATTTAAAGTTATTGGCATATACGTACCATGTTTATAACTTTTTATATAGGTTATATGCATAGGATAGTCGAACTCATGAAAAATCCGAAATAATCCTCCGAATTTCTCCGAAAAATTGTAAAGAGTAAGAAAAAAATTACGTTGAATCTATAGTTCAATGCGCTAAAAATCTATAGGGCTGAGATGATGACGATTATGGTAAAGATAGTATAACTACTCTAGAAAATAACATGATTTATGTCTAATGTTTTGACAAAGTTACAGGTCTCCAAAGGCTGACTTGGCTCGTACATCAAACTCAGGTTATCTTCAAGTTAGATAGTTCATAATAACTTTGACATACCGGAGCAGTTGCGTGACAACCCTGAGTATAACCCAGACAATTTACGAGGTAGATACTAATTGTTTATAGCTCCTTAACTCCGAAGACAAACTAGACTTGGTAATGTTGCCACATATTTCCTTTAAAGACACCATCATTTTGTAGTATAGCGGAAACATGGGAAATAATAAGTAAGTTTTAGGGTTAAACAATTTTAATTTCGAAAGCGTGAATCAAGTGCACGAAAAAAGCGTCTTTGAGGCGCACTTAAAATCCTTTCGCCACACTGCACTGGTTCAAAAGAACTACTAACCCAAGGATAAAAAGAAGAAGGATGCTGAAGTTTTATCATTTATCACCATCCATTATTATATCGAATTATAACAAAGAATTAGTATTATTATTTTTGTTAATTGTTATTATAGGGGTCATTATGGTCAAATTTATACTAAAAGTAGGCTGTGCTAAACATCAAAAACAAATGAAGGCTAGCTCTTCTTCTTGTTCGCACTTTTCCTAAAAGGAGGTCTACCTTGCGTGCTACCCTTCACTTCCTCTGGACCCAGCATTAGAAAACACGGGCGTATTTTTACCTCGTGCGGGTTTCTCGCGAGTAATTGGATTTAGATTGGCCCGTATTAGAAACTTTCGTGTTGTATTTGTTTTCATGGTAAATTACTTTTTGATGGGACTTATCAAAATCGAATTTGGTAACTCTTGATACGGGGAAATGCGTTAGGGGAAATAGTATCACACTTTTCCCCTAAAAGTTTTCCACAACTTGTTTACTAACACCAAAAAAGTTGGTTGATAATCGTAGAAAGGTTTTTATTTTTGCCTGGAATTTCTCCTTATAAGTTTTGCTGTATTCGTTGATATCTTTGTACCAATTCTTTAGACCAATTCTTGCCACGTATACCATTGTAAAAATACAAACCACTGAAAAACAATCGTTTATAAACATTGATCCAGAATCGAAATTTGCGTGCTAATTTGAAATATCTATGTTTCAGAAACTGTGTGACTGATACATTAATTAACTGTTTCTTTGTGAATACGTAGCTTTTGTTTATATTTTTCTGGGAACACTAAAAGCCTGTGCACATCTAGGCGACGGCAATGGCAGATCGCTTAGATGTGCACAAGGCTTAAGCCCAAATCATAATACGACACTTTTTAGCGGCTCGCTAAAAGTCTCTTGTCACAGTCACATTCATGCGAAAAAATAGAGACAGCAACAGACTTATCGGCCCGCTAAGCTAAATGACTGCTGTAGGATCAAGGTTTACATCTCGTAGGAATAATTCTGCAAAAAGCACAGGCATTCAGAGCCGTTAATCGAAAAAGACCATGTTTCATGAAACTTAGAGCTTAGAAATGAGACAAAACACCGGTAAGGGCTGTGAACGTAAAAAGGGTTACGCAAAGCTTTTTAAGGTTAATGACGGCAATT
Organism: Thera obeliscata; assembly: GCA_947578465.1. Classification (NCBI taxonomy): domain Eukaryota; kingdom Metazoa; phylum Arthropoda; class Insecta; order Lepidoptera; family Geometridae; genus Thera; species Thera obeliscata. Next base: position 8,669,389 of record OX387928.1, on the reverse strand, counting down.
ACTTATTTATATTATACAAACGGATTAGGTTTAATTTATTAGGTAGTATATTTTGGTAATTAGCTTGCAGAGACTTAATTGTGAAAATTACAGGTGTGTTTTGTTTTATTATGTGTCCGAGAAATTTGAAGACTGAAATAGTGGAAAGTGTTTGTCCGCTTGCTTGGCTTGCACCAGACGAATAAAATTAAATGAAGCAGCAAAATGTATTTTTTTTGTACAAAAATAAAAGCCAGCGTAGGTATTTGCTAGCATCAAGCTCTAGTATTATTACTACTTAGGCTAGAAAATAAAATATCATTAAAACAGTAGCGATAAATAAATTTTTGCTATTCATCGCTACTGTTTTAATGCTATTTTATTTTAAAAAAAAGGTCCATGTAAAAGTAGGTATAAAATAAGCATGGTAAAAAATAAAACTTGTAACTATATGCCTAATTTCCCTTTAGAACCCAATTGGGTGTGCTAAGAATGTTACCCCACCTGTATATACTCCTACGTCTATGATTACGTCAGAGAAACACCGTAGTGCCATTTCGATATGGCGAGTATAAAAAAAACAGTGGTAAACTACTCTAAGCAAGCGTAGTGTAGTATGCCTTCCGGCAAGGTGGGGCGACAATCTGCGAAATGAAGCTGGCAACACTGGAGGAGAAGAGCCGAAGACCGGGCTCAGTGGCGCGTCTTGGGAGAGACCTACGTCCAGCAGTGGACTGATATAAGTTGTTGATGATGGTGACTACTTAGTTGCATTGTTTTGTGCAAAATTTTTAATTAAATAAGTTTAGTCCATATTTATAAATTGAGAAACATTACCCCGTTCTAGAGCACTCTGGTAGAAATAACCCGATACTATAATGTTCGTTACTTATGTACTCTATCAGTTTTCAATCTTTCTCAATATACAGAGCGAGGCGCAGCTCCCATTTCGGCTGTCTGGAGTCAGTATGATAAAATAACATTTTATATTTTGAGAGCTCCAAATATTCGAGTCAGACGGTAAGCTCCGGGCGAGTGCATTACCGTAGACCGACCATGTTTTATTTATTCGTCTGGCACAGGCAAACATGCAAAAACCTACATTGAATTCTAAGCTTTAAAGCCACTAATATACAACTGATATTAGTTTCACCTAAGCAAGGTGTATTAAGGTGTTTTAGTCTATTCGTACAGCGGGAAAGTGGTAACATTATCTACGGGCGAATTTCAGTATTTGGCTTTCCGTAGCAGGCTTCCGTAAAAACGAACGGGGTATTTTAATTTGGTTTTGATGAGAAAAATTGGACTACTTTATGTGAAGGTAGACTCATTATTGGTACTTCTGAATAAAAAAGATGATGAACCTTTTCAGTAAAATAGGAGAAGATGGTCTATAAAAATACATTAAGTACCAACATACCTATATTGAGTATGACCAAATGCAAAAACGGCCTTTTCTTCTTTTTATCGTGTAACTTGTTGTTTTAAACCAGTGTGGTAAAAGGGGTTTCAGAGAGGCTTCTTTCATACACTTGGCATGTTTTCGATCTTTCTTTAAGTTCTAGGAGATGCCGTTTCACAACGATGTTTTCCGACATAGTGCATAATACATAATTTTTTCGACAGGAAAACTCGTTGATTGAGGACTGGATTGCAACTTAAAACCTTAGGAGCGGAAGGTCTAGTAACACAAAATTACCAACCTTTAAGATTTATTTATAATCGCTAATCTAAATCATATGCGGACCGCACGGCCTACAGCGCAAAAGACAGAACTGCTACTAAGCTGTGAAGGATATCACTATGAAAATACCAGTTTACTTATTCTACTTACTTTTACGGTGGTAAATAGTTGGCGCATAAAATATATCTCAATTCAATTCCCGTTGGTTTTACATATTGAATTTCCAGTTCATTTTGCATTATGAATGTGGCTTTAATCAATTCACGACTGCATTTTCATATCGCTTCATAAATTAACTGAATTAAGTACTTTTATGATAAAAGCTGGACCTTTTTCCACTCATAAAATATGAAGGAAAGTGAGTTTTATGATAATTTGTGGCATTTTAATGTAATCTTTATACAGAATAAATTAAATTGGTATCCCGATTTGCTGATAATCTGGTTTGCGTATTCATTATTGTAATGAAACGTTAATTAAGTGATGGGTTTTGTGGGTATATTTGATTGGTCGATTATTCATCCGTGAAACCGGCCTTAGATCGCCAGAAGACTAATCGACCAATTAGATATTTGACAGTTGCTTACATTCACATTTTGCAAGCAAAAATTTAACCTAAAAACGTTCGGCCCTTAGATCACTAGTGCTAAATATTACATCATACTTAATGAACACGATTTCCCAAACAAAAGCAAACCTAACTGGATCTGCATCCCCTCTGAACATCAAATGAACACAAATCAATTTTGGCGAATTGTGAGAGCATACAGGGTGTTTAAACTGAGGGTGCAGTAATGGAGACACACGCATTAAACCAGGCCACGTGCTGTGGCAACATTGACACAGGGGGACCGGCTAATTAGTTTAAGCTTGTGGCTGGGGCCCCGGGTCGTCCTTTAGCTGGACAGCCTTCATCCAATTTGCAAGAGCTGGTACTGTCATTTACAAATTGATGTTGTGAGGCAATTTTTAAAAGGCTTAGTTATTTGAAAAGTGTTGTATTTATTGCTGTATTAAAAAGCTGAAACACAAAAATAATAGCCCTTTAGTGCTTCTACGTAACCCAGTTTTTGCAAGTTTAAGTAGAAAATACAGTTTAATAGGGATTTTATCGCTTGAACTCGGGATTTTATCCAGTAGATAAACTGAGGTTCTATTTTTTACCAATGTTTCGATATTTCGCCCTCGAAAAAAAAACTTTCTACCATGACAAGTGAGCACACTATCTATCTAAAAATCTATTTAAAAACTATTTTAAAGGAATGCTAACGAAATGTGTTTTTTACTTCGACTTTTTAATAGTTTTTTAAAAATCAGTCTGTAGTATTAAAAAGGCTTGAACACAAACTCATGTATTTAAGCTAAATATTAGGATGAGATAGTTGAGTCGTTCTCCTCTTTCGCTCTTCAAATGCAATGTGACATTCGAGAAGCCAACTCCTCCACCAGTCACCGTCACTTCCGCTTTCGTGCGCGACAAATCTCGTGCGATGATCCCCTGGAACGAAAAAAGGTTCTAATAAAATATAAAATATGTACAACATTGGAATGTGCTAGCCGTTATACATTAAAACCAATCATATTTTGCTGAAACATGGGATTATTTGGATTACACCTAAGTAGCTGATGAAACAAGCATTGCAGGTCACGCTCGTCAGCAACGTGCCCTGCACTAACATCATCATAGTGGAAAAAAATGGCCTAAAACCTCACTTTTTCAATTAAAATATAGGCTGCATGAGCTTTTTATCTTTGGTAGTATTAGCCTTTGCTAATTTCCATATCGCCTGTTGTGTACGCATTTATTATGACAAGCGATTGCATAAAATAAATCAATTTGCAAAGACTGGAACACCAGCTGACCTAGTATCACTAACATTGCATCACTTATTTTGTTGAAATCAGGTTGTAGCAGTCACTTTCATCAGTATAAATACAGAACACCTAATAGAACCCTTCGGTGCCATAAGGTAGTAACAGGGCTGGAGAACATTTTTAAAACCTTCATTTTGGTATGTGATCTGCTTTTACAATATGCCTAGTCCGAAGATGATGTTTTCTCCGAGCTGCCAGCACCAGCTGTATAAAATTGTAGGTTCGATTAGAATGAGAGTCACGATTTCAAGGTTGTGCTTAACATCATTGTTTTCACTTTTTTTAAATAAGTGCCTTTTGTTTTTAGCGCTCTGTTTGTGACGTGAGCACTTGTCTGAGCTTCCTGGCATGAGGTAAAATTTTGCGCAACACTGCTGTAAAAAGATGTGACAACCAAAAGAAATGAGCGCATATTGAACGAGATTTACGTCCGACGTTGAACTGCTAAAACCTTGATAAGAATAGCTTACGTAGGTTCGAATCAAAAGGTTTGCCTCCCCTGTAAATCCTTACCGCACGCGATGTCATTCCGATAGCTGTTTACGACACGAGAACGATATGGTGCGAGTCGATTTCAGAATACGCACTCCAAGGCAGTAAAAAGCGTGGACGGATTCGTGCGTTTAATGAGATTTCGATGACTGTTCATACCCTTATGATCTCCAATCACGTCATTTTAGATAGATACCTTCACCACCTTCAAATACAATGTTTTGAATTTCTGTGAAAATTTGACATTCTATTCTTGAACTTAATAATTTAACGGAAATGCTGAAGTACAGATAGACGGACATCAACAATATGAGTTCCACTACACATAACAACCTGTATTTTTATATTATAAAGTCATAATCAAGAAAAGAAGACTAGGTACCTATCAATGACGACTGTGTTATTGTAAGATGCATACCAAAATCAGTAAGTATGTATGATATGAACCATCAATAAAACAATAGAGTATACATAAAACATAACAGCCTTCTTCAAGGCCCACGCTATAAAAAAAAGGTTAGTTTTGAATGTGAACTCACCTTGATAATCCGTTGTTTCGAATCCACATAAACATAATCCTTATCTCTCTGGATAAAAGGAAGACTTCGAACTAAAACTTTTTCCGTCGACACTAACAAGTTGTTCACTCTCGATCCCAAAACTAAATCCGTTGCTTGTAGATGTAAACACGTCAGTAATAAACATGCCAAAAATAAAACACACTTCATATTAAGTTTGATAAACACAAATCGCTTAGTAAAACATTTTTTGATGTGCGTGGTTTGATCTTTGGTGACGGACTGAGTTGTTTATAAGGAAAATACTTAAGTTATCTGTGCTAATGGGATTTGACCTTGTGCCAAAGACTTATTTGTACCGACGCTCAAGTATGACTTCATTAGGAAGCTATACAAAATACCTACTTGATATAATTAGGGGTCAACGTCACTACGACACTATAAAAACAAAAACCTATTAAATTTAGCAGAGCTGTTTGGGTATTTTGTATTTTCAGCAAAATTCTACAACTGGCAATCCCATCTACGAGTATCGTAAAAATGATTTTATTCAAACCCTATTCCCATCGGTAGTATAAAGCAAATAGAGTTTTGGGGCTTAAATAGAATGAATTTTGAAATTTCAACCCTGAAAGTGATATGTTATACCAACTAGGTTAGATTGAGGACCATTACAAATAAGTGACAGTAACTGGTGAAAACTGGAATTATTTATGCTGTAAAAGAATATCACAGTTATTTATACTAAAAAGCTGTTAATTATTCTCGAATGGCAACCATAAACTGGAGGACGTAACATTATGGCTCTCATCGATCAATAGATATTAATGTGGAAATCACAGGAAGTATTTGGATAAAGAAAGTAAAGAAAGAAAATCTAAGCTGGAGACTTAAGCCTAACAAAATACAGGCTGCTGATGATTCTAAGTCAGAATACTACACAGACGTGGAGCTGAAGGGGAATAACTCTAAGGCCAAACAATCCACAACACTAATCTAGCAACAAAATAAACCTTTGCATTGTAGCGCACAAACGCGTGGCGAGGTTAATATAAATTACCTTGGCACAGAGACACAGAATAAATGCTAGTTGAGACAGGAAGATTTACAGCGAGCATGCTGATTTCCACGCGGTGCATTCAGAATAATTACTAGGCGGCACACACCTATAGGGATCATCGGTTTGTACATCTTGCGGACTCATCAATCCTAGCAAAAAACAACTTATAAGAATAAGAATGGTTAACAAGATCTTTGGGCAAAACATGCGATTCAAGGTTACCTGAAAACAGTCACAGCACAGTTGTTAAAAGTCACAATTTTTTCAAATATTAACTTTGTTGCAATACAGCTGCTAGCCGCTGTTTGGCTTTTTTTATTAGATCTTTATGCGTTAAAGACTGCTTCTTTCACCACACTTGGTTCGAAAGAATCAGTGACACGATAAGAAGAAGAAAGACTGCTTAATTCACTTTAGCTTCTAAAGGTAGAAAAAAACTGCAGCATATTTAATTCTACCACGTAGCAAAAAAACAAGACTTCTATCAGTATTCAGTTCGGTTGTGTTATTCATTGCCACCATTAGTTTTTTTAAGTAATTGTCCGCTGCAAAATGTTCCACTGTATCCGCTATGGTTGGTCCGCTGCATGTGCATGGCTTGCTAGCGCCATGCTTGTTGGTCGCTTGCAATTCACAATGAACTTCATTCGTATTGGTGCAATTAACTCCGGGTTCACCTGCGTTGATTTTCAATGTTGTTCTGACGCAGCTTGAGCGAAATTACTTGGGCCAATGATTCCATGAATATTATTTGCTAGGGCCATGAAGAATACGATCTTTAAATTTACGAACAAGTTAGCTTCAAAGCCAATACCAACTGTAGTATATCGCCGGCTGAGCCACGTAACATTTGTAAGTAAAACTTCTTAGCTGAAGTATTAATAATTGTTGCTATCTTAAAGTACCTAGAGAGCTATTAGTTATTCAGCTTTATCCAAATGCTAACCCTATTAACCTGCATTCGTCATAACGGATATATTTATCAGTTTCTCCAACAAATGGAATGCAAAATGACTTTGCACTTTCAAACGAACGGTAACTATTGCATTTTCTTTATTTATGCTAAACTCTACAGCCATTACTTATACTCGTCCAAGCACATGAAAACATCATCACAAAAAGAAAAGATTCATCTTTGCTAAGAAAAGTTGAGATAGATAGAGTCGTTTGTATTGTTAGCAGAATTAAGAGCAAAGGGGGAGAAGCAATGGATGCGAAATGGATTAGTCTTTGCGAAGTACCGCGAGCTTTGCGATGCAGACAAGTGCGTAGGATATGTTGTTTATTCTGTGGCAGGATGTTATTTCAAACCGAAGCCACGTCACCGCTTTGATCTTCCTCGCCTTTTTGCTGAGTATGTACTCGTTTAATGTGACGACAAATAACTCAAACAGGAACGCGGGACTCTTTTTGATTTTATCAAAAAGTGCACACGGTGTTCTCGTGTTTTAAATGCGGACTCTTCATTAGTGAGATCACTCACCGCTTTCTCGGTCTGTTTGAAGATCGGGGAGATTTGCATTTCGAGCTGCTTACTTTGGGAGGGAATCCTTTTTGCACTCCAATTACGAACCGCATCGAGAAATTTTGGCATCGCGCAAGCTTGGATTTTTAGAAAACTGGTGACCGTTATTTTACTGGAGACGTGCCTTTTACCGCCACCGTTACTTTGGAAACCGATCTTTTAGGAAATACCAATCCACTTAGCATCTTCACAGAACTTTCTGATGCTAAGTAGACAGAACCCTGTTTGAGCACAATATGCTTTGTCATCAATTTTCCACATCTATGACTTTCCAGTAGTAAATAGCGCGTAAATCAGATCGCAAATAGCGGATGAACCCAGGAATACGCAATTCAATGCCAACATTGGCTCTACCATCCGATACTCATATCTCAATCACGTCGAAATTGGAATTTAAAATGGAGTGAAATGTACGTCGCGTCGACTTCCATTTGGCGTGATTGAGCCGCGGGCATAATGGAGCGACCGTCCGGACGTGGACGCTCCTGTAGGGTTGTCAGTGACGAAACAAAAACACTGATAAAACAAATAAATACACCCGGCCTGCTTGATCCCATGTCATGCAGGCTTTTTCTCATTATAAATATCTACAGTTCATTGTAAGAGACTCAGAGAGAGACTGGAATAGTATAATAAATAATTATTTTTGTCCACTTCTGACCATGAACCTCGTTCATTGATTTACATCACATATTACTTTGGGACTTATTACAACTTAAAAACGCACTATTTATTTATTTATTTTTATTTTTATTTCTTAGGAAAACAAACAGTACTTATATTCTAATTGATAATTTAAAAAGACAACTATGGACCATTAATCAGTTTTCGCATAGAGAGACTATTAGAGCTTACTTATTGATTTACATGAGAAAGATGACAAAATTAGATATAATGTAACGAGAGACTACGGTAGACAAACTAAATTTTGAAGAAATTACTTAAAAAAAAACAGAAAAAACAAAAAGTACAATAAAAAAACAAACCTAGGGAACCTGGGAAGTCTCTCCGAACCAGCGTTTTGACAAGATGTTTTTAACTCTTGGTGGTTGGAAGCAAACAGATCTAGTTCGGGGACGTCAACCAAGCCATTGAACGCAATTACTGCTCGACTAAAGAAAGTGTTTTGCCTATACTTTGTTGAACAAGAGGGTATTTCAAGGTGAGTTGGAAGTCTAACTGATCTGTTTGGAATTTTCAATTTAATATTTTGTAAGAGTTGAGGAGAATCTATTTTACTCTGCGCTATTTTGCTCAGGAAAACAATATCTGATATTTTACGTCTATCTTGCAATGGCAAAATATGCTGTCTTCTACATCTTTTATCATAATCATCATCATAACATTTACACTTAAACTGCAAAAATCTCAAGAACCTACGTTGGATTGACTCAATTCGTTTAATATGAACATCGTATTGCGGACTCCATACCTGCGAACAATACTCGAGGATGCTACGAACATAGGTACAGTATAATATTTTGATAGCCTTGATACTGGAAATCTGAGAACTTACTCTCATGATAAATCCTAAAGCCTTGTTAGCTTTGTTAGTAATGCTATCGATGTGTGTGACTATGCAGTGACTTTAAAAAAAAAGAAATACTTATAAGCTTTATAAGCTGTAATATGATTTTGCAGTTGTTTCAAAGGGTCACGCCAAGTTTTAACCAACTAAGTTCGAATCAATGGAAAACTCTGCTAAAAACCTTGCATTTGGCAACCCTAGGTCGGATAAAACAGCGGATATAACTGGGACTTTAGAATAGACGAGCTTCATTAAAGTTTCGTATACAGTTTTATACATTTTTAGCTTTCAGAGCGAGCTCTTTCCATAATTGAAGAAATAGATTACCCACATCTAAAGTTGAAATCAGTTTACCTTACTTTGTTTTGTTAGTTAGTATTTCTTTTTATTTTGTCGAAACAGCACATGTCTTAGGGCTGCGCACGTCAAATTTGACTGGGTTTCACTGATCGCCATCTCTGAACGCTTAGCTGTGCGTAAGCGTTTATTAATCGCACTTTTTTTAGTATGGGTTTAACCTAAGATTTTAAACCATTTCCACTTAAACTGATTTCAACGGTTTTATGGTTAATAATATAATGTTACTCTTATTTGGAACTTTTCAATTTCGGTTAAAAATTTTGTTTTACTTATGGTCAGTACAGCCGTACAAAAATTATAATCTTTGGCACAGCATAACAAAACTGGTACCAAACAAAAATCTGACCCCATCCAAAGTATCCGTGCTCATATAAAATGGGCATAATTGAGTCGACTGTCTGTTTGTCTGTAACAATCCCCCTGTCAGACGAATTGATATTTCCTCTTTCCGACGTATACATAACTAATTGCACTTCCTGGCGTCACTCATTGTTTGGGCCAATCGGTGAATAGTAATGCGCGATTGAGCCTATCTGTTACTACGTCAATATGACATTACCAAAGCTATTTCCGCTAGCCATTACAATAATGAGTTTATAACATAAACAGACATTTGATAATGTAAAAAAAACTGTCTGCTAATGTGTACACACATCCAAACACTAAGTATTTTTCAAATTATTAAATGCCTATAATGGTCAGCAGTCATTTAACTTAGCAGACCGATAAGTCACTTCACTTCTTCTTTTTTGGCTTCTGCGACTAGATGTGTTTGCCATCTCTATTTTTTGGCATGAAAGTGACGATGACAAGAGACTTAGGCCGAGATTCATAGACGTGACTTTGCTTTACAGCAAAGGAGTCTTCGGAAAGTAAGTTTTGTTTATCGAAGTTTACCTTCAACATTTTGAATAAAGAAGAGCTTGACAGAACTATGAAATATATTTTTGGTTGAAAGTTGAACTTTCCATCAAAGTAAAGTCAAAGTGCGGTCTATGAATTTCAGCCTTAGCGAGCCAGGTTTGTGTTCACATCGAATACAAAACGACTTGACTAATAAACTATTTTATTTCAAATCAAAATTGTCTTTATTCAGTTCAATTCCAAGAATCACTTTGAAACGTCTTAAAACTAGGTGAGTCTAGGTGCCAGTTCACACGACCAAGCCTAGAATGTATGTAATAATATCCTCACTTGCCATTGGCAAAATTGATCCAAAATGGACAGATGCCATAATTAAGAAGAAGATTAAAACAGTATGAAATAAAAATCTACAAAATGTCAAACCAAAATATCTCAAAATCCGAAATATTGAACCGAGTCGAATACATGAATGTTAAATATTAATGCATGCAAAGTACCTAATGACATAATTTAGAAAAATACGAGGTGTATCTGAAATATATCTAAATATGTTTTCAGTACCTACCTAACCTACTCAATGAAATTGTTTTACTTTAAATAATCGAGAAGTGTTAATTATTTTAAATATGCACCACTTATTATTACGACCATCGTAAATATTAAAAATAAAATATTTTAACAGCCCAATTAAATGTAGCACCAATAAGTTTGTGTTTATACAACATCGCGTGGTATAGTTACGTGAAAAATACAATTTTACTTTCGTCAAGCAACTTATTTGCGAGAAGCTTGGAGCCGTAGTAAATTATAACTTAATTATATGACTGGGCCACTGTTTCACTTTAACGAGTACAATAAATACTGTCGGCGACTGAATCAATAACCCGTACAGTCACAAACAAAATACCAAGCACATTAATCAGCGGAACGGTGTCAATGTTGTTGTTAATGTCAAAAGTAGTTTGATTCATTAAAATGTCATTGTAAACAGATGATTACTCCAAAATTGGATTTTCACAATCATCATACTTTAGCCAGTAGTTGAGCCCATAAATCATAAAACATTTATTTACCTCAATGAAGTTTATGCATGAAATATATCAAAAAATTAAATAATAAGTATCACTATTCGCCATAGCTGGGATGCAAAATTATGGGTTCATGCCATAGTTTGAAACAACATACACAAGGACCAAATAAAATAGAATCATTCAATTAATGATTGTACTAATGCTTTGCGAGCACCTACAATAAATCAATAGAGCAGAAAAATCATTCCTGTCAAAAATTCAAATAATCAACGCCGTGGTTTAGCATAAATTTATTGAATTTTTGCATACATTTAGGAACCTAAATTTCAAAAAAATTACCTAGTACATAATACCTTACCAACCTATACCTACTATTACAACTGTTTTACGGCTACTTTTGCTTTTTACAATTTTCCGTGTTTTTATGCTACCCTCATCCATCTACTGCACACGGCAGCAGCGCTCGTAGTGTCATTGACCCCCCGTGCTACACGACGCGACGACGTCCAGTCTTCAGCTAGACTTTAAAAGATTAATAATATTATTTCATATCCATTCCAATCACACGGTAAAATTATATAGAAATGGTTTCCAACCAAAAACTTTGATTTGTTTCATAAATGGCATAGCAACATAAAACCTCTTAATATCCATTAGGATTAGAGGCTTCGTTCCAGTTCACATTTCAGGCAAAACCGCCTATTGTGCAGGCATTACCAATGGCTTTGTTAAAATCGTATTACAATAGAATGACACGCAAAGTATCGGTATAATGCTTCAAACACGACATAAAACTTTGCGTGTCCGCCAGCCGTCGCGACACGCGACTCGAAAAATTGTAATTTTGAGTTACCCGTGCTGAAATAATAATATACACGTTGGTAGTTAAATATTAATAGCTTACATTACATAACGTATCGGTCTGGTTTTGCGTTATAATAAACTGGTAGCAATTGCGTTCGTGACTGTACCTTAACTGAGGTAAAAGGTATCAAAAATCAAGTTCTAGAAGTTTGACGAGCGTCACGGCTCAGTAGGTAGAAGCACTGCTTTGTGCGCCATAGGCCGTGGGTTCAATCCCCACCGGGGACAAATATTTGTGTATTGAACAAAAAGGTTTGTCCTCCGTCTGGGAAAAATATATATGTATTAGTACATAATTATCAACTAGCTGATTCCCATTGTACAAGCTCTGCTTAGTTTGGGGCTAGATAGTATTGTGTGAATCGTTCATAATATTTATTTGCATTTTCGTAACTTTGGCTTTCAGTTCTTTTCAATACACAATCTTATCAAATTAGTTTATTGTCTTCGGTCTTCGTAAACATACAAACTTACAAGCGAAGCTGTAAGTAATATAAAGCGTGTAAAAAATAGGCTAGCTGCGAACAGATAACTATTACTACGACACTAAAATGTGACGATCACAAGTTTGAAAACCTACAGGGTGATATCAATGTAAGGACTATTATCCACGTCCACTGTCTGGAGTTATCTGCAAAGTTTCACGCACCCTTGCAATAATATAGCTGCCCTTATCTACCCTCTGTGCCATCACCAGCTCTGAATGGCGATAAAAACACCCTAGTTTATCATATTGGCACTTCAGAAGATCTTGGGTAGTTTGTGCAGCTTCAAAATGACAGGAACTGTTGGATCCAAACGTGTTTTACTACTTTTGCTTCAATAACACAGTCAATAATCAGCGATTGGGGTTTACAGTTCTCTTGAACCTACTAACTCCTAAAGCATTGCACACATCTTAGCGTTATGCGTTGGTGATCAGTGAAACGTTGTGAAATATCATTGTCATCAATATTTGACAGCGTTCCACTGATCGCTATCATAGAACGCTTAGATGTACGCAAGGCTTAAATTACTTGCAACTTCATTGGTATTGTATCAAAGGACCAAACAAGTAGATGATTCATCTCATATTGTGCGGTTACTTGTGCCTGTAACGTCTTCAAATCAAATCAAAAGTTATTTTTTCATGCCACAGCATAAGTGAGAATTACACAAGAATAATCACTATAAGGGCGCTTGTACACGCTAAGAAAAAACGCCGGGTCTACCCAAGAATTCGTGTCGTAACTAGAAAATAACTGTGTACACTGCTCGCAGCGGTGCACGAAAAAAATCTTATTTGCGCAAGACACGACGCGGCGAACGTTGTTGCGTTTTCGTGTGTGGAAAAGACAAAATTCTTGTCGTCTACACGAAGAATTTTTCTTGTCTGCCGCAGGAACGGCAAATTTTCTTAGCGTGTACAAGCGCCCTAAAAGTAAAAATCTGGACATAGACCTGCCTTATACATTTCCAGGCAAACCGATTCATCCTCCAGGGTAGGCAACGCAATGAGAGCACCCTTAGTATTGTTGGTGTCTATGGGCGCTGGTGATCGCTTACCATACGGTCGGCCGAAACCTCGTTTGTCTATATTTTACATAAAAAAACGACTTCCAGCGATCTTAAAACGTCGTGGGCAAAAAAAACGGGTGGGAGTCCTAATACGCACATTTTAATGACATCGAAAAATAAAAATGATCCCTTTTTTGCTGAGTCTTTTAGTTAAACAAAGCTCTAGTCATCACTCAGGACGGTCCGACCGCGCCTTGTGACCTCACCGGGAATTAGCAACTCACCGCTATAATAGTTATTGTTATTTACACTGTGCTTTTGTTTACATTTACACGTCAGCGTTATGAAGCTTACACGGATTTATATAACGAGGTCGGTGTAAATAATGGGTTTACGTGGGTTACTCGAAGCTATTGTTTTTAATTGGATCAGCGGGTTAGGTATTTTTTCCTTGAACATTTTCTTTTTTTTTAATAAAACTAGCTACAACAAAACAAGCATTCTAGGCCTACCGATGAAAAGTGGTAACCATTATACCAAAGCATTGCCTTATAGGTCACGCACGTCAGAAACGTGCCCTAAAATGTTCAACCTCACTTGCTAGTAATTTCACCGGCACCCACGCCCTTCAAACCGAAACACAGCAATGCTGCTTCACGGCGGAAGTAGGCATGGTTGTAGTACTTTACCGGTTATTTTTAGGTTACCTAGGCGTCCACTGTTGGAATTTTCACCATCAGTATACAGACATAAATACGGATAGAGTACCTAATAAACTATAAAAACCAAAGTTTTGACTGACAGGCATATTATTATGGAACATAGCCTAAATCACTGGTTCTAGAGACTGAATGGTGTGTTGAAGTATCTACGTAACCGCATAGTAATAAATTTTTAAATTGTATTTTGAGAAGTAAATCAAATCTAGTAAGAAAATAAACTACAAATTACGGGCACGTATTATTTGTAACTTTGAAAACACCTTTATAATTTATACCGACAAAGCTGTGCATCAAAATGCTTACAAATAAATCCTGATAAAGTTACGTATTCATTTCATACAAATAAATTGACATTGAAAAGTCGTTGCTGCTCTCCGGGGACCCTGGGGTCTCGATTCACCCCCGAAATGCACCAATTAGTGGTAAAAGTAAAAATGTGCAGCGGCGGAACCACGCATTACGTGGTCCCAGGGGGTGCCCTTTGGGGTTGGGGGTACTAAAAGCTTAACTTAACATAGATATGAAACTCCCGGAGTAAGTTGAAGCTGATGATGACTGTCACTTTTTTATACCTTTTAAGGATCGCAATCGGCGTTTTAATCATTATTGATCAAAAAGTTGGTGTGAATTGTTTGTTACGAGACTGCTAGCGACGCGTTGAAAGGAAAGCGCAACTGACGTTTCAGAAAAATATTTTATTGTCTGACACATCAACCGTTCGAAGGAGTTGCGCTTCTATGCACTTTGTTATTGTTTTTGCTTTGGGGAGTCCCACGTGGTGTTTAATGGTGTTTCTTTGCACAGGGGGTGGTTTGTTTCACCGTCATATGGACTACTTGTTAAATCAATAAGGATGACGAAAAATAGTGGTCGCAAAAGATAACTCACAGTAAGAAATCACTTACTGACATAAAACAGTACAAGGGTCTTTCTGTCACACTACTTAGGTCTATATTATCTATATTATCACTTGGTATATGACTATAATTTAAACAAGTATATTAAAGTAGTAGATATTTTGTCTAAAACCAACCTTGCCCTTCAATGAACTTGGGGAAAGTCGTAACACCACCACAAGGCAAGATCTTCGACCAATCGTTCATGTTAACACGAATGGACCATTAACTTTTCTAGATAAAAATTTAATGTGCTCACGAGGTTAATAGACATCAAGACAGATTACGTTTCATAGCAAATGTACTTAAGTAAATAAATTTCGTATCTATCATTAATCTTATGAATTTATTAGCCAGTGGTAGAGTGTTCTGCCTTAGTGTGAAACCGACATATTGATTACCCAAAAAAAGCTGCCAAGTGCGAGTCGGACTCGCCCATGAAGGGTTCCGTAGCACGACGAACTACAAGAACCTTTATATTATGTTACTTGATGCAACATAATAAGGTTCTTGTAGTTCGTCTAATGGTAAATTGCGGTTTACGGTTTATGACGTATAAAAAAAAAACTACTGACTAGATCTCGTTCAAACCAAATATCGTTGGAAGTTTGCATAGTAATGCACAACATATATTTTTTTTACTATTATCATTCTCTTACTTTAGAAGTTAGAGGGGAGGGGACCAACTTTTTTCCACTTTGGAAGTGTCTCTCGCGCAAACTATTCAGTTTAGAAAAAAACGATATTAGAAACCTCAACATCATTTTTGAAGACCTACTCATAGATACCCCACACGTATGGGTTCGATGAAAAAAAAAAATTGAGTTTCAGTTTCAAGTATGGGGACCCCCGAAATTTATAGTTTATTTTTTATTTTTATGTAAAAATCTTAATGCGGTTCACAGAATACATCTACTTCCCAAGTTTCATCAGTCTAGCTCTTACGGTTTCGGAGAAAAATGGCTGTGACATACGGACGGACAGACAGACAGACAGACAGACAGACATGACGAATCTATAAGGGTTCCGTTTTTGCCATTTGGCTACGGAACCCTAAAAAGATAAAAAACAAATGAGTAGAGTTCTAACATTTTTAAAAACTGATTTCGTATTATCTTTCCCTTAGTTTATTCTTTTTCATGTCCTTGCTAACAGACATGCTTGTAAGCCTGTCAGCAAAGCGGGTATATTTTTTAAAGACTTACGTAAAAATAGACTATTCGACAGCGTCAATACTAAGAGGAAGATCGAGAATTTGCTTTTTCATTTTAATTAAATTCAAGAATCCCGGGTGCGAGAAGATTGCTATCATTTGCTTTTCTTATTAGTCATTCACTCCGAAGAGGGAAAAGTTCGTACTTGACTGAGCAAGAAAAAGGGAGCGGTATGCCGTAAAGTAAAAAGATTCCGCCCAAGTAATGAGAATATTTCGAAACGAGACCGTTGGCGAGGATCCCTCGACGCGAAAGGGAAAACGGAACGAATAATCCTGCTTTTGGTATTAGAACAGGTGATTCGTAAACTAGTCGTGTGGTGAAAGTCTTCCTAAACAATGGATGTTATTTGTGTCGGATTTGTGAGTGTTTGACGCGCGCAATCGTGATCCGTAGATCCACCCTACATCGGATTGCCGATAGAGCGACGTCCGACATTTACAGCACTCGAGGGAAATTCGCAGAGTCTATCGACAAAACCTTTCGGACGGTGAAACATCAAACAACTATTTACAGAGTAGAGGCTGCAACAACCTTCGACCAAAGTATACCTAATGTCTGGTTGGACATGACCAAGCTTCACTGTCGTAAAATATACAACAAAATGACTTTATGTTCGCTGTTCACATCCCATCGCTGACATGTTCGACCGGGTCGTACTATTTTAATGTCAGAGTTTTATCGTTTTTGTCTCCAATTTGAATTTTAATTCGACATGCCCATTGAAGCTGTGCATGTAAATAGCCTGCGCTATCCTGTGTTCGTTCATGCTATTAGAGATTTTATCGTGTAATGTTGTTTGTTTTGCGATATACTTTCAGGGCTATTCAAACTCGAAAATAGCCATAAAGTTCGCTAGGACATAAAAACTCTTCATAGATATAAATCTGTATAATAGTTTAATTGTATTGTATACTGTCCTGTGCATCTTCATCATTTGAATAAGATGCATATTTTCTAGTTGAATAGGAAACTATTCCGATGGTTCAATTCTTCTTATATCCCATAAATCCAAAATAAATCGAACTGTTCAATAGTAGCCACCAATATAAATTGGTATATTTTTTAGTTGCACTGCGGGAGTTTACCCGGTCATACAATTCCTGACCTTACTAACTATTTCATACACTATGTAGTTCATCTGGAACGCACCGCATGGTGCCTGGGTAACTGAATTATATGTTACTGTGAAATTGGACGGATGCAACTGTCCTACCCATACGAAAGAACTGATTGTAGCCGTGAATATTTTAAATAATTTGTTTTATCTAAATATATAAAACTCTTACGTTACTGACTGACTGACTGACTGACAATCAACGCACAGCCTAAACCGTTAGTCCTATAGAAGCATGAAACTTGGAGGATATGTTCCTTTTATAGCATAAGTATGCACTAAGAAAGGAAATTGGAAAATTATTTCCCTAAGTGGAGAAAACGAGCAAAAACTTTAAAAAAAAAACATCGGGGCGTAACGGCAACGGGGCGAGCGAAGCCGCGGGAGGCCACTAGTGTTCCAATATTTCACTTGCTGCTACTCAAAAAGGTAGTTTTGTACAAAGATTTTCAAACTTTATGAGCCGAGTGGGATTTGAACCCACGCTCTTCCCTTGATATAGGGGGATACGCTAACCAACTGCACCATCTTTAGTCATAATATAGAGACTTATTAGTTAACGTGTGTTATTTTATGATTTAATATTTAAAAAAACACACTTTGTCTGCAAGAAACAACTCTTAGCGATATTACTGATCAATGTACCTTCACTACTATTTTTTATTTTATCTCATAACTTTTACATTATGTTTATAGATGTAAAATACAGAATTTACAATTTTATTTCTGTGTTTATTGCAGAGATTCTACATTGATTTGATTCTACGGTATCCTATTAACTTTTATTCGTTTCCAATATTAAAAAGAAGTGTTATTTATGGAAAGCCATGACAATTGTATTGAAAGTTATTGTTGTTTATCGGTACAGAGAACTACGAAAACATTGTAAAGCCAGATTTGAAATAAAATTGAATAAATAAATGAATTTGACCCTACAAATGGGCTAGTAAATAAGCAAGGTATGGTCTAGTATCATCGTGGGTGTCAGTGATGTTATAGCATTTTGAAGTGAATATGAATAGGAAAGAATTACAGCTCCAGTTTTCTATGAACTATCCAGTTAGTTTATGGACTCTGGTTTTTGACAGAATTGAGCTCGAATAATTCTCAAGCCTTGCGTACATCTATTCAGAAACAGTGCTTGAGTCTGAGTCGGGCCTCAAGCACTGTTTCAGAACCTAAGGGTCTTATTAATAATCCTGGCGTAGCGTTGGACTAGTTGATCCGTGTTTTGTCTCTTGCATTGACATGGAATTGTCAACTCGAGCAAATGTGACAAAACACGATTTAACTACTCCAACGTTGCGCCGGGATTATTAATAACACCCTAAGGGCCTTATTAATAATCCTGGCGTAGCGTTGGACTAGTTAATCCGTGTCACATTTGCTCGAGTTGACAATTGCATGTCAATGCAAGAGACAAAACACGGATTAACTACTCCAGCGTTGCGCCGGGATTATTAATAACACCCTAAGTGTTCTGCGTGGCGATTCAGCTATATTTGACAGCGTTTCACTGATCATGTGCGCAAGGCTTCAAGCTATAAAATCGCGACCTCTCTTGTACAACAATAAAGTAATTTCATGAACAAACAAAGCATATTTCAACTATAATTAACTTGTTTTTATAATTATGA
This sequence comes from Thera obeliscata, assembly GCA_947578465.1. NCBI lineage: Eukaryota > Metazoa > Arthropoda > Insecta > Lepidoptera > Geometridae > Thera > Thera obeliscata. The sequence continues at coordinate 8,650,526 of OX387928.1, read as the reverse complement.
AATAACTATTGTAACTTATAGCTACGACATGCCTGTGGCGCAGGGCACCCCGGGGCGATGGCGCACCCAAATAATACGAGTAATTTCATCAAAACCACAATTTTCTTTTGACTTATGACCGCATTTATCAAATCCTCGAAACAGTGCTAGAATAAGCCCATAATACTTTGAGACGTTCGTCAACTCGGCTTATTAAACTCCATAATAAGACAAGGAGATAGATCATAAAAAGTTGGATGAAAAATTATATTAAATAATGTTTTTCCTCATACATTTTTTATTCTTATATTCATTATAAAGCGTGGTTGACACTGAAATCATGGTAAATAGTATAAGGAAAATCTGATTAGTCTACGACTTTAATTACCCTGCTCGTATCACGAATTTTTTTATGTAAATGATAAAATTGGTTTGAAGTTAAAATTGGCTATAGTTTTTTTACTTTTTTCACCATCATTTTTAAACTTTGCTATCTAGCATTCAAATGTCTATTCAAATTCCTATTCAAATTCCTAAACACACATTATTATGAAATTCGTTTTTTAAGCTTGTTTTAGTTTTAACTAAATTCCTTATACGTATCTCGAGAAAACTGAGAGGTTGAAGCTAAATATGCTGTAGAGTGCAACATTCGCATATTCGCTGAGTAAGTCCGTTATTTAGGTAAACATAACACTTACGACGTATTTAACACGTGTAGCCTTGAGATAAGCAGCAAACATAGCTGGAATTCCTGAATGTTTGCGCATTGTTGTCATGAAAGTCCTGTTAGCATACTCACTCTTCTTTAAACCTACTTCAGACAACAGTATCTCGTAAAACAGGGTAAAAATGCTTCTTCTTCTTATCGTGTCACTGGTTCTTTCGAACCAAGTGTGGTGACATGATTTTAAGTGCGCCTCAACAAGGCCCTTTCGTGCACTTGACACATATTTTCAAACATTTTAGGTTCTAGAAAGTGCCAGTTTCCTCACGATGTTTTCCATCACCGTTTGAGAGCACTAGCATAATGTACTTCATACATTTTTGAGAAGAAAAACTCATTGGTACACGACTGGATTTGAACCCACGGCTTAGGATCGAAAGGCGGGGCCGCTACCACTACGCCACCAGCGCTTTCTTATTATACCCTCTTTTCTCTTCTCTAAGTACTAAAAACCTGAATATAATTGTTTTGAATTTTATTGCTCGACGTTCGGGAAGTTTCAGTTAGGCCTACTACAAGCTCTGTCTGGCTCTGTCTGGTTCTGGTTTTGAGTCTGTGTGAGTGCTCACCAATATATTACACTGTGTGTGTGGCGTTTTGGAGTAGGATTTATTTAGTCAACTAACTAACAACTAACACAGCCAGAGACAGAGACAGAGCCAGGTAGGCCTACAGATCTAGAAGCTCTGAGCTCATTAGCATCTACGGTGGCTGTTGTTCATCAAATGGTCGTAAAGACAAGTGCTTCGTATTTCGACGTAGCTCTGGTTCGGTCGTTACTTCCCTTGGGCTGGTACACTGAAATTTTCAGGGGGACTACCTTGGTATTAACATATAGCACGGCCGTAGCTAGGGTAAGAAAGTAGGGGGCTGATGCTGATAACGCACAAATTATCATAAATACTAAATTCTAGGTTATTTGCGACTTAAAAAAGTAAAAGTAATGCTTATGAGAAAGTTTTGTAATGAAAATTATCATCATTGGTGTAATTTTTTTAATTGCATATATCTATAAATAGAGAGGAATTGAGAAATAATACGATTGAAGTTTCAAAAACTTGAGAAACCGAGTGCATGGCCAACCTGCTGAAATTTGATTTCTGTGGACCGAAATTTCTATGGGGCCAATATAGAAGTAACCTTCCTGATAAATTAATAATTCTAGTAAAAGAAATTAATTTCAAATCAGCACTTATAAATGACGGAAATAATTAAAAAAAATATAAGACAAAAACATTTTATTTTTATTTTTATATCGTTTAAAAATAAATACTTCTTCTTCTTCCTGCCCTAAAAATAAAAAAAAAACAATAAGGATAAATGGATAAAAGAGGAGGGGTTCTCAACCCCTCCTCTTTTATTTAAAGTCGGTTAAAAGTCTTTGGTCGGGGGTTCATATCGAATAAAAATTTCCATATACATATTTTTCAGTTCAAGTCAGTTCAATCAGGACAAGATCCTATATTCCAAACCCATATTTCTCTAGCTTAGACCCTGCATAGATGGCGTTCCAGTCGTTTGCGATGAATTCAACTAGGAAGGCAATTTCCACTTTATAGCGCTATGGAAAGCGCACGTATTAGGAATGGAGTGGCCATGAATTCGGCGCTTCGGAACCAGGTGAGTAGCTAAGGTTATCTCGTTTTATGAAGCCACTTATTTTGAACGGCAAGTAAAAGTCAGCTAAAATGTGCTGATAGAATGAGTAGTTGAGTTTACTGTTAGTAAACGGAACTAGAATTTTAAACGATAGATAAAAATGTACTTCGGAGAAGAGCTGAAACGACGATCAAAAGGAATTGAAGGTATAAGTTAAACTACAAGATGAAATGATGAGCTTTTTAAATAATACATAGGTAGGTACCTATCGTATTGCACAGTCATGTCATTTAATTTATAAAATGCCGCTACCATTTTTAAGTGAGAAGTGCAAAGTTTTTTCTTTTCTGTTTTTTTTCCTGGAAATTTTTTAACATAAATAGAAGCACTGTACCAAAAAAATACCTAGATATCTACCTGAAATATCTTCTGAAAAAAGAAAGCATGGTCACCGAAAGCTAACAGATTAAATTTTTCTTTATTCGTCTGGTGTTATGAGATACAGCATCTTGGAAGATTATATTTTAATATGGAGTAAAGCAGGTGTGTCTTATTTTATCATTATAAAAGATACTTTGTTGAGAATGAGGACAAAATGCCGCCGCTGTCCAATGAAATAAGATTCACCTTTACGACCCTAAAAAGTAGCAATGTTAAATGAAACCAGAATTTAAAACGAAGTAGTTCCTCACGTGTACCTACCTACTTTACTTAACTGTAGTTACAGTATTATTTTATGTTATAATATGCTTAAGGTATTTAGGGGACCAAATTGGTTTAAAAAGTCATATTAAAGTAAGTATTATGATGGGCAAGTTGTTAGACAACATCAGAGAATGGACCGGGATGAAGAAAGAAGAAGACCTATTTAGGATTGTCATAGATAAAAGAAAGTTTAAAAGGATGACTGCCAACCTTCAGTAGTGGAGAGGCACCCTAAGAAGGAGAAGATTAAAGTAAGTAGTTGTGAGCCAATTGTGGTTTTTATAAATTATTGACAATAGCCGAGTTTCCGCACCGGACCCTCGAATGCCTTACCTTATTGCACCAAATTTAGGATCCAGGAACCAGCTTTAGCACCGTTTATAGCTAGACAGTAAGAAATTCATAAAGAGCCGGTCACGTTCAGCGGCAAACATAACAGTCAGGTTTATTCTCGCCGCGCACTCTTCCCCTTTAATATTTAGCAGGTGTCGTTAACTCCCCCCCTTTTATTGCAAGACTTGTAATAATCCTCGCAAACGTCGGGGGTAATAACGCCTTCTATAAACATCACCTTTGTTTATATGACATGCTTTAGGAAGTGCTTAAGATGTTATGCTATATTAAAAACGATGTTTACGATGTATACATGTAGGGATACTATCTGTGCTTTTCACAAGTTCTATGTGAAAGTGTGTCTACTTCCAACGTTTGCACATGCTACCTTTAACATACTGAACTTGAGGCAATTTGACTTGGAAATGGCTTCTAGATTCTGGAGATAGGTCATCATCATGAACCTATATAAGTCCACTGCTGGACGTAGGTCTATCCCAAGACGCGTCACTAAGCCCGGTCTTCGGCTCTTCTCCTCTAATGCTTGCCAGCTACATTTAGCAGATCGTCGCCCTATCTTGCCGGAAGGGTGTAGTGTAGGACGTCCTCCGGAAGGAGACAGGTACTAGAGATTATTCTTTATCCCATATGAAGACGTAGTCCTTTGAAATCCTACCAAAACCCGCATTTTTAAATGTTTTTCAACTGCTGTTTGCTTTTTGTGTTTTTTGTGGAAAACTACAGACAAAATGAAGGCTTCAGTATGCTTGTGGTTTTCCACAGAAAACTTTTCCATTAAAAATAAACAGAACCGAGCTCTACATTAGCTAAAAGCACTTAAAGAGTTGTCTAAAATCCACTACCTGCGTTCGACCTGGCTTCTAACCAATGTTTACTGTACTAGGTCTTCTAATGGGTGGTGGTAATAAAACTAAGACACTATCAATCTATTATTATTTTATTCTCTTGTTAGATACAGTTCTTAAGGTCGATAATCCTACTATTTTGCTGATAACTGTTTTCAGCAAAATAAATCCTTTTTGCTACCCAACTTCCTGTTCGGACAGTTTTCGCCAAAAATAAAAAAGAATTGATTGACCCAAATCCCTACGATCGTAAAGGATCCTATTTTCCTTTGTCAGCAGAACTTGGCATTAGTCAGGGAAATACCTTTTCCTTATTATTAAGTCGATGTGGGTAAATGCTGTAGATTCTGATCGGTATTAACTGTAGGTAAAACTCCCCGGTAGACTACCCTTTGGAAGATTTTTCTATAATTGGAAATGCTATTTATTCAGCTGGTATGGTACATTATGTCAAGTGAAGTTTATATACCTGAGAACCGATTTCATGGCTAAACTGCTGCACCAATTTTAATAAAACTTCTAATGATGAAAAAATAGTTTTCCATATCGGTTGATAAAATGAAAAAGTTTTAAAAAAACAACCGAATTGAGAACCTCCTCCTTTTTATTTGAAGTCAGTTAAAATGCAACTTTCAAGTATTTCAAAACGCACAACTTTCAAGTATTCTATGACAAGAACGATATTTGTGCACACTATATAGATGTATAAACGCACTATGCAATAAAAATGTATTGCATAGTGCAGCTTTGTGGGTTCAATATAAATCTATATAGTTCGCTGAACCCATATTACGAGTATATGGCCACAGAATTAACGTAAAACCCACAAATAAAACGAAAAACAATAAAATTTACAACAGCAAAACAAATAAAATTAGCGATAAATGGAGACCTTCCGCAATTCCACCTGCTCCCGCCGGCCAGGGCCAGGGGTGACCAGCCATAACTCAACGAAATTGTGCCCGCGGGCTTGACATTACGAAAACAATAATAAATACTAACCCTTGGTCTCATAAACATTGTGCAAAAACCACAAAATGAGTAAACAATTTATTGACAGAAGCTGACTGAAGTTTACCAAAAATGTACAGACAGACATGACGAATCCATAAAGGTTCCGTTTTTTGCCATTTGGCTACGCAACCCTAAAAATGGTCAGCTTGCTCTTCAGTTTTTTCTTTTTTTAATGTGCATTGTATTACTTGTCGCGATCGTCTTGCTTTTCAACAGTTTCCACACAGTTTTATAATTGGCCTTGTCTTCGGGCGAAGTAACAGTGAAGTTGCTCACTCTCACCTTGACTTCATCTGTCCACGGGCTTGATAATCGGTCTCTAACCATCACAACTATTAGTAGTTAAAGTAACTATTAGTAGTATTAGTAGTAGTATTACATCACAATTAAATTAAAGCAGTTTTATCAACATCAATAATTTGTGCAAATGCTTGTTTACTTTATTTACACAAAGAAACCTACAGTTATAATACAAGTATTTACAAAATGTATATACACTTGAAACAGTTCTTCTTCTTAGCGTGTCTCTGAAAGGATTTTAACTGCGCCTCAAAGAGACAAAATAAGAAGGCGTTGAGCTCTCTGCAGGCCATTACAAACGATATGACTGGCCTTTAGCTCAGTTGGTAGTAGCTCTGCCTTCTGCGCCGTAGGTCGTGGGTTCGATCCCCACCGAGAACAAATATTTGTGTGGTTAGCATAAATGTTTGTTCTCTGTCTGGGTGTTATATTGTATTCTAAGTATGTATTTACAAAAAAAAATGTATTCAAGTATTATATCAGCTATCCGGTTCCCATATTACAAGCTCTGCTTAGTTTGGGGCTGGGTAGTGTTGTGTGAATTGTCTACAATATTTATATTTTATATTTATACAGTAAATACTCAAAACACAACAAAATATCAATAGATAATTCAACTGATCTATATACCAGATGAAAGCGATGTTCTCCTATAGTTTATAGACGACCTCAACACAACAGCAGCATTACTGGGTGTAGTCATTATGAATATTCCATTACGTGTGCAAACGATAAGTGACAAGCTCTCAGACTACACTGCTTTGCTATTATGAACAGACTGAGTCCCTGGGGTGAGTGCGGACTGCTTATCCAAGGGACGCTCAACTAGGATCGAGATGAGGCTAAAATAGCCTACCCTGAAAATAAGCTAGAGTGATCAACATCACTGTCACTCTACTGACCGGCAAGCTTTCTAAGCATCAAGTAAAGTTCGATTCGTTTTCTGTCATTTTAGGAAGTCACATAACTTTTTCATTTGAATTGTTTTTCTAGTGTTATTTTGAGTTTTGCTGTGTAATTTCGGTGGTATTTTAACCAACATTAACTTGAGGTCTAAGCTCAAAGTGTTAGCAGTTGCAATGTAAGTGTATTATGTGATATTCTGATGTGATGGAAAAGGTTTCTAATGGTTTTTAAAACAAACGACCATCATTTTATTTTCAAAGCCAAGTAGGGCTGACTTGTCTATGACTGACTTGACTTGACGAAAAAGTATTTTATTTATGTAATAATGTACATCCTCACTCGACACTGGTGGAATTTACCCGAAATGGACTGATGAAGAAAGATGGAATAAAGTAACAAGTTAAACAACGGTAAGCATTATTAAAATATATGGTTAAGCCAATGCAAATAGAAATTATTTGCAATACGTTTTCTTCGGTAAATTTATCAACAGACCAGACAAGTCACTCAGTGGGCGTAGGTTCTTACTCCGTAAGTCACCCACGGGAAAGCGGTTGGACTAAATTGTAGAACGATAAAATTCAACCATCATTTAATTTTAAACTTGACGTTTTCTTCATTAGACTTTGCATTAAAATTATTATTCCAGCTGTATAAAAGTCATAAAACCCCCATTAAATGACATTTTCAACACCTAAGGCTACCGGCAGTCAAAGATACGCTATTTTATAGCTTTTGATAAAACACGAAAAAGTGGTTCATTGGTTCACCATTATCCCTACTAAGTACGGATTAGTAGAGGGTTGGGCTATGTGGACTCAGCCTGTCATAAATTAGAGTAGATAGGTCTTTATAATGGAACTTTACCGTTGAACTAATGAAGATATCTGGTTTTACTTGAAAGTTTGAAGTAGTTTGTAGATTATATGGGAGAATTAGTTAATTATAGATGACGTGAAGATACAAGTTGCAGATGAAAAATGAGAGGAATTATGCCTAAAATTTCCCTTCGTACATAAACAAATAATTATTGTGGACAATCCACACAACACTATCTAGTACCAAACTTAGCAGAACTTGTACGATGGGAATCAGAAGGTTTATTTTGTAAGTATGTACATTCTTAGAATACAATATAACACCCAGACAGAAAACAAACATCTGTGTTCACCACACAAATTTTTGTCCTCTGTGGGGATCGAACCCACGGCCTACGGCGCAAAAGACAGGGTTACTGCCAGCTAAGCCGTGGCGCCTGTTAATAATATAGGACGTACGACGACAATATACGATGTTTCAGAGAAGTATTGCGATTTTGTCGAATGTTTTTTTTATGATTTCTATCAGATTTTTATTGGAGTGTCGCAGGTCTGAATATACACCATACTTACTATACTGACGGTCATAATTAAATAAACTCTGCATCAGCACAAAAGCTGCGAACGCAAAAAGATGACAATCAACCTCACAGAACAAGCTGTTTTCTAATAGCGGTATAGATTTTATGAAGCAAGTTTTGCTTGTGTACGTTGTGATAAGTATGGTTTACGGGCCATATATTATAGGCCACGTAATTGGAGGGACCGCGTCTAAGTAAGTGGCCCATCTATAAACTTCGGACTACCTGGCTACCTTGAATTCATTACCCTTGCTGATAATAAAATGTTTAGTTAATATTCTATCTTGAGATAGGGATTAGGGATAAGCTAGTGTGCTTGGCAATAAGAGTTTTACTACATACTTCGTGCTACCGTTTAATCAAATATTTTGCTGAACTGTTCAATATCAGGGTCCCTTGAAAATAGAAAAAGGAAAATGCGGAAAATATGCAGACTAAATATTTTTTCCACTCGAATTACAAAAAAACCTCTCTTATCGGCTATTACATGTTTTCTTTGTGCCATTACGTTTTGTGATGTCGTTTACGATTGAATTTTTTTACATAAAAAGCAATCCAAATCGGAGTATGAATATTATTTTAAATCTGTTCTGTACGTAACACTGAATTACGTAGATGAACAAAGATTTTAATCTGATCCTTTTTAACAGACTTCTGATCTTTTCAAGTATGGGGACCCCCAAAATTTATTGTTTTTGTTTTATATTTTTGTGAAAATCTTAATGAGGTTATCAGAATACATCTACTTGCCAAGTTTCAAGTCTCTTACAGTTTCGGAGAAAATGGCTGTGGCATACGGACGGACAGACAGACATGACGAATCTATAAGGGTTCCGTTTTTGCCATTTAGCTACGGAACCCTAAAAAGGAGGTTTACCAAGTCGGTTGAGTATTTTATTCTCATATTTGTTATAGCATAAATTCGTCAACTATGGGTTGATTTGATGTTTAATGTTATACTTCCAGATTCGAAAATAAGAAAAGAATACATAAAACATTATTTTTAACCAGCTAATCCGTTTTGTTTAATTGTTTTTTTTACAACAAAAAGCCTTATCTAATGATAAAAGAATGTAATGAATCAGATTAACGTTTTATAAAATGCAATACTCAGAAAGATCTTAATTCAAGATTATTTTCCGAAAGCATAGCGTGTCTAATTAGTATGAAATCTTCGCAACGCTGGAGGGTCGATACCAGACGATTGTCATAGCTCATTACAGGAATAAAAATAAATGATATCTCGGCGTAGGACCGACAGGGAACGGCGGAGGAGAAACCCATTTTCCCGCTTCCGTAATTGGCATGGTAATGTTCATCCTTTCTTTGCTGAGATGTAGAACTTTAGTGTTGTAAAAAATGGTAGTAAAACTTTTTGACTTTCAGGCTTATGACTGCAAAAAACTTTACATCGACAAAAATCGTAAAAGCCACCCTTTGAACTGGCTTTGATGTAGAACATCCCTGCAAAGAGTGCCAAGCCTTCAAATTTTTATGACTGGTCCGAAAATATTCCAAGATATTTATGATACCCGCATACTGCACATAATATCTGTAACCGCTATCAAAGCAATATGTCAAACGCATCCGTTGGGGAAACCGCAGCCCCGTCACCTGCAGATATTTGTCAAAAGTCATGCAAACACAATCGAAGCCTATTGTTGCTCAAATATGAGACGTATGACTATAGAAATAGGTTTGGCAGTAAATGGTATTAGAAGTGGTAAGGTTCGATATTGTATCAATACGTATTAGGCTGTCAAAATGTGGTCGCGCTTGGACGTCAACGTGTCGGAACTGCGAAGATTTATTACTGAACTTTAATCGTAAACCTATTTCCGCATTGTTTTAGAGCTCATAACTAAGTTTGAAAGTTTAAAATAAATGGCAGTATGGTAGAATATAAACAGACCAGCAGATATTTTTTCTTTTATTAATCTGAACGATAAAAGACCTATCGACAGGATTATTGCTTTCAATAACAATAGCGTGAGGCCTGATTGTGCCTTAAGCCAAGTGAAATTAGATCGTGAGAAAAGGAAAATTAGCTATCATCGAGCAAACAGATGTTCAGCAAACTGCCAGAGGACGAATATAGCGTGACTTACTAACTTACAAATCGAAATGCACCTAAAATCGCGATTGGATCACGTAGTCACTTCATTTCCCCGTATACCAAGGCGCGGGTTGGGTGGCTCCTACCTGCTCCCCCGAGGGTGTCAGGGTAATTTATGACCCCAGATAACGAGGGCTCACAGTGGTCTTATCGACTTCCCTTTACTTTTTTTACTCTCTAGTGCCTTTTTTCGAAGCAAATCGACTATTACAAAGCCCTATCGACCGGAGACAGTTGCGAAGTCGATTGCGAGTTTTTTACTGTCTAGACTTTTTATGGTGGAATATTTTAATTTGAAAGTCGACGGAAAGCCGGGTTTTGTAGGACATCTGGCCTACTGAAGTTTTATGATACACGCAATATACACTAAAATCGTTGAAAAAAATTACGGACGAAAAGGAGGTTTTAAAAGTTTGTAGACCGAAAATTTGTCTGCTTTTGGCTTAATCTATCTATATATATAAATCTTTCGTGTCACAATTTGGAACGCGATAAACTCCGAAACTACTGAACGGATTTCGATAAAATTATGCAACTGCCTATAATATGGTCGGACTTAAAAGATAGGATAGTTTTTATTCAATATTTAGGTGTTATTAATTTATAAGGGGCAAAAGTTTCGAAATCTATGTCTATCCCTTTCTATCACGTAGGGACTTATATATTTCTATCCCTTTCTATCGCTTAGGGATTTTTCAGAAAATTCTCGACTTTGACGAGAACAGAATGCACATAGACGCTCTAGAATGATCTGGAATAATCAAATTTAAAGTCGGTTAGCATCCGGAATGCTCCCACCCAAACGTTAGTAAACCAGAATTATCTAGAATACTCAAATATACCCATGCAAACGGTTCTGAATTCTAGATTTGGACAAAATGTTCTAGAAAATAGTGCTCCTAAACGTTATAGAATGTTCTTTCATCATCATCATCAATTGATATCAGTCCACTGCTGGACGTAGGTTCACCTTGAGTAACATAGGCTATATTTATGTGTTTAAAAAATAAATGTCCACCCGTGCGAAGCCGGGACAGGCAGCTAGTAATTATACTATAATAGTTATGATTATAAAGTAAAAATATAACTATTTTAAGCTAATCTTAAAAATAGTGCCAAAAATTCCCGGCTTTTTAGAATTTACCACGAGTGGGTTTGTGTTGCATCTAAATTGGAAAACAAACGAGTTTCCCAAACACCCTATCTATTGCCGTATTGCTCAATTTCGGTATAACATAAACAAATTGCTGGAAATTTGAAACGCCAACAACTCCGCGGATTTATGAACGTCCATTTCCTCTCGTCCCGTCGCTTCCGCGATTTGCTCTATCCAACTAGATGCTATTTCCATGATAAATCTTTTTGTGAGAAGACCAATCGATGAGCAGACTTTTGTAGATTGTTAGGACTAACTATTAAGATGAAGAAAAGTCTCATGATTTGTGGGTAATGAACGAGGATTTTCGCTAAAATCTTCTTACTTTTTTGAAATAATTGTGAGTAACCGGTAAAAAGGGGATTTTTTTTTGTCCTAAAACGTCAAGTTAGGTTGAAAAATAAACGTCAGAAACTAGGTGAATCTAAGCGCAACCTTACCTACATGAAATGAGTTGTTGTCTTCTCGTTTATACTAATGAATAAAATTGCAAATCTCAACGTAAAATCATGATGCGAATCACGAATCTTTAAATTTAAATAAGGTGCTGGCAGATCACCTATCAGGTACCTACAACATTCAAGATACCCATTAACTTGTTCATTTTTGAAAGATACCTTACGAGATGGGATATAAGCTCGCGGCTATAATTTGTAAGATTTCGCCGTAAAACGGCAGCTGGACAGTAGTTTAGTTTTAGATATGCAAACCGATTGCAAAATGAGTTTCTTGATAGCATATTAAATGAATTTACGCCCTTGTCATATCAACAATCTTTGCGTAGGTATTTCCTTCACGCTGTTATGCCTAGATAGTTGCCTATCTGGAGAAAGTCTCAGGTTTCCCGATTTAAAATAATAAACGCCTACTATTTAGTTGACCGAGCTTAGGCTTAGACATAGACATCATACATGCATTGTAATTATCGTAGTATGCATTGTTGTAAGGTGTATTCAGTCTTGGACCTATATTAGCTTTTTATCATTAGCATAAGTTTGTAATAATTTTGCAATTAAAGATAGATCATTGTAAATATTAGAAATATAACCTGGCCATGTCATGCTTCTCGCTAACTGCATATAACAAAGTTTTTCAAAGCGTATGGTTGTCACGTCTATGATTTCAGTTGCATTCCATTGTGTTTCTGATATTCGAACACAGGTGGCTATAAAATTGATTTAACGTTCAATAATCCGACAAAAGCTTTCTCGTACAACATCCAAATAAATACTAACCAAAATTCAATACAAACCGATCGCACCATAAATCGTGAAAACGCATCGCGTATCTATAACAAATGGTACAGTTTCCGGCTATTGATATAGCACACTCTCGATAAGAGAGTGACCAGCTCAGCGGTGCTATGTATAAATCAGTTAGATCGGAGTCATGTGACTAAAATACGTACAAAAAAAAAACTAACAATCCTGAAATAAAAATTATATCTTTCTGTGAATAAAATTCTTTGACATACACACAAAGTCAGAAAAAAACTCAAGTGCGATGTATCTTTGATTAATATTAGTTATGATATTGTCATTATGTTAGTTCCTTTGAATCTATAGAAACATTTTTACGACAAAACTTTTTGATGGTCTATATACTAACTAGTTTTTGAGTTATCAATTAGAACATTAGTAGGTACTGTTTGTTTTCTTAAGAAATAAAAAATTGGGAATATTTAATAGATCAAGTAAAGTTTTTTGAATCTCATTTTTTTAGGAAAATTGATGAAGAACATGTCGTAGGTAGGTGCTACTATGTTAGTTGTTTATATACAATTAGGTGTAAATAGCTCTCTTTGACACGATGTGCCATTCAATCATCCGGGAACTATTACAAATGGTATATTCGATTTATTTCCCACTGAAATACAATCTACACAAATTGGATTTTGAATTACAGCGTCGGATAAACACTCGCTAGTAGACGCCATTTACTGTTCTATAGTTTATTGTTGGAAATACCTACTAAATTTTGTTTGTGGTGTGATTGAAGTTGTAATGAACACCAGCCTTCCTAATAAACCACATACCTTTATAAATAAATATAAAAAAGTGTGTTCGTTTGTAAAATTATCACGGATAGAACACTGTTAATTGAAAAGATTTTTATAATGTCCCAAAAGTTAAGAGCCGAGCGGGATTTGAACCCGCGACCATCCTTTCGGTACGGGGATGGTTAACTTAACTTTTGGGACATTATAAAAATCTTTGTGATTTCCTTAAGTGTAGTAAACACTATAAAATCAATAAACACTGTTAATTGAGTACAAATTGCCATTCAAATTAAAAAAAAAATATTGCAGTTACGTTGTTAGATAATTATGGCTAGTTCCTAACACAAACCCTGTTCACCGTAGCTCATTTTTTCCACAACTCTAGAAACGGGCATACTAATTTCACTACTTACTTGTAATACCTACTACTAAATATCCCTACTTCTTATCTACGGATAATGATAAACAGGAACCAAATTTACAAACAGTAAAACTGTTATTGGCCGTAAGATAAGAATTAAAAACATATTGTACTTCATTTAAATGCTGTAGACTTTGTTTAATATATAAAATATAGAAAGTAAAAACTTTAAGCAACGTAATAAGAATCTACATCTATTTTTGTCTGAGGGCTAAGAAAAATAAAATTACCAATTTTTTTGAGTTAATTATACAATTTCACAATGCAGCCCAGAATTACCCAGTTTCGTGTAACGTAGAACGGCTTAATTAATAAAAAAAGTATATTTTCGGTGAATTTTTCCGGAAACTCAAGCAGATCTCGGAAGTGCCGCCATTAATCATTCACGTTTCGCGCCAAAACGCCTTTCATAAAAATATATTAAAAGTTTCCCGTCTCGTCATTCATAACCGTAGCTATACGCCGCGTATGTTAATTTTTGGGTGTCGTAAAATTGTATCATCGTTTTATGTTAGTAGGCCGATTTCAATTTCAGAGAAGTCTCAAGTACTTTTCTTTTCAATCTTGATCATATTATGAAAATTGAATTTTTATCTTTCTTACTTAAATATTGTGAACAATCCAACACTATCTAGCCCCAAATTTGAGCTTAAGTTTTTCTAATTAGCTTTTCTTTTGTATGGCCCGGGATACACGAGGCTAATGTTTTAAGCCAGGATAGCAAGATATTGATAGTAAGCTAGCAAGCTCGCAGTTCTAGCTTCGTGTAAATAGAACAGCTATTTGAAAAATGAAGTTAGTTCTGGTTATAGGAATCTAAAACTTCTAGCTTGCAAGCTTACTATCACTATCCTGGCTTGAAATACTAGCCTCGTGTATCCTGGGCAATACAAAAGAAGAAAGCTTAATAAAAGCGTGTATCCCAGGCATAATAGCTTCCAGTTTTTAGCTGCTGGCATCAATGGCCACATTTTCCAAAAGCAAAAACAATGGAATTCTTCAGACTTCTGATGATGCTAATAATGTAAAGTTCCAAGATGCAGTACTGAAATTAAACTATTACAATATTTCTATGTCTGCTTTTATTACAGGGGTGGACCATCGTTTCTTAGATCAGAATTACACGGTTATTTCGAGATTAGATTGAAAAATATAGACTGGAGCTAAAATCTCTTGAGTACTGTAAATACAATCGACTGCAAAAGTGCGATTGCAACCTTTTTAACTGAGTTACACTTTAATTATAGAATCCTACAAAATAGTTCTACAGTAAGATCTAAAAGTAAATCTATCAGTAAGATAAAAATAGGTTCCAGTACAAAAATGGCTCAATCACACTCAAACCATTGAACCGATTATTTTATATGAAACTTGGAATAAATATAGGACCTGGATGCTGCTTAATAATCCGCCACGCGAGCTAAGCCGCATGCGGCCGCTTTTTGTGCAATATAACGCCCAAAAATGTTTCTAATTGGTTTGCAACACTGTACTTCTCCATTATAAAATAAATTACCGACTATACTTTTGCAGGTGGCTGTACACGGACCCTGAGGGATGATTGTGGGATCGCTTCTGTAGCTACCAGTAAATTGATATAGCCTCCGGGTGTATTAGAGAGCTATTAATTAGATTTATCTATTTGATGTATTATGTTATCGTCCTCGCTATTTCACAGGACAGGGAGTAATTTTATGGAAGCAACAACACCAACTAACAGTAAACAATTCCTATTACTTTCTCACTAGAGTTGGTAGATCATATAGAATGTTCTAGCATAGTTTTTATAAGAGAGACGGAATAACCAGCTAATGTGGCAATCGTATAAAGGCTAAGATAACATATCAGTGGGCCCTATGCTTGTTTTTTTATACAATTAACTGATGGAACGAGCATATGGCCCGCCTGATGTTTAGTGGTAACCATCGCATATAACAAGGCATTGCCTCGTAGGTCACGCACGTCAGAAACATGCCCTAAGATGCACCGCCCTGCTTTCATCAACTTACAGCATACAGAAGTTCAGCCTCAAGTGCCAGTAACACCGACACCCACAACCTTCAAACTGAAACACAGTAATGCTGCTTCAGGGCAGAAAAAAGCAGGGTGGTAGTACTTTCTCACACGAGCCCTTCAGAAAGAGCTCTACAAAAAAAACATGTCCTAAGTGCTAAGTGGTTACTTCTGCTAATTGTATGTACTTTTGATAATACGCGCATGTGTGTAATATACCTACTTTATACTTGAAATCAATCTAATACAAAATTCCGAATTATTTTCATAACATTTCGGTATAAAAATAGTTCGCTCCTAAAATTTCATGAAATTTGTCACAGATTTTTATCGAGAACTATTAATCTATACCCCACATGTGTTAGTCGCCGTAAAAGCAACGAAATCTCTTGGGGAAAATCAACTCAGCTCACATATTCCGACGATTTTTCTACGTCTCATTTGTTACTTGTCCTAACTTCTGCAGTACGTGCGAGAAATTCTTATTTTCCTACTTAATAAAGTTGGAGGAAGCCAGATTTGAAGCGAAGATATCGGGACTGTTCAAGTTGCAGCGGAGTCGTTCGATCCATTTTTGCTCTTTACGGTATACGCTCAGAACTTTTAAATTTTATTTTATCTTCTCAACTTCTGACTTTGAATTAAGTAATTTCCTGTAGAAAGAGGCATATTTATCTTTTTTGCCATAAAATTGGATGAACAAAAATTTTTTTTTATGCAAATGATAGACAAACGGGCTTACAGCCCACCTGATGGTAACCCACCGTCGCCCATAGACTCCAACAACACCAAGGGTGCTGCAGTTGCGTTGCATACCCAAAGTTTTTTTTTCAATGATCGCTTTCCAAAAGCATACTTTGTAACAAACAATTTTGGGTATCATAACAATGTTTGTAACTGTTTGTAACCGTACTGTAGAAGATTCCTCAACCCACACCATTTCCAACTCAGCTATTCTCGTTACCATTAACGTTTCAAAATGTTGAACTGCCAGACACTCATTGTTCACTAGCCATCTTGGCCGAGTTATTTGATCCTTTACGGTTTTATAGCCCAAAAGTGTACAAACGTACGAAGAAGTATGTACAAGAATGTTTTACCGCCTTAGGTATAGTGAAGGTAGGAATGTACGGTAAGGAAGTACTTACATGTTTGAGGCCTCAATAAAATAGGTACATTGGTGAGCACTCACACAGAGCCAGAGACAGAGCCAGGCAGAGCTTGCGGAAGGCCAACAATTTTACAGAATTTTGCATGAATTGATCGGTATCAACGTATGCAAAATAAGTTTTATACGTCTATAAAATCACATTTATTTACACAAAGAAACTTACAATTAGACTAATATTTACGAAATGTATTTATAAACATTACTTTTCTATTGGGGACCCAATAGAAAAGTAAGGGAAGTATAGGATTGCTTTTACCAAAAACTCCGTATTTGTCGTATTTCGTGGGAATTTTCCCATCTGACAACAGGGAAAATATCAATTCTTTTCCTGGTTTTACAAGACGACAAAAAAGTACATTTCAAGTTCTTTTTCATCCATATCACACAATTCTTTGTTGTGTTCACAATACCTACTGGGATATAACTTCGTTGCGATACATTTCTGCTGTTTGCTAACTTGAGATAAGATGTAAAGTTTCCTTTTCCGTTTTTTGCTTGTGGATTTCAGGACAGGGGCTAATGCCCAGTGATTAATTGCTGTGACTAAATTTTTTCTACAAATCCTCCGCGATCCCTTCTCACTTGTAGAATTTTATCCGAATTGGCCTACATAGCGAGAAAGAAAATAAGGATAGACATTGAGTGATGAATTAAAGCCTATGCAAAAACTTTAAGAGCTTTTCTTTAGAAAAAAAAAAAATATTTCAAAAGTTTGGAATTGTACGCTACCTTGCTTTCCTTTTCATCATAACTTGACTGGTCTCTCAGCCCAGATGGTAGTAGCTCTGCCTTCCGCGCCGTATGTCATAGATTCGATCCTCACCGAGAACAAAATATTTGTGTATTGAACACAGAAGTAATGTATTAACAAAACAAATGTATTAAACTAGTATATATCTATCTAGTGTTGTGAGAATTGATCTTATTAAAGCATTATAAATATAACTCTTTTCCAACCTCCAATACTTACTAACTGACATTTTTCATTGCATTTTGCGTCTACTGAAACCTAATCACTTCCAAGTTTTGTAATTTCAGCCGCTAGGTAGACGAAATAAGTCCTAGCACGAACTGAAAAGTGAAAATAAACTCCCAATTCAGTTTCGTGTAACTTTTAAGTAGGATCATAAAGTGTTTTAATTAAAAAGTGTGGCAATAAGAATGCGAGGAGTGGGTTGCAAATCCGGCTTAGTCGTGGATATTGCCGCGAACTTTCCCTTCGAAACCGTTTTTCATCTATGTTGCTGTTCGGGATAAGAGCCTTACCAACAAACTCGACGGGATTCAAATTGAAATGCAATTCTTTTGAGAAAAATACTTTCTTTTCTATTTAAGTTGTTTGGATCCACAGAACAAAAATAAACGTTTTTTCTCTTCTGGGTTTGGATCAACGGCTGTTTGTGTGTTTTGTGCCTACTGTGGAAAACTGTACTACTTTATAAAAATCATCTTTTCAAAACCATATCCAACCAAGTAGGATGTAGTTAGAAGATTGGACTGGCCTCTCAGCTCAGTTGGTAGTAACTCTGCCTTCTGAGCCGTAGGTCATAGTATTGATCTCCACCGAGAACAAATACAGAGGACAGACAGAGAACAAACATCTGTGTGGGTGTTATATTGTATTCTAAGTACTTACATATTTACAAAAAAAATTGTAATGTGTGTAAGTATTATCTCAGCTATCTGGTTCAAGCTCTGCTTAGTTTGGGGCTAGATAGTGTTGTGTGAATTGTCTTTAGTATTTATTTTTTTATTTGTAAAAAAACTGTTCGCTGTATGAGCAGTTTTTTTTACAAATTTTAGGTAGATACCTACTCATTATTAAATTCTCGGTACAGCTTTGGTGGTTCACACCTTTGTTTTAAGTGCTTTGTACGCAAATACCAAAGCGTAAAATAGTTCTAAATGGGTTCCATTATCGGCACATTATGTCGTTAACCTATTCATTGAAATTCAAAGGCTAGCCAAATTCTTCCAACAACCGCTTTCGTCCTGATTTATTGGCCGCTCTGGAGAGCAACGCTGCAATTTCTGGCTCGAGGAATCACAGACTTGAAATCTAGAGCATTATACTCGCTGGACAAATATTTCTTCTAGCCAATCTGCAAAAAGCATTTTATTTAATAAAATCACTAAGATCACTTTAAATATTCGAAGCGGTAAAAGATGACGGATAAAAATTTGTAGAAAATGCAAATTTCTACGTAAATGATATGAGGGTTTCCTTGTACGTACCCACACAGCTCAGGATAACTTTTATTTGCTAATCATTAAAGTAGGTTAAATTTCACGAATGTTGAATGTTCGGTATTTTGGACCTAAACTCATCATTTAACTCATAATTAACTGGAAGAGAATGCTCTCTAGCATTAAGTTCACCTATGTACGAAGCAATTTTTAATTTAGTGCAATAAATAATTTTCTATTTCCTAAAACCAATGGAATAAAACACGGTAAGTAAATAATATTATTAATTGAACTCATAATTAACTGGAAGAGAATGCTCTCTAGCATTAAGTTCACCTATGTACGATGCAATTTTTAACTTAGTGCAATAAATAATTTTCTATTTCTTAAAACCAATGGAATAAAACACGGGAAGTAAATAATATTATTAATTGAACAAACCAGTAGTCCAGTAGTTATATAGCCTTATCTGCGGCCACATAAAACTCCATATCTGGAGCCAATAAATAGCTTCACTCGTATGTGTCTTGCAACTCTTGCAAGGAACGCCCATTGTTTTCTAACTACGGAATACAATGGATAATATCCATATTAAGACATTCATACAAACGCCTACGGTACCGGAACCTTAATTATGGATTTGTCGCTCCTTGCCTCTTGTTCAGTTTAAAAGCTTGTAATTGATGCAAATACTATGCACTATATTCTCAAACCTCCTACTATGTGCTAAACATTGGTAGTAAGAACTGCCTGATTTTATTGAAGAAGACGGAAAAAAATAGCTGAGCTGTGTTGTGGGCTGTAGACAAGCTTTATCTCGCTATGGTTTTGAGTCGTGTGTAAGTGTTGACTAAATAAATCCTACGTCCAAACGTCACATACACAGGTGAGAAAACACTGGTGAGCACTCACACAGACTCAAAACCACAACCAGAGACAGAGCCAGACAGAGCTTGTGGTAGACCTGCATTGTTCACATTTTATTTAAAACCTTGTTCGACTTACTGGCTTACAGATAATCAGATAAATAAAACAATGCACAGCCAAAAATGCGTTGACTTGGAAGCAAAACACCAGATCTGGAGCAAAGAGTTGTTACAAGCTCAAAGGTTGAACCAATGACAGAGTATCAGAGAGAAACTTCAAGGCAATTATTTACCCGACGTAACATCTTTGGTTGAAGTTTAACTAATGCATCATATTTTTTTTATTTCCAAAATAAAAACCTTTTTTTTTTACAATTTATAGGTTTTGGTTTGACCACTATATCACCGTGATGATGAGGTTGACGGTGTAGCACGCTTACCTAGAACATACCTTTTCACTCTTGCCTTAAAAACGTCCAAGTGTAGGTTGTACCTACATTGGTTTATGTATAGCGGTACTACACGAAATACCTGCATGGTAATATAAAAAATATCCTTGCGTCTTTTTACTTTCGGCTTGTTCGTTTACGATAACAATCTAAGCTCCATTTAGTACGGGTTCGTAAGAATCACACTTTATTTCTCGCACGTGCGAAGTGCTTCATTTTTTCTCGTGGAAACGCGGCAAGTGGCAAAGAAAATTAAAATAAAGCTTTAAAGTTGCGAACAAGTTTTAGTACCTACGTCTGTGAGCGCTCGAGCCTCATAAAAAGTGCTCCAGACAAGTCGACGTATTTCCAGACGGTTTTATTCGTGCGAAAAGCCCAATTTAACATGTGAAACAGATTATCAGTTTTCTACCAGCGCGTTTATAATTATGAAAAGGTTGATCATCTTTGTACGTTTTCAAAGCAATAAAAGCCTTGTATTCATGAATGGCGTGTGGACATTGGACAACCTATATTGATTTAAACAAAATTTCCAGCAGAATTCTAGCCGTTTATCAACAATGTTGCTCAATTGTTACGAAACAAAATATCTAAATGTTTACCATGAATACATCCTTTATCATCACTGCTCCAAAACTAAGGAAAATAACATACTTAGAAAGATTTTGTTATAGGAAAAACCACCTAAGGGTTCTAGCTAGATCTGAAAAAGGTATAGAGAAACTTATTATAAATAAGTACGGTAATTCCTAAGCCTCTAACCTAGGTCTAGAACCTATGAAGTTGATCTTAGCAAAGATACACAGAATTACATTTACAAAGTCAGACTGCTACACTGTTATTGAAAATTTAACCTGCTTTCTACAAAAATGCAAGTAAATAGAAGAGAACGCGGCCTTTGTTTTCTTTTCATTATACAATAGCAAAAAGTTGTCGGGAAATACTGGCAGAACTTTGTATCAGTCTCGAAAGAGGCAAGTTTGTTTGTGTAATTTGTGAAACATCTATTTTACTAGACATAAAACACACCACGCTACTTGTGTTGTCGTAGGAGAAAATTGAGAGAGTTTGCTTGTTTGTTGTGAAACTCCTAACTACTCTGAAACAAACCGATCCTACTTAAAAATGCTTGTATTAAAAAGAGAATCATGAAGAATCAGTGCGGTGAAAGGGTTCTCATTTTGCGTTTACGATGTCGTGATCACATCACTGATGGTGTACATTTTCTGAGGGCGGATTCAACTGACTCAAGAATAGCGCTACTTTCAAAACAAAAACGGAAGTATTTAACAAATAATTATAAATAAATAAATATTGTAGACAGTCCACGCAACACTATCTAGCCCCGAATTAAGCCAAGCTTGTACTATGTGAACCAGATAGCTGATAGAATACTTAAATATTATTTTTTGTAAATACATACCTAGAATACAATATAACACCCAGACAGAGAATAAACATCTATGTTCACAACACAAATATTTGTTATAGGTTGGTATGGAGACCGCCCTGAGTGCACATAGGACTACGTGAAGATTAAATACAACTTCATACAAATGAAGTATTTTACATCAAATTCCCATTCAAAATAATGTTAATAAAAGTGAGTTCTTGTAAACAGGTACATTCCCAGTTAATGTAGAAATTGCATTTCAGTTATATCTAGCTGATACTAAAAGCGACAATTTAAGTTCATTATTTTCAAGTTAAACTGCGAATGGCGGCTTCGGCTTTTAATAATCCCACGCACAGGGTTTGGTCCAAGCTATAGCCAAATAAATGGTTAAATATGCTTTTAATTATTCAATTATTTCAGATCTACTTAGTTGAATTGTAATAAATTGTATATTATTTACTTGATTATTTGGGAATTCACGTAAAATGTTATAGATTTTATTTGTTTATGATACGGCGACGATCTGCGTAATGTAGCTGGCAAGCACTGGAGGAGAAGAGCCGAAAACCGGGCTCAGTGGCGCGTCTTGGGAGAAACCTACCACCAGCAGTGGTCTGATATAGGTTGATGATGATGAGTTCAAGACCTGGGTAGCACAAAGCTTCTGCTCTTTTTTTCGAGTACAGAAACAAAACCGCGAGTGGAAACTAGTATTATAAAAAAACTGCAAAAAAAAAAGATCAATGATTAAAAAAAAATCCTATGACCTAGGCCTAGACTAAGCGATGGAAACCAAGCAGTTTCTATTAGCAGGTTGCAAATTATCCATAGTCTAGCTCAGGCACACGCGTGGGCGTAGGTAGGCGCCATGGTATCGCTCCGTTTGCCCACCATCTTTCAAAACATGTTTGCAACACCATAGGATTAGAATAATACCTCTTCCTTTTTGCTACATGATTACAATAATTACGTACGTTCTAGAAAGCTCGAGCAAATGAGATGTGAGTTAAAATGTATCCTTGCGTTGGTTTATTAGTTACATGTCAGAAATTTGGTTAGGTGTTTTCTAGACCATCCTGCTCCATCATCGGCTACATCGTCGCTTACCATCAGGTGAGATTCTTGTCAAAGAATGGTCTATGTCATGTACAAAAAACACTCAAACTCAAACTCAAAAATTTTTTATTCAGTACGATGCAAGAATCACTTTGAAACGTCTTAAAGCTAGGTGAGTCTAGATACCAGTTCCACGCGACCAAGTGTAGAAGAACAGGCAACAAACTACGTCTCGGTTCCTACCGTTTTTTTATAATGATCCTTTTACAAATCAAAAATAGTCTAAAATAATAGCAGTGAAGTTCCAGTGTGGTGCCACTTCACTTAGTCAGACGTATGCAATGCAATAATACAAAAGCAAAAGTTTCAAAGACAGCACACGCTACGCTTCAATGTTATACTAGTATCTACACAGCTTATATAAAAATAAGATACGAAATAGTAGGTACAGACATTGCCAATTGACATGTTAGCTTTCTATGGGTAGAGTGACCGGGACATCGGGCCACGCAGTTTTATCATTCATATAGCTATCTAGAGTATAGTACGCTTTCTGTATTAAATTATTCTTAACATAGGCTTTAAATTTCCGAACTCTTGGGCGGATCTCAGATCTTAAAAAAATCCTAACAATCTCAGCTATTAAACAGTTGCATTTATTTTAGTTGATATAAAAGAAACGGGATCTCCAAGTATTGAAACGACAATTATCAAAAGTCTTTACTGTATTTGCTATCAAAACAAAATAAAAGCTATCGATTTATTAATGAAGAAAGACAATAAATAGTTATAAAGTTATTAATAGCCGAAGGTAAATCATTTAGTTGAGATTCATTGCTTGGCTGGTGTTGGTATAAATCATTGCATATAAATTCATTGTGCTATCGTCTATCGTGGGATACAAGCGAAATGATGATTGATTGTGATTTATGCCCGTCACACACGTAGCTATAATATATATTAATATAAACTACAGCAAGGTATATTACGATATATTTTCTACACAAATATTCAAGTGACCGTCAGCTATTTCTATAACGTCAGCAACTTAGCACGGCATAATCATAAATATTATAGCTATGTGTGTGACGGGCTTTATTCGCTAACAAACAATAAATACCAACAAAACAATGTGTTTTCTAAAAAAGTATTACATAGGGCGTAAATCATCAAAGATTAAAAAGTTAAAAGACCAGCAGATAATTCGGCTGCTAAAATTGATTATGTAACAAAAGGAAGCCAACAACGGGACACAAGCCCACGTCACCGTCTCTGTCACAGAGATGATATCTTGAATCCAGTTGAAAATATTTTCATAGAAAACATGTTTTCTAAGTATATGGTGACAAAATAAAGGCTGAAACGTCTGAAAAAAAATATTATCATACTCGTATTAAACTTAACACTGTATAAAAACTATATCAAACTTAACCTATGTTTGTAGTTTACGCATAAATTCACAAAATTTCAAATGAGCTAGTTATGCCTAATTTCTCAAAACAGAAGTTTCCTAAAAAAATACAAAAATCAAATCGCATCGATCATTTCCCAACAAGGAAGTCTTAACTAGTAAGTTTTTCCTAAGAAGTGAGATGAAGCGAACTGACGCGTACATCCCAAGACTCGGAGACAGGAGCATTTATCACTGCAGACGGGTTGAGCAGAGGAAATACCCGTAAATAGCTAAAGCTGGATGCAAATACGGCGGTTGTCTGCTCATCAATCAGGGACTTCGATGGCGGGCGAACGGTTAAGAATAATGTTCGCACCTGCAATATAGGAAAAATTGTGAAAGTGAAACATGAACCATGCATCTGAAACAGTAGCGTGCGTGCATGAGTAACTAATAATTTTGTCGTAAAAATAAATAAATATTGTGGACAATACTATCTAGCCCCAAATTAAGCAGAGCTTGTACCATGGGAACCACAGTTAGCTGATACAATACTTATATAAAGAACAAAATTGTCATAGAAGTTACTGATAAATGCGACATTCACAAAGCCGTGGATTTTCTCACAATGTATTTCTTACACGCCTTCAACTTTTACCAAAGTTTATATTTGAAAACTTTTCTCGTGCGCAATTGATTTGTCATTAAAAAGTTTTGATAGCTAATCCGTTAGTTTTATATCACTTCGAAATGAACTTTATAGAAAGGTTTCGCGAAAGACATCCATTGGGAGTCAAAGATTTCTAAGAGAAATGTGACGTTAATGATGTTCCCTGAAACATTTCCAAAGTGTCAATTAACTACATTTCCTACGAGAAACGGTGACTGTCAAGAAATAATTTAATAAATTTAGGATTATGGACTTCTGTTTTCTACATTTTTTAAGCCATCACCCACATAAGATATAATCCAGTAGTTTTTAATTATGTTTTACCACGCTTCGTGCACCCGTCGTTCTTTCTGCTTTTTTCACTACCTTCCGTAGGTTGCCTAGAACAAATAGCTTGCAACGGTAAGGTCGCCCATTGTACTTTATTTAATTACGTTAGTTACTGTGATGTATCGAAAAGTAGGGCGCCCACCCACCAGATGGTCCGAAAGAGCTCAGAATCGTTCTTCCTGGAAATGTGTAGGAGAGGCCTATGTCCAGCAGTGGACTTCTTCAGGCTTTAGTGATGATGATGATGATGATGATGACCCTTGTGTACAATAAAGTGTTGTCTATCTATCTATCTATCTATCCTGTCTATCTGGCTTACAAATAGACGAGCAAGATCATTAAAATATGAAGATTAAAATTCTGCGAATACTCCATTTGTCTTTCCTGGTACCAGTGTAAAGATCTCGAGTGTTTCTGTCAGCACAGCACCATCTCTGTTTGAGACATGCTTGATTGGAAACGAGAAGTAGCTTCGATTTAAGCTTTTCACTGTAACTTTGTTTTGTTTAACTTTTATTTTATACATTTCAGGAACATTCTGAGAACGTTCTGATAATATTGATTGATGGTCAAATACTTGCAGATCATGCAAACTATTAGCTCCTGCTCAAAATAACTCAGTAACTTTATTGTATTAGACGTGTACTTTTTCTACTCTTTCGTTTCGTGTTCCAGTGCGTTGATTTCAAATCATCTCACTATAAAAAGTAATTTGCATTTTGGTGAGCTTTGAACCTATTAAATTCCTTTGTTCATCTTGAAATAC
The DNA here is from genome assembly GCA_947578465.1 of Thera obeliscata. Lineage (NCBI taxonomy): Eukaryota > Metazoa > Arthropoda > Insecta > Lepidoptera > Geometridae > Thera > Thera obeliscata. Next base: position 8,624,709 of record OX387928.1, on the reverse strand, counting down.
TCTGAAATAATAATACACATTTAAAACCCTTTCATCACACTGGTTTGAATAACCAGAGACATAATAAGAAGTATAACGTAGAGTTCAAAGTGTATGTGGGTCGAAAAAGTTATGAAGGCTAAACGAAATACATTCAATTTTGTTTATTTATTCTGGTCAAATAGGTCGTAGAAGTAGTTGTTTACGACACCATACTTGATATTTTTCAACTTGCTTTCTTATGAAATGTGTGGGATGAGTTTGTTATTTTAATGTCTGATCTGAACTTTTATTTTTGTTTCACAACAAAACCCACATACGGCTCAGAAACTCCAGTTTAATTAATGGTATATTTTTTTGCATGTTTTTGAATACTCTGTCCACAGCTGAATTAATTACGTAAGCTACCGAATTCCTTGGCTGTGTTTCAATTATTTGATTAAAGGAAAGGAAGATGTCTTCCTCTTTAGTTGCTTGTAAAAATAAGGACAAATGTATGGGTTGGTCATAATTTGTCTTCCGAGTTTAGTCACGTTCTTAGTAAGCGTCACACAAAAAGCTACCGTTTTTAAACAAGACTGTTGTGATTACAAATAACTCCAAATTTTTGTACTTTCTCACTGTTTTACGAAGCAAGTATTTAAATTTAAACGCATTGTGGTTTTGAATTTATATAACTATGGTTATATTTAACGTTAAGATGGTAAGACTGCATTTCTCCAAACTCATTATATTTGCATTGACAAGCGATAAACATTCTTTATTAATGTTGAATATGTTAATTATTAGCAGTTTAATTATCTATCACATACTTGTGTAAAGAGATTTGTATTTTTGTAGGACAGATTTAAAAAACTTTTTTTTTTTTTTTAAAGCTACGTCAACCCAGAGTGAATTAGGCAATATTGTTAACTTGCGAGCTGTTACTTCATTGAATTTCCACCCGTGCGAAGCCGGGGAAAGAAAGATGTAATTCCATGCCACACTAAAAACAACAAAACTAAAGTAAAGTAAAACTAGAGTAAAGTAAGCGCTATAAAATAGCGAAATTAACTTTTTTCTCTCGAGTTTGAAAAAAACAAGGATTTTTTTTCTCTAGGCCACAAAATGCAAATTTAAAAAAATTCCAGCATTATAAATGCGGGGGTAAGTTTTTTACTTATAACAAATTCACGATGAAAATGCAAATAGTTAAAGAAAATAATGTATTTTTTCTATACTTTAATACACCTGTAATTTGCACCAAAATCGATTCTTCTTTCCTATAATTTCAAAACCATAAAAGTTGTAATTCATCACATAACCATTGTGCTAGTAACAGCGTCATTACTAGTCATTTCACACAGCGCCCTGAGCTATAATTTACTTACAAAAAAATTAAAAAGAATCAGGCCCAGCCTCACCTATTAGCGGCTCGCCTATGTATGGACTTGTATGGGATGCATTGTGCGAATGTGAATGACCTCTTCAGCATAATAATGGTCGAAGGGATGCGCAGGAGCGCGTGCGAGGGGGAGACCGGTTTGAAATTAGAACGTTTTTTATTCAAACCTTTGTCGGCGCGCCCGCCCGCCCGGTGCGCATGCGCTAACTCGACAAATGCGTCAAAATGAAATAAGCCGTATTTTATTTCCATTTTTGAATAGCGTTCGAATTTTAATTTAGGAGGGATGTTTGGACAAAAGATTATCGAGGTTTGTTTGCTGCGTAGAAAGCTTATGAATGAAGGAACTTTGTGTTATCGAAAGGCACTTCTTGAGTTTCAACGAAACAAAAAAATATTAACAGATGGCAATTTCATATTTGATTTTTTTTTCAAAATAAGAAATACCCTATATAAACAGTGCGTACTTAGTAGTTAAATACAAAAAATAAAATGATATAAAATAAAAAAATATAAACATAAACAGAAGTAAAATAAAAAAAATACGTATAACTATTTAGAAATAACAACCCGTTTATATAATATTCTGATACTTTCATAATGCTTAGACTAAATACAAGACATAAGACTACTAACTCTTAACTTAATCACGTCTAGGTAGGTAAGGCACTTAACCTATTAAATTTAACTTACTGGCTAACAATCAACTAAACTTTACGACCGTAAAGTGTTAAACAAGCCACGATTACACAAATGTGCACTTAACTTGTGATGCTTACGCAAATTGTTATCTATAAAATAAAGCCTGATACGAGTATCATATTCTCATAGAATATCTAAAATCCATCTGTTCCAAATTGTTTCATACATACAAACAGGCGCCTCTATATTGTCTATAGTACCCCCCATTTAGGACACTGTAATGTAAACAGATGAGGAAGGGAGGAGCGAACGATAGTGTAATGCTAGAGCCGCGCCTGTTCGGTCGTGTCGCGAACGCGTCGACCTGCGAACGCGATGTCGAGCTTTAAACTTTCAAAATTCGAACGCCAAACTTCTTAAAAACAAAACTGTGGATTCCAGTATTAACAAAAAAGTGAATTGAATAAAAAGTGTGGTTGTTTTTGGTGAAATTGGAAACATGTAAAGTCTGTGGTGTGAATTGGGAATAATTTGGTAGCAGTATGGTGGATGCTGGTGCTAATGAGTGCGATAACACCATAAATGGAAGGAACCAATTTGTGTATCTCGTGTTTGTGCATTTACTTCTTATTGGACTGAATGGAACTAATGGTAAATATTGAACTTTGAACTTCTGCTCATTTTATTGGATTAGAAACTGTGTAGATTTTATTATTTACTGGATATTTATGCTTCTGTTAGGTTGGTGTAAGTTAGTTGAGTTGGAAATAAATATTTGGTTTATTTGAAAATCTGTTTGGATTTTAATTGACAGAAAAATCCACTCAGAAAAAAACCTGATAATCGCCCTGTCTCATTTCATTTCTGCGTGGGCTAGAGTAGATTTTCTATTCTAAATGTTAAACGGAAGCATTCGAGGTGGAGTCAAGGTGTATTCTTATAACTCAGTTACAGGATGTGATTTCTTGAGGTTTACTTATTGAATATTTTTGTACTTTTATATGGGTAGCTAGGTATAACATGCATCAATTTTCGAGACTATTTTGGCTATGGCTGCGTCAATAACTGGGACTAAATAGGTCCTACTAAAAATTTTATAACAGTTCTTATTGAAAAATGTCAAAAATCTATGCTTGAATCTCGACTCAGACTCAAGCACAGTTTCAGAACACGGGCTTTAGACTTCAGCTTGATATAATTACATAAAGGGGCAACCTATATTACTTCACGCGCGAGCTGTGGGCGTATGCCAAATATAACAGACGGGCTTCCAACAATTATTCTTTGACATTTGCAAGGACTTTTGGCCTGCGCACACCTAGTTCGCTGGCGGTAGCGAACAGTGAAACGCTGTCAAATATCGCTGTCAAATCTCAAATCTGACAGCGATATTTGACAGCGTTTCACTGATCGCTACCGCCAGCGAATTAGGTGTGCGCAGGCCATTTCTTAGGGGATTTCTACCATGCCGAGGAATTATAGCCTCATTAAAACAATGGTTCAGTTTTTTCTTTTGTGTACAACTGACTTATCTGCATCTTATTTTGTATAGCCTGTAAGGCAACGCATTGTTATAGGTAATGGCTACCACATGACATCAGGTGGGCAATTTGTTTTTTCCATCAGCAAGCTGTATAAAATAATAAAACCAGCCAAGAGCGAAACGGACTCGTGCTTGATGGGTTCCGTACCATTATCTATAAAAAACTGCAAAAAACAGACAGACAGACGTACGGGACGGACAGACAGCGGAGACTTAGTAATAGGGCCCCGTTCAACCCATTGGATACGGAACCCTAAAAACTATGTTAAAGTGAATGAACTTAGTTCAAATTGGAGAGCGTGACGGTATAGATAAATAAACAAATACTTACAATATTAAAATTCACTAAAAGGCTTTTCATTACATTTACTTATCTAACACTTTATCTGATGCTATACAATCTATCAAGTAATTGGAGTAGCACGGGGCCAATTAACAAAAGTGTAGTTTCACAGTACAGTAAGCAACCAAAATATATGGCCATCTGGTTTGAAGTTGAAATAATGTTTTTGTAACCAGCATGCATCGTTTTATAGAGGGCGATATATTGCGGTGCCTACCATGATTGACCAAGAATAGGCTGAATAGGCTTGACTAGTAACCATCAGTCAACACGCAAAAAAGGCCCATCAGGGGGGCCTAGCTGCGGAAACCAGTCCGCGCAAGTACTAAGAAGTATATCTATCCGCAAACTGGAGTTTATTTCTTTCTTTCTTTTTATCAATCCGCAAACTGGAGTTACCATTTTATATTTGAACTTATATAGTCACCCGCGGCTTCGCTCACCCCGTTCCCGTTATTTTTACGGGATAAAAAGTAGCTTATATGCTATTCCAGACTATAATTTTATTTCTGGACCAAATTTCATCTAGATCTGTTCTGGCGTTATTAATTAACAAACATCTATCCAAACTTTTGCATTTATTTATTAAGTAGTGGGATGAGTAAAAAAAACAGCCGATTTTTTTTGTTAATTATGCTTTTGTCGCTAACTGTACTTACTGTTCATTTGTGAACAATGGAAGCCTTTTTTATTTTTGAACGAAGCTTAATTAACGTTAACGGTAGCGTAAAATTACGAAAGCTAGCTAGTGGATTGGAATTCGATATTTTAATGGTCCTTATTTAATTTTGATGGGAAACGAAATGACATTTTTATAATGTATCGGGTTGAGCTAGTAAGTGGATTAATTTTGTCTTTGCCTATTGTTTTTTCATGCGTGTATTTTTTCATATTAACTACAAATTCATATATGTATATAACACTAGAGAATATTCTATTGCGTTGTACTACGTACAATAAATTATTAGAAAAGGTACCATGGAGATTAGGGATTAAAATTAAAATGACTTTGGAAGAGTTTGTACCAACAACAAAAGAATAAAAATCGAGGTTGTTTTATGTACTTTGATTTTGGATATTTTTTATATTATTATTATTTTGGATACGATTTAGATGTAACTTGGACTTTCTTGGCTTAGATTTTATTATTTGCATTGATCAGCAAGTACATATTTTGTAAAAATTTCAATTGACTTTTATCTGCTTATAACTTATTTATTTTTCCTCATAAAAGAGAGCAGTATCACAGTTATCACAGTATGTCTAAGTTTTTTATAGGAAGGATTAAAAAGTGGGGCCATGTTTTATAAAAAATAACTCATGTCCATTCTCAAATCAGTTTCGAAGTTCCGAGTCTATTACTATCTCATTATCTTAACGTAAAGTGTCAATTTGTATGTAAATAATAAGATAATCTGAACCAGTTTGAAAAACTCGTTTTAGTAACAATTTATTCGGATCGTTGGTCACGGTATTCTGACTTCAATCCAGTTTAGACCAATACCCTATAATGTGTTGGGGGCATTTAATGCATTGGCATGTGCAGTAAAAACAGGTTTAGTTAGATGTCAGAAAAAAAATCCTTGCCAAAGTGTGGATTAGGAAAAGACTAAACGCTTTACAATAAATGATTTTGATGCTACGGGCATAAAAAAGAATAAATAATATTTTAATAAAGTTATAATAAATTGAAATTACTATTGTAAGCCTTTTATGTCCCACTGCTGGGCAAAGGCCTCCCCCAATCCCCTCCACTCTGTGCGATCCTGTGTAGTCTGGTATATAATTATACTAATTAAATTCGCGGCAGACCAAGAATAAGAACAAAAATATAATATTTTTTATAATTACATGACAAGTCCATTGGTAAATTCTGTTTCACGTGTATACCTAACAGACAGAGAGGTTTTGGATGTCATTGCCATAAATAAAAAAATGATTTAATTATTATACTATAGGTAAACCAAAAGGTTACTAATGAATCAAATGAGTACAAATATACGATAGGTACCAAGACTTAGTTTGCTGCCTGTTCTTCTAGGCTTGGTCATGTGGATCTGGCACCTAGACTCACCTAGCTCTTAGATATTTCAAAGTCATCCTTGTGATATAACTGAATAAAGAGATTTTGATATTGAGTTGTCCGACAAATCCTTAAATAATCTCTCTATCAACAGACATTCCAGAACACCCTGTCTATAAAGCTCTTACGTTCTTTACATTCAAAAGATGCTTTTAATTCTTGTCTCCATTATAATTCAACTCAAAGGTTACTGATCAATAAAACTTTACATTTGTCCGTTCCATTGCATTAAGATAGACACAAAGATAAGCCGACGCTGGGGTATTGTTATAATTTTTGATTTATTTTTAGTTGGCTCGAGCGGTCAAGCGGTAGTTGTCCTTTATTAAACTTGTCACTGTCACTGATAATGGTCACAATAATATTATCTTGACATGTTTGTCTTTTTATTGCCGGCCGTCTGGGTGCAGTGGGTATAAATTAAATTCATTAATCAAACACGTCATACACACATGGTAAAAAGCTGTGAGAAATAATGTTGTTTAGCCATTAGACTATTCATTTTACCTAAACAGTCTAACTAATGTATTAGCTAACTTATTACACCTAAGTTGAATAGACTTAGTAGAAGAGTTTAGGCGAATATCTATAGCCAACCATGATACTCGTTGAATGATTAACTTTTTCATTCACGTACTGGTAATCTATTGGCTATCAGTAGGTACGTGTAAGTCACAATAATAATTCGTTTACAAACATGATTTAACTAATAATCGGTGAGTAGATAAAACGGCTTAGACTAAAGACCACCGACAGACATAGCAAAACTATAGGGGTTTCTTTGTCAGACTTTGGAACCCTAAAAGTAATGCTTACATCATCTCAATTCACACAAATATTTTGTTTAATTTGAATAGATCCAAATTCTTAGGTGATGTATTTGCTTTTTCCTTAGCCCAAAACCGAGCACCACGCATTAAAGAGCACCCATCCAACACAGTGTCCGGACGAAGCGAGCCGGCTACCCTACGGTGCGTAGTCGAAGGCCGGCCCAAGCCACACGTGCAATGGTATAAAGATGGAGTACTACTACCGCCAGCGGAGGACGGACATAGGGTCTTGTTGGAAGATGGACTGCTGTTTTTGAGGTAATTTATGTAACGAACATTGGCCCAAGCGCCAAGCATCAAAACTTATCCGAGCGTAGTGAGTCGGACACCTTGCGGTGTGGTCTGGCCGGGCCATGGTAATTTATTAAATTAATGAGTATTCTCTTCTACCCACTTACTTTTTAGATCTACGAAACATTGAACTATTGTATTCAAAGTAGGTATTTACAAAAAAAGTATATAAATAAATAAATACGTTAGACAATCCACACAACACTATCTGGCCCCAAACTAAGCAGAGTTATATAAGTATTATTTCAGCTATCTTTATTCCCATAGTACAAGCTCTGCTTAGTTTGGGGGTAGATAGTGTTGTGTGGATTGTTTACAATATTTATTTATTTATTTACACTGCATTTGAGTCAAAGTAAAAACAAGCTAGCGATAAAATTGTAAATTGAAAGTGCATTTAAGTTACCAGACCTAAGCAAACAAGCCGTAAATATCCGTGGGCATTCTAGCTTTCTATATACACAAGTAACGCCATTTAACATAAGAAATGTGGGTTGATTCCCATTACACTCGTAACAGCTGAGATTGGTTTTCAGGGTAAATCGGGGTAAAAAGGAAAGCGACGAAGGTCTGTACTGGTGTGTGGCACGCAACCTCGCTGGCGAGGCTCATAGCCGCAACGCTTCTTTGAACGTAGCAGGTAATTTCCGACGAAAAAGAATTCAGGATTTACTAACCCATTTTCGTTTCTTATAAAAGAAAATGCTTAGACCGTATAGAACCGGAACCGAGTAACCGTATAGAAATCTTACTAAAAACATAAACCGTAGTATAGTTATGCACGTAATATATCAAGCAGGAATCTGTTTTCAGTGCTTCGCGATGAGTTCAAATCTGAACCAAGAGATGTCCAGGTAGCAGCGGGTGAACCTGCGCTTCTAGAATGCTCACCTCCAAGAGGTGTTCCAGAACCTTCTGTTCATTGGCTGAAGGATGGGCAACTATTCGATGTGGAAGTGAATGGAAGGTAACAAAGTTCTGATGTAGGTAACGTCATTTTAGCTCGTAAAGGGTAGAACAAAATACTGAAAGTTATAATATTGCTTGTACAGACGCTTATTTGCGTATAGGTATTTTAAAATTGGAGTATTTTGTGAGAATACTAGAGTCAGTCTGGCTTTAGTATTGTAAGGGTGAGCATTAACACTGTAATTGCTAGCGGCTTGCTTTGCCAAAAGCTTATAGACTCGCAAAAGTTTCTGCAAGTATTTGAAAACCACCGTTATTTTCAGAGTTACAATAACAGATTCAGGAAATCTGAAAATTTTAGAAACAATACACACTGATAGTGGTGTATTCAGATGTGTGGCCTCAAATATCGCCGGTGAAAGGCAGTCAAGAGCCGCAGATTTAATTGTCCTGAGGCGACCACACTTTGTGGTCAAGCCTAGTAATGTTACTGCTTTAGTCGGACAGAACGTTGAACTGAATTGCCAGGTAAATCATCTAAATAACTGTTTAAATAATATTTGTGAAGTATTCGAGAGATCTGAATGCTTTTAACGATGTTTTTGATTGTAGAGCTATGATTCCACTGTCAAAATAACATGGGTCAAAGAAGACGGGTCACTGCCTTCGTATGCCACGGCAGTTCGTGGGCTATTAAAACTAGAGCACGTGTCTGCGAATGATGCCGGGATCTATTCCTGCCGAGCCGAAAGCCATGCTGGCACCAGCATCGCGAGCGCAACACTCACCGTCTACTGTATGTCTTTATTCCCATCAATTTTATTGCACCTATAACTCAAAACTATTTCAATCTGGCCATCTGTTGCAGCGTTACCACACTTCACACAAATACCGTCCAACCTGACCGCATGGGAGGGCGATGTGGTGTCCATTCCGTGCGAAGCAAAAGGATTACCGACGCCTACCACTTTCTGGATACTCGAAGGGAATCAAGACTCCTTGCTTTTCCCAGAATGCACAAAAAGCAACACGAGCTTATTATATTTGGACGGCGCGCGGGCGGAGCACAGCGGTAGGGTAATTTGTACAGCTGTCAACGCAGCTGGAAGCATCATGAAAGAGGCTTACCTCAAAGTGCTAAAGAAAGGCAACAATGAATTAAATAAACGAGCCTCCAGTCACGAATTCAATATTGATTATGAGCGTAGTACTCACATGACGGAGTACGAACTTGTTCAAGCGAGGAAGTATTTGCAACAGAATGTATTAGTTTTGAGGAGGGTGGAAGCTTTGTCGTCAACTTCCCTGAAAGTTGTTTGGGACGTGAGTATCTGTCTACCTTTGTATCATATTCCCGCAAAGCTAACATGGCATTCACGTCGTGCGTTGCATATTTTAGGTGCTGACAGACTACAATGAATATTTAGAGGGTGTTAAAATTTGGTACAATGGGACAACGTTGAATTGGCGTAATGTGACTGACGAAGAAGTGACTATGAACTCTGGATCGGACTCTGCGTGTTCAAATGGATCGTTGACAAATGTCGATAACAGCGGTTCTTCAAGCTATGTTCTCACTGGGTTAACAGCATACACGCAGTACGACATATTCCTAATGCCATTTTACAAAAACTTGCTAGGAAAACCTTCAAATATGATGACGGGCTATACGGACGAGGAAGGTAAGTTGCAACTATGGTGAAATGAGGTTTTTTATGTAGTGTTGTCAGTATTTATATTTGGTGTTTGTTTTAGTACCATCTGCGCCTCCAAAAAGCGTGACGGCGGGCGTAATAAACGCAACGTCGGCGTGGATACGATGGGAGCCGCCACCTGTGAGCACGTGGAATGGCAAACTTACGGGGTATTTGGTAAGTTTCCCTCCATTTCTAACTAGTTAATTGTTTGTTGTTCTTAACTTTTACGTACGACGTCTTTAATGTTTCAGAAGTGTGTTTAGGCAGCAGTTGCTTATTGTTTATCTTGCTTGACTTAGTTTAGGGAAACATTAAATACTAAGCTCTACAAGACTGGGAAAGAACAGCCTTTTTGACAAAATAGTTTATAGCTTTGCATTATCATAGTTTTTTATAATCATACAGGTCTGGCAAAGCCGGCCAAAATGCATTGTGTCTAATATATCCAACCTTAGAAATAGAAATACCAAGAGCTCTGCCTTCTGCGCCGCAGGTCGTGGGTTCGATCCCCGCCGAGAACAAATATTTGTGTGGGGTGGTGTGGTTGTATTGTATTCTAAGTGTGCATTTACATAAAAATGTACATATGTGTATTATATCATCAGCTATCTAGTTTCTTCTAATATTTGGGGCTAGATAGTGAAGTCGAATCGTCTACAATGTTTATTTTATTTATAAAGCTTCATGCTCAAACCTATCTGCAGATTGAAATCCGCGTAACCGGAACCAGCGGTGGTCGAGTGGTGGGCCAGATGTCATTAGGACCCCGGACACGCGCGGCTGCAGCCAGTTCCTTACGCTCCGGGGGAAGATACAGTGCCCGTGCGGCTGCCGTCACCAGCCGTGGAAGTGGACCTTTCTCTACACCAGCCCTGATACACATGCTGCCTACACACTCGCAGAGACACTATGTGCAGTAAGTGCTCTCATGTAACGTCTTTATGCCTCAAGTTGATGAAGAGCAGTTCATCGTAGGACATGTTTCTGTGGCAATGCTTTGTTAGAGGTTACTGTTACCACTTTAGATCAGGCAGGCCACTTGCTGGTTGTATTGTAAAAAAAATCTTTGCCATCCATCACAGTCTGATTTTCATAATTTATAATTCACAAAGACATTTACAAATAAGTTATAACAAAGGAACTGTGCATAGGCGACCCTAAAAATAGTTTTCTTCCAGCAAAACTTGCAGGAAAAAGTGCTAAGAGAAAGCTAAAATTAAAATGGTAGCAATGTGTACATACTTGAAGTTAATGACGGAACAAGAGAAACTCTTAATAATATAATATATTCAATCGTTTTATCAAAATGATTTTAACAAAATTATTGAATATTTCGGCCCAATTACGAAACAAGGTATCCAATAAACACAGTTCTTAAAGTTTCCTTTTTTCCTTCTGTCTTTTGTTTGATAGGGCCACCTTATTTTTGAATATTTATTACAACGACAGTCTCATACTACTTTAGAACGCGGCACCCTATAAGTGAAGAAGACTGTTTCTTGTCATCGTCAAAAATAGCCGACATCATTGCCTACTTCTTGCCTATTCCGAAACATCCACTCAATAAACTATTTCTCGCAGCCCAAAATATCTTATCTTTTTGTGTCCTGCATGTACATATGTCGTAGAATCTGTTTACGGTCGATGACTCAGATGTCGCCAGGCGCGAAAATAAGTTAAAGACAGATGTGTCGCATGGCTTATCAACGTTAACTGGAACACTCGATGTGTCATTTAACTTTAGAAATAATCCGTGAAAAACGTTGGTGTACACTCGGCAGTTGATGGGCACTAAATACCATCACCAAAATAACGCTGAGACAGTCATGACTGTGCTAAATATAATATTTGTTACTACAAGGCAAGCTAACACAAGGCATTTTACCGTTTTTAAGAAAACCTAAATGTAAATTAGACAGTTATCTGACTTCTATTGAGAGTCAAGAGGTGAAAAAAATAAGGCTAGTACGTATTAAATGTGTTTTTATTTTCAGAACGGAGCCTCCAAAAGACACAAACATCCCTCACATATTCAATGAGACGTGGCTACTTGCACTCTGTTTAACCCTATTGTCTATAATCGTGATTGGCCTGTTTAGTATTTTCTACATCAGAAGACGGAACAATATTCAACGGAAAAAGTCTACTGGTAAGTTTTACAGCAGTCAAAAGTCAATAGTATTTCTGAGTTGTTAAAGTTGAAATTTGATTGCTATTCTATTTCCGTCACGCGTACGACAAATACAGTGTTGAGCATCAACTTATCTGGTAATTGAAACGTTGAACTCTTTATTGTAGGTCAGTCAATTGTAACAGCGCAGCAGTGTCTATTGAATAAGGACACGATTTGGCTTCGAGACAGGCCCGTGTTTGCGTCCCCAAACGATGCTAGCTTGGACGTGAGCAGCTGCCATCAGAGTCTTTTACACGGTGAGCTTATAGATTCCACACGTTATCAGTGGAAATAAATTTATCAGTCTGATATTTCGGTGACACATTTCTCACGATATTAATTTATCGCTAGCGATAAAAGTTGCATGAAATTCTTTGGTTAAATTTTCCCAATTCTTTTCGCAGGTGGACAGTCAACCAGCATCCTAAGCGTTGAGCCCGAGTACAGTTTACCACAAAACTCTATTCCTTGCTTGGATGAATCGAGCGTTGATAGAATGCGCAGAGGACCACCCGAGCCTTACGCGTCCAACGCTATTTACACCGAGCTCAATTTCAAGGTACACCGCGATAAGCTCCATGTGAACCCATTGTTGACTCAAGATTAGATTACTAGAATTTGCATAACTTAACACCTCAAAGATTCCAGTTAGCTTTAACATGAATTTCCTCACAGGACAATAACGACATTGGAGACCTGAGAAACTGCCCGGAAAGACGATCTCATAATAACAGCATTGTTCGATCGTGCAACGGAAGCCTACAGTATTCTAACGGGGAGTGTTCCACATGTTGCCACAGCACTTCCAGTAGATCTACCAAAGACTACAGAGAACCGAGGCATGAGAATGCGCATAATGAGATTAATGTTGCCGAGGACGATTGCGCTTCCTGTCACACCAATAGGTCTGGATCGCGAAGCAGACAGGACAAAAGTAAAGTGTGTCCAGCCAGTGATTTAGAGTACGACTATCCGCAGTGGCACTGGCTCGGAAGAGAGAACAGTTTCAAAATTCCAATTCAGATGGGCAGACATTCGAATGTAGCGAGGTCGGAGCAGGGCTGTCAAATAAATCTGTGTGATATACTGCCGCCGCCGCCGTATGAGGTAAATTGAAGTTGTTTGCACTTTTTTCCCAAACAATCAGTGTTTGTCAATGTTATGGATGAGTATCGCTGTTGGATTGGTATAATGTTGTTAATTTTTTTCAGAGTCCGGAAAATAAGAATATATGCGGCTCAGAACATCAGTAGGATGTAGGAATATAATTTTATAAAAAGCAATAATCGCATTTTGGCAGTTACGGAAGTAGTACAGTTAATTTACTATCGATAATGGTGGTTAAACTTATCTAGATATCGTTAGAAATTGTGGTAAACTTCGTAGTTGTGCTTGTAATAGTGTAGATACCGAAATTTGTAACTGTAATTTATTCCTATTCTATGATCTAGTCACAGTGCGTAGGACTAGTTTTACCGATTGGTAATATGTATTTGAAACTATCCCATTATACCCTGGTGTTACAATTTTGTATGTAACATGAAACACTCGAGGTTGTTACTATTTGACTGGTAAACTTATTAATAAACCCAGCATTTTACTGCCATATAATTATTTGGATTAAAAGGTACAAATCTAACCCAGAAGAGATAGCCAGCTTCAAAATGAAATAGCATTTTTTCATGCCCATTTCGCAGTTTTGTAATCATAATTTACTATGTAGAATTGGCTCTCTTTTTATTGGGTTAGATTTGAATGATCCCATTTTAGTATTAGAACATTAGAAGTAATTTTGACTGTGATATTTATGATTAAATTTGTGTATTTAGTAGTAATAAATGTAACCGCTAGCGTATAAAACTTTTTCACACTTCGCAAATGACCGCTACTTTTTAACACCCTATTCCTGAAATTTTTAGAAGCCACTGTATTCGCAATATTTTCAGAATCCGTTGTGTTTGTACCATTTTGTAATAATAAATATGAAATTAGAAACTTTCTCAAATTTATACTTTGTTTTATTTTGATACGCTATCCAATAATAGACAAACTGTGACGAGTATAAACTGAGGAGCATCTCAGGATGGATCCTACTAGGAATCAAGTAATAAAACGTCCACTTTATTATTTTCTGGCCTCGCGTTGGCTCTAGCTACATCATAAAATGTACGTAAACGTGACATACAAATAACCTAGTGATAAAACTTTACCAAGCATTTATTATCGATATAGTTTTACATAGTAATTAAAAAAAAACAGCTAATATTTACTTTAGGAAGAGGGATAGCAGAGTTAAATAAAACATTAAAAAATAAAGTTTGCGTCTACATAGAAAAAGCGTGGTTTTCTCTTTTTAAGCCTAAGAAATCGATGAGTTTCAGGATAGGGTTTTGCATACATTCGCACACACTGCCTCAAACTTTGACAGCGGATCGCCTTAGACATGCTTTACTGAGTCTTTCTTTAATTTAAAGCTACTCGTATTTCTACAAAGAAAAACAAAATCCATAGCTGGGTAGGAACTTCATAATCATAATCATAATCATTTATTTGCCTCAATGAAGTGTATACATGAAAGATCTTAAAAATAATAAATACCTAAGTGTCACTCATTCCCCATAGCTGGGATGCAAATTTTTGGTCTTCGAATGGTCTCTTGAATTCAAACGTAGGCGATGTAGTCCAATTTCCGAGATTAGCTTTTATATCACCAAATAGATCGTTTAAAAGATTTACATCAAACTTTTGAACCACAGATCTCGTTCGGCACGTCTTGGGTTAAGAGCATTTGGCTATAAATCGTTGAGCCCAATTTATTTCTGTCTTTCGTATCGCCACGTTTATAGCCAGAAAGGTGTTTTGGGAATGGCTTTTCCTTTATCAGAGTTTTATTCGGAACAAAGGACTATTGGATTCAAATTACAGATTGCCGTTTTAGGAGCTTTACAAAGGTTTGAGTTAAATGCACGCCAACGGGTAGGTATAATTAAAATAGGCTTTAGAATAGGGGTATACAAAACATCCAGCAGTCCCTTTTAAGTCCCTCCTGCTGTTATCTTTTAGTAGGTACCTACGTGTACGTAATTGTGAGGACGTATTCATAAAAACATATGGTAGGGTGTGTCGTCAATAGAGCACTGGTGGTCTAGTGGTAGTGGCCCCGCCTTCCAATCCGAAGGTCGTGGGTTCAAATCCACTCGTGTACCAATGAGTTTTTCTGTCGAAAAATGTATGTGCACTATGCCAGTACTCTCAAAACGGTGAAGGAAAACATCGTGAGGAAACCGGCGTGTTGTAGAACCTAACAAAGTTCGAGCAACACGTGTCAAGGGTCACGCAAAAAGGGCCCACCAGCGGCCTACTTGCGGAAAAACCTGCCCGCACATCAAGTGCGCATGATAAACTTGCCGAACTTGCCGAACTTGCCGTGTGTCGTCAATGCTTTTCGTTTTCTAAAATTGAAGCAGCGCATTCCTATAATAAGTACCAAGCTGCCTATGTCTCCTGATCAGAAGGTCTAAGTAGCTAAATGTCCAAAAGAACAAAAGGTCTAATGAGCAAATAAGTCTAATTAGCAAAATGTCCATGTAGCAAAACGTTCATCTATCAGATGGTTTCAGAACATCTATTTAGCAAAACGTAAGGTTGTCAAAATGTCAGGATACTCAAGCACAAAATGTTGAATAGCTTCGAAACTGCAAAGCCTCATGCTCAAAACTGTTTTAGACCATCAACCATCCATCTGATAGAACAAAATGAAAAAAAAATTTTGAACTCAACTTTTAATACACTTTCTCTTGCTGGCTGTACATTAACTTAGTTGTATTCACAAATAAAACACAATCATAATGAACTAACTTTCATGACAAAAGTTAATACCACTGTAGTTTATTGACCTCGTAGACTCACTCAGGGTAATATTTTTATTGGCATCTAACTTGCGCTATAGTGCCATAATATTGGTGTTGGTTTACGATCCGTACTATGTCCGACTGAACATAATAAAACCATCGTAAATAATAAAGCACCATTCAAATTACTGGAACTGGTCTGTAGAGCTATTCAAGTAACATTTTTGCGTCTGGGAGTTATTCGCTGTGTGTGATCTGAGCATACACGTTATGTAGTATAAACATTAGCAACTAGGTTGTATTATAAACGATGGTAATAAGTTGTACCTACCTATCGAGAACCCAGTACCTAGTTGGACCAGTAGTTTGAGTGAAAATATACGAAACTCTTTAATTAATAAAATAGTACGAAGAAACAACAGTCGCAGGAGATAGGTTCTAGAATGATAAATAAAATACAAAATAGAGGATGCAGCGTAAGATAATCAGCGACAAAGTATAGATGCACATTTCTGTTTTGTAAAGTATATTTCTTAGATTTCGAAAATCAAATCAAATCCTTTTTTTTTCAAGATAACGATATAACTCACTGGCTGTCCCTACTGATGAGCGTGTGACATTTCAAGGTCACGAGAAGACACCATCATCAAAATCAGAAGCCTTTAGTTTATAGACGAGGCACATCTTGATATATTTCCTTCATGCTGCTAATTATATTTTTCTGTTCCCGTGCTTCTTCTTCCTGTCGTATCACTAGTTCTTTCGAACCAGTGTGGTGGAAGGCTACCTTGCTGACTTGCCGGTTTAGCAGAGCGTTCCTGTAAAAGAAGAAACTGTTTAAAAGGCTTGTATGTTAGATATGCCCTTGAGTTGCAGTACAGACTTTGCAGTAGTAAGTATTCCGTATTATGTAGTTCGAAAAACCGATGGCTAGGGAACAAAAGTTCTCGAATGGCAACCATGAACCGGAAGACGAAACGTAGGAAGTCGGTGGATGGAATGAGCTCAGAATCGTTCTTCCTGGAAATGTCTAAGAGAGGCCTATGTCCAGCAGTGGAATAATCTTCAGGCTGATGATGATGACGATAAAGAATAGAACGTGATATTGATAACAACGTGAATTGACATGATATTGGAACGTGATAGCGTATGGAATACCACGTCACGTTCCAAGCTCATCGTTGCTGCTGCAGAATTTTTTTTTTGTTATCGTTTACGCTATGTTTTATAAACTACTCCTATATTTTTTTATTGATTGTATAGTGTTTACTACACTTAAGGAAATCACAAACAAGGAATTGCGGTCAGTGCAGCTCCGTACCAAAGGGAAGGTCGCGGGTTCAAATCGCGCTTGGCTCTTAATTTTTGGGACATAATAAAAATCTTTGTGATACTCCTATTATATTATGGTAATATTACAATCTAGCCATAATTCAGGTTAATAGGTAATTTGTAATTGACCTAAATTTCTAATTTGTATTGTGTTCGTAATGTAATAACATACTCAGATGAAGCTTATACTCGTGGGCTCCAGAATTTTAGCTTCATCATGTTTTTTCTCACTGTTTATGAAAAAGAACATAAATTCTATTGACTTTGTCTGTTTTACCACTTCTCCATAAACATGAGACCATTAACTGTCACATTAAACAACCAAATAACTCCTACACTGCAAACTGCTATAAAACAATATTTCCTAGTCTGCCGCATAAGCAGCCAGCGCCATTTTAATTTAGCATTGTAATTCATGCTAATAAATGCTGAATTATTTCCTCTGGAGCGTATTTATCAAGAGATCGCGATCGGAAATAAGCAGAGTTTGCAAATAGAGATCTGTGATCCTTTTATATTTAAACGGTGTTCTAATACAGGGTGTAATTCGACTGCTCACGATAACTGAAGCTGCATAATGCTTGGAGAAAGTTGATGAAACCTGGATCTAAGATAAAAAGTAAGTAGTACCTAAGTAAGTAAGTAAGATTCATGGAAGATTGTCAAAATATAATTAAATATATAGATTTATAGATACCTCTCTATGTAGGCTTTTGTCGAGACAAAATTTACTAAATTATCTTAAAACTATGTAATTTTTATACGGTGTTTTTTTTCAAACAGTAACGATAGTTTTTGAATGTAAATAAAGTTTTCCCTCATCTTGATGGTTGGTAATCGATCAAGTTCTCGGGAGCAGTATTTTCACCCTGTATATCTTAATAGTATTCTTTAGATTTACCTACACCTCATTTGAATATTGGGAACTCGTAAATTATGTATGGAGGCTAGAGGTAGCATGTTTGCCTCATTTCTGAGGAATATGTTAACGCTTGATAAAATGAGGTGACCCAATTTGGTAAACAATAATTTAAGTTTAAAAAACTTGAGAAACCGACTTCATTGTCAAACGGCTAAACCGATTTTAATCAAATTTGTTTGGGTCAATCTGGACGTAAGAATAACCTTCCAAATAAAAAAACAATTTTCTAAATTGGTTCATAAATGACGGAGGCATGCAGTTACAAACATTAAAAAAATTATTGAAAAAAAAATGGCAGCACCGATTTTAATAAAATTAAAATGAGACCAATCTGGAAGCAGTACCTTTCAGATAAAAAAATAATTTATCAAATCGGCTCACAAATGACGAAGTTATGCGGTAACAAACATAAAAAAAAAAAAAAAAAAAAAAAAAAAAACATACAACCGAATTGAGAACCTCCTCCTTTTTGATTGGAAGTCGGTTAAAAAGGACCAAAGACACGTTCTGACTGCGACTTGAAATAGGTAAAATTGGCAAATTCATCATCCGCGCTTGGTGTGCAGACTGGTTTCCGCAAGTATAAAGGGTGAGCCCTTTTTGCATGACGCTTCACACGTGCTGCTCGACTTTAATTTGCACTGAAACCACGAAGACAACTGTAATTTTTGTAAAACAATGTAACAACAGGATTCACACTATTAAAGAAAACCCCACATTTGATTTCTAAGTAAACATATCTTTGCATCTATTGTAGATGATTTATATAACGTCAGGGGTGTTAAGCCATATGCTCCTAATTACGGGAGGCTATAGTGCCTGGGACAGGATTTTAGATGGAATAGACTTGCCCAGCACCTAAACCATCCTGACAGCTTAGTCGGCCTAATTAATACACACGTATTTTATTATGTGCACCAACATCTATACTTAAATGCTTAAGACACATTTACATAGAAGGTATTTCCATTACAAACAGTAAGTGGAATATGAAACTGAGACACAACACACAGTACAGATAAGGTACATTTTGATGGTCATAATTTTATTATAAACAAGCACAATTCCCATTTATGAAATAGTTTCTAAAGCAACTATAATGAGAACTAAGTAATCATTGAGTCTGTGTCTCCGATTGCAAAACGTTCAAATTGCGTAAAACATGTTGGGTGGTCGTAACAACTCCAAGTTATCACCTTGTTACTCAAGAATTTAAACGTAAACATGTATAAGTGAAATAAAGGATTTTAAAACTTTTGCTAAATGATTCATTTTTTAATTTTGTGGTAAGGCGTGGTAAGTGTAAGTAATTTATATAATACTACTTTCTTTATGGCAAATGCATCGAATCATGTGACGCCAAAAAACAGAAAAAGAAATGTAAGGTGTGGTATGTATAGGTAAGGTTTGGAGAACACATAGATGTATGCCAATAAAATACTTAGACAGGTAGCTCCAAAGCTAGCCCCTCTGTCCGGGGGGCAACTGGCTTTTATTTTATTTTGTTATTATGAAAAAATACATTGAATTAAAAACTCAACTTGGAGTGCTATTGCGTGAAGGTTTCATGATGGACTTCTCAAGAACTTTGTATATTTTACCGCTCAGTTTGCTATATTAAAGTACAAAAACTTGGATGAAAAACGATTTAAAATCATTTAAGTTAGCATACCAGGAAATGTTCATACACTTTTACCTATAACTATGCAGACCAACTAGTTATAACAGAATCACATTGAGTAAAAGGTACCTTGTTTTAAATTCCGAATTCGTTCCAAACCACGTAAAATACCTCATTATGTTGTTCACAAGCTTAAACGGAGAGAAATAATCCAAAATGCTAATAAGCACCGAATCTGAATTGGAATGTAGGACATCTGTCTCAGGCTTACCGAGGTAATTTATTCAAGAACAGAAATCGCAGTCTAAATTTAATTGTTCTCGACTGAAGACATAAATCTCGGTGAGATCCTAGCGGAAGCAATTTACATAAACGCCGTAGTTTCAGCCTTTATGCCTTCCTTCGTCGTCGCCTATTTATAATTATAGCTGATATTAACTTTAAGGGGTAGACTGCCGTCGATGACCTTATAACTCGGACACTTTGACCTTTTGAAAGAAATAACTGAACTTTATATGCCCTTGAATTTATCAACGTACCAATCTCATTTAACTTATTGGGGTAGGCGCACATACAACATCTAAACATAGGACTCAAACTTTTATTTCATTGTTTAAAATACTTACAATGAGCACTACCCGTTAAGAATGTCCAAATTACGCAACGGATAACTGGCAGAGAATGCTCTCATTTGTTGACCAAATTGATGACCAAAAGCAATGTGTAATATTAAGCCTCAAACCATCATACTACGGTTGCTATACGAGTAAACCCTTGACTATCGATCAAGTGATATCAAACGTTCAATACTTACAAAATGCTCAGTAAAATATAGACAAAATAACACCTTCATCCCTGAAACAATCCAATTTGTGTAGGGTTGACCAAACTTGTGAAATAACGGTAGTTATCCTTTGTACTCGCAGCAGACGGTGGTGACACTTCATCTGCCAATTTAGCTGAAGGTAAGTATATCGAGTTACTGTTAACCCTAGCTTGGATAAAGGTAAGTGTACACTGTATACTGTTTAATAAACACGATGCAACAATAAAGAAAACAAAGTGGCAGTTTATGGTGGAAGTATTGGTCTCTATAGTTACACAGATTCTGGTTTTATTAAGAACAGAGTAATATTTTCAGTGTTTTAAACTTTGCATTGTAATAAGAAATATGAATAAAACAAAGTAATCATCTAGTTAGAAGTTACTGGCATGTGAGGCTAAACATTTGTATGCCTCAATTTGATGGACGTGAGGCAGTGCATAGTAAGGCAAGTTCCTGACGTGCGTGATCTACGAGCCAATACTTTGTTAATAGGCGATGGTTACTTAACATCAGGTGGGTCAATGCTTGTTCCATTATATAGATGTATAAAAAAAATTGTTTAAAAACTCTCGAATACAGAACGAAAATAATAGTCAGGTTCGTCACTTTGTTATTATCGAATGTACTAAGCACCTGCTGGTGAAAGTGATAAGTGTGCCCTGACCTTAACGCAAAGGAATCCTCTGAAATTGTAGGGGAGTACAGCGAAGCCCGGTAGTTACGAATTTTGTAATTAAACGCCTCGTCTAATTGTGGCCTTCGACTCAATTCAGCCCTTTGTAATAGTATATTCAGGGATTATGTAAATACCTACTTAATCGGGATCATCTGAAGTTTCCATATCAGTCTCATATTCGGGATACCAAGTAGGGTTTGATGGGTAAATGGCTAACCGTAAGGTTTGGTCAATTATAAAGTTACCTTGTGGTCGACCGCACTTTCTAACCAACGAACTTCTAACTTTTGGGTTCTATCTAATCACTTTTCGTGCGGTATTTTTTCAAATTAACATAATATCTATTATTTTTACCTGACGCTTGCTTTTTCTATTCTCACAACGCTTAAGTACTTTTCAATTTTCATGTAAATAAATCATACTTAATTTTAATTCTCTTGATGAAGCTATCACTCTCAAATTGCGTACTAAGAAGTATGTAATTTTATTAAATTAATCGCCAATCATACATAATTGCATTTTAATAGCTTAGTCTTATGATTTTTATTCTTGGCCCATTATTATGTAGATTACCCTACCCTGCCATTATAGGCGATACAAATTGCCCTTTTAGTAGACAAGCTTGATAACATTTTTAAGTGTTTCACTATCGATATTTCTAGTACAAACGGAGCCGTAAACTTTTATGCTCCGTCCTATTAATTTCTTCCGTGCTCCGGTTAAGGAATTCACGATGTTGTGAATAGCAGTATGTTAGATTAAAAAAATACCTCGTAATATATGAGTAAGCACTTTATTATAACTATTACTACAGAATCAACGTTTGATCTAGGCTTGATAAAACCGGCGTGCTAAAACGCGTTTATCAATGGTCAAATAAATTCGTTTCAAATTCAAATTTCGAACTATGCTATATTTTTATTTAAAAATCGAATAGTTTTCAGCCAGTTAGAACCTCGTTGATTTTATGTAACCAAATTCACCATCGAGGTTAAATTTTATTGCACCTGCTTGGTTGTTGTTTTTTAAGGATTTCCTGTTTTACTCTGAGGTATAACGTAACGAGAAAGCTAAATCCACATCAAAAGCGATTTCAGTGAGCTATAAATCAGGTCCTTTACCCTTTTAATAGTCCTTTAATTTGGCTGGTGACATTTACGTCGGAAGCAGGTTTTCCCTTTTATTTAACGGTATAAATATAAGTACGTCATGCTATATACCTACCAATACATGGTAGATTAGGTCTAATATTTGTAGATACGAACACTTGACATCTTTATACTTTTTTTATATTTATTTAAAAAAATACATGTTTGGTACATACTCCATATAGTTGTCATATCCTTAAAATTACCAAGAACATTTAAATGCGGTTTTTTCCAACGAACACAATGTTTCTTTTTTCGAAGTCCATATAAGTTTAGTCAAGACAATGGCATGCCAATGAGAAGTTTAAATTGAAACGAAATGAATTCGTTCCGACCAACTTATTCTGATGAAACATCTCGGACAATACCTACTCATCGCTTAGTTAATTCGAGCATGGAATGTTACACACATGTTATTTTGTACAAAACAAGACTGGCAAAATATGCTTCTAGACTTATCTTTACCTATAGTTACTTTGAAATAAATAATTCATGTTAATAGCTTTTGTCAATGTGAATCGAAACACAGGGAGAAATAGGTAAAGTTGAAGAAAATAATCATCATCATCATCATCAATAAAACCCATAGGATTTCTGTCAAAATTCGGTCAATATTTAATATTGGGATCGGAATCGCGTTCAAGAGTAGACCGGATGGTCATAGGTCTCTCTCATGGCACGCCACTGAGCCCAGTCTTTGACGGAAGACTCTTCCCATCCAGTTCCTGTCCGCCACCCTGCGCAAGTCATCGCTCCATCTAATCTGAGGTCTTCCTTCACTAAGTTTAAGAAATTAAAGTGCTAAAATACTACATTTGTGGTAATTTCTCTGGCTCTAAAATTCTTCCCCATAACAAGTTTTATGAGCTCTTTATAAAAATTACCAAAATACCTTTATTTTTCACAATAAAACCTCAAATAAACCTGTAGCGAACGACGACGATACTGACGTAGCAAAACTACAAACTGTAGTAGCAAAAAAACTGTGCCTCAGTACATCGAACTTCAAGCGTTCTCTAGTACTTAAAACTTATCAAAGCAATACAGAAACTCTAGCAAATCTCCCAGTAAAGAGATACCACCAGTCGTTATCTATGCGACACTCGCCCACAACCACCAGTTTGCAACAGAATATGGAACAGTTCTTAGTTTTACGGCGCCCCATTATCTCAACCGCATTGGCACTGAAAATAATCCACATCAAGTTTATCGCTTCAAAAATCCAGGCACTTCATTTAGAGACAAGAGTCCTGTCATCAGAAATACATTGAACAGAGAGTAGGTGTAGAATATTCTCAGCGTAGATAGAGACGTCTATCAAATACTCATAAAACTAACAAAGAAAAATAGCATTATACCACAACCCACACCTAATAGGACACCTAAGATATATTTTTATCTTTGGATATTCTTTTTGTATGATATTTCGAATGGACATTTAGTAATGAAGTCTTGTTTAAAAAAAACAATCGCATCTTGCTACCACTTACGATGGATACTAATTGGATGAAGGAGGCTAACTACCCACAACACAGGTTCTCCTATAGAGTGGGAGGCTTTAATTCTTTGCAACTTGTAATTTTTTGTATTTACCTGTTTGTAAATGTTTGTTACTAAATTAAACCTTTTTAATCTTTATATTATAATATATGAATACCTATGATTCTTCAGATATGTCAAGTATTGGCTTCAAATTGTAGAAAATCAAGCTGGTGTTAGCGTGCGAGTTTTATTCCATCTATTTATAATTTCTTCTTCCCACCAGCACGATTAATCTAAACTAAGTAAGTATACTAAAAATAAGGTAGATTATGTTTCCGTTCCGCACATGCCCATTTTTATAATGTATCCTCGCGAATTCTAAAAGTGACTATCATCACCTTTATTCCCTTCTAAGCAATAACAATACTAAAATAAACTGCACTCAGTGCCAGTCGAAAAAGAATTGGACGCTTCACGAATTTTTCTCTACTCCACGTTCTAAAGAATTCACCGCCCCTTCCCGAAAGCATTTGGTGTGCTATCGCAACTGAAATGCAGTTTGCAAAAAGAGAATGTGACATCAAAGCGAGGGCGATCCGAAACGGGTGCCGCGACGTGATTCGCGTTGGAAATAACTAACCAGTGACGGGCTTAGAACGAATAGTATAGTTTTGAATGGACAGAAGCTACTTTCGATTAGTAGAACGAAATTTGGATAATCGATTCTTTTCTTACACAATCTACGTACTACCAACCATGCCTATTTTTGCCTTGAAACAGCATTGCTGTGTTTCAGTTTGAAAACTTTGAAAGGTGTGGGTGCTGGTGAAATTACTGGCAAGAGAGGCTGAACATCTGTATGCCTCAAGTTGATGGACGTTGGGCAGTGCATTGTAGGGCACGTTTCTGACGTATAAAGCAGTGCTTTGTTAAAGGCGACGATTACCACTTACGGCTCTACGATATGCCGGTTTCTTCACCGGGTTTTTCTTGGCAGTTTTTGAGTACTGGCATAGTGCACATACCTACATTTTTGGACAGAAAAACTCATTAGTGCACGACTGGATTTGAGCCCACCACCATAGGATCAGGGCTGTTAACACTAGACCACCAGTTCTATTCGTTTATAAGATTTCAAGGACATGTCTGTCGTGAACCTATGTACTCGTAGGTATAATTTTATTGGACTATAATGCAAATAATATTTAGAAATTCTTGTTTCATCCGGCCCATGTAGTAGCGAGCAACAAGACACCTCAAGTCAACAACTCGCCCACGGCTACGAATGTCCATGTCGAATCCACGTGAATTATTTCAGTGGACGTTTCGTTTCAGTGGACGGTCTACTTTGTCTCCTTTTGTGCGCCTGCGTCGATAATATTTCTTAGAAATGTCACAGACGGAAATAGTAGTACAGGCAAACAGAAGATTCACTTCGATGAAACTAAAATGGTAAATTACATTAAACCTTAAGTCTAGACTAGATAGTAACAGCTCATTTTTCTAATAATTACAATAGCCTAAATTTATTTTATTGTCTATCGTTTACTTTATTGGATCTTAAATCAAGGCAATAAAGTTCAATTTACATAAGAAACGAATTGACTGTTACACAGACTTGTAGTAGCTATCCAACGTTTATAAATTCCTTCATTAGTCAGCGTAGGAAGGTGTGCTGTGGGAACCCTAATGAAGATGTATGGAATTATGGAAATGAGTACGAAATACCTTTGATCATTGTTTTTAGGCGTATGAGTTTGTGAAACAGTAGATAGAAATTAGAACACGGAGCTACCGAAACAGAGGCGTGTAATGCGTATGTTCTTCATCATCCGCTCTTACATGAAAAAGTTCAAAGGTTTCAATTATTATTCTGGCAAGAGTGATAAATGTGATAATAGACGTCCATAACACGGTATGTTTTTGCTTCTATTGCTTTCCTCCTATATTCGATCGATGAACTTATCAGTTTGGCCTTTCGAGAAATATAAAATCACTGAACGTATTTGTCGAAAATTGCTAGTAACATATCTTTATCTATTTAGTTTAGCATAAAAACACGATTATCAAAGTTGTTTTGCTCATGATACACTGACATTTATGAAATGTACTCACAGGTCTTTGTGAGATCTTGACAAAGACCTCTTTAAAAACAATATTTTTAATTATTAATTTAGGGTTTATATTAAACTAGCGGCCGCCCACGGCTTCGCTCGCCCCGTAGCCGTTACGCCCCGTTGATTTTTCTTTTAAAAGTTTTTCCTCTTTTTTTCCGCTTAGGGAAATAATTTTCCAATTTCCTTTCTTAGTGCACCCCTATGCTATAAAACAAACATACCCTCCAAGTTTCATGCTTCTAGGACTTACGGTTTAGGCTGTGCGTTGATTGTCAGTCAGTCAGTCAGTAACGTAAGAGTTTTATATATTTAGACTAGCTGTCACCCGCGACTTCGTCCGCGTGGTTAGTATAAAGTCATAGTTTGAGTTCGTTTAAAAGAAACTATTTTATGGTGGAAAGCAGACAACTATTGATATGTTTTCACTGTTTTTTGCGTATTTTTTGAGAGTTATTTTTCGTGAATTTGCCTTAGTGGCTAAGTTGGGTTATGTATGCGTTGGTTTTACATGACCAAGTGCTGGTTACCTTAGTTTTGAGTTTGCATTCAAAACTATATAAAGTGTGTTCGAAAGATGGTAAATGCTGTTGTAGCCCATTTTTTTCAGCTGTGTTTAGTTTTGGTATGATAGGTGCTTCCCGCGATTTTGTCTTAGTGGTTATCATGGGGTTTTTTGTAAACCTTTGTGTGTATTCAAACCTGGTGACAGATGCTGCGGTAGCAGAATTTTTTTAAATGTTTTTTTTTGCGTATTTTGTAAAGCTCTTTTTCGTGATTTTGTTTTAGTGGCTAATTTGGGCTATCGTATTCGTTGGTGTATAATTGAATCTTGTTTTTTTAGTTTGACATGATCAAATGCAAGTTACCATCGTTTTGAGCTTGTACTTTAGAGTGTATTTGAATTTGAAGGTGAGTGCTGTTGTAGCCGTTTTTTTTCAGCGGTGTTTAGTTTAAGTATGATAGATGATTCCCGCGATTTTGTCTTGGTGGTTATCATCGGTTTTTTTGTAAACATTAGTGTGTATTAAAACCTGGTGACAAATGCTGCGGTAGCTGAAATTTTTTTAATGTTTTGTTTGCGTATTTTGTGAAGCTATTTTTTGTGATTTTATGTTATATTAGTGGCTAGTTTGGGGTTTCGTATGCATGTTGGTGTATAATCGAATCTGAATTTTTAATTTGACATGACCAACTGCTGGTTACCATAGTTTTGAGCATGTACCTACTTTAGAGTGTCTTTGAATTTGAAGGCGAGTGCTGTTGTAGCCGATTTCTTTCAGAGGTGTTTAGTTTAAGTATGATAGATAATTCCCGCAATTTTGTCTAAGTGGTTATCTTTGGTTTTATTGTAAACCTTTGTGTGTATTCAAACCTGGTGACAGATGCTGCGGTAGCTGAAATTTTTTTAATGTTTTTTTTTGCGTATTTTGTAAAGCTCGTTTTCGTGATTTGTTTTAGTGGCTAATTTGGGCTATCGTATTCGTTGGTGTATGATCGAATCTGGTTTTTTTAGTTTGACATGATCAAATGCAAGTTACCATAGTTTTGAGCTTGTACTTTAGAGTGTATTTGAATTTGAAGGCGAGTTCTGTTGTAGCTGTTTTTTTTCAGCGGTGTTTAGTTTAAGTATGATAGATGATTCACGCGATTTTGTCTTGGTGGTTATCATCGGTTTTTTTGTAAGCATTTGTGTGTATTAAACCCTGGTGACAAATGCTGCGGTAGCTGAAAATTTTTTAATGTTTTTTTGTGCGTATTTTGTAAAGCTATTTTTTGTGATTTTATGTTATATTAGTGGCTAATTTGGGGTTTCGTATGCATGTTGGTGTATAATCGAATCTGAATTTTTAATTTGACATGACCAACTGCTGGTTACCATAGTTTTGAGCATGTACTTTAGAGTGTCTTTGAATTTGAAGGCGAGTGCTGTTGTAGCCGATTTCTTTCAGAGGTGTTTAGTTTAAGTATGATAGATAATTCCCGCAATTTTGTCTAAGTAGTTATCTTTGGTTTTATTGTAAACCTTTGTGTGTATTCAAACCTGGTGACAGATGCTGCGGTAGCTGAATTTTTTTTAATGTTTTTTTTTGCGTATTTTGTAAAGCTTGTTTTCGTGATTTGTTTTAGTGGCTAATTTGGGCTATCGTATTCGTTGGTGTATGATCGAATCTGGTTTTTTTAGTTTGACATGATCAAATGCAAGTTACCATAGTTTTGAGCTTGTACTTTAGAGTGTATTTGAATTTGAAGGCGAGTTCTGTTGTAGCTGTTTTTTTTTCAGCGGTGTTTAGTTTAAGTATGATAGATGATTCCCGCAATTTTGTCTTGGTGGTTATCATCGGTTTTTTTGTAAACATTTGTGTGTATTAAAACCTGGTGACAAATGCTGCGGCAGCAGAAATTTTTTTAACGTTTTTTTTTGCGTATTTTGTAAAGCTATTTTTTGTGATTTTATGTTATATTAGTGGCTAATTTTGGGTTTCGTATGCGTGTTGGTGTATAATCGAATCAATTTTTTTAATTTGACGTGACCAACTGCTCGTTACCATAGTTTTGAGCATGTACTTTAAGAGTTTATTTGAATTTGAAGGCGAGTGCTGTTGTAGCCGATTTTTTTCAGCGGTGTTTAGCTTAAGTATGATAGATGATTCCCGCAATTTTGTCTAAGTGAATATCATTGTTTTTTTTTGTAAACCTTTGTATGTATTCAAACCTGGTGACAGATGCTGCGGTAGCTGAAAATTTATTAATGGTTTTTTTTGCGTATTTTGTAAAGCAATTTTTTGTGATTTTATGTTGTATTAGTGGCTAATTTAGGGTTTCGTATGCGTGTTGGTGTATAATCGAATCAGATTTTTTTAATTTGACATGACCAGCTGGTTACCATAGTTTTGAGCATGTTCTTTAGCCATTTTTTGAAGCGGTGCGGTGTTTAGTTTCGGTATAATAGGTGTTTTCCGCGATTTTGTCTTAGTGGTTACGGTGGGGTTTATGTAAACTTTTGTGTGTATTCAAATTTGGTGACAGAAGCTGCGGTAGCGGATTTTTTTTTACTGTTTTTTTGCGTATTTTGTAAAGCAATTTTTTGTGATTTTTCTTTAAACTATTTTTCCCTTTTTTCTTCTTTTAGGGAAATAATTTTCCTATTTTCTTTCTTAGTGCACCTTTGCTCTATAAGAGGAACACATCTTCCAAGTTTCATGCTTCTAGGACTAATGGTTTAGGCTGTGTGTTGATTTTTCTTTAAACCTTTTTTCCCCTTTTTCTCCTCTTCGGGAAAGAATTTTCCAATTTCCTTTCTTAGTACACCTCTACGCTATAAGAGGAACATACCCTCCAAGTTTCACGCTTCTAGGACTAACGGTTTAGGCTGTGCGTTGATTGTCAGTCAGTCAGTGAGTCAGTCAGTCAGTCAGTAACGAAAGAGTTTTATATATTTAGATTAACTCGGGTGTACAACAATTCCGTTCCGCTTTCCCAAATTTAAAGGAGACGCATACAAATGCGTTGTGGTTACGTTATCGACGCCCCCACTGAAATAATTATACGTTACGAGTTCTGAATATCGCACGAATCCCTACAGCGGGCGGAGGAGCAAAGTAAATAATTAAGCAGTGTTTCAACTCAAAGCAACGAGCGAACAAATAAACCTACACCAATAAATAAGCGAATATACGTGCCTATGATTTAAAGTGTGCGGAAACGGGATTATGTCCGTGAAAGATGACTTTGCGCGTGACTGACGGCGGAAAATGTAAAAAACTGGCTTAAAATAATCTCCGAATCACAAATATGAACTTGTATTAAACGCAATGCAACTCCAATTTCTTCATTCATGTCTGTGATCATCATCATCATCATCAACCTGAAGAAGTCCACTGCTGGATAGAGGGCTCCCCTACACATTTCCATCAGGAAGAACGAATCTGAGCCCTTTCCTTCCACCGACTTCCTGCGATCTTAACAATGTCGTTGGTCCATCTGGTGGGTGGGCGCCCTACTTATGTCTGTGATAGGATATTTCCAGTTCATTTTATTCACTCGCACTTATGTTGCGTGTAACAGATGACGTTAGAAGTAATGCCAATCTAAAATAACACGACTGTAATGATGTCGACTCCACCCTTCAACGAAGAAAGAGTAAAATCAAACCTTTAAATGAACACATCGGTAGGTACAGTGGCGGTATGAAAATGTTCGTCAGTTTTCAACTTGATTCGTTCAACGTATCACGAGCACATATTACCTTTTGAAACTGAATAGACAGACAACACCGATAAGTTAACGTCACAAATTATGGCACTAGTGCAAGCGAAAACCGACTCTAAGGTGACGAACATTTTCATACCGCGACTGTACATCATGTAAATATTTTGTTTAGCTGAGATACTGAAACCAGATTTACTATGTTGGAAGTAATGGCTCGTTAAAGTTGATGAGAGCTCGCGCCCTTTGCCTCACGCCACACTGGTGTTTGCTCCTTCCTTCCGTAGTGAGTATTCTTATCCTTCCTCTAAGCATGCTTGGATAACCACATCAGGACTTCGTTTTATCTATACCTACCTACAGGTACATAAAATAAAGTTTTTTCAACATTTGTTAATTAAAAAATTTCAAACTTTCACCCAGCAGGAAACATTGCTACTTAATTAAAATAATATAGGCCATAAATCATGAATGTTAGATCGGGGTCGTTCCAAAACACTCTATATACATAGTTTCCTATAATTAAGGTTACCTCGACTTAGATAAAGAGAAAGTTTGTTAACACAAAAGCTCTCACAAAAAAAGCTCATAAAACAGTAAATTATTGAGTAAACAAAAAAACTCTGACTTAACCTGAACCTAAGCCTGAAAATATAGTTATTTCGTCAATTTTTCATTTACAGTTCAATTTTTATACCGAGTGTACATCTACACTCTGTAAAAAAATTGTACCGAAATGATACTGATACTGTAATTAAAATTCAGAATTAATTATTGATAATAATTATTCATAGCTCGAATAATTATTATCAATAATTAATTCTGGATTTTAAATTAATTTTAGATATAAATACAGGGTGTTACAAAACTACTAGTAAAGCGGAAAAGAGCCAATGGGGCCTTAAAGCCTAACAGTTGGTCAATTCTTAGAATAAGTCCTCTTGGCTTAAATGTCAGTGGGATCAAAATATCGTAGTCGTTGCCAGCCGCACCGAAACGGTACCGATACAGAATACGCAGTAACTACCCTCTAATTATATCTAACGGTAGTGTCGTTTACATCGAGACATTAAAATTAACTGCCGTGGCCGTTTGATCTTTTTAATAGAACATCACTATTAAAACGAGTAATAGAGACAATGCACACCTAATCTTACTTTGTTAATTTTAATGGGTTATTCCCGATTTGTACACTCCATTGTTGTGTAAATTAGTTAAAAATCTTCATACATTTATTCCCGATTTGTACACTTTGGTTTATAAGGTTTCAGATTTAGAGAAAAGTACAATCAATGATAAAACATTACATATTTTGTCTTTGCTTTACATTACATATTTTATTTACTTCTTTTAATCGTTCTTCCTGGAAATGTGTAGGGTAGGCATATGTCCAGCATCAGTGGACTTCTCAGGCTGAAGATCACGATATTAAGCTTAAATATCGTCGCCGTAGAGCGAAAAGTCATTAAGTAGCTTTTTGGCCTTTTGAGATATGAAGCTTTAAAGTTTTCAAAAAGAAAAAAAATCATAACTTCCTTATGGTTTACGCTATGGCCAATTTTATGGTTTCATCTCTTAGAAAATGTACAAAAGATTAAGCTTACGTTATGAAAATAAAGAGAAAATGGTTTTTTTTCAGAGATAATGATGAAAAACCATGTTAGTTACTTTTGCCCCTCCCATTACTTAACCTAAGTTCTAGTTATTGATTTGTAAAATGGAGATAGTGATTTTTCGCCCACGTTCTGATTCTTTTAAAATATATTAACTTCATTTAGTTAGAATGGAACTAGTTTTTACAAATTCAAAAGGTGTTTCAGCTAATTTACCTGACTTATTATTTTCCAATTTTTTGATTTTTTATTAGATTATCAAGACGATAAAGTGGGTATTTAAAAACAGTAGGTATTTCTAATATTTATTAAGAAAAATATAAAACAGACCAACATAAAGCACACAACATCACACGCAAAACTTCTGACGTGGTGTTTAGAGAAAAAAAAAACAGTAGTAAATGCAAAAAAATAAAAATCCTAATCAATTGCCTCACACACACACGCACATTTGCACACATTCTAAACCATTCAATAGTCTAAATTATGCATCTTCATTTTGCTCTGTAACATCTGGCACCAACAGCCTATCTATCACATCTTTGCTGGTTGGTAGAGACTCATACCAAGCATGCAGTTCTTGAGGAATAATCCCTTTGCGGCAAAGACCAATTAGGTCTTTTTTCTTGGCTTCTGAAATCGGAAGAGGAGCGGAGTAGGCCTTGGGGATATCAAAAGATTTTGGTTGAGATATCAAGTCCCTTTTCCGTCCTTCAGAGTAATTCTCTCCTATTTCATGCCCTTCTTGGAGTCTTTTTCGTGTTCGAGTTCGAGGAACCACTTTCTCATTTGTTTGAAACACATCAAATTCGGAGTAAGGCCCTTCGTGAGTGTAGCGGAATTTAACTGTACCTGGAAGTTGCTTTTCAAACCTAAGGCATTTTATTTTCAGCCAATTAATCTTTTTTCCGTCTTTATCCTTGCTTGTGTTCTTGACAAACTTTTCATTTATAGCTCTAACATCAAGCATTTCATCATAGTTTAATTCCTTAACAACATAAGGAGGTGCTGATTCTCGGTGTCTCTTCGATCGAGCACGACACATGATTGACTTCCAGTCAATCATCGAGTAAACCGGGGTATGTCTTTGCTGTCTTTCGATAGCGCTGTGCATCGAATCTACTTCCATGTGAGTGTGACCACTCTCTAAGTATTTTTGCTCCAATACATCGAGATGTACGTCGGGTTTTTGGATCAGATGAATCAAAAACGCAGTTAAAAACTGATTTCGATTTTGCCCTGCACAAGTGTCACTATAAATAGTGATTTCATTTATAGTCGATGGCACCTGACTGATCCACCAGTTTATTGCACTTGCTATTTCTACACTACCTCTTTTGCCATTTACTTCGTTCCAGGTTATGCAGAATGCTTCATTGGGTGGTTTTGCTGTATGAATTGTGTAGTTCTGAACATTCAACTTTCGTGTGTAGTATAGGATTCCCACACCACAAACCGGTATGTGCAAAGTTGATTGCATGTCGGCTGTAACAACCAAATAAGTTTCGTCGTTAATAGACCGCTGTTTGTCAAGTGCTTTAGCAGCTTGTGCTGCATTTTTTCTTGCAATATGTGCATCATATTCTTCTTTAAGATGTTCCGGACGACCTGAGCTATCAAAACGAGTGCATACCATGCACAAATCTTTCTTTGGTGTGAAAAATGACAAGTTGAATTTGGATCCAAATATTCTCTTGTAAACATAAAAAGAACACGGCTTATCGACAGTTGATGCAAATCCCTCCTTGTACAATTCGTGCATTTTTGTAATGCTTAGTTTGCTGTCCAGGTATTGTCTTTTGGTTGTTTTTCTGCAATAATGGGATTCCATCCGAGGAAAAGAGTTGATGTGGTTGATTATTGTTTGCTCGACTTCCGGACTGGTTTTATTAACGGGATCACGAGAACCACGTCCGTCTCTACCTGCGAAATTTCCAAATTCGTTCCTATTTTTCAGAGCTTCATTAACGGGTCCATTTGAAATGCACAAGGTTTTGAGAAAAAACTCTTTACACACTCTTACGTTAGTGCCGTTTTTGGTGAAGTAGTATTCGTAAGTGGCACATCGATGTTTATTATTCGGAATACCAGCTTTCAATGTTTTTGGCGACTTAGAAATAATCAGATGTAGTAAAAATTGTTTCTGTGCCACGTAGTTCTTGATCATCCAGTAGTCTTCGCAGAGCTTAGTTCTATCTTCTTCTGGAAAGCTACTTAAACAAAGGTAACGGCATTTAAAGTCACATTTCACTGGTCTAGGCTTCTTTGCTGGCATGGTATTTCCCTTTTTCCCTTGGTAAGGTAAACAGTTTTGCTTATCAGTTTTAGCTTGATTTTTTTTCCATTTACTGGGGTCGCTTTTTTTCCACCGCTTAGGTTCAGTCTTATTATATGCCATGGTAGCATTGGATTCTAATGTGGAGTTTTGCTGTACATTAGATTCTTCAGTTTCTATAGCTGCATGATGGTCTTTGTTCTCTGAGCTGGTTGTGACTGTAGAGTGATGGTTGCCGTCGCATTTTTCGATCGGATGGGTGGCTATAGAGTTACTAGAAATATTAGTATCGTAATGTTCCTTGGACTGGCCTGGCTGATCTGAACTCACCAGCTGGTTCTTTTTACTGTTGTTTTTTTTTTTTCGTTTTGCATAGGCCAAATCGTTGCTATCACTGCTATCACTTGAAGATGATCTAATCACCTGTCTTTTCTTCTTCAAACAACGTTTCTCGTCACTATCTGGATACCAAGAAACGCTAGAATCAGAGAAATCACGAACAGGAGAACTGGCTACTGGTTCGATACCGCTTATATTAGAATACGGACTCTTAAATACAGCATCATTTTCTTCATTAGTGGTCAGCTGGTCATCGATTTCCATAGCTATAGAGTGTGCTGACGAGACAACCGGTGTGAGTTTTGAATACAGTTTCTTAGCTGAAGCATAATTTTCTTGGAACAAGTGTTCAACAGTGATGAAATTATCATCACTGATGTCCATAACCATGGGAACGGATAGTGGTGGCTTGATAGCTGATGAACCAATATATTTTGGGCTGAATACGACGGATTGTGGAGCAGATTCACAACAGTCCACGTTTCGAAAAAGATCTTCAACTTCAAAACTGTGTCCTCCTTCATTTTGACGTAGTGTTTCCTGAAATCAAAAGATCAAAATAGTACGAGACAAACAATTCCAGCTGCATGAAATAAATGGGTTGCATTTCACACAGACGAGTTATCGGTGTTGGGATAAGATTGGTATCAAGTAGGTACCCGATTTAAAAGCAAGGGCAGCAATGGGCATTCATTGTTAAAGTAATTGGTTAGGTAGGTGCGGCTCTTTATTATTGGTACCTATTAATAAGATACAATGATTGCGTTAAAAAATTAGTAGGTAGGTAGGTAAAGCCAGGCCCATGTGCAGTAGTGGACTTCTATTGGATGATACCTAAGAGATACGACCAGTGACATCCTAAAGTGAACATAGGTATTTTTATCGCGCTCGCCATATAGGTAGGTACTACGCATGTGACTACATGCCTAATATCTCAGTAGATAATCTACTGAGGTATTTAATAAAAACATTTACCTAACACTTTCCAATGTCACTGCCTGTACCTTCATTTACCGACCAATGGAGAAGAAACATTATTTTACATGACAAACACAGCAGGTAAGTATGGAAAGGCAATCAAATCATCAGGCTAACAAAGCTCTTAGTTAGTAGGTAGGCCGTTTAGCCAGGCAGTTTTACAAAATAAGTCATGCCATCACAAACCAACAAACAAAAACACCAAAGCTGAATACCACACCCAAAAAAAAAAACAGCATAGGTAGTACCTAGAGTTTCTGAAATCCTTGCTTTCGTGACATTGTCATCTCAGTGAGTAAGTACCTAGAAATGGCATCAAAACGTTGAGTAAGAGTAGGTAGAGTAACAGTAAAACTTTTACCGCTATGAAACATTATGCTTACCTGAACAGCAACATCTTCTTTATTTAATAGATCCAAAATTAACTGTGCACGACTCATTGTTAAGTTCGCATTTATTTGAAAATGATAAAAATTAAACACTGACGCGAGCGCTGCAGTCAGCGTGCGCGCCGCGAATAAAAGTCACCAGTCGCTCAGGTGGCGAAATCAAAGACATAAAACTCATTAATTGGCGCGCAAAAATCACTTAGCGATGACAAACGTACGGAGATGTTCTGCGAATAATCATCAAAATATGATACCGACAATTCGAAACATAGCTTTGCGTTCCTGGTAATAGAAAAATAATAATTAAATAGTGTTAATGACTTATCGCTCACAGCTTCTATAGACTAAACTATTGGAAACGTCGATCGAGTAGTTACTAAGTGGACTTAGTTAGTTTTCGCTTTCTTATTTTGTGTCGAACTATTCATTCTAAAACTAATCAAGTTACTTTAGTTATTTTGAGAATAGATAAAGGATTAGCTATGGGCTGTTATTTAAAAGAGGAAAAGTAATTAAGCCGATTTAGGTATAGATTCGTAAATATTTCTATGATGAAAAAAATACGTAAGTAACTTAGGTAATTTTCTTCTTACTTGTGTGGTTCAAAACATAAAATTAACGATTTTTTGCACATTCTAAAATAAAAACTATCATACCTATGGCCATGATAATAAGACTGAAAATTGCAGAAAAAATTGGCGATCTTGATGGCATATTTAACTAAATTTGGACATTTTCCGACTTAATGACTATTCGCTCTACGGCGACGATATGAGTCTTAAAGTGCCTTAAAACTAGAATTATTTCAGTATTGAGAAGTTTTCCCTTTTTAATAAAACCTGCTGAAAAATTTGGCTATTAACAATGATGTATTTTACTAATATTTATCGAAGTTTATTTTAGCAACTGTGCACTGTCTTTCAGATTCAGTAACCTCCCCGTTGCTTAATAAAGCCGTAAACTACAAAGTAATAATTCTGTAAAACGTGGAAGGTATGTTTTCCAAACAATGTAGTTTATGCGCCAAAAAGTAGAGATGAAAACGATGAAAGTTGGAGGTACTTGAAGATAAACACCGTCTACAATCTTGCCTGCCAAACTGCAGTAGTAGCAAATGCAATTTTGCATATTTAACTGACGGGCAAAATAAGATTTTTGTTTGTAATACCCAAGGTATTTACCACAGAATCCAGTAGAATGGCGATCATGGCGCCGTTTGTATGGGAGCCGCTGTCGCCAGTTTTACATTTCCACTATTTTATTTAAAATATCGCTAACTATGAGGGTTCTAAGAAAGAGAAAAGAAGGGTGAAAAACGGAAAGTATTTCTTATTCAGAAAGTAATTATTGCACAACCAGGTATTTTAAATTTTACAACTATAGCATCAGGTAACAGTGATCTGCGAAGTTTTTTTCCTCAGAAATAACAGGCTATTACATAGGCTGCTGATGATAACTCTTCTTGATATTTTCTTTGTCAAAACATACCTTTGTCTCCCGTATTGCGTAACTCGCGACAAGTCCGAAGACAGCAATAAATACCTATTTACGCTCGCCCTACAGTTTAATGTGGGTGACGTAATATGAGAGCGAGTACATACGATAATTGTATTTGTTGGCTACCGTTTTATTTTTTTTAATTTATTTATTATGTGATTCTGTGTTTTTCAACAAAATTAAGTACTTGCGAAGAGCTAAATGAACTCGTTTAATATCTGTCAAGATAAAAGTCACTCGCGTTGCATTGTCTTGTCATTGGTGCGCGAAAACAAAAGAGCATCGCATTTCCCTCTCCACTCTCTGTGTCACTCGACATCTCATAATTAATTGCAGTAATTCACAGAAAGCCGACCAGCAAACAAGCCGGTGAAATGTCGTTTCATCATGTCGTATTCATAAATAAGCTGCCGTATTTGTAGATATCAATATTGTTGCGTGTCACCTCAATTAGCTAGACGTAAATTACTTTGCGTTATCTAAATTAAGATAACGCTTGGAACCGGTGGGTTGGACGACTTGACGTCGGTTTTTGATTTTTGTTGCTTTTTGGTTCAAAAACAAAACTAGCTTGGAAAATATTTTAACTATTGTCGATTTTGCATACAAAATAATAATTTGTAGGCACAACGATGCATTTTGCAACGGTTCAAATCTGGCGACGTTGATAATTGTCAAAGATTATCTTTAATTTTTATATTATTTCTTTTCAATATTACTATTATTTTTTCGTGAAATTTCAAATAAAGATGTGTAAGTATCTTTTTTTCCCAGCACATACCATCCTAAAAAAATTTTTTTACAAAACGTTACCACGCGGTGTAATAATAGTCGCCATAACATAAGCCTTCAAGTAAGCCAGTACATAAATCCATTATCTCGATACAGAACAAACTACGTGTAAGAACCACTTTACCCTCGGGGTATGGCATCACACGTTCCCAGCGTACGGTATCGCAATGATTGAGTCAATAAACCACTACGGCACCAAAGTGCCTTGCGATCTCGCCAAGACACTACCCAGTACTGTTAGCACAACTTTCCGACGGTTTCGAGTCACTCACTAGTTAGAGATCAAAAAATCTTTCTCTACATTGGCCACATATAAGGCAAATCCACGGTGGACATTCTAGGGCTTTTATTCATCAACGGTGCTTGAGTCTGAGTCAAACCTCAAGCATAAATTTGTAGATTTTTTGAAAAGCTAGCTCTAGCTAGCTTATCAAAATATCTACAAATATATACCAAAAGAAGCCTCTTTGAGGCGTACTTATAAACCTTTCTCCGCACTGCTTGAAAATAATTTGTTATACTGGAACGTGAGATTGCAATTGATATGCCTCAAGTTGATGGACGCAGTGCATTGTAGGGCACGTTTCTGACGTACGTGGCCTACGAGATAATGCTGATGTATATCAGCTAGTTGCATCAAAAAAAATAACGACACGAATGCTTTTTTTAGACAAAATGTAGTTTAAAAACTTGAGAAACCGATTTTGATAAAATTTTTGTGGGCTCAATCTCAATTCTTTTTTTACCTTCCAGATATGTTTTGTTAAAATCGGCTCTTGTTATGATGATGGTATGCGATAAAAAACATTTAAAAAAATACAGCTGAATCGAGAACCTTCTCCTGTTTTATTTGAAGTCGGTAAAAATAAGATAAACTTTTCATGGTTATTCTTCCCCTGGAAAAAGCTCTTTCCAAACCATATTCATTCACGAAATGTTATTTTTGGTCTTATATTAATTTTCTAATACCTAGTTAACTAAATTTTTTTTTATCTAATAGTCATATGCAATAGAACAACACTATCTACCAAACATACTCCACTTCCCTAAAACATAAGGGTCATAAGAACTTCGACATATTTCTTAGGAAAGACCAAACTAAGTAAACTATACCGAACAACGCCAATGAATTTGAACGGCTACTTATGAAAGTAGTTTGTTGCACGTAAAAGCTTTGCACTTGGCTTTTAGCACAACATGAGGGTACCTACACTATAATCTACTGGGACGTGTACCACTTTGTACAATGGAGAAACTATCGTGAAAATATCTACTAGCGGAGATAAAAAGTTACCACCACTTTAACTACTGGCTACAGCCAGTCCAGCTATCCTAGATTAGCAATAACATGTCAGCGGCCATTTTAGAATTTCAAACCAAAAGAATTATATGGTGAAACATTTTTCTGTAAAATATTGAACATAAGGAAAAGGTCGCTGTCATGTCCATATAAGGAAACCAAGGAGGCCGCATTCGAAAAACTTTATTGAAGAAAAATACAAAACCTCAACAAGAGCTTGGTGGCTTTCAAACTATAAGAATAGAGTTCAGGGAACTAGGAGTAGTCAGCCAACGGCTTTTTCTGAATTTCAAAATGATTCATCTTCGCCATAGAGATTTTATATTTGTGTTAGTGTTAGTATTCATAATTTTTCGTGGAGTTCCTTATATCCTAATCCCTAGCTCCTTTGGTGCCTGATATCTTGCTAGGGTGGATTTCTTCTCGCAATCGTGCGGTCGTTTCATAAATAACTCTTTTTTTCAATAAAATAACTTCCATACTTTTTACAAGCACTCCAACATCGACATACGTCATTTACCAAAACGCCATAAAGCCATTCCGGTGTAATGGCTCAAGCCTTTTCATGCACCCCCTACCCTGTGACGTGCATTGTGCAAACATGATTAATAGTACGTATGATACGAGGCTTTTTGTTGCGTGTATTATGATGACATTTTTAGGAATTAGGTCGCGGAAAATAATAAATCATTTTTTACTAGCTTTTACAGGAAGATTAAACTTTTATGTTAATGAAAAATTTCTTTGCTAAAACAACTAAGCAAACAATGTGTATAATTTTTATTTTTTAGAATTTAGGTTCTAAATAAAATTTCATACCTTATTTACCTACCATAAGAAAGGAGTAATTGTTTGTAAAGTATCCGATCATGTTCATGTTCGGGAAAGAATTAATTTTAATGCAAAAATTAAGTTTAACTTCAGAATTTTGGCCTTTCTTCTTGTTTTTCTATCCCTCTCTTAAAGTTCGTAAAAGTTGAATAAGTTAGAAGTTAGAGAATTATATCCAAAATGGATATAATTCTCTTACTTCGCGGTCGCGTGGAACTGGCACCTAGACTCACCTAGCTTTAAGACGTTTCAAAGTGATTCTTGCATCGTACTGAATAAAAACTATTGACTTTGACTTTATTTTTTAACTC
Organism: Thera obeliscata; assembly: GCA_947578465.1. NCBI lineage: Eukaryota > Metazoa > Arthropoda > Insecta > Lepidoptera > Geometridae > Thera > Thera obeliscata. The sequence goes on along the minus strand of OX387928.1, from coordinate 8,584,329 downwards.
AGCTAAAAAAAAATTCAAAGATTTCGAATACAAAGTGAGTTGAGGCTTTCTAGAGAGAGTAAGACTCTTTTTTATAAAAAAAATAAATATTTCATGTGGCGCAAACAGATAAATTGTCACGGAACCGCCCACGAAAACATAAAGTGCCTCTGAAGGCTATAAGTACACCTATTAGGGAAAAGCGTGAACCTGTGAGTTATATTATTTTTTCCACTTATTTATAGGCACGGTTGTGAAAAAGCTGCTCTATTTTTTTACTCCCAGACCCGTGCGGTTCGTATCTTATGTAAGACACTAATTTTATATGAATATAATTTTATACATTGTTAGTTGATACGAAAGAGTATTATATTGTGTATAATAGAAATAAATAAATATTGTGGACAATCCACATAACACTATCTAGCCCCAAATTAGGCAGGGCTTGTAGTATGGGAACGAGATAGCTGATGATATAATAGCTTTAGCTATAATACAATACATATTTTTGTAAATATACCTATATAAGCAGGCTTAGAATACAATATTATAACACCCAGGCATAGAACAAACACGGATAGGCATTCACCACACAAATATTTGTTCTCGGTGGGAATCGATGACGCCCTCCAGCGCAGAAGGCAGAGCTACTACGAACGGAGTTGTGAAGCTGTCAAATAATACCAGCGTTTAAATATGGTTTAAGGTCTATCCCATCACATCTGTCGATTGAAATTGAACCCTATACGGGTGCAAATTGAGTGGAGTTCTCGTTCTTGGCTCCGATCCGGCCAGAGCTCGGCCGACGGGATAATGTCTTACATAAATTCAACTCATTGCTTGGACAGATAGGGTTCAAACTCAATCGACGGCTCCGCCACGGCCCTGCCCCGTCCCTGAAGGCTCGAACACACCTAGTTCGCTGGCGGTAGCGATCAGTGAAACGCTGTCAAATATCGCTGTCAAATCTCAAATCTGACAGCGATATTTGACAGCGTTTCTCTGATCGCTACCGCCAGCTAACTAGGTGTGCGCAGGCCTTGACACGCCAAGAATGTGTGGGGATAGACCTTTAGGCAAACACCGCGAGGGGATCACTATTAGGACTGACTGTGAACAATGTGTAAAAGCTTCGAGGTACCGACAATAGCTTACGCTTGTAACATGTAAGTAAATGTTGGAAACAATCTCCTTTTATATCATAACTGTACGTTGCCGCAACCACTAATGAGGCGTCCGTGGTTTCATTAAGAATATGTTTATGTTATTAGAAGATATTGTGAACATTAACGCGCATAAAGCCGCACTTATTTCGAGAAAACATTAATTTTAATAGACGACTTGGGTAAATTGTATTTTTCTCCTTTGATGAAAGGTGAACTCAACTGGTATGTAAGCGTTCAGACAAAATAGATAAGCGCGCAATTTCAAATTACATATCATTAGCCATAGCGTCTTGAGTGACGGAAAAAAATATGATTGTAACTTAATTTACCATAACTAAAAACATAATATTGACCTCACTTTTATTAAAGAATTAACGAGAATTCACTTAGAATCCTTGTGAATAACATTAATCTATAGGAAACATATAAAAAATTTGATCTCATCGTTCTCCAACAAAAACTTGCTTAATTCAAATTAATTTATAACGGTATCCATAATTTATAAGTAGAAATTAAATCTACTTACAATCATGTCGAAGGGTTAGTGGTATAGAATTAAACTTATATAATTTCACTTATTTTATATGAAAAATTCAATTCAATTTATAACAGGAACCAAAATTGTAAGTATACATTAAATTTACTTACATGTCGAAGTGTTAGTGGAATAGAATTAAACTTATAGATAGTGCAATCCACGAAGGCACGCCCCACTATTCCGCCTAACCGTTTATAGTCTAGGTGTGCAAGCTTCCGTCAATGTTTGAGTGTTATCGGTACACACTAATTACCTATGAGTGCACACGCACACTACAATGAATAGACTACGGTTCGCGACTGCCGCTCGGAGCAAACTCCCCGCACCCCGCGAGGGGCGCGTCTTGATGAATTGCACTATCTTATAACTAATTCCACGTATTTTACATGACAAATTCAATTCAATTCAAATTATAACGGGATCCATATTTGTAAGTAGACATTAAATTTACTTATCTACATGTTGAAGTGTTATTCATTTGTGGAATAGAATTGCACTTAGCTAGTTCCACTTATTTTATATGTAAAAAGCACGGAATGTGTCACGTTTTGGTTTTTATCAAGTTTTAAACCACGATTACTTTACAATGTCGGGAACTGTGACCAAAGAGTCTGAGCCCGTTGCACGGTTCGTCATGAAACCGCTCAATTATGCCTGCACCTAAAATAACATTCGTTTCCTGCGGGTGGTCCTTGGATGACGCTTGTCGTAATAGCGCATCTCCTTCGAACTGTCGAAAGGTTAATCGATTGGAGCAGTTAATCATTATTGTCGTTGCATTCGTATGAAGTTGATTTTAAGTAGCAATTAAAGATATTACCTTGTTAGTAGGTAAGTTATATTATAAGTAATACTGATAATATATATCAGTTTATATTCACCTACACGTTTTATTGCCTAATAAAAAACAAATAGAGAAAAAATCTGTCACTGAAAAAAAAACAAAAATAAGCTTTGATAAGAATTTTAAAACTCTGTAAGATTCAAAGTTTGTACGTGCGTTTTCCTTTACGATTTATTTTACCGACTTCAAATAGAAAAGGAGGAGGATTTTGATTTCTTTTTTATAGCATAACTTTGTAATATATGAACCTATTTGAAAGGTAATTTCAGAATGGTTCCCTTAGAAATTTTATCAAAATCGGTTCAGCATTTTGGCCATGAAGTCGGTTTCTCAAGTGTTTAAACTAAGTGTACTTGTTTAAAGAATACTTTTAATATTTGAAACATTTAACATAATATGCGTCTCCAATAGTTTTTTAAACATACTGGCTAGGTCTGTTTTTATAAACTTGCGTAAAAAAGTTTCACCAAAAAGTTTCTCCAACCCTATGACGTCAAGCTTGTTTATTTTCATGCTATCCGCAGACTTTGTTTGTTTAATTCCCAGAGTGTTGGTTTAGGCGGAGTTTACACAAATAGTGGCAAGTCATTGATGGTTCATGTGACCTCGCCTTATTGTGATTAAAAATATTGTCTGTTGAAATAACTTTCGATTTTTCAATCTTCTCTCGTCTCAAGTAAGTATATTTTTAGTTGGATTTAGTGAAATCAAACCCGGGTAGTTAGTATTTTTTAGATTTATTATGGCCCAACTGATGTTAAGACGTAACCATCGCCTATTAATAAAGTATTGTCTCGTAGGTCACGCACGTCAGAAACGTTCTTTACGATGCACTGCCTTGCGTCCATGAAATTGAGGCATACAGATGTTTGGCTTCACGTGCCAGTAATTTCATGGTACCCATACTTTTCAAACCGAAACTCAGAATGCTGAACTTTTGCTTTTGTATTATTGCCCACGTCTCACTAAGTTGGAGTGAAACTTCACTGCTACTAATATAATATTTAGTTTTGTAAAGGGATCATACAAAAAAACGGTAGGAACCAAGCTGTAGTTCTTTGCCTGTTCTTCTAGGCTTGGTCACGTGGAACTGGCACCTAGACTCACCTAAGCTTTAAGACATTTCAAAGTGATCCTTGTTCCATTGAATAGATACATAATTATTTGACTTTGACTTTGCTTTGGCTGCTTCACTGCAGAATGCTGCCTGCAGAAATAAGCATAGTTCTTCTTTTTCTTTTTCTTATCGTATCACTGATTCTTTCAAACCAAGTGTGGTGAAAGGATTTTAAGTGCGCCTCAAAGAGGCTTCTTTCGTGCACTTGACACATATTTTCGAACTTACTTATGCCGAAATGATATGCCGGTCCTCCAACTTAGCTGAGAGTAATGATGGTTGAAGGATATTTACAACGTCATAAATATACAGGTACCAGATCACAGCAAGCCCTAACCACAAGAAACAATGTTAAACAATTTGTTTTACCAACCGTACATAACGCAGACATAACAACGGTTTAAATCAACGCTCAGTGTAAGCAAATTTTGCAGTTAACACCAAACAAATTTGCGCAACAAATTGACTGCATTTTCACTGTTATTGTTTAAAATAATAAGTTTGTTGAACCTGAACTTGTTTTGGATTTCAGCCCTCACGTCAATTCATGTTATGGAATTGGAGGAGGCTATTATTATTCTGCAGCATATGAAGCAAAGGTAGTGTCGCCAGCGTCATCGAGACACTCCGTCTGGCACAAATTTGGAACAATTGAGCTATCTCTAGATCGTTTGTAATGCTTGCAAATATAAATTTCTTTGTGAAAGCAAATAAAACTATGGATATAATCACTACTGAGGACTGGCCTCTTAGCTCAGTTGGTAGTAGCTCTGCCTTCTGAGCCGTAGGTCGTGGGTTTGATCCCCACCGAGAACAAATATTAGTAAACACAGGTTTTTCTTTGTCTGGGAGTTATGTATTATAATACAAAAAAGTATTTACAAAAAGTATTTAAGTATCATAACAGCTACCTGGTTCCCATAATACAAGCTCTGCTTAATTAGAAGCTAGATAGTGGTATGCGGATGGTCCCCGATATTTATTATTTATTATTATAGAATCAAGTATTTAACACGCTGTCCAAGCTCTAAGTTTCGCTATCATACCGCTTTGAAAGTGGGAGCTGTCTTCGGTTATTATAAGCCATAATTCAGAAGTGGGTATGCGGTGCAAAAGTGCAATATCCGAGTGGGGCTATAACTGTCGCCGGCGTGAATCAGTGCCGTATAAATTACGGGACAGCATCGTGGCTGGACCTGTGCAATCGCTTTTTGCTACCTTTTGCTTCTATAGATGATCTTTATAGTTTAAAATATAAATCATTTGGTGCAAAGTTCTATTACACCTACAAATAGCCTATATCTTAGATTGTAAGGAACTTTGCACTTTCAATCAGAAATGAACGCAGGCTAGCACTCCTGCGTTCATTTCTCTAACACGCGCTCTACACTTATTAGAGCGCGTTCCTAACATGCGTGACCTACCATGAGAAAAAAACTTTACCTACACCTTTACAGCACCAAAATTAAATTAAGCAATTTAAAATAAAGCTCAAAATTGCATAAATTAAACATAATATACTTTTTGTGAAGTTTACGGGAGCTTTGCAATTTTCAGTGACGAACTTTACGTCCATTTCCTCGTTTGATAATTTTACGGGCCCTTATCTAGAATCGAATTTGTAATTTAATGATTCTTGAATTTATAAACGTATCTCTCCAATTTAAACAGGCACTTCGAAACTTTTAAAAGGGTTATTCGAGCGATAAACTTAATTTATAACTAGGCGAGCTATATTTAAACACGTTTAGCTCGATGCAATACCCATAAAAGTTCGTAAATTTCTATCGAACTGGACAGATCTGGGACTGATCGCTCATCCCGTCTATATTTATGGCTCTTTGATTTATTTTGTTATCTCTTTATTGCCGGGCTAACGACAGCATTCTCTTCTAAGATTAATCACTCACGTCAGAGTGATTTAGCAGTGCAACTGATATTTAATGCGAGCTGTTTAGAATACGGCGTTTTATATTTAGACTATAGACCGCGCGGTCGAGTGTCCTATCGCCAAGGTAATTCATTAAAGGATTGCGAGCGCGTACTGTGGGAATAATGATATTGTATTCCTAAAGGAATGCTGTAAGCACTTTAGTTATGTTCCAGTTACCAGTTCGGCACCTAACTGGTAAACCCGTGGTTTTTAAGAAGCGACATGCGCCATTGCGAATTTTGAGATGGATGTGTGGAGTGACGAGAATATATAAGGTAAGGAATTAGTATATTAGGGGCAGTTTGTGTGTGGCACTTGTGACTGAAAAGATTAGGGGCAATAGGTTAGCATAGTACGGGCATGTCATGCGAACAGAAGAATGCCATGTAACGAGAAGAGTGCTAGATATGAATGTGGATGGGCATAGAAGTAGAGGTAGGCCAAAGAAAAGAAGGATTGATTGTGTGAAGGATACTTAACATGGTTATGAAAAGGATGACTAATGATGCTAAATGATGATGATCCGTCATTGAATGAACAATAAAAGTAAAAAATATTTTGGACAATCCACTCAACACTATCTAGCCCCAAATTAAGCAGAGCTTTTACTATGGGAACCAGATACCTGATATAGTACTTAATTTTTTTCCCGTACTTAGAATACCTACAATATAACACCCAGACAGAGAACAAACATCTGCGTTCACTACACAAATATTAGTTCTCGGTGGGGATCAAACCTACGACCTACGAGATAATGCAGAGCTATAACCAACTGTTTCTTGAATATTCTTCTACGTTTGTGTTGAACGTAGAGTTCATTGTTTTTTAATACTCTCTGGATTTTCATCTACAGATCAAAGAAACGTTTTTTTTCAGCCGTTGTCTTACGTTTCCTGCTTGTTAAAAACCCGTTTTTATTACACTACAATACTTAAGTAGTAATAAACGCTTGTGCGTGGCTTTGCGTGCCTGTTAACTTAAGCTAAGCGTCGTCATATACATGTTAAACCGTTTAGCAGAATAACACCCGCCCACGCGGCTTATCTTTCGCAGATTATTGAGGCTGAGCTTCATGAGCGATAAACTCAGTTACTGAACTTATTATTGCTATTAAACACGGTTTTCGGAAAATTTTCAATTCAAAATTGCGGCCAAAATAAGTAGGACTATGAATATAGGACAGAGTCAAAACATTTTGCAGCCTGATTGAATGTGTAAAAATAGTGATTACCTTATAAAAGATTTTGTCAGTTGATACATTATTGTGTTCTTGTTGATGGACTTGGCTGCCGGTGCAATTGCAGGTGTAATTCACGTCTTGGAGTGATGAACCGACCAGGCCAGTAACGTGCTTTGTATCCCAAACCAAGTCACTGCACGTTAATTAAAGTGTTACTTAAAGACTATTGCATGCCACCGCCACGCCTGCAAAAATTAGAATTATTTCCTCTGCCAGTTTTTAGAGAACCAAGGCTAAACCGGGAATAACTAACCCTTAAGTGTGGATAGCTGCGCGTAGAAAATTAAAACGCTATTATGGTGCCATACCCTCCCACGCGAGCTCCCTCCATCAAGGCTTAAGGTTTGAACACAATAGCTTACATTGGCAAATTACTGACAGGTTTTATTGCATAAAAAAGTTTACCAGTTGCTAGATTTGCTGATTCGACACACACGAGTGAGAACAGTCAGCATCCAATCTCTTTTACTATTTTTACGGCTCTTTTTACCAGGGCTTAATCAATTTAGCATTTTTTTATTGATGCAAACTAACCGAGGCCCACATAAATCCATCAATGCCTACGTTGTGGACAACGCTTGTATAGTACTTTTCTCAAATAATGCGAGGAAATTAAAGCTAAGTACTACTTTCTTTTATGTCTGTCGACAAAAAAGAAAAGCACATTTTTTTCTTGCGTTGATGTATTCGTTTGTTTTCTTTTCATAAACGGTAAGTATTTAAAGGTTTGGTATGATACCTCCTTGGTTGCCATGTTTTGGTGTAAGAGATCGTTCCATTTTTAAATTAAACAACAGATATGAGTTTACTATCTAATTTATCTGGCCGCTAAACACGACAGTAATGTGTTTTCGCATGTTTTTTTTCCGGCCCATGCTCGCATGTTCATTGCTGTTCTCGCATTCATGCTCATTGGCCAGTACAGCAATTTCGATTTGCCTCGAAGAACATTGACAAAATATTGCTCAAATTTTCGAGTAAGTTTGAGAAAAAATATATACCAATCGATTTATTCAATAGCATAATTGTTGTGTTCTAATAATGATTATCAGTCAACAAACGATGATAATAATGAATCGTCTAGTTTTTAGAACAATTCGCAAAGCTTCAAAGCTTTTAGCACTAAATGTACTCGTCAATACATGAATCATTGTACACGCGGCCTTTTAAAACGATTTCCCAGGCGTTCTAGTGACACTGGTAGAGCGGTAGGTACACTGGTACAAGTGGGCTTAGATAGGGCCCAGCCGAGACGGCCTGTGGGCGGTGGGCGCCAGACACTACACCGAACTTTACATAAGGGCTACACTACATACAAAGCTTACACTGGCCTCACGTTTAGTTGGCAATAGCTTTGACTATAAAAACCCAATACAATGTTTGTTACTTTAGAGTTTTTTTTTGGAAGTGAATATTGTAAGAAATAAATAATCTTTACCCCGTAAAGAGTGAGCTACATGTAAAATTTACAGACTGCACTACAGGTTTATATTAGTTGGCAGAAGTTCTGCCTTAGGCGTTGTAGATTGCATGTTCGATTCCCACCGAAAACCACAACCTCATTTAATACATACAAAGCTAACACTTGCCTCACGTATAATAGTTGACAGTAGCTCTAAATAACGCAACAGCCGTTGTAAGTTGTGAGTTCAATTCCAGAGTATAAACAGCTTATTTTACCCGATGAACATGATGGTAGTAATTACCCGGCTCCCATAGCACAAGTTTGTTAATTTGGTGCTAGAGCTTTAGCCTGGAGCTTTCGTCTTGTTGCTTAATAGCACTGCATGGGAAAAATCAACAAATATTTTATAGATTTTTGTACCAAATTACTGCTAAACTTAAACGAAAAAAGGATCAAAACTTAACAATGCTTACTTTTTTACCAAATAAGTTAAAACATTTTGTATATTGTTTTTTGTATTTTTGTATTTTGTATATTGTTGTAGATGTTTTAACTTATTTGGTAAAAAAGTAAGCATTTTTAAGTTCTGATCCTTTTTTGAGATTTTTTGGGATTTTTAAAACCGAAACCTTACCATCGCCAAAAACGCTTTCTTCCACAACCTAACTTTTGCTCTAATAAACTAAATTACAAGGCCCTATTACCCAAGCCGCGTTGCTGAAGCGTGCACGTGATGTAGTGCGCTCTAACATAAGTCGGACTAGCTATCGACTGGAAACAGTGATTAGTAGCGACGGCCCTTTCAATAATTGCCGCTCGGTGCAACGTTTCGACGTCTACAAGTTAAATGTAACCTATTTATAGACAGAGTTCCACTTGCACCGAACGCTATTTCGGTTAACCTGTGACTTTTATTTTAGTACCTTGACTATAAATCTTTGATACATAATGTTAGCTGGTTTTGGGAATAAGACATCCCTATAACAGACCTATAGCAGACCCTAGGACAGACCGGGTGACGACTAGTCGGGGGATATAAATATGCCATCGTAATGTGTTTGCCGTGTTTTAAAGCTAAACAGAGCTCTATATTCAATGAATAGTTTTTCGAAGAGTCGCTCATATTCTTGAACCTTTCACTACGGTTTCCAAATAATAACACATATTCTGCCGTCTTTCGGATTTTTGTCTATCCTTTACATCCATAATTAGTCTGGAAGAGGTCCCTCTTAGCGATAAGGCCGCCCATTGTTTTTTTCTTTGTGTATAGTATAATAATAATCAATAATCATTTATTTGGTAAGCATATTACAAGTCAGAAAGAGTTTAGTATAGGTATTACCTAATACACAATACATAGTAACATACAAAAAAAAATTGTTATAATACAAATAGTCATAGTTCAATTAAAATAATCATCCAATAATAATAACATTAAATAATAATAATATTAAATTAAATTAATTAAATAAAAATAAAGAAAATTAATACATCATCAGGTACATTATGTACAATACAAAGTTAAGTCTTGTCGATGAACTCCTCGTAATAATTAATTTATCTATCTATCTATTCTGACTAACATATAAAATCTGGATACATTTAAAATTTCAAAAAGCCAAGAATACTGGTTTTCATTTTTATCCACAAAAAAAACCGCCGATAGATAGAAGAAGAAAGAAAAAAAAATCGAGGCTAAAAAGAATAACCCCTGGGTTCACAACTACAACAAAGTAACCTTGCGTTAACCCTATAAATGTTTAAAATAAAAAAGCGAGCGGCTAGCAAGCAGTTGGTTTTAATAGGGTTGAAAACCATAAAAAGGTGAAAGGCTTTTTCATTGCAAGGCATCCGTAAATAAACCGTGGTTTCCGTGTTCTATTCTTTTTTTATACCCCGATGGGTCACACTTTGTCAGCGCCGTAGGTAGGTAAATGAATGAGGGTAGCCCAAAATGTGGAATAGCAAAAGCATACACTAATTAAAATGTTCAATTGTATCACAAGGATCATTTTTAAGAGAACCTATATCCAGAATTAGAAGATAAAGCAGGTGATGATGCGGACGATAAAGGAAATCACATTTCTCGACTGACCTCTCAGCTCAGTAGCTCTGCCTTCTGCGCCGTAGGTCGTTTTAATCCCCACCGTAAACTAAAATTCGTGTGGTTTGTTTTATTGTATTCTAAGTACAAATAAAAATGGTATATTAGTATTATATCAGCTATTAGGTTCCCATAGTACAAGCTCTGCTTAATTTGGGGTTCGATAGTGTTGTGTGTGTGATTGTCCACAATATTTATAATTATAATTTTTCCCCGAAAAATCTCAGATCACTTTTTGTCTGTTTTATAACTTTAGGATAACATAAATCAAATTGTCGGAAGACTATGAAGTAGTTTATTCCTTAGACTAAATTTTACTTGTTTAATATATGCACATAAAATGATACAATTAATTATCAGTGTCTCGTAAAACTGCCGTGTTTCAGATTGTGTTTACCAAGTCAAATAGGGCACTTAATTTGTGTATTGACAGGCATAAATGTATCTGTAAAGCAGAAAATTACGACCATAAAGCATTCGCGGCATTTCAAAAGATAGATTGTAATAACAGATGTCCCATGAAATGTAGTACTAGAGTCCGCGTAAGATAGCTTTGCGCGTTTCTGATAGCGGAAAATGAAAAAAACTGACTTTAAAATAAATAATAATCCAATTAAAAATTTAGACTTGCAAGTTTGATTTCCCCATTTATGCTTGTAAACGGAAGATAATATACATATCCAGTTAACTTTTTTCATGTTTTTCCCATCTGACAGGCGCCAAGTTATCTTGCGCGTGGTCTAGAATCCAGTTATGTGCCAAACGCTTCACATTGCTGTCCACACACACTATCCTAACCGAGTGACAACCATTAAAAAACTTGTCAAGCAAAAACAGTTAATAATTTTAAAAGACTAATAAAAAATATCAAAAGCCAAGTTTCAATAACATTTCCAAAAGTTAGAAAAAAGTAGTAATTTTGAATTAAAACAAGGTTTAAAAAAAATACACCCATTATTTTTGCACGTAACGTAATTTTATTCATAGTAAAATTGGGTTTGGGTCAAGACAAATGTCACTATCTTTTTTACAAATGGTGTGACCATTTGTAAAAAAGTTGACAGCTGACTTTATTTCTCTAGATATTTTTTATGAACGTCCAAATGTCATATGAGCACCACAAACTGCTATCGTGCTGAGTGAGACTATATCCGTCCATTAGCCGTGAAAAGTTGAAAGGAACGAGTGAAACAAATGGAACATCCGTCTCTCGTATTTCATACCTTTTTGGTATTTATTCAATTTAAATATTTAATTTCCGTGACAGATGATGACGTGTTGAGCTTTAATATGACACGACATTAAATGGATTTTGCATGCGTGGCTGACACATATCAGGGTTTATTTAAAATGCTTTCAGACTGATGAGATTTATTTTAAAAGGCTTATACATAAAACGCATTTTAGTTGTGACCGCAACCGAATAGTATTTAAAATAGCAAGATAAATAATAGATAAGTACCAAATAAGTACATTTGATGAGAACAATGAATGACTTTGAGCTGGTATGAAGCAAATGATTGTTTTTTCTTTCAGATGAAAGAAGACGTTAAATTATTTTATACCACATATTAATATTATCAGACTCACACATTATCACATATGAGACCCACACATTATCACATATGAGACATACGTGACCACATATGAGACTCAAACATTATAACATTATGAGACCCACCACACATGATCAAAGAAAGAAAGAAAGAAAGAAAACATATTTATTCACAGACACTTAGCAATTTAAAGTACGATATCTACGCTATACTTACATACATACAAGAAATATAAATAGCCAAGAGCTGCAAAACGGTCCCTGACTCAGCGTGAAGTTAGTTGGCTAGCAACTAACGCTGGTCTCACCGACTGGCTGGCTGGACTGATATGTGGTGGATCACATATCAGTCACACCAGACCAATTATGAAAACTGACACAGTAACACATTTTGGTTATCAGTTAAGGTTTAAACACACGTCCTCAAACGCAGAAGACAGAGCTTCTACCAACTGAGCTATGAAGGAAAGATAATGGTGCAATACATCAACCATCAGACGCCGCCTTGAAATGGCAATTAGGGCATTGTAGGCCAACTTGTCGCAGCCTGTTGCCACTATTTGCATAATAATTTTCACTTATGAATAGGTATTAAGGCGTTATTGCACTTATAAATATTTACGGTTAATCTTGAGCGGATCGAGTGGGAGGGCCCGCCGTCATAGAAGGGCTTCTATACGTGCAGGGTGCAAGCGAACAGGTAATACTAAGCTAACAAATAGCTGAGTGTATGTACTAAAATACTATGGTTGCCCACTTATATTGGATCTTACTAATTGTAGTTCACTTGCAACAGAAGACATTCTTCTCAGTTGTTGAGTTCCTGTAAAACTTGAAGGTATTTTATATTAAAACAGCGTACCCTAACTGAACATAAATTTTGCGTTCCGTTGCACAGAATTAGTACTGAGCTTCTTTTACTCAAACTATACTTACAAGTTTTTATTTTTTAGTAATGTGTAATGCATTGTGTAAAATAAAAAAATATTAAAGAATTGTAAAATGTACGACCACTGCAATCATCATCATCATCATCATCATTTCAGGCCGGTATCACCCACTGCTGGGTATAGGCCTCCTTCATTTTCTGCCAGCCTCCTCTGTCCTGTGCGTCTCTTGTCCAGGTGTTTCCCGCGACCCTTACGATGTCGTCGACCCATCGCGCTTTTGGACGCCCCAAATTTCTTCGGCCTGACTTCGGCCACCATTCGGTCAAGGCTTTACTCCACCGGCCATCACCACTGCAATAGACAAATGTAAAAGGGATTATTTGAAAGGTTTGATGCGTTGTGTTTGATGCGTTGCGTTTAATTTGTGATTTCTTCGGCCTTCGTTCGGCCGCTAATCAATAGCCTATAGCTGGCAGTCAGCACGTGTTGAAGCTCTATCAGATGATTTTCTTGTCAAGGCGCTGACGGGTGGAACACTTTGATAATACTTCTGAGTTCTAGGAAGCAATGATAAATGGCGCTTGTAATTAAAGTTCTAGCATAACATAATTATGTACATTATACACTTTTTATTCTTACATACACGTTTATATACATACATAAAAAGACGTTTAGTTATTAAATAAGAAGGTTAACTGACTCGTATACTTCATAGTTCATGACACTTAGAGCCCTACTTGGAACAGTATAATCTACAGTGTGTGCACAGTATATTATTATACTGTGCACACTACATTCACAGTATATTATTATATACTATGCATAGTACAGTATATAATACTACAGTATATACCTACAACAGTTAACCAAACTACTAATTACTTGAACTAATTGCAGTATTTTTTACAACCTTTCCTTAGCATTTTACTGAATTAATCAAACTCTTTAGTGTTCCTGCAGAGTAAAGCAGTAGAATTATTAAAAGAAAAGGGTCCGCATTAACGGGGGAAGTTACAACCTCCAAGTTTCAAGGTATATTGAGTAAGCTTGATAAAGTTATAAAATCGCTTTTCCGTGCGTGACCGTACTGCCTAACGCGTTTTCTATCTTCTGGATGTTTTATTGAAAAACTTCGGCTCGTGAGGGGCATGGAAAGGCTGATCGTAAAATATGAATAATCGATCCCTGTGGAAAGCCTCTTACCTGTAAATCCGGGATAAGTAAATGCCCATATTAACGGCGCTAAAGTGGGTCATAATTTAGATATTGAGCACCATCCTGGTAGAGAATACTGTAAGTGATATGACCGTCCATTGTATTATTGTAATTGTTGATACGTATTTTAAGCTAAAAACTAATCTTTCTGTCATTCTTACGGAGTTGGCCTAATTCACTTTAAAAGTATGGTCTATGCGTGTGTCGTATCTAGTAGATAATGGGGGCTAAAATTTATTCAAAATAATAGATTTATTTTATTCTCTATGTATATTTTTAGAAATGAGTAATAATCTTTATAAGTTTTGAAATGATTGATAAGAAATTGGTTTTTATAAATAGTTTAATTTGATATTTAAATGCTTTTAGAAATCTGTATTAAAATAATAATGATTATTGAAGTAAGAAAGAAGGATAGTCTTTAATGTTTAAAATAAAAAGCTATTTTACTTTATTTAATTTAGGAACATTGTAGTTGCTTTAAAACCATTTGATAAATAATATTATATTTTATTATTATTTGTTCGAAATTAATAACAATTTATTATATCAATAAATTGTTATTGGTAGTCAGAAGCTACGCAGAACGGATGACGATATGGTCGATAGGGGGCGCTGTCTATCAACTGTCATGTGGGTCGCCTGACGAGGCTAGGCGAGACGGTGGATTATTCTGGGCTTGAGACTCGAAGGAGAAGGTTATCGTTTCGTTCTGTGTACTGTCGATGTGATTCGGCTCTGAGTACACCCCTTGATTGTTAAGATAAGTACCTAGTTCTCTTTGTAGTTGATATATTTTTACTGTAAGGTAGTTTTGTGTTGAATAACGTGTCTTAAGCTATAATTTAGTTAAATAAAGTGTAAATTGTAAAGACATTGATGTAATTAAACCATTAACTTACTATTTCATATTTTCTTTATAATTTATAGTTACCCTGATCTAATATCAGAGCGTGGGATAGAACTTTTGCCCACAGAAAACTAACATTTATTCTTATTTCAGAATGTGAAGTGCCATATCGTAAACTGGAGATATTATCGTCTGACAAATGAAGTTGCAGTTCCTACGTTATTCGAAGTACAATACAAAGCTGTTTATGTATCTGGAATAAAACGGAGTGGACTTCAAGTGATGTAAAAGTAAGGTAAGGCCTTATTAGGCTCTGCTTTGATTTGGTTTGAATCTTGATAGCCAGAACTCCAGATCTTTTTTCAAGTTAAATTTAAATGACATTGTGTGATTGACCCAAATAGTATCTAACGGTATCCTATCCAAAAAAGTTTTATTTTTGCCAAGAAACACTTTACTTTTTTTTTGTGGGAGTACCCGCATTTTTATTGCTCGTGCCATATTTTTTTCAATACAATTTTGTAAGTAGTACTGAGGCAGAATGGCCAAGCTATTTGTTCTTTACTTACACTACTTTAACAAACAACTTACAGTGTAGGTACTTGTGACTGGTTTTTCACAATGGGTTTTTGTTCAAATTTGTTACCAAGTGCTATGTCTGGACGTACCACTGACTACCCCGTATATCAGTGAGGCTCTAAAGTTGCCTTATGGGCATTTCAAGATTTTTACTGAATCACGGCATTACTTTTATTATAACCTAGTAATATAATAATCATCTAGCTGCTATTTGCCTGGTGTACAGTTTATACAACATTACAAAGCAGCTGTGATGGAACTGAACACGACAGCCAAATTTTGGGGGGGTTGTTAAATTTTACGGTTGGGCTGGTGTAAAGTTTGGACATCGCGATAGTTGCGATTACGTGATGGAACTGAGCACGACAGACAAACGTTAAATTATTGGGGGATTCTTCTAAATGTACGGTTGGACTGGTGTGACGTTTAGACATTGTAGTAGTTGCGATTATGCGATGGAACTGAGCACGACAGTCGACAGCCAGAGCTTGATGATATTTGTATAAATGTTGGTAGACCTAGTTGGCCTGATCCTTTGTTTGGACATCGCGATGCCAACTCGCAATGGAACTTAGCATGACAGCCCAACCTATGGTACTTTATTATTTTTTTCCTTACATAGGTATGGTGAGTAAATTGGCTAAGGATTGTTTAACAGTTTTTATGTTAACATTATCCTTGTGCTTTCAGATTTCATGTCAGGTTATTTAGTACTTTATTGGCCTATGTGATACCAGGATCTCTGACACACTAGTACCCTGACTCGCAGCTGAGCCAGTGAGTTTGGAAAATACTTGGAGATACTTCGGGGACGAAGTATTTTGCAGAATGGCCGTGTCGTATCTAGTAGATAATGGGGGCTAAAATTTATTCAAAATAATAGATTTATTTTATTCTCTATGTATATTTTTAGAAATGAGTAATAATCTTTATAAGTTTTGAAATGATTGATAAGAAATTGGTTTTTATAAATAGTTTAATTTGATATTTAAATGCTTTTAGAAATCTGTATTAAAATAATAATGATTATTGAAGTAAGAAAGAAGGATAGTCTTTAATGTTTAAAATAAAAAGCTATTTTACTTTATTTAATTTAGGAACATTGTAGTTGCTTTAAAACCATTTGATAAATAATATTATATTTTATTATTATTTGTTCGAAATTAATAACAATTTATTATATCAATAAATTGTTATTGGTAGTCAGAAGCTACGCAGAACGGATGACGATATGGTCGATAGGGGGCGCTGTCTATCAACTGTCATGTGGGTCGCCTGACGAGGCTAGGCGAGACGGTGGATTATTCTGGGCTTGAGACTCGAAGGAGAAGGTTATCGTTTCGTTCTGTGTACTGTCGATGTGATTCGGCTCTGAGTACACCCCTTGATTGTTAAGATAAGTACCTAGTTCTCTTTGTAGTTGATATATTTTTACTGTAAGGTAGTGTTAACGCTCGTTGGTTGAATAATATATAATTTCACCACTAGATAGCGCGACTTTGTGTACGGTTTTCTAGATCGCGCTAACGATGCATTTTTGAGGTTAGCATAGGTGAAATTGACAGTTGGAATAAAGAAGGCTCACTGTACAGACGTTGTTTTTCATAATACCCGGTACCCCTCTCGTAGCTACTTACCTAGTCAGTAGACCATATTTATACATGGTCCTTCGTAAGCCAGATTGGTACTAGATTGCTAGGTTCCTAACCAGTAACCAGTAGTGGATAGGCAGTGTAACTGTACTTGTTGTGGATCGTAGCGGCAAGTTACAGTCGAGACACGGTGGTGAATATCTCCGTGGTCTCTCGAGAGTGGTACTAGTACAGTACATAGTGCAGTGAGTTCGCAGTACATTGTGAGTGGTGTAAATAATCACTTCACACCAAGAGGTCAAGCTGCGCAAAGGCATAGGATTGCCTTTTGCGAAGCCCAGAACAATAGAAGCAGTACAAGGCGTGTGGGTCTGTTGACCCCACGTCCCCCCGAAGATCAGTCCAAGGCGTGGGTTACCAGAACCGCACGCCCCCCTCGCATAGCAGTCCAAGGAGTGTGAGGCCCTCTGACCTCACGCCCCCGAATAATAAATAGTACAAGGCGCGCGGACCAAGGAAACCTCGCGCCCCTCAGAAGATCAGAACAAAGGAGTGTGGGCCCCCGACCCTCACATCCCCCGAAGAACATCCCAGAGGTGGGCACACGAAGCCTACAGCAGAAGTACAAAGGCAGCCAGGACGCACTTCGCCGTCCGGCCTACCCGCCGCTAGAAAAAGTTGACCGCGCATCTACGCAGTGAGTGACGTGTTTGTATTGTGGTGAAGAAATCGTGAGTACTCTTTTCGTTAACATTTATAGTGCATTGGTGTTTATTTCTAGTGAGAACTTTGCGTTATTTGTAGTTGTTGTTTATTAGTGAAGAAACTTTGAGGTTAAATTGTATTTGGTACACTTACGAGCACAGAATTCGAGTCAAACAAAATTTTGTATTTGGTACACTGACGAGCACAGAATTCAAGTCAAATATTTTTATTTGTAAAATTACTTTGTAAACATTTAAGTGTTATTTCGATTTATTAATTCGCTATGGAGTCTACTATTAATTTACAAAAAGACATTCAAAAGTCTATAGAAAGAGCACTAATTAATTTCAAAAAATGTTCTAAGGAAAGATGTACTGTTGCATACAAAGAGGCTAAACTAGATATTTTAGAGAAAGACTGGACTTTGTTTCGTATAAATAATGCCAGATTGTACGAATCTTACAAAGCCAGCGATTTGGAGGATTCTGTTTATGTCAAAAACGATATATATGCAAACACGGAAGAAAGTTATATAGAAGCTGTATCACACATTAAGTCACTGTTAAAGTTAGGTCAAACAATACAGTCAGGTCAAACAGTAAATAGTAATAAAAGTACAAATGAAGGCCATTCGAGTTCACTGGCGAAACTGCCCAAGATCACCATTCCAACATTTAGTGGAAAATACGATGAATGGACTACATTTAAAGACTTATTTGTTTCATTGATACACAAAAGTAAATCATTAGATAATGTTCAGAAACTTCACTATCTAAAAGGGCATCTCACCGGTGAAGCCGAACTTTTGATTAGACATACGCCAATAGCCGATTCGAATTATGAACGTTGTTGGGAGCTGTTAGAAAGTAGATACAATAATAAAAGGTTTTTGTCAAATACAATACTCAACAAGTTATTTACACTTCGGTCCATGAAATTCGAGTCAGCTACAGCAATCAAAGAATTGATAGATATAACATCTGATTGTTTAAGTGCATTGAAGGCATTAGATGTTGATGTAAGCACGTGGGACATCATCATCATCCACATTGTAAGTTCGAAACTTGACCTAGAAACTCGTAAACAATGGGAACTAAGCGTCTCCAATGCGTCAAATATCGATAGTAAAAATGATTTACCAACCTTTTCACAGTTCAAATTCTTTCTAGAGAATCGTTTTCGTGCTTTAGAGTTTATAGAACCTAACAATCGGTCTGTAGTTCAGCATGGAAGTGGTTCATCTTGTAGGTCTATGGTAGCGACATCAGAGTCGATGGCTTGCGAGTTTTGTTCAGACAGCCACAAGTTAAGTTTTTGCAAGGCGTTTGCTAAACAAGACGTCAGTGAGAGAAGAGCGTTCGTCAGCAATAACAGGATGTGTTTCAACTGCTTAGGCGGAAACCATAATGTCTATAGTTGCAAAAAACCAACCGTCTGTCGAATCTGCAAGAGGAGACATCACTCGTTACTCCATCTTGCAGTAGAAAAGTCCAATGCAAAACAGCCAGCCACTCAAGAGCAACCAATATCTACAACTACAGAAGAGGAAGAAACTCCATCCAGTAATCAAGTCGTGTCATGCCACACTACAAGCGATATACTGAAGACCAAACAGGTTTTATTAGCGACAGCCTTGATAAATGCCGAAGCGATGACAGGAGAATATCAAACAGTCCGAGCCCTGATGGACCAGGGATCTCAAGCTTGCTTCATCACCGAGACGGCTGTTCAAATGCTGCGTTTGGAGAAGATACCTGTGAATGGAACGGTTTCTGGATTAGGTAATGATAACAATATCAAAGCAAGGTATTTAGTACAAACCACTATTCAGTCACGTACTGATCCACAGTTCAAAATAGAAGTTCAAGCTTACGTGTTAAGTAATATAACATCGTATCTACCAGAGAAACGCATTGAGAATATAGATTGGGTAGATATAGGATCCATACAGTTAGCAGATCCGCAGTTTGCGAGTCCTCGTAAAATCGATATGCTGCTTGGTGCAGACGTCTACAGTCAGGTCCTGAAACAAGGTATGAAGAAAAGTGCTAGTGGAAACCTCGTCGCACAAAGCACAAGTCTAGGTTGGATCCTTTCTGGAGGTGTTGCACCAATAACTACGGCACAAAATAAAATATCAGTCCTGCACGTAGCCTGTAATAAAAGTAAAAATGACTTAATAAAGCAAATTTGGATAGTTGAAGAAAATATTAGTACAAAAAAGGAAGTTCAAGAAGCAATCAGGACAAAAGAGGTAACACTCGAAGAAGAGCAAAAATGTGAAGCTATCTCTAAAACAACAATCAAGAGAGAAGCATTTAAATGTGAAGTAAAGCAAGCGATTAAGAATGAAGAACCACAGATCAAATATAGTATTTCAAAGGGCACAGAGCTAAAAGGACAATACACGGAAGTGAATGAAAAGAATAATAAATATTTGAGTTCAAACCAGAGGCAACTGGTTAAAGAAAACGATAATAGAATCAATAAAGCTGTGTACTTACCAACTTGTGAAGTAGTCAGGAACGAGATAGAATCCACAACAATGCGAGTAGCTAAAACAGATGCCATCTACCAGCGTATAGATTGGAGAGACGATCCTGGAATAAAAATGCAAGTTGATGAGTTAGGGACGGTAACAGTCTCTATGCCGTACTTAGGCGAGCAAGAAATAGATCAAGCCACACATGATGAAAGAGATGAATATTTGGTACCCGTAGAGAAGTTCGCCGAAGAAAGAGCGCACCTGTACAAACAAATAGTAGGATTACTAGACAAAGGTGAATACGAAATAAAAAATTCAGACAGCAGCAACCGGAAACTCCTGAAACAGAAAAACACACATGAAAACACAGAAAAGTACAAAAAGGAGAACAAACCGAACAAAGAAGTAGTACAAAAGAATGAAAATGATAGATCAAATGAGGACAACAAAGAAATGAAATTAGGTAAAACTAAGAAAACATTAGATCTTACCTTTAATCAAAGCGAAGATATATTCCAGTACAAGATGCAGCTTCCACCATCATCGGGACCTGTAACTAAAATGAAAATTATAGACATACGAAGAATATATTATCCAATAGGATGGATAGCCTCAACGGAAATATTCGTAAAAATGATGATTCAAAAGCTATGGTTGTCAGTTATTGAGCGGAATAAAGCAGTGTTCGGATTGTTAAGTGAATGTAGTACTTACCTCGCAGAACTGCAACAACCTCTCAATGGCTAGCCATGAGAACGGATGACACCGTCATCAATAGTACCGATCCGGGTGAACCGCTTCCACTGATGTCGTCAGGTTGTTTTTAGTAGAATAAACTCTGGTGCTTTGCCAGAAGTAGAATTTGAGAGTTCACATTATTAGTTCATTGTCAAGATGGCAATTAGTTCAGCAATTGTTGCAAGGTTTCTGGCGTCTTCGTTAGTCTCAGAACTAACTTCCCGCGTGGTTACATTGCGTACCACCAATTTTGAAATTAAAAGGCCAACACCAAAATTGTGTGTGTTGCCAATATACAAAGTTTAAATAGATACAAGTGTTTCTTACTAGTTCAAATGGTTAAATATAAGTATAAATAGATGTGTAAGACTCAGTAAAATTGGTAAAGGTTTAAAGTTAGGTAAAATGTAAAATTATGTCTAAGGTAAAAGCTATGTAAAAGATACAGTCCTGCTAGTTCAAAACATTTAACATCCATTATGTTTGTTAAAATTTAATATAGTTCAGTTATGTAAAAGGTTATCAAAGTTATAGTTAAGGACCCATCACTAGGTCCTTGGCGGGCGATATGTTAACGCTCGTTGGTTGAATAATATATAATTTCACCACTAGATAGCGCGACTTTGTGTACGGTTTTCTAGATCGCGCTAACGATGCATTTTTGAGGTTAGCATAGGTGAAATTGACAGTTGGAATAAAGAAGGCTCACTGTACAGACGTTGTTTTTCATAATACCCGGTACCCCTCTCGTAGCTACTTACCTAGTCAGTAGACCATATTTATACAGGTAGTTTTGTGTTGAATAACGTGTCTAAAGCTATAATTTAGTTAAATAAAGTGTAAATTGTAAAGACATTGATGTAATTAAACCATTAACTTACTATTTCATATTTTCTTTATAATTTATAGTTACCCTGATCTAATACGTGCAAAACTATCTAAGCTTTTTTTGTTGTTTTGTGTTTTTTTATTGGTTTTCATGTTGTTTTCCTATAGCGTTTGAAAACATAAAGTAATAAGTATTTGTATCAGAAAAAATTCAAACTCTCACCGTATGGTTAACGCTAGATCGCTACAGCTAGACCACCAACCCCTAATCGTAAAACATGAATTATCGACCCCTAAGAAGAGCCTTTAGCTGTAAATCGGTGGTAGTCTCTGTGGAATCATTTACCTTCTTTATAGAGGTTGGAGGTAAGAGCCATAAGTCAGCTATGGATTAGCTTTAAACATTTCAGACGAGGTTAAAAATTCCAAACGTTTTCGCGAGCTCAATTTCGGAAAATGGGTATCGGATCCATAAAATATATCAACTCAGATTTATCCATTCAATTATCTTTATTGGAATTCGTCGAGTTGATGAGTATTTTTATTTGCATCGGGAAATAAACGAAATATTTTCGTCACTGAAAATTTAGAATTTTTTTAGATTTATTTAGAATTATTCTAAATTTAGTTCGGTTTCAGAGGAACTTCCTCGCAAGCACTCAGGCTGTGGAATAACCTGCCTGCTGAGGTTTTCCATAAGGACTATAATAGCATGGGGTTCTTCAAAAAGGGTGTTTTAAAAGTTTTAAAGGGCTTTGGTATTCCAGGCGTCCATATGCTACTGTAACCGCTTCCCATCACGAGGGGGGTGTATACTTGTTTACCTACTAAAAAAACGTTGGAGTACTTTTTTTTAGATTAACCTATTGTGGGCTAAGGTCTTTCCCAAAACCACTCATCCTGGTATCCGGCGATCTCCCGCCAACCTTTCCGGTGAACGTCGAGATCGTCCCACCAACGTCTTCTTGGCCGAAGTCATCATCATCAGCCTGCAGAAGTCCACTGCTGGACATGCCTCCCCCCTCTACACATTTCCAGGAAATACTTCCACTTCTTCCACACTTTCCATCCATCGACTTCCCGCGATCTTAACAATATCGTCGCACCATCTGGTGGGTGGGTAGCCTACTTTTCGTCTTCCGGTTCGTAGTCGCCATTGGAGAACCTTTATTCCCCAACGGCCGGAATAACTTCTCGGCCGAAGTACTTACTTACGCTTATAATAATAGGTTCAGTAGGCGCATATTACAAAAGCACATTACATCACAAAGGGTTCAACAAAGGTGTCTTATATTCCGCAATGTAATCTCAGTCATTAATCATGTATTCATAGGTTCCGTCAATCATAAAGTGACATCCGCAAACGTTGCGGTTTACCCGCCTCGCTTCGTATACATTCGAGCTGGGCCATTGCACGAGCGATTTAAGCGAGGCTGTAAGCTTATGCGGAAAGATGTAGAGTTATCAATAACAATAACATAACTGGGTATATTACTACTGTATACTACTGTATACTACTGTATACTACTGTATACTACTGTATACTACTGTATACTACTGTATACTACTGTATACTACTGTATACTACTGTATACTACTGTAAACTACTGTAAACTACTGTATTATACTATATTCTAATGTATACTACTGTATACTACTATATACTACTGTAAACTACTGGATACTACTGTATACTACTGTATACTACTGTATACTACTGTATACTACTGTATACTACTTTATACTACTCTATAACACTATTACCTCTGTATACTCTGCATACAATTGAATACTACTGTACTACTGCTAGCGTTTTCATCAGACACTTTTGCTTAGCGCTGTGTGTTATAGCTCTAACAGTCATTAGCCCCCAGGCCTAAGGCCGGGCGGTAGAAGTAAGTAAATGGAATTGATTGATATTTCTAAAGATAATACAATCATTTGATATTATCTCAAAAGCCAAATGGAATTCGAACCCACTATGGTGCAGCAGACCAATACATTCCTATATCCAGGGGTCGGTCAAGCTCACACGAGTTTGAATTCCATTTGGACTATTTTAAAAATAAATCTTGTTTGTAAACTAAAACTCCTTCCAGATTTTTAAGACATACGTTTACAGTAATATTATTTTCTTATAGTAAAATTGCAGAAATGGGATTCGGCCAACTACTTCCCTAAATGAAAGGTGCAATTGGATGAGAGAATGCTAATCTCGGTAAGTGCCCATATTTTAGTGAAATCAGGAATGGCAGACCGACCTTTCCTTGTTTTTTAACCGACTTCCAATCAAAAAGGAGGAGGTTCTCAATTCGGTTGTATGTTTTTTTTTTTTATTTTTTTTTTTATTTTTTTTTTTATTTTTTTTTTTAATGTTTGTTACCGCATAACTTCGTCATTTGTGAGCCGATTTGAAAAATTATTTTTTTATCTGAAAGGTACTGCTTCCAGATTGGTCCCATTTTAATTTTATTAAAATCGGTGTTGCCATTTTTTTTTAAATAATTTTTTTAATGTTTGTAACTGCATGCCTCCGTCATTTATGAACCGATTTAGAAAATTATTTTTTTATTTGGAAGGTTATTTTTACGTCCAGACTGTCCCAAACAAATTTCATTAAAACCGGCTTAGCCGTTTGGCAATGAAGTCGGTTTCTCAAGTTTTTTAAACTTATAATTATTCTACCTCTCGTTCACTTTAGTTTAGTAAACATGACTTGTTTACGTAGGCAGAGTAATTTATCAAATCTGCTTGTAGGTTTGTTCGCGGAATATTCTGCGCCATTTTTCAGTTTTTTTGTGAATTTACAAAAACTTGGTTATATCTACAGCGTAGTTTTTACGACATACGATACTTACTGTCTTACTGTTTTTTATATAATTATAAGTTTAAAAAACTTGAGAAACCGACTTCATTGCCAAACGGCTAAACCGATTTTAATAAAATTTGTTTGGGACAGTCTGGACGTAAAAATAACCTTCCAAATAAAAAAATAATTTTCTAAATCGGTTCATAAATGACGGAGGCATGCAGTTACAAACATTAAAAAAATTATTTAAAAAAAAATGGCAACACCGATTTTAATAAAATTAAAATGGGACCAATCTGGAAGCAGTACCTTTCAGATAAAAAAATAATTTTTCAAATCGGCTCACAAATGACGAAGTTATGCGGTAACAAACATTAAAAAAAAAAAAAAAAAAAAAAAAAAAAAAAAAAACATACAACCGAATTGAGAACCTCCTCCTTTTTGATTGGAAGTCGGTTAAAAAATGAACTGTAAGCCTACCACAAGCTCTGTCTGGCTCTGTCTCTAGCTCTGGTTTTGAGTCTTTGTGAGTGTTGACTAAATAAATCCTACGTAGAAACGTCACCCACACAGTATAATACACTGATGAACACTCACACAGACTCAAAATCAGAGCCAGAGACAGAATCAGACAGAGCTTGTGGTATGCCTACTGGCCGGCTTTCACTAAAAAACAAAGGATTATTGGGCCACTTCAAAATCAAAACATTAAAACCAGTAATTAAGTAAAATTTACTGTTTTATTATAACAAAACAACCACAAACACTCATAAAGATTTTCAGTGTTTGTTTTAATCGCGTGGCAAGTAGAAATAAAAAAATATCTTAATTGTAACGAATGGCGTGTTTTGTGATAAAAACATAATAAATTATACTGTAATTATATCGCTCGTACCATGTTTACTATAATGAGTTAGATAGCCCCCGTTTCTATGCGTTTAACGGGAGGTGAGGTAAATCAAAACGAATGTAACACTACCCAGAGCTTTCCAATTAAAACTCAAATAATTAATAAAAAGTTAAATTTTATGATAAGTGCTTATTTTAGTAAACGTGTTGCAGTTTAACTGCCTTTTCGATTGATAAGGGTGATATTTTTTTTTTCTTTATAAAATTTAATCTTTTGTGTAGCTTATACAAGTTTCAAATATAGTATTAGAAGTTTATTTACAAACTGAATAGAAAATTAAGTTTGTAGGTACCTACTAATAATCATTGTATAAAGTATGGTATTTGGTTTTGTAATATAGATGAATAATACGGTAGGTTAGTAGTAGGTATCTGTAGACTTGCGCACATCTAAGTGTTCTGCCGTGGCGATCGGTGAAACGTTGTCAAATAAGAAAGTGATATTTGAGTTTCACTGATCGCCACCGCAAAACGCTTTGATGTGTGCAAGGCATAACTACAAGTGGTAGTGACTTGAAAAAATTGCCCAGCTGCCGCGAGAATCAAACCAGCACCTTGAGTTTCAGTTGGTAGCTGATGAAGATGTCAAATAGTAAAAAAACTGTGGAACTCAATAAAAGCTGAACTTCAGAATTCATTTTTTGTTCGCCTCGTTTACGCAGTACAAGTAAAATAAATAATAATAAATAATGCGGACAATCCAAACAACACTATCTAGCCCCAAACTAAACAGAGCTTGTACTATGGGAACCAGATAGCTGATTAATACTTGAATATTATTTTTTAAGGAAGTACATACCTACATAGAATACATTATAACACCCAGACAGAGAATAAACATCTGTGTTCACCACACAAATATTTAACCTATGTGGGGATCAAACCCACACCCTCCAGCGCAGAAGGTAGAGCCACTACCAATTGAGCTGTGTAGATAGAATAAAAATTAAAAAGCTTTTAATTCGTAAACATTAAGGGTTAAGCCCACCAGTTGCAAGTACCGTTGGCTGCGCTCCAAATTATTTAAAGAAAAACCCTGTAACGACCCCGTTTCAGTGGATCATGACGATATTACTCCACTATTGTTTTTCTTAGGTTTATTTAAGGTTAACGGGAGAGGTTTTATAAGCGGTTTGTCGGAATGAGAGCTTCCTTGTTATTTTTTTTCTCAATGTTTTCACAGAACATCCCATTTGTTTTATCTTCTGATCACTGTTGGTGAACTAGAAGCTATATACCCACTAAAAGGTCAGATCACACGACACGATCACATGCTCCTGCGTATAAAAGACTATTCAAAAATCTATAATTTAATCTCGAGATTATTAATAACTTATAAAGGAATCCACATTACAAAATCGACGAAAGTACAAAGCTTCGAGTAGAGGTTCCAAGATTTGCACAAGCATTTGAAGGGCACACAAAAAATTAGTTTATCTAAGCGTTCTGCGGTGGCGAGCAGTGAAACGCTGTCATATTAGATGTACGCAAGGGTTTATAAGGAAGACCCGAACAACAAGCATTTGGAACGGCCCAGCTGGCAAGAGGAGAAGAGGGAGACCGCAGGAAAGATGGTAGGATGACATATCGGAATTAGCAGCAAAAGACTGGACAAAGAAAAGGAAGGAGAGGAAAGAACGGAGACTTTTGGAGGAGGCCTATACCCGTCGAGGGGCCCTTTTAGTTGGTTTTTATAAAAATTTAGATATAAGTTAATTAAAAATTAAGTATGTTAATTAGGGAACAATAAAGGCTTTTTTTATTATTAAGTGTTTATTAGTTACACAGTTACACTACGCCATGCGGAATACCACAAGTACCTCAACTGCGTATCTAAAGTAAAATAAATAAAAATAAAGTTATGAATAAATCTTAAATTAAAAGTAAAGTATTATAATTATGTGAAGTCTTCAATTGATTAATAAAAAGAATAGCTGTAATTATTTTCTTTACACAAACGAAGTATGCAATATACAGGGTTATTCATTATTAGCTGCAAATACTCAGGAATTAGGTTCAACAAATAAAATAAAAAATATTTATGAAATGATTTTTTTTTAATTTTGATTTAAGTTTTTGTATATTTTTTTTTATTTTTATTTCTTTACGGCTATTGCATAATGATTGCCATGGAGAACAGGACGATGACCCACCCAGGCGGTGACTGAACGCAGAGTGTTGCTCACGGCGCGCGGGCGTGGATCAAAGGTCAAAATAGGTCAGGCGCCAATGATTCCTTTATCGATTTTCTCGGGATTTTCGTAACAAAACTTAAAAAAAATCATTTCATATATATATTTTATTTGTTGAATCTAATTCCTGAGTATTTGCAGCTAATAATGAATAACCCTGTATGTTAGTTACACGAGTCAGTTCGGTAAAGTTACCGAGAGTTGACCCGCAAAGTTCTCTTATTATGGCTAATGCATACATAATAGTACACACTTTATGGCTTTCGTAGCAACGCCGCTACTTTATAGCTAATAAATATTCGACTAAAGGCAAACTTTTTCCTCTGCGAAAACTTTGCTGGAACAAAAAATGGGAACTTTGTGTGGGTGAACTGGTCTATTATAAAGTAGACTAATTTATTTTTACCTCCGGTTTACAAAAAATTAAGTCTAGAACTTAGAAGGGTTAGAAATTTTACACTCATTACCATGAATAAACCTTTTAATGAAGAAGTTAATAAATAAAGCAACTTATTAGTTACACAAAGAAGCTTTAAATTAATACAATTATTCACAAAAAATACAAACTTCATTCAATGGCTCAGGACGATCTTTAAATTAACAATTGAGTAATAAAATATAATTATAACAAAAAATAATAACAAACATTAAAAAAAATAAGAAAAAAAAAAATTACAACCGAATCGAGAAGCTCCTCCTTTTTTATTTGCAATCTTTTAAAAAGCGCTAATTAATTAAATATTTTAAACTTGATAAGTGGGCGATCCATTGGCAAACTAAAACCGACGAGCCTGCGAGTTAAAGGTATAAACCGCCAATGGATCACTCACTATAAACCAGAAATATCTACTCCTGCAACTTAGATTACCCTCCTACTCAAAACAAGCCCTGTCAAATATTATTTCCATCGACGTGCCTCTCTCACAATAAAGCACTCAGTATTTATTGTCATGCGTAGAATTTCTTTGCCTCACCGATATTATCATAACGGCATTATGAGCCAATAGCCAAGAATGAATAACAGTAAGTATTATTGTGCTAAAGTTTCACTTACATCATGCTTCCGGCATCAACAAAAAATATACCAAAGACCCGAACAGTCAAATATACCGGACCTTTTGTACGTTTATTTTGAAGAAGGATAATTTTTTTTAGCGAGATTTTATTTTGCTAAAGGGCCATACAAGAAAACGTACAAAACAATATAAATGGAACCAAGGCTTTGTTTGTTGCGTGTTTTTCTAGACTTGCTCGCTTGGAACTGGCACCTAGACTCACCTAGCTTTAAGAAGTTTCAAAGTGATCCTTGTGATCTAACTGAAAAATAAATTCACTAATTTGAATTTGAATAATCCATGCACAATAAAGTTTTGTTTTTATTTCAAAATGCTTTGTTAGTAGTTTTATTTCACGGCATTAGGATTTTAATTTTGCAATATGGCTTTTGGTTTATCGAATGAATTAAATACCAAGCCATTTTGAATCCGAACTCGAGGAAATAAAGATTATTTTACATGACACATCAATTCGGAGTAACACAGGACGCCAGTACCGTCATAGTGATTGCTTATTCATATGATTTTTTCGTATGTTTGGATTTCTGGTTCCGATAGCTTCCTTATTTCCTATTGCTGTTTTATTGCTTGCCAATATTTCTGGAACGCGCCCGTGCCCGATCCCAGACGATAACGTATCTTGTTCATCTATTGCCGTCTGATTGGTTTCTAGAACGTTTTGAATTTTGTTAAGGATTGGGAGTTTTTCTGTTTATTTGGCTAGGATTTTTAAATTGTTTCCAGAAAATAATATTTAGATTCTTTATATGAAAGTACATCAAACTAAATCGGAATTAATTATTACAACGAGCAACAAAAGTTTTTGTGTTCATCTCATTTTCATCCAAAATACAAATTGCTAAACATGAGTTTTTATGCATACAAATCTCGTGCATCTCTGACCTCGTGCTAAAGGAGCTGATAAAAAGCTGATAAAAATTCTAAACAAATATATACGTTCTCCAGGAAAATTAGATTTCATTACTCCAAATCCCATTAATCCATTAATCCATCAAACCATCCATTCATAATTCGTAATCCGATCGCTGAAGACGTAATGTATTGTTCAAGTGAAGCGAGTAAACAAGCTTCTGCGTTCGATCGCTCCATCCTGAAGCAGACTGAAGCTCAGCTCGAATGAATGAACTCCATATCAACTGGGTTGGATTGGTAAGGGGGTGTGTATAATAAGGTGGGGTTTGGCAACACGATTTTGTCGATTTTCTTATATTTCGGGAATTTAGTCCTAATGACGTTTCAAGGGATATAAATTCTAATTCTAACAGTAAAATTGAAAAATCTAATCATGATTTTCGCAATGTTGTATGAGTAGAAAAAGATACAAGAAAAATGTTTTTTGTACGAAACATTTTCACCAAAAGCTGACCGGTTTTAGCACGCTGCAAAATGCCTCTATAAAAGTGTTTGAAAAACGCCACAAGCAAAATATTATCCTAGATAACGAAGAGGCACGAGCCACGAGAATTCCCGTACAAGCTTCGGGAACAGACAACGGGAGGCTGAGGCTGAGTGAAATTGACAGATTTATTTGCGTTCGAATAAACCCCTAGTACGCGACTAGCTGCATTTTTTACCACCACGAAGTAACCTCGATGAATGTTGTGCATAAATATCTTTGAGGGCCTACCTCCTGAAATATTTACGGACCAGTATAGAGTTTAACAAAAAGCTTGAGGAAAAATCTGAAGGAACAAAAAATTCACACAAAATAAAGGTAAGTAAAATATGTGGTGAGTACGAGTGATAGAATGTTTGAAATAAACTTGCTAAGTACGATTTGTACGTAGCTATTAAAAAGGAACAGAGTAATACGGGTGTAATCTGGATTGTATGACCAAAATAATCCCTGAAATAGCCGCTGTAACGATAGTGCAGCCAACAAAACTGACTGAAGCTTAAAGTAGAGTTACGTTCGACATAGGGAGCTAAGAGTAGTATTCTGATTTTAGAAGCCGGATAAAATAAATCTGTTTTAGAATTGTACTAGTTATACACATTTGAAATACATAATTTTCAACGCTGATTGCCTGAATTAAAAAAAAGCAGCCAAGTGCGAGTTGGACTTGCCTATGAAGGGTTCCGTAGCATCAAGTATCATAATATAAAAGTTCTTGTAGTTCGTTGAAAGGTAAATTGCGTTTTACGATTTATGACGTATAAAAAAAAACTACTGACTAGATCTCGTTCAAACTAAATATCGTTGAAAGTTTGCTTAGTAATGTACAACATATATTTTTTTAGTTTTATCATTCTCTTATTTTAGAAGATAGAGGGGGGGGGGGCAACTTTTTTCCACTTTGGAAGTGTCTCTCGCGCAAACTATTCAGTTTAGAATAAAACGATATTAGAAACCTCAACATCATTTTTAAAGACCTATTCATAAACACCCCACACATATGGGTTCAATGAAAAATTTTTTTTTGAGTCTTAGTTTTAAGTTCCCCAAAATTTATAGTTTTTTTTCTATTTTTGTGTAAAAATTTTAATGCGGTTCACAGAATACATCTACTCGCCATGTTTCATCAGTCTAGCTCTTACGGTTTCGGAGAAAAATGGCTGACATACGGACGGACAGACAGACAGACAGACATGACGAATCTACATATAAGGGTTCCGTTTTTGCCTTTTGGCTACGGAACCCTAAAAACCAGGTTTCTTGGAGGGGATAATTATGCTAAATGTTCAAAATCATAGTTGCGATGAACATAAGATTTTGAATTAACCAGTAGTTTATAAACAATAACATAAAATCGACAAGCTATATCCATATTAGAATTAAACAACAAAAATATCGGTGAGACATTATTAAATTGACTAAACTGTTAATTACCAAAGTATTACGTATACAGATGATGCTCGTGATGAATACCAACTAAATAGCGGTTAATATCCGCGCGTGCCCTAAAATGAAAAAAAAACACAACTTCACCTCTCAAACTTGTTTATTTTGGGAAATAAAATCCAGTAGGTAATCAGTTTCTGAAACAGAATCTAGCCGGACTGTAAATAAGTCGGATAAGTTGATACCATGGAATAACTCTACACAAGCTATTCTGTTCCATTTATCTAAAATTATTTCAGTAGTTCGGGGTGACAACGTACAAATTTTCCAGCAGCCGGCCTCGTAAAACCCTCGACGGCCACACCACAATTTGCTTTTAACAGCGTGTGTGTGACAAAGCAAACGATGTAGATACCTACCGCTATCATAAACCGGAATAAGGAGCTACTCTGAAAATCGCAAAAAAATAAATAAATTGTATTTTGTATTGATTTGTAGGCAGTTGAAATCATCTTAGAGGTTTTGCTTGCCCAAGATCACTGAGGATATGTAAATAAATCAATCATATTACGTTACATACAGAAAGCTAGTTTTATGACACATTTTATTTAGAAGTTGGTACACATTACTAAATTCACGAAATTACATCCCGTAAACCGTAACCGTAACCGTGTAATGCACTTTACAACCCAATCCACCATAGCTTATGCAGTGTCGTCGTGGTGTCAACTGTCGGCTGCTGTGTAGTTTCGCGTCAGGTTTCACTGTGCCACCGCTCTTGCAAGGAAGCGGTAATTTCCCCGGAGATGCTAGTATTGACGCGGACCCGCTTGAATTGTCCCAGCGTTGTACTGACATATCGAGTTTGTTGATCCTGGGAGGCGTACCATCTTCTAAAATGAGCTTACCAAACCACGCAAAACACGGTTTGGAAAGCTCATAAATGAAATTTCATAAATTAATTTTGCCAAACCTTTCCTTGTCAGCTTGCCTTATTGATTAATTTCAGGCTAAAAAAATTGGGTGTGTTTTGTAATCCAAATGGCATGTTTTTGAAATGTAATTCCCGGTGGTAAGCATTTTTGTTTTCTAAAACTTCTATCAGTATTGATAGCAGAGCAAACTATTTCCGCCGACAAAGCCCAAGACAACAAAGTCCAATAATCTTAGATGAACATTCCACCTAGCCGCGTAATAAAGTAAGTTTACACGATCCCGTGCGGTAATCCCTGGTGAGTAACAGTGTGGGTTATGCCTGCAACTCATTAATTTGCCGGGGGATTTGTACCGGTGTTGCTATTGCTGGTGATAATAAACACAATAATGATTATTAACACTTGCAATCTATTTTTTCTTTTAAGCATTGTAGTAATATTCTGTGAGTCACTTAAACAACCTTTGGATGGAAAAGACACTTTTTTTCCTCACATATTTTTTACTTTGAAGAAGGTTAGGTAAGTGGGCTTGTAAAGTTTTATCACATTATTTTTGGTAATAGGTATTTATAGTTACAGTACGTCTAAAGATATCCAAGGTATAGTTCTAGAGTTATGATAAGTAACAAAACTATAGTTTAATCCCAAGTATTCATAGAAACACATGTTGTGCACAGGTGATATTTTATGACATCCAAAACATTCTATACAAAAACGCTGAACACAAAAGTAGTATAAAAGTTTTTACTCGACGTTTGTGTATTATGGAAGCAAAGTTATGCCACCCATTCGTTCTCAGCACCCACATAAACAAAACACTCTGCGTTTGCTTCTTCCGTATACATTTTTTGTGCGACGATAGTAAGGTTTAGGGTTTCCCATTGTTCCGTGTTTGATATTCATGTTTCCTACGTCTTTGCTTGTGAATTCACAAGTTCTTGCCTGTATAATAAAAATCTTTATATTTAAGGCAAGGTCTGCAGCCAACCTGAAACGCTACATATTATGGCATTCAATACTATTGCTTAGGCCAAAGTGTGCAAGGTTCAAAATGTAAAGAGGAAGGAATGAAAGATGGCGAATGTTCTCGTTCAGTCAATCTCTACCTTTACCAGGCTCTCAGCAAGGAATTTCGCAAAGCCTTTGGTTATATTGCCACCTGCGATAAGGAGACGGTATTAGGGAAAAACAGAACAAACCAAACTAAACTAAAACTTGTAACAGAGGACGTAGAGTACACAATTCTGTGTCTACAGACAATTAATAAAAGCTGATATAGCTTTGAAATTGTGGCTGTTGCAGGAAGGAGCCAAATATCCTATGATGATATTAGATTTGCATTGTATGCTTGTTGGTAACACAAGTTTATATCAGGAAATACATTAAGTTTATGAATAATCAA
The DNA here is from genome assembly GCA_947578465.1 of Thera obeliscata. Lineage (NCBI taxonomy): Eukaryota > Metazoa > Arthropoda > Insecta > Lepidoptera > Geometridae > Thera > Thera obeliscata. Next base: position 8,550,458 of record OX387928.1, on the reverse strand, counting down.
AAGTCATGCAAATTTTATAGGAAACATAAAATAGAATTTGTGGTGAAACCTTGGTCTTAGAGGAAAGTGGTAGATTTACGATTCCCGTTTGTCAACATAACGCGTTAGTTAAAAATAATTATCATTGTATTCAATCTATAAAGGTGCTCTGATAATGTATTTCAAAAATTTCAATTTATTACAAATGAAAAATGTGACCAGTTTAAACTGTAGTTTGAGGTAAGTATCAATTCAAAATATTGTAAAAGTTATTTTGCTGCTGTTTAGATGCATGCTCGATAAGATGGGACGATTCTTGGCAAAAGTTGTCAATAGTGGTGATGGTTGAAGGCCTGTCAAACAAGGCTCGTTCATGCACTCATGTTCCGTCATCTCGTCCAATTGAGTTACAAGGCAAGTGCTTTACGTCAAACCAGTCTAGTAAAATGTAGTTTTTGTTTTCTTTGCAACCCTCGTAGCATAACTAAATTGATATTGTTTTTACCCCATGTAGACCACTAAAATCCGTGTCCAAGAGCTGTTATCTTTTGTGAAAAGTGTATTTGTAAAGATAAGGAACTTATTTATGCTCAATAAAGATAAATATAGGAATTGCATATAAAAAATTAAGACATCTAATAAAAACCCTGGGGAGACAATAAATAAAAGCAGCAAAAGCACGTCTTAAATAATTACCAAAATACATAAAACATGTTTATCTCTTAATCACGTGGGAAAATAAACACCACTGGAGTACACCTACTCGCTCAATTGAAATAACTATTGTGTAATTCATAAATCTCTTCTTACAAAATTTCGGTAGTAACTCCATCTACTGTGGGAGCAGACGTGATCCACTTCCACCGTGGGATGCTTTTACGAGGATAGTAGAAAGACATAAATAACTCTTCAGTTTACGACCAGTTTTGAACCATTTTGTAAGCAAAATAAAAAAGATTCTAATATACAGCGACAGTAATAAAAGTACGACAAAAGTTGGTATTGTTGACCGGAGGGTTCTATGTTTGTTTAGGTAACTATGTTTGGTACCCGGCCCGGTATGGTTCATCGGCCAAGTGTTTAACTTCAGACAATATTGTTAGGCGTATGTCTGATGAGACTTTGACATGCCGCTTCGTTTCATTCAAAAAACTATCTTTATTCACTTTGAATAACCTACCAGCTACTCATCCTTAGCTCTTACCGAAGTTATTAATTTTTTTTGTGCTTCGTTTTCATCGATCCCCTTAATTATCATGATTTAAGAAATGCTTCTTGAAATTTTAGAGTAAATAGTAATTTAGAGCCGGAACTGTAAGTACTTATTTTATTTTCTCTAGTTAGTACAAGTATCTACTATTATTTATTGCATACTAGCGGCCGCCCGCGTCTTCGCTCGCCCCATTCCCGTTACTTTTTCGGAATAAGAAGTATTCTGTGTCCGCCACCTGGTTTTAAGCTTTTTGCCTCACCACCAATTTTCAGCCAAATTGGTTCATTCGTTCTTGACTTATAAATAGTGTAACTAACATGACATTCTAATATACCTTTAGAGATTTTGAGTACAATACATAGGTACAGATTCTGTTATACTAATGTTACTTATTGTCACCAGTCTTTGTCACAATTTGTCATACCAGCATTTACATTGCCTGCATTAAATTTCGCAATTTCCTGATACAATCCTCACGCGATCACAGTCAGGAATCAAACCCACGCACCTAATTTGCAACGTCTCGGCCAGTTCAGTAGGTGGCGATGTCTCACCTCAAAGAACCTGTTTAAAATAATGGTAGTAAAGAGAACTTGTTTTTAATAATTTAGATTTTCCCTAGGTATATAATCTATATATATAAATCTTTCGTGTCACAATTTGGAACGCGATAAACTCCGAAACTACTGAACGGATTTCGATAAAATTTTGCAACTGCCTTTAAAATGGTCGGACTTAAAAGATAGGATAGTTTATATTCAATATTTAGGTGTTATTAATTTATAAGGAGCAAAAGTTTCGAAATCTATGTCTATCCCTTTCTATCACGTAGGGACGTATATATGTCTATCCCTTTCTATCGCTTAGGGATTTTTCAGAAAATTCTCGACTTTGACGAGAACAGAATGCACATAGACGCTCTAGAATGATCTGGAATAATCAAATTTAAAGTCGGTTAGCATCCGGAATGCTCCCACCCAAACGTTAGTAATCCAGAATTATCTAGAATACTCAAATATACCCATGCAAACGGTTCTGAATTCTAGATTTGGACAAAATGTTCTAGAAAATAGTGCTCCTAAACGTTATAGAATGTTCTTTCATCATCATCATCATCAATTGATATCAGTCCACTGCTGGGCGTAGGTTCACCTTGAGTAACATAGGCTATAATTATTTATGTGTTAAAAAAATAAATGTCCACCCGTGCGAAGCCGGGATAGGCAGCTAGTATTATATAATTTTGAGGTAACTAACGAAGTCCTACCCGTGGTATGTTTTAATAATATTAAGACGTATCAAATAGAAATAAGGATGCAAATTTCTTTTTTTTTTTTTTAGTTTATAGTTAGAGTGAATTTAACTGTTATTTATCAGCTTATATTCGTACACAATTAATTATTTTAGATATAAATAGAATAACGCGTAGGCTGATCCGATAATATGATTTTCTGGTTCGAATAGCAAATCTAATCGGATATGAATACATTTATCAAATCAGCGTTGTATTTATTACGTCTGTGCTTGAGATTATTATGGCTAAATCAGGGCAGTCGCATAATCGCATTGACTGATTTTGCAAGGCACTCCTTGCTAAATCAAGTTGGTATGGTCCATGCATTTATTGTAAACAGGTATCGCATAAGAATGATAAGAAAGAGGCCAAAAATAATAAGAAAATGTAAGGAATTAAAAGGCATAAATAGGCATAAAAAAATTTACTCAAAAAATAAAATTGATGTTTTTTTCAACTAAAATTAAAATAAAATGTCTTAATTACAAGCATCACACCTGAAATGCAAAGTTTACTTATAAATATTTTAAATAATGAGTTTTATTCTACCCTAACAAACAAAAACTTTTTTCATACTAAAAGAACATCTCCGATAAAAAAAAACAGTGACAAATAAAAATAACGGTGATGTGGGGGGATTAAAAAAAAACTGAAATCAGTGTTAGCAGCCATAATTCTATTAATGTAAATAATCGAGTACGTACTATGTACTATACATGTTGTAATAAGTTCAAACTAGAACACGAAATAAAAACTTACAAAGCTGCTTTTACTTACATTATTAATCAACTTAATTATACTCTTATCAATAATCTGTTTCATAACATTTTCAATAACAAAACTGTAAAACAATACTGACTGTAATAACCCGGTAATTAAAACTAAGCAAGCTATATATTTTCCCTAATGACTAGTGTGTGAAAGAGACAGGCTGTGGAAAGAGAGAGAGAGAAGTTAAATTAACGAGGGCTAAATTACATTTGCTTCGTGAGAGGAATACATGTGACAATGCTTATAAGTTTCAGGCAGGTTTCACACATGCCTAGTTAATTCTCTCTTATTCAGAGAAATTTGGCCGAATTTATTTCATGGTTTACTAGAAAATTATCAGCTTAATTGTTTATATTTCTTCAGGTTTTACTCTCCATCAGGCACCGTAAATGAATGAAGCTGCGCGTTTTTAAATACCTAGGCATTATGCAACAAATTTCATCAAGGCTCAATATCTTGATGAACAAAAAATAAACGGTCCAATTTGTATCCTAGAGTAGTTTTTAGGGTTCCGTAGCCAAATGGCAAAAACGGAACCCTTATAGATTCGTCATGTCTGTCTGTCTGTCTGTCTGTCTGTCTGTCTGTCTGTCCGTCCGTATGTCACAGCCATTTTTCTCCGAAACCGTAAGAGCTAGACTGATGAAACTTGGCAAGTAGATGTATTCTGTGAACCGCATTAAGATTTTAACATAAAAATAAAAATAAATCTATAAATTTCGGGGGTCCCCATACTTGAAACTGAAACTCAAAAATTTTTTTTTCATCGAAGCCATACGTGTGGGGTATCTATGAATAGGTCTTCAAAAATGATGTTGAGGTTTCTAATATAGTTTTTTTCTAAACTGAACAGTTTGCGCGAGAGACACTTCCAAAGTGGAAAAAAGTTGGTCCCCCCCCCTCTAACTTCTAAAGTAAGAGAATGATAATACTAAAAAAAATATATGTTGTACATTACTTTGTAAACTTCCAACGATTTTTGGTTTGAACGAGATCTAGTCAGTAGTTTTTTTTTTATACGTCATAAACCGTAAACCGCAATTTACCTTTCGACGAACTACAAGAACCTTATTATGTTACATCAAGTAACATAATATAAAGGTTCTTGTACGGAACCCTTCATGGGCGAGTCCGACTCGCACTTGGCTGCTTTTTTTTATGTTCCTCTTACATTAGATCACATATTTTTTTACTATTCTATACCATCCCACTGCTGGGCAAATGCCTCGAACGACTTCCAGTTCCTTCTTTTCTAAGCCGAAGTATTACAAACCCACCTCAAAAAATACAACCGAATTGAGAACCTCCTCCTTTTTGATTGGAAGTCGGTTAAAAAAGAGGAGGTTCTCATATCGGCAGTATGTTTTTTAATGTTTGCTACTGCATTACTCCTTCATTCACAACTAATTAAAATAAATACCATGAAGGTTATGTTTTCAGAAAATCCCCATCTTTTTTAAGCCTAAGGATTTTTTGAAAGTTCTCCATTGAAAAATGACAAAAATCTATGGTTGAGCCTTGACTCAGTCTCAAGCTCTGTTTCTGAAACTTTCTGCCTGTTGACTGTTTGTAAGGCCGCTGGCCGCATAATGGCGTTTGAGTACTGAGTTACATATCTTTCTGTAAACTGTAGCAATTCATACTAACTTACCAACTTAGCTCTTTATCAGTATGTTCTGGTTCACAAGAGTAAAGGCATACGAGTTCAGTAAGACTTTGCATAACTGCTGTTCATGGAATGAGATAGCGAAGTTTCAAATCCTTTCGTACGTTATCCGTGTTTCTGGATATTGTTACAAACCCCTCTTTCGGTTGAATGGAAAGTTTGTAGGAAATATATATGAGTTAGAAAGGCAAGGATATCATACTTTTGGTAACATGCGAAATAAGAAAAGTCGAACCATTTATGGTAGATAATCGATTTTTTTGTCACGCCACCGTGGATCACCGTGTTTTCGTGGGGAACCTTGATCAGTTTTGGAATCGATGCTATAGAACAACAAAGCTATGGTCTTAATCGTTCTACCCACACTTTGAACCGGTATAGAACAAGTCGAAGTCGTTCCTGAAACAGCGATTAATCCAACTAATGCTCATAATGTTTACGTTCCGTGAAGTATTATTGTACTCTAATGAGAGATGAGCCGTCGAAAGTCTTTAATGGCCCATTAATATGCATTATGGTCATACCTGCTCTGTAGACTTTGAATTCTCAAAAAGTGGTGACCGTCACGAACATTAATCTCATCATCATCAGCAGCATCATAATAATTATTATTATTTATTATTCACACATTACACATTTTATAAAATGTTTAATATGTGTGTGTGTTGATGGGCTATGCCGATTAGGCATAGCCCATCGACATTCTTCTTCTTCATGTTTAACATGTTCTCCTTTTCCATTCTCCTCTATGAGCCGTCATCTATTTATTAACTTGTTTCTCATCCTTGTCATCCGTCACACTGTTCATCCATCTCTTCTTTGGCCTATCTCTACCCAAATATCCATCTTCATTCAAACTGTTAACCAGTTTTGGGAATAGGACATCCCTAATCGAATCAAGCAAAGACTTACATCTCTAGTGTAGAAAAAAGGAGAAGAAGAAGGAGATTATGGCGTCGTTATAGAGAGTTGTATTATCTGCAGTGTAATAAAGATTAACAGAGTTGTAGCTATAATCAATGAAGAGTTTTCGCCTTATTAATACATATCACTTTCATCATCACACTTGGAGAGTGAGGGGCTATGATTGGCCCAATAAATACTACTTCATATCTTTAATCTTCAACATCCACGGACTTCTTGCGACCTTCACATTGTTGCTTAGGAATGTATAGTCCTTCTACGCTTAGCCTTTACGTTTATTAAAAAAAAGTTTTCACAGAATTCCTGGGATTTTTCTGAGTTTAATTTCTTTACGTATATTTTAATGACTTGAAAACTAGCATATTACCATTATTATACAACATAGGTGTTCAAGTTTAAGGATTCTTAGAAACTTTGGAAGCCAATGCTTTTGGGTCCATTATAGGGGATTACATTATGAACGGCTTGGACATTAGTATACCGCATAATGGAATTAGGTATTGAACACCAAGATTTACTGTTGGTAATCTCTATGTTTTGGTATGTCGCTACTAACACTCGGAATCACCCGCTGAATCGTTTTAAAAGTACATTTAGCTTATCAGGATCACATCAAAGTTATTGCCTATTAATTAGATTTTTATTCTAGTCTCTTTTTTTTACTGCAGAAAGTCGATTGTCATAATGATTTGAAAAAAAAACTTATTCTTATTATAATGACGGGTGATTTTTTCATCTCGGAATAACGCTAATTGTCGAATAATAAATGTCAGCCAGAATAAGGCGGGAATGTTTAACCTTACGACCTTACTCACAAAAGTTCACTTCTTCCATGTTTAGACGTGAATGCCTACTATTTAAGGCCTGCGCACATCTAGGCGATGGTGATGCGATCAGCTGAAACGCTGTCAAATATGAGCGATATTTGACAGGGTTTCAGCTGATCGCCATCGCCTAGATGTCCGCAGGCCTTTATTGATTAGTATAATGAAGGTAACCAAAGTTAGATGAAATGTCAGCCAGAATAGTTTGCCTGTGATGTTATTGCAAGCCCTCGGAAAGCGACTGATCTGACAAGAGCCAGACAGACTAAAATAGCGCTAGGCTGCAGATTAACTTGGCAACTGAGTTTCACTCCAAACGTTCAGTTCAGAAGTTCGCCTGACTTAACACCCGATACGAGGCTAAGTTATCTGAGTTAGCTTATGGTAACTTGCGGCTTAAGTTTGACATAACATTATTATTCTGTTCACTGGCTGGGTTGGAATGGAGTTTAGAATTTGAGGCAAAATAAAGTATGGCAATCCTAATATTGCTGTGCAGTCCCAGAATAAGGATATTTTTGATTGTTCCAAAAATCATATTGGCTGAAAAATCTGGGCGGTTCTATAGTTTGACAAACTCGTATTTATTACTTATTTTTCTTTGAAGAAGTAATTGAGCCGAGATCGAGACTTATTTCAAAAATAGAGCATTTTTGTACAGCTATAGTGAGCCGACCACCCAATAAAATATTCAAAGCGTACCACGTGAACATGCAATTACTACAAAATATTTTTATATTGAACATTTAGGCGTGTTTTGAAGGAGAACGAGCAATTTGCGCTGAGGGCCATAAAATTCGTCTCGGCCGACGACAGCCAAGGCGCCGTCGTCCCTCACAAAGCCACTATTAAAAAGTTTAGGGCGTCTATTTTTGGTACTGCCGTCGTCGTCGTACCAAATAAGAGTTATGTGACAACTTGTGAATAAGTTACATGGCTTGCGGGGAAATTTCTTGCAGAATAAGTTTTTTGGAATTAAAAATTAGTTACCAAATTATCTTGGGACAAATTAATGAAATATAGAGAAGATCCAAAAGGGTTAAAAAATATTACTTACTTTATTTGTACTTTAAAGAATGGTCAACAGCGGCACAAAATAGACACTACTGGAGAGAAGGAAGGGAGGCATTTGCCCTGCAGTGAGACAACACAGGCTCATAATAACTACTATTTGTTTGCTCCAAGTGCAGTATTATACCAAGTTCAGTTAAACTACAGATGTCCATAAGCTGATTAAACACGCAGTGACGTCGTTTCCTGTAATTTTTTTTGGTACCCATTAAAATGTATAGAGCTTTTATTCTTTGAACTTTTTGTGATCGATCAGAATAATCAATGGAAACAGAAGGGGAGCGGTGTTAATGGAGACATCCGCACATAAGTGCTTTTTAATATTTTTTGGATGTAGTGTCGCACAGAAATAGATAGAACATTACAGGGGTGAAAGTGTTTGGGTGAAAAAATGCGCGCCCTTTTCATACCGACGCTATTTCTGTTGATGAGGTATTAAAATAGTAAGAATATTTTAAACGACTTGGAATTTTGGTGAAGATTCCGTTGCTACAAATACCTAGACCTACCTTTGACTGGCCTCTAAGCTCAGTTCTGCCTTCTGAGCCGTAGTTTTGGTTCGATCCCCACCGAGAACAAATATTTGTGTGGTGAACACAGATGTTTGTTATCTGTCTGGGTATATTGTATTCTAAGTATGTAACAAAAAAATGTATGTAAGTATTATATCAGTTATCTGGTGCCCATAGTACAAGCTCTGCTTAGTTCGGGGCTAGATAGTGATGTGTGGATTGTCTATAATAAAATATTTATTTTGCCTTGTCCGTGCACCAAGTGAACACAGAAATTGCTGTCTAGTAAAAACAGATCTCGTTGCAAAACATCTCATTTAGCTCAGCCAACTGTAAAGTGGTAGGAAACACAGCCACAAGAAACCTTTCAGCTACATTTACGTCTAAAATACACCACACGGTTCAAGAATTCATGTGCAAACCTAACTAGGCGTACACCGCCGCTGGCTGGCAAGTTTAGCTGTAAATTTCAATAGCATGCAAAAGCCACAAATTCAGCTGTAACCAGCTTAAACCGGCCCAAGTTAGCCAAAGTTGTTGCTCTTGTAGCCTCCAGCGAACAATAGCTGACATCGCTGGTCGCTACCTATTTTGCATATTGATTTTAAGAAATATGGTATGAAAACGCAACTTGAAAAGTCTAGACTACTAAACAAGTAATTTCAAAGGTTTGGATTAGAAATTGTTGTTTTTAATTAATTTAGCGATTTTCACGAGAATGAACGAAGTTTGAGTTCCTCTAAACTCTATAGTGTTGTGATTGTGACTGTCTTTAAAGTTGATTTTACTGAATAAAACAACGAGAATCACTTTGAAACGTTAATTACCAGTTCCAAATCTAGAAAATATAAACTCGGCCTACGTTCCTACTATTTTTGCCCGTCTTAAAATAAAAAAGGAGGTTTCCAATTCAGTTGCTTTTCGCCATTTATGAACCGACTAGGTTTTTTATCTGAAAGGTTCTACTTTCAGATTTGTCACATAGAAATTTAAATAAAATCAGTTCAGTAGTTTGTTAGTCGGTTTCTAAAGTTTTTTTAAACTTATATTGTGACATTATGATTCATCTTTGAAAATATCATATAACAATATGACATCAGTACCTATCAAAGATGATCCCTACCATATTTATTTATTTACTCGCTTCCCACAAAAGCCGATTATACTTGCATATCCCTATAATATGCAACTAATGAGGCATGATGGTCAACACAGCATGTGAGCTTTTACAGGCATAGTGTACATAAACTATAGTTACGACAATTACACGGAACACCATTTTAGAGCGGCCTTATTTCATATGGCAGTATTATGGCCAGGAGTCATGACTAACTAGAGACCTAACCGAGGGATTATGATACTATTTATTTGAGTGGCCGAAGAGAAATTAATCTGTTTTTCCATAAACGAACAACAATAATAGAATTATGGATGTGCATTACTTTGCTTTTCGAGTTTAATGGTGCCTGTTTATTAATAAATAGCGGCCTGTCCCGGCTTCGGACGGGTTGACATTTTTTTTTAGTTTATTTAGCTTGTGTTACTCAAGGTGAACTGCTTTGCATAAAAAAATACTTAAATCAAATTAAAAATCCTTCTGATTTGAGTTGAAGAGGCACTCCAACACAAAGACCAGTTCAATTACTTAAATGCTAGTGTCAACCACTACCACAGATTAAAAGTATACGAACTATGGACTACTTAGGTTAGAACCTACTTAAAGTTTCAAATAAATGAGTTCCAACCTCATTTAGAAACTACAGACAGTCATAAAAAAGGCGCATGAAAAGTGTTCCAGTAAAAACAAAGCGTTTAATTTCAGGTAAGTTCGTCGCGAGTCGAATGCATTAAAGCATAGTGGTCACGATAACACAATTATGTTTTAATTTATAAACGCCGTAGTTTTATCACGCAAACTCCCGCTCGTTAACACGCACCTTTATCGGAGAATTCTAGCTGCTTTATATTAAACTAATTATTAAGATAAATATTACTTTAACCTCTATTTATGCTGTGTTAACTTTATTAGGAATCCGTACTCTAGACTGAATTAACAGAATCTTCCCGATCAATAATATGTATCAGGTAAATTGAAATGCGTTCGGTAGGCGTAGTGTAAGACGCCCGGCAAGGGGGGGGCAACGATCTGCGAAATGTAGCTGGCAAGCACTGGAGGAGAAAAGCCGAAGGCCGGGCTCAGTAGCGCGTCTTGGGAGAGACCTACATTCAGCAGTGGACTGATATAGGTTGATGATGATGAAATGAAAATGTTGAAAAAGGCTCCATGCATGACTTACCTACTAAGGTTCATTAATAAGAGGTTTGATACATTTTTGTGTTTTGCTAAATAATGATTAAGTAATTAAGATCTTTCGGGTAATTTGCTTCAGGTAAATTTGAAAATTTAGTATAAATTACTGTTCCTACTTAGAACTAAGGTACAGGACGTATCAAGTTTGTTGAGTAGTAAAATGGTTCACAATCACAATGCATTCTAGTCAATAGTACCTACTTAGTGAGTCCAGTGATTTCTAAAATCCAATCTAAAACCAACAAAAATGTGAAAACGATTAGACAAAACAGCACGGAACCTGTTTAATGTTAGTTTTGTTCAAACTTGGCCGTCTTTCACATTTTTGGAACATGTCGTTAACATGATTTTGAGTTATATTTGTTGGCCTGTTGAGTACAAAACGACCGGTAAACACACCGCTTTCGCGATACGGCGATTTCTGGATTGTGCCTTTCGTTTTTTGGAGCCGTTGAGTTATGATGAAATGGCATGATTTTAATTTACCAACGATTATTCAGACAAATCGTTTGTTTTAATTATCTTTAGCACACTACGTGTATTTTGTGGTTGTCTATTGTTATAGGGCTTGTGTAATCACCAATTGCCCCTGACGCTATATCCGCCATCTACAATAGATGGCCTGTTTACTTTTTTTTACTTTTATTGTTATAAATAAAAAATATTTAATTAATTCTCTAAACACAACGATAAGGATACAATAAAGTTTTGCGCTCTATAAGTCTTAGGCCCGGTTTCACGGATTACTAATCGACTTATTAATGATAATTGACAGTTGTTTAATTCAAATTTGCAAGTGCGTAATGAGATATTTATCTCTCAAAATTTTATCGAATGATTGGTCATCCGTGACTTCGGGTATTGAAATAATTAACGACGATAAAGAAAATAAATTAGACAAGTCAACTAAAAGTTGCTAATGAGAGAAGGGGAAAAGTGACGTTTCGGCACCATTGCTTGTCAAAGTAAACAAAGAGCTAGATGCCACGTGACCAGAACAAGCGCGACCATAGCCTTAAATCAGATATGGGGCTCTAATTGCTTAGAAAACATTAACATCGTTGTAGGAGTGGCTCAAGTCATAGCCTACGAGCGGATAAACAAGTAAAATAAAAAAAACTAACGAGCAAGGGCGAGCGATAAACAGGCCTTCTGATGGTTCCGTGCATTGCTTACCAATCCAAGAAATAGTAAAAAAAAATCGGTTGTCTGTAAAGTCGGTTTACTGACGATAGTTGAACGTGATAACGTCATAAGAAAATACTCGCGGACTCGCGGACTCGCGGACTCGCGGACTCGGACTCGAACTCTCGGACCCAGACCCGGAACCCGACCGAACCCTTACCCTTACCCTCATTTACCCTTACCCTCATTTACCCTTACCCTCATTTACCCTTACCCATTACCCGACCCGGGCTCGGGCTCAGGTAAATGGAACGACGAAACGACGCAACGACGCATGAGTCATGTTTTTTCGTGCGTGCAGCCGGCTCCATCGATTTATAAGATGTTATCACGTCAAAAAGCGTTGTTTTCAAGTTTTAGTTTTTTTTTCCAGAAAACGTTACCGCTCTTTTGTTTATTTTTGTCACAATAGCAGCAATTCCAATTTCAAAATTGTTAGGTTACTGGTACTACTTATACATATTTTTAAATCTTGGCCATCTCCATTTGTAGATAAGTACATTTTAAAAGACATTTTGCAATATATTTTATTTTTATTGGCCAGTAGTCAAATTTTCTTCACAGACTCCAAGATCTCATGTTGGCATGTACATTTCAAGAACATAACTTTTAAAACTGCGTGTTGAATGTATAAAGGAACATATATTATTATTTTTAAGTATGTAACCCTAGAAAAACCAAGGCTTGTAAAATGAACTTTTTCAATGCCAAGTTTTTTTAATTTGACACGTGAGGCTTAACGTTTTTATGCCTTATGTTGGTGGACGCAGGGCACGTTCGAATTGCGAGGCAGTGCTTTGTAATAGGCGATGGATACCACTTAACATCAGGTGGGTCATATAAACATTCAACTACCTACGTTTATAACTAATGGAACAATTTATCCATTAGTAAAAGCATGGACAAATTATATAAATAGACTTACAATCTCGAACAAAAATTCGTGCTTCGATAATTTATTACCTGTGAAGGCGTGAGATGGCGTTACGTGTTTCGAATCGATGTTATTAAATGCTGCTTAAATTTGTTTGAACCATTTCTTTACCACCACTTTTAGAAGTACGAATAAATAAGCTAGATGGCGCTATTTCCAAATGTAGCAAAGCGTCAGTCTGTCATGAAGCGCGTGGCGTTGCCAGCTCGTATTGTAACCTGCCCGCGCAATGTTGCCGCTCTGCCGTATTTAGAAGCTCAAGCCATGATTTTTTGAGTTTACATTCAATTCAACAAATTGCCAGAAATGTTAATGCACGCACGGTGCGGGTGGCGGGGTACAGGGGGTGAAGACGCTTGAAGCAGACGGGACATTCGGTTTTGTGTGTGATGAATCGCTCGGACTTCGAACTAGTTAAATACCTACCTACCTAAAAACTGGCATAAAATGTAATGCTTAGATATTTGATAGGTTAGTTCAGGAAGGGTACTAAGTGAAGATGGGAAGTACTAAGTACCTAGGTAGGTTGTAGGTTGGGTTAACAAAATCAAGGTGCAGTACTAGGTCAAAAAGGCTGCCAAAAGTTTCGAAAAAAAAACACAGCCAACATTTCGACAAAAAAAACTTATGAACCATTAATTTCAACAAAATATTGTTTTTGTTAATTTATGTAAAGCTACCGCTCATCATCAGGTGGAAATATTGGTAAAAAGACTTGAAAAATTTCAACAAAATATTTTTTTTCTTTATGTATCTGGGGCTAAAAAAACTGCTACCACTCAACATCAGGTGGAAACATTGATAAAAAAACGTCACTAAATTTCAATGCGCGCTCACCTCACTTGGATATAATATGGAGCCGTGGTTACATGCGCGCTCGAGTAGTTTGTTTTTAATTAATCGTAATAAATCGAAATCTTACCAATAAAATTATCGATAACGGATCAGTTCTCTCCATCCCTAGCTGTGAAACAAAGCAAGCAAACCTTTCTTTCTTTCGCTGTCCATTTGTTACATTTATTACAAGTTTAGTTACATTTATTAGTAAACTATACTGCTAGGGTACTATTTCATGCGATTTTTTTGCTCAGAGTAAATCGTCATTAGTTCGCAAATATTAATAACTACTGTTTAGCTCCATCTAGTAGTAAAATGATGCGTTAATTTACAAGCTTTCATTTTTATCACAGCGCCATCTGTCATTATACATAAAAAACAGGTAAAATAGTCGATGGGAAATAAAACTAAGAAATGTATTAATAGGATCATTATTACACATTCTAAAAATACTAGATAGTTTTTGATGGTTTTCAAAGAAGAAATTAGTTATTTTTCTCGGTTTCACCGGCTGCTAGCAAGGTTTCCAGGCTACGAGTCAGCACCATCTAGGCATAATACGGGATTTTGAGCTTTTTAAGAGTTACGGTTTTTTGTTCAAGATTGTCAGTCTATTTATATAATTTGTCGTAAAAGCATAAAAAAAACTTTTGATGGTGTGATTTGATCTATCACTTTTACCTTAGACCAAGCACGTTTCTACCGCCTATGTTTATAGCCAAGACAGATAATTTTATTCCCCCAGCGCATGGCTGTGGGGTCAACAGGGGGATGTTCAGTCTCATGCGTAAACGATCCTGCCCACGACTATTTGATTCTCAATAAATAACAATTCAATGTCATTGCCACGGCGTTTGCACATTTAGCGATAATTTTCACACATAGCTTAAAATTTAACCAATTTAGTTTTACAAGTAAATGCAATTGTTAATGTCAAATTTAAACGTTGCCATCAATCAAAAGTATCAGAATAGATAACTGTCAATCAAAATAAGCACCTAACAATACAGTGTGTACCTAACTGAAATCATAATTTATACGAGCAAGTCATCCACAAAATTTTACAAGTTGTGATTATGCTAACAAATATTAAAGTATTTAAACTGAAACAGTTATGTTCAAAAGGTTTCTCAATTGTATTTCTCATGCAGATATTTTAAATTGATAAATCTTGTTAGTAAAAAATACATCCAAATAAAATTCACTAATTAATAACCCAACTAACCTAAATGCAACTTAGCGTATTCATTACCACGACTAAGCCACGCACCGCGGGTCGATTAGACCCACCCTTGCAAAGCACCCCTGACAACTGCACTGCAACTTTTATTATTATAAGCGAGAAAGAGACAGCAACAATGATGCTCTGTCTCTGTCAAAACACGGTGACATAAAATCTCGTTGCAGAAATACGGCGTATGTTTGAATTGTATCAGTTTACGGTACATTTGAGTGTGGTTGCGAGAGTAAAACTGCTAAATTGTTACAATCACCATTTAGGGGATGGGGACTTAAAACAGAAATATAAAGATAAATAAAGATATACTTAGTACAATGTTGTTTTGTGCAGAGTTAAGGTAACTTTCTATTCATACGATGAGTTCAAGGGCAGTAAGAACAGTCAAGTACTGTATAGGTACTTGATACCTATATATAAACGTGTGACATTTGTATTTTTTGTAATTGTTTATCAAGAACCAAATTTAAACTACATTGTAGCTAGGCTTATATTTTTTCTAATCTGTTATTTTTTTCGTATTTTTACGTGTAGCCAACACGATAATGATTCATCAATAAATGACTTTTATTTGCGAGAAGAAACAAAGTCATCCATTTTCTTACAAAAAATGAAAAAGGACTAACAGTCCTTATTCTATCTACTTTTTTTCTACACTGTAAGCTTAATTGTTTAAAAAGGTATAAAAATGGAAATATTGATTTTCTTTAATACCCGCCTGTAGGTTAGTAAACTCATCGTACCCAACAATGGCTTAAATTATTAAATCTGCAAAGGGGCCGCCCTAATAGGCACAAAGGCCAACAGGGCTTTTACGTATCAATTATGGGATTATGTGAATTATAGGGAGATCATAATAATCGATGTCTATTATCCACCCTATATGGAAAAATTGAGGAGAAATAATAAAGCGTAGAAAATTGGGATGCAATAAAAAGTGGATAAAATATAGGGATGGTCGAAAATCCTCACTGTTTTATGACGTAATGATAGAACACGCTCAAGTTTATTATATTTTCTATGTTTGATGATCGAAAGATGGATGATATTGAGCAATAAGAAATTGTTAAACAGACCACAATGACACTTCTTCTTAACGAGTCAAGACTCTCTCAAACACTCCTCGACCAAAACGTAGGCACCTCAATAGCTCTATTCGTTTAGGTCTTCCCATAGTGCAGTTGGTCGTACACAGCGGACAAGAAAACAGGTGTGGCAGTCCTGATCAAAAAATCAAAATCAAAAGTGTGTTTATTCAGTAGGATTGCAAAAATCACTTTGAAAAGTCTTAAAGCTAGATGAGTCTAGGTGCCAATTCCACGCGACCAAGCCTAGAAGAATAGGCACCAAGGCTCGGTTCCTACCGTTTTTTTATATGATCCTGTATGGGGACCCGCAATTGCACGGTACTCTGGTCAAGTCGACCAGACAATAACACTGACCAAATGTTTTGGGGCAATCAAATAAAAGTTTGTCCTGAGGCATGCCTGAATCGAAGCCAACACCGCAAAAGACAGAGCTATCAAACTGCTGCAAAGCCAGTGAAGTTATTATAATGCCTTACATCACGAGTTCTTATTAATTTCCGGCTATTATAAAAAGCCTGTGCTGAGCGTTAATCGCCATATAATTTTGATTGATAGCTCTACGCTTATTTTTACTTTATTTTTCATACAAAACTTTATGGGCTGCAATAACGATAATGAATATATGGAAGAGGAGAGTTATGGTATAATAACCGATATTTATGTAGCAATATTCAGCTAATACCCTCCCGAAGTGTTTATAGAGGTTTTTTGTAAAATTTATACAGCGGCATGGACCAGTCTTTACCATCACTTAGCCCAGTATCAGCTACTATAAAATAATAAACTTGGATTTAGTAAACTCATCATCATCATCATCCGCCTTAAGAAGTCCACAGCTTAGACAGACATAAGCCTCCCCTACACATTTCCAGGAAGAACGATTTTGAGCCCTTTCCATCCACCGACTTCCGCGAATCTGTGGGTGGATTTAGTAAACTACCTATTATCAACAACTGGCATTTATAATAAATGCATTTAGAAGTTAAGTTTGCATGAATCACTCATCGAGGAACCCCTCTTTCTTGATCAAAACTTTCCAGTGTGACGGGGCGATTTTTCAACCCCTGACTATAAGTCTGAGTTTTCGATATTCGTGAAGAATAAAATCGTGAGGTCAAAGACGACCCCTCATTGATCAACGACGTAGGTGGTTCTTATTCTTATCGTGTCACTGATTCTTTCGAACCAAGTGTGGTGAAAGGATTTTAAGTGCGCCTCAAAGAGGCTCCGTAAGCTTAGAGGTAGGTGGTGGAAAGTCACAGAATAGGCTCAGGATAGCTCATCCTTGAAATTTATGAGAAAGCCTTTGTCCAGCATTCAAAAAATTTAATTTAAAATTCAAGTAGATTTTTTTTCATACACTCGTAGATATCTATTGAATTATGCAACAAATTTCAAGTGATGCACATGACTCGAAAAGAGCACTATGCAGTTTCCTCGCCAAAGAGTTTTAATTCCTCCACTTTGTAAAAAATCGCTGAGTTTAAGAGAATTCCATGAAAGTTAAACGAGCCGTGAACTCATTGCATTAAGTGGAGAGGGCTTCTCTAACACTTAATTAAGAATTCACCCCCACTCCCCCTACAGTCACAACAAAAGACACTGTGCTATCTTTATTAATTTTAATTCAATTTTTAATATGATATCCCCTGGTGTATTTTGCACACGTTTTTCTTGTTCGTGATAAAATTTATCAATAGCCTTTTTTTTAATTCTATAGTAAATTCTCTGTATTATTTTTAATAAAGACTTTACATAGAATTTTTTTTTTTTAATAGCGTGCATTGATGCTGAACTAAAACAACGCTGTTTTGTTGTTAGCTGAAACAAAAATATTGGAATGAATCGTATCTATGAATACATACGGGCTCATGCAAAGCTAAAAAACATGAAGCGAGGATTAACTAGGATAAAACATTTGTTTTAGTGCCAAAACTCTGACAAGGGTGCTCACATGAAAGAGGCCAATCAATATGGTAGGTAAGCACTGGTTTATTGTTAAATTGATATTATAGCAACATTAATAATATCAATTTTACTTTACGGGTTTCTTGTAATTATGTTTTTAAGAAACTGTGGTGTCCCATCATTACCACCGGGCCTCTCTTCCTTCTCAACTCTTTGGATCACTGCAGACCAATCTTTTGCACATATTTTTAATAAGTTACTAAGAAGACACCTACTAAAGGTTTACTGTCTATTTTTAATCCAATTTGATATCAAAGGTTTTTGAATTTTATTTCAATTTTAGCGGATTTTACATTGTTATCTAACACGCCAATACTAGGCATACAAAAGCACTAGCAGAATAAACAAACCATGCAAAGCAAAAAAAAAAAAAACATTTTGTCCATTTGTTCTGGCGAACTACGAAGAATGGATAACAATTCTATCGGACAAATCCATTCGGCTCCATTCAACTGAATAAAACGACATGAAGCGGAATTATTATGGAAGGGATCAAAATTGTTAGTAGACGGTTACTGTGGGTGATTCCATCCCAAAGCAAATTACATGATCAGAAATATTTGTCTATCTCGTGGACGATAAACCAACCCCTATTTCTGGAAATTATTTTACTCCTCACTTGCTTAACCTGATAGGTAAAATGTATCAACAAACTTAGTTAAACTATAACGACAAATCATGGTTGTTTTTTGATGTAAGTTCTAACTAACAGAAGGTTCTATGAACACCAAGTAGGTAAATACGCACACTCAAGTTGACCATTGCAATAAATGCGTCGTGTAGGTTAGCGCAACTTTTAATTGTTGTTTGAACTCTCTTTATACACATATATACCTACTGCGTTTTACTGGGCACAGTGTGTTGTCTAGATCGTGATATTTCCAATTAGGAAGAGTATAAAACTTCTAACAAAACAATTTATGTTGCGAATTACAATGCGATTTCTTTAAATCATTCCGACTCTTGGAACTTTGTGTATTTCACGTGTAACAGTAGTACTTAAATAAAGCACATCGAAATATTTTTGATTAAAATCGAATATAATTATAAAACCCAAAACATGTCGATGGGGCTTGCCACTTACGTTTCGTTTCGTTTGCTTTTCAGTTTTTACAAAAATAAGGCATTTCAATTGGATTCAAAATCATATTGATTTTAATTTGGTTTACTGTTCAATTTGCATCCATCTGCCAAAATTAAATGTTCAAAGTAATGATGGCCCTTCTTCGTTGAAGTACGAACCTTGCAATTCGATATTTATTCGGCAATAATTCACATAAAACTCGTGATTTATGCATCGCCGTTCTTAATACGTGCATGGGAGCCGTCGGGATCGACTCAATAAAGTATTTTAAATGACATTAATACGCATTCAGAACGTTATTTTTATTTCAACAAAATATTAACCGATCGTAACTTGAAACAAAGTAGTGACCGACACAAATTCGTTCGAACAGAATAATAATTTTGTAATACAATTTTAGTAACCTACTAGCTGACACCCGCGACTTCGTCCGCGTGGTTAGTATAAAGTCATAGTTTGAGTTCGTTTAAAAGAAACTATTTTATGGTGGAAAGCGGACAACTATTGATATGTTTTCACTGTTTTTTGCTTATATTTTGAGAGTTATTTTTCGTGAATTTGCCTTAGTGGCTAAGTTGGGTTATGTATGCGTTGGTTTTACATGACCAAGTTCTGGTTACCTTAGTTTTGAGTTTGCATTCAAAACTATGTAAAGTGTGTTCGAAAGATGGTAACTGCTGTTGTAGCCGATTTTTTTCAGCTGTGTTTAGTTTTGGTATGATAGGTGCTTCCCGCGATTTTGTCTTGGTGGTTATCATCGGTTTTTTTGTAAACATTTGTGTGTATTAAAACCTGGTGACAAATGCTGCGGTAGCAGATTTTTTTTAAATGTTTTTTTGCGTATTTTGTAAAGCTCTTTTTCGTGATTTTGTTTTAGTGGCTAATTTGGGCTATCGTATTCGTTGGTGTATAATTGAATCTTGTTTTTTTAGTTTGACATGATCAAATGCAAGTTACCATCGTTTTGAGCTTGTACTTTAGAGTGTATTTGAATTTGAAGGTGAGTGCTGTTGTAGCCGTTTTTTTTCAGCGGTGTTTAGTTTAAGTATGATAGATGATTCCCGCGATTTTGTCTTGGTGGTTATCATCGGTTTTTTTGTAAACATTTGTGTGTATAAAAACCTGGTGACAAATGCTGCGGTAGCTGAAAATTTTTTAATGTTTTTTTTTGCGTATTTTGTAAAGCTATTTTTTGTGATTTTATGTTATATTAGTGGCTTATTTGGGGTTTCGTATGCATGTTGGTGTATAATCGAATCTGAATTTGTAATTTGACATGACCAACTGCTGGTTACCATAGTTTTGAGCATGTACCTTAGAGTGTCTTTGAATTTGAAGGCAAGTGCTGTTGTAGCCGATTTCTTTCAGAGGTGTTTAGTTTAAGTATGATAGATAATTCCCGCAATTTTGTCTAAGTGGTTATCTTTGGTTTTATTGTAAACCTTTGTGTGTATTCAAACCTGATGACAGATGCTGCGGTAGCTGAAAATTTTTTAATGTTTTTTTTTGCGTGTTTTGTAAAGCTCGTTTTCGTGATTTGTTTTAGTGGCTAATTTGGGCTATCGTATTCGTTGGTGTATGATCGAATCTGGTTTTTTTAGTTTGACATGATCAAATGCAAGTTACCATAGTTTTGAGCTTGTACTTTAGAGTGTATTTGAATTTGAAGGCGAGTTCTGTTGTAGCTGTTTTTTTTCAGCGGTGTTTAGTTTAAGTATGATAGATGATTCCCGCAATTTTGTCTAAGTGGTTATCATTGGTTTTTTTGTAAACCTTTGTGTGTTTTTAAACCTGGTGACAAATGCTGCGGTAGCTGAAAATTTTTTAACGTTTTTTTTGCGTATTTTGTAAAGCTATTTTTTGTGATTTTATGTTATATTAGTGGCTAATTTTGGGTTTCGTATGCGTGTTGGTGTATAATCGAATCATTTTTTTTAATTTGACGTGAACAACTGCTGGTTACCATAGTTTTGGGCATGTACTTTAGAGTTTATTTGAATTTGAAGGCAAGTGCTGTTGTAGCCGATTTTTTTCAGCGGTGTTTAGCTTAAGTATGATAGATGATTCCCGCAATTTTGTCTAAGTGATTATCATTGTTTTTTTTGTAAACCTTTGTGTGTATTCAAACCTGGTGACAGATGCTGCGGTAGCTGAAATTTTTTTAATGGTTTTTTTGCGTATTTCGTAAAGCAATTTTTTGTGATTTTATGTTGTGTTAG
This sequence comes from Thera obeliscata, assembly GCA_947578465.1. Lineage (NCBI taxonomy): Eukaryota > Metazoa > Arthropoda > Insecta > Lepidoptera > Geometridae > Thera > Thera obeliscata. The sequence continues at coordinate 8,529,341 of OX387928.1, read as the reverse complement.
TGGCTAATTTAGGGTTTCATATGCGTGTTGGTGTATAATCGAATCAGATTTTTTTAATTTGACATGACCAGCTGGTTACCATAGTTTTGAGCATGTTCATTAGCCATTTTTTGAAGCGGTGCGGTGTTTAGTTTCGGTATGATAGGTGTTTTCCGCGATTTTGTCTTAGTGGTTACGGTGGGGTTTATGTAAACTTTTGTGTGTATTCAAATTTGGTGACAGAAGCTGCGGTAGCAGATTTTTTTTTACTGCTTTTTTGCGTATTTTGTAAAGAATTTTTTTGTGATTTTTCTTTAAACTATTTTTCCCTTTTTTCTTCTTTTAGGGAAATAATTTTCCTATTTTCTTTCTTAATGCACCTTTGCTCTATAAGAGGAACACATCTTCCAAGTTTCATGCTTCTAGGACTAATGGTTTAGGCTGTGTGTTGATTTTTCTTTAAACCTTTTTTCCCCTTTTTCTCCTCTTCGGGAAAGAATTTTCCAATTTCCTTTCTTAGTACACCTCTACGCTATAAGAGGAACATACCCTCCAAGTTTCATGCTTCTAGGACTAACGGTTTAGGCTGTGCGTTGATTGTCAGTCAGTCAGTGAGTCAGTCAGTCAGTCAGTCAGTAACGAAAGAGTTTTATATATTTAGATACTTGAAGATATTTTTTCGTTTATCTAGGTATTTTTATTCAAAATCGATAAGGAAGACATTCAATCAAATGATATTGATTTGCAAAATTATAGAGGTAGAAAAATAAATTCTGCTTGCATTTATGAAGTAGCTTCAGTAAATTCAAATGGACTAGCATGTAAGTTCATATGAGCTAATAAAACCAACGATGGTGTTTTTTGGTACCACAAGAGTCGAGACTGACAGCTTCGAAGCATCGAAGCACTCCAATGTAAATGTTTAGGCGGTCACCTGTCATAAAAATAGCTACCTTGCAGAAAGTCTTCTTCGAGAAAGAAACACTCCTAATAGGCATTGTCAATGCTATACTAATCACCCAATACTAAAAAGTAGTAAAATAGTAAGTAAATAGTAGTAGTATTGAAGTATTTTATTCGGCTACTGATCTGGTAGTCTCATGAGAGACTAATACCAGCAGGCCGTTCAAGTAATAGATCAGAGGGGGGCATGTACCGAATGAAAGACATTTTATCTATGTGCCTATACTAAGGCTGTGTTTGTTGTGTTGCATACTAACACACAAACATAGTCTACGATAGCCTGTAAGTTTACTAACACAAATGGACCACAAATTTGTCTGACCAAACTAATAAAAACACTATAATTGTTAGTTTTTGTTTTAAAAGTATGACCTGCGTTTGACCACAATCTCTCCAATACCAATTTTATACAGGTCGGTCGTAAAATATCGACTTCCGATAGTGTTGAGTGAGGCTGGGATTAAACTCGCATTTGCAATTGTAATGAACTCGGTTATATGACCGGTGACAAGTCTATTATTTTTGTATGAAGCCAGTAGGACACGGGGCAAATTACCATAAAACGTGGCTAACATTAATTTGGCTTATTGATGAATAAACAACGAAACTATAATATTTATTCAAATGGATAAGGCATAATAACGCTAAGTCATATTACGCGATAAGTGTTATGTTGCCTTCCTACGGTGCGTGGTTCTGCAGATCATCACGCACAGCCGACGACGACGCACGGCAACGCACACAGAAATGGCTCCTGTACTACCGCGCACCTCGGTGCACGAAACCGTTCCCATGGTGTGTCGTGCGAGCTGGTGCGAGCTGGTGCACGATATCACACACCGGTGGGAAGGGGCTATTAGATAAAGATGTGAATGGTGGTAAAAGAACAAGAAGTAGACCAAAAAAAAGATGCATGGATTGTGTCAAAGATGACATGAGGAAGGAATGATAGAGTTGAATGGAAGAAAAAAACCTGTTGTGCCGACCCCACTTAGTGTGAGATAAGGGCAGGAAGCGATGAAGACATAATAATGCTGGATAGCTGGAACTTGTAACCTTTTCACGAGTAGACCATTTTGTAGAAGGGTTTTTTTAAGAATAACAAAACTGACATATATTGGAGATTGCGGGAAGTCGGTAGATGGAAAGGATCTGAATAGTTCTTCCTGGAAAATGTCTTTGTTGAAAATGTATAGGGGAGGCTTATGTCCAGGAGTGGACTATTTCAGGGTGTGATGATGTTGTAGCTCGGTCTCATGAAATCTATCGCAAAAACAAATCTATCGATCAATCCAAAAGTGTTGCTACTAAAGTAATTGATTGAGGTCTGTTTTCTAGCTACCAAATTAATAACCGTTTAAATACACGTTTATTCAATTAGTTTTAGAACATTTTCTAGTAGATTATGGTTCCTGATGCCTTATCCATTATTCTAATAGGTGCCTACGTTTTTGTACAATCCACAGGCGGTCTAGAGAGAGCTCACGTACTGCGCTGGTAGCTATACAAAACAACACTGTCAGTAATTAATGACTGGTTGATTTTTATCCATTTGTTTACATAAAATTGCGGGTGATTTTGATTACAGCGGGGGTCTTGCATTGAAGCCCAATGGTTTGGTATTAAGATGTCAGTTTTAATGTTTAATGTTCTGTAATTGTCGGTACTAATATGTTTGTAAATGATCCTGAATAGTTAAAGAAGCCAGGATAATTGCCACCGTGTAAAAATGTAAGCAATAAGAATGCGGCTTTCAACATGTTTTGATCTCGAAAAATACCTGATGACTACATAGTAGAATATTACAACGGCTTTTGTAATAAAACTTTGCAATTATCTTCATGCCCTCATCCTACGCTAGGTGGATTGGCACAACAGGTTTTCTTTCTCCAATATTTTCTATCATTTATCATCTTGTTTCTTAATCCTTTCATCGTGTCATCTTTCACAGTCCATTAATCTTTTATCTTTTATCTTTTATTCTTTGGTCATTCAGGTAGGTACTTCTATACTATATAGCCATCCACACCTCTTCTTCTGTCACTAGATCTTTCGAATGCACTATAGAAAAACTCACTATTATGACTAGATTCTATCTTGGATTGTCTAAAAAAAGCGTAATTAATAATAATAAATATTAATACGGACAATTCACACTACATCCATCTAGACGCAAACTAAGCAGAGCTTGTACTATGGGAACCAGATAGCTGATATAATACTTGTATGCATCTTTTTTGTAAATAAATATGTACTTAGAATACATAAACACTAATAGCCCCTTCCCACCGGTGTGTGATATCGCTCACGGAGGGGGATCAGCTCGCACGACACACCATGGGAACGGTCTCGTGTGCCGAGGTGCGCGGTAGCACAGGAGCCGTCTCTGTGTGCGTTGCTGTGTGTCGTCGTCAGCTGTGCGTGATGATCTGCAGAATCACGCACCGTAGGAAGACAGAGAACAAACATCTACGTTCATCGCAGAAATATTTGCTCTCGGTGGGGATTGAACCCACGCCCTCCAGCGCAGAAGGCAGAACTACTCTTAACTGAGCTGTGAAGGCAGTCAAATTGTCTCCTTTTGTTCCGCAAACATAAAATTTCATTATAACCTTAAAGAGACAGCACCTGGCATAAAACTTCTTCCATAATCTACAACGGCCTGCACAAAATGAAAACGTGCACGTAAATTCAAAAAGGAATTCATAAGGTGGATCTTCATACCTTTCGGGGTACCATAAATCAGCGTAACGAGCCAGCCTTCCGGAAGGTGCCCCTCGTAGCATTAAGCTTCTGTAATATTTTCTCACTTACGACGAAATTTTCTGTCTCCTTATTTATGTACCGTGAGCCTAGTATCCCTTGGATTGAAACATGCAAACGTGCCCTGTGGCTGTGGGTTGGAAACAATCTGGGACTTAATCCTCTGGAGACCAAAGAAGTTTTTCTTGGGCGGTCGAACAAAGATTTCTAATTCTTGATACTTTCTGGGGTTTTGCTGCTGGTAGGTATGATAAGATGGGAATCGCACAAAAAAACTCGGTAATTTTTTTTAGCCATTAGAAACTTGCTGTAAAAAATGTTTTTTTTTTTAAATTTAACAACACGTTTGGAAAACAATTGAAATGAATGTTGATTTTTTTATATTTTCTTTCATATAGTTTGGCATCCAATGTTAGTATATTCATGGTTCCAAGTTTACTTGAGAGGCTGAGAGCTGTCGTCTCAAGCTGTACGAGTAAGTAATACCCAAGTAATATTCAAGCTCAGTGCATAATATTACATTTTAGAACGCTTAATATCAGTCTAGATTATTACGAAACACCTGCACATAATGAAATACTGTTTTTGGAAAAAGAAACAAAAAATGTCAGGTTAATATTGATTTTTGTAGTTTTTATAGTGTACACTTATGAATATCTCAAAGATTTTTATAATGTCCCAAAAGTTAAAAGCCGAGAGGGATATGAACCCGCGACATTCCCCTCGGTATCGGATCCTAATCATGCTCTACAAATAACTCTTTCTTTTGGGACATTATTAAAAAAAAAGCGGCCAAGTGCGAGTCGGACTTGCCCATGAAGGGCAACAAGTAACATAATAATATAAGTTCTTGTAGTTTGTCAAAAGGTAAATTGCAGTTTCCGATTTATGACATATTATAAAAAAAAAACTACTCACTAGATCTAGTTCAAACCAAATATCGTTGAAAGTTTGCATAGTAATGTACATCATAATATATTTTTTTAAATTTTATCATTCTCTTATTTTAGAAGTTAGATGGGGGGGACCATCTTTTTACCACTTTGGAAGTGTCTCTCGCGCAAACTATTCAGTTTAAAAAAATCCTATAATAATATTAGAAACCTCAACATCATTTTTGAAGACCTATTTATAGATACCCCACACGTATGGGTTTGATGAAAAAAAATATTTTGAGTTTCAGTTTCAAGTATTTTGCCCCCCAAATTTTTTTTTTTTTACTTTTGTGTAAAAATCTTAATACGGTTCACAGAATACATCTACTTGCCAAGTTTCATCAGTCTAGCTCTTATAGTTTCGGAGAAAAATGGCTATGACATACGGACGGACAGACAGACAGAAAGACAGACAGACAGACAGACATGACGAATCTATAGGGGTTCTGTTTTTGCCATTTGGCTACGGAACCCTAAAAATGAATTTAAAAGTTTTTGATTTACCTTTAATTATATGCCATTTTGACCTAAATGTTATCAAATTCATCGGTAGTCTTTCATTTTACTTCGCACTTCATTTGGGCTACTAAACATTACTTTGCTTTGATCTTAATGAGCAATAAATTATCTTTATTGCTTCCTTATTACCGGAGAGAATACAAAGGACATGATATTCGGTTTACCTAATAATAGTATTAGGTAGTTTTTTTGCTTTACTTTTTTTTTTAAACTGAATACATATATTTTTCTACAGAAAAACTCATTGGTACCCGACTGGATTTAGAACCGTACGACCTTAGAATAGGCATGACGACTAATTTTCAAAATCTCTTCTATCATATTCAGAAATATCTATTATGTCTAAAATTTATCATATATTTCTGTAGAAAATTAAGGTTTTTGTGAAATAAAAGTACATTTAAATTTAAATTTTCAAATGCACGCCAAAACGCTCGCTGGTGTCATGGCGTCTGTTATTACGTCACGGTTAAGTATATCAACAGTAAACATGGGTGCTTTTGTACTAAATCGGAATGACGTTTACCTAAACGTGACGTAATTCGTTCTGACCGGTGTTTGAGCCATCATGGCGGATTGTTGTATTTTGTAGATTTATTTTAACAAATAAATTATTAATCTCGACATTAATAAGAGAATAAATACATATTTCAAAATCTTTGAATCTTTTTTCATTAGATCAGATAAATATTTTGGCGATACTTGATAACTGTCTTCATGACTATTGCTGTATTTTATTCTGGTACCACCTTATTACAGTGACTTTGGTTAAAGTGGCGATAACCTTAGATTGGTAGAAGCTTTAAAGTAAAGACCAACTTAGTTTTATTGAGGCTAATGTGGGTAAGCCAGTTTACTCTATTTATTGCACAACTTCTGTTATTGTTATTGTAAGAGCTGTGACTGCGCCAAATGAGCGAACTTACTTAAGCTAACAATCCTAATAGCTTAAAATAGTGCTTGACCTAAATTATACGCCAAATTTAGGCTAATAAAATAGAGTGACCGGTTTACTGAAAAGCTGTAACCGTACTTAAAGATTCAAACTGTTAAAAAATTAAAGATTTGTATAGGTCTTACGATAAGACTTCGTTTTATTGGCTTCAAATAAAAAAGTATTTTTTTTTTGTATTTTTGTGTTTGTCATAGCATAACTTCGTCATTTAATGGCCGAATTGAAAAGCTCTTTTTTATTTGGAATGTTTTACTTCCAGATCGGTCCTATTGACATTTTCTTTAAAATCGATTTAATAGTTTGGTCATGAAGTCAGTTTCTGAAGTTTTTAAAGCTAGTGTTATATTTACTAATTTGTTGGAGGATGAAAAATCAGGCACAAACTCTTGCAAAATCACTAACAAAGAAAGCTTCGGTACATAATAAAAGCTAACCTTATCTAATAGCAAAAAATACCTAGTTTCCTAAGAAAACCTTAATGGCCTGTTCTTTTATACCTCACAAAGTTTTACGAACAAGTTCTAAGCAGTCCACTTTACTTAGTCTTTGTTGGGCCTCATTTAAAATCAATCGCAGCCATTTTGTCGGGTGGCGTCCTGAGACGAGATTTCGAAGAGAATTCCTAATTAAGCTAGCCGGATCCTCTTTGCTTAATGGACGCGTCCGAAATCCTTAGAAGTAAATGAAAGGCGGGCGAAGTCAGGGAGAATAAGATTATCGTGTAAGATAAAGTTTTAATTTGCGTCTTTTGCGAGCATCTTAATTTTTACGGCAATGAGATGCGAGAGGTGGGTGCGCCATCTTGTGCATTTTAATATCTTGTCTGTGCAAAGAAAATGAAATTTTGCCTCGGAGATATTCGACCATGGATAGATTAAAATATACAGCCATCCCTTTGCGATGGCTAATAGTAATACTCACTTAAGGGGCCAACGGAGGGCGAACTTTCATACAAACGTAATACCAAAATGATTATTTATTGAGGCAGATTTTCACTATCTTATTGCAATAACTGTATTCGTTTAGTATTTATCTAGGTTCCTGAACAGTTTTTATGTTAATATACTTACCTCAAATGAAATAAACACCATTCGCATTTTACACATTTTTTTCATTGCAAAATGTGATTGGCGTTAATTTCATTTGAGGTAAGTAATTTAAAATAAAAACTGTTCAGGAACCTAGATAAATACTATACAAAAACAATTATTGCAATAAGATAGTGAAAATCTGCTTAAATTAATAATCATTTTGGTATTACGTTTGTATGAAAGTTCGCCCTCCCGCTGGCCCCTTAAGCTTAAGCCTTGTGCACATCTAAGCGTTATGCGGTAGCGATCAGTGAAACATTTAAAGTCATAACTAATTTATTCAGTAGTATCACAAGGATCACTTTTAGTCTAGGTGCCAGTTTCACGCGACCAAGCCTAGAAGAACAGGCAACAAACTACAGCTTGGTTCCTACCTTTTTAATGTATGATCCTTTAACAAATCAAAAATAATAATAATATATAGCAGTGAAGTTCCAGTGTGATGCCACTTCACTTAGTGAGACGTTTACGTTAGGCAATAATACAAAAGCAAAAGGTTCAATTGTCACATTTGACAGCAATTCACTACAAACCTCAGTACGTTATTTCCATTTTTAAATCAACAGTCAATTTGAAATGGTTTCTTCAAGCGTCAAGCTATTACCAAAACAATGATACCTACAGGTACCAACCAAAAAAATGGTACCATCAAATGGATCCATTTATCACTATCGCACTTCCTAGGCAGGTGTGCCGGATGGCAGCACGTGTTCCTCCAACAATAGACATGGTTCCTTCCGTCAGACGAAATACTTCTCAAAATTGACTGCGTACTACGAACTTTTATTTCATAGAGCTGTCATAATGGAATCAATTTATCAACTAAAAAAAAGTTTTTTTTCAATATTTTTTTTTTAATTAATAGAGTAATAAATTAAATTAATAACACTGCATTTTTGCTCTGACTATACTTATAATGCGCATTTGTTCCCACAAAATATAATGGGCTTTATAAGACAACCAAAAATCACTTGTTTTTGCTACCAACTTTATGTCCCAAATTTTTGGGCCACAACGACAACGAAAATAATGCAAAATGGGCCACAGTGTCAATGGGACGCAAACTTTGGGCCACAGAGACAACATCCCCTTTAAACGGATTCTTATGAGTTTCTATCTTATATTTTGCAGTATGACGGTGACTTGTCCAAAACTTTAATACGTCTGTGACTACAACACAATAACAAGTACCATCGAATTACAAAAGCTCAAGCAATTGTAGACCTTGATGGAATGATATAGAGTAGTATTGTTCAGTTCAATTTGATTGATTGACCAGAAATGAAAGCGGGAATCGAATTGTGTAGGTCGGTCATTAATCTTTGCTAAATAGTACCTGTAAAGTATTTGGATTGCTCAAAGCTTTTGAAGTGTTGAAATATTTGAAATTGAGGCGCTGAAATAGACTTAGTTGAACACTATACTCATAGTCTCACCGAACCAAATAAACTGTATAATAAGATTTTTGGTTTCATTCTTAACCATGCTTATTTCTGCAGTGAAGCAGCATGGCTGTGTTTCGGTTTGAAGTGTGTGGGTGCCGGTGAAATTACTGGTAGGTACATGAGGCTGAACATCTGCATTCCTCAAGTTGATGGACGCAGGGTGTACTACGCAGGGCATCGTAGGGCACGACGTGCGTGATCTACTGCAACCTTAGGCAATGCTTTGTTACATGTGCGATGGTTACCACTTAACATCTAGTGGGCCATAATGCTTGTTTCAACAGATAGTTGTATGTATAAATAAATAAATAAAAACCCCATACGGATACTAAAATAAAATAAAATCGAAGAATTTCCATCATTTCAAAAATTCGAAACAATTTGTCCACACACCAAGTAATTATTCGTAGACAAAACCTATAGATACAAATAGTGCGGTTGACGCTGGTAAATGGGCCTGGCATGCTTGAATAATGCCCTCCATTGACTAAGTTGTCTTGAACTGTAGCAAACAAAACGCGGGCAGCCGCAAGATTTGTCAAAGGGCTCGACTTGACTTGTAGGCAAGTTGTTGAACTAGATTTGTGATTTACTGGGATTCAATAACTTTCATGGCTAGCTAGTTATATTTTTTTATCTAACTGGTGTTAAAAATATGTGGAATTACGAGTATCACTGAATGTTTAATGTGCCTGGTAAACACTTTGTTGACACCAAAAATATTTAGTTTAAGATTTTATTAAAATCAGTTCAGTCCCTTATCCAATTTAGTCAAAAACATAAATATACTTAAATGATAAATCCAAACACTTTTGAATTTGATCTACTACCTAATAAGTTGTATTTTGATCCCAACTTCATTTTTCCTACTCCATTATAGATGGAACTACTAGGTATATGGTATGGAATATAGTTTAAAATCACAATAATATAAGCCAATTAAAAATAAAATTAGCTTATCCCCTAAAATATATTTTTTTATATAAAAAATAATTTAACAAGTTTCTAAGGATTCCCAACATCGTCGAACTTTCTTCTTGATACAATTTTATTCTCGATTATTATAAGTAAAAACACTATTCTCATCAACCTTTTAATTTATCTCCAATAAACATTTAGCAGACTAGCCAAAATTGATTATATGATAAAAATAAATCCGCTCTCGATACAAAGGTTTAGCGAAGCGTAAATATCAATTACTGGGCTTAAATCGGGAAATATCGGCGAATTTCGGGAAGCGGTCAGTAATTGGTGTACCACCCCTGATTACAGCTAAATTGATATCAGCTGGACCATACGATAAAAAAAGTATGAAAAAGATTCATACAAGCCCCAGGCACTTTGTAAGCTAGTTACAGCAGTGACTGCAAATGATTAGATTGCGGAAAAACGTTTACTATAACTAAGTAAATTTACATTTAAAAGAGCTGAATTCTCACGTCACGATCTACGACCTTTTTCATTTTATTCTTCTACGTTTACTTGACTTAACTTTAATCCTTGCGCACTTAAGTGTAAGGGTTTTGCGATGGCGATCAGTGAAACGCTGTCAGATAAGACAGCAATATTTGACAGCGGTTTATTGATCGTCATCACCATCGCCTAGATGTGCGCAGGCCTTTAGCGAGTGACTCAACTGTTTGGATGCCACTGTGCCGCTGGTCAATCCCACTGCATTCTGGGAAATATGTATTGCTAATTTATTTTTATTATACTAATATACTGACGGGAATGTTTCCCTGAATGGTCATTTTCAATGTGCACCGTAAAATTTTACCAAGTTAATTAACAGTAATGTTTTCAGCGTTTTGCAGGGGATATGAAATTGGCATAAAAGTGTAGCATGTATGTATTAATCATTATTTTCCTACTGAAAGCTACATAGGAAAACCTTTTTTTGTACCGAATAGTGGGAGTATTTGACCTGGGTCAGGTTACCATGCTTACCTATTTAAGCATGGTATATAACCACGTTACGATGAGTTTGGTAGTCGGATTGGTGCCTATGGCAAGACACTCAGTGCGGCCAGACTTTGGGTGCGATTGCTTAGTTGTCAGTGCCTCGTAGGACATTCGAGGTGATGGAAGAGTCACATATCATGCTTGGACCTCCAAAACCATAAGCCACTCAAACTAGCAAAGTGTTCTGTGCCTGTAAGGAAATGGAATAGCCGAAGGTTAGGTAAAAAACTATTAGGGATCATCAGGTTGACTTTCGACTGGTTCTGACCGATTCCCTCATAAAAATCCGATACCCCCAGGCCAGATAACCGAGGATGATGCTGTCAGACAATTCAAAACAGCATTTGCCAAACCGCAAAGCCGCAGCCAAATTCAAGGATGCCGTCAAAGGTTTTCCATTAATTTCCCCATTACCCGGGAAGTACAGCCGCCTTCGGCCATACGTCGGGCCCGACACGCATTGTGCTCGTGATTAATGATTTATACGCAATATTCTTTAACGTAAAAATGTCCGGGTAAAATGTATGATACGAAGGTTATTGTCGTAGGGGTGAAACGTAAATCAGCTTGGAATTTATACCTAAAAGGCACGAGTGGCGACCTGCAAAATGAAGCTGGCAGCTGGCTGGATGGAAAGAGCCAAAATTCTATGAATTTGTCAGTAATTGGTTTACTATTGCAGTTGACTCACATGGGTTTCTAAGACGGTTGGCTTGGAGTCAGGTTGTTTTAGCTCAGGATAGCTGTAGCAACAAATTTCAAAACTCACATGTCGTATTTTTGTAGTGCAGGTGGGTGCAAAAATTGGGCATAGATAGGTATCCAATCAACTGGCAACACAAAGAAGTGGTAGTGGGAAGTAAGTTAGTTATAAAACCGGGGCATTGCCGGCGCCATTCCGTAAACGGGTTTTTATATTTTAATACATTCAACGAGTAACTATCGTAGATTAGGGGTAAGTAGATTCATAAATTCATCTATTAGTTAATTACCTAATAAAATTTGTTGAACAACCAGTGGATTTATCCCGCAAAACATGGAAAATTAATACAAAAAACTGTTCTTCTTATCGTGTCTCTAACCATTGTGGTGAAAGGAATTTAAGTGCTCTTTTCGTGGCCTTGGCACATGTGTTCGAACTTTTCAGGTTCTTCGTACGACACCCCGGTTTCCTTACATATTTTCCTTCAGCGTTTGAGAGTACTGGCATTATTAAAATAACTTAGGTATAAGGCCGAGAAATGTTCATCTATTTTGGAGGCTGATTGTACTGCCATGATACCGGTTCTAGTGCCGTGTCTTTGCCGGCTAATGTGAAATGCTTATTGATATTAGTTAACTCGAAGAGACGCATTGTAACTTTATGCTAATAGGAAATTAATGTCGTTTTTACATCCACATGTGCACCGCCCTTTAGTTGGCAGCATCAAAGCGAGATAATGGAGGCAAAACAAGCAGGTCTAATGCACGGTTTTAGGTTCCAGAGCAAACAGACGAGACGCGCATAGGGCGCAGAAACGCATTTACACAGAATGCTTATTTAACTGTCAAACTATCGCATCTGTAATCTGATTTAGTAGTGGTAGAGTTTTTTAAGAAGAGCTTGTCCCTTGCAAGTACTATCTCAATGCCTATTTCTGCCGTGAAGCAGTGTTGCTGTGTTTCGGTTTAAAGGGTTGAGTGGACTGGTGAAATTTCTGGCACGTGAGGCTGAAGATGCCACAAGTTGATGAGCGCAGGGTGGCAGGGAGCAGTGCATCGCAGGGCACGATCCTGACGTGCATGACTTACGCGGCAATGCTTTGTTATAGGCGATGGTTACCAAATGCCATATTATGCTCGTCCCATCAGCTTCTTGTATAAAAAAACTGTAGCTGAGACTAATCTGCTGGGTATGATGATAGATTTTATTTTTAAGCTGTTATTAGTCCATTGCAAGGCAATGTCATCGATGATGTCAGTATCTCTCAGAATTTTAAATATACATTTATTAGAGCAGCTAACTTACCTTGATGCTCAAATGCTCATGACACAGTTCAATGTGTCAAGCTTTTGAAAATGCGTGAATAACTCGGAGCCGGTAAGCGCCGGAATGAACCTGTTTTCTTAGCAAATGTGGCCAAAGTATTGTATTACGAGCACATGGTAAAAGGTCATGAAAAGATGTTTTTATTTTGGTTTGAAACACTGCATGGTGATTTCAGTGACGCTGAGTGTGCTCTAATTTTTCTCAGCGTTTTTATAATGTTTAAAATTAAGTAGATTGTTTTTCAACGATGGAATGCAAACATTATTTTCTAAATGACGTTTTAGAAATTTAATAGATAACTTCGTCTTTTTGTCCTGCTATAAGTTCTTTTGAATCAGTGACCAGTTTATCTGTGTTTTGAAATTGCCCACTTCAACAAATATAATAGTTATAACAGGATTGATTAAAAAAAATTGGATTAAAAGTTTTCAGAACTTTTTGGTAGCACATTTCAGTTCAAATAAACTTTGGAAATTAATTCAACATCAATAAAATGAAACGGGGAAATTCAAAAAAGCACCCGAACAAATCGTTTTTGAGAAGGCGAACCCCATGCAATGATAACTTTACTCACAAAGGCTTGCATCTACATAATCGATGGCTTATTGGCATTCGCGTTTACTTCTAAATTGCAAATTTTCCGCACGATTTCGCTCAACGGAATAAATTTTCAAGTCGCGATCCGCCGCAACTATTTTCAGTATTTCTTATTCATTGTTCGGGAAAATACCTGCACAATGAATAAGAAATACGTATACTAACGTATCGACAGCACAGTTTTATTTCATGTGTTATTCTGTTTGAGGTTTGAAGGTAGAAGTAAATTCCTTCATTCACCTAAATAATTCTGTTCATACTTCAAAAATTGTCTATTAGAATTATTTTAAGCAATTCGTAATATAAAAACATCATGATCTGAGTGATTATTTATGGCAACTAAATCTACGTGTAGAATCATTATACTACTGTCTTTATTGCCTGTACTAAAATACAAAGTTGAAGTTTTAGGCATATTAAGTTTTTTGCGGATTAGTGTGAAGACCTAAAGATGAAATCATCATCAATAAGATCATCATGATCATCTCCAATAATGATGATCATCATGATAAGAAATCCTGATAATGATGATGTATCATGGATAAGAAATAAGTGAATACAGAGATGACGGCTGACAGAGGAGAATGGAAGAGGAGAACATGTTGTGCCGATGCCACATAAAGTGGGATAAAGACAGGAAGAAGAAGAAGAGCGTGAAGACCTACGGCTATCAAAGTGTAGTATCAGATAACCTTATCTAAAGAAACATACCGTAACTCATTTGCCTAGTGAACTGAAATTTAAAAATACGCCATTACAGACCTCAATTACCAGCTAAAGCTCTCAACGTGTAGATGACAGCAAGCGGTCTAAATTGGGGGTCATTCGATTTGCATATAAAGCGCGCGCGGGTTGGTACTTCAATGAGGAGACCGAGTGTTTTCGAACGTAGTAGAATGAATATAAACCAGACAAATACAGGCATTTCCCTATACAGAACAAGAATATCAAAGGTGAAGAATTTAAATAAATTAATATTGGCAGATATTTCATACAATGCCAAGATAGAACCTAAGCAAAGTTCGTCATTTTTTAGGGCAGCCAAATAACTACTATTATAAATACAATTTTAGAATACAATTTATCATCCAGGCACTGAACAAACTACGGAGGCAGAAATAACAAGTGAATTTTAAACAACTTGATTAACTAACTTCATGGCCAAACTGCTGAACCGCTTTTAATAAAATTATCTTTATATCTTTGAGACCAATCTGGAAGTTCTGATATATTTTTGATGGACCTTCTAGATAATTTTGAAATTATGTGAGAAAAAATGCAATCCAATTGAGAACCTCCTTCTTTATTTTTATGTCTAAAAAACAACTTGCTGGAACTGAATACACAACCAATACTATTGTGTTTTCATTGGTTTGCCTTCAATTATACTTATATGAGAATGTCTTCTTCTTCCTGCCCTACAGAGGTAAAAAAAAATTGATAATCTTAATTCTATGTGCATTCTATGCCTTATAACCCTGTGGTTTCGATTGTCCCGTTCAGTCCGCCGTGGCATGCCAATTGCTATGACAATTGTCGGTCGTCGGTATTGTTGGCTTGAACGCTAAATTTGCTTTTGATATAAGTATGGGTTTCTCGTTGTTTTTAACTTGTTGTTCCAATAAATCAAATCAAATCAATTCAAAAGTTATTTATTTTATGCCACATAAGAGTAAAATTAGTAAAATATGGCCGCCACTCAGTATTATGCTATACCTAGTAGCGAGTCGAAAAACATTGGTTCTCCGTGACACCAGTAGAGTGCAGCATTACGCAGCAACTCCGACTCATCAAATTAGTTTCTTTTTCCTGTAAACATAGATTTAAAAAAATACCTAGAGCGGGTTTCAGACCACCTTGATCTCGGGTTTACTGAGAAAAACGCGTGAAAATGCACAATAATATTGTTAAATTAGATGCTTTAATAGTGCTGCTATTTTATTAGACTCTACTTTGCGACAAGTCACTAGCACAATCAGATAAAAGAATACGTGCAGTATTCACGGACTGAAACTCTAGATAGTACTAAATCCATCGCACAGTGTAGGCTTAGTTCAGTAGATCAACTACAGAACACAACAAACGCTGTCAAATATAGCTGTCATATTGATAGCGTTTCACTGATCGCCACCGCATCAGAACGCTTAGATGTGCGCAAGGCTTAACAGGATTATAAATCTAATCTTCTTCAAAAAAAATAGGAATAATCAACCGAAGTTAACACTTGGGGCCATACTAGTGTGCCATGGAGCGGTATCTTATGAATAAAACTGTCAGACCGGGCGAAACAGTATCCTGAATACGTTGTGGACGTTGTTCATAAATCCCCCAACTTAAAATGCAACTGAGCCGGACAGGTCGACCGCATGTCAAATTTCCTTGTGGGGAAACCAACACAGAGTGGTGGCTAACCAAACGGATTTTGAGGTAGACGTGGAAGACATAGGAAGATAATTGTGATGAGCTTAATTCTCAAAACTAAGCAAACTAAAGCGAGAAAATATGAGGCCTTTGCATAAAAGTGGAGAAAAAAACGGCTCAAAAGTAATAACTATATGATATAGTTTTATTTTAAAGGTAGCTACAAAAATAAAACACAGATTACAATTTTATTTTAACACACATCTGTACGATTTTTACTGTGTGCAATAAAATACGGACACTCAGGCACGTGACTTTACTGAGTCGCAGTAATGTAAATATTTACTGTTAGACTTTACAACCATTTTTAGTTTCAGTCGTAAACTAAATGTTATGATGACTCTTTATTCGGAAAATCAATTTCTATTTTTGTATTTTGTTTTACATAAATATTCTCTCTCTTTTGCTTCATATCTCTTATCTTTTGCAGGCAAGTACCTATGTTATTGATCCAAACATGACAAGATCGAATAACTGGTTGGGGGAGGGGTCTCTCAGTTGTCATAAAATATACTTACCTAAAAACTGACAAATACTCGTCGCTTGAGACGTGCTTAAATCTGAGTTGCGTTTCAGTATTCGGGGGTTAAATATCTATTAAATAAGCACTTGATAATACCCTCTTTCTATTACATCCTCGCTGTTATTCCTACTGTGAGTGTAAGTACAAAATAGGTGATTGTGATCGTGATCAGAATTTCACATTTTTTTGGAAAACTCTTTTTGGTATGCTACATGTTTTTATATTTAGATTCATTTTTTAATCTTTGGATTTTTATAGTTATATTTTTTAGCATTTTAATCATACTTGAGCTTTCTACATGCAATTTTCTTCGAGTATTTGCACAAGCGTTTCAGTTAAAAGAAACTCGAATTATGTAAATGGCCACTGCAACGAAATGCCGTTGGAATTTTATACGACTGAATAAGCAAAGCACACGAGCGAAATAAAAAATAAGGGCTGTGGCACATAATTGAATAAATGAACGTTATTTACTTAGCCCCGGTTTACGTGGAACAGCACACAATAAATTTACTTGGAGCTTTGCAAAGCTACCTTATAACACTGTTCCAACCTTAAATAATTAGGCAATTATTCTTCTTTATTTAACGAGAACATAATTGTTATGAATTGCTTCTGATTAACCTTAAATTTATATACTTGGTTCCACACGCGTGGTACTCGGATGATAGTAGCTATAGTAGCAGAAGATACTACTCTTGGTGAGGACTATTCGAAGTTTCATCTTAATTCTCATAGGTCATCATCCTCAGTATGTAAAAAAAATGAATCTTAAATTATGTATTGACCCTTGTTGGGTTTTCAAAAATTACCTAAAATATTTAAGGTACTTTTATAATTCAGCAAAATATTTTTCTGAATATTCCAGAAGGCAAGCGCTTTTTAAAACATTGGTTGAATATTTAATTAATATTTTATAGTTCATTTGTGCGACCCAATTTTACTTTAGGCTTATCTCCAACCAATTAACTGAAGGGACAAATTCTGATTAGGGTCGGACAATCTTTGTTTCAGATTATTCCATTGCTATCTTTTTGGTAATTTGATTTCAGCCGTAGTGACACAATCTGATCTCTAATACAATTTAATTTACGTAGACAGCGGTTCTTGCCACCTCTCTGGATCTAGAAATGTCTAGAATACTCTAGAGCTCTCGAAACATTCCATAGCTTAAGGTTCAAGAGTAGGTAGATTATGATGTATGCTTACATTGATGGCTGAAAATAAGTAATATTGTCACAGAAAGTCGGAAGAATGTAAGTCCCTATTTTTTATTTGTAAACGCCGGAAGGCCTTTATGCAACAGTGGACTTTTTCTACTTGCAGGTAGCAGAAAAAAAAAACTGTGTTAATGTAATATGTGTATGAATATGTCTCACTAAATTGTCGACTAATATTATAAGTAGACAACTTATGGACTTAAACATAAACAATCCATAGTAGAAGATTAAAGTAACTTTTGACTTTTAACGCCCTCTGAAGTAAATTAAAGTCAGTTAATTGTTAAACAAAAGGAATATTTGCGTTAACTACAACGATAAGCTAGCTTTAAAACTGCCACTTCCTTAGCGAAATGAGTTTTTTTATGAAGAAAATAAACTACAGTCACGCGTTTGTTTTGCACTGAAAGTTCACTTACATATTTCAGTCAATGGGTGGAAAATTTATGTAATTCATGTGACTCCCTATTGGTAGTATGAATTGTGTTTTTTTATTCTTTTTTGTTAATAATAAGTATCCGAACCAAATACGAGAGACAAAGTTTTTTTAAATTCAAATATATATTATAAAGTGTGTAATAAAATGACGGTATAAAATTAAAAAAATATATTTGTGAAATGGGTTTTCATGACTGACGTAAACAATATTCTCGTTCAAAATTCCCTGTTTCAGGCGTTTCTAATTCAGATAGCGAAACATAACTGCAGTTGTATGTCAAAAGATACCATTGCAATTTTCATATTTCATCTAGCAAAGCGATGTTGGACAGCGGACTTGCTAGCATTGCAAATTGTGCAACATAGTTGATGGACGTCAGTGTACCTACTCGGAGCTCTCACTGAATATTTCAGAATACGACGTGCTTTTCATGAAAATACTTGAGATAAACTCTGGAGAATAAAATTTATTCTGGCATGCTGTCACATTTCAGTTTGACTTCAGTAACTTACCTTTAACACGTTAAGTGCGAAGCGAGGCCTAAATCACCCCTGATGCAACTTCCCTGTGGTGCGGCAAGCAAAAAAGGGAATTTCTCTGTCGTGCGAATGGCATAGCTTTGGTTTGGTCCAGTGTAGGAAAGAGATAAATATATATTTGAGATCACTAATGGTTCATGGACTCGGTGGTGTACCTACCTTGGTACCGGATGTCTTAGGCCTCGTGCCGCACTGAATTAATATAATTTTAATGCAGTGCGGAACGAGGCTAAAACGTCCCATATCCCCCCTGACCTCGTACCGCACTCAACGCGAGCTTCCCGCGACCAGTGTTGTGCATCACGTCGATTACACATAAATTTACACTCATAAATAAGTACAACATATTGAGATTTTTATAAAAAAACTATATTGATACTGATTTTTTAATGTATAATCAAGTTCTAATAATTGTTTTTTAAAGCCCGCGGCAGAATAAATAGGACAGTTTCTTTTCTACTTCTGGTTGCCTTTTTTTTCTATTCTGTGAACCGCATTAAGATTTTCATATACAAATAGAAAGATAAACCTTATGCATAAACCGTAATCCATTATTTTCCAATAATAAGTCTGTAATAGGTGCCTCTTAATGGTATAGAATGGAACGCTTCGTGCGCGAGTCCGATTCGCACTTGGCCGGTTTTTTTTTTCTTTATGGCGCCTTCAAGCACAATTTAGATTATTTAAAAAAAAAATGTATCATTTGATAGCTTTGTGTTGTTTTGTCAGGTTTTGCCCTTAAAACGATCTAATGAGATATAATTAATCAAAATCGGTCAAGTCGTTGCGTAGTTAAGACAGTTTAAAAACGTCGATATTATTTTTCCCATCACTAATCGCAGCGAAAATTTGCCCTATTTCAGTGCGTTACGAGGTGTATAAGATCCCATATTTTGTTTTGCTAATAATTCCTAAACTAGCCATCAGATCCCGGGGCGACGGTGGATTAGGGTTCATCAATTCACTGTCTATATCATTATGGACCAAAATTCTCATTTATCTTTGATTTCGCGCCAGAAAATGGATTTTAGTCTGTAAAAGGAGGTGGGGTCTAATAGACCGCGTGTCGCCCTAACGTCTGGTCACGGTACGGGCCGATTATACCTCGTGCCGCAGGAATGGAAAGTATGCAAAAATTGGTGCCGCAGCTAACGTGTTAAACCTTTTGTTTTGTTATTTCATTCATCATCATATACATTAATCATGTGACTAGGAGAGTGATGAGTATGAATGTAGATGGATGGATATTTGGACAGAGGTAGGCCAAAGAAAAGATAGATGAACAGTTTGAAAAATGACATGGATAAGAAATAAGTGAATACAGAGATGACGATAGAGGAGAATGGAAGAAGAGAACATGTTGTGCCAACCCTATATAAAGTAGAAAAAGCACAGGAAGAAGATTTTATTCATCATCAGCCTGAAAAAAACCCACTTGACATAATACTTCCTCAGGAAGGTCCATCATTTGGGAGGTTTATTGTAGTCACCACGATTAAAAGTGAATAAGGGGACAAGTGGTGGTGGTGTTTCGTTTTGAAGTCATGCTACTCATCTTCTGGTGCTTCTGGTCACCACAGAGGTTCCAGCATAATTTAGACTTTCCACGAACCATGTAAGAGCCAACAAAGCGATACCAAAAGATCACCTTGTATCAGTTCACTGCTGGACATAATAATATGCCTTATTGAGTCATTGACGCAAGTATACAGAAATAAGTTGTAAATTGCAACGGGTCGCGACTCGTGGTCCCACTAATTTGACCCACTGGTGGGACAGTGTGTCGATTTAATGGGCTCGTGGTCCCACTGTTTGGTGGGACCATCAGTCAACGTAATGCAGTCGCTCGTGGTCCCACTGATTTGGTCATAAGGGCTAGCTACACAAATATATTTGGTGTAGTCTCAGTAGTCCGGTTACAGTTAAGTCAACCGTGCGGACTTCTGAGTCGTCGAGCGACTCAGAATCAGGAATCGATGGCCGATCGAGGATCAACTCAGGAATTTAATATTAAATTATTTTATTTTATTATTAAAGTTTTTTTTTTTTTTAGAATTAATGAAAAAATCAGAAAACAGTGTAAATAATTGCTGCTAACTTGAAGAACGCGCGACACTAACAGGTACAACGTACATCTCAAGTGACCAGTACCTACCTACCTGAACTCACTTTAATTCAAGTATTTAAGGCCTGCGCACACCTAGGCCGCTGGCGAACGCGATCAGTGAAACGCTGTCAAATATCGCTGTCAAATTTGACAGCTGATCGCCGACGCCAGCGGCCTAGGTGTGCGCAGGCCTTTAGGCCTCTGCCTCAAATTTTGCGGGCAGCGGGGCGGCGGCGGCGGCGGCACGGGAGCGGCAGGATCTTATGCGTAAAATCAAATGGACCCCCCCCCCCGCCCCGCCCCGCTGCCCGCAAAATTCAAGGCAGAGGCCTTACTCTACGTATAAACTTGATGCAGTGGGGCCACGAACCTACGATTTTAACTATGACTGGTAGTCCCACTAAGCAGTGGGACCACGAACCCATGATTTCAGGGATAGTGGGACCACGAGTAATAGTGGTACAATCCCAGTGGGACCACGAGTCACGACCCATTGCAACTGGTTCCTAGAACCTTTTTAAAACCATTTCAACCCAAGAATCTCTCACGTGGTCGTACATTAACACTCGCGAAGCTAAACTCCTGATTGATGGGCCGCAATAAAATAAACAAGATGCAATTTTTCAACCAGTTCAGCTCTTGAAAGGCAATTTTGTGTTGTGTGTGGTTCATCTGAACTTGTACACAACAGACGTGTTGTCAGCCAGTAATACACAGTGGTAGAATTGCTAGGACTGCGCCCCAAGTCCCTGGTGCAACTGGTGCGGAGCCCTAGAAGCCTCTTCACTTCGCGGACATAGATGGGTGAGCGCCAATTTTTGCCCTTGATTTGGATTTGAACTGGCGGTCGTCGGCTTCTCGGCCGAGCAAGGTCCCACTACGCCAAAGTCATCGTGGACGACCGCGACGAATTTAATCAACACAAGCGCAGTCGTACGCTACGCACCTGTGACGAGGCGCGCATTGTGCTACGAAACAGCTACGAGGCGCGCATGTGCTACGCGGCAGCTGCGACAGTGAATCGGCTACGGTTACTCCAATCACCCACACAAGCGCGTACACAAGCTGCGTTAGCACACTAAGAAAAAGACTCAGCGCTACGCAAACACTACAGACGCACTAGTACGTTACACGCGCAAGTAAGTTACACGCACACTACACAGAGGATTGAGGAAATTACACGTCCGCTTGCCGCTTTGCCTTATAAACGGATCTGCTTGCTACCATACTAGAACGCCTGCTACCGTATCTTGCCAAGCTGTATTGTAGCGCTTCATTTTACTGGCACTAACTTAAGCCAAAGCTTGCTGCAGCAATGTCACTGCATCGCTCACCACCAAAGAAAACGGTCACTGCATCTGTACCGGTTCTGCAGCACTCTGTTTCGGACCCGAACCTAGCTGTCTCGCCTATGCAAGAGTGTGGAGCACCTTTGCCCCTGCCTATTACAACGCGTATGAACAAACGCAAACGAGCAGACGATATAAATAAAGGAGATATCCTCGAGTTATTCAATAAACTACGGGAAGACCAAGACGCTAAGTTTGCCGCCATTCTAAGCTCAATTAATGATGTCAAAGGATCCATGGAAACAATGTCCAACAAATATGATGTAGTCATACAGAGACTTGACTTTCTAGAGGAGGAGAGAAAAGGCTATAACGATAAGATACAGTTTTTGGAAAACAAGGTTGAGATTCTGGAGCGTCAAGCACGAGGGACCAGTATAGAGCTACGGAATATTCCACAGACTCCGAAAGAAACAAAAGAGGATTTAAAACAAATCCTTATAAAAACTGCCAAGGCACTTAAAATTCAACTAGATAGCTCGGAGATTAAGGATATCAACCGCATAGGTACGTTGGCAAGTACAAAACCAATAATTGCTGACTTTACGACAGTATTTACAAGAGATAAATTCATAAGTTCCTATAAGAACTACAACAGAGAGCATCAAGAAGCCAAACTTAGCACTAGCAGCTTGGGTACTAGCGTCGGGCCGAGCCAGCCAATATACTTATCAGAAAACCTGACGCAGAAAGACAGAAGGCTTCATTTTCTTGCACGGGACTTTGCGAGAAAAAACGACTACGCATTCTGTTGGACTTCATTCGGGAGGATTTTCATCCGAAAGTCTGAAGGATCTTCGCAGATACGGATCTCGTGTGAAAGCGATTTGGTTAAGCTAAGAGATAATTAGCTAGATAGGTAGGAACTTATATCTGCCTACTTGCTATCTGGTGTACCTACTGCATACCTGCGGTGGTGCTCTCTAGGTAAAACAACCGAATAAATACGTCGTAATCCTCAGTTTAGTAAAAAAGTTAATTTTTATTTTTTTTTTATTTTTTTCTCATTGTTATTTTTAGATAGTGTACCTAGTTTTGTTATATTAAATTAAGCTTATTTCACCTGTCCTCAACTTCAAATTTGAAACAGATTATTTTAGTATTAAACTGCATGCAACTTTTGTTTTATTTTTATTAAATACATAGTTTGTCCTTAAAAATATTATTACTGTTTTACAAAGGTTTCAAATAATTTTACTCTTATTACCTAAGTACCTATTGTGTCTCTTGATTTTTCTTTTTTATCGCAGAAGCTGGAAAGAACGTTTTTCTTTAGAATTTGTTATTGTCATTGACCACACTGCTGTTTACACACACAAATTACATAGATCAAACCAAAAAATAATAATAATAATAATGGTGGATTTACTAAACAATGAACTATTAAACGACATTGACAATGCCTCTAATACTAACTGCAGATATGCAGAGAACCCTTCCCAAACGTACCGTCTTCTAAACTGTAACAATAATGACCTAAATATATTATCACTGAATATAAGAAGTATTCACAAAAATTTCGACCTGTTCATGGCATTCTTAAGTAACCTAGATGTTCAAATTGACATCATTATTCTAACAGAATGCTGGACAGGTAAATATGACCCGCCGCCGATTGTTAATTATAATATGTTTAGTACAAAACACTACCTGAACCAAAATGATGGAGTAGTGGTGTACGTCCGCAGTCACCTCACAGTCAAAGAAATTGAACCATCTATATTTGATGGCAACTGTCTTATCCTAGAAATCGATGAATACTCCATAGTTTGTTCATACCGACCACCGGCCTTTAATAACCCAACGTTATATCTGCATAGCTTAGACAACATTTTTGAATCGATACGTCATAAAGAACATATTATTTTTGCTGGAGACATTAACATCAACATACTACCTACAGCCAACCACACAAAGTATGCATCAGACTATCTAAATTTAATGGCTGCGCACGGTCTTACACAAGGGGTAAATCTACCGACGCGAATGACGACTTGTATCGACCACTTTATGGTCAAATCAAAAAACTCATGGCAAACTTTGGTATTTGGGGAGCTAACAGACCATTCACCGATACTACTCTGTATAAATGCTCGTATGTGTAAAAATACTACCAGCAAGAAAAGCAAAACTGTGACCAACATAAATAAGGTAAATGAAATACTAGCACAACAATCCTGGACCGACTACTATCAAATACAAGACACGAACAAAGCAGCAGATACACTTGTCTCCACCATTCAAACTGCTGTTATAAATAGTTCGAAGCTGCAGCAGATACCTAACAAATATAAAACACTGAAACCATGGATTACCCAAGGAGTTCTTAAGTCTATAAGGCGAAGAAGTAAACTCCAAAAACAAGCGAAGGCTGATCCAGACGACGTGAACAAAAAAACACAATTCTTAAATTATAGAAATACATGCAATCGTATCATAAAATCCCTTAAAAACAACTACTACAAAATGCAGCTGGACTCATGTCACAAAAACATTAAAGGGACATGGAAGGTTATAAATAATTTATGTGACCGCAACCTCGTTAAAACGCCCGCTAATTCACTACTCAAAATAAAAGACTCGACAAAAGAGTCCTTAAACGAAGTAAACCAATTCTTCACATCTATTGGCAGGGACTTGGCAAATAATACATTATTAAAACTAAACACCACCGATAAAGAGCTGGCTTCGAATATAAACAGATTAGCTACTGCACCCTCAACATCGATGTCTCTTTTCCTCACGGATCCCAGGGAAATCTCACGTATCATTGCAGATATGAAGGGTAACACCTCCCCTGGCTGGGATGGCATCTCTACTAATATACTAAAGTCTTGTACTCCTTATCTTGCAGAACCGCTTGCTTACCTTTGCAACCTAAGTTACACAAGTGGAAAATTTCCCCAAGTTTTAAAAAAAGCCATGATAACACCCATCTACAAGGCGGGAAACAACCAAGAACCTTCAAACTACAGGCCAATATCGCTCTTATCAACTACATCTAAAGTAATTGAAAAAGTAGCCAATAAAAGGTTAATCGCCTTCTTAGAAAAACAAAAATTACTGTCCAGTAACCAGTATGGTTTCCGATCCAAAAAATCTACCGACGATGCTGTACTAAGATTGACGTCAAATATAACCCACTACTTAGATCAGGGTCAAAAGTGTATTGGAATCTTCCTAGACCTACAAAAGGCTTTTGATACCGTGTCTATTCCTATACTTCTGTCACGCCTGGAAAACGCTGGAATACGAGGAGTCACACATGACTGGTTTGTCGACTATCTAAAAGATCGTAACCAACAGGTCAGAATTGAAGGCTATGAGAGTGATAATGCTATCTCTAGATAAGGCGTACCCCAAGGAAGCACATTGGGTCCTACTCTGTTTTTGGTCTACCTAAATGACCTGTGTAAAATCCAGTTGCAAAATGCAGACGTACTGATGTTTGCAGATGATACGGTACTACTTTTCCATGGCCAAACTTGGGCACAAGTCCAAGAATACGCAGAAGTAGGGCTTTCACGGGTTATTACGTGGCTTGACAACAACCTACTCTCGCTTAATGTAAAAAAAAACCAATTATATGTGTTTTAAGAAGACAGAAGCAGGAAAACAGCCTGAGGATCTCCAAATCAAAGCACACACAATTGTAAACTGAGTCTGCAACAAGGCAACTGTGACTGTGATGCGCTTTCGTTCGTCAAAACAACAAAATACCTCGGGGTCACTATAGATGAGAAACTTACGTGGGTTCCACACATTCAAATAGTTTCCAAGCGCATAAGAAGACTAATGCATGTGTTTAAAACTCTTCGAGCAGTTGCAGACCGGGACCTTCTGTTCCAGACCTATAAAGCCCTAGGTGAATGTATTATTGGGTATTGCATAAGCTCTTGGGGTGGAGCCGACAAAACACATCTCCTAGAAGTAGAGAGGGCACAACGTGCTCTCTTGAAAGTAATACTAGCTTTACCTTTTAGATACCCAACTGTGGACCTATACGCAAGATGTGGAGTTTACACAGTAAGAAAGCTATATATAGCTAGTTGCATACAAAGATACCATAAAGAAACAGTCCCAAACCTACCGATGTCAACCAAGAGAGTTGATAAATGCCCAGTGCCGAGGTGTAGAAGTGCTATTGCGCAACGGCAGTACTCTCATCTCGCGCCAATATTTTACAATAAGATAAACGCCGAAAAAAAAATAAAAGACATGTCGAAGATTAAGCTAAAAGATACGATAAAGATCTGGCTGGACGACAAAAACTATGACGAAGTGGAGAGTCTCTTAGTGAAGGTAGTATGACGGATAACTGATTCATTTAATTAGAGAACCTACGAAACACACTTCCACACACCCACTCTCCCCCATGCACAACCTCCCCCACACACACACCCCCACACATACGCACCACCCCCCACACACACCCACACATCCAAACCATGCAGTTCAACAATTACTATTAAAAAAAAAAAAAAAAAATGTTCAATGCTGTGCTTATGTATTTCCCTGCTTTTATGTTCAGTTTTTATATTATGTAGTTTAAGGATATGTAGTTGTTATCGTACATTTTAGGTCACTATTGTAAAACCCTAGCCATAGTTTTTCTTTTGTTTATTTTTATAATTGTATTTTCATGTTTGAAAGAGGCGTTACTTCCTGCAACACAGCGCAAGCTAAAGCAGGAAGGCGCGTTGCACCTAACATTATGCATGCTTTTATGAAAATAAATATTTTTACATTTTTTTTTTTTTTTACAATTACGCTGCAGGCTACAAATAGCTACGATTCTCAGCATCGTTTATCATTTCACTAATAGATTTATGTATTATTTTATGTATTTCATTAGTGAGAGATTAGAACAGATTACAGCGAACAGTTGCGAACTGCGATGGCAATGGCATCATAGGGTTTTGCATACATCCGCGCAAACTTCCGCGAACAGTCATTACCCGCAGTGAACTAGCCATAGTTATTCATCATCGTCATCATCAGCCTGAAGAAGACCACAGCTGGACATAAGCCTACCTTCCACTTTTACAGAAAGAACGATTCTGAGCCCTTTCCATCCATCGACTTCCCGCGATCTTAACAATGTCGTCGATCCATCTGGTGGTGAGTCATAGTTATTATAATGTTAGATTACTGCCTCAAAACTGCACAGGATCTAGCTCCACAAAGGTCATAAGGCTGGCAATGATGGCCAATAAGAAGGCAAGTTAATAAGTTAATGAAGACGCAACTGTTCGCGGCGGTGTGTCTGTGCTGTTCGGACATGGTTCGTGCGAACATTTAGGTTCGGCGAACAGTTCGGTGAGCTGTTCGCAGGTCACAACTATTTGCCTAGGTGAGACCGATCCTTAAATAGCCTGCAAATTGAGACCGTATCGTTAGTAAAATGGAAGGTAATGCCGCTTATTAATCTGTAGGTCGAGGGTGTCAATGTCTTTAATAAAAGATAAATCCTGCACGTAGGATTGCAACTGGTTTTAAAGTGCCTTCAAACAGCACGCAAGTGTCGTGTACAGTTAGTGGTTGGGGTGGGGGCTAGGTCAATGACGTGGCTTAAATTGAAATCCTTATCTATTTTTCTTTATTATCGATTAAACTTTAAAGGAGATTTGAAACGCATGTAATGTCACAAATAAACATAATACTTAAGGGTGTTATTAATAATCCTGGCGCAACGCTGGAGTAGTTAAATCGTGTTTTGTCACATTTGTTCGAGTTGACAATTGCATGTCAATGCAAGAGACAAAACACGGATCAACTAGTCCAACGCTACGCCAGGATTATTAATAACACCCTAAATGATTTGAATACCATAGAAAATAAGTCACTCGTAAGAATTAAAGTTGGTGTTGTATTTATGCCTCCTTTTACAGTGTCACAGTTATTCATATTTAGAAGAGCACACCTCAAAAATGGTAAATCAAGTTAATGTTGCGCACTTGTGTACTTCCGGTGCCAGCTAACTATGATGGGTGGGTACTTGCGTCTTCGCGACGACAGCCATAAAATGTAGTTTCGTCGGACTAACTTACTTGGCTTATTCCGTGTAATTTCCTATGCAAATTTAATTGTACCCCGGGTCCGCGTAAATCTCTGAACTCTCGGCTGCAAAGTTAATTACGCTGGGACTTCACGATTAACGAGGCAGGGTGCTTTTATTGTGTCTACATCGACAAAGGAAACATGGAAAATGATATCAGTGAAGGCAGATGAACACTTGGCAAAGTTACCGTGTTTACTGGCAAGATGAGGCGGCACGTGGTTGGAATATCAGCAGTTTAGCTGAAATAAAATAAAAAGTTTTATCTCAGACCTTGATCTATACAGGGTTATTCATTATTAGCTGCAAATACTCAGGAATTAGGTTCGCCAAATAAAATAAAAAAAATTTATGTAATGATTTTTTTAAGTTTTGATTTAAGTTTTTGTATCAAAATTTTATTTTTATAAATTTCTTTACGGCTATTGCATAATGATTGCCATGGAGAACAGGACGATGACCCACCCAGGTGACTGAACGCAGAGTGTCGCTCACGGCACGCGAGCGCGGATCAAAGGTCAAAATAGGTCAGGCGCCAATGATTCCAAAGGATATTCTTTATCGATTTTCTCGGGATTTTCATAGCAAAACTTAAAAAAAGTCATTTCATAAATATTTTTTATTTTATTTGATGAACCTAATTCCTGAGTATTTGCAGCTAATTATGAATAACCCTGTAGAGGTATGTTTTAGGTAGCACGATTAAATAACTTAGAACTATGTTAATAAGAAACTAGTAGGTACACAGGCACATAGATTGGATATAACGAGGGGTTGGTCACGGATTTTTATAAATTATACCATACTAGTGGCCGCCCGCGGCTTCGCTCGCTTCGTTCCCGTTACTTACACCCGTCCTCCGTTACAATATCTTTATAAATTTTGCCCTATGCGTTATTCAAATGTATTAGCTATATTATTGTACAGTTTCATTAAAATCCATTCAGTATTTTGTACATAAAAGAGTATCAAACATCCATCCATCCATACCCTCCCTTCGGCAAGGTGGGGCGACGATCTGTGAAATGTAGCTGGCAAGCACTGAAGGAGAAGAGCTGAAGACCGGCCTCAGTGGCGCGTCTTGGGAGAGGCCTACGTCTAGCAGTGGGCTAATTGAAGGTTGACTGAAGATTTATATCAAAAACCTATAAACCATAATTGAATAATAGCTCAAATAAATATTTTTCCCGCAATGCGTGTAAAACTTTGGCATAAATCCAACTCACATGACAGCATCAAGCGTGAGCTTTCGAAAGTTTCTCCATACTCAAAGCTGCTTTCACACAGATAGCTATAATATTAAAACGCATGTTCAGATATATCGCGCTGTTTAAATTTATCATGAGCTTCAAGCTAGCTAGAATAACTTTCCTATTAGATAAATTCTCTGTTAGGTGTTTTTTTTTTTTCTAACTACTTTATGTCATGCATTTAGAAATTGCTAATGCATCATGCACATTCGGACCAGCTTCTCAGCTCAGTTGGTAGTAGCTCTGCCTTCTTTGCCGTAGAATCGAACCCACGACGGGTTCGATCCCCACCAAGAACAAATATTTGTGTGGTCTGATTGTATTATAAGTAAGTATTTACAAAAAAATGTATCAGCTATCTGGTGCCCATAGTACAAGCTCTGCTTAATTTAGGGCTAGATAGTGCCACAATATTTTTTTTATATTGTAAATGAGCATTGTCGTGCATAACAAACCATATTAGTGCAGCAAAGTGCTTAATGTTACTTATTCACTAACCTTTCTATCTCCATCAGAAGTAACTATCTGTAATATTACTACGAGCTCAATTTGTTTTCATCAACTTCAGGCAGGTGGCAAAGCTCAGCACTCAGTGCATCACAATCCATTAAGCTTGAAATAAGGCATCGAACATACAAAACTTCGTAAAGCGACTGTGCGCAAAGCATTCTATACCATTCAGAACCACTTTGTAGGGTCTGTCTAGTCTTTATGGCTACCACCTGGCACGATAGTGACGCAAAGTTGTATTATGACTTGGCGTCAAAATCGCGTCCTCCACGAGTTTGAGTGGTTTACCAACTTGATTATTTTTTATTTAGTTACTCGTATTTCACAAAGTTAATTCATTGGCTCCACTAGTACTCAATTTGATAAAACCTGCCGAAAGGTTAAACTGATGGCCATCATCCTCACACCTTAGAGCCTGGGTGGTCGCGCACCGTTCGGTTTCAGAGGAACTTCCTCCCGCGAACACTCAGGCTATGGAATGATCTCCCTGCTGAGGTTTTCCCTAAGGACTATAGCATGGGGTTCTTCAAAAAGGGCGTTTTAAAAGTTTTAAAGGGTCGGCAACGCGCTTGTGATGCCTCTGGTATTGCAGGTGTCCATAGGCTACGGTAACCGCTTCCCATCAGGTGGGCCGTATGCTTGTTTGTCAACTTAGTTGTATAAAAAAAAAAAAAAAAAACATGCGTTTTATAAATTTAAATTGATAATTTATATGTGTTGTATCACAAGGAACACTTTGAAGCTTGGTGAGTCTAAGGCCCGTATTCTGAAACAGTGCTTGAGTCTGAGTCGAGCCTCAAGCATAGATTTTATGACAGTTCTCAAGTACTGTCGACGCAGACTCAAGTACTGTTTCAGAATACAGGCCTAAGTGCCAGTTCCAAGCTTAGACATTTACATAGTCATAGCCTAAACATTTACATTACGTTCCTTTCAAAAAAATATCGCAAAAGCGTCAGTAAACGTTTTGAACCGTTGAACCTCAGAGCATTTGTAGATGTTCGTTTTATGAACCGGATAACGGAACGTTTTTTAGTACTTTTTAAACTTTCGCGATCCTATAACATATTATATGGAGCGTTTTTTTTACCGGATTTACGGTGGTGTTGGCTACAATGAAGGTGTATACGGTGGCGGGTGTCTGGTGATGTCCTACGGACGTCTAACAAACGTCCTCAACATGAATACACCATACATTTGCGTATATAAGCGCGGTATACAGTACCGTGTGTTTCCACCATAAACTTGGAATAAGGCTCTGATCAGTCGTCCGTTCTCATTAACAGCTCGTAACTAAGTTTGTACGACCTTGCAAACTGTAAACTCCTGTAATTAAGATAAAGTGAGCAACATACTTGTATGTGAACCCTGTGTGGAGTTGGCACTTGATTGATGAGACAGCAATGTAGCTACGAAGGTATTTTGTTTATTTAATCTGCAAAGTACCTATGTATACTTAATCTTCTCAGTGATATAATTATATTTTGTGTTTATAGAATCATTGCTATTTGGTCTTCTTCATAATAAAACCAGATTTGTTCGCAGAGTGGGGCCTGGTAAAATTGGTAAAACTGGTGCCTGAAATAAATTCACAATAAACATACTCACAATATGTATAGTATGTGTGAGTATGGTTAGTCTTTCACAATGTTGACATACCTATCTCATTGTGTGCATTGTGAAAGAAAAATAAATCATTTTTAATTTTACTTTATTTCAAACATTTGGTAGGTACTACTTATGTATATAGGTATAATTAATTAGTAGTGGCTTTTTGGAACGAAGACCACAATGTTTTATTAGTACTCAAAATGATTTACCACTAATTGCTAAGGAAAGTAAACCAAAACTATAAAGTTTCATAAACTGTGGTTCTTAAAAATGCTCTGCGTCGGGCGTCAGAGGAGAAAACATTCCCTCGAAAGTTTATATCTTGGCAAATTGCACGACTTGAAAAACTTCCAACATCTTTTCAGTTAAAAGAACAAGGTTGTTTCATAACCATAATGGGTACAAGCAGTACAAAAATAAACAATAACTCAGCCCATAGCAGACATTGCGGTGGCATGAAAGCATTGTCTGCAAACACATATCTCATAAACTTAGTTGGCGAGCAAAACATCTCGTTCGTACAATGTAGCACATTTTGGCATTCAAGGCGAGAACAATCCAAGTAATAGAATATACTTTTCTCGTGATCATACCGAGGCGACGGTTAGACGCCGACAAGATTTGAATACTCTACACAGTTTTATGATCCTCGTAGATAAATTGTCAGTAACGGCGATAACATGTGTTTGAAATAATAATAAATCTATTTACATTTATAGTGGTGAAGTGAATCATGTAAGAATCGTTAACATGTGTAAGTTTTTTATCGTTAAATTGTACAAAAGTTATAAATTTACAACTATCAAACCGACTTTTTGTAATGTATGAAAGGAAACACGTAGGCACGGCATACCTACTTGTTTATTGCGGATTGACACTGGCAAATACATTCGGCCTTTACCTTACACATGCCTTATACGAGTATTATTGTATGTATACGATACAGCAAAATTTTGTGGACGATAAGCCTTGCGACGCACTCATTAAATTTACTTAATATTTATGTTTCTTCCAACGTAGACGACGTGACCGTTAATTGCAATTTAATATTGTTGAACGTGGACACTCAAGCAGAACTTCAGAACTGTAGACATTGTCTGAAAGCCCAAGTTTGCCATGTTTCAAAGTTGTCCGAACTCATGCTTCCACCAGAACTCAACGTTCTATTTTAAATTGTACAACATTAGGTCGGTCGCATACACACGCTTTCCGTATTCGTATTCCGAATTCGTTTTCCGTAATCAGACTTCTGAATACATGGAATCAATTTAATTGTTGTTGGTTCTCAAATGGCGACCACAAACCAGAAGACTAAAAGTAGGGCGCCCGCCCTCCCACCAGATGGACCGACGACATTGTTAAGATCGCGGGAAGTCGGTGGATGGAAAGAGCTCAGAATAGTTCTTCCTGGAAATGTGTAGGGGAAGCCTATGTCCAGCAGTGGATTTTTTTAGTCTGATGATGATGAAGATGATTTAATTTGTTACGTTCGAAAAGAAGCGAACATGTGTGACAGTTAATGTTTTTACGGAAAAACGAATTCGGAAATCGAATACTTACGGAAAACGTGTGTATACGGCCGACTTGTTATACCGTTTTCAAAATACGAATCCATTTGCGTCTATTACGTCCATCACTCAAATTAGATAGATAGTTTTAATTATAGAGGGGAGCTAGTACGACACGGTACGGTTTCATCACTTTTGTGATGATGGCGAGCCTAATTGGTGCAGTAAATTTAAATAATACTGACACTTCACTGTCGGTGCCCGGACTAATTGAGAGTGAGAATCGTAAAAATAATTTAACTCGCCTCATTTGTACTGAGCTTAGTTTTAATTTTATTTCTTTTACGGCTGTAAGCCTGATTGGACGTCCCACGTTTCTATCTTCAGATGTGGGTTTTAATTTACTAGTGGAACTAATTTTAATTCTTTTTCGTGCAAGACGGTCATTAAGAATGGTACGAGTAGAATTTTTATCGGAGTTCTACTAAGTTCTTTGGTGCAACGGAAGTGATCGTCCTACCATTGTTCAATTCATGGCTCTATTAAATGAATTGAATAAGCCATTACTGGTAACCAAATAATTGAAGGCAACACTTAAATAAATTGTTTATTGGCTGAATAATTTTATTGTAGCTTTACGCAAATAATACTTTATTTTATTATGATACAATTTGATTTAACGAGAACTGACTGAAATTAACCAAAATTCACCTTAATTGCAATACTGTTTGACCCGTTGACTTTTTTATACTACTAGCTGATGGATCAAGCATATAGCCCACCTGGTGTTAAGTGGTTACCATCGCCTAAAACAAAGCATTGCCTCGTAAATCACGCACGTCACGAACGTGTCCACTATGCACTGCCCTGCGTCCATCAACTTGAGGCATACAGATGTTCAGCCTAACATGTCAGTGATTTCACCGGCACCCAAACCCTTCAAACCGAAACACAGCAATGCTGCTTCACGGCAGAAATAAGCATGGTGGTAGTACTTCCCCGAGCGAGCCCTTCACAAAGAGCTCTGCTACTACTACTACTACAACTTCTACTAAAAGAGTCTAAATAAATAAAATATACAAAAAAGTTATTTGCATAACTGTTAAAGCTAGCATATTTTGTAATGAGCTCCATTACTAAGCTAGACAAATGAGTTGGGGATGCTTGGTTTACAAGTGAAGTGTAAAAAACATGAGGAACCGACTTAATGGCCAAACTACTAAACCAATTTTTATGACAATTTCCTTAATAAGTAAGTAAGTTACCTTCCACTAACTACCTAGATAGTCTACATATTTATAACCTTTCAATTAAAAAAGATTTTTTCAAATTGGTTTATAAAATGACGAAGTTATGCGATAACAAACATGAAAAAATACAGCCAAATTGAGAACTTTCTTTTTTAAATGAAGTCAGTTAAAAATTATTGTTCTTTGTAATTAAGTATATTAAAAGCAATCAAACTCGTAGATAATCCTTATAAACTGAGGGTCATAGAACTATTTATTACAAGTAAAACCTTTAACATACTACTCTTTTAACGTGATTAAAAAGTACCCAGTTATTGATCAATGAAAATGATAATTTTATTGGTCAATTTCTTATTTTAACTTTGGTATTCAATTACCTGAATTGAATACCATTCAATTACCTGGGGATGTAAGGGAGCTACACAAGATCTTGAGCTCCAACTGTCAACCTCACCTGCACGTGGTACATCCTGCAGCAACTGACGAGGCTCTGGCGACCGGTCGAATGCGGTATAGCACCTCCTAACTCTGACTCAGCTAAATCCCTCTGGCCGTTGACGGGCAGCAGCGTCAACGGTGCAATCAGCTGTGTCCTGCGATCGCCAACCCGCAAGCCCAGCGTGGCGATTAGGGCAAACCCTCCCAAAATGATAGGCACAGCACAAAAACGGCCCCCAGTTCCCGGTCGCCCTGCTATTCCTGGCCAAGGCGGCGGTCATGGTAACGGCGGGGCAGGGGGTGCGAAGAATCTCCGGGTTATGAAAGGCCGCCCAACCCCATCCCAACTGACCCTGGCTACGTATAATGGACGCACTCTACGGCTTGACGAACACCTGGCGCAGCTCGAGGTAGAACTTGAGAAGGTGAAATGGCACATTCTGGGATTATGTGAAGTCCGTCGAGAGGGAGAGGACACCGTAACCCTGGAATCTGGCCATCTCATGTACTACCGCGAAGGTGACCTCACCTCCCAAGGCGGTATAGGGTTCCTGGTCCATAAGTCCCTCGCCGATAACGTCACTGAAATATCCAGTGTGTCGAACAGGGTTGCATACCTAGTACTTAAACTAACCGAGAGGTATTCCCTCAAAGTTGTTCAAGTGTATGCACCGACCTCGTCACACTCGGATGACGAAGTGGAGTTCGTCCTGGATGACATTTCTAAGGCCTTGCACACCACCACAAAGGCGCACTTTAATATTGTCATGGGGGACTTTAACGCCAAAGTAGGAGTACAGACTTGTAGCGAATTATCGGTAGGGCCACACGGCTTTGGTTGTAGGAACCACAGGGGGCAAATGCTGGTCAACTTTTTAGAGAAGGAGAGACTTTTCTTGATGAATTCCTTTTTCAAGAAGAGTCCCCAGCGGAAGTGGACCTGGCGAAGCCCCGATGCTGTGACGAAAAACGAGATAGACTTTATCATTGCGGATAAAAAGCATATATTCAGAGATGTCTCAGTGATCAACAGGTTTAATACCGGTAGCGATCACCGAATGCTCAGAGGCACTCTGAATATCGACTTTAAGCTTGAACGCGTTCGCTTGGTAAAGTCTACACTCCGACCAAACCTACTCCAAACCGCTTTAGGCTCTGAAAAGTTCCAACTTCAGCTTGAGAACCGATTCGCTACCTTGGAAACTACTGAAGACGTGGATCAGGACCTAGACAACATTGTGGACATCCTCAGGGAAGAAGGCACAAGGTTCTGCCAAGTAAGACGTACGACCAAACAGTCCAAGTACTCGGACGAGACTCTTCGGCTTATGGAAAAACGGCGACTTACACCACTTTCTCCCGCGACGCTGCCAGAATACCAGGCTCTTAACAAAGCCATCGCGAAGCACATACGCTATGACCTCCGACGCTCCAACACTCTTCGCATTGAGCGAACAATCGAGCAAAACCGGGGGTCCAAAGTGTTTGTGCAGCAACTCGGCCGAAGCCATCTGACGCAGCTCACAACACCGAGGGGGAATACCGTCGTTTCTAAGCCGGAAGTCTTAGCTGAGATTGAGGACTTCTATAGCCGGTTGTACGCCACGCAAGTATCTTGTCCCGAACCCAGTAATGAGGATGCTAGAGCCACACTGACCCGCCACTACACAGAAGATCTCCCAGAGATCAGCCTTGACGAGATTGAGATAGCCTTGAGGCAGTTGAAAAATGGAAAAGCCCCAGGGGAAGACGGAATCACTTCAGAGCTCCTAAGAGCAGGTAGTTCTCCTGTTCTGAAGGAACTCCAACGTGTCTTCAATTTCGTTCTCAACCATGGGAGAACTCCAAGGGCATGGAGCAGGAGTGTCGTGGTATTGTTCTTCAAGAAAGGCAATAAAGCTTTATTGAAGAACTATAGACCGATCTCACTCTTGAGCCATGTCTACAAACTGTTTTCCAGGGTTATTTCGAACCGTCTTGCGCGAAGACTTGACGAGTTTCAAACACCGGAGCAGGCCGGGTTTCGAGGAGGATATGGCACCATAGACCACATTCACACAGTGCGGCAGATTATACAAAAATCTGAAGAGTATAATCAGCCCTTGTGCTTAGCGTTTGTGGACTATGAGAAGGCCTTTGACTCTGTTGAGACCTGGGCTGTTCTACAGTCCCTGCAGCGATGTCAGGTTGACTGGCGATATATCGAAGTGTTGAGATGTCTTTACAATGACGCCACCATGTCTGTTCAGGTCCAGAACCAGCAGTCAAAACCTATCCAGTTGCGCCGCGGAGTGAGGCAAGGGGACGTTATATCCCCCAAATTGTTCACAAGCGCGCTGGAAGATTTGTTTAAGACGCTGAGTTGGACTGGAATGGGCATCAATATCAATGGCGAATACATCTCACACTTACGATTTGCTGATGACATCGTCATATTGGCAGAATCGTTGCAGGACCTACAACAGATGCTGAACAGCCTAGCTGTTTCCTCACGACGGGTCGGCCTGGGCATGAACTTGGATAAAACTAAGATCATGTTCAATGATCGTATCACCCCAGAGCCAATCACCGTCGCCGGAATGCCTCTCGAAGTTGTGCAGGAGTATGTCTACCTCGGGCAAACCTTGCGGTTAGGTAGACACAACTTTGAGAGAGAGCTAAACCGGAGAATACAGCTGGGCTGGGCTGCGTTTGGGAAACTCCGTCAGGTTTTCTCGTCGCCGATCCCACAATGTCTGAAGACAAAAGTCTTCAACCAGTGCGTCCTACCTGTAATGACCTATGCTGCCGAAACGTGGACACTAACAGTAGGGTCGGTCCACAAACTGAAAGTCGCTCAGCGAGCTATGGAAAGGGCTATGCTCGGAGTCTCTCTGAAGGATAAAATCCGGAACGAGGTTATCCGACAGAGAACCAAGGTGGTCGACATAGCTCAAAGGATTAGTAAGCTGAAGTGGCAGTGGGCCGGTCATGTTTGCCGTAGAACGGACAATCGTTGGAGCAAACGAATACTAGAGTGGAGACCGCGTTTAGGTAAGCGTAGTGTAGGACGCCCTCCGGCAAGGTGGGGCGACGATCTGCGAAATGTAGCTGGCAAGCACTGGAGGAGAAGAGCCGAAGACCGGGCTCAGTGGCGCGTCTTGGGAGAGACCTACGTCCAGCAGTGGACTAATATAGGTTGATGATGATGATGATTCAATTACCTACCATAAAAATATGCTTGAGTTTGTTTTGTGGGAAAATTTTGTACAAAAATTTCAGAAGCGGAAAACATTTTCATTTTCCTTTTACTTTTCAGTTTTACGATACGCGTCTAAAGCCCATCTCTATACATTTAAATGTGCTATTAAAACGAAATGAATGCTTCAGTACCGTAGACAATATAATAGCTAAAACGATAAAATAAACGCTGTGAAGGATAAACATCTAAAGTGGTATGCAAAATTGAATATTATATTGACATGTAGTGCAGTTTCGATGATAAAATGTCATGACCGCAGATTCATAATTCAAGGCTGTAAAAGCTGTATAATAACAACCTTTCTTGGTTTGATTACTTTATCAATTATCGCCCCTTAACACATTATAGATAGTGCAATTCACAAAGACGCGCCCCTCGCGGGGTGCGGGGAGTTTGCTCCGAGCGGCAGTCGCGAACCGTAGTCTATTCATTGTAGTGTGCGTGTGCACTCATAGGTAATTAGTGTGTACCGATAACACTCAAACATTGACGGAAGCTTGCACACATATACTATAAACGGTTAGGAGGAATAGTGGGGCGCGCCTTCGTGGATTGCACTATCTATACATGACGATTTTACAAAAGACGACGAATTTTCGATTTGATAAGAATAGAATGAAAGTTCTTGAATAAACGTTCTTTAACATTCTGGAATGGTCTGGAATAATCAAATTCCTGGGCAAAGCTGGACTTCGCTGGTAATAAAAATATAAAAGGTGTCTTCTTCTTATGTAAGCTATATTATGTATGGTGAAATGTTCCTAGCATTTGGGCGTTTTGGCACGAGCTGTAAGCCAAATAGCATTTTGTCTCAATAAAATAAATAAATAAATAATCGTGCCACTGATTCTTTCGAACCAAGTGTGGTGCAAGGATTTTAAGTGCGCCTCAAAGAGGCTCCTTTCGTGAATTTAATACATTTTTACATTTTATATAAAAGTGTGAGGGTTTTTGGTTTTTGGTTTGGTCTCTCGATATAATTTTGTCTACGGCCAGCGTGGACATTCTCTGTGAATAGAAAATGAGATGGAATTTAATGCGACCGCTAATGGTTAATTTCCCCGGAGGTTCTCATTTTCCGACGAATAGAAAGCTAAGTTTAAGCACTTCCTGGGCCTGTGCAAATTGAACAGCACAAAGTCGTTGTCCAGTGGGAGCTGGCCCCGTTTTCTGATCTTGAGATCTACACCATTGCATGAGTTTTTTACTGAAGTTTACTGAAGTCAAGCCATTAAAAAGAATTTGAAAAATGAAGAAATAAATAAATAATAATAATTTAAGCATTGCTATTCAGCGTGGCAATGCCGCCAGCGTCTTGGGGACGCTTCCGTCTGGCACTGATTTGGATCAGTTGAGCTACCTCTAGATCGTTTGTAACGATCTGCAGATAGCTCAACTGTTTCTTGTGTGTTTTGTACATTTTGTAAATATTTGTTTAATTGTAAGTTTCTTTGTGTAAATAAAGGATAAAATGATGTTTTAATAATAAAAAAATAATAAATAAATAAATAAATAATTATATTTTTTTTTGGATGATCCTCATGACTTAAATTTCTTGTAGACGTTGTCATGCCTATTTCTGCCGTGAAGCAACATTGCTGTGTTTCGGTTTGAAGGGTGTGGGTGCCGGTGAAATTACTGACACGTGAGGTTTATCAGTATGGCTCAAGTTGATAGACGCAGGGCAATGTATCGTAGGGCACATTCTTAACGTGCGTGACCTACGAGGCAAAGCTACCACTAAAGGCCTGCGCACACCTAGTTCGCTGGCGGTAGCGATCAGTGAAACGCTGTCCAAATATCGCTCTCAAATCTGACATCTGCCTTAGATATCATTTTTTATTCAAAAACAAGCCTAGAAGCTTAAAAAAAAGATGAGTGTAATCTAAATAGAATGTTATTCTCACCTGATGTAAAACAGTTATTCACAGCTTGTTCCCATTATCTAGCGTTTCCACTTGGCTTTGTTTGACCGTAACAAAGTTGAAAGTGTTCAGCTCAGTCTCAAACACTTAAGCACCCACTTTACCAACGAGAGCTTGTTTTCGGAACACATTGGCTTTTCACTTA
Source organism: Thera obeliscata (assembly GCA_947578465.1). Classification (NCBI taxonomy): domain Eukaryota; kingdom Metazoa; phylum Arthropoda; class Insecta; order Lepidoptera; family Geometridae; genus Thera; species Thera obeliscata. The sequence continues at coordinate 8,489,569 of OX387928.1, read as the reverse complement.
GCGCTGTAGAAAAATACTGGTCATGTTTTTTTTACATTTTCTCGGTCGAGAAGTTGGTTCGGACGTTTTAGATAAGCTGTTGAAATATATTGAGATTTTGTAAAGTCTTGCGCACATCTAAGCATTCTACGGTGGCGATCAGGGAAACGTTGTCAAATATGACAGCGTACAACGTTTAGATTTACGCGAGGCTTTAGCCGAACAGGGGACTTCTTCAGACTGATGATGATAAACAGTCCAATAGTACTTTTTAAATTAACGCGATCGTTATGCATAATTATATGGAACAAACGGGTATTTATCGCGATTACCTTTATTAATTCCCGACGTTTCGACAGTGTTGCAACAGCCGTGGTCACGGGCAGACTGGAGTTCATTGGATAAGTTAAAAAAAGAAGACGATAGTGAAATGGATTTTGTCAACACTTATAATATAAGTTTTTTAAACCTAGATTATAACCTAACATACAGCCATTGTATGTTAGGTTAATTACTTAAGATATTAACTTACATGATATAATTATGTTTAACTAATTTAATGGTCAGTTACATGCGATCTATTTGTCCAAGTATTTGCTCAGGTAAATTAATTGAAATCCTAGCCTGAAGGTTAGGTTTCTTCAAAACTATCACCGTAATTTGAAGGCCGTTATTATTTTTTGATAAATTCACAACAATATCCAAAATTAAAGTCTACGACGGTCTCAATCACGTTAAATCGACGATTTTGTGAAGGTTGCAAAACATCAGAACGCCCAAGAACGTGCACAGTGACAATATCTTGAGGCTGCTGATATTAAATTAATCATGATAGTAATAAAAAACAAAACATATAATAGTAATGGTAGATGGACTAGGATAAGAAAGTAAGTAGTATAAGTAGTTTTTTTTATTTTATTTATTGCTTCATAGAAAAAAATATTGAATAAAAACAAGCACAAAAAAGAAACTAAAATACAAACAGGGTATAGGTATAGGAAGATTTTTGACCCGAAACACGATGTAATACATAGGTCAAGCACGTCATCTATAGACTAGATAGGATGTTATTTTGGACTAGCAAGCGTCTTTTTACGGTTGCCGTTTCTTGGGAAACCAAAGCCTAAGTACACAATCGTGTTTTCATTATTGATTGGTAGTCTGGTATTGGTAGCATAAACTGCTGCATTCAATGTGCATTAATCAATGGATATACATAAATGCGCATTGTGTCTTACGGATAATATCTACCATCCCAACAAATATCAAAGACAAAAAGATTTGAGCGTTTCCTATTCAACCTATTCGTGTTTACTCAATACATATTTATTTAAGGACATGTTCTCGCTCTGTCTGGCTCTGTCTTTGGCCCTGGTTTTGAGTAGTGTGAGTGTTGACTAAATAAATCCTACGTTGAAACGTCACACACACAGTATAATACACTAAGCGCTCACACAGACTCAAATCCAGAGCCAGTGGTAGCTCTAAAGGTTTGTAGAGCTACTAAAGAGTTATAAGTCGAATAAGTAAATAAAATGTGGCGTCAGTATTCGCTTAGTTCACAATATTGATCATAATATCTGAGTCATCGATCCATACGGTATACTACTCAGCGGATAATGGCTTAAAAGAGAAGCAAAGCTAAGCCATCCCCCGAATTTATGACCGGTTTAACCACGAAACATAACGAGAAGAAAACAATAATGTGTTGTTTTGAAATACGGGCCTCGGGAAATAAAGACGTCCAAGCGAAAGTAAGAGTTATGACTGAAGTGTTCCGTGAAACAACGGTTGTTTTATTTTGAGTGGTACCTTATTCAATTTAAACGTTAGTTTGGCTACAATGGGCGAATCTCAAATGCAATGTCTCTTTTTTTATCATTCCCTATTTTGACAAATTGCACGGCTTCGAAAGGAGATGGTGGGAGGAGGCTCAGAATAAGAAGAAGTGGAAGTCTTCTGGGAAGCTTTTGCCCAGCAGTGGGACGTGATAGACTTGGAAACAAACGTGTCTTTTTAAAAATTTGTTTGTGAGCTTTATATTTTGACTGATTCAAGGTTAGGAAATACTATTTTCAGGATAATCAGGCAAGTGTCCTGTGCTGTGATGCTCAAAATGTATTAGAAACAAGATTTAGTTAGACATAATCTATTAACAAACTTTTGGCTAAAGATAACTTTAACTTTTTACTAAAACTAGCCGTTGACCAACGTTTTTTCGATGCAATCAAAAGGAGGGAACCCTAACTCTTTACCGCTATAATGGGTTTATTTTTCATAGCGAAGAAAACCCGATGAAACGCTACGGCTTTTTCTGTAATAAATTGGAATCGGGGTCCGTATTTCCTTTTTCATTCATTTTCAAATTCGGATTTATGGGCAGTCGGGTGCTCGATACAATAAACAAACAATTTCCGTTTATATTGTTTACTCTACCTTAAAGTAAATAAAAACAGCAACAGATGTTTGAGACCAAAAATCAAACGCAAACTAATAGAAAAACGCCAAAAAAATATATTGAAAAAATCATGACTTCTCACATAATGTGTGTCTAGCAAAAGACGGAAAGTACTTCTGTCATTATGAAATATAATCACAAATTGGGATACCTAATAAATAAATAGCTATACCTAAATATTATAATTAATTATGTTTTAAAGGTACCTACAACTTTCTTGCCATGCCAGACATAGGATAAGGTACTCGTAAAGTAAAGGAACAACTACACCTACTGCTAACTACGAAGTAGGTACTAACAATATTATTAATAAGAAGATTTTCAATATTGATCAACCTTCAAGCGAATAAATATATTTAATAAAATTTTTGCTAATTTAAAAACAAATAAAATAAAATTAATATTATAGACAATCCACGCAACACCCAAAATAAGCAGAGCTTGTACTAATGGGAACCAGATAGCTGATATAATACTCATCAATGAACATCTGTGTTCACCACACAAATATTTGTACTTGGTGGGGATCTAACCCACGACCTACGGCTCAGAAGGCAGAGCTACTCTACCAACTGAGCTGAGAGGCCAGTCAACTAAGCGATAAGTACTTACGAAAAAAAAAGAATTACTTCTTGGAAAATAGACTAATCAATTACAGTACCAATTAGTACACAATTGATAACATTCATAAGTCAGGGTATGACATAATTATACTTAATTAATTATACGTTCAGTGTTGCGTCCCATCTGTGCTCAGAGGACAATGAGAGCTTTCATTGATAACGGTGATGTACGGCATTTTAGGGCTATTTTGGTATTGGAGAAACTTTGTATAGTACTATAATAGTCTTGAAGTAAGCGTAAACAAAAACAAATTATATTGTAAACGAATGTATATTTAATACATAGTTTCCTTGTGAGTTTGTGAGCCTCCTTTTATAATATAATAAAAAATAAATTCCTAAAAAAAATAGATTTGAAGAAGTGGTATCAACTTTTGTGAGATCAATAAATTTTGTAGCACAAGTCTCTCGCAAAACAGTTTTACTTGTTTATCTAGAACAGTTTCTATCACACAATTGTATTAACTATAGTAATGCATAATTCACCTTTACATTTACTAAAATGCACCTACCTATTCATCATTCTAGAATCTAATTTTTTTCTGTAATAGAAAATAAATGGTTTTTTAAGTGATACTTTCGTCTTTGGAATACAGTCATTGAGTCTTTAAAAAAAAACAGTCTTATAAATCAGTATTATCCGGCGTGACGAATACTTAAACTATGTAGTTGATCCTGCTTCTAAAAGCTGTAGGTTACACTATGTTCGAAAAGCTAAAAAACATAGTGTAATGCTGAAAATCTCCTAGCTACGGGGTATGAATACAAGAAACACTTAATTTACAAAAGTTTTTTATTTATACCTTATTCGACTTACAAATATAGGAAAATATTAGGTTTTTTTTTTTTATTTATTTTATTTATAAACAATTTAATGGGCTCTCGGGGTTGGGTGTCAAGCCGACTCACCCAACCCTTAGTGTGGACCGTACTGAGCGGGCAACCCCGAACCAGCTGGTGTAAATAAGATAACTACGAACAAAAATCATGTCTTCAAGCTCATGTGATAATAAAATAATATGTTTTGTGGACACTGTGACAGAAGGACTGATGTTTCCGTCGCACGGCGCCAAAGGCGACGTGCGAAAAAAACTAAATAATGCGGAGCCGTTCCATTTGGCGGTCTTATGATATAAAAACTATCTCGCTGAAAGGAAGCTTCAAATTGAATGGCGGGAACGTTTGAAAAGGTATGAGTTTATTCGATCGTTACTATGGGGTTTACTTAGAAATCGGGTGTTACAATAGAACAAAAAATTGGTCAACAGTTGGTCAAATTTTCCACAATATACCTATTTTGCTATCTATCTAAGCCTTTTTTTAATTAGTCCGGCTAACCAAGTTTCCCTCATCAACGGTAAAACAGCGGAAGTTCGGCTCGTAATGTAAAATAACGAGCGGATCGACCCTTGGGAGTAGGGACGGTAATACGATACCCTACGTTAATGGGACTTGCCCAGTTCAGAGGTCACCATATTAGTGGGTTGTAGGTAGTTTGATATAGTAAGGCGTCACCAGTATAGATTTTATGGAAAAAAAAATATTTCTTAAATAATCCAATCATTTTATAACGAAACATATACGCTGTTTATAATGAACAATTAAAAAACTGATCTCGTTCTTCCTGTACGCCTACCAAGAGCTTTGTCTGGCTCTGTCTCTGGTTCAGGTTTTAAATCTGTGTGAGTGTTGACTAAATAAATCCTACGTCAAAACGTCACACACAGTAGGTATAATAAATAGACACTGGTGAGCACTCACACAGACTCAAAACCATAGCCAGAGACAGAGCCAGAGACAGAGCCAGACAGAGCTAATGGTAGGCCTACTGCCCTTATTCCTCTTTATGTGGAGTCAGCATAACATGTCCAGATTATTGGTTATCTGACGCTATTGATTTATCTGCAAAAAATAATATAATCCTTTTTTTTCATTCCCTTCTATCAGCACTCATTTCTGTATTCACTAATTTCTTATCAGAGACGAATATTTTATTTTTTATTGATTTTATAGTGTTTACTACATTATTGAAATAACAAAGACGAAGATAGAAGAGCTATCAGCGCAGCCCCGTACCAAGGGAGAAGGTCGCGGGTTCTAATCCCGCTCGGCTCTTAACTTTTGGGACATTATAAGAATATGTTATTGTGAAAAGTTATCCAAAAATATAGATATTTTGTGTAATTTATGTTGGTTCAGTAATTTTGGCTATTTTGGACGCAGACCACATTATTAAAACATTTTTAACAAAATTAAAACATTAAAGCATTCCACGTCAATAGAATCTCCAAACCTTTTATTCAGCGTCCCTCAAAGTCCACGAGCTTTGACAAGCACCCTCTTTCACTAAAATGGGCTCGAGACTTTGTCGATTCCTTTAAAACCGACTCTTGGCAAAATCGCTTTTTCATCCTTGATAATGGCGCCGCTCGGGGACATTTTAATTAACTTCCACTGAGGCTTTTTAGTTTTCTGATAAAATATTGGTGGAAGAAAATTTCCTTAGCCTTATTTACACGGAGTACTTGGCATGTTTGGGGGCAAAAATCTGCATTCCATTTTTGTAGGCGATTATCTTCAGACGGGCATCGCTTGCAAATGTATATTTTAGGCTTACTTACTGTCGAATCTTTTTGAGTGCTCTTCCATATAAAAATTCATACCAAAAATTCTATATTATTTGGATAACCTTCCTTCGAGGCGAGGTTTCCATGTAAATTACGTCTTATTTCGATAACATTTTGGGGTGAGAACACTTTACATAGGCACAAACAGTTAATTTACTTAGATGTTGGCAAAGCAAACATACAATTTCGTAATAAAAACATGATGAAAGAATCAAGGCTATCTCGAGGATAAAAGAAATATAAATTACACTCATGTAGCGCTGAAGGCGTTTTTGTCGGGCCTTTATAGCGTTGTTTGTGACGCGATTGTGCTGGTGAAATATAGGGCACAACTTTTTGAATTGAAGGGGGAATTTCTATGACGATAAAAAGATACGAACAGGCACGAGTCGAAAACGTGCTTCAAGTGTTTCGCATCGTTATTTTAGTCAAATGAGACAGAAATTGTTTTTTTCCTAACTTTTTTCAAGTATGTTCCTCGAGTACTATACCTATTTATAAAAGTCTCTCATTAATACACTGTAATTATGTGTGTGTTAAAAAAAGCCCACTTTTTTTAGGTAAACAGGCCTTTGCATCTACTGTAGATGATTTATATAGCGTCAGGGGCAACTGGTGATTACTCATGCCCCTACTTACGGGACGCTATAGTGCCTGGGACAAGATTTTTTAAATGGAATAGGCTTGCTCAGCACCTATACCATCCTGACAGCTTAGTCGGCCTAATCCTCAGGAAAGACATGGTCAATAGGTGCAGAGCTGACTAAGCCGCGGGTTTCCTCACGATGTATTCCTTCACCGTTTGAGAGCACTAGCATTGTGTACATACATTTTTCGATAGAAAAACTCATTGGTACACGACTGGATTGAACCCACGACCTTAGGATCGGAAGGTGGGGCCGATACTATTACTAGACCACCAGTGCTCTCTTTTTTTTAAGTAGGTAAGTAAATACTTATCTTTTACAGAACCCTATCATATTGATATAAATACCAATTCTTTAAATTTTTGTCATTGTCCACATCGTTTATTTTTTTCTCGAAAAAAGTTCAAACTTTAGGGGTAAATAAAAACTATAAGATTGAAAAAATTGAGAAATCGGTTTCATAGCCAAACTGCCGAACCGATTTTGATGAAATTACTATGACACCAATCTGGAAATACTATTTACCTTACAGATGAAAAGATATTTTTTCAAATCGAGTCATAAATGGTGAAGCTACGCGATAACAAACACTAAAAAATAAAAATACAACCGAATAGAGAACCTCCTTTTTTTATTTAAAGTCGGTTAAAAAGTACAAAAAACATTTTAAGCGACTGGTTAACAAAAGTAATTTTACAACCAATTCTTTCTCAAAACCAACGTCAACACTTAGCATAATCCCTTGTGAACAATCACGCTTCATTTAAATTCTTTAACTCAGCAGGGGACGCGAGTAAGTGCGTTTTTTATGAAGTCTTTAACCTTTAACTCATAAACGGCTTGAATTTTAATGAGTTAATACATCAATACATCATCGATTGCTGTGAAGGCTTTGAAGGAGTTATCGGCTCGCGGGTTTTTCATTTCACGATCGCAGCGGGAGGCTTTCGAATCTAAAGCCCCGACAGACCCCTGCCGAAGAAACTGCTACAGCATCTGTGTATCGATGAAAACAACCTGCCAGTGCCACATGCCTCTTATTGTGTGACATGAAACATGTATTAAGCGCATCGGAACAAAATGACTTGAGCTCAATATTTATTGGCAGCGCCTAGAGAAGCTTGCATGATGCATTTCGCATGTCATCGTTCAGTAAGGTAAAAGCGACGGAGATAGTACAGGCCTACACCTAAAAGCGAAGACACGCGACTTTAACGACGAACTAAAATATTTAATATGAATATTTTAGAAAAGCATTACCACGCTGTCACGACATCTTTGTACCGCTAGACAAATACTTATGCTGTACGTTGCCCAACGATTCGGACTTAGCATAAAAACAGTAAACAAAGTTCCCGTCCATGGACCATTACACGTCAAGTGTTTGTAAAATAATCAAAACTCTGGACCACGAATGTTTGGCTGTTTGACCAGAAACTCGTTAAGTTTGTGATTTATACGATTTTATGTGTGCAATCGTTTGATAGCTCTGCTTTGTGTACCACTTCAAAGCCTGGTCTACCCAGCAAGCAATTATTTGAAAGAGGAAGTCACTGTTTATCTTTGGGTACCCTAAAGTCAATATTTGAGTTAGATATTACATATTTATTATATTGGCAATGGGAATGCTTACTGATACTGACCTTCAATGAAATTCAAACTGCTGATATTGATAAAAAACGTACTTTTTCAGAAGGTTTAATCATGACGTAAAAAAGTCTAATCTAAATCTGTCTTAACTAGCGAATTTTAAAAATACGATCTTTTTATATAAAAATAAGATAAGATGAGATAAAATTATTTAGCAATAAGCACACATAAATTATAAACAATTTGATACATACGACAAACTTAGGTGATTATAAATTAATTTGGCCTGTAAGTAACAGACTTAGATTATTCAAGTCCTTACACTACTACTATTATATGGATGTGACGAGTGTTTCCTTTCCAAAGAGCTACTGTTTTATTGAATAGAAAAAAACTAGAGCGATCGGGAATTAAAACAACGAGGCCATGTTTATCCTCAATTCAAGCTTTCGAAATACGGAATACACATCAGGAAAGCCAATGTTGGTTTAGAATGTATTATATTATGTGATGTTTGAGCACTCTGTTTACATTTTAAATGATAAAGACCACCCGTTGCTCGGTGGCTCGCCAACAGTTGGTACGCCTCAAAGCAAACGAATACCAAACAAACAGTATCGGGGAAAGTGGTTCGGCTTAATGTTTATTTTAGTAAAGTAAGCAAAGAGAGTTTGCAAAAAGGAAAATCATGAAAGAGCTTGCGAAAAAGAATCTTGACAAACACTCAGCTCAATTGATTGGCCTCTCAGCTCAGTTGCTAGAAGCTCTGCCTTCTGCGCCGCCGCCGGAGGTCGTGGGTTCGATCCCCACCGAGAACAAATATATGTGTGGTGAACGCAGATGTTTGTTCTCTGTCTGGGTGTTATATTGTCCACAATATTTATTTATTTAAATAAGGCCTTCACACATCTAGGCGATGGCAATTGGCAATCAGCTGAAATGCTGTCAAATATCGCTGTCATATTTGACAGCGTTTCGGATGATCGTTATCGCCATCGCTTAGATGTGCGTAGGCTCTAAACGGCCTGCGCACACCTAGGCCGCTGGCGAACGCGATCAGTGAAACGCTGTCAAATATCGCTGTCAAATTTGACAGCGTTTCACTGATCGCTGACGCCAGCGGCCTAGGTGTGCGCAGGCCTTTACAATCAAGTCCAAACGTCAAACTGTGTAGGGGCTAATCGTGATCTCAAACTATAAACTTTATAAATCTGAAAGTAATACCTAATATACAATGATCAAGATAACATCTACCTATACGTATAGGTATTCTTTAAATAAATTAAATGCGTAAAAGATCCGTGATTAGTATTAAACAATTTCTTAGTGAAGACATTCAAACTAATTCATAGCAGTTAAAACAGATAAGGCATACCAAACAAATTCAGAACGCTTGAAAACGACACTTCACAGAATTAGCTATCAAAGAGGGTTGCCAGTTTATCTGCAGCCATATTTTTGAGTGAATTACAAATAGGTGTGTTACGTTGTGTGTATCGCCCCGCGTTGCCGTGTGCGCTATCGCTTCAGGGGATCGTGAATTGTCGAATGTCCTCGTACATAGTACAGTTGCTTGCATAAGATACTGACTGAAGGAGATTTTTCATTAAATCTAACCTAGATGCCAAATTTTATAAAGATTGAGTTTGTGCAACCGGGTTCCGTACAAATAAAGTAGGTACAGGTGATGCGTGTAGATTGTATATACCTAGATACTTTAGTGTATAACTATAGCTAGTAAGTTTGCCACAGCAAAAAATGCTAAGAAACTAAGAGCCGTATGCAGAAACAATGCTTGAGTCTGTCGATCCTCAAGCATAGATTTTTTGACACTTTTCTATGGAGAACTGTAAAAAATTTATACTTGAGTCTGAGTCGAGCCTCATTGTTTCTGAATTCGGACCAAAGCCCGTAAATCAATTTAATTTAATTTAATTTTAATTATTATTTTTACTAAGCGGTTATCTCTGAAAGCCTCTAAAAAACAAAGCACATCACACAACGTTGCGCGAATGGCTAATAAGACAAGTGAAGTATTAAGATTGAAACTTAAAGCTGGAGTTATTTTATGTTCTGTGGCTAAAGCTTCAAGTTGTAGTGGTCGTACTATGAACGTACATTGCCGGAAACGTTTTTTCGTCTCTAGTCTCGTCGTTTCCAACCTTTTCAACTGACGGCTTTTCCTTCCAGTGATAAGGTCGTTAGCGAGGCTCTTTGCTGCGATAGTGGTGCTTTAATATTTAAGGTTCACTGAAAATTGGCTATAGCTTTCATAACGAGGTGTTTTATACTTAGCTAGCCAGTCATTTTACTCCTTTTTAGGTCGGTGAAAAATGGTAAATGACTGGCTGGCTCATAAAAAGGGGAGGTTCTCAAATTCAAATTCAAATAATTTATTGCACTTACGTTGTTAGATACAGTAGACTAGTTTCAAACATAAACCCTGTTAAGGAACTGCAACTAATTTTTCCCATTCTGGCGGCGCTTATTATCACATTACTTACATACCTATACATATTTTTCTAAATGCTACATTATTTTAAACATAGGTGTAATCATCGAAGTTAAATTTATATTAAAAAATATATATATATACAGTTGTGGTCATATAATTAAGAACGATTTGAAGTTCTAGAAGTTTTTTATTTAAATCGTATCATACACAGAGATGTGTACCTTCTGAGAAGCAACTAGTTATGTTATATAATAGTCACAACCTGACTTAAGCATAAAGTATGAAATCGCTAACTATTTTTTGTACATTTTATTGATTTTATCAAAGTAACACATTCAAATAGTACTGAAACTGGACAAATATTTAAGAACGATTTATTTTACTGCTTGGGAATTTTTTTGTATGACACTTAGATTTCAAAAATCACAATATTATGTAGCACAGGAAACATAAAAAGAAATGTAATAAATATTTAACTAAAATAATAGTTAATAGCATATCCACAGCTTTTAATTACAGCTTTACACCGGCGAGGCATTGACTCTATTAATTTTTGACATTTCGCAAGAGAAATAGAGTTCAATTCTTCTAAAAAAACGTCATACAGCTCTCTTAAATTTCCACACTTTGTATTTGAAACCTTTTTCTTTACTTCAAACCACAGATTCTCTATTGGGTTGAGATCTGGACTGTTAGCAGGCCAGTCTAAGACAGAAACTAATTGCGCTGTAAGAAATTCCTTTACGGTGCATGCAGTGTGCTTTGGATCATTGTCATGCTGGAATGTCCAAATGACCGGTAGAACGTCTTCAGCGTATGGTAACATTGTTTCTTCCAGTATATTTTTGTATTGGAACTGATCCATGTTACCTTCTATCAACTTTACAGGTCCTACACCATGTCCAGAAAAGCAACCCCAAATTTTCACATTTCCACCACCGTGCTTTAATGTAACTTTCGTGTACTTTGGGTCGAATGCTGTATTCGGGGGACGTCGTACATATCGTTTTCCATCAGAACATACTCTGTTTATTTTCGTCTCGTCAGAAAAAAGTACATTTTTCCACTGTTGCACAGTCCAGTTTTCATACTTTCTCGCAAATGCAAGCCGGGCTTGCCTGTGGCAAAGTTTCAACATGGGTACCTTTCTTGCTATCCTACCGTGCAATTTTTCTTCTACCAAACGTCTTCGAATAGTGCGTGCTGAGATTGCTGAAGGGTTGTTTTCACCAAAATATTATTTTCTAAGCTCATTGGACCCTTTAAAAAGATTTTGTTTGCCATACGAACGATGTTTCGGTCATCTCGAGGAGTTGTTTTTCTCTGTTTAGGTACACGTGGAACATTCGAAGTGGTTTGATACGTAGCAAAATGTTTTACAGCGTGGAAAACCATCGTTTTTGAACATTGCAGATGGTCGGCTATCTTTTTATAAGACCAATTCTTCCGGCGAAGTTTTATTATTACTTCCCTTGTAGATTTATCACAACTTTTATTTTTTCCCATTGTTTTTCTAAAGAATCCTTTTATCTTTAATCTTTTACAGCACGTAATGGCGCCAAAATTATACAAACAGTAACAAATCGACTGAGTGTTTATTTAAATTTGAATAAAGGTATAAACTACTTAGCGTTCTTAATTACGTGACCAGCCAGTAATAAGGAATACTTTGTTTAAAAGTAGTGTAAAATGTTTGCCTATTGATATTTAGCCAATCATGTGTATCAATGAATACAGTGGTAATATGGAAATGTTTTACGATACCGAGAGAAATAAGAACAAATGCATACAATTAGTTTTGCATCTTAGGGCGCTTGTACACGCTAAGAAAAAACGCCGGGTCTACCCAAGAATTCGTGTCGTAACTAGAAAATAACTGTGTACACTGCTCGCAGCGGTGCACGAAAAAAATCTTATCTGCGCAAGACACGACGCGGCGAACGTTGTTGCGTTTTCGTGTGTGGAAAAGACAAAATTCTTGTCTTGCGCAGATAAGATTTTTTTCGTGCACCGCTGCGAGCAGTGTACACAGTTATTTTCTTGTTACGACACGAATTCTTGGGTAGGCCCGGCGTTTTTTCTTAGCGTGTACAAGCGCCCTTAGTTGGAAAAAATCTTCCCTTCACACCAGCGTTCTTAATTATATGACCACCACTGTATATCGCACACCTCCAACGAGTATCATTAATGAGCACTAAAAATAAAACGCTTTAAGTAACTAAAAACAGAAAACAAATAAAAAGGTAACTAAAAAAGTTGCAGAATAGTGTTCCCCATGTGCCGGGCGCTCAGCTATGCTGCTGATCATAATAGTGAGATAGAAAACATTATGACTCACCATCATCACCTTTGCGGTAAGCTTACCTAGGTTTTTTGACGATTTCCGCGTTTCTAAAGAGTAATTTTATTGTAAGTTACATACTTATACAGTTCTATAAATATAACTCATTTGCATACTCCGTCTATTTATAACTTAACAGCTTCCCATCGAATCCCACGAGACATGAAACGGGTCCAAACTTCAAATTAGTTGGTGAAATGTTCAAACTTTTGGGTTGTATCAGTTTAGTAGCTGGGATTAATTTTAACGGGGTTAGTATGGTTTAATCACCGTCATTTCTCTAATCCTAAACTTAACTGGTAAATGAACGTGTGTGCTACCCATTGCGTTTTAGAATATTTTAATACGATTCCTTCCTTGCCTTGCCTTGCCTTGCCTTCTACCAAACCATATTTTAATGAACAATAATAATGTAAGTGGGTGTGTGTGTTTTGTTATTCTTGCGTTGAAGTGTATTTTTTTTTATAATAAACATATGCAAGCTGTAGTTCGAAATTTAAATAAAACCTTCGATAAGTTACCTCCTTGTTTGCCATGTTTCAAAGTAATAGATCGTTCTATTTTTAAATTATACGACAGATTATAAATATGTGTTATAAATAATCTGTCGGGTAATTTAAAAGTAGAACGATCTATTATTTATACATTATAATTATATTATATGTAACACGATAGTAACGAATTTTCACACAACTTTTGCCAGCCGCTGCTCGTGAAATTTGTCTAAAATCTTGAATCAAAAATAATGCAAAAATTTCCGAGCATGTTTGAGAACATTTATTTATTTATGCAAAACTCAAAACTCGGCAACAGTGCAAACAAATAAACCTTTTTAATCACAGGCATTTTCCATCACAACAGTATAAATAACAATCATGCCTCCACGTTTTACATAGACAAAGCTTCTATTTAAACCCGCATTAGTCATGGTACGCGTTGTCCTATAAATCACCAAAAAACAGGCACCTGTCATGGATTAACCTATAGTTATTACCGAACCAGTGCCACAGATTAGTAAATTGTTAGTATGAATCGTGCCATGGATTAGGATAGAGTCAGTACGGCGTAGCTCGTTGCGTGACCCCAGTGCGTCACGTTATGGCGATGTCATAATTTCTGTTGATTCTATTCACCCGTTACTAATGTTTTTGGGTACCTGATAACAGCTAGAAAATTAAGAAATAACGGGTATTTAGTGAAAAAATTCAGAACCGCATGAAGCTGTATTTAGTTCTGTTCTGTTTACTTCCTTTTTAACAAACAAAAATGCTTATTTAATTTTATTTAAAACTTATATAAAAAGTGGATTTTTTAAAACCTCTTTACATCAGTGCTCAGGGTTAGCCGACAAACACAGAAATACCTAAACAATATTAATTAAACTTATAATTAAACAAATATGCATTTGCAAAACGTAAAAAATACACAAGAAACAATCGACCTATCTGCAGACCATTACATACGATCTAGAGATAGCTCAACTGATCCAAATCAGTACCAGACGGATAATTAACTATGTTCATCAAAATTTGTTTCCCGATGGAGATCGAACCCAGAAACTCGGCGCAGAAAAGTAGAGCTATATTTACAACTAAGTTGTGCATTTGTGCCGCACAGCTTAGTTGCTAGTGTGTCTGAATTAGATGGTTAATATTAGTTTTTGAATAACATAATCTGAAAGAGACCGCCAAAGAGTCCGAAATAAAAAATATTATTTTTATTTTACCAACATTTTTTGTTTTTTTATTTTGCAGTTTTCTGAAAAGCTACAAATTTCAACTTAAATCCTCGGAGACTATCCTGAAGTGAGAACCTGAAGTGCAGAACTGAAAATTGGAAACCGTAACTCAACAAGTATTAGGGGGACGGAAAACTCCGCGGCCGCCATCTGTAGGCCTTATCTACACCCATAAATATAAGGAACCCAGCGAACGAGGACGAATTATGGCTCCAAAGGTACCTCCAGTCCTCGATACCACAGACTATACGGAAGTATGGCCTACGGCAACTTCACTTAGAAATCTTTGTAGTCGGCTCTTCAAGGCTGAAGATCGTAGGATGACTTTCCTGTACGTACTAGAGTAGGCTTGTTTCCAGCGCTTTTTATTGGTAACCATTTTTAATTGTGAAAATTACCTAACTAAAACACCAAGACGCCTACCACAAGCTCGGTCTGGCTCTGGTTTTGGGTCTGTGTGAGTGCTCACCTGTGTATTATACTGTGTGTGACGTTTCAACGTTGAATTTATTTAGTCAACACTCACAGACTCAAAACCAGAGCCAGACAGAGCTTGTGGTAGGCCTACCGTTCAGCAATCAGTTCAGTTTCATACATCCATCGGTCTTAATCCCACACTTTCACGTTTCAAGTGTTTTTTTTCTAATTTTCAGATAAAGCCATCACGCTACATATTTATAACAGAACGTAAACTGAGACTTAAAACTCAAGGTACTAAAGATCATTTTGCTGTCAAGCTGATGTAGAGTGAAGTATCTTTAGAGGTACCTACCTACCTAATGGATAATTCATGCACCCTCGTCTCTGTTTCATAATTTTACGGACATTTCTGTAATTATTTTCCAAAGTTCGTGACTTTTTTCAACAAAATCCCGCACATTGAACCAGTAGTGGATGAATTTATTTTTGGCTGTCTGAATACATTTTTCGATGATGTCATTTAAATCTTTCAGCATGATGCCAGCAATAATTTTTATTGCATGCTGTCATGCTGTCATACCTATTTTTACCCGACTACGGCGAAACCAAAAGGAGAGTTATTAAAAAGCTCATTTTGTAAGTTTTATCTGAAATAGGACAATATCGACAAGAAAACAAAGACACACTGATAAAATTAAATAGTCAAATCTTTGCCGAAAGATTTTCTAAACATTAATTTGTAGTTGTAGCTATGCCAGAAATGTTCAAGTACTTGAATATTAATATTCCATCTTAAAAACAGCAAGACAAATCTGCTTAAGTTCTTCATGCATCTTTTTAATTTTGTATTTCACTTACTCAGTGTTCCTTCTAGAAACGTCCTGGTAAAATGTAGGTACATGAATTGAGGATATTTTTAATTGAAAATGTGTCTTTTTTGCTCCAGTAAATGTCATACTTCTCTAATTTGTGATGACTATTATTAATGGTTCTAACAAAATGTAATTAAGAATTTAGCTCAAGGTCTCAGACAAGATGGATGGTGTCCAAATTAAGGAATACGCCTGACACAAATTGATAACAGAATTTGACATGGGTCCTCCAATATTCTAAAAATTAAATCTTATAATACCAAATATTTTAAATTTTAGAATCTTTATGACTGACCTTTCAGTTCAGTAGTAGCTATTACTGACTACTAATACTGAGCTGTGTGTGTATAGATCGTGGGACAAACCCTACTGAGAAAAAATATTTGTGTGGTGAACACAGATGTTTGTTCTCTGTCTGTTTGTTATAACAGTAATCTAAGTATGTATTTACAGATAAAAAAACTATTTTATATCAGCTATCGGTTCTCCCACAGCACAAGCTCTGCTTAATCTGGAGCTAGACAGTGGCGTGTGGATTGTCCAAAATATTTATTTATTTAATCTACATAGCATTCCCCACACCTTTTAATTTAAAACAAAAGAAAAGTCTTGTACTTTTTCACTGTCATGTGATTTAATCCCAAGAATGCCACTCTCAACGCAATTTGGCTTAACAATGCCGGCATTCATTTGTTTCCCTGTCTCACCTCCGACCGATGGCTTCACAGTTTCTCATAACACCGCTATAGCTTGAAAGCACGCCGTTGATTACTTACGTCATAATCCTGCTGTAATTGAAATATTTTTCTACCTGTACCAGTGCATTTACAACATTTCCTTACCAAATGTTGTTTTCGTTTCGCCTATTTGTCTCTGTCTATTATATGGAGAAAAGATGAACAACAACTGTAACTACGTAACGTTTTTTTGCCGTCTCATATTTGCTCCATACAATAGAGAGAGCCAAATAGGCGAAACGAAAACAACATTTGGTAACAAAATGTGGTAGCAAAACTCTGACTTCGGGTACTGACGGGTGTTTTAGCAGTTGATATTGTTCCAAGTTTTTGGGCAAACATCGCTATCAGTTTAAATAAGTTCACTGCTCGACATAAATCACTCCCATGTATGATGGGCTCGTAGTCACCACGATTGGCTTCGTATTGTAATGCATAATGTAGGTAAACTACGAGATTTTTACTAAAAACATTTGCAAATGCGTAGTTCAGGTAAGTATGATGTAAGAAAACCACGGTGGCTTCCTTACCACAAGATTCTCATAACGAAGCCACCGTCATCCCTTCAATTTTTCTCTGTCTACTCGCCTCTTGACTTTAGGGCGTACCAGAGAGGTTTACATCAAAAATTGCTCCGTAGGGGAGTCTTGATTAATAAAGAAAATAAAAATTCGCGAGCACTCTGGGATATACCCATGATGGAAGGCACGTATTGTGCGGTGAAATGTGATTTCATCACTTATTCAGTGTGAACATGTAAATTGATTCTGTGGCTTACGGAATATTTCATTGAGTTGAGTCCTCGAATGAAAATGGAATGGAAATTGTGGAATGATGTGTGATTTGAGCACAATAATAATTTTGAGCGTTTGGTCGTATTCTGGTTTTGAAAATCGAACAACGATCAAAATATCATTTGATTATTTTTATTTTATGAGAAATCCCTTCTAAAAGTTTAAAAATAGTAACTTTTATTACACTGCTCAAAGAAACTTATCGAAGTCTTTTCTAAATGAACACTTAACTGCTTTTTGAACTCCTGTCAAGTGCTAGATATAAAGGCACGAAGTGGTGCAATTAAATATCTCCACCACACGTCAGAGTTCAATTTGACAAGAGGTATCCGACACCTGGTGAGAAATGCAATCAAGTTTAATTATTGAGGGTATTAATAACAAGGGTGCACTGAGGGTGAGCGAAGCCTGGTTGCCATGGCAACGCCCTTCCGACGCAGCCTGCGCCTCACGCACAATACGTGCTCAGTTATTTATGAGGAAAGCTGATTACAAATGTAATTATTTGAGGCTTTGAACACTAGCGGTTCGAGAATAATGACAGTAATCGCGTTAACTAGTTTAGACCTGGAAGGAGTCTTAACAAAGGAACTGTCGCTTTAATAAGTACAGACAAAGGGCAAATACTTCACAAGATAGGTAAAACTCGAATACCTACATTAAAATAATTATGTAGCAGTTTCACCATTTGTTTTATGTGCTAGTTTTTAAACAACTTAGCTGATGGAACAAGCATATGGCCCACCTGATGTTAAATGGTGACCAACGCCTATAACAAAGCATTGCATTGTAGGTCACCCGCGTCTGGTGCCCTACGACGCTCTGCACTTTGTTTTTTCTTGTTGAATCAGATACATAATTTCAAAAAGATTTACAATCGGTCAATCTCAAAGATACTGAATATTCTTTGTGGATGAAGCTGTAGAACAACGAGCGTTACAAGAGGTCCGAGTTCGATTCCCGATGCAACAAAACTATCTGTTAATAGTTTTATTTTGGATCTGAGTTGGTCTTCTTCTTCTTATTGAGTCACTGGTTTTTTTCGAACCAAGTATGGCGTAAGGATATTAAGTGCGCCTCAAAGAGGCTTGTGAGAGTGTTGCGGTGCCAGTTCTGTTTTCGACGCTTCTCATACTTGATCATGATAACTCTAGTTCTTATAGTTTTACCTGCTAAAGGAATAACTGCTCGATAATAGACCTGGAAAGTCTATTTTGTCCCACAACTCTTCATTCTATTGTATTTCGGCAGGAATATTGGGAATGTCATTTAGGTTAAAGTAATTTGGACGTCCGAAGGACTCCAATCAAAATTAACCGGTACAAAAGTGGTAGGCACCATCCAAGTTGAAAATAAAAACAGCTGGATTTTTTCACGCTACTTTACGATACTAGTTAGGTACATTTATTGCGACCGATGCCGATATACAAAGAATTAATTGCCCTACTCAGGGGTGTATCCGACCAATTAAATACTTTAGTGGCCAATAAACTTGCGAATTGCTTGTTAAAAGTTGAGTTATGGTCCTCTCACTTCGCAGTACAGGATTATTTTTAGATATCAAAGTCCGTAAGCCAATAAGCCTATTAAAGGAAAACTATGTAGCACTAAACTTGCACTAAAAAAGGTAAAAATAGACAAATACAGATAAAAAATGTACTTTAATAATAATGCTGGCCTGTTTTAAGAGTTTAAACATTCGATACATTATTCATAGGAATCTTTTTTCAGTACGTCACTAGCTCTGAAAAATATCAATTAATTACCTACTTAATAAATACTGCGATAAAATTGTAAAAGTTTATCAAACATTTCAAAATATGTACAAAACGTAAAATTGGGTAAGAAATTATACTATATCACAGTCACTAGATAGAGATGAAAAACTAATCGCCTGCGTTACCTAAGCAGTCTATTAGATACACGTACACAAAAACTACCAATCAATCTCCATAGGCCGTCAATCACACCGACACGTAACATAAAGTACCTGCTAATGATATCGATGCAAAAAATAATGAGAAAATCAATTACCCACGTATTCTGTGGGAACAAAAAGCTGACTAGTTATTAGAAGTGCCTAGTTAGCTACATAATCATACACATCTCATACTAGAACTTTCTATGAAGAAAGTTTATCTTGAAGCTTCCTTATACATCAAAATATTGTTGCATCTTAAATAATATTAAAAATACTTTAGGATTGCTTAATCGACCAATTAAATATAAAACATTTGTTTAACATAAATTCTTACGTGAAAACTTTGAGATAAACAACTGTTCAAATTATTTCATTCGTCGATTAGTAATCCGTGCAGCCGAACATAAGTAACTGTATTATTTAACTTATTCATAAGTTTTGTTGGTAAATTCCTAATAGCTACAATAACACTTTCGTTGGCATTCAAGTGTCAATAACAAGAATATTTTAAAAGTTTTATAAATCGACAATTACTACAAATAAGGCCCTTAGTATGCATTCTTACTGTTTGTTCCTGTTATTTCTCGCTAACGCGAAGTGAGCCACATACACAAACAAGCACTCCAATAAAATAGCCCGAAGGCATTTTCAATTAAAATCAACTTGTATTCAACCACGCATAGCTGAAATATCCGTAGGCGCTCGAATATTTTAGTACGTGACGGTGTGATGGCATCCATTTAACGTTCAGAATATGCAAAGACTTTATACAAATATACATTTTACTATCTTAGTATTGCTTGCATTACCTACGTACTAGTGATATTACTTAGAACTAAAACTAACTTCGATACGTATGACCTGAACAACCTGAAGCCCCTGAGTGATTGGCGAATGCTTGCATATTTCGATATGGTGATTCTCTGTGGAATAAAAAGCGTTTATAAAGAACCTTTCAAAAATATTGATTTCTAATACTGATGTATAAATAGTTTACCTTTCATATGGTGGCGGGGGAAGGATGTCACACAAATTCATTCTACAATTACTTTGGTCGCTTCTCCCCGCACTAGAGTACCCCACTTCTTGTCCCTGTTGCCTGAAACTGTTTTCCCTCGCTAGCCAATGCCATTGAGGGTAATCATACTCCACCTCAGCCATCGCCCATTCTTTGTTACCCTCGTGATGGCTCGACGATCGAGATTGATTGGTCTTACAAGATGGGCATTCTTCTATTGACATGTTCTCTTCGTCGTTGCCACATTTGGTCATATCGCTGTATTCTTTAGTCAGTGTGGAGCTACTGCTTCTGCAGCATGTTGAGCATTCTTCGTTAGAGTATTGGTTGCTATCGTATGATCTAACCATACTATTGTCGTAAGACCCTGGACTGACCGCACATTTTACACATGAATCTTCAGCGTCTGTATGATCTTGAAAGTCAGGTTTAGTGAATGGCATATCTAAATGGTACTGTTGGTCTATGTTACTCCTCACTTGGTAGTTTAGCTCTGTGTATATGGCACTAGACGCGTAAGGTTCGGGAGGGTTCCTTCTATGCGTTTCTTCAGGGATTGGATTCATTGCACTGCTGTGTTGCGGTAAAGTATACTCTGCTTCCATAGCCATTGTTGCCATAGAACTACCCCCTGATGAGATAACATTAAAATGTAGGCATTTGACAGGTTCATATCATTTTTTTTGTATTTTACTTGTGATAAGTTCTTACCTCTAAGCAGACTTTGGTGACAGTTTAGTATTTCTATTCTAGGTTCAGTTGAACCTTCAAACATTGGTCTTTCTCTCAACCAGACGGCTTCTTTCCCAAGCAAACATTGCTGTGCATTAGCAATGGCGGTGGCTAAAAATATGTATGGCTCGATATATTTTAAAACGTATGCTTATACTATCAATATATCACTAATTATCATTCGTCTATTTGCACTTCAGTAAAGTAACTTACCAGTATTATTTTGATTTTTCCTCTGCTTGGAATTCCGTCTGGTAATGAAAGCAATAACAACGCCACCGATCACTACGAGCGCTAACAAAGTAAGGCAGAGCGCTAAGAGCCAGGTTTCCTGGAACATCGACTTAATTGCTTTGTCTGTTGCTGGTTCCGTTCTGAAACAAATATTTGGTTTCAGACGTTTCCAAGAGAGAAATAACGTATCTAATGAAAGCTTTCGTTGTACAGAGCATCTGTATCGCTTACTATAACAATGTGACGGTTGCTGAAAAAATAAATCCACTAAGGGTAATATTTTTTATTGATTAGTTTTGTCCAGAAGCTTTTTGTCCATCACTCGAGTAGTTATGGAGATACTTACTGCACATAATGTCTCTGGGAGTGCGTGGGCAGCATGTGTATGAGGGCAGGAGCAGAGAAAGGTCCATGTCCACGGCGCGTGACGGCAGCAGCACGGGCACTGTACCTCCCCCCGGTGCGTAAGGAACTGGCTGCAGCCGCGCGGGTTTGAGCTCCCAATGACATCTGACCTACCACGCGACCACCGCTCGTCCCACCAACTCTCACTTCAATCTTTAAATAGAAAAATGACCGTTAAATTCAATCCCGCAACAAAAAGTGAAAGAGCAAAAAGAACTCACCAGATAGCCTGAAATTTCCCCATTCCACGTATGCACTGGGGGTGGATCCCAACGAATCCAAGCGGACGTCACATTTATCACTCCCGCGGTAACACTTTGCGGCGGATCTGATGGAACTAAAATATACACATATAGCTTAGCAACTCGTACTTTCGCAGTGGAATGCATTAGGATAATGGATACTTGAGTGCTTTGCTTACCGTCTTCTTCAGTAAATCCTGTCTTTAAATTTGATGGTTTACCAAGCAGCAGTTTGTAAAAAGGCATAAGAAATACATCGTATTGTGCATAAGGCAATAATCCAGTTAGGACGTGACTGGAAGAGCCACTGTTATGGACTGTAGTCACTGTAAAATTTTCGTATTTTCTAAAATCTTTTATGCTGAATGATACATTGGAATGTTGAATGCTATTAATATCTAAAGCTGGTCGATTGATAGAAGTGCCATTAAACCATATTTTAACGCCTTCTAAATATTCGTTGTAATCCGTCAATACCTGGAAAAAAAGACTTGTTGTATAACCTGAGGAGTCAAATTCAATGCATGACAATACAATGAAATAAACCAGTTAAACGAATATGCTTACATCCCAAACGATTTTTAGCGTAGTAGCCGATATTCCTTCTACTCTTCGCAAAACCAAAACATCTTGTTGCAAATATCGCCTCGCTTGAACGAGCTCATACTGTGTCATCGGAGGATGATTTTGGGGCTTACCCAATTCAGGGTATGATGTTGAAGACTCTGAATCAAAATTAAAGGCGTTAGCCTCTCTTCTCAAAACCTGCAAACATTTATTCAATTATAACAGAGCCTTAGGTGCAGTTATTTAGAAAGTAGGTTCGAGGATATTTACTTGCAATGTAGCTGTATGTGACGCGCTGCCCGCTGCACTTATAGCAACGCAGGTCAGTCGGCCAGCGTGTTTGGTCATCACTCGGTCTAAGTATAGAGAGCTGGTGCCATGGCTAGTTGTTGGGAAAACTAGTTCCTAAAACAAAACATAGTGTCACAAGGTTTGTCAAGTTATTGATACAGAACAGATGTCTAGCAGACTACATACCTGAGAGCCCTCCATAGTCCAAAATACGATTGGTCTTGGTGACCCTTGTGCTTCGCACGGAAACGAAACTGCTTCACCTTCCCAAGCCGTTTGGTCAGAAGGCACTCTTGTAAAATGAGGTAGAGCTGAAAAAAAGATGGTTTGAGGCAAAAACTAAACTAAGAAAATGTTGAATATTAAGAGTAAAAAGTAAATGAGCAATAATTTGAATAATAAGATCTTACAATGAACAGTTAGCGTGGCACTCGCTGCGCTATTTCCAGCTTGACTCTCAGCTCGACACGTGTAAGTTCCTGCATCTGAATCCACAACTCTGTCTATCCTCAGAGATCCTCTACGAACAATGGCATATGGTGACAGAGAGCCATTATCTCGATGCCAAGATACTGACACAATTGATTCTGGAGATGCCTATGGAAAATAACTGACATCTGAATATTTAGCAGGATGGACATGAATAAGTTGATACTCGACTATAGTTTAAATGGAATAAATAACACATAATGCGGTGTTTGCGTGAAAACAAGCTTTAATGAAAACGAGTTTTGATTTGGATCACCGATAAAACTAACACTCATTCATTAACAGTCGTTTCAAATCAAGATTTCGTTTGTATTGAGAATTAACTTTGCTGTGTTGAAATGCTGTTATCAGCGGTTGAAAAATTGGCTGAAATGGATATTAAATGTTGGTGTACTTACTTGGCAGTGAAACTCAATGTTTTGTCCTAGTAATGCGGTTATGTTGTTAGGTTTCACTAGAAAATGTGGTCTGCGTAACACGAGTATAGTAGCAGGACGTGACTGCCTCTCTCCAGCCACGTTTGAAGCTACGCATCTATACACACCGCTATCTGACGGAAGACTTTCTTGGATCTTTAGGATACCACCGTCTACGATCGATATTCTGAAATAATAGTTCAATTTCAGGTACAAAGCTTTGGTTTTCTAGAAACGAATGTTTGAGTGTGCGATTTATAAATTATATGTGTGTAAGTTATATCGAAGTAAGCAACATTAAAACTGTAGCAACCTATGGACAGTCATTGTGCTTTCAATCGCGTCCATTTAGCTGTAGATTAACTTTTATGATATTACCGTCCGTTCCCTTGGTCCACATCTAAAGTTTGTCCATCTTTGGTCCAATGCACCGACGGTTCGGGCACTCCTTTCGGACCCGAACATTCTAATTCAGCCGGTTCACCTGAAGCCACCTTCACATCTTTCGGTTCGGTTCTGAATTCATCTCGTAGAACTATTATAAAAGAAAAATACCTCCTGCAGTTTTTGCTACTATCACATTAAACATATAAGCTACATCTCATATGAATTATAATTATTCTGAACCTATTTGTGCTGACTGACTGTGAGGCTGACTATTCCTCTTCCTCACTCAGCCCCTCTAGTTTTCTATTCTTCATGCAATGTAGGCTTTGTTACTAAGGGCTAGTTTTGAAAATGAGAGGTTTCTGTTTGCACATGCACAGCCAAGATCAGCGTCGGTTGATCATGAACAAACGGATTGAAAAATCCATTGTATTTTCCGATCAAAGATTTCACGTAGGCTAGACAGGCATTTGGGAGTGTGCCAAACATAAACCTCTACGCTCGTGTTGAACCAGGATTGCCACGTTTATTAGGTTTTGTGGCCAATTCATTTTATCAACATTGTCAGTGAAACTCTAGAATACTAAAGTTTTATGATATTTTGAGAGATTATCTCTCTTATTACCTTCTTCTTCTTCTTATTCTTTTTACCTACGATAAATATGTAATGATAATCCCACCAGCTTACGACCAAGTGGGATGCTAAGCCACGATGTCTCTTTTGTATGGGATGGGAATGCATATATCGATGCGTTGTCCATCCAGCAGTAGTTAATGTGCTCATAAAAGTGTTATGCCCTTACTTATTATCAATTACATGTAAATTGCTTTATCGAATTAATGCAAAGTACTAGACATTCCTTTAAAAGTCGAGGTATTACAGGTGTATAGTACTCTTAACTAACCTTCTTCCTGGACGACCCTAATACCCTACCCTAAGTTGTCACTTACCAGCAATAGTAAGTGTTGCATTTCTGCTGACCGCCTCGCCAACGATGTTCCTTGCCACGCACCAGTAAACACCCTCGTCTGTCTCTTTCTTACCGCGCACAACCCTACGGGGAAATTACACGAGCAATTACATTGCAAATTGCATTTGGAATTTGCCTAAATGTTACAAAGTGGGGACTTGTGATTTTAAAATAAGTGGGTATTGCATAGCATACCAATATATGCAGAAATTAATACATAAGTACCTACATTTAAAGATCTACAGTTTTTTTAATTATATTAAAAGGCATTAAACAAAAGTGGGCTAAACCCAACATAAACTTAATTTGTGAAGGGTTGAAAGAATGCCAATGCAGTTGTTACACCTCAAACCAGTAGGCCTACCACAAGCTCTGTCTGGTTCTGTCTCTGGCTCTGGTTTTGAAATGGTGTGAGTGCTCACCAGTGTATTATACCGTTTAGACGTAGGATCTTTTTAGACAACACTCACACAGACTCAAAACCAGAGCTGTCTCTGGCTTTGGCCAGACAGAGCTTATGGTAGACCTACAGAAAACAATGAAAGACACAATGCTAACATAATAAAACGATTAAAACGACCATGAATGGAAATAACGAGGTGGTTTGGTTTGTTTTGTTCATTCCTAAAGGACTATATTGAAAATGTTGCGGTCTCCCGCATTGACTGCGTCACATTGTTGTAAACATACAGTTTATTGTCTAACATCTTTAGCAGGAAGCATGACTCACCTTAGAAACAGCAATCCATCTTCGAGCAACACTCGATGCGGGTGGTCATTAGGCAAGAGCGGAGATCCATCTTTATACCATAGAATTGCTGGTTTGGGCTTGCCCTCTGATACGCATCTCAAAGTAGCAGGTTCACTCCTCCCAACTATTGTGTCTGCTGGGTGTTCTTTAATTCGTGGTGCGCGGCTTTGAGCTATAGAAAAAAAACTCGTATCATTAAAATGTTTAATAATTTCAAAGGTGACAGTAATGATTAATGAATGCACTAATTAGATGAGACCACAACCAAAAATATCTCGCAAAAACAAATTGACAAGGTAAAAAAGTAAAGCATAAAAGATTGCTTATCGAACATGACTGTCTCTGCCAATTTAAATTTCTCGCAAAATCACGGCGACAAAAACCAACCGTATTTTTTTATCGTGCTCAATTTTTACGCTTACCTTTTGTGGAAGACAGTGTCAGCAAGATATGCAAAAGCACTATAATCATGAACTGGTTCCATGTGCACGTTTTAATTGGACCTGCAATCATACTTGAGACTGCTGATTATCACTACTTAACACATTACACCACATACTCCCAGTGTCTTCCACCACGAGTTAAAAAAATCTATTTTGGGACCACATTTTTTGCGTTTTTGCCGACGATAATAATCTAGGTAAATAATGAGTTTTGTTCGTAATTTCCGCGCATCGCGATGTGTTCAGACCGCAGAGCGACACAACCTCCTCGTGCAAAGCTGCCAGGGTTACTGTCCCCCTCTACGATGATGACATTTCGCGCCGACTCAGTAGGCCTTTTGCTTTTGCGGATCAAGCCTGCTTCTTGATGATTTGGGATTAGATATCAACCAGTGATTATCCATATATAGAAATTCATTATCATCAGATCATTGTTTTCTACTGTAGGTTGAACGTCCCTCACTAAAAGTCTCATCAGTCCGATCATAGGACTAAATCATCGGACTACTGATACTAGGCCCATACGCCTTCCCCATGGAAACTGATGAACAATTTGTGTTGTGCATGTTAACAATCATTTTTGCGAATAACCTTGATTTCGTGATTTAGAAAAGAGTCTCGTCTCCCTCGTATTGCACTTTTTTAAAGATATATTGAATTATTTTATTTATTTATTTTATTTTAGATCAAAATCCACAGCTCTTAAAATACAATGTAAAAACTTAAATTTCTAACATACAACCAATAACGGATTTACATTTTTAGTAAATTTTTAGTAAATTAGTCTGGATTCTACTCGGTCTTTTGGGATACCTATTATAAAATATTTGAGAACTAAAATATATAAAACGAAAGTTTTAGCTAACTGGAAATGCTCGCTGGCAAAAGCGAACAGTTTTCTAAATTAGTTCAAAACAAAGTTCATAACGAACAAGCTCCAATCGGAAAATTAAATAAAACACTGGCAATAACGGGACCGCCAAATTAAGTTTACCTCGGCGTCAATTCTGCACACGTGTTTGCGTGTTAGTGGCAGGGACGTCAATGGGATATCCGGCTTTTTTTCTTTTTAACCCGACTTTACAAACGTGTAATTTATTAGATTGTCCTAATTTGTATAGAATTTTCTGTTTTTTTTATTTAATCAATAACGGCTAGCTGTTTTTATAACACTCTATGAATGGATAGTTTTGTATTCGCAGTACATTTCCTTGAGTCAAAATATTTACAGAAAATCAAACTGTGTTGGGAATTAATTCAACAGATTGGTCGGCGCAGAGACTGTTAAATATATTTTAAGTTCTCATCAATTTAGTTTTCCAGCTTTTCGTATTTCTCCGTGGTTTTTAGAATTTAAATTTTCCGGCTACTGTGTTTCTCTGGCAACCCTCTTCATCTGAAAGTGTCAATTGGCACTGGCACATGCAGCTCACGTATTTAGTAACTCAACTCCAAGCTCCACAGAAATATCCTGATTGGGACCCCCAGATAATCTTATCGTGAGGTGTCAAATTTATGCAACCATCGGTGGAAAGTAGCATCGCTACGCAATCGAGTTGCGAAACAAAAGGTAAAATAAAAAGAGACATGCAATAGCTGATGTATCTGTTTTATTGCTTGTACTCGATATGCATCCGAATAGTCTTACTAGTAGGACTATTCGGATATCTGGTACCTAGGTAAGTACTGTTGATTCTTGGATTCTTCTAGACTGGCCTCTCAGCTTAGTTGGCAGTAGCTCGACCTTCTGCGCCGCGCCGTAGATCGTGTGTTCGATCTCCACTAAGAACAAATATTTGTCTGGTGAACACATGTTTGTTTTCTGTTGGGTGTTGTATTGTATTCTATGTATTTAAAAAAATAATTATTTAAGTATTATATCAGCTACCTAGTTAGTTTGGAGCTAGATAGTGTTGTGTGGATTGTTTGCATTTTTATTACTATGATTTTTTTGACAAATTTCATTCAGGAAGAATTATGTTTTCTGATTTGAACATACTAAGCGTTTTTGAGACTGATTAGGACAGACAGTATCTAACACAACGAACTTGTGTTAGACACTGTCCTATTTTAATTTGTATTTAAATTCCAGGAAATCCCCGAAGCCAAGCCTGGCTCAGTAATCAACCTATCAGACCGAACAAAGGCGTCCTTCATTAACTCCTCTGCTAAAATATTCATTAAGTATCTTTAGTTGATTGTTTTGGGACGACCGCTTCATTCAATATTGAGATCGGACACTGCTAATACGTTGTACGTGCAATGCTAATGCGGTGTAAGTGTAGTCTTATACCTCAATAATGTCGTATTAGTTAGATCAAGGTTTACCTCAAGATGACGGAGTCTTTCGCAAATTTTCTAGTCACCGGTATGATTTGTGTATACTGCCAATTTATCGTAGATTATTACGTATAATTACGCAAATACAAATAAAACATCAGTATGGCAGCTTCACTGGTATTCAACGGACAATCTATGTAAAGCAGAAGAGTTGTTGACAACCAAAACCAACCACTGAATACTCTCCGTATTAAGTTCATAGAAGTCTTTGACTGTGGTAGAATTTTGTTCTGACTACAATTTCAAGGAGTTTTCAATCCCGACGACTTGAGTATCTAAAGAGTGGAAAAGATAATAAACAAACGAATCTTATACTTAAATCATCAGTGCTAATAAAATTATTATTAAGATGGAACCAAACCACTCAGGGAAATCTACAAACAGCACATTTATCATGCAAAGATGTATACCCGATGCACTTCCAAGTCCTAATGCTGGTCACGTACTGCGGACTCGGGTCGTGTCAGGTGAGGCGGACAACGATACAGATCACTCGCACGTGGCAGAGATAAAGCCAATGATGTAGACGAAATAAGATAAAGATAAATCAATCTTGAAGATAATCGAATTGGTAGATCCTTGATTGACAAAAGATAAATGTTAAAACTGTGAACGGGTTAAAACTAGCCCAGCAAAAGAGATAGATGTGAAAACAATAAGATGAAAATATACAGATAAAAAGCTCATGATGGTCAAAGTTTCACGTGTTTTGTCACTGCCCTTGCTCAAATTAAATTTAAACCAACATCGGTAAAAAAAACTCACTGAATAAACGATCGAACGAGTGAAATAAATTCTTGTCTGTGGTATCGGGCGCCTTAGGGGCCCCTAATTCAATCAATTGGCCTACCATAAATAACGAAGGACAGTTCGCGATACCAGACCCAGAGCCGGTTCAAAGAACGACACTGTAGTTCAATACTTGTTGAAGTAAACCATGATATTGTTGAAAAATTATGGATGAAACAAAACCTCCTCTCATACAAAACCCAAAAAAAGTTGCTGACGACCTAATTGCTAAAGAGCATGTTATATTAAAGCTTAAGATGACATCATTTTATCTTCATAATTATGATTTTGATGAAAATTTACATTCAATAATAATTCTCTCGAATTTAATAAAGAAAACTCGATGTAAGTTAAAAG
Source organism: Thera obeliscata (assembly GCA_947578465.1). Lineage (NCBI taxonomy): Eukaryota > Metazoa > Arthropoda > Insecta > Lepidoptera > Geometridae > Thera > Thera obeliscata. The sequence continues at coordinate 8,459,935 of OX387928.1, read as the reverse complement.
TATCTACTTCTAATAAAATGGTAATTACAACGTTTTCTTGCATGAGGGACCCAGACAGACTCTATCTCGTAATTGAGAAGCACCACAACACCGCTCTAAGCGACAAATCAATTAGAGCTAAAGATAAAAAGGATGCATTTATAATTTAAGAAATAAAGTCGGATACGGGATGCCATAATGTTTGTTGCGATAAAGATGCGGATTAACGAGGAGTCATGTATGTTAAGGGTTATTTTATCTTCTTAAAACCCTTCAGGCTGTAAATAGAAGGAGAACTGATTTATAAACTGAGTGCTAAATTCTTGTAATAAAAATCAAAGAAACCAAGCCAGAATAGTAATGGTTGGTATTCATTATTGAACTTGAAGCGTTCGAATTTTAAATAGAGACGTTCAAAATAGAAACAAAAGACAGTGTTCATCAGATGTAGGTGGTCTTTGAGCTGAAATTACAAAAACAGCGACACATGGCAACATAAACAAACAGGATATAAGACACCGGTGCTAAGCGGGCTTACGGACATAATCCCTGTTTTTGTAAGGGAGCCTGCCAACAAATGGGAGTGACAGCGTCTGCAGTAGAAAATTAATCGTGAAAAATCTCTTGAGCGGGGATGAAGCACCCGCTAAATCGCGCCACGTGCGCTGTCTATTACCAGTTGACATTATTGGGCTAAAGCCAATGGGTGCATTTACATTAGCCAACACTACAATATTGTACCTATTTAAGTTACTCATCTAGTCAGGCACATCAGAACAACGAAGTCCTCAAATAATAAACAATAATATATGTCCATCCATTCACAGTTGCCGTAGCTGAAAACGGCTAGGATATCATCATCATCATCGCTCACAAGTCAACAGTGTGATGAGAAAGAGAATCCAAAAATAATTTCCAACAAATCCAAAAATCTAATCATTATTTTAGATACATTTCGCCATAGTATTTATGGTTTTAGGGCTTTGAACTGCTTGGCATATTAATGTTGGTTACATACCATCTTCTGACACAGAAAAAATCTGACTAGTATCGTACCGGGTTATATTATATACGATAGTGAATGTCGTATCGTCTACTGTTAACAAATTATTGAAGAGAGATCAGTAAATACAACACCGAACTGCTATAATTTATAGTGCAAATGACGGCGCATACTTAGCGCTTAGTCAACTTCTGGGAAACTTACTTGCTGCTTATTTTGTCTTGCGTTGAATCGATTTGAACCGCCTGCCGACAGAACAGTGCTTTGTAGTATTTTGTTTGACAGTTACACAATTTACTGATAACTTGTCCACAATATTTATTTATTCATAATTTATAATCTCCCATGGTATCTACACAAGACATCAGATCTCTTGGCAGGTACCATTACTTTGAATAGTAACATTTCGAAGGAATATTATTTTGCTCATTCAAAATAATATTCCGTTACGTAAACAAAAGTTATAAATATTAATGTAAGAAAACTTATCGGTCGCGATAAACGTTTCTCATGATTTGTTAGCGTTGTTTGTAATAACGAGTTATCGCGACGTACACAATGGGTAACAAATTAGAAGAGGTCTACCGCAGGCCTTATCTTGCCTGCGATGCGTCACTTCTATAAATGTGCCCCCCTCGCCTTAAAGGCTTAATTCCATTGGGTTGCTCAAATTCACGTTGGCTTCTCTGATTAAATACAAGCTTTGTGTTTGTTTATTTGTTCTAAGAGAAAAAAAACATTATATAGGTACAACATTATATATAACAATTTAAATCAAATTATTTCAACCCAAAAATTGCCTTAGCGTCATCAAAATTATTTTTCGTGGTTCCATTCAGAGAACGGTTTTGTGTTTTTATTAGAGCTCACTTTACTTGTCTATTGTAGCACAATGTCTTAATACAATTAAACAATATACAAGTCGCGTTCTATTTCTTATCGTAAACAAACTCAGCGAACAAATTGCTGTGCAGATTTCGGAGCGACGCGTGCCTCTTATCTCTGCTTCAGCGCGTCTGCCGTAGTACCTACTGCTTAGGGGCTTAGCTTAGTCTCGTGTGTATCGACTTTACCAATTCTGATTATGCTATTTTTGGTCCTATATTTTTGTTTAATTATTCAGCCATCATCGTCATATTCGTCGACCGACTGGAGAAATACACTGCTCAAAGTGAGCCTAAGAACTAATTTGAGTCTTCTTTAACCACATAATATTTCTTAGGTTGCGTTTGTGAACATATTTTTTTACTCAACAGCATTCACTTTGTGAACCCAACGACGTAATTTTTTTAATAAAGTGAAATATCATGATAATTGTTTATTGATGTCGTGACTTTATTGAAACTAGAATTATACATGCCGGTGATATAAAGATATAATTATTATTTATACAATGGCGAATGGCAATGGCGGCATGTTATTGGATGAGAGCAGCCCAAGATCGTGGTGAATGGCAAGAGCAAAGAGATGCCTATGCCCAGCAGTGGGTTAAGTCAGGCTGCGGATGATAATGATAATAAATACCGACTTAACACGGGTCGGAAAAATCAAAGTCTCCATGGAGCTTATTCAATGCAAAGAAACAATCAAATATTTCGTCGTCATAATATTAATATAGATAGATAAATAATCAAGAAGTCTGGATTCAAGCTTAGACTTAACAATGTAAGTTGTACAAAAAGACGCTATACGTAAAAAATGTTTCATTTCAGAACGTTCAAAGCGATACAGCAAGAATAATAGCCCTGTCGATTTCGTTTGCGATAACAGACTCCCCTGAATACACACTCGGAACATTTGTCGCGTCGCTATCTGCGACAAACACTTTGCGAGAAAAATGTGCTTTTGCTTTTTAAATCTGTCGCGAATCATTTCGCAAAGTCAATTGTGTGATGCGAAATCCTTGGTTTCTCGTTTGATTTTATTACAATTGTTGAGATAAATTTGATTAATACGTGGTTTTTAAAAAAGGCAGCATTGGATACTTTCACTTGAACTTTTTTGAGCGTCTTGGTAGGCATGTCTCACACATAATTATAATCGCCTATAAGAGGCGAAAATCTCGCAAATCTCAAAAGGTGTCTAAATTTCCACTACTAATAACTAGAGAGAGTGCTTAATTCTCCTCAAGTCACCTATGAGTGTATAAGCCTACAAAATAGAATAATTAATTTACAGAAAGGTGAATTACCCCAGGTTAATTACCTCTGATACAGGCGAAGATCTCGCAAATCTCAAAAGTTGCCAAACTCCCACTACTATTATGTGTACTTAATTCTCCTCAAGTTATGAGTATTTAAGTCTAAGAAATACTATACTTATTTCACCTATGTGAACTAAGTCTACGGCGCCAAAAAAAAAGATGAAATATTCTCAAGATGTGCATGTTTTGCTCAAAAAACAAAATGGGACTAAACTAAACGTGTTCTCCGATAACTATGAAGTACTTGTAAACTTTATACGGATTTTCTTAACAAAGACCATGACCATATCTTTCATGGCAACTGGATGTGTCTGGAGCGAATACAATTTTAGTGCTATGTTCCGCAGACAAGCCGTATGCTTTTACGAGATTACTCCAAATAAATGAGCGCATGAGAGTAGAATTGCCAAATATATTTCCGCCATAGAACTCTAACTTATAGAACAGTCTTTTGGTATGGTAACGTGTCACATTTACGCTTACGAGTATTCTTTTTGTCGTCACACGTTCTTTATACTTTTTTGAAAGTACGAACAATTTTTTGTTACAACAACTCACAACTACGCTTCTTCTTCTTGTCGTGAAACTAGTTATTTCGAACCAGTGCGTTATGAGGATTATAAAAGCACTTCTAAAAAGTTTCTGTCGTGTACTAATATGGAAGGTAGGTACGTAGCATTTGTAACATTTTGTTTGTTAGGAGGAGCTTTTTGTACAAGTGCAGAATTATGCATTTGTAAAGATAACCCAAAGAACCGACATCCATTGAAGAATAAAGTTTCTTTATTGACCACCAAAAATATTTATGTTAGTTTTTAAGGTATTTATGTTATGCTATGGGCCTTGTTTTTAAAGATCTATGTATGTTGCCTGAAATAAATGAATAATAACAATAAAAACCGGACGACAAAGCATTAGAATGAGCATCCTCCCACCTCCCACCCATAAACCCGCAAGAATTTTTCAATAGTTATAACTGTTCTATTCAATGTCTTTGCTGTGATTTCTTTCCACCCTTCATGACGACGTCGTTGAAAGAACGACGTTGTTTTATCCGACTGAAGTGCGATAATACTTACGAACTTCAAAGAAACTCATATTAATATAAATGTTCGTCGATCAAGTGGAATCAATCGATAAAGCTTTTGTAACGGTTTCAAATTTCATATTTTTTATATTCTAAGCACCACGATAAGATAATTTTGAACCTTGATTTGAAATTTTGAAAATATTTTAAGAAGAAAATTTAGGTATGTGGTATAAATACCTAAATTTACTTCTTTTCTGCAATTGTATATTTTGTTATGTTTTTTTTACCCTTTTTAAATTTTGTAATATAAATTTTGTATCTTAGAGCATGTGAATGTGGAAAGATAACAATAAATAAAATCAAACTTTAACAACAAACATAGCTAAGAGTACCTACCTACAACTAGACTAGAAGAACTAGACTGCATGGTATACAAACTCGTAATCACTTATATCTACGAGTGTACAAAATGATCAACGTTATCAAGCTGAATCCAAAACTTATTAGAAAATAACTAGGCGCTCGCGTTCACGTCCTTGTTATTTAAAGGGGGGTGGAATTGGGCAAATCTCCCCATCATTTAAATATAAATTTTACCTTTTGGTCCCCAAATTGAATTCTACCTTAAAATTTATTGTATCAATGCCACAATAGATAGGGCCTGCTTTATTAAGCTGACAATTATTTACCCAAAACACATTTAACTTGAACATTTCCATAGTCCATTGTTTACGGATCGGTTCACCTCATTCCAAAAATGGCTTTCACAAAAGAGAGATTGTTTCCAACATTTTGGAAGAGGATTGGAACTAATACGGTAGATACGAGTTGCCACCAGAAGTGGTTGAACAACTCAGGGTAGGCAAAATTTACTACTCATTCAACAATCCAAAAAACGCAAATCTTCCATAAGTTACGGCCGAGTAGGCTAAAATAAAAATAAATAATGCGGACAATCCACACAACACTATCTAGCCCCAAATTAAGCAGAGCCTGTACTATGGGAACCAGATAGCTGATATTATAATACATACTACATACTTAGAATACAATTTAAATACATACAATACAATATAACACCCAGACAGACAACCAACGTCTGCGTTCACCATAAAAATATTTGTTCTCGGTGGGGATCAAACCCACGACCTATGGCTCTGAAAGCAGAGCTACTACCAACTGAGCTGAGAGGCCAGTCTGATATATCCAATCTGATATGTATATTATTATCAACTAGCTCGTAGAACTCGTAGAATTTTTGAATTGTTCCTTACTGATACCATTCAAAATTTAGTTTACAGAAGCACAATCTTCTCACTATAAAAGTGTTCACCTACTTACACAATAGTTGCTCGGCTACTTCTGATGACAGCTTGTACCAGCCCTACCGATGGAAGTACCCCATTCAACCCTCCCATAAAGCAGAAATGCCTTCGGTGGGCCATTACCTACGGTCTATTGTCTGCATCGGCCCGTCCAACCCTTGCACAGCTAGGGATGCTATAAACACAAAAAAGTGTATAGAGTCGGAAAATGTGCTAAACAATTTAAACAAGGGAAATGTATTTATTTATTACTAGTGGCCGCTTGCGGCTTCACTCGCCCCGTTCCTGTTACTTAACCGGGATAAAAAGTATTCTTTGTGCTATTTCAGACTATAATCTATCTTTGTGCCAAATTTCATTCAGATCCGTTCAGACGTTCTGGCATTATTGAGTCAAACATCCATCCATCCATACAAACTTTCGCATTTATAAATTGTTGGGATTTATTCTTTTTCATGATGTATATTATGCATATTTTTTTGTTTTATAGAACATGCTGCTGGGTCCAACAATTTGTCGGTCATGTCAATTTTTGTCCGGATAGATCTTTCACAGCCCTTGAAGGCTTAGCTGCAGGAAACTTTTATACAACCTGATTTGTGATATTAAATTCTTTTGTGAAACATTTTGAGTTGGAATATTGTTAGGATGGAATGAAAATAGTTTGTTCTGTTTTGCTGCAAGGACTAACGTCACAGGTAAAAATCCCTACTTATTATTTAATAAAGTAAATTTTTTATTCATTTCAATAGAAATTTTCTCGCTGAAGAATTTTGTATTGTTGTTTTACATAAAAAAAAAAAACATTTAAGGCATAGTTACATTTTTGAAACTAGCATAGGTTTTACAGGGTTTTATAGGGTAACATTTTTTTTACAAACAACGCGATATTTACCATATCGGGAGTCAAAACAATATTAAACCATGGTTATTATCCCGTTGTTCATAAAAATAACATTAAATTATCGTTAAGTTAGGCTGGCCTCTGGCCTCTCAGCTCAGTTGGTAGTAGCTCTGCATCCCCACCGAGCACAAATATTTGTGTGGTGAACACAGATGGTGGTTTGTTCTCAGTCTGGGTTGTTATATTGTATTCAAAGTAGGTGTGTATTTACAAAAAAAATTATAATATCCACTTATCTGGTTCCCATAGTACAAGCTCTGCTTAGTTTGGGGCTAGGAAGTGTTGTGTGGATTTTATTTATTAATCATTCTCACAGAAGAATTTTGTACTGTTTTTTTACTTAAAAAAACATATTAGACGTACTTAATATACATACTATATGTAAATTGTTATATATCATTTTCATCTGTTATAAAGACTCACTCAACTTTACCCTTCTCGTCTTCAATCAAACAATAAACTACATCCGACAAGGTGACTGAATCACAACTAAAGGCCGATGCACTGATACGCTACTTGTTCCAATCAACTTAGTTTTATTCTCAATGCCCTAAGTATCAAACTTTTAACCAGTTTTCGTGTATTCGAATTACTATTCCGTCATCACCTTTTAAAAATACTAATCCAAATGTTTTTTTAACCGACTTCCAATCAAAAAGGAGGAGGTTCTCAATTCGGTTGTTTTTTTTTTTTTTTTTTTTTTTTTTATGTTTATTACCGCATAACTTCGTCATTTGTGAGCCGATTTGAAAAATTATTTTTTTATCTGAAAGGTACTGCTTCCAGATTGGTTCCGTTTTAATTTTATTAAAATCGGTGTTGCCATTTTTTTTTAAATAATTTTTTTAATGTTTGTAACTGCATGCCTCCGTCATTTATGAACCGATTTAGAAAATTATTTTTTTATTTGGAAGGTTATTTTTATGTCCAGATTGTCCCAAACGAATTTCATTAAAATCGGTTTAGCCGTTTGGCAATGAAGTCGGTTTCTCAAGTTTTTTAAACTTATAATTATTATTCAACGATATCACAATAATCAATTTGAAACTACATAAAGCTGGGTGAGTGGAGCCATTTCCACGCGGCCAAGCCTAGAAAAACAGGCAACAAACTACGGCTTGGTTCCTAATGTTCCTATATACCGTGTTTTTGTATGATCCTTTTGCAAAACACTATTAATAATAATAGGAGTGAAGTTCCAGTGTGATGCCATGCACTCCAACTTAGTGAGGCATAGGCAATAATACATAATCAAAGTTTCAAAGACGTAGTACACGCTATGCTTCAAAGTATTAAAGTATGTACCTACACAGTATATAAAAATAAGATACGAAAATATAAGGCACAGACATAGTAGGTAAGTACAAAAAAGAAGCGTCACCACAGAAGACTGAAGAAGCTAATTTATCTACTTTAGTACACCTCATACTAATATTATTCAGTATGTATGATTCTCTATACAAGTTTAATCTGTTTACTTAGAAATCGAGGCTAAGCAAAGCGTCGATTATCTATTCATGTTTCCTGGAACCAGGTAAATACACTCGCATTACCGATTGTTCGTCGACGTAGGTATACCTTGTATGATTCTGTTTGTAAATTCTGTCTACGTGATCTACTGTATATCTGAATTATACAGAAGGTCTATCTTATATTGATAGGGAATATTGAATCATAGAGAAATGATATTCAAGAGCGCTGGTAAGTGCTGCTATGAACCTTTCAAGAAAGAGTTTTAGTAGTAGTAGAGCTCTTTGTCTATGGCTTGTCCTGGGAAGTACTACGACCATGCCTATTTTTGCCGTGAAGCAGCATCGCTATGTTTCGGTTTGAAGGGTGTGGGTGCCAGTGAAACTACTGGCACGTGAGGCTAATATCTGTATGCCTCAAGTTGATGAACGTAGGGCAGTGCATTGTAGGGCACCTTACGTGCGTGACATACGATACAACTCTTTGTTATAGGTTGGCTGTTGTTAAGCAAAACTTGGAATCTTTTGCTTCTTGTATGAGCTCTATCATCCGATATCCCTCTGTGATTGAAACATGCCTATCAATGAGAGTGTCATATATTCAGACCAAACTTGGACGTCCGATATCGCTCTGTCTGTGAATTATTTGAAAGGTGCATCGACCATCATCTAAAAGTCAATTTGACTAATAAAAAAGGTAGACAAGACGTGCCTATTAAAACAATTATTAATGTACAAGCATCAATAAAAAAAACTAGTCTTAGTCTAAAAACTACTAAAACTGATAGCAAGCATTTTTTATTTTATGCAATTTTCTTCCAGATGATTGAGGACTGGGGCCTCAAAAATTTGCTACATTTTTTAGTATGAGCAATATACACTCTGCTCAATAAAATAGTCTTATAATAAAATACTGCTAACACTAAGTTATCTTATTACTATAACAAAGTATGGATTTGTCTGAAATAAATATTATTTGATTTCATTTCATTTGAATATGAGAGAGTGTTTGTGAAATAGTCTGCGCAGATAGCTCAACTGTTTCTATTTTGTAAATTTTGTAAATACTTGTATTATTTGTAAGTGTACCAAAATGTGCTAGACAACGACATCAATCGATAAAGCTACCGCGACCACATAAAGCATTCTATCCTCTCGCTTGACTCACGGTCTTTTAATATTTCATATCAGGAAGAGGTTCATTCTTAACCCAACCCTATATAAGGGATATCTGCTTATTTCATAAAAATAAAATCTATTGAGGTTTGATCTACCTAACTTAGATTTTGTAATAAGAAACTGATCAAAAAATGGTAGAGCTGTTTTAATGTCGATTTTCTGGCTTCTCGTGCATTTGATGAAAGTATTAAAAAACATTATTTTTTATAGGTATACCTGCTTAATATGTACATATAATGTACATATTATAATGTACATATTTATGTACATTTTGTTTTATTTATTACATTTAAACAGTAGTTGCATTGCTTCAATATTTTATCAATACAAGCACAAAATATCATACTATTACTATTATTACTTATTAGATTATTTATAGGTGAGGTTAGGCATAAACCAAAGAAAAGGGCAAATGTTATCAGCCAATGTGGAGTGGATGTGACAGTGGTGGCAAATTGAAGGCGACAACATGCTTTTAGCTTCAGTCTTTGCTCTCGGTGTGGGGAAAAGGATTATTGTTTGACACGGTTTTGGATGAAGAATAGTATTTTCTCTACGGTGTGGTATAATACTAATTTAAGCCTTGACCACACGCTTAGTTGTTCTGAAATGAAAAATTTGGTGGCGATGGTTTCATTGCCACCGAATTTTTCAATCCGAATTTTCCAAAATTCGGAACTAAAATCTTTCCGTTTTTTTTGCTGTCAAATATGACTGAGATAATTGACAGCGTTTCACGTGATCACCACCGCAGAAAGCTTAGATGTGCGCAAGGTTTAAGACCGTAATTTCTGAGAACAGTAACAACACTGCGATAATTAAATTAAAAACTAGTAGTAAGTTTAAAAACTTTAAATGTTGGTATGAAATTGAATTATAACTTTCAGGAATTGTTTTTTATTTGGATAATGAATCACGGAGTTTTTGATTTATATTTTTAATATCGGTTTATGTATAAGCTATAAAATACATTCCGTACTTTTTACGTGAATGAGTAATAATCATCCATCCATCCATCCATATTAAAAAAAATCGGGGTTATTTAGTAGTAGGATTTATATTGCACAAATAAAACAAATGGATTTTAAATTAATTATTTGGATTTATTATTTATTAATTATTTAGCTATTCATTGGTATTCCAAACATTTAAAAATACTGCTTAATTGAGTATTTCCTCCTTTTAAAATACGGTTATAAGAAGTTATTTGTCAGGTGAGTTAGCCCAAACATGACCACTCTTTCAAGACTGTTAAAAGTTATAACGAAGACGCCTTATAGTACAAGATTGCCTTGTGCTATAGTGAAGCCACACATGCCACTGGCAATTACTAAAGTTCTAGCACTTTTAGTTTGAAGCTATCTCTAGTATTTCGACTTACTACTCTCTGTTGTTTTATTTAACATATTCAGCAAGCTGGTACTTTCTCAGAAGCTAAATAAGTTATACCTAGAGACAAATTTCAAGGTAAGAATAGAACTTTAAGTAAAAAGTTTGCACTTAGGAAAAGCTTCGAGAACCAAAGCTTCTTATTTTTGCTTACTAATACCCAAAAGAGTACTCATCATCATCATCCGCCTGAAGAAGTCCACTGCTGGAAGAGAGTACCTATTACCTACTATTTCATTTATTTACCATATTATCACAATTGACTATAATATTAGGCATGTCAATTATTCAATATCAGTAACTAAAAATCGATTCAATTAAGATGTCATCAAAACAAAATAAAGTTGATAAAAATAAATAATAGATAATAATAATAGAAAATAGCGCCAAATTTTATACAATATCCTGATATTGTGGACAACCCCCACAACACTATCTAGCCCCAAACTAAGCAGAGTTGTATCAAACTTCTGATTGCAACAGAATTACACAATCGCTCAGCTAAAATATAGAAACCGGCCATTAAACACACGCACGTGTCAAACACGTATTTGTAAATACTTATGCACATTCTTAGCACTGAATAAATAGGACTTGTTAATTTATTCAAAACAACACTCGGACCCTTAACTGTTCCCTGAGGGTAACGGTAGTCTTGTGGTGGCGGTCTCACCTTCCGATCTTCGTGGTCGATCGGAAGGCGAGACGGACGGCGAGAGAGGTGGTCGTGGGTTCAAATCCGGGCGTGCACTTATGAGCTTTTTAAGACTAAAATGCGTGTTCAACTATTGCTACTCTCCGTTTGAAAGAAATCACCATGAAGAAACTATCATACTTAGTCTTTTAGATCCTAAAATAGTCGAAAACATGCATAATGTGCACGAAGCCTCGAGAGCCTCTCATAATATTCACCACGCTGCCTGGTTTGAACTTACTGGCACGCTGTATGCCTCAAGTTGATGAACGCAGGGCAGTGCATCGTATAAGTGCGTTACTGACGTGCGTGACCTACGAAGACATTGCCTCGTTGCTTAGCATTGCTTTGTTATAGGCAATGGTTACTACATAATATCTGGTGGGCCATTTCCTTGTTCCATCAGCTAGTTGTATTTAATAAAAATAACTAGTGACACGACAAGAAGAAGGGCTGTAACTTACTAAAGCAGACATTTCCACGTCTTCAAACTGCTTCAAACAACCTAAGAGACATTTCCACGTCTTCAAACAACATAAGATTAGAGAATCCGAAACTGCAGACTTAGCTAAACTGTATGTGGCCATATCTCTGCTTAGTAAATCTGTATGCAAATAAGGTTTAAGCATAGCTTCGGTTATAATGGCTGGGTATATTACGTCACAAGTAAAGTTAAAGTAAACATACCTTTACATCCTATTGTAGATGATTTATATAGCGTCAGGGGCATCTGGTGTATACGCAAGCCCTTACTTGTGGGACGTTATAGTGCCTGGGACAGGATTTTAGATGGAATAGGCTTGTTCAACACCTATACCACCCTGGCAGTTTGGTCAGTACGTGCAGAGCTGGCTTAACCATGGGTTTCCTACTCTTATCATAAATTGTAAATCCAAATGATTCTGCTCTCTCTGGCTCTTACGCGACTCGCGCGCGATATCGTGACTACTAATATCGCGTTCGAATCGCACTCGTGTGAACGTGTCCTAAGTTAATGACACTGTAGGCAGAGGATATCTCACCATCTGCTTGGTGCCATCTCTGTTTCTTATAACAAAATCGGTTGTCTGTAAAGTCGGTTTACTGACGATAGTTGAACGTGACAACGTCCACGCGGACGCATCGCTCACTCAAGCTGGAGAGAGACAGACGTCGAACGCTGCCGAACGCGGAGGCCGATTCTGCCTTTTTGTCACTCGTTCCGCGCTCTCGCACTTCAAGCCTTAAATGGAACGCCTAAGAGCGAGGTAACGCCGCATGAGTCATGTTTTTTCGTGCGTGCAGCCGGCTCCATCGAATTATAAGACGTTGTCACGTCAAAAAATATTATTCCTTCTCTCTCTTTTTCTCTCTCTCTCATCTTTATTTATTCTAAAGGATAAATATTTCCTTGGTAAAGCCTAGTCGTTTACCAAGGAGTGCATCAGCTGTTTAGTTTTAGCATTGGATATTGTCGACCCGTTATCTTGCTAACAAGTTACCAATACGGTAGCTAAGGATAGACTTGTAAAATTTTGCATAATTATGGGGCATGTTTGGTATGAAAAAGATAGGCCTGAAGATAACGATAGATAGGTACCCTGATAAATTATAAAGTCGGATCTTGGGAGGTAAATCGGCTATTTAGAAATGTGATCATACGTGTTTGACATGAATGTGATGTGTACCTATGTGTTGTAATTCTAGCCAAACTTTTACCTTCATCTAATTATCATCCAGTCTGAAACATGATCACTTTTGAAGTAGTCTGGGTAACAAATTGCACTTATAAATTATTTTGAGTCCTCAGAACTTCACTTGTTACTCAGGCCGTGTTTATATTGCTAGTAATATTTATAATTAGCAAATAACAGTAAAATACTAGCTAAAATTTATCAATAATAATAAAAAAAAAATTGATATCAGAATATAAAATACTGTTTCCTTTCAAAACAGTACGTAAGTACTTATTTAGCTTACCCCTAGCACAGATAAGATAATACTATACTAGTACCCCTAGTAAAAAGGTAATTTTCGGAGAGCAGCAGAAAATAGTGTGAAATTCTCAAAGACGAAGAAACATCTTCAAGAAGCACACACATAATCTACAAAGATAATGCAGCTACTTTGAACTGTACTCGCATAGCGCTGCAGAACAAACGTATCTCAGCAACAAGACGAGATGTAACATCTAACTGAAGAATACGCTGAAGATTGCTTGGGGTGACCAAAATTAACACAAATACAGGATCTTTCTTCAAAACCCACCATCTTTAGACAACTCCTAGCAGGTAGTAAGTATACAAACTTAGACTTGGCATGAAAGTTTTATAAACGGGGTAATGGGATACACAATTCTTTTAACTTTTTGACTGGCTTCTCAACTCAGTTGGGTAGTAAACCTGCCTTTTGCGTCGTAGGCCGTGGGTGGGTTCGATCCACACCGAGAAAAAATATTTGTGTGGTGAACACAGACGTTTTTTCACTGTCTGGGTGTATTTATATTATTTATTTATTTATATTATTTTATTTTTCTGTATTGTTATTACAAGAAAAAGGTATTTAAGTATTATATCAGCTACCTGGTCCCCATCATACAAGCTCTGTTTAGTTGGGGATAGTGCTGTGGGAATTGTCCATATTTATATTTATTTATTTTAGCCTTTTCTACTGCGAATAAGGAAATAGTTATTTGTTATACAAGAGTGCAAAGCTGCTTTTTAACCGCGTGCTCAATTTTGATGACTGAGCAAGCGCAGGATTCTAATATTTAACCACGAGCGGAGCGAGTGGTTTAAAAGTTAGAATCCTAAGCGATGGCGAAGGAATCAAAAGAGCACAAGGTGAAAAATCTTTGCACTCGAGTGCAACACGTAACTTTTCATCCCACCTCAGCGAGGAAATGACTAAATGCAAAAAAAACATGGCGCGACTAAAACACACCAAGAAGGTTCCGAGTATGAGTTTTTAACAAATTTAAAAATGTTGCATGATAAATTCAGCACCATGCAGGTAGAAGTAAATAGGTTAAATGATGTTTTGAATTCACAAGTACACCAAGAAGGTTAAGAGTGCGAGTTTTTACCAAATTAAAAAAGGTTGTATGATATATTCAGCACCATGGAGGTAGAAGTACATAGGTTGTATATTCACAAACTTAGTGAACACGATATTCTAAATTCAAATTTACTTTATCCTCTAGCGGATAAAAACGGGTTTTCCACTCAGATATTGAACAGTAAAAATACACTTTCCGAGATGGTGGGATGAAAAAGCTTTTTCCACACCTCTCGGTCTTTGGCTAAGGTGGTCAGCTTTTTAAATGACAATCAAGATCGTCCCGCCATCACCTCCAGGGTTATTCTACGAGGTCGTTTATTATTCTAATACTTATAAAGTAAATAAAAAAATTTGGTTTAGGTGTTATGATATTATTTGTACCACATTAGAAAGTTAGTACAAGGGAATAAACTTGGATATAACAAACAAGTCTGTAAAAAAGTACTCTGGTAGGTAAACTTTCACATGAAACCTTTTTAATCCTACTGCTGGGCAAAGGCCTTTTCATTCATGTTCATAAACTTTATGGACAAACTTTCCTCATTTTACAGCGATAAATGCTCACCCGTTTCAAACAAACAAAGGAAAGTTCAAGCTTTTCATAACTCTCATAACATGCTGCATTCTTCAGTTTTCATTTCACAAGATTGGGTGTAAAAAGCCTTTTATTTGTTCACTATTACTACGTTTACCTTTGAGATTAGACTGTCTTATTCCTAAAATATTGCGTCTTCTTTTTCTTAATATTAAATATTTTTTTTTAGGCATTGAGTATGAACATTTAACAATGCTTAAACTATTGCCATCTCTTACCACTGGGTAATGACAAAAAGTGACAGGGCTAACGTTAAGCAATGATTAAGTTAGTGTGTAGTGTATGTCCAGCCAGTATTCAGTATAATTATTGCCTTTGTGAATTTAATACATATTTCAATTTACCCTGTAAGGGTATTGCAATACAGTAAAACCCTGCACCATTATCTACACTTTCGTATAAAGTTGCCCCACAAAAGTTATTGCCTGTTCTTCTAGGCGTTGGTTGGTTGCTTGGATTCAAAGAACTGGCGCCTAGTTTGTAGAACGTTTCCAAATGGTCCTTGTCTTGATTCTATTGAAGAAATATATTTTTTTTGCCTGCCACTGCGTGGAACTGGCACCTATAAAGACTCACCTAGTTTTAACACGTTTCAAAGTGATCCTTGCATTTTAACTAAATAAACATATTTTAGAATTCGTCTTCTAAAAATTTACCTAAAAAGATGTACCTACACTATACAGGTACACAGTTATAAGTGAATGGGGCTCAGTCAGCAATGCAGTCACTTCGTCAAATCGATAGCAGCACTAAACCGGCCCTCTCCGTGCCGGGCAATTAGTGCTTTGGCCGGATATCCGTCTATAGGCTGCACGGAGGTAAGAAAACAAATGGAGACGGTATTGACTATCCTCTTTAAGCTTCCTGAAGTATCTTACTATGTTTTTGTTGGGTTCTATTCAAATGTTATGTTCCATATTTGATCCGCACCGGGAATCGGAACCAATTTCTAACAACTACAAGCCACACTATAAGCACGTCTAGGCAATCTGCGATGGCGATCAGTTTCAGCATAGGGTTTTGCATACATCCGCACACATTGCCGCGAAATTTGACTATGCTTGTATGTTTGTGAATTGACTGTATGTGTTTATCTTGATCGCCGATCGAATTTGCTCCAGCAAATTTGATCGGCGATCATCAAATTACAGTGCCACCTCGTATTATTCGGAGGTCTGATTGATTTGCACGCGACTATTAGCCACGCGCATATCCGGACGGGTTCGTTCGTCGAGCATGGCGATCTATTACTGCTATGTCTGCCTAATTGTGTTGACCAATATGAATTGGGCACTTGAATCAGCTTGTTCGTTTTGTGCTGCAATTTCGATTCGGTGTTAGGTTTGACTGCTAAATTATAATGCGATAGATATTACTTTTAGCTAAAGTTTTTATTAGGTATGTTCGTTAGTTTTCACACATATTTTATTATAATTCAGCATGTAGGTATCGAATCTATAATTTGACATCTCGAACGCATCGATTCTTTTCCTGCATACGTTTTAATTGTCGAAAATTGTGGCAGTCTATTGACAACTTTATAGCATAATATTGAGTGGTTCTTACTTTATGGTTCATTCATTATAAATAATTTATTTTGTTAGTTTTGCACAGTTCCAAAAATAAAGATCATTTGCACTCGCGTTATCTTAACGCTCTACGAAACATCCCATAGGTACAGTCCCCCACTTTATCAGTGTCCATTTATTCGACGAAAACATTACATAAAACACATTAACACAATCTACGGTCCATAGTTCTGATCGTAATGGTCTTGTTTATAACACAAGAACTCTCAAGTCAAGATATTCTTGAGGAAAAATAAAGTATTTTCTCGTCTTTCCCGTTTCCAAGCATCTCTACTTATAGGATTTTCGTCTTGCTTGTTGATCTAATTCTATTTCGTTGGGATTAAAAAGGGTCGAGCAGAATAAATTTTATCGAGTTATTCATTGTAATTTTTGATGGAGACTTTTATAGCCACTTAGTTATACAATTGAATCTCGATAAAACTGTCACTATCCAACTTTTTTTATTAAACCCAATTTATTTTTGTTACAGTTACAACTTTAAATTATTAGTATCTCTTTAACATCGTTTCAAAACTGCAATTGAATATTCTTTTCATGGAGTGAAATAAAATGAAAAAATCCGAATAAATTGAACGAAAAAAATATAACATCAATTTATCCTAAGGATTTTTGATATTCTCGCCGTTTTTTTTTCATGGATAAAATGCTACGAATAAATTTCACGAAAAAAATATAGCATCAATTTCAGCGAAACCATTCTCAATTTCGAAGTTACGCACTACATTCTGAAGAATCGCAAAGAATAAATTCGATAAAGGTTCCTCTTAAGATTGATGGAGCACACGACCTCAAAGATATTTGCGCTCGGCGCACTGGTAATACAATTTAAAGTTTGTAGCCCACATGAGCCTGTCTCGTTGCCATGGCAACTCCCTACGGGTACTACGCTAAATTTTGGGTAAACGCACGACGTGTTCGGATAAAGGAAGCGATTTTCCGAGGAGGTGAATATCATTAGCTGATACGTCGATCGCGTACGCCCTGCAGGTTCCATTAGTTGAACAAGTATTTGTGCTGAATATACGTTTTCCTTGACAGGTATCACTAAACTTGTTCGTTTTTAACCGACTTCCAACCAAAAAGGAGGAGGTTCTCAATTCTATTGTTTTTTTTTTTTTTTTTTTTTTTTTTTTTTTTTTTTTTTTTTTTTTAATGTTTGTTACTGCATAACTTCGTCATTTGTGAGCCGATTTGAAAAATTATTTTTTATCTGAACGGTACTGCTTCCAGATTGGTCCCATTTTAATTTTATTGAAATCGGTGTTGCCATTTTTTTTAAAATATTTTTTTTAATGTTTGTAACTGCATGCCTCCGTCATTTATGAACCGATTTAGAAAAATTTTTTTTTTTTGGAAGGTTTTTTTTATGTCCAGATTGTCCCAAACCAATTTCATTAAAATTGGTTAAGCCGTTTGGCAATGAAGTCGGTTTCTCAAGTTTTTTAAACTTATAATTATGAAAAGTGTTTTCATAATATGTAATTTTTTTATCCATTAAAAAACAATACGAATGGGAATTTTGTTACAAGTTTTTTTCTTCTTTACTTTTTCATAATTTTCACAGAAATGTTGGGCAATAACTGTTTTAAAATAAAAACGTTTCGATGTAAGTACAAGAAACGATGGAAAACAATATGGATGGCATGGTTTAAGTAAAAATAGTCTTTAAGCCCCATGGTCTAAACATGCAATTGTTTTGGCAACAATCACAAACGTTGATTTTAGGGTTTACTCAGCGCTGTTTCAAAAAGAGAATGCTTTGAACTGTATAAATCACTGCGTACAATGAATGAAAAAAAGAATCGGTCGAGCAACAGTCGAGCTGTTCGTTTATTCACCCCCTTTATTTACAGTGGGGATTAACCGATCCACCCTGGATTTCCCCGCACTATCTGTGTTGACGGGGATCCACTACGTTACTTGATTTCGAATGTATTTTTCTGTTTTCGAAACGGGAAAATGTTTTCTTGGGACTCGATACTCCACGAACCAGTTTCAGGAATTTACTCTTAATTTACGGATATATCCTAACGGAATATAATCCAACGGATATAACTAGACTTATAATCTGTTCAAAGATACTTACGATTGGAATACCAACCACTACGAAAAGTATTATGGTAATATTTGGGCATCTGATCAGGACCAAATTACATGCTAGTGCCTATGGATTAAAGCTATATAGCTGTGATGCTATTTAATTGTAAAGCCATGCGTACATAACAGCGTTCTGCGGTGGCAATCAGGGAAATGCTGTCAAATAAGGCTTTAGGTACCAATTTTGTTTTAGCATACAGGGTTATTCATTATTAACTGCAAATACTCAGGAATTAGGTTCAACAAATAGAATAAAAAATATTTCTGAAATTATTTTTTTTAAATTAGCAAAAATTTTTTCAAGTTTTTGTATTAAAAATTTATTTTTATTAATTTTTTACGGCTATTGCATAATGATTGCCACGGAGAACAGGACGATGACCCACCCAGGCGGTGAACGCAGAGTGTCACTTACGGCGCGCGGGCGCGGATCAAAGGTCAAAATAGGTCAGGCGCCAATGATTCCTTTATCGATTTTCTCGGGATTTTCATAACAAAACTTAAAAATAATAATTTCATAAATATTTTTTACTAGCTGTGCCCGCGACTTCGTCCGCGTGGTATAGTGTCTATGGGTAGCATTTTTAATTTGCAGCGGAAGAAAACTGTAATTAAATAACATCGTCATATTCGCGTGCACGTGACACAGTCGTCAGCCCTCTTACTAAACTTAGACATATGGCGTCGTACTACGCCACACTTTCATCCCCCCCGCATTCCTCTCCGAACTCCCCCCACACTCCTCCCACTCTCCTCAACACCCCCCGCACTCCCCCCAGACGCCCCTCCACAATCCCCCTGTACTCCCCCCGCACCTCCCCTCCACACTCCCCCCTGTACTCCTCTCCACACTCCCCCCTGTACTCCCCTCCACACTCCCCCCTGTACTCCCCTCCACACTCCCCCCGCACCTCCCCTTCACACTCCCCCTGTACTCTCCTCCTCACTCCCCCCGCACCTCCCCTCCACACTCCCCCCTGTACTCCCCTCCACACTCCCCCCGCACCTCCCCTCCACACTCCCCCTGTACTCCCCTCCACACTCCCCCCGCACCTCCCCTCCAACTCCCCCTGTACTCCCCTCCACACTCCCCCCTGTACTCCCCTCCACACCTCCCCTCCACACTCTTCCTGTACTCTCCTCCACGCACCCCCTGTATTCCCCTCCACACTCCCCCCTGTACTCCCCTCCACTCCTCCCCTCCACACTCCCCCTGTACTCTCCTCCACACACCCCCTGTACTCCCCTCCACACTCCCCCCGCACCTCCCTTCCACACTCCGCCCTGTACTCCCCTCCCTCTACCCCCCCAGCACAAACTTTGAATGTCATATTTTTTTATATCAAATCAACAGACTAAAAAATAAATTTTAAGTTTCTAGCTCTAAAAATGACGATACTTCCATACAACTTTCAACCCCTTACAACCCTTTTTTCGCAGTAGCCTATGTCCTTCCTCAGGCCCTCAACTATCTGTGTACCAAATTTCATTTCAATCGGTTCAGTAGTTTTGGCGTGAAAGCCAGACAGGAAGACAGACAGGCAGACAGATAGAGTTACAAACGCATTTATAATATTAGCATGGATTTTATTTGTTGAACCTAATTCCTGAGTATTTGCAGCTAATAATGAATAACCCTGTATACGCAAGAGAAATTTATATAATATGATTGGTGCAGAATACAACATACACTTTATTGAAAACGTTTAGAAACGTAAATAAGGTTTCCAAAAATATATTGCTTTTGATGTGAAAATAATTTAATTTTGATTTATGGCTACAAACTCTGTCTATGTCTAAATTGCCCGCCCACGCGAGGGCGGGGCGGTGAAACAAGCGATTAATCTAAATTAAAGCGATTATTTCAACCCTTTCCCCGGATATGGCACAAAATAACACGTGGATGGATTCTCTTAATTTATTTTAATTTCAAGAAATTGTTGGTTTAAATGAAAATGTATTACCTATTTTCAATATTACAAAATCCTTTCACCACGCGTAGTTTGAAAGAACCAGTGACAAGATAAGAAGTATACCGACTAATTATTATTTTGCAGTAAAGTATACAGTTTTGCAGTTTTTATCAGGCGTACTAAATACGAAGATTTGGGAACATTAACAACATACGAAGATGTGGGAACATTTTGAATTTATCATTTTTACTTGCCAACCCACCTGAGCATACACAACCTTGTGAGCCTTTTGGTTGCCCAAACCACTCATGGATAGTCGTTTGGCGTTCAATGTTTGTGTTGCTACAGCTGACAAAGGCTCTTTTTCTTAAATTTAAATTTGTTTGTTGTCGGTTTAGATGCAGTTTTCTCCAATCAAGTTTTTCGAATGCGGCCTTCTTGACTTCCTTATACGACATGACAGCTTTTTCTTTTATCTGGCTCATGTAACTTACTCTTGGCCTTCCTCTTCCCTGTTTTCCTTCAACCTTTCCTTCAAGAATGCTCTTTATGTTAGAAGATGTCCAAACATTTTTCCTCTTCCATTTTGTATCATCTCAAGTTCATTGTTCGTAATTTTTTCCATCCAACTAATTTTCTCCATTCTCCGCCTTCACATTTCGAACAACAAAACTAACCAGGCATTAAAAAAAAAATCGCAATACGCATATTGATTTACGCGCCGGACCACAGATTACTTTGTCAGCAGAGTTCAAACAAACTACTATTTATTCTACAACAACGCGGAGCCAATGTCGACGCATTATCTCGTTAAAAGGTTATCTAGTCATACACTGACCAGGAAAGGAACAATACATCAGTCATTGCGTTGTGAAATGAATTTGAAATGCGTGCATTGTCACAGTTAATTTTGCTCGCTGGCCTGTTGTGCGTGTGCGTTTGTTACGATATGATAATAGGGGACACAGTGCATCGGAAGATGGTGTTTCACCAGCGAGTGAAAGATTTCGCAATACCATTCAAGAAGAGAATCAAGACGCTGACTTATAGTGACCAGGATAAAAGGATAATCAAGGTACCAAATATTAATTTAGTTCAAAAAGATATGAGCATTCATGATTTATTTGTCTATAGGTATTTTTTTATATGCTAAGATATTGTGTGATTGCAATTCAGCAGTTTCTTGTTAGTATTAAATTCAGATGATTTGCATTTACCTAATTAAATTATAGCACGTATTGTTTGTATGGTTTAACACTTATTACTATGACATAGTATGGTAAACTCTAGAGTGCTCTAGAATATAATTGTATGTTTAATTAATTGCTGATACGATTTTATATAATTATTTGAAAACTAAGAGACAAAGACCAAGGATGTATAAAGCCTTTGTCCACCAAAAATCTATCTAAGTCGATTTGAAAAACTAGGAAGTTATAAAATGTCTGCAATTATTTATTTACACAAATAAACTTACAATTATACAAATATTTACAAAATGTACAAAATACACAAGAAACAGCTGAGAGGCACACTGTTTACAGACAATCTAGGGATAGTTCAACATAGGAAGTTACTTATACCGACTAAAATAAATACATTAGATCAAAGTACAGCTGTTATGACGATAGTGTGGTATAGTTGACTGGCCTCTCAGCTCAGTTAGTAGTAGCTCTGCCTTCTGAGCCGTAAGTCGTGGGTTTGATCCCCACCGAGAACAAATATTTGTGTGGTGATCACAGATGTTCTCTGTCAGGGTGTTATATTGTTTTCTAACTATGTATTTACAAAAAAAATATGTGTATCAGCTATCTGGATCTCATAGTACAAGCTCTGCTTAGTTTGGGCTAGATAGTGTTGTGTGGATTGTCTATAATATTTATTATTTATTTATATAATATTATTATGAGAGTGCTGGTGGCCTTCCGATTCTAAGGTCGTGGGTTCAAATCAAGTCGTGTATCGTGAGTTTTCTGCCGAAAAAATTATGTAGGTACACTATGCCAGTGCTCTCAAACGGTGAAGGAAAACATCGTAAGGAAACCAGCATATCGTAGAACCTAAAAAATTCGAAAATATGTGTCAAGTGCACGAGAGGAGCCTCTTTGAGGCGCACTTAAAATCCTTTCACCACACTTGCTTCGAAAGAATCAGTGACACGATAAAAATAAGATTATTTATAGTCAGCTTATGTTTATTTTAATTTCCAGGGTGTAGCAGCAATAGACAACGACTTCTCCCACGCCAGTGCCAACATAACTGACGGTGGAGTGGGCTTCTCACACGTCACGCTCAGAATGAAGAGCCAGAGACACCATCCTCTCAACTTTGAAGTCGAAATATACATCTAGTCTGACTGTTTGCTGTTATGGTTACAAATCTTCCCCATTACTTACAAGCACTGTCGTCTCTTACCATCCGGTAATGTCAAACAGTGACAGGGCGAACTTTAAGCAGTGCGTCACACCTAAGTAACGCTTGCGTAAGGCCATTTGTTTAGGTATTAAGACGTATCCCAAGTAAAGGCCTGCGTACATCTAGGCGATCAGTGAAATGCTGTCAAAAATGATGGCTGTCATATTGACAGCGCTTCACTGGTCGCCATTGCGCAAGGCCTAAAGAAGTAAGATTATGAGCAACATCAATAATTATAATTTTCTTAGGATCTATTCTACCGAATTTCGTAACGGGGCGTAGGTATATGAAATTAATAGATATTTTGACATGACATCTTGTATTTTAGGTGACATTTTGTATTTTAGGTCACTGCGCCACCCGTCATTCCGGAATTAGAAAACATAGAGATATACTTATATTTTGTTTAATAGGTAGGTAGTTTCCTGATTTTTGTTATTTCCCGGTTTTTATTTACTAGGTAGATAAAATTACAATAAGTAGTGCCTACTTATAAGATGACGTCATTACTTCTGTGTTAATTAAAGAAAAAATTCTTAATGTGGTTGTTTTGTAATCATGAGTCATGGAATGTACTCGTAATTTTATTTTTAAATCGTTGTAATTTTTATTATGTACCGATTGTGGTGATTGCTGATATTTAAAGACAGAAAATACATTTATTTCGGGCACACATAAAATTAGTAAACAAACAAAGTAACAATAAAATCTTTGAAATGAAATAAAAATAGAGAATAGGTAAGAAAACATAAAATAATAAACAGAAAGAACAAAGAATAAAAGAAAATTAAATAAATTAAAGCTATTTCCTTTTAAACTACCATTACCAAAAGCCAAATACTAAAAACATACAATCTAATGGAATTTTAAAATTGAAATTAAAAATATAAACACATTACTAACAATGGCAAAACGATATACGTACCTTTTGAAACTATCATGGTTTTTAACACTATTTTTATGACAAAAACAAATTAACTTACAAACTTTAATCATAGTAAATATCCCATTGTTCATAAAAAAATTGCCAAAACGATTGCTATATTTTAAATTTTGTCAATGATTTTAAGTTCATTAGTTATTTTATTCGAAAACTTCACTAGTTTATGAATCAATTTGTTGTGGGGTTTGCAAAACAAGTTCTCTTTCTTTCTCTCGGTCAACAGTCATCTCTGTTTTTATCAGATTATCTACCGATATCAATAATTAACATTACTAACGATTATGGCATTCAACAAGAATCTATCAATAGCAGTGTTTGTTTAGCTTATACGTAAACAAATATAGTTTGGAAAACATCGTGTCTGTGATGTGTAGTCAGGTCTACATTAATTTTAATAATAGATTTGTTATAAATATTTTTAGGGCGTGCGCACATCTAGGCGATGGCGATCAGCTGCAACGCTGTCAAATATGACAGCGATATTTGACAGCATTTGAGCTGATGGCCGTCGCCATTGCTTAGATGTGCGAAGGCCTTTTTCAAGTTTTTTTTGGTAATATCTTCATTCTTGTGCTTTGAAAAGTGTTCAACTTTATTATTTAGAAAACCTAAATAAAAAATACCTTATCTACCAATAAATGAGTAGCTGACGTTTAAGGTATACAGGGTGGAATTTTGTAATGCCACCTGGAGGGAAAGTACTCTTAATACTGCAGAAAGAAAATTTTACTTAAAGGAAACATTCCTTTATTTTTGAATAGAAAGCAAACTGCATTGAAAGATTTTTGATAATTCTCTTCTCCCACACCTGGGAATCAAACCGGCTAAAATCTGAAAAAATTATACCCTGTACTTTTATTGCATCGATCGTTAGGGTCAACTATAAGGATAAAATCTACAAGTATGTCGCAAAGGAGTCTGCATTACAAAAGATGGATGTAGTTAAAGAGCTTTAACTTGACTCATTAAATTTGTAACTTCAGATTTCCTGGTTTTCCTTTCATTTAATTTATCATGTTTGTTAGAGATATTTCATCCTTATAATTGACACTAACTAAACTAAAGTACAGGGTATATTTTTTTCAGATTTTAGCCGGTTCTATTCCCGGGTGTGGGAGAAGAGAATTTTCGAAAATCTTTGAATGCAGTTTGCTTTCTATTCAAAAATAAAGGAATGTTTCCTTTGAGTAAAATTTTCTATCTGCAGTATTAAGAGTACTTTCCCTCCAGGTGGCATTACGAAATTCCACCCTGTATATATATAGGAATTAAGGTATAATAGCTATGTAACATGTTCAGTGATATTTAATTATTTCAAACTAATTTTAAAACATAAATAATATTTTTTTATTGCATTTATCATGTTTAAAACTATGTTTATTTAGAGATAGTTGATATGTTAAAAAATAAAACAAGTTATGTGTTGCAAAAAGTTTTATTATATTGTGTGTTGTTAAAATTCTAAAACTATTCTCAGAAAATTAAAAAAGGATAGCTTTATTTGCAGCCCTGTTAAATTAAGCTTAAAGCTGTATTTTAAGTATAAATAATGCGTTGTAAGCTATTTCTGTGAGGTGATGGTGATAGCGCTATCTTTTGTTTCAATCAAAACCAGTCGCATCTGTGGGTTTTGACATTTCAACAAAAAAAACAAAACTTATCTTTGACAAGGAACGATTGCAACAAGACTGAACTGGCACGTAGACTCACCTAGCTTAAAGACGTTTCAAAGTGATCCTTGCGATTCTATATTATACTGAATATATGATTTTGATTTAAACTTTTGACTGACAACAGAAAACACCAATAATCCATGTTTTTATTACTGTCACTACCAAAGTAAAAGTAGCATAAAGGAAAAATGATTGCCTCGTTCCCGAACTAATATCCCTAGGATGTCATGTGTATTTTCCGCACGTATTAACTGTGTATATTTTTGGTTTGGACATATTTCGTTGATGTTAATTTCACGCCTGTCAGTCTTGGAACAATAGCGACCGCGTCCAAATATGAGAAAGGAACAAAACAATGTATTATTATTTAGGTAGACGTAAGGCATAAGATATTTTTGTAAAAACCTTTATGAATTTCTTTGTTCAATGGTGACAGCCGTAGGATTTTTTTTTTAAAGGGTTTGATCCACTATGAACTATGATCCACCAGTACTTATTGTGCCACGCAGCTTGGCCTGTGTGGTATAAACTATAAATGGTTTTATGATATTTATGAAACTGATCTGTAAATAATCCAAGTTTTTTCGTAAGCAGTTCAGGCGTTATTGAGTAGCATTCATGCATTTGTTATAAAGATTTCTTAACCTAACCGTATAAAATCGCGATTAGAGGTTCTTACCTCTAAACGGTGGTATTATACCTACGAAGAAATGAGTAAACTATATTATAGGCGCTTCTTCCTTAGCATTGTATCCTTATGTTTCAATGTTTCCAAATTTTTTAATCACAAAGTAGGTCATCCTTCGCATCAGAAAAAGTGACAACGGTAACAGCAACAAAAACATTACGGCTTTTTCATATGCATACATTTGTAAACAGGTATTACGATTACGAGGGTTCTAAGGATCCAAATAAAAACCGCGGACAATGCCTTTGCCCTGAATATTTATGTCTTCACTAGTTTTGCCCGCGGTTTCATTCACATTCATAACTTTGTATTTAATAAAAATTGTGTTGCGTCAACAAGCTTCTACTATCACATAATACTACACATAATCATCAACTAGGTCACTACTGGACAGTTATAGGACAATATGTAGTTTTTAAAGTTTCTACAAAAAAATCGGTTGTCGAGAGATTTCGATTTGATTAAGAGAGAGACAGATTTCGAACGCTGCCGAACGCGGAGGCCGATTGTGCCTCTTTGTCGCTCGTGCCGCGCTCTCGCTTGCACTTGAAGCCTTAAATGGAACGCCTCAGAGCGAGGTAACGCCACACGAGTCATGCTTTTTCGTGCGTGCAGCTGGCTTCGTCGAATTATAAGACGTTGTCACGTCAAAAAATCTGTCATACCTATAATTTCATATACATCCATCCATACACAGCCCCACTTCACCCACTGCTGAATATAGCCCTCGCTCTGTAGGTATGTGCCACAGTTGACGGTCTCGTGCAAATCTCATCCAAGTCTTGCCTGCGACGTTCGCCACATCGTCTACCCATCTTGCCGCAGGATCATAAGTAAAGGTAAACCTAATTTTTGTCATAGCATTATGCTCACAGCCTAAAGACATGGCAGGCACAGGAATTTTCTGATCATTCATCTACTACCGATACCGGTCACGAACAACCCTTATGGTAGAACTTACAAGCATACAACATGTTTTGTTAGATGTATACAAGCATGGCTAAGGATATAATCGTATTTCATCAAAGCGGCGCGGCGAGCCGGAAGTAGCAACCGGGGATAAACAAAAAGGGTGGTTTTTGCAGCCCCACCGTTATTAATGTAATAACTGACACTTTGTTTTACGCGAGTTTCTACTTAGCTATGACGTATACGTATAATCTGCACAGAAAAAAAATAAACGAAACAGTAGAATAACTGTAACAAATCTACCTATATAGGCAAAGGCAAGTCTATTTTTCCTAATACAACTGTGCGAAACGTTGAAATCAGGTTTCTCTTAGCTCTTTCAAAAAAGTAGGTAAACAAAATCAATATCTAGTTATTCTACTGCTTGCATAAATATTTTGATGTGGTTTGAGCTGGTTATGGCCTATGATAACTCGACCACTGGACAAGATGCTTATGAATATTAAACTTTTAATTTACAAAAGCGATTACCCACTCTAAGCTCTCGGAAGAAGTTTATTTTGTTTATTTATTCATGTACCTACGCCATGGTGTTTTTGGGCAAATAAATTGACCTACATTTTAAAACAGCCACTTTTATTTAATTGTTTTTCATTTTTGCCTACGAAATCGTGTTTAATACGTAGACAAAGAATAAATTGTGTAAAGGCCTGCGTACACCTAAGTCGCTAGAGATAGCGATCAGTGAAATGCTGTCAAATTTGACAGCATATTTCACTGATCGCCGACGCCAGCGACCTAGGTGTACGCCGGCCTTAGCGCAGTTACACAACTGCGCTACACTAGTAGTAGATCTAGAAATAAATACTAAAGTCATTTCCTGGAAAAGCTTACTTCGTTCAAAAATCCTTCAGTTTTCCCCAGTGCTAGAACCAGCACGCTTCTTATAAAATGTCCTCACCTATTTATTTTAAAACAAAAGGAAACGCGGCATCACGCGACAGGAAAGCTTGCACGTCCGAGACAGGACTTCCCTGCAATCGCAGCCTGACTATCGTCTACGTTCGATATCACCCGACGTTTTGTACGTTCAGGAATTTCCAATAATACCCCTTTACTAACCTAGCGCAAAACAAATTCACTGACAACCTTATCTGATCGACTATAGAGTCTCTTATTGTTTGAAGTCCGGAAACTAGCGCGAAAAAGAAAATTGCCAAGCCACTTTGGCGGTACTATAGGTAAATTCAAAAGAGTTTCGAGTTTTCGAAGCTATGCCATGTTGTTACGGACTAGGTACGGAGGTTAAGTCGAAGGCAGTAAAAGGAAATTGCTTCAGTAATGGAATTATTTTTCTTGAGCATTGCAGAAAGAAATAGAATTATGGAAAGAAACGGTGAACATTTTCACGGGAGACGGTTAATTGGCTCGTTAAAGCTGAGGCAGCCGCATCAGGACTTTATTGAATTACTGTCAAATTATTAAGTTAATGGAAATCTGATTGAAATACAACGAACGAAATGAAGGCGCCTATAAAGTCAAATTAAAAATAACTAAGTACTGTGGTAGATAAAACCTATCGATGATATGCCGAGGAATCCCCTCAAATCTTTTGGTAAACAAGATCTTTGATGGAAAAAGGAATTAAATCCTAGTAGGTATAAAAAAGCTATCTGACCATCCTATTCTGGATATTCGTAAGGTGTGTACAAAAGAAGTCGTTAACCCATTTCTTAGGGCCTCTATTTTTAGCCCATTCACAACACTGTTGTTCAGCTTTTGTTATCATGCCAATGAACTCCACTATAAACTTTGTGTCGATGATGGGCGAGTCGAACGTTTTAATCAGAAACAGGATATTTAGTCAGGATTACTGCGTTCTTTGGAAAGAAAATGATTTTTGTGAAAAACTGTTAGAACTTTTTGTTTCTCTTGATCTTTTATCAGAAAATTATCATAATCTGTTTTTAAGAAGAGTTCAGGTCTTTTCCACTATAGGTTGTCTATCTTTTCATCAATTCAAAAGTCATAGTCAAAAATGCATTTAATCAGTAGTATCACAAGGATCACTTTAAAGCGTCTTAAAGGTAGGTGAGTCTAGGTGCCAGTTCCACGCGACCAAGCCTAGAAGAACAGGCAACAAACTACAGCTTGGTTCCTACCGTCTGTTGATCATTTTAGAAATTAAAAATAACGAGCCGGTTATGACCGAGCTTTGCTCGGTATTTTTATTTACTAATTTTCATGAAAATCTCCGGAACTTTTGTCTTGAATGTTTACGTATAAGCTCAATAGATGGCGTTCTCCGTGACACTAATTCGTGATTTCGACTACTCGGCAAGAGATGGCGCTAATTTTTTTATTATCGAAATAACTTTTAACCCGAGTCTTTCCTGAAAATGAAACCTAGTTAGATCGATTTATCGCCCCCGAAACCCTCTGTATACTTAATTTCATGAAAATCGTTGGCGCATTTTCCCAGATCCTAAATATATATATATATATATATACAAGATTTTCTCGTTTAAAGGTATATGATATCTTTGAACAGTGAACAGACCAAGACAAAACTAATAAAGGTTGAACCAACAAACTTGTAGAAGCCAGC
Source organism: Thera obeliscata (assembly GCA_947578465.1). Classification (NCBI taxonomy): domain Eukaryota; kingdom Metazoa; phylum Arthropoda; class Insecta; order Lepidoptera; family Geometridae; genus Thera; species Thera obeliscata. The sequence goes on along the minus strand of OX387928.1, from coordinate 8,430,288 downwards.
TATTTGCCTTCAGCTAGCCTTTCAGTACAGCTGCTATGCAACGAAACTGCTATATCTTCGGGTTGACACGGGCGCCGGATTTCGTTGAGAAGCTAATTGCCAACGGGTCAGGGGATCCATCAATCAGGATCTGTCATGGGCCGCGCCAGCCGAACATGGGCCTAATTTGCTCGTTTGTTTTGCCTGTAAGCCTGCTGCGGCTTTTCGGATCTACTGATAGATTTTAGTATAAACTTATAGCTATAGAACGCGTCGATCGTGCGTTCTACGCAATTATGCGGATTTATTATTCATTGTACTCAAGCTGAGTTTGATGGAGAGTGAGTGAGGTAATGGTTCAACCAGTGACACTTTCATTATGATGTGTACTAAGACTTAGTGTCGTATATAAAAGGGTTTGTAGAAGTGATTAGGTACAACGTTAGTGCAAAGTTTTTTGATTTCACATTTGAATCTATCTTCAGTACAATGCAAATAAACAACATAGATGAAATTAGGTTAGCAACAAATCAAAATAAGTCTTCTTCTTATTTCTTACTGGTTCTTAGGAACCAGTGTGGTGAAAGGATTTTGAGTGAGCCGCAAAGAGACTCCTTTCGTGCACTTGAAACATGTTTTCGAACTTTTTAGGTTCTACGACATGCCGGTTTCCTCACAATGTTTTTCTTCACCGTTTGAGAATACTAGTATAGTGCACATAGATTTTTTTGAACAAAAAACTCTTTGGTACACTTCTGGATTTGAACCCACAAACTTTGGGATTGGAAAGTTGGGTTAGCAAACTGCTGGATTTGAACCCACGACCTTAGGATCGGAAAGCGGGGCAGCTACCACTAGGCCACCAGTGGTCTCAATCAGTATGACTAAAAATAATAAACATACATACGATGTTTAACATTATGAAATCGTAATCAAATACCAATTTCTACATCGCTCCTAAAAGGCTACTCGATTCAGGAAGAGCTTTCTACAGTATCTCGAAGACTCAGGTATTACCTATAGGGGAGTGGAAGTCGTAAATAGTTTATAACCGCGAGGGGCTGTATCTGTTTGTGCAATGCAGGGTAGTTTACAAACTACCGCCGATTTGGTTTCGATAGCTTGCGAAGCTTTTATAAATTTCTTTGTGAGTTTAAAGTTTCTGCATCGAGCTTTGTTAGGCTGTCTGAAGAACTTTTGCCTTCGTACTGCAGTGTTTTGTTTTAAATTCGCTAGATTGGCAATCTTAAAATATAATTTAATTTCGAACAAAAGAGTTTTTTATCGATTATTAGTTGATTTTTACAATAGATTCGCAGGAAAAAAATACCCTTCGATATACAACTGTATTTGCGCACGTATTATGCTAGTGCTCTCAAACGGTGAAGGATAACATCGTGTGGAAACCCGCGGCTTAGTCAGCACGTATTGAACACGTCTTTCCTGTTGATTAGGCCGACTAAGCTGTCAGGATAGTATAGGTGCTGGGCAAGCCTGGGGTGCGAGGTCGGGTAACCTCCACGTGGTGCACCCTGGTAACACCATGAAACACTGCCGCAGAGTACTGGGGTAGTGTTTCATGGTGGCTAATAACCCGACACGGGGCGGCTTCCCCGCGCGTCCCTTTGATTAGCAAAGGGCGCAGTGGGGGGCGAGTGGTCTGATGGAGAGCGAAGGGTTGGTTCGTCCCGCTCCCGAAACTCTCCATCCATCCATCAAGGGCTGGGTGGCCGGGTTGGCCAATCATAGTAACTCCCCGTACATGATTGACAAGCTCGGCCACTTACGTGTTTGGAGGCCACTGAGCGAGACCAGTGGGACTGGTCGCTCGGGAAGGAGGTGGTAAAAGGTTGCGGGTTTACCTGTAATCTGGAGCCACCGGCCCCAGACGGGGGCGAGTGGTCTGATGGAGAGCGAAGGGTTGGTTCGTCCCGCTCCCGAAACTCTCCATCCATCCATCAAGGGCTGGGTGGCCGGGTTGGCCAATCATAGTAACTCCCCGTACATGATTGACAAGCTCGGCCACTTACGTGTTTGGAGGCCACTGAGCGAGACCAGTGGGACTGGTCGCTCGGGAAGGAGGTGGTAAAAGGTTGCGGGTTTACCTGTAATCTGGAGCCACCGGCCCCAGACGGGGGCGAGTGGTCTGATGGAGAGCATCCAACTCTCTATCCATCCATTAAGGGCTGGGTGGCTTGGTCAGCCAATCATCGTAACACCCGTACATGATTGGCTGGCTTTGCCACTTACGTGTTTGGAGGCCACGGAGCGATACCAGTGGGACTGGTCGCTAGGGATGGGGGCGGCAAGAGGTTTCGGGATTTCCTGTAGCTTTGCGCCGCCTGCCCCGAGAGGGGGCGAGTGGTAGCCCCTGCCAAACAGGGGCCTTTTTGGGATCAGCAGCTGGTCGGGGCGAGGGCCCTGGCTGGCGGTCATGCGGTTCTGGGAAGGCGGCGACACTCTTGGCAAGTGTCGCCGTGAGCTTCGGGGGTGGCTATGGGTGTCATTCCCGGGATGTGCTCTTGGCAAAATGCGAGAGGGGTACCGGTGCGTTCCGTTGGAGATCCCGGAACCCCTTGATATGCATCGAGGCCGGCCACGGGGTGGTTTTAGTGAGTCGACGAAGCGAGGTCGTCAACCTCACACTACCTTAGCGCATCCCTCGGTGCGTTAAGGTGTCTGTGTGCAGATTTCCCCCCGATACCAAAAAAAAAAAAAAAAGGTGCTGGGCAAGCCTACGCCATCTAAAAATCCTGATCCAGGCACTAAAGCGTCCCGTAAGTAGGGGTAATCCTTGATGCTATATAAATCATTTAGAATAGAAGGCCTATTTGGTTTACATATTAAGTAATATTAAAATTTATAATAAACGGGATTTACTTTCTGTATGATTCATTAGAATGTTTTACCTTATGATCATAGATTTACATAATACTCACCTATTTATTTGTTGGGTAAAAAAAAATCTGACCTAATATATCTGAGAATTACAAAGCAGGTATTTCTTTGTCTGACTGCATTACAACAGCAATAACAATATTTTCTCAAACTAACGTACCTTATCCTATTGGTAACAACCTCACGAACCTCTTTGAGTAACTTGACGAAGGCTTTTGGCAAGGGAAAGTTAACGGGGGCGTCTTGTACATACAAATTAAAGGAAATGGTTTTCCCGGAAGTAACTGAAATTATAGCATTCTGTGAAAGAAATTCAGACTCTGTCTGTTCGTTAACAAAGCGGAAATGTTCTATAGATATTGTTACAAAATACTGTGAGCTTCATAAAGGAAAGTAAGTATAGAATAATCTTATTATATCTTTAAACGTGAAAAGCTTGCACAAATATGTACGAGTTGGTATGACCGAGCATCGCTCGGGGTTAAAAAAAATATTGTTATTATTCGCCAATAGATGTCAGGAAGAGTCGTATCTTTATTGGCTTATTTTTAAACGCCATCTGCCGGAATAGCTTGCAGTTAGTTGCTCACAATCGCCAATAGATGGCAGGAACAGTCGTATATTGAGTTTATGTTTGATTATTGCAAAACACCAACTTCTCGTTATTTTCTAAAACTGAATCCTAGCTAGATCGATTTATCGCCCCCGAAACCTTCTGTATACTTAATTTCATGAAAATTGTTGGCGCCGTTTCCGAGATCCTGAATATATATGTATATATACAAGATTTTCTCGTTTAAAGGTATAAGATATACATACACACATAATCAGAATCTCAGAAACGACTCCAACAATCTTCATGAAGTTTTAGTATACAGGGGTTTACAATTATCATTGATAAAGACAGAAGTTATCAGACAACATAATACTATGATATTGTTACGGAAGTGGGTACAGGGATTGGAAGGAAACGACTGATTTCACCGAAAGTAGCGATTTATTCGCACTACGAACACGTAACACTGCACTGAACGCGTGGCACTGCACGAAACGCGTAGCACTGTCCGACACTGTCCCCGCGCACTATGCGTTACACGGTCCAACGCTGTGCTCCGAACACTAACAGTCCACTGGGAGCACTTCACCACTTTGCACTTCACTTCACTTCACTGTTCACTGTTCACTTTTCACTTTCACTGTTCACTTTTTCCACTTTTCCACTTTTCCTCTTGTTCCTTTCTTCAGATCACTTTCCACTGAACTGCCCGTAGACGCGCTTGCAGCTCCTTATATACCCGGAATTTCGATTGTCATTTATTGGATTTCGATCGTCATTTATTGAATTTCGTTAGTCTTTTCGTTTTCTTCTGTTGGATTCCGATCGTCTTTTCCTTCTTACATCATTTCTTGTTTTAGTCCAGAACTTTCGGTTCTTTATTTGAATTCCTTAAAGAAGGCACTCGCCGCTACTAGAATTTTCTGGTAACATTAAAATTTCGAACAAAAATCTTCATAGCTGGACCGGGCTCGAACTCGCGTACGCCTGCTTTGCAGTCGTAGCTCTGACAGCCCGGCCGTTGTGACAATGACGATGTTTGCCAAAAACTTCACTGCCTTGCACGCTTACGCAGTTACGTCAACACGGCGTCACACTACCCCCTCCTTAGATGTGCTCGTCCCGAGCATCGTTAGAGCCGTAGTACCGTGCCAACCTGTCCACATGAACCACTTTCGCTGGACTTCTTGGCGTTTTCCGAATTCTATATGTGACATCATTGATCCTCGTAATTACTTGAAAAGGGCCTTCCCAACTCGGTTGTAGTTTTGGAGATTTTCCTTTCCTTCGAACGGGGTTGTGAAGCCAAACAGCAGAACCTTCTTCAAAGGACTTGGAGTTGACGCTTCTGTCGTATCGCGTTTTCATTCGCTCACTAACACGCAGATTCTCTTCCCTCATATGCCCGTGAACTTCCTCCATTTTCCTTCTCAAATCTTCCGCGTATTCCGAAATACAGCTAGGCGTATCTGGAGGACAACCCGCGAGAAGATCCGCTGGAAGTCGAAGCTCTCTACCAAAGTTCGCTCGGGCCGGTGTAGTAGAGGTACTCTCATGAACCGCAGTTCTATACGACAGAAGGAACAGAGAAATGTACTCATCCCAATTGTTCTGATGGCTTTCAACAACTTTTGCCAGATGCCGCTCTAGAGTTTGGTTGAACCTCTCCACCATTCCATCAGATTGCGGATGATACGGCGTAGTCCGAGTTTTGTGTATCCCCATAATCTTGCATGTTTCCTGAAAGACTTGCGACTCGAAATTCCTGCCTTGGTCACTATGGATTTCAAGGGGTAGTCCAAATCGGCAGAAAACTTCATTCACCAGTTTGCTAGCCACAGTAACAGCTTCTTGATTTGGTAATGCAAACGCTTCTGGCCACTTTGTGAAGTAATCCATTATTACCAAAATGTAACGATTTCCACTATTCGTCATTGGAAACGGCCCGGCCACATCCAAAGCTATTCGTTCCCAAGGAGCACCCACGTTGTATAACTTCAACGCTCCCCGACTTCTTGTTTGTGGTCCTTTGACAGAGGAACAACTCGTACATTTCTTGCACCAGTCTTCAACATCTTCCTTGCAGTGCAACCAGTAATAACGTTGACGAATTTTCACCAAAGTTCTCTTCACACCGAGATGACCACCTGATGTTCCGTCGTGATACGCTCGCAGTATATCAGAAATCTTTGACTTCGGCACAACTGTCTGAAGATGATTGTCTTGTCCTGATGCACTCTCCCATTTTCGACATAAAAGACCATTGTGTAAGAGCAGGCTATTCCATTGTGCCCAATAGCTCTTCGTTACTGCACTCATTCCAGCAACTTCACTCCATTCTGGGCGTGCGGATCCATCTCTCACCCAATTGAGTATTGGTCTAAGGTCTTCATCTTCTTCTTGTAGTTTTCGCATGGCATCGCTGCTCCAATCATCATTTACTGTATCAGTTCTTATAACTCGGACCATAGATTTTTCTTTATCTTCCTGTTTCACACAGTGCTTGCAGTCTTCAGAACACGGCCGTCTTGACAAAGCATCAGCATTCCCATGAGACTTTCCACTGCGATGCTCTACTACAAAGTCGTACTCCTGTAGTTGTTCAATCCATCGCGCAACTTGTCCTTCAGGATTCTTGAACTGCAGTAGCCACTTCAAGGCTGCATGATCTGTTCTGACTAGAAATTTCCGACCCAATAAATACTTCTTAAAATGCTGAAGTGTTTTGACAACTGCAAGTAGCTCCCTTCGAGTGACACAATAATTCCGCTCTGGTTTTGACAGGGATTTACTGTAATAAGCTATCACAACTTCTTGATCTTCTTTTCTTTGTGAGAGTGTTCCTCCTATCCCTGTATTACTTGCGTCTGTGTCAACTACAAACTCATTGCACTGATCCGGATATCCGAGTACTGGTGTTTCACATAACCGACTCTTTAGTTCCTCGAAAGCCACCTGGCATTGTTGGTCCCAAACGAAAGGTCGTTTTTCTTCTGTGAGTCTATGCAATGGCTTCGCTATATCCGAAAAACTCTTGACAAAACGACGGTAATAAGAGCAAAGTCCCATAAACGCCCGTACTTGTGTTTTGTCCGCAGGCACAGGCCAATCTTTAACCGCCGAAATTTTCGATGGATCCGTTTCGACGCCGCTTTCCGAAATAACGTGTCCCAAATAGTTCACCTGCCGTTTGAAGAATGAGCACTTCTTCTGGCTTAGTTTCAGATTTGCACTTCTTAACTTGTTGAATACGGATTCCAGCTTCTTCAAATGGTCATCAAATTCTCGCCCCACTATTATAATGTCATCGAGATACACCAAGCAGGTTTCTCCCAGCAACCCAGCAAGGACACGTTCCATTAACCTCTCGAAAGTAGCCGGGGCGTTGCACAGCCCAAACGGCATCACTCTGAACTGCCAGAGGCCCTTTCCTGTGGAGAACGCGGTCTTCTCCTTATCCTTAGGATCCAACTCCACCTGCCAATAGCCACTTTTTAGGTCCAGCGTAGAAAACCATTTCATGCCGTTGAGAGTATTCAAGGTGTCGTCTATCCTTGGTAATGGATAACTGTCCTTTTTGGTCACGTCGTTTAGGCGGCGATAGTCAATACAGAACCTCGTTGACCCATCCTTCTTCTTTACCAAAACCACTGGTGAGCACCAGGGACTGGACGATGGTTCGATTACTTCATTATCCTTCATGTCTTGAATCATGTCGTCCACCTCCTTTTCTCTGGCAAAAGGAATTCGGCGGGGTCGTTGTCGTATAGGTTGTTCATTTCCAGTATTGATTTTATGCTGAACCATGCTCGTCCTTCCGATATCACCATCATTCTTCGAAAATATATCGGAGAACCGACGTAGCAAATTCTTCGCCTTGAGCAGTTCAATAGTTGTCAAATCGTGCTTACATTCTTCCAGTATACTGTTAACGTCGATTGAACTTGCATCCGTCGTTTTGGTTTCTTGACAATTCCGCAACCACACGATTTCTTCGCTCCGCCCTATTAGGGTACCCTTCTTTAACACCTGTTCCTCATTGCTCAAATTTAACACAGGTACCACTGTTTCTGCGGATGAATTTATGACCGTACGTGCTGGCAGCCACGATGACTCGTTATCCACTTTTTCTAGTATTGTCCACCGTCGCTGTTTCAAACTTTTACTTCCAGGAAAAATTACTGGAACTAGCGTCTGTGATCTAGGCAATAGTTTAGTGTTCTTAATGCAGTACACCTTGCCTTCGCCACCGCCTCTCATCGGTATTTCGTCTTCTCCACACTTGAGGACGCCGGAGTGAATGTCGAGATTGCACCGATGGTCCTTCAAGAAGTCCAGGCCAATAATGCAGTCATCCACAATGTCAGCTACTACCGCCTGTTGCCAGTAAAGTTTATCACCAATCTTGATAGCCACTTTCTGTTCACCTGATACTGGTATGCGCTGGCCGGTAGCCGTTGTTAGCTGGTAAGCTCCCTTCCGAACATTGATCTTTCCGTTTCTTCTTATCAGCTGTGTCCCAATTACCGTACGTGACGCTCCAGTATCCAAAGTCAATGAGCACGAAATTCCATTTACTGATCCATTAACAGTTAAGCTGTTGCCATCTGTGCTCTGATAAATCTTGATTTTTGGGGCTTCATGTCTACCGGCCAGCGCCCACCCCTCAGCCCTGGCTGGAATTAGTTTTCCTGGTTCTCCGACGCTTGTACACAAGCATCGGTCCCTCGTCTCTCTGCAATCCGATTCGGGCAGCCGCTTCTTAGATGTCCTCGTTCCCCACAGTTGTAGCATCTAGGGACGAAAGCTCTGCGTTGGTTTACCCGCTCCACTTCCGTAGAATTAATTTCCCTCAGACGTCCACTCCTCGGGTCTCGTCGGACGGCTTCTACTTCGAGCGCATGCGCGACGGCTTCCTTGATGTGACCATGGTGACCCAAGCGCACAGTAGCTCTTACTTCCGCGTCGAAAATACCGTCGACAAATGACTGCAAAAGCATGCTGTCAATGACCGATGCTGGCGATGTTTGGTATGCCTTCCGGACCAACTTTTCTACCTCCAGGGACCACTGTTGCAATGACTCGTTTGCTCGTTGGCATCGATCACGGAGTTGAGCGCGGAAAACATGCTCCAGGTGCGAGTCCCCATAGCGTGACTCCAAGGCTTCTAGTAACTGCTCGTAGGTAGCATTACTCCCCAAGGCCTCCAGTACGGTCAAGGCCTTGTCTCGTAGTCCCAAAGTGAGTGCGGTTTTAGCCTGACTCTTGGTCCACCCATTAAGGTTCATCACAGCCTCAAACTGTAGCTTGTAGGCCGCCCAGGAGGAGGTTCCATCGAAAGGCGGGACTTTGAAATTTCCGCCTGCAGTTGATGCACTTATGGACGCTGAGGCTGGGATTCCATTCGTTTCGAGCTTCTTGACGACTTCCTCGACGGAGGAGAGGCGGTTTCCGTGTTGTTGTACAGTTTTGATACCTTCCTCAATGGAACAGAGGCGAGTCTCATGTTGCTGCATAGTTTCCTCCACCGCTTCTACCCTCCGCATGCTGTCGGTGATGGCGGTCAAAAGACTTTTCTGCAATGCGCACATCTGTTCCTCTTGCCGGTGGCCTTGCTCCTCCTGGCGGCGAGCCTGCTCCTCTTGGATGGCACGCAGCTGCTCCTCCTGCCGGCGGGCTTGTTCCTCCTGCCGGCGGGCATCCTCTTCTTGGCGGCGAGCCTGCTCTTCCTGGATGGCGCGCAGCTGCTCCTCCTGTCGGTGGGCTTGCTCCTCCTGCCGGCGGGCTTGTTCCTCCTCCCGGCGAGCCTGATCCGCTTGCATGGCGCGCAGCTGCTCAAACAAGGCGCCAAGATCTGGCCCAACCTGGGTCCTCATCGACGAACTTTCCGAGGTTGCCCCACCGGAGTTGTCTCGGCGCCCAGGGGTTTCTTCCTCAGAAGCCTCGGCGCCGGAGCCACCTGCTTGCTGTGAAGCAGCCTTAGCGCGAGTACTCATGCCTTCCCTCGGCATGACAGGCATTTTACCTTCCAATCCCACTTCTGACACCAAATGTTACGGAAGTGGGTACAGGGATTGGAAGGAAACGACTGATTTCACCGAAAGTAGCGATTTATTCGCACTACGAACACGTAACACTGCACTGAACGCGTGGCACTGCACGAAACGCGTAGCACTGTCCGACACTGTCCCCGCGCACTATGCGTTACACGGTCCAACGCTGTGCTCCGAACACTAACAGTCCACTGGGAGCACTTCACCACTTTGCACTTCACTTCACTTCACTGTTCACTTTTTCCACTTTTCCACTTTTCCTCTTGTTCCTTTCTTCAGATCACTTTCCACTGAACTGCCCGTAGACGCGCTTGCAGCTCCTTATATACCCGGAATTTCGATTGTCATTTATTGGATTTCGATCGTCATTTATTGAATTTCGTTAGTCTTTTCGTTTTCTTCTGTTGAATTCCGATCGTCTTTTCCTTCTTACATCATTTCTTGTTTTAGTCCAGAACTTTCGGTTCTTTATTTGAATTCCTTAAAGAAGGCACTCGCCGCTACTAGAATTTTCTGGTAACATTAAAATTTCGAACAAAAATCTTCATAGCTGGACCGGGCTCGAACTCGCGTACGCCTGCTTTGCAGTCGTAGCTCTGACAGCCCGGCCGTTGTGACAATGACGATGTTTGCCAAAAACTTCACTGCCTTGCACGCTTACGCAGTTACGTCAACACGGCGTCACACTATGCTCTATAGGTATTCTGGTATTCTAATCTACTCAATTATTCAAATTAACGTGGTTTTTCTTGTAAATAAAAATAATCAGTGAAATGTTTATACCTAAACCAAACCATATTCGTGTTTGTAAGAAATAAATAAATATTGAGGACAATTTACCCAACATTATCATTATAGCTCCAAACTAAGCAGAGCGTGTGCTATTTTTGCATTGCATATTGTTGCATTTTTTTTTAAAACACTTATTATGTACTTAGAATACAATGTACACCCAAACATAGAACAAACATCTGTGTTATGGTAACCACACAAATATTTGTTCTCGGTGGGGATCATAAAGTGTTGCAAATTGGTTATCGCTTTCAAAAATGAGCCCATTATTTTTTTCGGTTCTCTATAACCAAGTAATACTCGTAATTCTAAAGAGATAAATTGGGCGGTCTGACGCGAACATATTCCGAAAGTTATGGAGCAGTTTTTCTTTGACCACCCAAGGACCTTTACGCCGAAACGCGTTAGGAACATGTTTTTATAAGGCTAAACATAAATCATTTGTAACGAGTGGGCTTTTCTTGTGGCATTTCACACGTTTTCCTTGTGGATGATACCTACTAACCTACTCTACTTTATGTGGATACCGTAAGTTTGGAGAAATCGTTAAGGAAAATGTTTTACAGGTGCAAACATTTGTGGGCAACCGCCTAGCTAGAGTTTAGCGACGGATGCTAAACTACATCCCGACTTCAGTAGGCCTACCACAAGCTCTATCTGGCTCTGTCTATGGCTCTGGTTTTGAGTCTGTTTACGTGCTCATCCGTGTCGTCTCATGTGTGTCTCATTTTACTGTGCGTGTGACGTTTGAATGAATGAGATTGGAATTTTCTGTTAGTTCGTTCGTTAATCTGAAGCCAGAGCTTCATAAAACAATAATTTGATGATGAAAAACTGGCCGAAGCGATGAAATAAGATCAAACTAAAAAAAACTGCTCAAAGCTTAGTAAGTAGGTAAAATTTTCTTCTGCATCTTCTTGTCCTAATCCCACTAGGTAAGACGGCACTGAACTTTTTTTAGAATATCCTTATCTTTCAGCTATTAATCACACCTACCCGCCATCTTGTTTTCTAACAGTTTCAAAACCATTTTAAAACAGTCAAAGTATAATTACCTAACTCTGTTTAATGATGGATAAAAAAATTCTCATCCTATAATAAAGTTGACGAGCATGGACCATGGAAGATTCAAAGCGTTTATAATTTGAAGTGTCAGTTTAATATTCTCAGGGAAATTGGAATAAAAACTTTTGAAGAGTGAACTCTTTAGAAAACCCATTACGAGCTGAGATAAAGGCTATTAAAAAATACTGTCTACAGATGACGGTGTCTTAGGCCCGTATTCTGAAACAGTGCTTGAGCCTAAGTTGAACCTCAAGCATAGACTTTTAATAATGATATAATCTATAACTATAAGCTTTTTTTTATTGTTGATAGCTAAACGCGTACTTATAGCATAGAGTAACTTCTGGTTACAGCAACGTTTAGTTAAAGAAGTAAGCCTTACGCACATCTGCGTTCTGCGGTGGCGATAAGTGAAACGCTATCAAATATGACAACGATATTTGACAGCGTTTCGCTAATCCCTACCGCAGAACGCCAAGATGTGCTCTAGGTAGGCTTAAAAAAGCTGGCAGTATTTATAACTTGTAAATCCGAAAACCGCTTGAAAAAAAGTTCTCTACTGGAGACTACGAACTGTACCTACCGTATGTAAGACGAAGTGTTGGACACTCGACACTGACGATCACGGGAACTTGGTGATCAAAGTAGGAACAAAACTGTTCTTAAGGAAATGGGAAAGGCCTATGGCCTAAGTCCAGGAGTGATTCTCATCCAGTGTTCAGACATTCCCACAGTTCCCAATTTGAAAGATCTCATAACTTAATAAACGTTTAACAAAATCTTCTGGTACGATGGCTCTTGAATTACCAAAAGATACATTGAAATGAGCTTAAAAATGTCAGAAAGTTAAATTTATAGTGTGGCTATAGAATACAGAAAAGTTCTTCACTCATCGTAGTTCTGCCACCCACATTTTCATGTCGCTTTGAAAAATTATGCGTCGTTTTTTTATTTGAATTCTTTAAATACCTTTCCACCTTTACTATGTTTTTGATAAATAGCGAATACGTGGGAAAAGATTTATGCAGCGTCAAATTAAACGAAAAGTAGTTGACCTAAAATGACGAAATAACTTTGCTTTAGTTTTTGACGAATTTAGTTAGAACTTTCACTGCTTTTAGATTAACGATCTTTTTGAAGACTCTTACATTACTTACCTTAGTTTAAAAAAAAAATACAAGGCGATTGAACTATGAACCCACGACCTTCCCGCCGTTAACACGCAGATGCGCTAGCCAAATGCGCCATCGGAGGCCTTATTCTGAGTTTTGAAATCAGTTTGGCGTTAGCTATGCGCAAAATGACATAGCGTTGTAAGGAGAAATGATGTGCGCCCATGGTGGGATTGCGCTACCAAAAATAATACTCGTACTATTCTGGTTTCTGCTGGGCGATTGTGTAATTCTGTTGCAATAAAAACTTTGATATTAACAAATTAATGATACCAAGAACATCATCTAATATCTTGTTGCCATCATTTTTCGACCACTATCTATCTTTTGCCACTATTATGTCAAAACTGACAGATTACGACTAAAGATACGCAATCACCAGTCGCAATCAAAACTCTACGTTTTGATTGCAACAAAATGTACGCAATCACGTCACTTGTCTATTATTTTTCGCTTCAAAATAACTCGATTATTTCGACATCTTGTAGATATGTCGTCATTAAAAACCCGTTTCCAGAAGAGGTAGTAATTATGTAAATGTAGAAGTAATTACCAGATCTCGGTAATTAGCGAAGATTTGTATTTATTTCTCGAAAATTCCGTCGAGTTAAGTTCTAATGTTTCATTGATGAAGGCTTGAGATAAGCATTATTCTGCAATTAGCAATTTATTACTATCATCATCATTGACCTGAAGAAGTTTACTGATAGTGGCTTCACATACATTACCAGGTTCTGCCCCTTGATTTGATGATTACCACTTAACATCAGGTGATATCCATGCTGGTCCCATCAGCATGATGTTTAAATAAATTGGTTATTCGTTTAAAAAAAAAATGTGTCTCTGATAATTCAGATTTAGCCCTATCCTACCCATTTATCTTAAAAAGTAAAATATTAAACTGTAAAATATTGAATTGCCAGCATAAAAGCATAAATTTAACAAAAACCTGTTTCGTATCGCTGCAAAGGCTGCAATCCATTTTGTACATAAAAACATTCGCCAATTAGCCATAATTTCAATTTCATGGAAATTACGAGGGCTCCAGGGATATTTTTCATCAAAACAGGAGTGGGTGTAACGGAATGGTGGGAAAAGAATTGCCAAGTGCCCCATTTTTGTGGCATTGTTATGGCAAGGTTGGTATTCAGTTAATGTATGCACACAATTCAGTTAATGTAGTTAATGTATGATCTCAAACGGTGAAGGAAAACAACGTGAGGAAACCCACGGCTTAGTCAGCTCCACGCTTAGTGACCATGTTTTCATGTGGATTAGCCGACTAAGCTATCAGGATGGTATAGGTGCTGGGCAAGCCTATTTCATCTAAAACCCTGTCCAAGGCACTTTAGTGTTCCGTAATTATGGGTATGAGTGAACACTAGTGGCGAAGCTTTATAAATCAGCTACAACAAGTACCTATTCAGCAGACATACCTAAGTAATCATGAAAAATGACTTCAACCCCATGATTTTATGAATTATAGTTGAGTTTTTGAGGAACGTTTATCAACTTTTTTAACTGACTGTAACTCACCTGAATAGTTTATGCAAGTAAAACTAACTAAGGCAGATTTATTAAAAGGACACTTCGATATTTCAAGCCTGAAGTAGATAAATGTGAAATAGAAACGCAAGAAAATGTACGGTATCGTGCGGAACAACTTCACAATTCTCTACCTACGTAGGGGAAGTAGTTTTATGACCCTGGCACCCTAGACGACTGTAAGTCCGTGTTGATTTCTTGGTGCTGTAGTATAAGCAAGAAACAGAAGAAACAACGATTCGGATAATAGATTGAGATAAATAGACTAATCTTTAAATCTTGCTTTATGGAGTGGCACCACACTATTATTATAATTTATGTTTTGTAAAAGGATCATAATTACAGTACGTTTCAAAGTGATCCTTGGGATATTACTGATTATTATAATACTTATTTAAGTTTGACTTTGAATCTTTTACACGGGAAAAGATTCAAAGTAAGCAAGGGAAAAGATTCAAACAAGTAAAGTGTAATTTGATCTCAACAGTTCCAGTACATATTTACATAGAAACACTTGAACGAAAACGAAACTACCAATATCGCACAGGATTAAATCCGCAAGGTTGCCTCGTATTACTTCATAGAAAGACGTCCCATGTTATCGTAGCAAATCGCTACGTAGAAAATACGTTTGCGTAGACGATTGCTACGCTATTGTATAGTAATGATGTACAGACTACGCTGTTGCCAAATAACTTTCTATATATTTACCTTCTTTTGTGAAATTAGGTGAAGTCACCTTTCTTAATTCATCATCATCTCAGTACGGTATTACCCACTGCTGGGTATAGGCCTCCTTCATTTTCTGCCAGATTCCTTTGTCCTGTGTGTCTCTTGTCCAGGTGTTTCCTGCGACTTTTGCGATGTCGTCGAACCATCGCGCTATCGGACGACCCAGATTTCTTCAGCCCGTTCTTCCAGGCCCGGAGATCTTCATTACTATTAAGTACCTACTGATATTCCGGTAAATTTGAAAACTAATTCGATTTGTAATCTAAACAGACAGATATTTTATTTGCTTTCTTCAGCATAACAATTATTATTCGAATGTTTTTCTGCTTTTCTACCGTATGCTATATAAATGAGAATGCAAGACGTCTTGAGACGTTTCGTTTCCCCCAGTTCGGTGCAATTTTATGAGCTTCCGACCCCTGCCGAGCCCCCGAGTGCGACCCTTGCCTTGTTGCATACTGGTAAGAGGTTACTACCACCTACTGAAATGTATTTTAATGTTTCGTTTTTGTAGGCTTTGGCTGAGGATTTGAAACAAAGTACCTAAGTCAACGTAAAAATCGATCGAGAAGTTTCTGGAATAGCCAAGTTAGAGAGTAAAGATCTTTTGACTGACTCCAAATAAAAAGGAAAGGTTTCAAGGTGTGTATTTTTTAATGTTTGTTAACTTCGTCATTTATAATCCAATTTGAAAATCTACTTGTATCGAAAAGGTATAAGTACTTCGAGATGAATCCGCAGTTTGGATATGAAGTCGGTTTCATGATTTTTTTTAAACTTATAGATTACCGACTCCAAAAATGGCAATTACGATATTTTTTGCGTAGCCTATTAATTTTAGATAGACTAGACTTGATCTTAGATTATAGGCACACTAATAATTTGATATTGTACCTAACGGTCGGTGATCAGTTGCAGTAAGTATGCAAGTATGCCCACTGATCAAACTTTTGATCCACGACCAAATTAGGTAAGGTATTATTTATCGGGCATCAAACTAATGTCGATAAAAATGAAACCTTTTTCCAATTAGGTACATACGCGTTGTTTGTATCAGCGTGTGGCTATAAATCAAACATATGGCAGCGGCGGTAAAGTTTTAATAACAGACCTGAGGATATTAGAAAAATCCAATTTACACAGGTAGTAGTAGTACTACCTACTAATAATATAGTACCTAAAATTTTCTTCCAATCAAAAAAAGTACTTCCACTTTTTTCAGGCCGCAACGAAATAGGGGACGACATAAATATCCAAAAATACCTACCAGAAGGTACCTACTTAGTGAGTGGGAATCTTAATATTTTTGTAGGATGTCAAACATGAGTGAAAGTAAATGACGTAATAAAAAAAAGTTCTGCTAAACAAAAAGGACTTGGTGGAAGGACTTTGTATCCAAGCCAGCACCAAATTAAAAAAAAAAGTAGAATGTTACGTCCAACATTTTTAAGGCCATTATTCCGATTTGCATTTTTCAGAAGCACTAGTCCCCAGGCTACAGTGTGTATTTCAAGCTGAACCGTTGCTGTAGATAAGTACCTAGGCACTACGTGAACACGACTCGCTAACTGCCAGATGTTTATTTTCTCACGTCATGTGCAGGGTCGGAGTCCTGTTAATTTGCCCTAGGCATGTCTATTTAAACCTATGCTAAGTAGTAGGTACCTACTTTTTATCCTTATTCTGTGTTGAGTTCATAGTTCATTTCGTAATACAACATGCATGTAATGTGGTAATGATTGCCTTGTAGCGCTGTAACAATTGTCAGACGATTGCTTGCATTACTATTCAATAAAAAAGAAAATGTAGTCATTATTTTGCCAGCCTTCTGTTAGAAAAGTCGGCCTTGCCACGCTATTCGAAAAGACGCCAGTTGGACGCCAGCCGCCATGTAGGTGTTAAATTTAATTGCTGAGCCTCCAGAATTTTTTTTCATCCTTGATAGGGCTCGCAAAATGATTATGATCAGTATTTGCAGTTCTTTTTTCAAAAAAGTTCAAGTTCAAGAAGGTTTTTTTTCAGAATTTTGCGGTAGGTCCTAGCACCGTTCCTTATTTAAAAAAAAAATTGTATGATGTTATAAATTTATTGTAAAATGAACTTTTCAAGCGGCGAATCTTCCAATTAAATGTAAACACTGCCGAATAGCCAAAAGGAAGCGAAATTAGTGATTGAAAATTTATTGCAACCGAAGACGATGATGTTGAAATGTACCTACCTCTAGATTATTAATGTAGGTACAGTCCGGCAAGTATAACTTGGCGGGTCTGAAGTGAGCTGTTCGATCGTTAATGGCCAATGACTGATGGAAGATTGGCCAAACGGCTAGCTTCAGACCCGCCAAGTTATACTTGCCGGACTGTAGGTACCTATGTATTCTTGACGTATTCCACACAACCTAATTAGCCTACTGGTGAATTGACAGTGACAGTTCACCGTTGGCGGTCATCATATTTCAGTAAGAAGAAGCATTCGGCTCATTTTCCAATTTCCTTTCTCTTTTCTCTTTGTTCCCTGATTGCGAACGGTAAAGTTGTGTCCTATAATATTGTATGCACCTACCTATTATTTTAATTTCCACGTGTTTTATATTCCACGGCAGTTTTAATTCAGATGAAGGACTGCCTAGCCAAGCTTTGGCCATTGATATCCAAGTCAAACAATCTTTGTGCGGGTGCATTAACTATTGCCATTATACCTAGGTATTATGAGGTGTAGTCTTTTTAGGTCGTAGGTGTAAAGTCTTCTAGTAAAAAGTACTGAGTTCATCCCCTTCCAAGTGGACATGCGGCAACAAAATTTAAAATTCCATTTCCTGGCACCGTGTGAAGTTGAATAAGTCTAGAATGTAGAAGGCTGATAGGTTTTAGACGCGATACCTTTAGCTTACAACAATGCTTAAGCACAATTTTGATTTGGGGCTAACTTTTCAATCTACAGTAAATTTAAATGTCAGATAAAAATATATCCACCTCTTTTTAACCGACTTCCAATCAAAAAAGAGGAGGTTCTCAATTTGTTACCGCATAACTTCGTCATTTGTGAGCCGATTTGAAAAATTATTTTTTTATCCGAAAGGAACTGCTTCCAGATTGGTCCCATTTTAATTTTATTGAAATCGGTGTTGCCATTTTTTTTTAAATAATTTTTTCAATGTTTGTAACTGCATGCCTCCGTCATTTATAAACCCATTTAGAAAATTGTTTTTTTATTTTGAAGGTTATTCTTACGTCCAGATTGTCCCAAACAAATTTGATTAAAATCGGTTTAGCCGTTTGACAATGAAGTCGGTTTCTCAAGTTTTTTAAACTTAAATTATTTAGGCTTATAGACAAGGACTGACATTTTTGATTTCGTATTCCGTACATGGAAAGATCTGCCATTTCAGTGTAACGTACGTAATATCATAGATAACTTACGTCTTGCTCAAAGATTTGAGCATAATAAAGCTCCCTTTACACACCTGCAGTAAGCTGTAGGTAGGTATTTAACCATTCTAGCTAGCGCTCCCCCGCAGTAGCCCTATACTCGTAGGTATCGACATAGGCCTGAAGAATTCAGTTGGACATCGCCCTTCCTATTTACAGAACAAAATATCAAACTATCAATCCACAGACTTTCCACGATCTTTACAATATTCGTTAATCATATTATTCTTAGTTGATACATCGAATCAAGGCGTCCTATAACCTACGATAGTGATGGTGAAAATAAAAAGGTTCATATTTAAGTATTTTTAAGTAAGAACCCTACAGCACTACTTGTAAACGCAATTTAAATTTTAATCATTGCTTAAAGTTAGCCTAGTCACTGTTTGTCATTACCCAGTGGTAAGAGATGGCAATAGTTTAAGCACTGTTTATCTTTTGACATATTTTTATAAGTAAGGCCACTACCTAGTTCTAAAAGTTTATTCCAATACCTGTTTGGATTATTCTTACGGCTTCTGCATCACGTGCCAGTGGATTCGAAATGAAGTGCCATCTAGAAGATTATGCTGGCACCATCATGGGTTTCGAGGTTTCAACTCGCCGAACTCGAATATCTTGTACGGTTCCTACTAATGTATCTTAGTTCTCTTCTGCTCAATTTAGTTTTTAACTATTAGTTTAGATGTCCCTCTCATTTCTTTAAAAGCGTGTTTATTTACTTTTATTTAATGTTGCTTTAAAAAGCTAGAACATATATTCTACCTGGCTCAGTAATAGGTGGGAATTGAAATAGAAAGGTCTGAGAAGGTATAATATTAAAAAATAAACACATTTTACATTTTCTAAATATTTACTAATACCAAATCATCTTAAACACACATCAAAACAGACATAATATGCACAATCTCACTTAACTAGTAATATAAAAAAGTATTTCTCTATAAATTTGTTTTTGGAAAACAATTACAGTATTGTAAGAATTTGTTTCTCTGCTATAATACTTTAGTGATATTTAATATTTTATAAATATTTACATGTTAGTGTAAGGCACTCTGTTTGCCGTTTAATTAGATTAATAAGTACAAATTAATAATAAAAACAAAGATATTTAGTCTGTCTGCTGATGGCACTATGCATGTTTCAAGAAACACTATTTTGTGGAACACAAAAGTTAACTATTTCTAAGCAGACATTAAAACAATATTTGTACGTTTCTTTCTATTTAAATCACATTATGCAGTTGAGTTTCAGTTTTGTATTTATATGGCATTTTGTTTTTTAATAAATGCGTTATTTTGTAACAGTTTTCATTGAAAAAACATGTGTTGTAACTCACATATGAAGTGAAAATATTATGAGCCAATATTGGACCTTGTCCTTTACAGAACCAACTGCCCATGATTAAGTAAATTATTTTTTAGCATGTAGGTGAGGTGTAACAAATTATATTTAGTGCACTCAGTTGATAGGACTTGCGGAGACCATGAAAAATTAAGTACGTAATCGTGCAAATTATATAATGGACGGAGTGCTAAAACATAATTATATAATGGATCGACTGTGTATTGTAACTGAGACTAACGAAACATTTTTTTTATTTCATAATTTCAAAGCACCAGGGGGCTAATTCTCGGGCCGATCTCGATCATTTTGAAATTTTATTTTATTGCTTCTTTTCGAAAGGGGAATGGATAATTTCCTTGAGTAATTCATAAATGACTTCTTCGAAAAATCCTCGACAGCTACGATATACGGAAAACGTACAAAAAGTGCGGGGTTGTGAAAAGAAGCAATAAAATAAAATCCCAAAATGATCGAGATCGGCCCGAGAATTAGCCCCCAGATGTCAAAGGAAAAGTGCCTGATAATATAAGCCATTAGCTTCAAATTCTAACAAAGCAGTTACTCACTGCTGGTATAACTTTGAAAATTATATTTTATAATAGAAAAAAATAACCGTCTCTACCGTAGATACCTATAATCTCAACATCAGATCTCTAACTATATTAATATATTTTTTATACTTTTATATCCTCTCAACATGATTTAACTTCGAGATTTTTTCAAATAAAAATAATTACAATTAATTTCTATTGCACTTAAATATAATGTTACTGAATAATTATTGCTTTTCACTACTATATAAAAGCCTACAAATCTTAAAACAAAATTGCCTAGTTACATAGATCTGTTGTAATGAGATTTTATTTCAACAAATTGGAACAGCGCTATTCCAGATCTGAATAACTTATTTCTGAGAATCGATTACTGAGATTCCCTTCTTTTTTGAGATTGTAACAAAGGCACTTAAACAATAACGCTCGACAAATCTAAAGAAAACCCTAAACTTGTAACGAATCAAACACTTGAAGTTTGAACATACTTCTAAAACATTTATGATAATATAGACGATGATAAAGATTAACATTTTAGAAAAGTTAACAATAATTTAATCTCTTCTAACTTAATCGTAAAAAAAGCAATTAACAATTAGAACCACTAATGTAAGAACATTGTACATTTTAAGGCACTTGGGATGCACTAAATATTCCATTATGTTTATCTATAAATATTAAGCACTAAACGCAAAATAAATTGCTTCGAATATATTCTCAAGAGAAATAAAAATTAATACCTACACTTATTGACCGATATAAAAATTTGATTTCACGAGGAAGACATGGACCATTTTTAAATAAATTTGCAGAAAATATAGCTCTCCAAAATCACTTTAACACACAAGTCTTTGGTTTTAAAGATTATAAAAATATTGCCAAAGATATATTTTAGGTCAATAAGTATAAGAATAACAACCTATGTAATATTATTACTTCGTTATCAGTCCAATATTCTTTTTTATGCGAAGTAATAATTTTATTTATCGGTCCTCAAAGATACTTACTTTTGAATGCCGCCATCTTGTTCATGTCTATGTCTTCGCCATTTTAACGAAGGTGTTTAAAATATAGTTCAAAAACTACGTTTTTCGGTAGTGTAGCAACCAATCACTTAATCGTCATGAAAATTCAGACTCTTAAAAAGCTTTATCAAAAACAGCAGCGCATGAGCATAAAACTTTCAAAGAATTTTCTTACCGTTTTTGTATTAATAAAAAGAAAGAGAAACACGTTAGTCTATAACAGCTACGCTGCCGTTTTATAGAAGCTTTAAGCTAGTCTAGATTTATGCATCTAAAAGAATTGCTACGGCGCTTAATGCGAGTTTATTGAATAAGTATCGTGACGTCTTTCTAGTTCATTGTCATGAGAGCTAAAGAATCAATTTTATTTTAAAAACTGTGGTACATTAAACGCCGTATAAAGGGTTCTGGGTAGCCTAAACACTCGTGCTAACAACAATTACGATAAAGCGACAACAGAAGTACAAAGTTACAATAGTAAATATAGTCGATGGCGTGTGCCATTTTTAAATAAAAATATAAAAAAATGTTAATAAAGTTCATCTTGTTATAAACATAACAGGCATATAAATTGTTAATAGTTAGACTATTATAATACATAGTAATATTGTTAAAGTGTGAGGCCCAACAGCTATAGCTACATGGTGGTCGATGTTCCGATGAGAATGTTACGGTCGGTCGGCAGCGGCGCCCGTCGTCGTGACTCTGTTAGTGCTGCGGCGCCGTTAGCACTCACCTAGCCAGGTTAACGAGAAGAGAGAAAACAGAATGTTAGTGTCGATCGAAATGTCATGGTCCGAATACACGTACTATCGCGAGACGGTAACGGTTTGCCGCTTATTGCAATGCCCCACGTGCTACTCAAGGTGCTAACGTCTTCGCAAAGAAAGCGAAACAAACCCGAACCGAAACGGGAACTAGGTGAAACGTCAGTGACGCTCGAGCAGAAGTCAAGAGTTGAAATAAGTTCGCGTTTTGATACGGTTCCGCTTCGCTTTCGTTGCGGTCTGATAGACGTGACTCTGCAGCCCAAAATTAACAAGCTGTTGAACATTCCAAACCGAGCTTGAAATGTTCACGCAGAAAACTTTTATTAGCGGTGATAGAAAACCGATAAGGATGACCGGTCTTAATAAATAAACGTTGACTGCAGAGATTATAAGGTTACAATAAGTGATTGGGACCGCTATAATGTTGATTTTGATTGCAAAAGACCGGTTTATGTCCCGCCGGAGGACTCATTAAATAACCAGGTAGGTCCAAGAACAGTTCGATATGTGGGAATGGGGACAGTAGCACATGCAGCTTCAACTAAAGCGGTAAACCGAGATCTCTAATCGATACGACTCGTGTACGGAATTTTTATAATAATAAAAAACAAATCTAATAAAAGGGAGGCTATTAGGCATTCGTGCCGCGACATCTTGTGTGGCCCAGTTAATAATTATACGGGTACTTTCATTAGTTTACGCAGTTAATGGTTGAAAATGTTAAGTCAATTTAGTATGATGATAAGTCTACAATATAGGATTAAATGCCCAATAGTTCCCAAATGAGCGATACTTGAAGCATTTCAAAATTGAAGTTGATTGCTATGCATCAAGTATGACCCACACAAACAAGCATAATAATTTGTATCACTTATGTATAACCATAGCACCCAGATGCAAGTATGTAAGTACTCAACACATCTGCTGTAAGATCTCGATACTGTATGGTAGCATTCTCATATAATGTTAATCTGTGATGACGTATGCCATTACATATTTGCATGTTAGTGACTCATATAATATAAATACATAGTTACAGATAATCTGCAAGTGACAATAGCAGTTATGATAGTGCACTTAATAATTAAATTATTGAAACAAACGGGACTTGGCCTTGTGGAGTTGCATATTGTTAGTTGTGTGAGGCTACATTGACTGCACGTCATCAACTTTATCGACTCATAATACTCTCATACATTTAACAAATAAATTACTTTACCGCGAATCTAGCTTACGTATAAAATAAAAAACCTAATTAAAATTTCAGAAAAATTTATTGCATAACTGTAAATATTCTGAAAATGCATGTATTTATACACAATCAACAACGGAAATATTTCATTACAAAAAATCATCGCTTAATATATTCATCTCATAAAATTACGAATAGCATTCTAATACAAATATAAAACTGCATATGAAGCGTGTAATACGTATGTGGCAGTCAAATGCCATTCAATAAATCCACAAGGGCACAAGTGCAAATATCCTAACAATAACAACTTTCTAAAAAGAAAGATAAAAATACGACCTAAGGCAAATAATAAAGACAACTAGCTTAAAATTTCAAGTAAAAATCTTATACTGACTAAGAAAAAGATGTGATGATAAATGAAATAAAATATCGAGTCAAAGGAGAGGCATTTTGTTTAATACGGATTGATGGCACAAACTCAGAATGCTCATTCTTTTGACTAATACTGACGAGACCCAGGAAAGAAGGATCTCACAACCCGATCGTAGCACCTCTTGGGATACTATTTGGCAATATTGAACACTACATACAGGATATTGTATGAAAAATAGCTGATTTTAATAAACGGAATCCTTCTTTCCTCACAATAAAAACGATACCCGAAACGATCATCTGAATGAACATGTTGCGATCTCATTTTGTAAAAGTATCAATGAACGATAAATATTTGCACATTTCCATTGAATAAACATAAAGAGTAAATCGCGTGTCAAATTAATGCATCGTATCACAACATGTAACAGATCTAAAAATCTATAAAAAGAAGTATAAAAATCACAGTTTCAAAATTATGCAGTGTCACTTCAGATCCAGTATGAAGCGCGATGGGTAAATGCATCGAGTCCTCATACTTAACTAATCGAAAACTAATAAGTACATAATAAATAGAAATGACACAGAGAGACAGTAAAGCAAAGACACTCGCGCATACTTGAGTTGGATACGATTGCTGTACAAAAGTGTAAAAACAAAATCACTGGGGTAAATACTGAGATTCAGACGAAGGCAGAAATCGTATTCAGCGCAGGTTTGCGTGCGTGCGCGCTTCTCACCTTGTTAACAAAATGGCGGGCGAGAGCGTTTTTGCAGGAATTAAGGCGCCGGTAAGGCTGTGCGCTGGTAAGGGTGTTCCCTCATTTGCGTCAGCCGACCCGCTCTCCTCACGACACCTAGCGGCACACGGTCATTAAAGTTCTGTGTCTCGGCAGAGCATACAAGCATCCATAGACACCCAGACAACGTGACCATAAGCCAAAACCGTCTGGGTGACTGAAATCATAAATGCTGAACAGAAAGTTTAATCTCAAAATAAAAACTGTAAAACAATAGCTATTTTCTTATAATCCACTGCTTACTCGTCAATGTATTCTAAAATATTACTTTAAAACAAAACTGTTTTTTTCGTAGTAAAACTATTATTATGCTTAGTCCTATTGTTCTACTTCCTATTTTATTGCTTTGGAAAAAATAACAAATTGATAAAAATCTCGGGTACGATATACCCAGTTAAGGTACAGATAAATGGCTGGTTTATAATTTCATTTGATTGAGAATTTATATTAAAATATAGCAGTAAAATAAAATCTAAACGATTATAATATTCTCGTAAAGCTCACTCATTTCTAACCTAACTAAAAATCTTTTAAAGATAATAATAATACTTAGCCTATATTGGTATGTTTATAAATATAATAATATGGCTAATAAATAAAATAAGTAACGACATTATTGTAACAACGTCGGTCACAACTTTCATTCTGTCGAATACTGTCGTTATTACAGATATTTTATAATCTGCCTAGAATGTTCCGTGGTGGTTCGAAACGTGAAATGTAGTGTATATCGCGTTATTGTTGTAAGTTATGTTAAATCGTTATTATTGTTTGTGATTTGAATAATGTTCAATCTTATTTGGTCCCTTTTGCTTGTAATCTCTGAATTACCTATGCAAACCGATACAATTATAAATCTTTTCTGTTAATATGAAAATTTACGATGTTATTCACAAAAAATTGAAAGGAAATCTAGAAAAGTGTAATTCAACATGCATTATCGTGAAAATTTGGATCTTCGTGTTCAAATCCAAGAATTTGAGTCCATCACGCGCCAAGAATAGAACTGACTTTGTCCAACTGACATTACGTAATCAATCTTATTTTAATCTGACAAAGTAAAACCCTTTAGTACAATAACTCCCAGGAATTATAACTTGGCACGTGTTTTAAGTAACATGATGTTAATTTAATATTAGTTGTGTTACAAGCAAGGGTTAACACAAGGTCTAAAATGTATCTAATGAGGGTCAATATTGCTAACATAGATAAATAAAACTAAAAGTAACAAAAAAGACAAATAAATAAAAATATTTGTAAATAAAAAATCTACGTCTTTGTTTAAGAAAATCGGTAACTTACGAAAAGTTCAATTGGCAGTATTTAACTATTAATTATTACCCTACTCGTATTATAACTATTAAACATTTTAATATGTCAACTGCCATCAATCCTAACACGAGACAACGGCGAATAGAATTCAATTAAATACTCTGATAATTAAATTAATTTCAATAAATATTAAAATAATCTGCATAAAATATTGACTGCAAAAAAACAAAAATAATAAATTGTGTAGTACTGTACAAACAGTCTTGTAGATAAAAACATTTTAAAATAAGACAAAAATACTAAACGTAGGTACAAAAGTGAATCGAATCACTAAAATAAATCGCACATTAATACTATCTTATTCTAAGTTTGATCATGGCGTTTTATTATGACTGTATTATGTCGTCCTTATTCGTATTTGAGGTGTAATACGGTAAGTCAAGGACTATAGAAATGATGCGATGGTCGATACGTAGTGTGTGGAAGCCTCACGTATCTTATTGACGGTTGATGTCAAAAGCCAGCTAGCAGATATCTCGATGCTGCAAACCCCATTAAAATAATATCACACACAGTTCAAATATTAGCTGGACGACACCATGTGTTATATCATTCTAGACATTAGTTTAGTTTGTTAGTCGAGTTCACGAGCCTGGTATCTTGTTAAACGTTATAACGTTATGTTTAGTGATCTAGCAGCAACTAGTAGAATCGTTAACCTAGCTTAGAATCGAGTTATTACCGCATTCGTTGCGTTCTATCGATTGGCAACGGACGGATGAAGTAAAAAGACAGTAAGCTTTAGTCTAAATCGCATGCAACGCTTTAAAAAACTGTATGATTCATCCATGCGGTTATTATCCTAGTAATTCATAGAAATACAGTGAATTTATTAATACTTATTGATTGATCTACATTCTTATTTGCCTACAATGACTTTTGAATACATTTGTTTCTAGTGGACGATTTTAGGTAAAAACCCGGTACCTTGTGTAGCATTAGTTTATATCGATGTTTGATAACTTTGCACGACATCGTCTTTAATTACTGATAATAAATATTTACCTACACTTAATTTATTGGAAACTATTGCATTAACATTGAACTTTTTTCAGATTTTCTTGATAGGAAAATATTAATTGGTGATGATCGTAACCGATCTGCTTAAAACCATGCGATCTCAGTTTCCTTTACAGACAGAGCAATCGATGAAAAACTATTTAGCTCAAAAGAATAACGACCCAATCCCGTCAAAGTTATCAAACACCGATTCCGTTAGTAAATCAACGGGCGAACAACCCACCCGTATGGTCAGCGGCCGCGTACTCCGTGGTCAGCAGAGGATTGGTCAGCGCCGCGTAGTTCGCGTAATCGTACGGAGACGCGTAGATCAGCTGATGAGTTGGCTCGCCAGGGGAGAGCAGCCCAGCGGCCGCCCCTTGGGATCCATTCAGGAGACCTGATTGGGATCCGGGGCCTGACATCCTGGGAGATAGGATGAGTGGGGCCCCCAGAGGGGCTTGTGAGCGTAAAGTTACCCCCCCAACGCCACCCCCCGGGCCGAGCAGACGCTGGGTTTCAGCGGCAGCGGCGGCGACGCGACGCCATTCTTCATCCGCTGTGGATTCACCTTCATTGTATCAATGGTGGAAGGCATTAGTAGGGTGTCTTATATCAATGTTATGGCACTGGCCAGTGAAATATGCATGCGTAATATAAACATTCTATCATCAGCAATGTCCGGCCACAGCCGAACATTTATTTTCGTTCGATTCATGATTACCTTTCAAGAACAATCTTGAAAAGTTGATTCCAGAAAAATACTTGCTGAACTTAAGATTAAAAACAACAGAAGTCCACTGCTGAATATAATGACACTCCAATGTATTTCCTAAACTTACAACAGACACTCTCTTTTTCGTAATTTCATGTGATTTAGACGCTCATCAATTGTGTGTGGTCATGCGCGTAGGAAGACTTTTCGAGTTTATATTTAATCACTTCAATACTTATAAGTAGCTACTGGCTTTCTTCTACGATCTAAATCCATGTTAGCAAAATATAATGACGTAATAACTTCCTTCTATATTAGTAACAAGTTGACTCATACCATACGACTGTGGGCGTTAGAATTAAATAAACATGAGGAAGACTGTTGCAATAACTGAGCGTTTACTCGCTTGGTTTTCTATGTACCTATTTAAACCTTTGACTTCATTTTAGAACAGAATAACTTTCTAAAGGCCTTGTTTAGGAAGCGAATACCAAAACACTGGTCTTACGCACAAGAGACTAAAAAAGCAGCTGAACGACAAATTTTGCAATAGCAGGGCAGCCGGTTTTTTGGAATTCAGTTGCTATCAAAAGATTAACAACAAACAAATAAATGATACTAACAAAGAACAGCGATCTGTTGCCATCATTTTTTACCTCTATCTATCTGTTGCCATACTCGTTTTACAAAGCAAAGTGCCTATTCCCTATCTCATGTTTATTAAGTTAACATTTGGTTTTGTTGCAATCGTTCCTTGTCAAAGAAAAATATAGTTTATATTCGTGTTTTATTGTAATCAAAGCTCAAAACAATGTCAAAACCGACAGATGCGGCTAGGTTTTGATTGCAACAGAATATACGCAATCACTCCATTGATGCAAAAGGATCTGATATTGCATTGCGAATTGCTAATTAATATTGAAACGAGAGTTCCCTATAACTTATTACAAGCGTATCAGATCCTTGTCATAGCTTAGGAGAGATCAGCTTGTTCACTTAATCTCAAAGTTTGGACCGAACTCGCTGAAAACTAAATAGGTATTCCCTTTATTTCAATGTGATATAATTAGATGGGCATGTCTTCTTGATGGAAGTCGTTGATCGGTTTGAGAATGTCTTACCAGAAGTACTAACTAATTTGAAGTTACTTAGGTACTTCACAGGTCTGTTTGAAGATTACTCTTATTTTAGTGTCGCGCGGGTTTTACGTTCCAGCCAATAATGATGTCAGTTAAGTAGACCAGCTGTCCTATTACCAGTGTCTCAGAACAATCAAATCATTTACTAGGTAATAGCCGTAACATGCCACAAATCAATTAAATTAGTCATTTCAACTGACTCACAACTGCCCAGAGTAAAACAATAAGATTTATTGGACAATGAGAAATGTAATGAAAACAAGAAATGCTGCTGATAGCTTCTTTGCAAGCCGCGATTGTGTGTGAAGTTCTCAAGCAATTAAACGAGTCAGTATATGGTAAAACTGCGTACATTCAACTTGAATATTAAGATAAGTCTTTGTTATTTTGAAGTGGTACCCGTAACCCGTAACTTATTAGTCGAGGAAGATGTGGCAATGCATGTCTCAATTTCGTATAGAAAAGGCAAACATGTCAAACTCTACGGTGTTTTATGTCCTTATTTTACTTCTTTTTTACAACTTAACCTTTGTATTAAACAGTATACATAAGTGGTCGTAATGTTGCAAATAATTGAATAAATAATAATATGTACTCTAAAAGAAGAAGTAAAGAAAAACCCCATGTTTATGACGTCGCTGACTAATAGCGATAAGCTACTACAAAACCATCACACAACTGATAGTCTAAATCACGATAGCTTTGTTGCCGAAAAGTTAAACTTGCAGAACTAACTGATAAAACAAAGACCTTTGGATTGTACCCAAAGAAATCACCCACACCCTTCTAAGCCATCTTATTACTAAGGAGTTAGTCCCATTTTCAACCACCGACTCTTGTTCAAGGTTCATTTACTTTCCATGCTCAACAATTTCAAGAAACAAAATGACAATGTTACAGTTTTCCGCTCTAAATATCCTAACCTAAACTGTCGGTTGTTGAAAATTAGGGTAGTCTAAGCACATCTAGGGCATTACGGTCACGTGATTAAGCAATTTTCAAAGACAATTGACATTATAGAGCGAGACGGGTATAGCATTTCATTTGCATGCAGTCGGTTTCATAATTTTTTGAAAGTTTTTTGGAGGCTTCTGTTTTTGTATGACAGAAAAGCTGGATTGACTAATAATGATACTGTGAATAACACTACAACTGTTTATTTTTCTGAGCACTACGCACGCGAAATTTCGGTTGGAAACTAGTAAAAACGATTGGCAATTTGCCTAGATGTGCTAGGCTAGAGCTATTAACTAAGGAGTTAGTAACAAAACATAAAAAGATCCGTACTTATGAGACACTGACCGTTGACAGGCACGCCGACAGCCTTCGCGCTGGAGTCACGGTAGGTGCCGTTTATGATGGCCAGCTCCATTAGCTGACGTTTCTTCAGCTCGTCTTCACCGTCGGCTTGCTGGAATTCAAAGATGAAAGTAAAATATACGGGAAGTAGTTCAAAGAAGCAAGGACAGGTAAGTTTTTTTATAGGAGTGCTTGTTCCAGCAAGGTATATAAAAAAATCTAAAGTAATACATTCACTTGAATCGCAAGGATTACTTTCAAACATCTTACAGCTTGGTGGCCAAGCCAAGAGCAGGCATGCTGATTTAGTTCGTGTGAGCTGAAACAGTTAGATTCAGCTCATTTATTGATTCTGATGATACAGATGTAAGGCTTAAAACCGGCGTAAAGGTTTAAAAAACAAATGCTGGAGCCAAGACAGACCTCTCAATCCCTGAAGGCCTGCGCACACCTAGTTCGCTGGCGGTAGCGATCAGTGAAACGCTGTCAAATATCGCTGTCAGATTTGACAGCGTTTCACTGATCGCCGACGCCAGCGGCCTAGGTGTGCGCAGGCCTGGCCTGCGCAAACCTAGTTCGCTGGCGGTAGATTTGAGATTTGACAGCGATATTTGACAGCGTTTCACTGATCGCTACCGCCAGCGAACTAGGTGTGCGCAGGCCTTTAGAAGCATCAAAGAGCCCACATTATAATGTTACTAGCTGTCATGCTGTCATCTATTTAAATGGTGATAGCGCCGATACATTCAATCTATATGGTGATGTTGAAGAAGGAACGAATAAGCAGACAGCAGCTCAAAAATCATTTTGATAAGGAGCTGTTAAGGATGCTGATGGCAGCAGTAAAAACAAGCGAACGAATCATGAAGTTTCAAAGAATGAGTCATCAATTAAAAAACACAACCCGGTAAGAAAATGTTCGTAGTTTTCCTTTGACCACTAACCCTGGTAATTAGGTAATAATGTAGGTTACATTAATGGGTCAAGTAGAAGTACGAAGGTAGAATTTGTTAATTGCCAATAACGACCAAGGTTTGCTATTGATTTGTTGATTGGCAATGACGTCACAATTGACGAACAACGTAACGGGTGTTCATATATCAGCACAACCGTATAATTAGTGACAACAATGTACCTAACGTGTTTTATAATGTCTATTGTTTGTCACTATATAGCGTAGGTCTTGTATTTCGCGCATTGGCCAGTACAAACCGGTGTGGACGAAACGATGAATATAAATTTGTCAATGTATATTTAATCCTGCTTATTGATATAAAGTTTGTATTTTAATGCCTGGAGATTAACCTCGATCACCTCAAGGCATTGCATCATAAGTCCCATATCATTTAAGTATTTTTCTTTATATCTCCATCTCCAGTGGTGAAAGAATTTCAAGTGCGCCTTAAAGAAGCTCTCTAAGTGCACTTTGTATGGAAACAACAAGAGTGACTATACATTGACAAATTTAATTCTAAATCCTTATATCTGTGAACCGTACACTGGCGCATAATCTTACATTTTCTTCACCAGTCCTGAGGGCTAAGCCAGAGTATTTAACTTTAAGTGATTCTACTACGAAAGCTGTAAGAGATGTTTTTACAAAGAAAACGTCGAAAACCATACTGTACGTAATGATTGTAAAACGTGACACTCGATCACGCATTTGTGTGGAAGTAGTTGTTCGTCGCTGTTAATTCGTTTCATGGAATCGATATACGTTTACACTCTAGGTTTTTTTGGCATTTCGAAAACAAAGCGTCTCGTTCTTTTAGCAAGAACTAGAATAACATTTGTCTAGTCTCAATGCACAAACTCCCCTTCAGATATCTTGGCAAGGGTAGGGTACCCTAGATCATCAGACGCATACAATTATGCCTGTTTTCCATCGGCAGAAATCACTTGCCACTTCCCATCTACTTTCCCACTGGCTACGGTCTTATAATACCTTTTTCGCTTAATTTACTCTAATACATAA
This sequence comes from Thera obeliscata, assembly GCA_947578465.1. NCBI lineage: Eukaryota > Metazoa > Arthropoda > Insecta > Lepidoptera > Geometridae > Thera > Thera obeliscata. The sequence continues at coordinate 8,398,549 of OX387928.1, read as the reverse complement.
CATTCTTCACACATGCTCGTGGGTTTGTCTTTAGATATAGTAGACACTAGGTACAATATTATATAAAATAAATAAATAAATAATAAATAAATAAATATTGTGGACAATTCACACAACACTACCCAGCCCCAAACTAAGCAGAGCTTGTACTATGGGAACCAGATAGCTGATATAATACTTGAATACATTTTTTTTTTTGTAAATACATACTTAGAATACAATATAACACCCAGACAGAGAACAAACATTTATGTTCACCACACAAATATTTGTTCTCGGTGGGGATCGAACCCACGACCTACGGCGCAGAAGGCAGAGCTACTACCAACTGAGCTAGAGGCCAGTCAAAACTAACAATACAGTGAAATACAATACTTACAGGAATGAGCAGACGTTTGACCTCATCGACCGCTCTGGCCAGTTTGACCTTCGCCCTGTTTTCTGTATCTTCCACTGTGAGCAGCACATGTAGATCGTCTGCTAAGTGCTCCCAGTTCGGTTTGCCCCTGTTGGCGTCTTCCTGAAATGTTTTAAAATCAAGGATGAGCATAATGAATCAGATTTATAGAAACTTTCGAATTGATATTGTCAAAGTGGAGAACTTTACAATAATTGGACTTGGGGAATAAAGAAGAAATTACAATAGAGATACAATTTACCAGTAAATTTGTAAAAGGTCAAAGCATTAAGGTATTTTAGCTATGTGATTTAGAAATTTACAGTTAGTACGAAGTAGCCAAATCAGATTGCAAAAACCTCAAATCAGATCAGATCAAGATCAGTTATATTTTTATCATATACACAGAAATGAAACAGAGTACTTATACAAATGATATTATATTATAGGATGATGATGTTACGCTATAATAATGCACTGAGCACTTTACCACATGCATTGTAAAAAAAATCCCAGTAAAGTAAGCTAATGACAAAAACACTGTAGAGTAGGTATACCGAGTCAGTGAACTATGTGAGATACTTACCATTAACATCGGAAACAATTACGATCAGTAAAATATTTAGGTAAATTTTGTGCATTGGCGAAATAAGCAAACCTGTGTATGGAAATAACGATTAGTAGTGACTGGAAACATAGCATTTTTAGTATTATCTAAACTATGAAACTTTGCAATGCAGCTAGCACCTGTAGAAAAGCAAATGTTGTATTAGTTAACATTAATTCTGTATTAGTAAAAGATACCATTTGGTCCATATGTGTAGCTGCATGAAAAACATCAAGTTTTACTATGGTAGCACTGTCATTATCCTTACAAACAAATCCATTTAGCTCTTTACTATGAGAATAATAATTTACCTTCTTCTTATCCCTCATTGATCCTTTGCCTCTGACCATGATTTTGCATCCTGTCTCTTGCTCCAGCTGTTTCGCGGTCATGCCTCTGGGACCTAAAATCCTTCCAACGAAGTTGAACTGAAAATAAAGTAATGATTCTTGTTAGAAAATAAGCCTGAATCTGTACATAACGTTTATGCAAGTGCTTTTTTGATAAACATAGGTCCACATAATGAGTACATAGATAATAGAACAGACATAGCTTTAGAAGATAAACCTTAAAGATTATGAAATACCACGTGCTAAGACCTAATTCTGAGCGTCAAACGTCTAATACCATTAGCTATCAGATTAATTACTCGCATCGCTACACATAAACCATATTTCCTGTACATGTTTGCATAGTAGGTACATGAATTTAACCTCGATTCATAAGCATCAAAGCATCGGTCAGCCCAGCGTATATGAACTGTGAACCAGTATCATTCTACATGCTGAGCCGAGAAATGGACCAGTTGGCAGTTAGCCAAGATTACACCGAGTCTACAATTTTTTCTAAAGGGATGTTCAAGAATTTTAAAATCAGAAATAATTTTTTTGCACAACACATTAAATAACAACTGAGGCTGGAAATTAGTCACATGTCTCTCGTGGTTGATGGTTTTGCGTGACAGCGCGTAAATTGCTCGAATATGCTACGTAAAGATTCAGACTCAAAGTTTTGAAACGAGTAGGTATGACAGAATTTAAGTCAATTTCAGTACGAGTAAGAACGCTCTAAATTCTATAAGTACCTACCACCAGTTAAGCGGCAAACATTTGAGTTAAAATAATTTGTCGTATGAACAGGCGCAAGTGATTTGTTATATCTCTTGCGACAATGTATTCAATGAGAAAGATGAGATGCGGAAGTAGGCGGCTCAAACGAGTAGGTCTAGTAGTCGTTACCCGTCACGGGCCAGCGACTGCGGCGGTGATAGACGACAAATTGTAAATCACTTACAAAACAGACAGCTTTGAGATTCATATCTTTATCGGCGGAATTGATCCGAAACTAGCGAGCTGAATGCAAGCGTATCGGTAGACAAACATATTGTTAGCAGGCAAATACATTCATGATTGAAATTTTCACTTTAGCTTCATGAATAAATGTTACGCGCATCAAGAAATTAGGTAAGGTACTACGAGCAAGAATGCAAGATCTTTATTTATTTGTGCTAGATCGCCCAGATGGTCAGGCGTCGTCGATATTTGTATTGTATAACCCCTAATCATTGTTTCGTTATTGGAACTGAACGTGTTTCTGAATGTCAACTATTCTTCTCCAACGAAAAGACGTTTAACAATGGGAAAACCAAATTGTGCCAACTGAATAAATGTTTTGGCAGAGTTTGCAGATGTTACGGCCACAAGTAAATTACGTACATTATTTCATACAAACGTTACCTCCCAAAACCACAGTTTTAAAGTACCTAGCATAAATGTTAGCTGTAAGCTGATATTCACAATTCTAATGCAAGGGTCTAGTCGTAGTTGGCGGTTCACCACAAACTGCCTGACTGAGAACTCTTCTTTCCCTTGCATGTCAACTATTATAGTTTTCCTTAGGTATAATAAATGTCTCATAAACATAAGTATGCTGGCCACTGGAAACGTTTCCATTCATATTTTAAGATCAGCTATATTTTATGTAGTCAGCTTCTATTTTAGAAAACCAAATTGTTTAGTTTCTATTATGAGAATATCTTTATTATATCAGCAAGCAAGGTATTAAGTAGGTATACTCAAATAATTTACTTCAAATGAGTCACCAAAGTAATATAATAATACAAATTTTACACCGCTCAAAACTTTTTTGTAATGTTAAATATATATCTTGATAAAATAGCATACTTATACAAACCTAACCTAATACATGATTAAAACCTGAGGGCAATAAATCTTAGGCCGATAAATCTTATGGTTCTAACGAGATTTGAACAAGGAACTGTATTTTCTTTGTCATTTCTAACGAGGTGGATCAACGTGTGAAGCATGACTCTGAAGACCAAGGCTGTGAAGGAAACAAAATACCAAATACTGTTCATAGTATTTTAAAGAGTACTACTACATAACTATGGATTGAAACCAGGAAAACAAAATAAATCTTAGCGAGTGTATTTTTGCACAATCACAAGTTTACATCGCAGCATTTTCCTTCTACGGTGCATATCACCAGTATTTTGGGGAAGTTGTCAATTTATGTGTATCAGTAGAACCACCTGTTATTACTTGCAAAATCTTTGGGAAAATGGTAGATTTTTGTACTATGGTTTATTTCTGTTTAAGTGTTAATTTATTGGTAGAATTTCACAACATAATATACGGCTTGTTCTTCTCATAACGACGTTGATGGTAGGACGCGGCTCGGCCGGACGTCGGTGGTCGTAGCGTGTTGTCGTCGGTCGAATCCCGTCAAAATAGAGTCACGATCGCGATGTTTGGCACATCGCCCGTATTTACTTTACTGCATTTTTTCGTTCAAAGCAATAATTTTATGACGAAAGTAATTATTTTATCTTTTTAACTCCAATGAGAAAGCACCGATTCACGGCCACATTGTCGGCTGTTCATTTCATGATTGGCTTTATTTCGAGCTGCTCGCACGTGTAAAAATTACAGGGGAGTCACACTTTTGAGGATATAATAATGACTAGTACTTTAGATAATTGGCTTATGCACACATTTTTAGGGTACGCATGACGCAGAGATAGTAATAGGGTCTCTATTACTATCCTTAAATCTAATGGATATCGTTGTGGTAGATATTGATGAATGAGCATTTACAACAGAAAACCTAAATACCATCAATGCTGGCACGTGAGTACAGCTATGAGGTTAAGATAATTCGAACATCATGTAAATAATACGTTATCTGGAAATCACAAGCCTTGGGCGCAACTAATTGGTAAACATTACCAATAATTGCATTCCACCTACGGCTATCAAGACACGCCTACTAGGTATACCTAACTTACGCCTCTTTCCAAGCCGACTAATGGATATCTGTTCTTCTATTCGCATACCTACTTTGCCTACTTCAAATGCTTGAGAGAAGTGTGTATAGTGCTTACACTGTAAATCAAAATGTTTGCTTCCATTTTGAAATTCAATAAATCTTCCCAGCGTATGAGAAGGATTATTTTGATTCAACGTTTTCTTGCGGGTTTAAAGGCAATATAGGCAGAAGCTTATTACTGGCCTTCTACTTGCTCCTGGTGTATCCAGGTTCAGTCACCTTTTACGAACTAATTAGCGTAGCCGTTTATTAGGCTACGATCATTATTTTTTCCTATTCACAATTCTACTTTCGGTACCTACAAATGGAATCCATGCGTTACTAGTTAGAATAATTGACGGAGAAGCACAATCGAATCAGCGCACCATAACCCGGATAATTATATTACTGAAACTATTTATTTTCATGACATTGCCCTCTAATGCCAGAGTAGTGTTTGTGTTTATAGATAGAAGAGTGCAGCTTTGGTACGTAATTGGCATCTCTTTGTGCTGTAATAATAGTGCTACGTGCACCGCAAACCTCCCGCATTTCAACAACAACAGTAGGGATTAAGTTCTTGTTTAAGCGGGAAAATATTGGCTATGGTAAAAGTATGTTTGAACTGGGTTATCAGAGACAGTAGTTTAATAAAATCACCACAGCATTAGAAGGCGTAGAATTTTTTTGGAACGGCACAACGTTACGTAAAAGAACTGTATTTACAAAACAATATCATGATTAATTCATGAAAAATCTCACTCTATCCTGCCGGAAATGTAACATTTAGCCGACTACTAATTGATATTATGAATAGCAAATGAATTGCAATTGCATTCACAATCAAGGGTGTCGTAAACCACACACATTCTAAGGTTTAGCTAATGAATTAAACAATCCAGGCTTTGTCTTAATTGTTATTGTTGAATTGATTACAATAGGTTAGATAGGACTCTTTGCAGCATGCATGATCTTTGAAATGCATTTAAAAGATCTCACACAAAACAGGGTATTTCTCCTTTTCCGCCTGAACTCGGTCCACGCCCTGTCAATACTTACCAGCCAATCGGTTCAAATGTCAATTGTTATCATTAATTTTTAAGAGTTTGTAATTTAGGTAGATATACAGATTATTTACAGTAAATATTACGATTTGAGATCCCGTTTGGACAGACGTATTCTTTTACTATAGCTATTGGTTTTACAGCAAAATCGTCCGCTACCGATTTTTTTAAACGCTTACGTTTGTGTACTTTAAGAGGTAAATCTACTAGTAAATATGACCACATGGGAAGCAAAAGTCGATCTACTAGTTTATCAAAGCGTCAAAAGTCAAGCACGTACTTAAAAAAGCAAACAGAACAGGTAAACACTTTAGCAATGACGGCACACCATTATGAGGTAATAGGACACAGCGGGTGGGTACTAGGTACCCCATAGCAATTGATTGATGGTATAATTTGAGCATAATTGTCGTATGATGGTCACGACGCGATACTATTGTTGCCTCAGGGCTACCAGGTAATGCAGTAATAAAAGCTGGGTTTGAAGTACACTTATTATTACTTAATCAAGTCATTTAAATAAATTTTACTCTTAAATAATGGTGTACGACAAAAGCCAGTGGACGGAGGACGCTCAATATTTTTCTTCCTGGAATCTATGCCGAGGATTGGACTTCTTTAGATTGATGATAATGAAAGAAAACTCTTTGACTTTGTAATAATAATAAGTGGGTTTCACCTAGTGTTTTCTTTCACGCTTCGGAAACAATGCACATTTATATTTTAGAAGTAAAATTGATTGGTGCATGACCAGATCAGCTCTATTCCAGATTAGGGCCCAACCTTTGGATATAGGTAAAGGTAGATTTACTATCACAAGCCCACCAGTGCTGTACAATCAATCAAATGAAAATTTATTGCCTATACCTTGTTCATTCCTTATCGTTTAAAACAATTAGGTATTTGTTCATGCCCTTTTGTTCAGTCAAGTTTTATGGTACCTATTTGATAAATGAATCAATCTACAAGAATTGTTAACTCTCAGACAAACAATAACTTTACTTATAATACACGAAGATTATTTGTAATAACTTATTCAATACCTTAACGACTTAACAAGCTTCACTTGGCAGATAAGTCACGAATATTTCGTTTTATGGTCTTACGGTGACCAGAGTAGGTTAAATTTTCATCGTCCAGACCCCACATTAGATAACATTGTGTTGTGGGTATTGGAAACTACGAGTAATACGATAGTCTGGTAACCATTAGAATCTTGGCTTTTAGAAAATAGCAAGTTTGAAGAAGGATTGAAGACACAGAAACAGCGAAAAAAGAGAAGATACACAAGGAAATTTATACAACGGAAAAAGAAGATTTTGATAAGCTAACAAAAGCATCATCCAACTAAGATACTGAAAGTGGAATGAGATAAGACACAGTCTAGAGTGGCCTGCGACCCGTGACCTAAGGCGGCGGACCAAGACCAATCCGATCGGCCTCATTACCACTCCTATTCTGTGCATTCTAGCTACATCAGTACAAGCCGACAATTCACAGTAATAACAAAAGTATCAGAGTCTTTATTATAATTTAGCGCTCCTTTCTTACTCGCGATAAACGATAAGCGATTGTAGAAACAATAAGATGATATTTTCATGAAGTTAGAAGTAGGTAAGTACACAAAATAGCTAAAAGTTTTGTTATGACGATGATAAGCTTTCGGGAATCTCTCAAGAATAGCTGATATTTATAGAAGCCGATAACATAAATTGCATTATAACATTCAATAAAAAGGTAGAGATAGAAATAGAATATACAAAAGCGTTAGTTGTGAGGTAGCCAGTGAGGCGTGTGAACTCTGACCTCTTACCGAAGCACGACCAATCCAATCAACCTTATTACGAAGATGCACATGCACACGCCTTGTTATCGTTGAAAATGTTTCTGGACCGTAAAATACAAACATGCTTTTAGTAACATAAAGTGGTCTAATTCAAAAGCCGTAAAATTAAGGGCAGAGGTGTAGATGAAAGAAGATAATTCAATCAAGTGGTATTTTATGCTAACGAATATCTTATTCGGTTTAGTTGGTAAAGATGCTGATGATGAAATAGACGAGGTAACCAATAAAACTAGTTTATGGATTAGTAACTCAGTGGTTAAAAAGCCAGATGAGTATTGTGACTTTGAGAAAACAATGGATTTCATTTAGAGCGTGTTTGTAACCAGCTTCTTTACTGAGAAACGGGTTGTAAAAGCACATTAATGTTTACTGCCCAAAATATAGTACAATAACACCGTGAAACTAAGAAAAGTATTAAATTGAAAGTAACGATGTAAGATCAAAACAAGAAGACTGCATACGCCTACGGGTATCAATTTAATGTGAAGTAAGTTAGTTTGAGCTAGCAGTTAACTCTATAGTGTAGTCATGAGTCATGACTTAGCTCTGGTTCCGCCAGCAGAATTACTAAATTTATACTCCAAAGCAAAGAAGTGATCAAATGAAAATGCTACCACTGTAAGTTCTGTTCTGTTTCTTTTTAATATTTTGGTTGGATCAATGCTCAAGCAAGATATAAATAACCTTTAGAACACTTTCCAATAAAGAATAAATTTTATTTGTGTTTCTTGTGGCCTATATACTTTTAGTGATTGTTAGCTAATAATATCAAACGCAGTTTTCAATTAATACCATACAATTAAATTTAAGTTTGGTATACAATAATGCTCCAGCACACGAGATTTTAGAATAGAAGAAGCAACATCAATATTTAACTTATCCTTCCACAATAGTTTCTGCGAATGATAAGGTACAGGCTGCGTTTGCCAGACATGTTTCACTAAAACAATCCAACTCGGTACGCGCATAGCAAATACAGTTCTATTTTACGCGTTTCCTACACTATGCGGTTTTGTATATACGTACTGCTGTACATTTTAGCCTATTGATTTACCAATAGCTGAAACGATGTTACTACAGTAAAGCTATTTATGTAAGTCCGCATGCATGCATGAATTCCGTTTCAGAATGTTTATCACTCATAAGAATTTAGAAAAAAACATTTTGATAATAATGGGCAACATACAAAGTACGTTCTACATAGTACGTACATACATAGTAGGTGTAGTCCCTAAAGATGTAATGCGTTGCGTTTCTATTATCTTTTGGAATTTTATATGTATTACGTCATCAGGCAATGCATTAGGTAAAATCATATACTCGAATAGTATGAAAACATGCAAACAACATTCTATTTATTGTTTTACTTACCACCATTATTCAACAAAATAACCCCAGAGGTATGTGCCGTACGCTCGATTTTATGAGAAGAAAGAAAGACCATTTAATCTCTTTTTATGGGCAAATTGAATTTAACAGCCGAATCCGACCTGATTTTAACAAAAGGTCGATGACTCCTCGAAAACAGCGATCGTTTTTATTTTAGCTTAATTCATTAGCAATCTAGTCCAGAGGGTATTTAAAGGAATTCAAAATGACTCTGTAACATTAAAATGACAACTGGAATTTGCTGATTCAACCGCTTCGCTTGGAAGAAGAGAATGTAGTGTCTCATGACATTACACGATAAAAAGCTGAAATAACGGTGCGTACAGTTATGGCAGGATTTAATAACGCTTCTTCCCTTAAAAGGAACGCAACGGACTCTGAAGCTGTAGTTAATGTTATCGTGTCAATATGATCGATGACGATTTTCTAGGGATCGTGACTATAGTAATATTTAAGTTTGATATTCAACACCATTCGTTTTGGTACGTCGCTTTTGACATGCAATATTATTTTACCTTTGATCGTGACATTCGTTACTGTTTTTTAAAGCAATACTCAATTTAGATACCTTATTCGTAGTCACTTTAGTTTAAGTTGTATTAAAACAAAATGGAACAAGAGCTATCGCATTTAGTGATCTAACATCACTACACCATGTAGCAATTCAACAAACCTGCAGGACCAGTCGACGTCGATGGAAATCAGGTTCGTACTGAACTCTCTACCTCGTCCTAGTACAAAATGCTTGAACAACTTGGTCCTACGCATATGGGAGGTAGTCGTGTGCTCAGCATATGAAATGCCACATCAGTCAGCCATGCGGAATCAAAACGTGTTCAGTAACATTTAGGTACGCAGACGCACCACCTACGCATTATCAAAACAGGATAAGGGAAGCAATACAGAGTAGGTAAGTGATTATCTATCTATACAGAAGTTTTTCTCATAATCAAACATTAGTAGATTGTTTTATGTGTGAGCTTTTATACATACAAGTATTAATGTGAGAAGATTTATTGTAATCAAGAACAATTTGCATTATAGCACCGCCGATATGATTCATTAATCAGCAAATATTATTTCGAAATTAAAGATAAAACCCCAGTCATAATAAAACCCAGAAATACCTACACATTTCAAACAATACACGTACATTGTGTAAAGAATATCAAATATGAAATAAACACCTGTTAATATTCGTCCTAAACCCAGCACGTAAACTGTGAAAACAATGGTAGGTGAATATCAAAGCATTTTACACGCTGCCATTTTGTTTTACCCATGAAAACGAACGTTAAATACGCAAAAGATTTTAAGATATTAGTCACAGAATGCGTAGTGCTAGGGAACTATTGTTTCGACAGTGTGCTCAACATACAAATCGCATACGGTTCGCTCTATTTCCAGAATAGTTAAAGTTTACTTTACTGCCCGGTTTTTGCGAGCAAATAAAACCCCAGCTGCACTGGTTCCAATTGTAAAAACATATAAACTTTCACCTTGCAAAGATAGTTTTGTTTTGAAATGATTCAGGACACGGCAGTCCATGAAAGGAACAAGTCGCCTAATACTAATGGTTCTAAGAACCCGAATGACATCCAACTACATCGTTAAAGCTTCTATCATTATTCCAGTGTACGTGATCGATGCCACGGCACGGCCCTTTTGATCGACAATCAATTTTATTCAATGTGTAATTTATCTTAGGATTTACGTTCTTATTGTTAGATTCCTTACAATTATCCTGTTGATCTATTGCAAGCTAAAAGCGACAGCTCGTTTTAAATATAAAGTATATCGCGTATATACATGTGTAAATCTTGAATCAGATTCAGTCAATAATTACAATACCTAAATAGGTACATTTATGCCAGATTCGGAAATTAGAGTTTGATGTTGTAAATCGTGGTACGGAACAGAGCTGACTGGTATAAGAAACGGAATGTTAAAAAAAACTTCCTTCACGAATGAAATTATAACGAAAAAATATATTCAGTAGCGGATGTTCATTAGATGTGACCATATACGGAGGATACGGACGCGTGGCTGGCGCCAACAATCGATCAACTACTGAGTGATGATAATCAGTTTCTAAACACTCATCATTGAGTTATGTATGTTGTAAATAGCATTTGATATTGATATTATGAAATAAGAAACAGATGAGGAAGCTTATAGATTGCTGAAACCGATACAATTACAATTCGGTCAGTGACTTTCAATTCAAGAGCACGTACAAAATACACACTGCTTTGTAGGTACAGATCGCGCCAATTATCAACGAAATAAAACATTGTAGATTAATGGTGGTCGACTGCCAAATATATTTAAATCATACAGCAGCACACGGAGCAAATTAAATAAATTTTTATCGGTAACCGAAATAATTGGCAAGCGTGTGGAGCTGTGGAGGCTTAGTAGTGAAGTGAATCATTTAGTTCATTGAACCTAATGCCTAAAAGTATCTCTATAAGGTGTTCATTTGCAAATGAGCCTGCATGTGTGGATGAATGGGTGCCTTGCCTTCATCACTATCATCAAGGGTCGATCAAGTTTTAATAGCACGATCCAAAGACGTGATAGCCCTGACATAAGTCACCAAATGTAGAAGGCTGACAACCTTGTCTTTCTATTTGTATGACTAACTTGTTTCTAGTCCTGTTGTAATACAACTTGACTATAATCTTGATTTTTCGACGTTAAACCTAACATTTTTTAAATCCTGACATTACTATTGGGAGACTATTGCAACAGTGCAGCGTGTTTTCTAGTTTTAAAGGGATGCGTTTAAAAATCTGTGGCGTGACGTACGTGAGGCATAGTAACGTATAGTAAGCTGGCTTCTTCTTTCACTAATAATGACACACCTTAACGACTCGAATAAGAGTCAAAACTAACACCCAGTTTCAAGTGAACATACAACCTATTTAAAACTTTGCAAATAACGAATATTTTACTGATATATGCTTTCCACTCATTTCGCATGTATTTTAACGAATAAGTGGTTTGCACTGTCACCACACCACAGTAACTGTTAAAGACAGTTCAAATCTTGACAGTTGAATAATTAATGAGCATGCACAACTCATTCAACACGCAAGTCTTCATTCATAAAATGATGCATGCTTAAATTATTTACCGAGCATTTAAAATTTAAATATATGAACGCAAGATAGTTAAATGCTTCACACAAAAAGTGTACCGTTCCTACGATGGGAACTAGTTTTCTTCGATAGTAATGTAAGACTCCGTTAGCAAAGCTTAGTCAGGGCTAGTTTTAAACTTCCTGTTAATCCATAAAGTGCTGCACGACTCAGTTTCATAATATGACTTCTTAGAATTTCTGGTGATTGGGAACAGTAATTTTATAACGACAGTTATAAATCAATTTCTGAATAATTTTACTCGATATAATGATGTCTTATTGCAGGAAGTAAAAACTACAAATTTAGTTGATTGAGTACCAAGAGATACATTAAAAAAAAGACCCTAAAAATACCCTTTACATGATTATTACGTAAAAATACTCACATCTGGATGTTCTTTGACTGGCACGTATACTTTTTCTGTAAGTGTGGTGACCATGCCCTCTGCTTCTGGTAGAACTAGTGGTTCCTTCTTGACGCCATTTATTTGGAATAAGCTTGCTCTGACTTTTGCTATTTCTGAAAAGGAAACAAGAAAATCATTAGCATACTGTCATCATCAGCTGAACCTAGGTTCTCTAATAAAAAGTAACACAGCAATGATGAATTACCTAGCTGACCAAATCAGATGTTATATTACTCGTCGTTGAATGGATCAAGTAACTGATACCGAGGTTCAAACTCATGATCGTTGTTTCAAAAGAAAAGTTGGGTCCCGCTGTGCCGCCACGGCTTTTGCCAAGAAAAACATCTGCTACTATAAATTTTAAACACGTTACTTGTCATATATTTTGGGACGTTCCGAACTATTACCAGAACCTACATATTTAAAACAAAGTTTATATCCCTTTGCAAAAACTTATAATTGGTAGTCGTTACTTAATGTTTAGGGAAAGATACCTTTTGCATGGAAAACAAAATACATTTCAATTTATCCAATTCTATCTATTGGAGTTGACATAATTAAAACTGATGAACGTTAGTCTTTTGAAGGCGTGCCAATGAGCTCAAACCTCAGGTAATATAGTGATGAATAGAGAAAGGTAATTACTCAAATGCATGTCATGTCGAAAGAAGCCAATAGAAAAGCTACAAGTAAGGAGCAATACAAATACATAAGGTTATGTTTCTTGCGTCACATACATTTCTTTTTCTCTACATGAGGTCCATTGTGAAAACGTTATGTTACTTATAAAGAGCTGATGAGTCATTTGCCAATTTCCGGCCAGCGGAATCTGACCATCTGTTGTTGGTTATATGCATATAAATATGTGGGATATGGAAGCTCTTACTAATCGTTTTGTTTATTTGAAATTTAATTCGCAGAACAAATTTTTTCAACGTTTACACTGCATGCGGAAAATTGTATGTAGCTGTGCTGTGCTTACGTATATACTTTTTGTATTTACAGTTCTCACAGTCTTCATTATCATTTTAAGACGATGATTCTTTCTTTATTTTAAGCTTCGAATTGCCATTATTTTAAAACGTCTTTACAAACATCTTCATCTCAAAGGTCGTTATCACCAGCGAGAGGATCGATCTGTTGATATAATCTGACCAAGTATCTTTCACGCATTTAATAAGAAAACCCTAAAGTTTTTCCACGTTCCAGAAAACGTCTTCAGAAGGATAGCAGTTGGATGATTGTCGATTCGTATCTCTGACACCATCAAACGCCGCATGTGTGTAGTCTCACGTATCCGCCTGACCATAGCTGGACCAAGCAGGGGCTGGCGACAATGCTGAGAGGCTTTCACGCCATATAAGGGAGCCGACCGAGTAAAAAGCCATTAAACCACCACGAGACCCGTGTGATAGCCGATGGATTATGTATTTAATTGCCACCTTCGCTTGCATATTGATGGCGCTACATTATACGTTGAAAAAGTTGGATTCATTGTACTCGCATCTTTGAGATTTCTCTTACAAAGCTTTTCTAGAAAAGTATTCCTGTTGCTGCTTATCCAAACTCTATTTGGAGATCAACCCCGTATAAAAACTTAGAATAATGCTTGTCATCTCTTGTTATTTTGTCAATATATCGATCAAAATTTTCTAGACAATAATTATCATCTTTGACAGCATGACAAGTAACGTCGATTAATGGTCAAAAGCTGGCAAGGCTAGGTCGTTGTGGACGTTGACGGGTGTCGAAACACTTGTGCGACGTTTTTAAAACACCGCAAGGTTTGTGCTGCTAGTATATAGGACTGCTCGAGAACAAAGACGCATAATAGAGGCTGTGTTTTGACACAGGTGAACTTAGAGGCTGTCCATCCGTCACTCCACGTTTGCAGGTTGATTTATGATTTCAAACATGAACATGCTACGTATACAGATGTCAAAACGCGAAGGACTCTTGCGTAATCTATTTCCGACTGCGATGCCTGATCTTCACATGTCAACTGTCTATGGCATGTATTAAAATGATGCATGATTGATAGGTTTGAGTCATTTCTAGAACTATGTAAAAGGTTAAGCTATTCTAAAACACATTTCATTTGTTAAATTTAATCAAAACTTATTAGGATTTATATTATAACGGATATGACAAGGTTATAAACAAGTTGCGCTTATCGAAAACTGCAGACAAGTCAAATCGCTTAAACTTAGTAAGTAACTAACATAAAGTAAACACTAAGTAGGGTGTAATTTTACTATTTACTCAAATTACCTGTCTAACCGCAATAGAGATAATTCTAAGTAATACCAAACCTAGCAAACCAACTCCAGAATGAGCCAACCATCTTATTATGGTACAATAGATACTCGTATTTTGTTTTTATAATAAATGACTGAAATAAGACGTAGGAAAGAAGGATCACCATGAAAGGCAACAGAAACAGGCAGTTACTATGAACGATTTATAAATAATTGGTCACTAGGACCAATTAGGGCTCGGACCCGTATCATCAGGTCATACCTACTTAGTCAAAGTGTCCGAAATCAATAAAGTTAGAGATGTATTTATTAAAGAAGGTTACAAAACTCAGACCTAGTGAATTAGCGCTGTCATAAAACCGGATTAATATATGGATCGTACCGCGATGGCATAAAAGTCATTAAATCTGTCAAACGGAAACCATTCAGGAAATTATTGGCAATGGCAATATGAAGGCAATATGACTTCATATTGCGGCCAGAAGGTTGAAAAAAATAAGAGACCCTTAAAAACATTATAAGAATTTAGCACGAAGCTTTCAAGTGGAAAATTATTATCGTCACAAATAACGATGCAAAATTCAGTTTCGTTTTATTTATCCCTTCAAATAAATAATTTGAATATATTTTATATAAATAGGTATATTATGATCTTTGTAATAACCGTAATCTTTTCATTAGCCTACAAAGTTTCTGCCATAATAGCTTTAGCTTTTGTTCACATATATTGAAGAAGATCTTTTAAAAAATTCACTCGAGTGAAGTCTAGTCTAGAGTCAATAGAAAATCTATTGTACATCGGAAATCCCACAATGTTCAGTACAAAAAGTAAGGAAGACAAAGAGTGGAATAATTATTTATAATCAATGCAAAATCACTTTTGTTCTTAGAGTCAGTGAGCGGAAACAGTTAGCTTCTTTCCACACCACAATGATAACTGATATTTTGAAATTGCTTGTCTATGCAATGACCATTACAGGTCGTTACTAAATGAAAGGCGTCTAGACGGAAAATTGCAAGGTGATGCTTTAATTAATTACTTACCGGTGACAACTGGAGCAGAAATAAATTCACTTTTGTTAATTTTATAATTTGTTTTGCATAATTTTGGTCATTGTTTAACATACAGCGAAGTTTTGCTTTACGATTTAGGGGCACTTATTGAAAACAGTTTAGTAAAAAACTTCACAGGAAGTAAGCGTTACTTTGGCTGATTTTCATTTGTCAGACTTTAATGATTCTGTTTTTAGGCACCGCAGATCAATTTACAACCTGAATAAGTACTATAAATGAGGGTAAATGGAGAACAATGTGGATTCAACGGGAATTTTCTCACGGAATGCGGCGATGCGTGTATCCAGCGCCACGGTTAGTTTGCTATCGGCAGACTTGACGCTGTACTGCCCAGGTGAACGAGTATCACAATCACGCAAACGAGCGTTCCTGTTTGCTAATTTAAAATTATCAACCACGATATATTTGCCGAATTTGGTATGGATAAGTTTTTATTGACCATTAAGTGCTTTATTTGCAATGAAATATAATAGTCATGAGCTGTTTCTAAATCGCCATCGCCTCTAGAATTGTTTCATGTAACAGCATAGGAACGTATTTTATTGTCTTTTCCTTCTTCTTTGTTGATCATATAAATAAAACAAATTACTATATTCTTAGTTTAAAATATAATAAAAACCAAATTTAGATCTTCTTGTGTAACGAATCCTCTTGGGAGACAACGAGGTTGAGTGAAACACTTGGCCTTAGGTGTCGTCAAATTAAGTTATCTTTACTAAGCTTAATATTTCAACAAGACCTTCGTCTTGTTTCCGTTAAACAAATTGGGCTTGCCTAAGATAAATGCCACCCAAATGAAGTTAATGTGGCGCAGGGAACAAAGTGCTCACATTTCCTGTCTAGGGGAACAATTGCTGCATTGTGTTAGCAGACAAGAGACAATTTGTAATCAGTCATTGCCTGACAAATCATTAAGAAATCGAGGAGTTCAAAGCATCGAGACTTGGTTTTTTTCAAAATCAGAATTACATTAAAAAATATGAGCATAGTAGAAATACTAGTAGCCAACAATAAAAACATAGGGTTGCTCGAAAATTAAAAATAGCCAGTTAAGTACGTAACGCTTTACCTAAAGTTTGATCACAAGTTTGAAAGGAGGAGGTCCTGAATTCGGTTGCATGTTTTTAATGTTTGTTATCATATAACTTCGTAATTTATAAACCGATTTGAAAACATCTTTTTTTTCTGTGAGGTTCTTACATATTAGTCCTAAATTTTATCAAAATCTTTTCAGCAGTTCATGAAGTTCACTTTTTGTTATTTGGAAAAAAAGTCCATTATAGCACTGAAACATAGTAGTAACAATTAAATGAGTAGGAAGGTATACTTTTGATTGAACTGTGCTTTGATAGATTTATTCAATCGAAAAATTGGTGCCATAAAACGCAATTTTAGAGACAATACACAGCCAGTAATTAAGTAATAAAATTTAATAGTCCTCGCTCGGTGTCGTGTCATTCATAAAATCGGTCATATTCAAATTGCATAAGTCTTTCGATGACACTGCAATTGCTAAAGGCATTTTAACAGCCGTATATTTATTTAACAAGACAGCAATAATATTAGACTTCCTGTCTTTGATGTCAAGTGCTGTTACTGGCGTTGAGTCCATTTCTATGAATAATGCAAGATGTAAATGTTTTTTCAGCGCATAGAAAATTTAAAAGGCTTTGAGAGACGGAAGCATTTAAGAATTTTCGCGACAAGGCCTGCGCACACCTAGTTCGCTGGCGGTAGCGATCAGTGAAACGCTGTCAAATCTCAAATCTGACAGGGATATTTGACAGCGTTTCACTGATCGCTACCGCCAGCGAACGAGGTGTGTTCGAGCCTACAAAGTAGAAAAATGAAATGAAAAAAATGGGGTGTGGCTGTGATATGAACTATATGACACGGCCGTTTGTTGTAGGTATACGTGAAAATGTCTCGTATAACTTCGGGGCTTCCCCCTCCGCCGCGCGCGATGTGTTACAGTCCTTAGTTAACGTAATCAATTCTTTGATTATTTAGCTATCTATTGGTGTAATTAAAATTTGGACGGGGATGATAGATATATAGCTGCAATACTAAACTGTATCCCCCGATTTTGTTATCATTCGCTTTTTTTAATAACGTCCCTATTAGAAAACGAGATCAGCTCATGTATGGTCGATGACAAAAGAAGAGAAGACAAAGAAATATAAATCAATTGATAGGGGTTCATTTTATTTGACTTTGGCATGACTAACACGAGTTGTAATAATTCTAAGTATAACGCTACGAAATGATTTACAGTGAATCGTAATTCATAATATCTCATTAGGTAGACCATTCGAATAATTTACACTTAAATTTAATGCAAATAATGTTAAGAACCAACGCAAAGCTTTAAGGTAGGTATCATGTGATAACTGATCTATTAGAATCGAAACGGAAATTGTCAATTACGTAAGACTATAAAGTTGGAAACTAGTTGGAAATGTCAAATGCTTAGGAATAGTGTATTTTCAATGTAATCATGGTCAAAGGGCTAGAGATTCGAGCCTATTCAGGAATGCAGTTGACGTTTTCGTTGAATAAAGAAATATTCTGTCTGGAAGGTTGTGGATCGCTTTGAGTGATAAAACCACCCATTGTATTCCACTATGATGTTTTCCTACATTCTTTTGTTAATTTTATATGGTGTGTAATAAAGTATTTTCTATGCATCTTACTTTTGAGAGAAACTTCGAAAGCCAATTTCTTCATTACACATGTTACGTGAAGTATTTATATTATTGGATGCAACAGTAAAATTTATAAAGTAATGTATTGTTTCCAGCATAATTATAAATGTCAAATTTTAATCAAGTCACATGATTACTTCAGAGTTATTTGTTCCGCGACGTATTAGTTAACCAAACTGACTGAACTTCCACAGGTGTTCCCACAAAGTTATTAGTGAGCTCAAAATCTTTTGTGAGTGACAATTATTTGCAAAAAGTGTAATTGGATGACTTCCGTGGAGGTTTCAGGGTTAGGTTAGACAAGGTAAGAACATGTTATAGGTAAACCACTACTTGATACGTCAATTACAAGCATAGGATAGTCTTATTTATGTTTCCACAGATACGCATCAAATATAAGTACTTACCTATGTATGTTAAGCGGAAGTGTGAAGGTAGGTTAGGCATACATGCATAAGTATTTGCCTTATGCATACTCATTTGATTTCGATGTGATTTAATTCGTGTTTTTAACTCTCAGATGCCTATTTATATTCAATTTTGAATACTTATTTACTATAGATTTTCTGGAAATCGATACTTTTATTTCTAACTCGAGAAGTCGCTATCGGTTTTCATGGAATGCATTTTAAGACGCTGAATTCCATTAAGCAACTTCTCGTTCGCACACTTTGACTTTTTAAAAGATGTAAAAAACGCTGAATTTATTATAGAAAATCGCGAGCAACTATCTTATGTGCAATCTGATTGCACACAGCTTAGAAAAATAATGATTTTGATACTAACACTTTTCCGATTTAAAAGTTTACCCAAGTACGAAAACCAGTTAGGTCAACTTCGACGTAGGGAAACTTGTTGGGTTAGTAGGTAGTAATAATTATAAAAAATATTATTATGCGAAGTTGTGTGCAATTGGATTGCACAAAGAATAAATTCAATGTTTTATATCTTACAAATGGTCGAGATGTGCATGGCGATCAGTGAAACGCTGTCAAATATGATTATGTTATGATAATATTTCATTGATCATCATCACCATCGCGCTAGATGTGCGCAGGCCTAAAGTTTTAGACGACTGTTTTCGTCCACAACTTAGCTTAGAATAATGGCGTGTTTTTTAATGCAGATCCATGTTTCATAATAAGCTCATGACATGACACAGAAAACAAATGCGTATCTCTGACTCTGGAATAATAGTGTATGTAATATTCCATGTTATAAACAAATTCAGCGCAGTTTACGATCCCGTTCCCGAGAATTGCGTAAACAACATGACTGGTAGAGACACGTAAATGTGTCAAATTTTAAAGCAGAACCAATGGACATTGTTCCGTGTTTTAGCTTCTCTAATGCAGGTCACGTTGTATCTATACGAGCACTATTTATTCTTCGACCACTAGCCGCGGTTGACTGTTCTTTTATTGGTCATAAAAACGATGGTAAAGCAAGAGATTTTCGCTTATTTATCTTTAAATATTTATTTTCACGGTTTACTTGTGGAACCGGTTCGTAAATGTAGAATAGATTTTGTGCGCGAAACTGAAGTTTTCTAAAATGTTAAAAACTCCAATAGTAGTGACTAACGAAAACAACATGAAAAGCGATGATTAACAACAAAATACCTAGTTTCAACGTGTGGTGTCTTAGTTTGAGACATTAATGACCAGTCAATAGAAAGTTTATTGCCTCCGGTGTAGCTGTTCTATGTCACGCAAAAATTGTGTCGACAGGAAGATATAAAACAAATAATAAGTAACAACTTTTTATGGATCAGTAAGCGTTATACTAACATTTTTTCAGATATCAAGTTTTGAAAATACGCAAGACAATAATTCACACAAAATCCATTTTGAAATGGGATTATTTTAACAATGTGAAGGCGTAAGACCTGTCTGTTGTGTGCTAAATCAGTTTCAGTAATACAAATAGACGTAAATAAAACAGTTGAGAACTACTGTCATGCAGAAGATTCACGTTGTAAATTGTTTGAGACAAATATTTATCAAAAACAGTTTATGAAACACCAACATTGACTCACGGTGAGACCTGTCAGTCTAGCAACCCATAATAAATAGTTGAAGCAACGCCTACAAGCAAGACATCCGTCAGATTCGCTTTTGACGAATGTATTGTATAGTTGTCTCACTTAATGTTTATTGATTAGAACACCTACGCCATATACTTACATTAGCCATTCGCCATAGAAATATGATCACATGCGATAGAACACAAAGCATGATCTTTATTACCGCATCAATTGTTTCCAAGACTCTGATGCTTTGTCCAAGGTTTTTACTTAACAATTGCAAATACAAAATGATTGAAGGGAATCGTAATTACTGGAAGTTGTAATCAGGCAGTACTAAGGCCCGAGCATGGTGTCATTGCATAACTAATTTTTAATTAATATTCAATTATTTTTGCTTAGTCAAGCTAGCTGTAATAATTTTCTTAGCAGCGTACATTATCTTGTGGGTGCTACAAGATAAGCATTATCTTCTACATTTTAGGTTAAAAACTAGGAAGAGCATGAAAAGGCTTCTGAGATCGAACGAGCTAAAGTTGATGATAATTTTAAAAAGCAAAGTATCAAAGATAAGCTAAGTATAAAATAGTTATTAACTGAAGTGCCAATAAAATAATTGGTCTGGCTCCCTGGTCATTCAGATAGATCTGAAACTGATAGGTGAGAAAAATCTGCATCCAATTAAACTAACTTTAAGTTACTTTACCGTTTGAACTTGAATTCCATGGATTTTCTTTAGCTTAGCTTTATTGAAGTGTAACTTACCTGAAAATAAAGGAAAACACTCATAAAATGACTGTATCACTAAGAACAATAAGTAACAATGTTAAAGTAAACAATTACATTTCATTATTGTTATCAAGATCCACACTTCGTGGAGCAAAAGTCATGGACTTTAGTTTGAATGGCATGGTATTTGGTAATATGAGACTTATTTAGAATTCAAAAACGTTTGCTAGACAAAGAAAAAGCACATCAAGCGAAAGAAGACTATATAAGACTAGCGGCCTGTCTCGGCTTCGCACGGGTGGACATTTGTTTTTTTAAACACATAAATATAGCCTATGTTACACTCAAGGTGAATGTAGCTTTCCAATGGTGATAGAATTTTTAAAATCGGCACAGTAGTTTTATAGTTTATTTATTACAAACATACACACAAAAATACAAATCTTTTCTCACTATAATATAAGTATAGAAGTATAGATAGATTCACTGAAACGATTCTTAAAATATTGTTATTTCAATGTTCAGCTACCGATAGCCAAGCTCTACGCAAAATGGTTTCAGGCTAGTTGGAAATAGCTATCCCTTCACAAGTGTCGAAGCAAGCGCGGGCAAATCTCTTGGCACACACTATCGAACACCACACGTTCTTGAACAAACGTACAACATTGCGATAAAAATTTGAAGAGAAATGTTTAGTTAATCACTTTGTTTGTGACGAAACATCTGTTGACGGTCTCAAAGTTTAGTTGGAATTTCGTCTCAACAGTCGCGGATGCACAATCAGTTAGCTATACATTTTTCACGATAAACTCAACATTCTCTAGGGATATTCAACATTTTGATTTTAACAAAAACTGGAAATGATTTCTTTAGAAACTAGATATAGCAAAAATCTTTATTTTGTGTTGTTTACTAAATATTATTCAATAATGAACATTAAAGTAGGAACGAAATCTCGAAAAAATTTGAAAATCTATACGAAATGGAATATCCCTAGACAACTTTGATGTGTGTAAATGTTTACGTATTGACAAAAGCAGTATCAACCAATGATTTTAAATACGAGTTTGCTGAAGACAAAAGGTTAAACATCACTGTACAGTTAAATGTAAGCCGAAGCATTTTACGGCTCTATTTGATACTAAACCAAGATTTATACGGAGCGTTGAGACAGCAGTATTACTAAATCTAATTTTATGAATCTGATAACATCAATTATTGCAAGTACATAATATACGTTGTTATATCATATTTAATGGGCCAGTTATCAATTAATTGGATGTGACTAGACGAGTATCAAACTTTATTTATTTTGGCTGTTAACAAGGGATGCATGCAAGCTTTGGCCTGCTTCCCAATAGTTGTTATAATTCACCTAGACATTTAGTTCGAGTTGGATTTGGGTGAAGATTCATTAAATGAGTTTTAGATAGCTACAAACTAAGCCGAGCGGATATTTTTTATTGAAAACGATCAAATGAATCACACTATAAACTATTTCGAAAACAAACTTTTTCTGTTCGTAATGTGACTCATCTTCGGATACCTATTTAAATTAAGAAATTAGATAGGTTTGCAATGCGTTTAGAGGTTTCACATAGCACTCACAAATCTTACAATTCAGTTTTCACATTAATTTAGGTGTAAGTGGTTCTTACATGATGGAATCAATTAGTGGTGGTATTAGAATTGTTATGCTCTATTGCCAAGAGCTTTTGGAGATCGCATTCATGCCGTAATTCGCATCATGGAGTCTGTCAAAAACAAGTTAAGGTATAATAAAAATATTTTCCCCATACAATTTGTTACCTTCGATGTTGAACGAATGCTAGTTGCTTAATTTTAATGTGTTTAGAGAGAATATAAAAAAACAAAATCTTTACCTAATTTATCAATGGAAGAAGATAATGAAAACAAAACCAGTTTTATTTGAAGTAAAATTTAGAAGTATGTTATTAAACCTAGTATGTTAGAAGTATGTTTGGTTTACCAAAGCAAAAACAGAACCTATAAAATATATCTGACAAGGCATCAGTTACTCTTGACAGGTACACTAAAGGTAGATTTTTATTGATTATAGGGCAAAGGTACATAGACCACCCATGGTGTCGTTCGTCTAATTGATTCAAGCAAGACTATTGTACACTTTATTATACAAGTTCAAAAGGTAAAATAATCAAGTTTTTGTGTAATTAGTCATACTTTAGCTAGAACTTACAATGTCGTTTTCAATTACTGACTGACAAGCTGCTCTGGCTGATTCGTAAGAAGAATTAAGTAACTCGAATTGAATGACGCACATTTATACACACAGTTTTCTTGCAATTGAAAGAAATGAAAAAAAAAGAAATCTGTCAGTAATATTCAACTAGCGGGTGGGTTGGGGTTTAAAGACAATGTCGAAGCTCACAATAATGTATGCCTTAATATATGTATTAATTATACAATAATTTAATGACGTAATCTATTGTGAAAAC
Organism: Thera obeliscata; assembly: GCA_947578465.1. Taxonomy (NCBI): domain Eukaryota; kingdom Metazoa; phylum Arthropoda; class Insecta; order Lepidoptera; family Geometridae; genus Thera; species Thera obeliscata. Next base: position 8,375,098 of record OX387928.1, on the reverse strand, counting down.
TAATGGGCCGGTCATATTTTGACCAAGTGTTCTAATAATAATAAACCCATCATATAATAGCAACAAAATCATACAAATTATAACTTCAACGAAATAAACTTCTATGTATCGTATGCATTTGAATAGAGATGAGAATTGATTGATATATAAAAACATACAATTATGTCATATGCCTATAAATAGCTATGATTCTCCGATACTTGATGCGTGGCTTTCAAAGAGGGGTACATAAAATGTTCAAGTAGGTACACACTTAAAATAAATGAACCGTAATTAAAATAGCTCCGGTGGTTTGTGCCTTCCACTTCAGTTTGTTCGCATGGGTATCCATTACTGTTGTTACTTAAGTCAGAGTAGCTTAAGTAGAACTTGTGAACCTAGTGCGACTTCGAGAACAGCTATTTTCTAGAAAACATGCCTGAATTCATGAAACATTCATGGAAACACCTCTTTTAAGTTTAGAACTTTGATTCTTTCTCTTATCATGAAAGTTGAAGAAAAAAGACTTGACAAGGCATGGGCACTTTTCTAGGACTATTCAGTGAGCATCGTCTAGTAGCTTTTATCTCTTCCCTTATATATAAAACTAGCTGTCACCCGCGACTTCGTCCGCGTGGTTAGTATAAAGTCATAGTTTGAGTTCGTTTAAAAGAAACTATTTTATGGTGGAAAGCGGACAACTATTGATATGTTTTCACTGTTTTTGGCTAAGTTGGGTTATGTATGCGTTGGTTTTACATGACCAAGTGCTGGTTACCTTAGTTTTGAGTTTGCATTCAAAACTATATAAAGTGTGTTCGAAAGATGGCAAATGCTGTTGTAGCCGATTTTTTTCAGCTGTGTTTAGTTTTGGTATGATAGGTGCTTCCCGCGATTTTGTCTTAGTGGTTATCATGGGGTTTTTTGTAAACCTTTGTGTGTATTCAAACCTGGTGACAGATGCTGCGGTAGCAGAATTTTTTTTAATGTTTTTTTGCGTATTTTGTAAAGCTCGTTTTCGTGATTTGTTTTAGTGGCTAATTTGGGCTATCGTATTCGTTGGTGTATGATCGAATCTGGTTTTTTTAGTTTGACATGATCAAATGCAAGTTACCATAGTTTTGAGCTTGTACTTTAGAGTGTAATTGAATTTGAAGGCGAGTTCTGTTGTAGCTGTTTTTTTTCAGCGGTGTTTAGTTTAAGTATGATAGATGATTCCCGCAATTTTGTCTTGGTGGTTATCATCGGTTTTTTGTAAACATTTGTGTGTATTAAAACCTGGTGACAAATGCTGCGGTAGCAGAAAATTTTTTAACGTTTTTTTTTGCGTATTTTGTAAAGCTATTTTTTGTGATTTTATATTATATTAGTGGCTAATTTTGGGTTTCGTATGCGTGTTGGTGTATAATCGAATCAATTTTTTTAATTTGACGTGACCAACTGCTGGTTACCATAGTTTTGAGCATGTACTTTAGAGTTTATTTGAATTTGAAGGCGAGTGCTGTTGTAGCCGATTTTTTTCAGCGGTGTTTAGCTTAAGTATGATAGATGATTCCCGCAATTTTGTCTAAGTGATTATCATTGTTTTTTTTTTGTAAACCTTTGTGTGTATTCAAACCTGGTGACAGATGCTGCGGTAGCTGAAAATTTTTTAATGGTTTTTTTTGCGTATTTTGTAAAGCAATTTTTTGTGATTTTATGTTGTATTAGTGGCTAATTTAGGGTTTCGTATGCGTGTTGGTGTATAATCGAATCAGATTTATTTAATTTGACATGACCAGCTGGTTACCATAGTTTTGAGTATGTTCTTTAGCCATTTTTTGAAGCGGTGCGGTGTTTAGTTTCGGTATGATAGGTGTTTTCCGCGATTTTGTCTTAGTGGTTACGGTGGGGTTTATGTAAACTTTTGTGTGTATTCAAATTTGGTGACAGAAGCTGCGGTAGCAAATTTTTTTTACTGTTTTTTTGCGTATTTTGTAAAGCAATTTTTTGTGATTTTATATTATATTAGTGGCTAATTTTGGGTTTCGTATGCGTGTTGGTGTATAATCGAATCAATTTTTTTAATTTGACGTGACCAACTGCTGGTTACCATAGTTTTGAGCATGTACTTTAGAGTTTATTTGAATTTGAAGGCGAGTGCTGTTGTAGCCGATTTTTTTCAGCGGTGTTTAGCTTAAGTATGATAGATGATTCCCGCAATTTTGTCTAAGTGATTATCATTGTTTTTTTTTGTAAACCTTTGTGTGTATTCAAACCTGGTGACAGATGCTGCGGTAGCTGAAAATTTTTTAATGGTTTTTTTTGCGTATTTTGTAAAGCAACTTTTTGTGATTTTATGTTGTATTAGTGGCTAATTTAGGGTTTCGTATGCGTGTTGGTGTATAATCGAATCAGATTTATTTAATTTGACATGACCAGCTGGTTACCATAGTTTTGAGTATGTTCTTTAGCCATTTTTTGAAGCGGTGCGGTGTTTAGTTTCGGTATGATCGGTGTTTTCCGCGATTTTGTCTTAGTGGTTACGGTGGGGTTTATGTAAACTTTTGTGTGTATTCAAATTTGGTGACAGAAGCTGCGGTAGCAAATTTTTTTTACTGTTTTTTTGCGTATTTTGTAAAGCAATTTTTTGTGATTTTTCTTTAAACTATTTTTCCCTTTTTTCTTCTTTTAGGGAAATAATTTTCCTATTTTCTTTCTTAGTGCACCTTTGCTCTATAAGAGGAACACATCTTCCAAGTTTCATGCTTCTAGGACTAATGGTTTAGGCTGTGTGTTGATTTTTCTTTAAACCTTTTTTCCCCTTTTTCTCCTCTTCGGGAAAGAATTTTCCAATTTCCTTTCTTAGTACACCTTTACGCTATAAGAGGAACATACCCTCCAAGTTTCATGCTTCTAGGACTAACGGTTTAGGCTGTGCGTTGATTGTCAGTCAGTCAGTGAGTCAGTCAGTCAGTCAGTAACGAAAGAGTTTTATATATTTAGATTTTCGTAATTTGTAAAGCAATTTTTTGTGATTTTATGTTATATTAGTGGCTAATTTGGGGTTTCGTATGCGTGTTGGTGTATAATCGTATCAGATTTTTTTAATTTGACATGAACAACTGCTAGTTACCATAGATTTGAGCTTGTGCTTTAGAGTGTATTTGAATTTGAAGGCGTGTGCTGTTGGAGCCGATTTTTTTCAGCAGTTGTTAGTTTAAGTATGATAGATGTTTCCCGCGATTTTGTCTTAGTGGTTACCATCGGTTTTTTTGTGAACCTTTGTGTGAATTTGAACCTGGTGCCAGATGCTGCGGTAGCTGAATTTTTTCATGTTTTTTTTTGCGTATTTTGTAAAGCTTTTTTTTGTGATTTTTGTTTAAATCATTTTCCTTTTTTTCTTCTTTTAGGGGAAGAATTTTCCTATTTTCTTCCTTAGTGCACCTCTGCTCTATTAGAGGAACACACCTTCTAAGTTTCATGTTTCTAGGGCTAACGGTTTCGGCTGTGCGTTGATTATTCTTCAAACCATTTTTCCCCTTTTTCTCCTCTTCGGAAAATAATTTTCCATTTTCCTTTCTTAGCGGATGTCTACGTCATAACATCTACCTGTATGCCAAATTTCAGCCCGATTTGTCCAGTGGTTTGGGCTGTGCGTTGATAGATCACTATGTCAGTCAGTCACCTTTGAGTTATATATTATATTTAGATTTAGATTTAGATTAGTGGCTAATTTGGGGTTTCGTATGCGTGTTGGTGTATAATCGAATCAGATTTTTTTAATTTGACATGACCAACTGCTGGTTACTATAGATTTGAGCTTGTACTTTATAGTGTATTTGAATTTGAAGGCGAGTGCTGTTGGAGCCGATTTTTTTCAGCAGTGTTTAGTTTAAGTATGATAGATGTTTCCCGCGATTTTGTCTTAGTGGTTATCATCGGTTTTTTTGTAAACATTTGTTTATATTAAAACCTGGTGACAAATGCTGCGGTAGCTGAAAATTTTTTAATGTTTTTTTTTCGTATTTTGTAAAGCTATTTTTTGTAGTTTTGTTATATTAGTGGCTAATTTAGGGTTTCGTATGCGTGTTGGTGTTGGTTTGTTTGTGAACCTTTGTGTGTAATCGAACCTGGTGCCAGATGCTGCGGTAGCTGCTTTTTTAAAATGTTTTTTTGCGTATTTTGTAAAGCTATTTTTTGTGATTTTTCTTAAAATCATTTTCCGTTTTTTCTTCTTTTAGGGAAATAATTTTCCTATTTTCTTTTTTAGTACACCTTTGCTCTATTAGAGGAATACACCTTCTAAGTTTCATGCTTCTAGGGCTAACGGTTTAGGCTGTGCGTTGATTTTTCTTTAAACCATTTTTCCCCTTTTTCTCCTCTTTGGAAAATAATTTTCCATTTTCCTTTCTTAGCGGATGCCTACGTCATAACATCTACCTGCATGCCAAATTTTTAGCCCGATCTGTCCAGTGGTTTGGGCTGTGCGTTGATTTGAATTTGAAGGCGAGTGCTGTTGGAGCCGATTTTTTTCAGCAGTGTTTAGTTTAAGTATGATAGATGTTTCCCGCGATTTTGTCTTAATGGATATCATCGGTTTTTTTGTAAACATTTGTTTGTATTAAAACCTGGTGACAAATGCTGCGGTAGCTGAAAATTTTTTAATGTTTTTTTTTCGTATTTTGTAAAGCTATTTTTTGTAGTTTTATGTTATATTAGTGGCTAATTTGGGGTTTCGTATGCGTGTTGGTGTTGGTTTGTTTGTGAACCTTTGTGTGTAATCGAACCTGGTGCCAGATGCTGCGGTAGCTGTTTTTTTTAAATGTTTTTTTGCGTATTTTGTAAAGCTATTTTTTGTGATTTTTCTTAAAAACATTTTCCGTTTTTTCTTCTTTTAGGGAAATAATTTTCCTATTTTCTTTGTTAGTACACCTTTGCTCCATTAGAGGAATACACCTTCTAAGTTTCATGCTTCTAGGGCTAACGGTTTAGGCTGTGCGTTGATTTTTCTTTAAACCATTTTTCCCCTTTTTCTCCTCTTTGGAAAATAATTTTCCATTTTCCTTTCTTAGCGGATGCCTACGTCATAACATCTACCTGCATGCCAAATTTTAGCCCGATCTGTCCAGTGGTTTGGGCTGTGCGTTGATAGATCACTATGTCAGTCAGTCAGTCACCTTTGAGTTATATATATATAGATTAATTGCTGTTCGTTGGTCTCGCTAAACCCGAGAACGGCTCGACCACTTTGGCTGATTTTGGTCTTGAATTATTGAAGTCCAGAAAAGGTTCAAAAGGTGAATAATTATGAAAATGCTTGGAGTTAACGGAAACAGGGCGAGCGAAGCCGCGGGCGGTCGCTAGTCTAAATATAAATCCTACAGATGAATGGGTGAAGTACTGCAAAAATGATAGGTTTCAGATCTGGCAGTTGAACGTATAACGATTTGAAATAGCAGTTGTGAAGATTTTAGGAATATATTCATCCACGTATTCTTGATCCTTTTTGTTTGTGGTTACGTTGAGTTATTCCAAGAATTCATAACTTTATTTAATACAAATTAAAGATGCATCACCCTGTTCTTATTATTTTACGCATGTTAAGTTTATACTTGTTTTAAAAGTTAATTTTATATTGTATTTAAATATCCGATCGCCATGATAAGCAATATTTGTACATAAATTTCAGATTACTTGATAAATCTTGTAGGTACATAGTACCTACCTACTCATAATATTAAGCCTACACGGTATTGGAAATATTACGAAACCAAAGCGTAACATAACGAGCACTTCCGAAGTGTTCTCAGTATTAAGTTGGCATCTACCACCTACGTGGGACAAGATAATTTCGATATCGAAGGTGAATCGGCCGCCTACGTCCAGCGAAACCTCAGTCATCAGCTCAGATCTAACAAAGGTAGCCGATTCGCCGACTACGTTAGTCAGAACGCCCATAATGACGAATATGGACATTTAAACAGCCACTATGTGTAGGAGGCACTTAGAAAACCCGTCCCCTGCCCTTATAAAGTGATTTACAAAATCTCTTAAGTACCTATCTACAATGTAATTGATCGGCTGATAGGTAGATTAGCATCTATGCATCCATACCAAAGTATTATTTAAAACAGTAACGCTTAGGTATAATGAATTTTAGGTATATGTAATCATATTAAGCATCTCTAAAGGCATAGCTAAAAACAAAGTCCAGGGCTAAACAAGACGAACGTAAACATCAGACTATGTCAGTTAAATGAAGTAAACGAGTAACTAGTAAAGACTATTGACACAGTAAATAGAAATAAAGTCGGTACCAGGCAAACAGTTTAAAAGCACTACCTAACTGTAGAAAGCTAAATGCTGATGATGTTGAAGCAGTTGGACGAAGTAAGAATAAAAAAATATGAAAACTATGCATACGCAAAAAAATATTAAAAATCGTATTTCGTTGTGCTATATTATCGAAGTATAACTTATATGCCTAATAAACTATAACATCCAATTTTACATAGCACTTTTCGTTCAGCAAATATAATCTGATAGGAGTCACCACAACAACCCATATATCATACAAGGTATGGACTATTGTATACCTCCCAGTGACAAATTACGACGACTACGAATACATTATCTTGACGACAATACTGCAGATTGCAACATGAAATCAAGATTGTTGAGAACGAATACTCGGGCACTCAATTATTCTTAGTAAAGGTTGTTGGTTTTGCTAGTCAGTTGGACTTGGTAAAATTTTAATTGTATTGTGCAGGGAAAATCACGTCAACAATTTTATATCCTGTTAGATAAAAAGCATTTGCATGTAGAAGTGTAATTTTGACACACTGATTGGAGTAGGTATTCCTATAAGCTTAGTTTAATTTCTGCTTTGTGAGATTAAACCCATGTTCCGTAAAAAATCTGATCTATTACGTCAGTGCCGGCTATTATAATGCAGATAAAAGGATCAGTCGCTGCAAAACAAGGTCGTTTATTGTCACCGCATTCAAACAAGTATATACTTACAATGTTAGCGGTAAGCTGTAAGAAACCACAACTGCTAATTCATTTTTTTATGATAGGTATTTGTTTACCTACGACTTTGTAATAACCATAATTATCAAATTGAACAAACGTAACAGGTAATTTGATGACCAAGAACAGCTTCATTTGACCAACTCTCAAATTAAAACATTTGAGACAGTTAATAACATAATTGACAAGACAGTTGAAAAATACAATAACAGTAATGAATAAGAACATGCAAAGCTCACAGTGAAATTCTTGGAAACAAATTCGCACGTCACTATACAATTTTCGAAAATAGGTCGAACGCAAATGGTAAATGGAAGTTTCTAACCTAATTGCAGCTGCTTAATACAAAGAGCGATTGATCATTTACGCAAACACCTACCATGCATATGAAACATGAGACGTCTGCAACCACTCCGACTGCCGACATACATATGAAATGCTATAAACAATCGAATCCTTAAAATAGATTTTATTACCAGAGCAATTGGATTCAATGTCGGTGTAAGCAATAAGAACAACAATGCTTACTGTGAACTGCTCCAAATTATAATAGGTTCTACACGAGGCTGTTTAAGTTTAATATTGTTTGACTTGTGATCAAACATTAAGGGCTACATAATACATAAATGCGTTGTGCACAGACAGGACTTAAGCCAAACTGAACAGAATCAAGATTAACAAAGATGCAGTTAGAAACCCGCATGAAGGCAATTCCTAAAAGATCAAGTTTGATATCAAGTAAAAAATTGAATTGGCTTCTAGATTGAGTTGTAAACTTTAAGTAATGAATATTGCGTAAGTACATACCTTAGTGAGTATCTAGCTTGATTGCCACAGAAACAAGAATTGCTTTAATGTAAAAGCTAAGTTCCATTATCTTGGAACATACAGCATTCACAAGCACGATGCATTAGGTGAATGTGGGACAACGACAGGAAACTAGAGAAACGTTTGTAAAGAACGTCGTGTGACGGACAATAACGGAAAAAAAGCAACAAGTCGTCATCCTTTTGTCTCGTAAATAACACGATTGTGTACAGGTAAAGGTATGTACAATAGGTATGCTACAGTAGGTATTAAAAGAGTTCAAACACAATAAGCGATTTTTAATATTTCATGACTAATATATTTAAAATAGTTGCTTAACTACCCTTTTTTGAAAAAAATATAGGCTTGCAATATCACTTGCTGTGTGGTCGACGGTGTAGCACGCTTACCTAGAAGATACCTGTTCCTTTTACTCTTAAAAACAACCAAGTCCCGCCCGTTTCCATTTAACAAAGTTTTGTTTCAAAGAACCTTATGAAGTGGTATTAATTAACTCTGCAAATAATTAAACTCAGTACCTTCTTACATACTACTTTGCTAATGAGATTTCCACATATGTATGAATTCTAATAACAGGCTTTTAGGTCAAGACCTACCATCGTTTTAATATATTTTCATAGCGACCTTATTAAGCAAGTACCTACAGTAACTAGCTAGCTATTTAATTTGAATAACATAATTCATAACGGTGCACTGTGTATTATTTGAAGTTATTATATTGTCCTTATGAGTTTCATTATTTTTAGAAATATGCATAAGTATCATTCATTTAATAATATTTATTTTAATTTTATCATTCATTTTACTAGCCATCACAGTTCTCATGCTATACAATACATATTTCCAAAACATGAACGAATAACATGAATCGGATGAGTAATGAGATTTCGTAACGCTAAATAGGATTAACTAAAAAAACAAACAGTTTTTATAAGGACGTTTGGGAGATTACCTCATAATGCGGCGCTTCTTGGGCATACGGTGACGTCACACAATAGAATACGAGATTGAATAATGATGAGTGGAACCCTTAGTAACAAAAGCGAACCTGCTAGCAGGTAAGGTTATCGACATTAGCACCCTCCCGCATATGATCCTTATTGTTACTGAAATACTTTGTATGGTGTTGAAATACGCACCCGACACAACAGTCTCAAATTTGTCTACACTCTACAGTCTACACTATAAAAATATCTAACTTAGATAACTACATAAAAATATTTGATGATATAATATTCACGAAGAATACTTAGATTCGATTTTTTATTATATTTGAATAATAAAGCATTAGATTTTATATATTATATTCGAATATAATATATAAAATCGAATACTGTATAATAATTTGACATATTGAAATGATTGAAACCCAGTGTTATAAACATGACTAAAAAATACAAACAGTACTCTCCCGCATGACATCATATAGCTACAGATTTATTTAAAACTTATCAAATTTTAAATTAATAATACATAGCACGTATAATCAATGTTTTAAACTTCACAATTTTAAACCAATGAAAACATAAGTGGGATTCGTATTAATAAGTTTTGCAATTAATTAAGAGTGTTTATACATCTCGACTTTGCATACATTTCCCTTTATTGAGTAGGTATGAAAATTATTATACCTTCTTCGTTTTAATATTCGATCCAATCGTTTAAGCAATATCATAACAGGTTCCAACTTGTTCATAAAGCACTAGGCAGGTATGTTTGTTTACATGATTACTAATCTTTTAACGTCCAAAAAGTGATGTCATCTGACAAGCAAAAACATTCACGATCTTGACACAGAAGATAGGAATGATCACCGATTTCACGTCATGTAATTTTGAACATGTTAATCTCAAATCGATACCAATATTAAGTGCCTCAATTGAGTTGTACTCTGTAAACTGGAGATACGTGAGGTAGAAGAACGACGAAGAGCAAATACACTTACACAAGACAGACAATACAATAAACGAAATGTTAATTGAACGTGGTCATCAAATTAACAATATCAAAATGTGTTATGCACTCTACAGCTAGGCATACATTTTTTCAGTGAATAGTAAGAAAAGAAGCTTCATAGATTGCCATGCATTCCATTAAATTTAACAATAATCAATACGTGCTGCAAACTCAGCTCGAGAAGCAAGTTCAAGGCTCTATAATCAATAAGCAAGCAACACCTTTAGTTCTTGTATCGACGTATTTAAGTTTACATTTGCTAAGATAGTATAGTTACTTAGTCGAATCGCTCACGAATCGCGATGAAGTTTCAAAACTGCAATCACAATTGTTACGTGTCGACGGACGGCAACAACCTGATTGTACCGTTAAACGAGCCGCGCAAAACTGACCTAGTGCCGAGGAAGTTATCAGGGACGACCGTGTTCCGTTTCACGACCCGAGCCCAGCACAGCAGCCAGCCAGCATCGAGATTGTTCGCGACTTCACTGGACATATTTTTTCCATGATTCTTAAATAAACTTTAGTCGAAGATAAAAAAATCCCCTATTAAACAGCAACAAAGCAGGACGTCTCAATGCAAGCGAAATCAACGTGACACACCTGATGATGGAAGTAATAAACTGGTCAGACGAGTCGCATAGTTCATTTTATTAATGAACATTAATTTATTGCAAGTGGAACTGATTCAATTGTTTATCACCCATCTAGAGATGGCATTGACCTTTGACAAAACAATCTGAATCAGATGGCTTGAAAATGAGACGCGTTCGCGTGCTGAATATTTAAGCGGTCGACGATTGAAGTTATAACGGAAATATATTTATTTCGGAGAAACATTAACTTTTATTTGCACGCCTCACAGAGGCCTTGTTATAGGTTCTGTTTTCTACATTTTGTTCATAGTCGATGATAATTTCGTTGTCGTACCAAATAACACTCAGCGGACGTGCATAATACAATTATACTATTTAATAGTTACAAAAGTTCCCGATGAAACGGTCGCGGATGAATTGCATATTTAGCATGCTATTTAAAAACACAATGTGGGAAATATTATGAATACACCAAAATAGCACATACGCGAAATAATAAAACAAATAGCATTTAATGTTTTCTGTAGGTAGCTGTAAATACCGACTGCCCCAAATTAAGTTCGTACCAGACATCGGATATCAGGGATGCTCGCAGCGTGGATAAGGAGCGTGTTGTATATTTATAGTTGCACACGGGGTCGACGTTCCTAAAGTCTCCCACGCTGATGCCGAACGATGGGATCTATAAATCTGTGATACGATGAATCTAGCTATTCGCAACCAAATGTACGTGAAATGGTGTTTATTTAATCGAACGGAAGTTTAAAATTATGTTTCTTAATTTGTTAATTTAATGGAGTATGAATTTTGATGCCGAAAAAATTGGAACTAAGGTAGGTATACTTACCTAGTTGCTCAATTCGATTATGCTAAAGCGTTCATAGATGAGAAACTGATTTGTTATGAAATTCGGTAAGTTGTTTGATGTTAAAGATAAAGCAAGATATTGATAATTTCGTTTGATAAACAAAAACAACCATGTTAAAAGCAGGTTCACCAATCTTCAGAGAGTGTAGAATTGTTACAAGTTGGTCAGTCAATGCTATTGATAGTAAGTGGCTACCGTAACAACCGTTGTTTAAACATTTCGATAATTACTGACAAACCTTTCGACACGACTTGCGCCAGTTGTCTTTAAAATGGAACAACAACTAAAGCTGTCAACAAGGGCTCTTCTGAACCTAATGAGTCTTATTTTTGTTGAGTAAACAACTAAATTCAAGTTTTAATTAAAAATGTTATGCAAGATACAACATTTGAATTTTGAAGCTAACGATATGATTTTATAGATGGATGCAAATGTTGACACACCAAACATAGTGTTTGACAAAATTGGAAGTATACAATACGTAGGTGGATTTTATGTTGCAACGACATTCAGCAGTTCGTGCAAGGCCTATTATGGATTCGGGACTGTTTACGACCCTCATATTCAATAGTCCAAAATGTTGATTACATCATTCGTATGGTTTCTTCACTGTGGGTGAGCAATGACTCATGGTATTACAAATCAGTCATGTTACTGGTGAAAATAAAATAAAATTTTATCTCAATATACTAGATGAAAGCAAGAGTGTTTCGTTAAATATCACCGTTAAGACTAGCCACCGCAAAGAAAAGATTTATTTAGAACAAAGACGTTCAGACTTCACAGAGTCCAGTGTCATCTGCGGCAGGCAAACTCATTCATGATTTTAGAAATGAGAATCTAAAATAATAAACGTCTACGACGATAGTGAAAAATGAAACAGGTGATGCGGATATGCGAGACTTACAAGATTGTGGGATGACAAACAAATGCGGTCGTTCAACTCTTTACAGGAAGAATATTATAGTCCGGCTCCATGACTATATTTTCTTCTAGTTTTCAGATGCTCTGGTTATAAAAATATTGAAAATTAACAAAATTCGTTAAAACCAATTTTGTAACATTAAGACGTTGCTCATAAAATTATTGGGCAAGTTTTCAGAAACTCTTTTCATGTGTAACGTAAAAATATAGCTACACCGACTAATTACACTTTGGACAGAGTCCCAACCAGATAAACACCTAAACCCCAGCCAAAAATACACAAGATGGCGTCGAGTTCATAATAAAACAATTTAATGGGCCAGCGCGCTTTCCGCGGTGACGAAATCTGCGCCGACGCATTCTCGTTGCGTAACTTGAAACGCGATCTGTGCAAGAGAAAACTGTTTAAGGTCGAAATAATTACACTGCATCGGCGAAATCAGAACTTTAAGTGCGAGAAGCTCTAATTCAATCAACTACAGGCAGTGTTCTTAGCAAAGAAATTACAACAGTCTTCTCTTAAGTTGGGTAGTGTGAAGAGATTATTATTATTTTATCAGTTGTAAACAACCAGGGTGAGAAAAGCTCGTAAAAAGGAGTAAGATAATTATTTAACCGGTGTTGTACTGGGGAAATTTAAGTGTCTTTTCATTATGTTTCATGTAGGTACATATAATATTATGTGAAGAAGACTAACACCTGAATGGATGTATCGTTGATAGTTGTGATAGCTATAAGTATTCCATTCATTGATATTATCTACTTTGAATTATCATATATCTGACTCACTGATTGCTCGACTGTAGCGGTTACAAATGGTATTGTCACTAAAATTGTGTTATGTTTCCTCTTGTATGGTATGGAATGGACTTGATTTAGGGGCGATGTGCAGAGAATCTGGTATTGTTTACGCGTGAGCAGCGCGGGCGCGGCGGAAGCTAGGCGGAACCTCGCGTCATTTGTTCGCGTCTGTCCGCCTAAAAGTTGGCCAACACCATCGGCACGGTTCATTCATGTCACATCACCCGCCTTCCGTTACTCATTTCTAAGATAAGAATCTTTCAGAAATAGTCGTAGACTAACAGATGCTATATCAGAAAAACTAAACCTTAATTTTGCAGTATTGTTTTAACAATTCACATTTAAGTTTTTGAGTATACTGCTTCGCTCCTGTTTTTATCAGATAATCTATGATGTATAAATCAATCTACCGATGAAAATCAGCCAACAGATACGACAAAGCCATGGATGGAGGCAAACACCCAACAGTCTATTGACCAGCCGACCAAATAATGAAAGACGCGAAGCTTTTCGTAGAATAGAAAGTGCCGAGATAAGCTTAAAAGTCGACCAAAATTATCACAAGACCATCGGCCGAGGACGTGTGCCGTTCCATTAGGCACTCCCATCCTGAGCGTCTTGTAATTTTTATTGCTCTGGCAACCCCGCCTTGCATTGTTTTGGGGCCTAATGAGCATACACTCGTGCCGACTTTATTCCTTCTGCGTGCGCTGATCAACGAAAATAATTCACTTCAGACGATACGGCAACTTATGTTCAGTTTTATGCGAACGCTACGAAGTATATCTTGACTTTACCAAAGTAAACGAGATACGACCAATTTACATTTGAAGCTAACCTTTCTATTGGTAGGATTTTTATCTTTACTATTCGCACTAAGCTGAGCTAAAATGCCCATTTGCCTCTATGGCATCCGGCATATTGGCATGAAATCCATTTATGTTCTGTTAGTTTTCAATATAATCTGTCCTTCTGTTTTTATCAATGTACTTAAGGTATGCTTTTTTTGTCATCCATTCATACTTTATATATGGTGTGTGCTGTAATAAACGATTGTATGTGTCTATGCCTATATCACATTTTGGTCTATGAACTTGGATAAGCTTCGGTACAACTGCTTACTTCACTTACCTTTATTAATAGGCACCGTCCAGTTTCAAGAGTATACAAATAATATACATATACATTTTGATTTCTTACCTGCAACAGAAAATACAAGAAATGAAATCAAACGGTTCCCAATCTCTGCATGTTGAATTAAAACTCGCCGGCTCCAAATATTATGTGCACGTGTTATTTATAAATAACTGAGTCTGTGTCATTAAAAATAGCCAATTCATTCTTAATAGGTCCTATTTCATCTATTTCATCATGCGATATTCAACTTAAAAGCCCAACGTTAAGGGTTAAACTATCATGCGCTTTATCATGTTTCAGTATCTTTATAAGATTCAAAACGCGACTGTTTCTTCTTAACAGGGTTCCGACGTGATTGTGATATTTTTCTTTTAAAAAAAATATCACACACAGATTTTATAAATGTTGAGTCATTTTTTAAATTCACGTCGAGGTATAGCAGTTATTTCTAATGGTTTGAATATGATCAGAACTTTGTTTTTTTTTTCATTTCTGTTGGCACTCCTGAAGTGCCACTTGTTTTTTAATAGTATTTGGTTGATGACACGTTAAGTTTTTTTTTTAATTAATTAAGTAGTTATGGGATAGTGGGTAGATTGGAATAACTGTGCGTAAATTTTCAACCTACTTCAATGTTCGACCTAAAATCATAAACCCTAATAACATAATCACCAGCATTTTAATGATAAGGAAGCAAATTACTATAGGGGTGAGTTCATACAAGTAGTTATCGTTGTACCAAATGCAGGAAAGATCGATGTTACTTTATGCGGGCTAGAAGCAAAATTATTTAATAATGGTGTACTGATAATTTCAATTTTTGAATCAAAAACTTTTTTAGGCGGGTTAAGCATTTTTGTATGTGGGAAAAAAATACTCGTTTCGTTGTCACCGACACCTCTTCGGTAAAGATCGGCAAATTTCGCCAAAAGTTGTTGTCAAGTTTTCACTTCTGTCGGCATTCCCGGAGAGCTACTGTTTTTTTTAGAAATTAAAATAATAGTTCGGGCTGATATTATTAGTTGGTTATGAACTACAAAAAAATATCCTTCTTCGTAGCTGGTTACGAAACCAGGTTACTTAAAAGCACTAAAGGATAGTGAAAAGGTGCAAAAAAGTTAGCATGCTTTTTTATATAACTGATTTTCTTTCTACCAACTCATAACTAAGTATTTTATTTAATTTTGTTTTCAACATTATCTCTTTGTAGATTATCTACGTAGGTATTTAAAACAGCTTAAGAAGTGTGTTTATCTTGAACGTAATTATGTTTTATTTTCTATTTAGTTAATACCCTGACATGTAAACTCGAACGCACAGAAAGTATTTCAGAAATGTTGTGTTATAAATGACCCAATTAGATAAAATTGGCCAAGATCCAGGCATTCGGACTAGATGCAGTTCCTTCTATTTAATACTACCAGTTAACTTATATAATATAGAAACATAATTTTAATTTGTGTTTTTACAATGTCTATGTAAAATCACAGAAAGCATAATGGATTTTTTATTTTGAGCATTCATGATAGAATCCATAGTATGTATAGTATATAGTAGTTTTTGAGAAGGGCGGTGAATGCCAAGTCCGAAACGACGAGAGTGGAGTTAGGAAAAAGTCGTGAAAGGAGTCATGCCCTCGATTTATAAGAAAACAATAACTGCAACTTATCTTTTTCAAAAATCTTTTACTTTTGCCGGAGATGGACCTGAATGATTTTTCAATCCAATATTAAAACCACCTTAATAATCCAATAGCATTGGTAAAATTACTGTCAAGTGTATAGGTTAACCACTTTATGAGTATGAATTACCTCGTTATTATCATGATTAGGACATATTACGCAAATACTGTAAGATAAAACATTCATGATAATTACTGCATAACCACTAATTTGACCTCTGTAGTGACATTTACTAGAGGCAACATTTTCTCATTGATGAAACATGAAAATGGAACCGCAACTAACGAGGATTATTCATAAATGTACCCACCTATAGCTAGATAAAACTGGTTAAATTGAAAAGGGCTTTTTGACTACCGATTTAAAAGTAACAAGCGTTCCTTCCTATATTTCGGATATCCCAAGGTAAGGATTGTAGAACCCTATCTCCCAAACGGACGTTTCAATTTTCATACGATTTTTTTTTGGTAATAAATCAAATTTGTAGTGAAATTGTATAAGTTAATAAAATTACGGACTTTTTCAACAGAGGCTTCAAATAATAATATAGCACCGTGAGCACTTTTTTAATCTCTATCTAACCACCGTTATTAATGTCGGTTTTTAACCTAAAACGAGACTAATTTACCAAATTTGACCCCAAAATACTACACATTTGTTTCTGGTATTTACAAATAGGAGGGCTTTATAAATCAGATTTATTTGAAACAGTCATGCTAACTTTACTAGAATATGAAGCTAAGGCTACGTGGGGGTTTGCTTATAAACGCCGGTATGGTATTTATGTATTTATTTATTTAATTGAAGAAAAACCAGGAAGCGAACATACTAAGATCTGTTTATTCAAAGATGTCTTTGACAGATATTTGGAGCACACGAATGGAAGAGCACAAGTAATTAAATTAACAGATGACGTCGCGTGGGCAACTGAGCTAACACACGATGTGTTAGAAGAGTTAGAGAGTGACAAGAATATATGTGATAAACACGTTAGAATGAGATGATGTCAATCTATCAACATCGAAATTAAAGACATATAAGACTTCTTAGTTATTTAAGACTGAGTCACTCACAGTATCGTGACCTTTTTATTCGATATCTAGAACAGGACATTAAATTTAGATCGGCATGCTACAATTTTTTATAAATAGTGTCCTATATATACATTCAACAATATCCTTACTGAAATACAACTTATTCCATACTTCAAGAGGTTTGAAAACGGATGACGTTGTAACAGTTTCGTATACGGTGAAGTCCAAATTTAGAGCCAGGGACAATATTTGTTTTACAGTAATCTCATGTGTACTTGTCAATGTGTACAGTCAAAATCGAGTATCAACAATTGCACAATCGCTTCAATGAACCGGTAAACGTTGCGCGTTCACTAAATTGCTTAACGCGAAATGAATGAGACCCTAAGCCGTCTATACAAATGTGCCATCGGTGGAGCTGATGCCGACTGTTCGGCGGCAGCCACGCGGCGCCGGCGCATCCCACACATGTGGCGCAACAGAGGCACTTTCGACATTGTTTGTGCTGCTTGTTAGTAACGCCTTGCCTATCGATTATAGAAAGCGAATCTTGGGAGACTGTGTGAAAAACTAACCTATCTAAAGTAGATTTAGCCTTCTTTGGATCCCTCTGACTCTCATTATAAGTATTAGAGTAATCATCTTAACTCTTTGCAATTAGACGGCTAAACATTCAGACAGCAATTTTCCTGAATATGGGAAGCGGTTCTTTGGGTATGCAAGTTCTTTTTGCCTTAAACTGTCACTGGTTTCCAGATGTCGTCACACGGGCGCCATCGACGTGCTTCGATAGAAAGTTGAAGAACTAGACTGGCCCCGTTTGGACAAATTATGAGGTGACTTAGAATAACGCAGCGTTTGAATTTTCACTTTACAAGCTTTTACTTAGATACTCGTATAGGTATTTTAATATTACATAGTAGGTGTAATAAACTTTGATATAACATAAAGCTGCTTTCTGTGTATATCATTAGAATAATATTAATAAAATTGTTATTGGAAGACACTATGAATTTTCTGAGTGCAAATGATAATGAATTAGTCATGATAAAAAATATTAATGTTTTGATTATTTTGGAGGCTATACTGGAAACTGTCGTCGATTTAAATATTGTAACAGGTCAGACAGCGTGCGTACCTACTATAATTATAATATGCATCACGATCAGAGTGAAGCGTGAAGGCCGAGCGACGTTATCGCAGCCACTGGATAGGGAAAACAAATAAAAGTTGTCAATAATGTAAAAATCTACCTTTACTACAATGTTTAGAGAGTTAATTATATGGCTTACTATATTTAATTTTTACATAGAGGTAGGGCCCAAAATATGGCTACAGAAATGTTGACAGACCACTAGATGGACCAACGCCGACCTGAGCAAAGTTGTTGAGAATGGCGTGTGATGGAAGACTGTAGCATTGGGTGGAAATAGATTGAAGATGGAAGATAACATAAAGTGCAATAAATGATTTGAAATTGAAGAGATATAGGTACCAGTAGAATTCCTTGATGTAATAAACAAGGATTGTGCACTTGTTTATACTACTGCTATGTGACGTTAAATAAATAACTTTCGGGTTGATTTGGTTTGATAAATAATGGGTTACACAAAAGGTAGTCAAATACAATAATGGTATAAACCAAGTAGGTAGGTAGGTAGGTACAGGTACCTATATCCTTAAAGCCTTACTCGTCAATATACTTGTTATTGGAATTAAAACTGACAAGTATGATAATTTAAAATGTAACCGTTTTTAATTGATTAATAACATGTAATAATGGATATGTTGACAAGCTTCGTTCGTCCGCACTACAACTAAATACAATATAAAAAAGAATTGGAGATAAGAGAACTGCTTTTTATAATTATAATAGATTTGTGTGAATATGTTATTCATAACTTTTTAGATTACTTGCGGGTAATAATACACGTGCTATATTTATTATTCTGTTCGTATATAGGTAAGTATTAGGGCGTGTAAAAACCGGGTTGTTTAAAAAAACTGGTTGTCTCGGTTTTTAATTTAAAATAACCGATTAATCGGTTAATCGGTTATTTTTTCCAGTTTTTCATATGGGTGTCTTAGGATGAAATAAAACCACATTTTTTTATAAAATTGAACTTATTATTTGAATAAGCAAGCACCAATTAAATTAGCTTGTTAAATTTTAAAATATTTTAATGTACAGAACTCACTCATCATCCTAAATAAAGTTGTAAAATTCAACAACATGATAATAGTTGATAATTATTAGTCCTAATAGTTACTCAATTTTTATTAACACAAATAAACTTGCAAAATACACAAGAAACAGTTGAGCTATCTGCAGACCGTTACAAACGATCTAGAGATAGCTCAACTGGTCCAACCGGTCCAAGTCAGTGCCAGACGGAAGAATCTCCAAGACGCCAGTGGCATTGCCACGCTGAATAGCTAATGCTAATGCGCTGCACCAAATACCCACCAGCCCTTGGGTCACGCATCGCTTCGATCAGACACCTAAGCAAAATTTTGAAGACCCGCAAGGCCTTGGTTCTCCACGGACCCAGAGTCTCAATCCCAAGAGGAGCAAATAAGTAGGCTCTGTCGAGACCTGCATATTTAAGCTTCTTGAGATCCTCGGCCAGATCTGCCGCCGCGCCAGCCACAACGGATATCCTTGCCAAATAAGAAGGCGCAAATGTGTCGAAACACGTCGTCCCACACAATGGGCCTCTCCAACTCCCAAGGAGCAAGCGTCATACCATCGTCACGCAACGGACCATTCGGTTCGGGAACGGCTGGTACGTTGACGGTAGTAAAGGTCCGCCTGATGATGTCGAAAGCTGGCATGACGAGATATCCGACCGGCAGCCTTATAACACGATAAACTGTGGCGAGTAACGCACTGGCACTGATGAGGTGCGTAGCACAGTGAACCCAACCGTAGGCCAGTTGCAATACAGAACGTTACGGGATCCATTAGGTCCAGTGTTATATGAAGGAAGCGCTTGTAACCAATGCCCTGACTCCAATTTAGAAAAAACTGGAAGACGAGCACTATTTGCGGAGCTATAAGCCTAGAACACGTAACAGAAAATTCGTTTTATTTTATAAACTAATACACATACACAATATTACTTATGGCTCGCAGACTTGGTCTTTGAAGTCCAAACTCAAGGTTTGCCAGCAGGCGATGGAGCGCAGCATTCTTTGGGTAAAATTAATTGACCGTATTCGAAATACCACACTGCGCTTCAAGACTAAAACCGCTGACGTAGAGGAAAAAGCTGCAAGGCTGAAGTGGGACTGGGCCGGCCACGTCTGCCGCATGCCTGACGCACTGTGGGCCTAAATCTCCACATTGTGGAGCCCTGAAACAGCGAGGAGGCGTCGCGGTAGACTACGCAGGCGATGGTGGGACAAACTGGACGCTTTTGAGAGAGACTGATGGCAATTGATGACACAAGATAGTGTAGAGTGGCGGGATCGGGCGGTCTTTGTCCAATAACGGGGCATTTCTGCAATTTTAATGTATTATGTTGTATTATAATTAGGTGGATTACTATAGGCGTTCTAAATAAAGTTTGCAAGGTGTAGTTTTAAATAAATTGGCATATTTTACTCATAAAAAAAATAACCGAAAATCGGTTATTTTGGATGGAAAAACCCGATTAAAAACCGACCTAAAATCAGTCGGTTAATCGGTTTTTCGATTAATCGGTTAATCGGTTTACATGCCCTAGTAAGTATCTATCTAAGAATGTGATATAAAGTTCAAAGTATACTAAAGTTGATAAACCTAATCAGCTGGTGGGCCTATTCAGTACCTACCTTTTAATGATTTTAGCAAATCCTTCAGCTTACAATACATACGTACCCATATAGGTAGATATCAACGCCTATTGAAACCACCTCGCCTACATCTAAATCAATGAAATATGTTACGCTTTGTCTAAATAAGGAGATTTATTTGTCCATTGTACTATGTGGGTCAACAGTTTTCCATCAATAACAGGCATTGTGATTGTGACCACTAATGTCAATGCATTTGGTACCCACATGCACACTGGTCCGTAACGGCCGGTGGTCACTTATTCAACAGTTTCACGGTACTGCACCTTTTCATCAATATTGAAGAAATTGCAATGAGGAAAAGGTGTACAATAGGCATGAAGACAGTAATCAAGTATCGCCAAAATATTTATCTGCTCTAATGAAAAAGGATTCAAAGATTTTGATATATGTATTTATTCTCATATTAATGTCAAGATTAATAATTTTTATTTGTTAAAATAAATCTACAAAATACAACAATCCGCCATGATGGCTCAAACACCGGTCAGAGCGAATTACGTCACGTTCTCGTAAACGTCATTCCGATTTAGTACAAAAGCACCAATATTTACTGTTGATATACTATAACCGTGACGTAATAACAGACGCCATGACACCAGCGAGCGTTTTGGCGTGAATTTGAAAATTTAAATTTAAATGTGCTTTTATTGCACAAAAACCTTAATTTTCTACAGAAATATGATATATTTTAGACATAATAGATACTTCTGAATATGATAGAAGAGATTTTGAAAATTAGTCGTCAGGCCTATTATATAGTAAATCGAACCAGCAATGATTGACGAGGAAGACTGTAAACAGAATTTTTAATACATTGGGTTTTGAATACTTTATCCTTTAATTTCGTGACTCTGTAGTTTAAGTATATTCGTTTTCAAAAAGTTCCCATCTCATCGTTTAAATGTAGCCTAAGGCATGCGTCTGGTTCTCAAAGGTTACACCCAAAGCTTTCTATTTTTGGGCAAGATAAGGTTTCAATCGTACATCCGCCGGAATGTAGGCAGGTCCAGCTTGATATTCATACTGCCATTTTTCTGGCAGAGCAAGCATGACCTCAGTATATCAGAGGTAAGTAAAGTAAAGGTGTTTTTAATACCCCGTAGGTTTAGATCAGTAATATTGTGAACGTAATCTATTCATTTGAGCGTAACAAAGAACAGTCTGTAAACAGTGTTAACCTGGTATTATTGTCAAGCATCTAACCAACCGTAGGCGTAGAGGGCCACAAAGTATGCAGGTCTATCGAACAGAGTCACCTTGGCTTGTGGGCTGCCAGCTCCCACGCTTGGACTGCGACCTTTTTGTTCAAACACTGTATTCCAATCAGTCATGTTTCTAGTCTTTACAAGCATGCTGAATATTCACGTATGCAAAACGCTGTTTGCGAGAGAACTCATAGTTAAATCATGTTCAGATACCGAATTGTTGTGTTCAGGAGGCAGTCAGATTATGACAGTTGAATTGGTACTATATTATCATCTGACAGAAAACTAACGAATTTTTAAGAACCATCTGTTTTGATCCAGACTTTGCAGGTCAGATGGTCGCATGCAGCCACTAACTAGAGTCCACGGGACAAAGGATGAAAAAAGAGATGTCCTCCCAAAAGATAGAGCGACTTCATTGCGGAAGTATCTGAGAAACTTTGGACTAGGAAGACACAAGAAAGATTTCAATGGAAGCTCTTGCAAGGCTTTCACTGCCACAGGCGGAACTTACTTATTATTAATTTTTGCTAGTCACTTTGTTTCAGATTTAAATTTATATTTTGTATCAATTACATTGAAAGTAAATAGTAGGCTAAGTTTTTTATTAGTTGAATATTTTTATTTTTTTTACCAAACCCAGCGTTATGCTTGTGAAATATGATCATTATTAACTACGATGTCATTATAGAGCCCATACAAATTGGGTACCTCCTAAATAGGGGCACAACCCACTCAACTGAATGTAAAAGTTTTACCTTGAGAAATATTGTTTAGTTGTGTTGTGTGCGACGTAGGCTACGTAGGGCTCCCGCCCACAGGTCAGGTTCAATTGGCATTCTAAAGCAATGGGTTTCGAATCCATTACACACGTACAGCCCACACAAATTTTACCCCTTGCCCAAAAACCAACGTTCAAGTCGTGATGAACATTACATTCTAACATTTAAAGCAAACATTGAGGTCCAGTGAAACCATTGTTTCTCGTAAAAGTATCAAAAAAGAAGGCATTGTTTGAAGTTTCTAATAACACGCACATTACGGCAAAATTACAACGTTACTGCCACCTATTTTCACGACCTTAGAAAAACTGTATCTCATTAGCAGAACGATTACGTCGCTAGTCGCTACAGATAAAACATTGAACGCAGTGCAGTGTCGTGGGAACGAGTGAAGAATGAACTAGGTAGGTACTCATAATGATCCAGTTTTCTAGAGATGCAGCCTTATCGAGGTCAACGCGATAATGAGTCGCGTGTCAATATTAGCTTTTTGTAACATATTTTGAAGCAAACGACCAAATAAAGACGGTTAGAAGCCAGCGTTACTTCATGAATGACATTTTCTAGAAACAAAGGAAGATCTCTTAGATTGGTTTGATGTAACGAAGCGAATAACGTCGCATATACTGAAAGAAAGAGCCTCCGAATAAGTAAGTAGTAGTAAACACTGTATAATATTATTTTAATTAAGCAGCCCACAGCAAGTTACAACTTGTTGGAGAACGACTGGCACAACCTTGGGTTCTACTCCTCCACACTACCCACGACTACCCTCATTTGGTCAACAACGTAGGCGCTACTAATCGCATACTAAGCAACCTTTATAATGATTCAACTAAACCTCTTTAGCTACAGGGTTGCGGAACTGTAAACACCAAAGTTAGAGTAGATGGCGCCCACACATTAAAATGCAATTATGTATTTCCAAATCGGAATATTTAGAAAATGTTTTATTATTATACAGGCAAAGGTAGTGCATTAATAGTATTGCCTTTATTTGCTGCCATATTTTTGAAACCTCTTCTTGTCTTTTCCTATAGCTGTGTGAAATAATGAATAAGCTACTCCTCTTTAGTTGATAAGCATTTATGATAAAAACAGTGTTATAGGGCTATTAAACTCTTATTATCTTTTATCAAAGCATAATCTGCACTTCTCACACACTCGAGTGTCTACCATGTAGGTATACTTGATAGTTTATCTATCTACCTATCTACAAATCTGGATAGCATTTTACAAATACCTACACAATTATTGGCCGTATCTATATCTGAGTATGAAATAATGCGATAAAAAATCACAATATTTCATTGATCTTGGTAATAAATACCAAATCTTATCTGGCAATGCTTTGAACGTTGTTTTAAATTATAAGTAGGTTACTACTTTATATCTATTTGATGTTTTGATTGATTAATATTTGTATATTGACATTGTTCGAAGCATTGTTATTTTGTATCGCTGATCTTCTCGGTATGCAAATGCAAACAATCAAATGTTCAAATGTAAACATGCTCGCTCACTTTCAAGAGTCAGGATCTTCAATGTTTGGATTCAGAAATATGTAGGTACCTACATACCAACCTATATATTTTTATGCCTATTTATATGTTACTAGCACTACCTATGTTCTCAGTGAGCAGATTCCACTTTGTTTACAGCATTATGGATGAAATGAGTACCAACCTATCGTATCAAACAGTAGGTACGCACCTACCTATATTTGGTTTTATTTAAATTTCAAAGTGACTCTGAATTTAATTCGTTCTATTCTAATTACATATTATAGAATCTGTTATACTTTAATGCTCTTGTGCCTAATGTCCCAGTCGTCTAAAATAGCACCGTAATTTCTTGCTCCAGTGTTCGACACTGCGTAATACGATACGCTACGCCTGTCGTCTGTCAGTTTGTCGTCGATATTTTAGTCAAGTGTCATGCATAATGACGTGTCAAATATTCCATAAAACTGTTTACTTTATAGAGATAGGATCGTAATTTATATTGGACGACAACATGAAAAACGTCAAAATCCAACATTACTCGTTGTCGTTTCCCAGTTTGTCTCGAGTGACTCAACCCGCTTCACTTATCAAAACGAAATTAAAGAAAGAGGGTCCTCAACTCGAGAGCCGTTGCTTTTTAAGGCAAATGTTAAAGCAACAAGTTTCAGAGTGATGCAAGCAGAATTATAATAATGGACTCGTTCACGCAATTTAACTGCAATAATGGCTGCTGGAGTTTCAGGTTATTTTGTGAAAATTTAAGAAATATTGACCTACCTACTTACCTTTTGGATGCAAGACAATACTAGATGTAAGACAATACTAATGTAGGAACACCTTTAGATTACTCGAAAATTTAGATTAGAACATTGTCTAAGAAATGTTTTTGTTTAAAAGATAAGAAAAGGCTTCGATGTCCCAATCCTGTAGAGCCGAAGGTAATGAAGGCTCTAACTGTCAAAGCGAAACAAATCTAGTTAGATTCGTACGATACCTTTAGGCATTATTTCGTAAGTAGGTAGGTACTCTTTAAATGCGAGTAAACATTGGACAATGAGACAAACGCTTACAACGACACATCTGCTGGTTCTAATCCGTAAATTGCAGACTAAGGTATGTGTTAAGGTCTGCATATCTGATTTAAACTTGTTAAGAAAATGGGTCTTTTATCTGGGATTCTATTTGTGAGGACTGATTACCAACATAACTGCCTGCAATATACGTTTGATTATACAGTATACCACTCCACATAATTAGTGAAATTTGGCACTATAAGGCAACCCGGTCAATAGATAAGGATTAATTGAAGGCGTAATGCATTAGGTATGTTTTTTTCTACATAGGTAATTATTAAAAAACAGTGGTTACATAGAATGTAGACCTCGTGAATCTAGGTAGGTATACCTATCGAATGATTACGGGTATGAAAAGGACACGTGGTAATAAGTCGTGGTGGAAGATGGGAAAAGGCGATTCAGAATTGGTGGATAAGAAACGCTCAGCGACCACGAAGCAGATCACACCGATCGATGGTGTGATAATATTTTCGGAGTACCTAGGTAGCTGGGGAATCAGGGGAACTTTGAAAAGACGACAGTGACAGAAATGAGGAGCGAGAACCTAGCGTGGCAGGCATGGTCATGTGGGATGAAAGCTATGTGACCAGGAGAGTGATGAGTATGAAAGTATGAACGTGGATGGATCTATATTGGTAGAGGTAGGCCAAAGAAAAGTTGGGTGAATTGTTTGAAAGATGACATGAACAAGAAAAAGAGTCAATACAGAAAATGGCAGCAGATATACAGACAGAGATGGTGAAACAACGAAAGGATCTTTCTTAAACCGACTTCGAAATTCTTATAAAGGGTCATTGGGGTGAATGAATACAATGAATGGACCCACTTTTAAAACATCTGGTCTGGACTGATCATTTAATTGAAATCTACTCATTCATTGGTTACAGAGTTACAGACTCAACTATCTAGGTACCTACCTACCTACACTAATTACAAATTCATTTTATTGAGGAATTACAGATATCTATTAAATATTTAGAGCTAATTTCGGTTTCGTGGGCAACAAATGTTGCCCACCGGCTAATTTCGGTTTCATATACCTACTGCGCTACGAAATTAAAAAAGCCGATGTGCAATATTTATTGCCAACAACCGTACCAACCTATGCATTTGTATATCCACTGAATAGATAGTCTACCAAACCTACTAGGTAGGTAGGTACCTAATCTTTTTTTTTACTCAACTTCCGCTCTGTAGGCATTCAGTAGCGGAGATAAGGGCTACATTAGTAGGCAGGCACCTATCTGAGTGCGGACTGGTTGCGAGTGGCAATAAAGCGAGGCTATACCTAGGTAGGTACCAATACGCCGAGCAAGGAGCGCCTGCGCCGCGCTGCGTACAAATCTTGTATGACTGAGGACGGTGGCCGTACGGTACACGGTACCTACACTAAGGCGACATTCCACCAACCCGCTCGGAATGCATGATACGGCCCTGCAAACAACAGGTTACCTCCTGGCTCGCAATCCTTCATTTTCGCGTCTCGTTCTACATCATAACCTCAAAACCATCGCCAATTAGCTCCAGTATGATTTATATACAACAGCTGCGTCGTCACAGATGAGAATGGAGACACCAAACCCGTTTACTACTTACTCATTTCACCGATCTCTTTTCTCGGTGACAGTCTAACGACCGCTGACCGCAAATCGACGGAGACGTTCTGCTTTACTTAGCTTTTAGAAAAGAAGGATCGCATTACAAATACCACTGGACCATAACTCGGTGGGGCGAAGACAAAAATAAACTTAATATAGTGTGCGTTGTAGCATTTGTCGACGCATCCGAATTATGGTCGCCTGTGACAAGCATCGATGATGATAGGAACTAGCCCTCTCGTCCACCGATGTATTATAAATAGTCCAGCACGATTTTGACCTACCTTCGTCCAGAAGTCGCTCCATATGCATGAAAACATTCGGGAACGCAGCCAGTTGCTTCCTGTCTTTGAGCAACTGAGCTAAGTAGTCCGCTATACTTTGCGTCGACGGATTGTTATTATCACACATCATGATTCAATTTTAGAACAAATGACACGTTAAAAGATCGTTCTAACACGTTCAATTAAGATACTGTACTTTAGTTACAAATTATTTGTTATTTTATTGTGAGACTGTTAGAAAAGTTAATTTTTCACTTCCACACACATCGACGTTTCGATCACCACTAAATGACGAAGCTGACCGAAGTGAAGTTGTGGGCGAATATAGCGCTGCGTTTGCGCTCTCATGGAATGATTTTTTGTGAGCGCGTGCGACTGTTCGGCACAGTCGTAGTTGTAAAATGCAGTTGTCTCGCTTACACTAGTGCGAACCGCTGCTTGTCTCGCTCTAATCCCATAACCAGATGTGTTTAGGGCGCCATCTAGTATATTATAAAGAAACTTCGTTTTGTAAGGAAGAATAGTAGCACTGCTTGCACGCAACGTCTCACCAATTCAACATGGTGTTGATTCATTGAACAATACTTTGAAGAGTCAATAAGATCCGACTTCTCAGAGTGCTGTTATTAAGATTAAGGACTTCTTCTAAACGTACGTAAAATAACATACATAATAGAGCTAACAAAGTATTGACATACCTAGGTACCTACAATAATATAAATGTGACACATCTAAGCAAAAAGAACTTCAGTGTCCAAATAGTTCAAGACAAGCATTTTATCATTAATAGAAGATATGACGGAACACTAAAATGTCTTATGTATTATTATGTATAGAATCCAAATACTTTAACCATCCTGGTGAAGATCCTGGACATATGGTAAACAGGCGTCCCGATGTCTCATATAAAAATTCATCAAGCTGTTATTATGACATACACGACTTTGACGATATGGTAGACAGAGACACCCACACGTCTTGACATGGGGCCAAGCGTTTCTACATTTCTAATCAGTATACCTAGCTTTTCAAAGGATTAGCCCGATGAAAGTACCTAACTAAGAGGTCAAGCGAATGCAGACTTGTAGATTACCGTTTCAGGGCTAATAAAATTGATTGATGAAAGACCAGTAACGTACCTAAGTAAGCCCCCTAAACGAATTGTGGGTAAGTTCACAAAATTGAATGTGAGTTTAAATTTTTTTTTAATCCCACAAAATTACTCAAAGAATGACCAAGAACGCAAAATATCACTATTCCAAGTTTAAGAGTTATTAAATGTCTTCACTCCCATCTAAGTTAGGTATCATCAAACGATGAACTTTCCGACTTTGAGTACCTACTTATTTTTATAGGATTTAAAATAAATCAAGTTTTCAAATGTATCATCGCAATACCCACCTACATAAAAGGAACTTAGTGGGCGAACTTTTCGAGTGTGTCTCTTTTTTAGAGCAAGGTTTCGAAACCTCTCTAAATAACCATTCTTGGATAGTTCCTTGGTGACTTTTGAACGTATCTAATTATATTTAGCCGTTTTTGTCCCACTGCAGGGCCTCCTCTTCCCTCTTTCCATTCTTCGCGACTTAACGCAGTATGAAAGGCCACGATCTAAAGTGGGAGTCAAATTCGTTCCACCATCTCATTCTGGGTCTTCCACGTCGCCACCTTGCATTTTGTGGGGTCCAATCTGTGGTTCTCTTAGCCCACGAGGTTTTTAACGCATCTAGACATATAAATTCCTTTGTCAGAATCGATCTAGCCTATTTTTTTAACCTAATGCCAATTCAAGATAAAATAGACAAAGCTAAACACGCTATATTATCTCCGTAAATAACAATTGAGTCTTAATAAAAATTAGCTTCATACAAACCGACCAAATTCGTTTTTAACAAAGCGAACACATACGATCAATTAAAATCAACCATGTTGGTTACGTTTTATCAATTCCGTTAAAAGGATAAATGGATAATTGACCCCTATCGGATGCACTCTAGATCTATAGAATTAAATGGATTAAATAGAGCAGTCTCATGGTTTACCTACTTTCTGAAGGTTGAAGTCAATTCGTAGATTTTTGAGATCTTTCTGTCCACACTAAAGTGACTGTTCAAAGAATTTCCTACACACAAACGATAATTATTTCAGTAATCAGTTATGTGTCTTTGGATTTTCGATTACCGCATTTTCTTCCAAAGATATTTCTGTATTTCATAGTTTTTGAGGTATTACAGTAGAGGATATCTAGCCATTGTAATTTTCATCACAGATGGGCGCCAATTGAGGCTCTATATCGACGCATAGAGAATCGAGTGTATCTGAAATTCCTTAGGTAGTTGAAATCGTTTAATGGCAGCATTTTTCACTGATACACAAGCCTCACTTCCATAAAAGAGCTGTGATTATGCGACCGCGCCGTCTATGGCAGCTAGCTTAGACCACTCCGTCTTTAATTATCTAAGCGCGCAGAATCTTGGATATACGAAGATGATAAGTATTCTAATGATATGCTTCGATGTCCATCTCAAACTATGATAAAAACATGGCGTACAGAAACACGATTTGAACATTTGCCTGACGAACCAGTGCCAACAGTGTAACATAATGAGATCTAACCCCAAGAAGACGAATGTTAGAAAGTCATAAGTATGTGCACATTGATGGATGTTTTAAATGGAGACACGTGTAATAATGACCTTGCGTTGTGTCTAATATATATTATTTCTAGGCTGTGTGTCAAGCTAGACCTAGAGACAAATAAAGAAGATATTGAAATTATATGCGATGCAATAGGCCATTTTTTATATGGGGACTAATCTGTTGTCGTAAAATGAAACGGTTACTATTTAAATTGTTCAGGAGAAAGAAATACCTACTTCATATCAAGGTTTACGGCCACAACTAGGCGATATCGCTGTCACTTATCGCAGCTGATCGCCTAGATGTGGCCTAGTCCTGACGTATTAATGATTTCAGCGTAAGCAGGTTAACTAGCCTTTTCTAATGAAACAAAGTGATATTAAAATAACGTCAAGTCCACAACATTTTTTATGTTCATGTATGTAGGTTGGAGTGCCGTGCGCACAACTTGCGTTGGATCTACATGTCCGGCTTTCGGCCTACGGCTTGTGGCGAGGAAAACATTACGTCACCGATGTCCATACCATCTTGGCCATATAATCGTTGGTACCAGGTTAAGATACATACTTTACACCAACTTAAATTAGTACTTACCTATTTCGACAGCGTATGCGAAATTCGAACGCAGTTACATGCTACGGTACCGAGTTTTTCCGCCCACTAGATTTTCGCAGAAGCCGCCTAGACTTTCAAATACTTTTAAGCATCCACGACGTGAGGTAAACCAGTAGCGACGTCAAGTTGTTGAGGTTATATTTTCATTATCGCGCTGAACAAACCGAAAACAATATGGGTAAGAACTTAAGAAGTGCCTCCTTCTTTTAAGTAGCATTTGCCTTCTTTATTTGAAGTGAAACTAATTTAATATTACCACAGGAGAAGGAGAAAAAAGAGAACCGAGCTTAGATTTTTTCAAATTCCGACGTAAAGCAAGCAGAGATAAAACTTTACTTGAAAATCTGTCTGCGTCACGGTTTTCTGAAAGCGCAGAGTCGAATACCTTTTACCAAATAGATGAAGAAAAGCAACAAAAAACATACGCCATTTTACAGGAAACTAGAACCGAATTCACCGACAGCCGATTGCGATCAATTCTTCTCATTTATTCCAATTCTGGTTGGAAAATATTCATATTGACTATCTTATTTATAGCGTACATTTTAGACTCGTGTCTTTATACATTTTGCAAGAAAGAAGAAAGACCATTTTGGGTAATCGTTGTTATCATATGCTTCAACTTCGCGTTTACTTTCGATGTGACTATTCTTGTTGGCTTAAAAATATCTAAAAAATGGAGAAAAACTTTAAATCTCATGGAACCCGATACACTCAAAATAATCGTGGATGTTATTCTGGCCATTCCATTTTCATTCTTCTACCTCGTCAATTACGAGGTCCTATCATTTAGCTTCCATGCAATGTCACCGCTTATTGCAACAATACGCGTGTACAGGATTGTTGAATATTTCTATGTCAGATCCTCTCAAGCTGGAAGCAATCAGTGGACTTCTTTTTTGTCGCAGTACCTAATACTATTTTTACTATCTGTTCATACATGGTCTTGCATTTGGTATCTCTTCTCGTATAGAGGTTTTGAAATACACGGGATCCGTTCATCTTGGTCATACTCAGCAATTTATTTGCCTACCGAATCAACAATGGACTGGTATTACGTCTGTACATATTGGTCAGTCATGTTTCTTACCACTAACGCTTTGGGCGATCTATATCCCGTCACTGTGGGTGAGAGAATATCGGCAATATTAGCAATTTTAGTGGGCTTTTTGCTAACGACAGTTGTATTTGTGGGATCGTTGACTTCTCAGTTTATAACAATAACAACAAGGCGCTCCAAATATGTAAGGCGATTAAGAAAAATACAAAATCACCTCAAGTTGATAAATATGGACGCAGACACTACCAACCGCATCATCAGGTAGGTACCTAAAGGGTTGAATGGACTAATAAGATCACATTCACAAAAATAACTTTACAAATTATTAACCATTGCCCAGGTATTACGAAGACCTTTGGTATCAAAAATCGGGAGTAATGAAGCCGAAACTTTTGCTTTTGCTTCCGTATCCTCTTCAAATGGAAATTTGTTACGATTTGAACGCAGTTCCACTATACAGTTCTTTGATATTTCGGAAACTTCCAGAAGCTTTTCTAAGAAGACTGTCGCTAGACATGACTCACCAATTTTATCTTCCTGGAGACGTCGTTTACAATCATAACCAGAACAAAACAATAATGGTAGTATTTATTATCAGTTCAGGTTATTATAAATAGGTATTAGGTAAACAACGGACCAATTATAAAATTTTATTTTAGATTTGCATCACAAATGGCGTGTTGGAATTACTGTCAGACGAAGATGACGAAAGCCCTATGATCTCATTTGCAAAGGGAACATGTTTTGGAGAAATATCTTTGGTTTACAATATACCAGGTATTTATGTATTTATTTTTATAACCATAGATACTTGTATTAAATATTTATAATTATTTTGATTTGGTCAATTTATTAATGATTCCAGCAAGATGCACAGTCAGAGCAGCAACATACGTTGAATGCCAAGTCCTTGAAAAAACTAAGTTCATAAACCTCATGGTTACCTACCCCGATTTAATAGATGACATACGGAAAGAAATTCGCGAGAGAATTTGCAGATGTAAGAAACGGAAACAAATACAAGGCGACCGAGATGAGCTAACTTTGAATGTATATGCTTCAAAAGATCGAAAAAAAAGTAGCATAAGATGTTTGAAAGATAGATTGAGGTATATACAAGGTAAAACTCCACTTCATTCATACACACCTGGATGAAAACCAACTTCTTTCTAAAGTACTTTTATGATGCAGGGCAGACCGAATCTGACCACTTTTCAAAAGAAGACTATTTGGATGAGAACTGTTTAGACCTCTATATTATCTCAAAGCACATCAAAAAGAGGATATCTGTATTTACGTGCCTAAACTCTAGTTTCCCCTGGATTTTGGAATCGGATTGTTATCTTGTGAAATATTGGGAACGGTATATGTTGCTGCTTGTAATCTACATTTGCATCGTCTATCCCTATCACATTGGATTTAACAGGAAGTTTTCGCCAGGACTATTGTTTTACTTACAAGTTCTCACAGCAATTTCATTGATCTTTAATGTCTTGATGACTTCAGTAACGGCAGTGAAAACTAAAAAGCTATACATTACAAATATGA
Source organism: Thera obeliscata (assembly GCA_947578465.1). Taxonomy (NCBI): domain Eukaryota; kingdom Metazoa; phylum Arthropoda; class Insecta; order Lepidoptera; family Geometridae; genus Thera; species Thera obeliscata. The sequence continues at coordinate 8,342,123 of OX387928.1, read as the reverse complement.
GAGGTATTATCAACTACAGACTTAATACACTCGGATTCTATTTGGACTTGGTTTCCATGATTCCTTTTGAGTATATTGTCACGATCCATACAGCTGTGAACTATAATGACGAATATAGGGATCATTTGTTTTATATGTGCAAAGGCATAAAACTTTGTCTGGTGTGGAGATTATCCAGCTTTTTCGAACAATTGGAAAATAAGCTTCTAATGAATTCACTTTTTATAAAGGTAAAAATTGTGTACTTACTGAATTTATGCATGTTTTTATTTTGTAATAATTATGTAATAGTTTAGTGATATCTTTTTACAGATTTGCAAATATTCGGTTTATATTTTCTTACTCTCTTACTGGTGTGGAGTAGTTTTATTCATGGAGTCTTGCTTCGTGAGCCGATGCTCAGAAAACTCATGGTTCAGCAGGGCAATGTTTTGGGACGACCAGATCAGTGGCCTTAGTGATAATCAAAAGAAGTAAGTTAATCTGCCGTATTTTTTCATTTATAGGTTCGGAGACGCCTTCTGCGAATATAAATAATCAAGTTATCAAATCAGATTCCCGTATAAATTAGATACTTAGTGTGTCATACGGCTTTGCTGGTGCTACCTAAGTATCTGACTTAGTAGTGATTGACTCTTGACTATGGTTTTTTTTACAGAACAATATATCCCGTGGTTACATCAGTGTATTTCGCCACGACAGTATTTCTGTCAGTTGGCTATGGTGATTACGCGCCTGGAGACCAATACGACATGGCTTTTATTGCTTTCCTGAGCGTATATGGGGTTCTGTTTACTGGATATTGCATCTCGGAGTTTTCTGCGGTTGTTACACATTGGTCTAGGTAAAAAGTATTCCGAAATTAAGGACTTAATGACACTCAAAAAGGCTAGTCCCTGCTACCCCTACCATCGAACATTAGAGAACTGACCATATGACTTTAACGTTTTCATTAGTTCCTCTTTGATCAACTGATGGTACGGGAGACTCCCGTACTATGAACAGATATATTGGTAGCACGGTCTGCTAAGGCCGGTATTTAATACTATTTCTTAAATTTTGACAGGACCAAAACATCGTTTTTGGAAATTATTATAACAATAGACAAGTTTATGAAAGAGAATACCATGCACCCGTCTCTAAAAACCAGGATACTGTCATTCTACGAATTGCAGTGGCAATACAACTCGGTGCGTTATGCCTTTTTAAAATTTAACATAGGTATATCTAAGACTATTGAAAATTCATGTATTTTGAGATCAAAACCAAGATATAGAAAACATCTAAAAAGCAATTCGATAACCTCATCTACTCTTATGGTTTTTTTAATAATTGATGTTCCTATCTACAGGGAGTGGAAGTAACCGATGAGAACTGGCTGGAAAAAACAATAGTTCCTTCGGAGCTACGGAAGAAAGTTCTGCACCAAGCCAGATTCAGGGCACTGACTTCAATCAGGTTCTTTCAAGTGAAGAACAAAGCTTATATTCAAACATTGACGGAAAGTAAGTTTTACTTGCATCAACTATAATTTAGTTATTATGGATCGCGGGGCGGCAATGGTTTAGACTGGCACAAGATCGAGTTAGATGGCACAAACTAAGGGAAGCCTATACCAAGCAGTGGGTGAAGTCAGGCTGTTGATGATGATGTATGTATGACACTTTCTAGGTAAGATGATACTTTTGCCACGCCCTTAGTTAGTCAGGACACTAAGGTTCGGTGCACGGTTTTAAAATAGAAAGCATGTGAAACACACTTGAAGATACCACTTAAGATAACAAATATACCATTAAAACGAGGGCTAACTCACCACTAAGATTTGAAACATAGAGGAGGAAGACATACTTGACGATACCTCTGATATAGTACTAAAATGGCATTTATCCATATTCGTAGCTGCACGCGACTTGATATTGCCACCCGGAGAGATAGTCTACTACGGAGGGACTGTGACAAGAGAACTTTACATTATTGAGAGCGGGTACTGCCTAGTCACTTCAAGCACGATGAGAGAAGCTAAGAAGGAACGAGTAATAGGTCCGGGAAATCATTTGGGGTTGTTGGTTCTGTTGTACGGTGTACCAGCTGTCAGCACTGTAATTACACTGACTCACTGTAAGGTATGATTTTGATATGCAGCAGTAGGTACTGTGCCTAATTGTTAGTGCAATGTTAATTCGACTCAAGGTCAATACCAATCATTAGTCCATTTGCAAGCACGTATTTAGTAGGGGCCTATGAAATATTCAGCAAACACGTCCTATGTGTCGGTTATAAAGTTTTTTATTTAGTTAGGTACCTAAGGTATACTTTACCAAGAAAGTTATCTAATTTAGTTCCACGATACAAAAAGAATATGGTCAAACTGAAAATTACAGACCATCAAAAGTCGTTACTTATAATATTACTAGCATAGTTGAAGCTAGTTCTATTTATATTCCAGCTCATAAGCGTAAGCCATTCTGCGTACACATCGGCATTGAGCCTTTTCCCTGAAATGAAAGAGCACGAAGGATTAATGAAACCGGAAGAACTGGCACAAATAGAAGCACAAGCAAAGTCTCAAAACACTCAAGCATACCTGAAATACTACAATCGCCTTACGATGAAGAGAAAAGTCAGGATAACTAACTTTTTGCAAGAGTTTTTTAATAGTAAGCTACTCGTATGTTCAACAAGTCAAAAAAACTCAAAAATTTTTTATTCAGTACGATGCAAGAATCACTTTGAAACGTCTTAAAGCTAGGTGAGTCTAGGTGCCAGTTCCACGCGACCAAGCGTAGAAGAACAGGCAACAAACTACGTCTCGGTTCCTACCGTTTTTTTATATGATCCTTTTACAAATCAAAAATAGTCTAAAATAATAGCAGTGAAGTTCCAGTGTGGTGCCACTTCACTTAGTCAGACGTATGCAATGCAATAATACAAAAGCAAAAGTTTCAAAGACAGCACACGCTACGCTTCAATGTTATACTATAGTATCTACACAGCTTATATAAAAATAAGATACGAAATAGTAGGTACAGACATTGCAAATTCACCATGTTAGCTTTCTATGGGTAGAGTGACCGGGACATCGGGCCACGCAGTACTATTAGCGTACTATACTCTAGATAGCTATATGAATGATAAATCATTCATATAGCTATCTAGAGTATAGTACGCTTTCTTTATTAAATTATTCTTAACATAGGCTTTAAACTTCCGAATAGGAAGCTTAGTTGCATTTTCCGGAATTTTATTATAGAAGCGTACAGTGTTCCCCATAAAAGACCCATTTACCTTCTGCAGACGAAATTTGGGAATATAAGTTGCTGCAAAAACAGTGACAAAGAAGCCGAACCTGAGAAATACAATTTCATAGCATACGCAACGCTTTTCAGATTCCTTTATAGATTTATTAAAAGAATACAAGAAAACGAAAGAAGGTTATCGGAGAACTTTCAAGCAGTTCCATATCTTGAATAATATAGCGCCGTACATTCTGATGCCTATAGTGATCAGACCCGATGGAATATTTCTCAAATGCTGGGCTTTTTTGAGAGTTACTACCGCGTACATATTATGCCTAATTATTCCGGTAAATAAAAAAATGTGCTTACATCATAAGCAGCGTAGTCCTTGAGCAAAAGGTGGTCACGAACTGTTTTATTTTCAGATAATAGTATCAATGGCTCCGTTGTGCGGGACGTTCAATGTGACTATACTGATTTTAGAAGTAATTTGCTACATTGACATGTATTTAATGCTCCATGTCGCTTATTACGGGCCTAAAAATCAACTTATTTATCATCCATACTTGACTGCAAAAAAATATCTGAAGGTGTTCGATTTACTTGTGTTTTTGAATTGCCATTATTATTTTTGTTGACCTTCCTACTAAGATAAACTTTTAATTATAGGGTCCATTTGTAGTAGACTTCTTGATTTGTTTCCCGTGGTACGCCGTATGGAAATTAATAATCCCAAAACATGATGAAAGCCACACCGCAGAGGACCACCTCGTCAATAAACACTTATTTCACTGTGCGATTCGAATGGTCAATACATTGCAAATCAGCAAACTGTACTCTATTTTCTGGGCGGAGTCAATACAGGCATTAAGAAGGGTAAGAAAAGAACTATGTTTATATCTTTTTCTTCTTCCTGCTCTTATCCCACTTTATGTGGGGTCGTCTCGTCACATGTTCACTTCCATTCTCTATCTACCGTCATCTCTGAATTATACCTCACTCCTAAATATTTCTTAAAAATGTAGCCTATCTAGCCTTGGGGCATTCTTTTTTGTAGGAGGTTTGGTAAGAGATTGTGTGTAGTGGGTGTTAATTTGTGCGTATGAGCCCACGCCGATTTAGGTTTTGTTATTTATACCATAACTTTTGTTGTGAAATAGTGGCCCCGGAAGGAATTGTTATTACTGTAACCTTTGCTTATATTATTTTGCCACAAACAATTTTGCTTTTCCTTTCAAGAAAAGATGGATTGTGTGAAGGATGACATGGGTAAGAAAAGAGTGACCACTGAAAATGACGGCTAATAGAGGGGAGTGGAGAATGAAAACCTGTTGAGCCCACCCAACATAAAGACAAGAAAATGAATGATGATGGTTTCTTTTCTCCATAGATTTAATATTAATTATCTACTTTCAGGCGTATTTTATGAGCGTCTTGCATTTTTTTTTGCTAACGCTGTTCTTTCTGAACCTGTATACATCTATACTGGTAACTCTTACGTGTAGATACGTCATAGCTTCCGATCCAAACGATTTTCTGCATAAGACCTCGCAACTATCGCTAGAAGGACCTTACATGAAAACTAGTTTCAATCCTAATGGGAACATGATCTGTCAGCAAGGTAAGTTTAAATGCTTTCTATCATCTAATAAATTCTTATAAAATAGCTTTTTACCTATATGACTATAAGTATGTTTATTGACTGATAGATTTAGTCTAAGTAATAAGAAAAGCAATGTGCCAACCAGAACAAAATCTGTTAGAAATGAAAAGTGCAGTATTCAAATAAAATGAGTAGGCTGTTAAGACAGTTAAAGAAAGGCAGCGGACCACGCACCGGAAGACGTGGTGTAGGACGGCCACCCACCCGATTGACCGATGACACTGTGAAGGTGTCGGAAAGACAATGAGGAGGCGCCTCAATTTTGTAATACCCATAAGTACAACAGTGGGCTTACTACAACTGGTTATATGTAATAAATGCTTTTTACCCAGGTTCGTGGATTGATGGAACGAAAATATATCAAAAGGAAGTCTTATCGCCAGAAAAAGTATACCTACTGGGATATTACTGGGTCGCTACGAGCTTCACCAGCGCTGGATTTGGAGACATTGTCGCCCAGGATACCGTACATATGATTTTATCTATTTGTGTGAATGTGCATGGGGTGTTTTTCTTTGGGTAAGATGTATGATATACCACTACAAGACTGTAGCAGACGACAAAGAAAATATAAACGCTTCGGTATAAAATGAGAAACAATACCATTTCAGATATGTCTACGCAAGAATAGCTTCTCTTAAAGCAATGGCTGACCAAGTCGTCACCAAGTTTCAGGAAGATCTAAAGCATTTAGACATGTTTCTGAAAAGAGAGAAAGTTGCGATTTCATTGAAAAAGACGATGATGGACTATTGGAAATATCAGTGGAAAAGAACGGGTGGTTGGTCGGTGAGATTGCGCCTATTATACAATTTAAAAAAAAACTATATAAAACTCTTAAGTTACAATCAACGCACAGCCTAAAGTAATGGTCCAAGGAGTATGAAAGGTACTTAAGGTGTGGTGTGCCGCGGGGTATTGAAGTTTATATGTAAAAAGCTTTACGTAAACGTAGTCGCGCGGGATTCCACTAGTTAATGCAACCAAGTTATTGACATTATGACCGACTGTAGTGTATAGCAGTTGGTGGCCTCGGATGAGCAAAGTATTTCCTCCCACAGCATCAGGCAATCCTTGGAAAGCTACATGCAAATTTGAACGAAGATGCGGTATTGTACATGTACGAAAACACCTTACGAGAAATACCGCTTTTCGAGAACGTTGAGTATTCTTTCTTTAGGGCATTTGCAAAGAAATTGAGGGAGAAGTACTTTCAAAAAGGCTATATGGTTATGCGTTCCAATGACGTTATATGCTCGATGTATATTATTTTTCGAGGGAAGGTGACCGATCTTTTATTTTACTTAATTCATGCCAAATTACTAAAATATAATCTGATTAAGTCTTTTATTTGTTGAGTGTGTAGGTTGATATAGTTTCCGATGCAAATGAAGTAGAAACATGTATGGGACCTGGAGGTATTTTCGGAAATATAAGAGGAGTTAACAAATATTTGACCATGTCTAATGTAATCGCGTCCAGGAACATAGATGTGCTATCTATCAAAGGACAAGATTTCTATACACTTTTGAAGGTAAGCTCCTAGACAAATTAAATAAATAAACCTTAAAGAAAATCCATACAACACTATCTAGCCTCAAATTAAGCAGAGCTTGTAGTATGGGAACCAGATAACTGATTTAGTACACATATACATTTTATTTAAGTACATACTTAGAATACAGTATTACACCCAGACAGAAAACAAGCATCTGTGTTCACCACACAAATATTTAATCCCGACCAACGGCAACGGCGCAGGGGCCTAATTCTCGGCTCGTCTCAGATCATTTTGCAATTTTATTTTATTGCTTCTTTTCGAAGAAAAGCTGGCAGATTTCCTTGAGTTATTCATCGACGACCTCATCGTAGAAGCCTCGACAGCTACGATATACGGAAAACGTAGAAAAAGTGCGGGGTTGTGCAATGCCAATGTGTTTTTTTGGGACATTGAAAATCTCGGTCGGCCCGACAATTAGGCTCCAGAAGGCAGAGGACCAGCCAGATTAACGTCATCGAGACGTGCGTCCAGCAGTGGACTGATATAGGTTGATGGTGATGATGATGATGATGAATTTAAAATTAAGGTCTTTATTTTCAGAGCTATCCTTCTGTTTTGAGGAAAGTAAAACAATCGGTTGATTCAACGGCTAAGGACTACGTTATTCCAACAATGTCATCGGGAAACAACAGTGAAGATGTGAGTAATCCAGTCATTGTACATACCACCAAGTGCACTCATGTTTTTCACTGAATCTTAATTCTAAAACCTTTTTTTCTATTTAGGTTGAAAATTTCCCACTGACTTATGAAGCTGGAGATGACGAGGATGATGCCGATGATATCGATCTAAGTGCGTTTTTAGAGGTAACGGATCTTTTTTCCCACGGCAACAAGTACTGATAAACTAGTTAGGTATATTTGTTCAGTATTAAATTCGTGCATGGGTTTTTTATTTTCGTTAGCAGAATTCGATAATAAGTTAAGGAATCTGGGTTCTCAGAAGTAAAATTTATGATTATGGTATCCTGGTCACTGTATATCTGATACCCGAGCATGACACAAGGATTCTAAGCCTAGGGTATGTTTGTTTGTTCTTCCAGGAGATGTATTAGGGTTGCCTATGTCCAGCAGTGGACTTTCGAGACTGATAATAATGGTATTTGTCCTAATGATGATTCTATTTACAGAGCCCAGAGAGGAGTATAGCTGAATCGCATGGCTCCAAATCATTAACGTCCATAGGAAACGTCTACTATGTTCCGGCTTCATTATTGTTTTTCAAACCGCACAGGTATGGCGATATTATTATAGGTACCCTATAATCCATTCAAACTCCTATATACAACTTGGGAGTTATTATTTTATTTATAGTCTGGGGTTATACTTTATGCTGGTTTTAAAACGTAGGTAATTACCATACAAAATATTATATTACACAAGCGGCCGAATGTTGTGATGGATGTGTGGAGTGACAAGAATGGACAAGATACGGAATGAGTATATCAGGGGAAGTCTGAAAGTAGCACCAGTGACAGAAAAATTGAGGAGCAACAGGCTGGCGTGGTATGGGCATGTCATGAGGAGGGATGAAAGTCATGTGACTATCCGAGTGATGAGTATGAATGTGGATGGATGTTTGGGTAGAGGTAGGCCAAAGAAAAGATGGATGGACCGTGTGAAGGATGATATGGATAAGAAGAAAGTGAATACAGAGATGACGGCCGATAGAGGAGAATGGAAGAGAAGAACATGTTGTGCCGACCCCGCATAAAGTGGGATAAGGCAGGAAGAAGAGAAGCGGCCGTTCGCGGCTTCGCTCACCCCTTTCCCGTTAATTTTTCTGTCAGTTCCGTCTCCTGGATTTAAGCTACCTCTCCACCAATTTTCAGCCAAACCGGCTCAGCCGTTCTTGAGTTATAATAATATAAACACTACTTTCTCATACATAATTATACATATTATTAAAACAAATCTATCCCACAGGAACCATACATTTTACCAGGACAAAAACCTAGACCTAGACCTTAACCTATGTCTGTGCCAAGTTTAACCAAATCCGATCAGTTGTTCTAGAGCTATTGAGTAACAAACATCCATCCATCCATCTATCCATCCATACTTACAAACTTTCGCATTTATATTATTAGTGTGATTTGTAGTTATTAATCCTTCTAATAAGCAGTAGGTAAGGTAAATACGTCTTTTATTTCGTTTACCCAGGAAGCATCCGAAGTAGTATTTCTGCTAAAACTTTTTTTTTTAAGTGGATAGCTCAATGGAGGACAAATAGGTTAGCAAAAAAAGGGTCAAGCGGCTGTAATGATGTGGTATATTCAGTGATTAAACTATAAAATTATTTTTTTATTTGGAAGGTTATTCTTACGTCCAGATTGTCCCAAACAAATTTCATTAAAATCGGTTTAGCCGTTTGGCCATGAAGTCGGTTTCTTTAGTTTTTTAAACTTATAATTATTTCAGATGGTTTCGCAGTAGCATCATACCGGACAGCAAACTAGTAACATTTATGGGTAGGTCCATACTAAGCTTATTAAAATTAATGAGGATTATTATTATTCGTGATTCAAAATAATACACCTACACTTAAACCCATATTTAGAACCATGGTCGGACCCACAGTTCCTTATAAGTTCTGATGGAATGAATAGACTACCGACAGCTTCTATCTGTACGCAATCTAGATTATTGTTTGAAAACAAGATAAGGACACTTGTGGCATAGAATACAAATTATTCGCCTCGAACTGAGATCTGATATCATATATGTATAACCAGTATTACCTAGATAAAACCTAGATATACCTACCTACCTAGGTATTCTTAAACGATTTCGACGTTTGAACAGAGCGTTTTGAACGCTACCGTTTGGCAGATTTAGATCAATTCAAGTCAAATCAAAATTGTCTTTATTCAGTTCAATTACAAGAATCACTTTGAAACGTCTTAAAAGCTAGTTCAGTCTAGGTGCTAGTTCCACGCAATATCAGTACGAAACCAATTTGTGTCCTCTTCATAGATCTTCTCGAGGCGAAGCCAAAAAAGAGAGAGATTTATATGGATTTGTCTCACTAAAAATAATTTTTTACCCCCTTTTGGACCCCAAGGCTTAATCAACCTCTGGTAGGTATTTTAAAACTTACCAGCAAATTTTGATACAACGAGTAAAACCTGTCGACCCACCAAATCGCCTGCAGATCGGAATAACGGTTCGAAAGTTATGCTCGTACAAATACATTACTACTTGAACATATTTGCAAACTTGTTGAAGTAGTTTGAGAGATCTTCTCTCATTCGATGACCAAAATAATACTTATAAAAGCCAACTGCTCTATAAATAATGAGTCTTATCGTTTCCAGAATACCTGATCCTGTTTCTATCATATACAGATTTCATGTTACTCACATACCAGATGGCATTCCATTCGATTCCATACTTCTTCTACATTTGCTTGGCTTTTGACGTTGTGTTCATCTACAAACTGTTCCTCGACATCCATAGCGGGTACCTGAATAGATACGGCGATTACGTTTTGAATCCTAAGAAAGTTAGGAAGATGTGAGTATTCTAATGCAATGTACGGTGATGTCTGGGCTAAATGTACCTATAAACACTACAAAAAAATACTAGGAAGAACGATTTTAAACACTCCATCCATCGATTTTCCGCAGTTTTGCAATGTCTATCTCCTATCCTATCCTGTCCCGTTTCGTTTCCTGTTCTTGACGGTCGCTTCGACAGCCTTTCCTTTAATTTTATGGCCTGCTCATTGCCACTTCACCTTGATCATTCTAGGAGCTATCGGTGACCTATGTTCTGTAGATGTCCTAGTTTCTATCACGCTGTTTAAAATTTCCAGGTATTTCTCAAAAATCTTCTTACGCAGACGGGACTTCTTAGCTAACCTGCCGATAAGTTATCTCGCATTTGCGTTGGATTTGCCAGCACGAACGCAAATGTGCTTATTCTGCTACCTAAGGACCTCTCAACTTATGAGGGTTACGTATTTGTTCACCTACAGAACCCATAGGAAGACCAGCATCGGATCAGCGAATTTGATTGTTAAGCTCACGTGAGTTTTATAAATGCATTTAATAAACTGGGACCAGGGTTCCGGCTTAGATAAGGATACCTACCTTTGATCTCGTAGGAGACAACTAAAAGAAACGTATCTCGGGATAGGCGTCAGCATCATCTAAGTACCTACATAGGAACAGCACTGACACTGTGGTCACAAATTCGTCTGCGAAGCAAAAAGACTAACCCCTACAATATAGGAGAAGCAGCCGTCCAGCAGTGGTCTTGAGGCCGACGACAATAACTCATCAAAATATGAACATAATTGGGCGTTAGTTGATAGAACTAAAAACCGCTGAAACCATAAAACATCACATTTTTCAGGACAATAGCAATATGGGCATCATTACTATCTCACGTAAATGCATGCCTGTTCTTCAAGCTTTCATGTCTCACCCCAGTGCATTGTATTTCTGCTAATTGGATGACGAAAACCGAACTGAATTTGCGAATCAAATATTCTGAGGTAAGTGAAGATTGCTGACGTATTACCTACTCACATTACAAGAAAGTTTACGATACATTTACCTTTATTTATAGTAGGCATGTGTTTACTACTTGTAGGAAGAAAGTTCTAGAAAGTTTAAAAAGCTATGTTTAATTGGCACCGTATGCGAATTACCTACTTGAAGTCTTTATCCAACTTGAAGAGGTCCCTATGAGTTCTTCTCTTTCACTCCCTTTTCTTTGACATCAGTTTTACCACTTAAAAAGATTGATGTCATGAAAACTGAGGATGACGTTATTACTTCAGAGGTACAGTCAAGACACAAAAACAACGTGATTCATTCGCCTACCTATAGCTAATGTACTACGGCCTTATAAGGCGCGGATTCTGACGCTGCTATGTGAAACCAGTCTTGTGTATGACACCTATTGGGTGCTAAGAGGTTTTATCTGAGATTTTCATCAGTTAGCATCATAAGTTAATTACGTTTTCAGAATTTTAATATTGTTTATTAGTGCAGCGTTCGCTTTTAATTTTTAAACGCTGTTTGATAAGAAACATTGCAAGTAAATTTAACAAAAAAATAAACATTAATACCTATACTAAAAATGAAAACGGCTGCATGGATTTGCTAAGAACCATCTCAGAAAAATCAGCTATTATCTTAGCTCATTTTAAGTTGAGCAGTTCTTATCACTGTTACCAAAATAAGTGACCGCTATGATATTAAAACTGACCACTTCCGTGCCTCGGAAAGTAGCGTTATCACAACACTTAAATTTGCAAACGTTGGTTTAGCCTATCGCCTAGCTGGAAACATGTTCGCAGTTCATCCGTTAGCTCTTAATTTTGTGACTGGGATCCTGGTGTTCTATAGGAGTTTTTTAGGTATAGCTTTCAAAAGCCCTTCAATTCCAGGGATTCCATAAGTTATACATATTCTCCCAACTCTCAGTCGAAGTCGGCGGGGTTTAGCCATAAAACTACCATCTAATAACAGCGATACTTATAAGCGCAATTTAAATTTAATCATTCCTTAGAGCTAGCCATGTCACTGTTTTTCGCGCAATGGTAACAGATGGGCACTGTTTATATTTTGACATATTTTTATAAGTCAGGCCATGAGCCACTAGCAAATTTTATTTTTAAATTTTACTTACGTTACTTAATTTTTACCTACCTACCTATACTTTCAGGGAAAATACTTTACGCTGTACATCGCCGCTCTGTGGTACATGATAAACCTTATAACCATCACTGGAACAGGAGATGTATCATCTCAAAACAGCTTTGAAGTCATTGAGACCATAATTGTGATTATTGTCATCAAGTTTTGCACAGGTAAGCTTTGTAGATGTTTGACAGAATATTTGGTGAGTATTGAAATGGTACGTAGATACTCTGTAGTCTGGATTTATGGGCTGAGATTGAGGTGCGGCATAGCGCCAGTAACGGAGAAAATGAGACGTAATCGGCTGGCGTGGTATGATGGACATGTTATGAGGAGAGAAGCTCATGTCACGAAAAGAGTGTTAGGAATGAATGTTGATGGATATAAAAGTAGAGGTAGGCCTAAGAAAAGATGGATGGATTGTGTGAAAGATGATATGTCCAAGAAAGGAGTGAGTACTGAGATGGCGAGTGATAGGGGAGAATGGAAGAAAAAGACATGTTGTGCCGACCCCACCTAGTGGGATAAGGGCAGGAAGAAGAAGATTGAGGTGCGGCATACCTACGGGTAAAGCATTTTTTATACGATTCAAGTGACTGGACCCAGTGTCTCAGCTTCTAACCTAGTTACTTAGTTCTATAGAAGCGACTCATTATCCAACTTCCAAAAAAAGAAGATATCATAAATTGGGTTGTATTTTTTACAATTCAGTTAGATTTTAATTTTACAGTGTGGAAGGGAATCTACTGTGTCCGTAAAATGACTTTAGCGCACCGTTTCCTTCTTTAATTTGAAAAGAGAATCTCGAAACGATTCAACTAAAACTACCCACGAAACTATAGACAGGTGGATATTTTCAGGGCTTCTGATATCAGAGATGTCTGCTATGATATCCGCGCACTCATCATCGAGAATAGCGTACGACTACGGAATAAACGAACTGAGAGATGGACTTCGTGATATGGATCTAAGCGATCATCAGATGACCAAAATGTGGGATTATGTGCGTCAGCTGTGGAACAGACAGCAAGGGAAACAGGTTATGTACCTTAGTGGACCCGGCATATAACATAACCTTCAATCATCTTCAATGGAGATGTCAAGAGGCAACTTACGGACGCACCAGGGGATAGGCAGAAGTTCTTAATTGCGGTCACCAATCCATATGCCAAATGTAGTGACTAAAGTAGTTAAAGAAAATTCTAGAACGTTTAGGAGCATTCTATTCTGGAACACTGGCAAAATGTAGAAAATTTAGAAAAATCCTTATGTGATAGAAAAGAATGGACATAGAAAGTCCCTGCGTATTAAAAAGGATAGACATAGATTTTGCATTGAGGCTGTTCCTATTAATCGTAGCGTGATGTTATATGCCTATAGCCTTTCTCTATGAATGTACTATCCAACACAAAAATATATTTTTTCAATTCGGACCAGCGCAGGCAGCGCAGCCGTTCGCGAGATTAGCGCATTCAACCAAACAAACTCTCAGCTTTAGAATGTATTAGTATAGAAGTATAAATTCGGGAATCACGCGAGCGGTTACGCCTGTAATAAGCTAGTAATTTATAAAAACTGTCTTACTTTTCATTCAGATGCCTCAACTAATCCACAAACTGCCTTTTCGCATGCGCTGTCAAGTAATGCAAGCGTTATACGGGTCTCATATCCAAGAGTCGGTGATATTCAGCAAGACTGATGAAGACTTCCGGAGAATGCTGGCGATGTGGATGAAACATTGCGTTTTCTTTCCGGGAAATTATATCGTGCAATGTGGGGATTCGGATCAGTGCATTTATTTTATACATAGAGGACAGGTATGAACTAATAAGAGTAATCAACATCATTATCAGCCTGAGAAGTCTACTGCTGGACATAGGTCTCCCCTACACATTTCCAGGAAGAACGATTCTGAGCCCTTTCCATTCATCGACTTCCCGAGATCTTAATAATTCGTCGGTCCATCTGGAGGGTGGACGCCCTACGTTTCGTCTTCCGGCTCGCGGTCGCCATTCGAGAACCTTTATTCCCCAACGGTTGTCGGTTCTTCGAGCTATATGACCTGCGCAATGCCACTTCAACTTACTAATTCTACGAGCTATTATAGTAATATTAGTAAGTTATTTTATTTGTCAGTGAGAAATTATTTTTTTTAGTCTAAGCTGGAACGATAAATTTCTGCTCTTGAGCAGTTATGTTTGCTTATAACAAAATCAACATCAAAACGAACAATTCAAAAGAATCACAAGAATAATTTTGAAATAACAATAACATTGTTTCAAATATTCCTTGATATCATTGCCTCGCATATCCCTTGCACAATAATATGTAGTCTAAACACTTTGGTTTGTAAAAAACACTTTTGATCCAAGCTTTGATCTTTATTTTAAGATATGCTTTGGTCCATTAATATCCGCTGATTGAGGTTAATTTTATTTTTGTAAAATAGCAAATACTTAACTGAAATTATAAATCTACTTTTGTCGCAGACTAAAGATTCCAAATTCTCATATTCACAGGATCATAGTCTATTTTATTTTAAATCTTTGAATTTGTATGTCCTTGAATAATATATTTTCCTTACAGGTAGAAGTGCTAACAGTTCATCCAAACTTGACAGAATCTATCTACGACGTGCTAGGGCCTGAAGATAGCTTTGGCATGGCGCAGGTAAATAGAAAACTTTCACTCTGCCTCTTTCCTTCCTATTGGCCTCTCAGCTCAGTTGGTAGCAGCTCTGCCTTCTGTGCCGTAGGTCGTGGGTTCAATCCCCACCGAGAACAAACATTTGTGTGGTGAATACAGATGGTTGTTCTCTGCCTGCGTGTTATTGTCTTCCAAGTATGTATTTACAAAAAAAATGTATTTATGTGTTATATCAGCTATCTGATTCCCATAGTACAAGCTCTGCTTAGTTAGGGGTTAGATAGTGTTGTGTGGATTGTCTGCAAAATTCTTTTATTTATTGATGTCTCTTTCTTTCCCTGCTCCCGACTCGCCGAATATTTCCAAGGCACGGTACAAAGGAAGTGTCTACTATACTTACTTATTCATCATACTCCTGCCCTTATCCCACGCTAGATGGGGTCGGAACAACAGGATTTCATCTTACAATCTCTCCTACCATTCGTCAGCTCAGTGCTAACATTCTTACTCATGTCATCTTTCACACAGTTCAGATTTTCTTTGGTCTACCTCTTCTAACCTTCCACATCCGTATGAAATACTATTCTTGGAATATGACTCTAAGTATTTTTCTGGGGTATCCCATCCCCCATTTTATCAACTGACACCACCGTAGTTCTATCTGAAAGCTAGCTTATTTTTTCAGGGTTTATTTGTAGGAGTTTCTCATCATTTCTCATTTCGTGCAAGAACAGTGGTCGACATCGTGTACTTGAAACTCGACTACTGGAAATATTTACTGGACTACTATCCTAAATCCGCAAGAATTGTCCGTAGAAAAGTAGAAAATGTGTATTTAGCTATTTAAGTCGAGATCTATCCTCGTGTTTTTGTAAGATTTTAGTAAATTATAACATGATATAAGAATAATACAAATGTTTAATTTGCTTTTCACAAAATGGTAACATGGAATTGTATTCCAACATCTAATCTACTGCATACAATAATCAAAAGAGAAATTAACATTAAAATGGCAAGCTCAAACCAAACAAGTAAATGCTGCTTCGTTCAAGGTACTCATTACTAGTCTACTTCACTAAATAACTACTATGACCCGCGCCAATAAAGAAAATAATCGAATAAAAAGCGACGCTTATCATTACCTCTCACTCACACCCGATCATTCAGAAGCTGCAAATGGTACGGCCACTATCTTGCTCGCACAATTTTTTTCGAACAACTTATGTATAGTCAGTGAATGGTAAATGATAGTGGCGCCATTTTGATTTGGTTTTTTATTGGCGCGGCATACATCTAGACTACGTTCACAACTTCAGCCAAAACGTGCAACTACAATCAAACTTAATCATAGTCTCAATCACAATCAACATTAAAATACACTACGCGTTAGCTGAAGCGTGGTTAAATGGTAGGTCCCATCATGTTTCACGTACAGAGCTAAGGCGGCTAAGTCACACCAAATGTGTACGCTTATCAATAAAGTAAAAACATTTAACAAAATACTTGAAATACTTTTTCATTACTATTTTCGGACCTAAAAAATAAAAGAGTCCACATTGTACGTTTTGCATAGCTATTTCTATAAAAACGTTCAATATAAATAAATATTTTTAGGAGTACTTTTCACTCGCACGATAAGAAAAAAAGTACCGCATTGTGTTTCTTCAATCTACTCAATCGGGCGTTTCCTTTTTCTGGTGATTCGTTGCGAGATCTCAGGTATCAGTTCCTGTGTCATTTCTATGTCTTCTGTGGCTTCTTCCACTGTCACCTCGCCGGCTGAGTTCTGAGCAGTTAGGGTTTGCACCATCTCTATCCGCTGGCTTTGTAGCATTCTGGAACTAAGAAGATTCGAGAATTAATTTGGAGTTGAAGTTAACAGTGTATGATAAAATATTACTTATATGCTTTTTTTAATATTATCTAAATATGCCGTGCTATATTATAAATTACGGCATAAGCTGGTGACGTCATGGAAATAATAGCTGGGTGTGCAGTCACTTGAATATTTGTATAGAAAATAATATATTATAGATACGTGTGTGACGGGCTTTAGCTTTGGTGGTTTGTAGAATAATCAGATCTTGGTATTTTTTTCTCTAGATAGCGGCCCCGCCTTCCGATCCTAAGGTCGTGGGTTCAAAACCAGTCGTGCATGTACCAATGAGGTTTTCTGTCGAAAAAAGTATGAGAATAAACATCTACGTTCACCACACAAATATTTGTTCTCGATGGGGATCGAACCCCCGACCTACAGCGCAGAAGGCAGAGCTACTGCCAACTGAGCTGAGAGAGATGTAAAAAAACTACCTGTCAGCATTGTTCATTTGCTCCAACTGGTCAGCAGTATAATCAGCCTTACAGCACGGCCATTTGTCTACCTTCTCCAAGTAACGGTTCAGGCATCTCGTGTGAACTGCCATGGCACAGGCTGGGCAGTTGTAACCCTGAAATTTGAAAAAAAAAACATTTGGTAAACAGTTTTTACCTCTGAGCACTGTCAAAAGAAGCCCATTTGGATTTTTGAAAGAATAATACTTACCTACTTTCCATAGAAATTTCATTAAAATTAGTTCAATAGTTTAGTTTTTATATCTGTGAATTATTTTATTTATTTATTTAAAAACAAAGAACCTTACAATTTGCATATACATGGTTTAGTCTAAGTATACATACATAGTTCTGAATGACTGACCTCTCAGCTCAGTTAGTAGTAGTTCTGCGACGTAGGTCGTGGGTTCGATCACCGCCAAGAATTATTATTAGTGGGACGAACACAGATGTTTGTTTTCTGTCTGAGTGTTATTTTGTATTCTAAGTATAATTATGTTTATTTACACAATAAAATTATATAAGTATTTTATCAGGTATTTAGTTCCCAGAGTGCAAGCAGGGACTAGATAGTGTTGTGTGGATTGTCCAATTGTCCACAATATTTATTCATTTATTATTTTATTATAGGGACTACCACAGAAAAGTAATCAAACCCTGAATGTGTAGATACATACCCTGAAAACAATCTGTTTGCACAAGCAACACCCTTCAATAGCATCCGGCATGTTCTGTCGAAGATAGCTTTCAAACTCGTGGATGGCTCTCACTCCGAGCGCATAGTTGTTGTCATCTTTATCCAGGTATCTCATCCTGCACCAAGTTTTGAGAAGTTTCTGGAATGTTTAGGAAATACTTAGACATGCAAATCTTATAAAAGGTTTTGTAAATAGGTGATGTGAAGTAAGGGTGGTTATATACAGTATATCTAAATCAGCTATCAAAGCCAGTTGTGTACCAATGAGTTTTTCTGCCGAAAAATTTATGTGCATTAAGCTAGTACTCAAGTTTAGGCAAGTTTATCATGCGCACTTGATGTGGGGGCAGGTTTTTTTTTTTTTTATATATATTGATAGCTAAGCATTTGGCTGCCATCACACCTGATGGAAAGTGAGGATGCAGCCTGAGATGGTTTTTCCGCAAGTAGGCCGCTGGTGGGCTCTTTTTGCGTGACCCTTGACACGTGTTGCTCGAACTATTTTAGGTTCTACAACACGCCGGTCCTCACGATGTTTTCCTTCACCGTTTTTAGAGTACTGGCATAGTGCACATAAATTTTTCGATAGAAAAACCCATTGGTACACGAGTGGATTTGAACCCACGACCTTCAGATCGGAAGGCGGGGCCACTACCACTAGACCACCAGTGCTCTCTTAAGCTAGTACTCTCAAACGGTGAAGGGATGGGCGAAGTGTCATAGAACCTAAAAAACGTTCGAACAACACATGTTGCAAAAAAGCTTCATGCAAAGAGGGCCCGCCAGCGGCCTACTTGCGGAAACCAGCACACACACTAAGTGTGGATAAAGCCAACTTTGCCAGGGTAGACATTGCATAAAGCTCTCATGACATTGAAAACACCCAGAAAGTAGTTATTTTCATTCTGTTTTTCTTCTCACAGTGTGAAGTGTGAGCTACAATAAGGTTTTTGAGAGACTCTTTGTATTCTTTACATGATGAGTGGCTAAGCCTAGTAGAAGGTGTACTTACTTCAGCGTCCGTCTTAGTGAAAGAAGACTTCATACTACCAACTATATTTACTGCATGAATGCGAGTGACCTGCCTCGAGTCCATAGCCATTATCTGTTCTACCAGTAGTCTAAAGAACTCTAACTCAGTAGCAGAGAAAAAATTCTGAGCTTTTGTTGCATCGTCATACCCAAGAGACAGAAAAATCAGGACTTCTTCATTTGTCAGTTCATCGGTAGTTATTTTTATTGTTTGCTGGTAAGGTCTTATGGTTTCATTGATTTCTTTGACTAGGTCTTGGATGGAATCATGTTCACTCTCTGAAAAGGATATTTGGAATAGATTACCAGGGGCTCAATTCTAGCGTTATCGGACAACGGATGTTAGTTGTGATGTGAAGCCAGATACAAGACTTACCAGTAAATTCTGCCAGAGCTCTCAAACTTTCAGGCATTGAAATAACACCGCGAGAAGCTACCGAGCGCAGGAGAAATCGATGCACATTATTGTAACCCATTCTCAAGTCTTCAATCTGAAATACAGGAACATATTGCAGATACAGATAGGTACGGGTGATACAAAACCAACCACGTACAGTAAACATTAAATTATGTATATACCTACCTTATCATAATACAAAGATCACAGAAAAGCAAAAATGCATATAGTTCGCTTCGCTTTGCTTAGAGGGTAAAGGCGGACGGAGGCGAATAATTGACACAAACTTGACAATCTTGACATAACTTACAGCTTCTTCTTCTTCTTAATGAATGGCATCTGTCCATTTGCTGATCAATTTTGCCAGTGTCGAGTAGTTCAATGAGAATGATGATAATAATAATATTACTAGATAAAATACTTTTCCGTCAAATCGTCAGTCGTCTGTCAGGTCGGCCCTATCTAATTGTCTATGGAAAAAATAGGGCCGTTTTTTCCAAATCCATCTGAAACATTTTCGATCAAATCAGAATATCACCTACTACACTTTCATTCCAACTATTAACACTGAGCTAAGACTTCAAGTAATGTTGGATAAAATACCACCGAAATTATAGGATTCATTTTCAGAAAAGACTCGGGAGAAAAGTTATTATATATAAAATTTTAGCGCCATCTTTTGCCGAGTAGTTGAAATCACTAGTTAGTGTCACGAAGAACGCCATCTATTGAATTTTTACGTAAACACTCGAGACAAAAGTTCCGGAGATTTTCATGAAAATTAGTATGCAGAAAGTTTCGGGGGCAATAAATCGATTTATATAGGTAAGATAATTTTTTAGAAAATCTCTTTTAATTGTTTTCAATAATCTACTTTATCTATTAATCAACTTTAACATAAACTTATTTTAGCTATTCCAGCAGATGGCGCTGTTAGCAAGGTAGGTAATTCGTATATAAATATAATTTCTAAAAACACAATTTACAAAAAAAACACCGAGCAAAGCTCGATCATACCAGCTTGTCCAAGTTTCATGCTTCTAACTTTGCTTTGATTTTTATAATCATCGTTTTTCTTAAAACCATTTTTCCCCTTTACTCCTTTGATAAGTATTGATATTCTCACTCGACACTGGCAAAATTTATCTAAAAATGGGCAGATGCCATAATTATTATGAAGAAGAATAAAACAACCCAGACGTTCAAGTTGATTATTGTGCCATCTAGCGCTATTCTTTCTAACTATTCTGAGAATCCTAAATTTTTACACAATTATTTAGGTTCGTACATTTCCAAGAGAGTTCACTTACTATTTACATTACATTATAATAATTATAACTGATTATGAATATTATCAGAGATTGTTTCCTAGTACATTCTATACCAAACCTAATTACACTTTTATTATTTCTATTTTAGACGTCTTAAATTTTAAACCGCAATTTACCTTTCGACGAACAACAACAACTTTTATTATTATGTTACCTACTTGTTGCTACGGAACCCTTCATGGGCAAGTCTGACTTGCACTTGGCCGCTTTTTTTTCTTGTGTAGCCGTACCTTTATTCGATGGTCTTATTTTTCTGTTGTTTATTTTGTTTCCTTGATAAGTTTGCGTACCTTTGTGTTTTTGAGCCAAATAAAAAGTTATCTAAGTATATAATGAATTAACTTTACTTCTTTTAATCCAGATGTCGGAAGAAAAAACATGGTAAAAATAATAAAAACTAGACGTAATAAAACAAGTAGGTACTCATCTAGGCGTAGTAGTAGGCGTAGGTCGAGGCAGTACTGGGGGCTAATTCTCGGGCCAATCTCGATCATTTAGAAATTTTATTTTATTGCTTCTTTTCGAAGGGGGAATGGATAATTTCTTTGAGTAATTCATCAACGACCTCTTTGTAAAAGCCTCGACAACTACGATATACGGAAAACGTAGAAAAAGTGCGGGGTTGTGAAAAGAAGCAATAAAATAAAATTTCAAAATGATCGAGATCGGCCCGAGAATTAGCCCCCTGCACTGGAACCGGTTAGGTAAATACTTCGTAGCCGCTACGCTATGCGCTACGACCTACGACGGTCATCAAGCTATGGTTGTAGGCTATAAATATTGCTTTTGATTTGTCTTTCCACATACTTATGCGTTTTGAAGATAGATGGATTAGGTTTACATCTAAAAGATATAACTGCAAAGGGCCGACAAATAGCATCCTGAGACTGGGATGTATAGTAGTAGGCAACAAATATTGCACATCGGCTAATTTCGGCATATTAGAGCGTAATGTGAGTCAAAAAGAGATAGCTCTACGAATACTTCGTAGCCGCTACGCTATGCGCTACGACCTACGACGGTCATCAAGCTATGGTTGTAGGCTATAAATATTGCTTTTTTTGGCTTTTCGCTTTCGTAGAGCTATCTCTTTTTGACTCACATTACGCTATAATATGCCGAAATTAGTCGATGTGCAATATTTGTTGCCTACTACTATACATCCCAGTCTCAGGATGCTATTTGTCGGCCCTTTGCAGTTATATCTTTCAGATGTTAACGGTATCCATCTATCTTCAATCACTGCTTGAAAACTATGCATAAGTATGTGGAAAGACAAATCCGAACAAAATAATCTATAGGTAGTTAGATAGTAGGTCGACTTAAATCCCAACATAATCGGAGAAGATAAACAAGGCATAAATTAATTAGTTTTCAGTAGGTCTATAGGTAAACATACCTACATACCTTTGGACGAGTAAATAAATCTGACCTGCACAAAGAAAGCAGATTTTCTGGTTTTTACCAAGAGTATAACCACTCTAACTTACAAACAGTTTTCCAGAGAATCGACAAAGCCAGTTTCAGCTAAAATTTTAGACTCAAAAAAGATATCATAATATTAATCTGCCTTCGAAGCAGCGGGCTCCAAAATCATTCACCACGTACATCACTGACCTAGAGGTACATTCAATAGCTATAGGTAGGCAAATAATTTATGTTAGTTTATAAAAAAAAAACAATTCCCCCCCCCCTAGCTACGACCGTGTGTGCTGATATAATATAAGATAATAGATAGATCGTCTTTCTAGCACTTTGAATAATGATGGAGACTTGGTTACTATATTCGTAGTTCCTGTATTGTGCGTTGTAGGTTATGTAAAACCAGCGATATACAACCTGTTTTTTCAGTGAGAGTGATCTTTAGTTTTCAGCATGTTTAATGCGTTATAGATGGAAATAACTCTCACAGTAAATTATCTAAGCTACGAGCGCTTTCAAAACTTTTAATGGAGTCAATTTGGCCGCGCATTCAAAACACCTACGTTGGGTGCCGGAGCAGGTCAGGTAAGTGCGATTTATACAAACATTAGTGCCAGGTAGAGTCTTTTAGGTGAGAGCCAACTTTTCATGCTAAACTTACTTATATAAAAATGCCGAAATATTTTATTTTGCAGCTCTTTTTTTTCAGTTTAGGAATCATGCAGTCAAATTATTATTTTTGCAAACAAAAGTTGCCCAAAGCTTTCAATAACTTAAATTGCCAATCTACCTTTGATGCTGACTACGTTGTAGGTTTACTCCTTCCTATTATAGTACACCACATCTGGATTGATCCGCAATCACGCCTCTCGACTGCCCCAGGATGTATTCGCTCCTAACTTTTTTGAATTCTTTCAAGTGGAGCGCACATACAATGGAGAATCCGTGTGTTCAAATCTAACAAAAAAAGAAAATAGATACGGACCGTGCAGGCACAGGGATATTGAGAGAGTGCCAAATACATAATGTACTTAGTTATATCTACCTAGTATTATAACCAAATACCTAAACCACATTTCATTCGATGTTTGGCGATTCTTGTCATCGTCTGACGTTTAGTAGGTAACAGAAACTCACCCGGGCTTTAACAATTCAGCCAGAAAGCAGTTTAGAAGTTTTAATGGAGCAATTTGGAGGTGTATTGAAAACAGCCGCATACTGAGCCAGAATCGAAGTTACCCAGGGCTTATGATATGCTTAGGTAAGTAGATAATCTTAACAGGATTAGCTTTTGATGAATTGGTGTATTTTATGGTTAAGGATATCAGTAACTTACTCTATTGTTATATCATCATCATCAACAGCCTAAAGAAGTCCACTGCTGGACATAGGCCTCTCCCACACATTTCCAGGAAGAACGATTCTGAGCTCTTTCCATCCACCGACTTCCCGCGATCTTAATGTCGTCGGTCCATCTGGTGGGTGGGCGCCCTACGTTTCATCTTCCGGTTCGTGGTCGCCATTCGAGAACCTTTATTCGATCCTATATTTCCGAACTGATTGAATTTCTGCATAGTTATTTAGTTTTTAACCAACAAAGTTCATAATAAAAAATACGATATTAAGTATCTCGTATCTTCATAAACGCAAGTGCTTATGTGGGTAAATAGGAACAGCGAGACGTTTAATATCCTCGTTCTCATGTTTTTATTTTTTATGGAAACTACACTGAAAAAAATTATGTTATGAAAGTTCACCAGCATGCTTACATCGGCTCTTCTAGAGTTCTTGCACATTTCCTGCTTAAATTAAACATCATTTAATCTGTGGTCGTGTTTTAAATTTCTGACTGCCTTCACAGCTCAGTTGGTAGTATCCTGCCTTCTGCGCTGGAGGGCGTGGGTTCGATCCCCACCGTGAACAAATATTTGTGTGGTGAACACAGATGTTTGTTCTCTGTCTGGGTGTTATATTGTATTCTATGTATGTATTTACAAAAAAAAAAGTATTTTAGTATTATATCAGCTATCTGGTTCCCATAGTACAAGCTCCGCTTAGTTTGGGGCTAGATAGTGTTGTGTGGATTGTCCGCATTATTTATTTAAATAAAAATTGTATTTTTTTTCCGTTAGGTGGTACTCGTTGAAATCTTTTCTACCGACCCTTTTGACCCCCAGTCTTTAACTATCAGTTTTCTTATCGTGTCACTGGTTCTTTAAAACCAGCAGTGTAGTGAAAGGATTTTAATTGCACCTCAGAGAGGCTCCTTTCGTGCAGTCGAAACATGTTTTCGATTTTGGACCCTACGATTCTTCTTCTTCAGTTTCCTTGCGATTTTTTAACAATATAATAGCTATTTCTAAGTAGCCAAAGTCTTAGATATTTAATTGAACAACAACTCATTTTCATTCATTTTAATTAAAAGTGAGAAGGCTCAAGAGAACCAATCCTTTTGAGTTAGTGTAGTGTTTAAGTTATTGTGTAGTAATAGTGCTACTATTAATGAACACAAGAACAAAGTGTCGCCTTAAGTAGAGACTGTAAGAAAAGTGCCGATGAACACATTCTTAGTAATATTTATTTGTATAAAAATAAGCCAGAGCCAAATTGCTCATTAGTCTAGTTGGCTAGATTGTAATCTTATTATTGTACCACATTAAAAAAGTATACTAATTTAGTGAAAACAAAAAAAATCTTTTTAAGACTGTGTGATGCCACAGTCGACTCTATATGACCCTAATAATGATTTATGTGAAATATGAATTGGAGGTGATATTTTCTTTATCAATAAGTTTCTGAAATAATTTAAGTTTAAAAAACTTGAGAAACCGACTTCATTGTCAAACGGCTAAACCGATTTTAATCAAATTTGTTTGGGACAATCTGGACGTAAGAATAACCTTCCAAATAAAAAAATAATTTTCTAAATCGGTTCATAAATGACGGAGGCATGCATTTACAAACATTAAAAAAATTATTTAAAAAAAAATGGCAACACCGATTTTAATAAAATTAAAATGGGACCAATGTGGAAGCAGTACCTTTCAGATAAAAAAATAATTTTTCAAATCGGCTCATAAATGACGAAGTTATGCGGTAACAAACATAAAAAAAAAAAAAAAAAAAAAAAAAAAAACAACCGAATTGAGAACCTCCTCCTTTTTGATTGGAAGTCGGTTAAAAAAGGAAATCATACGAGCACGTACATATATAGCAGATCTGGATTTTATGAGAAAAAAATGGTTACTCTAGAGCAGCGGTACTCAAAGTGTGTTCCGCGGAACCCTAGGGTTCCGCACTACCCCTGTAGGGGTTCCGCAAGAATTTAGAAAAAAAATCCAAATTGATTAGTAACTGTTACATTGTTCTTTTTAACCGACTTCCAATCAAAAAGGAGGAGGTTCTCAATTCGGTTGTATTTTTTTCTTTATGTTTGTTACCGCATAATTTCGTCATTTGTGAGCCGATTTGAAAAATTCTTTTTACTGACAAGTACTGCTTCCAGATTGGTCCCATTTTAATTTTATCAAAATCGGTGTTGCCATTTATTTGTAACTGCATGCCTCCGTCATTTTTGAACCGATTTAGAAAATTATTTTATTATTTGGAAGCAATGGCGTTGCTAAAAAAGAGCAGTGAGAGGCAGCTAATAAAGAATACACTTTTTAAAACTATTGTTTTATTGTAGGGTTCCGTCAAGTATTTTGCTTGTCAAAAGGGTTCCGTGACCAAAAAAGTTTGAGAACCGCTGCTCTAGAGGCATTATCCAGGGAGGAAGTAGGGGACTACGTTTGTATCCATACAAACGTAGTCCCCTACTTCCTCCCTCTCCAGAGTCGCCGGTGTGATTCCCTCCGGATTCACACACACGCTTAAACAATCTGAACATCCAAGATTTACTTACAGCTTTGCACACGGAAGTACAGTAGTTTTGCATAAAGCTAACTGAAAGCAGTCCATTAAAAGTTGTGCCGACATTCATAATTCACTTCTCGATTTCTGGTCTGCTAACATTTTCACATAAAAGCCACAATATAAACAGTTCAGTATTAGCGTTTATTTTATGACTAGCAGTTGGTGACCGAGCTTGGCTCGGTATTTTTTATTGTTAATTTGTATTTTTAATAAATCATAAGAGTCATAATTATGTTATCTTTATTGGCTTATTCTTACTGAACAACGCCATCTGCTGTATATGCTTGCAATTAGTTGCTCACAATCGTCAATAGATGGCAGGAGCAGTCACATATTCAGTTTATGTTTAATTATTGAACTCAGTGTGAAATAATCAATATCTTAAAATGAATCCTAGCTAGATCAATTTATCGCCCTCGAAAACCCCTGTATACTAAATTTCGTGAAAATCGTTGGCGCAGTTTCCGAGATCCTAAATAGTTATATACAAGATTTTCTCGTTTAAAGGTATAGGTATAGGATATGTGTGTAATGTGTGTATACAAAACCGAACAGATTTTGCGATGGAACGTGATTGAAGTGTGACCTACTTATCTCTTATCTCTATCTGGTTATGAAAATAGTTAATTTAAAAGTAACGTTAAATAAATAGAAAATCTCCATGCAATCCAACCAGCTCCGTGTGCAAAGGATGCAGAAAACACACATAAAATCTTATTGTAGGTAGTTCAGCTCGGATCCTATCTACATAATCTTTTCTATAACTAGTGAGACATAACATGCGATAGACAGAACGGAACAACAAACGCAGAAGCTAAAACTTTTCCTTTGTTTACCGAGCGTAGCTTTCTCGTAATTTCATGGTGGGATAGCGTTTTCTCTTTGCACTTTTTCCAAAACCAATGAATTACGAAGCTAGGCTTCCACCACGGAAAGTAGACCACTTGAAGAGGTAAGTCTGGAATATATAAATGCATAAAATCACGACCCTTTCACATAGTTAATAGACCGATCAAATATTTGACACTTGTTTCTCTCAAATTTAGTAAGAAAAAAATTGAGTTAATCAGCTGTCAATTCGTGAAACCGGCTCTAAACGCCCAGATTCATAGACCGCACTTTGACTTTACTTTGATGGAAAGTTCTACTTTCAACCAAAAATATATTTCATAGTTCTGTCAAGCTCTTCTTTATTCAAAATGTTGAAGGTAAATTTCGATAAACAAAGCTTACTTTGCGAAGACTCCTTTGCTGTAAAGCAAAGTCACGTCTATGAATCTCAGGCTAAGTCTGGCACCCTTATGCACAGGATACACGAGGCTAGGTTTTCAAGCTAGAAAACTAAAAGTTCTAGCTTCGCGTAAACAGAACTAGTTTCATTTTTTGTGTAGCAGTTATATTAGGTTTTTGATTATAGGCATTACATCCAATGTACGATACGATTTGGTATGCTTGTTCTCTTTTCTGTATTTTGTTTCGATAGTCTACTCTACATTATAGATAAGGGCATGGCTTCTGATTTTTGATATCACTTCCATTTATTCTCAGGTCAGCGGTGGTTCATCCAAGGTCCGTCGAGTGTTCCCCGAACCAATTTGGTTCATATTTGATCTACATTGGGTAGTCACGAATGCGGCTATCGCGAGTACTTACATTTGCTATTCTGTTTCAGTTTCCACGTTCGTTATGTCATGGATAGGAAAAATGTATAGGGCTTTCTGTAAATACCAGACGTTTACGACAAAACTTCGTTTTTATAAAATTTACAGCTATCAGGTTCTTCTATAATGCAAGCTTTGTCTAGTTTGGATTACATAGTGTTGTGTGGAATATCCAGCATCAGATTATTGTTTAACAAAGTTCCTACCTACCGTGATTTATGCCATATCAGTGAATGGAGTCGGGTTCATTGATTAAAAATAAACCCTATTAAAACGCAGACCATTATCATAGGCAGCTCAAGAACTCTTTGTAGGATTGATTGGTCTGCCACTCCCCAAGTAGTTTTTGATGGTACTATTATTCCTTTTAGTGAGACTGTAAAAAATCTGGGAATAACATTAGACCGCAACCTTTCATGGAGGGATCAGCTTAATGAAACTAGCCGTAAATTATTTGCTTCAGCAGGGTCACTAAAGAGGCTGCGGAATTTTTTGCCGACTTCTACTAAAACTGCGCTCGCACAGTCACTTTTGCTACCCGTTCTGGATTACGCTGATGCATGTTATCTGGTCCTCACTGAGGAACAGCTTGATAAGCTTGAGCGGCTCCAGAACTTCTGCATAAGATTTATTTTTGGCCTTCGTAAATATGACCATGTGTCTCCTTTTCGATCTCAACTCAGGTGGCTTCCTATTCGTCTTCGCCGAAACATGTATATTCTTTATCTTCTGTACTCAATGCTTTTCAATCCTCTTTCACCTCACTATCTTAAAAACAGATTCATGTATCTCCATTCTTGCAGTAATCGTTTGCTAATGTCATCGGAAAACCTGTTACTTAAAACTCCATGTCATAGCAGCTCCTTCTACACAAACTCTTTTACTGTTAAAGCTGTTAGGCTGTGGAATGCTCTGCCTCTGGAAATCAAACAGGCAACCTCGCATAACACTTTTAAATTGAGGTTGAAGGAACACTACTTGTCGTCAATTTCTTCTAGCTAGTTTTTTAGGCATTGAGC
Organism: Thera obeliscata; assembly: GCA_947578465.1. NCBI lineage: Eukaryota > Metazoa > Arthropoda > Insecta > Lepidoptera > Geometridae > Thera > Thera obeliscata. The sequence continues at coordinate 8,313,559 of OX387928.1, read as the reverse complement.
ATAATAATATTGTGTATTATATATATATATTATTATTATATATATATAATTTATATATATATTCATGTATATTTATATTGTATGTATTAGTTTATTTTTAGTTATATCTTATAATTAGTATTAGGATTTTAGTTTTAGTTAAGTAGTTAGTTTAGGTAAATACCTATCTAATTAGGTACCTAATAGTGAGTAGGTATTGTAGATCTACTTTTTTTCAATTTTCCCTATGTAACTACACCGCCTTTCAATTCGTTATTTCTTTCCATGCAAAGGTTGCCTGGAAGAGATCGCTCTCAGCGATAAGGTTGCCCATTGTTTTACCTAATTGTTAATTTTTGATGTCCTGTACTGTATCTTTTGTGTGGTGAACAATAAAGAGTTATCTATCTATCTATCTACCTAATTTTTAGGGTTCCGTAGCCAAATGGCAAAAACGGAACCCTTATAGATTCGTCATGTCTGTCTGTCTGTCTGTCTGTCTGTCTGTCCGACCGTGTCACAGCCATTTTTCTCCGAAACCATAAAAGCTAGACTGATGAAACTTGGTGAGTAGATGTATTTTGTAAATCGCATTATGATTTTTACACAAAAATAGATAAAAAACTATAAATTTTGGGGGTCCCCATACTTGAAACTGAAACTCAAAAATTTTTTTTTCATCAAACCCATACGTGTGGGGTATCTATGGATAGGTCTTCAAAAATGATGTTGAGGTTCCTAATGTAGTTTTTTTCTAAGCTGAATAATTTGCGCGAGAGACACTTCCAAAGTGAAAAAAAGTTGGTCCCCCCCCCTCTAACTTCTAAAATAAGAGCATGATAAAACTAAAAAAAATATATGTTGTACATTACTATGCAAACTTCCAACGATATTTGGTTTGAACGAGATCTAGTCAGTAGTTTTTTTTTTATACGTCATAAACCATAAACCGCAATTTACCTTTCGACGAACTACAAAAACCTTTATATTATGTTATTTGATGCTACGGAACCCTTCATGGGCGAGTCCGACTCGCACTTGGCTGCTTTTTTAAACATACCCACGCCCAACGTGTGAACAAACCTTCTAGGAACAAGATCGATAGAAATAATTGATGTATTACCTTTATGGCTAAAACTATACAAAACAAATATACATTTAGTTTTAGCCTTAAATAAAGAACTTTTAGCCCATAAAAATATTTTCATAATAAGTCAATAAAAAGGTGGGCGTGAAAAATTTATTCAAGATGTACAAATTATACATGTAAAAGTCCGGTACCAGTAGACTGATTAAAACGATCTAAGAGCCTGTCCAGATGGGGCGTTTTACGCGCGATTCCTCAATCGCGAGCAACTATTTGGTAGGAGCGCGCGTAAAACGCGGCATCTGGACGCAATAAAAATTGAAACGCACGAGGGCACTCGCGCGTAAAACGCCCCATCTGGACAGGCTCTAAAGAAAGCTCAACTGATCAATCGAAAGCGTCCCCAAGACGCAGGTGGTATTGCCACGCTGAATGGCAAGTTACGCTGTGCCCACTAAACCTCGGGTCACGTTGCTACCACTTGTAATTTTTTTACATTATCTGTTACAGTATTTTTTAAGGCATTACATATCTTCAAACGAAGCAGCTTCGGTTGGCACTGCAGCAAATAAATGTTCTATGAAAAATGCTCCACAATAATAAGCAGACGGCCACAAAGTGAGTGCAATAACAGCAACAAGCAAAATATACGTTTATTTGTTCGCTACTTCAGTTTACAAGATATTTTACTAGCTATTTGTCTGCAGAAATAGTGATGATACTCTATCTTTTTAGCGCTTATTCGACTGTGCATAGCAAGAAAACTCATACTAATAATTTCTCACTGGGGGTCAGGTCACGCTCATCGGCTAAGAGTACTCCACATGGCCCTTCTCTAACACGTCTCCAATAGGATCAATACCACTCACACCGGCCCTACGTGCACAAACCATTTTTTTAAATGTAACTAGCTGATGAAACAAGCATAAGGCCCACCTGATGTTAAGTGGTAACCATCGTCTATAATAAAGCAATACCTCGTAGGTCACGCACGTCAGGAACGTGCCCTACGATGCCCAACTGGAACTGGAAGAAATGCATCAACTGAAGGTATACAGATATTCAGCCTCACTTGCCAGTTATTTCACCGGCACCCATATTTACCCTTCAAACTGAAAAACAGCAAATTCCCTTCTCAACTCTCATCTACGACGTTCCTTACTATACCTTCCTACTACGATATTTCAAAGTTTTTATTTTACTAAAAAGAAAACAATGGATTAAATTAAAGTTGAACTTTAATCTAAAAATACTGAACTTACCGCGAACTGCCCGGCCGAAAGTAATCCAAACAAAGTAGATAAAAGTTGCGGCGCCAAGGAAGCGATTAAAAGAAAAATTAGCATTCTTTCAAATTAATTACTTCCATAACAAAAGTTTTTATGAGGAAGTATGAGAGCATAATCCGAATATTTTTCGTGAGCTTTCAGCTTATGATCTTCAATTTCTATTGTTGTGAATGCAACCCCTTGCAAAGACTAATTACTAAAACCCAGCGACAATACCGCAAAAAGCGAAACGCGAGAAGAAATAACTACACGTTTATTCTACCTACGTTATTTTAAGTCAAATTGTCGAAATGTTAAAAAAAAACTAGATCGGATGGAGACTGGCATTGGCGGCAGGGTATCGCTGTCAAATATGACACTGTCAAAATTCACGGCAGTGTGTGCGGATCTTAAGGCCTCTGCCTAGAATTTAGCGGGCAGCAGGCGGGCAGCGGGGCGGCGGCGGCGGCGGCTCTGCAGCGGGGCGGGGCGGGGGGGTCCATTTGATTTTACGCATAAGAATTCTGCCGCTCCCGCGCCGCCGCCGCTGCCGCCCCGCTGCCCGCTAAATTCGAGGCAGAGGCCTAAAACCCTATGCTGAAACTGATCACCACGATAGCCTGAGAACTCTGTGTTTTTAATATAACACAAACAACAGCTAGGTAGGATTATAAAATATTGATCTCCAGCAGTTTCCAACAGTTTTGAGACTATCACTGGAATCACTCAACTATTAAATTGCAGTTAGTTCTTTTAGCCGATGCGAGGTTTTGCCTCCCCCATTGATTGCTCGTTACTGCGAATTTGTCGGTTTTTCTTCTGCCCCAGTTGTTCTTTGCAACCTTTTGCAACCCAGTTTCAACTCTGAGCTTATTTGAATTCTATTTGAGCTACAAAAAGTTTCAATACAGCCAGCAACAGAGGCTATAATGTCAAAGACAGCAATTAAAATATTTTTTAATGATGTTTGCTTTTGTTTTGTAGTACAAAAGATCCTTAAAAATATGACGAGGCTATATACATCGTAAGCATTGCGCACCTCAAAGTGTTCTGCGGTGGCAATCAGTGAAACGCTGTCAAATATGACAGCGATATTTCACTGATCGCCACCGCAGAACACTTAGCTATAACCTATTTGTACTAAAATGTAAGTAAGTATAGAAACCAGTAACCGACAAGCATATAGCCATTGCTTCTGGCTATCTTGTATACACTGGCTTATTAAGTTTCCGTGTAAACCACGCTAATCGATTCGCTTGTGTAGCATAGCCTATGTCAGCGTAGCGCTATAATATGTAACGTTAATTGAAACTGAGTAAACCCACAGAAGCAATTTATGACAGCTAATAAATGGCTCGATGTAGCGACGGCTTGCCAACTTGTTTGCTTTGCCACCATTCAGATTAAAAAGTAGAAAATTGCTGAGAGGGAAAATATTCTATAGAATAGAATAAAAATAACATTACCACTCCTCGTGCTCAAAAATACTGTCATTGTGGCGTACCAGAGCGAAGAATAAGATTCATGTAAAAAACTGTTTTTTTTTTAAATTTTGTCTGTCAAATGACAATGAGCCTACAAAAACGAAAAAGTCTTTAGTCTTAAGTAGAATAATCATGAATGAGAGACTCGACATAATACTGTTTCATAAAAAATATCAATATTTTATTTTTGCAAATAGAACTAAAATCGGCGATTTCTTTGGTAGAACGTATGCAATACGTTGCGGCTCCAGATGAAATAAAAAAAAAACATTCGCACGAAATCTATAGAATTTTTTTCAACTAAGTATTTCATTTTTATTAGATTAAGTATTTGATTTTCTCGCAATCGTAGTGAAAACTTAAAAAGTAGAGTGTAACACATAGCGCTACAACCCCATTAAACTCGGTTTATATGTACTCCATCGTATTATGTATAATGAGTAATTTTAGCTCCTTTTATAACAATCTAGTATTACATTCATAATCCTGTTCACACTAGAATTACCTGGGCCTTGCTTGAGTATCAGCTATTTGTCCCACCAATGAGACAAAATTAAATGTTAGTTGTAGTTTTACTTTAGATAATTTATCACCGCTACGCCGTAGCAGTTTCGTAGTTGAGTAAATAGTGACATTTGGTCAGAGTATTTAATTTCGTTGACTATTTTTTTTATTTTTTTTTTAATTACTACCTTGGAATTTTCAAGTCAAGAGTGAACAAGTGGATAATAGCTAAGCGTGCTCCACCTTAGACTGCATTTTTTGAAAGGAAAAAATATTTTTGTCTGAAAGACTTTCAGATTAGTCCCATAGAAATTTCATCAACATCGGTTCAGCAGTTTTGCCATGAAGTCAGTTTCTAAAGTTTTTAAATTTGTTTATTTTGTGAGGTAGGTATACTTAGGCCTTTTCTCTTTAGCTAAATACACTCTCCAGCATTTTTGTTCTTTGAGTAGGTCGAAGGAGTTTTCCCAAGATTGACATGAGTAATTGTTGTCGTATCGTTTTCAGACACACTCGTTTATTATAATAACTGATACCCAACATCACAATGACGTCCGCGCGTCATAATCTATAACATTGGCAAGAAGAAAACATATTTGTAAAAATAAACCAGTCTAAAAATGCACGCCCCTCCCACCACGTTTTCTTGACGTTGGCTAACAGCAAAGTACTTCAAAATGATCTTTGTAATGTAGGTAATAAAGAACAATTTACTTTGACTGACTGAAGTAGTAGGACGTGCAGTTTAAGATTGGACGATCTCTACAAGTTAAAATGCGACGATCTGGGAATATTTAAGAGAGGTTTATTATTTAGGTAGGTAATTAGGTAAGTGACAGTGTGTTTGGTGGGGCCAAGCGAAGGAGGCGGCAGCTTTTATTTTCGTATGGATAAAATGCTGGTGATTGTCTGACGGTTCTTACAGCGCTACCGAACAGAGAGGCGCGGGAGCACTCCTGACAAGCCTTTATAGGGCGCGTGCGCTGGTGTCGCATACGTGTATTGACGGAACTAATTACCTGACAGTGACATTAATTATCGGATTATTTTAGGTTCTGTGAAAAGTGGTTCAGCTGTTAAACCACAGATGACATTTAACAGCAAGAAACATCATAATATTTATTTTGTGATTGTGAAATTGTGAGGTACCTATTGTAAGCGTCACGCAAAGGTAACGTAAATGAAACGCGCGCAAAACGCATGACGTAAGTACTACCTTTAGTTAAATGGGTACCCATAATCACCGTAAAAGTTGGCTCCTTGCCACTTAGCCATTAGCAAACCGTGTAAAAACTGCTATTTTAATTATTTAATTAGACACAGTATTCGCGCCAAATGATGTTAGACGATAATGATATTGTAAAAACAGAAAACAAAGATGACATTCTACTCAAGAAACTTTCGTTTAAAACCTCTCATTTCTTTTTCAGACGACACTCTAGACCGAAAGCTTTATATTAAAAATAAAAACTGCAGTCTTACCTAAATAATTTAAGGTAGGTACCAAAAACTAGAAACTTGGAGTCTCTAAGCATGCTAAATAAAGAAGACTAATATTGCGGCAAATTAAGCTGTTCACTATAATAATTATCTTTGACGTGCGTAAAACAAGGAGAAAATTGTAGATTAAAATTGCTTGTTGAAAATCTTCCAACCTACAAATTCAACGCATAGGTAATCACCTTGCATCTACGCGAAGTACCGCTTACTCAACTGTTGAAATTCCTTTCATAGCCGAAGCTAGTGTCAATAATTTATGTTTCATGGATAATTCACATAGTCTGAATATTGGCACGCTAAAGCTACAGTTACCAGAAGCATCGAACGTTATTATGACGACACTGAAAGCAATTTTCGACTCTATGTCTACGAAATTTAAACTGCTTTTTGTTCATATTACGGCCGTGATGAAATAGTTCCTGCTTTTGGGTAAAACAAAGCTTAAACAAAGCGTGACTGCGGTCGTGTAAGGTCTAGAAGGGAATGCTACGCTTGCTGTGAAACTATTCGTAGACGTTACGTTCCCTGTGTGGCATTTCCTTCTTGCTCCTTCTGAAAGTGCCAGAAGCTAGTTATGTGAAAAACTATTCATTTTGTAGGTATTTGATATTTATTACTTATTACAGTAGTATCTGCACAATTTACACAGCATTCATGAAGATCTGATGAGGGTTTTCAAATTGAAAATTGAAAATTCACTTTTCGTGAGATCTAGACTACAGCTCACAGGGCCACTAGTTTTATCATACTATCATCATATTTTAATCATACTTTGCTAATCAGATACAGTAGCACGTAAAACACCCCTATTTTTGACCTAGCTCAACATCTACTCATTTTTCTGGGTTATACCTATTTAAAAAACATCTTCAGTTCTTATTTGTAACGGTAGCTTATGAAATACGAACTACTAATTACTATAGGTATTGTTACTTATTGTAACTTAGCTAGACCAAATTATAGTATAACTTGTAGAAAGTGCTTGCAAAATTTAAGAATTGAAATGTGTATTTAGACAAGTGAAGTTCAACAAATCTTAGTAACCGATTTCATGGCCAAACTTCTAAACCAATTTTAATGAAATTTATATGGGACTATATTAAAAGTATGTCCTTCTAGATAAAAAAGTTTTTTTTTTTATTTGACTCATAAATGACGAAATTATGCAATAACAAACATAAAAAAATACAACCAAATTGAGAACCTACGCCTTATTTGAAGTCGGTTAAAAAGTACCAAGCTATAATAAAACATTTAAGTAAGTTTTTGATTGATGTTTGTTTCGCTCAATTTCAAAAGTAACTCGGAGAACAGTGAGCGTAAAAAATTGCACGAGTCTGTTCCGTTTTTGCGTTTGCATATTTTATTACCTACGCTACGGCTAAAATATAAAATGAGTTTGTAAAGTGTTTTACCCGCTCTGGGCCAATTCCAAAGATAAACAACCTAAATCCGAGCAGGCAAAATAGACTTCTGACAAATTGTTCCTGTTAGCAACTCCATTGATTCATAAAAAAAAAATGTTGTGAGGGGAAAGTCATCTATGAGAATCTCTTGAGAACAGGCCACTGTCTAATTTTGGCTGTAGTGTTGACAGTTGCCTTAGTCCTCAAGTCAGAGATTTTCAGTTTTGGTGTTTAGTTTTCGATAGTTATCGCGGATGAAGTCACGAGAGTTGTCGCGTCCGCAATTCATGAAACTAAATACAAATTACGAAAAACAAACTTGAAATTGAGGTACTAGATCTAGATCGTTTGTAACTCTGCTTCTTTGCTCACTTTCCTGCGTTTTTGTAAATTTTGTAAATATTTGTTTAATTGTTAGTTTTTTTGTGTAGATAAAATCAATATGCTTACCTACGATTTTGATATATTATGAAGAGTACGTAATTTTCCTTATTTTAAAATTTAAGATCTCTTGTCGGGGATTTGTTGCAGTTTCCTCCAATTGAGTCTTTCGAATGCGACCTCCTTGGCTTTCTACGACATGACAGCGACCTTTTCTTTTACCTGGTTCATGTAACTTATTCTTGGTAATTTCATTAACATCAGAAAGATCATTTTTCGTTTCGTCTTTCATTTTTAGGCTTACCTTACGACTTTTCTAGTCTGAAGGACTAGAACTTTGCGGATAAGTTTTTTTTGTAATTCTGTACACGATAGGTAGTTACGGATAAATACGGTCGTATTAGGTATATTTACCTACTTTGAAAACTTGAGCGTAAGTTCAGCAGCTTACGAAATATCTATTTGTCGGATTGTTCCCCTCTGCCACAGTTCATCGGATCATTTAACACTTGATTTGATTAACGATAGAGGAAATTCTTGGTAGTGAGGTGAACTTTATTTCCTTGCACTTCCTCTTAGAACTAGTTTAATCTCTATACTACTTAGTTCTCTCTAAGTCTTTCATTTTTACCGACTTCAAATAAAAAAGTAGGTTAGCACTTCGGTTACAATATAGGTATAATATTTTAAATGTTATCGCATTACTTCGTCATTTATGAGGCGATTGGAAAAAAAATGTTATTTGGATTCTTCCAGATTAAAATATACAGGGTTATTCATTATTAGCTGCAAATACTCAGGAATTAGGTTCAACAAATAAAATAAAAAATATTTATGAAATTATTTTTTTTTAATTTTGATCAAAATTTTTTTTAAGTTTTTGTACCAAAATTTTATTTTTATTAATTTCTTTACGGCTATTGCATAATGATTGCCATGGAGAACAGGACGATGACCCACCCAGGCAGTGACTGAACGCAGAGTGTCACTCACGGCGCGCGGGCGCGGATCAAAGGTCAAAACAGGTCAGGCGCCAATGATTCCTTTATCGATTTTCTCGGGATTTTCATAACAAAACTTAAAAAAAATCATATCATAAATATTTTTTATTTTATTTGTTGAACCTAATTCCTGAGTATTTGCAGCTAATTATGAAGGGTTACCTGTATAATAATAAAAATTTAATCAAAATCGGTTCAGCAGTTTGGCCATAAAGTCAAGTTTTTTAAGCTTATGTTAAAATTTAGTTTGTTCTAATCTGATCCTAAAACTATTTTTAGACTTGAACAATTTTTTAATAAGTTAATTGTAACAAAATGACAGTTACCACTTACTATCAGTTGGGCATGCTTTTTCCATTAGCAAGTCGTACAAAACATCCACAGAGGTCTTTGGACTTGTAAGATGATAGTATATCTTTTTTAAATTTTTGTCCTACCATTCTTGAGTTTGTTATGAATATCATTATGAACCGACAATCGTTGGGGAATAAAGGTTTTCGAATGGCGACCACGAACCGGAAGACGAAACGTTGGGCGCCCACCCACCATACGGACCGACGACATTGTTTAGATCGCGGGAAGTCGATGGATGGAAAGGGCTCAGAATCGTTCTTCCTGGAAATATGTAGGGGAGGCCTAAGTCCTGCAGTGGACTTCTTCAGGCTGATAATGATGATGGTTATTATGACGGAACCGCATAGCTCGGTATACATACAGTTACTATAGACCTAATATGATTAATAAGTATTCCACGTATAGTGTAGGCGTAAGATGCAAGTGTGCTATTGTTGGAAAGCCTTGGAGCTCTATCGTCTCCTTTGTACAGTATCTCCGATACACACGTGTATGGACTAAATTTACCTAGACACAAACACAATACATACACTGCTACAATAAAATCGTGTCTTTGTAGGTAATTGTTTTATTATTAAAACGATCGGAGTTTCGTCTTGATTTTAGAAAAACAAAATGATGAGGACATTAATGTTGACCAATAGTGCGCTTTAGAAGTATTTGGCGACTATTGGGAGCGAAAGATCTCAGACTGTATCTCGATCAGAATAATACTCAATACTCAATAAATTTTGTGCATAAACATGGTTTTGTTTAGGTACATACATAGTTCGTCGTAAGTGAGTAGGTATCACATGTACCCTGTATAGAGTAAAGCAACATGGAGGTAGGCCAAGGTTTATAGAAGGTATTATATATAATAGATTGAGAATTGCCAGGCATTATAATATAGATAGTTAAGTTACTTTATTTTAGATTACTATGCTTGGTAGAATGATTAAACGGTAGTAACGAATGTGTGCCAATAACTTTATGAGAATGAATGTAGCAAAAGAAGTCTTAGGTGGAAATATATGGTCTTCACCTCCTATTAAGGTCACATCTAGGCGATAAACTGCGATTGACAGCGATACCTGTGTTTCTGTCAAATATCGCAGCGTATCGCCTAAATGTGCACAGTACTTTTAGACGGTAAGACTATAATACCTACTAAGTTTGTAACATAGTTATGAATAATAATGTATTCATATTTTTTTTATAAAAGCTATACGATAAAAAGCGGTTGTTATAACAAAACTCTGGCTTGGATTTTAATAAGCTCATGCATTTCCATGCCATTATAAACGCCCATAACACGATCATCAACGGCAACGGTGCCCGGATATCGAGTTAAAACATAACCGGCCGTTCATAAATTGGCTATTGGCCATCGGGCGGTTCAAAAACGAGTGTAATTGGCGCTACCATAATTTAATTCTGCTTACGTAGTGTTTGAGCTGATGCCAGCGAGCTGAAATTCAATAAAAAAATAACCCAAGCCAGAAACGAACCATGAAACAACTTTGATCTTTAGGGCTAAAATGCCTGAAAACCAGCGTTGCTTGACATGGTAGCTACTACCATAACAAGCAGCAAAAAGCTGAGTCAGGGCCTATTTGACATAATCTTTCTTTCTAACCATTCAGCACAGGACGGGACTGGTTGTGCCAAGTTCTGTTTGTTTGTATGATTACCTTCATAGGTAGCCTGCCTTCCTGTCTTCAGTTGTCCGTTCTGTGTTTTGTGTGTTTCATTGTATTTGTCTTACGTATACCTACATATGTCAAATAAATAAAAAAAAAAAAAAAAAAACCTAGTAAGTTAATTTTGCTCTAGGTTCACTGATACGCTTATTTCTTGCAGCGTCAGATAACCAGTGATGTGGGGCAGGTCTTTATCAGAGTTACTTACTAGAAATTACTGGTACGTGACGCTGGACATCTGTATGCCTCAAGTTGATGGACGCAGGGCAGTACATTGTAGGGCACGTTCCTGACGTGCGTTACTTACGAGGCAATGCTTTGTTATAGGCGATGGTTACCACTTAACATCAGGTGGGCCATATGCTTTTTTTTATTTGATATTTGTTAAAAATATTTCCGTTCACGTTTTTGGCAGAGACAGTTTTTTTTTGCTTATCAGATAATATGTTATGCGAGTCTAACAGTAAAACTAGCCTTTATTGTTTCGGACCTACCTTTATTCCATTACTTTCAAGATGATTTCTAACTTGTGCAATGCCAAATTCAGTTTATATTTTATGTTAGCAATAATTCAGCTTACATAACATAAGAAATGGTAGGTACAAAATGTCAGACCCAAACAGACAACAAATTAATCCTATGGAGCCGTGACAGATACTTTGTAAAGCAAAATAACCTTTGGTTTTCTCGAGGGTGAACCCACGAATCATGTTGTTTTTGCAAACAACTCGCAAGTTTTTAGTTCAGCTTCTCTAACTTATGTAACTGATTACTTACTGTGATGCTTTTCTATTAGTTATTTTTTTAATAAAGCTTCAGATTTTTTTAAGTCTGAAGAAGTGAATACTTCTATATTTTTTGAGGTGGGAAAAACCCAATGAGCTAGCGTTACCGTTACCAACACCAAAGACCCACAAACTTCGCCAAGAGGTCTGTCCGCTTGCAGGCAGCTAGGAAGAGACGTAATTGTTGGTATATAAAATTGAACTTTATTTATTTATTTATTACAGTCACAAACATCGTATACACTAATTCATTCATAAATAATATGAAGAAAACCAAAAAAGAAGAAGAATTAGAGCTAGAGTGAGTTAAAATGAAATAGACATACCTATTACACAAATACAAATTGAAAGAACATGAAATCAATAAATCCATAACTGTTTCTACTCCATTTTTTGCTCGCCGACCTCTCTGTTTTTCACCTGCCAAGGTTGGCTGGTAGAAAATGCTGTCTAATAATAGCATTAGCAATAGCATTAGTAACAATAGCATTAAGCTATTATTACTTGTTCTTTAGTGCATTAGAGAATTAAATAAATAAATTGTTCTAGTTTCACTTCTGTCGGCATTCTTGTGTTTTTCTTTTTTTTATAAGCATCGTCTTACCTAAACACGCACGTAAGATACGAGCCCTACGATGCATTACACTGCGTCCATTAACTTGAGGTACGCAGGTATTAAGCTTCAACTGCCAGTAATTTCACCAGCACTCACACCCTTGAAACCGAAACACAGCAACGTTGCTTGGCGGCAAAAATGGAAGGCGTTGTTAGGGAAATATTATGCAAAAAATCTAGTGAGTGTGACTTGCTACATGTTTTGATGAACTTAAAACAACTGGAATTATGTATGTATCACGAACAAGTGTGCATGTGGAAACTAGTGATGAATAATTTAATAGAGAACTGTGGATTCTCAAAGGTTTTATTTGTTTTTGCGCAGAGAAACCGTTGCAGAAACAAAGTTCACTGAAGTAACATTTTATTTAATGTATTTAAAAACATTTATTTACACAAAGAAACAATCAATAAAACAAATATTTACAAAATGTACAAAATACACAAGAAACAGTTGAGTTATCTGCTGACCGTTACATGCGATCTAGAGATAGCTCAACTGATCCAAATCAGTGCCAGTCGGAAGCGTCCCCAACCCTGGCGGCTGAGTAAGAAAAAAGCAAACTCACGTGTTTTGATCAACCTCTACACACAAACAACATAATTATAAATATTTATAAGCGATGCATTTTTTATTATTCATTTATTTATATTTTATCGTGTTATTCATTATCCTCAAATCCAGTCGTGTACCAATGAGTTTAATGCCCAAAAATGTATGTACACTATGCGGGTGCTCTCAAACGGTGAAGGAAACATCGTGAGGAAACCAGCATATCGAAGAACCTAAAAAGTTCGAAAATTGGTCAAGTCCTCGAAAAGAGCCTCTTTGAGGCGCACTTAAAATCCTTTCACCACACTTGTTTTGAAAGTATCAGTGACACGATAAGAAGAAGAAGAAGATCAGGAGACGAACGTCAATCATTTTAAAACTACTTTTTGTGTTGCCGTTAACAATTTAACGTTGCACAACCGCATATACATACCTTGTTGATATTTTTATATCGTGCACTTTGGCGCTCGATCCCACCACAATTCATTTCTTATTTCCGAAGAACGTCGGCTGATCCCCGCTCGGTCACAGGCACTCATCTTCTAACAGGTAATTTATTTTACTTAAAATGCCTTCTATTCTACAAAGAACTTGCGGACTTCGAGTAAGTGCAGTTTAAGCTGACGTTTTGTAAGCTTGATTGGGGTTTCCGCTTCCACTGAATTGACGATTTGCTGGCGTCATGGGAAATCTACGAAAGTTATGTAGTTTGTTGTTGAAATTTTCAGACTTTCGGTCGGAAATTACGTATTCACTAGGATAAATATTTCATACGGAGCTAGCAATAAGCCATTTAAGGTTTAATTTATATGGAAAATGTATCAGAATCTTTGTTCTGACAGTACTCAATAATCATCAAATAGGAAATAATATTTTTTGGCTATGTTATATGTTACGTTGTTTGGATATGTTATGGGTCCTAAATACTAAAAGATGTAGAGATGATAAATAGATGAAAATATAAAAAAAAAATCTAAAGATTCTGGTTGGTAATTTTTCAATATTCTAAAGAATTAAATTGCTTGAGCGCTTTCGGTCTATAAAAACTTTGTTCGCTTCGAGAGGTTATTTAATTTAAAAAATCAGCTATGGTTCTTTCAGAAGAGTAGTGCTGCCTCCCTTTATTAATGATTTAAACCTCATAGAGATGCGGCATCCTGAAAATTAATTTTCTTTAAGTTTTGTCACAATATTTATAACTACTATGGCATATACCTATGAGTTCGCAATTTCAGCATCATAGCATTGAAGTCAAACGATTTTAACTTAATAATGAAGTATAAAATGAAACTATGGATTTCTTGTCCCGCTTCTTCTTCTTCTTCTTCTTATCGTGTCACTGATTCTTTCGAACCAAGTGTGGTGAAAGGATTTTAAGTGCGCCTCGAAGAGGCTTCTTTCGTGCACTTGACACATATTTTCAAACTTTTTAGGTTCTACGATATGCCGGTTTCCTCACGATGTTTTCCTTCACCGTTTGAGAGCACTGGCATAGTGTACATAAATTTTTGAGCAGAAAAACTCATTGGTACACGACTGGATTCGAACCCACGACCTTAGGATCGGAAGGCGGGGCCACTACCACTAGGCCACCAGCGCTCTCGTCCCGCTAAACCCTTGCACACATCTAAGAGTACTGCGCTGGCGATCAGTGAAACGCTGTTAGATTCTTATACATAACAGCGCTAAGTGAGAGTGTGACAGCGATATTTGATTCACGTTTCACTGATGTGCGCAGGCCTAAAAATAACCTAAAACATTTATTACTGCATCTAAATGAAGCAAATAAAAGGAAATAAAGTCCAGTTAAGTGAAGATAAGTTATAGCAAGGTCCCTGTTCCAGTTAGTTCTAGTTTCATAGTTTATTTTGTTGGGGCTTAGAGCGAATGTGCCGGGGCTAATTTCACGGGGACTTTCAAAGGGAGCCACTGGAAATCAAAGCTGGATTTATTTGGGAAATACAGCTGAAATGGTTTTACTATTTTGTGAATAACAATTTTGATGCATGTGCAGGTTCGTTATTTTGGTTTAAGTAGAAATAAATTATGCATTAGCAAAGTAAAAAAATGTTTTTCGGTATTTTAAAAACGATGTTTTAAAACCTAAAAATTGGATTTTATTCTATGTCACTTTCATAATCTAAAAATCAAAATGCAAATACTGTAGTACTTATTATTTACATTCTGCAAAAGAAACCTACTATTTTTAACCCGACTTAAAATAAAAAAGAAGGAGAGTCTCAATTCGGCTGTTTTTTATTACTTTTAATATTCTGTCACTGTGAATTTCGTCGTTTTTCAATCTCATACGATCAACGTACCTATCAATAGGCATTGTATTTTTTTGATATCAGATTTCTTGTCATCAGCTTATCACTTTCACGGTCTGACTCAGTTTACCTGTTAGTTATTGTCAATTACGCAATTTATAGTACCTCTACTATGCCTATACTTATTTACAGTTTTAATTGAGGCTCGTATCCTGTTGCTAAGTAAACCAATTAGTGCAGGCCAGAGGGTGTAGACGCCAAGTATATTGATTCACTTTGCCCAGCCTGTAACCGATTTAACTAAAAACTTTTTATGCACAAGTAAGGTATCCTTTAACACAGAGGTTCCAAACCTTTTTTTTCTCATAGACTTATTTCAAAATTGTGCTGGTTCCGGTGGACCCCTGCCCTGCAGCTACATTTTTATTATATTCCCAGTCGGCAAAAAATATGAAGATTAGATCTGACTATGGTCATTTACGTTGTGGCTGAGTTCCTACCACGAATTAACAGTATTTAAAAAAAAGTTTTTACAAGTAACCATCGCAGACCTTCCTAAAATATTGTCTGCCTACATTGGTAAATGAAGTCAAGCCAACATTTTAGTTCTTCACTATCAAAACCAGATAAATTTTCGTGGATGCTCGCTTACGAATTATGAACCCCCATTTTTTTGTCACGCCACCGTAGACCCCCGTCGGGTCTACCGTGAACCCCTGGGGATCCACCTGGACCACGTTGAGAATCAATGCTTTAACACGTAGGAAAATTAATTGGGCAAGTTTTATGAAGTTTCAAAAGTTGTACAGTAATTAATTTGATACATTATTTTTCCACTACCTGTTGATTCCGTACTGCGTGTATGTAAAAACAACAATAAAAATTTGTATTGAATAAAGTGTTAACCATGAAAGCCGTTTGAGTGATGTGATAGGTACGCTAAGTAAAGAAAGGGTACGACTATCTCATAGTAACGCTAATACGTCACATAAAATATTTCTGTATTTGGTGTAGAGAAGTATAAAGTAGAGTATTTAACACTAAGAATAAGGTTTATTCTAGTTTGGTCGATCCACCCTAAAGAAATAAGTGTTCTGTTTTTCGAAAAGTTAAGTTTATAAAGCTGGAAAAGCCGACTTCATGGCCAAACTGCACAACCGATTTTGATAAAATTTCTATGGACTAATCTGGAAGGCTCTTCCAAAGACAAGAATTTTTCAAATTGGCTCATAGATGAGGAAGTTTTGTGATATATTATAATGTTTATTACCTACGAATTGAGAACCTCCTCCTTTTTTATTTGAAGTTGGTTATAAACTGAGCCAGAACACTCATAGCAGTCATTTAACCAAACAGACCGCTTAGTCTGTTGCCATCTTTATTTCTTGACATGAAAGCGACGAGAAGAGTCTTTTAGCAAGCCGCTAATAAGTGTCATTATAAATGAGATGATTATTATGTGGAACCCATCACTTTGCCATTATCAATCAAAAGACAATCCAAGTGCTTGCACCGCGTCCGTTTGCCAATTAGTTTTACTGTGGTCCCATATTAAATTGATCATGTGCTGGTCACAGCACAGAATGGCACAGCAGATTCAGTCATAGGATATTTTATGAAAAAATGGGATGGAACGAGCCATGGCCTTCCAATTGCAACAGCAAAAATGTAAGCAGTCTTCTTATCGTGTCACTGTTTATTTCGAACCAAGTGTGGTGAGAGGATTTTAAGTGCGCCTCAAAGAGACTCCTTTCGTGCACTATGTAAGCAGTTATAAAATGTCTATTTTAGTTGAAATTTTAACTTGTTTGAAATTGAACAGACTTAAATGACTAGAAATTTCGTTCATATAAATTTAAAAAACCATTCGTGAAGACTGAAAGACAATGAGTCAAAGAAAAGCTTGATGTAAATGTAAATTACGTAGAAAAAATATTGAACCCTCATCTTCGACGGTCGGGCCCGTAAGCTTGGCTTCTAATTGTCAAATAAAGCGTGTTTGGTGCTCTGTGGTCAAATTTGAGTGGGTTTCTTCTGAAAAAAGCTGACAGTCACGCTCCATTTACTAAGTGAAGCTACGAAAAAGTTTTTGAGCTAGATCCGGTTCGAGTGGGACAAATTGGCCAATAATGATTTTCGCCGGCGCAGCTTGTTCAAATTTATGATTTCCTCATACAATATTTAACTAATTACCGAAATTAAAGTGCATTAAAGCGCATTGCAAAAATGTAGGGAATACATAATTTATCGCAGTTTCTTTTGCATGAAAAGCAATGTTTATAAAGTTGGTTATTATTTTCTAGTACCCTATACTGACCTATAACTGACTAGCGGCCACCCGCGGCTTCGCTCGCCCCGTTCTCGTTGCGCCCCTCTCCCGTTACTTACATCCGTTCTCCGTTACAATAATCTTTATAAATTGTAATTGTAAAATCTTTATAGTTTTATTAAAATCTATTCAGTAGTTTTTACGTGAAAGAGAACAAACATCCATCCATCCATCCATCCATACTTACAAACTTTCGCGTTTATAATATTCGTAGGAGTAGGATACGTACGTTCTGATATCTTCGCTATAGTTCTGTCTTAACAAACTGTAGGCCATGAGCTCTGTCTGGCTCTGTCTCTGGTTCTGGTTTTGAGTCTGTGTGAGTGTTGACTAAATAAATCCTACGTTAAAACGTCACACATACAGTATAATGCACTGGTGAGCACTCACACAGACTCAAAACCAGAGCCAGGCAGAGCTCACAGGCCTACTGTTTTCAACCTGAAGTAATGTGTGTGATACTTTGCTGTTTTCTGTACCAGGCGAGTCAAGCCATAGTCGGTAGCCAGTCTATAGGCATGCCCATAAGTTACTTACGTATTCGTAACCGCATTATGTTTAAAAGCTGACGAAGGTACGGCCGTAGACTAAGTTTCTAAACTTGGTATATTGCTGTCATTGTCTGTGGTCCGGGGGCCTACACCCTTTCGAAACGAAACACGTATTTGTGGTTATCAAAATGTTTTGGGTCAATTTGATGCTTCAAGTAACACTGGTATCAGACACATAGCATACTTGAGAACCCGAACCAAAATGCCGATAATAGGATATCTTTACCAGAAATAGTTGGAATTGTAAGTAATACGTCTCACTAAGTGAAGTGGCACCACACTGTAACTTTATTGCTATTATTTTAGATTTGTAAAAGGATCATAATAAACAAAATGTTAGGAACCAAGCCGTAGTTTGTGTGTGTGTGGTGGAACTGGCACCTAGACTTTATTAAGACGTTTCAAAGTGATCCTTGCGATTCTACTGAATAAATACACTTTTGATTTGATTTGATACTAGCTATGCAAGGGGAAATAAACTGCTTAAAACTGGTGAGGTACCCATCAATATTTTCTACAATGTTAGCTCAAAATAACAACAAAATCGTGGTAATCGTGGACTTTTGGCAAAGTTTGTCGATCATTACCGAAAGGTGACGGTGACGCTAGTTCATGTATCATTTTGCGCGTAGTTTTCACTTCAAAACTGCTTTTCTTTACCAAAGTTCAATAACTATTTATGAAACAACCATATTTATTGTTGTTTATTTAAAATAAAAAAATAAATAAAATAAATATTGTGGACAATTCACACAACACTACCCAGCCCCAAATTGTTGGCTTGTAAATTGTTCTAAAGCTCTTCCACACGGAAAAAACGTAACGGTTGGATTTAAATAACTTATTGCTATTTACAACAAAGCAACTCGTTTCGGAGGGAACCTGCAAAGTGTATTGCTAATGCTAGACAAGCCATCTTTGCTACTGTAAGTTAGTAATATTAATCTAGAAAGTTGGTTAAAATTTGATAACCTGGGCTAGGTAGCTTCCAACCTTTTAATTTAATAAAGACAACAAAGCTAATTGTGAACGTGAATCGAGTAATTCTGTTAATTATAACCAAGCATCTTAGCTTAAATCGTCGATTTTATCAAATCAACTTTGTAAACACAGCTAATGAACGTTTCTATGTTTAACAAAGTAACTTTGTCAAATTTTGGTATACTTAGCAAAGTTACTCGGCGCTGTCAATCGTGTCCACTGGATAGCCATACCCAATATACTTTGTTACTTCTAACCAATTCAAATAGGTATACTTAGCAAAGTTACTCGCGCTTTCAGCCGTGTTGAGTGGGTTCGCTACAACCAATCTACATATTTACCTCTAGCCTACTTGAATCGGTATATTTAGCAATGTAGTTTGTTGTTCTTCAACGGGTTTATTGGGTTCGCTACAACCCATCTAGTTTGTTGTTCCTAAGCGGGTTTATTGGGTTCGCTACAACCCATCTAGTTTGTTGTTCCTAAGCGGGTTTATTGGGTTCGCTACAACCCATCTAGTTTGTTGTTCCTAAGCGGGTTTATTGGGTTCGCTACAACCCATCTAGTTTGTTGTTCCTAAGCGGGCTTATTGGGTTCGCTACAACCCATCTACATTTTTACTTCTAGACTACTTTAATTTGTACCTATTTTAGCAATGTTGTTTTTTGTTCTGCAAGTTTATTGGGTTAATACTGCTAAATACTTAGCTGCAGGTAGCTACCATTTCCAAGTGACATGAATATTAATAAGCTTTATTTTAAGTTTGATAGCTGCTTTTAGTACAATGCACGTTCAAACTTAAAATCTGTAGCACAACTAAGTATATTGTTGTCAATCGGTACCAGCAGCTAAGTATTTAGCAGTATTAATCAACCCAATAAACCAGCAGAACAATAAACAACATTGCTAAAACTCCAATTAAAGTAGGCTAGAAGTAAAAAAGTTCTTCATTTTGACGCTAGTGAAAAGTTGATATGTAGGGAATTGAAAAAGATCGTTAATCTGGCGAACTCGAAAAAGTTAAATCACCCTTTTAAAAAAAGGACTGAACGATCATATTTCATTTGCCCACAGACCGTACTTCAAAGTTAAAAGAATGTATATGAAATAATAAAGTTTTATTTAAATTCTTCAACAATCGTTAATAAATTCTAAAATTCTAAATTAGACCAACTAAAAATAATATTTTTAAGAGCGTTTACATCTATCAGCTATCTTTATAAAATTTTAATAAAAAAATATAAGTAAATTCATATGTTTATGATTTTTTTGTAACCATCTTTAAAAGCTAATTATGATTGATGTCCTATATCTATAAATGCTAATATAACTTTTTTTTAAGTTACTCACATAGAAACATTATTATTTCTAAAAAAAGCTTAAAGACAATAGAACGATGTAAGGTAGATACACAATACTAAATAACGATGTATGCATCAGAGAAGAATCAAATATGTTATTCGTTAATCAACATAAAAAGTTACATTCGAGAGTAGTTAATCTTACATTGTTAACTTGTACAAAGTCATTTTTACCTCAACTTTTTCAATTATTATATTAACCAATATTTATCATAAATATTGTTTGTTAACTTATGAAATAGGTACTTAAAAATATTTTAACAAACATAAGTCTAACAAGTACTTATACATAAGTATTTTGTATGATAACAAAACATTTAATTTTTTTTAGGTATTTAATTTAAATTACTCATCATGTTGATGATGATGGCTTTAACTTAAGTAAATGAAGATTATTTTACCTACATAGTCTTAGCAAAATATACAGTTTCTCATATAAATGCACAATATGCGAGATCGGTACTTAGATCATAAACATTATAATTATACCCACCCCTATTTTGTAAGCACCATACTGGTAAGTTACAATTATGTTTACCACATTTATATTATAAATACGAAGTTTGTGCTTTTTGCAAATAGCTGGAAGGGTGTTGATGAATTCATCTATCTATAACCACGAAGTAGTTATTTGTACTGTCAAGAGATTCGCCTACGATCATGATAAAAGGTTGCATTGTAAGTCTATATTCTTGAAACTTTGTTCGCTTACTTGCTATTGCAATGTGGATATCCGAATCGTTTTTCACATGCTGTACAAAACTAGCAGTTGCTTCAGCTTTCGAAGGACACCAAATCTTTTTGCGACTATTCTTCAGCCGAACACTTACTTGTAACAGCCACGAGAGATGGCATAAGCAGCAAACAGGCTATATTTGATGCCTCCTCTGAACCCAAAATTAGAAAATATAATTCATAAACGCTAAAATAGATATAGTACTCGTAGTTACTTACCTAACAGGATGAATTAAATTTTAATAAAATAATGTTCAAACTTATGAGAGCATTTTTCGTTTGACAGCCTGACAGCTCAGTTGGTAGTAGATCTACCATCTACGCTGGAGGTCGTGGGTTCAATCCCCACCGAGAACAAATATTAATAATATAAAAAATAAATTAATAAATTACCATGCTGATAAGTGGTGAGATAATCCAAATTTTTGTCCTTGGTCTTGGTGCGCAGTTTAGCTAGCTCAAAGATGTTGTCCTTCAAAGCAGGATTTTTTTCTGTGAAAGGATAAATAAATAAATAAAAAAAAAATCGGCTTGTTCAGCGGCACGCACCACACTTTGATGGCTATACCTAGTGAGCCAAGCCAACCGCGGGCGCACTGCGCGGCGGATTGCCCGGCGCGCGGCGCGGCCGCCCGGCCGGTAAAGATGCTGTGGCAAGCCACGCATAGTGTGCTAGGTACCTTTAAGTTAGGTAGGTATTATGGCACATATAATTACAGAACTACGGCTTTTTTGCAGAAAGTTCTACCAGGTAATTCTTTGTCTTTCACCTAATGTAGGTAGGTAGAAGTAATGGCTTCAAGCACCAATTAGCACACACGATAGCAACGAGTTCTGCCAACTACAATAATCACCGTGGTAATACTTACTTTGAAAAACTTCGATATAGGTACTCCTCCAAGCCCCAAGCAGTAAGGAGATTCCTTACGTCTTCATCCATCGGGCGTTTTGTACTTAATGCAGTTTTATCAAAAATGATGAATGACAAACTGGTAAAGCGCTGCAAATTTTCTATGTTTAGGTGCCAATCTCACTTAACTCACTCAACCACTGCTCTCACACTGTTTATTATAAAAGCAGATACTCTCGTGTCCGCACCCAAGAACTTGTTGAAAAGAAATGGCCGTTGTCCTTGAATTGCACGCGTGTCTAAACGCATTAGCCGAGTTTACACAATTCACATGTCAACGAATAACCATTTTCTTCGGTTGTTCCAATTAAGTTGCTTGTTTAAAATATTAAATAGCCAAACACTTATCTATTGATTGCTGTGTTACTTGCTTGTTGATAGCTAATTTACTTGTTTAAAGTTTTATAACCCACAGTCGTAAATAACAAATGTAGGGATAAAAAAGCAGCCAAGTGCGAGTCGGACTCGCCCATGAAGGGTTCCGTAGCAACAAGTATCATAATAAAAAGGTTCTTTTTAGTGGAAGTTTGCATAGTAATGTACAACATATATTTTTTTTAGTTTTATCATTCTCTTATTTTAGAAGTTAGAGGGGGGGGGGGCAACTTTTTACCACTTTGGAAGTGTCTCTCGCGCAAACTATTCAGTTTAAAAAAAACCATATTAGAAACCTCAACATCATTTTTGAAGACCTATTCATAGATACCACACGTATGGGTTCGATGAAAAAAAATTATAGTTTTTTTTCTATTTTTGTGAGACCTTAGTGTGGTTCACAAAATACATCTACTCGCCAAGTTTCATCAGTCTAGCTCTTACGGTTTCAGAGAAAAATGGCTGTGACATACGGACGGACAGACAGACAGACATACATGACGAATTCCGTTGACGGGTTCCGTTTTTGCCATTTGGCTACGGAACCCTAAAAAAGCGGCCAAGTGCGAGTCGGACTCGCCCATGAAGGGTTCCGTAGCAACAAGTAACATAATATATAAGTTCTTGTATGTTCGTCGAGTTTTGTTATGTACGGCATTGCGCTGTCAGTTGTGTAGGTAAAAGTAGGTACATGCACACAGACCTATACACGAATTTTCGAAGGGTTCTTTATTGGTGATAAGAGCCATCGCTAAAGAAGTTATTCCCCGTTTCTGTTATTTTTACGGGAAAAAAGTAGCCTATGTTTCAATACCGGATACAATCTATATATTTGCTCAAGATTTCATCCAAATCGGTCCACTGGCTTGAGCGTGAAAGAGCAACAAACATCCATAATGTACATAAAAACTTTCGCATTTATAGTTGTAGTAGAAGAAGCATAGGTTTTTAAACTTCTGCTACGGTTACTTTAACAAAGATACTCACTGGGAAATAATGATTTACTCGGAAGAATATACAGCAAAACAAGCTTGTTTACTACAAACATACGTCTATTCCCTCTATTGTACGTTTTAAATGAGTCTTGGTTATTTGTAATCATACCAATCTATACAAATTTAACCGAGTAGGAGTAGTCTAAACTTAGATAGGTCAACTTGTCAGTTTATAAATCTGAAAACTTATCTATATTCAAACGTAAACTAAATAGGTTACTATAACTGAGGCACTCACTTTGAAACTATCAAGTACTCTGTTAGAATTACCTAGAATATACAGCAAAACCGGCTTGTTTACTATTAACAGAGCTTTATTGTGCGATTTAGATAAGTCTTAGTTATAAGTAGTCAAAAAAAATATAACCAAGCCAAATTGGTACTTTGCTAGTGCTCCGTTTTTTCCGTGCAGATTTTTTCTAAAGTATTTCAACAACTCAAGTTTCAACAGACGCAGCAACGTAGTCTAACTATGATTGCTCCATTGCACTAAAGCCTTAGTCCTAAAACCAGGTATTTCGATTAACGCAGCAATATTGTGACTGTACAACTGGGTCGTACCAATAAAGGTAACCCATTCACAGCCCCACTTGGCTAACAATAACATTATCGCCGCACCTATCTTTTGTTGCTGGCCATTTTGCTACAAAAGACTGTGAATACAATGTGACGAAAAGAATTACTGTCGGTTCTAGTGTAATTGCGTTTGATAAAAGTATTGCGTATGCTGGATTCGTACGTTATTTTAAACTTGTTATAGAAACTTGGGAAATCTGCAGTATTTTATCAGCATCCCAAACCTAAATTAAAAAATATGCTATAAAAACCATAAAAAAAACATTCATAATGAGAACCTCCTCTTTTTTTTGAAGTCGATTAATAAAAATGATTTTTTTACAAATCACTCTGTATTTCAAGACACTTTTGAACATTGTTTGCTTTATTGCTTACGAACCTATAGAAAATGTATTATTTTATTTGTGTTATTTCTTAGCTTAAATGTTTATGTGCAAAAGTGATCCTTATTACTGGGCACTGTAGACCTGTTTTGTTAAAAACTGGTGCTAGAACGGTGACTAGGTTTTTCATGAAAACCCTATCAAGTTGTATTGCATTATAATGTTTTTTTTATACAATTAGCTCATGGAACAGGCATATGGCGTGGTAACCATCGCCTATAACAAAGCATTGCAACAGCAACTTGAGGCATAGAAATATTCAGCATCACTGGCCAGTTATTTCATCGGCACCCACACCACACCCTTCAAACCGAAATACAGCAATGCTGCTTCACAGCAGAAATAGACATGGTGGTAGTACTTCCCCGGACGAGCCCTTCACAAAGAACTCTTCTACTATAAAGTGTATAAAATGTTTATGTCGAATAAACCATTCTTCGGGTAATTGTATAATTATAAGGAACGTCATAGCCTTTTGTTTCGAGGTATGTAAAGATGATGAATTTCTGACTATTTGGGTTATAGATAGCTGTTATATATTTCTTATTTATTGGTTCTGTTCGATATCCATTGATACAACAATAAGTAACAAAAAAGTTGTGTTTTGTTATTTGGCGACGGATCGGATTGGTAGCTTTTGGGAAATTTCACCAACCTTAAGCCTTTCCCACATCTTAGCGATCAGCGATGGCGATCAGTGAAACGTTGTCAAATATGACAGTGATAGGTATTCGACAGCGTTTCACTGATTGCCATTGCCATCACCAAGATGTGCGCAGGCTTTTATCGGCACGGAAACCTGCAAAGACGAGAGGCTATAATTATTAGTGTTGGCAGTGATGACAAGAAGCTAAACGAAGAAACTATTGCCATCATACGGATGATTGATGGTTCACCCACCACATTGTTTACTGAAAATCTACTGCAAATCGTGACCGTCGATTCCGATTCGTCTGAGGGCGTACAAATACCTCGACAAAGCTTGGAGCGTGAAAAGCTGTGATCGCACATAAGTCAAACGTCAAGAGGCTTCGTGACACCATTTTCCAATTGCCCGCTTTTTGGGCCAAACAAATAGATCACGATTCATGGACTCACGCTTGATGGTGAAACGTGCGGGATGAAGTACCTTCCTTATTGAAGTTTATAGTTTGGGGTAAAAGTTTGAGAATCGAGAATTATGAAAAAAAATACGAAATCAAAATCATAGCTTGGTGGTTATACATTTGTTATTATTTTATTGTAATTAAATTCAAATATTGACCTTGAGTAAGTAATTTTTGTCCTGTCATTAAAAATGCACTTGTTAGCGGTTCAACATCGATCCCACGACCTACGGCACAAAAAGCAGAGCCACTACCAACTGAGCTGAGAGGCCAGTCAAAACAATAGTGCGCGTTCAGATCTCACGCTGCTGATAGAGTCCCAATTCAGCTGTCTCACGGCACGCGTCAGCTGACGAGCCTCGGGGATTATCCGCAAGCAATATTCCGTTGTTTGGACACGCTATCCTTATCAGCGGCTCCCATTTGTGTATTTACTTCGCGTCGTATTATTTGCCATATTTTATCTCATTTTATTATTTCCATTTATTTACACAAAGAAACTTACATTTAACCAAATATTAACAAAATGCACAAAACACATAAAAAAAAATGAGTTATCTGCAGACCGTTACAAATGATCTAGAGATAGCTCCACTGGCACTGATGCAAATCAGAGGCTTTCGTGCACTTGACACATATTTTCGAACTATTTAGGTCTACGACTTGCCGGTTTAGGCTGTTGATGATGAACTCGCTGTGCTTAGCTGATGCATGTTACTGTTTAGTTTGACTGGTATAGTATTTTATTAATTATTCATTATCAACATTAGATAAATAGATAGATAACACTTTATTGTACACAGAGATAACACTTTATTACAGTAACTAAGCGTTACTTAATAAAGTACAATGGGCGGCCTTATCGCTGAAAGCGATTTCTTACAGGCAGTCTTACTGTTCTACCCATTAAATGTGTTCTTTATTTGAGATTCAATATTTGTGGTAGAATTCGAAAGTATGGATACTTAGTCCTCTTCATTTGGTTGTGACATACCTAGCCTCACTTGTTTACAGTAAAACTTACTATACAGGGTTATTCATTATTAGCTGCAAATACTCAGGAATTAGGTTCAACAAATAAAATAAAAAATATTTATGAAATGATTTTTTTTAAGTTTTGTTATGAAAATCCCGAGAAAATCCATAAAGGAATCATTGGCGCCTGACCTATTTTGACCTTTGATCCGCGCGCGCGCGCCGTGAGCGACACTCTGCGTTCAGTCACCGCCTGGGTGGGTCATCGTCCTGTTCTCCATGGCAATCATTATGCAATAGCCGTAAAGAAATTAATAAAAATAAAATTTAGATACAAATACTTGAAAATTTTTTTGATCAAATTTAAAAAAAATAATTTCATAAATATTTTTTATTCTATTTGTTGAACCTAATTCCTGAGTATTTGCAGCTAATAATGAATAACCCTGTATAAAAAGGAATGGTAGTCTTAACTATGCGTTCTAAGCTTAGTGTAAAGTAAACCATTGTAAGACTGAAACCAATTAAGCTTTCAAATCCTAAAGCGGATCACTTGTTCCATCTTGTGGTAGCTTCAAAGAAGCTCCTAGGTTTCTTCTCTCCGAGAACGTAAGTGGCCGCTCGTGAGAATGAGTTTAATATTTGCGCTCAACTGTTTTGCAAAAAAAAGTTACCACGTGGCGGTTGGCCTTTATTGAAATATAAACAAATGGATTATATTATTTGATTATTGCAAAACCAATTGGAATTCTAACCAAAACCAGTTATCGTTGGAAATAGGGTATTCAACTGGTTTGCTATCAGCTTCAATTTCTTTGGGGGTTTTTTGACGTTTTGCTTGGAATACTAAAGTTTCATTGTTCTACCTAGATGAACCAAGTAAGTTACACATGTACCTTTGTAGGTATACAATACACACTTACGAGTGGTCCTATACCAATTGAGTTATTTATTTTATTAAAACGATACGTAACAAACCAATCGCAGTCACAGGAAGATTAAGATTAAGATCGCTTCTCTCGTATTTTTGTCAAATACAGGTTTATTTTTGCCCATTTATTCTATAAATCTGCGAATCAGTAATAATTCAAGTTACATCTGAAAGAACTCCATAATCCCAGTAATATTTTATAAACAATATTGTGTACGATACTCAGACCAATAAAGAAAAGAAAAACAAATTTGGCTCGGCCCAAGAGTGATGGACAAATTTCCTGGTAAACGGCTCCTTCCGCACGGGAACTATTTGTCTGAATTTGAATCGCATTTGTTTCCAGGGAAATTTGTCTCCTAAGCCCCCGGGTATCTCTTAAAACAACTGAGCAGTACTCAGTCTCTTTTAATTGAATGAAATCCTCTTTATCGTTTTCTCATAGTGTAATTATCTGGGTATGCGTGCTCGAGAATGAGAGTTTTCTTCTTGTTTTTTCCCGATAAAGCGCGCTATAAAATCGCAGCGCAGGAAGTCATTGTTTACTTTCTAATTTTCCGGTTGTCTTCACGAGGTCTGAAGGCAGACGGGCGATGTCTGGAATGTTATATGTGACAAGAGTAATACAAAATCTTGTCGATAGACTGTATTCGGATTCAGAGTCACTTCTGTAGCGTAAAACTTAATGCGTTCCTTTATTCGACGCGATCTTCTGGATGTTCACTCGAATTAGCAGAAAGAAATTCCCGACATTTATCTTAACGACTTCCAGATCCCATAATGGGTCATATAAATTGCTTATCATCGGAAAGAATGGTCATTACGTAGAGTTGCGATAATTTCCACTTATATTACAACGAGAACTAACGCTAGGCTGTTACGTCTTATATTTTTGCTGACAAGGCTTTACTGTAATATCTAATATGAGTTACATAGATAAATATAAATAAATAAATAAATATTCTAGACAACCCACTCAACACTATCTAGCCCCAAACTAAGCAGAGCTTGTACTATGGGAACCAGATAGCTGATATACTACTTTTATAACATTTTTTTTGTAAATACATAAATAGAATACAATATAACACCCAGACAGAGAACAAACTTATAAAAATATTTCAAAAGATAAAAATGGTTAAACTATTGCCATCTCTTACCACTGGATAATGACAAACAGTGGCAGGGCTAACTTTAAGCAATGATTAAATTTAAATTGCGTTTATAAGTAGGGCTGTATGTGTTCATCGCAGCTACAGTTCTTCTTTGGTTGGCCTGCGTAATGTATAAAAATGTACTGCGTCACCTGCTTTTAATAAAATTTGTAACATTTTGGCCAGTATTTATTATTTTCACTTCAAAAAAAGAAAAAGAATTGAGACTTTGTGTACATTTCGGTACAATTTTACGCTACAAAGGCAATTATGTATATTCACAGACTTTTAATAACTTCTAAAAGGACTTCAATCTAAATCAAGCAAGTTTTTCATGAGTTGGTACGAAAAAATGGTCCATTTGAAAATAAATTACCGCAAAGAAAGGGATTACTCGCCAATTTTAGATGTCTTTCAAAATGCTCGGAAAGCGCGCGATGATTAAGTTTCGAAACTTTGTCTAATTTCTTGAATTTATTATCGTTTTCATCTTAAACTGTTGAATTACTATGAGTTTTAATAGTTATAAATATTTCAAACTAAAATAAGTAACTCAATTTATACCTACAATATCTGCTTGCTAATCAAAAAACATCAAAGGAGCTCCATAGTTGGACATTTGACTAATTTAATTTCACCGTTTTTTTGATGAACCTAATCAAATGCTTGGAATGTTTTTTTTAAGTAGCCGAGAAAAAACATTGTTATTGGGCTTATACAAAAAACGTACATATTTGCTTATTTTACGAAAACGTGTATTACTAGTTAACTTGAAAGTCAGTTGAAAATTCTCTAAATAAAAAAAATATCTTCAGTTTACGAGGAATGAAACTTGTACCTACTTGCTCTTATTTTTGTAATCGTGAAACATTAGCCATGATTAAAAAACTTTGTTAAAAAAATGGATCAAAATCAAAAGAAGAAACATTAGGTACCTCCATAACATTTACGGGAAAATTTAACAATTTGTAAGACTTTATGAATCATCCCGCCCCAAAGCATTTGACGTTGCAAACAATTCGGACAAACTCCAAAATATTCAAATCCATTGCTAATACCTAATAGTAATATTAAAACTCTCGACTAAGGAAGTGATTTCAGAAATTATTATACTCATTTCGCTGTATAAAACTTTTAACAAGAAAACTTTTCAATGTACTTCGGCCACAATGTTCCCGGAAAGTTACTGGGTTACAAACGAATAAATTTTGATCACTGTGCATCGATGTTGGGACCATTTTCTGGCCTTTTAAATGCTAAAATCATGAAAATAATTTGCAAATAGATTAATTATTTTATATTTAAACTATAATTGGTTGGACCGAGGACGTGCTGACTTTAAATGCTATAGACAGCATTTTATACTAGCCAACCGAGAGGTTGTTTATAGTGCTCAAAATAAGAGCAGAAGTTAGGTGTATGAACAGTTTTTCCCCTCAAAACTACTAAATATTTCATAGCGTTGATGCAGATGCCTTGTATTTTAAGAACGAAGACATGAAAATAGAGGTGATTTTATAAATATATTATTGCTTTATAGATATGCGGATAAGGTTTATGCCAGAGGATTCGAATTTAATCTAACTACAAGCAACTAGCAACGAGTAGGATGTAGAACTTAGATCGAGTTCTCTTCCTACTTTGATTGTGTAGACTTTGACAGAAAACACAAAGCTACGTTTTACGGTGGCGTAGCAAGTTTGAACTGACTTGACCAAAGTGAAATCTCTTATATTTATTAGAATACAATGTTATCCTCAGCCATTTTCATATAGTTTTAAGAAGAATAAGCAAACACATAACCTGCAAAAAATGTAGTCGATGTATAAGTGCCCAAAAATTGTGCTCAATTACCTATTCATTTAGAATAGCTCGATGCACTTTGTACTGCAAGAAATCGCGCTCGGAAGGTGCAAAGTTGCCCAATATAACTTGGTTTCTGGCTTGTTTTGTTTGCTTAGATCGGGTCCTTTGTTTCGAGAACAAGAATTTCAAATGTAAATTTTAAAGTTACTCGTACGCTGGCTTGCCTGTGTGTGCTCTGAATTGTTTCAAAACTGAATACTAATTATTCATTACAATAAAGTTTTGGTGCTCTTGTTAGTTTAGCGACAAAAATGACTCAATGATTATTGTATGTATTAGGTATTTTTGGTACAATATATATATTTGATAATACCTACATAACAATGCATAATAGCTTACATAATTCTTCTAGATTTTTATGAACAACGTTTGTGTTTACGCTCAAAGTATTTCCAAAAATATTGCTAAATTTTAGTGTTTATTAAAAACCGAAACGTCGCGTTGGTGTGATTATGAGATGGAGGATCCACGTCAAACCATTATGACGTAAAATCGCGAGCGCGCCGCAATTACACTATTTCATGGCGCGACACTACGCCGGGATGCTTTCAAACCATTCTCTCTATAGCATGCAAAATTACTAGCAAAGAAGTAATTCGAATGCAGCTCACGATTTGCAAGCGTAATGGGGCAATTTCCTAGTCATTTCCTAGCGGTTGCAAGCAATCCGACGTCTCGGCACTTTTGAAGCTTCGGTAAGGCGTTTCGTCAATGTCGCTCGCCCTAAGATGCACTATTCTCTGTCTCTGGCTTGGAATGGGTTCTAGTTTGCTGTTAATATGAACCTTGTTTAATTTTATTAAGGATTTCACCGTAGGTTTTATTAATTTTACAGGGAGTTTTGTCGCTAAAGTTATACCTACTAAAAGCCCAGTCAAAGTAACCGTTTAAAGAAAATGAGTTGAGTAGTGAGTTTTTGGAACAAATCTGCAGCTTTTTTAAAGCCGTTTCAAGTTTTATCAATTACATAGAAATGAGCTTCGACATGGGGTCCTTCAAAAGGCGGGTCTATCACTTCTTAAAAGGCCGGCAGCGCATTAGCACCACCTCTGGTGTTGCAGGTGTCTATGGGCGACGGTGACTACTTGCCATCAGGTGGCCCGTCTGCTCGTCTGCCTGCTATTGCATTAAAAAAAAAATGAACTTACATAAAATATAAGAAATACGAGTGAATCTGAATATCTATTTTAGTTTTCCAGTGCAGTAAGTCCAGCTACAGGTAAGCGTCTTACCCCGTTAATCACATCATAACATAGCATCAAGTCTGAACAAGGTCCATAGTTTATATTGAACTGTGACGTCATAGAACCACGTTGGATTGTTCTATGAGCTTGGCGATGGGGGCATAGTTGATGATTTACCCGATATACAGATATAGTGACAATCAAGTTAGTAAAAACAGCGTGACCACTGCATGTGATAAGGCATATTTTGACAAACAGAAGCGTCAGAATAGACCCATTCGCATTATCAAACATTGAATTCAATGAACATCAAAAACCGATGTAATAACCCAGCAACCAATAATACTAGTATTCGGAGCCCACGCACGAACAAAGGCTGCGTTCAACCAACGCCCCACAAGGGTGAAGTAGACACAGAGTGAGAGCTTTATAGAAAGGTTTTCAAGTATTTTTGAATAAAATATGCGGCAAAGGTTTGTGAGACAAAATGAAAAGACTAAGTTTTATTCTTTTTGTATTATTTACACAGTCTTTTTGTGACTTTCAAGCCTAGCTTTTTATACTGTCTCACTTAGTAATAATGGCGATGAGGAACTAGCAGAAAAATCTAAAAGATAAAAATTCATGAATGCTTTTGCAAAAAAAAAAGATTCTAACGATCAAAAAATAACAGACAACAATAACTAAGTTGTTTGTGTAGGTATTCAATAAACATTAAGTTCAAATGAAATTCGTGTTTGGCCAACCAGAGTGCCTACTACAGACGGTTTACTCCCACCAATGCCACTCTTTTTTCCCACTCACTGCCACGGATTTTAGTAAACAAATAAGTCGCTTCTCCACAAGTACAAATGCTCAAATAAAGTCTATAAATCAGCATGTTAACAATCGATTCCAATCGACAGAATTTGGACAAAAATTGTCAACTAAATTTATATTAGAGTCTGTGGCTGTGATTAAACCACAATCATCCAAACATACAACATCCAAAAGAGCATGTAAAAGAAGGCATTTCTACCTATTTCAGTCTCCACACCGTGAAGTGTTCTCCACTACTAATCGCCAGCAAGCACCACTTGAAGGGATCCTGAGGGTTCTTCCATGGATCACTATTGCTGAAGGAACACGTACAGAGATAATGAATTCTCACTAATTGGATATATTGAAGTGAAGTGGGATAATGCAAATAGTTTTGAGATCCCACCTTCGGATGATGATAAATTTTCAAAATAAAGCTGTAGCACCAGTTTTCGATGATTTGAAATTAACTAGTACACTAAAAACGATGCGTTCTCATGCTACGCGAGTTTCGTTTGTTTTCTTTGGAATGAGTACTTGGCATACGCACGATTTCCGTTTTCGATTTCCTAATTAGTTTTTCCGTTTTTATAATAATAATTATTATTTATTTATTTCGGTCAACATGGATGGTTTTTGGACATCTGAATGTAAGGAATTAATGCACAATACATTGAACTGACGCACATGTTCATTTTTCATCGAACGGAACAAATACATTGATTCCATACATTCTGATGTCCGAATACGGAAAAGGAATTCGGAAAACGTGTGTATGCGGCCGACACTATAATGAACTACCGAGGATGAGGTTTGCTATTTCAGAGCAGTATCCATTACTTAAACAAATATTCTTTATTATTCATTAAAAAGATTAAACAACTTTTCTCTCGCACAATCTGACTTTTTTTACAAGAACGCAACATTCATGAAAAAAAATGTATCCTACAACGTTTGCCGAAAAACTAAAAGTTTCAAATAATTTTTGAACTATCTACTAAAACCAGTTTCTTAAGCAAACTACTAGTAGGAAAAACTTTTAAATTCTTTGTTTAAAACTAGTGCCAAAGGTTCGCTTAACACAACAGACAGCTGATCGTTCAAATTAATTAATAGTTCTAGTGAAGTTCTGCAGGTAGGTAATGCTAGTTAATTTTATTATGAGTAGTTTATAGTAGTGGATTCATATCGTAGTAGATTATTTGAGTCCTAGTAATATTATTTACGTTTATTTTTAAACAAATAGTTGATGGGACGAGCGTAATTGGGCCTATACCTATTTTGTTAAGGGGTAACCATCACTTAACAAAGCATGGTCTCATAAGTCACGAAAGTCAGAGCGTGCCCTATGAAGCACAATCATGCGTCCATCAACTTAAGGCATATAGATGTTCAGCCTCACAAGCCAGTAACTTCACCGGCACCCACATCCTTCTAACCGAAACACAGCAATGCTGTTTCACGGTAGAAATATGCATAGTAGTAGGTACTTCCCCGGACAAGCTTTTCACAAAAAGCTCTTCTTTTAGTAGTGATCCTAAAAGATACTAGATCAGAAAAAAATTAGCGCATACATTATAGCATAAACAAAACAAACAGAAAATAAAAACGACTACATCCACTACGAAAAGTATTAAATACTTACAGTAGTTTCAAACTCAAATTTTATTCTGGTAATTCACAGGGATCACTTAGAAACGTCCAAGTTCCACGTGACTAAACAAGAAACCTTATTGCCTCTAATCAAGATCAGTTCGGCTTAGCCGTGAAATGTAACAAACAAGTATACAGAGTTACACATTTTTCAAGTAGGTAACTTTGTTTTTTGCTAGAACAGTTTTGATACAATAGTTTTGATTTTATGAGCTAGATTTTAAGTTTTGGAGCAGTGACTTTCAGTGACTCCTATCCAAGGATTTTTTAACCAATCCTTGCTCCTATCTCATAAAAATAACGTTAGTTCTATGTTTAGTTTAAAAATAAATGTGTTTTATTTATACTTTACACGGGTATTTATCGCGTATATTACCTTATTTTATTTATTTTCCCGACGTTTCGTTCGTTTTAAATGTGTTTTCTTTCTACAAAGGCAAATATTTATTTAGCCCTGAAAAAATAACTATGTATGTGACAAAACATCAAAACACAATATCACGGTTTTCTTATCTTGAACCCCTAATATAATTATATTGCTTTATACACAGAACACCTTCAGGGCATAACTAGCTTTTGAAGTCCACCTTATCATTTAGGTAGAAATTACATCAAATGAACATAAGCTGACATGTGACCTTAGAATATCCAACATGAATATTCAATTTGAGAAATCAACAAAGCCGCCCAAGTTTCTTTTTTCAAAGGAAAACGAACCGCTATTATTCCTTCAGTCGATAAAAGCAGATAAAAAATATGTGAAGTGTTCTAAAAACGCTGTATCGTAAACATGCGACTTATTTATTTAGGCCTTCTTTGGTCTTTTTGGCGGTGGAATTTATATGGAGCCATGTGGGTAGCCTATTGATGGCTTTTTGAGTTATAATAATTTGAAGCGTACCTACACGTTTTTCAAGCGTTTCTTTGAACGTGTTCTTATAAAATAATGAATAGCGACAGATGTTTGATTCGAGATCGTTTCAAAGTCGAATAAGAATTTTATTTACGGGTACATTTAAAAGCCATTAAAATGCTAAGTGATTTATTAGCGGGAGAGAAAATAAATTATGATTTCGTCTTTGTGGGTAAGTAACTACGTAATAGATATTTAAAAATCGTATTTCATTGCTATTAGACAATCTAATACCTACACTGCGTGGAATGAAACCTACCGCTATTTCTCTTCTCACGCTACTCAATATAAAAATGTTTTGTCATTGTTTTTGACATAATTAATGACGGAATTATTATAAGATAAGTTAAGATGATACTTTATTAAGAACAAAAACAAGTAGTATTATAGTTATTCTATAGAAAAACGATGACATATACAGAAGTTAAAAAACTTAGATAACTTGTTAGAATACAACTTAAAATAATATAAAAACTAGGGTCAATTTTACAGTGCTATCTAGCCCCAAACTAAGCAAAGCCAGTACTTAAAATCCAGATAACCAATGGGATACCTACATACGTATATAATACTAAAAATTGCAGCCTCATACAGACAATACTAGGCCGTAAAGGACAAAAAACTAGTAAACAACCGATTGCTGAAAACTGAACACAATAGGTGGACCAAGAGCTTATCGCCAGTTATTATAAATATCCCGTAGTTTAATTAAACGTACTTACATACTAACTTACATACTCCTCTTTTGTTCAGAATAAACAGCATATCCCTGTTTTATCTTTACCGTTGTGGTCATTTCTAAGCACAAAAGGTATTTCGTGTTGTGAATATTTTAAAATTTACCCTTCAATGTTAAATTTTATTGAACCTATGCAAACAGTCTCTCTTAAACCCATAAACAGTGTTTATATAAGGAAAATACTTCGTACTTCGTACCATGAGTTAATCAAAGTTAAAAAATTTTAGAAGCTTAAAAAATAAGTCTAGTAGACATATTCCTTCCAAACTTGCAAGTATAATATAATAAAAAACACCTTTATTTATGCTTTGTACTTGTCTCTTGAAAGTACATAATAATTTTTTTTTGTAAACCAGAGTCTGCTTTATATAAAATAACAAGATACAAGACTTAGAGCCCTAACCAGTTTTCATGCATCGATTTTCCGCAGTAGGTACTTACAATTTCGTTGGTCGGTCGGTTTTATCATCTAAAAAAACATTCTAAATAGATGTCGGCTGTCAGAGGGAAATAGACGAGAAAAAAAATGTTGTGCTGAACCCTCATAAAGTGGGACAAGGGCAGGAAGAAGAATTCTACAAAGCGCCATCTAAATCTAAACTATATATAGGAAAAATTTACTATGGGAAGTAAAATCCCCTTAAAATCTTATATTTTTATCTATTCCTGGTTAAAATATTCTGAATTATGTTTAGTTTCCCTTGTTTCTATTAGGAATCGTCGTAGCCTAAGCCACGGGCATTGCGTTTCTCAGCAGTAGACAGTGTACAGCACATAATCCGGTCTTTCATGCTGGAATCACGGACCAATCGAGCCTGGGTTTGGGCTAACTATTTTACTTTGTTGTTATTATGTAAGTAATATTGTATCTAAGTATTATATAATTTACTAGGTTATTTGTCAACTTTACTTTATGAAAGAAAAAATTCAGCCAAATACTCTGTAAGAAGGACATAAAGTCCCGGGCACAGCAGTAAACTGTGGTAAAGTTATTTGAGCTTTTACTTACGAATGTTAGAAACATTTAAGGGGCGGTATACCTAATGAAAACTCTTGCATTATCTTTGTACTTTTTAAGCACATACTGCAATATAATTATTTTATTATAATTTTTTTATTTATTTATTCATTACAATTTATTTTAACTTACCTTTTTAGGGTTCCGTAACCAAGTGGCAAAAACGGAACCCTTATAGATTCGTCATGTCTGTCTGTCTGTCCGTCCGTATGTCACAGCCATTTTTCTCCGAAACTGTAAGAGCTTAGACTGATGAAACTTGGCGAGTAGATGTATTCTGTAAACCGCATTAAGATTTTTACACAATGAATATATATTTTGTTCCTTGTTGCTACGGAACCCTTCATGGGCAAGTCCGACTCGCACTTGGCCACTTTTTTTTACAGTGAAGCAGCATCGCTGTTATTCAGTTTGGAGAGCGTGGGTGCTGGTGAAATTACTGGCACATATGAAGCTAAATATCTGTATGCCTCGAGCTGATAAACCCAAGGCAATGCGCCGTAAAATGTTTTTGACGTGCGTGACCTACTAGACAATGCTTTTGTTAAAGGCGATGGTTAATACCAGTTTGGCCATTATGTTTGTTCCATCAGCAAATTGTATAAAAAAATATGTATGTTGGCGTGCAATTTTTCCTTCTTGATGTTCTTTCAGATACTACCGACGCATAATGTCAGCTACAAGTTGATTAGTGGAACATAATAATACTCTGTCACATGCGGCCTCACACAAAGAGCAGGAACATAACCGAAGAAATGAAAAGCAATGTCTCCCCAGCCAGCAATTCTATTACTACAGCAGGTATTATGACGCATTTGGGAAAAAAGTGGGTTTGCTGCCTGCCTATGAAACTGGTTTTTTAAGTGTCAAATGCAAAACTAGAACATATGTGTCAAGTGCATAAAAGGAGTTTCTTTGAGGCTTTACTTAAAAATCATTTTATAACACTTGGTTCGATCAAACCAGTGATACGATAAGAAGAAAAACATGGTAAAACAAGGTTTTATTAGATGGCTACGCATGGATACTGTCAAGCAATTTTCCGCTCGCATAAAAATATTAAAATAAAACATAGTAATTTCAAATTTAATGCAACTAAAAATAAAAAATGACGACTGAAAAAAACGTGAGGTGGATTCAAATTCTTCTGTGTTCCCGGAATCTTTCCTGGTTTGTTCTTTAGGCCGGTAATCTGCTTTCACCGTGAAAGCCTCCAGTAAGTAACAGTATTAAGCGAAGCTTCTCTCATTAATGTTGTCCTTACACCGCTAATGGTATCTCTTTCACGTGTATTTCGTGAATAAGGCATCTTTTATGTAAAATAGGACAATTTCTATTCATAAGTTCCAAGAAGTAATATTAATTTTTGAAATGCCCAGAAGTTTTTTTGAATAGTCGCGTTATGCCATCAGTCAGTTCGTTTGAGTACTGCTAAAAGTAGGTATAAATAATGAAATGAAGTGAAATAATTTATTTGCTTGAAGCATGGTCCATTTTAGAACTCAAATATAGGAAGATTTAGATTCAGACACTTCGCCAAAAAAGCCCAGCATGCAAACACGATAGAGAAAAAAATATTTTTTTTTTATTAAAAAGCCTGTATTTCATCACTGCCTGACTAGCTTGCGCCCACAGCCTGATAGATGTATTTATACAAGCAGGTAGTGGTAGGAAATATGGTTCACAAGCTGAACTAAAATCAACAAGGCTAAATATTTGTGTAAAAGTATAAATTAATCAGCTAATTTTGTTAATTAAATTACTGATAATACGAAAACAGCATTCAATTTAGATGCAAAATTGTCTAAACGTTCGAAGGGTTAATGAAACCAAGGAACACGACGTCGATCGCGCCAGATTTGATTAGAACAGTAAGCTAAGCACGTAGCTGTTATGTTCATTTGATTAAATAAATGTTGACTGTGAACGATTTGGGGTTTGTCTTGAGTTTATGCGGAGAGCGAAAATAATTTCAATTTCATTTATTTACCACATTATCACATTGACTGTATAATAGGCAATGCCCTAATTAGTTACAATATTAGTAACCAACAATCGATTAACTAGACTAGGGAGTTTCACTACGTGATAGAATCAGAAATGAGGATATCCGTAGAAGAACCAAGGTCACCGACATAGCTCGTAGAGTTAGTAAGTTGAAGTGGCAATGGGCAGGCCATATAGCTCGAAGAACTGACAACCGTTGGGGAATAAAGGTTCTCGAATGGCAACCACGAACCGGAAGACGAAGCGTAGGGTGCCCACCCACCAGATGGACCGACGACATTGTTAAGATCGCGGGAAGTCGATGGATGGAAAGGGCTCAGAATCGTTCTTCCTGGAAATGTGTAGGGGAGGCCTATGTCCAGCAGTGGACTTCTTCAGGCTGATAATGATGATGATGATGATGATCGATTAAAAACAGAATTTAATAATTAAAAGTGTAATAATACGTGGGATAATACGTACATATGTAGTGTTATTATAGCTGGCCATATTGGTATACTATGATACACATTAGACTACACACTACTCGCTCTTTATGTTCTTGTAGTAAGCTTCTTGTCTTTAAGTTACTTGAGCTGCTGCCTTATATACATTAATTAATACTTCTGGCGTGACCAAAATTAGCTCCTACAAAATCGCCTCCAAAGGGGTATTTAGCATCTCGAAATTTCGGTTCTGAATATGTGTTAAGCCAGCTGAACTTCTAGATTGATCATAACGTCTTTTTTATTTTTATTTATTTAAAAGACCAACAGCATAGTAAAATAAAACATACGGAGTTTCATAATGCATGAGTCTAGGACAGCCATTATCAGGTCTCTCTAAAATAGAACACAAAAAATGATCCTATAGATCGTTTTTTTTAATTAATTAATTCGTACGATATAATCAAAACAATGACTATTACCTAGTCCTATTACCTATTATGTAGTCAATACTACAAGGTTGGTTATTCAAAGTTGATATTCTGGATCAAAATAATAAGTTTATATAGACTGGACTGTAGCAAAATCAATAAAAAAACAATCAGCTAAGCAACAGGAGAATTAATAATAAAAATCAAACATCACGTTTATTTCACGCTCATATAGCTAGCCACGGGTTATGTGGCTAGCTATATGAGCTCACGATGGGAAATAATGTGCATGTTTTTTGTTAAAAGTTTCATCCCGCCTCTGCTTGTCGCTCCGTTTGCCCCTGCACCCAAGGTCTAAAATGCCAGGCATCTGACAATGTCAAAGGAAGCGTTATGTGAAGAATGTTAATGCTTGAGAGTGCGGTTTTGTGTGAGACGTGACAGTTGTTTAGTTGCAAAAGGTACCGTAGTATATACCTACCTTTTCGTAGACCTTTGTAATTTACAGAGAGGAACCCCATGAAATTATTTGTCAGGTGTAAGCTAGATTAAGTAATTCGTGGATAAATAGTTGAATTACGTAACTGTTTGCCATCGGGTATTTCCAAGGAACGAAAGCTTTCACGATTTATTTCGTCATCATAAATGTCTCAAAAAGAAGGCTATCTTTATATGATCAAATGAACTTCCAAGTGAAGTTCTATCATTATTATATGAATTGCTTCATTAGAATATATGATTAACACCGTAGTTTCCC
Source organism: Thera obeliscata (assembly GCA_947578465.1). Classification (NCBI taxonomy): domain Eukaryota; kingdom Metazoa; phylum Arthropoda; class Insecta; order Lepidoptera; family Geometridae; genus Thera; species Thera obeliscata. Next base: position 8,273,537 of record OX387928.1, on the reverse strand, counting down.
TAATATACTGGGTAACAACCGCACCTTTTTTAGAGATTTAAAAAACAAACAATAAAACCTATTTTCCATCTGCTCAGCCCCGTCGTAGGTACGTCAATTGCTCATTTCTTTAGAGATAGTACATAATGTAATAATTACAAAACTTTTTATGTAATGGGAGGCGCCTTGCGCCAGGGAGGGGAGGGTATCATATATTCTAATGAAGCAATTCATATAATAATGATAGAACTTCACTTGGAAGTTCATTTGATCATATATTATATTTCATTGCTTCATTATTCATATATGATTAACACCGTAGATGTTAAGAGCAGAAAGTTTTGGAATGAAATACATAGTTATTGCAATAACTATGGATTATTTATTGGTAAGTAATCACAAACAATAATCAGTTAAAGATACAGTTATCAACACTGTAATTAGAATGTGATAGCTTCTTATTCAATTTAACCTGTCACAAATAATCACCAACAAACATATTGATTGATATTAGGAATAATTCAAAGTCAAAGTGTATAGGTATACATATTTGTACAATCACATAGTACTGGGTTGGCAATAGTAGTAAATTTTAATGCATTACAGTAAACTTCCTGTATATAGGAAAACAGACGGACCGCGTGAATTCACCTTGGTCCAGGATGGTTCTCTTGTAGAAACCGAGTAAATGAGTTACACCTGTTGTATCAGCCTGCGGTCATGCGAATAGTTTCTACACTGACGCTTGAGTAGCCCGCAATCAAAGTAAACGCATGTCGTTTACCCACTGTGAGCGCCAAAAACGCTGACATTCACAACACTACTCTCTGACAGTATTTGTTTAATCCATCACTGATATTCTGTGATGTAGAAGCTGTGAGTGGACGTATCGGCGTCAACTCACTCCTTGCTACGTAAAGTTCTAAAATTTTTAGTAAAATAAATTTAATCTGAAATAACTGTACCCAGACTGATACCCATATCAGCTTTATCGAAATATAGCAGAAATAAAACCGCTTGGTTTTCCACCAGGGGAGGATGCTTCAATAATATCTGCTATGACTATACTAATACTATCAGGTATTAGAAGATAACAGGTAGTCAACATAAATCAGGAATAGACGTCTGGACTCAGTGGCTAGTACAAACCGCTAACAATTCTTATGATTAATATTACTTTTCTCAATCTTTCTGTTTTAGGAAAGCATTTTGAAATAAGATTCAAAAACACCAAGCACTAGAGTACCTGGGACTTGTAGTAGGTCTTAATTTATAAACTTAACGCATTCGTTTGACCCGGGAATCCTATTTACCCATACGGGCTGACAAAGCCTAACGGTGGGAAATAATAGTGCCTTACACAATGTGTCGTCTGAAATGTTAATATAAGAAATGTGGTATCTTTCCGTAGGTTAGAGTATTATCAATATTGTTGACAATGCAACACTGCTACCAAAGCATAAGCGAAGTGTTATATATTATTATATATTATAATCTTTCCCGTGTATGAGATTATAGCCTTTGAAAAAAGATTGGCAAAAAGTTTTTATTATGGGGCTTAAATACTAAACATCTGTAACTAAGAAGTCTTGCAATAACGGAAAACATGGTTGCGATGGCCAATAGGAAAGAGTACACCAGTATAACCATTTGCCATTATAATGACTTTTTTAGAGTATTAAAAATTAGAAAAAAATAAAAACAGTGGGAAGACGTAAAAACAGTCTGCGTGCAAGTTCATAGTAAAAATGCGTCCACGGCTACCACGTCGGAGCTCTGTGTCCATGAAACATGTCTCTGGTGTACTTTGCGCTATTATGAGATGCGAGCAAGCCAATTTTTGGTTGACCGAAATATTGTACAACGTCACGAAAGACCCTATGAGAAAGTGATCGTTCCGTAACTGGTGTGAATAATCTAAAGGCGGCGTTTACGGAGTCCACGTTATAATTTATACGTATGAGGCGAAAAACCAAAGACCACTTGATCGCACCACCTTCGTGTTATCCATGCGTAGTAATATTGCGCAGTTATACCTATTTCAGGCCCAGAAAAAAAAACTGCCATTAACCCATAAGTTATTTAAATGGCATGCATTTTTATCTTTTGCAGCTTTCTATTTGCCATGGATTAAAACTAACAGATAGCGCCCCAGCCTGCGTTGAAAGCGTCAGCATAATAAACTCAAGTTCAAAAATGTTCTTACCCATATCCAATGGCCATAAAGTTGCCATCAATATTTGAGAATCACCAGAAAAAATCATCATCTAATATAATACTAGGTAGTGAAATTCTGTTTCATAATTATCATGCATTATTCAGTAAAGCAACGAAGTTATGTCGCTCTGAAATCTTGGTATATAATTGAACTTAGCTGCGGGGCACGTGGCGACATAAAACTCTGAGAGCTCCGAGCGCACTCGCAAATAGAACATGAAGGTCATTTAGAAAACTTTGCAACCAACTCTGCATTTAAAGCCTCATCTGATTTTATGAAGGAGAAGAAATTAGTATCGTTTTAATCTTCGAATTCAGCGTCCAGGTTCTTGAGGCGTTTATTTGATCATAACGCAATTGAAGACGAAACATAGAATAATTTTCAATATGTATTTCGTTGAATAGTTCATACATTTATCGTACGCATCGCTTACGCGAAATGGCATCTAATGTTGATGGAAAACCGTGATAACTCGGATAAGTAAAGACTTCCTGCATGATTTTAGTGAACATAAGTGCAACAGAAATCCCAAATGATAATACATAAGGAGTAAGTAGGTACGTATTTTAGCCGAGCTATAGGGCTGATCCATCAGAAAAACTGCATAGTAGTAGGATGCACCCTTTAAGCCGAAGGTGGCTAGGTATTACCTTGTACTACCTTGCCTGCTGTACGGCAGTAAGCCTCCATTTTAAAATGCTCGATCTAGATGTATTTGTTCATGGGTGGTAAATTTAGTTTAAAACCCTTGTCACCGAATAGGCTTTGAATGGAATGAGGAATATCTCTGATTATGAATTTGTCACGTGACACAGATAAAAGTCACCAGTGTCACCAGTGTCACAAAACTAATGGGGGAAAAAATCCCAGTAGTTCTGTCAACAGAACTACTCAACAGAACAGGTGGGAGTAAACGCATGTCTATGCTTTTCTCAAGAAAACTTGTTCTGAGGAATTGATGATTGACAAACAACGGTTCGGAATGGAATATAGCAACCATTTTGATCAAATCAAGTACAAACTATTGTTTGTTACTTAAAACCAACAATCATAAAAGTGTGGAGATAAGTCTACTTGCATGTACCTGCGTCCATGATGACCTTGTGCCTGGGCACGGGTCTTTACACACCACACTGTTGTGTAGAGGCAGGAAGCTCCTGATGTCATCAGTGGTCATCTGCTGTAACCTCCTCGCCCCCTCCCCTTTTTTGCCGGATGTCAAGGAGGCGCATTCCAGTTTCACTGGTAGGAAGTTGATCAAGTAATGGTCAATGGAGCAGTGGGCTCTTGTGGCTTAGCAGGTTTCTTTGGATAGCGTTGAACCAAACAATAAACCATCTCGTTCGGGCGTCGCTGATCATAAATATTATTATCATTTCATTTAAAATTTATTTATCAAAGTATGGAGTGACGAGCCATATTCAACTTTGCGTGGTTTAGTAATGCGAATGACACAACAAACGGCATCCATTGCCAAGATATTTCATGGAACATGTTATCGCCCTTGAGCAGCAAGTCTCTTGTTGACGGCAGTGACCCGAACCAAGTTATTGCTGGAAAAGAACCAGCGTTAAGCATTTTATCACGACTCGAACCATCAGTACTGCGGCTGAAAATTCCCGCATTTAACTTTGATGATTGTAACAACCAACAACAAATTATCCAGTACTAAGAAGTCTTTTAGTAACTTGTCCTTATTTTCTCTAGGATTCCTAGTGTAAAAAGTGCCACAAATATGGACTGCGGACTCGTGGACTTACACCTGATTGTCACATGTATCGTGGTCACGCAACATTGCAAAGGATCGTACTTGACAACTTGTCAAGTATGTTTATGCCTAAGTCAGGTGATTCGGACGTAGATTTACTACAAGCGAAGAGTAGTTCGGGGTCCAGACCAGATTATGTGCTGGCAATTTGATCTACATAACAGAACAGCATCATTCAGGGTAAAGTATTCGGTTGACTCCGGCCGAAATGGTTTCAGATGCAGCCGGTGCTGGCTTTGATTTAGTTATAGTAACTGTCCTTAGCTATTTCATGATCCTCGTTCCCAAAATTACATTTTGCAAATTGAGGTTGTGAGGAATAGAAAAAGTAGGTTAGTACTTACTACTACCTAGGTACCCGAGTACCTTAAGTTCGCAGAGGAACATTACAACTATTTTAGATTGTATGTATTTTCTGCTTAGGTCATCGTTGGAGACTCGCAGTCAACCCCGATGCCATGGTTGGTCATATATTTATTTTTTATTCTGATTTGGCAAATGTCAACGTTAGAGACCCGCAGTCAATCCCAGAGCATTCCAAATCAGCTTTACCAACCTTCATCATTTTGATGATGAATCAATCCAAGAAATAATTCTTCGTTTTCTTGCATAATTTTTCTATTTGACACTGCACACCTTTTTTGGCATATTGCTCAGAAGGTGCGTGCGATAGTTACCGCGCACAAAAAAGGAATGAGCAATTGACGTACCTACGACGGGGCTGAGCAGATGGAAAATAGGTTTTATTGTTTGTTTTTTAAATCTCTAAAAAAGGTGCGGTTGTTACCCAGTATATTAGGGAAACTACGGTGTTAATCATATATGAATAATAAAGCAATGAAATATAATCAAAGTTATTGGGCGTGTTGCACCGAGACTGGTTCGATTCAAAGGTAGAGAGGCTACAAAAATATATCTGGAACTTTTAAATTGAACGTAACATTTCACAGGTAAGAAATGTCGCCGTCCAAGATATTTTATTTGCATCTTTATATCATTTTATATGACTTATGTCGAAGCAAGTGCAGAGGACAACGCAAGCGGATATTATTTGAGATTGAATAATTGCTACTACCGTAAGCTCTCAAATCAAGCCCAAGAAAATCCTAGGCAAAACAAAAGAATCCTAAAGAAATCTAGTGTATTTTTTTTATTCTCATTTAAAAATCATCAAATACACAATGCAGTTATCAAATATTATTCAATTTTACTAGATACGTTTGCATATTAAAAACTGTTGTGCCTCTGGCACTTGTTTTGCATAGAAAAGCTATCAACAGCATTCAGACTATAACACAAAAATAACAATAACATAAATCAAATTTGAATATATGAAAACATTTTCAAGTTTTTTGAAAATGGCTCTGCCTGCTGTCACCTAAAAGTTCTGAATAATTTGTAGGGTACTTGTTTTTATACTCAAGTAGGGTGTGCTAGGTTTGAGTAGTTTGTCCTCCCGTGAGCTAACACCGCTTAGTATATGCATATTGCCTTAGTGGCTTCGTAAATAATGTGTGCAGTGTACACACTGGGCGATGTGTTATCTGACCCGAAACGGTCCCAATAGCGATTCCCACTGTCAGTAATATAAAATACGGTGTCATCAAAAATGCAACGAAACAGACTGCATGAATTATTACCGGCGCGATCCAATGGAAAATAAATACACGGCCTGTTCTCAGCGATATTCCGCGGTTTTATTTTGATGTGCATCAGTTTTTTACGGAGTTAACGATGTAATTGTGTTTTTTGGTATTGCTGATGCATGCTTTTAATTAAAAAATATATTGTGCTTGGGATTGTTGCTGATTTTAATGAAAAAATACATTTGAGTTCGGGATTGATGACGTTATCACGTTAGGTTTACTTTTGTAAGAATTTTATTATTTTGTTTACATAGTTATTTTTTTACAACTAAATAACCTTGACGTCTGTAGAAAGCTTAGCACTGTTTAATTACTCACAATCAGTACATACTCATTTCACTGATATGAAACCGAAAAAAAAACAAAAATTTAGGAGGATGTCCAGTTAGGAAATGAAATATCCCGATTTATTCTTTAAATTTTAAATTGATAAGTACAGTTTAAAAGTAAAAGTTCAGATAGTGAATTAGACCCTATTCACATACATTGTATCGTTCAGCATTGCCCAACTCACACGTTTCATGCTTTTCACATTTTCCAACACCAATGCTTGTCTCATTAATTCATTTAAACAATAATTTATGCCAGCCCACTTACACGCACGTTTAAATTAATAACATCACTCATACAGGTAAATGGCCAATAAATATCAATTGATTAAATAAACAGCACGTAAAAGTAAATTTGAAAAGAAAAAATAAAGTTGGCAAAATTAAAACTAACTGAAGAGATAAAGGGACATTATCATGAATGAATACATAACTATTTTATAATTGGAAAATTGTGTCTGTCTGTTTGTAGAGACTGAATTACCAGTCTTATAATCGGTCCATCAAAATTGGTTAATTTTGATGGCCCGATTCATTGTATTATTTTATTCATAGTTTTTTTCCTATTTTTACAAATAAAATATGTGTATATGTGGAAATATTTAAGTATCAACTAATTAAACTACGAGTAGGTTCAAAAGCAATTTAAGTATGTATCTATATAGAAACTGCAAATAAAGTTAACCTTTAATTATGCCTAACTAAGCTCCTGTAATTGAAGTTTGTGCCAAAGAAGCTTTCTCAAGGGTCCCTATTCAAAATAAATAAACTTTTCGAAAAATCGAATTAAGTAGGTACTCCGTAAAAAAATAAGGTCAACGCGAGCAATTTAAAACTTCTAGGAATAACATATTTTTGTCTTTTATTTTTTAATTTTGTCTCTGCATTATTGTTGCGGAGTTTGTTCACTCAATAACTGAAAATGGCATTAGTTAAAACTGTGTCGTGGCTTATAGCAACAGCTCTTTATAAGCAGGTTCAAAGAAACCAATAAAATAAGTAAAATTAAAAAAATAAAATCTACAAAATATTTAAAAAAAAATTCAGTATATCGAGTGACTTCCACAACACAACAAATTTGTTTCGAACCGAACCAGGAACCATCACGTAGTCTAAGCGAACTCCGAGAAGAGCCATCCCAGTTCAAGTTTACTACTAAACCAACTTCTTTGCATTCGAACTTATACGGACAGCCACAGGCCATACAACTTGAAACACGCTATTTGGAGTTACGGAATTGGTATTGGATGAGACTGTTTGGATTGACACCGCAACACGATCGCCCCATAAAACATTAACCCTTGCAAAACCTTACATAATTAATTGCTTTTTTTCCTATTTTTTTCTGAAATGGTAAACGCGAAAAATGCTGTCAGGAGAAGTCTTAGCAGGTATTGTAAAATACTTGCCTGATTAAAATTTCGTAAAAACATCTATAACAGCAGGGCAAAGTTTGATACTAACAAAGAATAGTAATCACAATCTTGTTGCCATCTTTTTTCGTCAACTATCTGTTGCCACACTACTTTTACAAAGTGAAGTTCCTATTCGCTATCTCGTGTTTACTATGTCAACATTCAGTCTTGTTGCAATCGTTCCTTCTCAAAGATAAGGTTTGTTTCAATTCGTTTTTTATTGCATCGAAGCTCAAAATAATGTCAAGTGACAGATGCGACTAGGTTTTGATTGTAACAAAAATACGCAACCACCCTACAGTTCATCAGGCTCAGTCTCAAAACATCCTGTCAGGCTTTTAAACATTATGGCCTGATGGATTTTAATTATTGATTACTATTATCGACCATCAAATTCAATTCAATTGAGTTGTAGCGGTTGTAGCTATTATTTTAATCAAAAATTCTTGCGTGATGTGGTCATTATTTTGACAACCTTCTTTGAGAAAATTTGACCTTGCCGTGCGTCTCAGAAAAATTGTCGGGTGCAAAAAGGTTTTAATCATAAAAATGCAGTTATTTTTTCAAAAATAGTCAAGTGCAAAAATTTTTTATTCAGAATATGTTTAGATAAACTGTATGGTACCAAGAGTCGTTGCCTATTATTCAAAAAAAAGTTACGCGTTGAATGTTTTTAAAATTATTTAAACGTTGTTTTCAATCAATTTGCGAGATATTAAAATTTAAATACCAATATAAAAAATTAATTTTCAAGCGACGAATCCTTCGATTAAATTGTGTTCAACAACGCCGTACATTCAAAAGGAAGCGAAATTGGTGATCGAAAATTAATTTCCACCGAAATCAACGCGAGCTTGCCTACGAAAAGTGAGCTGGTTTGATTAACTCGCATTATTTAAATATCTATAACACTATACGAGTACAAGCCTTGATCAACAATGACTACTATGACATGGCCTCGAGTTAATCTTCACTAGAGTTTCCAGCTTTCAAGCGTAGTCATCATAGCAGTCCTTGCTGTCCTCGGTATAAAGATGCCTCGACTTTCGGTATCAGCCTTGTCCATGCGCGGGCGGTCAGCTGACCGCGCTGGTCTGGCCTGGATCTGCGTGAGGCTGTCAGCTGACCACGCTGTCATGGCCTGGATCTGCGTGACGCTGCCCTCTCAGCCAACAGCACGAAGTCAAAGTCAAATACATTATATATTTATTCAGTAATAATAATAATAATATAGCCTCTTTTATTTCCTCAATTACATACATACATTTTCTTGAAGGTTAATTAATTTATGAATATAATTTATACAAAATAATGATTAACAATAATATTATGCAATTAAATTCAAATAAAATTATATAGTATTGAGGACCTCTCAACGAGTAAAGGCCTCCTCCCATTGGTTCCAATCATCTCTTTCTTTCGCTTTGATCATCCAGTCTTCACCTGCTAATTTCTTTATTTCGTCTATCCATCTCTCTTTAGGTCTTCCTCTGTTCCTTTTGTATGGTGGACCTGGCCATGCTGTTACTTTTTTTGCCCATTTATCGTTGTTCATACGTGCGACGTGACCAGCCCATTTCCATTTGAGTTTCTTACAATGTTTTAAAGCGTCAATAACCTTTGTAGTTTCTCTTATATCAGTGTTTCTTATTTTGTCTATTCTTTTTAAATTAAGTATACTTCGCTCCATTGCTCTTTGGCAAACTTTTATTTTATTTTGTGTGTATTTATTGAATATCCAGGTTTGGCAGCCATAGGACAGACATGGTAGTATACATGAATCCAGAACTTTTTTCTTAAGCTTTACAGGTAGTTTTGATTTGAGCAGTTCCTTGTTGTTCCAGAATTTATTCCAGGTTAAGTTAACCCGCCTGTTTATTTCATCGATGTGACGTGACTTATTAAATGATATTTTCTTTCCTAAAGATATATATTCTTGAACATATTTTAATGCTGTATTGTTTACTGTTATAGGTATTTTTTCGTTATTTGTCATGACTTTTGTCTTTGTGGTATTCAGTTCCAAGCCGATTTCATGACTTACAGTGTCTAGTTCGTTGATCATTTTCTTCAGTTGCGCTGGTGTTTCCGAGAAAAGTATAATATCGTCGGCGAACCTGAGATTGCTTAGAAATTCACCATTTATGTTAATACCTTTGTTTTTCCAATTCAGGTTTTTCATTATGTTTTCAAGGACAGTTATAAAAATTCTTGGTGAAAGCGGGTCTCCCTGTCTGGCACCTCGGCAAATACTGATCGCGGGGCCTTTTGTCTCCATTTTCACATGGCTAATGCTCTTACTGTAAATTTATTCAGTAATAGTATCGCAAGGATCACTTTGAAACGTCTGAAAGCTAATTGAGACTAGGTGCCAGTTCCACAGCGGCCAGAAACACAGTCATTACAGACTGCGGCACTAATGTGCTATTATTGTTTACAAACAAAGCAAAGCTATAAGGAAACTAGATAGCTAATAGTAGGTACACTCACATCAGGATGAACGACTTACGATTACATATTCAATTCGAGACAACAGTATAATAAATGAGCCATTTAGATTGTAGCTAGTTTAGTACTTAAATGATAGTAACGAGCCTAATCTCCAACAACCAAAAGGCCAAATCACATCCAAGAGGAACATTCAATTAACATCTTGAATACATAAACTTGTGTCGTAAATAAGTTTGAGATGCTGCGTGTTAGCTTGACTTTATATAGTTCCGCATAAAATCGCATTTAGTACCTAGTTCTACGAATTTAGATTTGCATAAAGAGGATTAATTTTATAACCGTCTTTACCAATTTTATAACCGTCTTTACATAGATGCGGAAGTATGTCTGTTTGTATAATTAATATTTTCATGAGAGGCATATCGATGGCTGGAATTCCACTCGAACCAAAACTTCTTTTCAATACAGTTTTTTAAAATATGGAGAAGCTAAAGAGCTTGAGAGTATAAAAGTATGAGATTTAAGCGTTTTCGGTTTTAAGTTGACCTAATTGTAATAGTACAAGAAAATAATATAGCTACAACAGCGATCGGATACTTTATAGCAAGGGTTGTGCTGTAGTTTCTTGCTATCTGATTTGCGCAGCTTTGCCGTTTGAATTATTACCCTGATACAAGTTTTGTTATTCATTTGAAATTCAAGATGTATCCCAAATTATTCAGTGAATAACTCTCTTTTAGCTTTGCCGTAGCTTTGACTTACACTAATACAAATTTGAAAGAGGTACCTACGGCTTATGCAAGATAAGTTTTGAGAGATTATAAATCCGCTCTTCCATCTCGGTGCAAAAATCTACTATTGTTTTTTATAGACTGATGTTGATACACTGAAACTGTAGTCTTGAACGATACTTATTGCCATAAGAATAAGTTTAAAAAACTAGTGAAACCGACTTCATTACCAAACGGCTAAACCTATTTTAATGAAATTTGTTTGGGACAATCTGGACGTAAAAATAACCTTCCAAATAAAAAAAGAATTTTCTAAATCGGTTCATAAAATGACGGAGGCATGCAGTTACAAACATTAAATAAGTTATTTAAAAAAAAATGGCAACACCGATTTTAAAAAAATTAAAATGGGATCAATCTGGAAGCAGTACTTTTCAGATAAAAAAATATTTTTTCAAATCCGCTCACAAATAACAAAGTTATGCGATAACAAACATAAAAAAAAAAACAAAACCGAATTAAGAACCTCCTCCTTTTTGATTGGTAGTCGGTTAAAAATAAGATCGTTTCGTCGAAACCCTTGACCTGTGTTTCAGATCGCGGTTCAAGCTCTTTCACATTCAAAGTTAGTACAATTAATTTCCCCTCTGGCTAATCACATAGCCCACTTCTATTAACACGATGAACACTTAAAGCTAATAGATAATTCATATAAAATGTATATGACCACGACGAGGACTGAGAAATCAAAAATGCTTACAAAAAGAGTTTTTTATTTAATAACTGTTTTTGAGAAAACTGCTAAATAATGATGACTTTCTCTTTTTTACCATTTTAGATTCACAATTTTTAGAACGTATAAAAGACACTATTGAGCTTGCATTCAAAATACTGTATTTGTTTTTTTCAGGGGTCAACGATACAATCTGAAATTAAATTAAAAAAGGTAAACTACATTTTAACTTACTGGCATTCTCTTGCCACATTCTGGTGGTAACCTTGTCTATTATCCCGAAGATGGAGTGTGATAGTCGTTTGCGACACGCATTCGCACGCAAAACGTCTGCTCGGGACGTATTTAATTAATTTTAATGCGGTGGAAACACTTGCGTTGTAATGTTGGTGCTACAACGTAATAATAATTAGATGTGTTGATGTGTAAAAAGTAATTTTAGCAAAGATATTGAAAACAAGGAGTCTTGGAGGCTGTCTAAAAATGTTGAACGAGTCAGAGACATCATTTTCGATGGTGATTTGTTTGTAGGTACTGATGACAGGTTACTGTAGGCCTTCCATAAGCTCTGTCTGACGGAGACAGATCTCTGGCTCTGGTTTTGAGTCGGTGTGAGTGCTCACCAGTGAATTATACTGTGTTTGTGACGTTTCGCCGAGGATTTATTTGTCAACCCTCACACAGACTCAAAACCAGAGCCAGAACAGAGCCAGACAGAACTTGTGGTAGGCCTACTGATGACTCATTACAGATTGATAAAATCATCTTCTATTTTAGTTTAGACTGTCAACCATAGACGGAAATATTTTTATTGGACAGGGTTCCTCGCATTCTTTCCAGCGTTCCAACTGATATAGTAAAATCCACCGTAATTTCTTCTAATATTAAATTATATTTTCTTTGTCAGATGAGCAGATGAGCCACCTGATGGAAAGTGTTCACCGTCAGCCATGGACACCTGCAACACCAGAGACGCTGCTGATAAGCTACCGGCTTTTTAGAAAAAGGTAAACCTGCCTTATGAAGGACCTCAAAGCACAGTTACTACTTAATCTATTCCAGCCATATTTAATCCGTAGCAGAGAGGAAACATGTACATATCGTGTACAGAGGCTGCGGGCAGGTTAGTGGTCACCGGAACATGTGTGGGGGTCCGTTCATTACGAGATACCACGTCTTAGTCTGCGCTAGACACCTACCCATCTGTCTAACGTAATGTAGGTATATGTGACGCACTCTCCTGCCTTCGTAATTATGCATAGTCAATCCAACTACAAACATCATCAATCGAATGCTAGAACTATGTAGTAACACAACTAGAAAAAGAAGTCAACTGCTTGATCATTTTCAGTCTCTTCCAACTCCCATAATCAAAGAAAAACAAAAGCCTTATTTTATTTTTTTGATGGTTTCTTCAACATGACGAAATATTAGGTGACACTGGTTTTAAGGTTATTTTCATTTCAGCTTCTATGGTGAATCTCTCATAATGTTCATTAAATCAGGCACCAGTCAAATCCAGTTTCGATTTGAGCAAACAAACTCCAAACAAAAGATAAAGTCGGTTCGTAGTAAATTCCGTGCGACAAAGGCGGCTGGCTGCGTCGTCGCGACGCGCCCACACAGCGCCCTCTGCTGGCACCTGAGTCGCCATTAATCCATGCCCCAGGATCCTTTCCTCTCAAACTTTATTCATTGTTTCAGTTTCGCTGCAGCGGACTCGTCCCGAGCGTCTGTTTGCTTAGATTGGATTTGTCTTTCATAGACTACCTAATTCTTTAGTTTCTTTCTCGGATTGAATTTAATCTGTTTGAAAGAAACTTTTGAAGTTTTGAAACGATGGATTTAGCTGTCTTGTTGCTGCAGACTTGAGTTGACTGGCTTTTAGCTTTTGAGTTTAATATTCTTCTGAGGCACCAGGCGCTGTTCTTATACTATTGCTAGTTATAATTATATTGATACTGTTTGTTAGCTGACAAGTAAATAAAAGGCGCTGAGATTTTCTACAGAATAACTTTTCATAAACAAACATTGGTTTGAAGTATCACTTTTTTTCGTATACGCGGTATCTAAGTAAGTACTCATTTGTGAGTACTCTTAATAATACCGCGCCGTATAATTTTTTTTTATTCATATTATAGAAATCCAAATATTCATTCATTTATTTAATATAAATCGAGTGTGTGTTTATTAAAAACCCATTAGTGCACACAGACAGTGAACCGTCAAGCGCTTTTCATTGTTCCAAAACAAATCGTGATTGTACGCAAAATATTCAATTTAACCCACCGGCAATACAGCAGCACAATCAAATTGTACACGTACGTACGTAATCTGTAAAGTGGCGCATGAGGTTGTGCGATTTTACACGTTAGAGTGAATTTTATGTAAAAAAAACACTATTGGAAAGCAATTAATTTGGGAATTGGCCGGCTGGCTGGCGCGGTGGCGTGAAAGCTCGACAAATGGTGCCCGTCATTTAATTCTGCTGATCTCATGTTTGTGCTCCGAGCTATCATATTTAAATTGAATTTTGTTATATGTAGAAACGCAAACAAAAGCGGATTATTCCCGCGCATTCACCCTCACAGAGCTGGCATAGCGTGCATCCTTAAAATTTAATATTTTAATCTTCGAGTCAATATCTGTTGATGGACGATTTATGAGATTTTCCGCTTTATCAGTTATCAATCACTACGGAAAGACATGGTCAATACGTGCAGAGCTGACTATGCCATGGGCTTCCTCGCCATGTTTTCCTTCCCGTTTGTAAGCACTCAAACGCTCGTCAAATAATTAAAGTAATTTAATTTGGTTTCCAAACATATTTATGCAAGCAAACCTTAAAAATATTCAAGCACCTTTTCACCCAGGAAGCCAACTAGCTAGAAAATGTTTAAAAAGCTCTGAAAGTACGTGGATGAGAGTTAATAATCTGAGATTCACGAGTTAGTCGGTGTGTCATTACATACAGGATACCGTCAAGCTAACGAGCGGGGAGCAAATAACTCCTCATAATATCAACCGTGGGTAACTTCTAGTAGAAAGCAAGTTTATACTGAGCCAGTGCGCTTACTGTCCCTATTTTTGTCTAACCTTGTGTCCTGCTGCTGAGAATCGCCCTCAATATCTGTCCCTCATTGTTTTAAGTAAGCTGGCGCAGCAGGTGAGAATGGTGAAAGTAGCCTTGATTCTTTTTGCTGCATATAAAAATTATTGATGCCAATTATTATTAGCAAAACATTTTTTATTATGGCCGTTTTAGTTCAGGAAAATACTATCGAAATGTAAAATTACTAGTAAATTAATCAGAACCAACATCGGATTAATTTAATCGATAGAATAAATTAACAGGCGACAAGTAATTAAGGATTAGCCGTATTCATTGCTGGTTTTGTGTGGACGTGACTACGGCTTAAGCCGCGTACACACATATTATGTTAAATACTTGAACAATCTTGGAGTGAAATTTCACGAAGAAAAGTGAGACAAGTGTACCTAATTGTCCATGAGTTTTTCGACTATGCCACTGAATTTCAACAGTTCGGTATTTCGACAAGTCGCAACTTGTTTGTCAAAAATGAGCAGCGATGCTCACTTCTTCATGTTCTAGTATGAAGGGCCCCTTCAAACTAGGTATGGATGGGGCATAACAACATTAGAGGGAAATAATAATCTGCTTGTTCTAAAACCATTTATTATAAATAAAACGTGAAATAACCTTTTTTCAAACAGCACATTTTGTAACATGCCAGTTACTTGCCATAGTTTAGTATTATAAGCAAGTACGCTAGCTTGTGTAAACGCAGCATGGAACTGCGGTTAGCGCTTGCGACTCGGTTCCACTGTTATTAATAAAGCTGCTTAGATTAAAACTACTGTATATAAATTAGCTCCTGGTTTAAGCTTCTCGAATAGGACAATATTTCACCCTTATATGTCCAGCTAGCTAGAAAATATCCTTGGTTTATTCTATGCATTGCAAGTTCCCGCCACGGGAAGTTTGGACGTTCTATTTTTTACATTTCGTGTTA
The DNA here is from genome assembly GCA_947578465.1 of Thera obeliscata. NCBI lineage: Eukaryota > Metazoa > Arthropoda > Insecta > Lepidoptera > Geometridae > Thera > Thera obeliscata. The sequence goes on along the minus strand of OX387928.1, from coordinate 8,258,233 downwards.
ACTGCTGTACCACCATGGGTATGCACTGTTTCTGAAGCTCACCAACCATAATTATAAGGCGTCAGTGAGAATATTTGTTTGTGACATGTTTTTTATTTATTTTACGAAATATAAATCAATTTATTAATATATTAAAAAAAAACAGAAAAGAAAATTCGAAGAAGAAGTTCAGTAAAATACTAAATGAAGAATATGTACATATAGATTTTAACGAAGCAGAAACTAATAGTAAACCTTCATCTAATTAGTGGGACGAATGCTAAAAAAACTCGTGGCGGGCGCTCTGGTTATAAAATTCAAAACACTAGCTAATCCAATTCAGAGGATGGTTCCTCTCTGTCAGAGCCGGGAAGTTGCTTACAGCCAAGAGTGGTCGACCCAAGAAGTTCGTCATTATTCAAGTGGCTATAATTGGAAGTGAAGAGCAACCAATTATTATGCATAACTTTAGAAGAGCCATCTCCTACTCAGTTAATAGAGCGCTGTTAATTGACGAGAAGATTTCACCCCGCTTTGTATTTGGAAGTTCGTTTATTTTTCATCACGGAATTAGTTTATTCAATTTTTTGGTTTGGAACTGTATTGTTTCATTAAAATCATGTTGGTTAACACAAAGCTGTGTGTGAATACTACATCAAATTTTAGTTTTTTATGACTAGCAACTTGATTAGATAGAAAATACTATTTATATGAAACAACGGGATATTTACCATATTTAAATATCGGAAGTCAAAACTCACAAAATTTAATCATGGTCCCGTTGTTTAATAATAATTGTGTTAAAAACCGTTCAAAAGTTATAGATATAAAAAAAATTACACATGCAAAAATGATACAAGGCGAGCAGTTGCTAATAAATATGTGTCGCTAGAGAACAAGAGCGGAAATAAAATTGAAAAAGTGAAAAAGCTTCTATCAAAAGCTCTTTTAATTGTGCTAAGTGCAAAGTTCAAACGCACAAAAACGCTACGATTGAAAACAGACGGAAAGCGTTTATTTATGCTTACTTATATCCGGACACCCTCAATAGGAATAAACTTTCTCGAGACTTGAATGCCTTCTAAAGAAGCGAAAAAGAATAGTTTCCGCTTTGAAAGTATCTCGCTTAGATTTTAATATTTATAAAATTCCGTTGAAGACCAAAGTTGCGCAAAGTGTCTACAGTTTTTTTTGTAGACCCAAAAGTTGTCATTTTCATAACTCTTTGCTGAGGGGGACTTTAACAAGTTTTCCGCTGATACAACAACCCTCGAGCCTGCAGCTTTGGGTACGATAAATAGAATGTAGACTGATAAAGCGGCTAACACACGGGACCGCCTGTTAGAATGCTGCGGGGTTGATCAGCTCTCTGAGTATGTATCTTGTGGCAGGTTTGCGACCACCATTAGTTGTGCAACCTTACTGCAGAAAGTGGTGAATTACAGCTAAAGTTGTATAATTTTAGGTTGCCACCAAGCTGATACATGAGACAAAAGAGGACTGATTGATACATAGAGAAGAAAAGACAGAGAGAAAGAGATGTGCTACTCTGCTTTGCCTTGTAGATACTAGGAAAACCTTGATGTTTAGACACAAGAAATTCGTTTTTCCCGCGCGTAGTTGCGACGAGTACAATGACTCCATTTCGCCACGGTTATATTATAGCACCATTTGCAAGCTGCCTTAGTGCGTGCTCCGTTACAAAATATGTGCTGGATATAGTGATTCAATATTTTGTAACGTGCGCTAAGATTTGCGTCGCTTTAAATCCGGCACGCCGATTTAGACCGTATGTGAAATTGAAAAGGGGTAAAGTTTCAAATCTGGCGCACTGGTTGTGTGGTTACCCTGTGCTTATACCTACACAATATTAAAATGTATATTAGTAGCCACCACCAGACTACCGCTCTACTTATGGGCCCCGGATCTTTTGATACAAGACTTAGAAACAGCTTAGTTTTTTTATCTTATTCTTTAATATAATTATAATATAATATTAATTATCTTAAATATATTTTTTAGCTTCATGGCTTAACCAGGCGGGACGTGTAAAGTTGAATTCTATGCAATTCAATTTAATGCATTGAATAAATTGTATATTCCGGAATCATTGAGCTCAAAGTTTGTTTTTGTCAATAAAATATTAGATTATCCATGAAACATTTTAGTGCCCCAGATGAAAAATTTACAGAATTAACGGCAGTTTGAATTCTGAAAATATTTGAATATGCAATAAAGTGACAATAAACAGAATAATACGGATGGATATGACGCTTTTATCTGGAGTTGAGCTCGCGAATGTGACAAAGTGACATCTATAAAGGCGGTTGAAGCGGCAAAACAAGCGAATGCGGCGCCCTTTCAGCTACGAAACGAAGGTAATTCAACATGATTAGAAACAATACAGTAAAAAAAACTAATCCTCAAACGAGCATGCCTTAATTTGAGGCTATAGAAAGATGATTACAATTATGTTTTATTTTAAGGGAAAAGGTTTGTGAGTTATTGAGTGAGTGACTATGTATGCTACTACTCATCTCCGAAGCAGCTCAATAGATTTAGATATAGTTTTGCTAACATAATACATTTTATCCCAAAAAAAACGTATAATACAACTTCACAATCGCATGTGAAACCGCAAGGTGCGCTATTTGGTCATAAACCAGATACATAAATCTAGTATATAGTATATAGTCTATCAGAAAGTAACGTTTACTAATTCACTTTGCAAATTGAAAGATTGCTATGACCGATTAGCATCCTATTGACTGAACTGAAGGTGAAGGTCCCACTAGTCACTCGTTTATTGATAACACTGTAGATATATACAACGTGTATGAAAATATGTGTACTATCCTGAAGGGGGGTGAATTTCCACCCCCCGGGGAACAACTTTTGTTCAACGACTTTTCGAACTTCAATTGGTATCTCTGAAAAAACTGCAACGAAGTTTCAACATGAACAGCTGACTTTATACAAAGTGACAACCCTAAACTCAGCTACAGAGGTAGTAGGTAGTAGTAGTAGACCTACAGAGGTAGTAGGTCAAGGGGTCAAGGGGTTACAAGGATAGGGTTGTCAATTTATTTAGGCATTATGAAATTAAATATTTTTGTATGGGAAACTGAAAATAGGAATTTTTAATTATCTCCCCCCCACAACTGATCACCATTGTGGTCTGAAACCCCCCACCTTCGCATAGTACACATATTTAGATACACCTTGTATAGGAATTTATTGCATAGCTAGATGCCACCTGCGGTTTTGCCCCCGTGGTGATAATTGCTAACATCAATCTTTAGGACACTTTTATATCACGGCTCGTTCGTTTTTTACCCTATTTCTGTGGTTTAACCTGATACAAAGTAGCTTTTTATTACACTACATCTAAATCGTTGCAGCCGTTAGTCATAGGTACATATTAATCTCACCCTCAAACATATTTTTTTTAACCTGTTTTGTCCCACTGCTGGGCAAATGGCTCCCCCAAAGACTTCTACTTATTTCTCTCTCGAGCCTCCTTCCACCATCTCCTCTCAATGGTGTCGATATCGTCCCGCCAACTTTTTAAAGCCCTTAAACATTAAAGCTTTCATATTTTTAATTATTAGTAGTGCAAAAGAGTATATTTTACGATAGGCTTAACATACTCGTATCGGTTTGAGATCAAGTCTCAAGAAATGCTAAGTTAATAAATAAGAAAAACACTTCGAAGTGTTACAAAAAATGTGAGTAATGTGTTGCTCTTCGAATTAAATCTCTACCAAGTTTTCGTAGCTCCAAGTGCCTATTGTTCGTGTGTTTGGGCACTTCGAAACAAACTTCTACACTCAAGTGTTTGTGCTCCTGGCTCTTTACTAAATTGTTATTCATAGCTTTGTATAAACGCCCGCTCGCTCGGAAAGAGTACTTCACTCATCCCCTTACCTCTTATCTCTCGGTTAATACCATTCACTTGTAAGGAAATCATTTTTCTTTTAGCTCTTACTTTGTCCGTGGCCAGTTCGAGATGATAACTTCGAATTGGTTTGGAAGCTTTGGGGTACGTATTTTATTTTGCTGTTTATGTAATTGTTATACTTATCGTGACTTACGAAATCGTTAATTATTTATTTGTACAACGTAAGCAGTTTTACAGTTGTGTTCTGTAAACTTTATAGCATAACAAAAGAGCCCCTAACTTTCATAATTAATTTCATAATTTATTTAAAAGTTTTCTACAGCTGCCGTATAAAAGTCCAACTTTACGACTCATAAAAATGTGCTTCGTATAGACTTTGCGAAGAAAAAACACACTTTTCTTTTTTATACTCTTTAAACTGAAAGTGTTATCTGGTTATCAAACAGCGGTGATTAATAATGTAGATATTTGCAGCAGGTATTAAAGATCTGCTTAAAATTCCAAGAAAAATAAGGATAGCAATAGTTTTGCAGTTTCACGATCACTAGATTGATAACGGGCATGCGCAATAGCTTTAATAGTATCTCAGAATAAGCAAAATTCTGAAACAACAGACTAAATTCAGCCCTATCGTATTTACTTAAAATACTATTAAGGCCATTTGGGTGGTTTTATAAGACAATAATACCAACGCCACAGATGCGCCTTAGACGGTTCTTGCACATGTGCATATGCACACACACAAGAGCAAGCAAGCGGGCCGAATCGCAACTTGAGCTAAGTTGTCGTCCATGTGTGTTGGTTCTGTATACATTGAAGCAAGATAAGGCAAAAGAGGAAAAGCATCGGTAGTAAAAGCGGGCAAAACGCCGGTCGGAGCTCGGTGACAGTTGTCAGTGTATTGTGGAGCTCGGCGGGAGATGGTGGTCTCGGGGGAGCAAGTTTCGGCTCCAAATTTTCCGATTTCCCGCGCACGCACGTGGCTCGCTCCTTTGTTAACTTTTCAATGATGTTGCATGGGACAATCTGAATGTTTACTGGACTTTGTGCGTGTCATGGAAATGGAGTGCAGCAATTATAGATTGAATAATACTTTGAACTCATGAATGTGCGGTGCCTCTTTGTTTACAGTCAGCATTTGTATGAAAAAGTAAGTATTTTGGTGTAGTTCAATGTTGTTAATTATTGTTTATTTAGATAGAGAATTTGTTATTTGAAATGAATTGAAAATTATCCTTTTATAGAAGATCTTTTCCATATTCGACTATCAATAATTAACAATTTTGTTGTTTTCTAATTATTTATATTTTTTTATATTACAATAAACAATCAAATAGCATTCAATAAATACATTATTTTTTAGAAGAACTAGATAAAAAAAGTAGTTGTTATATTTTTAAATCCAACAAGTTATCTGCTAAATACTTGTTAGTCGATGGGTATTTCATTCAATATAATAACCATTATTAATGTACTTATAATTACATCACATTACTTTTTGGTTTTGCTGCATCTTATATATTTTTATTGAGAATAAAATTGGTATTTGCTATAGTTTTTCTTTTAATAAACTTTTACGTAGATCGTAATTTTTGATCAGCTTGTTATCTACGCTATGGATTTAATTTACCAACAAAATACAGGTGCTTTCAAACAACGAATGAAAAAAATCAAATACTACTGGTTAATTTGTATTATAAAAATATTTAATTATTTATTTGTCTGGCCTCTCAGCTTAGTTATTAGTAGGTAACTCTGCCTTCTGCGCCGTAGGTTGTGGGTTCGATCCTTATCTAGAACAAATATTTGTGTGGTGAATGCAAATGTTTGTCCTCTGTCTGGGTGTTATATTGTATTGTAATATGCATCTACAAAAAAAAATATTTAAGTATCACATCAGCTATCTGGTTCCCATAGTATAAGCTCTGCTTTGTTTGGGGCTAGGTAGTAATGCGTAGATTGTCCGTAATAATTACTTTTTTTATTTATATTTTAAACGCTATTCCAATTTTGTTTATAATTATCCCTGTCACTGTTTATCGTCCATCGATAAGAAATAATTATTGTTTTTTAATTGTTTATTTATTTTCTTACTACTGAAAAAATGGCAATGTGACTGAACTATCTTGATGACTATTGACTATAGCATGGATGTATGTATGTAGTAGGAGATTTCCTGACAGAAAAAAGTTTACAAAATTACCGATGTACGAAAAAAGCGTCATCCACGTCAGCAAGTAATGAATAAAAATCTAACCCACTTGATGGACGCAGATCAGCGCATCGTAGGGCACAATTCTGACGTGCGTTACCTACGAGGCAAGGCTTTGTTATAGGCAATGGCTACCACTTGACATTAAGTGAGCCGTTATGCTTGTTCCATCAGTTAGTTATATAAAATATATAATCAAAAACTCCGAATAATCAACAGCAGCAGCATCAGCCAGAAGAAGTCTACCACTCCTAAAGACGCCCCCCCCCCCTATTCATTTCTAGGAAGGAAGATTTGTTTCAAACCACGTGTAAAAGTTTTTCTGGGATGGACCCATAAAATATTAATCGACACGTGCCAGTACTTTAAGAACACTTACAAACTTGAAACTTCAGTAAAGTACATGCGTACTTTTCTGAAGTTTCATCTCACATTTTTTGGATGACATCAAACCATTTGTTATTTTTATTGTTTTTATAGTGTTTTACTACGCTTTAAGAAATTACAAAGATTTTTAACAGTCCTTAGGAGTTAGTCGAGTAGGATTCGAGTAGGTTAAGGATTCGATAGTGCAGCCCCGTACCAAAGGGAAGGTCACAGGTTCAAATCCCGCTCGGCTATTAACTTTTAGAACATTATAAAAATCTTTGTTAAACTCATAATACCCTATCGACTAACTCATTTGAATGGAACATACATAAAAAAAGCAGCCAAGTGCGAGTCGGACTCGCCCATGAAGGGTTCCGTAGCAACAAGTAACATAATATAAAGGTTCTTGTAGTTCGTCGAAAGATAAATTTGCAGTTTACGATTTATGACGTATAAAAAAAAAACTACTCACTAGATCTGGTTCAAACCAAATATCGTTGAAAGTTTGCATAGTAATGTACAACATATATTTTTTTTAGTTTTATCTTTCTCTTATTTTAGAAGTTCGAGGGGGGGGACCAACTTTTTTCCACTTTGGAAGTGTCTCTCGCGCAAACTATTAAGTTTAGAAAAAAACGATATTAGAAACTTCAACATCATTTTTGAAGACCTATTCATAGATACCACACGTATGGGTTCGATGAAAAAATTTTTTTTGTGTTTCATTTTCAAGTATGGGGACCCCCAAAATTTATAGTTTTTTTTTCTATTTTTATGTAAAAATCTTAATGCGGTTCACAGAATACATCTACTCGCCAAGTTTCATCAGTCTAGCTCTTACGGTTTCGGAGAAAAATGGCTGTGACATACGGACGGACAGACAGACAGACAGACATGACGAATCTATAAGGGTTCCGTTTTTGCCATTTGGCTACGGAACCCTAAAAAGCTTGGTGTCTTTATTCCCAGACTTTGATTCCCACTATGTTCAATGTTTTAAAATGAATTTTTTTTATTTTTTTATTTTTAGCCTGGGTCGTCCCACTGCAGGGCAAAGGCCTCCCTCCCCTTCTTCCACACCTCTCGATCTTTGGCTACAATGCGCCAGTCGTTCATATGAGAATCGAGATCGTCCCGCCATCTTCTCCGGGGTCTTCCTCTACGACGCCGACCTTGTGGGACCCAATCTGTTAATATTTTGGCCCAAAGAATGTCCGGCATACGAGCCACATGCCCTGCCCAATCCCATTTAAGGTTCGCCGCTTTCATGGTTACATCGACTATTTTTGTTTTGGAGCGCAGTATGGTGTTCTGAATACCATGAAATAAAATACCATACATATCCACGCTTTCACCATTCATTATATTTGAGCCTTTCAATAAAAAGTTGCTCTAAATATCCATACAAATAACGACCGCGGTTATTTATAAAAAAGATGATAAATTTAAAACCGCAAAAATCAAAAGACCGTAATCCCTTTCGTGATCAGTGACGGCGTCATCCCATGGGGTTCGTTTAGCGACCACAGATTATAAACGGCGGATATATAACGGTCACAGATAATGAATGCACGAGCCAATCACAGGCACAATCTAGGACTGTGCCGCTTGACGCGATACCCTTGGGAGAGCGCTTTTACGCGCCATTGAAGCTCGCTTCATGTTCGCCTTTTGGAATTATTGAACGATTTAAATGCTTAATTGCTCCGAAACACAGATAAATAAAAAATGGGCAAACTAGTTACAAACAAAAAAATTATCTTGAGTTTATTCAAGACATTGCAGATCGGATCTAATAGCCTGGAAGAGCGCATAACGCATATTTTTTTTAAATAAATAATAACTTGACTTTTAAAAATAAAAAAGATATTAAGGCTGATGATAATTATAACGAAGACAGAACCCCTAGAAAACCAACTCCTTATTTTATTGCTAGTATTCATTAGTTTTGTCAATTCACAGATTCTCCGGATTAATACAACGTTGAAGGGATTCTAGTGTTTTTTTTCTTAAGGGTTGCGCACATTTAGGCAATGGCGAGGGGATCAGTGAAACGCTGTCAATTATCGCTGTCATATTTGGCAGCGTTTCACTGATCGCCATCGCAGATTGCTTAGAGGTGCGCAAGGCTTTTTGACTTTGCTATTTAGGAGTTTAGAAATAAAAAGTCAAACAATGCCAACAATAATTCCAGTTGAATTGAAAAGGCGCGGTATCCGTAGCACGTATCGTAGCGTCCGCTACAACGTAGCACGTCTACGAGATTGCGTTTATAGCGTTCTAAGTACGGTCATTGATTGATTTATTCTTAGAATTTACCAGTAAAGTATTTTTCGCCCATTTTCTCAGAAACCGCTTCAATATAATTTTGACCTTTGATATAAAAAAAACAACATTACGTCAATCAGAACTTTTTAAGCCGCAAGGAAATAATACCTACTCTAGTAAGTTATCAAATAATACAAATTTATTTTTGCGCATTTATTCTGTACAATAAAAGACCAAACCCCATTCCCACTGCCCACAACGTGCGCAGACATTATTATTGAAAGTGAAAATCTTATGGACTTCTGATTATTTTATTAATTTATCGTAATTTAGATAACGCAATTAAAAAAGTTAAAAAAAACTGTGCTACGCTATTGACAAATCTGATTATTGTCAAAACTTTACCAATATACCAAGTATACTAAAATATATATCAACCACTGTATCTGAGCTGATCAAACACAAGCTCGTTATATTATGACTTTGATGTACGTTTATTGCGCATATGCAGTATATTATATCAACATAAACTAGCAATAACGTCGTTTCACGTTATAATATATACCGCAGAATTTCATACAGCGTAATCTACGACATGACGGCCTACGCTCCGAGCAAGGTGTCAAATAAATATCGCCTTAATATTGTCGCCAGTTTTGAATATTATGAATTATAACCTCAAGCAACCAATTGATTTTATCTTTTCGAACGCCAAAAATACAACTCTCATCTATCTTCTTGTACCTTGTATATTTTTTTTAATAATTTGTGTAAAGTGTGTTTATTTTTTTGATGTGGCATTATTTTGATCTTTTATCACTAATGAAAAAAACCGTTGTACTAACCCGTTGTTCGATTCCACTAAGAGTGAAATAAAGACGGTAGATGATGATGATGATTTTGATTTTATATCATTTGTTTGACTCTTCCAAGTTTGTTTGACTTTAAATTTGTTTGACTCTTCCAAGTGTGTGTTATCTTGCTGGAATATAATAAATAAATCTGAGTCAAAATCTCAGAGAGTTTCTTGGAAGGTAAAGAAGGTTGATAGTTTCAATAAGACTTTATTACGACTTTTGCGAGAAGTCAGTGAATGGAGAGTGATCAAAATCGTTTTTCCTGGAAATGAATAGGCCTACGTCCTGGTAGTAGACTTTTTGAGATGATGATGGTGATGTTTTAAAGCGACAGGCACATCTGACATCGTTTTAAGTGGTAATATTTTATTTTCAAACAACATTAAAGTGTTATAAATAGAAGGTTCTTTGTGGGTGGCATCTTAGAAAAAACAAGGAACAAAGAGTAAGATAAAAATACACACATTGTAACAGGGGATTTCTGGAATAAGCCATTTCATCAATATAGTGACAGCGGTGGGCGAAAACATCGTCAGCACGGGTACCTTATCTTCGTTATACTCTTAAAAACAATTTATTTTGAACAGAATTCATGGCTGTTTTGCATAGAGGAATGGAACATGGTACATGCTTGGTTCCGCGTTGAATTATTTGAAGGTTCGTTGAATTTCTTTGTTTGTTTTTTGCATGTATTGAGTTTTCACGAAAAAGAATACCAGGACTAGAATGCACAGTGGCATTTTCTACAGTGGGCTTTACATAGGCGCATTGTGAAAAAACTCTTTTTTCAGTTACCGAAAACTATATGACTGTTATAGGCGATGGTTACCACTTAACATCAGGTGGGCCATAATGCTTGTTCCATTAGCTATTAGTTATATTATTAAAGAAAAACTACTAATATTATAATATTAGTAGTTTAATACTAATATTTTAATATTTTATTTAACTCAAGAACGGCGGAACCGATTTGGCAGAAAATTAGTGGGGAGGTAGCTTAGAACCGGTAAAAGGACATAGGATACTTTTTATCCCGAAAAAGCAACGGGAACGGGGTGTTACTGGAACGGGCGAGCGAAGCCACGGGCGGCCACTAGTCTCAAATAAAAATGATACCTCTATTTTCGAGTTTTCTGGTTTCAACAGCTGCAAGTATTGGTTCAACGAGTAGCGTAGAACAAAGGAGGAGGGAGAAATACATTATTTGTATCCTAAACGTCACAAAACAATGTCGAGCAACTACTGAAAGATCTCAACACAAACAATGGTGATTTTAAAAATATTCTAATAGTTTTTGTTAAAATGTGTAAAGGCCTGCGCACACCCAAAGGGGTCGCTGGCGATGGCGATCGGTGGAACGCTGTCAAATTTGACGGCGATATTTGACAGCGTTTCATTGATCGCGCCCGCCAGCGGCCTAGGTGTGCGCAGGCCTTAAAAGGATAAAATGCTCAAATCAAACGTATCATGTCAAGTACATAATTATGTCACTCGTTAAATTCAGAGACAAGATTCATAGGTTTTATCCAAGCAAGCTTTCATATCTTCACTTATTAGATATTAGAAAATCAACGGTATTTTTTTTCTCAACGATTTCATAAAACGTTTCAAGATAAAAACTAGCTGCTTTTCTAAAGAAAGAAGTTGCAATCAGCTTAGATAAAGTTCGCTCTGGCAGCGTGCAATCTAAAATCGGAGAACAGTTTTAAAACTGTATCTATCTATTTTACTGGAAGAGTTAAACTTTTAAAAATATTCGAGTGACTACAAACAGAGACTGGTGTTTGTAAGTTCAGTTACAATAAAAGTTATTTAGCAAATAAAAAAAAGCGCTTGAAGTTTGTGATAGATTCTTTAAATTCGTGATTTCTTTTTTTTTTGAAAATCCAATGTTGGTCTGCATTTCAAGAGAATAATTTTGTCAAAAGTGCAGTGAAAATTGATTGTTCCGTACTCCGGAAATCACATAAAATTATGCATACGTTAGACGGCAATCAGGTTTACGTTAAGATCAGTCTTCATTTTCAATCTAATCCCAATGAGGATTCAAAGCTGTAGCGGTTTTAGTCTAGACCGACATTGCTAACTTTCAAGTTTGTAACTTTGTCCCACACGATCAGGCTCCCAAAGGACGCTGCGTCCAGTGCGCTACGTGGCAAAATTCGAATTCTAATTTAGTACAATTTATGCAGCCACCACCTATAGTATAGGATCCCGCTATAGAAGGACCTTCACCGAGCTGGTTATTTAATGAAATGTATTTTATATTTAATTAAACATGCCAATAAATATATCAGTAGAAAGTTTTTTTTTTTTTTTAATTATTAATTAATCAAAATTATCCTGGACTGAAATTTGATAGGCAACCCATATAGAATATATTTATTAGCATGTTTAATTATATATAAAATACGTTTCATTAAATAACCAGCTCGGTGAAGGTCCTTCTATAGCGGGATCTTAGACTATATGGGTTGCCAATCAAATTTCAGTCCAGGATATGATTAATTAATATTTAAAAATAAAAGTTTTTTTAATTTTCCACCTGTTTGTTTATTAGACAAATTCTATACCAATCGAAAGTATAGACCCCATAGAATATGCAAACGTTAGGTTGCCTATTTTTTTCCGGTCACAACTCTCGGGTAGCCAGGTATAAACAGGTAAATCGATACTAGCGTTTTGCACCGGTATGTTTATTGAATAAAAATACTGGGGTCTATACTTTCGATTGGTATAGAATTAGTTTAATAAACAAACCAGTGGAAAGTTAAATTTTTTTTAAAAATTATTAATTAATAATAATTATCCTGGACTGAAATTTGATAGGCAACCCATATAGAATATATTTATTGGCATGTTTAATTAAATATAAGATACGTTTCATTAAATAACCAGCTCGGTGAAGGTCCTTCTATAGCGGGATCTTAGACTACTAGGAACCTCTATCTAACAACTTGTATGCCGTTCTCAGATAGAGCATTGAGTGGGACCCATCTTGTTATTTAGACAGCGTGGATGGAAGCAATCACTTTGAAGCCGAGTCGCAGAGAAGTTTGTCGATGGAAGACGTGATGGTTTAAGGGTACACGACGGTCACAAACTCGATACGACTCTGTAACGCAAAGTTTCAACGGGAAGTAGTCAGTTTGCAAACTGTTTTGTCATACTAATAAGGCAGTTCAAATATCACGTACGATGATTAGAAAAAGCTATGACAACGAAAACGTTGTAAGATAATAATGAATAGAATTTTAGTTTTCATGTTCACTAAGCCCTTGCGCACATCAAGCGCGATGGCGATGGCGCCACATGTGTGCCACTTTATTTTTAACTTAGGAACATGAAACAAATAAAAAATTTTTATTCTATTTTTAAGTTACTACGGCCCAATTCATTGTACCCGACACTTTTTAACGGCTTGCTAAAGGCCTGCGCACACCTAGTTCGCTGGCGGTAGCGATCAGTGAAACGCTGTCGAATATCGCTGTCAGATTTGAGATTTGACAGCGATATTTGACAGCGTTTCACTGATCGCTACCGCCAGCGAACTAGGTGTGCGCAGGCCTTAAAAGACTCTTGCCTCTGTCACTTTCATGTCAACAAATGTAAATGACTGTTATAAGACCATTATGAATATAAAAGTTAGTGTTTACTAACGTTGAATAAGTTTGACACATATTAACATAACTTTTGTTATATTTGCTGGTACATAATATATGCAGTGGAATTTCCACAATTATGAAATGCATAGCAAAACTCTGAAACTATACAGACAACCAGTTTACTTACCAAGAACTGGGAATGAAATATGTTTGGCATCACTTTGGCATCCCCAAATTAATTTTAGTTGCGAAATGCGAACTATTGCAAAGTGTAGGTTGATTTACACAAAACAGAGAGCACAGCAAAACACTAACCTGGTTTTTAGAGTTCCGTAGCCAAATGGCAAAAACGAAACCCTTAAGATTCGTCATGTCTGTCTGTCTGTCCGTCCGTATGTCACAGCCATTTTTCTCTGAAACTATAAGAGCTAGACTGATGAAACTTGGCGAGTAGATGTATTCCGTAAACCGCATTAAGATTTTTACATAAAAATAGAAAAAAAAACAATAAATTTTGGGGGTCCCATACTTAAAACTGAAACTCAAAAATGTTTTTTTCATCAAACCCAGACGTGTGAGGTATTTATGAATAGGTCTTCAAAAATGATGTTGAAGTTTTTTTCTAAACTGAATAGTTTGCGCGGGAGACACTCCCAAAGTGGTAAAACGGTGGTCCCCCCCCCCCCCCCCCCCTCTAACTTCTAAAATAAGAGAGTGAGAAATCTAAAAAAAAATATATGATGTACATTACTATGCAAACTTTCAACGATATTTGGTTTGAACGAGATCTAGTAAGTAGTTTTTTTTTATACGTCATAAATCGTAAACCGCAATTTACCTTGCGACGAACTACAAGAACTTTTATATTAGTTTTACTTGTTGCTACGGAACCCTTCATGGGCGAGTCCGACTCGCACTTGGCCGCTTTTTATTTCAATTACATCAAAGGCATAACTTGGTTTTTATAAAGGAACATGTTTAGTATTAGAGTAATTTAACACAATAGTATATTTTAATACGAGTAAATTGACTAGTATAATGAAAGGTTTATTTTTCATATACCATTGTATCTAGAGATTTTGATTTCACTTCCAATAGCAAATTTTTCGGCTCTCCTGAAAAGTGCTTAGTTTGAGTTGCACCCTTTTTGACTATAGACACTGATATTTAGGACCGGTAAAATGAATTTAGACGATGTTCGGGTATGCGAGTGAACGCTGAAAAGAGAAAAACATAGAGATATTATTCATCATCATCAGCCTGATGATCCACTGCTGGACAAAAGCCTCCCCTACACATTTCCAAAAATAACGATTCTGAGCCCTTTCCATCCACCGACTTCCCGCGATCTTAATAATACCGTCGGTCCATCTGGCGGGTGGGCGGCCTACCTTTCGTCTTCCGGTTCGTGGTAGCCATTCGAGAACCTTTATTCCCCAACGGTTGTCGGTTTTCGAACTATATGACATGCCCGTTGCCACTTCAACTTACAGTTCTACTTATTATTATTTGGTGTAAATGCGGCTTAGCAAATACAGGCTGTACGCTAATATTAAACTACACTCGGATACAACTTCAATGAATAATATTTCAGCTACTCAAAATTAACAGTTTCACTAAAATCACACAAATACGAACGCGAAAGTTTTTAGTGAGTGTTTACTGTGTACATTTGCTTAATTCTCTGTAATGAACGAATATGAAGGAAAGTTGGAATTAATATTTTAAAAACTAAATTAAAAGGCTCTCATTTATAATGGAGCTCTCATTTAGCTTAGCAGGCAGCTAATTCTGTTGCTATCTCTATTTGTTGACATCAAAGTGACAGAGACAAGTGGCTTTTAGCCAGCCGCTTAAAAGTGTTAGGGTAGTTATCTATTACCAGTCTGTCCGGGCCAATTTTTTTAACTCGGGTTGTTACTATGTAAGCGGAAGCCAGAAGCGAATGCTGGCACTAAATAATTTCTACGATTTGGCGAGTTTTACTAAGCCCTCATTTATTGAAAAACATTTTTTTTCTTCAAAATATGACCCATCACAACTGTTTTGTTTTAACATGGACTGTAAAAAAATCAATAGTCTATGCATGTAACAATAAAAAAAACTTCTAAATAATGTCTGTTATCGCATAGCATTCTTTCAATACGCGGTCCGGCCCAGCTGCTGTCGAACTTTCTCAATTCCCAACTCCAACAAAACGTCAAAACTCCCACACTTCTCATTGTATTGGTGTGTAGGTGTTTATGCACTAACTGGGAGCTTGCACAAACAGATGTGTTTCTGATTGACAGGCATTCTGTACTGGAACCGGTCTGTGTTCTTGTCAGTCTATTGACTTCCGGTTGTGCCACTCTGAGTCAACGGTCAATGTAAAATGAGCGTTAAAGCATCGATCAAAGATTCTTATTGTTCAATCATAGAATTCCATTACTTGTAGCCCCCACATTTCTATGTATAGATCCAATGATAGTTTAAAGTATTAGGGCATTTCCAAGAACAAGGCACTTTAGACAGAGATACTTTGCGAAACGTAAATTGGAATTACTGATACAAGGAAATCTGCTATTGTTAGTTCTGCCTGGTTAACGTTGGGTTAATTGGTTGACGATTGTGCAAATCATTGCAACGTATATTTTTCCTTCAAAATCTCACTGAAATACGATTATGGATCCTATGACGACAAAATAATCGTAACGCCTTTGAACGTGTTTGAGATATGAAACGAATGAAAATAACATTTCAGCTGAAAAGGTTGGTCAAAAGCTCAGTTTTCTGACCAACGGTAAAAACCGGCTGTAGATTTGACCCGTGACGTAATATCAGAATGATAGATGGGCAGATGCCCAAACCATGTGCCGGACGCACGCCGCGTACATAGCTAGATATTTTATTGGGATTTCGTACAAATCTAAATTTGTTTTAGATTTTCATTACTTGATAGTGGCGTTATCAGTTTATGCTGACAATGTTGAACGCTGATGAAAATTCTGCAAAGTTTATTGCACTATGCAATAAATGTTTTCAAAGCTGCTAACACAATTTAAAAACAAACCAAAATATATCATGTGTAGTCGAATTTGCTATAATACAACTTGTATTCCGCACGGTGATTTCCTTCATTAATTGAGATAGGCCATTGGAGACTATAACAATAACAAGAATAACGTCTAATGCTGCTACATTATGATTTGACTTTTACTGCACTTACCTACTACTTATTTTTATTCTGTGCTCAGAATTGTACACTTTGTTGAGTCTAAATTTACCTATAAGTAGAAACAAACTAAATTTTATTTGACCAAGAACTATGGTCAAATAACGGAAATTTAGTTTGTTCGTTGTGCTCATTCCGCGTAACTTTTTGGCCTCAAAAGAGAGAGGGAAAGTTGAAGCTAGCAAAAGAATAGATGAAATAGGACAATGGAGAGTAACACAATTGCAGTGGAAAGACGCAGGGGTGTTCCAGTTCCTAACAACAGCAGGTGTGCGCTTCTCTTACAATACAACGCGACACAATGTGGGATTGCATGAGAATGTAGACGATTCCACGGAGTTTTATCCCTTTGTCAGTCCATATTATGACGCTTAGATCTAGGAAAGACCCTGAGATTAGTAAACTTGTTTTTCTCTCCTAGCTATCTATATTTTAAAGTGGTACCTTATACTTAACACAAACATTTATACAGTTCTAGCTTTTATTGAACCACGAACCGGAAAATGAAACGTAGGGCGCCCTACGTTGGCCCCACCCACCAGATGGACCGACGACATTGTTAAGATCGCGGGAAGTCAGTGGTTGGAAAGAGCTCAGAATCGTTCTTCCTGGAAATGTGTAAAGGAGGCCTATGTCCAGCAGTGGATTTCTTCAGGCTGATGATGATGAACTTTTAATGATAAAGCCCTAACCTATGCAAAGCTTTTACTTAGGAACGAAGATACTGTTGAAATGTTTTTTTATTAAATGCATACAAAAAAAACTACTTATTTGACTAGTCAATATTGCCCTATTTTGGTCATAGCTTAAATATCTTATGCCTACTAAATCTGATAGGAAACAATTACAGCGATAATAGTTGCCGCAATTATTGCGTGAGGACGCCAGGCCGCGCGATGTCACTGCTTGATACAAGACCTGACAAATACTAGTTGTTTCGTTAATTGATTCAATAGCAGTATTGTTTTAAATAGACGCAAGTTTTTATGTTTTTTCAGTTTACTTTGATCATTTACTTCCTCAAAATGTTGTATCAAAAAATCTGAGGGCCTCTTTCCAGACCAAGACATCAAAAATATTTTAAACTAAATCTAAGTTTATCTGCATCTTAATAATCTCTGACTGAGTTTTCAATTAACACGAACAGTAATTACAAAAAAGTATTCTATCAGATAACTAGTTTGGGGCTATATACCTAGTGCTGCATGAAAATATGTATGGAATGATCCTCCCCAGCTTACTTTCAAATAAAACTGCGTATTTAAGTTTTCTTCTTCCACTTTCTTCTTCCGTCAACTCGGACCGTTAGGTTACAGCGAGCCCATTCGCTGGATTGATTTAATTTTATAATTTTTCTTCCGACGAATGGGACCTTAAACCTTATTCAAAAACAGAAATAGGTTAAAACTATACCACACACGAATATAACCCAAATAACAGAACGAAGTCAATGTGAGATCCGTGGTCATCGAAGCGCAAGCTGCGTCCCTCATCAATCACTCTGATATTGCGTGACGCATCAACTTAGGACATTCTGTTTACACATACGATACGGGCTTTGTGCAAAGTAACTAAATGGAAACTTATTTGACGGTCAGCTGACTCTTTTTGCTAGGTGTTTCATGTTCACATTAGCAGACTGAAAGCGCTGACATTAATGATACTAGTAGTATCCCGCGTGACTTCAGTCGCATGTAGATAATTATTTAAATTTGGGGTGTGATTTTTAAAACCATACCTCAGTGAACGTTTACACTCCTCAAGACGTGATAAATTCACAAAAATATCATCTTGTAAAAAATACTAAAAGTGAACATCGAGTTGCTGACCTTATTATATAAACGACAATATTTCATACAGTAATTTCACTTCTTAGGAGCCTATTCTGGACTTAATATTTTTTTATTATTATTCTGAACTTAACGAAATACATAGTTATCCAAAAATATACTACTATGACACTTATAATTAATTACTTCAAATGATCAACCTGTGTTAAATTATAGTCTATTTGTGATGCTCGTTAAAAAAAAAGCAGCAGCAAGCAATCATCGTCACAATTTCGAATCATTGACACGGAAACATATAATTATTCCCGTATCAGTGAACTTCCACAGAACAATGACAGTATTTGCCAGCAATACTCCGAAGTACCGAAGCCTACTTCAATAGAGGATTTAGCTGGTGGTAATTGGAAATATGCTCATATGTAATTTGTGGAGATTGACGGACGAACGTCCGGCAGAACGCATTGATTGTTTAGTTTGGTAGATAGTCATTACCGTCATCAGTCAAACCCGAACAAAAATTTGCAAATTTGTCTCTCCGTCACAGACCGCGAAAGTCATGCCACACTTACCATCACATTGTAAATCTTATTATTATAACTAGGTAAACCTGACCCAGTTTCCAATATAGCCGCGCGTATCTATAGTTGCTGGATTAGTGAGTAGATTTCCCTAATCTTTTTAAACTATATACCCACTTTAAAAAAAAATGTGTCCGGACTGTCGATGGTATTATGAATGTCCAAGTTCAGTATGATACATTTTATGGAAAATAATATGACAGTAAATTCAAGTAGTAGCCATTGTGGTACAATTTTTATAATCAATCAAACCAGCATTTCTTGCGTTTCAGGTAGTTAGTTCCTATCCTACCATTGCAGATGGCGTTATAAAGTAGAAAAGCCCAGTCAGCCGTTGATCGTGGTGCCTAATTTTCAATCAGGATTACGATGATTGCCATACGTCACCGTTGCCCTAATGGAAATTGCTACTGCTGAATGTTGAGGTATAATTGGATGAAATGCAAAGATATATTGTGACATTATTCGTTTATGGGTCTACCTTTTAACGGGTGTGAGTTCCACTCTTGTATTTCTTCAATATTTTTTTTATTAATATTAGTTGACGTTGTATCATAAAGTAGGTTAGCACAAACTCACGAACCCTGCACCGGGAATAAAGGTTCTCGAGACCACGAACCGGAAGAAAAATCGTATCATGTTCCTCTATCCGACGAGACGGATCGTCGAAAAATACCTATCATGGATTTATGTAGAAATGTGTGGTACTTTCTGCTTTGACGGCTTTTTGACGACCAGACCATCAGATCAAGTGAGGGTTTTTTAGTAAACAAAGACCAAGCAATACCAATCTTATGTACCGAGGTATAAATATTGGACCATAGGTACATAATATCCTGGATAAATGAACGCACGTTGGCTTTAAAAATGCTTTTGGAATTCGATGGGTATCAAAAAGAGCTCGAAGAATTTGTTCTTGCTAGAACATAAAATACCTTAATGACTCTTGTGTTATTGCAAAATAAATTATTTTTCTGCAACAATAACCCCGATACAATTTAGCTACATAAAATGGGTTACCTACAATCTATTGGGCTTTCTTTCATCCTCATTTTACAGCCACTTGCAGCATAGATTTTCTTTTTGAAGCTTAGAAACTCCCTGCTTTTTCACGAAACCCTTTGGGAATCTTCGCTTTGTCAAAACCACAGCCACAGTGTTAGTCAGGCAATAATACTTTTTTTCATTGCTCATACTCTGAAAGTAGGTCTGAAGTTGCCTGAGGGGCCTAATTGAAAGTAATACTTTCAGCCCTAGGGAGAATCGCTTTCTACTGACAGCTGTCAAATTATAAAAAAAACAAGTTCTATTTTATTCAACCATGTTCCAACTTTCTAAAGTGTTTCTAACTGCAAGGAGGTTGTTGAACCAAATTCCAACTTTTTATTCAGCAAGTAGGTTGGAAACCCATTACAACGGTAAGAAGTTTAAAAAGTCTAATAAGAGTGCAATGTAAAATTTAAATTTAAATAACATAAAGATAAATAATATATCTTCTAAATTACTTTATTAGCTTCAACTATTTCTTTAAAATAACATAGATTTGAGCAAACAATTTACCATTTTTTAAATTATGAAAATGAAAATAATGGCTGAATAATGCTGGCGAGCCGAAGCCGAAGGCCCGCTAGAGAAAAAGAAAAAAAAACCGGGAAGGCGGCAATTCAATCTTCATTTTCACTAAATTTTCTTTAATGTTTTTATTTTTACTTTCCTTGTATTCGTAATGAAAAGCACAGTGTTTACCTCGGGTGAAAGTCTTTTAAGTCCCTCAAGCTCCATTGACGCCCTCGCTACGCTCTGGCGCCAAACCCGTCTCGGGACTCAAAAAACTTGACTTTCAACACTCAGGTAGCAATGTACTATTAAATAAAGTGATGTTTTTCCCGCTTTGGTAATAATGCTACTTTGTTGTTGAAATTACAATGGGTTAGCGGTATCTGCGTAATTTGTAACAAGTATTTAATCAATTAAAGTGGCTTAGTGGCCACGAGTATTATGCTGTTCACGGAATACTTTACTATATTTCTCTAAAATACCCGCAATTTAAATAGCGTGTAAATGTTTGTAACAACTTTTAGAACATTTTATATTACGAGCTCAAGCGGGCACCACCTGTACTTACCTTTTTTCTGTGGTGGTATTTGGGATAAGTACAAACTGTCATCCGACCGTTCGGTTCGTTCTTTTTACCGCTAGGTTTGCTGCAGTGTTTTGTAAAGTTTTTTGCGTCTCCCCTCATATTTTTCATACGGTAATCTTGCTGTCACACCAACTTATTCATGGACCATTTGACCACATGGTATATAAGTAGCTTTGTGACATTTTGTAACGTCATCACGTGGGATTGAGAGACACCATTTCAATGTATTACTATGCATTCTTCCATCACCTCACTTCTTATTGTATGTTAATGTGTTTTTGTTTGTAATTGTGAGTTTCTCTACCGTTCTTCAACCGTGTGTCGTCATAAATAAATAAGTTTTCTTTCTTTCCAAATAACAAGCTGGTTGCTCTTTCAATTTCCAGGTTGGCCATTTCCGAAAGACTCATTGTCAATTCAACAATATTCTAAGTGGTCGCGAATAGTCTTTACATCAGTCTTCTCGTTGAAACCTAGACATCAAAAGCACTGAGGATCGAATGATAATTTTAGTACAAGCTCAGAATAGATTCACCTTAGTTGAATAATATCAGCTTATTCAGTGGCTAATATGAAGCAGCGTTGAAAGCCGATGCTAATGCTGAGTAATTGATGCATAACTGCAAATTTGTATGCGTCCTATTCTATCACGTGCGTAATTTAGGTTATGACTATTGATTTTCCGTAGCTCTTTATAATGGTTTGAACATTTTCGAATGCTCATCATGCTTTATTATAATTCGTTCAAATAGTAAAAAATAAAACACACGCATATCTCCAGTAATCATTATCATTATCTTTCAGGAACAAACCAAATAGATAGGTTCACATTGATTGAACAAATAAGGAGTAAATTACTTAGCATAAATCTGCCTCGCAATAGATTGCACTGTGCACAGTTTTTGCTCACATTCCTCAAAACAAATCTAAGTCTTTTCTTTACGCTATATATTCGTTTTCTTTGTGGCGTTTATTTGAATTTCCTTCTGCGAGTTTGCGCCGCGCTCGGTGTGTGCATTCGCCTTGAAACTGCCGCTGAAATAAATATCTACCAAACATATTATTTCTTATTTATGCGAAGATACTTCGCCCTTTGAAAAATACAACCAATAAACCTAGACAAAATAGGGATAGTTTTTGTGATTGGTTTGAAGTTTCACATGCCCACATTTTTATACTAATACCTCCATCCATTTTATATTACGTTTATGTTACACTAGCAGCCTGTCCCAGCTCCGCACGGGTGGATATTTATTTTTTAAAGATATAAATATGACCTATGTTACTTAGGGTAATAATATAGTATTATCTTATCAGTGCTAAGGGTGGATGTATATAGCTTTCCAATGGTGAAATATTTTTTGAAATCAGCACAGTACTTTTTGAGTTTATTCATTACAAACATACACACAAAAATACAAATCTTTCCTCTTTATTATTTTAGCATAATCGTAGATTTTTGTAATCTGAATATTTGTATACCCTTTTTCTTCACAGTTTTGAGCTTATAATACAAAAGCTAATATAACATTCCTGTTATTGGTTGAGATGCTATCGATAAACGCGCAGGCTTTTATTGTCTTCCACTAAAAGCGTGAGTTCGTGTCGAATGTTACAAATGGTATGTGAACTGATTGGGCCATTGTCCATGCAAACCATTACAAACATAAATAAACAGACACTACCCGCATGGAAGCAGCCTTTTGGATAATCACTCAATATTGGGTTTGACATTTTTAAATCCTTCCTCCTTCTTATTTAATGGTATCTGTCCATTTTGGATCAATATTGCCAGTGTCGAGTGAGGATATATTACATAAATAAAATACTTTTTCGTCAAGTCAGTCAGTCATAGACAAGTCGGCCTTAATTGGCCTTAAAAACAAATGATGGCCGTTTGATTTCAAAACCATCAGAAACATTTTCGATCAAATAAGAATATCACATAATACACTTTCATTCCAACTGCTAACACTTGAGCACACGAAATTACACAGCAAAGCTCAAAATAACACCAGAAAAAAAAATTTAAATCAAAAAGCTAGCTAGTGACTTCCCAAAATGACAGAAAACCATCCAACCCATTTTTAAATCAGTACCTATATTAGTTAAAAACTTAAATAAGAAGCAGAATTACGAACGTGTATCCCTTGCCCATCCAAGACCAAACCGGGAGAAAGAGTCTACCTTTATGAACACAATATATTGTTATTTAAGCCTGGCGCATATCTAAGCGTTCTGCGGTATCGACCAGTGAAACGCTGTCAATTATGACAGCGATATTTGACAGCGTTTCATTGATTGAAGTACTTTTAAGTAAAACTTCAAAAAAAGCAAAATTAAGAACATTTAAAACGTTTTAATCCATACTTCCATTCCACTATCGAACCAAATGAGCCAATAGTTGAATTATCAATCAGTCAGGCAACCGCACAAACATCTGAATCCTGGCCATTATAAATGTGCATCTATTTGAGGATATCCAAACAGTCCGGCAGTCAAGTGCGCTCAGCCGCAAGTTCGGCTGACGAGAAGCAAATATTTACCGTCCCGGCTCACTTCCCGACCTTTTCTATTTGACTTGCCGTAAATAACCCGACACTTTATGACGTCCGTAGCTGGGACAGACGGGATCGGGTGGATTTTAGAGCTGGACAGATCTAGCTCTTAAATTATTTAATGATCTTTGACGTTTTGCTTTAACGACTTTTTAGTGACCGGTGTAGGTCGATAAAAGTCAAGCTGAAGACCGAAATTCAAAAAGTTGGAAAAAAGCCGTATCTATACAGGAGTCTAATGCCTAATTAACGAAATAAGAGCCAATTTCTTAAGAAATGTTCTACGTGAGAAGCCCAATTAATATATATTGGACATCTGCGAAGCTTTTTCATCTTATGCTTTGCGCACATCTAGGCCGTGCGATATTTGACAGAGATAAACTGATCGCCATCGTAGAAAATCTAAATATGCGGATTTTCAAAAACGTACGATCTCGAGTTATTAACGAAAAAGCAAAACTTCAATTTTAAAACATTCGCCGGCATTCACGTAAATCAACAAATGAACAATGAAATTACGACACCTCTGTGGGGGACTTAATTAACCGACCAGCAAATAAGATAAATGAACTGTCAGTGTTGCTAATGCGTCCACTGGATAGGCACTGGGCTAAACACACTGAGAAGCAGGACGCTAATGGACATTTGGATATCTGTGAGGTTATTATTATCAAATAAACTATTTTAAAACAAAATATTTTACAGAATGGAGATCCAGAGCCGTGTTGTCGTGGTGTTTGAGTGTTTAAGTAAACACTTACGCCATATAAAAAAATCTCTATAATTTATTTACATACAAGTTTATTTTTAGTGATAATTATGTGAAATAGTTTTAAGACAAACATTATTTATTCAACTTTTTTTACCAAATAAATTACCGGGTTAGATAGTAAAACCTAAACAATCATTCAAAACCAACAAACTAATAAGACTTCCAATATTGTAAAATATCAGTTTAAGTTAACACTAAAATTAGTTAACTCGGCGCGATGGAGTTGGTTTGCTCGGAATTACATCAGTCCATTTCTATTACCAAATGGTATTTGCGTACGAAGTGATAACGCTGCATTTCTAAGCGTGACAGGTGATTCCAATGGGTTTCTATCCCATTCTATCTTCTCATTCACACATCGTTTTGTCTCGTTCGCTCGTGTTTTGGTTAGAACCTTTTTTGGTGTTAAAATGAAAATTGCCCTTTGGGCCCCTGACATTTTCGGTAAACATAAATTTTAATATGACGTATGTGATATGTAATAAAATGGATAAAGGTTTCTGCCCTCAATATGAATGCAAGAAATGAAATTTATTTCTGGAAATAAGGAACAAAACTTGATTTTGATGAATACGTTAGTTAGAGACTATCAAATATTTTACCATAAATAGGTACAGATAGGTACAGATTGATATAGTAAATTTGCCATATAAAAATTATTTCCTGCTGTAATTGAGAAAGGTAATTATTAAGTGATTTGCCAGTTTAAATTGGAAAACGTTGTAACATTAAACAAACATTTGCCGAGCTCGTTATTTGTTTGGTATCACACTGGAAGCGGCTTGTGTTGCGGTATTTTCCAATGTGTTACAAAGTACCTATTACTGTGTTCTCTTTGCGGCAGCTTAGGTTTTAGTCCGTTAGAACAGACATCGATTCGAGTATTCGCGCTATTTAATCTAGTTTCACTCTGAAGTTTTTACAATTTACTGTAGTTTTTGTAAAGTGTTTGAGAATAAAATGGTTTACAAAAACGGGAACTACCAATTAGATGAATTACTGAGAGCACTATGTTTTTTTCAATACCAAAAAGTACCTGATATCCCTCTTGATCTTGGGCGGCTACCTATCAGAATTGCATTTCCTCTCAGAGCACGTCCAACGAAAACGTGCCTTATTATGGTATACCTCACATCACTCTGAAACGGTGAGGTATACGTCCAAAATACTTTCAAGTTGAAGCAGTAAACAGATTTATAAAACGCTCAGACTTAACGTGGCGATGGTTATAATTTGACGAATAGAATGTACGTGACCTCATTCTCGTGATAGTGAAGGCATGCATGCATGGAGTTGAATTTCAGGAATTATTTTCTTATAGTACCACCTACCTACATTCAAAATGGAAGATCTGTAGGTGGGTCCTATGCCTTTGTGAGGCTATGTGTCAGCCAGTCAGTCGTTAGTCGTTAGCGAGCCGTTCAAAAGTTTTATGTTATTTTAGAAGAGTGAAATGAGTATCTAATTGAGAGGAAGTTTGAACTTTTAAATTCATTTTGGCCTTTCCTGCGAAGTCTTAAAAGTTTCTAAGTAATCTGAATCCACGTCGAACTTTTTAATAAAGTAACAACGCTTACGAGGGTAAGATTCTTGTTCATGAAACGATACAAGTATTTTAGTTGTCCCCGCAACTTTTAATATCAGGAATTTCTGCTGAAATTAAGAATTTCATTTTCTAATAACCAAATTTGAAAGGATCGACAAGTTTGTTAAATTAATGATAAAAGTTTTAAAACATGGTCTTGTTTCTGTGGCACTCTAAAACATTTGCATTTTCATACAAATTTTATTTGAAATAGATATTTTGGGATAGGTGTGAGGAATAAAATAAAAATCGTATAAAAAACTTCACGTTCGCTCCCCTGATTCGGCATTGACTTTCGTGCTTTGACACAATACACGCGCAGCGAGCAGGCAAAGTGTAATAACAGGGTGTGGTCATGTGGAATATGGTCTGTACAAATACCCGTGTAAAAAACACCACATTTTGAGTCATAGTACATGGACATACGGTGCAGAAACCGCAAACCGTAGTGCAGAGTAATGTTCGATTTGAAATGCTGGAACTTTATGGCAGAAACTCGCTATGAATGATTTTATTTCAACAGCAGAGAAATGTTAAGTGATTATAGCACATTATGGTATGCCTTAGTCAAGTAAAATATCCCACTGGTTATTAAGATAACTCCACACGGAAACATCAAGTTTGGTAATGTGTGCAGGAGAGATTGCCGTTACGAATTTCTACGTAGACTGGCGTACCTTGATGTTGGCAAATTGTACCGTGAAATTCGTATTTTAAACAGCATTCTGGAGAATGTCGTTGAACTCCAGTATTTGTGACGCATTTACAACATCATTTTCTTGTGGTAAGATTAAAAATCTTCTTCTTCTTCTTGCTCTTATCCTACCTTATATGGGGTCGGCACAAAGTTCAAAGTTCATTTATTCGTAACACGGCTCGGTCAAATACAGAAAGTAATTCATTGAACAAAGTTTGGCTCAAACATGTCTTCCTCATCTATTCCCCTCTGTCAGCCGTCATCTCTGTATTCTCTTCTCTCTTATCCATGTCACCTTTCACACAAGTTATCCATGTTTGCTTTGGTCTACCTCAGGTCACATATCCATACTCACCACTCTCCTAGTCACATGACTTTAAAAATAATTACTAAGTATAAGTATTATATCAGCTTTCTGGTACCCATAATACTAGCTCTGCTTAGTTTGGGGCTAGATATATTGTGTGGATTGTCTAGAGTATTTATTTATTTAAAAATGTGTATTGAACAATGGAACCTCGTAACGACTGTAAGCTTGTTGGAGTAGACGTGAGCTATCTCCATGTAGACCTTTACCTATTACTAGCATAAGCTTGCTTAGCAAAACGATATTCTCAAACGAATTGCGCTTCAGTGTTTACTCATCGAAAACATGAAGATTATATTCATGTATAGTATAACGATATTAGAATAACCGATATTTAGTAAAGTTAGAATTTCCATTTAATCTTATCTTATACCTTTAAAGGAGAAAATCTTGTGTATATATGAGGATCTCGGAAACTGCGCCAACGATTTTCATGAAATTAAGTATACAAAGGGTTTCGGGGGCGATAAATCGATCTAGCTAGGATTCATTTTTAGAAAATGATTATTTAACCCTGAGTTCAATAATTAAACATAAACTGAATATGTGACTGCTCCTGCCTCCTGTGAGCAACTAACTGCAATCATTTCCAGCAGATGGCGTTGTTCAGTAAGAATAAGCCATAAAGATAATATGACTCTTAAGATTTCTTAAAAATACAAATTAACAATAAAAAATACCGAGCGAAGCTCGGTCACTAACTGCTAGTTCTACATAATATGATCTGGAAATCTCTAGAAAATCTGTTTAGTCTGACAAACATTTTATAGGGGATCAAAAACAGTGGACCCTTCATGTGTTTTTAGGATACCGCAAGCACAATGCCTGTCCATAGTCAGAGCCGTTTTACTCGCAAACTATTCTGTTGGTATTTTACATCGCTATTCGGTATTCGCTTTTTATTCCCTTTACATAGAAATCCGATTTACTCGATCACACCGTCCACCACATCGTCAAGCCAAACATTATTTCCTTTGATTTCATTCTTTACTCTTTATGACCTTTGATCAAAAACCAACATTCGGCAGATAAATAAATAAATAATGCGCACAACACTATCTAGCCCCAAAATAAGCAGAGCTTGTACTACGGGAACCAGATAGCTGATATAATACTTAAATACTTTATTGTTAATAATAATATGTTCATACAGAGAATACAATATAACACCCTGACAGAGATCAAACCCTGTGTTCACCACACAAATATTTGTTCTCAGTGGGGATCTAACCCATGACCTACGGCGCAGAACGCAGAGCTTCTGCCAACTGAGCTGAGAGTTAATCCTCTCAGTTTGTTCGTGAATTTGCGTATTTGTTATATTTGTGAAAAAAGGGCAGAATGGGAGCTTAGCCATTGTACTTTACATGGTCATTATTTAAATAAAAACAGGCCTTTGCATATATTTTAGATGATTTTTAGAGCGTCAGGGGTAAGGTGTTTACTAGTACCCCTACTTGTGGGATGCTATAGTGCATGCCTGGGACATAATTTTATATGAAATAGGCTTGCCCAGCACCATACAGCTTAGCGATGGGCGATTGCTTCAAAAAAAACAATCGAATGAATCGAAAATTGCGCTACTGTGCATTCGATTGTCGATTTAGTAGTTCCTCCCCATGATTATTCGAATAACAATCGACAAACTACTAACTACTATACATGTAAGTATGCGTGCGGTGCGGTGAACTGCGCTGCGGAAGGCCACGCGGGGCGGTGCATACGGGGGCGGGACGGTGTTGCGTCGATTGTTTCTCTTCTTCTTCCTGCCCTTATCCCACTTTATGCGGGGTCGGCACAACATATTCTTCTCTTCCATTCTCCTCTATCAGCCGTCATCTCTGTATTCACTTCCTTCTTATCCATATCATCCTTCACACTGTCCATCCATCTTTTCTTTGGCCTACCTCTACCCAAACATCCATCCACATTCATACTCATCACTCGCCTAGTCACATGACTTTCATCCCTCCTCATGACATGCCCATACCACGCCAGCCTGTTGCTCCTCAGTTTTTCTGTCACTGGTGCTACTTTCAGACTTCCCCTGATATACTCATTCCTTATCTTGTCCATTCTTGTCACTCCACACATCCATCTCAACATTCGCATCTCTGCCGCATGTACCCTTCTTTCGTCCGTCCCTTTCGTTGCCCAACACTCGGATCCATACATTACGACAGGTCTTATGATCGTCTTATAGATCTTCCCCTTAAGCTTAAAGGGCATCCGTGGATTACAAGTTGTTCCCGTGACCTGTCGCCATTTCATCCATCCCGCATTTATTCTATTTTTCACGTCTCGGTCAATGTCACCGTCGTTTTGTATTAATGAGCCGAGGTACCGGAAATCGGAGCAGACTGGTAGGAATACACCATCTAAGGCAATTGGGACAAATTTGGATGGACCACAAAAGTCACAAAACAGATGTTCTGTTTTGGTTCTGCTGATCTTCAGTCCGACACTCTCCAATTGTTTCTAAGTAATAATAATACTTCGGTTGCATTTAATGTTAACACGTAGGTAGTATATTTTAATATTATGAATATACATTTTATAGAAATGTAAAATTGACCTTGTCAAGTAAAAAGTATAGTTACCAAAATTATGTTAGAAGGTAGATGTCTAGCTATAAGTTGATTTTCTGTAAGAAAATATATTTCAAATAAGTATCTATGAGTACCTTTTTTACTTAATTTTTATTCTAGTCTGTGTTTTCCTTAGTTAGAAACTCTTTACCTACCCTTATATTCGTAATTTGTTATACTTTAAAACAAATTAATTAATGTAATAACTTAAATCGCATAATAACTGCATTAAGTAGCGGCGCACGGACTTAATCTATAGATTTGTAGCGCAGCGCACGCCCGACGCACCATCTTTTGTAACTACTGATTCAGTAGTACGCACGAAAATAGTAGTTAGGTGCGTTGCGTGAATGCGTGACCGCGCGGCAAAAATAGTAGTTAGGTGCGTTGCGTGGTTGCGTGGCGCGACCGCGCGGCAAATAGTAGTTAAAGTTGGTGCTAGTCGTTGTCGCCGCGCGCCGCACGCCGCACGCGCCGTCAGTCGATAACAATCGACTAGTTTCAATTGTTATCGACTTTTATCGACTGAACCGAACAATCGACTAATTCGATAAAATATAGTAGTAATCGCCCATCGCTATAACAGCTTATTCGGCCTTATCCACAGGAAAGACATGATCAATACATGCGGAGCCGCGGGTTTCCTCACGATGTTTTCCTTCACCGTTAGAGAGCACTAGCACTGTGTACATTTTACTGTGTGCGTGTAATTATTTATTCATTTTATTTATAGTGATAGAAGTGCTAGCATTAGAATCCCGCGTGGAATGTTTACAAAATATTGGACACTCCTAAAATGTTGTGTTAAAAACATCGCGAATAATATTTTCCATAGCTTACATGTAAAAACTGGATTGCTTGTATTTTTTCCCCTTTGTGCTGGGTTGTGTCATTGATTAAAAAAACAAAACAATTATACGAGTGTGGCATAGGTTTCATAAATCATTTTTCAATATAGACATTCATTTTAAAAGTCTTGTTTTAAAACGGCTTTATTTTTATAACTTGTGTTATCCATATAGCATTAAATATATAGGCACAATAGCAGGTATGTTACGAGTATAAGGTTTATTCAATATAATAGGGAAAGAACGGTATAGGAATGAAAGTTTCAAGCCTGTTCTTTAATGCTTGGCTGTGTAAAACTGACACCAAGGCAGCTTTTGATTTTGACTTACAAGGCTGTAATTAATCATGTACAACAGATGCAAAGACCACTGTACAACGTCGTACGTACCACGTACGACGTTGATATGCTTTCCAAAACTACTAAACCGTACTAATTTTGGAAAGCATATCACCAATGCGTTTGGACAATATATAAATCATTGGATCGCGTATATAGCGCGTATATCAACGGGTTTGGTAACCCGAAATCTCCATTGGTGAATATACATATCTTTTGTAGTCGGATCGCAAGATAAAACTCGAAAAAGTCTAGTCTAATTGCATGAGAACTGAAGACTACTTTGAAGACTAGCTCGGCACTTGAAATTCAATACGCAATGAACCCTAGTCCCGGGAGAATTCTTAACTTTTAGTATTTTTAGTCTTGTTTTAGCTATCTGATCTTCTGATAGTAAAGTAGTTTTACCGGATATATTATTCAGTTTTCTCTCGAGAACAAAATATGCTTGCTAACGACGGTATTCCCATTTACAAGAAAAAATGAGGAAACAAGCATAATATTACTACAGCTCAGTCATCTGGTTCTGTTACTTTGAGAATCTGTATAATTGCAAAGGCATCCTTTCTTGTCAGTGTTTCCCTTTGGACAAACTCTTTCACTTCAAAGAGCTTCACTACAACTAAATTCCATTAATCTGATGGGGCCCTTTTAAGAATTTGTCAGTCAGATTCTTTGGAGTGCGCTGTATGTGAAATATGCATAGGTATATTATTATTACCTATTAATAGGGTAATATTGTGTTTGTATCTTCCTATTTAATTTTATGATAGCTTTAATAAGGTGCTATGAAACTGCAGCGTTGCTCCCTACTAAACACCATCTTGACAACGCAAATATTGAACTTGAGCAAACAATGCGTTTCTAAGATAACACACCCTATGTTTGCGCACGTCTACAAGCAAGACATAGTGAGATTTAACACCAAAATGATATGTCATCAACATTTTTTTTACACTTGTTAAAACTTGTTAAGTTTTTGTAATAAGGTGTTACGTGATAAAATAGGGTACATCTTTCTTATTCTCAAATAGTTACATGAAAAATCGTACCCACGCTTTGAACATCAGCTAAACTTAAATATAAGAAATAGATGAAAATCTAGGATGATGGAAAACGAAAACGGGGACCCCCAACATTTTTAGTTTTTTTTTCTATTTTTGTATAAAAATCTTAATGCAGTTCACAAAATACATCTACTCGCCAAATTTCATCAGTCTAGCTTTTACGGTTTCGTATAAAAATTGCTGTGACACGGACGGACAGACAGAGAGACAGACAGACATGACGAATCTATAAGGGTTCCGTTTTTGCCATTTGGCTACGGAACCCTAAAAATCATAACCCTTCCTTCAGGAAGACGATTATCTTTTTATTTCGAAATTTTTTATTGGGTCCGTTTCAAGCAGCAAATGAATTGTTAACTAATACAACAATTCAGGCTTTATTTTGTGGTTTCAAGGCTACATACCAACACAGAATAAAACATATCAAGCTCGACAGGATGAGCGATCAGTAAACATGGGCCCTGGAATAAATCCCTAGTGGGATTCTCCGGGGAACTAATTGCAGCCCTATCCGTATTGATGGCCACTACACGAGGATCAATGTAAATTATTTCGCTCGTATCCACAAAATGCCATTATACTGCTTTTCACTTCCCCACTCTATTTGGTACAAGACAATACTCACCATTATAAACTTTTTTCGAGTAGAAGTTTAAAAGGTAATGATTAATTTAGTCGTATGATTAATTTAATGTTTTAATATTTCTTGTCGTATGAGAAGGCAGCCAGACCTTTTGTGAATATATAATTGAAACATAGTTATTGTCCTAAAGAGAGTAGAAACTTATAGTTTTGTAGTAACACATCATTTATTTTGCAGTAATATTGTAACGAGATGATTGCAATATAACTATATAAAAACTTTCCGACAAAAACTGATATTAACTTATCGCATCGTTATCTTTCATAGTCATTTACTAATTTAGTGATGTTTAAAACTGCTGGGTGTTTTTTTATTTGTATTTGTAGTTGCTGACAGAATTAGCAACTTGAAGTGGTAATGTGCAGGCATCGCAAAACCGAAAACCACTGGAAGATAAAGGTTCTCCAAAAGTGGACATCGGATTAAATGGAACTCGTCAAAATGCGAGTGCTGCGTGGAAATGATCGCATGAAGTTGGTGTAAGGAGAAGATACAAAATAATTCTTCCTGGAAGTGCATGTGCGTAGATTTGTGTCCAGCAATGTACTTTTTCAGGCATGATTTTTAAAGTCATATTTATTGAACATTTATTTCTAGCTTATACTAACCAATAATTATTGAATCCAGAACCTGGATACGAATGCCACGCCTCCATAGTCCATACCTCAAGCAGAGAGCCGTAATTAAAACTTTGCTCAAGAAACTGTGATTAAAACTTCTACCATCACGATCCATATTTTTTCAGAAGTGAACTTTTAAATTTGAACGCATTGAAATAGTTCAGGATCAATACAATATTATTACCTCTTTCATTCCTTTTAAAAGCTGGGTTGGTCTTTCTGAAATAAACTTGATGAATCTTATGATTTTTATTAGTGGACCATTATTTTTTGACGCTGCAATAAAATACTAATGATTCATTATTTAAGCTGGATTCTCTAAGATACGATGTCCATCTTGATTTAATATTTTGTGAGGTCTCGTCTTTAGTTGTGTTACACATTCTGTTAAAGCCTGTCATAGACTTTAAGCAGATTTGTAATAATCGTAATATAATCGTATAATACTTTTGTGTTTTTAAAACTTGCAAGTTAAGTGGTCACTCATTGGAAGTTAACAAGGCATAGGTCAACTCCTAAAATATTTTATTGATGGTCAGGTTACAAATCTGGAAACCCGAACAAATAATGGCAATTTTACGCGTACATAAAATACCTTGTTTGAACGCGATTTCTTCACTCAATGTTTAGAGCATAACTGGTGTAATAAATTCTTGTGAAAAGCTTTACCTTAATAAATCCAGTTGGAGTCAGATTCGCCAGCCGCTATAAATTGTTAAATAAATCGTTCGAACAACACAAAATGGATTTGCTGAGAACGATGTCTAGTTATTAGTTTGGGGTCAATTGAAACGGAAGTTATAGAGATATTTGAAAGCGTTGTGTATTAGTAAGTACTCATAACATTTTTAAACATGTTTTTTATGTTTCAATAGCCACCTACTGCTGAAATATTTTTATTCACTCATTTAATCTTATTAGGCATATTGTAGGTTTGTATTAGGTATGGTATCAATCTCTTAGCGTATATATCGGTATTTATTGTGTTATCTCATAAAACATAGGCTAAAAATCGTTTCACAACCACAATCAATAATAGAGAAGTCATTGTGTCTGTGAAACGGAATGTTCAAGGTATTGAATATTAATATTCAGTATCGTAATCATACAGCTATTATGGTCCCATTTATGCGTTGCGTTGTGCTGCGTCGGCGTCGTCATAAATAACAGTCTCTTCAACATAATGACGTATCCCAAAACTAATATAGATAGTGCAATCCATGAAGGCGCGCCCCACTATTCCTCCTAACCGTTTATAGTACCTATATGTGTGCAAGCTTCAGTCAATGTCTGAGTGTTATCGGTACACACGAATTTCCTATGAGTGCACATGCACACTACAATGAATAGACTACGGTTCGCGACTGCTGCTCGGAGCAAACTCCCCGCACCCCGCGAGGGGCGCGTCTTCGTGAATTGCACTATCTATAAAGCTGCGTGTACTTTTTTTATTATAATACGCAGCAGAGTGTCAAATAACTCTAGAAGCCATACAGCCGTGCCCGTACCGGCCATGTAACTTGAGGATTTTTGATAATTTTATTGTTGAATACTCACTTCGTAACCACCAGCACCCGTAACCGTTAAATCGTAACCCGTCTATGCACGGATTATATTCAACTTTGACGTGTTTATATTCAACTCATTTCATAAACAAGCATGGTTTAAAGTTCAATTGAAGGCACCGGCATATCCCAGCTCGGCCTATGTGGCGTGAATCCTGCTCGGCGAGGGTCATGTTCAGAGGGTCAAGCGGCGCCTGACACTGCCACTCCGCCACTTGTCGGGTGATACCTGTCATTCCAAGTGACATTTCAACGGGACAATTTTTCACCTGCCACAGTCACGCGTTGCTTGATAAATGTATCGGTAAACTTTAAATGTGCCGTGTTGAAGGCAGAAGTACTGTCCAGAAGAGTGTTTTACGGCTTAGAGTCGGTAAACATTGCTTGCTTCTATTCTGTGGCTTAGAACATTGATTAACTGCGCTTGCAGTAAATCAATGTTATTTTGAAGCAAAGTAAACTGTAATTAATATTGTGTCAGGTTTTATTACAGTTTGAGGTATAGTGTTCATTTTCTTGCTTAAATTATCACCACAAACTATTAGCATAATTTGTTAATTCAAACTTAAAATTATTGAACCTTAATTTTTAAGTAACTTTAAGTACTTCTGTGTATCACTAGAACTAAGTTTAACTTCCTACTAGCATAATATTGTGTACGAAGCTTATTATTTCAATATGAACTCGCAATTCAATATCTTGGAGGCGGTCTGAAGGCGCAATTCTCTCGTCTCAGTTATTGGTCCACCATTGAAACCTGGTGGACGCGGTTAAATTTCTGACAAGGCGTCAGCGAGACGTAATTGAATCTTGCGGAGTCCGACCGTGCCCGGTCAATGCTTATGAAAACCCTCAATATAAAAGATGGTAGAAAATAAACTAAAAACTGCAGAAGTAGCCTACATTTCAGCAGAGAAAAGATTATTACAGACAATTTAAAATATTCTAATTATTTTATTCTTGAGCCAGTGGAATCAACATACACACTAAAAACAATAATGATATTTGATTTGCGTTTGCTAATACTTTCATAAAAAAATATGATATCGAGAAAATGTGGATATAATTTAATTTTCAACCCATCCGTTTCAATAAAGCTCAAATTATTGGCCGTCGGGATCAAGGTTCATTTCCTTTGAAGCAACGCCTTTGTCGATTCCGTTTCTCCTTATTTTGCTAAATATGGTAGCTTAGAGTAGGAATATACTAGACGGCCTGGTCGCGGGGAAAAACATAACCAGCGCTCCATTTTCCATAAGTATTTGGTATGGTTTTAGATGTGTGATTAATTAATAACAGTATTAGTTTTT
This sequence comes from Thera obeliscata, assembly GCA_947578465.1. Lineage (NCBI taxonomy): Eukaryota > Metazoa > Arthropoda > Insecta > Lepidoptera > Geometridae > Thera > Thera obeliscata. The sequence goes on along the minus strand of OX387928.1, from coordinate 8,222,359 downwards.
CCTTTTGTTTTTTCCTCGTAAGTGTGAAAAACGTCAACTGAAACGCGTTTGTATTCATCATAGTCATTACAAACTTTTATGACAATGTTCTATTTAATTTACGCCTGAGCTGGTCGTTGCGACTCTGTCTGCTATAATGCGTTCAAGTTTTTATTCTCTGGTTCGTGTGAGAAAATAATGAACCGACCGTTGTTGAAAAGTATTATAAAATATTTCTTGAGGACAGACAACAATATGATCTGTACCTTGTACATCACAAGCTCGTTATACTGAACAACAGATCTTTAAAGATATCCTAAATCTTTTATATTTTTTGGATTTTATAATGCGATTTATTTTCAAGTGAAATAACGAAGTGGGTTTATATTTTCTGTGAACTCTTTCATTAAGAAATTTAATGAGGCGTAAAAGCTTATCTAAACGTTGATTAATACAAACTATTTAGGTCTTAGGATTAAATAAATAATGTCCTAGGTGTTTATTGAACAGATCCTCAATAAATTATAAGATATAAAAAAACTTTTTATTCAACCTTGCTTTACACTCATCTCGTTCCCGTCCCCAATTTGGCCACTCCTTGCAGAATTAAAATAGTTTTTCGTAATCCTACTTATAATATTTTTATTATTTTTAATATGTCAACGAGTTTGCCTATGTTTGTTTTAACTCTCCGTAACGGTTGAACAGAGTTGAATATAAATTATATAGTCAGTGACGCTGAATAAAGATATTGTCACTCTAGCTCAGTTGGTAGTAGCTGTGCTTTCTGCGCCGTAGGTCGTGGGTTCGATCCCCACCGAGAACAATTATTTGTGTGGTTAACATAAATGTTTGTTCTCTGTCTGGGTGTTATATTGTATTCTAAGTATGTATTTACAAAAAAAAAAAAATGTATTCAAGTATTATATCAGCTATCCGGGTCCCATATTACAAGCTCTGCTTAGTTTGGGGCTGGGTAGTGTTGTGTGAATTGTCCACAATATTTATTTATTTATTTATTGTTAAATCATGTTTGTAATAGTTGGATGCTGTATTGTGATAAATATATTTTTTGCAGATAGCTGATGAACCGACACATGTCTCCACCGCCTACCAAAGCCGCCTGGTGGCTGGCAACATTCTTCAGCGTCTTTGTTACAGGTACAGTGTATAATTTCATTTCATTTTGTTGCCAGTTACTATCTTAGACGTCGTAGACAGAAGAAGGAAGAAAGGTGGACCGGTGTCCAGCAGTGGAACTGACGTAAAAACGTAAAACGATTGAAAGGTTTGCTGACCATAAAAAAACAATGGAGGAGGCATAGGTTAGGTTATTTGTTTCTCTAGAAAACTATGTAGGACGATGTCCCAAATACGGGTTTCCAAATGTAACGTATTTTTTCGGTAATTTATATTATTGGGTGTATAATAGGTAAACGGAATTCTTTGTTATCTGACCTTCGATTCTACGATATAACAATAAAATATATTTTCTTTAATATTTCAGAGGGATTCGTAATGAGAGGCCCTAAGAATGTTGAAGGGGATACTTTCTCTTCGTGCTTATTTATTTTATGCCACTATAAGAGTAGTATTAGACAAGAATTAACCATATAAAAGTAAAAATGACGTAAAAATTGGCTGCTCTTCGGCACATGCTATAGCGAGAGTCTATGACGTCAAAGTCCAATAGAACAAAATTAAGAGTAGCTGACGTTTCGGACAAATTTCGCTGGGACAAAGTGTCCCAAATGACACTTTTGATTTTAATATTATTTTTACTGACGTTTCGGACACCATCAAATTATTAATACTTTTGAGTACAGTCAGGTAAAATATGTTTAGGCAAAATATAATGTAATGTGATAAAGCTAATCAAATTGCTTTGCGAGCGTGTGGTGAAGTAACTATGTAAGATACATACCATAAATAGAGTTCTCAAACCATTAATCTCTCTTTCCTTAAATTTTAAAAAAGTCATTCGTTTAATAATGTATAAAAATCACAGACAATTTATAGTTTACTGAGCAAAATATCCCGACCATATTTACTGATTTAGCGCTGTTTATTACAATGAAAAGTACTAAATTATTTTAAGCACGTTGACGAAATCAACTTAGAATCACAGATAATCGTTAATTCAGTCATAGACTTAAGATTACCGCTAATTATTTATTAGTATTAATCATCTCCAAGACCTATTATCCACTGAAAAAACAGTAAACCTCTATAACAAGATAAATAAAAACATTAACCTAAAACAATCACAGTAATTGACACAGCATTTGGCACAGTATTTTACCAAATAAAAACTTTAAAATTATCAATTGTCTTATATTCTTCTAATATTTTACCAAATAAACACTTTAAAATCATCTATTTTCTATATTATCTTTTTAAATAAAGCTACCCCCAAAAAACATGAAGAATAATATAAACTGCCACATATTTTCTTTCACTTTCACACTTTAAATAAATAAATAAATAAATAAATAAATAAATAAATAAATAAATAAATAAATAAATAAATAAATAAATAAATAAATAAATAAATAAATAAATAAATAAATAAATAAATAAATAAATAAATAAATAAATAAATAAATAAATAAATAAATAAATAAATAAATAAATAAATAAATAAATAAATAAATAAATAAATAAATAAATAAATAAATAAATAAATAAATAAATAAATAAATAAATAAATAAATAAATAAATGAATAAATGAATAAATAAATATATAAATAAATAAATAAATAAATAAATAAATAAATAAATAAATAAATAAATAAATAAATAAATAAATAAATAAATCTATTTCGTCACCTTGCTATGCCGCCACCGGCACCGCCTCGGTAAAAACCTGTTTTTTACCTGACTGTACAATGCAGTTATTTTGAATGGTGTCCGAAACGTCAGTAAAAATAATATTAAAATCAAAAGTGTCATTTGGGACAATGTGTCCCAGCAAAATTTGTCCGAAACGTCAGCTACTCAAAATTAAATGGGAGCTACCTCACACACATAACAAAACGTAACGCTGGTCTTCCATGACACTAGTAAAATGCGATACAACTGCAACTGCAAGATAAACACAGCTCGCAAAACTGACTGGCTCATAAATGATCTTTTCTTTCGACGTTATTAAAAGTTATTGACAATTCTAACCAGGAATATTATAGAAAAAGCTTCCAGCGGTAGCTAGGCGCCTCGTTAAAACTTAGGGGCTGAGGAGCACCCAAGAGGGTATCGGGTAGCTGAGTTCCTCATATCCAATACGTAACGACGATAGAATATCGCTCTAATACGGTATTGCAAGTACAGTAGAATACAGCTCAAGTTACCTAAAACAAAGAAAAATTACACTTACTGCAAGGATATAAGAGCTAGCAGTATATATTCTGATGCGTATCCTTGTGGATAGAAAATATTTTGCTAAAAATATTTGCTATGTTTCGGTTTGAAGTGTGGAAGCCGGTGAAATTACTGGCACGTGAGGCTGAATATCTGTATCCCTCAAGTTCAAGGACAACAGGGCAGTGCATCGTAGAGGACGTTCCTGAAGCGCGTGACTTACGAGGCAATGCCTTGTCATGGGCGATGGTTACCACCTAAAGCTTGTTCCATTAGCTAGTTAAATAAAAAAAAGGTAGGTAAGGAACTTGAAAACAATTTAACGTACCCAGCCAAATAAATACATTTTAGAGATCGTTTGGGACGTTAATCATTGTTATAAAGGATTTATTCATTGCAATATCGCAATTTAAAATAAATTTGTACCACAAAATGATGATTAGGGTTGATTGAGTATTGTTTCAATACTATTGCGACTCATAAACAGCAGTAACCGTTCAGTTCAGTTCATTTTACGAGCGTGTTAAATATAAAAAAGCTCGTATTTTATACTACAACACACACAAGTAAATATTACTTTTCAGAGAAAATTCAACGAGACTTTCTTAGAAATTTGTCCTAGTGGAATGGCACGTATACTTGAACAAAATAAAAACGAAGCCAAGGCCACATTCACACTGAACATATCGTCAGCCATCGAACATGAGCGAGTGTTACGCCGTTTGCATTATATTACAACTATTCCAATAATCAATTCATTTCATTCTCATCGAAATGACAATACTCTCAGGTTCACAATATGTCTAGGTGAGTCAATTATACAATTTGACAGCTGACAACACGTTTAGTGTCACTTTGACCTAAGTAGAAAAGTCATCTAGCAACCTGTAGCACACCTCCGTAACGGAACTGTTACAGCGGTACCGCAATAGTTTTGACATGTCTTGTCCCGTGTAAGAGATGCGAAACACTAGCGAAACTGTCTGGTCTAACGCATAGATTGGACTATATTCCATCTCTTTCTCCACGCGGTTTCGTTGATCTGCTCCGAAGCCAGTCGCACTTCCACCACTTCCACGCTCTGGCCGTCGTATTTTTTTCACTTGATTGGAACGGAATTCATCTAGCAGTACCACTGTAACGGTTCCGCAAATAATATGTCAGCAAAATCTTCTATGGAAATAAAATCAGATGTTCTCTTTTGCAGGCGAAATACCGATACAAACGGATGAAGGACCTGAATTTTTACAGAAGCTGGAAAATTTTACAGTTACCCAAGGCCGAGATGTCTACTTTACCTGCATCGTTAACCACCTTTCTAACTACAGGGTAAGCCTATTAACATTTTTTAACTAATAGGTAGCGTTTTCAAAATTCTGCAATGTACCTGCTTCGCAGTTTACATATTTAAGCAATTTTTTATCTATAATAATTGTTTTAGAACAAAAAAAAGATTTCTGCTTCCTTACTTATAATCAAATCTCAAAAGTTTTTGTTATTCACAAAAGCTACTTTAGCCTCTTTATCAGTTTCTTCCACTCTTCATGATTCGATAAATTCATTGAAGTATCCTTCCATTTCAAGCCAATATGGAGATTTCATCCAAACAATGCCTGTTACAATGTAAATGGAACGAATGAATGTGGAAATTCTGATATTTTTCAGTAATAACGAAGTCATGAAAACACAGATTTTTAAAACCTACCTAGCTTTGTGTATGTTTTGACTGCGTTTTTATGACACGGGCGCAAGTTCTCTTTTTGTGGTAGATTGTGGTGATAACTATTATTGGGTTACAATGGTATATAAATATTGGTGGACTTTCCATACAGCGTTATGTAGCCCCGAACTAAGCTTGTAATAACGGAAACCTTGATGACATGGCTGACAATTTTATTATATTTATAACAATAATTACCTGCGTTACCGTTTCACAAGACCCTCTTTGACGAAGCGATTTAATTACTTAGCTCATTTCTCGAAGCTTTTAAGGTAAATTTATAACTGTTTTCTCAAAAGCTGAAGAGAAAGCTCAGATAAGGGTCTTGCTTGTTTTGCGGCTTGCAACTTGCAAACAAGCTTCTATTTTTAGTCACATTGCTATGATAGCATATAAATGGATCAAAATATATAAACTATGCCGGAACGAATGCCGGTGTTAATTTTTTGAATTATCTATTCTTTTTGCTTGCGTTTTTCACTCTAGGAAATTCCACAGAACCGTAGTAGCGTTCAAAGTAAGTGTACGTAAGAATTGTAAGTACTTTTTAAGGATGTGCTTTATCTAAAACGTCTCATAGTAGTCGATTTATTACAGGCTTGTCAGCAGCACTCTGCTTCTTTTTCTTCCTGCCGTTATCCCACTTTACCTTTTTTTTTACTTTACTTTACCTTTACTTCGTGAGGTCGGCACAACATGTTCTGTTCTCCTATTCTCCTCTGTCAGCCGCCATCTCTTTATTTTCTTTTCTACCCACATATCCGTCTACATTTATAAAGTCCTCATGTAGTAGTACGTAAGTCCTATTATACGTAGGTACCTTATTAAGTCTGAATGAACACGAAAGTCCAAACTCCGCTGCATACAAGTAACTTACATCGAAAAAAACAAAAGCTCAATACAATTTCAAACTTTTGAATCTGATACAATAAAGTATCGAGTGTTCAAACCGTTTTTATAACATGTTGGAAAAATTGGTTTGTTTTAAAAACGGCATTTTGAATTAAAATAGTTAGTGAACATGCCGTAGTATTTGGGAATTTACTGTATCCTCTATATTTTTAAGAACCTAGTGAGCTTTTAAACAAATATAAAAGCTATGCACGTGTATACGTGCATATTATACAAAATTAAAGAATATATTTTGAAAATGAACATATTTATCGGAATAAAAGTATCAACTTAATCTTTTACATACTCAACCGTCGTTTTGCGTCGCAGATTTGTTTCAGCGAATGTAATTCGATTCATAACTCTTCTGAGAATCGATAAGATCAACCAACTCCTTTCCGGAATGGTTATCGTTGCCTTTAGCCATTGCTGTGATTGGTTGCAATCGTAAAGCCTGGTTTACTTTGATGTGGAGCGCCAATTCACAGAGAGAGAGATCGTAGAGAGAGAGAAAAAGTTGGCCCGGCATAGCCCGGTATATCAGTAAGAAACTAATCATACCACACATACTCACTAACGCAATCAACCTGCGATCGCGGTAGCGTACCGTTCAGTCCTGCTATTCCTGAAACAACCTCGTTTGGGAGTCTCTGAATCCACGTTCGATTTTCAAGAATTTCTAACAAAAATTGAAAACTCACAGCAAATTCAGTGATCGCTTAAGCGAATTGTGTTGCAGGAATAGAACCACAAGGAGTCTAGATAAGATCCAATTTTTGTTTGCGTTTGTGCTTGCGACAGCTTTTAATAAAATTGTGTTAGTTTGGTATTAAGACGTTAGTTTATATCAATCAATGCAAGTGTTTGTAGTGGCTTATTCCCGGTTGCAAAAACGCACTGGGCGCTCCTTCAAACAGCTGATCGTTATTGTGGGACGGATGCTGGGGCTCAATTCTAGACCAGTGCCTTTTTTGTCACTGTAGAAATATATCACAAGAACTGTCAGTTTCTTTAGTGAATTTGACAGTTCTTGTGATATATATCTACCGTGACAAAAAAGTCACTGGTCTAGAATTGAGCCCCTGGTGTGTTTGACTTTCGCCAGAAATGAATAAACTCGATATAGTTCTGATCTGCACGACACTCTATGATACAGCAATGTGAACAAGCCTTACGATACTAGTACGGAATAAGCCAAATGATAACTGTCAGTGTGTACACTGTACGTGGAGCAAATTATCCCACTTAGACCAATATTGCTCGACTACATTGTGTTTGTAGTGAGGGAGCATGATGCAGATTCGATTTGTGAGCGAGAACTGTGCCTCAGTCATAGTGACATGTATTTTGTGATGACGCTACGGTAATATTAGATAGGAACACTACACATGATTACTACGCTATTTTATTATTAAGAATTTCACGCTCAGTAAGAATAATAATAATTTATTGTGAAATGTTTAAAAAGTTCTTAGGTACGTTAGGTAATTTTGCTCCAACAGTTTACCCATTTCGGGCGTACAATATTGCTTTTCTTAGTTACATATTTTAAATAATCAAAATTAGCGTTTACAAGAGGAATAGTTACTTTTTTATTTAAAGAGGTCTTCTCATCTATCCTATTTAATTCAGGTAGGTAGATAATATAGGTACTCTTAGTACCAAAACAATGGGCCCAGTTACACGTAAATTGCATGAGACTGGCACTATCCAACAGAACGCGAGGAGTTTCCGCGTACGGCGGAAATAATTCTCACAAACAATGAAATTGTTACTAATTTATTTTCCAACCGCAACAAAGCGAGATGTCACATGAAAAATACCCGAGAACGGCGTAGACGAGACACCCTGCATTCCTCTGGATCCCGCATTTACATAGAAAACATGAGACAAACGTCGAACTAAAAACTAAAACGTTAGGTTACTGATATGCTGGCTGTTATGGGATTCAGGCTCAGATTTACGAATTTTATTTTCCTTTTTCCATTCCGAATTTGTTTGACATTTCCTAAAAAAATCTAAATGAACTTCTGTATTCCATTTCCTTTGTGTTTCTGTGCCAAGTGCCGTTATGACCAGACACTCCACAGATCTCTACATACATTAAATTCCTGATAATGTTTAGTGGTAATCAAAGGCGCGTCTAAATTTGTAGTAGGTATTTAGCATAACACTTTGCAAAAATACCGTTGCTTATTATTAACCAATAACGTGTTATTGTATTGTGAATAGCCAAAAAACCCTGGTTTTCTATTTCACCTGCTTTTTACCCAAACGCAGACACCTCTACAATTTTACGTGTTGTTCCGTGTTGTTTTACATTTGCTACAACGTTTAAGTCACATTTAAGTTTTGTGTGTACACAAGCGCTAAAACTCGAGTGTTGAGGAAATACGGGCAACTTACTATAATAGTTTGAGATTTGAAATAAAACACGCTGCATACACGACTAGCACCAGTTTTGTTTTTATAAAATAATTATTAAAGAAGAGACTACCTATTTATGCGTCGATATAATTTATGAAATAGTATATGTAAGTTTAAAAACTCCTAAAACGTTAAGAAACCCATCATGGATCTTAGATGAAATAATGATGAAACTTCTATGGGACCAACCTAGTTTCTGTTTATTAGAATTTTTTCTGTACTTATTTATAAGCTATCGACTTTTTACTCTCTAGTAGCATTACCCCACAAACCTTAGTGGTTTCTTTAGTGCTTTTTATAATAATTTGATTAAGTATGTTTTTTTATAAGATAAATTAATTAAAAAAAGACCTAATAAATTATATCAGATAAAAAAAAATATCTGGTTTTTCAAATCAGCTCATAAAATAAATGGAATTATGTGAACAAATATAAAATAATTTAACCGAATTGAGAACCTATTTTTTTTTAAATATTTTTTTTGATTGTGCTTTCTATCACCAGGTGGCGTGGATAAAGTCCGATTCGAAGGCGATTCTTGCGATCCACACAAACATGGTGGCATTGAACCCGCGTCTCTCCGTCACCTACAACAACCATAATACGTGGAAACTACACGTCAGCAACGTACAGGCCAATGACTCGGGCACGTACATGTGTCAAGTCAACACAGATCCTATGAAGAGCCAGGTAAATCAATAGCTAATTTACATCGTTTTTAATAATGGTGGCCAAGAACAAGCTACAAAATTGTAAGGCGCCCTGTCGCAAGATGGATGGACGACACAGTCAAATTCGCGGGGCGGAAATGGGTTAGACTGGCACAGGATTGAGGTAGATGGCACAAACTAAGGGAGGCCTGTACCCAGCAGTGGATGAAGTCGGGCTGTGGATGATATTAAGGTGTGTTTTTAAAAGGCATTTGCACTCGTGGAGCATATTTCAACGCTGCATAAAGTAGCGTTGCCAAAATATATATTTAAAAATTGCGGTCAGACTCAAATTAGTGTTTCATTGTACTGTGGCTCACGAGCTAGCTTTTATTCTCCCATTCTAACTAATGAAGTTCGTTTTCAATGCAGACTACAATGTGCTTCTTCGTAAATCCTAGGCTTCTCTTGCTCGCGTTGCGTTGTGACTATGTACGTACAGTCGTAATTCTAACTCATATGAAATGCATTGCTGTGCTAGGCAATTCCCTAATGAAATCAAAATAAAATTGCTGGAAAACCAAGCGATCCGGAAACTCAAGTGGACATGTGACGACATTGTCGCAACATTTTATAATGAAATTCTTTAAAAGTAAATCCTTTGACTTGAAGAAATATAACGTCTTCCGGAAACCTTTTAAAAGCTTTGTAAGACTGTCACGTTTTCAATTTAAGCTTTGGATTATAAATAAACACTAGAAATCTTTTCTATTTACCTTTATATTTTGGGAATGTCTAAGCGTTCTGCGGTGGTGTGGTGTTTTTTTTATGTGAGGCTTAAGGCCTCGGCCTCGAAATTAGCGGGCAGCGGGGTGGCAGCGGCGGCGGCGCGGGAGCGGCAGGATTCCTATGCGTAAAATTAAATGGATCCCCCCCGCCCCGCCCCGCTGCAGAGCTGCCGCCGCCGCTGCTCTGCTGCCCGCCCGCTGCCCGCTAAATTCGAGGCCGAGGCCTTAGAGTTTGAATATCTCACACCAAACCTTGACACCGAGTGTCGTTGTATGGAAAATCCTGAGTGATATACTTTTTGACACTGATAGATGGGTCATCTATCAGTGGTGATTCCTCCAGACATAGTGGACAGTGTGAGTGAAGGCAGCTCAGCGCAGGAAGGTGGTAGCATTCGCCTCGCTTGCAGCGCGACTGGCGAACCAGCGCCAACTGTGCTGTGGCGACGTGAACACAACCGACCCATCGTCTTCCGTCATGAAGGCGGCAGGGAGAAGAAAGGTAAGACCTTCTGACCTTCAACCTTCCTCTTACATACTCCCAATTGCAATAACCTCTTAGTAGTAGGAGTAAGCATAGTGGCCTAGTGGTAGCGGACTTGTCTACCAATCCTAAGGTCGTGGGTTTAAACCCAGTCTTGTTCCTATGAGTTTTTGTAACCAAAGATGTCTGTGCACTGTAATAACATTTTTAAACGGTAAAAGAAAACTTCGTGAGGAAACAGGCATGTCGTGAAACCTAAAAAGTTCCAAAACAATATCAAGTCCACGAAAAGAGCCTCTTTGAGGCGCACATACAAATCCTTCACCACTTTTGATTTGAAAGAAGTAAGAACATAAAACCTGTGAATGGAGGTTCAGAAACGTCCTTCCTAGAAATGAGTAAAGGTGGCCTGAGTCCAGCAAAGTAAGAACGTATCGTCCTCAATAAAATCGAAGTATAATACATACCTACTGCCGACTGCAATAATCTCCTATCCCTTAATAGAAGGACAAGTAATTTGGTGGATAGACAAGGTCACAATCATTCTTCCTGGAAATGTATAAGAGAGGGCTCAGATGATAAATTAGGAGCAGGCCAGTAAAAAAGGCCTTTGCATTTATTTAAGAAGATTTATACACTGCGTCAAAGGTTACTTCTCACCCCGGGAGGATGTAGCAGTAAATACCATCAGAATCCTATGGAGCCGTGAATAAAAAACAAAGCTTTTTTACTCCGTGTGATGGACGCAGTGCAATGCCGATTGGACATGTTTTTGTTGGATATGCGCCTTAGATGGTTGTTATAGGTGGGGTTAAGCTCTTAAAATGGATTATCTAACAAGCTTTTACAGTCACCTTTCTTTAAAAATAGTTTTGAGCTCCTAATAATTAAAAAATCGTGTCTAAAAAAATCTTGTGGTTTTAAAAAAGTACTTAAGTAGAACAAAAAATATTTCACAAAAGTCCGTTTAGAAAAGAACAAATTACCGTATAGACTGGTTTGTATAAGAATAGAAGATAAAATATGAACCCTTTTTGAAAAGACCACTTTGAATAAGAATGAATTTTATTAGATTTAAATTTAACAAAAAGACCTTCATAATTTTAAATATTCTATGTTCGTATTAAATTCCCGTTGTGAAATAAAAGCGCTCATTTGCAGTTGAGATATTTTAAAAAAAAAGCTTGGATGGGTTTGTAATGAAAACTCTTTTGCAGAAATAGTAGCTAGCCCGGGCAACCGCCATGAAGAGCTAAAACTCGAACAATTTATTATTTTACGATTCATTCGGTATTTAGATTTTATCGCGTTGTTTTAAAATTACTTTACTGAACTCCGTTATGATTTACTAACTGTTTGCTGTTTACTGAAAGTTTGTTTTCACGTGCCGAATTTAATTATTTATGTGCCTGCTAACCTAACGAAATCTTAAACTGTTTATTTATTTATACGAACATTTTGTGTAATACTTGTTGTTCCGTGTCTCGGTGTTAACTGTTTTTATATGTAAGTTTTAATTAGCAGCTAATCCGTAAATACATACTTAGAATACAATATAACACCCATACAGAAAGCAAACATCTGTGTTCACCACACAAATATTTGTTCTCGGTGGGGATCGAATCCACGACCTTTATACGCGCAGAAAGCAGAGCTACTACCAACTGAGCTGAGAGGCCAGTCAGCTTTAGTGAAGCTTTAGTAGTGTTCCTTCCTGAAACTAAATGTATAGATAACTGCATTAAAATACTCAAGAGCTGTTTCCGAGAAAATATGAGACGCTTCTCAGTGCTATCAAATGCTCAAAGCAGATTGTGTTTCAAGTTTTATCAGTTTCTAATGGTCTCAACTATTGGGTAAAGTGCTCCTTGTTAAATCCTAATAATGCAATAAATATGAAAGTATGGTCGCTGGCTTTGTTTACGACAACTCAGCTAATAAATATATTATCTACTATTACAACTGCGGACTTCACTTCCAGCTCTTTAAAGAAAGAAACAAATGTATTTATGACGATACATGGTATATAAAAAAGCGATAAACATATATATTATAAATAAACAAAGAAAGACTAAAATAATATAAAACGAAATGACATAAGTATACACAAAAATATAATCGTTGAGATGTACATATACTATGTATACTAAATATAACATGGAAGTGTTTTTTACTTTCCTATTTCACAAAAATAGGTGAGATATACATTTTTTCCTTCGTAGTTTAAGCTGCGTAAAACTATAATAAATAGGCGCGATAGTTCTACGCAAAAGCTTTAAACAAAGCTTTAAACAGTCTACTTCTACTTATAGTGTCACTGGATATTTCGAAACGGACTGGTGGAAGGATTTAAGAGTTAAACAGTAACAGGGGACAGTAAAGCTTGGTTATTTATTACTTAATCAAAATAATCATGGATAACTCCCAAATTGAAAATTATCGGCCTGCTGCATCCAAGAGAAGCCGCGGGCAAAAGCTAAAACTAAATAAAAACAGAACAAAAAAAGTTTTATTTAAGGAAATCGTCTGAAATTACTTTAAAGAAAACCAATTTCAACGCCCGCAAGATACAACTAAACTGCTATCAAAACGAAGTAGACTCATCGCGACAAAGTGTTGCCAATCTACGGACAGTGTTCTCATTGTTAACCCTTCTGAGCTCTCTCAGGGGTGCGGAAAGCCGCCATTCCACTCCAGTCTTTTTTCCAATTCAATCTACTTTGCATTGTCCCGGCACTCGCATGAGGCATTACACCTAGACCCCCCTTGCACTTGCTCCCACCACTTCTCTCTCCAATGGATTTTATTTACGCAAGAGAAAGCAAGCTTTAATACATATACCACTGAAGACAATAAGGCGCTTCGAAACGAGATATAAAAGCTTTGAGTTAGTCTCGCTCTCCTTTTAGAAGGATTTCTTTGAAATGAATCGGATAATTCGCGCAGTTTATGCTTATAGAAGTTTTTTATGTGATAGTACCTACTTTGTTGAAAGTAAATAATTATCGATTCCGACTTCTTAACTTCACAAGAAAGCATGGTTGCTTTGTTCAGCCAATTAGGAAACGATTTTCTTCCAATATTTTTTCATTTATTTGACTTTGAACATTTACTAGCTTCGTAAAATGAAGGCCAAGAAAAACAACAGTTTCTTTGATCTACAGTTCTTTTTAGAAACCTACTTACTACGCTAATATGTACGGTACATTGCTCTATTGTTATACAAACCCATTTCATAATCTTCAAAGGTATGAGTATTTTACATAACATAATCATATTTTATATGTATTAAACGAATGTTTTTTGAACAGAAAACGGTCCCATTACGTAACTTGGATCGACTTCTCTATAGAAGTTTCATTCGGAGCTCTTTTACAAGGGTCGTCGGTCGCTCGCAAGACAACCAAAAAAGGACAACCGCCTCTCGACTGAATTTTTATGAACTTTTTTGTTGGGGTTTTTATACTAAATGTAAAGTTATATCATCGCGGGAACTGCTTTCTGAAAGGGCGCTGCATCCCAAAGGAAACTGTAAATTAAAATCTTTTTGAATTTATCTTTTCGTCATATTACAAAAGATATTTAAAAGTTTGCGGTAACAGAATATAAAACACAATGTATGTTTATTACAGAATAAAAATATGGAGCTTATAACTATTGAAAGTGGTAATAACAAAAGCCAAAAAAAAACTAAAGCTCTCCAAATAGCAGCAACTTACGAAAAAATGGAGCAAGCAAAGACGTAACGTTAAACAATATCGGCAAAGGGCCGGAATAATCCCTAATTCGCTGTGTGTAGGTAATACTTTATTGGTCGCCAAAGGGTGACTGCGTATAGGATAACGAATTTTGTAAGTTAGGTTTACGTGCGAATGTCACCGCAGTTACCATAACGTTTTAGTGGTCGTTCTACCCTCGTAGGAACACTCGGTATTTTTAATAAAAAAATGCTATATAGTTTTGAGGACTGAATTTCTGGCCCTAACTTTATTCACATAATGCTTATCTACACTCAATATTAATATTATAAAGAGGAATGGTTTGTTTGTATGAAACGAATAAACTCAAGAAATACATGGGCCGATCTCAAAAATTCTTTCACAATTGTTTATCAACATTATGCCTTTGCCTATTTAATATTATGCAAGAAAAAACATAGTCAACTTGACAATGTGATGTTAAATAAACAGATAGCTACAGTGTTTCTTTGACGTCGCCCCAATTAGCCCTTTATTGTGAAAAAAAGGACAAAAAAGTCTAACTTTTCCACTGTAGTCGGGAATGAAACGGACTAAAAAACCCGTTTTGTCTTACTGTTTTAATGTTAATCGAAATATACAAAGTTCTATAATAATTGTGTACCCGGAAAATGGGTCATGCATAGAAATTGAGAATTTATCAGAATTTTACCCACACAATTTTCGTTCGTTTTCGTGGTCACAATAACCCTTTTTTGCTTTATATTGTATTTTGAAACACGAAGTAAACTAAACTCATCATCCAAATACCAATTAAGATTTTCTGAGAATCGTAGGACTAGAGGTGGCTTGTGGCAGCCCCGCATTGAGAAACTTAAGGTCCAGCAACTAAAGGTTCTCAAAATTAAATGGCAACCACGAACTGGAATACGAAACGAAGGAAGCCTAACCACCCGATATACCGACGATATTGTTAAGATTGCGGGATGGAGAGGACTCAGAATCGTTCTTCCTGGAAATGTATAAAGAAAATAATATAGAAATATATATTATCCTTAGAAGGTTGTGACCTATAATCATCACACGTGGCAGACGGATTAGTGACCGTTCAAACTCAGGAAATGTTGCCCGTCCCCCGTTCGTCGTTCCTTTAGTATTTTATACGACAGCCACGGAAGATATCTAATATGGTAATTCCTATACCACAATATCCTAATTTAGGCAATTTACCGTTGTTTTTATGGTTAATCTAACGCTATATATTATTATTTTTATATGAATAAATCAACGCTATATACTTACAATACATGCTCTGAAAAGTAATTGCATAAAATGGCGTGTAAAAATAACAATAAAAAGTAGGAATAACAATAAAAATAAATTAGAAAAGCTTGCAATGAAACCATTACTCTGCAGGCGTAAAACACATTTCATGAGTTTGTAAGGATTTAATTAGTGCAGGTGTTTGTACTACAATGTATATTATGTATACATTGTATACTTAGTATATGCAAAAGGGGTATTACACATCTTAATTTGGACATACTTATTTCATTTAATTTTGTTCATTTTGTTTTACAAACTCTATAAGAGTTTTCTATAGATGGACAGGTTCAGTTTGAAATATCACGGTGAAAATTTGAATTAAAAAATGAGGAATTGAAATCCTTATTTACAAAAAAAGAATGTTTTAAGTGCTTATCTGAGTTTATAAATATATAAAAAATATATTTGATTTTGGAATCCAAAGCAAAAAATATTCCCGAGCGATCATTTAATTCGCGAGGGATTCACTGGCTCGAGGCAAAAACTACTATAAATCGGAGGGAAACACTCCACTCCGATTCCAATACTCTACTTTTCACAATTTCTACGGGGACAATAAAAGTTTGTGGCAGGTTGTCGCCACCCGCCACCCACTTTTGTCTCACTGAAAATAATGTATGCAACTGTTTGAGTACTTGGTACATTGTTCTACTGAGCCAAAGTTAAAATCAAGCAGATGAGACCGATTCTGCGAATTTGAAAAGTCCAGTTCCGAGTTCCTTTAAATTGCGAATAACACACTTTTCAGCACGACGATTGAGGAAAAGCATCATCTGAAATATTTTTTTTTTTTTTACTGGTTCTAGATAAACACTTAATAATTATACTAAAAGCATAATCTGCAAAAGATGAACGCCCATTTGCAAATTTTTATAATGCAAAGGTATCACTTTTAAGATCATAGTTAGGTGCTGCATTCACATAGAAAACAAGGAGCCAAAATACGTGGGGGATTAGGGGAAAAACGGATGATAGGTGCTTTTATTTTTGAACGAAAAACATTATGGAGAGGGAGTGGTCTCATTTAAATGGTTTAAGCTTTGTGCACAACTAGGCAATCTGCGATGGTGACGGCGATCAGTTTCAGCATACATTTGCATACATTCCCACCTAATGCCGCGTACTTTGACATCGCTGTCAAAGTACGCGGCAGTAATGTGCGGATGTGTTGCAATCAGTGTATCGCTACACTGATCGTAATCGCAGGCGATTAAGATGTGCGCAAGGCCTTACTTTTTTTCATTGAAAGATTCGCAAACCAGACTTTTCAACAAGATTTTCCTAAAAATATTTATCTGAAACTTACTTGTTCTTTTAGACGCAAACACAGCATGCCCCTATAATGAAAATGCTCAGAAATTCTGCATTCTATGTCAGTTCGGCGAAGGCGGCCGGCGCCACCAAATTGCCGCAATAACGGTAATTGCAATTTGCCGTTGAAACTACCGACCCTCTTCATTGTCTTCCGTTCTGATAATACAACTGCATTACTTTAAACATTTACATTAATGAATCTGCAATGCACATTTGCGCCTCGTAAATATAAATAAGATAGTTGGGTGCCTTCACTTGCTTCACCTACTATAGATAGTGCAATTCACGAAGACGCGCCCCACCAATTTTCGGTTGAGGGGATCGCGGGGTGCGGGGAGTTTGCTCCGAGCGGCAGTCGCGAACCGTAGTCTATTCATTGTAGTGTGCGTGTGCACTCATGGGTAATTAGTGTGTACCGATAACACTCAAACATTGACAGAAGCTTGCACACATAATAACTATAAACGGTTAGGAGGAATAGTGGGGCGCGCCTTCGTGGATTGCACTATCTATAATTTAAAACCTACTAAAAAAAATAACAATGACAATATCAATTAAATCAAATGACTATAATTCAACACTGTTTGACGTAGACACATCAGCGAAAGCTGCTCGTCTATAAATAATAATAATAATAATAAAGTGTGCTAAAACTACTATTATCATTGCATTTTTTTGACTGGCCTCTC
This sequence comes from Thera obeliscata, assembly GCA_947578465.1. Classification (NCBI taxonomy): domain Eukaryota; kingdom Metazoa; phylum Arthropoda; class Insecta; order Lepidoptera; family Geometridae; genus Thera; species Thera obeliscata. The sequence continues at coordinate 8,205,035 of OX387928.1, read as the reverse complement.
AGCTAAGTTGGTAGCCCCGCCTTCTGCACCGTAGGTCGTGGGTTCGATACCTACCGAGAACAAATGTTTGTGTGGTGGACATCTAGTTATGGTAAACATCTATGTGTTTGTTCTCTGTCTGGGTGATATATTCTGAATTTAAAAAGTTATTTTCTGTATTATATCAGTTATCTGGTTATAGTACAAGCTCTGCTTAATTTGGGGTTAAATAGTGTTGTACAGATTACAGCATAAATTAATATTCGGACTGGTACTATATTTGCATTTTTCGCCAGGGATAGTCTTTTTGACGGCAACCTATTTGACTTCCTGATAAGATGTTTCAGGTGATGGGATTGCTATAGACAATAGTAACTACTCACCATCTGGTGGACTGCCGTCCGTCAGTTATCTTGTTCTCATATTTTTTTTAGTTTCTGTCTTTCGTCACATCGTCATTATATTCTGCCAAGAATGGTTCTTGTGGTGGTTAGATCACTAAATACATAAACCAGGTCACTACGCCGTATGATTAGAATGTGATAGAGTGTGATAAGCATTTGCTCATTACAGGAAATAGTTTAGCATATTCATGAATAGCCTAATCAAACAAGCATTCATTAGCGCCTATTGCCAAGGTGTCCACAATAGTTAAGCTGGAATAAATAGCTCTAATTTGTAATAGGTTTATAGGCTACATGTTTGTATGTTATTTAATCAATATGTGCTACTCGTATTTTTAGAATAATGTTTAACTTTACAGTTTTCACTTTATTATTTGAAAATACCTATTTCTTTGCTTTATTCTAAAACTAACAACCGTTTTCCTCATATTTTTATGGTAATTTTTTATATGTAATAGATAGGCAAACGAGCTTACGGCCCACCTGATGGTAAGTGGTCACCGTCACCCGAACACACCAACAGCACCAAGGGGATCTGTCGTTATGTTGCCTACCCTGGAAGAATAATAATTATAATAAAATATTGATTTTAGATAGGTCCAAGTTACACAATCACAATTAGTACATTAGAAGAGACAACACAAGTTAAAACACAAAAACATACACATACACATCAGAAGAGGAAGATTATTCACAGAAGTTAGTTCTTAGGTTAATGATTATTTGATGAAAAAAACAAACAAATATTTGCCATGCTTTTCCACTATTTATAATAATGTAAAGTGGCTGAACAGCTCCAATCATTTTCCGATTTATTGATATAGTCCATTGATTCCCAACGTGGTCCAGATGGACCCCTAGGGGTCCACGGGAGACTCGACGGGGGTCTCCCGATAACCCCTGTGACAAAAAAATGGGGGCTCACAATTCGTAAGCGGGGGTCCACGAAAATTTATCTGGTTGTGATGTGAAAAACGAAATTTTGGCTTGACTTCACATAACAATGTAGGCAGATAATATTTTAAGAAGCTTAGTAACACTTGTAACAATTTTATTCAGAATCTGATAAGTCGTGGTAGAAACTCATTCGCAACGCAAATGTCCATCGTTAGATCTAATCTCAATATTTTTTGTCGACTAGGAATATGGTAAAAATGTATCTGGGGGGTCCATCGGAACTAGCAAAATTTTTCAAAGTGGTCTATGAGAAAACAAAAGGTTGGGAACCTCTGATGTAGTCGGACATGACTTGCATTTCACAATGTAAGCATAACAGTCCCAACGAGTTTCCAACACTGCTATTGACACAATACGTTGGTAAAATATATAATGTCGAAACGTTTCCAAATATAGAACCAAGATCAGAGTTGTTCGATATACCACAGGAAAATGTAACAATGGATAATGGACAAAGAATACTTGACTTTGTGTTTTTTACCTTTTAGGTAGCAAAGTCATAACAATAATTGTGCGAATAATGTGAACCTCTACCCCTACACGGAACGTTTTTAATGGCAATATTTTTCTGTCAGCTAAAGCATTGCCGTTTATTTAAGATAAATGAAACGCTTTTAATGCTGGACGTAAGCTCGTCGATAGTTTTGATATAATTCTCAAAAATGTATAATGCATATTTCAACACAATGACACGCAAATTGAAGTGCCCGCCTGTTTGTCTGCCGCCTATGTCATAAAAACACGACAAAATAACGCGGAATAAAAGAAACAACCAAAAAGCCTGACACGAATAATTACAGTCACTTTTTAAATTAACGCGATCGTTATGCATAATTACATGGAAGAAATGGGTTTATCGCGATTGCCTTTATTATTCCCCGACGTTTCGACCGTGTTACAACAGCAGTGGTCGCGGGCAGACTTTCGTCGGGAAATAATAAAGGTAATTGCGATAACTACCCGTTTCTTCGATATAATTTATTACAGTCAAATATTGATTCAGTTTTTATGGAACTTTTTAAGACATTGCAATATTATTTTTCATCCCACCAGCTCTGAAAGTGTGTTTCTACTGTTTAATTTCTGACTGGAAAAGCCGTTTTTATCCGCTAGAGGATAAAGTAAATTTGAATTTAGAATATCGTGTTCAATAAGTTTGTGAATACACAACCTATTTACTTCTACCTCCATGGTGCCGAACTTATCATACAACCTTTTTTATTTTGTTAAAAACTCGCACTCGTAACCTTCTTGGTGTATTTGTGAATTCAAAACACCATTAAACCTATTTACTTCTACCTGCATGGTGCCAAATTTATCATACAACCTTTTTAAATTTGTTAATAACTCATACTCCGGTTAAACTTTAGAATCCTGCGCTTGCTCAGTCATCAAAATTGAGCACGCGGTTAAAAAGCAGGCAGCAATAGTTATTTGTTATACAAGAGTGCAAAGCTGCTGCAGCTTTGCACTCTTGTATAACAAATAACTATTACCTGTCTATGAGTTAAAGCATCGACCTCCTGACCTAATAAGTTACACAGTCACATCCCTATAAGCTTGGCCAGCGATGTAAGCTTCACCAAGTACAAATACAGAATGGTGGCTGCAGAATAGCTCGTATTACTGGCAGAGCGTTAAATTTATATTAAAAACTGACAGAACACAAAGGCGCTTTTCAGCCTTATTGTAGTTGTGCGTAAGCCGCGATGTCCCATGATTATTACTCTCAAACACTGGACAATTACTAGGAATTCTTTTTATTCCGTTATTTACTCATTTTACCGCCGTATACGCCATACGGCGTATAAAACAACAAAATATAATATAAAAATAGAATATGCAGCGTATACACGCTGCATATTTTCTGCGCCGTAGGTCGTGGGTTCGATCCCCACCGAGAACAAACATTTGTGTGGTGAACATCGATGTTTGTTCTCTGTCTGGATGTAATATTGTATTCTATGTATGTATTTACAAAAAAAGTATTTAAGTATTTTATCAGCTATCTGGTTCCCATAATACAAGCTCTGCTTAGTTTGGGACTAGATTGTGTTGTGTGGATTGTACAAAATATTTATTTTTATTTTATTTTTTACCGTATGTTATGTGTTGGATTACGATCTCTTTAGTTGTAATTTTTGTAAGAAAATGTTGTTTTTTTTTTGAGTTGAGAAGATTACCTACTGACATGTTTTCTTCGACTGAATATATTTTATACTGCACACGTATTATTTTATTTTACTATCCTTGTGTGATTCTCACATTATGTAACTACTTGCATTCAACCATTTCTGTAAGCAAGGATTGATATAAATTATTTTAAACCTTTAGTATGGCACATCAATAAAATAACACATGGATAAACTGTGATTTATTTAAATGTAAAAGAAATTCGTGCTAGTTACAATATTTATAACTCAAGAACAGCTGAACCGATTTGACTGAAAATTTGTGGGGAGGTAGCTTATAACCAGGAGACGGACATAGGATATAATAGACTTTTTATCCCGAAAAAGTTACAGTAACGGGGCGTAACGGGACAGTATGAGCAAAGCCGAGAACGGCCACTAGTTTAACATAAATGAAGTACATACTTGAAAGCAAAATGAGGACATAACAATTACATTTAACGATGCAATAACTAAAATGGTAATTACTTGGTTACTTCGCTTCAATTTATATAGTTTCCATGGCACTATCTAGAGTTACTGTACTTGTGCGCTATTTATTCTCCAAACTAAATTCGTTTCAGAACTGAGCTTCGCTACGAGTCACAAGTTAACAAGCGGCAGAGTCTTGCCAGGACGAATGGCAGTAATCGCACTAATTAGTCGTTACTGTTCCAACTTATACGTATTTGCAACCCACACCGACTCCTAAACAAAAGTCCCTAAATTGCCCTGTCTGACCTAATTTCATGGGTTTCTGAATTACCAAGTATTGGCAAGATAGTCTTAATTAGGAAATGTAAGGTAGATCGTGGAATACCTAGGCCGTTTTATGATGACGAATAGACAGAAACCCGCCCAAATTAAGAATCCAAAATGGCGCCACTAATCATTACCTCTCATTCACACACTACTTATAATAATAATGTAGAGCTAGAAGTGTTGATTTACGACTTTTTTAACTAGACTTAGTTTATCAAACAATTCAAGACTATTTTCATATTTTGCAGTCAAATTGTAACAGAGATCTGTGAATTTCTAAACAAAACTTTTCAGCATCTGCATATGAAAACTTTGCCTGGCTCAAATTAACATTTACAAGCAACATTCAACAAGTCAAACATAATCTTCTTTGAAAAATATTTTTGATCTGGTCTGTTGAGTATCAACTATCATCAATTTGAACGCAAATAATGAATGAAAGCAAATTGAATTTTAGCTCATATCGGTTGTTTTAAACTAGAGCATTGCAGTTATAATATTAATTGTGATACGGTTGTTTTGATCTTTGATTGAGCCATTAACTTGATTGCTGTACTTTAGGAATTCAGTACTAAAAGTTGGGTAAAGTGTTTTAATTAACGTTTCAACTCTGCCAGCGAGCGTAGCGAAGTAGCGTCAAGTTTACGAATTAACTGTTATATCCGCTTTAAGCCCTACACTGTTGATTATTTCAATATTTATTCATTTTTGTGTGCAATTCCGGAAGTTATTAAAAGTCTCTGTTTATTCATTTATGAACTTTCTTTAAACCTTGATAATTTTAAAGTTAGAAAACATAGCTTTTTCGCTTTTTGATTCTTATCACACAGGCATATAAAGATGTATTTTAAGTACCTATGCAATGACAACACGATGTACGGTAAACCGCAGTCTAAAGAATTCGATATTTCACAATTTCACAGGATACCAATACCAAAAGATACCAACGGGATAAACAAGTATCTTATTTAAAGCTTCACATCCCATCCCAGATCAATCTATTGAAAACCAATCAGTTTGAATAAGCCAGGCACTCAAAACAAAGGTTGTAACTTCACAAATTGAAGGGATAGCTTCTGCCAAAAATATACGTATCAAGCGATATCCAGCGAGACCTTAATTGTAGGAATCGTGTAACATCACGAATGTTTCGTACATTTATTTGATAAAAGCGTACATAGGACGTGACGGGAATGTAATAATGCGGGCTTAATGTAGCGGTGCCAATCACGGTTCGCGTTTAATATGTGAGCAGGCAGATTGACTGGCATTCCACATTTATTCCTCCGAGATATTTAACTTAATTATAGACTGTGGAAGTATGGCAATAATCGTTATAATATTACACAATGAGATTTAATGGAACGGAATTAAATTAAAAGTTATTATAATATAATGTCAAAATTACAAACTAGTTCAGAACTCGCTTGCTTTATTTGTAGATTTGATCTTGTGCCATCTTAAAGCCACCAAGCAAAATAAAATTTTACCCGTTGAACTTTTCCGTTGGAGGCGGATACTGTTGTTTGCTTAGTGAGATTGTCTGTCAACACTGTCACCAGGATCACTGAAACCGACTGACTTACCTGAGGCCTACCACAAGCTCTGTCTGGCTTTGGTTATGAGTCCGTGTAAGTGTGGCCTACTGTGGCACACTGGTGAGCACTCACACAGACTCAAAACCAGAGCGAGAGACAGAGCCAGACAGATTATGGTAGGCCTATATCACTTAAAGGATATCTAAGGTCATAGGCATAGCATGTTATCCACATCACATATATAGCTCACTATATTTCAAAACTCAACAAATATAGGAGGTACCTTGCTTTAATATACCTATGAAAAGTTAACGCTGTTAATAATAATATATGTGGACTGCAATAAGAGGTCAGTATTATAGTACTTTTACTATGGCAATACCATCTTGCGTCGGACGTCACATCCGCAATATCATCCGCCATATTGCATTTCCTTATTGAGACGAGAAATTTTCTGAAAATGTTCACACATGACTTGACAGTACCGAGCCACAGTCTGTCAAGCTTTCTTTAAAACTTTCATGAGATTCTAGCGTGGTATATGGAATCTTGTTCTGTCCTTTATTTTGCAAAGGAGTAAATAGAGCACTCGCACAAAGCTAATGGATTTAGCGTGTAAACTGCATTTGGGAGAATAACCCGCATTTACTTTATGCAAAATAATCGCGATGACTACTTTCGGGAACATGCTTTTTTGCACTCTTGGTGCTAAAAAATCTTACGTGTAACAGCTTTTTAAAGGCAGCAAACTGAGTACCTACTTAGATTACATATTATTTTTTACAAGAATGACTAGCCTCTCAGCTCAGTTGCTAGTAACTCTGCCTTCTGTGCTGTAGGTCGTGGGTTCGATCCCCACCGAGAACAAATATTTGTGTGATAAACATAGATGTTGGTAACGTGTCTGGGTGTTATTATTGTATTCTGTGTATGAATTATGAAAAAAGTACTTAAGTATTATATCAGCTATCTAGTTCCCATAGTACATGTTCGGCTTAATTTGGGGCTAGATAGTGTTTTGTGGATTGTCTTCAATATTTATTATTATTAAAATGCTGTTGTTATCGCGGTACTTTTGTTTCGGATATTTAAATTGTTTTTTTTAAAATCGTCTCTTTTTTGGTACTTACCTTTTTTTAGTGCTCATGAACACAATAATAATGTTCTACTACACTCCCCTCTTACAAATGGCTCTACCATTACACATTCAACTTACCATATATACCTACCAATCATGCAAAAATCACAATGTTCCAGCAAACATTTACTACCATATCAGTAGCCCCACTCTGTTATTATGGAAATTAAGAAAAACCAGCACGCCAGCCAATCGGCGAGCACAACGGATGCGCTTTCATTACCATAATAAATACGTGCCCATCACTAGCGTTCTTAAATTTGTGGAAGGCTATTTTTCAACACGGTAATATTGAGTAAAACGGTCACGTATTTTTTAGCGTCAGTGGATCGTACGGTCTAGTTTAATAATGTCATAACCGGCACTGGTGGGCGGGTGATAGCATCACAGATACATTGGCCTGGCTCGGATTTCTAACAATAATTTATTTTATGCGTAAGGTCTCGGTTACGGGATGTTTTATGCAGTACCGTCGAATGAATACGAAAACGTTATTAACATATTTATTATTGATACCGTCTCTGGTATAAGCGATGTCCTTAAAATGTAATGGAGCATTCAATTAAATATGAGAGCCAATTTAGGAGTTGGTTATTTTGCCGCGTTTGTGATCCAAACTAGGAAAATATTAATTATCTTGTTAGAGTTCCAAACTAAATTAATTTTGATCTCTACTACCTAGTGAAAAGTAAATAAAAAAGAATCGTGGTGATGAAGGTGTATTCAATGTCAACACATAATAGGAAGGTGAATACTTAAAAGCTTACAATCTATGAAAGTCTGCCTCCGGTGTACCCAGCACGACATGGTAGGACCTACCTGCCGGATGTCCATTAAGAGATTTTCATTGTTCAGCAATTTCGATTTATTTTTATTTCGTAGCAGCAGATAGCGTACTTAATTACTTTTTTGTTTGATGTTCACTCGGTGGAAATAAAGAGCCTTGTTTTAAGAGAGAAAAACCAAGATAGTAAATTGAAAAAGTGCCCTCGGTTTGTCAAACGCCAAACGGTTCAGCCGTTCGTGCTAGGTTTAAAATATATTTTTAGATATTGGCGCTGGCTTTACATCCCATTTTTGCAAAAGGTAGAGACGACGCGCTCCGAATTCAACACTTTTACAAAACTTAAAAATGTTAGTTGATATAATTTATGACATCATTTGTCTATATAAACACACCACCGTTCCTCTGTCGTCCAATCAAAGTTCGATATTAATAATACAAAAACCGATATCTCACAAAGTTCTAGAGTTTTATAGACACCACAGAAATTTAAATGCGTAAAATATGCAATTTAACGAATCAAAATACGAGTCACAATGCTTTTGTCTATTAACCTAGAAAGTTGTAGATTTGAGTAAATGTAATATTTTTATTTGAGTCACGTACGGAATTTTATAGTCGACGGCGGCCTTTTCGGATTAAACCGTCAGTTGCAGACGATTTCAGCGATGGAGGTTAAGAAAACATTTCCCAAACAATGTTAAGTTAAGTTAAGTTTATAAAAAACATGAAAAAAGACTTCCAGATCAATGGTTTCTACTCGTGTGGCAATATTAATTCAAAAAATAAATAAGTTGTGATGTAAAGGTCCGGCCATTACCTTAACTTTGACACGCAATAAGATGAAATCCAGATTTTGTAACAAGTACCAGAAAAAAAAACTGTTTCAGCAGAGGCTACTATTGTAAAAAGCACAGTTAAAAAAGTTTTTAGGAATATTTTTATGTTTTTTTAAGTTAGTTTATATTTATTATTTTTGTATGTATAAATAAATAACGATTATTTTTTTGTTTTAACCTAAAACTGGTACCAATGTTTTGGACACAGTTATGAATATTTTTTCACATTGTCGATATTGTCCTAATTGTGCATTTTTTGTTATGCAAAATCATTTTACTACAGTGGCAATCATCAAAAATACTTTTGCCAAAAAAAATGTAGAATGTCAAGAGATTTTTAGAAAACTATATAACTTTCCATAAAGTAAACAGACAAATTTTGTTTCTATTCACTATGAATAGAAACAAATCTAGTAATTACCATCCACTGATCAATCTGTAATTGTCAAGCTTCACGGATCGACTGCGACTAATTTAAACAGCTCAATTGATGTGCGCTAAGCGTCGGTCACCACAGTTTTACACGCAAGATAAAAACAGCCTATTTCTGTTTTTGTTCTGAATTTGAAATCCAACTCTGTCGATAACATTCGTTTTTTTATTAGGTTGGAAACAACTTCACTCAAAAATAAAAATGGAGGTTTCACCTAAAATAACAAAAAATGAAATCGTAGATTTTTTAAATTTGAAATCATTTTCAAAGTCTTTGCAAGTGTGTGGAAGGTTGAACTTAAAATATTTATATTATGTGTGGAATCAATTTTTTTTTTGGTTCTTGAATGATAATAATCAGGTAATAAAAATACGATTATTTAAATTCAGCTTTTGCGTCTTATAGTGCAGTTTGATTTTATTTAATTTTACCTTTAATTTTTTCTTGTTTTGTAAGCCCTGTTTAATCTTCATATAGGTAGCGGATAGCTAATATTGATTTGACAGCAAATTGTGATGAGATTCAACAATAGGATTACGTTGTGCCAAGCCATGAAATGTCGCTGCAGAATATACCTATTTGGTTCCAAGCACACGTGCTCTAGAACGGTGAAAGGAAACAACGTGAGGTGAGCCCGGCTTAGTTAGCTCTGCACATATTATCATAAACCACTTCTAGTTAATACTTGACGTAACAGAATATTAAATTAACTTACGCTAAAAGGAACTTAAGCTTAATACCTCTGACAATTCGTGATTTCCCCCACCCTTTTATTCATATTTTACAGCTCTTTAAACCATTCATTTTTAAAATACGATGTTCGACAAATTCACTTAATGCCGCGTTAAATGAACCGTGCTCGCATAATAAAAGATTTTATACTCAAAGCGATTTCAAAATGGACGATATTTCCTTGCAACGGGGAAACTTTCGAGAGCTTCGTCTCATTTTCTTTCGAATGTATTTATGCTCGGATGATTCTATACTTATATAATAAGCACCACTAGCAAACATGGCTGTATTACAGTGTCACCAACTTACCGTTTCAGTTTTATACGGTTTTGGTATGAATACAATGTAAGCGTCTCTGGTGAGCGTGGTGAGAAGTTTCATGTCTCCATACAACAACAGGGCTCATTCACCTACACGGATGTCAATTAGGGCAACTCGATACAACTCTTAAAATAGGGGTCTAAGTTGACCAAAATGATATTTCATTTCTCTTCGCTGACAGTTCTATCTTTTGTTTCACCATTTTGTGACAGTGGCAAGGGTCGATTGTAACGGAATAGCCCTGTGCTTTCCACTACTTTACAATCATTTATAGGAAACTGCTTGATAATCTAAATATATAAAACTTTTACGTTACTGACTGACTGACTGACAATCAACGCTCAGCCTAAACCGTAAGTCCTAGAAGCTTGAAACTTGGAGGGTATGTTTCTTTTATAGCATAAGGGTGCACTAAGAAAGGAAATTGGAAAATTATTTCCCTAAGCGGAGAAAAAGAGGAAAAACTTAAAAAAAAACAACGGGGCGTAACGGCAAAGGGGCGATCGCAGCCGCGCGCGTCCGCTAGTACTAAATAATTAAATCAGATCGATTCAAATCAAGTTAGAATTTAGTTCGATTTTAATACAGGTGGTGACATCTGTTCGTTTCGAGAGAAATTGATTTCCATTCATTCTTGTCTATTGTTCTCGCATAAATAAGTTGGTAGCACTGTAAGTCATTATTACCCGCTTAGTTAAATACCGAGTGATTCAACAAGTTCGAGCGCTTATGAACATAACCAATGTATACTTGACGAGGAAAATTAACTTCATATTGATTCAATGTATGAAGTAAGGTATATCTACAAGCTCTTTTAATAGTATTTGTACGATTGAAGTTCACTTTAATTAAAACGTTTAGATAGATAGATAACTCTTTATTGTTCACCACACAAAAGATACAGTACAGGACATAAAAAATTAACAATTAGGTAAAACAATGGGCGACCTTATCGCTGAGAGCGATCTTATGCCGTTTAATTCTTTTTTTTTACTATGAAGAGGGTAGTTAAGTCATCATCATTACACACTTAGGTTTTTTGGCAATGTACGGAGGCCTATGGGGTTAGGTCCAGCAGTGGACTTCAGGCTGATGATGGTGATGATGGTTCTTTTCATTTCTTTGCAACAAGCATATATGGTAGCTAAGCCGATGGTTAACTATGAAATAAATGACTGGCCTCTCAGCTCAGTTGGCAGTAGCTCTGCCTCTGCGCCGTAGGTCGTGGGCTCGATCCCCACCGAGAACAAATATTTGTGTGGTAAACACAGATAAATAAAATAAATAAATAAATAAATATTGTGGACAATTCACACATACCCAGCCCCAAACTAAGCAGAGCTTGTAATATGGGAACCAGATAGCTGATATAATACTTGAATACATTTTTGTTCTCTGTCTGAGAGTTATATTGTATTCTATGTAGGTATGTATTTAGAAAAAAAAAGTATTTATGAATTATACTTATATTGTACGAGTATAGCGTTAGTAGAATGGAATTTTAATTTTATTACTTATTTAATATAATTGCATGTTGTTTCGTAACTTAAATGGCATGAACCAAAAATTTGCATCCCAGCTATGGGGAATGAGTGACACTTATTTATTATTTTTAAGATCTTTCATGTATACACTTCATTGAGGCAAATAAATGATTATGATTATGATTACATCAGCTACTTGGTTCCATAGTACAAGCTCTGCTTAGTTAGTTATTTATTTAAATTATACAAAGTAGCAAAAAAATATCATGCAGAAGTAAAAGAGGTTGTAATATCAGGCACGTTAGACATTCGCATAGCATCGCATTTTATGGTACCTAGTACTTTTTTTAAGGAATGTCAAATTGTTTGTGCTTTGGGGCAACAAATTATCCCCAAAGCCTTTTTAACGTATTCAATACTCGCATCTGGCTTTTTTGTAGCTTCCGTTTTCCAACCTTTAAATAGATTAGCTCATTTATTATTCAAAGTCAGCCCATATCAGTCTATCAGAAAGTGAAAACCCTTGCGCCCACAAATAAATCATACTTATATTAATCGTAAATACACAGGAAAACAGGAAATTTATTTGGCAATTCTGTTGAATCCAGCGGAATGAGTGTGAGCGGTATGTTCTATTTAATTATCTTAATCTGTATCTCAAGTCCCTCTTGGGACTAAAGCGAGAGCCACTTTGCTGTCTTGTTTGGCATTATTAGCACTTTTAGGGTAATTTCTAGGGTTTCATCATATAGGCACTCGTACCTTAATAGTTTAGGAAACACTATGATGTTGTAACTCAGTAAGCAAGAAAAAACAATGCATCACATAAGTCGTGAAGTCGTGATACCTTTTTCAGATCTCTAAGTACCAAATACCCAGTCAACATTCTTTGTTTTTTTTTCTTGGATTCTCATTGAAAAATCTCGTAGCTGCATGTCCTACGTTGCTACGAGAATCTACGCCGTAGCATAATGCCACCGTCATGCTAATAATTCCTTGGGTACTATAGCAGGATCATAGGAAAGCTAAAACTCTATCTAATAAGCACAATCGGTACGCATTTTAATAAAACTTGAGGCTGATACAGCGGCCGATAAAAGACGGAACCTCAACTGCTGGCCTACCACGAGCTCCATATGGTTATGGTTATGGCTGTCAACATTGTGTCAACAGTGTCAACACATTCAAACCCAAGAAGAAAATGAATGTGTGGGTCAGCCTATTTAGACACAATTTGACAGCCATAGCCACAACCATATGGAGCTCGTGGTAGCCCTGCTGCTCTTCCAAGTGTTTACAATATAATAAAAAAACATTAATTTCTACCACAGGATCCGCTAATGAAAATTTGTATTTTATTGTTGCAGTGGTTGACAGCCACCGTGGAGAGAGTCTAGAGCTCTTTCACGTGCAAAGAACCGACATGGGGGCCTACTACTGCATTGCTAGCAACGGTATACCCCCCACTGTTAGCCGACGGTACCACGTTGAAGTACATTGTGAGTATTTTTTAGCAACATTTAAATTCAAACATAAGATAGATAGATTAATACTTTATTGTACACATAAGAAAAATATTATAACAGAAACATTACAAATATAGGTACAATAGGCGGCCTAATAAGCTAAAGGCTTTAGGTTAAAAATGTTTATCTATTTTCTATCAGACAGTTTTTTTTTTTGCTAAGTTTAAGACTATAATCATAGTGCTTAATATATTATTTATTTATTTATACATGTATTTTTTTATATGGCTATAATAGTAACTGCTTATGAAAAAAAAAGTGAAATCACAATGCCGTCCAACGATTTAGGGGAAAAAATGTTGTGCTAAGGAAGCCTAAACCCAGATTTGCGAGAGACATTCGGTTATTATCTTCTTTAAGAAATATCATGTTTAAAAATAACCAGTTCCGATTAAGCATAACCAGTTTAATAATAGTTTTATTCTCTCAAGAAATGTATTTTACTAGTAAAGAAATTCTTACTTTCAAACTAGTTAGAGACTCAGTTCATTCCATTTTTTTCCATTATGAAACTTTTATTCCAAGTGTTTCAAAGTTTTGTTATATCTTTGAGCTAAGCAGATATCTAAAATCTAACTATAGCAATCAAGGTGTAGTGGCAATAATAAAAATATAATAACATTTATTTACAGAAATAAACTTAGAATTAAACATTTTTTACAAAATACGCAAGAAACAGTTGAGCTATCTACAGATGATCAGTTATCTGCTACCAGTTTTACACGAAAAATATAAATCCGTAACTAGCTGTAAGTTATAGAACCTAAAGAGCTTGAGGGCTTTGTTAATAAATAAAATAACATAAAATGATCCAAATGAGTGACAGACTGAATATACCGTCATTTCATGTTGCGAGTATACTTCCTTTGTTTCACAATTTTGTCCCTCTCAGAACATAAACAGAAAAAGGTGGAACTGTAGTACATCAAAACCAACGTGCACAATGGGTTTTTTTCTGACCGTTCGTATAGCTAACGTTTTATATCCGAGGGTAAAATCTATGTCACATAATTGACAGGTTAATTGTGGGAAACTGGACAGTTATTCTTATATTTGCTAATTTTAGGATGTAAAGTTATATCTGGTTAGCTGTTTGGGTGTCATATTGTATTATATGTACCCATGTATTTACAAAAAAAAAGTATATAAATATTATATCAGCTATCTGGTTCCCATAGTACAAGCGCTGCTTAGTTTGGGGCTAGATAGTGTTGAGTGGATTGTCCGCATCATTATTTATTTTATTTTATTTTATTTATATGCCCCGTCTCCCATTCATTTCTTACTGAATGTTTTTGTCAGTAAGTAGTATTGCCGTCTTTCCGGTGAGAGTATTAATAGTTACCAAAAATAACTAACATAATTTATATTTGTACAGTTATTCCTCAAGTAAAGGTGACAAACCAACTGGTGGGCGCACCTCTCGGCAGTGACGTGGAGCTCCAGTGTTATATAGAAGCCTCTCCTAAGGCTATGAACTCCTGGTACAGAGAAGATGGTAAATATCTCCCCTTTTTTATCACACATAGTTTTGATAACCATCATGATTTTGTTTATTGATTTTATAGTGTTTACTACTAATTGAAACCACAAGGATTTAGGTTTTTTCAAGGGGAAGGTCACGGATTTAAATCCCGCTCAGCTCTTAACTTTTAGGACATTATAAACTCTTTATCATATTTTTTATTAAATACTTGCAACCAATTTACCACTTAATAAGTACTTTTTCTGCCACCAATCCGTTTATCAAGCCTGGAAGGGCTTATGTCCAGCAGTGGACTTATTAGATATTGAAAACTTGCTGACAAATTGATAAAATCATTTCGGAGCACGCTACATATTTGGTTTCAAACGATATAATCACGTAGCTCTCAATTAGTATTCGTACTTTGTTCCAAAGCAATTTAAAGCGTAGCATAAACAAACGGATGGAGTTAAATTGAAGCCCAAAACACATTCAGGCAAAGCTAACATAGCCTAACTTTACAGCCCCTGTAAGCGACAAGTTGGCCGAAAATACAAAGCTGCGCGTATACGAAACTATAGTGAACGAGTACTCTTTATGGATGAATTTGAGCATAAAAGCGCTGGCACCTAAAGATTTTGGAGTCTATGTGTGCGCTTCTGTGAACGCTCTTGGAAAGACGGAGAACCAAGTCAGCTTGCATAGTAAGTAAACCCCTCACTGCGAAAAGGATCCGCACTATTACTACCGTCCTCTAATTAGGATATCAAATGAGATCTGTGACGTGTTTTGGCTTTTTCGGGTTCGGCGTTGACCCTAATTTTTGTCAAAGTTTGGTTATTATTGTGTGAATCCTCTTCAGCGTGCCACCGCCAACTATCCAAGTGCCCCTTAAACTCGTCCTATGCCTCGATTAGTCGAGAGTAGAGATGGGCGGGTGGGTAAAAATTGGAAGGGTAAAAAAGGAAAGGGAAGGGAAGAAATGTTAAAAATTAAAAATACCCATTTATACCGGGTAAATTTTATTAATACCGGGTAAAAACTCGGCCTGCATTTTTATAATCCTAGAAAATCTAAATCTTAAAAAAGTACTAACAATGTATTTTAATGGTAAATATCATCTTATTAAACCTTTATGATACATGCTTTGACAAATAAAACCAATGACAGAAGATAAATTAGTGTGCTATTTGGTCCAATATAAATAAATAGCGCACTAATTATCGTTTCAGTTAAGTGCTCATCAATGAAACTCATCACAATAACTAGTAGTTCGCCCCGAACTGAGATTGCGTGAATCGATCCAAATGATCCTGTCCATCCAAAGGTTGTCTGGAAGAAATCGCTCATAGCGGTAAGACCACCCATTGCCAAAAGCCCAAATTACCTACCCACAAAAAGAAAATCACGAAAAAGATGTTTACAAAATACGCAAAAAAAACATTAAAAAATTTTCGGCTACCGTAGCATCTGTCACCAGGTTTGAATACACACAAAGGTTAACAAAAAAACCGATGATAACCACTAAGACAAAATCGCGGGAAACATCTATCATACTTAAACTAAACACTGCTGAAAAAAGGCCGCTCCAACAGCACTCGCCTTCAAATTCAAATACACTCTAAGTACAAGCTCAAAACAATGGTAACTAGCAGTTGGTCATGTCAAACTAAAAAGTGCGAGTCGGACTCGCCCATGAAGGGTTCCGTAGCAACAAGTAACATAATATAAAAGTTCTTGTAGTTCGTCGAAAGGTAAATTACGGTTTGCGATTTATGACGTATAAAAAAAAACTACTCACTAGATCTCGTTCAAACCAAATATCGTTGAAAGTTTGCATAGTAATGTACATCATATATTTTGTTTAGATTTTTCATTCTCTTATTTTAGAAGTTATGGGGGGGGACCAACTTTTTACCACTTTGGAAGTGTCTCTCGCGCAAACTATTCAGTTTAGAAAAAAACGGTATCAGAAACCTCAATATCATTTTTAAAGACCTATTCATAGATACCCCACACGTACGGGTTTGATAAAAAAAAAATTGAGTTTCATTTTCAAGTATGGGGACCCCCCAATTTTTTTGTTTTTTTTCTACTTTTGTGTAAAAATATTGATGC
Organism: Thera obeliscata; assembly: GCA_947578465.1. Taxonomy (NCBI): domain Eukaryota; kingdom Metazoa; phylum Arthropoda; class Insecta; order Lepidoptera; family Geometridae; genus Thera; species Thera obeliscata. The sequence continues at coordinate 8,188,384 of OX387928.1, read as the reverse complement.
GGCTTACAGAATACATAATCTCAAATACTCGCTAAGTTTCATCGGTCTAGCTTTTATAGTTTCGGAGAAAAATGGCTGTGACATACACGGACAGACAGACAGACAGACAGACATGACGAATCTATAAGGGTTCCGTTTTTGCCATTTGGCTACGGAACCCTAAAAACGAATTCAAATATCCACGATGACGAAGTCGTGGGTAACAGCTAGTTAGGTGATGATCACAAACAATCGATCGTTTAATCAAAGATAGAGTTCATTTTACCCAATATCACCATATTGGGTAAAATGAACTCCATCTTTGATTTGATATCTTTAAATGTGTTTATTACATTCATTTGATTTAAGTTTGAAAATAGGTCCTGTAACTGGTTCCGAAATTCTTCTATCTTAATCTTCTATCATGCTCCAAAAATCTTCATCCAGAAGTGTAGACTTTGTTTCTGAAGGCAATAGTACCGTGGTTTCGTGTATAGCTAGGGCCATTAAGGCTGTTTTTGTATTTTTTAGACTTTTTAGTGCGGTTACATGACTACCCCACCGTGTCTTTACCAGCAACTTTAACGTTTCGCCACTTTTCTTTTTTCTTACAATTTTGTTCATTAAGTCGGGCTGTTTGAAAGATCTTCGTTCGCTTTGCTCACTCGATCTATAATATATACTTAGTTAAAACTACACCTCATCAAAAATATATGTTTTTAATAGTTTCCTACACTGGTGAAATGTATTTTTTTTGTTAATTAATAGGTTCAGGCGTGACTTTGCGGAATTCCATTGTTAAACATAAATTAAGTAGAACAATAAATATATAGTACTAATCCGCTAATCTAATCTAAGTAAGCTAATTTAATGTAGACTTGTGTGTGCACCCCACGCCGCGAAGACTTCTTATAGCCCAGTTGTAAGACTAAGCTGGTTTTAAAAAGCCCGTACAGACAAGTGGCAAACAGACGCAATGGCCCAGTTGTAAGACTAATGCTGGTTTTAAACAGCCCGTACAGACAAGTGGCAAAAATACTTAATAGCCCAGTTGAAAGACTAAGCTGGTTTTAAACAGCCCGTACAGACAAGTGGCAAACAGACACAACAGCCCAGTTGTAAGACTAAGCTGGTTTTAAACAGCCCGTACAGACAAGTGGCAAATACAAAGCGAAATAAGGCACACACAACAATTATACCACAAGAAATAAAAAACTTAATAAGATTCGACACGTGTTTCGCCTCTCTACGAAGCATCCTCAGGAAAATCGACTCTCTGTGCACTATTAGGACGTGTTGCCTTGTCGAGCGCTGAGCAGAAAGACTTTCTGCTCACGTGTCGAATCTTATTAAGTTTTTTATTTCTTGTGGTATAATTGTTGTGTGTACCTTATTTCGCTTTGTATTTGCCACTTGTCTGTACGGGCTGTTTAAAACCAGCTTAGTCTTACAACTGGGCTGTTGAGTCTGTTTGCCACTTGTCTGTACGGGCTGTTTAAAACCAGCTTAGTCTTTCAACTGGGCTATTGAGTATTTTTTTGCCACTTGTCTGTACGGGCTGTTTAAAACCAGCTTAGTCTTACAACTGGGCTATAAGAAGTCTTCGCGGCGTGGGGTGCACACACAAGTCTACATTAAATTAGCTTACTTAGATTAGATTAGCGGATTAGTACTATATATTTATTGTTCTACTTAATTTATGTATTTTTTTTGGTTTATTTTACCTTTAATACTAAACCATTGTAGATCAGAATGAATACTTACCAATAAAAACATAATATTCCTACTAAAACTAAACTTCATTAATAGAAAAGTTGTTTTGAATTTTTACCCGGTATTAATTCAAAATGGGTGGGTAAAATTAGGTATAAATGGGTAAATACCCAAAGTTCGGGTTTTTACCGGGTAAGCGCCCATCTCTAGTCGAGAGAGAACTATCGGCGAAGTCATTGGATCGGTTTTAATCAAGACAATTACCCATGCTATGGGAGTTGTTTAGGAGACTAGAACATTCCGATTCCGAGTAATTCTCATTACTGAGTAAAACGAAAACTCTTATGTAATACAGAAATAAATAGCTTTTAGGCTATCGCTGGTATTTTAATCCACTTATGATGTTGTACAAGTGAAGCTATTTTCATCGTTTCTATTTTCGATTGAATGATCTAGCAATTCTCTAGACTTACGTCTTAAAATAGTATCTTCACTGCCCACTTGCCAAAAAATTACCAACTCACAGCAGTAGGCCTACTACAAGCTCTTTCTGGCTCTGGTTTTGAGTCTGTGTGAGTGTTGACTAAATAAATCCTACGCAGAAACGTCACACGTATAATACACTGGTGAGCACTCGAAGAGACTCAAACCCAGAGCCAGAAACAGAGCCACACAGAGCTTGTGGTAGTCCTAGTGTCCGTGTGGGAGCACAAACATTTTCATCGTCACACAAGGGCGTGCTTCACCATATCAAAGTAAAGTTACCTGTCAGACAAAATTATTTTCGTCTTTACTTTGATGTTGAATAGTGCTACTCTGAGGGTGGTGCGACCCACCATGAATAGACACTGGAAATGAAAACAGATAAATTAAACTCAAAGTCAAGTCACTAGCAAATATTGTTTTATAATAATATTGCAGTAGTATCACAAAATCACTTTGAAATGTATTTTTTGTATGATCCTTGTACAAAATAAAAATAGCAGTGAAGTTCAAATGTTGTAGTGCCATTAGTATTGATACAGGTTACTACTGGTACCACATTATTTTCGTCTAGCAATCCACTTCTTTCCCATATACGTTACCTACGTATATTCATTTCTTAATATTTTATTTTCAATGTGATGATAAAGTATTGATACTATTTTTCTTATTGCACGTAAATTGGTATAAGTATTTCAATGTCCATTAAGAACTATTTCGCATAAATAAAGACCTGTGCGCACATCTAGGCGGTAGCAATGGCGAGCAGTTGAAACGCTGTCATAATTGACAGCAATTTCGACAGCGTTAAAGCTGATCGCCATCGCCATCGCTTAGATATGGACAAGCCTTAAAACAACCGACGCGACTAGTTTTCTTCTTGGAACGGCAACTTATGGCTACTCACTCGCCTACGTTTGGTTACTTACCCGACAGATTTTATAACTTGCTATTGTACTTTTTGAAGTGTAAATCAAGCTTTAATGAGACCTAAGTAAATAATGTTGAATTCCCCAGGACTAGAACTCAGCATGAACGGTTTCGGCGCTGAAGAGCCGATGGTATCAGGCGCGGCGTGGCGCGACGGATCTCGCTTAGCTCGACCAGCCGCGTCCCACGCACACTACTTCATCAACCTACCCACACAGCTGTATGCCTTCCTACTTGCGATATTATATTCGTTCTAAATGTACTCGGAATTATGTATATGTCGCAACCAAATAGTGAAATCCGGCGTTTAATGAACTACCCAGCCGTTTCATTAACTCGGTCATTTTATTTACTGCCACTAGCTTAGTCAAGAAGTTAAACACAAAATAAAACTTATTACAACTCATCCAAAACTTTTCCTAAAATGAAATATTTATTGCCGCAGCAAGAAATAAATTAAAAAAAAAACCTAAAACTAAACTAAATTGTTTCTTCTTGCGACACTAGATTTTTTTAATGCTGGGGGATAAAACTCAGGTAGTTGTAAAATGGCGGCTTTTGATGAAACGATTAGGTAGTTCATTAAATAGCTGATTTTACAATTTGGCTGTGACATACCCAAAGATGTTTCCAAAGCTGTGTCGTACTCATTGAGAACTGTTTTAGTCTAGGTTAAGAAATTTTGTCCTAATAAAAGTGTACATAATGTATTATTGTTGTATAACAATTGCTAATGGACTAGGTATAGCCATAGATGTTTCAGGCTCTTTGTGTAATATTAAATTTCAAGAGAAATCTTTCTTCTCACTGTACTGATACAAAATAAACACCTTTAAAAATTTGAACTTACGGTCCCAGAAGTTATACCTTTTTTTCTAAATTTTGAAGTTTTTTTTGTTAGTCATCGCTTATAATAGTGTTTTATCATAACAGTTAGATACAAGAATGTTTTAATAAAACTACCTGTAGAACAAGTATGGGCCACCTGATTTTAAGTGGTAACCATCACCTATAACAAAGCCTCGTAGGTCGTAAGGTAGACAACATTTCTAGTTTTAATAGTTTCAGATCATGTTATCATTTGTCCAGCCCCGGGAATTAAACCTGCTCTTCGCACAGACATAATTTTCAAATAGCTCCACAAAATGGTCAAACCTTTATGGTTTTTTGATTACTTATGAAGTTACTTAACAGTGGTACTAACTATAATTATGTTTTACGTAAATGTAGTAGATGTAGCAACTTTTTCCTACGCTATTATATACTAGTAGGTTATAATAATAAAATACTACGTACGGTTTTAATGACTTCATGATATTACTGTTTAGATTTAGATATCAATAAGAAATAAGAACTTTCATATTTGTGTTTATTATTGTTTTACAAAAAATAAATAACAAATTATTACAACCTCAGTACACAAAATGATTTCATAACTATTCCTTTTTGTACTAGACTGTGAATCTTGTGCTATATTACGTTGACTTTGACAATAAATGTGTAATTTTAATTAAAAAATATGAAATAAAATCTCCTGAAACTTTGTCTGTGTTTGTGTGCTTGTTTGTCCTTGTTTGTGAATTATTCTTGCGCAAATCTCACGCGATGGCTATTAGTGAATAGGCCTATAAAAACACAAAAAAAAGTTCAGAACTGAACATCAAAAATAATTTTAAATTGAATTCATAATACCTAGTTTACAATGAAACGTACACAATCCAGCTCATATTATCTCAATATTCCTGGAAAAATGTCATAGTGTTTTCGAGATCAACTTTAAAATTCTATTACATCAAAATGCATATCATCTTATATTCCTTTCTCTTTTACGCAGTATTTTTCTTATTATGCCTGTAAATGTAACATTGTCAGATGTTAGGACTAGTTTTTTGGATCAATACATAATTTACCCTTCTTCTTCTTCTTATCGTGTCACTGATTCTTTCGATCCAAGTGTGGTGAAAGGATTTATAATTTACCCTGTAAGGGTAGGTTAGCAAAGCGTAGGTATGGGTGAAGTGTCAAATTTTTAAGCAATATTTAGATCCATTATACTCACAACAAACTGTATACGATATTTACTCATTTGTGTCTAAAGGAATTTAGAAATGTCTGGGTCCAAAGGATAATGACAAATGGCCGCTCGAGTCCACTAATGCATTTTTCGTGTTGCACTTGACTTAATGCGCCGCTTCCATTCCCAAGCAAAGGCATTTGCTTAGGTAATAATCGTAGAAGGCACTACATTTCGACCATTTTCAAAGCCCGACTAAAAGAGGAGTGCTTTAATATTGAGTGTTTGTGTTTGTTTGTTTGTTTGTTGGTCTGTCTGTGACCTCGAATCGTTCTGAGGCTACCCTCAGAACGTAAAAATGGCTGCATGTTAAAATACGTAATAGGTATTTATAACATTCATCAGGGTAGGTGAAATTTTTGTAATAATGATGTTTTATTTGACATCGTTCGTTCTCTCGAAACATTACTAGAACTCTCTAATTTACGTCCAGACCGGGCACTAAGTAATGACAGAAATGAGCACTGAGCACCACGACTGTTACAGCAGGTAGGTACTCGTCGGTTTCACCATTTTATTAGAGTACTTAGAAGAACTTCTCCAAAATTCGTACCAGTTCCATTCGTGTAGATAAACACAAAAATAACAGTTACAGCAGCAATAAACACAGCTCTAAGGCTAGTTCAGAATTAGAGCTTGAGTCTGAGTCGAGTAAAGATTTTTGTAATTTTTCAATGGAAACCTGTCACAAAAACAATACTTATTAGTGCTTGAGGCTCTACTCAAACTCAAGCACTGTTTCGGAATACTTTAGTGAATGTGTATGTGCAAAAATATACTACCAAGGCGTACTTATTACTGTTGCCAAGCTCCTGTGAAATTTGAAGGTACGATTAGCTAGGTAATCCAAGTTCTTTGAGCTACTGAATAACTCGGTTTTAACTTTACACAACCCTGGCATACAACAAAATGGAACATCCCTTTCATCTAGTTTGAAAGTATTCTGATATCTGTGGAAAAACCTAGCATTTCATCGCCATTGATATTGGTCACGAGAAATTCGTTAGGTCCTATTTTCAAACGGACCACGTCAAAGACAACAAAGACTTTCCAGAGGGACTTACAAGTTAGTTCTTCTTTGGACCTGAACAGATAAGTTCGTGGTAATATACTGCGATTAGGACATAGCAAATGTCTCGTTTTTTTAAACTGTTTTTAGAGCTCCCTAGCTCTATAATTATCGGCCCCTATTAATGATCTCTTTGCTCATAGTAAAGATAATAATATTAATCAGTAAATACAGTACCGACACCGATTGCAAGCGAACTCTAACTAAAATTCAAAATGTGTGATATAACTGGATAAAGGCTTCATTTATATCACAAGGATCAATTTAAAACATAAATAAATAATAAATAAATAATGCGGACAATCCACACAATACTATCTAGCCCCAAACTAAGCAGAGCTTGTATTATGGGAACCAGATAGCTGATACATTACTTAAATACTTTTTTTTTTTTTTGTAAATACATATACATAGAATACAATACCCAGACAGAGAACAAACATCTGCATTAACCACACAAATATTTTTTCTCGGTGGGGATCGAACCCACGCCTGCCAGCGCAGAAGGCAGAGCTACTACCAACTGAGCTGTGAAGGCAGTCATTGAGCTGTGAAGGCAGTCAAAACATCTTAAAGCTAGTCGATTCTCTAGGTGTCAGTTCCACGCGACCAAGGAAGGAAGAACAGGCAACAACCTACGGCTGTTTTTTTTGTATGATCCATTAGTAAAACAAAAATAAGACTAACAGTGAAGTTCTAGTGTGGTGCTACTGTAACTTAGTGAGACGTAGGCAATTTAAAAGCAAAAGTTACAAAGACAGCACACGCCGCTTCAAAACATTAGGTAGGTACGCAGTTTATTGCTTTTCTATCCCGACAAAACTCCGAGGCCCACAGTAAACCTGCTCACAATCGACCGACTGAACATTAGAACCTAGAGCCAATGGCTGCCGCCGATCCTGGACGCTGATGTGTCATCTGCAGTTGAGGGCTGCAACTACTAAAGCCGTCTGTGAAACGCCGTCGCTAAATGTGCTGTGTTTGTACTGTATGAAGGTACGTACTGTAAAGGGCGAGGTACGAAGGCTACGGTAAAGTATAGCATTGATTTATGTATGCTGCAAATATCAGATATTTTTTTGTACACTGATAAGTATAGGTACAGTTTATAAGGACTACTTATACGCGGATCAAATCACTTGGTAAGCGGTCCAAACTCTATTGCTTCCATTCCTCTCATATAACTTACCTTGGTACTATTTACCAAAATAATATGTGAGTGATAATGATAAGTGAAACTATTAAGCAATTATGATGTAGAAGAAGCATCTGATAAGAGAGTCAAACTTATGTATAAAGTTTCAGTAAACCAGCGAATCTAACATTGAATACTTATGTTCCCAAGTTAACCCAAACTAAAACGAAACATTGCCAAACAGGAAAAACGGAACTACTCGTATTTACAGGGTAATCGAGAAACTTCTGAATTCATACCAAATCTTTATTAAAATGGACGGCAGCGACACTCGAACTAAAAGTTTCATCAGCATAATTTATTCGGACACTCTGCCGAGTGGCCTGTGACTTTCACGTTTTTTCTGGATTTTTGGAGGCTTTATGGGGAGTTTGAATTTCGCAATGTGGTCACGTAGTTCTGAGTATCACTTGAGCAGAGATGCGCCTGAGTATGAATAATGTCTTATCAAATCTTAGCTTTCAGTATTTTTATGTTTTTGTGACTTCAGTTTGCTAAAAAAACAATTCAGCTTTGAATCGCGATTTTATAAAAAAAACATATTTATATATAAAATTACCTTATCTTACCCGTGAAAATTAACCGAGTCTTACCCACGATCACTGAGGATTTGCCAATGTCTCATGCAAACACTTCACTTAACTCACCATTTTACAAGTGTGCAATACAGTCTATGATGCAAGTCCATCACTACCATAAACTAAGTAGAACAACAAATATATAGTACTAATTCTGCTCAGCACTCGACAAGGCAACACGTCTTAGTGCACAGAGAGTCGATTTTCCTGAGGATGCTTCGTAGAGAGGCGAAACACGTGTCGAATCTTATTAAGTTTTTTTATTTCTTGTGGTATTATTGTTGTGTCTAATACACCTTATTTCGCTTTGCAGGATTTGCAGGTGTTACGTGGGGTGCACACACAAGTCTACATTAAGTTAACTTACTTAGATTAGATTAGCGGATTAGTACTATATATTTGTTGTTCTACTTAGTTTATGTTTAACAATGGAATTCCGCAAAGTCACGCCTGAATCTATTAATTATCCATCACTACCATTAGACTACCTACTACCAAATTTACCTGCGATGTTTTCCTCCGACTTTTGAGAGCACTTTACTATCGCACATGGGCCACCCGTTGCTAACAGGAATATTATTTTACTCTCTCACCTTCTATAAAATCATCAAAGCTAAGCTCTACAACAAATTTTGAACTACACGAAGAAAAAGTGCATCATGATTTTTGTCAGCGATTTTTTGACACACAACAGAGGTGGTTGAGCACAGCGCTCGCATGTGTCAAAACATTTTTGCAGACTCTCAGTAAAAAAGCTCACAAAGGTGGGTTTTACTACGTCATTGTGAAATGTTAGGATAGGAAACTGGCCGCAGCTTTCGACCAATACCATCAACACTACGTTATAGGCCCAAATTTGGATCGTTCTCAATATTTATGTCATTGTGTTTAATAAAATATTTAAAAAATGCACGCATCAACTCCTCTTCTCAATTTCAATGTAAACCCTTGAAAACAGAATGGTGTACTGATGGCAATTTGAATGCCCGGACCCAATGGAATATTAAATGAAAGTTAATGAAACTGAAGTGGTTATTTTCGGGGCACGTCCCGTTTTGCCTTTAAGTTTTGGAGCCCCATTTATTACAAACGCCACATAAACACGGGTGTGACTATATGACTGAAATTGCAACTTTGTTTGTTCCTCTCTAAAAAACCTTACACCACATTGGTTTGAAACAAGCAACACGACAAGAAGAAAAAGCATAAAAAAACCTAAAATCCTGATGAATAGCGCAAGCAGACGGTGACGTCACTGAGCTTACAGAGAAATAAGAACAAAAACAAACTAAGGAAGGTAAAGCTTTGGTTTCCTAACAAATCGTGACCGTAAATTGTGACTTCATAATGAACGTAACATTAGTTACAAAACTCGTAGTAAGTCGCATTCTTAATTTGTCTTTGAGCAAATCATTGGTACAATCTCCGCTTTAGTGCGGACGTATTGTGCCGCATTTAAGGAAACCAAGACTAAGCCTTCCTGATGGTGAAAGCCGCTTTCTAAAAATATCTGACGGGGGATTCATTAGGCTAATTGTCGAAGACAGATAAAACGAGTACTTAGGAACAAGCAAATCGTTTTCTTTTATCATCTTTTTCTTTTCAAAGAGAAAAGCAGAAATCTGGACGGTGATTGTTACTGTTGGAATAAAATTAGACGAGCTGGAAATAGAGGATGAAGATATACCAACTTATATTGTATGTTAAAGTATTAAAATGTATAGTCAACCTGCACAAGAACTTCGAAATCATTATTTTATTTACGTTCGTCCAGATCTACCTACATACTACATACATGAAAAATGATACGGAGAAAAAAAACAACTATCAGAAAGTGAGGTTGCCAAGAAAAAAATGCTATTGGGGAAGCGTAGCATAAAAAGCTTAGTTACCTACAGAAAAGTATTATTTTGAACTTTAATGAGTTTTTCCATCATATATGTGAGTAACAGGCTTACCTCAACAGTGTATGTGTGAGTGTGGGCTGGAATGAGGACGTCATTGAACGCGGTGATCAATCTACTGCCCGAGTGACGCATCGACGGACAACGAAGAATATCGATAGCGGCCTGCTACGCTCGCGGGATAAACATTTTTTTCAGATGTTGAAAAGATAGATAATTATGTAACGGAATCTCGTAAATAAAATTCTGAAAACAAAAATGCTCCGATATCTTTAGTTATAAGGCTGGTTTATTTCTAGAAAGTCTCCCTATATTAAGTGTACAAAATAATAGATAAAAAATAGGTCAGATCAATCGTGCCCACGCAACTAGAAGACAAATTCCTCAGAGGAATGTTCAGACGAGATGATAATAAATTACTTGAAAGGTCTATTTGAAGAAAAACCAGTCTTGCAAAACTATATGAAACACACGAGAGAAAAATCTACTAGTTTTACTGCTACTTAATTTAGGACTAAGACCACTGTCGATGTACTTTCGCTCGCACATTTTGACCCATTAAAAGATATGTAATCACCCAACTTTATAATAGAAAATTGCGAGCAACGTGTGCAATCCGATTACACACAGTTTAGCAATGTATAATATAGCAGTTAGGCATACTTTTAGGAAGGAAAACGTGTACCTAAGGCCTGCGCACACCTAGGTTGCTGGCGATAGCGATCAGTGAAACGCTGTCAAACATCGCTGTCAAATTTGACAGCGTTTTACTGTTCGCCGACGCCAGCGACCTAGGTGTGCGCAGGCCTTCTGGATAATGATTTGAAATCGGATTGCAAGATAACTCTCGCGATTTTCTATAAATAAATTCAGTGATTTTATACCTTTTAAAATGTCAAAATGCGGGTCAGAAGTACATCGACGGTAGTGTAGAAGGTAGAAGACTGTTTTATCAATATGCGGAAGATCATAGGTACACCCCAGTAAAAAAAGTACAAAACCCGTAGCCAAATTGTTCAGAGTTAAAACTCAAACGGCTCAATAAAAGCCGGCGTGTCCCGTTGGTAAACAAAACAGCCAGTCATTACACCGTTCGGCTGAAACATTCGGTCCAATTATCTTTGGGCAAGCTTCGAGCTACAGGAAAAATGTTGGAGGGACCAGTCGTAATGACAACGTCAGTTCGACTCATCAATCTATTGCGTTGCGTATTTGCGAGGATCGGACAGGTTAGATATAGTGACGTGTACGTTTTTTACAAGTCTAGACCCTGCGAAGAGATGGTGATTAATTATTGTCTGACAGGCTGACTGATTTTATCGATGAGACAAAGCTGCTGTTTTTACTTGAATGTAAGATTTTAATTTATTTCATGAATAAAAAAAACCTTAGATTAATAAGTTACGGTTAATAACTCAGTTTTGGCTAATTTATCACTAAAAGTTACAGCTACGTGTCCTTGCTATGTTAATTTGTCAGCGCTGCACACACTGCAAAATCAGCATAGAATATATTCATAGTTATGTTTTAGCAATAGATAATTTAGTACATAAGGCAATTCTAATATGCAAGTTTAAGTTAAAGTGAAATCTTTACTAAAAGAGAATTTTAATGTGCTTCAATATTTCTGAAAGCTACTACGCTTGCTCTTTGATAAAGCTTGCAACTTCAGATGAGAAAATAATTTTTCATTAACGCTCAGTTGCATTTTAACGTACTGCCGGTAGAATTAAAATCAATTACTTCCAGAACAACACAAACTAGTGGAAAATTCTCGACGTCCGAGCGTAGTCCGTGGCCTGCCCCAGTTCGTTACTATTTTCTTTAAATTCGTTTTACATCCACGGTTTAACTGACTGCACTAATTCAAAATCGGTTTTGGAATGCAAGTTTCATTAAAACTTTATCCAGCCAGTAGAGTACCAGCAGTATACCAGTCCAGCAGTAAAGTGTTTGAGTGTAAGTAGTGCTAATTGAAGCTTAATGTGTCTGCTTGCCTTCACGCTGTAAAACTTGAATTCAAAATTCGAAATGGAACTCGAAAGCTGGCAGTCTGAGAACTCTTTGCACGAGATATTCAATAATCAAGCATGACAGCTCCCCCCGACGCTGGAAGCATGGTTATGATATTGTTAGGAATGGGCCCACGCGATTCCACTGACACTAAAGATACGTGACTGTTTTACAAGATCCAGATAGAGGTCGGAAAATATGGCGTCTGATAGAATCACGATATAAAGAGATCTGAATGGTGCCGGATCATGCCACTTACAAGGATAATGCAAGTCTTTTGTCTATGTCGTTCAATCAGTGCTATTCGCTCATTCATTCGAGGAGAATGAATATTAGGAACAAGGGATCGTGAATGGGGAAGTCGTTTCAACTCGCTTAAATCACTTGCTCAGATCATTTGCCATTCGATGTGACCATTATTCGGTGGATAACTGGCTTCCTCCTTCTTATAAACAAATATTGCAGATGTTCCGCTGTACACTCAGCATGAGGCGCATATTTTGTAAATGACAGCGTTTCTTTACATTTTTTTATATCAGTTAATGCCAAGAGTCTTCCACTTCTGACGCTGACTGTGTACTACATCACATTTCGTCAATAACTTATTAATTAAAAGAATCTTATAAATAGTCAATAGTGCTACGAACACAATTGTATTAAGATTGTAGATGGTCGGTATCCACACACTTTGGCCTCAAAGACAGGTAAACACACATTATCACACACGAAACGCCCCAAGCTATCGCTTCAACACTGTCACTTCGCTAGATTTATTGGCCGTTCCAGTTGACCCAATACTCGGCATGCTATATAAAAGCGTTTAGAAATTGCCCATTTCCAAGCCGTACAAGAACGACTTATGATGAAATTTATTAGACTTTGTGCCCTCATAGAATAACTGATGAGCGGGAGAGTACGTATTTGTTAAATGAAGAGGCTATTCCTCACAGAAATAACTTATTTCTCCAATCTTTGAACTTACTGAAAAAAGGGTGCTACCGAATTCTAAAGGGGGCTAGTCCTGCCATCTAATAATGCTTTTAATAAAATACTGTACATAAATTGATATTTTAAATTCAAGTTTTAAATTATTATCAATAACTAAACTAGTAAGTCTAAGACACATTGTATACGACACTATATTATAAAGCGGAATGGTTTGTTTATAACAAATAAACTCAAGAAGTACTGGACCACTTTCAAAAAATATTTCACTATTAAATAGCTTAGTTATCTTTGCGTAACATAGGCGCCCGGCTTCGCACTGGTAGAAAAATGACACCCATGCGAAGCTGGGGCGGATAACTAGTTATTTGATATTTACCGAAACAGTTAATTTTTGTGTAAAAAAAATTGGGTAAGTTAAATAAAAATAAATACGAGAAATCGGAGTCTACGCAATTTACAGGCGTCATAAACCATTGGCCCCGATATAAAGGCTCTTACGAAATATAACATCCTCTTAAACACGACCATCACCAAGTTTTTGAGGGAAATAAAAGAAAGCTTTAGTTTTCCTTTTTGTAAATAGAAATAAAACGTGAGTGTTCGGATTTATAGCCAGATATTTGTGACCTGTGGTGGCGATTCGTACAATGGGTCTAACCCTCTGTCAACGCACTGAGCAATAACCGTTGAAAATATTTGAATTTTATTTAAATAAAACTACTGCACAGCCCTTTGTTAAGAGGAATTTGTTCCTCGAATTTCCATACTTCGATAATTTCAAGAATGTGGCTATATGAAAACTGCTCTACAATAAAAACATGAATGAGGCGGACATTTTACAATGAAACTTGTTTGATGTTTCTACGAAGCAACACAAATATTTTTCAAAGTACTGATTCTTATTCTTTGCCTTATTTTTAATGTTAACATGTTAAAACAAGGTATGTCCAAGTCTAATTGCAGACATACCTCTTACTCCCCCTCACCCCTTATTCATACTTAAAGATACCTAGTCCTGAAGGTACCTTTTGAATTGTGAGCTTAGTTTGTTTTTCAAGAAATCCTCCTTTGTATGAAAGTAAACACTTCAACGAAAATATCCTGTTACGTTTTTTGTTTATAAAAATGTAGCGTCGCGTCGTAGAGTACAGAAACTCCAATGTCGTAGAGATGGCACATAAACAGAAGAACTACCTACGCATTTGGCAGGCGATGTTATATCTCGCGTTATTAAATTCTTTTCCCCACGACTGGTGATAGCAATCGTCTTACACAATTACACGACAAACAAGGCATGAGAATAGCTGACAATGACTTTGGGGAGCGTAAATGTCGCTATTGAAATTCGGAGCTTATTTTCATTTAATTCTGTTTTGGAAGTGACAACGCCGACATGACGGCCTATTGAAATAAATTGTTGCATGGAACACAAGATAAAAATAACTTTTTAACCGATTGATAAAAGACTTGATCTTCAAAGCAAAACAACAAAATGCACACATACATGAGCAGATTCATTATTAAAAGAAAATTTGTTGTTGTTGAAAAATGATTGACATTCAATAGACAAAGAAAGCACCTGTACCTGGTTAGCATACCACCCATTCGCACTAAGCATTTTGGCTCCACCTTCATTACCTATGCAAACCTCCAGGGAATGGAACTCATTGCCGTCGGCAGTTTTTCCTGACCGCTACAATCTGGGCCTCTCCAAGGCAATAGTGAATAGGTGTCTTCTAGACCATCCTGCTTCACTGTTACATCGTCGCTTACCAAATAGGTGAGATTATAGCCAAAGGATTCTATATAATATAAATTCAAAGGGTTTATAGGGTACGTAATGTAAAAAAAAACTTATAATTTATAATTATTTATTTATTGAAATGATATTATTTTGCTTGAAGTAGGTACCTACTCGTTGTCTCGTTGTATACATGTCTTATAGCTTATTGAGTTCACACACTTCACTGCTATTATTCTTGCATTTCACGAGGAAAAGTAAAAAAATACAGGATCAATATAGATTTAAAGTTTATATAAGGAAGGATATGTGTGTGGGACGTACCCCCATACGTCCAAATATACTATCAAAGTCATGTCAAACTGTTTTTTGAAGTGAAAACTTCTTTAGCGGCGTTGAGCACTTTCTGAATGGGGATAAAATCTTAAACTCGCGTCAGGATCACGTGACCCTGATCGAAAAAGCGTAGGACGGATTTTTTGCAGAAATGTACCCTAAGACTACAACGCTAGTAGTTACTATGACACGGTAACGTCACAGAATAGATAATAGTTAGTAGCAAGCATACCAAGGCGTTTTTCGTGACTGTAGTAGGTATAGGTACATACCTATTATAGATTTTATGAACTAGCGGCCGCCCGCGGCAGGTAGTAGTGGTCATTGGTACATGATTTTATAGATCTACTGTATTTATTTTTCGAGTGGAGCATTGCGGCGAGCGAAGCGAGCCGCCACGTGACCACGGGGAACAGCGCGGCAAGCGAAGCGAGCCGTGCTGTGACCCCCCCTAAGCCCCCCAGAACCCCCTCCTCCGAAACCCGGGGGGAGCGTCGCGGCGAGCGAAGCGAGCCGCCACGCGATCACGGGGAACAGCGTGGCGAGTGAAGCGAGCCGTGCTGTTACCCCCCTAAGCCCCCCAGAACCCCCTCTTCCTGAACCCGGGGGGAGCGTCGCGGCGAGCGAAGCGAGCCGCCACGCGACCACGGGGAACAGCGCGGCGAGCGAAGCGAGCCGTGCTGTGACCCCCCTTAGCCCCCCAGAACCCCCTCCTCCTATGTCTGCCGTTTTACTTCATTTAGGACCTACTTGTAGGTCGCGCGACAAGGTCCCTTCTAGCGGTTCCGACCCGTTGAGGATTTGGCTTTACGTAAAATTTAGGGTTCCGTATAGGGTTTTGATTGGGGTTATACTATATTGAGGAATTTGATTAAATGGTCGACTTTTAGGGTTCCTTAGGACTTTGATTGGAGTTTCAACTACACTTAGAAGCTTGATAATGTTAAAATTTTTAGGGTTCCTTAGGACTTTGATTGGGGTTTTACTACATTGAGGAATTTGATTAAGTGGTCAACTTTTAGGGTTCCTTAGGACTTTGATTGGAGTTTCAACTACACTTAGGAGCTTGATAATGTTAACATTTTTAGGGTTCCTTAGGACTTTGATTGGAATTTCAACTACACTTAGGAGCTTGATAATGCTAAAATTTTTAGGGTTCCTTAGGACTTTGATTGGGGTTTTACTACATTGAGGAACTTGATAAAATAAACAACTTTTAGGGTTCCTTAGGCCTTTAATTGGACTTTCAACTACACTTAGGACCTTGATTATGTAAACAATTTTAGGGTTCCTTAGCACTTTGATTGGAATTTCAACTACACTTAGGAGCTTGATAATGCTAAAATTTTTAGGGTTCCTTAGGACTTTGATTGGGGTTTTACTACATTGAGGAACTTGATAAAATAAACAACTTTTAGGGTTCCTACGTTAATAATCAAGTTTTCACTTCTGCCGGCACTCCCGGAGTGCAACCCGTATTTTTTTTTTTATTTAGACGCTATAAAATGAACGTTTACGAACTTTCAGTGCCCTGTTTGAAGTGATTATGAAAACACATTCGTTTCTTCTACCCCAGTATATCCTTTGATCCGTTTTGACTCGAACAAATTCATGGCATGGTAGCTAGCGGAGTACATTCAGCGGCAAAAGTATATTAACAATAATGTTATTTCATGGTCATTTCCTCTGGCAACAAAATAAAAAAATCACTATTGTTAATAATTATGATTTAAACCAATCTTCAAAATGGTTAAAACTTTGATCAATTTTTTTTTGGTCCATACTATCCATATCAATAGTGTTGCAACTGAATTGCTAATTCTTTGCTACATTCAGAGAAAAAAGGTATTAAGCAATTGAAATTGGTAATTTACTTTTGTCGTTCATTGTACTATGACAGTCTAAAACACGTTTTAAAAAAGCACTATACAAAAACCGGGGAACCAAGCTTAAAGTTTCTTGCATGTTCTTCTAGGCGTCTTCGTCATCGCGAACAATTGGCACCTAGATTCACTAAGCTTTCAGACGTTTCAAAAAGATCCTTGTGATTCAAGTGACAAAATGATTGTTGACTCGTAACTTTTTTATAAATAAATGTGCAATCTATTTGTCGCTTACTGTACCACCTTGGTTTACATACAGTGAGCACATCGCGTTTCAGTTGTAACGGATATTGGACGCCAGTCTTCCTTTCGGAGCAATCTGCGTTTGACAGATCTCTTAGTTCTGATCAGTAGAGTCTGCCTTCTGATTTCAAACTGTTCAACTAATAGAACCAGTCAAACAAATTGTCTGAACATTGCCATAATTACCTATATGGTAAGGGTATGACAAACATACGCGGGAGAAATCGGAACATCACTAAGGCCACTAAAACCCGGCTAGTCAGAAGACTAATTTTTCCCATATCTTGTACGCTGCGGAGACGTGCACTCTGCGGGAGAGTGAGAAGAGGAAGATAGATGCTCTCAAAATGTGGTGCTGGAGAAGAATGCTTGGGGCATCATGGACCGAGTTCCGCACCAACATTTACATACTACAAGAATTCGGCATCAAGCAGCGTCTATCATCTATTGTGCAGTCACGCATTCTCACTTTCTTTGGGCACGTGTCACGTCGTGGAGAAGTCTCCATAGAACGCCTGGTGGTGCAGGGGAAGTTTGAGGGCAAAAGAGCTCGCGGCAGGTTAGACTTTGTGCCCTTACAATAATTTATCTTTCCATCTGTCTTTCATTTGGCATCAATAAACTAGCCTAGCAGCTAAAGCTTAAAAATAGACAGACCTAAACACTTTCAAAATATTTATTTAGAGGAGCATTTGGAAGTTTGGAGACATATTTTTATAAATTGTCGTTTTCAATTATATAGTCTGGAGAGTTTAACAAGTCTAGAAGTCAGAAATGTTATTTTATTTTAGGCTTTTAAGCTTTTAGATAACAGGTTTTTACCCAGCTGTTGCTTTCCAGATGATATGATATAAAAAAATTGTAGATTTTATTCGAAGAGATTGTAGATTTTAGATTGTAGATTTTTTTTATTTTTACTTTGAATATTTTGAAATTCATGAGTTTTGAAATTATTACGATAGAACAACATTTTCTCTTTATCTCTTTTAAGCGTTCTTTTTAGTTCTAGTTCACTCGCGTTACGTACATTTATACTTTATATCGGTATCTGCAAAACTTGTGATTAAATGAAACCAACTGCAAGTTTCAGGCGAGTCGCTTCATTATACTGATTACTTTATGTTCAAAAGCCAGACCAGTTTAGACAACTTTATGCTGAGACCGCTATTTTTGCCTATTTCTACTTTACCCTTGAAAACTTTGTCAATATAAAACCATAAACGTAAGAAGTATGTTAAAATACTACTTTTGAGATAGTAAAATTAGTTTTCTGCTACATTATTTGTTTTACTTTTTTAACTTTCACCATTTTTAGGACCAAATAATAGATTACTATTTTGCTTCCATAAAAAAATCTCACGGCACGGTAGGCATCTTTTAAGTTGAGAAGCTTCTAATGGTATGTTAATATGATTTCCCATTATGTATTGCGGCCGGTCGCGGTCTTGAACCCAATGGGAATATAAATTTTCATAGGTAAATATGAAAAGGTACTGTCGTGAATCTTATTATGACACAAATGTATGGAAAAATGATATTCTCTCGTTATTGAAGCGAACCGTAAGCGTAAATTTTCAACCTCGTTGGGTATTTTATTTTCTCTAACCTGTTTATAGAAAGCTTTAGTTCTCGAGTTCATTTAGTTTTTTTTTAGGTTTTCAATCGTGTTAATATTTTACATAAAATTGGCATTAAGACCTTTGAAATCGACTCAGAGGTTTTTGGCCCTTGTTATGCCTATTTAAAAATGCTATGAATGCCACCTATTTACTTAGAATTCAGAATGAGGCTTCTTTATTATAGGCATTTCTTTTGAATTATTTCAACCAAAAAGTATTTCAGAAAAAAATTATGCCCAAATTAATGGGCCAAAACCTTTACGTGACATTATTAAAGGTCAAGGTTACACACAAGCTTTAACGTCCTGTTTTAAGTTTTATTAAGTAGTAAGTAATCCTGAGACCCTTTGGCTTAACTGACAACACGGCTTGGTAATGAAGATCCATCCCTCGAGGGCCGCCCATCACTTTTTGGAACGGAGCGTTTTTGCTAAAGAGGGATTAGTGTACCCTCCTTGGGCTCAATTTTCCTTAGATGCTTTATCATTGGGGTTTTCGACTAACATGAGGTTAACTTGTAATCTTAGCTTTATTCCATCGTTGTAGTGACTTAGTACCTCCCAGAGTAGTAATGAAACGGTTTTTATGAAGGCCTTTCCTTATTTGATTTGTCTCTGAGCTTTTCAATAAAGTGAACACATCGTGGAGCTTATCCGATCATGAAAAAGTTGACGATCTTTTAAGAGAGCTATGCTTGGTTTTCTGGCAAGCAAAAAGGACCATGACGTAGGACTTTTGCACAGGACTAAGTGGAAAATAAAAAGGAGAATTTAGTGCACGAAACTAAGGGCGCAATCATTTATGTCAAAGCTAATTACCGTTTGAGGTACTCTGACGTTTACCAAATGCCCCTTGAGTAAAAATATGGTACACTGTGAAAAACGTTGAGTCAATTTACGAGTATTTGTCTGGTCGCCTTTATTTGCCGGGCGAGTGAGCACAAGAGCTTGGCCGGCCACGGTAAATCAGCTTACATTTTTTCAAAGGTTTTCTGTGTTTGGCGGCGCTCGCGTCACTGGAGTAAAAACCTTTTCATTTGTACGCTAACTTGTTCGCTAATGCTGTGTAAGCACACTAGCGTATCCTTATTCCTCTGACGTAACTAGTAAAGTCAACATAAACAAAGCGCGCCGTGTTTAGCAGGTTAAAGCCTGTATATATAAATATACAAACAGCTTAACACGGGTACAATCGTTACTAAGACTTTCAAGACTCATTATAGCACAGCTTAGAAAATGGGGATAAGTGAAAATTACTATAAAGAAGCAAAATGACATTACTGTATACGCTATCTTACAAGGTAAGTTTTCACCTAAATACGATAGTTTAGTGAAGTACGTGTTCCGGTAAAATTGACGAGACAAAGTGTGCCAAACATGACTACAGTGTCACAAAGCCACCAGTATATATACTAACATTACTACACTAACATTTCTAATATAATACCAATGAAGTCTGTGCACCTTATTTCTAAATGGGAAGCTAATAACGAATTCGGAGCACGTCCAGGGCCAGCTCTATCGCAGTTTTCAATCCGAACTCGAAACTAGAAGATTTGTCACGTACATTGCAACTTTTACAAAGGAACCGTATCATTTCCTCACCTTTTGTAGAAACTTTGTCTGCGCAATTACGACTTGACAAGGAACGGGTAAATACTGGTAAAGTGTTTCGAATTTTAAATTAAATTTCTGAAAGTCTGCATGTATGAAAATGTGCATAAGATTTTTCAATCCTGTCAGAGGCAATATATTTTCTCGTTAAATGACCAAACCAACATGTAATATGATCAATGAGGCCCTCGATCACAATCCATCAAGCGGACTTGAACATGAAGCGTGCTCTAGGTTCGTAGCAATCCTACGTGAAACTCTACTTTTAAGTGGCTGGATTTTACATTACCTCGTGACAATGGAGGAAAACCTGACGGAAAAAATAAGAAGGTCAGAGTACCCTACTCTCAGACAAAGGCGCTTTCACTGTAAGCCACTCAAGGTGACACTTTACCCGGATTAAAGTTATCGTAGTCTGCCAAACTGAATACAAATGCAGCCGCTCTGTTGTGCTCTTGGTGTGCCTTGTTATAAGATGATTAGCGCGTCAAAAGTGAAACGAAACGAAGTCCCCTAGATAATGCTCAAAATAATTAACGATGTTTTGTTCTGGAATGTGTAGAGTGACGTATTTTACGAAATTCAGTATTCAAATATTCGAATTTCGAACGAAATTCGGTACCTAGTAATAAGACGAAAACTCTTCATTGATTATAGCTACAACTCTGTTAATCTTTAATACACTGCAGATAATACAACTCTATTAAACGACGCCATAATCTCCTTCCTCTTCCTCTTTTTTTTTTTTTCTCCACTAGAGATGTAACTCTTTGCTTGATTCGATTAGGGATGTCCTATTCCCAAAACTGGTTAACACTAGCAATTTTGAGATTACTGTTGACGCGAGTATTTAATTTATAAATTTTCGAGCATTTGTTATTGATTTCTTTTATAACTAAGAATGATTAATGCGTTAACTACTGTTTTTATGACTTTAAAATAGAAAAAAAAAACAAATTTACGTAGAAAATTGATTGGTTTATTAAACGTTTGAGAAAATTACCCAAAAAAAAGCATTCTAAAATAGGGATTTACTGAAATTAAGACCGTCAGCGTGTTAAATTTAGACAGATAAAATGAGTTAATGATTAAAAAATAAGGTTTCAGTAAGAATACAAACTAAGATAAAAGTTAATTATTAGAAAAGGAAGTCGTAAAACTCATTCTTCCTGAGAAAATGAAACGCACAAAACGAATGCGGATGTCTTTTGGTGGCGTCTTTCCCCGGAGAGACGCCTTTTCAGACGTTTTGCAAATTCACGTTCGAGTCCTTAAGGTGACCGGATCATTTCCCTATCCCTTCGAGTTTAAGAGGAAGCCTCTCCGGGTTCTAAGCGTCACAGTTCTTTGTACAACAAACGCTCGTTAAACAACCGCGAGGCCGCGGGCAAAATATAACAAACTCACTCATTCGATATTTCTTCATCGTCTGTCAAATAAACGAGCACAATAAATGTTTATTGTCCTCGAATTACTCAAGTGAGAAACGGTATAAGGAGAAAGAATGGGGTGCTCGGAAGGGACCAGGACAAAAGCGATCCTTCTTCGGACCACCAGCCGTGACGGCGCTTACATTAAGGTTATCGTCATCCGCCAAACTGAATACAATGACTCGCCTGCCAAGAGCCGCCTGATTCATGTGACCGACTCCACGCATATCCCACTCTATTGAGGAAATAGACACGGATACGATCCCCAACTTGTCTATGAAAAAGCGCATTAACGTACACAAGGTAAAACCTTTATCCGGAGAGGAAATAGCTATTTGTTCGTTGTAGACGATAAGGAACTCTTGTAAATATACTTCGGTACCAGAATAAATATCAACTATCTAGAGCTGCGGGTTCCATATAGAGGAACAGGATTATTTAATAACAACAACAAACAACATAACATGTTTAAGTACTATGCTCTGGTCGATCTGGGTTAGATAATAATTTTGTTAAAATTGTAGTTTGATAATTTTATAATAACTTCAATCATCGTATAATGTTAAATAATATTTTTAGACGCTCATTGTACGGTCGTAATAATTTGAAGATGAATCCGAAATCCTAAGCAATGTCTTATCAGACATAACCTCATACCTTTCCCAGGGGAAACATTATCTAATGTCCCGTATTACTGCCGCCCGATCGGATTCGAACGTTCTATTACAGTATTCACAACACAATAACATTTCTGTTTCGCATTGGCCACGTTCCGGTTAGATTTGTTGTATCTAATTTCTACTTCTAATTGTACTCTTTAAAACGATAAACGAACTTAGTGTTAAGATATTGGGTTACATTGCACGGTTTACGGGCAAAGAACTTGAACGTTTTTCAACACAGTGTTACTCAAAATGTCAATACGAAACTTAATTTACAATTTTGCAAAGTAAACCCTCTGCATCGTTCATAATGTCTCTGCGCAAGAAACGTTATGCGAGGACGATAATTAACTGAAGCGTTTTTTCGAAAAGGCTACTTTTAAAACGTTTCAAAGGAAATGAGTATGGCCCAAAGCAAAAAAATACTCTGCTTGAAAGCTCTACTAGTTTTCTAGCAAAGCATTTTATGCTGTAAATAAAATTATTGTTGGGTCATGTCTGGTAAAGTACTCACTCAATATTGAGCTGGAATTTCTACACTCGACTAAAATACAACCTTAGTGAGCTGGTGACTAGACAAGTTACTAGGTATTTAGGCATAGTTGCACACACGGTAAAAAAAAACTGAATGCCACATAAACACCACTACAATGTTATTGAATACAAATCTTCTGCAGCTACTCATGAAACTCTGCAGTAGAGTTTCATTAACAACGAGCTATTATCAAGTTCATTTTTCTGCGTTACTCTTCTACGGCACATTCGCCGTGCCAGAGGTTGCAATAAATTTTCATATTGCAAGAGAACGCAATATTATGAGGTACGATAAGTGCGATATATATCATGTTTGTGGCACGCACCGCTGCCTACTTGTTAATACAGTTATTAAGTACTATTGAGAATATATTGCGGTGAATTCTGATACCAATATCGAGAAAAAATGAAGCCATAAAAGTTCAAAAAGCTTTTCATATCAGGGTTGGTTTAATAATAATTTTGTTCTCTCTGATTTTCGCCAATTTTGATTGCTTCGGGGAAATTACGAATGTACCATGTAATAATTATACTGTTATATTACATAACTGTGTATGTAATTTTACTGTCAAGCAAGTTACGACGCCTAATTTATTAATAGAGATGGCTATAAATGTTCATATGCGAGCAGCGGGCCTTCTTGGAAACTATTATAGTATTTTGAGAGCCGGAAGCTATGTGAAGATATAATTTGATAAGCACGAGCCCGCTACCACTAATAGCTTGTTTGGTAGTGCGGCTACATGGCATCATTTTATTTTATTACAGACTTCAATGCAAAACGTATCTGTGTAAACTTGTGTAGTTTTTGTTGAATTCTAGGAGTTTCAAGGAAAGTTTAATTAGGCAATTAAAAGTATAGCTAATTAAAAAAAAACTCAAACTTCCCGGAAAATAAAACTGGTTTCCGAAAAAAAGTAAACATCTTAGAAAGATAAGACCACTAAGAACTATGTATGTATACTTAGACTAAACCATGTATATGCAATTTGTAAGGTTCTTTGTTTTTAAATGCATAAAAAAAAAAAAGTTTTCTGTGTCCACGATGGAGACTAATTTAGAACTAGAAAACATTTAAAAAATATTTCCACTACTGTTATACTTACCATTTTTATAAGTTTTACTTATTTCTAGTTTATAAAAAAAATATTATTCTTACTAAGTAGGTATCTAAAAAGTAATATTATTATGACAAATAACTCACAGTCATACCAAGTTGGATTGAGTGAGAGACTAACATATTTCTCAGTTCTTCCAGCGACTTCCTGAATATTGATCAGCAGAATCTCTCATACCGCAACGCCAGATGCTACTCTCAAAATTACTTTCAAATAAATCTGCTGAACTTGTTACACGCTACATCATTTCATGCGATCAATATCGTTCGGAATCTAAAATTCTACTTTATCATGCCAAGATTGACTTTAACCAGATAACCATTGTAATACACTGTAGATCCCGCTAGGCTATCTAAAAACGTTCTAAATATAATATCTCAAGTCACGGCTCTCTAGGTAATCTCCAAACACGGACATAATTTGACTGGCCTCTAGCTCAGTTGGTAGTAGCTCTGCCTTCTGCGCCGTAGGTCGTGGGTTCGATCCCCACCGAGAACAAATATTTGTGTGGTGAACGTAAATGTTTGTTCTCTGTCTGGGTGTTATATTGTATTCTAAGTATGTATTTACAAAAAATGTATTCAAGTATTATATCAGCTATCTGGTTCCCATATTACAAGCTCTGCTTAGTTTGGGGCTGGGTAGTGTGGTGTGAATTGTCCAGAATATTTATTTATTTATTTATCTTTCCAAATTTGTGGTAAAACAAAAATGCACTAAAATTCCAATATTCTTGAAATTCGTAGCCCTCTACGACTAGCGTAGGCGTGTCTACGAGCTCAATTACTGTTGCTTTTTAATTTCGAGACAATCATTTATTTAATATTTTGTGATGGTCAAACAAGCTAGCTCTCATACTTTTTTATACATTTGTTAAGGTGTCTATTAATAACAACTTTCTGCCCGTGGCTTTGCTCGCATGATTTAAAAACTATTTTTTTTAACACAGTACTTCCTAGGCCCAAACAAAGCAGAGCTTGTACGATGGGAACCAGATAACTGATATAATACTTATAATTTTTTTGTTGTAAATTCATACTTAGAATACAATATTACACCCAGAGAGAGAACAAACATCTGCGCTTACCACACAAATATGTGACCTGGTGGGGATCGAACCTTTGGCGCAGAAGGTAGAGCTACTACGAACTGAGCTGAGGCCAGTCCATTATATTTCAAATTACCATGAATAAGGGCTAATTTTTTCAATCTATAGATACACTTATCCATCAGATTAAAATATATTTTTCAAGGTTTGTAAAAAACAAAGCCTGGCATTTTTTATTCGACGAATACAGTTATTCCGCTGATGGAACAATCAGCCCTTAGTTCAATAAATTAGTGGTTGTCTGGGATTTTTATTTAAGATAAAAATATGCAGTTTGGTTTACAGAATAATGAGTTATCTGTTTCATCCCACCAGCTTAGTCATTTCGGCCTATATCAAAATTTCCTTTGATATAATGATTGAATCAATACGTTGAAAAATAAAAAGCACTGTAGTATTTGGTTACATACATTTTATTTAATTAATAATTGTCATAAAATGATATCAACGTCTTAAAATTAACATTGATAGTATTCAATCTTACACTAAAATAATGTAAATATAATGAATATGTATTTACAAATTACTAAATTTTGTATTGTCGGAATTTATTGTCATTTACTACATGATTTACTAAATAGCTTATTAACAAATATTGTTTGCCTTTAACTGAGGCAACAAGTTTTCAATTATATACCTACTTTTACACAGTGCGTATTCGTTTTTTTATACAACTAGCTGATGGAACAAGTATAAGGTCCTCCTGATGTTGAATGCTAGCCATCAGGTGGACCTTATTCATTACAAAGCCATTGCCTCATAGGTCATGTACATCAGGAACATGGTCTACGATGCCCTGCGTCCATCAACTTGAGGCATACATACATAATTATTATGCTCCGCCTCACGTTCCAGTAATTTAACGTACCTGTTAATAAAGACATAACTAAATTTGTTGATTACATTTATGTATGTAGTAACGTCATTTATTTTTCATTTTCATGCAGGAATCTACTAGTACACAAGTATTATATTATTTATTAAACGACGATGGCTACAATAAGTGTATTTTAATACTCGATCTTTATCAAAACATTTACATCGATATTCTATGTATCTTTACTACAGTAAATTCTTTGTTTACTTACACAAATCTACTACAATTCCAAAAGGAACTTCAACAACTTACCATGAACATAATATCTGAAGTAAAATCTTTAAAACTAGCCGGAAGACATATTTTATAATCGATTTTTATAGCCTAAATGTTTTTTTATTATGATTAAATCCTTATCAATCATGTTTTACCAAAGTTTCATTTGAATACATTTTAATTAGAGCACAGTTAGATAATTGCGAAATTAATTAGAATGCTCTTAATTGGTTATTGGCAAAACTAATTGGTATTCAGTTAATAACATAATAATGAACATAAGTTAATTAGTATATAAATAAAAGTTTATGTTTTTTATTTAATAGTGGAATTATCAAAATTATTTAATTTCTCTCTGAAACGAAATCAAACACAATTTAAAAGCAAATTATGAATGTTACAAACAACTACTTAATCCTTAATATACTCTAATATCTTAGAGAAGCCTCTACAAATCTAATATTTATTCTGATTAATATTTTTACTAGCAAAGCATTGCCTTGTAGGTCACGCAGGAACATGCCCTATGATGTACTGCCCTGCGTCCATACACTTGAGTCATACAGATGTTCAGCCTCGCGTGCCAGTTATTTGACCGGCACCCTTATATACCAATATAAATCAGCAACAACGTCCAGCCTAGTTAAAACAGCGCAAAGATATAATTATTTAATACTTTTTTAATGCACCAGCCATAAATGATTCTACTACTTCAAGAAAAAAAACATTAATTTGTCTAAACTAAAAAGTTCAATTTTTAGTTTGTGCGTATTGCGGCGAAATTTAATACTTATCAATAATTTATGTTTATGTAATTTATGTGTTACTTTATGTATAGAATACATTAAACATATTATTTCATGTTATGTATTTAATATTTTTGATTAACTGGTCATGATATTCGTTGCTATAAAATGATTGTTATATACAGTTCATCATTTTGCTACAAAATAAAAAAATTAAAAATGTTTGCGAATTTTCTACTCATCATTTCACTTTATTCTACTAAAAACTTGTAAACAATTTATGAAGTAATAACTTACATTTAAATATCCAATTCTCTTAATACACTAACTATTTGTTTATACTTTTGGTCTCTATCTTATTTCTACTTTTCTATTGTCATCGTTAATATTATTGTATATATTGTTATTGTCATTATTATTTTATTTTAAAAACTATATTAGGTTACCATAAATATATTATACCGTAATTATTAATATCTACGTCATACAACGATATAATTATCAATATTAATATCTACGTCATACAACGATATAATTATCAATATTAATGTATATTAACAAAGGGTATTTTTTATATACTTTAGAAATAAACATGCTTGTTGTAAATACTAAGCGACCGAAATGGCATCTTAAAAATTACATCATAAAGATACCGATAAAATAATGTTTGATATGACATTATTGATATAAATAGTAAGACAATTTAGCAAATTTGAGAATATCGTTATAAGTATCATAAATTTATTGTCCCTTTTAACATTGAATTATTATTATTTTTTCACAAAAAATCTCTACAAGTTACTATAAAGAGAAACGGTCTCGTCATCCTAGTAAAATTTTATTTGTAACTAATTGTAAAACATGATTACATTATCATTAGTTACGCTACTTTATTGTCAAATTTACATAAAGGCTGAATCCATAACAGTTACATATCAACATTAACATCGTCATTCGCTAAAAACAACAACCTCAAATACGTAACTTACAAAAAATTCAACAGCCATTTCATATCACTACGATATTTTTACTTATATTACTTTAGAAATCTAATTTCTTTTCTATACAAAGACTTTCTCATCATAATTCACGTATATTCGAACCCAGCTGCATTATTTAAACTTCTTTTTTTTTATCGTGTCGCTGGTTCTTTCGAACCAAGTGTGGTGAAAGGATTTAAGGATTTATTCATATTATTTATTTAATTTTTTATACTGCATTTCAAAAAGGTCAAATCCCTTCTTAAAATTACGGAAATTATTATATTTTAGGTAGTATACTCACTAATTTGTCATCGTTACTTATTTTCATTATTTTTTTTAGGTTCAGCATAACATGTTTAAAATATTGACCCCCCTTTATGATAATCTGCAACTATCTTACCAAAAAATAAGGGTTCAAGTTTAGAAAAACTCTTGTTTTAAAGATATTAATTTCATTAGTTCTGCATAACTGTTTATCGCGTGTTTTAAAAGCTGCGAGATAAAGAGCTGTGTTTTAAACTGTGGATATTGCATGGCTGTTAGATGTCTTAAAAACTGAAAGTTTTTTATGTTTTATAAGCCCAGTAAGCTTATAAAATGAAAGCGATAACATTACTTTGTAAATAGAGTAATTGATAGTAAAACAACAGCTAAGGCTACGTTCCCACTGCAACGTACACCAAAGCTTCTGTTATATTCCGTGTACTGTCGGGGTGCGATTGTTGATTTTACTTTGTATATAGAGTAACAGATAATAAAACAACAACTAAGGCTATGTTCACACTGCAACGTAGACCAAAGCTACTGTTATATTCCGTGTACTGTCGTGGTGCGACTGTTGGTTTTAGTTTTTGCTTCTCGGTGCGTTGCGAGTTGTTGGTTGAGAAAGCGCTGTTGTAGAAGTTGATTGCGTTGTTGATTTCAACTTGGCGCAGCTCATTGTCGAGTGCGTTCTGGCTAACGACATGTTGTTTTGGCTTGTGCCGCTTCGGAGGGCGCGTTGTTGTGGCGAGCGTTGTTGTTGGGCGGGGAGTTGTTGTCGTGGTTGTAGTTGTTGTGGTCGTGGTCGTTGTTGTGGTCGTCCGCTGCGGGGTTTCTGCAGAGTGGTAAAAAATACGTGTTATTTGACATTTTTATTTTACTTATTATTGATAAAATCTTTTTTGTAAGAAAGGAAAAGTACATAAATAGAGGATGTGTACAAAGACAAGCTTAACCCTAAGTAGAGTTTTTTTTACGACATTGAAGTTACAACATATATTATGTAAAAAGAAAAACTTTATTTTTTAAGATTTTTTTGGCAACTTGGCTCTATGTTCTGTCATTAAAATATCAATTACATGCATTGGTATTTTAAAGAACAAACTGAAAAATATTAGGGCAATAATAGTAAAACAGAATAGAAATAAATCACGCGTTGGAAACTTACTATAAAAGTAAAGTAATATTTATTACCTTTCAAAAGGACAGTGGCGTTTCCTCTGCCATATTTGTTGGCAGCTGCACAGACGTATTCTCCAAAGTCACTTTTCTTCAAACGGTTGATGGTCAAGTTCATTCGCAGTGCGTACTCGTTGGCTATCTCTTCTGATATGATGTATTTGGAGCTGTTTAGCAGTTTTCCACCTGGTAGAAAAACCTTCAATTATTATACAAACAATATTTTAAACTATCCCAAAAATTATGAGCTGCGTGGGATTTGACCCACGACCTTTCTCTTGGTAACAACTAAAATTCCGTCTGGTACTGATTTGGATCAGTTGAGCTATCTCTAGATCGTTTGTAACGGTCTGCAGATAACTCAACTGTTTCTTGTGTATTTTGTACATTTTGTAAATATTTGTTTAATTGTAAGTTACTTAACGTATGATACATTTTGGAACAATATAAAATCTTTGAATCAAATCAATAAAAATGTCTGTAAAAAATGTTCTACGTTAACTTTCTCAGTTTTCCAAATACCTAAAGAACATAGCATGCAGCCAAAATGAATCATTCCGGTCTTATTAGCTTTCGTTTTGTCAGACTGCTATTTGGTCTGACACTTGCAATTTATCGTCGTCCGAGTAACATTGTAAGGAATCGAAGGTGCCAACAATTCTAGTATATAAATTCTAGTCAAATTGACTATAAAATGTTTGTCAACAAACCACACCAAAAAAAACGTAAACTCTCTTTTTGGTGTTGAACTTAAGAAATAGTTGTAGGCAAGGTCTCTAATAGTCAAATAAACCAAAATCTGTAAAAAAAACGTCATGAAAGTAATTCTTAAGTTAAGGTATAGGCAAAGATTACTACTTAACACAATGGGGGTCAATATGCTTAGTCCATCAATTGTAAAAAAAAAAATATACGGGTTGCACTCCGGGAGTGCCGGCAGAAGTGAAAACTTGATTATTAACGTTGAGCATGTTTGATATTTTGGAATGGTTAGGGGGGGCTTGTTTGTTATTTGGCACGCTGTAACATACACGAACATTCGCGCAAGCGCCCTGCGCTGCCTAAACGAAACAGTAGGCCCAGGCATACATTTTCGCCGCGCCGTAGAGAGGGGATAGCTGTCTACTCTCCATCCGTCTTACGCTTTTTCGATCAGGTCACGTGTCCTGACGCGCTGACGCGAGTTTAAGATTTTATACCCATTACAGAAAAAGTGCTCAACGCCGCTAAAGAAGTTTTCACTTCAAAAAAAATTGTAAATTGTTGTTAAAAAAATATGAAAAGTACTACATCAAATTTGGCTGGAGTAGATATAGCGAAAACGAACCACGATACAGTTAAAAAGCATGATTTGCTTGGTAAAAAGTTTTTGATGAAATATTTTTTCCTAAACCGGGATTGAACTGTAGTTTCAGTACATACCAGCTTGTGACTTGCCACGCTGCCATGTGTTCTGTGACTTGGGCGCAGCTTCAACAAAGCACTGAAGAGTCACTTGCATGTCCACAGAACGCAGCACCACCGGGCTGCTCACTTTCACCACGGGCTCGACTGGACAACACACAAAGCCAGTTGATTTTATTCCCAGACAGGCAGAAGGAAAAGATCCTTGGCAGAAGGGCATTCCCCCTTGTGTTTTTTATTTATAATAATAATTGATTTATTGCGAAAATGGGTTAGTAGGTACATGTCAAATTAAAATTAGTATAGCTCAGCCATAATTAGCCAGAATCCCTAACGAGTTTCAAAATTGTACATCGATTTACAAGATGATTTCACCAGAACTGTTAGCGAAATACTCGCAAGCAATCGCAATTCGTCTAAGCAACACCAATCTGAGTTAAATTTCAATTGCGTTCAAGGAAAACAGGTATATGAGTCGAAAACTAGTTGAGCCAATAAAAGCCAGAGTGCTATAGTTTATTGAAATTGCCCATAAGATTTCGCATGACCTCAAAAAGCTAGTTTGGAATGCTTGGCATATATTCGATTCTCCTATAAAAATATTGAGATGTCATTGTTTGTTTAGATAATAGTGCATGAAATATCTCACAGTGCACGGCAACATCATAGCGACGGCTCTTGGTAGGCGGGATGCCGTTGGCTGCGATGCACAAGTAGGTGCCCATGTCTACTCGCCGAAGATTCTTCAGCGTGAGCGTCGAGCCAGCAAAACTCTCCACAACTGAATATAAAAACAAAACAATCCAATACTCTTCATATAATACTATATTAACCATACTCAAACATGTGAGTATAACCTCCTAATTTTTTGGTCCCTGACATTGAAAATTTAAATAATTTGTTACAGACGGATGAGCAAAGTGGCCCTCTATGGTTTCAGTTTGGGTCGGAACACTACAAAATGGTGTACCTAATGTTTTTTCATCTGAAGATATTTCATCAGAAACACGCGGTTCACTGAGTTGCATTAGGTCCGTCTCACTTTTAACCCTGTAACTGGATCACTGCTCATAACTGACCTAGTTCTGAAGTACGCGGATTCCGTGAACAATTTTCGATTAGGCGCGTAAATCCTCCCAGAATTTGGATTTGAATTGAAAGAGCTCTTTCTGGCATATACGCCAAGTGTACACATTTGTATTTTCTGATTTACTTGGCAAAGCATTGGGAAAATATTGAGCATATTCTTAAGTGGCAATACACGAACGCTATCGCAAGTTATTGAAAAGGGATTTTGAGAAAACCCCATGAGATGGAAGAAATGCTCTGTTCATGATAATGGTCTCAATAACATTTAGCTTTAGCGCTATTCCATAAAAAAAGAGCGGTACTTTTAATGATTTGGGTTAGAGTGATTCAAATAATAAACGAAGAAGTAATTCAATCACATAAAAAAAAACCAGCGCTACATTATACAGGGTTATTCATTATTAACTGCAAATACTCAGGAATTAGGTTCAACAAATAGAATAAAAAATATTTATGAAATTATTTTTTTTAAATTTGATCAAAAATTTTTTCAAGTTTTTGTATCAAAATTTTATTTTTATTAATTTCTTTACGGCTATTGCATAATGATTGCCACGGAGAACAGGACGATGACCCACCCAGGCGGTGACTGAACGCAGAGTGTCACTCACGGCGCGCGGGCGCGGATCAAAGGTCAAAATAGGTCAGGCGCCAATGATTCCTTTACCGATTTTCTCGGGATTTTCATAACAAAACTTAAAAAAAATCATTTTATAAATATTTTTTATTTTATTTGTTGAACCTAATTCCTGAGTATTTGCAGCTAATAATGAATAACCCTGTATTTATGAGCAGAACGTTCTACTATAAATTAATATCGCCATACAAGAAAATGTAACATTACAACAGAAATTGCGCTTCATAACTCCGTCTTTTGACATTATATTATTACGCTAGTTTCTTCATCTCCTAAGAACAGCTAAAATTAATCAAACCAAACAAAGCGCAAGCATTTCGCCATATAATGACTCGTGTCAAATTAAATTTAAATGGAAATAATTTATCGCTTTATTATAGCACACGACCCCCCGCTCCTAAATTGTGAGCGCGGACATAAAATACTGGCTGTATGTTATGCTTACGATACACATGCGTATTTCTGGCACGAGGCGTACCAGTAACTCAAGTAATGTGTCGCTACTCGCATGTAGGTACAGTTAAGAACAATCTGCCATCACTTTAGAGAACCACGCTTCAGTAAATACTTCTTCTTTTAATTTAAAACTAGACCAACAAGACGGTAATTAGAAAATTTCCAGCAAATCGCTCGAATCACAAGAAGTCTAATTAGACACAGTTTTAAACCTTTGACCTGCAAACTATGTATCTACTTCAAACAGCTAGATAAGTACCTTTTGTTACTGAGATTGGACTTAGAGCAGCCTTCGTAAGTTCTAATCCGGTTGTGCCCTTATACTATCCTCTTGTTTTTTTTTTTGTTTTATTGTAGCACATAAATTTAAAAAATGTGAGCGTATATTTTAATTTTATTTCGTTGTATTTTTTATGACGCGAAATACTCCTTAATCTGACAGTACCAAAACGTTTGGCTGTATTATTGTGTAAGCGCCTTTAAGCCTATACCCAAAGGGTGAGTTTTATGAACGAGTTATAAAGTCGTAGACATGTCGTTCGGAGCTCGCTACTGTAAACGTCGCCGGCACGACTCAGCAATCTCCAATTATTAATGCGAACAAACTAATTGTTTTCCGATTTATTGCTTCAGCCGACATTTTCTGCCACTGAACACAATTGAATTTCATAACGCTCTAAGGGTCTTATTAATAATCCTAGCGTAGCGTTGGACTGGTTGATCCGTGTTTTGTCTCTTGCATTGACATGCAATTGTCAACTCGAACAAATGTGACAAAACACGATTTAACTACTCCAGCGTTGCGCCAGGATTATTAATAACACCCTTAGGGTGTTATTAACAATTGCATGTCAATGCAAGAGACAAAACACGGATCAACCAGTCTAACGCTACGCTAGGATTATTAATAAGACCCAGAGTTTTGTTTATACCTACACGGAAGCTTTATTTAAGAATTCTTTCTCTAACCACTGGGTAACTGACAAACAGTGATACGAATAACTTTGAGCAGTGTGTTACACCTAAGTAACGCTTGTGAGTAAAGGCACTGGTAAACGGTAGGATCAAGACGTAGTTTGTTGCTTGTTCTTCTAGGCTTGGTCACGAGGAACTGGTACCTAGACTCACCTAGCTTTAAGACGTTTCAAAGTGATCCTTGTGATACCATTGAATAAATACGTATATTTGATTATTAGGTTTTTGGTTTGCTTTAACTGCTTTTTAACCTATATGTAGTAGTATTTATGCATTCTGTATTTTATTATTTCCAATTAAATTTAACGACATAACTACTACTATGATGTTCACATAAATACGAAATTTTTAATATTGACTTTATCAATGTTATGTTGTTTTTTTGTTGAAAACAGTATAATCATAAAATATGAAACAGTTAGTTTTCTTGGAGTTTTAATGATATCTGATTCGTTGATTTCCAAGATAATTTATTTTTCTTAGACCAGAGCACTGTATTATCTTCACAAGAAAGGAAAGAAACAAAGAGGAAAAATTTAAAAGAAAACGGAAATAGCCATTCCGAAAGCAATTCTTACATATTAAGCGAAGCGTGTTTAACATGTCCAATTAATACAAAGGCAGAGCCGGCTCCACCACTCTGTTAACTATTACAGCCTCCCTCCGTTTACTGAGGGCCGCCGCCTGTCTTTTGTTTACGCTTAATGGCTTAAATAAAACGGGTCAAATTCGTAAAACACTGCACCAAAAAGGTTTTAAGCTTACCACTGGGGACCGGCAATTCTATACCTAATACATTTAGTGTTAAGGTATAAATTAGATTACCGGATTACACACCATTAAACAGTGTATGTGTTAGAATGAGTGGTTCTATAATTGCTTTAAACTGGTTGTCTTTTCACCTAGTGTTTGGGCAGAGCTGTGAAGGGAAGGGCGTGTCATTATAACTATGAGATAACAACCTATTGTCAGGCAGCTTCCAGTAAGCCGTTCGTTTAATTTCCTGACCGAACCCCGAATCGCTGCAATATTTTGTTAAGTTGTAATTGAGTTCTTTGAACACGTTTTTTCCGCGGAAATGAATTTCTACCGTTCTCTCTTGGCCCGTCTTTGTTTTTTAGACTTTGATGGGTACATTCACAATAAAAATATTGCAGAGCTTCATTTCAAAAATACTTTCAATCATTATGAAAGAATTGTTGTGATGGTAAATATTTGCATAATAAAATAAAGTCTTCGTACTCCCTTCCTATATAACCACATAATCATGTTTATTCCAAGCAGATACACCTCTGATCTTTACTGATCTGATTTGTATCAATGTTATAGTTAGACATTATAGAGACCAACTTTTCAGTAATTATTTTTTAAGGTCATTCTGGTAAGGGTTTATTTGTTAAAATACTGTAACCCCTTTTTATTTTACCCACCTTTATTATGTAACCTAAATATTTTATGACAAATTGAATATTCGTCGTCTTCTAATATCTTAAAACAATATCTTAATAAATCCCATAAAACTCCAATGTTTTAACCGCGCAAGCACCTGCGCCCGCTCCGGGCGGGCTTTGAATGCAAAATTAGTCTTGTTTCTTTTTTACCACTTAGTAGAATCTCACTGATGCGAATAAAATTCAACGGGGAAATTGACGGTCTATTTTTCACTTTTATGGCTGTGACATTTCCTTGTGAAAGAATTTCCCTGACTTTAAATAGAATTGTGATTTATTGTTCTACTATCAGAGGCAGCTTTGTGGATTGAAGCTTGTATCAACTTTACTCATTTATAAAAGTACGAAAATATATTTGAGTACCTATTATAATTTTTAGATACTCCATTTTACTTTATATAGGGGGTGATTTAGGTTCTCCTTAGGGATCTATAGATTGCCACTTGACACTTCTTAATAGAACACCCTGTATATCCATATTGTTTTATATAAATACCATGTTTAATTCTTCATTAACAACGCTAAAACCATTTTATCCATACATCACTAACGTGTTTTGATGAATCCGATAATAAATCATTGATGAATGAAACGTAAAATACTACGAAAATTCCTTGCGTTATTTATTTGGTTATTTCTAGGATATTCCAGTGTGCTGCGGATTTAACTAGGAGAGAGCCTCTAATGGAAAGAGTAAGGGTTTTTTTAAATGTCTTTAGTTAGAAAACAATGGGTAAGAATGGTACAAATTATATATCTGAAGTGTTAAATAATCCAGAGATATAAACAATATTGGCCATATTTCTTCTTTTTTATCTGATGGAATGAAGTATACAGCCAAGTCAAGAGTTTCTAAGCCAAGGTTTCTAATCTCTTATATCACAAATCTATTGTACAAACTAACTGCTTAAGTTCGGGTCTCAAAAGCCCTGCGTGAAAATGTAATCTTTCATTTATTTATTTATCCCTGTAGAAACTGGCGTAGTTTTATGAATGCATGCGATATTGATAAAGCACCTTAGTAAAAAGGATTTTTCGTGGATACTAGCATCCAGCATATCAATAAGTAACTAGCACTAAAAGACCTGAGGGGATATTTAACATGCCTAAGAATTCGATTCATGGAGCTATTGATGCAAATTATACCTTTCTCCTCCTTGCCATTTTCATCACGGAAGACAATGTTCCTCCCACCCGTCCGCTTCCATGATATGGTTGGCTCTGGCACCCCGGTTGCCGAACAGTGCAACTCTACCGAGCCTCCTTCGGGAGCACTAGCCTCGGAGCCATCCTCATCAGCGATGTCTGGTGGAATCACCACAAAAAGGTGGCCCATCTGGTGGAAAACAGATCTTTTAATAAGTATTTATGATTGACGGCCGACCGACAATCGCAGGAAGTCGGTGGAATGACAGTATACAGAATCGTTCTTCCTGGAAATGTGTAGAAGAGGCATATGTCCAGCCGTAAAGTATTTCAGGCTGCATGAAGATAATGATATTTATGATAATTATACCGATAAGAAATTGAAGATCATAAATGAAGAAGACTTAAAATCATTCTTCCTAAAAATTAACACATTATTTTGTCCATATCCAGCATCAGCCGACATCTTCAGGCTTTCAATGATGATGATGTAATAGATAAATCAAGATCAATCAAGGAGTAGAGAATCAAGAGAACTGGAATTTAAAATGAATCTTGATAAACTCGAGCATTAATTGTTGCTAGTTTTGCATGAATTAACTACCTACCAATAAATTAAAAATAATAAACTGAAGAATCACGCACCGATAAAGCAATTTCACACTCACTACGCGCCGTAGCAAGTTTCGTAGCTGACTCCACTGTATACACTGCAACTGTATCAACTATGATAACGTTACTGCAGCCAGCATCACGGATTGCTACATGCTTTCAATTTGTCGGAGTCTATTAAACACTAGCACTACTGCACTCTGAAGGCATGTACCTAAGTTGAACTTGCACGCAATTTCCCGACG
This sequence comes from Thera obeliscata, assembly GCA_947578465.1. Classification (NCBI taxonomy): domain Eukaryota; kingdom Metazoa; phylum Arthropoda; class Insecta; order Lepidoptera; family Geometridae; genus Thera; species Thera obeliscata. The sequence goes on along the minus strand of OX387928.1, from coordinate 8,150,934 downwards.
ATATTAATCGAGCACATTACCGGCGAACCACAACACAAAACAAAGGAAATACGGTCATTACGAAACGTTTCCTCGAGAAAACGACAAGCAAATTCATTCAACTGAAATTGAAATAGCATTCAAAATTAATCGTTTTATGAGAAAGTTCATCAGCTTGGGTTCCCTCGAAACCGTTGGACAATTGGAATCCCATAGTTTATATAGGTCGGGTGTTCCTCATTGTAATAATGTAAGGGCAGAGGTCCGTGAATGTTGCATGAAGACGTATTGTCCCCATTCCGGGTCGGGAGCTGGGCTTTGACAAAATTCCGGGGCTCGCGGAGTGACGGGATACCCTCGGTATTTGTCCGTTGTCCGTCTCAGGTACAACCAAATTGCTACGTAGATTGCAGGTTAGCTGGTTGTTTATTTTTGTCGGTTTACGTTGACATTCGATGTCATTTAATAGGAAAATACACAAGTACACAACATAAAAAGAAGATGTCGTACGTAAGAAAGTACACAACATAGAAAGAAGAACGTACTTTGGACAAAGTACGTTACACCAATGCTTCTAAAAATAACATGAACCTCTGCAAAATATGTCAGCAATCTAACAAGAACTTTCGATAAACTTCCACGTTCAATGCAGAGTATCTTTTCTGAAAAGAAGGAATGTTCATGCAAATATTCACATACATGCTATACGAATAACTAGAACTTTTAGCAATTTCATACAGCAGATATCAAAAAAGCGATAATGGGACTCGCAAGTTAAACTTTCTCACGAGACAGTATAGCATTGTTTGTCCTTTTCTATTATTTGAAATAGTACAGTGAGAAAAACGTTCATTCAATAAACCTTACTACTGGCGTGTGTCTAAATACCGTGTCACAGTGTAGAACTGCCTTGGAAAATAAAGCACAAATAATACTCTAAACCCCAAATACAACAGCGAAAAGCTGATATACAGCTCTCATATCTACGAGTTTTCCTGTAAGAATATGATAAAGTGTGGCGTTTTCTATATTCTCGTTTCGCTGCAGTGTAAATTCTTGGAGACGGTTTCGTGTCACATGAATTATGCAAATACGCGGTGCACAGTGACTCGAGTACGTCGCAGATTTACATTCGCTACGACCTTACTGTGTAAATAAATATAAGTGTGCGTTATACCATTGTCAGCGAGATGTGTTACTCTGTAGATGTGTGTGACGTTACTGGGACGTCTCATTTTTTGTGAACACATCAATTTAGGTAGAACAAATAGTTACCAAACATAGTTAATGTTGTTTACTCATGCTATAGTGTAATTATCCCGTAATTATCGTATAAGCTAGTGCATTTTTATATTTTTTGTAATATTATGCCTTTTAGATGATGATAACCATACGTATGGCACTCTTGTTTCCGTATCAAATTAAAAGAAGTCTGATGAAAATATGTAAATATGTATTAACACTCACGAAGGTTTTAAATTTATTAAGGCAATATTAAGGAATTTAAAACTTTCCGCGTACACTACGCGTACATTACTGCCGCGGTCTGTAATGAGTGTGTTACTGGCCGCTGTCTGATGGTGGCCGTGAGTGCAGCGTAAAGCAAGTCCAGGCTATGACAGCGCGGTCAGCATGGCAGCCTTTGTCGGACAAACTGGAAGGGCCAAGACTGAAGTTCGAGGACTTTATAGCGTACCTATTATCGCGACGAGGTTTTGTTTTTTTTAATTAAGCAATATTGCTTGTACTGCCTACCAATACAGCTAAATTATGTATAAAAACTTTTTGCAATTGACTATTTTTGGAAAAATAACTGAAAATTATGAGCACTTAAAATCTCTTTGCACCCGAATATTTCAGAGCCATGTAAAAATTGTAACCCCATAAAAATAAATGATTTTTTTTATATTCGGCAATCATAAACAGGGAGATGCTTTAGTCTTTATTCTGAGCAGGAAGACTACTAAAGTTTATTTGCTTCATATTTTATCGTAAAATAGACAGCTTCATAACTGTAACAAGGCTCAATTCAATTCATTGCACGAGTTGAATACAAAATTATAATAACAAAAAAATACTTGTCATAGTAAAGCAAGTCACGTTTCAATTTGTTCGTTTCGTTTTAGATCGGAAGGTTACACTTTGTCGAGTAGGCATCAACAGGTAAGTGAGTCGTTTGTTTCCCGGGTGAAGCATTCCCATCCAGAAAGGTCATGACGTGGGCCATAAGGCTATTTGCGTGACGAACTAGCAAGTTAAGTGAGCAACGACTTTAACATTTATTTTTGTAATTCAAGCTTTCCGGAAAAAAGGAACGTTCGCATAACTTATTGAAACATTGCTCAGAGGAAAATCATGGAAAATTAATAAATACTTGATCCTTGTTTGGTCAAAAGTATGAATTAGGAATTTACCAGGCAACAGATAACTTGGTTCTGCATGCCGTGGAGGAAAACGTAGCACTCTGCTACTCTCTTCGTTTGTAAAATCATTTATGATTATAATATCTGACCAAAAGAGCAAAATGATTTCGTCAAATCAGACAGCTGGCTGAAAAATAATAAACGTAAGCCCATAAAGTAGCAATGTGGGCGGTTTTTCTGGCAATGATGATTAGTTTCACGTTACGTCTGACCAATTATTCTGGGGTTACCAGCGCTCGTCAGCCGGGGGCGCGCCCCAGTGGTCTCACTTTACTGCCAATTTTTCCCCTTTTGGCCGTCGAAGGTTTGTTTCACGCTTAACTGCATTTATATTACAAAATGTTGCCTCTGTCACAAACTTTGATCGTTCAGTAATACATGCTAAGAAACAAACTACTTTTACCAACAAATCTATAAAAAAAAAAGAAATCATAACACAAGGTTTATGGAAGATTAAGATTTTTCGACGAATTTATTCACTTGTTGAGTCTAATAAAGTCCCATACTGACACTATTTTGATGTATATTTAAACATACAACCACTGCACTGTGTACCCCAATCTTGTAGGTAATATTAGGAAGTAAGTTAGTTTTTTTTTATTTAATAAATTAGTGTACTACATCTAAGCGGTACCCTAATAATATTACAACCTAGCGAAGTAGGCTAATAAGCAATTTTGTTTGAGCTTAGTTTTATAAAATCAAACATCAAATGCTAAAATAGGTATATTTAAGGAAAGATATTCGTACCTAAGAAATATTAATCTCATTTTGAAAGTTTAATCTAGTTGCGACACAGAAACAATTTTCATTTTGCTTATTAGGGACATTAATTTAGCATAATAGCTAGCTTATCACTAATCCTATGAACATCGTAAATTTAGTATAGGAAGTTAAGCGCACCACAATATTTAGACGCGCCTGGGTTTCGGCGGCCGCTAGGCGTGGTTTAAATTGCTAAGTGGAGGTAAAATAATTATGTAACAGGGTATATGGTATAGCATGTAGGTTCTTGTTCAAAAGCCAGAGGTAGATTCCTTAGAACAGTGGAGCAAATTCCTCGGAAGGCGTGCTAAGTGTTTGTAACGGCGGCCTTTAGTTGCGACATCACGGGCAACTATGTGTCAAAGAATGTGTTTATGGTGCCAAGAATGAAGCTTCTTAGCAGTGGGGGATTCTCCCCCGCGCTTTGTCACTGCCTATAGAACTAACAACTCAATTTTCTTCGTACTTCGGTCTCTGTTCACAGGTATGTGCTGAGTACGGGCTTGTTTTGAAATGCAATAATGAAATACTGAGTAATTTTAAACTTTCTGATGATTTCCTAAATATTGTGTTACTACCATCATCATCATCCACAGCCCAACTTCACTCACTGCTGGGTATAGGCCTCCCTTAGTTTGTGCCATCTACCTCGTTCCTGGCCAATCTAAATCATGGTTACTACCAAGTTCTTTCAAATAATAAAGGATTACTTCGTTTTTCATGATTGCAGGCGAAGAAGTATTCCTTATTTGCTCTCTGAGTCCGACATAATTTCGCCGTTGACCTTTACAAATACCTGAAAGCCTTTTGCTTGTCTGTGAAATCGCAAAGCTTTCGTTATGAAAATTCTTTAGATATTTTTACAAGTTAGCAGAATGATTCATAATAAACTTTAGAACGGAGAAAATTCCAACGGTGCATGGTACTTCAAACAGAATCACGCTCATGGCGAAATGTGTAATTTTATTTTGTGCAACATTTTCTACGAACTTTTTATAGCTGAATTAATGACACACGGTCATCCATTAAAATATCAAAAGCATAACCGTCCATTTCAGGCTGTAAACATTTCACAAACGGGACTTTAATCCGGGCCATAAAAGTAATCCGCTCATAAAGTTACGCGACGATGGACAACGTAAGGATTTTCTCGCACAAAGATTTCGAAGTAATTAAGATAAAATGCCGGCGAGTTTTTGTATGTAACTGGAGCCATAGTAGCTGTTCACTCGTTTTTCAACGCTCATATGCCGAGTTAATCCTGGAGTATGCAATAAAGCTGCTAAAGTATTTGTGTTCCAACGAAATTACCCATATTGAAAATACCCTTCGGCGCTAACAGCGGGCTGAAGGCTTATTTATACCGTGCATTATGTAGACTTACCCTCCTACAGGCACGTAAAAATGCGCCTAAAGAGAGTTACACTTAAAGCCTTTCGGAACCATTAATACTTTAATTTAATACACTTCGAGGGTCTTAGGAATTGTTTCAGTATTGATTTGCAATTATAAGATTGCTTTGTTTTAAGTTATGCAAAGTATTTGCTATTAAAGCGGATTTAAATGTGAACTTGGAATGACTGGAAATTTGGAAAGTTTGAAAGTTAGGCTAATAAATTGTGTAAAATATAACGTTTCTACAGCGTTCCTGACTGTATCGAAATATGATCTCGCTAAAAAGGGAAAAAAGGTTAGGGTTACAAAAAAGTAGTCGTCCATCAACGCCTCTGTCAACGGGGCCCGACATCAATGCCGCAAAAACAATTAGTAGGTCAATATTTATTTGATTGCCCAAACCCGAGCCATGAATGATGGCTGGCATCATGTGTATTTCAGACACTGTTTACAAAATAGTTGCTAGTGCTATAATACTTGATCGAATGCAAACGTTTGCCTAATGCATCGAAAACTCTGAACGTCTCACTATAGCAGATTCTTTAATGTAGCTGCAAAATTGTAAGAAAATATTTACAACTTTTCCGAGTAAACAAATTTACCTCAAGTCCTTTCTCCTAAGCAAATACGTTTGGGAAATTAGTGAGCAGTCTTCTTTGGGTCTATTCATGTTTATTTGTCGTGAGAAAATAAATTGTATTATTACTCTTAACAAGCCAATGGCAAATTAAGATTCTTTCGTCGAAAGAGATCGCTTCTGTTTGATTACCAACCAAATATATCAATATTGATTTTGAAGTGAAACTTTTTTTGGGCGAGTTTCTTCATTTTTGAGGTGGAAAAAACCAATGAACTCGTCACAATCTTGCGTCATGCGATACCTTTTCGGCAAAGATCAACAATATTCGCCAAAATGAGGGGTGGAAGGGGGTGTATATGTTCAAGTTTTCACTTCTGTCAGCATTCCCGGAGTGCCACAATTGTTTTTCTATATACACGTATCATGGTTTCATGTTTAGAATATGTACTCAAAAACCCAACTGTCACTCGTAAACATGTTGTTGTATTCGTTTTATTTTTGTTTTTACTAACTACACTAACTAAAAATTAAAAAGTAACCCAAGTCAACTTATTCTCTTTAAACTTTGCGAGCAGGAAGTTTTTACAATTTAATTTGGTATAACTTCTACAAAGAAACAAACCAGCTACAGCTCGTGTAAAGAACTGTTTCTGAAACTATGGTTATGAGATTTAAAACTGCACTTCTTTCTCGCGAGAACGTTTATTTTTGTTAAATAAAAGCTTTGGTTTTAACAAAGAAAATGCATTATTATTTGTTCTTTGATTTAGTTTTGGACATACTTTTTATTAGTAGGTATTTTAAGTTTGAAGCGGGTCCTTTAAAATGCCTGCTTTGAATGATTGCCTTTATCGGCCCTGACTATGCCTTACTTAGAGAGATTAGCTCCAGCAACATAATAATGTAGCTTCATTATTACCTTCATCATTTTCAAAAATGATCCTACAAAAAAACCATAGGCACCAAATCGTCGTAAGGATTGGTCACGTGAAACTTAGATTCAAGTGATCCTTGTGATTTAACATCTACTTCTTATCGAGTCAAGGCTCTCTCAAACCTTCGACTACGTAGCCACCTCAACAACTCTATATTCGTTGTTCAAGACTTCTATGGTGCAGTTGGTCGTGCACAACGGACAAGTAAACAGTTTTGACATCTCCTGTATGGGGCAATTGCAAACATTTCGGCAGTACTAAAACATAAACACATAAGTTCAAGAGGACGCAAAAACATTTTGTAGTTCACAAGAAATAAAGTAAATCTAAGGGCTGACAGTGGATTAACCGTGGATTTAGACATTCATGCTTCGTCATCCAAAATTTTGTCAGACTTAACATTACATTATTGTGTTATTTAATTTTTATTAGAAATGTGTAACATTTTATGCAGTCGCATGGTTACGAAATACGCATAAATTAAAACACAACGCTTTGCACACACCTAAGCGTTCTGCGGTGGCGATCACAATAGAAATATAGTATGTCAAATAGAACAGGCTTTAAAGACTGGCTTTTCAGCTGCCAATCAGCAACGAACCAAACCCTTTTAATTCCTCGCAGGTACGTTTTTAATGTAAAGTGTCAGTTGAACATTCGGAGTAGTCTCTGGCACATGAAGATGTCGCGGTGGCATTCCGCCGCCGCCGCCGCTCTTTGCCAAGCGCACAAATTCCATGACTTGACAAAATTCTCTGCAACGCTTTCGTGTCTGCCCCCACCGCAAAGGTGAATAGCGAGCACGAAACATGCTTTGAGAATATAAGCGTTCCTACCAGTTAAATTAGATAACAGGTATGGTTTTCATAGTTATAAAGTTTATGATCAGAACAGCACTTATAATCTGGTACATTTTAATAATCATTCTGTATTGAAATAACACCATGCAAAAATACGCTGGTGCCTGTAATTGCTAAGCGTGGTAGACAAAACATCATGGTTCTTTACCGATCTTTTCCTTCACTTTTTGAGAGCTTTCCCTTTGCGCTCAATACATAAACAAAATATATTAGCTCAACTTAAATATACGCCGACCATATTATACATACAACATATATACATAGTTTAGTTATGTACTTCGCTGGAAAGTATCCTTTTGGGGTTGTTTGATTGGCATGTCGTTGGGAGCGCGACCTTTCTTGACATGTTATGGTGAGTGAGGTTTATGTAGTAGTGTATTTTGTATTGAATAGTTTTTATTCAATACAAGATCTTTTCCACGTCCGCCGCATGTCGGATTCGTTATGGGCTAAATCTACAACTAAAAACGGAAGACGACCTCGCGGCAGACCAAGGCGAAGAGGGAGGGACGAAATAGATGCCTACGTTAAGGATTGGTGGTTAATCAGATAGTTTTATTTAGTTTATTTTATGTATGTTAGTCTCTAAGGTATTTATTAACTATGGACCTAAGGTGTTTCATTTTTGTAATGTGCATTTTATAGTTGTCTGAAATAAATGATATTATTATTATTATTATTATTATTTTGGGGTTTTCACTTTAAGTGCTCGATTCATTGGTATGAACCGGGGAAAAACTTAAATGCACGGGCCTAGGCCAAGTGCACCTCAGTATCTACATGACGTGATTGAGTGATCACATCTTGTCTGTCTACATCAGTTTGTAAAAACTTACGGACTATTCGACACGTGTTTAATATAGCCGCCTTCTGCATCAGACCAAATGTATGCTTTGGGAGGTCCAGTGCTGTAAGAGATTGAAACAGTTGTTTCGGAATTACACCCGTGCTTGATAAAACTACTGGTACAATCGAGACCTTTTGAAGCTGCCACATACGGGTTATTTCGTTCTTTAAATCTATGTATTTACTTAACTTTGCTGATATAGTGTTTTGAAGGTTGTGTGTGTTGGGGATGGCTATGTCAATGAGGAGTGCTGTTTTATTACGTTTATCTAGAAGTGTTAAGTCTGGTCTGTTAAAATGTGTGGTTTTATCGGTTAGGATGGCTCTGTCAAAATAGAGCTTATAATCAGCATTCTCAAGCACTGTTTCAGGGGTATACTTATAATAGGGCGTTGGCTTTGTAGATGTGTCACTCAGGCTGTATTTCGCGACTAGTCTTTGGTGAATTATGTTGGCTACTTGGTCATGTCGGAACTTATAATCTGTTTGCGCTAGCGCCTTACAGGCCCCCGTTATATGTTGGATTGTCTCAGAGCAGCTGTTGCAACGTCTACATAAATCTGTTTGCAAATTTGGAGCTTTTATGATGTACTTTTGGTAATTTCGGGTCTCAATTACTTGATCCTGAATAGCTATCATGAACCCTTCAGTCTCAGGAAAGAGTTCACCTCGACTAAGCCATTCGTTCGACGCATGTTTGTCGACGGTTGGTTGACTTAGGTCGTGGTGGTGCCTTCCGTGAAGAGACTTACGGGCCCATTCAGAGATCAAGGTTTGTTTGTCAGTCAGTTATTATTATTGGTCCACAGTTAGCCCAAACAAGAAATGAATGGAGAGAAGGAAGGGAGGCTTTTGCCCTGCAGTGAGAAACAACAGGCTCTTAATAATAATAATAAGATCTTATTTAGACGCTAATGTATTTTTGTAACTCTTCCGAAGAATAGTAAAACACGCAGTTTTATACTCGCTATCAATAAAATCATCATAATAAAATATTGTTATCGCATTTGGTTTCATAATAGCCCGAAAATTGTTATGACTCAGAATGAATCTTCAAACTTGCGCAATTTTTAGTTTACGAGCTCTGGAATTAATTATGATTTTCAATCATAAATATTTATGAACATTTGATGCTGACTGTACAATCTAAGCCAAGGTCATATGCAAGTATATGAGGGAAATATTTTCCTTTAGTGATCCAGAAATGCACTATTCAAAAGATTTACGAAATTCTGAAGACAAAAACAACTTTACTAACGAAGTTGCAAGCATTTCTGAAACGAGAGCGAAACTCATAGCCAAAGTTCACTTTAATCCTCACTATAGTTTCTTTTGCCGTGTAACAATCTGATAAAGTGGAAAATTCGAAACAAGAGAGCGATATCATCTGTCCTGGTGAAACGTTTGGCACGTGACGTTGGTTGCTGCAGATATCCAAGCTGGCGATACCGATCGATTGCATAAATTTTAATATTAGCCACGGCTTCTGCTCCCACCCCCTACCCCGGAAACTGATTGTAATTACCGACTATTATTGATAAGCACCCGACCCATAATTAATGGAGATATAGTGCAAATGATTAACTGTTATAGCTATTGAATTGTGTAAACGCTACTTGATATATGGCTATCAAACGACAATGTGATTGCACCGGTATATCGTGCCTTTATGATCTCATTTCGGGTAATTGATACGTCCTGTTGGTCGAGATAATTGATTTTATTTGGCGCAGTAAAAGATCAGCGCATCTGAATGCTTCCGTTCATGCGTGTCGTCATAATGTTTTCACAATAAGTTTTCAAAACTTGATAATACGTAATCATCAAACCTATATACCTAATTGTTAAAAAGTATAGAAAGCTTACTGTGGTTTTATGTAAAATTTAAGATTGAATGATTCCAAAAATAATCCTATGCGTAAGTACTTGCACTGACACATCTTATTTGGTAATTTCTAGAAGATAATGGGTTAGTGATTTTCCTGAAAATCACGTAGATTCCGCAACGCCACGGTTGTATCCGAGTAAAAATCTTTTAGCTGATTCGCAGGTCGCTCCCAGCTGATATAGGTAACTAAACTAAACAGTGTTGAGCATCTGAAAATAGATCATACCTGGCTCATCATAGGGTCTGTGTTTATTTGACACATGTAGGTCCCAGAGTCTTTCGGCTCCACGTTGCTGATGTACAGTTTCCATGTGTTGTGTCCATTATGGGTGACTGACAGCCGAGGATTCAGCGTCACCATGTGCGTGTGAATGGCCAGGATGGTTTTTGTGTCGGACTTTATCCAGGCAACCTGCAGGATTTACAACATTTTAGAAAATACTTTAATCAGATTGTATAATTCATAATCGTTTCATATAAATGGAATCCTTTCACCACACTTGGTTCAAAAGAACCAGTGACACGATAAGAAGAAGAAAAATGAAGACCTGACAAATTTCGATTGAAATGATAAAAAACTTAGACCTACGTCTTCACATAAGTAATTTGTATTTTGGCTGGGTCTTCATGCACCGGATCTTTATGTGTCTTTGAATAGTTTAAGGATCAGTGCCTACACCGAACAACAATAAGTAATTTATATCTTCACAAATTATGGAATGTACGAGCGAGAAACTGTCTGACGGTGGTCAGCATCTTAATACTATCTCACCTTGAACATTCCAAGATGGTTGACAGTGCAGGTGAAATGCACATCTCTGCCTTGTGCTAGCGTCACGTTCTCGAGCGGGGAGAGGAACTCTGGCTCTGGCTCGCTGTACCCCGAGACTTGTAGCTGACCTGGCAAGCATTCATATAAAATGCTGTAGATTACTTGACTCACTGGCAAACAATGCACTGTCGAGATATACTCAATCGTAACCATTAAGGGAAAGACTTTAATACCATCTTCATGACTTTTGAAGATTCATTTAGAAACTTTAAACCTGCGAGGTGTTAAAAACCTCAATAGAATTACATCAAGTAGGTAAGTGAGCAAAGGTACGGGCATTCTACTAAAAGAAAGAGCTACGCTATTTTACTATCATTAGGAAGCTTACGTTGTAAGGCTGAGTTACTACGGCCGGCCTTTAGTAACTCAGTGGGAAACGACCCTTTCTACTGGATCCAAAAGTCGTGATTTTGAATCCACATAGGCTTATTTACACAGTTTTGTGCACATTAACCAAATTGTGCTTAAAACAAATAATGGCTATATAAAGTTAGGACTTTTGATCAATTCTGTAGGCCAACTATAGGCCATCAATTCTGTAGCTCTGTCGGGCTCTGTCTTTGGCTGTGGTTTTGAGTCTATGTGAGTGCTCACCACAGTGTATTATACTGTGTGTGTGACGTTCGTCAACACACACACAGGCTCAAAACCAGAGCCAAAGAAAGAGCCAGTCAGAGCTTGTGTTAGGCCTACTGAAATGAAGGGACTAATTGATTGGCCAAATCTAAAGTGGACCTAACAGATGATGATTTGAAATACATAGAAACTCGTAATTTTATTCTTTTGGTGTACCATACCACGATGTTTGGTGTATGTACATGTTGCGTATAAAATCGCAGATTTGTTTTTAAATTTCACTGGACGTAAGAGAATATTCAATATTCACATACATTACTCTACCCCTTATTATTTCCAGATATACTTATCAGAAACAACGATTTTGGTATCTATAGATACCATAGTGCCCCAGTACACAGAACCGGTACAACATTGAATTAGGCACGTGCCTACTTAGAAAATTATACAAAAATAAAATAACCCAATCCGAGAAATCAATTACTGTGATTCGCTCGATAGGGTTGTTCGATAACAATACCACAGTAAACAGTTGAATCAGCTTTATTCTCAATGGTAGCCAAATACAATCAGGAGGAATACAGGTTGAATTGACCTTTTGAATTGGTTTAAATTGGGTCAGGCTTGCACAAACAAAAGTGGGAAAATTGGCGATGCTGCCGATTTCTATGGCAATTGATCTGTCTACCTTTGTTCAATAAATGCTTGCATCTAGTAGTTGGTTGAAAGCAGGAAACTCAACATTTTATATATTATCCCAGAATGTATGAACCAAGTGATATTTTAAAGCACGAATAATGATAGATATATTTTATTTGGATACCAAACAGTGTTTCAGACTATAATTATTAAAAAACTTATTACCAAAAAGATGTTTTCACATAATACCTATATATATTATACATAATACTAAAAAGTTGTTTGAAAATAAAGAGAAAAAACAAAAATTATGTACATTAAATCACCCCCTTAACCATAAGGTTAAGCACACGATGTACGGGGATACGATGGGGGTACGTGTACGGGGATGCACACTTGTAGATGCTCCACAATATTAAACATTAATGTAGGCACTATTTTGACGAGCATAAAACAAAATTTGTACAAAAAATTTCGTTGGATGTCGCTACGCCATGCCGTTTCAAGCCTTTGTTGTTGTTACAATGCGTTTTTACGTAACAACCGTGTACTTAATTTGTGCCATCTCTCTTGAAAATGGTTAAATGAAATAATTTTAGTTTAAAAATAGATTAATATAAAAGGTGTAGGTACCTGAATTTGATAATATCAATAGATAACCCATGCTCTTCTCACCTGTACTGTAATTCCCATTACTGCTGTGTCAATAAATAAATATTTCATTTTATTTCAATATAGGTAATATGCATGAAACAATTTTATTCTAACGATTTATCTTATAGAAAATCATAAAGTTATCTAAAGGATCTAGCAGATTAATATTTTCCAAGCGTTTCTATCATTTGCCATGAAATAAAATACGAAAAAGTGATTCTAGCTGGGTTTAAAAGATTAATAGGGCTCGTAATTCACGCCAGCAAGAATAATACATTTGGATTGGAAAAATTTTACCTGCGATTTAATTTGGGTAATTGTAATGACTGGGAAAAGTTGAGACTCACTGAAAATAATTTGTTTATACTAATTATACGGTAGGATAGGTATGCTTTCTCATATATCGAGCTTACTAAGTTCGCTTTACTTCGCTATATTTGCGCATTAACGATATTCTACCATAACGTAACGTACAGCCTATTTATTTATTCGTCCCCAATAACGATGACAAAATGTCCAGTTAGTATGGCTTATATCTGTCATTAAAACACTTTGGATGATACGCAGTTTGGCTTTTGGTGTTCGACGTTCGGCATTCAGCGATTAGGGACATGAATCTGGGGATGGTCGTCGCATAAAAAGGGTCACACTAAATGTCCCATACTGTGACATCAAAACGATTAATGGTAGCGGGATTTCGGAAAGCTGAATATTTTCGTTCAATTCGACTAATGCCGGCCTGGGATTAAATAAAATTTGCACTCTTTTTACCATCGACCTGTGAATCGTTGCGGACGAATTTAATTTGCACGTCATGTTTTATTTAACAGAGGAAACTCATAGATATTGTAAAGTTTATTGGAATTCATGTTCATTTATAATGTTCTACTTAAAGACACATTCTTTTGTTTTTTTCTTCAATTTTAGTGAGTATAATAACGTAATAAAACTTATATTGAACTTAATTTAGTAGTTACATTGCTACGAAGGCTTTGCAAAAACACAGCGTACCAAACAACTACGTAATTTGTTTATCAGCCTTGAATTTCACCCTTACTCTGTTCTCCGACGTAGCGAAGTTAATCAAAATAATCTTATTATCTCCCAGTAAACCGATAGCTCAAAGTTTTCCAGTTTACAAGCTGTACGTAACTTTTAATTTCAATTTACAAAACAAGCGTTTATTACCTTTACTTACTACTCATAAAATAACTAATAATAAGTTTAAAAGTTTAATAAAATAGAACAACAATGTGTTGTATTGATTTATCAGAATACCCTACCAGACTACGTTTGCATGTTCCTCGTAATACAAATTCTTAGCTATGAGTTTTAGTTGATAATATTTTAAAAAATCTGTTGATAGGTTATTATGGAGTCCAGTTCAAGGGCTGGCTCTGATAAAATACGTAGTGTTAGCGATTATTTATTGAAATACGATTAATCAACGCTTACGCGTTATTAAGTGCTATTATGACTATCCATAAACCACGTTGACTTTACTTTATAAACACGTGATTTATGGAAATGGTTTGATGCAGGTACTTGTAATAATTATTTTGAATTAATATTATAATTACAAGAATGTTATCATTAATTTTAAGTGAACACTTTAATTTGTAAAATATGAAAACAGTTGCTTTTGGCTGGCAGCCGCCATCTTGTTGTTTACGACTGTGTTGGTATAAAGGTAGATGGCGGCTGTCCCAGCGACAGTTTTGGTCTACCCGTCGTCCTGACAAGTTCTAGTTATGGCTCCATGATGTTACCCTGTTATGCAAAACCTGCATATAAAAGCTAAGTACCTACCAATTGTTATTAAATTAAGTATTCAGTTTTACCAGTGCTTATTAATGGTTAATAAATATGATTATTGTTTAATAAAGTTTGTTTCACTAACACGTGGCAACATTTCAGAAGTGCGAATCGAACCAAAAAAATAAATAAATAGTTAAACTACCTACCGTCCGATTTTTTTTTTTTTTTTTTAGCACTGTGGCTTATTCGCTTTGAACACTTTAAGTGTAGTATTTTATTATATTATATGCTATTTTCTTTTAAATAAACCTTACGTTACCCTCTCAAAAGCTGAACTTTTGATAAATAGTACACCAAGGCTAGAGTTAAGCTTAGCTGGTATTCAATTCAATCGTTAGTGCATGCCCACATCACGTTTTTGGTTTGTTCTGATAACATAGGGTTTGGCTACAAAATAAAAATGGGAGCCATATCATTACATTTTAATTGTGTTTGCCTTGGACAAAATTCTGTGCGCGTGTTTAAACATTTTTCAGCAGCCACGACAAGCAGCGTGCCTGTGTCGACGGTGAGCAGCGCGCCAACGAGCGTGCCAGCAGCCACGACAAGCAGCGTGCCTGTGTCGACGGTGAGCAGCGCGCCAACGAGCGTGCCAGCAGCCACGACAAGCAGCGTGCCTATGTCGACGGTGAGCAGCGCGCCAACGAGCGTGCCAGCAGCCACGACAAGCAGCGTGCCTGTGTCGACGGTGAGCAGCGCGCCGACGAGCGTGCCAGCAGCCACGACAAGCAGCGTGCCTGTGTCGACGGTGAGCAGCGCCCCAACAAGCGTGCCAGCAGCCACGACAAGCAGCGTGCCTGTGTCGATGATGAGCAGCGCGCCGACGAGCGTGCCAGCAGCCACGGCAAGCAGCGTGCCTGTGTCGACGGTGAGCAGCGCGCCAACGAGCGTGCCAGCAGCCACGACAAGCAGCGTGCCTGTGTCGACGGTGAGCAGCGTGCCGACGAGCCACGACATGCAGCGTGCTTGTGGCCATGATGAGTAGCGCGTCAAACAGCGAGCCTGCAACGACATCTAGCAGCGTGCCTGCGGTCACGATGAGCTGTACACCCACCATCATGCCAGCAGCCACTACGAGGAGTATGCCAGCAGCCGCGACAAAAGCAGGTCTTCTCTATCCGTCTTGTTTTTCTTTATTAGTCTTATCACTCTTGACAGAGTGGTCGTGGTCGCCATGATGGGGCAGTGGCTCGCTTGACAATCTTCTGATTCACGCACCGCTGCTCTTCTGGCGCATTTGTTAAGGGCATCTATGGCTGCCCTTATTTGGTCAGTCTATCCCATGGGTAATCTGCCGAGAACTCTTTTACCCGCAAACCTCTTCAGCGCCCCATTTTGAGAGCATCTTCCGTTTCTCACTATCCCGCAGAGTCAAATTCAAATTCAGTTATCTTTGCAATCACTAGCATAGCATTACATAATTATCCAATGCACTATACTACGTACTATAAAAAATTAGAAAATGGAGATCAAGGATGACTAAAACTAAAATGACTTTGAAAACATTTGTACAAACAATAAACCAATAGAAGAAAACAAAAAAATATGTACCCGCTTAGGTGGTATTAAAAATAAACAATCAAATATTACATAAATGTTAGCAGTAACCATGATCAAAATATTATTAATATATGATTAAAAAAAATGTATGTATGTATCAGCTATCTAGTTCCCATAGTACAAGCTAAATTTGGGGCTAAATAGTGTTGTGTGAATTATTGTCCACAATATTTATTTATTTATTCACATATTAGTCAAGTGTCAAGTTACATATTATTCAAGTTTACATAATGCATATTATTTACATATTGCATATTATTTACATATTACATATTATTTACATATAGCATTATTATTTACATATTAGTCAAGTTTGCTCATGACAATAGGTAGTGTCACTTGTAATTATATATTCTTATTATTCTTATCTCTCTATAGTAATTCTGGTAGGCACGCCGTTGAGTAATCACACTTTGAGCTAAGATATCAAGTAAAGTTAGTTAAAATTCCACCGAAAAAGTTAGTATTGATGGTATTGAAGCGGGCTTAGATTTATTAATTGTTCCTGATGCACCATGCATATTCGGTTATTAATTGGGTGGAATTTTACCGAGCATAAATATACTGCAGTATTTTAGAGGTTTTCGATTATTTAGGTATTGCCATAATAAGTAAAGTTAACATTATTTTTACCGATAGCGTTAAAGTATTTGAAATCACTTTAGTTGATGTTTACATTGATGCATCACTCCACAGCTGACAAAATTCATGAAGTTCAATCTTTATCTTCTTCATTTCCTTGTTAAAAAAAAATCGAATAGTAAAGTCATAGTGGGTAGTTTTGTGCGTTCCGGCTCATTAGGTAGCGAGCGCATACGCTGCGCCGATCAGAGCGCCGGTGGACTTATCACAGAGATCGCTTTGAAGCGTCATAAGGCTGGGTTAGTCTGGGTGCCGGTTTCACGCAACTACCCTTAAAGCTTAGTAAAAGACAGTGTTAGGTTTTTTTATTAATGCCGCCAACACCACATTTTGCGTCTGCAATGCTTTATTTTGGAAATTATCGCGAAAGGGCACATTATCATTGATGGTATTTCCTCTACACCTCCTGTAATCCCTAAAATATATTTTCGTTGCTTTTGGTCGGACGGCTGAGGGAGGTAACCATATGCAGAATAACTGGTTATAATTATTAACGTATATGAATGAATGAATGAGTGAGTGATTTGCGAAAACAAGGAACCACACTAATAATAATAACTAAACTCCTACTGCAACAATAGGCATGATGACTTATTTTCAAAATCTCTTCTATCATATTCAGAAGTATCTATTATGTCTAAAATATATCATATTTATGTAGAAAATTAAGGGTTTTGTGCAACAAAAGAACATTTAAATTAAAATTTTCAAATTCACGCTAAAACGCTCGCTGGTGTCATGACGTAATTCGCTCTGACCGGTGTTTAAGCTATCATGGCGGATTGTTGTATTTTGTAGATTTATTTTAACAAATAAATTATTAATCTCGACAGTAATAAGAGAATAAATACATTTTTCAAAATCTTTGAATCCTTTTCATTAGATCAGATAAATATTTTGGCGGTACTTGATTACTGTCTTCATGCCTATTCTATGTGGGCTTGTGTATCGCAAAAATGGGCTCTGACTCAGCATAATTCTGGCAGGTTTACAACTAACGCTGGTCTTCCGTCAGTATAGCAGACCACTGCTGGACGTAGATTATTTTATTGATCAGAAAAATATTTAATTTTATACAAATAGGAATGATACTTACCAAAATCTACACAGTACAACCCTAGTATCCTGCCAAGGTCTCAAGCGGTTAAAGTAGTTACAGAATACTTACAAATAAAAGAAACAACACAGAATAGTACTTAATAGAAAAATAATGAAAAGAAAAAAAAAACGAGTAGCGTAAAGAAAGTTGCGTAGGTGTCTCCCAAGTCACGGGTCACTGAGCGCACGTTTTTCTCCTCCAGTGCTCTCCAGCTACCTACTTCTCGCAGATTGTCGCTACACCTTGCTGGAGGGCTTCCTACACTAAGCTTTCTCTAGCGCGGTCTGCACTCTATTATTCATTTGCTCACGTACAGACCAACGTTAGCGTTATATAATACTTTAAAAAATAAAATCAAAAGCAAATCAAAAATGTATTTACTCAGTAGAATCGAAAGGATCACTTTGAAACATTTTAAAGCTAGGTGAGTCTAGGTGCCAGTTCCTAGCCTAGAAGAACAGGCAACTATTTACGGCCTGGTTCCTACCGTTTGTTCGATACGATCCTTTTCCAAATCTAAAATAATAGAAGTGAAGTTCCAGTGTGGTGCCACTTCACTTAGTGAGACGTATGCAATAATACAAAAGCAAAATTTTAAAAACAGACTACGCTTTAAAGTAATAATGAAGTACCCACACAGCTGCATAAAAATAAGATACGAAAACAGTAGGTACAGACATTGCAAATTGACATGTTAGCTTCATGAAATGCTCCTGCTCTGAGCCACAACTCTATTCCGGTTACCAATAATGATCCTCTCTAATATATTATTATATAATCACTAGCAGTTGGTGACCGAGCTTCGCTCGATATTTTTTATTGTTATTTGTATTTTTAAGAAATCATAAGAGTCATATTATCTTTATTGGCTTATTCTTACTGAACAACGCCATCTGCTAGATATGCTTGCAGTTAGTTGCTCACAATCTTCAATAGATGGCAGGAGCAGTCACATTTTCAGTTTATGTTGGAGGAGCAGTCACATATTCGTATTAAACTCGGGGTGAAATAATCATTTTCTTAAAATGAATCCTGGCTAGATCGCTTTATCGCCCCCGAAAACCCCTTATATACTGGATTTCGTGAAAATCGTTGGCGCAGTTTCTGAGTTCCTAAATATATAGGTATATTCAGGATTTTCTCGTTTGAGGGTGTAAGATATTATTAGTGAATCATTTAAAACTCTTAAGCAGTCTAAATGAAGAGAACAAATCAATAATCAAGTTAAAACTTGCCAAATAAGCTTAGAAAGGGCTTTATGACAAATAAAATAGGCCCCGATTCAGTGTTTCGAGAGTATTGCCATAGGTATCAATCGAAGATACACCACTCACTTAAACCAAAGGCAACAGACTCTACCATCGTAGCGGTTCACAGAATGAAGCCATGGATTGAACGGTCAATAGAGCCTGGGTTATAATCATATTCTTTTGAATTACGAATATGTCCGCAGTTATTACAACCTCAAACTAATAGCTGTCTAAATAGACTAAAATGCCTTCTGGAATGAGACCGGCGTTGGTATCGACTTTATAATACCCTCTGGATCAAAATCCGGCGTTAGGTATCGACTTTTTAATACCCTCTAGACTAAACTCAGGCGTTGGTATCGACTTTATTATATACCCTCCGGACTAAAATCCGGCGTTGGCATAGTTTTTATTATATACCCTCTGGAGTAAAATCCGGCGTTGGTATCGCTTTTGTTATATACCCTCTGGAGTAAAATCCGGCGTTGGTATCGCTTTTATTATATACCCTCTGGACTAAAATCTGGCGTTGGTATCGCTTTTGTTATTCAGTATTCAGTATATTTATTGCCTTATTAAGCATGTAAATTTAACAGTGTCAGATCCTGGAACTAGTTTTTGAATCAATACATAATTTACCCTGTAAGGATGTTGCAATACGGTAAAAGCTGACCGATTTGACTATAATCACGCAGATTTTAAGCAGGTCTAGCATAAAATGATAAAAAGGGGTAGTTATAATTAACGTTATTCTTTTCGTTCGTCGTTAAAGAACTCGTCTAGTGTGTAGTAAGTTTTTTTTTGTAGAAGCATCTCTTCAAGGTTTTATTCAAAAATCCAATTTTTCTAGAAGTTTGTTTTTCCGGAATCTTGATGTATATTTTAACCGCCATAACATTTGGTCCCGAGCTATGTATCCTTAAGTTAGATGTTGGCACTAGGTTATGCCCGTACCTATTTACCCTTATTATATACCCTCTGGATTTAAATCCGGCGTTGGAATCGCTTTTATAATATACCCTCTGGACTAAACTCCAGCGTTGGTTGGTATCGCTTTTATAATAATTATACCCTCTGGACTAAAATCCGGCGTTGGTATCAATTTAACAATACCCTCTGGATTATGTCCGGCGTTGGTAAACTGTATACTTTCTTGTCTGTTATGTAATAATAGTTTTACTGAATAATTTGTAAGTAAACATTTCCTGTTGCGGAATCATTAGCGTAAGCTTGCATGGCTTGCGGAACAAACGTGTTCTGTAGGCGTCCTTAGCAAAAAAATTAATGAAGTAATAATGGTGAAAAGCGAAAATGCTCTATACGCACCATTACCATTGTAGACATAATATAATCACACATGATCATAACTATATTAGAAGAAAGTCTATATGCTTCATAACTGTAATGGTAGATATAATTACATAATTTACACTTATTATAAAATCTGTGAGGACACATTCTATAATGGATGGCCGAACTGTTAGCGATTATTTATTGAAATACGATTAATCAACGCTTACGCGTTATTAAGTGCTATTATGACTATCCATAAACCACGTTGACTTTACTTTATAAACACGTGATTTATGGAAATGGTTTGATGCAGGTACTTGTAATAATTATTTTGAATTAATATTATAATTACAAGAATGTTATCATTAATTTTAAGTGAACACTTTAATTTGTAAAATATGAAAACAGTTGCTTTTGGCTGGCAGCCGCCATCTTGTTGTTTACGACTGTGTTGGTATAAAGGTAGATGGCGGCTGTCCCAGCGACAGTTTTGGTCTACCCGTCGTCCTGACAAGTTCTAGTTATGGCTCCATGATGTTACCCTGTTATGCAAAACCTGCATATAAAAGCTAAGTACCTACCAATTGTTATTAAATTAAGTATTCAGTTTTACCAGTGCTTATTAATGGTTAATAAATATGATTATTGTTTAATAAAGTTTGTTTCACTAACACGTGGCAACATTAGGTACTAGGAGTCTGAAGCGTGTAGATATATCTAAAACATTTATTAGACAGACAGCCTCACAGCACAGCATTACTTAATCAAAATGTCAACCAATATTTTATTTACCAATTAATCTCGTATACTTTGCTAACGACTATACTGTCTTTAGGATGCTAACGTATCATTTTCAATGATTAATGCGTTGAATAATCAACAACCTAAATTAATCTACCTTTTTATAAAGATTTTTTGATTAACACGAGGAAAAAATCTTGCATAATATATCTCTGATGCAGATGTTTCGAATTTCTAATTAATTCTGATACAGCAGTGTTAGTTAGGTATTAAGAAACAATAGGCAAGAAGAAAATATAATGTACAAAATGAAACTTCGTTAATCGTAGAGTTAATGGATTTCCGGGTCATTGGCCGATTACATATCCTTGTTAATAAAAATGGGATGGGTATGAAGATAACAAGCTCCGTAAAAAGAATTTTTCACTGCTGCTAATACGAAATATAATATTTTAGTCAAACAATCAAGCAATTCATAAGAATTAATGACGAGTAAGTTAAGTAAAAACCAATTTTAATATTTAAATGAATTAAATTGTTCAATTTAATGTTTCTCCCTCTAATATTTACCCTCCTTATCCTTTTCATCAAAATAACTAATAAATAATTTAAATAGAAACGTTCAACGAAATAGCATACTGAATATTCTTAATCTTCTTACGGCCGTTTTCAATAACTTACTTGCTCTTAACTGGTAGTTGCTATCTCTACCTACCAGTAAAAGTATCACTGACTGTTACTGCTTTTTCAATAACCAAAACATCAAATGCCTATCGGAGATAAACGATAGATAGCATTCCTATCTCTAGTAAGTTCGGCCCTCTTTAGCGTTTCGTGCATGCCGTTTATGAAAAATAAGGCCATATTTTAAAATTCATAATTATGATAAAATAGTGACTATATTAACCACAGTCTTATTATATATATATACTATGTACAGGTCATTGATTAATTTCTTTGATTTATCGCCCTAGATTGCAACATTATCAATAAATGTATAGTTAATTTGAGTTTCGTGCCACAGCAAGCGAAACGCACCAGTGACATTTGAAGTGATTGACATGACATTGAGTGATGTCACATTTTTTTTTTTTTTTTTTTTATACAACTAAGTAGACAAACAAGCATACGGCCCACCTGATGGGAAGCGGTTACCGTAGCCTATGGACACCTGCAATACCAGAGGCATCACAAGCGCGTTGCCGACCCTTTAAAACTTTTAAATCGCCCTTATACATAGACAGACCTTACTCGATTCGTTTTCTGTCATTTCGGGATGTAACATAGCTTTTTGATTTTAATTGTTTTTCTGGTGTTATTTTGAGTTCTGTTGTGTAATTTCGGTGGTATTTTAACCAACATTACTTGAGGTCTTAGCTCAAAGTGTTAGCAGTTGGAATTAAAGTGTATTATGTATCGAATTCACCGGCTTCATAAAGTTCATTGTCACTATCGTCACTGAATAACTCCATTTTCTTTTTTTTTAATCATAAAAAAGACTACTCTATTACAAAAATATCAGTTTACCAAACTATTATCCTCCGAAATTGAGGGATAGGTGAAAACTCTAACCGCCGGTCATTCAAGTCACTGTCAGTAAGCGATAGCGCGGCTCAGAAACGCATTTTTTTTGTCGTCTATGAAACAATCTATCGATGGTTAGAGATTTTGCCTCCGAGCCCTCTGGCAGATAGATAGGCAATACGGATAGGCTATCCCTGTCTATCTTTGTTTATTGAAATGCAGGTAGCTACCACTGGTAGACATTTTAACTATTAGTCAAAAGTTAGTAAGTTATTGAAAACGGCCGTTAAATGAATCTCTAAAGTGACTCGTAAGTGACTGCCCTCATAGCTCAGTTGATAGTCGGTCTGCCTTCTGCGCTGGAAATCGTGGGTTCGATCCCCCCGCCAAGAACAAATATTTGTGTGGCGAACACAGATGTTTGTTCTCTGCCTGCATATTGTATTCTAAATATGTATTTTTTGTATTTGATTATCAACCATCTAGTCCTCATAGCATGAACTTTGCTTCATTTGGGGCTAAATAGATGTGTGGATTATCCACAATTATAAAATTTGTATTATAAAAAGTAATTTTTCCTTCACCAGACTTGAAAGCGGCTTATTTGATGTAGCGCGATTATAAGGCTATATGACTCTTCATATCAGAACACTAAGTTTTCAGCTGAAACTTCTGAAGCGACAGTTACACTCAACCTATTATCTCCTCATATCATTTAAGTTGCATGGTTTCAGAGTGAATTTCACTTTATCAACTTTAACGAGGTTCTATTCTCCAAATACATCCTAGGTAGTAAACTAATTTCAATTAAATGATTATACAAATTGTATGTAAGTTTATAATCAAAAGTAAACTAGATTGGTTTCTTCTTGTAATTCATAAAAACATATTTTATTGAAAACTAGTGGCCGCCCGCGGCATCGCTCGCCCGTTCCCGTAACACCCCGTTTCCGTTGCTTTTTCGGGATAAAAAGTATTCTATGTCCTTCTCCCGGTTCTAAGCTACCTCCCCACTAATTTTCTGCCAAATCGGTTCAGCCGTTCTTGAGTTATAAATAGTGTAACTAACACGACTTTCTTTTATAAATATAGATTCAAGTTACAGGAGATCTGTGCATAACAAAAATCCACGTAAGCTATTGTTCGACGTTCTCAGTTGAAGCTACATATTGACATTGGTTTGGGTCTATAAATAAAACGTACGAAAGCCTATGTAGGCTTGGTATGTCTTCCATCCATGTCATTGTCACGACTACGCATGGAGCGTTGCGCTTCAAGCCAACTGTGTCAAATGAAAACAAATGACTCTCGTATCGACAAAAGAAGAATAATGTTGCATTTTATTGCCAATGCTAGCGTTAAATAGACTTTCTTTCATTAATTAAATTCTTAATTCTATTAGGTTTTATTAGGAATCTTAAATTGAAAGGGTAATAAAAAGTTTCACTATAAAATACACCTACTCTAAAGCTAAAGATATAAGATTATTTTTGATGTCTTCAAAATGAATTACTATAGCTGATGCTCACAGATATAAACTGGGCTTTTATCCGACTCAAATGAAAATTAATACCTTCAGGCGAGATGCTGCGAACGGCGTCCATTGACCCCACCCGGCTTGATATCTATTAACTACACAAAGGATGGATATTATAGCACTCATGTTCCATACTAAAGAAGAAAATGAAAGAGGTTTAAGCGGTGCAGTGTTACTGCCCCTACTTGCTGACTTCAGTCACGTTATTGCAAGCCCAGCGGTCGTAGCTACGAACGTCAGCGGTTATTCTTAGGGAAATTCTTATCTGGAATTTTACAAATAATTAAATGAAATGGCGTATGCACACGTTTTAGGTACAATTTCCGTAAGCTATGATCTGTGACTGCAAAACCAGTCGGGTTTTTACGACCCCAGTTACTGGCGTTTCGACTTTAGACTTTAGGTTCGAGTACGGGAGCGCAGCAAATTACAACAAAAAAGACTCTCTTGTGATTTTTATCCCAGGCATGGTATACCTACCCTACTTTTAAGTACCGACTTAATATTTCTCTCTCTCTTGGTCGGTTCTTAAAAGTAGGGTTTATATTCTTTGAGGATGTCTAAAAAAGGTGGTCAAAGATTACGTCTATAAATATAAGATTTGCGAAATGAACGATGTTTGCCTATCTGACATAAAAACCCAGCTAAAGGTCTGCGCAGATCTAAGCGATGGCGATGGTGACCAAATAGACTAATAACTAGATATTTGACAGCGTTTCAGCTGATCGCCATCGCCATCACCGGCCTTTACAGAAAACTCGTAAAGTGTTGCTTCAGTTTTATTAGTACGAGTCCGTATTTTATAACTCAAACGACTGCACACAGCTAGAGTCACACTGCCAGATAAGTAATAGCATAAAGTGTTTAAGCCAAACGGGTAAAGCAAAAGAAAAAAGCAATATCGAGAGCTAGAAACTGAACGTACCACACGTTGGACTCATGTGCGGTATTTCAACGGTAACCTTTACCGGGCACCGTGAGCTTCGAACACCGAGGGTTGCAACATACTTGCGCAAGTAGTTCGTTACAAATTAATAACATAAGCCTCGCTGTGAATAGTTGCTGAAAGGCATTATCTCGTTCGTTCAGACTTTACATTTTTTTACATATTAAATAACGTGTGCATGCAAACCAAAATAATGTTAACTTTTGAATATTCGGAAATTCATTGAATCTCTCTGGTTTATAACTCAAACAAACAATGCGATCGTCATATTATACCACATTCATCGGTCAAAGTCTCGGTATCCGATTGTATATTCAAACTGTTCAGTATTGCATGAATCGACATCTATAATTACATTCTGATAGAATTTCGTTAAATTCACCACGCGTACGATCACTAATTTCCATACAATTAATCCATAGATTAGCCGTAATTCGGTGTCGGTTTTGAACTCGTAGTTGGATAAAACAATTCTGTTTATTTAAGCGAATACTGTTTCACCTGCATGGAAGTATAATGAAATATTTTATGGCACCGCACGGCACAGTAGAGCACGGGGATCTAAACAATTAAAAGAAGGGATAGGTTTACAAAGCCTTTTCAATTAAACTTGGTATACGGTGAGGTAAGGTGTGAATGGCGTCTGTTACGTGAGATTATCTGGGGTATCTCTTCGAAGCCGTAGGTACTCTTCAGTCGCTCGAAGTGCAACAATTTGCCAGATCACGTGAAAGGGGTTAGCTCACGTTCATGAAACTCCCATATTGACAAGTGAAGGTACGTGAAACACAGTGTAATTTGTTTAACATGGAAACGAAAGCTTACAAGTTCGATAACAATTTCAACGATGTTATTACGGGAATCGGGATTACTATTTCAGGTGTTCCCAGCATCGAGATTTGAAGTCGAACAAAGGTCAAAGATGCGAATCACATAACGGAACTAAATGGAGCTGGGCTGGACACCTGGAAAGGTGAAGTGATGACAGGTGGAGTAAGTCACTAACTGAATGGCGTTTAAGAACTGGATATAGAATTAAGCGCCGGTGGTCCTTCGGCAAGATAGGCAGACGATGTAGCGAACATCGCCGACAAGACCTGGATGAGAGACGAGACCGTCAACAGTGGCACATACAATCTTATGTTCTAATGTTGAAAAGGGTGCCGTCAGTAACCAATTATGCATATATATATATATGTATTATTGAGCCAAAATGGTCCTCACTCCGCTTATTGCTGTTTTGCCTCCAACAAGGGGACGAGAAGGCGCTGATGATAGATAGAAAACTCTTTACTGTTCACCCCACAGAAATACAATTCAGCATCTATGAAGATTTTTGGCAAAACAATGGGTGAACATATCGCTGAGAGCGATCTCTTCTTCCTTCTTTTTTTTCTTCTAGGCATTCTAATTTGTAATTTAAGTGAAATTCATCATGATGATGATGAATTTCACCTAAATTACAAGAATGTTTATAAATGGAAACTGTCCAAGCCACATTTTCGTGCTCGCATTAGTTTATTCCAGCAGGAAGAGAAAATTAATGCTTTCAAAGAGCCAGCAAGGAGATGTCCGACAGGATATTAGGCTTTTCATCAGCCGCCATTAGGGGCGAAACGTGTTTAGTTCAGTTGGTGCTGTCCAATAGTTTGGCTCTCTCTAAACCTAATTTGTCTGCCTTATGGTTAAAGCTGTGCATTTGAACCTACATATATTTAAGTTGCGCATACTCGTATTACTTGCAAAGGCATTCATTTGGGTTTATGGAAATTGTTGCTACTATTTAGACTTTAACTTGAGTAGGTACTTACATAACGCTGTGGAATTAATAGTGAGTAAAGTAAATGACCGCGTGTTTATTTATTTCTTACATCCCTACACATAAAATTCGAATCAAGATTTTTTGTTAATTTTAAGTTTGGCGCTATTTTAAATACCCCGCTGACTAGATGATATCCTAAAAAATAGCTTGAGTGTGTACTTGGTACGATGATATTTGAAGGGCAGATACCGAAAATCAAGGGATATTCACTTTTGGTAGGCAATGTTCCATTGACTTCGGTATAGCAATGAATTTTCAATCACTAATTTAGCTTACTTTTGAATGTCTGGCGGCTATACACATTTAATTGGAGAATTTTTATTTAAATACTACGCAAATGGATGGTAAAAAATATGAATGTTGCAAGAACTTTAATGCTGCCGCGCTTTTGTTTTTTTAATTAGTCAATGATGCTTATGTACTGCAATTTTAGAAAAAAGAACTGCAAATTTTGAATAAACCTTTAAGAGCCTGTCCAGATGGGGCGTTTTACGCGCGAGTGTCCTCGCGCGTAAACATTCGCGCGTTCTCCAGATACTAGAGCGCTATACATCCCGTCCAGACGCTGCCGTGCGATTCCTCAATCGCGCGTAAAACGCGAGCAACTCGCCGGACTCTCGCCTCGCACGTGTTACGCGCGAGCGCCACGCGAGTCGAGATACTCTGGTGCCATTGCTGCGTCCAGGGGTACGCGCGAGTCCGACGCGAGTGGACGTATTTGGAACGAAAATGGAGAGTGATAATTTTGATAATTTCTAGTAAATCATCAAACGATGTTACTGACATCCGAAAACAGTTAAAAAAATTTCGTTATGTTCTCTGAGCTTTGGGTATAATGTTATAAACATACTATGTGTCATTCTGTCACGTAGAATTGGATGCATATTAAATCGTCGACTTTCTCTTTGTTTACGACGTTTCCATCTGCGGTATGCAAGCCACAACATGACTGCTTTGTCTGGCTCCTTGTTTATAACTGTCCCTGGGTCCATACCAAATACATCGCGCGTAGGAGCGCGCGTAAAACGCGGCATCTGGACGCAATATAAATTGAAACGCGCGAGTGCGCTCGCGCGTAAACATACGCGCGTTCTCCAGATACTAGAGTGCTATACATCCCGTCCAGATGCTGCCGTGCGATTCCTCAATCGCGCGTAAAACGCGATCAAAGCGCTGGCTCCTACGCGCGATGTATTTGGGAGGGACCCAGGGACAGTTATAAACATGGAGCCAGACAAAGCAGTCGTGTTGTGGCTTGCATACCGCAGATGGAAACGTCGTAAACAAAGAGAAAGTCGACGATTTAATGTGCATCCAATTCTACGTGACAGAATGACACATAGTATGTTTATAACATTATACTCAAAGCTCAGAGAACATAATGAAAAGTTTTTTAACTACTTTCGGATGTCAGTAACATCGTTTGATGATTTACTAGAAATTATCACTCTCCATTTTCGTTCCAAATACGTCCACTCGCGTCGGACTCGCGCGCACCACTGGACGCAGCAATGGCACCAGAGTATCTCGACTCGCGTGGCGCTCGCGCGTAACACGTGCGAGTCGAGAGTACGGCGAGTTGCTCGCGTTTTACGCGCGATTGAGGAATCGCACGGCAGCGCCTGGACGGGATGTATAGCGCTCTAGTATCTGGAGAACGCGCGAATGTTTACGCGCGAGGACACTCGCGCGTAAAACGCCCCATCTGGACAGGCTCTTAGTTTTTGACTTTTTTTGAAATTCTATGTTACATCACAAGAAAATTTTAGAGTAAAAATAAATCAAATAATAATGTGTTACTAGTACAATAGGCCGTACCGTGAGCTCTGTCTGGCTCTGTCTCTGGTTCTGGTTTTGAGTCTGTGTGCGTGTTGACTAAATAAATCTAACGTCAAAACGTCACACACACAGTATAATGCACTGGTGAGCACTCACACAGACTCAAAACCAGAACCAGAGACAGAGCCAGACAGAGCTCATGGTAGGCCTACAGTAGCACTTACCTGCTACGATGGTGAGAAGTGCAAAAGTTGAAACCAACGGCAAACCACCGGTTTCCATCAAAATTGACTTCGAACGACGAGATGATTCCACAATCATGTTTATAAAAATTCTATAATATCAGATGTATGTGACACGGCTCACATTGCCTTTTTAGTATCAAAATTAATTCTATTCAGTTTGATACACAATTATTATCGTTTTTGATAATAGCATGTTCATAAACTATGTTTTATTTTATTGTCTTGGTGAAGTAAGCATCATATTATTTCAGCTGTTTCTCCAACGAGTTAATCTGAAACAAAGTTAAATCTTATTAATAGATATACAAAGTAAACATTCCAATTGGCATCTCAAGTTTAATTAAAGACATGTCTCGTCGACTTTCAGCAAACAGTAAGCCATGAGTCAACCACGAGCTCAAAACTAACGTTCCAAAGCTCACTGTACTCTATTTACGTATGACAGAACTTTAGACCGCGTAAAGTCTAATTGGATGTTACAGTATGAAGTGATGACTTAGGTAATAACCGATGGTAAATTATTAAATCCGTTTGCGCTTCCATACCATCGATTCTATTCTTAGTAGTTGAAGAACTCTTTGTGAATGGCTCGTCACGGGAAGTACTACCTCCATGCCTGTTTCTGCCGTGAAGCAGCATTGCTGTTTGGTTTGAAGGGTGAGGGTGCCGGTGAAATTACTGGCACGTGATCCGAGGCTGAACATCTGTATGCATCAAGTTGTTGTATCATAGGCGTACCTACGAAGCAATGCTACGGCAATGTTATAGGCGATGGTTATACCACTTAACATCAGGTGAGCCATATGCTTGTTCCATCAGCTATAGTTGTGTAAAAAAAATCTGTGTGTTGGGGTTAAGCTCTACTAACGAGTACATGCTAGTTTTATCATTATGTACGTATGTTTTGAAAAATGCCGCAGTTTCATTTTTGTGTTTACTGTTTACTTTGTGGATAAATAAACTAAAAGGCAGGTTTTTAGTACGTTATCACTACGGGTAGGTGTACGTACATACATGCCTACTTGTTGGTACGTAACGTGCAGAGTACGAAAACATGGTAGTTTTTTATTAGAGCTGTTTCCGGCGCGGCGTGCGCAAACTGAGATAAAACAGGAATGATTGCCGCTCTGTCGCGATATTGTTTCAAGTGTTTTGTTCCATTCTGCTGGCTCTACGCCGCTTTTTATTCATCCACACCCGAACGACGAACTGCCGCGTAAAAACCAACGGACTGACTAAGCGTTCCTTTCCAATATAATATTCAGAATACGCATGGGTTTACGAACGTAATTTCAGTAATTTTGAAGACAAACCCCTTTACTTTTCAATATTCTTTTGAACGTGCTCAGAATTAATATGCAAATATGTGACATTATTTGAAGATTTTGTATTCCCACAAAATACATTTTACAAGGTTTTTTATCACATTTCCAATTTTCAGCTTCAAAGGGTGCGAAAATTTATCATGCGCCGAGTAAGCCCATTTTTTACTGTCCTGCAGAGCGTTTACCATTATAGATTTTATTGTATGCCCAGAACACAAAGCGAGGTTTCGGAGGATGGCAAAGGAGACTGTTATAAGTGCGGACGAGTAGCTATCGTTCGTGTGCAGGAATATAATGGTGTACTCAGGGGACCATTCGACTCTATCAATTGAAACATGCTCACGGGGCGGCGACGGCGGCGGCGGCGCGTCGTCTTTGCCGAACGAACGAGCGTAGCGACAATAAACAATACAAACAACCCTGGCCTGCGTTTGACACCAGCCCGTTCGAAGTGGATTAGAACGCTCTATAGGGAGTTCGGTAGCATTTAGGGAGCGTAATAGCCTTCCACCGTGACCTGTTTTACTTGCGACAAATAAAGATTTACTGGATCGCCATTGGGAGGACTTTCAAAAAATCTGTTCACTGAAATAAAGCTGAACAGTGTTTTCAGTGCGGCCACTTGACTAAAGAACCTCGCAATTTTGAGATCCAATATTGGTGAACTCATAATGTCGCCGTCATCCGACTGACAATCGATCCTAGCCTCGCATTTGGCAGACGCGACAAAGTTTCCAACAATTTAATCCCGCTTCAAATATTCACGAAAAAAAAAATTGGTTGTCTGTAAAGTCGGTTTACTGACGATAGTTGAACGTGATAACGTCATAAGAAAATACTGATGGAATGGTTGCATTTTTCAAAAGAATTTTAATTAATATTTGTGACTCGCGGACTCGCGGACTCGCGGACTCGGACTCGGACTTGGACTTGAACTCTCGAACCCGGACCCGGAACCCGACCGAACCCTTACCCTCATTTACCCTTACCCTCATTTACCCTTACCCATTACCCGACCCGGGCTCGGGCTCAGGTAAATGGAACGACGAAACGACGTAACGACGCATGAGTCATGTTTTTTCGTGCGTGCAGCCGGCTCCATCGATTTATAAGACGTTATCACGTCAAAAATTGTAAGCGCTAAAATTACGTGATTGTTTTTATAGCAAGTGTAGCATAGGCATAAGACTAATTCTCGAAGCACTGGCTGGTTTTAGTTATCCACATAGCTATCAGTATAAACAGCTGTTTGTTTAACTTTAGGATCAGAATTCGGGGTATGTACCTATATCATATCACAGCTCTCGTAAGTTCCCTCTAACCCTCAATATCGTAAGGCAGAGTTCTATTCACAGCATTCCGTTGCTTAATATAATTTTACATTCGTCCACAAAGACGCGCGAGGCGTTGTGTTATCTCACGAGTGGCACGCTGCCGATACGAGTTCCAACCAGCCCCTTCCTCTTGCTTCTATTGTCATGTTTACATTGTCTATGCTCATTCCTGAATTCCGATTAACGCAAAGCTAAAATCACTTGTGTATAACATGGTATAACGGGCCACATTCCAAGTTGTTTGTTTTTGTTGCGTTACGAGTAACAAGAACAACAGTATTTCATACCCATAATGCCAAAATGATCTCTAGTTGATCTTACCTATAAATTCCTATCTTATTAGGAAAAAAACACACTTGCTTGATTTTATTAAAATAAGCACCACTAACTTTTAACAGTTTTCATAAAACGTTAAATTAAAACTACCTCAGTAGTATAGCCACAAAATACTCTCTTGACAATTAATTTCACAGGCCATGTTCAACCTTTGCACTCCCCAGTTTCTTAATTCGCAATTAAAAAGTTAAATTGTCCGGTTAATTGCTGCCATTGTGGTGGACGACGTCTACTTATTATTCAGAATTGCTCTCGGAAAATTTGATGAAAAATCTGTTAAGAACCGGTTGGTAAATCACAATAAGTAATTAGCTTATCTGTCTGCGTCACGCGGCACCAGTTGTGATGGGCCGAGCCGGCGGGCGAGGGGTTCACGTCTTATGCTAAGCTCGCTGCATTAATCTCATCTCCGCTTCATAAACGAACGTAAAGAACTAGGATTAAATGAATCACACGAAGCAAATTTTGTGGCTGACTCGTTGACATTTGAGCCGAAATCTCGGCAGTATGTTACGCAACCACTGGCTATAACTGCCTACCGTTTGACATTGGGCTATTGCAAGTCGCTTTTACGACCTATGATAAATGTCGAACGCTGACCGCACTCTGAAAGTGTTCGATTTATTTTACGCACCTGCTATTACCTAGCTTTCATTGCATCCGGTTTGATATCTGATTTCACTAATCCAACCCAAAGTATATATTTATTTTTATAACTGTTTGGCTAGAATTTTTGTTTGTATGAAGGATGTGTTCTATTTCAGATCATAGTGGAAGGAATCAAAATAAAATGAGTAAATAATGACGATTGAAAAAACCCTTTCTAAATTTTATTACCTACTATCAAAACTAGGGCGAAGCTTAAAAAGTTGTGGATTACATTCATTGTGGCCAAAAACTTTGCTCGTTACCGGCGATTCTCTTAAATTCATGTTTAATTAAGTAGCAAATCTCTTGCCAAACTTTTTCAAAAGATATACTTACCTATTGATCTGTCAAAGACAAAGACATCCTTTAGCACCTTTAGTTTAGTCAAAACTGAAATTTTAGAGTTTTGTCCGTCGATGAATAATTTCATTACAATTTGAATTATTTGAACTGATGCTGTGACTTTTTAACTAATTGTGCTGCTTTTAATTGCTTTTTGACGGTCTCAATTTTTTTCAAAATGCGTTGTTTCTTTGGCAAAATGTTTGCAGTGCTACAAGAAAAATACATGATCTAAATTCATTGGTAACAGAATCTGGACCGTCAATCTGTAC
This sequence comes from Thera obeliscata, assembly GCA_947578465.1. Classification (NCBI taxonomy): domain Eukaryota; kingdom Metazoa; phylum Arthropoda; class Insecta; order Lepidoptera; family Geometridae; genus Thera; species Thera obeliscata. Next base: position 8,118,049 of record OX387928.1, on the reverse strand, counting down.
AAGAGTTCTCCAAATATTGGAGGATCGCTTGATTCCGGATGATTGTGATCTAGGTCTACACACACAGAACACAGCAGACAGCTTCAACTCATCAGACGATGTCACATACCTACATATTTTTGTGAGCATTCATGAGCAATCCATAAATCAAGAGCTATATAATTCATGAGATTAAGCTGTAAGTACTTAGTAGTTTTAAGCAATTAGTTATTTAATTTTATATTTTTTTTGGTGTCTGCTTCATTATAACGAATACTGTGCATGCATGTAACTGGCACATTTTATAGGATAATTTAACTTAAAGTATTTTTTATGTTTTCTTAAAATGACAGGGGAATGGAGGACGAAGACTTGTTGTGCCAAACCCACATAAAGTGAGTTATGGCAGGAAGAAAAGTAAGAAAAATATATGTTAAAATGACAAACAAGTACAATTTAACAAGTTGAACATGCTAAACTGTTGATGTATACTTCCATGAAAAATAATTCTGCAATAGTAAAAGAGAAGGTATACTATAGGTATGACTGTCTTCAATTTGTCATTCAATTGAGTCAATTGTGTTATTTTTGCCTGTGCAATCTTTCAATCAACTACGCCAAGCAATTTGCCAAGCGTCTTAGATAGGCAACGAGCTGTGAATATACCTTTGAACCGTGTTAGCATTGAATAAACTCTCAAGAAATTAATATCACATTGATAATATCGTACGTTAATAGCCATCTCCAGAGTCGGGTCTTACTGTATAAAGGGTTTAGTGCGTAGTATCGATTACAGATTGAAACTTTAGGAGCGGTCCCCTCGCTCCTTGCTGTCCACGCCAATTTTAGGTTAACTTGTTTATATTCATACCATTTAACTTAAGCTTAAGCCACCTTACATGGCGTGCAATATAGCTCACGCCAACGTAATATCGCAAAGTTGGTTTAACCTTTACCAGCTGATTTCACTATAGATAGCTTCTTTAAAACTTTCACTCACAGGAGAAGTTGATGCAGAATTGTCTACCAGTATTTAAACCACGTCATTTTAGAAATTAATGAAAATGTCAATACAGTTGTGTGTACCGTGCTTCAGATCGTAGTTCCAATAATCAGAGGGTTTGAGCCACTATTTTAATATAAAATATTTTGCTTTTTAAATTTACGTTTAAAGGACAATGCTCAAAAAAAACCCAGGCCCGGCGCGAACGGAACATATCTCATATTTTTATAAACAAATAGTAATTTAATACTAAATAAGAAACATAGTCAAAATTCGTTTCTAAACGTAAGATTTTACATATTAGGCATAATTCTTATTTTTTTCTAATTATTCTTTCTTCTTTTCATTTTATAGATATTTCCTATAGAATAGAACAGGCATTTACTTATTTTTTTTTATTAATTACAGTCTTTAAATGCTATGTACCTACAATATTCCACCTGTAAGCAGGTGTGCAAATCTTATTTTTTATAATGTATCGTCATGGAATTGAATTATTAATAATAAATAAATAAACCATATACTTTTTACAATCGAAAAGTTCTTTAGTGGAATAAAAACAAGGCGATAATATAAAAGCCATTTTGTCCCATCCTAGCACCCAAATCGATTAATTGTTAAAATCACATAAAGCGACTCACACCGTAACCGTAGTTACGGTATAAGTCGTTGCAGTAGTAATAACTGTAATAAGACATGAAATAGAGCTACGAATAAAAAGATAACACAGAAAAACGACTGCGGAATACCTCGTTCGTGGAACCAACTAAACTAAAAAAACAACTAGGAAATGGATTTTGACAACGCCACATACTTAATATGTTGTCACATATAAATACGAAAAATCTGAGTTACATTTCTTTAGCGCCGGGCTTGGGTTTTTTTCCTATACATTGTGAGCATTGTCCTTTAAAGGGATAATGTAGATCTAAAATATTGCAACCTATTTATAGTGTGCTGTGCGCCGTAGCCCATATAACTATAACAGTTTACCTACATTACTCATACTTTGTGCTAAAATTACTCGTATATATGCAGAAACTCCACTATAGCTATCAATATCTTTTTGCTCGTTGGAACGGTGAATAGCACGTTTAAAATGGCGTATCATTTTATTTTGTGGACAGGAATAATGTCTGGTCAGACTTTAGTGCATAATTTAAGCGTAACTGGTCGAACTATGTTGTTGGGAGTCGGCCGAGTCGCTTTTATGACATAGCTCGTTAGGGACAGTGTACAGTAATGGCATACCAATACTTTTCATACCAGCTTTTTGAAACTTTTTAATCGACTGAAACATAGGGATAGATTTTCGAAGTCTATATTTTTTGAAAATAATGTGATGGAACAACTAAAAGGCATACCAGGTATTGAGCGGTTACCTCTGTCTTAAACTAACCATTTAGGACTATACATGAATTGATAGCTTCGTAGTGAATAGTTAAATCAATACAGCTTTCTCTATCCTATAGTATTTAATTACATTCTGATGAAAATTGAAAGCATGATTAAAAGTTTTTTTCATGAAACGTATACCTCCAGCATGTCTTTATACAAAAGTAAAATATTTAAGGTAATGTTTTGTTATTTTCTCAAGGCCTGTGCACACCTAGGCCACTGGCGTCAGTGATCAGTGAAACGCTGTCAAATTTAACAGTGATATTTGACAGCGTTTCACTGATCACTACTGCCAGCGAACTAGGTGTATGCGCAGGCCTTCAGAATAGTACTTGGACTAATTCCTCCAAGGAATAGTATGACAGGTTTTATGAATTTATGTTATTCTAAATTAATGTACCTTGTTTACCAATAAATAAGTATTAAGTATCAACTTTTTATTTATCTGTTCATCGACTGTAAAAAGGAAATTAAATTGGTAAAGTAAGTTCCTACGAAAAGAGAGACAATTTTCATTCCTAAGTTAAAAATGCGAATATTACGCGAATCAAAACCTTTCGGTTAAAACCTTAATTTGTCCCAAATGGAAGAGCATACCCGACATTCCTCGGTATCTGTTTATGCTCCACGATGCGGACCGTCAGGAGTGTCACTGATTTTCTTCGAGACAATGAGATTTTCTACATTTTTCAAGTTGTTCATAGCTTTTGGCTTGCTTCAAGTTCGTTTTTAGAATTCTGGCATCGAAAATAAAAGTATCTTACCATTGCTGAAAAGGTATAGGTACATAGACTATCCTAGTGCTATTAATTTGAGCAACAAAAACAGCATAATTTAAAGAATCAAAACTGTGATTATTCTACAGTATATTCCAACCACCCATGTGTTTTGAAGGAACCTAGATTGTTGGTTATAATGCAAACATTTTCAGCATAATATTATTGTAGTTATTATTGTATACCCAAATGAACATTGAAGCACAGGTGGGTAGCATTCATGAAAAACGTAAAAGCGAGCTAAACTATGTATAAGGGAAATAATGAGTTAATTTGATTGGGGTTAAAGAGAAATTTGCGGAATTCCCAAAGGGATCAAGGACCCAGTCGCCCACTAGCGGGATCTTAGACAAATTCCTTGAAACGCTTCCATTTCCCATCTACATACATAGATATGAAGCTACTCCAGACAATTACACAGGATTTACTCAAAGTCAAATCCTTTGAAGATGCTGCTTCTAATTTACGTGTTTGCATTTAAGGAGTGCTATTTGTGTATGTTATGTTAACATAAACTAGAATAGTATGTATGTATGTCAATACCAAAATCATTTTCATAACATACACATAAGATGTATTTAAAGAAACGTCTACCCGTGGCTTCGCTTGCAAATGTAACGAAAATAAATCCTTTAATAATCATGTTAATCTTCAATAAAAATGTGATCAACCGTATTCATTAGTGCTTGACCGCGTGTAAAAAACATCAGCATAATCTTCCACAATTATGAAAATAGAAGCACAATTTTGAACTGTATAATTTTCAGTGGGTAAACATTTGGCTTGCTCTGATCTTGTCGGCCCCTATTCGCCGGCAATATCCATGCTAGCTACATCCTTTCCTTATACAGGTCCGATTTATATAGATCCTTATACATTTAGAGGCTCTGTGTTATTGGGTTCGCGAGGGTATCGGCCAGCTCTTCCTTTATTATCTGTTGACTGTATTTTGTTCTCTGATACTGAACTAAATTATCGTAGTCTCGTTTGTCCCAATACTCAATAAATAAAATAAATAAAAAGAACAAGAAGTAGGCACCAATTACTAATGAAGATAAGTTTTAAACACATCAAAATAATTTTAAGGCATTAAATCCAGGGGCAGTCGTATACCAAGACCAACGTTGAATTGACAAACAAAGTCTTTGTATTTGTTTTTGTATTGTCTTTGTAATGACAAGATTCTGGATGCAAAACATGCTCCCAATAGAGCTCAATGTGAAGCCACCACAAACATCTGTGAGATTGCGACGTGTACCTGCATGACAATGTTTTTACCCAGTGTGCATTTAGCTTAGCAAATCCAATTTAAATTAAGTCGTAAAATAAATTCCCAAAACGAGGAATATTCCATGGGGCTTCAAGTGGCCAACGCGGCCCCCTCCCAACCGAGAGCTCATATTGGAAACACGTGTTGGAGTTTTTTGTTATTATACGCTAACTGTGGCATTTCGACGCGCTAATACCCGTCGCATGATACGTTTCATGGAAGTTGTTATTAAAAATATCGTGTAAACTCAATACCATTTGATGGAATTTAGGTGATATCCGATTATCTATTACCTTTCAATGTAAATATGTTTTTTCATCTAAACGAACGTTGGCAACGGAAATTCTTATTAAAATATCATGTTCCGTCAACTCTTAAAATCCAAATTGAATTCCGTAGCCAAGCTATTATATCTCCCTATGCCAATGCCTAATTCTTTGTTGTTTATTTTAAAACCTGGGTCGTCATCGTCTTTCACTTGACGTCCTATCTTTGCGCAAATGTTTTATTCAAACGATTTTATAAAACACTTACATCAGGTAAGCCATTCTGCTAGTTTTTATCAGCTGGTTGTGTAGAAAAAAAGACCTATGTTCCGCACAAATAACATTCATACGCGATTGGTACTTATTTATACGCCTTCAGATTAGAAATGCTCAGTAAACTACCAGTGCACTCAGATCCTACTAAGCCCGGTCCAAAAATATTCAAAAATTAAATCTGGCTGAACACCACCCTGATCATATTTAAGCCTTTTGCAATAAGCGCGAGTACACCGCAATCGGAAATTGTGCGTTTTATGAAAATGTTCCCAAAGCCCTCACTCACACCACAGCTCATACCATGTTTGCATCTGTGCCGCCACCACTGCATGTTATCTACGCTTCGCTTGTCCTGCTGTCACGTAACGTAGGTTAGTACGACCGACCATTCGTGGCTGGTCATTTTACTTTTAATTATTAGTTTTCTGGTACCCATTGGCTCTGGTGTTAATTCGTTTGGGGAAAAAGGGCGCTGTGAAATAACTCCCAATTTATTACTAGTATTATTACTAGTATATTTCACACATATTTGTAGTCTAGATGATATACACAAAACGATTGCCAATTACTATTTCATACAATTATATCAGTCAGTCTTAAGAACGGATGGACATTTTGTAGCTTACTTTTAAAAAAGAACTATCGTTGTAAGAAGCATCTTACACAACATACCTAGGTGAGCCCACGTGGACCTAAGTAGATAGGATTTAGCCAACGTACCACGTAGGAAGCTTACTTGGCTGTGAAACAGAAACACAATACTAGCGGTATTTTGTGCAAGACAAGCCCGTTATATTGGGTGGTTACAACTCTGATGCAATTGCGCAATTTCAGATGTTTGTGATCTCAAGAGTACATTCTTGTTTTTGGACAAAATTTTTCACAAAATTAATTTTAAATGGTTTCGACAAAAATTTTGAAAAGAATATTAGAACTATGCCAAGAAACAGAAGTGAGCTTCCAAAAAAAGACAAAATGTATCTATTAATTTAATTTTAAATAACTATAAGAATCAAAGTTTTGACATAACTGAGCAGCTGGTTCTGGAGATTCTAATTATGAAGGGTGTGTCCTAACAGTAACGTATTAAGCGTCTATCGCGATTCGTCTATTAAGAGTTCCCTTACGAGGTTTCAAAACGCAGGTTTTTTTTAGATCAGGAGTTTATTTGAAAAGGTGTGTATAGCGGTAAAAAATCCCAGGTGAAAGGAATAATCGCTAGTGTATAATAAACTAGAAAATCATGCTTTTCATCTATAAATAATCCACTGCTATCAACCAGATCTTCTGGATGGAATATTCTACTCAATCGGTTTATCGCTAAAATAATCAATTTACTTTTGTAACTTGGAAAGCCATCAAATCTTATCTTTATGACCGTACCAATTTATTTAAAAGCCTGGAATCATCCACTGTCAGAGTTCCTCAACTTTCAAGAACTTTAAGCGTCAGGATTTCAATTTGGGTTTGAATTTTATCATTAAATAATTATATTTGGGACTCATCATCATTAGATACGGTTGAATGCCATTTGATTCATTGATCTTTTGGTAAAAATGTAGAATTGTGATAAAAATTTGTTAAATCCAATTTAATAAATGTTTTTCTACAATATCATATTTTGTACAATTCTATAATCGAATCAGGAACATAATGTAAGTACTAAACTAAAATTTATAGTAATAATAATGTTGGGACTGAATTTATTATTAGGAAGATTATAAAGGACACACTTTGCTTAATTTGGGGCTATAATACAATTATGTAAATTGCCCACAAATAATTTATTATTATTACTAAGAGCCTATTGTGTCCTGGAGGAAGGCCTTTGCCCTGCAAGTGGGGCAAAGGCCTCCCTTCCTTCTCTCTATTAATTTCTTATTTGGGCTACTATTGATCAATCCGTAAGGTAGACATTAAAAATATATATATATATCATAGTAAATAATTTATTGATAAACATTTTTCAGCTTAAATAATTACTATTAGTAATTTGAAAATTTGTACATTTGTAGATACTTTTGTCGCATTTTTGATCAGCGTCACCGACAATGTAGCGACATTCTGTATCCTTGCGAAAGTCATTCATCTCGAGTGAAATATTGACAGATCCATTGTAAGCACGAACAATGGCTGAAGCATCCACCAAATTCTATCAACAACCCCCTAGGTTACTGGGGAACAATTACTAAAATAACATAATTGTTATAATTTAAACGAAATATTTAGCAAGATAGTTATTTATTTATTGCGTAATAATATACATTATTGAGTTTTACATGATAAGCAATGATAAACATAACCTATCTTGTAATACATTTTTTGTCAACAAAGCCACGTGGATTATAGATTCCTACAATAGATTCCTTAATGTTCATTTTTTTTATTCTACTTTAATTTCTGGAAAGATATAATAGGATAGAAGTGCTTAATATCTTGCAGCATAACTTCAGCATAGATGTGAACTTTGAAAATCAGAATGTAGGCCAAACAAAGCGTGCCTACATAAAAGCAGCGCACGGATACAATAAAACTTTTGAGCTCGTTTTTAAGCCGCAACATAATTTATTAATTTATCTGTTGACTGTTTCATATTTTTATTTTTATGCTATAAACTAATTATTAAAAAAAAAAACAACAATAACAAAGCTTCGTAATTGATACTTGCAAACAATAAATAAACAAAGTTATATTTGAGTGGCATGACTTACCTTATTAATTTAGGACCCCATCAGCCGCGGATTTGTTTTAGTAACACGAGAGGGCGCGAGAGAGACGGCAAAATGCTGAACTTTGAAAGAAGCGCTTGGAAGGCGAGCGCGACGCGATCCGCGGGTACCGGCGTTTCATTAGGAACGAGCGTGGAGGCTGCGGCGACCTGCCCCGCGCGCGCGCTCTTGCCCCCGCCGCGCACGGCGCATGCGCCGCGACAACCCTCCAATCGCCGCTCCTGTTGCTTCTGACATCTCCGACGGCGACCAACGTCAAAACGTAAACGTTATGAATACGTCTAATCGCCGCTGAATCTTCCGACAATCGCGATCATCTACGTTTAGATTAGGGGCAACTTTTGCGGAGCCGACGCATTGTTTGCGCTGGGGATCTTGGCTGCACGAGACGTGTCGTCTTCGAGACGCCTTTGTTTGAAATTTCATGAAAAAGCGTTGGAAGTTTAAAATAATGCCCAGATTTTAATATTGTTTGTATTGTGAATAATAAACGTAGAACACTTTCAACTTATTTTATTAACTAAGTATATCGTTTTTCCATGTTTTTCTCTCCATCCCGTCTGTCCTTGTTTTTTCTTACATCACCCCTAATCCTACATCCATATTATAACACGTCTACTAAACAGGCTGTATTTATTGCAAGTAGCAAAGATTAAAAAAATAACTATTTACTTAATTGAATTAGTACGATCGCCCTCTGGATAAAACATTTTAAAGCTGTATTTATGCAAAAATGTAGTCAAGATATCCAGGCTCTTTTATAGATAAACAAGAACCAATGTCACAGAATTCTCCAAAGTGACCGTAATTGAGGGTTACTTTAAAACACGAAATCCTCTTTGTCCGTAACTCTTACCCGTTGAACCTATGTCAGGGCCGAACAAGCTAAATCTAAATCCTTTAAATACGTCGCCCAAATATTTATGGCAGGACTAAAAGCAGCAGTTAAGCTTCCTAGTTGACGTAACAAACAGTTTTATATATATAGGTACTCTCAACAGTATAGAGAAACGAATACACAATTAGATACCTATAGGTCTAGAACCTTCTGTAATATTACCGCAGATGTGTTGATTGTATTTTCTTAATACATCTTATATTGCAAAGGTACCATCCAAGAAAATAATAAACTTCTATGTTTTTATAAGGGATACCAAAATCAAACTGAATAAATTAAAACCTTTGAGATGCCAGACGAGTCGGTTGAGAAAGTTTTAATGTTGAGAAAAATTTGTTCTCGAGAAATAAGATAAGTACGAGTAGCTACTCACCACAACACAAAACAACTCAAACGAATTCTTTGTAAATTATTTTTAATACAAGGCATGGTTGATCCATTTTATAAAATAAAACAGCGTCATGGGCAATAAAAACCATTATCTTCAAAATGGGCAAGAAATTACTCTTTAGATTTCGTTATATTTTTGTGCTTAAATTACCAGAGCTATAATAATTATGCTTTAAGTTCATTGAATTTAACCATCTCATAATTACATTATTGCCGTGGTCTGTAATGAGTGTCTTGGGGTAACGCAGGTCCTGGCAATCACACAGCGACCAGCATGGAAACCCGTGATGGACAAGCTGAAGCTGCAGCTGCCTTTTATAGCGCTTATTATAGGCACGTTTTTTTTTAGGCTTTAACAAGAGCTGCCATGATGGCCAAGCTAGAAGGCCGAGACCCTAGTGAAGCTAAGCTCGAAGCCATCTTATAGTGCTTTACTCAATAAAATAGAGTAACTTAAATAAAACGCTTACGTTTTGTAGAGGACTTGGTATTTTTCCTTTGACTTTGGCAACATAGGTACACTTTAATTTGAAAACTGTAAAAAAAATCACTGCACTTTAGTCTCGCTTCCTCGATTTTTTTTAAATTTGGGAATGATGTATGTACTAATATACAGCCAAACTCTGAATACACCTCTATGATATTTCTACACCTATTTTTTGAAAAAAGAACTGCAAGCTCTGAATTAAAACTTTTTTTTGATTTGACGTTCTTAGTTTGAACTTTTTCTTCTTTTTAAAAATGTCTTTAAATCCTAGTAATGCATACTCGCTGTACTCTTTTTTATGCAAATTAAATTCCTATTTTTTGTCTGTACACTGTGTCCTACTTTCTTAACGGACCATCCAACTAAAAGTACTTTCCATTAGAAAGAAGTTCAATAAAATCTACTGTAAGTATACCTACAATTTAGCAAATACGGGACCGGAAGTCGTAAACGTAGATTCGTTGGAAAGCGACTGAATGCTTTAACTTGAGTACTGTAGGCCTCACAGGGCGCTCAGCTCGACTCCATCTGACACAAAGCCATCGCCACATTCGCTCAGTGAACCATTTCACCTCTATGTGCAGTAATTTGTACTTTGGCTTCGGGAATTGAATCTCTCGGCAGAATAGAAAGCGCTACGTTAGTACGTAAACTGAAACAGTTTTGCCAAATTATTACAGTTTCCGTTTACAATACACGCTTTGCCTAAGTGCTGTTTTCCTAAATGATGAATTCTACATGATGTTATTTACGTGAAATGCAACAGCAATAAATGTTAGGGAGCTGAAAACTTGCAGATTATTATTTTATTCGGGGTCGGGAAAGAGGACATTGAAAAGGGACCAATAAAATATGCAGATTTGACTGCGGCCGTATTTTTCTCAGTGTAATCTGCATTATTCAGGCTTTGTCACGAACTTCGACAGTTTAACAGCGTTTATCTCTCGCCTTGCAAATTGAGCTACGACTTTAAGACAAACGGGAGTCACTTTCATTATCATAATGGACCTCGGCTGATTCTTTGTTGGTGAGCCGAGGATGAATTCTAGCTGACATTTTTACAACGGGCAGATCCCTTCTAAGGCTTTCTTTCCCTTCATTTATTTTTCTCATTACCCGTCCACTTTTATCTCAAACAATGATATATCTAAAACAGCGACGCGGCGGTAGAAATGAGACTGACAGAACCAATTTTTCGATGGCTTGTTGCGGACTAAACGTCGAGAAAAGTTAGAAATGAACCCGATGTAAGCAGTAATTTATCCATGAACAAGCTTCCTGCTCACGTTAGTAAGGAGAGCGGGTGGCCACTAGACCAAAACTAATCGCTGATAGAGTGGTACGCGCTTGCCAACGATTGGACTATTGATTTGCAACTAAGCTCTCCACATACAAAATGTTATGTGGATTTCAATCCAAAGCTTTATGGTTAACAATATAAGTAAACCATTTTAACGAATAAGAAAAAAATACTTAGTTCGATAAAATAATCAAAGGTTGTCTGGACGAGATAGCTCTTAGCGATAAGGCCGCCCGTTGTGCCTATATTTGTTAATGTTTCTGTTATAATTATTATGTTTCTTAGGCGTACAATAAAGTATTAATCTATCTATCTATAATTCAGGTACACCACCTACTCATAGTACCCGCCTAAGAAATTCAAATGTTATGTAACTTTGCAAAAGTATTTTCCTTTTCAACCAGATAGATAGACGAGAAAAATTATACAGAGTTTCAATTAATAGAATCAATTATACAGACGAAGCTACACTCATATTCGCATGTGTAATATTTGCTGATAAATCAACCACCAGCATGAATGTTATTCGTCATCGTCTGAGCAATATTGCAGAGGTCGGTCAACCATCATTCTGGCATTGGTCTCGAGTAATCGTTGATGGAGCGAGCAACGGCATGCGTCTCGCCCGATTTATGATGTCTGTGGCTGCCCTTCGAATGCAGCCAAGCTTGAGTGCCCGCATTTACATCGCATTCCTGTCGTATCCGACTTGATCTAGAGTTTGATAGGGATGACTTGCTAACGTGCCAGCTGATTAAATTAACTCAATTAGATGCCATGTATGTTCTAGTACTTACCTATCTTATGACAAAATATGCTGTTACTACACCTACTTACCTATCTGATGCATGATATTCAAGAAGAGAAACGCTATCAAGAATAAGAAAAAAATATAGTACACCATAAATGGAACAAAAAGCGAAACTTTTTAAAAATTCAGTAAGTTTTTATACCTACTGGGTCAAACTAAAACGTGACTATAATAATGGAAGTCCTAATGAAAAGAAACGGGTGGTAAAGTGACTAAAAAACTTTGGATTCTCGGATTTGTAGCAAAAAATGTGACAAGTCATCAAATCTACATATTTTATTAGACTCTCCCTTCGCGAACTCCGACCCTCTCTTGGTCGGGACGGTTGTAGAGATGTCCTTACATTTTCTTTATGTAGTTATCGATATTCTAACGACATGAGCTGATGTGATGATTATTATTAGGTATGTATTAAGATACTTTATTTTCCGATAGAGCCGTTGAATTACTATCACTATCAAAATAGATAGATTAATACTTTATTTTACGCAAAAGAAAAGTTAGTATAATATCCCCCTCCCTCTCCTTGCGTGGATATACTCACTGATGTGGGTCGTGAACTTTGTGCAAGACCCTTTGTGCAGACCCAAGGTCTGCACTATATTCTTCCAACAGGTTCGGTCTGCCGCGGCATGGATGGCTTTGCTCACCACACCTTTATTTTAGTATAATATAAACATTACAAATATAGGTGCGATGGGCGACCATGTCGCTTAGAAATCTCTTCCAGACCATTTTTGGATGGAAATAATTTATGAAAATTGGAAAAACTGCGGTTTGCCAAAGGAAAATTCTGATATTCCTGAAATTGTATACTTACTTACTAAAAACATAATAAAATTTATGAATTCAATTAAAATCAAACACAAATCAATAATAAACATAAACCTAAATCCTTACATTTAGGTATAACTTAAAAACAAGTGTTATCTATTTCTCTCGTATGTTTTTAAACACGAGTATTAAGTAGAAATCGGCATATTAATTAAATAGCCTATGCAGGAATAACATGTTTCTAAATGTAGAACACAGACTCTTGCTTTGAAATCCACAGATTTCACTTCAGGTTTTTTAAAAAACAATGATAAAGCGGATTTCCAGATCCAATGATAACTCAACTAAATCAAATGAATACTTATCTATCGAAAGCGTATCCAAAGCGCTGAAGTCTAAGTAAGTTTGCCTCCAAGTTTGAGTTACACGAGCAGAATATTTTTTTACCACAGCATAACATCTCAGATGTTCTGTTGAGACTGGTCTTCTAATAAGAAAGCAAATATCCAATAAAATATCGACACTGATAGTGCTTGCGACAGTTGGACAGCCCAGTCCAATATTACAGGACTTTCAAATAGGTATCAACGCCAGGCGGGCGGCAGCGGGGTCCCCTGCGGTGACACTTCATAAAGAACACTTTTATACTCAAGCCTTTATGATTCCCCTTCACATCTTTGACTCCATTTTATTGTCCAACTGGACAGGCCGTGTATTATTACAATTTCAATTAAATCAACCGATAGCATTCATGCGTTTCCTAATCCAATTTTCAATCAGACATGTGCACAATTCATACAGATGCCTATAGATCTTCAATTGTATACGACGGAAGAGTGTTAAAAGAGATTCAAAAGAAAATCTCAATCTCATTTAAACAATCGAATAGCGAGCCTGAGCGTGATATACTGCAGTGAATTAAAGAGTTGCTATATATTATTCAAATCCATTCTGGGGGTCTTTTTACAGTGAAGTGGCGGTTGCGGGGTACATCACTCCGCACTTCAGGACGTGACCGAGCGCTGCCCGGAATCACATTGCGACGTCACTGCGCCCTGGATGTGACATTTTAATCTACCAAAAGATATAAAAACAGAATTTTACTCAGAGCAACGTATTTTTTGTTCAAGCTAAGTAGTTCTTCTGCCTCAACGTAAAACCATAAACTGCACGAAATGCACTGTGGTATTTATGAAGGTCATGGATTATTTGCTGTTTTGGATGATTATCTTCTGTTAACACGTCTAATGAACAACAATGACACCGACAACTCTTTAAAATCTTTATGATTAGTTTAATTAAATAAATGAATATACAAATAAAGAAAAACTACATAACAGCTGGTAGGTAACACACAAGTACCACTATAAAATAGTTGGGGGTGCATTCAGCCCTGGTTATTAGAATAACCGTATCCAAATGTCTCTTCCACAATCTCTACATCGGAAATGAAATGTTTTATTCTAGCCAGTGAAAATGCCACGAATGGCTCGAGGCCGAATTACTTGCTCGCAAAAATTGTAAGGTCGGTTCGTTGGATATAATGGTCATTCGATACACACCGGCAGCAAGATAAAACAAAACGAGGAAATGGTATTTTATTTGAAGTTGGAAAGAAATTTTTGTGGCGCATTTCAAAAAGAAGACTTATAACATTTCTGAATATTACTCTCATTAAAAAGATGGACGGGTATTCATACCTCAACGTCTCATTGGAAAATAAAATTTGTAATAAAAGCTACTTATTTTTGCGAGAACATTACAAAATGAGATCAGGTTCCGCTTACTCATTAAATTAATTATTTTTGTTCAAAATGTGTAGGTATCATAAATCGAGATAAAATATATCAATATACAGACGTAAAATATATTAGCGAAAGTATCAATAACAATATTATTAAATAGAATAGCAAAACACAATAACAAAAGTATTGTAGCAAGCAAGTATCCAACAGAGCAGTTTTCTATAAAATACACCTGCGGTCCATAAAAAAAACAAATATTGGGAGAAATTGCTTCGCAGTTCATTGCTTGTTCCATAACTACGGGAAGCTTTCCTAAGATACTTTTTCTAAGTCTAATAGCATAGACAACTGCAACTTTTCTTATGTGGAAGATGACAAAGAAAAGAAACAAGTGAATACAGAGATGATGGCTGATAGAGGGGAATGGAAGAGGAGAACATGTTGTGCTGACCCCACATTAAGTGGGACAAGGGCAGGAAGAAGAAGAAGTAGTTTAGTCATTTAATAAGAACCGAAAACCATTGTAAGTTTAAGCTTGCTTAGTTGTCCTTAGTGGATTTCAGGATTGACCTTCTTCGGAGCTGTAAACAAGCGGTCGGTAAGTTCGTCCTAAGCAAGTTCGCAAGTTGTACCCTATTGCGGAAACTAAGATGAACCCCACAGGCGCGGCGGCCCCAAGTTTTGGCACGTATATTGAGAGTAGAATGGATGTTTGATGAATACGAGATGTGATCGCATTGTCGACAATTTGCTACGACATTTGCGGACACTTTCGCCAACTTCGACATTTAATTTGAAACTATCCCTAAAGTTCATAGAGCTTTCATTATGCGAATTCATTAACACTGCAACGAATAGAATTTGGAATTCCATCGAACTGTAAACGGGTGCAGTTTGCTGGAAATGTAACTAAAAGTTGCACGCCAATGCTTTTTTTCGTTGTTTATGGGAGGAAGCTTGAATGTGTATTTTAGATCTGATATTTTTAGCTGTGGTTTTTCCAAAACTGATTGCAATTTTGTTTGTTCATGCGAGTATCAAATAACATTTCATTCGAAACTTTCTAGTACAGACTTCATGTTGTAGGCACAATAAATAGTTTTCTGTTGATACTTCTTTCCGAAGTTATTAAAGAAGTTTAGTTATTTCTCAAGTCTAACAACGCATAACCAGTGATGTGAAATCGATTTAAAACTGAGCATTATAAAACGCTCATTCGAGAAGCATCGAACATTAGCTTCTTTGCAACGTCTGAGTGAATAATACCGCTGGTGTCCGTAATGTTTTGGCTCTCAGCTGCGGAGCACTCTACGCATTTCGCGTACAAATCCTGGCAGGCAACAGAGCACGGTGACACTCGACACTCATCTGACAGGTAGTGCCGAGCAGCCATTAACGAGCCTTCTGCGCTGACTGCCTCACGACTCACGCCCACTCCGACAAATGGACAGCTCAACGAAACTCTTCATTACCAACCGATGAACACTCCAGTAAACTAATGAACAAGTTGACAGACCGCTCAGAGTTTGCAATGCTTTTTATTTTCAAAACATGTGTATAATAATTATTTCCAGAAGATAATAACTCTTCTCTGATTCAGAAACACGTTCTTAAATCTAAAGTCCTGACCCCCTAAGGATAAAACATCAGATGTGACAGGTGCTTCGTGGCACCAATTCTATAGTAAATACATGAACCACTCGCACCTTTAGTCTTATTTTAATGAATCACTAAAGTTATCTTCAAAAATATGAATAACCTGAAGTCCTCAAATACAAATTAACTAAACTTGTCATCAAATATTTACAAACAAGTAACAAGCAACTGCTGTAAAACTTCAGCCTCCTAAATAATATTGTACGCGCAGCTTTAACAAGTGGTGACTGACACTAATGAAAATAGTTACAGAGTCAACCACTTTCAATAGACACAGCACGCCATTCCCGAAAACTACCGCGTGTACAGTACAAGTCAATATTGTTAGCACAGAGTTTATTTTGGCCAAATACTAAAATGTGGTAATTAGCACATTTTAAAATAAGCCCTTGACAGAAATGTTGGCATTCTGTAGATATTCTTAGAGCGCAAGCAAGTTTCTAGTACTGAAACTCGTACATAATGCTACGACTAAATCTTACTCCATAGTTAGAAAAAAAATGAGAAAACATAATTAATCAAAAATTGGGTTTGGTATGATCAGTTAATAATAAATAGGTACGGAAAAGTTGCTACATAGATAAAAGAACCGCTTTGACTCTTGATATATTTTCGGCTGGAAATCGAAAAATAAGTGTATCGTATGATAGTATCGCGGGTCAAAGGATAAATATATTACCTACTGATTTCTAATCTAAATCATATACCTATATGAATAAATATTTGGGCTAATCAAATACGTTTCTAAGGTTATTACTTTATGAAATATCCAGGACATTATTATGTATGGCCTGATGGTAACAGGCTACACAAATTAAACACAAAGTTCACTGAATAATTAGAGTAACAAACGAATAATTTAACAAGAAAACTCAAAAAAGATAAACAAGGAATCACGAGCGAGATTTGTAAGAAAAAACACAAAGCCAAGCGAGACTGTAGGATAGAAAGCGCGGCTGCTCTCACAGCGCAGGAAATTGAAGCAAACATTGCAATCCCTCCGATCGAACGCCCCATATGTACACATTAAAAGATATTCGGAGAGCTCCATACATGGATCACGTTGTTTAAAAATGCAATTTTCATTTTATAACTTTGGAATTTCAGTAGCGAAACAAAAAGTACGCGAAAGTGTATACCAGAATGAAGAAAGAGCTCTCAGATTCTGGAATGGAAGTTATCTTACTTGATCTAAAAGGATTACCGTTTCGTTCAGTAGATAAACATCGTTCTGGCATCGTTGTGTAACAGACTAAAAGAAAACAAAGCAACAAGGCATTTTAATCGTATGCATTACAGCGTAGATACTCCGGCAGAGAGATGCGTTGCTGCACCGCGAAAGTTTCGAGATATATCGGCGACACTGGCAAACAAAGCGCCACTGCCACAATAGGTACCACTTGTACAACAACTGCCACGTTACGTTCCCGTCTACGTGTCAAAATCCACGCAATTGTGAACTCTATTCACACACAAAAATGCAAATAGTATCCCAGGCGGAAGTTTGGAAGAGTAAAGTTAACGTGGTATACTCCACACTCATACGCGCCGTTCCCAAGAGATAAGAACACGTCATAAAAGAGGCACCCGCCGAAACTTTGCCTTAATTTCTGTATTTTCCATTCCGTAATCGCGGGGAAACGCTTTGAACATTAAATGGCTAAGGTTGAATGCATTAGAGATATACTCGTGCCTACTTTGCCAACAGTTTGGTTAAGAGTTTACGTAATACCTTAATGCAAGAACCCTTTGAGAGATTCTTTGTTGCCCGTAGTTTGAAATACGCAGTCAAACCAATCAAACTGAAAGGATGTTCTATCATCTACTCAATCTTCACAAAGAGAGAATAACAGGATGTAATCAATTGTTGGCAAGGATTTGTTGGCTATTTACCACCTTTGAATAGCCTCACAGCTCAGTTAGTGCAACTCTTGCGCAGTTAGGTTTGTATGGGTATTTACCAAAGATACTAAAAGCAAAAGTTTGTTGATTTTTGTGACTTTTGGTAACTTATACTCAATATTACAAAGCTACTCTCAAAAATCCTGGTGACCCGTCAAGTTAGTTTAAAATACATGTTTTATTAATCGTATATTCTAACTTATAGGACACATTTCAAAGCGTCAACACAATAAAGATACTCGTCTTACATTAGCTAAGCACACTGTAAGTACAAAACAAGAGGATCCAACCGCGAGTGGTTAAATACGAAAGAGCGTATTGCTGTACGCTGGGAAGTTTAACCGCGGGCGCGCGACGCGGGTACCTACGTATTGCTTCCCGACAACCCGACGCATATACCGACTGTTTGCCGACGGAGATTGCAATATTATGTACCAATTTCCAGCCTTTTCCTACGGACGGGAACGCTACGTGTGCTCTTAACTATGTGAAATAATATTGAGCTGTAAACATCTTTTGCAACGTAAGCCCAGACGGGCGCTTATTTAGCGAGCGAGTGCATTTTCCAATTTCACTGATTAATCTCCTGCAAATCCATACTACCCATACGTATCAGAAACTATATGAAAGCTCGCTCTTTAAGACTTACACATCATTCTGGATACATATGGCCTCAATGAGAAGCTTACGAAAAACAATTCTAACTATGAGCATAGTCAACTCACTAAAGCTATTTGGTTTCAAATTGAAAAACTCATTAGTGAGTTTAACTAAAGGAGAAACGTTAAAGTGCTGAGTGTATTTTATGCATATTAAAATATAACGTCGGCTAAGCTCCGAGTTTGAAGCTATTTTTGAAAGCTGCAAAAGCGGGATCAGGCGACTGTTGCCTTAGGATAAACTTCGTTTAGTTAAAAGCAGGCCTTTGTAGTGCGGTGTGAATGAATGACAAAAGTTAACTCCGCCGCAGTAGTTTTTTGGGCTTTGGTACAGCCAGAAACTGGTTTAATTAGAGAGCTTTTCTTAAATAGTAGTTGTTTTCATTGTTTTTCGAATGCGAAAACATAACTTGGATATGAAGTTTGAAATTAATATAACTTCGCCGCACGCTTGCACCATTTTCATTTCGACAACTTAATACATTACGAAAAATGTGTGTCCTTTGAATGGGTAAACTTGTGGTAAAATTGTTTCGCATTTTTTTGAAACTCATACCCATCTTTTTATGAGGCACAGAGCATTGATAGATCGTCATTTTCATCACATACGACATAAGCAGCACCGGGTATGAGCGACGGTGGGCGACATGACAAACGGTCGCGTGCCCGAGCGGTAGTGAAGATTTAGTAGCGCGCTGTGTTGCGATAACTACCCTCTGTTTACACTACATTTAACTTGTGCCAAGTGCCTCGATCCCAGCATCGAGCCTGCCGAGTGCGAAGCCGACTTCCAACTTCTTCGAACGCGAAATTAGTTATGCTTGGATTACTCTATGATTCGGTGTTAGACCACCGTGATCCGAACAAATGATAATAAATTCTGTTGTAAGTTACTGTAATCAGTTTCAGCTAGCTAGCACATGATGTGGCAACAATGTGATATTTGACAGCGATACACTGATCGCCATCGTAGGCGATCTAAATGTGCGCAAGGCTTAAATTTGTGTAAACTATTGGCAAACTCCATAAATATTAATACCATACCTAGAGGTAGAGTACGTTAATATTGATTACGCCATTACCTTCAGGCAAAAGGACGCAGCGCATACCGAAAACAAAATTTATGAAACGGAAAGCGAGTGCATGTGTTCGTGCATCGCTGGGCGCGCCTGCAAAGGGCTATTGGAACGACATTATTTAAGTGACATGTATTTGACTGTTTTTTTGGGTGTACCTTGCGGCACAAAGCTTTGTCCGTCCAGACAAACAACCCGTGGACGCAATAAGCCCGCAATTTCGGATGGACGCTCGACAAATTTGCCAACTGGAATGAAGTCTCAACTGTGGTGCAACGGTTCGGTGTCAACAAGCCACGTTTTATTACCCACTATTGAATTTCTGTTCCGTTTTCGTGTCCGAACATCGACCTGCAGATTTGAAGCCTGATTTGCTGCCCTTTCAATTATGTTTATTGCCGCCATAACTTAAATAACGAGCGGAGAGGTCGGTTAACAGGCGCGGTGAGATAATACTCGCAAGATAAGGATACGCTTTCTACTTACACGCGCATAATAAAAAAAACACGAATACCTGTTTCTACAAAGCTTGAACAATTTGTGTTTGTGCCTAACTTTATTTTTATATAGGTATAATGTTATTTATTGAATACCAATATACCTACACTAATACATTTTCTAGAT
Source organism: Thera obeliscata (assembly GCA_947578465.1). Lineage (NCBI taxonomy): Eukaryota > Metazoa > Arthropoda > Insecta > Lepidoptera > Geometridae > Thera > Thera obeliscata. Next base: position 8,098,030 of record OX387928.1, on the reverse strand, counting down.
ATAGTGCTTAAATTTTATAAAATTGCGTGTTTTTACAATGATGGATATCATGCGCAAAGAGAGGCAGAGATGCGTATTGTTAAAATTACTTGGGTGCTATAATTTAATAAGTTAAGAATGTGCTTATTATTTATAGTATCTACAATATAGGTATACCGTACCACCTAAATATGTTTGATATCTCTTAAATTGTACATTCTCTTATTTAATGGTACTACGTGATTCAAGAACTTCTTGAAAAGTTACTCGTTTTATTAAACTTGAATTGAAGCTTTCAAGAGAACACAAACCTCATAAAATTAAATCTCTAATCTTTTTGTCTCTTTGAGCTTATTCGCTTGTCGAGGAGGCTCATCGTGATTATTAAACAATAATTTACTAACTTTGGTATGAAATATAGTAAATCTTTTTTATTAGTAGATCTTTTTTTTGACAAATTATTTATTTACTTTTACAACTTGCAATCGATATACTATGTAACGTATTTTATATATATTCTTGAAAAAATGTTATTTTATATTTTATCTGAAATTCCCACATACTAGGTTAAGAGCGACGCAAATAGTTTGATATCCGGAATTTTACCATAACCGGGCTCGTCTGGCTTCCGCCGCGCTTTAACATTAATTACCGGACACTGGCCGGGGGCGGAAAAGAACACACTGTTTTATGAAACTAAAGTGTATTCTTTTAAAAGGCAAAAGTTTTTTGTTTGCTACTTGCATAATGTAGAATAGAGCTGCCCCATGCTCTAACTAATATTCAGATTTTAATCACCTATGTGTCTTTCAAAAGGGATTAAACTATAGTGTTTGTTTAGTAAGTATTTTATAAATTACAGTTACACACGTCTTTGAGAACTAACTACTACTCTTTCTACAACTTGCTACGCTATATGCTACGCCGTAGTCTCACAGCGTAGCGGTCAATACCGTTTGATACGAACTTTTTGTTTTTGATTTTATTCTGAAATTATTGAAAATGTGTTCTTCTGTTGTTAGTTCATACCTTACCGTACGGTAGTTTATGTGTTATGAAACATGTGGAACATGACAAACACCTATCTATACTGTAGACATGTAGACACACTGAAACATACAACAAACTCGCATACAAAGCTCGGCTTCTAATCGAAGTTCTCGACAGATGGTACACTCCACTCCGCTGTAAGATACCACGCCGTTTCTGAAATAAATCGTTTATAATCAAGTGTCGTGACGTCATCAACAACTGTCTGCGGGCCGACATGTAATTTCCCGGCGTCAATTATCAAGAAACGTTGGCGGTCGAGGGCCTACTGTCAAGACACTTGATAACACCTTATTGTAAAGCCTGTCAACGTAGCAGTATGTACTCAGACCAACTTTCATGATAATTATTTTTGGGTGGCTAATTTCACTAGGCCACGTGTCTGACGAAATATTTTGTAGGAATTCCCACGCAGCTTTATCGAGCTCCAAAATACGATATTACTTGCATGTTATTTGTTTTGTTTTTTCAGCTATCAATAAATCTTTATCGTATCAAATTAGCTATCTCTTGAGTGTCAACAATCAATACACACACATTAAAAAAATAAAACTCTTTAATACAATCTCTTTTTTCGAACAGGGTAAAACAGCCAACGCTAGCCAGAGAATAATTATAAACGCTGAATTAATAAGCAAAGATTTATTTACTGTCAAAGCCGTGTCCCGGCTTGCCAGTTAACTACCGGATAATCAATTAACCGTTGACCGGGTGCATCCGGCTGCACCGGAACTATGATGAGACACCAGATAAATGGACCGGAAATCTGGCTCTTACCGACTTATGTATACTGAATAGGTTTGTACAAGACAATTTTTCGTAAATCTCTCTGTGCAGAGCTTGAGATGACAATCATCTATCACGCGTGACAACTGGACCGATTTGGTTGAAAATTTGTGTGGACGTAGCTTAGAATCAGGTGACGGTTATAATTTATTTTTTATCTTGAAAAAGTAACGGGAATGGGGTGAGCGAAGCCGCGGGCGGTCGTAACTAAAATATAAATAGCCTCTCCTATTTATTTTTACATAATACTTACTGAAACATTTTTGCTGAAATCTATAGAGGAGTGAGAGGAACGTCCAATCATAACATTTGACACATGCTCACATTTTGCAATGATTGATATTCCATACGTTTGCGATTGATTGTACCTATGGGTTTTTCTTAAAACATATTTCGTTAATGTTAAAACAATTACCTTTATTTATTATAAATTAAAATCCATGCACGTTAAAGTTACGTAGTTCGCGATGACAACTTGACATACATAGTTAAACGTAAGTACGATTGTTGGAATAAGCTTTTATAACAAAGCCAATCGTTGATTTCAGGTTAGTTACAAGTTCAATGAATGAAACTTAATTTTATCAGCCTAAGTTAATAGAATTGTCTCCTGAGAGCCAATCTTGAATTCTCTCAAGTCCCAACAGAAACGACCGAGACATGACACCAACAAATCTGTTAGCGCTTATCTTTCAATCCATGCTCGGAGTGACTTAACCCGAATGATTTCCGAGTCATTAACTCACTCGTGCCATCCTAAGGAAGACAGACAACATCTGACTCTGATCCGTATCGTGTGAACCCACCGACTTCGGATTGACCGCGCTGATCCCGCCGTTACACAGTATCCGACCACGATCGCGAAGAATTCGTGCTATCTCCCAACAACTGAGGCTTAACCGACTCCAATCAAACTAAACAAACCCTACTAATCGTATTTCTATCCTCTATCTGGATCTGCAGAGTTTCGTGAACGCAGGGATTATGTGTATCCAGACAAGGCAGAGTTATAGTCTCGTTACCTCGAATGACTGCGGGCAAAGTGGCGTTTTAAGATCAGAGACTGTATATAGTTACGCGACGGAGCGACATTGATTTACCCATTACAATGTTCTGATAATGTCTAGAGCTGTGCTTACCTTCAAATCCCTTTTTAATTGCGGTTGAGGAGATTTCTTATTCAGGGATTCAAACAATTGGCTGGGATGGGATGGGAGTCAGACGTATAAGGATTAGGACGCTCGTACTTGAGGCCTATTGCTGGCAGCTTAGTGTCTAGAAATAATTGGTTAAATATCAGTAAATTCATAGAAAAAAATATATTTTTTTATATTAATCTATGCAGTTCACACAAAATAGCTTATGTACCACGTAGAAATAACTATTGACCCCAAAAACAATTAAAATTTCAATTCAGCTCAGCATATTCAAAAGGTAAAATCTTACTCATGACCATGAGGCAAAAGCGCATTGTAAAAAAGCCAACTAGTCAAATGTTAGCTCGAGGTTGTCAATCATATACCATAAATTACTATAACGCTATGTTGACATTGATACAGCAAAACTTTATCAATTACAACGTAAAAAAGCTATTATATAAAAAAGGAGAGATGAGTGAATGACTAGAGATATAGGTGTAATGGATGCACTCGGTGTTTGCATCAAGATGACGTAATGAATGGAGGGCGCTGGCACAATTAATTGTCCCAAGGAATGTGCCCAGTCGCAGCGGTGCACTGATAACGCGGGCGTAAGATAGATCACTTCCGGGCTTGTTTATTAACCAACGTACTACCAAACGTATAGATAGATAGAAAATACTTTATTGCACACCACGTAAAATTAACAAGTTAATACAGAAAAACATCAAAGTAGAACACAATGGGAGGTCTTATCACTAAGATCGATCTCTTCCAGACAACCTTGGGATGGGCTGGACTTGAAAAAAACTATAGAGTATGGTGGAGATTCAAAGTCAGCATTGTGTGTCATTCAATTTAATAAATACTTGACTGACGTTGAAGAAAGAGGGAGTACGCACTAGCCCAACAAACTTGTGGACAGTTAGACAAGTAAACAGACATAAGGTATCTTACGTTTGTCTTGAAAACTTTAGTTACTGAAAAAGATTCTGATATTATCAATGCCAACATTTAAGACGCCTATTATGCAAGACGCCAACTTCCGTGAAATTGCCTTCAAGTTAGTTAAATACTGTGACGAGTTTGAGCTCTACACATTAATTATCTCGCCGGCATCTTCTAAACCGACACAAGCTTAACAAATATCGGAAAACCCAAACAAGGCGTCTTAACTTCTAAAATGCTTAGTCAGCCAGGCTTGAACAAAAGAGACTTACCCAAATACAGCGAACTGCAAACTGTTAATAGGTAGCTAGAATTAATAGCATTACTGAGGCAAGTTGAGGTACCAAAGTATACTTAAGCGCACGTGAGACTATTTAAGTGCAATTCAACTTCCAGTACTGCCAGGCTTTGACTTCTCAGTTGTGATCATAACTAATCTACTAAAATTAAATGTGTTTAATATAAATAAGTTATTAAATCAACTTAAATTTGAAAAAGAAGATAAAAGGTATGCATTCAACAAAAACGGTTGACTAAACTAAGCCACTATCAAGAAAGTGAGCCAAACAGCGACTTCAAGTAGTCACAGTTACTGTTGTAAGCTCTTCTCGAAACTCGAACCACGGATCAAACTTTCCTCGCGAGACATGAAACTTGGCCGAATGATAAGATTAAAATATTACGTTAGCTTCGCAACTCACTCTGTTATTATTCCATGAGTTGAGTAACTGCAGTAATTACAATTATAATGTTAACACCATTGGCAACTCAGACGATAACGTAATGAGGTTAATGCTAAACTTACGTGTGTAACTTTGAAGGTTTCTGGAGGCACAATGAATTCTAAAGTCATATTATAACTTTAGTATGCCATAAAGTTTAACGTTGAGTAAGTAAGTACAACACTTTTCCTTCCGAGTAGCTCTTTGAAGTCTTATATCTGTTTGGCGGAAGCAGAATTGAGCTTCATTAGAAACATTACTTACGTCTTAATAACACTTCCGCGACAAATCCGATATTAGGGCTTTATCCCTGCTAAAATTACTATTTCACCTTAATCCACCACAATTAATTAGTAAGGTACCTATTAATTAAAATGACAATGTAATTTGATTCAAATTAATTTGGCAGCAAACCACAAACAATAAACATGAAGTAGAAACGACACCTGGTACTCAATTACATAGCATAAACAATGTTTGTTCTAAAAATTGATCTCATTAAGATAATAAAGCTACTCCAATTTTAACTAGCCCTCGTGAAAACTTAACAGAGGTTTAAATTAACTTGAACGACAGTGTTTTTTTCATGAAGAATAGCAGATTTCTACATAAAGTGTGGCGATGTAGAAGGTACGCGGTGGCAGCGGCTGGGTCGGCCCGCAGGCGTTCATCTAATGAGCATCCTGCCTCTCACAATGTACTGAGATGATATTCCGCGGTGCCCCGACGACTATTATTATATTTCGCCTACAGCCGAGGGCACGCCGTGCAAGCCTTTTCAAAATAACTATGTTCCGCTGTATCTGTGACTGGCAAAGCACCCTCTAATTCTAAGCCCAAAAGGGTAGGGTAGGATAAAGGCGTTTCTGTAAAGATTCTAAAGTTAACCTTTTTTTGTAATATTTTTTCTTCATGTCTTTCTGGAATTTACTTTTACAATCCAAAATAACTAAGCTTAAATACTTAAATACCTGGCCTGGTATTAAACGTTAATTTAATAGCATACGTTAAATAGTTTAATTATTTTTAGACATTTTTTTACACAAAAAAACATATTTATGAAATGTTCGAAATACACAAAAAACTATCTGCTATCTGCAGACCGTTACAAACGTAGTGTTGGAAGCTACGGTTAACTATATGAAACACTAACAACCTTGCATCAGTTAAAGTGGTAATATATTTTCCTCAATTAGAAAGATTAGGAAAGCTAAAGAAGAAAGGTCAAAATGTAAACAGAGTGGAAAGATCTGATGGGCCATGAAGAGAATCTATACGTTTTATATCGATTTCATGATTTTACATAAATTCACGAAAATGACACGATTTATCAGAGGATTCGTATTGACCACTGTTTCCGATTGTTTTAGTAGAATTTATATTTAAATTCTACTAAAAAAATCTACTACAAATTAAATTAACATTTATAGTAGGTATCTACTCGTTACCCACTTTTCTAAAGAGCCCAATATATCCTGAATACTAACCTACATTACTTACATAGGACAAGCTCGGCTTCTAAGGAGCTTATGTCAGATCAAAATCCCCGGGACAAAGTTATTAGCTATGAATCTGACATGTTAATTCTGCTAATAGGTAACTTTAGGTACTCTGCTATGGGTATACTTTTGGGTTATTTCTGTTCTTTTTTATAGGTAGGTCACACTTACGCCAATTAGTATCATTATTACAGCGGCAGAATCACCTCGAATTAAGATATTACTCGTATGATGTTCGTTCTAGAATAACATGTGGGTTGTGGTGGTGGTAATAAAAATAAATGAAAAATATCATGTACAATTCTCACAACACTATCTTGCCCCAATTAAGCAGTGCTTGTACTATGGGAACCATCCCCATAGTACAAGTATCTACCTGATATAATACATACTTTTTTTTGTAAATAGATACTTAGAATACAATATAACGCCCAGACAGAGAACAAACATCTGCATTCAGTACACAAATATCGGTTTATGGTGGGGATCGAACCCTTGACCTACGGCGCAAAAGTCAGAGCTACAAACTGAGCTGGCCAGTCCAAAAAACAAAGGGTGGTCAAAGAAAACTCGAGTCGAGCCTCATGAGTTTTACTTACTTTTCTTTGCTTTTTTTCTTATAAGCAAAGTAACGGGTAAATTCTTGTCGCAAATAAGCATAGTTGTTTCCAGACGTATATATGTCTTCAATATAACCGGTTCGGCGGCAAGGTTCGACTCAATCCAGCCTAATCTGGGCTTACGAGAGATCACAGAAACGTTACTGATGCCGTGATAACGTTTTCCATTCGCTACAATACATGTTAAAACCTTCGAATCTGGGTTTTTTGCAAGGCTAGAGTTAATAGTCAACTTAAGCATAAGTGAATAGTCAACTTAAGCATTACTTATCTGGTTCCCATAGTACAAGCTCTGCTTAGTTTGGGGCTAGATAATGTTGTGCGGATTATCAGGTAAGATAACCCACAAACCAAAGGATAGCCTATTATGGAATATTAAAAAGTAGCAAAAATAAACCTATAGAAACCCATAAGTGTCAGTCTCCCTTGGCTATTTTTCTGCACATTTCAAAATTGATATTAAACTATTCTAATACTCATTGTAAGTAAAACAAAATTCAAGGATCCATCCAGTCAAATTTCAAAGGGCACCAAAGTCAGACGCGTTATTCATCCACACCAATTTATACCCAATAAAAGCAAATGAACAAAAACCGCATGAAATATTGGTAGGTTGCCGGATTTTGCCTTTATGTTGAGCCGACACGAGGCACAGGCTTATTGTTTCGGATTTATTGAACCAATATCCCACAGAAGCCAGTGTGTGGCTGAGGTTTTTTTAGGAAGCCAAGTGTTGGAACATGTAGATGGCCTACCTAAAGTGTGGTTATTCCGGTTTTTAACAAGGTCAAAATTCGTTATGACTCAGTGATTCCCAAAGGATCACTTTGAAACAATTGTGTTTCCTTACAGAGCGTGTCCACTGCGGACGTACCCTTTGAGATATGGCACTGCGTTGTTAATGTATATTATTATACATGCGCGGAAATATTGTCATTACTTTTGAATATAGATAGAACACGCGAAGTATCATACGTAGACTGAAAAACCAAAATCACTTCCCGGCGCGTTCTTTGAATTTGGAACGAAAAGAGCTCCGGCAATGTTGTATGAAACGGTGTGCTGTTTGAATTTAGAACTCTTTCATCTATCGTACACATTGCGTTCTCATGGCTGTATAGCCACAGATGCGTTTACCTTTCGGCACAAACTGAAAAATAAAAAAAAAATTGGCGGTAAAGCGGAGTTCTTTGTTATTTAGTTAATAAAAATTAAATTAATTATGTAAAAGACGCTTTTTTATTTCCTTGTATCTTTTTAAGAAAAGCACTATATATGCCTTGGCCGAAATGGCAATTGCCTGTCTCGTATCATTGAAGTCCTCGCCTGCGGCTCGGCCTTCAAACTCATACTCGACCTGCAGTTATATTTTCTCTGCGACGACGCAGTGTTTAGGTCTAACGTAGGTACTCACCAAAATAACTAATCACTTCCTCGGTAGAACTCACACTAATAGGTACCTATTACTTATACTAGCAAAAACTTGCATACTCGATTCAGTAGTAAAGCAAGCAAGGTTTTGTGAACTCTGTTTTTTTCTTATTTTTAAAAGTCTGCTTTTCTCAGTATCTGTTTTAAATCAGAGTTAGTTTTCATTGGCACTGGACAAAGTTTCTGCGGAGCCAATAGAGGAAGAAAATAAAAAGTTCGACGCGAACTTTGCCTGAAGTGTCAAATAAAGTTCAACAATCGTGTGGACGCAAGATAAACAGCGCCTTCATTGGCCTTTGTGATTTGTCTCACAAGAAATATCAATAATCCCGAGACCGAAAAGTACCTACCGGTGGTCAATAGGGGCCTCACCTTTTGGTACTAAGAGCGTGAGGTCGTGAGGTCGAATCCGCTGGGCTAGTAACTAATAGTAAGTACATGTTATAGCGACTGCGACAGCAGAATAAAATTAGTGATTGTTAAAATTAAAACTTTTTTGTCAGCACGATAAATAATAGATTGTGTTCAAAGAGCAAACAGTAATTTTGCTGAAATCTCTATCGGTTTTAATAAGCCGAGCGCCTGACTACCCCTTAAGCCTCAAAAGTAAGTACATACCTACGTTTCAAAATTATCTGTGGCTGCGTCTATCAATTACAGTCGTAAGTATTTTTTATTTATTTCTCTGATTCCATATTCTACGCCGTAGATCCTTCTACAAATACCGTAGCTGTCACTACGATTATCGTAGCAGTCTACGGTATCGATAAGTGATTATTTATAAGCATTCGAAAGATGGATGCGCTCAAATATAACTGGCAGAACAGTCACCAACAAAATAGTGACGCATATAGTTATATTGATCAGTAGTGTATCGCATATGTCGAAGCTGACAAATCGTCTGTCTGTTGTAACCCAGATAGACAGAGACACCTCAGATCTTTCAACTGACACTTGATTGTGCTGTGCCGCCGCCGAGTGGCTGGCGGCAAACAGATCGCCTGCAGCTTTCACGCTGGAGTGGCGCTAAGCGCGACCATTCCATGAAGTAATCCGCACTCTGAGAGGCATTAGCGGATCCCTCCTCGCCCGGCTTTCATCACGCCTCCGCCCCACACTGCACTGCCTACTTACTTGCTTTTATGGTATTTTACACACCATAAAATTGTGAATGAACATTTTTTGCATGTTACTTCATACTACGTTTTTATAATAAAGCTGAGTAAACAAATTGCCATGCACGTAGGCAATCTTAAATACACATTAACCGATCTATTAGTTTTCACCTATGGCCTGGTGCCGATTTTTCAAATATCATTTTGCCGTACTGAATTCAGCCAGCAATTATTAAAGCCGTTTCAAGCACAATCTTTTAACTGAAGAGGCACTAACAGAAGCTATTACTTCTGTAAGTGCCTTAGACAGATAAGCACCTGCATTGTGTCTGCATTTTGACGCCTTCTTTATGCTGCAGCTGACAACTCTTTGTTTTAAACTGTCACCAAACATCAAGCCCCAAGTTGGCATCAGACTACACTGCTTTAGTCTTCATTCTGAGGACTACACCAAGACACTTTACAAATAGGTACTTACCTAAGTACAATCCACCTATTTCAATCCCCGCAGTGGACTTGACTAACAATAGGCAGTACACGTAACGGCTGGTTTTGCAGTCATTTTAGTAAAAGCTGGCTATTGTCTGGATATTTCCCAAATATCGTCCGCACCGACCAATGATGACAAAAAGCCAGCAGATATTGATGGCAGGCGTATTGAAAGTAAACGAGAAAGCAAAATGTATCTGTTGTTTTTAAGAGCGGGTCGTGCGAAAATTTGAGATTTGTTGTTAAAAAATTCATAACTAAATAAATAAGTGACATTTTAAAAATCGCAAAAGGACTAATTGTAGACTATACATTTGAGATTAATTCGAATTTAAGTGTGTTAAAAAAATATACTATTTAACATGACATTCTATTTAACGCTGACATACGATTTTCATTAGCTTTCTTTCCTTTTGCGATTTTTAAAATGTCACTTAGTTATTTAGTTTTGAATTTTTTAACAACAAATCTCAAATTTTCGCACGACCCCCTCTTAAACAAAAGACGCATAAAAATACAGGCAAGACTTTTTTCAAATATGCATGCAATTTGTATGAAAAACTAAAACTCTTTCTGTGAAAGTACATTTGCACACAGAAATAATATGGAGTAATCTTATCTACATAGATTACTCACATACTTTATGAAAGTTGAATTGATCTGAGATAAGGCCACGTAGCACAAGCGAATAAAAATTGTGAACGTGACTAGAAATTGCAGTAAGCTTGTAATAATATAAAAAATAATAATTCATGAGTAGACCCAAAAGATCTGAGGGGTTGATGAGAATTTCAGTCGTGAGCCAATTTTTTCAGACCCAAGGAGGGTTGTAAATTATCGAAAAATCTTTTTTAATCTAAGTTGTTCCGAGATGGAATTTTAAATTGAGGCTAGGTTAGTCAGAGAGCCTTAATTGAGGTCTATTCAACGGAGATATTGGTAAACGGTCAGTCTGCCGTCTGGCGCTTGATGGAACTTTCTTTCTGGTATTGTTAGCGCGATTACAGTTTGTGACGTCATTCCACTTATTTCAAATAATACGATCAGATTTTTCAATATTTTTCGATTCGAATTTTCTTTAAGGTACCTATTTATTATATTCGCAATTGGATAAACAATTGAATACTTTTGGGGTTCATAATAAATTACACGTGAAAGGCGTAATTTAATTGGAATTCATTTCAATTATGCCTACGTAAAATAGGTGAAATAATTACAATCCAAACATATTTTGCAGATTCTAAGAAACCAAACAAAAGACACTTATGTACATAATATAGGTAAGTACCTACTACCTATGAAATTTGGTCCTACTACCATCTCAAAACCAAAAGCTTTACGAAAAGAGCACGATTTGCGGTATAACAGAACATTGAAGGTTCACAATGGAGCCAATCAGCCGTTTCCAACTTCCAAGCCTTCGAGAGGCACGTCCTCGCACTTCCGACTTGTGGATACTTCTCGGATTCAGAGCAAAAACCCTCAATCAATCCAATGATGCCAATGTTAATAACATCGGATAACATAATTTATTCCACTCAATCGTTGGAAGTTTTTCCAATGATTTAGTTATGGACTTTTGTAGAACTTTGGTGAAATCGATTCGTATTTTTCGTCTGAAAATAGCAAGTTATATAGCCCATAGAAAATACCAAAATCACGTTGACTACAAAATATAATTCAATTTATATGCTAAAGATGATAGAGTATTGCGCTTCGATTTAAATCTAAAAACTCGCTTCAACAGTAGTTTACTCGAGTTACTCGACAATCTTGAGAGTTGCATCGTATCGAGTAAATCCATCAGATAGCGGGTTCTCGGTAAAGTTACGAGTAGGTACTGGCACCAGGTAGTACATCGGGACAGCACAATCTTCTACTGTGCAGTAACTATGTCGGTGGGAAGTTGTGCCCCCCGCGCGTGTTCGACGAACTTTGCAAATATTTCACTTTAGATGCCTTACAGGAATTATTATAGGCGTAATACGTAGTAGGTACTTACAACTTTAAACAAATGGTTAACTTTTAAAAAGGATTACTTCATGGGAAAGTAGGCATGAATACAGTTAGGGACTAGGGTAGATATAGATACCTACATAAGTAATATATAAAATAGTTGCGGCTGTAGGCTCACTTATAAAATAATTTAAGTTTAAAAAACTTGAGAAACCGACTTCATTGTCAAACGGCTAAACCGATTTTAATCAAATTTGTTTGGGACAATCTGGCCGTAAGAATAACCTTCCAAATAAAAAAATAATTTTCTAAATCGGTTCATAAATGACGGAGGCATGCAGTTACAAACATTAAAAAAATTATTTTAAAAAAAATGGCAACACCGATTTTAATAGAATTAAAATGGGACCAAGCAGTACCTTTCAGATAAAAAAATATTTTTTCAAATCGGCTCACAAATGACGAAGTTATGCGGTAACAAACATTAAAAAAAAAAAAAAAACATACAACCGAATTGAGAACCTCCTCCTTTTTGATTGGAAGTCGGTTAAAAAATACAAAGCCACCTAAAATATCCATAGGCTTTTATAGCCCAAATAAAGAAACTAGTATTTTTTTTATTTAAACCAAACATTTTGTGTATTACTTATGAAGTAAAATCTCTAAACGAATAATTGCACTTACGAATATTATTGTAAAAACAATGGTTAGACACATCCAAAGAAAAACAATTTAGTAATTATGAAAAAGATATCAACTTTGCTACTGACTGTACTCATTTAAATTCACCTGCAGCATTCAAAACCCGAACAAGATTAGGAATCCGCTCTGTAGCGCAGTCATATCAAACCCGATGTAGGTTCTTAATCGGATCCGCTCCGATTTATAACCGTATTACCTAAGTCGGGCTCGTTCGATTATAACGTGTAGATACACATACTGGGACCGGAACCGATAGCCAAATAAACTAGCAAACCACATCGATTACCTGTCATTGGCAGCGGCAGCCGAGAACCGAGTGACCGCGCTGGACCCCACAGACTAAACGTGCTTCGGCGATGAGCGGAAGCGAGAGCGGGAGCGGGGCGAGGTCTGGCGTAACTTGAACATCAACGAGTAATAGCCCTCGGCAATTATAATAGAGCACAGAACTACACTACTTCGAGTAGAGACACGACAAGAAGTTTGACTTAGGTCTCTTCTAAGATGCGCCCGGTCTTCGGCAGTTCTCATCTATTCTTTGCCAGCTACATTTCCTAAGACGTTGCCTAATATGCTAGAAGGCGTCCTACAACAAGCCTAGGTAAGGCCTAAACGATTGAACCAATAATAATAATTTTACTAAAGGCATATAAATTTTCCGTTCTTCCAAAACTGAATCCGAACACAAAAAACTTAGAAGTTTCGGCAGGTGGTAATTTCGAGTTTTATGTCAGTAGATAGGTACTAAGTATACACCGAAAGTCATCTCTCATCCTTTCTTAAAACTTTGAAAAGGCTGCGGGAATACAGCCTTCAAGAGTAGATTAATGGTACGTACATTATACTCGTATGTATTTGCTTTTTTCTTTTATAGTCTCTTCTGTTTTGTAAATCCATAAAACACACACAACGCGCATCCCCCGATTTATTGTGAGTGGGTTCTGTAGACACCGCCTTTTCTACCGCTCCCGCTCTTCACTGTAAACATATTTATTGACTACGGACGGACCTAACCACGTTTTGATATTATTTATACTAGAAGTAAATAGGTAAGTATGTATCTAAGCTTTGAGAGGTTTGCCTATTCAAAAGCGGTTTTAATATCATATAAGGCTGTGTGCACGCCTTTGTTGGTTGATTTTGATCGAGTCCCTCTATTTTATTATTACCCTACACTTTATTTGTACCACCTAGTTAGCCGCAAGGCACTTACCTGCATTATGGACCTAGTTTAACTATTTCAAAAAATGCAACTCGTAATAAATAAATTTAAAAAAAAATCTTAGGTAGTTCCGTCGCCTACTACTTACTTACTGATGTGATGCAACGACCCAAAGTGGATTTTGGTCTCCGACGCCAGGCTTCTTTGTCCAGGCAGGCTTCCACGTAGATGCTGTCTCCAAGTTCTCGCAGGTCTTCCACGACTTCGTCGCCCCATCGGAACCTGGGACAACTACGGGGCCTCCTGTACTGTGCCTCCTACTAACTACTAGAATAGAATTACTTTTGTTTCGTCAAGGAATTAAATACGAGTACCTACTTACACAAAATCCGTGGTGATCACGGAATGTAAAAATTCATCACACAGCCTCCATACTGTATATCCATAAATACTGTTGTATGTAATAATACTGCATAAATACTGTTAAAATTCAAAACCGCTACAGCGGTTGCTACGGCGTAGCCAACGTAGCACAATGCTAAAAACTTTATCCTAAAAACTTTTAATAAGAAGCATTAATCGCATACTTTTCTTTAGCGGTGAAGAGTGGGGAAAAGAAAGGCTTTATCGCAGGAACCCGTGACACCAGAAAATTCAAAGCGCCCAGTCATGCCCGGATTGTTCGAATAGGGTGACTTGGCTTTTACTTAATTAATTGACGTATAAGCGGGCCGCACGGTGGACACGTCAGATAAGCAATCAGTTACGAAACACTTTATCAAAGTCTAGAGCTCGGTGTCTGAGAAAACGACACCAAAGTCTTGTAGGTTTAGGTAGGTACCTATACAAAAAACGTAGGTGCTTCGTATGAAATACCACACACGCTTGATGGTCTGATGCAGCGGCGTCTTTACCTATTGTGCAGGGTGTGCGGTGCACACGGGCGCAGCGTCCTGGGGGCGCCGAGCGCAGCGCTCGGCGCCCCCTAGGACGCTGTAACCACCCTATGACCACCACGGGGCCCCACTTGGCGGGCGCGTTGGCCAGGCGCCGCACTTTCAATGACCATCGTAAAAAGCACTCCGCTCTGCATAGATTTTGAATAGTATCTTGAGCTCTTCTAATATTTGATAAATTACAGCATAGAGAGCGCCGAGCGCCGCCGCGGCGCTCGGTGCCCCCTAGCCCCACTCGGCCATTCGGCGGGTGCGTTGGCCGGGTGCCGCACTTTCAATGACCATCATAAAAAGCACTCCGCTCTGCATAGATTTTGAATAGCATCTTGAGCTCTTCTAATATTTGATAAATTACAGCATAGGGAGCGCCAAGCGCCGCCGCGGCGCTCGGCACCCCCTAGCCCCACTCGGCCATTCGGCGGGTGCGTTGGCCGGGTGCCACACTTTCAATGACCATCGTAAAAAGCGCTCCGCTCTGCATAGATTTTGAATAGCATCTTGAGCTCTTCTAATATTTTATAAATTACAGCATAGGGAGCGCCGAGCGCCGCCGCGGCGCTCGGCGCCCCCTAGCCCCACTCGGCCATTCGGCGGGTGCGTTGGCCGGGCGCCGCACTTTCAATGACCATCGTAAAAAGCGCTCCGCTCTGCATAGATTTTGAATAGCATCTTGAGCTCTTCTAATATTTGATAAATTACAGCATAGGGAGCACCGAGCGCCGCCGCGGCGCTCGGCGCCCTCTAGCCCCACTCGGCCATTTGGCGGGTGCGTTGGCCGGGCGCCGCACTTTCAATGACCATCGTAAAAAGCACTCCGCTCTGCATAGATTTTGAATAGCATCTTGAGCTCTTCTAATATTTGATAAATTACAGCATAGGGAGTGCCGAGCGCCGCCACGGTGCTCGGCGCCCCCTAGCCCCACTCGGCCATTCGGCGGGTGCGTCAGTAACGTAAGAAATTTATTTATTTAGAAGAAAGAAGAAGATAGTCATGTCAACATCATAATCATGGATACGTTTTGGCTTATTATTGAAAACACCAGAACACCTTGTATAATTCTAAATACATTCAACAGCACATGGTGGTAACCAAACTGAAAAATTTATTCTTAAAAATCTCAAAACAAGTTTATTACCCATTGGGGAAATTTGTCAGTTTGTGGTAACTTGATGTGCTGTTACTTGTTCTTTGTATCTAATCCATTTTGAAGGCGCGCTTACTAGGGGGCGCTTGGGTAATGTTTGCACACGGGCGCTACATGGGCTAGAGACGCCTCTGGTCTGATGCATGAACTGCCACTTCCAATTATTTATTTTCCTAGCCTTTATTGCTAATGTAGAACGTGGAAGGTGGCTCTTTAATGCCCGATCCACATTCGCACAGCCGCAGCCGTGAACCACGAATGTGGATGGCTTTCGCGCCTGTTGATATAATATTGATGGGTGCCTAAAGTTAGGTTATAGGTTGATAATAGGTGTTCACGCATAGACTTGTGAACTCTTTGCTTATAATGGGTTTCTAGGCTTATTAGATCACTAGGTACCAGGAGTCTATAATTCTCGGGCCGACCGGGATTTTCAATGTCCCCTAAATAAACATTGGCATTGTACAACCCCGCACTTTTTCTACGTTTTCCGTATATCATAAGTAGCTGTCGAGGCTTCTACGATGAGGTCGTCGATGAATGACTCATGGAAATCATCCATTCTCTCTTCGAAAAGAAGCAATAAAATAAAATTGCAAAATCATCCGAGATGAGCCGAGAATTAGGCTCCAGGGACAAAACCATCAGTACCCACGACCAACAGTCCCTCCATACGACAGAAAATGTTGTTATTTTATTCTGTGGCCCCTAGGAACGCTAGAAAAAAGTGCCTAGAGAAATGGATGAAAGACTAAACAGTAAAAGCAAATACAAAAACAAAACATTCGTACGATATGAATTCGTAGTACGAATTTCGTATTCTGCCTTATCTACTAAAATTAACCAGATCGGGAACTAGAAATATAGGGGAAGTACGTCCAAAATGACATACTGTTTTGTATTTCCTTCATAACTTTTTTATTTTTGTTACTAGAGCCATACAAATTTACAAGTACAAAGTTTACTTATTTATCAATAGAATATCCATGAAAAATTAACAATAAAAACATAACTTATGAAATTAATTGGCGTTAAACAGAGATCAATGAAAAACCATTTTGTCCATATAGCATGGACAAAATGGCATACATCTTTACTTTTTTATTTTGTGCTTTATTAAACACACATTACGCATATAACATTTTTGGGTGCATCCGCACATTCAGCGTGAGCCCAAAGAGAACTATTTTTGCACCGTAGTTAGTTAAAATTCTCCGGATCTAGAACGCGAAAACAAGTTATTGCAGTAAATGCAAGCGCAGTCATCATTTTCATCTTGGGTGGGTCCCGAATGGTTCTTCTTCACTGTCCGATTGAAAGAGGTTCTTTGTGACCTGTTTCTTTGTCTTGTTACAAAGAGTGTCATTTTTTTTAACAGCCTTATTCTTGATCTCTTGCATATTTGGATATGCCATTTTGTCCATAGTATAACTATGCCATTTTGTCCGAATAGGGCTTTATTTACCTAAAAGTCTAAAGAGTTATTGAAAACTCAAGTTATTCATTAAAATTAAACACAATAACTTGTGCAAAATGTTAAAGAATGTAAATAATACGCTACCATTAAGTTTCAAACCGAAACACATACCAAAACTTTAAAAACTCTTCGCAGTGATAAAAAACTCACAATGACCGAAAACTTGTCTAGGACGACTGAGTGAAAATGGTTGCGCTGACAATGACAGTATTTTGATAGCTCACTTAGAGACAAATAGGGCACGCTCTGTAATTGTCACTACGATGAGAAAACCCACCAAATTTGAAATACAGCCGGTATGCCATTTTACCCGTATATGCCATTTTGTACGTACTTCCCCTAAATATTAATTTCATCTGTTCGCAAAAAACACGCTTTTATCGAAAACAAAACTAAAAAAAAATTTTAAAAGGCGTTATTTAGTGCACTTCATGTTTGAATCCTACCTACATTATACCATATTCGTATGACTACCGCCACCGCCATCTAGGGTGCCTTTTAGAAACAACAATAAATATTGTTCCTCATTGTCCATAGATAGAGTAACACCACCCATGTCATTTACGTCTCGCTACTGTCATTAACAAAATTCTCATTCATTTTTGTTTTCATTCATTCACCAATCAAAGAAGAAAGAAGCGAAACGCGAAAGCAAAGTTCTGATTCAATACAAAATATTTACCAAATATTTTATAAGTTCTTTGTAAATTGTACGAAATCTCAGAAACATTATTCGTATAATTGATATTTGTGTATTTACTTATCGTTGTGTGGTCTTTCCTTTACAGATGCAACGCTGTAGTGATTAGAAATGGACCAACAATTCTCATTGTCCTGGAACAATTTTCATGGGAACTTGTCCAAAGGATTCGCCGGTTTATTAGGAAATGGCGAATTCGTCGACGTTACAATCGCTGTTGAAGGTCATTTGCTGCAGGCTCACAAAGTTATATTGTCAATATGCTCGCCCTATTTCAAGAAAATGTTCCAAATGAATCCATGTCAGCATCCAATAAGTAAGTTTCTATTCCAATTGAATCCAACTCAATAAAAAAACTGTTCCATTTATTTCAGTCAACAATTTTGTAGTGTGACATATTAGTAACAATCCACTAATTATTAATTGAATTATCTTTTAGTTGTGATCAGAGATGTTTCACACAAAGCAATGAAAGACTTGCTACAATTCATGTATCATGGAGAAGTGAGTGTCAAGAGAGAAGACCTCAACAGTTTTATAGGAACGGCTGAAGTATTACAAATAAAAGGACTAACCAATCAAGGAATCAGCCAGGAGGAAGAGGTACCTACGCAATTTTTTTATTGAGTTTGTAAAGTTTAAGTACTTTTAGTTTTGTTATGCTATGAAAAGAAAAAGAGTAGGATGCATGCAGTTAATGTGTATACTTTTTCTTACAATCTGCTGGTACATATTATGCTAAGTTCTATTATTTTAATAGTCCTCCTAATATCCTCATAAACAATCTTGCAGAGTGAAGATGATGACGATATTCCAAAAGAACAAGAACTACCCAAGCATCCAGTTGAGAATCAAATCATCACACCTGAACCTGAATCATGCACTTCAGACCCTTATGATACCAATGTAGCCGATGATACTAACCCGAACACCGAGCTTGAATTACTCAAACAGAAACAGTTCATCGAGAAACTGCAGACGTTCAGCCATCTGAAGCGAAAGTCTGAAGAATATCTTCAAAAAAACTATTTCACTGAGCTTATGAACCCAGAGAAGAGACATAAAAAACAAGACAGGCCGCTATTCACTCTAAACAATCACATGTCTCTAGGCATGAACTATGACAGCTCTAAATCAGTTTACAATGAGAATCCCGTTGATATTACAACAAAGTACAACTCCCATATGCACAAAGTGAACAATACTCATGATTCTAATGAAAGAAAAGATCAATCCACACCAGAAAATGCTATTGAACTGAAAACTGAATGTGATGATAGTGATATTATAGTAACCGATCCAGCTGTATGCAGCCCTCCAAAGAGCTATGATGCCATCAGAGATGGGAAAAAGGACATATCTATACCTATGGACTACCAATCCCCTCAAGACAGTAAGTTTAATTTTATTTCCTCTTAGAAATAGTTTTAATACACAAATCAATTTCAGTTGCACACATTTTCTTCTCTCCTTTGCTTGTGTTTTGTTCGTTTATAACAGTATGACTTAGAGATTGTGTTGAAAATGCAATCCCATTAGTTTTCATTGGATTTCTCTTTTCGTTTGCAAAGCTTCACCTTGAAAACACGATGGCATTTTCAACATAAACAGAACTTTACAATTTTATTTATATTTGCATTGTAAATAAAAAGGCCATCATGTTTTCAGGTACTGCATGCCTCAGCTCTTTGTTCGTCGATCTCAAAAACTTAGTTAACGGGAAGGTTACCAACACTGCTAGAACTCTCACTGAAGAATACCCCCGAAATCCGGTTGAGCATCGTCTTGTAACTATTCCCCAAAAGGAGGATGGTAAAAAGAAGTATCCTCAGAGATCTTGCAGACTTTGCTGGAAGATTGGACGGAGACGAGACACTAGATTCATGTGCAGTGCTTGTGAACAGCCCTTCTGCAAAGCTCCTTGCTTTGGAACACATTACAATGATATACTTAAAGTGTACCAGCTGCAAGGCGATTATTACGCTTCATAATTTTTTACGATGCTTCGAATAGGTGGACCTCTAAAGAGGATAAAAATCATATATTTTTATAAACATATTTTTAAAGAGAAATTAAGAAAATAGTTTATATCATAATGCTGATAATGTTTAGTATACACACTCTGTAGCTTTTACATACTTGTAAAGAGGAATCATAGATTCAATGACATTATTGGGGTCAATATCAGAGTAAATTTAAAATGTACTTCAAATGATAAACAAAAAGTTTAGTTAAAGGCTGATAATAATTATGATCAAATTATCTTGAAACAGTTACTGAACTTCTAAAGCACAATATTGTGATAGGCATTTTGTGATAGTGGGATTCTTGGTTTCGTATATTATGATATGTGATGTAATAATGAAAGAATGTAATAGGTCTCCGATGTGGGAGCCGATTTGTAATAAAATAATCAAATGTAGGGCTATCACTAAAGAAATACAAAGAACAAAAATATTCGGGCGCCAGATAGCCTACTGCTAATAGAAAAATAAATTTACCTGGATAGAGAGAGAGTCAGACGCGTCACTAGACCTTTAATCTAAGGAAAGGGGGATAAAATAGAACACTGTAAAATTTGGGAAAGATGGGGTTTATTCAAAACTTTTTGTTATGTCCGTGGAATCTTGATAGTTGTAAATTTAAGTTTATATCCAAAGGTTACTTCTTAATTATAGTTATTTTATTTAGAGTTTACTATTTAGCCTAAAAGTTGTACGCTGTTGTTACTGCATCGAATGAATGTTTAAATTAAAAAAATAAAGAATTGTTTGAAATACCTGTTGGTTTGAGCTTTACAAACCCATAAGCCTAATACGAATCGTCCCTATAGTAAAACCATGGAGGCCGAGGTGAGTGGTCCGGTAGGGGACTCCGGTTGCGAACCAGCTTGGCTCCTCCGTAGTGTTCAGCAAGGGGTCAAAATGAAGGGTGAATGAATGTAAAAAGGGGACTAATATGACTCAGCTCCAACGCGTGGTCATTTCTATAAATTTATGTTCCAAGGATAAATTTGAAAACTAGAAAAATAGTTTTAAAAAATAGTTTTTTAAAAAATATAAAAATAGTTTTTTTTAAAAAATAGTTTTTTAAAAAATATAAAAATATAAAAATATAAAAATATAAAAATATAAAAATATAAAAATATAAAAATAGCGCCGAAGAGCTAGAACAAAGAAAACAAAGAATAATTACCAATTTATCCAAATAAGAAACGAACGTGTGCTTTTGTTAAAGAATTTGTCAAAATACATACCGCTATTTTTTCTTATAAATGTCCCTTTATGAACCAGGGCGGCATGATGAAGAAACGATGAAGATCGTGTTTAAAATCTAAAACAATTAAAGACTTCCATTAAGCTAACATTCGAGGTAAAAATACCACGAGATTCCAAAACTCAAAACTCACCGAAAGAACCAAATTAACGGATAAAAATCCAGAAAACTAATTCCAGTATTGTTTCACAAAACATGATAACAATATCTATTAAAATCAACCTGATTTTTACAGATTAATAATTTTTTAAAATAAAAATTACGATCCGACATTGTTGTTCGTCAGACCGGGCGGAGAGAAAGCAAAGCCTGCTTCTTGATTTACACCAAGCTAAAAAAATCGCTTTCGAATCTGTCAACTGAACAGCGCTGCTTCCTTGTAGTGTCAGCTGTCACTGTCATTACTGTATTATGACAGACACGAAGCTAATATTCCAAAGAAGAAGAATAAAGGCATTGAGTCCTACTTTACGAAACGTAAACAAACGAAATATTATTAATTTCTTGAACAAAATTTATCAGCACCTGTAACGGCGAAAACGACTCGTTACATTACATACTATCCCAAAAAAATAAAAGAAAGACTACTTTCTTTTATGCCAAAACATAAGAAAAGCATCAAAACAAATCCAAAACGTTCAAAAAATTTAAATTTAATTTAATTGAAACTCTACCAAAAATATTCTAAAGACTCTACCAAAAATATTCTAAAGACTCTACCAAAAATATTCTAAAGACTCTACCAAAAATATTCTAAAGACTCTACCAAAAATATGCTAAAGACTCTACCAAAAATATGCTAATAATACAAAATAGAACAAACCAAGAAAACGATCTTAGGCTTTTTGCTGTAGAAATCCGACTAGAATCTTAAGACTCTAGGAATCATTCAAACAACAAAGCAAAAGAACAAAAGAAAATGATAGATTTTCTTAAAACAATACTATAACTATTAACTCTATAATCTACTTTAAAGTGCGGTTGGACACCTTCGTCGCCGACTCTTAAATTCCGAAACTCCTTTATAAAGTGCGGTTGGACTCCTTCGTCACCGACTCATAAATTCCTAACTTCTCCACTCGCTAAAAACGAGGAAACCCTCACAGCAAAGGCTGTGCAGGTTCAAAAATCACAACACCAAAAGTGTGTGGAAAAAATGAGAAATGTACTGTGATCGGCGTAACCCTACCAAAATTTCCGAACACAGACATCCTACCAAAAACGTGTAAAATTTGTCTATTGTGGTTGGCATAACTCCACCAACTTACCAGGCACAACAGAACAAAAAAACATAGAACCGGAGGAAAATCCGAGAACTAAGGAAACAAAATATTTGCATATTGTGATTGGCATATCTCCACCAACTTACCAGGCACAATAATACAAATCAAATTATAGAACTGGATGAAGGTCCAAGAACTATCTAAACAAACGAAACTATAGAACCGGAGGAAGATCCGAGGACTATCTAACAAATCAAATTATCACTTTAGGGGTCCGCACCAAATGGCAGAAAAAATCCCAATACGTGAATGTCAAATCAGGGTGGTACCAATTGTTGTCAAATCCGGGAAACTAAACTATGAACAACACAAAAATACCCAAAAAACATAAACATTTAGGTTGTGAGAACAACACGAAACGTTCTAAGCAAACAAATATAACTAAGTTGTATAAACAACACAAAACAAAACAAATTCAAGGACAAAATATCCTCTAAACAAATTTACAAATGTACATAAGATCTTTTGATGTTGGAAAAATGAATGTGGTGAAACAAAATTACCTAAGCTTTAATTTAGAACTTTAAAATCTCAAAATTTAATGTTGTCGAAGTTAACCATACACTACATCATCATACAAGGCCATAATCACACTAACCTTTCATACATCAATTCTCATTCTTCTCATACAGAGGCCTAACTCCTAACGTTATCAAACTCAAGTTTAAAGTGTAAATCCAAAAATTAGTATTTTATAATATCTTTAACATGGTAACGACCGGAAGTATTTTTACTTAAATCTTTCAAAATATAGACGTTATCAGAAACTTTATCAATAATTTCACATTTAACAAACTTAGGTGCAAACTTAGCCGAAAAATATGCCGGGGCACTAGATTGAACAAAACTCCTTCTCCAAACAATATCACCAACAGCAAAAGAAATGGCTTTCCTCCCTATATTATAATAACGCGCATTACGCTTATAAGCTTTTAATAAATGAGCTTGAACTTTAACATAAACATCACCAAGTGATTTAAGAGAATAAGCAAAAGAATTCCTTTCTCCCATCTCAACTTGTGACAAATTTTCTAAAGAATTACTAAAACGGTGTAAAGAGGCATCAAAAATGAGTTCTCTTCCAAACATGAGAAAATTAGGTGTAAAATCAGTGGCAAGACTAACACTGTTATTCAAAGCTAATTGAACATGAGGTAAAAATTTTGACCAAGTGCGTTGATCATCTCTAACAAAACATGAGATACAAGTTTCTACCGTTTTATTATACCGTTCCACAGGATTATTCTGAGGGGTATACAATGTATTATAAAAGATTTTAACAATATTGTAACTTTTCATAAATTCTACAAAATATTTAGAAGTAAATTGAGTTCCATTATCACAAACTAAAATTTTAGGACAGCCAAATTTAAGAAATATTTCTTTTTCAAATAATCTACAAATTGATAAGGTCGTAGCTTTAACCAAAGGAAAAATCCAGCAAAATTTAGTGAAAACATCAACTACTGAAAGTATATACTTATGACCAGAATAACTTTTAGGCAAAATTCCTATTATGTCTGCAGAAAGCATGACCATGGGATGATCTACTTTTTTAGGATTAACCATAATACCAAAAGGGGGGGACGTACTATGCTTATACGCTTTACAAATATCGCAAGATCTAATATAACCTTGAATATCATTAAACATTCCATTCCAAAAATAGTGTTGTTTTAATTTCTTTAAAGTTTTATGAATTCCAAGATGACCTGAATTAATATCATCATGATTGGATCTAATAGTATCAATTATATTTTCCTTGGGAATAACTATTTTCCAATTCAAACGACTATTGGGATTAAATTTACTTTTACAAAACTTATACAAAACATTACTTTCGACTCTAAAATTTTTATATCTAGTAGGAAATTTTTGACAATTAATGAACACTTTTTTATACCAAGAATCTTCAATATCTTCATCGGGGGAAACGATTTGAATGGGGGCAATTAATAATGATGTGACTTCAATTCTTGACAATGCATCAGGAACTAAATGTAAGGAACCTTTTTTATGAACAACATTAAATGTAAATTGAGAAATTCTAGCAGCCCAACGTGCTAAACGTCCGCTTGGATTATTCAATTTTAATAACCATTGTAAACTAGCATGATCAGTAATTACTGTAAATTCCATTCCTTCAACGTAAGGTCTAAAATGTTCTATTGAATCTAAAATCGCTAACAATTCACGTTCCGTGGTACTGTAATTACGTTCGCATTTGTTCAATGAACGGGAATAAAATGCAATCGGATGTTGATTACCATCCGCGTCTTCCTGACTCAAAACACTACCAATTCCAACAGAACTAGCGTCGCAATGTAAAAAGAATGGTTTTTCAAAATTAGGGCATTGTAAAACGGGTGAGGTAACTAAAACATGTTTTAATCTAAGAAAAGCAATTTCCGCTTCATCATTCCAAATAAGAGATCTTTTAGAATTCTTGCTACCAGCCGTCAATTTAGTAAGAGGAGAAGCAATATCAGCAAATCTATCAATGAATCTACGATAATATGAACATAAACCAAGAAAACTTCTAAGTTCTTTAACAGTTTCAGGGCGAGGAAAATTCTCAATGGTATCTAATTTAGAAGGATCGGTATGTAAACCTTTACTATCAACAATATAACCAAGATAACGAAGTTTTTCTTTGCAGAAGGCACATTTCTTTAAATTAACTGTTAAACCAGCATCTTTAAGAGTTTTATAAATTTTATTTAAATATTCTATGTGATCTTTGAAGTTATCAGTAACCAAAATTAAGTCATCTAAGTAACAAAACAATACATTTTCAAATTCAAATCCAAATAATTTATCCACTAGCCTCTGTAATTCAGCGGGGGCGTTAGTTAATCCGTAAGGCATCCTAACAAATTCAAATAATCCTTTTCCGGGCACCACGAAGGCACACTTTTCACGCGAGGATTCTTCCAGCGCTATCTGAAGAAAAGCTTTAGAAAGATCAATAGTTGTAATGAACCGAGCTCCTCGCAAACTATCCAGTATCTTAGAAGGATACGGAAGAGGATAAGAATCTCTAATCGTAATTGAATTTAAACGACGTGAATCTAAACATAATCGTGTACTACCATCTTTCTTCTCAACAGCCAAAACAGGTGAACTCCAAGGAGATTTAGAAGGTTGAATAATATTTTCCTTAAGTAAAACTTCCACTTCATCAAAAAGTTCCTTTTGTTTAGCAGGACTTAACGGCCAATATCTTTGTTTAAACGGTTCTCCAGTAACATTAATTTTATGTTGGATCAGGTGAGTAAGACCTAAACCTTTCTTTTCATATGAAATATCTTCAAAAAGTGAAATTGTTTTATCAAGTTGTTGTTTCTCAGAAGGAGCTAATTCAACAGCTGAAGTAACTGAACAAGTTTGAATTTTATTATAATCATCAACAAAAACTATATTTTTCCATAAATCTTTAGCAAGGTCAAATTTTATCCAAAAGTCAAATCCTAAAATAAACTCATAATCGAATAAAGGTATAACCATGAATTTAACAATTTTTGTAACATTATCGCAAGTAACTGGAAGATTAATAGCACCTATAACTCTCTGAGCAGATCCGTCCGCAGTATAAGCAGAATCGTGAACAGACTGAGGTATATGTTCCATCTCATAACCCAATTCCAAAAATCGCTTGTGAGCATTCGCACCAAGAACGCAAGTATTAGCACCACTATCTAATAATCCTGAAAATTTTTGATTACCAATAGAAAATTGTAAAAAAGGTCTTGAATCGTTATTCTTAACAAAAAGTACAGGTGAAGCCTTATAAACGCCAAAAAAAGTTTTTAAATATTTTAACCAATCAGAAAATTCTTTTTTAATAATGGTATCATCCGGTTTAAGACTGTGACTAACAATTTTCTTCATCGAGTCAGCCGAAGTTTGCTCAGAAACTGGTACTCGATGATGCCTAATCAGTTTTTTGACTCCGAAGAGTTTTTCTTTTCCGAATTGCACACATCGCAAAACTTTGTGATAACACCCAATTTTTTGCATTTAAAACAAACCATACCAGGAATGGTGGTACAATCTTTGTAGGTATGTCCAGGAGACTGACACTTCAAGCAAAGGGGGTTTTCAGTTTTAACAGCACTAGACTGAATCTTCTCCACCTTGAAAGGCTTAAACTGTTCCTTAATAGACTTCCTATTAACAAAAATCTCTAATTCTTTTCCTAAATTCATAAAACAATCTAATGAAGAAATATGTCTACCTACCACATAAGGTGTATAGATCGACAGCATGTTGTGCTTAGCAATGGTAATGACCACAGACTCCGAAATAGGGGTAACAAGACGACTAGCCATATCCATAAGTTCAGTAATGAAATCCGGAAGCGACTCACTAAGTTTTTGTTTTCGAGTACGAAGTTCATACTCCAGAAAGTAATCGAATTCAAGCTTATCAAAACGCTTGAGCAACGCAACCTTAAGCTCAGACCAAGAAGCTATATTAAATCGAATGGTACGGAACCACTTGGCGGCAGAACCAGAAAGCAAATCCGAAAATGAACCAACCAACAAAGACTCATCGAAGTTTTTGTACAAAAAGTATTCCTCAACCTGGGTAATAAACTCACGAACACAAGTTTTCCCTTCAAAAATAATCCGGCTTCTCTTCAAGTCGGGCAACTTATTACTTGAAGCAGGCAAATTTTTTCGAACAAAATCATTCATCGCATTAAAAGATGGTAAGTTTTGACCAGCAGTAGAAGAACTATGAGCAGGCAAATCAGTATTCAAGAAAGGATCCGGGAACCCTGTCATTCCTACACTCTCCATGTTCAATGGAAGCTCCACAGAAATCGGTGCGGGCTTATTAACTATCGAACCCAATGTAGTGTGACTATCCACAGAAGTAGATGGAAACTGAACCGCTTTATCCATGATAACTCACAGACAAAAACTCCAAAATCAAAATGTTGTAGAATATTTCAATGTAAAAGTTAAGTCAAAATTTTTTAAATATTTAAAGTGTAAAAGTTTATTTGTTATTTAAGTTTTAAATTATTTAAGTTAAGTTGTTTAAAGTCAAATTATTCAAAAGATGCAATAACCACTCACAATAAAGTTATAACTAATATTAACTTATAGAAATGTAAAGGAACACTTCCTAAAGATACCTTAAGAATACAATAAAGGTTCACTTAAAACATCCGTAAACAATTATCCTTATTTTTGTATGGTGATACAAGAATATTTAGACAGCTTTGTCTAAATCATTAACATCAAGCGGGTAATGTATAACAAATTCATAAAGTTCACTGTAGAAAAGTACACATAAACGGATAAATAACCTGAGTTATAGTAGTTCTGTTAGAGAAATAACATTGCGCAAAAAAGGCACAAATGTATAAACAAAGTTATCAAATTATAATAATAATTGCACTAAAAAGTTTCTAAAGAAATATTACCAAATATATCAAAAATTGGTTTTTACAAATTCACCAAAAAACTGTAAATGTTGTAATAAAGTTTACAAAAAAGTAAGATGCAGTAACAGACAGTAAAACCTCAAGAAACCACTTCAAGTCCCTGTTCGCTGTGCGACAATTGTGATGTAATAATGAAAGAATGTAATAGGTCTCCGATGTGGGAGCCGATTTGTAATAAAATAATCAAATGTAGGGCTATCACTAAAGAAATACAAAGAACAAAAATATTCGGGCGCCAGATAGCCTACTGCTAATAGAAAAATAAATTTACCTGGATAGAGAGAGAGTCAGACGCGTCACTAGACCTTTAATCTAAGGAAAGGGGGATAAAATAGAACACTGTAAAATTTGGGAAAGATGGGGTTTATTCAAAACTTTTTGTTATGTCCGTGGAATCTTGATAGTTGTAAATTTAAGTTTATATCCAAAGGTTACTTCTTAATTATAGTTATTTTATTTAGAGTTTACTATTTAGCCTAAAAGTTGTACGCTGTTGTTACTGCATCGAATGAATGTTTAAATTAAAAAAATAAAGAATTGTTTGAAATACCTGTTGGTTTGAGCTTTACAAACCCATAAGCCTAATACGAATCGTCCCTATAGTAAAACCATGGAGGCCGAGGTGAGTGGTCCGGTAGGGGACTCCGGTTGCGAACCAGCTTGGCTCCTCCGTAGTGTTCAGCAAGGGGTCAAAATGAAGGGTGAATGAATGTAAAAAGGGGACTAATATGACTCAGCTCCAACGCGTGGTCATTTCTATAAATTTATGTTCCAAGGATAAATTTGAAAACTAGAAAAATAGTTTTAAAAAATAGTTTTTTAAAAAATATAAAAATAGTTTTTTTTAAAAAATAGTTTTTTAAAAAATATAAAAATATAAAAATATAAAAATATAAAAAATATAAAAATATAAAAATATAAAAATATAAAAATAGCGCCGAAGAGCTAGAACAAAGAAAACAAAGAATAATTACCAATTTATCCAAATAAGAAACGAACGTGTGCTTTTGTTAAAGAATTTGTCAAAATACATACCGCTATTTTTTCTTATAAATGTCCCTTTATGAACCAGGGCGGCATGATGAAGAAACGATGAAGATCGTGTTTAAAATCTAAAACAATTAAAGACTTCCATTAAGCTAACATTCGAGGTAAAAATACCACGAGATTCCAAAACTCAAAACTCACCGAAAGAACCAAATTAACGGATAAAAATCCAGAAAACTAATTCCAGTATTGTTTCACAAAACATGATAACAATATCTATTAAAATCAACCTGATTTTTACAGATTAATAATTTTTTAAAATAAAAATTACGATCCGACATTGTTGTTCGTCAGACCGGGCGGAGAGAAAGCAAAGCCTGCTTCTTGATTTACACCAAGCTAAAAAAATCGCTTTCGAATCTGTCAACTGAACAGCGCTGCTTCCTTGTAGTGTCAGCTGTCACTGTCATTACTGTATTATGACAGACACGAAGCTAATATTCCAAAGAAGAAGAATAAAGGCATTGAGTCCTACTTTACGAAACGTAAACAAACGAAATATTATTAATTTCTTGAACAAAATTTATCAGCACCTGTAACGGCGAAAACGACTCGTTACAGATAGTGGGATTCTTGGTCTCGTATATTATGCAAACTTTCGTATATATTGTCATTTCATTAAGGTTTTTAAACTAGTTGACCTATAAATTCCGTTTAGCTCTCAGATACTGGGGAACTTTGCTTTAGGCTTTAGGCACCGAATATCTTTAAATAATAAGAAACGAGGTTCTTAAAAGCAGATTTATCAGATATGACAGGTGCATAGAGTGGGGTAGCTGGGAAATATGCTGAACTTTGAAGCGAAAGGCAGTCTATAATGTATCCGGAATTTGCTACTGCAATGCTTATGATTTTTAAAAAAGATATAGGTTTATTTCCTGGTTAGTTTAAGGTGCGCTGCTCATTGTGAAGTATAGAGTGGAGGGCGATGCAGGCACAATTAGTGTTTGGTATGGGATCACAAAAAAAAACTCCCTTGTAAATGTGCCATTTATGTTCTGCCATAAATCAAAAGACTATGCTTTTGCTCTAATCTAGTCTTTATAAGTTAAACATAAGAATCCTAAGCACTGATTTCTAAAATAATGGTTTTAATTAATGACAAGTATCATTTTATATTTTGGATTAATCAATGAACTCTTAATTTCTTATGATCTCTGTAAGAGCTATTTTAGTTTAGTTGAACCAGAATGAGATTGACATTCCTTATTTTTGTGTGATTTTTATACATTTATAAACTTTTCTTACGTTAGTGTAAGCTTAGGCTTAAGGTTTAATGCGTGATGATAATATTATGATACATAAGTGTGTTACATATTCAAGGAAATGTATTTTTTGTATCCATATAATTAATATGAAATAAATGATATTTTTGCTACGATCGGTAAAATCGACACTCCCAAGGAATAACATGGTAACAACACTTTCTAATTTATAGGTTCATGAATACGTGTTTTATTCGTGTTCATGAATTCCTTGGGTATCGAAATGTTTTGTTTTTTTGCGTAATTTAGTCCTGTTTCTACTTAGGTAGGTACTTAAGTAGGACCTACGAAATCTTCAAGACCCCGTAATGCACGTCAAATATTTTAAACTCCTCTACTGACTACATATTGGGCGCATGCTTGTCTAAATATCACCTGCGTATACTGATTTGTTTAAGTACTAAGAATTTAGAATGTATATAGTTTTGTTTTTCCAGGTGCCCTATCGCTAGTAGTGAACGAGTGCATCGACAGAACGCAGCTTCCATCACGCTACAAATACATCTACAGTCGAAAAGGACACAAACAGCTAGTGCACAGGAACTTTGTTTACACAAAACATTCAACTACCCACGGAAAAACTTCGTGGAGGTGTGTTCAATACTTCTCTCTCAACCGGTGTCCCGCTACTGTAGAGACTATAGACTCTATGATATACGCAGTGAATCACCAACATAACCACGAAGATTGCCTCGAGAAACTAGCGAGGAACAGCATTTATGAAATGAATGCGTCGCCAAAGTGATGGTACAAAGTACCAAGAAGATCTTCAAAACTAAGTTCCTACCCCTAGGCTCTAGCAGACTGTCTGATGCCAACGTATTACTTTTATAATTGTTTGTATAACACCTTCAGTATTGTCTAGTCAGATGATGTTTCATTATATTTTTACTCATAGTTATGAACGTAATCCCTTGTAAGGTTAGGTATCTATTCTAATAATTGTAATGGCTATAAAGAAAAATAACTTCTATAAAACATTAATTTTATTTATATATTTACAAACCACGACGTTAGACATCTATGGCACTGCTTCTATGTTACCCTTGTGTTTGAAATTCATGTAATGTTGACTATGTTATGTTCACCTTGGTGTGTTTACTTCCATTTTCTGTTGCCAGTAAGGCCGCCGCTCTTTTTCTAGGCCTATGCTTTTTGCTGAATCCTATTCCTGCAAAACAATGAATGTTTTAAATAAATGGTTTATAGACGTTCTTGAGCAACAGTCAAGGGTTCGGTTCTCGCTCGGCTTATCACTCAAGGAATGCTAGAAAAGAAGAAACTGGTACAGGCTGTTGCGCTGTAATCTGGAATTTTATACAATACCTAATAACTATATACTATAACCTATTTTGTCCCACTGCTGGGAAAAGGTCTCCCCAAAGACTTCCACTTATCTCTCTAGTGTTGTAATTTAGTGTTGCAGAATTAAAATATTATGTAATCTTATCAAATGAATTCATGTTCTAAGGTTTAGCTTTGTAAATCTCCATTACAACGCGCTACAAACGCATCATGAATGAACGAATTGTATACATTACGCGCAGCGACTGTAGTGATGGAGAGGGTTCAGAAGCGGCCATCAAGCTGATGATAATGAAATTATATTTATACTTACGAACGTCAACGTCAGGTTTCTCTTTCAGTCCGAAAGATCGCGCCACTGCGTCGACATCTATTGTTATTAAGTTGAATATTTGCTTCTGTTTCCTGACTTCCATTGCTCTCATGTACCCCTCAAAAGCTTCTACTGCTAGTTGGTGGAACTCTGGGTTTTCCATAGCTGCGTCTAGCTGCAATTTGTACAAGTATCGGACATTATTCTCACTCGGCGTATAACTTAAAAATAATTTTAATTGTACAGGTTTATAGAATCCGCCATACCTTAGTTTTCAAATTGAAAAAAGAATTCCAGGATTCGAATTTGTCCAAGTAAATTTTTGATTTCTGCAGTTCTTCTACAAAATCATGTTCTTCCGGACGGAGTAACAGCACAGCGTTTCCTGCTGCGCCAACCCCTCTTGCTGTCCTGCCAACTCGATGGATGTATTCCTGCAAGAAGTAGCACATTTTACTAATGTTTTAAAATAGTACCAACTCACATCAAATGAATTTGAAATAAACGTTCCGAGATCGGATCGTACAGGAGATTACGACGTGGCGATTGGCTCAAACACACACTTTTGTAAATAGCAGTGCAATCGCACAACCCTTTAGATTCCGCGTATTTTATTATTACTGTTTCCCTAATTTTTTGAACCAAGTAAAAAAATGGCAAATGCATAAAACCATGCGACGACAAAAAAAAAACCTTTAGATTTACGGTTTTTTTAGATGTTTGTTCCCTGTCCGGGTGTTATATTGTATTCTAAGTATGCCCCACCTCATGCACAATGGATGATCTCATGTCTGGCTCCTACTGGTCGAATGTGGATGTAGCTACCTACTGGTCGAAGTGGCTTAAATGAATGTAATATCGATACGAAAGAAGATGAAGAAGAAGTATGTGTTTACAACAAAAATGTTTATAAGTATTATAACAGCTATCTGGTTCTCCTAGCACCAGCTCTGTTTAATTTGGGCCAAGATAGTGTTGTCCACAATAATTATATTTTTTTTATTCATTGGTCTGGTCATAGGTACGTCTATTAAATTTGGCGTACATTAATAACTTGGTTACTATAAGGCGTTCGTGACAGTTTGAAAGTCTGTCAAGAATCATCATCAACCTTTTGCAGTCGCTAGACTAAGGCCCGTATTCCGAAAAAGTGCTTGAGACTGAGTCGAGCCTCAGTACAGATTTTGGACACTTTTCAATGGAGAACTGTCATAAAATCTGTGCTTGAGACTCGACTCAGACTCAAGCACTGTTTCGGAATACGGGCCTAATAAAAGCAAACACAGATTGATCAAGTAATTTTCTTACATTCGCATCAGCAGGTGGATCAAACTGTATGATCCAATCAACAGCGGGAATGTCTAACCCTCTGGCCGCCAGGTCGGTGCAGAACAGCGCCACTTTCTCCGCATTGTAGAAATTATTAATAGTGTCTGTTCTGTCTGATTGATTCATCTTGCCCTGAAATATATTTAAATTTGATTTTAGCCCAATATAGTAATGATTTACTCAGTGTTTGTATGCTTATAGGTAGCGGCACCTAACTTTAGCGCTGACCGTTATTGCGCAGAAGTCAAAAATAAGGTACCTGAGGGGGGCTAGCGGAATGAAGGGCGGGCGTGCTTAGCGCTGATTGGCTCTCCAGTCGCACCATACTCTCTGTACCAATAGGACACTCTGCACACATCCACACATCCAATGTGCGCGACATGGCACACTACGACGCATGCGCCGCGCGTATAGCTCATCGCTAAAGTTATGTGCCGCCAGATATACCTACTTGTGTATCATTCGTCTAATAAAAAAGCAGCCAAGTGCGAGTCGAACTCGCCCATGAAGGGTTCCGTAGCATCAAGTAACATAATATACAGAAAATAAACAGGAAACAGGTTCTTGTAGTTCGTCGAAAGGTAAATTGCAGCTTACGATTTATGACGTATAAAAAAAAAACTACTGGCTAGATCTCGTTCAAACCAAATATCGTTGAAAGTTTGCATAGTACAATTTTTTGTACAACATATATTTTTTTTAGTTTTATCATTCCCTTATTTTAGAAGTTAGAGGGGGGGGACCAACTTTTTTCAACTTTGGAAGTGTCTCTCGCGCAAACTATTCAGTTTAGAAAAAAACGATATTAGAAACCTCAACATGATTTTTGAAGACTTATTCATAGATACCCCACACATATGGGTTCGACGAAAAAAAATTTTTTGAGTTGCAGTTTGAAGTATGGGGACCCCCAAAATTTATAGTTTTTTTTCTATTTTTGTGTAAATATCTTAATGCGGTTTACAGAATACATCTACTCGCCAAGTTTCATCAGTGTAGCTCTTATGGTTTCGGAGAAAAATGGCTGTGACACGGTCGGACAGACAGACAGACAGACAGACATGACGAATCTATAAGGGTTCCGTTTTTGCCATTTGGCTACGGAACCCTTAAAATGTTTGTGCTTGTCAAAAACAAGGACAAACATTTTTTATTAGACGAATAGGGAGGGTTGGTTATTCCTAAATTAGACAATTACTCTAATCTAATAGCTAACACTCACATGTATGCAAAGAACAGATGACTGACAATAGGTATTGAAGAACTCATGATGGAATATGACGGATTTACAACTGGAGAAGAAAACCATGATTTTATAGTTTTTTGTTTTCTTCAATATTTTGTGGAGCCACCATAACCTGTACTCAGTCTCGCAAATTGAATATCTGAAACAAAATAATATTCAAAATCTGGACTTAAATAAATACAAGGGACCTCAAACGGTGAAGGAAAACATCGTGAGGAAACCGGCGTGTCGTAGAACCTAAAAAAGTTCGAACAGCACGTGTCAAGCGTCACGCAAAAAGGGACCGCCAGCGGCCTACTTACGGAAACCAGTCCGCAAACCAAGTGCGGATGATGAATTTACTAATTTGCCAAAGCTAGTAGTACCCTCAAACGGTGAAGGAAAACATCGTGAGGAAACCAGCGTGTCGTAGAACCTAAAAAAACATCGATCCTGTCAAGCGTCACGCTAAAATGACCCGCTAGAGGCCTACTTGCGGAAACTTCCACACACAAAGTGATCTCAGGTATTGCAGCCGTTTCAGCTTGTTCTTTCAATTAGTTGTATAGAAAAATAAAAATATTTTACCCTTGTTTTAGTCCATCAACAGTTGCTCTGAGATTGTCTTCATCTGTGTTTATGTTTAGTGAATTCTCCTTCATAGCAGACTTAACCAACGCATCAGTTCTTTCTGATTGAGTAGCACTGAACAACATAGTTTGTCTGTTTTCTGAAATTATAATGACAATACCTGACTATTACCCTTGAAATGAAAATATGTATATTTATTGTATAAAAAATAATCACTTCCACCATCACCTATGGATGAAGTAGGATGCGAAGATAAGCTCCAGATAGGCAGCAGCATTTCCTGACTCTCAGCACTGCGGGGTCACCCATCTGCTTGACAAATGTTTTTTTTTTTTTTTTGTTCTATTTTTTTATCTGCGATCAGTCTTCCGACTATGAGCAGGTTTGTTGCAGGTAGGTTGTAGACTTTCAAGATCCGCACTCCAGTGAGCGCTTTTCTTTATTCTTCGGCATTATATCTGCCCATCCAGATGGATGATGTGCTGTCTGCGCAGCCTCCTAGGGTAGCTGATGGTGGTAAGCTTTGCAGACAGCTGGTTTGGATGTGAGTTTAGGCGTTTCTTGTATTTGGATGAGTTTAATTTTATTTCGTCGTTGACTGTGTTGACTTTAAGTTCGCTGTGCAGCTCGGTGTTCATAAGGAACCATGGGGCATTCGAGAGATTTCTTAGGATGCTGTTCTGTGCTCTTTGTAGTATGTTTTTGTTTGAGTTGCAGGCTGATCCCCATAGCTGTATGCCGTATGACCAGATGGGTTTCAGGATAACCTTGTATATTAAAAGTTTGTTCTCGGTGCTCAGGGCTGAGTTCTTACCCAGAAGCCAATGTAGGTTACGGTATCTTAGGTTGAGTTGATGTCTCTTTTTCGTTATGTGTGTTTTCCAGGTCAGTCTACGATCAAGGTGCATACCCAAGTATTTTATAGAGTCTTTGTGTGGCAGTATGTTTGATTCGAGGGTAACTGGGGGACAGTCTCCCTTGCGGAGCGTAAATGTTGCATGGGTGGACTTTGACACACTGGCTTTAATCCTCCACTTGGTTAACCACTGTCCTATTTTATCAAGCTCGTTTTGGAGGTGTTTGGATGCTTCTGTAGGGTCCTTGCTACTAGCTAAAATGGCGGTATCATCAGCAAAAGTAGCAGTTACAACACCTGGTGTTACTGGAAGGTCTGATGTGAAGATAGTATATAGGACAGGGCCCAGTACTGAACCTTGAGGCACTCCTGCTTGGATGTCGTAAAATTTTGAGGTGTATTCGCCGTCCTTTACTTGGAATATTCTCTTCGAGAGGTAAGAGTTTAATATTCCATAGAAAGGGTGTGGCAGCAAGTTTTTGATTTTAGAGAGGAGTCCCCTGTGCCAAACTTTGTCGAAGGCCTGTTGTATGTCCAGGAAAGCCGCGGAGCAGTACTCTTTTTGCTCTAGGGATTTTCTTATTTGGTCAACGACCCTGTGGACCTGCTCAACTGTGCCATGTTCTTGCCTAAATCCGAATTGGTGATCTGGGATTATTGATTTTTCGGCAAGGGTTTGTAGTATACGTGACAGCAGAACTTTTTCAAATACTTTGGAGATTACTGGTAACAGGCTAATTGGTCTATGCGAAGCAACTTCGTTAGGTGGTTTTCCTTCCTTGTGAATCATTATTATTTGAGAGATCTTCCAGACACTTGGGTAATGACCAACTCTAAAGATTGCATTGAAGAGTGTTGTGAGAAATACAATTCCTTTCCTTGGTAGTTCGATTAAGATTTCTTTTGTTATTTGGTCGGAGCCTGGTGCTTTTTTGTCGTCTAATTTTGTTAGGTGTCTTATTATTTCTCTTGGGTTGGTTGGTTTTAGCGGTTTGTCTAGTTGAAAGTCTTGGTCGAGGATTGCGTCAATGTCGTTGTCATCGTTGTTGGTGTAGTCGTTGGGTTTGAATACGTCAGCTAGGTGGCTTGCAAAAGCGTCAACTCGTTGTTGAGCTGTTCTGGCCCATTTAGAGTCAGCAAGTTTAAGAGGTGGTCGAGTATTCTTTGGTTGGTTGAGGTTGGACGTGGCTTTCCATAGCGAGTAGTTAGTTGCCTTTGTCGCTGTTAGTTAATCCAGGTACTGTGTCAGCGTGGCATTCTTAGCGTTGCTTATGAGGTCTTTGAGCTCTGCCATTGCTTTGTTAAGGGCTGTCTTGTCCTCGATATGTCGACTGCAGTGCCACACCCTGCGAAGTCTTTTCTTCTCTCGGATTTTAGCTCTTATTTCCGAGGGTACACAATTGTGTCTTAGAGGTTTGGCTGGGGTGTCCGGAGTGGTAGACCAGCAAGCTACTTGGATGAGGTTGGTAAAATTGGTGGCAGCTACCTCTATTTCGTCAGGGGTTTTCAGGGCAATCTGTAGCTCGAGTCTTCTTTCAATTATTTCTCTAAACGAGTCCCAGTCTGTGTGCTTATTGTAAAGTTTAGGTGGGGTCTCGTACTCCAGAAGCGTTGTGCCGATTGTCAGTAGCACAGGGGTGTGAGCTGAAGAGCCATCTAAGCATGAATGTATCATAGCAGAGTAATGTGACATTCCTTTACTAATGTAAAAGTCAATGATGTCTGGCAGTCTATTTTTATCTGTGGGCCAGTGTGTTGGCTCCTGAGTTGATAGAGTTGACAGGTTGTTTCTATCGACTGAGAGCTTGAGCTGTCTTCCTCTTGTAGTTGCCAGCCTTGAACCCCAGTGTTGATGTTTTGAGTTCCAGTCTCCTCCGGCGAGAAATCTTGGGCCTAGTGTGTTAAAGTAGTGCGTCCATTGCTCTTCCTTGATAGCATACTTTGGTGGGCAGTATACTGCAGAAACGTTGAAGTCGCCTGTTCTCCCCCTAACTGCTATAGTGGTCGCCTGTAAGTGATCAGTCTTGTACGAAGGCAATTCATGGTGTTTTATTGAGGACCTGATTATTAATGCAGTTCCTGCATGTGCAGTTCCGTCAGGGTGTGGTGTGCTATAGGTCGTAAAGTTTTTGATGTTTACTTGGCTCCTGTCAGTGAAATGTGATTCCGATATTAATAGTATGTCGAGTTTATGTACGTTGATCAACATTTCAGCTTCATTAACAATTGGGGCTAAGCCGTTGATGTTCCATGCAGCTATGTTTAGGGATATTAATGTGGCATCTTTTGGACGAGGGTCACAATGAGCCCCATTAGTGTGCTTATTTGGTTGAGAAGGACATCCATTTTTTCCATTTGTTTTATTAATAAGTCTTGAATGACTTGGGTTGGCACGAGGTGATCCTCTTGGGTTAAAAGCAAAGAATTCTTTTGTGTTGTCTGTTGTCGTTGTAGAAAACCCTGTTGTGATGGTTGGTTTGTTTCTTTGATGTTGTTTTGCTGTCTGATGTTTGGTTCTGCTGTTTTATTTAGGTCTTTTGTTTTGTTATCAATAGGTCTGTTGTTACACGCTGCCTCTGAATATGTTAGTTGCCTTTTGTTCGGGTTATTTGCAACTGATTGCTGTGTATTGGGTTCAAAATATTTTTGTATGTTGTGGGTTTTTCCTGATTTTCGTTTCATGTTGTCTTGTTTTTTAGTTGTCTCTTTTGGTCTTGGTCTTGTCTGGGTATCGTCGAGTTTCGGGAAGTTGTGCTCTGTTTCGTTCGGTAGGCCTGTGGGTGTCATTGGTCTACTCTGGTCTTCTTCGATCATCACAGTGACTTTGGGACGCCTCGAAATTTTGTATGTACTATTATTCTTTTTTCGATTCAGTATTTCCTGGTAAACTTTGCATCCTTTATAGTTTGCAGGGTGCTCACCAAGGCACAATGCACATTTGGCCGGGGTATTGCGGTCTTTCTTTTCGCAGTCGCTTGTCTTGTGTTGTCCTGCACATTTAACACATCTGTCGGGCCTCATGCAATTATTTTTAGAGTGGCCGTACTGTTGACATTTATTACATTGGACTATCGTGTTTCTTTTCCTAGGGTCTTCGAAGGATACTGCCATGTTGTGGATATGCCTAATGCCTTTCACTGCCTTGTTGTTTGGGTTACGTTCAATATTGACGAAAAATGTTGAGGTTGGCTTTTTGTCAGGTCCAGCTCTTGCGTTTATGATTTCTCCACGCACCTTGTTGCCGGTTTTTTCTATTTCCTCAATAATGGCTTCATGGGGTGTAGAATGATGAAGATTTTTGATGACTACCCTGTAGCATTTTTCTTCCTTTCTAGTGAAGGTGTGGCCGATAAGCCCCAATTCTCTCACTACGCTCATTACTTTTTTGTATGCTTCTGCTGAGGTGAAGTTGACTCGCAGCTGGTTCTGGGTTATTAGTTTTAAAAAGTATTCATCTTTTTCCACTACAGTGTGTATTGCCTCTGTTAGTGTATTAACGTCCTCTATGCCATAAAGGATGAGTGGTGGTGGCTTATTTGGTTTGGTGACCTTAACACTGTCTTCTGTATCGTCAGTGGGTAAGATATCGAATCTATTGCTGGTTTCGGTTGTCGGCACTTGCGGAGGTGAGTCAGATACTCTTTTACGCTTGTTCAACCTCATGGTAGGCACCTTCTGCCATTCAGGGTTCGTGTGTGAGGGACCGGCTAGTGGTGAGGCTGGCGAGATAAGTTCCTGTGTTGGGATAGGGCTACATTCCATGTTGCTTTGTTCTATGGAGTCAGTGGTGGTTTCTTCAGTTCTTGGATTCATTACTCTTGCGTCGCTAAGGGATGCTGAGCGGGGTCCATTAAACAGCCCTGGGTGAAAGAGCTGTTGGGTTAACACTTTCATCTTTCTTGCTTCCTTTTCCTTATGTTGCAATCCTTTGCCCCCCCCAGAATACGTGGGGCAGCCTGAGCTAAGCTCAGGGAGGGACTCTCCGACGGATTCCCCGCCGGTACCCTCCTGGGGTAATGTTTCTTTAAGTCTTGCGGCCATAGTTGGGTGTAATTTTTTTTCTAGGGTTGTCTTCCCTTTGTCACTCGTTTAGCACCACCCGGGGGATACGTGTAGGGTGGGCCTAGGAGAAGGTGGTAAGTCCTACGGACGCGAGTGACATCATCCCCCTAATTGATGCTTGACAAATGTGGTGACTATAGCATATAACTGTGCTATGGTAATTCACCTTAAACACTTCATCATTATCGTCATCATCAGCCTGAAGAAGTCCACTGCTGGACATAGGCCTCACCTACACATTTCCAGGAAGAACGATTCTGAGCTCTTTTAATCCACCAACTTCCCGCAATCTTAGCAATGTAGTCGGTCTATCTGGATGGTGGGTGGTTTGGTGGGTGGTGGTCACCAGTAGACTTAGTTTTTGTTAAACTTAAAGTAGGGCTTATCCGATCCATCCATAAATATTTGATTTGTTTACAGATGGATGTTTGCAAGGATGTTCTTAGAT
Source organism: Thera obeliscata (assembly GCA_947578465.1). Classification (NCBI taxonomy): domain Eukaryota; kingdom Metazoa; phylum Arthropoda; class Insecta; order Lepidoptera; family Geometridae; genus Thera; species Thera obeliscata. The sequence goes on along the minus strand of OX387928.1, from coordinate 8,057,696 downwards.
TTTTAAGTTTAGAATATCGAACTCACTTGGTAGTCTGCTGACTATTTGTTTAAGGTCTTCTTCAAAACCATATTGAAAGATTTTGTCTGCTTCATCTAACACAAGACAACTGACATGGGTATAGTCAAACTCCTTTGTCCTCATGTGATCAAACAGACGTCCAGGAGTTGAGACCACAATATGGACACCTGATAGGCAAAACAGATATGTATTATTTTGATTATAAATCATTAACATATTGGCAACCTGGTTGTTGAATGTTTTATAAAGGTCTCTCCAATTTAAATAGAACCCATTCAAAACAATTTAATTACCCTTAGACAGTTCATCAGTTTGTTTCCATCTGTTTTCCCCTCCAATAACTAAAGCTGATGTGATGTTGTGATGGTAAGATACAAGGCCTTGTAGAACGGAGTATGTCTGATTCGCTAGCTCTCTTGTAGGTGAAATTATGATGCCACACGTTCCTGAAAAGTATGCATGCATACAAGGTATGAACAAATAGTTTTTACTATTATATTAGGTACTGTGTACTTTATTAGGGCCTGCAACCAGGAGGCAAAAAGAAAAATTAGAGCAAATTCCAAAGATATTACGAGTGTGTTTACCTTGTATTTTCTTCTCTATATTTTTTAAAACAATTTCAACCATAGGTATAAGAAATGCCAAAGTTTTGCCAGATCCTGTCTTCGCAGTAGCAACTATATCCGCTCCCTCCAATGCACTAGGTAGGACTTGACTCTGGATCTCTGTCATACGCTTGAAACCCATCTGTTTAATCGCTTCCAGGGTATTTTCCGATATTTGCTTCAATACCTTGAACTTAGGAAATTTATCTTCCTTCATTCTTATCTTTTTGTAATCCTAATAGGTAAGTACCTTCTACAAATTATTAATTGTGGTCCAATTCGAAAGATCAATGTTTTACGTGAAAACATTGATCACAAATTGACATTTGTATAATTAAAAAAATTAATCATTTTAATTTTCACAGTGTTGTTGTTGTTGTTTGTTTTTTTTTAGCCATTCGATTCGACGATCAAACCAAACTGACACTGACAAGTGACACAACAGCCCACAGGGCACCGTTTAAAATTGGCTGAGTCTAATAATACAGGTACTGTACGAACAATTTATAATTATTAATACGGTTACCGTACGAACAATTTATAATTATTAATACGGGTACTGGACAAACAATTTATTATTATTCGTACATAAGTCGGGACGAATTATTATTATTATTATTATTATTATTATTATTTTATTTTATATATTATATATATCGACGCTTGAAAGGCAAAGTTTACTAACCGACATGGATTTAAATGTATAGGAGGGCTGATTAAAGTTTTTTTTTTGCAAAAAAATGCTTTTAAAATTTGAGTTTATGTCATAAAGAAATAATTGTTACAGCCTAGGCATTGTAATATTGTAGGCCTTAACCTCACAAATAAATTATTACCGTAACACTTTAAATTCATACTTTTTAGTCGGTTAGATAATAATTAACCCGACAAAAATTTCAGGTAAAACTATCTTTACGCCAGAATCTTCTCAGTTACCAGCAGGTTTATTTCTTTATATTACATAAGCAAATGTCTATGAGAATAGGTAAAAATGTATCAGTCATAAAAATATTTATTTTATAAACTGAGAAAATTGTTTTAATGATTTAACTTCAGGGAGAATCGTCAAGAAAATAAACCCAAATAATAATTATACTGAAATATTTGCAAAACTAACCGACATTTTGTATGAGCTTAAATAATGAAAACAATTTTTTGTATTCATGGTGTATTTATTGCAAGAATTTTAATTAGAAATGGCATGTATTAGTTTAACAAACATAGTAGGTTCCTTTTTTCAGGTTTTAATTTACTAGTAAAAAACAAAAAAACTTATGCTTGAAAAATCCCAAATAACCTAATTAAGTAGTATCTACTCTTAAAAAAGTATTTGACACACAATGAGATCACATTTAATAATCAGTCTCAATATTAATTTAACAAGGCACAGTTCAACACACAGTCACTTTATTTCTAAAATGATCACGGGACTCATCCAAGTTTTAAAAGTTTTTGGACAGATAAGTAGATATTTGTAATAACAATAAGTACCTATACTAATTCTTTCTTACTTTTCTGTACTAAGGATACATAACTATAATTCTTTAATGGGTAATGTAATATTCTATGAACTTATCACAATTTTTTAGGAACCTGATACATTATGTATCATTATTTCGTAAAATTATAAAAGTTATAACAATCAAAACAATCGAAGTAACTATAATAATATCACATCGTAACTTTTATCATCTTTGTTCAGATATTCTTTAAGATTGGCTCCTACAGATCGATCAAATTAACTTGAAATTGAAAATAGAGACAGCGTTACACAAACATCGAACTTATCTTGAAATTATAAATACACACAGTGTTTATTGAATTCACATGTTTGTATAATGCTATTTAAATTTTTAATTTCTAAATATTACCTTTATCTTAGTCGATCTTTATTTCTAATACTAATAAACAGGTACTAATTATAACAGCAAAGGAATAAAAACTTGAGTAAAATCAATTAAACATAATCAGGGTCTTCTATATCTGATTCAGGTAACATGTCTTTGACATTCGCATCTCGTGGAATGTTTTTATACTCATGATGGAAACAATCTGGAATTATGTGGTCAATACATAGTTTATGAAGATCGTCGTATTTCTTTTTAGAAATGGGTAGTAACGATTTATAGCATGACATCAGTGGAACCCTCGTTTTAGGCTGGACTTCAACATTAAACGACTTGGCAGCAGCATTCATAGACGTTTTTATTGACACAAATTGTTTGCCTCTTTTGAAAGTTGCGATCCAGACTTTACTAATTTTCCCTGTAAGGTTTTCTTTGAAATATTTGTCTCCAATATTATCCCATTTTTTGAACTGCTCATAACACATTCGCTCAACATTAAATGGTGATGGATTCTTTCTAGCAGTTAAAAATATGGTAAACCATTGGGAAGGTGCATAAACAGTGGTGTGTTTGAGGTGGTTTTCAATAACGGCGTGAGAACTATCTACTGGCATATAAGTATGCCCAGTCAAGAGGAAATTCAACTGAATTGTTTCAATATTGTCACATTCCTGTAAAGTTTGATGAATCATACCCATAATAGTTCGGTTCCGGTTTTGACCTGGACAACAATCGCAGTACAACAGCAATCGTTTGATGTTTCTTCTGGCATCAACAGATTTGATGTATTTATGTAAAATTGTTCCGACTTCATTGGCACCTCGATTACCATTGGATTCATCCCAATAAAAACAGAAGACTTTTCGAGTGCCATTCTCATAAAAACATAAGTTGTAAACAGCCAGTTTCCTACTGTAGTACAAAAGCATCGAAGGAGAATATGGCGTATTCAAGACCTTCTGTAAATCAAAACTTACGCACAATGTAGATGGATCATCTTTATGGATATTTTTGTGACTCTGGAATCGGGCATAGCTTTCTTCTTTACATGAATACATCAAATCTGTTGATGCCAGAAGAAACATCAAACGATTGCTGTTGTACTGCGATTGTTGTCCAGGTCAAAACCGGAACCGAACTATTATGGGTATGATTCATCAAACTTTACAGGAATGTGACAATATTGAAACAATTCAGTTGAATTTCCTCTTGACTGGGCATACTTATATGCCAGTAGATAGTTCTCACGCCGTTATTGAAAACCACCTCAAACACACCACTGTTTATGCACCTTCCCAATGGTTTACCATATTTTTAACTGCTAGAAAGAATCCATCACCATTTAATGTTGAGCGAATGTGTTATGAGCAGTTCAAAAAATGGGATAATATTGGAGACAAATATTTCAAAGAAAACCTTACAGGGAAAATTAGTAAAGTCTGGATCGCAACTTTCAAAAGAGGCAAACAATTTGTGTCAATAAAAACGTCTATGAATGCTGCTGCCAAGTCGTTTAATGTTGAAGTCCAGCCTAAAACGAGGGTTCCACTGATGTCATGCTATAAGTCGTTACTACCCATTTCTAAAAAGAAATACGACGATCTTCATAAACTATGTATTGACCACATAATTCCAGATTGTTTCCATCATGAGTATAAAAACATTCCACGAGATACGAATGTCAAAGACATGTTACCTGAATCAGATATAGAAGACCCTGATTATTTGTTTAATTGATTTTACTCAAGTTTTTATTCCTTTGCTGTTATAATTAGTACCTGTTTATTAGTATTAGAAATACAGATCGACTAAGATAAAGGTAATATTTAGAAATTATAAATTTAAATAGCATTATACAAACATGTGAATTCAATAAACACTGTGTGTATTTATAATTTCAAGATAAGCTCGATGTTTGTGTAACGCTGTCTCTATTTTCAATTTCAAGTTAATTTGATCGATCTGTAGTAACCAATCTTAAAGAATATCTGAACAAAGATGATAAAAGTTACGTTGTGATATTATTATAGTTACTTCGATTGTTTTGATTGTTATAACTTTTATAATTTTACGAAATAATGATACATAATGTATCAGGTTCCTAAAAAATTGTGATAAGTTCATAGAATATTACATTACCCATTAAAGAATTATAGTTATGTAACTTAGTACAGAAAAGTAAGAAAGAATTAGTATAGGTACTTACTGTAATTACAAATATCTACTTAACTGTCCAAAAACTTTTAAAACTTGGATGAGTCCCGTGATCATTTTAGAAATAAGTAACTGTGTGTTGAACTGTGCCTTGTTAAATAAATTTTGAGACTGATTATTAAATGTGATCTCATTGTTTAATTTTTGTCGACACTTGGGCGATGCTCCTATTCCAGCAGAAGCGAGAGCTATGTCGATGATTCTAGATGAGCGGTGTCTTTTGTGCATGATGATGATGTAAAACCGTACCTTAAAAAAATAAAGTAGTTAGTTAACTACGCAATTATACCTAATTTAATTAAATACTTGGCAAGTATTTCCTTAGAGCTTGAATAGATTTATATAAGTGAATAAGAATTTTTACTTACAGTTTTCTTATTTACTACGCGCCAAAATCGAAGGAAGAGCGGCGAGCGCACCGCGCAGCGTCCTCTCTAACCGACGCGCGGATTCATTTGTTTCACGCAGTGCGATGTTTTTAACCGACATTTGACACAAAACTGCGCTTCCTAACCACCATCATCACTCGTTTTTCAATTCACGTAAAGTAATTTATCCGACATTCTTTATACAATATTCACGCCGGTAAAAATATCTAACCGACATTCAGTTTCGAACGAATTTGTCAAGTAAAATTGTCTAAGCGACACCAAGTTAATATTTCATTTTATTGTAAAATTGTCCAAGTTGATTTTTATGCCAATTTCATAACAAGCAATAGTATATAAGTACAAATAGAGCTAAACACAATAACAGTAACAAGTGCATAAGGAAACACTTGGATCTTTTTTGTATTCGTATAAAATTTGCGAAGCGACTTTGACGGAAAAGCGTAATTCAGGTAAAAATACCTTACTGCTTCGTAGTCATGATTTTTACTGAAGAAAAATTATTTAAGTCAATGGATAAAATAAATTCGAATGATGAACAAATTACTATCCGCAAAAAATATTAAGTCAACTTGTTCAACCAACCGAATAAAGTAAAATGCGTATTTTTGTGTCGCTTAGTGGGCCGAATATTTTAGAATACTAAGAATTCACGTACTTCTTAAGCGACAGCAAAACTCATCGCAGCGCTATGAGACTCAGACCAATCGACGCGGATTTTTTTGGCGATTCGATTGATATATAAAACTCAATTGACCCCATACTGTCGCTTAGTAAGGTTTGCTTTTCATGCGTCGATATATATATTTTTGGTGTAACTAATTAATTTTTTTTTTTTTTTAATTTTTTTTTTTTTTTGGTGTTTTTTTTTTTTAACTTTTAAACGGCTCTACCGATCGAATTCGGCTCTTTTTTTGAAGACCTATTCATAGATACCCCACACGTATGGGTTCGATGAAAAAAAAATTTTGAGTTTCAGTTTCAAGTATGGGGACCCCCAAAATAAATAGTCTTTTTTCTATTTTTGTGTAAAAATCTTAATGAGGTTTACAGAATACATCTACTCGCCAAGTTTCATCAGTCTAGCTTTTACGGTTTCGGAGATAAATGGCTGTGACATACGGACAGACAGACAGACATGACGAATCTATAAGGGTTCCGTTTTTGCCATTTGGCTACGGAACCCTAAAAATAATAATATCCGTATGAATATACTCATTCTTATTGACAACGCTAGTCATCCGAATAAATGTCAGCACCAACAAAATGTCAGTACAAACAGTCACTGTCCTAAAAGACAAGCTAATCATCCGAATAGACAGCACCCCGTACAAACAGTCACTGTCTAAAGACAAGCTAATCATCCGAATAAATGTACGAATAAATATAATTTATTCATCCAACACCCGTACAAATAGTCACTTCGTTTAAAATTGGACTCCTTAAGCTTTACCAACCTTGTCTGTGGTGTAGTGATGCTTGTAGCTCTTCTAAACTGAACTAGTAGTTTTCGTTTCGATTAATCGACTAAATTTTAGTCTATGGTCAATCAATCAATCAAATTCTACAAACAAGCCAGATTCAAACAAATTTAGAAAAGAAGAAGAGATTTAAAAAAGAAAAAAGAACAGGCGGGCAGTGTGGAGTGTGTGTGGTGTTTTTGAAGATAATAATATAGTACCCATGTGTTAAATTTTAAGATGCCCGCGCCAGATAAAATTCTAATGCGGAAAATAAAGAAACGCGAGAAAAACAAGATAAACTTATTTAACAAAAAAACATCTAAGGAAAACGAGGCACAGAACGTTACAGGTAACATAACCTCTAAAATTGTTTAGAAATTGTGAATAAAATTCTCTCCCTCATCCAGCTTACTGTAGATAAACGGAAAGCAAAACGTTGGTGTAACCTCAACGTTTCGAAATCGTTCAGAAAGCAAAACATGGGCATGGGTATTCGTATACAGCCGGGAAACAAATATTGAAGAAAATTATAATTTAATAAATTTATATTTTTTCTAGAAACAGAAGCTAAGAAAAGGCCACTACAAAACAATGAACTACAAGATAGTGAAACTGCACAAAGTAATCCTAAAAGTAAGAAAGTTCAATTAAAACATTCATGCTGTATTTCTGCTTCCATAGTTTTCAATTTCAGATCCTTTAATTGCTAAAAGTAATATTCATACTGTCCTACAACCTACCTTTAACATCTGTAGTCAATGCTATCTGCATTTCTTGTTTGCACAGTGGCTGTAAGTCCCGGGTTATTTCAAGGAACATTCTGTTGGTTTTATCAACTGCCATTTATATTAAAATTCTATAAATTTACAGAAAAAAAGAAGAAAAATAAACTTAAACCAAAAGAAGAGCCTGTAGAAGTGAAAGAAGAAACTGAAATAAAATCTGAAGCTAGTGATTCTGATAATGAAACAAAAAATGTTGACAATTCAATTGAAGAAAGCCAGTGTGAGTTATTAATATTAGGCCTATTATGTAGGAACAATGCTCGAGTCTGAGTCGAGCCTCAAGCATAGATTTTTTTACTCTTGAGAGAGAGAGAAAGCACTAGTGGTTGTGGGCCCGGCTTCCGATCTGAAGGTCGTGGGTTCAAATCCACTCATGTACCAATGAGTTTTTCTGTCGAAAAATTTATGTGCACTATGCCAGTACCCTCAAAACGGTGAAGGAAAACATCGTGAGGAAACCGGCGTGTTGTAGAACCTAAAAAAGTTCGAGCAACATGTGTCAAGGGTCACGCAAAAAGGACCCACCAGCGGCCTACTTGCGGAAAAACCTGCACGCACATAAAGTGCGCATGATAAACTTGCCAACTCTTCCCCATTGAGGAGTGTCCAAAATCTATGCTTGAGGCTCGACTCGGACTTAAGCATTGTTTCTGTATACAGTCCCTAGTGAATTGTCTGATTGGTATACTTATAAGGCTCATTGGGTTATGTTCACTCATAAAATTCAATTTTACCTTTCAGTGCCAGGATCAAGCTTATACCTCGGCTTAATGTCCGACCAGAAGTTCACTGCCCTTGAAGGAAAAGTGTGTGACCCTACTATGATGGGAATAAAAGACATGGGATTCAAAACTATGACTGAAATCCAGGCTAAAGCTATACCACCACTACTAGAAGGAAGAGATCTAGTCGGAGCAGCCAGGACTGGCTCGGGGAAGACCTTGGCATTCCTAATACCTGCTATTGATTTGGTTTATAAGCTACAGTTCAAACCAAGGAATGGTAAGATAACTTCTTCAATAACAACTCCAATTAAAATTAAAAAATTAAGTTTCAAGTGATGATAAAAAGGCGAATGTGAAAATAACCACCATATCAACTGTTTGTCTGTAGAAAATAATAGTAGATTGAGTCTCCAGTAATGTTGAGGCACATTTACTGTTTATTGACTACACACACAAAGTAGAATGTCGATGGTATTTTGTGAACACAGAATGGATATCTGATTTATTCAAAATTTCACATAATAATCCTAAAGTTTTATCCAGTTTAAATCAAGTTTTTTTATAGGCACTGGAGTTATTATCCTGTCACCCACAAGAGAGTTGTCGATGCAGACATTTGGAGTGTTGATGGAGCTTATGAAGTATCATCATCATACTTATGGGCTAGTGATGGGTGGTGCCAATAGGAGTACTGAGGCACAGAAGCTTTCAAAAGGTAAGGAAGGTGTTTTATGCACTTCTTAATTTTAAGTTCTATGACTTCTCAAGGAGATTTATTTTACTACATATTTACCTAGGTATTAAAAAAACACTAAAATTCTTTTCCAGCTTTTACAACGAGTGATACTAATTTAAAACCAGTAAAACATTTATCATCAGTCACTGCAACTTTCAATTATCCTTCTTTTTCATTTTATAAACTGCTTTTTGTTGATCTATTTTTAAAACAATTATCCAAACTGCTGTCTGATTAATAATGCTCATCTGTTTCTTTTGGCATTGAGAAGTGATGCATACAGTAAGTTATATGGAGAGTCCGGAGATGCATACTTAAACCAAATGTCTCCACAGGTATAAACATATTAGTGGCAACTCCTGGTCGTTTGTTGGACCATCTGCAGAACACACCAGATTTCCTGTACAAGAACTTGCAGTGCCTTGTCATTGATGAAGCTGATAGGATCCTGGAGATAGGATTTGAAGAAGAGGTTAAACAAATAATCAAGCTCCTGCCTAGTAAGTACTGTATTTTAAAACAACAGTCACATTGTCTTGACCACTAGGGATACACTGCTTTTGTTGGTTTCTTTAAGCGATAATATTGGCGGTCTTTAGCTGATCATAGCAAACCTTGATGGTATAGAAAAGGATAGAACAAAAGTTGAAACAAAAATTGAAGGTTTTCATCTAGTTAAATGACACAGCCTAGAAAACAAGAAAAGGCACTCGAACCATTGACAAATCACGAGGGGGTCAAGACAAGATCCACTGATCTGAAGGGCAAGTCCCAGTGCATTTACAACATTTCGTCTACCAAATGTTGTTTTCGTGTGAGCATGGGGCTCTCTCTTTTGTATGGAAAATTGATGAGCTAAAAACACGTTTCGATAGTTTCTACGTGACGTATTTTTTCTGTCTCATCTTCCCTCCATACAATAGAGAGAGACAAATAAGCGAAACAATAACAATCGTCTTCTGATTTAATTAAAAAGATAAAATTGTATAAAAAATACATAGGTAAGCATTTAGATTTCCATAGGCATGGCACACAAACAGAAAGTTAACCATTTCTAGACCCCCTGCCCAGGCTCATCATCATCATCATCATCATCATCATTATCAGCCTGAAGAAGTCCACTGCTGGACATAGGCCTCCCCTACTCGTTTCCAGGAAGAACGATTCTGAGCCCCTTCCATCCATCGACTTCCCGCGATCTTAACAATGTCGTCGGTCCATCTGGTGGGTGGGCGCCCAACGCTTCGTCTTCCGTGCCCAGGCTCAGGCTAGCTATAACTATAATCGATAAATGAATTTGCAGAACGCCGCCAAACTATGTTGTTCAGTGCCACTCAAACGAAAAAGATGGAAGCCCTAACAGCTCTCGCTGTGAAGCACGAACCTGTTTATGTGGGTGTGGATGACCATAGAGAACAGGCTACTGTAGACTCTTTGGAACAAGGGTTGGTAACATTTTTTTTTTACAAGCTAACAAGACTATGCTTGCTTAAAATGTTGAATGAATAGATAATCTCTCATCATTTTATATTATATGCCTACTGCTTTTTAAGGATTTTAAGGAGTTGGGCTGGCAGGGGTGAGGTTAGCAGGGGGACAATGCCCAATACACCCAATCGCAGGACGTCAGTGCAGACCTTATTTTCCCAACTCAAATTAGGATTACAATTTACTCATTGTCGGACTTTCACCTCTTAGGCCTCTGCCTCGAATTTAGCGGGCAGCGGGGCGGCGGCGGCGGCTCTGCAGCGGGGCGGGGCGGGGGGGTCCATTTGATTTTTACGCATAAGATCCTGCCGCTTCCGCGCCGCCGCCGCTGCCGCCCCGCTGCCCGCTAAATTCGAGGCAGAGGCCTATTATATTTGAGGTGATGTCAGTAATTTTTAGTGTAGCATAATAATCAGCATCAATATTTTATGAAACCACTGCAATCTTTGACGTTTTGTATGTTTTGACGTGATAACGTCTTATAAATCGATGGAGCCGGCTGCACGCACGAAAAAACATGACTCAGTCGTCGTTACGCCGTTTCGTCGTTCCATTTACCTGAGCCCGAGCCCGGGTCGGCTAAATGAGGGTAAGGGTAAATGAGGGTAAGGGTAAAGGTTCGGTCGGGTTCCGGGTCTGGGTCCGAGAGTCCGCGAGTCTGTGAGTCCGCGAGTCCGCGAGTCCGCGTGTCCGCGAGTCCGCGAGTCCGAGTCGGGTCCGGGTCCGGGTCCGGGTCCGGACCGGATTTTCATTCAATTTCATTCAGATTCATTCAGTTTCATTCAGTTTCATTCAGTTTCATTCAGTTTCATTCAGTTTCATTCAGTTTCATTCAGTTTCATTCAGTTTCATTCAGTTTCATTCAGTTTCATTCAGTTTCATTCAGTTTCATTCAGTTTCATTCAGTTTCATTCAGTTTCATTCAGTTTCATTCAGTTTCATTCAGTGTCATTCAGTGTCATTCAGTTTCATTCAGTTTCATTCAGTTTCAGAGATTGTTTCACCAAGCTGGTTTGCATAACTTGAACTGTAATAAACTACCCTTTACCGTCACACTATGCTTGATAAGTAATGACTTATCAAGCATAGTGTGACAGTAAAGTGATTTGAAAATGGAACACATTTACAAATGCACTGAGCGGCACACGCCTACTTACACAGCCTCTTTGCGCTAAAGTAAATCCTACTTACCGTGCATGTATGATGTAAAAGCAATAAAGGTTTATAGTTGCACTGCAAGTGTATACAAGTGTACCATGACATGTTGCCGATCCTACTGAAAATATGAAATAAAACCTCATGCATGTTTTTGAGTACCTACAATTATTTTATTTCAATTGCAAGTAGGTAATCATACTAATAGGTATCTTCCGGGAAAACATATAGACATAGACATAAACATTTATTTATTTACTACATAAGCAAAGCACACAATATAATCCAGTACATATTAATAACAATGCCTAAATTATAAATAAGAGTAATATGTAGTAATATGTTGTGTTGTGAAAATATGGGTCATGACGAATCCGATGTTATTTTTCTGAATGTGTATATATATATTTACTAGCAGTTAGTGACCGAGCTTCGCTCGGTATTTTTTTGATAACTTAGGTACTTATGAATGATGAAAAAATAAGAACTGGTTATTTAAAAAAAAACACGAGTGCAAGTGTTTTCGTAGTCCTTCAGTTCCAAAACTCGACAATAGATGGCGTTCTCTGTGAAACCCTTGAGTTCTCAGGTTCTCACAGAGCTTAGTTTTTGCTTCTGAGCAACAGATGGCGCTAGGAGTAATGATATTACGAAAAAGTTGTTTGTTCTAAACTCCGAACGCCGATATTTTCTAGAAATAAATCCTAGCTAGATCGATTTATCGTCCCCGAAAACCCCTGTATACTAAATTTCATGAAAATCGTTGGTGCCATTTCCGAGATCCTAAATATAATATACAAGATTTTCTCGTTTAAAGGTGTAAGATATATATATATATATATATGTATCTACATTATTCCATAGTTGGTCATTTAATAAATAAATAAATAAATTCAATAAAAGGCATGATGATTACAAATATAAAAAAAAAACTTTCCTTCCATTAGCATGATATGTTTTTTGGGTTACTGATTATATGTATAAGTATGCGGGTTACAAACAAATATCCAAATAAGAAATAGTAAATAAACATACTTCGTTTTCCTTACCAGTTAAATACCTGATGCGTCTACAACTTAAAATATAAACTTGCACACATACACTGCAGCTATATAAATTTTTTTTTTTATTTTTTTTTACTTTAGTACGTCATTTTAAGTTAAAAAAAATAGGTAATAGGTATACCAAAATCAACGTTTTTTGTAAGTATTATCTAAATATATAAAACTCTTTCGTTACTGACTGACTGACTGACTCACTGACTGACTGACAATCAACGCACAGCCTAAACCGTTAGTCCTAGAAGCATGAAACTTGGAGGGTATGTTCCTCTTATAGCGTAGAGGTGTACTAAGAAAGGAAATTGGAAAATTCTTTCCCGAAGAGGAGAAAAAGGGGAAAAAAGGTTTAAAGAAAAATCAACACACAGCCTTAACCATTAGTCCTAGAAGCATGAAACTTGGAAGATGTGTTCCTCTTATAGAGCAAAGGTGTACTAAGAAAGAAAATAGGAAAATTATTTCCCTAAAAGAAGAAAAAAGGGAAAAATAGTTTAAAGAAAAATCACAAAAAATTGCTTTACAAAATACGCAAAAAAACAGTAAAAAAAATCTACTACCGCAGCTTCTGTCACCAAATTTGAATACACACAAAAGTTTACATAAACCCCACCGTAACCACTAAGACAAAATCGCGGAAAACACCTATCATACCGAAACTAAACACCGCACCGCTTCAAAAAATGGCTAAAGAACATGCTCAAAACTATGGTAACCAGCTGGTCATGTCAAATTAAAAAAATCTGATTCGATTATACACCAACACGCATACGAAACCCTAAATTAGCCACTAATCTAAATATATAAAACTATTTCGTTACTGACTGACTGACTGACAATCAACGCACAGCCTAAACCGTTAGTCCTAGAAGCATGAAACTTGGAGGGTATGTTCCTCTTATAGCGTAGAGGTGTACTAAGAAAGGAAATTGGAAAATTTTTTCCCGAAGAGGAGAAAAAGGGGAAAAAAGGTTTAAAGAAAAATCAACACACAGCCTTAACCATTAGTCCTAGAAGCATGAAACTTGGAAGATGTGTTCCTCTTATAGAGCAAAGGTGCACTAAGAAAGAAAATAGGAAAATTATTTCCCTAAAAGAAGCAAAAAGGGAAAAATAGTTTAAAGAAAAATCACAAAAAATTGCTTTACAAAATACGCAAAAAAACAGTAAAAAAAATCTACTACCGCAGCTTCTGTCACCAAATTTGAATACACACAAAAGTTTACATAAACCCCACCGTAACCACTAAGACAAAATCGCGGAAAACACCTATCATACCGAAACTAAACACCGCACCGCTTCAAAAAATGGCTAAAGAACATGCTCAAAACTATGGTAACCAGCTGGTCATGTCAAATTAAAAAAATCTGATTCGATTATACACCAACACGCATACGAAACCCTAAATTAGCCACTAATACAACATAAAATCACAAAAAATTGCTTTACAAAATACGCAAAAAAAACCATTAAAAAATTTTCAGCTACCGCAGCATCTGTCACCAGGTTTGAATACACACAAAGGTTTACAAAAAAAACAATGATAATCACTTAGACAAAATTGCGGGAATCATCTATCATACTTAAGCTAAACACCGCTGAAAAAAATCGGCTACAACAGCACTCGCCTTCAAATTCAAATAAACTCTAAAGTACATGCTCTAAACTATGGTAACCAGCAGTTGGTCACGTCAAATTAAAAAAATTGATTCGATTATACACCAACACGCATACGCAACCCAAAATTAGCCACTAATATAACATAAAATCACAAAAAATAGCTTTACAAAATACGCAAAAAAAAACATTAAAAATTTTCAGCTACCGCAGCATTTGTCACCAGGTTTTAATACACACAAATGTTTACAAAAAAACCGATGATAACCACCAAGACAAAATTGCGGGAATCATCTATCATACTTAAACTAAACACCGCTGAAAAAAAACAGCTACAACAGAACTCGCCTTCAAATTCAAATACACTCTAAAGTACAAGCTCAAAACTATGGTAACTTGCATTTGATCATGTCAAACTAAAAAAACCAGATTCGATCATACACCAACGAATACGATAGCCCAAATTAGCCACTAAAACAAATCACGAAAATACGCAAAAAAAAAAAAAAAAAAATTTCAGCTACCGCAGCATCTGTCACCAGGTTTGAATACACACAAAGGTTTACAATAAAACCAAAGATAACGACTTAGACAAAATTGCGGGAATTATCATTCATACTTAAACTAAACACCTCTGAAAGAAATCGGCTACAACAGCACTCGCCTTCAAATTCAAAGACACTCTAAAGTACATGCTCAAAACTATGGTAACCAGCTGTTGGTCACGTCAAATTAAAAATTCAGATTCGATTATACACCAACATGCATACGAAACCCCAAATTAGCCACTAATATAACATAAAATCACAAAAAATAGCTTTACAAAATACGCAAAAAAAACATTAAAAAAATTTCAGCTACCGCAGCATTTGTCACCAGGTTTTAATACACACAAATGTTTACAAAAAAACCGATGATAACCACCAAGACAAAATTGCGGGAATCATCTATCATACTTAAACTAAACACCGCTGAAAAAAACAGCTACAACAGAACTCGCCTTCAAATTCAAATACACTCTAAAGTACAAGCTCAAAACTATGGTAACTTGCATTTGATCATGTCAAACTAAAAAAACCAGATTCGATCATACACCAACGAATACGATAGCCCAAATTAGCCACTAAAACAAATCACGAAAACGAGCTTTACAAAATACGCAAAAAAAACATTAAAAAAATTTCAGCTACCGCAGCATCTGTCACCAGGTTTGAATAAACACAAAGGTTTACTATAAAACCAAAGATAACGACTTAGACAAAATTGCGGGAATTATCTATCATACTTAAACTAAACACCTCTGAAAGAAATCGGCTACAACAACACTCGCCTTCAAATTCAAAGACACTCTAAAGTACATGCTCAAAACTATGATAACCAGCAGTTGGTCATGTCAAATTAAAAATTCAAATTCGATTATACACCAACATGCATACGAAACCCCAAATTAGCCACTAATATAACATAAAATCACAAAAAATAGCTTTACAAAATACGCAAAAAAAAACATTAAAAAAATTTCAGCTACCGCAGCATTTGTCACCAGGTTTTAATACACACAAATGTTTACAAAAAAACCGATGATAACCACCAAGACAAAATCGCGGGAATCATCTATCATACTTAAACTAAACACCGCTGAAAAAAAACGGCTACAACAGCACTCACCTTCAAATTCAAATACACTCTAAAGTGCAAGCTCAAAACGATGGTAACTTGCATTTGATCATGTCAAACTAAAAAAACAAGATTCAATTGTACACCAACGAATACGATAGCCCAAATTAGCCACTAAAACAAAATCACGAAAAAGAGCTTTACAAAATACGCAAAAAAACATTTAAAAAATTCTGCTACCGCAGCATCTGTCACCAGGTTTGAATACACACAAAGGTTTACAAAAAACCCCATGATAACCACTAAGACAAAATTGCGGGAAGCACCTATCATACCAAAACTAAACACAGCTGAAAAAAATCGGCTACAACAGCATTTACCATCTTTCGAACACACTTTATATAGTTTTGAATGCAAACTCAAAACTAAGGTAACGAGCACTTGGTCATGTAAAACCAACGCATACATAACCCAACTTAGCCACTAAGGCAAATTCACAAAAAATAACTCTCAAAAAATACGCAAAAAACAGTGAAAACATATCAATAGTTGTCCGCTTTCCACCATAAAATAGTTTCTTTTAAACGAACTCAAACTATGACTTTATACTAACCACGCGGACGAAGTCGCGGGTGACAGCTAGTAATAGTATATTATGCTACTAGTGAACAAAAGATGGATTTAAATCGAGGACCAAAGATGAATCACGAGCAAGTGCAGGATTCTAACGACTGAATCACGATCACAGGGAGTGATTCATGATGATTGAATGTTAGAATCCTCAACGACGCAAGTGATTCATGGTCCTCGATATAGATCCGTTTTATTCAAGAGTTGCATACTATACTATATACCATGACTTCGAGAAAAAGAAAGATTTAAGCGAAAAAGGATTAAAAACTATGTTACTTTGTTTATACTATTCTTATAATATGACCTAAAACAAATATCCCACTCACTCACTTTCCATCAGGTGTGATGGCAGCCAAATGCTTAGCTATCTATATTAAAAAAAAAAAAAAAAAATTGATTTGATTTTGTTATTTTGCATAGATTGTTGGCCGTAGGTTATGAAAAGGAAACACATGAGTTTACAGTACATCCATGTATTCGACTGACACACGCCGGGTCGCAGCCCCGCTCATCCACGACGCCTGTCATGTCATCTGTCTGTCATCATGACATAACATCCCTCCACCCTTAGATAAAAGTTATGAACCTTGACACCAAAATCCAAAAACATTGAAAAATTATACTTCTCAAGAGTTATACCTAACACCACATACAACTAGAAAAACTTCCTATAATCTACACACTTGCGTGTCCTTTTTGGTGTCACACTAGTCGACTTAGTAGGAGCTGGTTCTTCACGTGAAGCTTCTTGGGCTAATGCAGTTGGAGTGTGCCAAGCATTGTCATCAACAACCACAGCTGCCCGAGGTACAGGAGAACTCGCATGTCCCCGGACTGGCACCTGCAAGTCCTCCGACGCAGAGGAGGCTGTACTCGGCTCATCACGCAGAACGACTGCTGGCAGAAACTGCGGCTCTAGGACTGACTCATCCACAGAACTGTAACCAGCCCCTTTAAACTTCAACAGTTGATTTGTATGTTTCCTCATTACAACACCAGAGTCACTAATTCGCACTTCAAACATGGAGTTACCAAGTTTTTTAATAACAACACCTTTCACCCAGGAGTATTTTTGCAGATTTGGAATTTTTACCAACACAGTTTCTCCATTATTAAAATTTACTTCACGCTTTCCATCGTAATACCTAGTTTGCAAGGACTGTTTATCCTTCACTACTGCATCGAGTGTAGCATCCGATGAGAGAGGTTTGTTTGATGCAATTAAATCAAACCTGCACCTTAATTTACGCCCAAATAGTATTTCAGCCGGGGATTTATTGGTTGTGCTATGAGCTGAATTTCGATAACAAAACAAAAATTCTTGCAATTTACATTTTAAATCTTTCTGGTTGCTACCAGACATTATAATGGCTTTTAATGCTTTTTTTTACAATTTTTACACTACTTTCTGCTTGCCCATTGCTCATTGGGTGATAAGTTGGGGAAGTCAGATGCACAATGCTGTTCCTGTTGCAAAAATGTTTAAACTGTTCAGACATAAAAGAAGTTCCACTATCAGTGCAGATAGTGTGAAATAATCCAAATCTTGACATAACTTCACACAGTTTTTCAATAACAATTTGAGTTCCATATCCCGTGGATACATCAAAACACTCAATCCATTTAGAATAGGCATCAACTATCACCAGGTAAGTACGACCGTTAAGAGGACCTAGGAAATCTAAGTGTACCCTATACCAAGGTTGCGGTGGAAAAGGCCATGTAGTTAGCGGCGCACGGGGAGGCGTCTGTCTAGCCACTATACATATTTTGCAAGACGCAACTACCGTATCAATATCCGCCGACATATGTGGCCACCAGAACCTAGACCTTGCTTCTGCCTTCATTTTAAAAGTGCCAAGATGACCAGTATGGAGTTCACACAATATCCGTTCACGATAAGAGTGTGGTATGACGATTCTATACCCCCTGAGTAGACACAAACCTTCTGTTGCTAATTCTTGACGGCATGAAAAATATGGCTTCAACCTATCATCATTTATTGTAGGAGGCCAACCATTCATTACATATTCATAGACACGAGACAGAATCGGATCACTTTTCGTACCGTTCACGATGTTTTCCCTTGTAAAGAATTTTGGTGAATCAAAGACGAAATTAACGTAAGTTGCCCTATCGACAAATGGATCTTTGTCAACACAAGTTTGTTGATCTATGGTTGAACGACTTAAGAAATCTGCCGCGTTATGAGCACTGCTAACATATTCAATGACAAAGTTATATGAACTCAAGAAAATGGCATATCGTTGCAATCTGTTTGCCGATACCTCAGGAACACCTGTCTTAGGATTAAAAATAGATAGCAAAGGCTTATGATCTGTTCTCAGAACAAAAGGGTTTGAACGGCCATACAAATATTGGTGGTATTTTTTTACACCAAATATAATAGCTGTTGCCTCTTTCTGTATTTGACTGTAGTTCCTCTCAGCCTTACCTAATGACCGCGAGGCATAAGACAGTGGCCTTTCTTTGCCGCCCTCTACCTGTGATAAAATAGCACCTAATCCAGTAGGAGATGCGTCTACTGTAAGAATGAGTTCTGCATTAGGATCAAAGTGAGCTAGAGTTTTATCGGATGATAACTGATATTTTATTGTTGCTACTGCTTTATCGTGAATGTCTGTCCATTGCCAGCGAGAATTCTTTTGAAGCAATTCATGCAGAGGGCACAAAATTGATGAGGCATTATTGACAAAAGACCTATAATAGTTCACAAGCCCAAGGAAAGACTTAAGCTCCGATACATTGGTGGGAGTTTTCGCATTCTTAATGGCATTTACTTTATCTGGGCATTTATGCAGACCATATTTATCAACAACAAATCCTAAGTAAGATACTGAGTCTTGGAAGAGGGAACATTTTTCTTTTTGTAACACCAAACCAGCATCTTCTAACCTGTTGAACACTTTTTTTAAAGTTTCAATATGCTGAACATCAGAGCACCCCGTTATCAAAATGTCATCTTGGTAAACTAAAATGTTATCAATACCTGCTAAAATAGACTCCACTGTCTTTTGGAAAACCGCTGCCGAACTAGATAAACCAAAGACTAATCTTTTGAATTTGAAAATTCCTCTATGAGTATTAATGCAAGTAAGCATCTGTGAGGGCTCATCAAGCACCAATTGATTGTATGCCTGAGACAAATCAAGTTTGCTAAACTTTTTACCCCCATGTAGCTTTGCGAACAACTCTTCCATCCTAGGAATAGGATATTGGTCTATGAGCAGTTGTTTGTTCAGTGAAACTGAGTAATCAGCACAAAGTCTTATGCTACCATCATGTTTCAACACTGGTACTATTGGACTTGCATATTCAGAAAAGTTAACTTGTTCCAAAATGCCTAAATTCACCAATCTATTTAACTCCTGGTCTACACGGGCTCGAAGGGCAAAAGGTAAGGGCCTAGGCTTGAAAAATTTAGGCCTAGCATCTGGTTTCAAACTCAAACTTACTTTTGTAGTTTTGCAACACCCCAGGTTGTCAGAAAAAAGATGTGGGTATTTGGGCACAAATTCATTCAAAAAACTACAAGAATTAATCATTGACACTTTCAAATTAAATTTAGAGAAAAAATCCCTACCAAGCAAAGGGACCCCGCCAGTACTAGCAACATAAATATCCAAGTCATTACATCTAAAACTATACGATACTGGCAGAGTGACAATTCCTAAAGTACTTATGCTAGTACCGTTATACGCACTCAATATTAGTTTGCTGGGTTTTAGGGGTGACTGAGAAAAATGTTTATTATAAATCGACCGCGGAATTATGGTGATAGGAGAGCCTGAATCTAACTCGAATTCTAAGTTAACTCCATTTACAAGAACAGATTCGTGCATGGGTTCCCCATTAACTGAGCGGATATTGGATATTGTTTTAAGGCACTCACCATCATCATCCGATACCTCTTCTTCATTGGAGCTACACTCGATGAAATTGTGTTTAACAACATTCTTTTTTGGGCACATCCTACGCAAATGTCCTTTAACACCACAAATGGTACATTTATACTTCACAAACTTGCATGTAGATATCTCATGACCCTTATAACCGCATGCCGAACAAGGATCTCGTTGTGCCCCTTCCGATGGTGTAGTAGAGGCGCCGCTGCGACCGGGCACCGCTGCTACTTTGAAGACCGGCGCTGGCGCGTCCGCCGCTGCCAGTGGTGTGCTGATACCACGGGCTGCTCCCAATCGCGCACAGCGCAGGGCTTCCGCAATCGAGATAGCTTTACTAAGCGATAGTTCTTTTAAGGGCATAGTGAACAGCTTGTCCCGCTCGCGTCCCGGCAGCATGCCGAGAACAAATCGGTCTCGTAAAGCTTCATTCAAAGTTTCAGCCGGAAATTCGCAATCCGTAGCCAGGCCTCTTATTCGCGCTGCCCACTCCATCAGGCTTTCATTTTGTTGTTGAGTCGAACTATGAAATAGAAATCTTTCCGCAAAACCACATTTGATTGGTTTGAAATGATCATCCAACAATGTGATTACTTTATCAAAGCTCAAAGTTGCGATTTTCTCTGGCAACGCCAAATCACGGACTAACTTGTACGTATTCTCTGATAGACTGCTCACGAGGATAGCACGCCGCTTCGTTTGTGCTTTATCCTCCTCGTCTGTAATCTCATTGGCGATCAGCCATTGTACGAGACGGTCTTTATAGACTTCCCAATCTTGTAGCTCATGGTTAAATACACATAGGTTACCGACCAACACTTTCGCCATCTTCCACTTTTTTTAAGAAGAACAAGATTTACACACGTAGATACAGTAATTTGATTATTCTTCATTGACTCGTCGCCATTGTTATTTTGCATAGATTGTTGGCCGTAGGTTATGAAAAGGAAACACATGAGTTTACAGTACATCCATGTATTCGACTGACACACGCCGGGTCGCAGCCCCGCTCATCCACGACGCCTGTCATGTCATCTGTCTGTCATCATGACATAACAGATTTGTAAAAAAGCGGCCAAGTGCGAATCAGACTCGCCCATGAAGGGTTCCGTAGCAACAAGTAACATAATATAAAAGTTCTTGTAGTTCGTCGCAAGGTAAATTGCGGTTTAAGATTTATGACGTATAAAAAAAAATACTCACTAGATCTCGTTCAAACCAAATACCGTTGGAAGTTTGCATAGTAATGTACATTATATATTTTTTTTAGATTTATCATTCTCTTATTTTAGAAGTTAGAGGGGGGGGACCAACATTTTACCACTTTGGAAGTGTCTCTCGCGCAAACTATTCAGTTTAGAAAAAAAAGATTTTAGAAACCTCAACATAATTTTTGTAAACCTATTCATAGATTTACAAAAATTATGTTACGTAATTATGTACACGTATGGATGTGATGAAAAAAAAAAATTGAGTTTCACTTTCAATTATGTGGACCCCCAAAATTTGTTGTTTTTTTTCTATTTTTGTGTAAAAAAATAAAAATCTTAAAAAAATATACTATTTAACATGACATTCTATTTAACGCTAATGAAAATCGTATGTCAGCGTTAAATAGAATGTCATGTTAAATAGTATATTTTTTTAACACACTTAAATTCGAATTAATCTCAAATGTATAGTCTACAATTAGTCCTTTTGCGATTTTTAAAATGTCACTTAGTTATTTAGTTATGAATTTTTTTAAAACAAATCTCAAATTTTCGCACGACCCGCTCTTAATGCGGTTCACAGAATACATCTACTCGCCAAGTTTCATCAGGTTAGCTCTTACAGTTTTGGAGAAAAATGGCTGTGACATACGGACGGACAGACAGACAGACATGACGAATCTATAAGAAGATAAATGAATCTAAAAGAAAGATAAATGTAAAAGTTTTTTACTATACCTATTGGCCGACCTCTCTTTCATAAACTCAACAACTCAATTGAACAACAAACAACTAAGCAGATGTTTTTCATTCCTAGAATGCATTTTCAATCGATTTGTACTATTATCGAACTTTGTGTTGCATAACTTACTAAGTACAGTATTCATGATAGCGCCCTTTTTAGGGTTCCGTAGCCAAATGGCAAAAACGGAACCTTTATAGATTCGTCATGTCTGTCTGTCCGTCCGTATGTCATGGCCATTTTTCTCCGAAACCGTAAGAGCTAGACTAATTTAACTTGGCGAGTAGATATTTTCTGTGAACCGCATTAAGATTTTTACACAAAAATAGAAAAAAAACTATACATTTTGGGGGTATACTTAAAACTGAAACTCAAAAAAAGTTTTTGACGTGATAACGTCTTATAAATCGATGGAGCCGGCTGCACGCACGAAAAAACATGACTCATGCGTCGTTACGTCGTTTCGTCGTTCCATTTACCTGAGCCCGAGCCCGGGTCGGGTAATGGGTAAGGGTAAATGAGGGTAAGGGTAAGGGTTCGGTCGGGTTCCGGGTCCGTGTCCGAGAGTCCGAGTCCGAGTCCGAGTCCGAGTCCGAGTCCGAGTCCGAGTCCGAGTCCGAGTCCGAGTCCGAGTCCGAGTCCGAGTCCGAGTCCGAGTCGAGTCCGAGTCCGCGAGTCCGCGAGTCCGAGTCGGGTCCGGGTCCGGGTCCAGGTCCGGGTCCGGACCGGATTTTCATTCAGGTTCATTCAGTTTCATTCAGTTTCATTCAGTTTTATTCAGTTTCATTCAGTGTCATTCAGTTTCATTCACATTCATTCAGTTTCATTCCATTTCATTTCAAATGTGTTGCTAGAATACAAGGGCAATAAGTGAGCTTTTGCGCCGCCCGCATAGGGCGCTAATGGATCGAGTGTACCTAGAGATGGGCAGAGGGTTTAAACCCAGTTGGGCGAAAAGGCCATAAACTGGACAAATAGGGCAAAAACGAATTAACGTCCTTTTAAATGTCCAAAATCAGGGCGGAAACTCTAATTAGTCAAAATCAGACTTTTTCATTGAGTATTCGTAAGATGTACCTGTTTAAACCATTTTAATATTAGAACAAATAGTAATTGACAAAAAAGGAAGATCTCACTGAAAATAAAAAATGTATTTGTTGCCAAATTACAGAATTATCAGCAGAATCACAGTCGGTCGGTATTATTTAAATCAAAATTTTACCGCACATGGTATTCGTGACTCGTGCCTGCTAATCGCTGTCACTATCGTAATCATCATCAACCTTTTGAAGTCCACTGCTGGACATGGTCACTCCCATGGCGCGCCACTGAGCCCAGAGTTCGGTTTGACTCTTCCTATCAAGTTGCTGCCCGCCACTCTGCATAAGTCATCGCTCCATCTAATCTGAGGCACCTACACTACGTTTGCCTAAACGTGGTCTTCACATTATCGGTTCTTCGAATCATGACCGGCCCACTGCCACTTGAGCTTGCTAGTTCTTTGGGCTATGTTGACAACTTTGGTCCTCTATCGAATGACCTCGTTCCAGATCCTATCTCTGAGAGAGACTCTGAGCATAGCCTTAACCATAGCTTGTTGAGCGACTTTTAATTTATGAACCCGTCAGTGTCCACGTGTTATTATAACTGGTAGGACGCACTGGCTTTCGTTTTTGAGCACTGTGGGATGGGTTACTAGAAGAACTGACGAAGTTTCCCAAATACCGCCCAACCTAGCTGAATTCTCTTACTTACTGCTCCATACTGTACTATCATAATAAAGTCAGGTTTAATTCAAATATTCTGGATGTAGAAGTTGATGCTTGACCATTGCTTCTCCATTAGGTTCATATTTGGTTTACGCAAATATGACCATGTTTCCGATTTTTGTAATAAGCTTAAGTGGTTGCCTATTCGTTTTTGCAGGAATACTAGTCTCCTTTCCCTCTTGTACAGTTTCATGTTTAACCCCTCCACCCCCCTTATCTAAAAGTTAAACTAATCTCAACGCTTTGAATACCTAAATCTTTCTAACTCTCGTACCTTACGGTCTTCTGAAACTCTACAACTTCCTGTCCACTCTTATTCTTTCTATAAGCACTTATTCACTGTACAAGCTATCCGTATTTGGAACTCTCTTCCTATTGATATCAGAAAAGTGATATCTCTACCCATCTTCAAAAAGCTTTTGCACAGCCGCTATTCAGTTGAATTAGGAAGTCGCTACTTTCGTCAGCCTATATGAGATCCGAACGGCTCTCAAGCAGCTAAAGAGTAACAAGGCACCGGGGGAAGACGGAATAACGACAGATCTTCTGAAAGCAGGCGGAACGCCGATATTTGAGGTTCTTCAGAAGCTTTTTAATTCTGTCATCCTCGAGGGTACGACGCCTGAAGCGTGGGGCAGGAGCGTAGTGGTGCTCTTCTCCAAGAAGGGTAATAACACCCTCTTAAAGAACTATAGGCCCATCTCTCTGATGAGACTATCTGACTATCTTAGCCACGTCTATAAGCTGTTTCGAAAGTAGTTACCAATCGTCTGGCTCGATGATTCAATGACTTTCAGCCTCCCGAACAAGCCGGGTTCCGGAAAGGCACCATAGACCACATCCATACGCTACAGCAGATTTTACAGAAGACTGAGGAGTATAATCGGCCACTTTGCTTAGCGTTTGTGGACTATGAGAAAGCCTTCGATTCAGTCGAAACCTGGGCAGTGCTACAGTCGCTCCAGCGGTGTCAAATTGACTATCGGTATATCGAAGTGTTGAAATGTATCTACAGGAATGCCGCAATGTTTATCCAACTTCAGGACCAGAGTACAAATCCAATCCACATGCAAAAAAGGGTGAGACAGGGGGATGTCATATCTCCGAAACTGTTCACCTCGGCACTGGAGGATATTTTCAAGCTCGTGTCCTGGACAAGGTATGGCATTAACATCAACGGCGAATTCATCACTCACCTTCGATTTACCGACGTCTTCCAGTCTTCCAGCAACTCCGCCATTATGACTAAATAGTCATAATGGCGGAGTCGCTGGAAGGCACAATGCTCAGAGACCTCAAAATTGTCTCCCAACAGGTGGGTCTAAAAAAATGAACATGACCAAGACAAAAATCATGTCTAATGCTCATGTTAATTTGGGTCAAACGATCCAATTAGGTAGAGCCAACTCCGACAAAGAGGTCAGCCGACGAATCCAACTCAGATGGGCAGCGTCGGGAAATTGCGCCACATCTTGTCGCAGGTACCGCAACGCCTCAAGACAAAAGTCTTTAATCAGTGCTTCTTGCCAGTGATGACTTACGGAACTGAGACGTGGTCGCTAACTATTGGGCTCGTACACAAGCTCAAAGTCGCGCAACGAGCTATATATAGAGAGAGCTATGCTGGGAGTTTCACTACGTGATAGAATCAGAAATGAGGATATCCGTAGAAGAACCAAGGTCACTTAAAGCTCTTAGAATTAGTAAATTGAAGTGGCAATGGGCAGGTCATTTAGCTCGAAGAACCGACAACCGTTGGGGAATAAAGGTTCTCGAATGGCGACCACGAACCGGAAGACGAAAAGTAGGGCGCCCACCCACCACATGGCCTGACGACATTGTTAAGATCGCAGGAAGTCGGTGAATGGAAAGGGCTCAGAATCGTTCTTCCTGGAAATGTGAAGGGGAGGCCTATGTCCAGCAGTGGACTTCTTCAGCCTGATGATGATTATAGATTAACTTAAAAAAAACCTTTTTAGTCAT
The DNA here is from genome assembly GCA_947578465.1 of Thera obeliscata. NCBI lineage: Eukaryota > Metazoa > Arthropoda > Insecta > Lepidoptera > Geometridae > Thera > Thera obeliscata. The sequence continues at coordinate 8,031,712 of OX387928.1, read as the reverse complement.
TTGAACTTAGCATTGTGTCATAATTTTTGAATTTTGCGATATTTTACAATAAAAATATATCCGCCCTGTTTTGGGACGTTTACTGGGCGTAAATGGACGTTTACTCGGCATTTACTCAATACGTCCATAAATGCCTAGGCAAAAACCCATCTCTAAGTGTACCCAAGATATTTAGATGAAGCAAAAACTAAGCTCTGTGAGAACCTGAGAACTCAAGGGTTTCACAGAGAACGCCATCTATTGTCGAGTTTTGGAACTAAAGGACTACGAAAACACTTGCACTCGTGTTTTTTTTTAAACAACCAGTTCTTATTTTTGACGTGACAACGTCTTATAATTCGATGGAGCCGGCTGCACGCACGAAAAAACATGACTCATGCGGCGTTACCTCGCTCTGAGGCGCTCAAGTGCAAGCGAGAGCGCGGAACGAGCGACAAAGAGGCACAATCGGCCTCCGCGTTCGGCAGCGTTCGACATCTGTGTATTTTTTTATGACGTTATCACGTTCAACTATCGTCTGTAAACCGCCTTTACAGATAACCGATTTTTTTAGGTACATTGTGTGCCCTTCAGAGAAGAGAATGATGGTGCTATTCACATTCCTGAAGAAAAATAGGAAGAAAAAGGTCATGGTGTTCTTCTCTACTTGTATGGCTGTGAAGTACCATCATGAGCTGTTCAACTATATTGATCTACCTGTTATGTCTATTCATGTAAGTGGCTAAATATATAGAGAAATAAATATAAAGATAAATAAAGACTGGTCTAAGTATATAGTTACATATGTATATAGTTACACAGTATACATTTAATAATTGGTTATATTGATATGTTTTTTTAATAAGAACCAATTTTAAAAATGTGAATCTACTCATTATGCGGATGTAAACAAAAATTATCATGAAATAATTGAAAATAACTATTATTCATCTCTGGACTACTAAAGGCCCCGCCCGACAGCTGACTGCTACTATCTAACGACGTGCATTAGCGTTGTGGCTTGTCATCACCATTATCTGCCTGAAGAAGTCCACTGCTGGACATAATAGACTGCCTATACATTTCCAGGAAGAATTATTTTCAGCCCTCTCCAGCCACAAACTTCCACGTAATGATGTTGCGCTTTGTCGGAAAATAGAAGTACTGTAATGCTAAACGTGCGGTTTTTTTACAGGGAAAGCAGCAGCAGACAAAACGCACAACAACATTCTTCCAATTCTGCAATGCGGATTCTGGTATCTTGTTATGTACGGATGTGGCAGCGCGTGGCTTGGATATCCCCGCTGTTGATTGGATCGTCCAGTATGACCCGCCAGATGATCCAAAGGTGATTCAACTTTTTGATTATCCGATCAAATAGCCAGCACTGTTAAATAACCCTGATCCTTGGTATACCTAACCTATCATTTGGTTCATCCACACTTCAAATACGGGCTAGATTCTTCTAGTCTGGTCGTGAAAAATGTAGATGTCAGGACCTTTCACGCCATTAGAGTGCCAGGGTTGGAATTAAAAAATCTACAGCTGGTGCACTTTATAAAATCTTCTCCGTTCCATGCTTGCATAGGTATTAGGCACATCTTTTTAATTGAGAATCTATTGATGCTTAGCTGAATTTTAAACGACTACTGGAAAGTTTTTTAATTAATTATGTAGCAAATAACATTAAATTTGTTTTCCGAAAAGTAAATAAATAATAAACATTGTAGACAATCCAAACGACACTAACTAGCCCAAACTAAGCATAGCAATTTTTTTTTTGTAAATACTTATTTTGAATACAATATAACACCTAGACAGAGAACAAACATCTGTAACATAGTTTGTTTTTTAGGAATACATCCACCGAGTGGGCAGAACAGCGAGAGGACTTGGCACCAGCGGGCACGCGCTCTTGTTCCTGCGACCTGAAGAACTAGGATTCCTGAGATTCCTCAAACAGTCGAAAGTCGCCCTCAACGAGTTCGAATTCTCGTGGAATAAAGTCGCCGATATTCAACTTCAACTAGAAAAACTCATTTCAAGGAACTATTTTCTGAACCAATCCGCTAAGGAAGCGTTCAAGAGCTACCTGCGAGCTTATGATTCCCATCATTTGAAAACTATATTCGATATCGATACTATTGATATGGCTAAAGTCTCGAAATCCTTCGGGTTCACTGTGCCTCCAGCAGTTGAGTTGAAGGTGACAAGCAAAGGACCAACTCAGAAGAGAAAAGGCGGAGGCGGGTTTGGGTACTTTAAATCTCTCAATGCCCCACAGAGCCAAAAGAACAAGGCAGAAAAAACTAAAATCTACAGGCAAAAGGGTAACAATAATAATAAGCGCAGGAGTTGATTATAGTATTGAATAAAAAATGTTATCATGTAAAATGTGTTTTATTTAATTTATCTTATCACAGTTTACATTGTTGCAACAAGTTGTACATTTTGTATGATCAATGATCAATTGATCATATAATATGTATGCTATTAATAAATTGGCATTCCTAGTAGGTTGAGTGCAATGACATGACAAAGTTTTGCTATGACTAGGTAGATCGAAACGATATTTCATAGCATTACTTATGTCACAAGAGTAACTTTTTAGAATTTGAATTTGTGAATCGTTATTATATTTATAACGATTCACAAATTCAAAATAGCAAATGCGATAAAGTCGTGTATTTTCCTGTTTGATTTAAGAACAAAAAAATAAACGCTATCGCTATTGGCACAGAATAAATAAAGTACATACTATGTAAAATTCATAGGCGTTAACAAGATTGCATGATCTTGAATTCCAATTCAAATTATGTTTATTCAGTTATATCACAAAGATCACTTTGAAACGTCTTGTAGCTAGACGAGTCTAGGTACCAGTTCGTAATGTCTCAACCTAGGTACATACGATTGTTCTTATCATTTGCTCAGGGGCGTATTTACCCTTAGGCCAAGAGGGCCATGGCCCGGGGCGGCAGGCTGCGAGGGGCGGCGCAAGCCGCCCCTCGTTCAGATTCGTGCGCCTTTTTTTACTTTACATCATCATCATCCACAGCCCGACTTCACCCACTGCTGGGTATAGGCCTCCCTTAGTTTGTGCCATCTACCTCGATCCTGTGCCAGTCTAAGCCATTGCCGCATCACGACCCTGAATATATCTGACTTTACATCCCTGAAGCAATTTTAAAAAGCCTACTAACCAAAACTAACCTCGTTCGTCGAACGAACGAATAAAAGATGAAACTCATAAAAATAACGTTAATTTTAACGGGGCGGCCGGGGGCGGCGGCCGGTCAACGGGCGCGGGCGAGAGCGGGGCGAGGCGTACTCCGTCGCTCGTGAGTGACTCGGGACTAGTCGGGATGCTTCGACTTTCGTTTCTCGTGTTGTAAAGCAGCCGGGGCGGGCGGCGCGGTCGCGGGTGGACTAGCGGCTAGCGGCACGTAAGTCTAGCGCTGAGCGATACGCGGAGGGGATAGCTGCGCATGTGTACTGTCGCGCACGCAATACAATTATAACTTTAAATAATTATTTAGTCAATTGAAATATTACATAAGCTTTACATTTTTTCTTACTTTCTTACATTTTTTCTTAACTCTTTTCCTTACTTAAAGAACTTTCCAAATTATTGTTTCTTGTAGTAATTTCTAAGAGGAGTGTGGACATTTTCGATAATGTTAGGCAGGTAGAAAAGGTGCGGGTTACCATTTGGGGACAAATGAACATCCACCTGCTACGACTATTATTATTATTAAAGAAGTTATAAGCAAAAAAGTGAGAAAATTTCTAGACAAAATTTCTCCCCTTTTTGCTTATAACTTCTTTAATTTTTAATAAAAGGCAAAAAGTTGTATAAACATATTTTTAGCAAAGCGATTTGCTACAAATTATTCCTTGATGAATTTTTTGTAGGACGCATAGTTTCCGAGATATCGCGAAAAAAGTGTTTGCAGGCCTTTCTTGAAGATGGCGGCCGGGGGACAAGGGCGGCAACCCCACAAACTTGGAGTTAATCTATTATTGACCCCCACACATGTCCAAAAATAAAATTGCGTCCTTTAACAAAAATGCAATATTCGGTCCTTAAATTGTAACATTTCAATGGACTAATTAGCTAAATAATTATAATGACATAATTTTAATGTAATGTTAAATAGTAAGATGTCCAAACATTTATAGTAGGTACCTAAGACATAAATTTTTGTTTGACAAGTTTATGGGGAGTAGAAAAAGAAAAACTTATTATCAGTCAATAACAATACAATTATTGAGAACGCGACTGTACACTGTATGTGCACGGGGTGTGGTATCGGTGTGGGGAGGGGAACTCGAGCGAAGAGCCAATAGGCGCTACGCACGCCCGCCCTTCATCCCGCTAGCCCCCCTCAGGTACCTACCTTAATTTTGACTTCTGCGTAATAACGGTCAGCGCTAAAGTTACGTGCCGCTACTCATTCTATTAAATGTAACTCATAAATATAAAATAAAAAGCTCGATATTATAAAACAAATCGGGGAACATTCGTATGCGATTATCAGATTGTTTCTTTGAACTTTACTGTTTGTATAATAATAAGAATATTTATTTATTTGTAGGTATACCTAATGATTCATGTTCTATACCTGTATTAACGTTTTTGAAAACGAGCCGAAATTTGCATTAAAGCGGCTTAGTTTAGGGGGGCCGAAAAATCCATCTACTCGTAGCTTAGGTACGTAAAAAAAAAACTTTTTCATCCCACCAGCTCTGAAAGTGTGTTTTTGCTGTTTAATTTCTGACTGGAAAAGCCGTTTTTATCCGCTAGAGGATAAAGTAAATTTGAATTTAGAATATCGTGTTCAATAAGTTTGTGAATACACAACCTATTTACTTCTACCTCCATGGTGCCGAACTTATCATACAACCTTTTTTATTTTGTTAAAAACTCGCACTCGTAACCTTCTTGGTGTATTTGTGAATTCAAAACACCATTAGGTAAACCTATTTACTTCTACCTGCATGGTGCCGAATTTATCATGCAACCTTTTTAAATTTGTTAATAACTCACTTGGGTTAAACTTTAGAATCCTGCGCTTGCTCAGTCATCAAAATTGAGCACGCGGTTAAAAAGCAGCTTTGCACTCTTGTATAACAAATAACTATTTTTCCGAAAATTTATGGGGCGGCATATCTTTTAGGCCCGGGGCGCCAAATCTTTAAATACGCCTCTGCATTTGCTGTACTCTTTTATCGATGTGTATAGGGAGGTACCTATATATATATGTTTTGTTTTGATTGATTGTTCAGCTGATAATGCACTTACCTATATTACACACGCGGTAGGTAGGTACATAGTTGAGTAAGTACATTCAGCTGGAGTAGAATGTTACAATTTGTAACTTATAAGGTGGTGTCCATGTAGCATTGCAATGGACGTTTATTTATTTATTGTCAACATGGGTCTACAGTAGCCATAAGGCGAGAATATGTATCCTGTAGGGTGCTGCAAATAAGTTCACTGTGTTCACAGTGATGACAAAATAATTGAACTGATGTCCATTGCAATGCTGCCCTTATGAAAGTTAGGATTTTTAAACATTACTCTGTCTACGCATTATCATTATAATATTGCAGCTGACTATATATATTATCTGGATAACAACTTCAGCTAATGGAATCTGTTAACGTTTGTAAATTTAACGTCACCAATTTTACGTAAGCTAGGGTCGCTGTCATGTCGTATAAGGAAATAAAGGAGGCCGCATTCGAAAGACTCGATTGGAGAAAACTTCCTCAAAACCCCGACAAGAGGTATTTTATGAAGAAGATAAATACCCACGTTTGGTAATTTAAAAACAAAACTTGTCTCTTGCATCGCCAGTCCATTTGATCATTATGTGAATAGAAGAAAGTTATAAAAAGTCAATGTCTGGTTGTTTTCTAAACCCGAACGCCTTAGCTGTCGCCTTCAAATTCAATGTTTTGATATTGAATATCTCTTTCATTGGATGTTTCTGGTAACATCTAAGAAATGTCAGGAATGCTTTTCTTGCTAGCGTTTTCATTACCCCATCATTTTCTATCATTTCTTCGAACTGCAAAAAAAAGTTAAGATCATCCACTACACCTCAGTCAAAATCTGTTCGGAGGTAATAGAAAAACACGCGCACTCTTTTCGGAAGTCGGTTAAAATGGGATGTTTTTGAAGATAGCGTTCGATTCACCGACAATAATAATTACATTTTTGACTGCCAAAAAACAACATTATTATAAAAGTCAACGGTATGTAAGACACCTGACATACATATGTACCTAAAGAAGTATATTACAGGATGTTGCAAAGATATCAGAAAGTAGTACGGTTGTAGACAATAAATATTGCACATCAGCTTTTCGGCTTTCGTAGAGCGCTATCTCTTTCTGACGCACATTACGCTCTATGAAGCCGAAATTAGCCGATATGCGATATTTGTTGCCTACTACCGTAGGTGGGTGGAGAAAATGACTCAAGAAGCGTTGTTCCTGAAATTTCATATAGGGGTAACAACTTGCCTGTTCTTGTAACTCTGGCGAAGGCTCGCCAAAATTATATTTATCCAAATAAACCTTCTCCATTTTCAGATACTGTATGAAATCTTCCTCTTCAGGCCTTAGTAAAATCACGGCGTTTCCTGATTTGTTCAAACCTCTTGCGGTGCGACCCACTCTGTGAATATATTCCTGCAAAAAAACATACTGTTATTGGCAAAGGTCAATATCTGTTTATCACTATAGGTCTGATAAAAAAACATGGCATCACAGAGCGGTATTAGGTACCTACGTCTTTTCGTAACATAATATTCTTTCCTTCATATAAGACATATCCGATTGTCCATACCAAACTTATTACTATTCTCCTTCTCAACAGTATTTCTTGCTGTCCCGTCTGTTTGTGGCAAAGGGACAGATGAAACTCTTTTAGATTGAAAAAACTTCGATCTGTCCTCCCTGTTGGCGAAGAGGGGACAGATCGAACTTTTACTACTGCCTACTGTCCCGTTAGAGTGGCATATTAGGGCGACCGGATCGGAATAGCTTTTTTAAACTGCATATAACAACAAAACTCATTCCTTATCTTATCCACTCTCGTGACTCCACGCATATCCATTTCTCCACTGCATGTACACTTCATTTTTCTGACCTAGTAACTACTCAAAACGACAGATATTATGATCTTTTTGCAAATTCTCCCCTCTAGTTTTTTGCCATTTTGAAATATCTCCAACTTAAAATTATCTGTTGCTTGATAATGCAACAAAATTAAAAACCTAACATGCTTGATTCCCCCATAGTTTTAGACTTTAGAGGCATTCTTGCATCAGTTGTTCCTCCCATCAAGGATGCCTTATCTAATACTAATATTGTAAAGAGGAAAGATTTGAATTTTTGTAAGGAATAAACTCAAAATAAGCCGATTTCAAAAATTATTTCACCATAGGAAAGCTGCATTCACCTAAGTTACATAGGCTAGTATTTATGTGTTTAAAAAATAAATGTCTACCCGTTCGAAGCCGGGACAGGCCGCTAGTGGATAATAATAGAAAAGCAGCGATGGTCGGTGATATATGTTTAATCGTCAGTTTTAGTAAAAACTACAATTTTTACTAAAACTTTTGATATTATTTATATAATCGTTGTTCAAGCTTACCTTAGGATCAGTGGGCGGGTCATATTGCACTATCCAATCAACGGCCGGTATATCTAACCCTCTGGCTGCTACGTCAGTGCAAAACAATACACCTCTTTTCACTTTCACGAATTTTAGATACGCCAATTTTCGTTGTGCTTGACTTAGACGACCCTATAACAAGATTAATGTATTACTCACTATTGACCTACCTATGTCATTTGCCTTAGTGTCTGGTAAACACCTTTACCAATATTAATACTAGGTTATCCGTACAGTAAATAGACGTTGAGAACAAACTAGAAGTCAGCAATTAAAATTATGTCGAAGTAATAGTCTCCTCGATACACATCATACTTAGCCTAGTGAGGGAACTGTATATTTAATGCCTTAGTATGATTGTAAATTTAACAGTGTCAGATCTTAGAACTATAGTTTTTGAATCAATACATAATTTACCCTGTTAGGGTAAATTATTTATAGGCTTCAGGCGATTTTTTATGAGACTAAGGAACCAAGAACCACAGAAACCGGATTTCATAAAGCGGACATATGCAGTAGCTCTTTTTTTTGGAGGAAGAGCCACTCATCTCAATTTATTGATTTATTTCATTAATAAAAAATATTTATTGATTATATCTCAGACGACGAAACGACTTAAAAGTCAACAGTGTTGTAATGTATCAACAAATTGACAGGAGCAAGCAAGTTTTGCCAGACTTGAGGCAGAACTTCGCTCACTTGGTCAATTAAATTAATAAAATATAAGACATCCTGTTATTCAATTGTAGATGACCGCAGAATTCCTAATAATACCGTAGTACTATTATTTATTCTGGAACAATACGTGGTATTATCGTCGGTAGGTATTAATTATCGGTTTATCGATTTATTTTATTTGTAAAGGAAAAAATAGGCAATATTTCTTAGATCTCATTGCGCACATATATTTTTGAAACAGAAAGTTAAATACTAAAGGGTCACTAGTAAAATAACCCGCCCGGAATCTTTGAGGGCCAAAAATAATAAATGAATATTGCAGAAAATTCACACAACACTATCTAGCCCCAAACTAAGCTGAGCGTACTATGGGAACCAGATAGCTGATATAATACTTAAATCCCTTTTTTTTGTAAATACATACTTAGAATACAATATAACACCCAGACAGAGTACAAACATCTGTGTCCACCACACAAATATTTGGTCCCGGTGGGCATCGAACCCACGACTAACAGCGCAGAAGGCAGAGCTACTAACTGAGCTGACAGGCCAGTCATCGTCGAACTTAGCGAGAATATCAGCTTAGCTTTATTATACTTACATGTATACTAAGAACCGGAGCTTTCCACCTCGTGAAGATCTCATAGTGGAAATCTACAGACTTGCATGAAGAGAAGAAGACCATTACTTTTTTCTTTTTACTTCTCTTTAGCATCATTAGCAGCCATTGCAATCTTTGTTCCACTGGGCAAACGCAGTATCTGTATAAAGCAAATATTAACCAGTTATTATTTTTATGAGCCAACTATGTCCCACTGCTGGGCAAAGGCCTCCCCCAATCCCGTACGGTCCTGGGCTGTTATTCACTATTGCCAAACCACGCGTGTTACGTGAACACGATAAGACATCGGCGTGGAATCGCTTAAAATCGTATTCCCTATGCCAAAGTTGTCATTCCATAGCGCGGCACGGTACGATTTGGGCACGGTTAGATCTGTCAAATGAACGCGCTCGATTCTTGCGCGATACGCCACAGATTAGCGTGTTCCTGATAAAGTTAGTATGGCTCGTTTCTCTTGAGCATGTTTTGAGGTTATGTTTGAAAGTTGTTTATCATTGTATCAACAAAGTATCATACAATTATCTACATGGTATAAAATAAAGAAAAACAATGAAAGTAGTGTGGCTTAGCTTTTATAATATTGAAACCATTTTTTTTACAGGATTGTATGAAGATTTCAAACAAATACTTAGTAGAATTAAATTATACACTTGTTTGATTACATCCTTTCTTGTTCGGTGGTAGGAAATTTCACATAGATTGGAAGCAGCTCATTGAGGGCATTAACAACTTCCTCTTCACAGCGACTTTACCTGAAATCAATAAATAAAATAAAATAAAAATAAGCCTTTATTTCTCTGACCAAAACAGTTTTGCTTAACCTAACTTATACTAATCCTACTTACTAAATATACTAACTAAGCAAAAGTTTCTATTATGTATGACACCGATGTGGCGGTACTACATAGGTCGGTCGGGTTGTCCTTCGACAAAGGCCTCCTCCAGGGTTTGCCACTTGGCTCGGTCCAGACATGCTCTGCGCCACTCCTTAGGGAGCTCATCCTACCAACGCTTCAACTGCCGCCCTCTGTTGCGTTTTCCATCTCTAGGGTACCAGACTGCAATCATACGTCCATTTACTCCTTCGGGACCTCATTATTGGACGTATGAGGTCCTGAAATCAATATCAACCTTTAAATATTGTAGACAATCTACTCAACACTATCTAGCCCCATACTAAGCAGAGCTTGTACTATGGGAACTAGATAGCTGATATTAATACTTATTTTTTTGTAAATACATAGAATATAATATAACACCCAGACAGAGAACAAACATATTATGTGTTCACCACACAAATTATATTTGTTCTCGGTAGGTATCGAACCCACGACCTACGGTGCAGAAGGCAGAGCTACTACCAACTGAGCCAGTCAAGTAGGTAGGTACATTCATCCACTTCACCTCAGCAGCCTTAAATGGTGCACTCCACTGCTGAAGGCAGGCATCTAGGTACCTACTACCACTGCTACTAGTACCGTAGTATTCTTATTTTATCGATGCACTTACTTGGTGTTATGCTGGTAAACCTTTGAGGAGTAATTATCCTGCTTGCAAAGATCTCAAGGAGGAAAGGATATACTTACATAATTTTTTGGTAGCCTTGTAGGACCGCAGTATAATATCCATTTTATCTTCGCAGAATAACATCCACTTTATTTTTTGCCTTTTCAAAGTGTAGATCGTGGTTTATTTGGATGAAGGACATTGCTTTATAATTTCATTCACGCAATCAAAACATACGTTCCGAAACTAGTCAAAGGTGACTGGAATGTCATTTAGTGATATAAATATGTTTGGTTCTAAATTTTCAAATCGCTTTAAAATATTGTAAGCTCAACAATAGATGGATTAGCATGCTTATAATTCAAAATATTTATTGTTTGAGTTGAAAAATTGGAAACAAAAACTAATCCTGCAAATTTATGTAAAAACCGATAATTTTCCGAGTGGATCAGACGCAAGAGTTTGAACGCATCATGTGAAACAAAACGTGGGGCATAGACAACTAGTCTTGTGGCATATAGAATACCATTTTTCGATTCCACACCAAGGCACGATAAGAATCGCGTTGGTGTTTAAATCACGTTGTGACGTCACACGTTTTGGGCACGGAATCTCCAATGTCATAGTGAATAACGTCCCTGTGCTGAGATGTTCCACTGCGGTCTGTACTTGTCTAGCTCGTCTCGCCATCTTGTTCTTGGTCTGCCGCGACGCCTTGGCTCTTTAGTTATTTTGGCCCAGAGCTCCAATATTAAAAAAAAAACTTCTCATGTCACTAGATCTTTCAAACCAGTGTGGTGAAAAGATTTTAAATGCACCTCAAAGAGTTTCCTTTCGAGTAGGTAATTGACACGTCATGTTTTTTTTTTTTTTTTCAATTTATAGGTTTGCGTTTGACCGCTATCTCACCTGGGACGTTATTCACTATGACATTGGAGATTCCGTGCCCAAAACGTGTGACGTCACAACGTGATTTAAACACCAACGCGATTCTTAACGTGCCTTGGTGTGGAATCGAAAAATGGTATTCTATAAGCCACAAGACTAGTTGTCTATGCCCCACGTTTTATTTCACATGATGCGTTCAAACTCTTGCGTCTGATCCACTCGGAAAATTATCGGTTTTTACATAAATTTGCAGGATTAGTTTTTGTTTCCAATTTTTCAACTCGAACAATAAATATTTTGAATTATAAGCATGCTAATCCATCTATTGTTGAGCTTACAATATTTTAAAGCGATTTGAAAATTTAGAACCAAACATATTTATATCACTAAATGACATTCCAGTCACCTTTGACTAGTTTCGGAACGTATGTTTTGATTGCGTGAATGAAATTTTAAAGCAATGTCCTTCATCAAAATAAACCACGATCTACACTTTGAAAAGGCAAAAAATAAAGTGGATGTTATTCTGTGAAGATAAAATGGATATTATACTGCGGTCCTACAAGGCTACCAAAGAATTATGTATACCTATCCTTTCCTCCTTGAGATCTTTGCAAGCAGGATAATTACCCCTCAAAGGTTTACCAGCATAACACCAAGTAAGTGCATCGATAAAATAAGAATACTACGGTACTAGTAGCAGTGGTAGTAGGTACCTAGATGCCTGCCTTCAGCAGTGGAGTGCACCATTTAAGGCTGCTGAGGTGAAGTGGATGAATGTACCTACCTACTTGACTGGCTCAGTTGGTAGTAGCTCTGCCTTCTGCGCCGTAGGTCGTGGGTTCGATACCTACCGAGAACAAATATAATTTGTGTGGTGAACACATAATATGTTTGTTCTCTGTCTGGGTGTTATATTATATTCTATGTATTTACAAAAAAATAAGTATTAATATCAGCTATCTAGTTCCCATAGTACAAGCTCTGCTTAGTATGGGGCTAGATAGTGTTGAGTAGATTGTCTACAATATTTAAAGGTTGATATTGATTTCAGGACCTCATACGTCCAATAATGAGGTCCCGAAGGAGTAAATAGACGTATGATTGCAGTCTGGTACCCTAGAGATGGAAAACGCAACAGAGGGCGGCAGTTGAAGCGTTGGTAGGATGAGCTCCCTAAGGAGTGGCGCAGAGCATGTCTGGACCGAGCTAAGTGGCAAACCCTGGAGGAGGCCTTTGTCGAAGGACAACCCGACCGACCTATGTAGTACCACCACGTCGGTGTCATACATAATAGAAATTTTTGCTTAGTTAGTATATTTTGTAAGTAGGATTAGTATAAGTTAGGTTAAGCAAAACTGTTTTGGTCAGAGAAATAAAGGCTTATTTTTATTTTATTTATTGATTTCAGGTAAAGTCGCTGTGAAGAGGAAGTTGTTAATGCCCTCAATGAGCTGCTTCCAATCTATGTGAAATTTCCTACCACCGAACAAGAAAGGATGTAATCAAACAAGTGTATAATTTAATTCTACTAAGTATTTGTTTGAAATCTTCATACAATCCTGTAAAAAAAATGGTTTCAATATTATAAAAGCTAAGCCACACTACTTTCATTGTTTTTCTTTATTTTATACCATGTAGATAATTGTATGATACTTTGTTGATACAATGATAAACAACTTTCAAACATAACCTCAAAACATGCTCAAGAGAAACGAGCCATACTAACTTTATCAGGAACACGCTAATCTGTGGCGTATCGCGCAAGAATCGAGCGCGTTCATTTGACAGATCTAACCGTGCCCAAATCGTACCGTGCCGCGCTATGGAATGACAACTTTGGCATAGGGAATACGATTTTAAGCGATTCCACGCCGATGTCTTATCGTGTTCACGTAACACGCGTGGTTTGGCAATAGTGAATAACAGCCCTGCTGATAAGTGATGATGCGGTCGACGATGTAGCACGCTTACCTAGAATATACCTATTCACTCTTGTCTTGAAAACATCCAATTTGAACCTTTTTCGAACCTTTTAGGTTCTAATGCTGGTTTTCCTTCCGATGTTTCAATTCATTGTTTGATTATAGCATGACTAGTGGTATCCCGCGCGACTTCGTTCGCGTTAAGATTTTTCCATACAAACTTCATCCCCCGCTGCAGGCCTTTAAAGGTTGAGTTTCAGGAATTCCTTTCTTAGTGCACCCAAGGCCGTCTTAAACTAGGCTGGGGCCCTTGGGCACACAAGAATTTGGGGCCCCCTTTGGAAAGTAATAAAAGCTAAACCGCTCGCTTGCCCTGTCAACTATTACTTGACATAATTTTTACCTTCAAATTGCCCTGTCAACTACCACTTGACACAAATATCTCGCTCTACCCTCGTCGATTTTTATTGATATAGGCCTGTCCCTGTTTGTCTAAGGATTATTTTGTATAGGTCTATCCTGCTCTTCGTAAAATTTTCAACCAAATCAAGCTCCAACTGGCAATTTATGCCATGGAACAAAAAAAGACAATCGAGATTGCTTGACGGTGGTGTGAAATCGCGAGTGTCATTTGTTTACTTTCATTTTTTGATGTTTTTTGGCTGTTTTGTCATACGGACAGGTGTATGGTTTTATGTTTTATCGTAATTTAGATATATTTAATATTGTAATTTAAAAGAAAAAACCCTATGTCATCGCTTTAATTTTTGAAATATTATCGTCTAAACACAAGCCGTGTTTATAGCCGCGCTATCGCTGTGTTCAGCTGGTTCAGCATATCATAAGTCTACACCGTAGTTGAATTAGTAGATTGTTATACAAGGGCAGTAAGTGAGCTTTTGCAGAACAAGATCCTTTTTGGCGCCCGTGCGAGCGCAGCTCGCAAAGGGCGCTAATGGATCGAGTGTACCCGAGATATTTAGATGCCTGAGCGAGCAAAGCGAGCGAGGGCAAATATAGTTCGAGGGTGCAATAGCTACTTATGACCGAGGTAAGCATTCTACTTTACATCAGTTATGCGAGGTAAATTTTTAACTAGCTGATGGAACAAACATATGGCCCACCTGATGTTAAGTGGTAACCATTGCCTATAGCAAAGTATTGCCTCGTAGGTCAAGCACGTCAGGAACGTGCCCTACAATGCACCTACGACCATAAACTTGAGGCATACGGATGTTCAGCCTCACGTGTCAGTGATATCACCGGCACCCATACCCTTCAACTGAAACACAGCAATGCTGCTTTTCGGCAGAAATAGGCTTACGATACAACAATAACACAACATTTATACGGGTATGACAAAATGTAATTTTAATTTGAGAAAAATAAAATTACAATAATAATATAAGTATTATTATAATTTTATTAAAATTAATAGTAAAATATTTGTACCGGTAGGTATCTGCTAAAACAGTCGTAGACGCACACTTATGCACACATCTATGAGCTACTATATCTTTTCAGTAAAAAGTTTTCATATCATTTTATAAGAAAAGTGATTGTTTCACCAAGGAGGTTTGCATAGCTCTTGAACTGTAATGAACCATCACCAAGGAGGTTCGCATAGCTCTTGAACTGTAATGAACCATTACGTATCAAGCATAGTGTGACGGTAAAAGTGATTTGAAAATGGAACGCATTTACAATGCACTGGGCTGCACACGCCTACTTACACAGCCTCTTTGCGTTAAAGAAAATCCTATTTACTGAGCATGTATGATGTAAAATAATAAACAAAACACTTATCTCAATAGCTTCATTCATACTCAACACAAAAAACATAACACTCGTGAGCGTTCTATAAACAACTTTGGGCACAATGAATGGTTTTGTGAAACCCGAGCCGCACGGTGCGGTGCGGCGGCAGGTATAAAAAATGGCGGGGCAATGTGGGGGTGCGCGGAAAGCGCATCGGGACAACCGAGCGGTAATAACATTTTTTTACTAAGCATAACCATTTATTATAGATAATCAAATACAGTAGGCTATAATGGCGTAGTATTGTGAAAAAATGTAATGTGCCCGACAAAAATGTTTTGAGAATGAATGTGCAGAAATTGTCGGTCCTTCGGGGCCCCCTGAGAATGGGGGCCCTGGGCACGGGCCCCGTGTGCCCTTATGGTACAGACGGAATAGAGTGCACCCTTACCTTACACCAGAAATCTACTCTCCAAATTTCATACTTCTAGGACAATTCGTTTAGGCTGTGCGTTGATTGTCACTCAGTCAGTCAGTAACGTAAGAGTTTTATATATTTAGATTACTATCATGCAATATAATATAAGTTTAAAAAACTCGAGAAACCGACTTCATGGCCAAACTATTGAAGCGATTTTGATGAAATTTCAATAGGATCAATCTGGATGTATTTTTTTTCCATCCAAATAAAAATTCGACTTATAAAAATTACGAACGTTATGTTATAACAAACATAAAAAAAATACAATCTAATTGAGAACCTCCTTCTTTTTCATTAGAAGTCGGTTAAAAACAGCTTATATCAGCAGTTCTACTTTAGTATAACTAATGGGAAGTTAGCTGTATTATTTATTGTTGCATTCGGTTTTTATAAAACTAGATAACAAAAATGTTAGGTATAAACATACCCTTGTTGAAGTCCTGAAACAGTGGACTGCTTCTCATCAGTCACCATAACATGGATCGGATCTGATCTCAAAGCAAGCCTAGCTAGATTCTCCACTTTGCTGTCTATGGTGGCACTAAACAAAACTGTTTGTCGGTTCTCTGCAAATTGAAATCCGAATTAAACCTTTAAAATTGCTAAATATTTTTTTTTATAATTTAGATCTATAAGGATAAAGATACTAAGTGAGTCTTTTAACAGAGCACCAACCCCAAACTTAGCAATTCTTGTACTTTGAAACTAGATACCAATATAGGACACCTAGTACTTATACAGAGTGTACCCTATATACTTTTTGAAATATACTTATTTTTATATTATGTGTATTTCAACATACAAATGATTGCCCAGAAGGCGAATCTGAGCCGTGACTCATTGAGTTTTATCCCAAGGACTCCATAATTAGGGAGTAATTAATGCCTGCCGGTCTAGGTACTCTTGAACGCGATTCCGATCCTAATCTTAAGTTTTGACGGAATTTTGACAGAAATCCTAAATCAGAATCAGAATTCCGTCAAAACTTAAAATTGGGATCAGAATCGCGTTCAAGAGTTGACCGGCTGTTCTATCCAAAAATTGGGAACAGCTAATTTTATTAGGTCTGGGATTCTGGTGTTATAGAGGAGTATGTATGGTAATGGTACGAACTTGGTAATAATTTAATGATGCCAGTAATGTGCTTCTCAAAGCCTGCCTCAAGTAGCTTGTCTGCCTCGTCCACCACCAGGCATTTCAGGTTATTGCAATTGAAGTGCTTGGTACTCTGCAAGTGATCTAGCAGTCTTCCCGGAGTGCTGACAACTATATTGACACCTAAAAAACTATAACAGTAAATAGGGTTTTTGATTCAGTGTTGGTTATGTATTGTTTTTCAGTGTTTATCATATTTAAATGGTTATAGGTACAGTAGGTATTATAATTAATGGGTCAAATGTAATTTGTATACTTTTTACTTTTATGTAGAGAGAGCACTGGTGGTCTAGTGGTAGTGGACCAGCCTTCCGTTCATGAGGTCGTGGGTTGAAATCCAGTCATGCACTAATGAGTTTTTCTGTTGAAAAATTTATGTGCACTATGCCAGTACTCTTTAACGGGTTTTGTGTAACTCTTTATACTTATAATTGCATGCTGAGTTCAAGCAAAATGTGCTGAATCAATAATTTAATTACTGACATCTAATCCCTTACCACATTTTAAGCAATAAATTTTCATTTCATTTCATTTCAAAAAGGGCCCGCCATCCAGCGGCCTAACAAAACAAAACAAAATCGGCTTCCAGACTTGCCTTTATGTAATTTCAAAACATCTTTGTACTTTTTTTCTCCTCCAACTATCAAGCAGTGAGATAAATCAATATCCACTAACAGTTTCTTCAATACTTCATAGGTTTGAAGTGCTAATTCTCTTGTTGGAGACAGAATTATGGCTCCGGTTCCTGAAAAGTAACATTGTCTACAGATCCAGGTTACAAATTATGCTGAGCACTTTCTGTGCTCAACTACACTCGGCGTCACAAAAATCGCACCTTTTAAAAAAGCAACTTTAATCAAAGGGTTTCCGCCACGGGCCATAGAAAAAAACCCCAGTCCCGGCGCAAAAGAATTGTATCTCAGATTTTAGATAATTATAAGTAGAAACAATATCAGGTGTCACTATTTCCTGATTTCGTGGCTAACATGGTTATTTTGCCCAGAGAAGTTTCATAGGCGCCACATGTAAACATGACACTTTGTAGGAAAAACTACTTGTTACTGTACTAATTGACATTGAATTGGCAAAAAATGAATAAAACACACACATATACCCTAGTACATAATGTTGTTATTGAGGAACAAGGACGACATAAGTTTATTCATACATGTTTCAAGTGTGCATTAAGAACTCAATACTCAGTCATTTAAAGCGCGCTCAATGCGTTCTTGCTACTTAAACAGTAATTATTAGCGTATATCTATGCATATATTCATTGTGTTAAAATAAATACTTTGTTTAAATGGAATAGTTTTTTAAACATACCTCTTGGGGCGGTTCAATAGCACGTACAATATGTACCACGAATTCTCGACGTGATTGAAGAAAATGTTCAAATAGAACATGTCTTCGAAGTCGCCGAAGTGACCGTGTACACAAAACACAATTGTCTGCCATATCACAAGAAAAATCAAAAGTCCAGGGATTAATGCCAAGTCGCCGTAAAAACAAAATAAATCAGGAGGAACCAACCACGAGTCGTATCAGTGTGTACGTATTATATTCATTTTTTGCAACTACCCGCACGTTTGTGTTGTTAATGAGTGAATTATTACAGTAAAATGAAGTTTTTTAAAAAATGGCATAGGTCAGGTACATTATATTACCTATGTGATAATGTGTTTATATGATGTGTTTTATTAGTTTTTTGCCAATTTAATGTCAATTACACACAGTAACATGAAGTTTTTCCTAAAAAGTGTCATTTTTGCATGTAGCGCCTATGAAACTTCTCTGGGTAAAAAAAACATGTTAGCCACGAAATCAGGAAATAGCGACACCTGATATTGTTTCTACTAATAAGTATCTAAAATCTGAGATACAATTCTTTTGCGCCGGGACTGGGGCAATTTTGGCGGAAACCCTTTGACAATAGTAAGGGTATGATTGTAGGATATCATTGGAAAGGTTATTTAATTGCTTATTAGAAATAAAAAACACGTGTACGTGTTTTACGTCTTTTAATAAAAAAAAACTCCAATAATGACTAAGTTACAAAAAATCAAATTAAAAACATTTAAAAAAATTACAATAAAGTCAAAAGTCAATAAAGTTAAAATCGAGTGTTTCCGCCCCTTGCTTTGATCACAGCTTCCATCCGATCCTTCATGGACCTCACGAGGGTCTCCACTCTCTCTTGGGGTATGTTCTCCCATTCTTCCGTCACGGCATCTTGGAGCTCTTGGAGAGTGGTGGGAGCAGGATCTCGTGCTCGTACGTGCCTCTTTACATCGTCCCAGAGATGCTCAATCGGGTTCAGGTCTGGGCTTCGTGCTGGCCACTGCATAACAGGGATCTCAACCTCTTCCAAGTAGTCTCGCACAGTAAACGCAGTGTGGCAACGGGCGTTATCATGCATTAACATGAACCCATCGCCAACAAAACCGGCATACGGGACCACATGATCTTGTAAGATCTCCGTTATGTACCGCCCAGCATTCAGCGACCCTTGCCCACGACCATCGCCAGTCCGAGAGACGCACACAAGCTCCGTTTTCCCTTCGACGGATATGCCACCCCAGAACATACAGGAACCACCTCCGTATGAGACGGATACTTCTATACAAGCCTGGGCAAATCGCTCTCCTCTTCTTCGGTATACTCTTCTGCGTCTGTCGTTGCAGAAAAAACATACTCGTGTCTCATCGGTGAAGAGAACGGCCCTCCAATGGTCAAGCGTCCAGTTGACATGCTCCCGAGCAAATTGCAACCGCTCTCTTCGATGCTGCACGGTCAGTTTTGGGCCCCTAGCAGGTCTGTGAGCTCTCAATTCCTTTTCTTTCAATCTTCTTCTAATCGTAGAGACACTAACAGACGTTCTGCGAGCTGATTGGAGCTCTTGTTGCCCCTCAACAGCATTGCTGAAGCGGTGGCGCAACGACGTCGACACAATGAAGCAGTCGTCTCGTTCTGATGTGCAGCGTTTTCTTCCGGATCCACGTCTTCGGGTATACCCACCAGTCTCGCGGAATCGTTGGTATACTCGTCGAACTGAAAATCGGCTGAGGTTCAACTGTCGAGCAACGTCAACCTGTCGCAGTCCTGATTGCAATAGCGCAATGATTTTAGCTGCTTCATCAGAGGTTGTATCCATCTTCGGGTATTGTTCTTTTGCGTATGTTGTTCCTGTGTGTTCACTCTAAAGTCTGAGTAGCGACTGACCCATTTTTTACCTGGAAATTACGTTTTATACCCTGTTAAGGTAGCTCAACTAGCGCTCTTTAAGTGGCTATTTTTTTACAACATTTTATTGATTGGTCCCTGGTTAGAAATGGTAATTGGTTTTTAATGATACAGGTTATGAATGTAAAGGTATTGAAGTGAACTTTACAATGATATTTTTTTTTCGCACGTGGTATTTATGTGCTAGATTCTAGGAGCGATTTACTGAAAAAAACATAAAGGTGCGATTTTTGTGATGCCGAGTGTATAATTCAGTATTAGTAGGTAATAAGTAATAAGTCATCAAGTAACCACATGCATAATACATTCTTTGACCATCATTTTTAGGGTTCCATAGCAAAATGGCAAAAACTGAACCCTTATAGATTCGTCATGTCTGTCTGTCTGTCCGTCCGTATGTCACAGCCATTTTTCTCCGAAACCGTAAGAGCTAGACTGATGAAACTTGGCGAGTAGGTAGATGTATTCTGTGAACCGCATTAAGATTTTTACACAAAAATAGAAAAAAAACTATAAATTTTGGGGTCCCCATACTTGAAACTGAAACTCAAAAAATTTTTTTCATCAAACTCATACGGTTGGGGCATTTATGAATAGGTCTTCAAAAATGATGTCAAGGTTTCTAATATCGTTTTTAGGGTTCCGTAGCCAAATAGCAAAAACGGAACCGTTATAGATTCGTCATGTCTGTCTGTCTGTCTGTCCGTCCGTCCGTATGTCATAGCCATTTTTCTCCGAAACCGTAAGAGCTAGACTGATGAACTTGGCGAGTAGATGTATTCTGTGAACCGCATTAAGATTTTTACACAAAATTAGAAAAAAACTATAAATTTTGGGGGTCCCCATACTTGAAACTGAAACTCAAAAAATTTTATTTCAGCAAACCCATGTGTGGGATATCTATGAATAGGTCTTCAAAAGTGATGTTGAGGTTTCTGATATCGTTTTTTTCTAAACTGAATAGTTTGCGCGAGAGACACTTCCTAAGTGGAAAAAAGTTGGTCCCCTCCCTCTAACTTCTAAAATAAGAGAATGATAAAACTAAAAAAAATATAGTACAACATCCAAATCATCCAAATTTGACAGCATTTCACTGATCGTCACTGCAGAACGCTGAGATGTGCGCAGAGCCATAAACCATACACCATAAAGCTTTTTGTATGTGTAATAAGTTTAGTAAAAAGCTATAAGGTTTCAATTTCGCCTCTATTTTGCGCAACACAGTTTTTAACTCCTACGGATATAATCGTTTTTCCATTTATTCCTGTACTATTTGTTTAAATTTCAAATAAATCAATTTTAATTTTAAGTACCTAATATATAATAAATTTTAGTTTTTTTTGTTATGATTGACCGTTGAATAGATCTAACTAAGGTCATGCTAATTTAAAGTATTTTTTTTTTAAATAAGGATACTATCTTTTTAGGGTTCCGTAGCCAATTGGCAAAAACGGAATGATTTTTATAGAAAAATTGAAAATAAACTATAAATTTTGGGGGTCCCGATACTTCAAACTTAAACTCAAAAAAAAATTTTTCCTTGAAGCCATACGTGTGGGGTATCTATGAATAGGTCTTCAAAAATGATGTTGAGGTTTCTAATATCGTTTTTTTCTAAACTGAATAGTTTGCGCGAGAGACACTTCCAAAGTTGAAAAAGTTGGTCCCCCCCCCTCTAACTTCTAAAATAAGGGAATGATAAAACTAAAAAAAATATATGTTGTACATTACTATGCAAACTTTCAACGATATTTGGTTTGAACCAGATCTAGTCAGTAGTTTTTTTTAATACGTCATAAATCGTAAACCTCAATTTACCTTTCGACGAACTACAAGAACCTTTATATTAATTATGTTACTTGATGCTACGGAACCCTTCATGGGCGAGTCCGACTCGAAGGCCAAACCCTGGCTACAAAAACGTAGAGCGATCTTTAGCAAGATGTATAGACGACATCGTCAAAGTAGCCAGGCGGAAATCGGTTAGACTGGCGCAGGATCAAGGTAGATGGCACAAACTGAGGGAGGCCAGCGGCTATACCCAGCGGTGGGTGAAGTTGGGTTAGGGATGATAATTGGGCTAAGTGATTGAATGAACAACTTACCACGGGCTCTCGTTATTCCTAATTGAATCAGATTATTCACAACTGGAATAAGAAATGCCAGAGTTTTCCCACTTCCAGTTTTGGCTGCTCCAATTAAATCTTTCTGCTGTAGTAAATAAGGTAGGGACTCAGCCTGTACCCTAGTTGGTTTCTCAAGTCCCATGGCACCTAGGGCTTGTATAATCCGGGCATCTACCTTGCCTTCTAACATGGAGAAGGAGGACCGAGCTATAATCTCACCTACGTTCATTTTCATTAAAGTTTTAGGTTAAAAGTAGTAAACACGAGTGAGTCCCTTGATCCAGCAAAAAAATAATTTAATCACTATGAACGTTTAATCAGCATGCGTAAACTGTTAAAATAATATGATTGTTTTCATCAGAAACAGAAAACCAAAACCAACCTCAAATCAAAATAAATACAAGTTTTTGATTGTTTACTTTCTTTGACGCGAACGAACAGAACAAATGAATGAAATGAACGATGACTACTTTCGTTGGTTGTCTTGTCTGTGCCGTGCCGCCGGACCGGATCCGGATCAATCGAAAGAAACCAACCGGCCAATTATGCGCTGCTTTTCTGCCACGAAAGGAATCTTTTGCTTCCGGTCCTAAACGCATTGACCTGATTTTTTTTATTTATTCCTTAGGGTAGAAATAGCAATACGTTTTCATGGTTTTCAGTAGTCTATCTAGAAATAAAATCGAATGCACATAGGTATCCCTTTGAAGCATACTTAATTGCTCTATGATCTTTGGTAGGTAGGTTTCCAACAAGTTACGTTCACAATATACATATATTATAAAGATCCACCCAGTGTTGCACTTCCCACATCTACTTTTAGATCAAGAAGTCAAATCAAACTAGGTACATAGGTATACACAACAATAAGTTTATTTATTGATCACATACAATATTTTGTTCACAAAAAATCTATTTGAACTAAAACAGCCTTCAGTTTTAGGAATGTGTGAAACTTAATTATTCATTGATGTTTTCAGTCTTAAATTGAAAACTATGGTGCCAAATTAAGCAATTAACATTATGATAGATTCCAAAACCAGTTTACAACTATTGCACAGGTTTACTTAAACATAAAGCAATTTACCTAGCAAATTCTACTTCAACTAACTAGACTCTCAAAAAACTGAAAATATAAATTAATCACACCTAAACAAATTCAGTCCTACTACTTGTGTTGACACATTAAACTTAAGTGAATCTCTATGACTGATTTACATAATAACTTAGGTGTTAAACACAATCACAAGGTGTTGAAGTATGCACACTAGTTTATTAAAGTTCATCGTGTGATGCATGGTTCTGAGATGCATTAGCCTCATCACAGGCAGCGGGTGTAGTTAGCTCTATCTTGTATTCACAGCGATATGGCTCTGTGACCGATAAGAGCTTAGTTTCCAAACCACAATTGATGTTAACCAGGGTAGACCTCTGAGGGCCGTTCCAACATGACATTCCATTTGTGTATTTCATTGCTGAGAATTTATTGTTGTCTCTATTCTCTCCGCCAGCCCATTCACCCCAGTTACCTAAGCCTACTTCAGCACCACCATTCTTTGACTTTTGTGTTACTTTCTGGAACATGCATAGAGTGTACACATACTCTTTATCTTCATAATCAAAGCACTCTCCATCTAGAGTTGCAAACTCTTGATGTGCTCCATAATCTTTCTCTAAATTCTGTTTGATATTTCTGATACTTGATTCGATTTCCCGAACAGTTCGTTCTGCTTCAGTTAGTTGTTGTCTCGCTGCTGTGGCTTCATCAACTAGCTTCTGAGTTTCAGCATCATAAGTGGTAGACCTGTCAGGCTCCGGTTCATGTTCCTCTTCCTCATCCTGAGGCAGATCCAGATCGCTGTTGTCATCATCAGGGCTGGCATACTCAGCATCCAGATCCCCTGCATCATCTGCATCAACCTCAAGGTCTTCAGTCTGCTCAGCATCTTCAGCGGGACGGAACATACCCTGCTCCATCATTAGCAATGGTTTGAGTAAAGGCCAAACTGATATTCCAAAAGCTTCTCTGTCTACACTTTCTTTTTCACCAAAGAAATATTGGATTTCTTCATCATCCACTTGACCATTTTTGTCTTTGTCAAATGCATTAACAACATTTATTTCATCTCTAGTTAGTTCCCCATCGGCATTTGAGTCATACTTGTCAAACAGCTCTGAAGATTCTTTCAATAGGGTTGCTTTCTCTTGTTCATCTTTTTTTTGCCTTTCTAGGGCCTCTGCTTCCCTGTACACTTTTAGGGCTTCATTTTCTCTAGTTTCTACTTCGTTTTTATGAGCCTCTTTTTCAGCTTTGATAGCTTCAGCTTCAACCTTATCTTTTTCTAGCTGGACAAGTTGATCTGCCATCTCAGTACGTTTCTTGAAACCTTTCTCTACAAACTCTTGTCTCAATTGACTACCAGCCTTGTACAGCTCCGCTATCCTTTGAGCCTCGGCCTTGGCCTCTTTTCCAAGATCTTCACATTTATTGGTACATGTATCAGGCACCGCATACTCGTCTGTGCCATCACAACAGTCACAAACACCATCGTTGATTCTTGAACTAGGTATGTTCAGCGGTCGATGACCGGCGTTAGTGCAGTGGAAAACACCGTTCAAGCACGCTGAGGTGCCGGGCTCGTCGCTGCCATCGAAACAATCACAATAGTCATCGTTCACGTAGTTAAATGGTATCGTTACTGTTCCATCGAAACAGGTAAAATCTTTTGTTGGCGAGTAAAGGGAAGCTTTAGCTAAAGATACACCGCGAGGCCTCGGTACATCGGAGTGCGCGGATATGATGAACGAACATATTACAAAGAATAATGAATTTACGCGCGTGCTCCATGTATTTATCACCATGGCTAAACAGTAAGTATTGTCGACCAGTAATGTATTAAAATACAGGCGTAAATTAAATCGTGAACGTGCAGTTAGAAAATAAAATGACACCGACAGACAGAAAAGAAAAATAGATACGGCTCTTGGCTGACGTTAGCCAATCATAAAAGTACATAGATAAAAAAATAGGATTAGTTGGCATTTACAGTTACAGATACAAAATAATCGACTAAAAGACAAAAGGAAGTGACTATTTGTACGGGTGCTGGATGAATAAATTATATTTATTCGTACGGATATTATTCAAACTCAGGGCACCCCGACTTAAGTCACAAAAGTAACAGTAGGTTGTTAGGTTTTTTTTGACGTGATAACGTCTTATAAATCGATGGAGCCGGCTGCACGCACGAAAAAACATGACTCAGTCGTCGTTACGCCGTTTCGTCGTTCCATTTACCTGAGCCCGAGCCCGGGTCGGCTAAATGAGGGTAAGGGTAAATGAGGGTAAGGGTAAAGGTTCGGTCGGGTTCCGGGTCTGGGTCCGAGAGTCCGCGAGTCCGTGAGTCCGCGAGTCCGCGAGTCCGCGAATCCGCGTGTCCGCGAGTCCGCGAGTCCGAGTCGGGTCCGGGTCCGGGTCCGGGTCCGGACCGGATTTTCATTCAATTTCATTCAGATTCATTCAGTTTCATTCAGTTTCATTCAGTTTCATTCAGTTTCATTCAGTTTCATTCAGTTTCATTCAGTTTCATTCAGTTTCATTCAGTTTCATTCAGTTTCATTCAGTTTCATTCAGTTTCATTCAGTTTCATTCAGTTTCATTCAGTTTCATTCAGTTTCATTCAGTTTCATTCAGTTTCATTCAGTTTCATTCAGTTTCATTCAGTTTCATTCAGTGTCATTCAGTGTCATTCAGTTTCATTCAGTTTCAGAGATTGTTTCACCAAGCTGGTTTGCATAACTTGAACTGTAATAAACTACCCTTTACCGTCACACTATGCTTGATAAGTAATGACTTATCAAGCATAGTGTGACGGTAAAGTGATTTGAAAATGGAACACATTTACAAATGCACTGAGCGGCACACGCCTACTTACACAGCCTCTTTGCGCTAAAGTAAATCCTACTTACCGTGCATGTATGATGTAAAAGCAATAAAGGTTTATAGTTGCACTGCAAGTGTATACAAGTGTAATAAAACTCCCACTGTTGTCCAATCAAACTATATTGTTCACTTCCTTCTACGTTACAATCTCTCTAGTACTTCACAAATTACCAACTCTAAGCCACGTGGTTTTACAAAATAGCTTGCATTGCATGCGACCAACTCTTCCGAGCGCTCGTTCCAGAATGGCGATCGAGCAGTCGAGCCCGACCGCCATCTTTATCGCCGGAAGCGTTGCCAGCATGCAGTGCAGACATTTTGAATCAATCACCATTAATAATACTTTTACATGAACTAAACAAACAAACTAGTTTCTAAAACAGTTATCATGATTGATGACAATTAAAATCATTATTTATTTACAAACAAATTATTCAGATCCACAGACATATTTTAAATCAATCGATTCAACTGACTAACCATACATAATTGCCAACGGCATTTTCTATGAAGTTGACAGACTATTTTACAAACAAATATGACAAGTGTCATCAAATATCATAATAGTAATTTCTATTAAACCATTAAAATTAAATCCA
Source organism: Thera obeliscata (assembly GCA_947578465.1). Taxonomy (NCBI): domain Eukaryota; kingdom Metazoa; phylum Arthropoda; class Insecta; order Lepidoptera; family Geometridae; genus Thera; species Thera obeliscata. Next base: position 8,005,116 of record OX387928.1, on the reverse strand, counting down.
TTATTGAAATTCATCACATTCGGCCATCCGATATTGTGCTTACTCTGGAAGCACATGCTAAGTGCACAATATAATATGATAACTTGATAAACAAAGCTTGAATTTGAAACAAATGAGAAAAGATGACCATTCAAACACAATCTAAAAAAAATTTAATGTCTAACAAACAAAACTTGAATTTAAAACAAATACTTAATGAGAAAAGATGACCATTCAAATAAAATCTAAAAAAAAAATTGAATGTCTAACAAACAGAACTTGAATTAAAACACAAAAGAAAAGATGACCATTCAAATACAATCTAAAAAAAATCTTATGTCTATCAAATTCGGCCATCCGACAGTGTGCTTACTCTGGAAGCACATGCTGAGAGCATAATGATAACATGATAACTATTGTACTAGATATGTCCATAAGAGTAAAACAAGGGGATGTTTGTTCAGATTTACAAAGAGGATTTTATTTTTATAAAGTACAAGATGAGCTGGCATTGCAAGCAAGCATTATTACAAAGAGAAAGTGAGGTTATTACAAAACTACACCGGCACCGGCCGGCATTCTGCTTCTTCTTTTTTTTCTTTTTTTTTTTACATAGACAATAAATTAGGCGTCGCCTACATTCCCCACCCTAGTGTTGCTTGGCAACACTCACTCTGAAAAGGTAGATAACTTGGCGACGCGTGCCGCCGAACGCTTAAAAATACCGGTTTGCGTCCGCACTGCGACCAGTCTGACTCGACCATCTTTACCAGGAAATATCTCCTGAATGATGCCTCTAGGCCATACGCACCTGGGGGAATCGGGATCAGCGACAAACACGAGGTCTCCAACACGAAGTGCTTGTTGATCTTGATCGTCATGCCATTTCTGCCGAGGTATCATATCTGGCAAAACCTCCCGGACCCACCTTCGCCAAAACATATCAGCAAGTGCTTGCGACTTGCGCCACTGCTTCCGCAGATAGAGGTCAGAGTCATCGAAGACTCCTAGCAATGGTAAGTTAGAGGACGTGCCGAGCAAAAAATGGTTAGGCGTCAACGACTCCTTCGTTCCAGGCTCGACTGAAACGTGACTCAACGGTCGGCTATTAACAATATTTTCGACCTCAGCGAGTAGGGTAATCAGTACCTCATCCTTAGGCGCGCGTTCTTTGAGTACAACCTTCAACGTGGTCTTTACGCTCCTGATGAGGCGTTCCCACGCCCCACCCCAGTGAGGGCTCACTGGCGGAATGAAAGTCCATTGGGTCCCGTAGGTGCTCGCGGTCATTTTCAAGGTTTCTTCATCAAGCTCTTGGAGAGATTTTTTGAGTTCAGTATGTGCTCCCCGTAGATTTGTACCATTGTCTGAGTAGATATGTCCAGGCCAGCCTCGCCTTGCTGCCATTCGACGAAGTGCCATTAAAAGTGAATCAGTTGTCATCGAGTGGACTATCTCGACATGGACTGCTCTTATCGTTAGGCACGTAAAGAGGACACCATACCTTTTCTCGCGGTGTCTACCAACTGCCACCTCCATAGGTCCAAACAGGTCCACGCCACAGTGGCTGAAAGGCCTCTGATGATGAGCCATCCTCCCCGCCGGCAAATTACCCATCCGGGGTATCTCAGGTTTCACCTTGCGGATCCTACAAAGGTTACAACCAGAGGCGACTGTCTTTACTGTTGGCCTCAGCTTAGTTATCCAATACTTCTGTTTTAACTCGTTGACCACCATTTCTTGGCCACCATGGCCAGCTTTGATGTGGTAGTGGCGAACTATTAACCTCGAAATATAATTTTTTCCATCCAGTATTACGGGTTGCTTCGTTGCGAGGGTAATTCCAGCGGCGGCGTCGATGCGGCCGTTCGCGTGCAGTACATCGTGCTCATCACAGATCGGTGATAAGGTAAGTAATCTGCTTTGTCTACTTACGCCCTTCCCAGCCTTTATTCCGGCTAGCTCTTCACTAAATGATTGAGCTTGTGAGTATTTAATCAATAAGATTTCCGCCCGCGCCATCAAAGTACAGTCGTCTGTAGGTATTTTACGTCTACATTTGTCTATGAATTTCAGCATGGCAGCGGTACTTCTCAACAAGCGCAACCATGAAGAGAACCTACTAGGTTCAGGGACAATAGGTAAGTACGTACTTACAGTTTGTATGGTAGACACGCACTCAATTTCACCTCTATCTGTTTCAGGTCCAGACTGCACGATGTCCGCGGGCCACGACTTCTCTTCGCTTGAAAGAAATAAAGGACCATTAAACCACTCGCATTGAAGTACAGTTACATCATATGATTCCCTAGTGGCAATGTCCGCGACATTTAAAGCGGTAGGTATATATCGCCACTCATTCACATTTGTTAGTTCGTCGATCTCACCCAATCTATGAGCTACGAAAGTTTTATAAGTTCTCTTATCATTGCGAACCCACTGTAGAACAGTCGTAGAATCACACCAAAAATACCTACGCGTTGGTTTTATTCTGTGTTCGGATGTTATAGCTTTCGCCAGCCTAGCTGCCATAAGTGCTGCCTGTAGTTCAAGCCTAGGGACTGTTGTAGGCTTGACAGGAGCTACTCGACACTTGCTACTTACAAAGGCCACTTTTATTTCGTCGTTAACCGTCCACCGCCAGTATCCTACGGCGCACATACCTTGGGTGGAGGCATCGCTAAACAAATGTAATTCTAAGTTGCTATAACAACTTGGAACTTCATCTGATCCTGTAGGTAAACAACCTGCCTGACTTGAAGTAGTTGTTTTTATGGCACTTTGGTAGCAGCGAGGTAAGCGTATGCCACCGATTAACTTTAAAGCCTTCAACCAACTCAACCATTTTTCATAGATATCGTCATCTAACGGGACGTCCCACCCTATCTTTGATATCCATGTTTGCTGTAAGATAATTTTACCATTAATAGTAAATGGGGACAAAAACCCGTAGACATCAAATATACTCATTATTACTCGCAATGCTTCCCGCTTGGTAGGTCGCCTTCCGTTCAGAATCTCTTCTGGAATACGTTTGAACGACACGTCAAAGCCTAGGGTATCCTCATCAGGGAACCATAAAAGTCCTAGGGCGCGTTCACCATCAAGTGGCTGACCTATTTTTAATTTATGGGCATTGGTAGCGAGTTTGTCGTTAGGCAGACTATTTAGTACCTCAGCGCTGTTACTCAACCAGTTACATATCACAAAGCCTCCAGACTGGTGAACTTGGCTGACAGCTTGCGCTAGGTTGATACATGTTGTCGTATCAGGCTGGCTATCTATATAATCGTCCATATAGTGCTGCCTACATATAGCTTCGGCAGCTGACGGCATTGACTTTTGGTAACGCTGTGCGTTTTTATTTTTAATGAATTGAGCTATGAATGGAGAACAGCTCGCACCAAACACCAATGACGTCATTTTATAAGTTTTGATAGGGCTACTTACATGGTCTCGCCATACAAATCTGAGTGCGTCCTGGCACTGGGGTAGTATTTTGATTCTCAAAAACATATCCTTTATGTCCCCAGCGATCGCGACCTTATGTTCACGAAAACGCAGCATTATTCCAAATAATGACACCAACAGATCGGGACCTGTAAGTAAATAATCATTCAATGATAATCCTTTCGACTTGGCGGCGGCATCAAATACCAGCCGTAGTTTCTTTTTGTTAGGGTTGTCAACACCAAAATGCGGTAAGTACCAAGTCTTGTCACTTTTAGTCAGGTCAGTGACCTCTTCTGCAAATCCATTGTCAAAAAGGTGATTGACCCGGTCTTGGTACCTCTGAGCATACTCTTTCTTCAAGGATATCTTGTGCTCCACATTTTTGAACCTGCGCAGTGCTGTTGGCTCGGAATCAGGCAACCTACAGTTAGGGTCACGCCATGGAAGACCAACATGCCACCTGCCTTCCTTTAGAACAGCTGATTTCTCTAATTGTTCTATGGCGCGCAGATCTTCAGCGTTTTGGCGAGGTTTGCCAGATATACCCATAGACTCGATAGTAAATGAGTTTCTTACCTCATCATGCAGCTGTTGAAGCGCCATACCTTCTTCCTCCCATGCAGCCTGGCCATCATTCTGGATCAAGAGCGTAGAATGACGCAAGCGCGATGACGTCACCGGTACCCTTCCATGGACACACCAGCCTAACAGAGTGAGTGTTGCACAAGGTTCATTTGACATACCTACCCTAGCCTCTAATGGCCTGATCAAATCATAATTATCTTGTCCAATCAACAAGTCTGGTTTTACATTTTCATTACTTATATAAGTTTTAACATTACTCAAATGACTAAAACTACTAAAATTAGCTAAGCTTAAATTTTGTGTAGGTAAATTAAGTTCTTTTACACTACGCACATTGAGTTCATATTGTTTTTTATCACAAGTGGATAATCGAAGACGTACTACCTCAGTTTCACATCTAAGCTCATTATTGTTCCATGCACCAGATACACACATTATTTCTGGGCGCCCCCGCAGCCCTAGCCGAGAAGTTAACGCAGAGTTTATCAAGCTAACAGTAGACCCATCATCTAATAATGCAACCGCACTAACAGTACCTTTAGGTCCATGTAGGTTTATACGCACTACTTTTAGTATCACTTTACAGTTCGCTTGTGAATTTATGTTTGTTACGCTTTCAGGTTGCTGCTCCTGTGGACCTCCGGAGACCTGGTGCCCGCCGTCGGATCCTGGTTGAAGCTCAGCAGTCGAGTTGTTGGGAGTAGTGACATTGTTGTTGTTGTTGCTTGGGTAATGGAGTAACCGATGATGCAGTAACCCGCAGTCATCAACATTGCATGCTGCTGCTGGGCATGTGGCTCTGTCATGATGTGTTATAAGGCATTTAAAACACAATCTTTGTTTTTTTACAAAGACCCACCTCTGTTTGCGCATTGCTTTCTGAAACTTTTTGCAGTCTGGCAGTGGGTGCTTTGAAGCATAACAGAATTTACATTTGCCTTCTTCTATTTCATTTTGTTGTACTAAAACTGTATTATGTGAGCGTGAGCGAGTAGATGTAGGCTCCTGATATGTCTTCCTTTTGCTACAGTTATAGTCTAGACTGCTTGTGTTCATTAATGCTAAAGAGTTAGCTTTTCTAGCTTCTTGTGTGAGAAAGTCTGATAGAGTGTTCAGTGTGGGTTTATTACCTTGAGCGATGAGTGGATAACTGTAGTCGGCCCATTTCGATAGTAGGACTGTAGGTAACTTCGATAACACATTTGTTATAACATTAGTGGCCACTAGATACTCATTTCTTCCTATTGCACCCACCGCTACCACATAATTTCTCACTTTTATAGAAAAAGATACAATATCTTTTATATAATCCTGGGACACTGGGTTCATTTTCTTTAGGCCCAACATGATTTTAGACAGGATCACGTCCGGATTACCAAACTGCAGCTCAAGAGTGGACATCACATCCTCGGGCATTGTGCCGCTGATCAGCAGAGCTGACACAGCCTCTTTTGCTTGCCCGCGAAGACACTTTTGTAGACGCCATAAGTTCTCTTTTGGTGTGTAACTGCATAGTTCTGTTGACTCATCATATGCTTGCTTGAATTGAAGCCAATCCATGGGGTCCCCTTCAAATGTAGGTAAGTCTCGAGGGTTGCAGATCATGCGGCTCATTAGTTTCGCATTGTTGGTGGAGGCGGAAGCGGCTGTGAGATCCTTTAGAGCGCTAGCTAGCATTTTCACTGTCCCTTCTGTGTCGACGATATTACCTTGCGTCGGCGGACACAGCGCGCCCGAAGTGTGACCATGATCGGGGGCGGGCTGTGCGTTCAGTTTATGCTGACTACTTTCGAGCCACTTTTCCACTTTACTATGTGTAGTATGCGATGATTTCGAGGCCGATTGAGAATGACATCTCTCTTCCAAATCGGCTTTTTCGACCGCCAGCTTCTTGTCAATGAGATCCATCTGGATTTTGGCTTTGGCTTCTGCAGCTTCCAGCTCTAATTTTGCCATTCTTGCTGCCGCCGACGATGATGTACGTATTGTTAAAGATTTTGATTTCAATGGCGTCTGCGACGAGCATGGTTGATCCGTAGCCTTCCCCTGTTTTACCGCTCTCCTCGTTAACATAATTCGATCCGGCTCGAAGGACTTTGTACTAGATATGTCCATAAGAGTAAAACAAGGGGATGTTTGTTCAGATTTACAAAGAGGATTTTATTTTTATAAAGTACAAGATGAGCTGGCATTGCAAGCAAGCATTATTACAAAGAGAAAGTGAGGTTATTACAAAACTACACCGGCACCGGCCGGCATTCTGCTTCTTCTTTTTTTTCTTTTTTTTTTTACATAGACAATAAATTAGGCGTCGCCTACAACTATGTTTATGTATGACTAAACAAAACTTGAAACTTTAATGACTACCAAAATTCAAACAACTAATAAGAACAAATTAAGACAAATCCAAAATTACAATATAAAACTTGTAAACAAAATGAAATTATTAAGTAGAAGATACGAAGACACCCAAATAAATCTTAGTCATTTCTTAGAATAAACAGATATTAAAAATATAATTCTATCTAAAAATAACCAAAGTTAAATATCCTGTTTACCATATTCAAAGCCTGTATGCAAAAAAAATTAACTAAATGAGATTTCTCGTAAGATAATAATAACAATTTTGTATCAGAAAAGTCTTCGCATCCCAGCCATAAACAATCCATTCGGGTAAAATATTATTTAAATTAAATATTCCAATAACATAAATTATACTCCGATTGTGATAGGAAGACATCTACATGGTTAAAAATACAGTCAAACAGTTAATTGTTTTAAAACTCAAATAGTAATTTGGTCTCCCTACTACAATATTCACGTTGACCGGATTGAGAGGGTCCAGAAAAAGTTTCTGAATATAACTATACTGCAAAGCTCCATCATTTTCATTTAATGTTATTAGAAAATCATCGCAAGTATCATGATCTACTGTATCTTTTCAAAATTATCCACTCGCATATCGACTCTCCTTGCTTACTTTATCTTATTAATCTAAATATAAAGCCTAGACCTCGGCAACCCTTTCAGAACACTTTCGCCCTACAAGTCAATTCAAACAACACCTCTTATTATAACCCCGTTGTCAGAATGTGTCGCCTATTTAACGATTTATTGATTAAATACAGTGATAAAATTGATATCTTTAACAATAATCAAAATAAATTCAAGAATGCAGCTTTGGCCACTCTTTCATTAGAGTGTGCCGAAAACTCTTATTAGTTAGTTAATTAATTCTGCACTCTCTTCGAGTCATAACTCGAAGTGACTTACTGTAATAAAATAATTGTATGAGTACACCCAAGTTCCAAGTAAATGTTAACTTTAATCACCTACTACTAGTTAAGCCTGGTTACACGCTATCTACATAACTTTCCTGTTCAATGCATTCTGTGTACGCATGTTTTGGGGTACTGTCTAGCTCATAATTTAATAGTATTTATGCCTGTAAATTATCGATTGTACTCTGTTTTGTGTACCTAATAAACAAATAAAGTAAAATATAAAACAAAATGAAATTGTGATAATAAACTACATAATTCTTCTCCTTAATACGGAACTCGCGGCTCAGCCTGTTACTGCGGCACCTTCAGAGGCGCGTCATGGCTCAAGCTGCTGATGTGGTGCCTTCCATGGCGCATCACGGCTCAGACCACTGATGCGGCGCCTTCCGTGGCGCATCATGACTCAGGCCGCTGGTGTGGCACCTCCCGTGGCGCATCACGACTCAGGCCGCTGGTGCGGCGCCTCCCGTGGCGCATCACTGCTCATGCTGCTGATGCGGTGCGTCACGGTTGTGTCCTGTGGCACCTTCTGCGGTGCATCGCTACTGACTTTGCCTGGAGTTTTAAGGATCTGAAACTCGTCATAAAATTTACAGATCTGCAAACACACTGTGATTTAACCTATTATCATTCATCTGCTTTATATCTAGTTCAAATGAATAGGTTTTCCAATTGTGAAATAATTAAAAAGTAACAATATATTCCAAAAATATAAAACACTAAATGTACACTATCCACGGCATTTAGACGAGTTCTCTGTACTTAGTTTTGCGCTTTAAATACTACAAAAGATACGTTTAACTTAGCTCAGTAAATGCATGAAAACGCCATCATTAATTCTGACAGCAAAGAACTTATCAACTTGAATTTCTCCATGCCATGCCCTGCCATGGCACTGCAGGCATGTACTAGTAATGTCATCTTCTCATTGTTCTTGCTGAAATGCAAACATCTTCTCGACAGTGACTGTTTCGGTACGTAAACAATCTAGTGGTTCAGGTTTACGACGCACTAACTTTAATTAGAATCTTTGTCCAATTTTTATTTAAAACTGTGATTCAGTTGTAAAACTGAACTGTTAAGCTGTAATTGAACACCTAAAACTGTAATTCATCTTTAGTTAATCTTAAGTTGATATTTTAGTAAGTAGTAGGTCTTTTATAAATCGCTAATCTTTAATTTATAAAAAATTCACATTTATTTTCTCTTACATTCATTTTTAATTCATATTTAATTCATCTTAAATTCATCTTAAATTCATCTTAAATTCATCTTAAATTCATCTTAAATTCATCTTAAATTCATCTTAAATTCATCTTAAATTCATCTTAAATTCATCTTAAATTCATCTTAAATTCATCTTAAATTCATCTTAAATTCATCTCAAATTCATCTTAAATTCATCTTAAATTCATCTTAAATTCATCTTAAATTCATCTTAAATTCATCTTAAATTCATGTTAAATTCATCTTAAATTCATCTTAAATTCATCTTAAATTCATCTTAAATTCATCCTAAACTCATCTTAAATTCATCTTGAACTCATCTTAAATTCATCATTAATTCATTTTTAATTCATAATTAATTAATTCATCGTCTTTTCATCTTTTATTATAATATCCTCCCTCGACATTGGCAAAACTGAACGAATTTACATACTTGGCTCAAATCCAAAACATTAATTTTAAACTCAAATAACTTTAACTCTAATCCAACTTAACTTTTTCTCATATTCAAAAACTTATATAATCTTAACCCAAAATCTTTACTTATAATCCAATACAAAAACTGATCTTTAACTTTTACCTTTTAACAACTCTACACGACTTTAAATTACTAAACTTAGAATTTTTGAAACATTTGCGCCTTTTGAGACCTTGTTAACTTTTTATAATTTTTTTTAAACTTTTTGAACTTTTTGAACATTTTGAACATTTGAACATTTTGAACATTTGAACATTTTGAACTTTTTGAACTTTTTGAACATTTTGAACTTTTTTATTTTTTTGAACTTATCTTACTTTGACCAAACAGATCTCGCATGGTTAATTAATTTCAACTTCTAAGGCGTACATAGTCAAACTGAACTCGCTTGGTTTAAAATCAATTTCAACTTTTATGGCGTACATAGTCAAACTGAACTCACTTGGTTTCAAAATCAATTTCATCTTATAAGGCGTACATAGTCAAACTGAACTCACTTGGTTTCAAAATCAATTTCAACTTTTATGGCGTACATAGTCAAACTGAACTCACTTGGTTTCAAAATCAATTTCATCTTCTAAGGCGTACATAGCCAAACTGAACTCACTTGGTTCCAAAATCAATTTCATCTTCTAAGGCGAAAATAGCCAAACTGTACTCACTTTGTTCCAAAATGTTATTAATCTTTACTTCTATGGCGTACTTAGCCAAACACAGATCCCAAAACACTTTCTTTAGACGAGCAGTAATTACGTTCAATGGCCTGGTTAACGTCCCCAAACTAGATCTGTTTGCTCAAAACCACCAAGAATTGCTACTAACATTTTGTCAAAATGCTGTTTCGAGGAGACTCCCCAGGTTCCATATGCTTTTTTTTTTTTTTTTTTTCTCATTGTACTTTTTGTTTTTCTGTTTTAATTGTAATTTCTTAAAAAAATTGTATCTTCATTTTATAGTTTGTCTACCTTAGTCTCTCATTACTTAATATCATTTTTTTTTTTTTAAGCTCCAATAGTCTCACTATGTGAAACCTGTTTAATGGACCCTAGTTGTCGTTTTAAATTATCAATTAGATTATAAGTATCTGCTGATTGTTTACCTAAGAAATAAAAATAAATAAATAGTCTACAATTTTGATAACATTAGCTCACTTTGCTTCAAAAACTCGCTTCGGTAGGCTTGATCATGATCATTAACTTGCTTATTTTAAATCCAGCATGGTTAGACATTTGCAGTTAGAGGCTACTCAAACTTTACTGAGCTGCTATGGTATTAGCAGTACATGAATAGTTTTAGCACTATCGGATAGCCCCTATATCAAATTTATGGTTAGGCCCGGTCCATGACAAAGACCGTACCGGCTTTTATGAAATTCAAGATTGTGCTCGGTCTTTGCTATTTACGGCCACTTTATTATGAAACTTTATTCAATCACTCATTTTTGATGTTAAGTAAATTATAAGAAATAAATATTTCCAGAAACCTACCAATAATTTCAACATAACCCAGCCAATAACACCCTGCTTATGCCAACAGAGATTCTAATTTATTTAAGGGTATTTATTTAATTTTGTACATAGGCTACATCGGCACAATGGCGACTATTAGCATGGACATAAAAATGTTTGTTTATGGTTCTAGACAGGAAAGTAGGCCTTGCCTAAGTACCCAACAGTTCTGCATATCAAAAAGTAACAAGAATGCTACAGAGGACTGACTTGCGTTTAACACTCAAGCTTGTTTTTTACACTCAAGTACCTTCACTTAATTTCATACACGGTAACACGAGTCATGTGTTATCAGAGGGTAACCAATAAAATGATCATCGTAATGCATAATAATGTAAAACTATTTGCTGTTATTAAGTTCGTTAATATTTTTAAAATATCTTTCGGTAAACTTAGCGTATATTCCAAAAATTAAGTGAATGTCAATTGTTTGAAATGGAACAGCTTAACTAAGTAGTCAAAGTCGTTAAATATTAGGTGCAGGCCATTTCATGTTCGGATGAGCGGCTAATATCAAATTTCATATGATTCCACACACATTTTAGAGTAGGCATAACCTAATAAATAAATTTAAAAGAAAAGACCGATAATCTAAGAATAATGTTAGATTGTGGGTATCTCGTAAACGGTGCGTCGTAGCACAAAAATGACGAAAATTTCATCCCCCTATGAAACCCCACAACACATGGTAACAATGCTTCAGAGCAAGTTTTTTTTTTTTGTTTGAGTACCCTCTTTAAATTTTCTCAAGAAAAATTTAAATATTTTATCAAAGATCCATTAATTCAATTAAGTTTAATTACACATTATCCATCATGCAATAAACGTCATCAGAACAATAAAATTGGGCGTGTACTTACCACTTCGGAGATGTAATAAAACTCCCACTGTTGTCCAATCAAACTATATTGTTCACTTCCTTCTACGTTACAATCTCTCTAGTACTTCACAAATTACCAACTCTAAGCCACGTGGTTTTACAAAATAGCTTGCATTGCATGCGACCAACTCTTCCGAGCGCTCGTTCCAGAATGGCGATCGAGCAGTCGAGCCCGACCGCCATCTTTATCGCCGGAAGCGTTGCCAGCATGCAGTGCAGACATTTTGAATCAATCACCATTAATAATACTTTTACATGAACTAAACAAACAAACTAGTTTCTAAAACAGTTATCATGATTGATGACAATTAAAATCATTATTTATTTACAAACAAATTATTCAGATCCACAGACATATTTTAAATCAATCGATTCAACTGACTAACCATACATAATTGCCAACGGCATTTTCTATGAAGTTGACAGACTATTTTACAAACAAATATGACAAGTGTCATCAAATATCATAATAGTAATTTCTATTAAACCATTAAAATTAAATCCATTATTGAAATTCATCACACAAGTGTACCATGACATGTTGCCGATCCTACTGAAAATATGAAATAAAACCTCATGCATGTTTTTGAGTACCTACAATTATTTTATTTCAATTGCAAGTAGGTAATCATACTAATAGGTATCTTCCGGGAAAACATATAGACATAGACATAAACATTTATTTATTTACTACATAAGCAAAGCACACAATATAATCCAGTACATATTGATAACAATGCCTAAATTATAAATAAGAGTAATATGTAGTAATATGTTGTGTTGTGAAAATATGGGTCATGACGAATCCGATGTTATTTTTCTGAATGTGTATATATATATTTACTAGCAGTTAGTGACCGAGCTTCGCTCGGTATTTTTTTGATAACTTAGGTACTTATGAATGATGAAAAAATAAGAAATGGTTATTTAAAAAAAAACACGAGTGCAAGTGTTTTCGTAGTCCTTCAGTTCCAAAACTCGACAATAGATGGCGTTCTCTGTGAAACCCTTGAGTTCTCAGGTTCTCACAGAGCTTAGTTTTTGCTTCTGAGCAACAGATGGCGCTAGGAGTAATGATATTACGAAAAAGTTGTTTGTTCTAAACTCCGAACGCCGATATTTTCTAGAAATAAATCCTAGCTAGATCGATTTATCGTCCCCGAAAACCCCTGTATACTAAATTTCATGAAAATCGTTGGTGCCATTTCCGAGATCCTAAATATAATATACAAGATTTTCTCGTTTAAAGGTGTAAGATATATATATATATATATATATACGTATCTACATTATTCCATAGTTGGTCATTTAATAAATAAATAAATAAATTCAATAAAAGGCATGATGATTGCAAATATAAAAAAAAAACTAACAAATATCCAAATAAGAAATAGTAAATAAACATACTTCGTTTTCCTTACCAGTTAAATACCTGATGCGTCTACAACTTAAAATATAAACTTGCACACATAGACTGCAGCAATATAAAATTTTTTATTTTATTTTTTTTTACTTTAGTACGTCATTTTAAGTTAAAAAAAATAGGTAATAGGTATACCAAAATCAACGTTTTTTGTAAGTATTATAATAGTATATTATGCTACTAGTGAACAAAAGATGGATTTAAATCGAGGACCAAAGATGAATCACGAGCAAGTGCAGGATTCTAACGACTGAATCACGACCACAGGGAGTGATTCATGATGATTGAATGTTAGAATCCTCAACGACGCAAGTGGTTCATGGTCCTCGATATAGATCCGTTTTATTCAAGAGTTGCATACTATACTATATACCATGACTTCGAGAAAAAGAAAGATTTAAGCGAAAAAGGATTAAAAACTATGTTACTTTGTTTATACTATTCTTATAATATGACCTAAAACAAATATCCCACTCACTCACTTTCCATCAGGTGTGATGGCAGCCAAATGCTTAGCTATCTATATTAAAAAAAAAAAAAAAAAATTGATTTGATTTGTAAAAAAGCGGCCAAGTGCGAATCAGACTCGCCCATGAAGGGTTCCGTAGCAACAAGTAACATAATATAAAAGTTCTTGTAGTTCGTCGCAAGGTAAATTGCGGTTTAAGATTTATGACGTATAAAAAAAAATACTCACTAGATCTCGTTCAAACCAAATACCGTTGGAAGTTTGCATAGTAATGTACATTATATATTTTTTTTAGATTTATCATTCTCTTATTTTAGAAGTTAGAGGGGGGGGACCAACATTTTACCACTTTGGAAGTGTCTCTCGCTTAAACTATTCAGTTTAGAAAAAAAAGATTTTAGAAACCTCAACATAATTTTTGTAAACCTATTCATAGATTTACAAAAATTATGTTACGTAATTATGTACACGTATGGATGTGATGAAAAAAAAAAATTGAGTTTCACTTTCAATTATGTGGACCCCCAAAATTTGTTGTTTTTTTTCTATTTTTGTGTAAAAAAATAAAAATCTTAAAAAAATATACTATTTAACATGACATTCTATTTAACGCTAATGAAAATCGTATGTCAGCGTTAAATAGAATGTCATGTTAAATAGTATATTTTTTTAACACACTTAAATTCGAATTAATCTCAAATGTATAGTCTACAATTAGTCCTTTTGCGATTTTTAAAATGTCACTTAGTTATGAATTTTTTTAAAACAAATCTCAAATTTTCGCACGACCCGCTCTTAATGCGGTTCACAGAATACATCTACTCGCCAAGTTTCATCAGGTTAGCTCTTACAGTTTTGGAGAAAAATGGCTGTGACATACGGACGGACAGACAGACAGACATGACGAATCTCTAGGAAGATAAATGAATCTAAAAGAAAGATAAATGTAAAAGTTTTTTACTATACCTATTGGCCGACCTCTCTTTCATAAACTCAACAACTCAATTGAACAACAAACAACCAAGCAGATGTTTTTCATTCCTAGAATGCGATTTGTACTATTATCGAACTTTGTGTTGCATAACTTACTAAGTACAGTATTCATGATAGCGCCCTTTTTAGGGTTCCGTAGCCAAATGGCAAAAACGGAACCTTTATAGATTCGTCATGTCTGTCTGTCCGTCCGTATGTCATGGCCATTTTTCTCCGAAACCGTAAGAGCTAGACTAATTTAACTTGGCGAGTAGATATTTTCTGTGAACCGCATTAAGATTTTTACACAAAAATAGAAAAAAAACTATACATTTTGGGGGTATACTTAAAACTGAAACTCAAAAAAAGTTTTTGACGTGATAACGTCTTATAAATCGATGGAGCCGGCTGCACGCACGAAAAAACATGACTCATGCGTCGTTACGTCGTTTCGTCGTTCCATTTACCTGAGCCCGAGCCCGGGTCGGGTAATGGGTAAGGGTAAATGAGGGTAAGGGTAAGGGTTCGGTCGGGTTCCGGGTCCGTGTCCGAGAGTCCGAGTCCGAGTCCGAGTCCGAGTCCGAGTCCGAGTCCGAGTCCGAGTCCGAGTCCGAGTCCGAGTCCGAGTCCGAGTCCGAGTCCGAGTCCGAGTCCGAGTCCGAGTCCGAGTCCGAGTCCGTGTCCGAGTCCGAGTCCGAGTCCGAGTCCGAGTCCGAGTCCGAGTCCGAGTCCGAGTCCGAGTCCGAGTCCGAGTCCGAGTCCGCAAGTCCGCGAGTCCGCGAGTCCGAGTCGGGTCCGGGTCCGGGTCCAGGTCCGAGTCCGGACCGGATTTTCATTCAGTTTCATTCAGGTTCATTCAGTTTCATTCAGTTTCATTCAGTTTTATTCAGTTTCATTCAGTGTCATTCAGTTTCATTCACATTCATTCAGTTTCATTCCATTTCATTTCAAATGTGTTGCTAGAATACAAGGGCAATAAGTGAGCTTTTGCGCCGCCCGCATAGGGCGCTAATGGATCGAGTGTACCTAGAGATGGGCAGAGGGTTTAAACCCAGTTGGGCGAAAAGGCCAAAAACTGGACAAATAGGGCAAAAACGAATTAACGTCCTTTTAAATGTCCAAAATCAGGGCGGAAACTCTAATTAGTCAAAATCAGACTTTTTCATTGAGTATTCGTAAGATGTACCTGTTTAAACCATTTTAATATTAGAACAAATAGTAATTGACAAAAAAGGAAGATCTCACTGAAAATAAAAAATGTATTTGTTGCCAAATTACAGAATTATCAGCAGAATCACAGTCGGTCGGTATTATTTAAATCAAAATTTTACCGCACATGGTATTCGTGACTCGTGCCTGCTAATCGCTGTCACTATCGTAATCATCATCAACCTTTTGAAGTCCACTGCTGGACATGGTCACTCCCATGGCGCGCCACTGAGCCCAGAGTTCGGTTTGACTCTTCCTATCAAGTTGCTGCCCGCCACTCTGCATAAGTCATCGCTCCATCTAATCTGAGGCACCTACACTACGTTTGCCTAAACGTGGTCTTCACATTATCGGTTCTTCGAATCATGACCGGCCCACTGCCACTTGAGCTTGCTAGTTCTTTGGGCTATGTTGACAACTTTGGTCCTCTATCGAATGACCTCGTTCCAGATCCTATCTCTGAGAGAGACTCTGAGCATAGCCTTAACCATAGCTTGTTGAGCGACTTTTAATTTATGAACCCGTCAGTGTCCACGTGTTATTATAACTGGTAGGACGCACTGGCTTTCGTTTTTGAGCACTGTGGGATGGGTTACTAGAAGAACTGACGAAGTTTCCCAAATACCGCCCAACCTAGCTGAATTCTCTTACTTACTGCTCCATACTGTACTATCATAATAAAGTCAGGTTTAATTCAAATATTCTGGATGTAGAAGTTGATGCTTGACCATTGCTTCTCCATTAGGTTCATATTTGGTTTACGCAAATATGACCATGTTTCCGATTTTTGTAATAAGCTTAAGTGGTTGCCTATTCGTTTTTGCAGGAATACTCGTCTCCTTTCCTTCTTGTACAGTTTCATGTTTAACCCCTCCACCCCCCTTATCTAAAAGTTAAACTAATCTCAACGCTTTGAATACCTAAATCTTTCTAACTCTCGTACCTTACGGTCTTCTGAAACTCTACAACTTCCTGTCCACTCTTATTCTTTCTATAAGCACTTATTCACTGTACAAGCTATCCGTATTTGGAACTCTCTTCCTATTGATATCAGAAAAGTGATATCTCTACCCATCTTCAAAAAGCTTTTGCACAGCCACTATTCAGTTGAATTAGGAAGTCGCTACTTTCGTCAGCCTATATGAGATCCGAACGGCTCTCAAGCAGCTAAAGAGTAACAAGACACCGGGGGAAGACGGAATAACGACAGATCTTCTGAAAGCAGGCGGAACGCCGATACTTGAGGTTCTTCAGAAGCTTTTTAATTCTGTCATCCTCGAGGGTACGACGCCTGAAGCGTGGGGCAGGAGCGTAGTGGTGCTCTTCTCCAAGAAGGGTAATAACACCCTCTTAAAGAACTATAGGCCCATCTCTCTGATGAGACTATCTGACTATCTTAGCCACGTCTATAAGCTGTTTCGAAAGTAGTTACCAATCGTCTGGCTCGATGATTCAATGACTTTCAGCCTCCCGAACAAGCCGGGTTCCGGAAAGGCACCATAGACCACATCCATACGCTACAGCAGATTTTACAGAAGACTGAGGAGTATAATCGGCCACTTTGCTTAGCGTTTGTGGACTATGAGAAAGCCTTCGATTCAGTCGAAACCTGGGCAGTGCTACAGTCGCTCCAGCGGTGTCAAATTGACTATCGGTATATCGAAGTGTTGAAATGTATCTACAGGAATGCCGCAATGTTTATCCAACTTCAGGACCAGAGTACAAATCCAATCCACATGCAAAAAAGGGTGAGACAGGGGGATGTCATATCTCCGAAACTGTTCACCTCGGCACTGGAGGATATTTTCAAGCTCGTGTCCTGGACAAGGTATGGCATTAACATCAACGGCGAATTCATCACTCACCTTCGATTTACCGACGTCTTCCAGTCTTCCAGCAACTCCGCCATTATGACTAAATAGTCATAATGGCGGAGTCGCTGGAAGGCACAATGCTCAGAGACCTCAAAATTGTCTCCCAACAGGTGGGTCTAAAAAAATGAACATGACCAAGACAAAAATCATGTCTAATGCTCATGTTAATTTGGGTCAAACGATCCAATTAGGTAGAGCCAACTTCGACAAAGAGGTCAGCCGACGAATCCAACTCAGATGGGCAGCGTCGGGAAATTGCGCCACATCTTGTCGCAGGTACCGCAACGCCTCAAGACAAAAGTCTTTAATCAGTGCTTCTTGCCAGTGATGACTTACGGAACTGAGACGTGGTCGCTAACTATTGGGCTCGTACACAAGCTCAAAGTCGCGCAACGAGCTATATATAGAGAGAGCTATGCTGGGAGTTTCACTACGTGATAGAATCAGAAATGAGGATATCCGTAGAAGAACCAAGGTCACCTACATAGCTCTTAGAATTAGTAAATTGAAGTGGCAATGGGCAGGTCATTTAGCTCGAAGAACCGACAACCGTTGGGGAATAAAGGTTCTCGAATGGCGACCACGAACCGGAAGACGAAAAGTAGGGCGCCCACCCACCACATGGCCTGACGACATTGTTAAGATCGCAGGAAGTCGGTGAATGGAAAGGGCTCAGAATCGTTCTTCCTGGAAATGTGAAGGGGAGGCCTATGTCCAGCAGTGGACTTCTTCAGCCTGATGATGATTATAGATTAACTTAAAAAAAACCTTTTTAGTCATTTGAACTTAGCATTGTGTCATAATTTTTGAATTTTGCGATATTTTACAATAAAAATATATCCGCCCTGTTTTGGGACGTTTACTGGGCGTAAATGGACGTTTACTCGGCATTTACTCAATACGTCCATAAATGCCTAGGCAAAAACCCATCTCTAAGTGTACCCAAGATATTTAGATGAAGCAAAAACTAAGCTCTGTGAGAACCTGAGAACTCAAGGGTTTCACAGAGAACGCCATCTATTGTCGAGTTTTGGAACTAAAGGACTACGAAAACACTTGCACTCGTGTTTTTTTTTAAATAACCAGTTCTTATTTTTGACGTGACAACGTCTTATAATTCGATGGAGCCGGCTGCACGCACGAAAAAACATGACTCATGCGGCGTTACCTCGCTCTGAGGCGCTCAAGTGCAAGCGAGAGCGCGGAACGAGCGACAAAGAGGCACAATCGGCCTCCGCGTTCGGCAGCGTTCGACATCTGTGTATTTTTTTATGACGTTATCACGTTCAACTATCGTCTGTAAACCGCCTTTACAGATAACCGATTTTTTTTTTATGCCTACTTAATTTCAAGAATTGTGCATGTCAGTGCAGAGAGGACCCTTCCCCCGTCCCTCCTCCTCCCTAACAATACTAAAGGCAACCCAAATTTTAACTTTACTACGCCTTTTAAGCGACTGTAAAATGTTTTGCACCTAGACTCACCTAGCTATAAGACGTTTCAAAGTGATTCTTGCATCGTAATGAATAAAAAATTATTGACTTTGACTTTGACTTTTTAAAAATCCAGATTCAAACTCGGGGCACTCCGTTAAAAGTCACTAAAGTAACAGTAGGTTGTTAGGTTTTTTTTTTTATACCTACTTCATTTCAAGAATGGTGCCCCCCCCTCCCCCCGCAGTACCCGTATTAATAATTATAAATTGTTCGTACGGTAACCGTATTAATAATTATAAATTGTTCGTACAGTACCTGTATTAATAGAACCGTTTTTCCCCCGAAGGGTAAAAAACGGATATTTAGGTTTCTGCCGAAGCTTGAACCAGGGTTGAGATTACTACCTATGTAACTCAGTCATTTATAGGTTTATATCGATAATAGCGCCATC
This sequence comes from Thera obeliscata, assembly GCA_947578465.1. NCBI lineage: Eukaryota > Metazoa > Arthropoda > Insecta > Lepidoptera > Geometridae > Thera > Thera obeliscata. The sequence goes on along the minus strand of OX387928.1, from coordinate 7,985,888 downwards.
TATGTTGTGAAAGTGGAACTAACGGAAGCTGCGAGGACAGCGCGTGGCTGCTCTTTCTTCAGTACCTACCTACCTATAGCCGGCAAGGCCTTTAGGTCTGGTTCAAGCTTCGGCAGAAACCTAAATATCCGTTTTTTACCCTTCGGGGGAAAAACGGTTCTATTTAGGTGTTCGTGCCTCTGCTTGAACCAGGGTTGAGACGTGTTTAACCTCTGCCGGCGCTGTCCCAGGCGTACTGTGACATGGTGTATGCGCTCCAGGGTTAATAAAAATTTGTTCATATTTTTCTGCATAATAATTATATTAAATATCCTTATAAAGTAAGCAACATAAAGTAATTCTTGATCTTTTCATTGAATCAGCTTCAACCTTTTATAATCAGATAGTTATTATTACTAGTTATACAGGGGAAAAACAACATGATACGTTGTTTGTTGTAGAAGTTGATGTTGTTGATTTAACATCTCTTAAGTAATGATTAAAAAATGTATGTTTAGATTTCCAATTTCCTCTTCTTAGAACCTCATCAATATCCATTTTTTGATGTGTCCAGTTGCAACACCTGCCCTTATACTTCCGGCTGTTGATGATATTCCTGCTTCTTTAAAAAGGGTATTTATCCACCCCGCAATCACCGCTCGCGATGCTTCTTTCACGTTTCCTCTCGTCGCGATGAACAGGCTTTTTATCTGCTTTGACTTTCGACGATTCTCAGATAGTAAAATTACTTGTTTTACCCAGTGTATCAGATTAAATCTATGTTTAGGGTGGCTTTTGAGACACCATCCTGACTGTCTATGCGTGGCGTTATCTGTTTTAGACCCATATCTTGGCCAAAATACCATTTTGTTATCATGTTCTTCAAAGAGATCTGATTTTAAGCTTAACAATGTGAGGTCGTGTACCCTTCTACCTGATGCCAATAAGAGTAAAACGCTCGTGTGACGGGATACTGCAAACAAGCTTCCATTATCAAAGTTATAAGCTTCTAGGAATCCTATTAAGTCATTTACTGACCAAGAAAGCGATCTTTTTACTTTTGGTTTAGAGGATAGGATTCCTTTGAGTGCATGAGTTACTATTGGATGTGAGCTCAATCCTGCGCTATGACGAGGGTTTGTAAATGTTGCTACCACGGACTTATGGACCAAGATAGTTTTTGGGGCCAGTTTTACCACTTCATGTAAATAGCAAAGGAATCTTGCTAACTCTGATGGTTGGGGTTCATCGCTTTTAACTTTTTCTTGTGATGCCCATTTAAGCCATCTTTGCCATGCTGGGCGATAGGTTTTTAATGTAGATGACCTCCAAGAGGCTTGTAACAACTTCACTTCGTGATCTTTCCAGCCTAAAATTTCTCTGGCCCAGCCCGTACCTTCCAAACCAACAAATTGAGTTGGTCTACCTTCGCTGGTGGTTGGTTTGTCTGGAGGTCTACTAGATTGAATGGAAGGTTGGGGATTTCCCACGGTGGTTGAGTGGCGCGCCTCTTTATTTCTGGCATCCAGAAAGCCTTGCACCAGTTTGGGGCTACTAGTAGATAGGTCCCTGTTGATGTTTGAAGATGATACAGAACTCTCGGTATGAGAGCTGGCGGAGGAAATATCCACCCTAGGTTGTACTGCCATGATTTGCTGAACGCGTCGGTGTATTGGCTCATCTTGTCGGCGGCGTCTTCGCTTACGTACTTCGGTAATACTGCTGACCGACTGGAGGCGAATAAGTCTACTTCTGGCTTGCCCATCAAGTGGAAAATCTGTTCGACTATTTGGGGTTTCAAGTGCCACTCTGGTAGTTGTTTTGTTCTGGACAGACTGTCTGCCAGACCATTGTATGGCCCTGGAATGTAGCGAGCAATTAGGTTGCAGTCGTGTTGTCTGCATAGATGCAGGATGCATTTCGTTGTTTCTAATAGTCTTATGGACTTTGTACCTCCTTGTTTTGTTACATATGCAGCCGCAGTTCGATTGTCCGTCTGCCAGGTTATCACTTTTTGCTGTATTTGTCTTCCTAGACATTTTAAAGTTTCGTAAAGAGCCCACAGTTCTTTTTGGTTGCAGTGCCATTGGCGTTGAGAGCATGTCCATCTTCCCCAGAATTTTTGGCTGTTTGCTATGGCTCCCCATCCGGAATCGGCAGCATCCGTAGTTATGAACCAGGTTGGGTTTTCTTGATGAATTACCGTGTTCTTGTGGGCATTTTCTATCCACCAGTTTAACTCTTCCAAACTTGCTTCTGTCATCGGGAGTTTTTTGTGCGGCTTTAGTTTTAGCAACTTGTTGGATTCGATCTGTAGTCGTCGGCAGTGTAGTCTTCCTAGGGGCACTACAAATGAGGCAAAATTCAATTTTCCCAAGATGACTTTTGCGTCGTGCCAGCTCCAATATTCTTTCTGCAGAAACGTCTGGCTCATGGATACTACCTGTTTTACCTTTGTGTCTGAAAGCATCTTTCGGTTTCTGTCGGTATCCCAGGTTATTCCTAAATATTCTAGGCATTTCGATGGCTCTGTTACGGATTTTCTCTTGTTCACCGACCATCCCAGCTCTTCCAGTTTGTTGATTACCAATATTGTTTGTTCCCTTAGAGTTTTTGGATCTTGATTCACGATCAAAAAATCGTCCAGGTAAACTACAACTTTTACATCTAACGTCTGTCGAAACCAGTGTGCTAGCCAACTTGTTACCTTTGCGAAGGCTTTTTTTTTTTTTTTTTTTTTTGTTTGCGCTGGGGAAATGCGTTACGCATCCCCCCCCAATGGAGGGTGGGAGGGATATGTGGGACTCTCCGATCTCCGGCATACCCACTAAAACCCCAGCGGCGCTCCAGCTTCGTCTATGTGGAAGGAGACTGGGAAACCGGCAGAGCCTTGACATCCAGTCTCCCGCCGACGACTACCCACCTTTACAGTGGGGTCCGCACGTCCCGCCCTTTTAGGGAGGGGCCCAGGAGCGACTTCCCGTCCAACGGGGGTGGTGAAAGTGTGCAATGCAAGAGAGGGGGCCTCCACGCCACTCTCCTGCCATTCACCACCGCATGAGGAGAAGGTAGGCGACTTTACAGTCGCCTTTTCCTGCCCCTTCTCTGCCTGCAGAGGGGTGCGTGAGGGTCTTCCTCACGCGCGCGCTCTGTTGCCTCCTTTTGCGACATCACAACCTCACAAAAGGAGGTGACCGCTGCCCAGCTTCTCTCGTCACCCAGCATGGAGTTGACCACACCGGGAAGAGAGAGGTCTGGCCCGACAACCGCAATTAGATCGCGGCGCGGTTCAGACCACGACGGGCACACCTCGAGGGTGTGCTGCGCCGTGTCCTCCGCCGCGCCACAATCGTGGCACGAAGGAGCTCCCTCCCTTCCGATCCGGTGCAGGTACTTTCCAAAGCATCCGTGCCCGGATAGCACCTGCACCAGACGGAACGAGAGGAAGCCGTGAGACCGCTCGAGCCATTCTCGCAAGATTGGTCCAAGCGCGTCCAGCGTTCGGCGGCCAAATACAGCGGAGGCGAGGTCCTCTGTCCAATGGTGGACGATCGAATCTCTCGCCTCACGCCGGACGGCCTCCCGCTCTGCCGGGGCGGGGTGCTCTCCGAGAACCCTACGCCCCACCATCCACTCGTACACTTTGGCGAGCACCCACGCCTCGAGCTCCCAAGGAGGGGTGCCCGCCAGAGCGCAAGCCGCCGCAAAACTTACCGACCGGTAGGCTCTTGCCACCCGCTGCGCGATTGCCCTTTGGGGCTTGCGGATCGCGGTGGCGTTCTCTCTTCTTTGGAGAGAGTCCGCCCAGATGGGGGCCCCGTATAGGGCCATACTCTTTAGGATGCCGGCATATAGCTGTCGGCATCGTGCTTTGGGTCCCCCTATGTTTGGGAGAAGCCATGACAACGCGCCCGCCACCTTCAGCAGGCGAGTCGACAGCCCATTGAAATGCGGGCCGAAGCGCCATCTGCTGTCTAGTACCAGGCCCAGATATTTCATCTGGGTCTTCACTGACACCTGGACACCCTCCACAACGATGTGAGCATCGGTGGGGATACGCTTTCGAGGCCCGTGGAAAAACACGGCCTCGGTCTTGTGCAACGCCACCTGTAGTCCAAGACGGCGGATCCTCCCCGCAACCAATGATCCCCCGGCCGAGGCCAGACTCGCCGCTTCCCTAAAGCTCTCCCCCCGGGCAGTGAGAAGAGTGTCATCTGCGTAACAGATGACACTCGTGCCACGGAGGAGAGCCCCCCGCAAAAGCCAATCGAATCCGATGTTCCACAGGAGTGGTCCTAGGACGGACCCCTGTGGAACGCCAGACTCCGCGGCATACCGTCGAAGTTGGCCCGCTTTATCTACGAGGAGGACTGCTCGGTCCTCCAGGTAGCTGGTCAGGAGGCTCCTCAGATACTGAGGCACTCCATGGTAGCGGAGCGCCTCTAGTATTGTCGAGTGAGGGACGGAGTTAAAGGCGTTGGCTATGTCAAATGACACAGCCAAAACTCCGTCCCTTGCTTCCACGGCTTCCCTCACCTGACTTTTAAGCCGGGCCAGCGCGTCGACTGTCGAACGCCCTTTTCGGAAGCCGAACTGGGCGTCCGACAGGTTCGGCCCCACCTCCAGCAGGAAGCCATTTAGCCGTCTAGCGACAATCCCCTCGAACAACTTACCGATCTCATCGAGAAGAACGATAGGTCGGTATGCCGAGGGGGAGTCCGCCGGGCGTCCCTCTTTTCGGAGGAGGCACAACTGCCCCTCCTTCCAAGGCTTCGGGAACCTCCCAGACGCGAAACACGCGCTGAAGAGGTTCCGAAATCTATCCTTCATCTGAGTGGTAGCGATGGCTAACACGCGCGCGGGAACACCGTCTGGCCCTGGGGCCGTCTTCTTGGCGCGAAGACGGAGGGTCTCTACGGCGAGCTCATCCACCGTTACTGGAGGGACCTCATCCTCCGGCGGAGCTGCCCCCTGTGGTGGGTCCATCACTGGTGGTGTGAAATTAGTCCTGCCCGGGAACAGTGACCGGACCACACCATCCAGCAATGCCGGCTCGAGGGTCTCTGTCAGTGGGGGACCAAAGGGGCGCAGTTTTTTTCGCGCCGCCTTGTATGGTCTCCCGTAAGGGTCCCTATTGAGGCCCTCCAGCATCTCGGCTCGCGCCGCGTCATCAGCGGCGCCCATTGCCGACTTGAGGACCTTCTTTGCCTCTACGTAAGAGGCGTAAAGAAGGTCCTCGCTTTCGGGGTCTCTCCGGCTGCGCCGTCGACTCCGCGTATACAGTCTCCTTGCCGCAACGCAGGCGGCTCGAAGCTCCGCTAGCTCCTCCGTCCACCAATAGACGGCACGACGGGGAGGTGGGCGGCGAGACCGAGGCATGCTGGAATTGCACACCTCGGTCAGGGACTTCTTAAGTTGGACCGCTGCTGCATCCACGTCCAGGACATCGACAGGAGGCGTGAGCCAGTCCTGGACGAACGCCGCCTCTTTAGCCGCCTCACGGTCGAGGCGGGTGAGAGCCCACCGCGGAAAGGGAGATCGGTCCGTCTGGGCCGTCCTCCCCGGGCTCTGGGTGGCAATGTCAAACCGCACATATCGGTGGTCTGACATTGTTTCCACTGTCTCAACCCGCCAGTTGATGACGCGGGCGGCCAGGACGGGGGTGGCGAACGAGACGTCCACCACTGACCCTCCCCATCGCCGCACACACGTCTGGACTGTGCCTCTGTTAAGGAGGGACATTCCAGTTGAAGTCGCCCAGAGTTCCACGGGGCGACCCCGAACGTTACAAGAGGCGGCCGGGTTGCCCCAGGCCGTTGACTTGGCGTTCAGGTCACCCAGTACGACGACCTGGCGGGGCACCGCCCTTCCGACAACCGCAGTGAGGATTTCAAGGAAATTCTCAAAATCCTGCAGAGGGCGGTTTGGGGAGAAATATACGCCCACCAGGGCTATTTCCCCCCACGCGGCGGCCACGTATCCCGATCCTCTCTCTAAGAGCGAGAGGGGAGGGGAGTCTGTGGAAGACCGCGAAACTAATGCGACTAAGCCGTCCCGATCACCCAACCAACGAGGGGAGACTGAGTACGGCTCGCCAACCACCGCCACGTCCACCAACCACTCAGCCATGGCCTGCATTAACAGGTTCTGGGCTGCTTTGCAGTGGTTGATGTTCGCCTGAAGGATGCGATGTTCGACCCTATCCATCAATCGGACATCGCACCACCTTCATCGGCGGCCGAAGTCCCTGCTTGGGGGGTGGCGGCTGCAGCGGCAAGCGGGGTCTGCGCCTGTGCTTTACCCTTCTTAGGGGGAGGATTGCAACTCCTCCCCTTCATAATGTGACCCGCTGGGCGGCCACTGGCTGCACATACTGCGCAGCGAGGCGTGGTGGCTTTGCAGGAGACGGACTTGTGTCCGTCCTCACCGCAGCGGTAACAGGAGTTGGTCCTGTCCACCTTAGATGGACAAAGAGCCCGCGTGTGACCAATCCCAAAGCACTTGTAACAGCGCAGGGGCTGATCGTCAAGTACCCGCACTCTGCAGGAACCGAACCCTACAATAAGCCGCCCCTTGTCAAGGACGGCTTTGGCAACCGCGACTGGGCATTCTAGGCGGATAGCACCCATGCCACCGCGGCCGGGCCTGATATCCCGACCCTGCACCGCTGACACGCCGCAGCCTCCCGCTGCTGCGATTGCCACCACCACCTCCTCTTTGGTGACCGAGTCGTCGAGATCGGTCACCTCCAAGACCACGGACCTAGTTGGCCTGGCTATTTTGGCCGCGTCTGCGATGACCTCTTGCAATTTACTTGCGAAGAGGTCCGCATTGGCACTGCCCTGGGCCCCCGGGAACTCGAAGATTCGAGCCCCGGCTTGGGTGCGGCGACATCCAACGGCTCCAATCCCAAGCTGGGTGGGATCGGCGTTGGAACGGGCCCGCTTGAGGACGGACTCGTACGTCTCGCCTTTCTCCACAGCCTCCGCAGTGAGAGTCACCACGACGGCTGCCGTCTTGGGAGGAACCAACGGCTTCCTTCCACCGGCGGGGGCCCTTTTAGCTGCCGGGGCAGCGTTGGTGGGCTTGGGGGTCGACTTTTTCCCTTTCCCTTTCCCCTTTCCCTTACCAGTCGCCTGCGACGGGCAGGAAGGGGTGACGGAGGGGGCAGCAGGAGTGACGGCCGTTCTCACCTTTTTCTTGGCCTTGCCCTTTCCCTTATTTACCACTTCCGTCCACGGCTGGTTGGACGGGGTGGTAGAAGGTAATTGGGCGTCCTCCCTTTGGGAGGATGGCCCCGGCTTAGACAGTCTCTTGTCCGCCGCTAAGCGCGGTCGAACGCGCACCTCCGGTAAGAGCCTGTCCTCGATGCCATCGAAGCAGGCTCTTGTGAATGCCCTTTCCTCCATGACAACCTTGCGGATGATATCCTCAAGGTTGGAGGAAGGAGTTTCAGCCGTTGGTTCGGGGGCGGCCTGAGAAGGCTGGGCCGTGGCTTCAGCAAGCTTCTGGTGCAGCTGGCTGAGCTCCGACTGCAGGCGATCAACTTTTGCCTGCAGGTGCCGCGACTCGTCAGTACCAGTGCGCTGCACAAGCTCCGCTATTATGCCGCGCATGCTCGCGGCCCGCGACTTCAGGGACTTTTGAAAAGTCCCCTTCAGGTGAGAGGACTTGGCAGCAAGCACCGTTATCTGCTCCGCGTCTTCCTGCGCCATGCGGTCCAGCTCAGCCAGGGAGTGGTCCGCGTAGAGGACGATGGACTCACCATACCCGGCCTTGGCCCGCGTAGTGCGCGCCTGCTTCTCCTTAGCGGCAACCTGCTCCTCTAGGTCCTGCTGGCGTGCCTCCCGCTGAGCTAGGTTCAGCTGGCGTTGCGCATCTGCCAAACCCACTACGTGGGTATCAGCAACGGCGGGAGGGGCCATTATGGCCCTTATCTTTCGCTTGGACTTGCCCTTCGGCACGTCCGAGCCAGATCCGCTCTTCAGGAAGGCCCGCTTCCGCTTTTGTCGAGCCACTGGCGGACCAGCGTCCGACTCAAACGCCATGGACTCGCTGTCAGAGTTGAAGTCTGACAGCTCATCCGCCCTGCCATAAAGGCCAACCGCGGCAGCTGCTTCGCAGCTGACCGCCACCTCCATCGAACTCTCGTTCGATTGGCCCTGAGAAGGGCCCTTTAGGGAGCGCCCGGAGGCGTCTCGCGCAGGTTTTTTAGGCATAGCCTTCGCCGATGTTGTAGTACCCGCAAGTAAGCTCTACAACGCACAGTGCACTTTAGCCGAGCCCAGTTCTGCCACTCCGTTACGGTGGTCAGAACTGGGTCGTTTCCAGGGGACGCGACGTGGACGCAAGCACTGTGGGGGATCCCCCACCTTTGCGAAGGCTGACGGAGCGCTTGCTAGCCCGAACGGTAGGCAAGTCATCTCGTAGATAACCCCTTCGTAAACTAAGGATAGAAATCTGCGATGTGTTTGTACTACTGGTACGTGATAATAGGCTTGTGAGATATCCACTTTTGTCATGAAGACCTTTGGACTTAGGACCGTTGGGATCCGGCAATGGTTCAACAGTCTGAATTTTGGTGCATGTACGAAACGGTTCAATCTTTTTAAGTTGAATATTGGTCTGTAAGTTCCATCGGGTTTTTCTCTTAAAAACATTGTCGACAGGAATCCTGTTTCGTGAGAGCTTAGTTGAATTGCCTTCCAATTCAACATTCTTTTGATTTCGTTCTTCATTCCTTCGGAAGGTCGTGTTTCGAATGATTGTCTGCGATTCGCTAACTTTATCATTAAAGGTTTTTTCAAAAAGGGTATTCTGTAGCCTGATATTATGTTTATTACTGTTTGAGGGGCACCTATCGACAACCATTTTTCTCGGTGAAATAACAGTTGACCGGCTTTGAAAATTTCTGAGTCATGACCTTTTGGCATTTTTCCATCTGTTATTCTGCCCCTTGGCATTTTTATCTTGTTTGTCGTTGTTGGTGTGTTGTGCCCTTTTGTTACCTGAACCATAGGAGGGGTTATAGTTCTTATTGAATTTGATAGATTCCTTCTTAAAACCTCCTTTTTTGTTCTTATAATCGGGTTTGTAGGCCGTTTTAGAAGTTGGGTGAAAGGTCTTCTTGAAGGGAAAAAACTTTTGTATTCCTCCTTGATCTTTTACAACTTGGGTTAGCTCAGGTTCTTGGAACAGATGGCAGTCTGAAGGTGGTATGCTGTGAAGGATTTCGTGCAATGCCTTATTTTTCACTTTATATGTGTCTCTTCTTTGTTGGATGACTTCACCTCTTCGACCACATACATACTGAAGCAAAGCATCAGAATTCTTACGGAATTTGGAGTTATTGCCTAAAAATTCCTGCCCCACCCTTTGTTTTACCTCTTGTGGTAGCTTGTCACAAAGTTCTTCAAATATCTGTCTTTGCTGAAGTAAACCATTGGTAATGGCTCCCAAAATAAGATCCGTCTTTTCTAAAATGGCAACAGATGTTCAACTTGGGGTGACTCCAGCGAACAAGTTGTTAACCTTCAAAGCCGAGAACGTTGGAGTAGCTTGAAACTGCTTCTGTACCTCGGAGTACCGAATGTATTTCCAGTTGTCAGTTCCCAAACGTTGGCATTCCATTCCTTGTTTTGCTAATACGGGATCAGCTTTGGAAAACTTTGGCTCAGTTTCCGTAGTGAAAGGTTTGAAATCAAAAGCTGTTGAGCTGTCTTTTGTAGCTTTGGTTGCTTTGATTGCTTCCAAACGACGTTGAGCACTAGCGATTTCATTTTCTACGACTCTTTCAGCGTCATCCGTGTATTCCACAAAATCTGCTTCACTGGTATCGTTTTCCCAGTTGACCATCGGAGAGCGACTACAATCTGCTTGTACTTCGTCGTCTTGAGTACTATCAGCCATCGAATGTATGGAGGCATTTAAATCTGCTGGTTTAATTGCGTTCTCACATAACTTCTTCATATTACTGTTTGTATCGGACTGCATTTCGAGAATTTTATTAAACATCTCCATTTGTTTTTGCATGACGGCCTCTAAGAAATGGCTACTGTTACTATGATCCACGGATCTCACCACATCCTGGCGTTTTGATGGAGGAGACGTCCCTCTTTCTTCACTTCGCCGCTTGGTAGCCGACATAGTCCGATTATCTGGATCCCAGAAGAGATCGCTTGTTGCCTTTCTGGACCTTGATGACCTTGAAAGGGGGGTGCTACTCGCGCATTGTGCTTCATAGTTTTCACCGCTCATGATTTTTGACGTTTTCTCACGATTCGTGAGTTTGCCTCGCGTCCTTAGTTCTCGGACGGTAGCCATAAATTCATGGTAAGAGGGTTCATGAACTTTTGCTGCGATTGTGTGAGGTGAATAAATCAGCGCTCTCCCTAGCGGCCAGTTAATAAGTACTTTTCGAAGGTACCGATAGGCTCTTTCAGACAGATCTTTGGCTTCTGGGTAAAAGGCACGCACTAGATCAGTGGTTGGTATTGCAAACCTAAGCTTGCTGTCCATAGCCGACGAAATTTCTTTGCCAAATAAATCTTCATAAGATTGATTGGTCACTTTCCAGTCTTCCCATTCGCAGGGGTAATTCTGTTGAATCGAACGGACAATAGCTTTGAAAGCGGTTGCTTCCTCTTCGTCTTCTGGCACTAACAAGGCCAGGTTTTTCATTGCCATTGTATGGCCCTGTCAAGGCTGATGTGCTCGCCATAATCTGCAAACCGTCAATAACCCCATTAGTTAAGACGACAATTAGGTGTCATTTGCTACATGCGGTAGGACTACTAAGTAGGTAGTCATAAAATAACTCCACCCGGGGCGGTAGGACGACAGACACAATCTAATATACCAACTGAGGGTAGCGTTTTAGCGAGACAACATGTGTTTTTGGGACGACATGTACTATGTTCGGTAAGACGACATGCGTTTGGTGAAACGTCATGTTTTCGGTGAGACGACATGCGTTTCCATACGACATGCGCTTTGTAAGACGACGACGACGACGTGGCTGTAAGCACACTTGTGACGGCTTATGTTGCTACCAAGAGCGACCGCGTCTCGTCACTGGGCCTAGGGCGCCGAGCGGAATTATTGTCGTCGAAGAAGAAAATCATTTTAAACTTACCGAATTTTTTGTTTCAATATTATTTTTCCTTTTAGCACTTGTTTTCCGACTGAGTTACAAAAGCGTACTGAAGAAAGAGCAGCCACGCGCTGTCCTCGTAGCTTCCGTTAGTTCCACTTTCACAACATAGATGGCGCTATTATCGATATAAACCTATAAATGACTGAGTTACATAGGTAGTAATCTCAACCCTGGTTCAAGCAGAGGCACGAACACCTAAATAGACTCAGCCAAGACAAAAACTAACTGCATGATTACTGATCAATCACTCGATTTTGTCGAGAATTATGTTGTTTGCTTGTATTTGCTAGCAGCACAGCCATCCCTTCCCCAAATAAAAAAAATGTTTGTGTTTGTCGAAAAAAAGAAGATATTCTTCTTCTTGGTCTAGAGAGGTCTGCTCTGCTCGGTATTTGTTTTGTATTTTCCATGATTCGCTGACAAATTGGCATCGCAAGCCAAAGGAATCGAAAATTATCTAACCGACGCACTGCCAATTGAAGGGAGCAACATAACCTGCAAAGATGGAAACAATATTGGAACAGCAGAGGAGTTACCATGAAGAGAGGGAGAGGACGATGGATGCGATGGTGAAAGAAATTCTCCATAAAAAAACAGGGGTAAGCAATGAATAACCATCATCATTTCAGCCTGATCACACCCACTGCTGAATACTAAGTTACCATTTGATAACATTTCAGGAGCTAATAATTTGTTCCACTGTGTAAAAAATTGTTTTAATTGGTTTATTTGGTTTATATGGTTTAGTTTATTTCATTTCATCAACCTTATTCATTTGTTTGACCACCGCACTGGTCATGCTTACCCTGGAAAAGCCATGCAAACAAGAATTGTATGAAGATGCACCTGAAGATGACTCGCTGTTCAGGAAATAGTAAATAATAATATTTTTTACAATGTAACAATATTTCAGCATCGTGAAACCATCAATGGTGATCATCGCTTGAAAACTCTACATGATGTAAGTTGAAATTAAATAATAAATATAAATATTGTGGACAATCCACACAGCACTATCTAGCCCCAAATTAAGCAGAGCTTGTACTGTGGGAACCAGATAGGTGATATACCTAATACTTTTATATATATTTTTTTTGTAAATACATACTTTTAATACAATATAACACCCAGACAGAGAACAAACATCTGCAATCACCACACAAATATTTATTCTCGGTAGGGATTGAACCCATTAGAGTCTGTTCAGAAAAAGAGCCGTTGTGGGATTGGAGGGTGCTGCTGTGCTTAATTACCTTTTTTGTTTAGTGGGCAATACAATAGCGCGTCTTTTGCGTTTTGATCCTATCACAACTAGTGTACTATTCCTTTATTTAATTTTTATGATGCAAAATGCTGACAGAAAGAAAGGGATGAGCTGCCATATAAAAATCGAAACGTTAGTTCTCAATTTGGCCACGACGGCTCTCTTTCTGAACAGACTCTACCTACAGCGCAGAAGGCAGGGCTACTACCAACTGAGCTGAGAGGCCAGTTAGATGGTTTATGACAATAAGAAGACAAAAGGAGAGTTTAATTTGTATTTTTTTTTTCAGAGATACATAGAAGGAACAATGAGACTCAAAGATCTTTATGAGGACAAAGATGGTCTGAGAAAAGAAGAAATAGCAGCCTTGTCAGGTCCTAATGAATTCCAGGAGTTCTATTCCAGGCTTAAGCAAATCAAAGAGTTCCATAGAAAACATCCAAATGAGGTAAAATTAATTTGTATTTTGTATTGGGGTGGTGATTCTGTACCTTAAATCATAAGCTTAGTTAATTTGATAAAAAGGTTTTTATCAAATTAACTAAGCTTATGATTTAATAACATTAGGTGTGTGTTTCAAATGTACAATCCACATCAAACCTCATAGTCCAAAGACTGACCGCAGATTCAAATCTTAGACAAAGAAAAAGAAAATGCATAACTTACATATTTCAATATTTGACATTCAAAGTAATGTAATTGCTAACTATGTAATTCCACTTTAAAGATTTTTATTCCTGTATTTTGTTACAGATATGTGTACCAATGTCTGTTGAGTTTGAAGAACTAGCAAAGTTGAGAGAAAACCCAGCAGAAGATTTCACAAGTAAGAACTTCATGAACTCAGAACTTGGGTGAAAGCTTATGTTATAAAGTATTTGTGGGTTGTGGGGAACCATGCTAGGTTATTCATAAAAAATCAACTAGGTTAAGCAACATTTTGCTTGGTGACCGTTTTGTTGAGTGACTGCTAGAGGCATTTACATCTTGAGGTTTAGTAGATAATAGAACCTTCGGATTGGAAGGTGGGGCCACTACCACTAGACCACTATTGCTCTTTAGCAGACATGAATATACCTATGCCATGACGCCAAGGAGTCATAAAACTCTCTCAATATACTTGGACAGTAACTCAACAAATCTGCTTCTTAGTTAGATGGTATAAGACTATTTTCTAACATCGACACTCCCTACGTATAGTTGTGTATCTGCAAAACACAAATTTTACAGGAGAGCGTTTTTAAGATTTGAAAATGGTAAAATGCCTATAACTGAGGCCCTTTTTGAGATATTTCTGTGAAAATTGGTGAGATGCTCTTACTGTAGATCTAGTCTAAGATGGATTTTTTATTTTATTTAAATCTATACTGGTTTAGATTTTATTACACTTACATATTTTTACGTGGGGCATTAAATGCCGTATGTGGCACATACACACTTTTTCGTGGGAACTTAGAAGAATGACAATATCGTAACTGCCTGTTACACGGTTATACTTAGGAGATCTATTTGACTAATTCTGTTTAACTGGTGTTTACATGTTTAAACGTTGGAAATTGTATAATTTTATAATATGCTTCTACATACTTATTCTGTTTTAGCAATTGATTCAGCCTGGTTGACCAGTACCTAATGCAGGTCGCCAGGCCCTAATTGCTGAATACTCACTTGCTTACGAAACTAAACCTATTTTAAGGTAGGTAGGTAATTTTTAGTAGTAAAATGTAAAACTGTATTCGTGATTTGGGGTTTCCCACTTATCTTATTATTTTATTGTTAATATTGGTCATTCTTATATTATTATCTTAAATAAAACAAGAAATACAAGAGCTCAAAATACCATTTATTAGGGAAATAGGTGCTCACCTAAACACATAAAACCTGTTTTATTTCAAAAATAAGAAAAACAAAACCAACTAAGTAGTCTTTACTAGTAGTAAGTATCGTATGGTAAAATCTCTTCTAGTGGGTGCTTCACACGTGAAACGGCGTTTTGGGATTTTGTCACAATCACCATTATAATTCCTGAATCATTATCAGCCTGAAGAAGTCCACTGCTGAACGTAGGCCTCCCCTACACATTTCCAGGAAGTACGACTCTGAGCCCTTTCCTTCCATCGACTTCCCACGATCTTAACAATGTCGTCAGTCCATCCAGTTTGTGGTCGCCATTCGATAACCATTCGAAGCTTACTAATTCTAAGTGACCTTGGTTCTTCTTCGGATATCCTCATTTCTGATTCTATCACGTAGTGAAGTGAAACTCCCAGCATATTTGAGTTTGAGCTGGTGCACGAGGCCAATAGTTAGTGACCACGTCTCAGTTCCATTAGTCATCACTGGCAACACGCACTGATTATAGACTTTTGTCTTGAGGCTCTGCGGTATCTGCGACGAGAAGATGTGGCGCGACGATGATTTCCCGTCACAATATCTATTGATAAAATCCCAATGGCGAACAAGTTCTCCCAATGAGCCACAAACTGCAGGTCTCTTTCAAAGTCATTCATTTATTGTTAGCAGAAGAGAGAGATGCGGCTTGCTTGTGGAGACAAATCCACAAGTAAGTAAGTAAGTAGGCCGCATCTCTCTCTTTTTCCTTAAGCTGCTCAGAATTATTCCCTGACATACCTGGAGAGCCAATTGGCAATAGCGTCAGAGTGGAGGCTGGTGACGCAGGGCAGCCTAATAACTGTTCATACATAACCAACTGGTAATGTCGCTGGAGTGGGTGCTGTTAACACAGCGCAACCTAGGTGGTCATCTGGAGAGACAACTGGCAAGGCGACTCCATGCAGCCTAATTGGTCTATCTGTTGAGCTATAAGGTGTGCGTAATTGGGAGAGTCACACAATGATAATGGCATATTAATGCTTGAGGAAGACTGTAGCAGTAGGGGAGATTCAGGCATGTTTGCTGCCAAAGCAGGGTCATAGAAGCTATATTCCGGCAAATCAGGTTCAGGATGTTTTTCTTAAGTTTTCTGGGTCAGGTTTACAAAAGCGTGGCGACGACGAGCTAAAGGCAATGTCATTATTCCCTGTGTCATTGCTGGAGCCTCCACCACTAGCTTGCAAGGAAAATTGTAAGATATGGGAAGCTGGAACATGCAATTCAAAAGATGCAGGACTATCACCGTTAGTGTTCGTAGAATGCAACAGGAAATGCGCGGTGCAAGAAAAAAAAGGTTCTTCATCACAGTCAGATATTATCTCACCTAATCGGCTTAGGTCATCCTCAATAAAATTTTCTAAGAATGGCACTGGAGATGCAACTTAAAAACAACAACAACGGGGAAGATTAAATTTTTTATGAAAATCGACTTATATATTTTCATGGGATAAAGAGCACGTTGCACTTTTGAAGTGCATTTCTGTTCATAACTCTGAAGATCCTTTTCAGATCCTCAACATTTTAATGGCCACCATTGGAATTACCTTCTTTCCGACAAAAAAAGAATCAACAAAATCGGTTCACAAACAACGAAGTTATCCGAAGTTGTTAATTGAGAAATCCTCCTTTTTGCAATTGGATAAAAATAATAGTTTTTGATTAAAATAACATGAAAACACTAACACAGAACTATGTAAGTGCATGGGTTACTATAACTTTAATTCAATAACTTTCCGATGTAAAGCTATGTAAAAGTCAGTTACCGAATTTTGATATAACAACTTTTCAAAGTATAAATATGTAAGTGCCTAGATACACCTTATGATCATAGTGAATCCCGATGTATAAATATGTAAGTGCGTAGTTACACATTTGTACGTAGGGTATCAAATTTTTTTGGAAAGTTTCAAATTGTACTTACTAATAATTGTCTATTTATTCCGCAATGAAAGCAATAACACACAACTGATTCAAGAAACCTAATAGCTATGATTGGACATCAAAAAGTACAAAAAGTTGGTAAATAATTAATTATGATTTACTTACCTGGACTTGTAGTAGATATAGTTGGGTCTAGGATATCTACTTTTCCTTTCTTATTAGCGTCTGCTTTTAAATTGTTCAGGAATCGGAAACGTACACTTGTCATTTTGCGGCAATCAAATATTTACGAATCGCAAACGCATTCTACTCGCTATCCGAGGAAGAACTGTGTAACGGGCAGTTACCGCCACCAGCACCTCATTCCTCCCCGCGTCAAAGTTTGTATGTGGAAGATACAGCATTATATGGCGGGAAAGTAATGAAGTTGGACAGTTATACGATTAAGAAAAACGTACTTAGAGTAGACTTTTTATTTTTTTTGTAATTTATAATGATAGATTGGCATGTGTAGATGCCAAAAATGCATCAAACGTATAAGTGTGTATCTGGCACTTAGACGAAGATACGTAGGGAGTGTCGACATGTCTTCTTTTACACAGCACCTGTGGAGTTTACAGATGAAGAAGGGTATGGGAAATACCTTGATCTGCATGAGTGCTATGAGAAATACATCAACTTGAAGGGTATTGAGGTAATTGATCAAACTTTTTAGAAGATGAAATAAACAATTAACACTAGCATAAATAATCGAAGTCTAAGAGAATGACGTTTCTTACCATATATCTTTCGAACCAGCTGATTTTTAAAGTTGTTTTTTATGGTAACTATCATCTTTGCTAAAACAACTTCGTAGGTCACGCATGTAATGTGCGTGATCTATGACACTTGGTGTGCGGACTGGTTTCCGCAAGAAGGCCTCTGGCAGGCCCTCTTTTCGTTACGCTTGACTCATGTTTTTGAACTTTCTTGGATCTACGATTATGTCGATTTCCTCACGATGTTTTCCTTCAATAGTTGAGAGTACTGGCATAGTGCACATAATAAAAAAAACTCATCAGGACCGGATCAGGAAGGCGGGACGCTACCAGTGTACTCCTTAAAAAAAAATCCTAGGCCTGAGTTTAGCAGGGGCACAATGCACCCCATAGCAAGACCTCCGTCAGTGCAGTCCTTATTCCCCCCAACTCAATTTAGAATTAAATGTAAAGCCTCATCTGCCTATATCATACTTATGATGCTTATTTTATTCTAGAAAGTCGACTACATAACCTACTTGAGCATTTTCGATCATCTATTCGATATTCCCCGTGAAAGGAAGAACAATGAGTATCGAAACTACATAAGAGCTCTACTGACCTACCTGAAAGACTTTGTGAATAGAACAAAACCACTGTTGGATCAAGCGCAGGAGCTAGCAGCTGCACATCAAGAGTTTGTGAAGCAGTGGGACGCAGGAACATTCCCTGGTTGGCCGGTATGTTTGCTATCATTTTGGATTTGAGTTCTAAGTAGGAAAAAAATAACCATTATCGTGTCAGTTGACGCTCATCATGTATTGTGGGTCTGATCTCGCAATTCGTAAGAGCATGAAAGAATTCCCAAAGAAATAAATAAATCATAATCATCAGAAGGTCAAGTCCCTCTTCATTTACAACATTTCGTCTACAAAATGTTATTTTTGTTTCGCCTATTTGTCTATCTCTATTGTATGGAGAAAAGATGAGACAGCAAAAATACGTTACGTAGAAACGATCGAAACGAGCTGTTGTCTCATCAATTTTCCATACAAAAGAGAGAGACACGTGTTCACATGAAAATATCATTTGGTAGCAAAACTCCGACTTCGGGTACAGTAGGTCTAGATGCAGAATTAAGAAAGAATGATATGGTCCATAAATCATATCCCTGTATGATTTATGGATCATAATATTCTTCAAAAATAAAGTCGGCTTTGGAATTGAGCTCTGTGAACCTGCATCCCAATTGCGTATGTGCCTTGGGGCATAACACTAGTTTTGTCATTTTCAT
This sequence comes from Thera obeliscata, assembly GCA_947578465.1. Lineage (NCBI taxonomy): Eukaryota > Metazoa > Arthropoda > Insecta > Lepidoptera > Geometridae > Thera > Thera obeliscata. Next base: position 7,967,685 of record OX387928.1, on the reverse strand, counting down.
ATGTAAAATTAGCAATAACTTTTGATTTATTGATTTCAGAAAGAAACTGGCGGTGCTCTTACCAACGTGGGTGCACATTTAGATCTCTCCGCGTTCTCGTCGTGGGAGGAGTTGGCTTCCCTAGGTCTGGACAGATTGAAGTCTGCCCTCATGGCTCTAGGTCTCAAGTGTGGAGGGACATTGGAGGAGAGAGCTCAAAGGTACTCTTTTCACTTTGTTTTGCACTGTGATCGCACTGCAGGATTTTTACACTAGACACTTTGACCCGTGTGTCAAAAGTTTTTGGTTGTGTGTCTGAAATAGCAACTATTGACGTGACGAAACGCCAGTTTTTTTTGTCTTAAAAAATTGAGACATCTGCAGAAGTATTTTGGTTCTTTGAAAGTGAACTGGTTTCCGCAAGTTAATCGGAGATGGACCCTTTTTGCGTGACGGCTGGCCGTTGGTATTTCAATCTTTTTTCCTCTTAAAAGGCTAGCAGCTCATTATCTACCGGAGTGTAGCCTAACCTCCATAAAAAAAAACCCTACGCGTGTGGTTCGAAAGTAAAGGTTATAAGATTATAGTTTTTTCGTTTGGGAAATCCATAATTGATGTTTTTAATTTGAATTTTATTTCAGACTCTTCAGTACTAAAGGCCAAACTGCTTTGGATAAGTCACTCGTCGCTAAAAAGGGCGGTAACAAAGCGAAGGCTTCAACCCAACAGCGACACAAGGACATTTCTGCTATTGAAGCACAAGTTTACAGGTAATTTTATTATTCTCAGTTTGGTTTTGGATAGAAAAAATGAACTTTAAGCTAACAAGTTGTTGTCTCATCAATTCCATACAAAAGAGAGAGACACGTGCTCACACGAAAACAACATTAGTCGAAATGTGGTAGCAAAACTCCGACTTTGGGTACTGATCGAGTAAGTGTAGGGCCTGAGTGCACGCTCTATTCGAGCGTCGGGCGGGGAGGAGCGTGCAGCGTTCATGTTAAACACATGCTACCCGTAGTGGCCGTCCCGAGTGCCGGCCGAGCGGAGCGTGGGCAGCAGCGGGCTTGTTTGCGTCGAGCGGGGCGTCGCGTGCAACTTCAAACCAGTTTGTGTTTTGCAGCGGTGATTTACGTGCGTTGTTGAAGGATGTCGTTTGAAGAAATAATTTCAGAAATGCAAAATAAACTTGAAATATGGTTATCTTCGCATATTTATTGAAATTTATCTTCATTCACCCTTAATTTTTCAAATAACGTAGAAAACTCTCCAAATTGTTTTCTTTGGTTCACAATGTTAAGACCTTGTCTTGACTCATAATTAAATTTTAGCCACAAATTTTCTTTAAATACATATCAATAATATCGTACGACGCAAACGCCATAGTGAAAAATGTGACTGGCTCACACGAACGCTAAGCGTGCACTAAGGCCATTCGGCGAACGCTCTTTCGCCGCATGCACGCAACGCTGAACGCTCCGCTAGACGCTTCTTCACTCAGGCCGTACACTAAAACTGCGACTTGGCCTTCTGTACCCGAAGTCCCAGTGCATTTACAACATTTCGTTACCAAATGTTGTTTTCGTTTCGCCTATTTGGCTCTGTCTATTGTATGAAGAAAAGATGAGACAACAACTCTAACTACGTAACGTATTTTTGCCGTCTCATATTTTCTCCATGCAATAGAGAGAGACAAATACATGAAAACGAAAACAACATTTGGTAACGAAATGTGGTAGCAAAACTCCGACTTCGGGTACTGGTGACACTACAAAACGTTTTTGATAAACAATTGTTTTTGGTTTTTGTTTTTGTCATACGCCGAGCGCAGTCAGCACAATTTTATTAAAATGTGTGGTTTATGTTTAGATTCGCGACTACCGTAAGCAGTACCCGCGCGGCGACTATCGAGAATGTAACCCGGCGCGCGGCGCGGGCGGCCGGCGAGCGCAGAGACGACAGCGGAGACGAGAGTGATGCGTCTGCGGCGCCTGATATCGACTCCGATGATGACGAGGTGCCTTACAACCCGAAGAACTTGCCTCTCGGATGGGATGGAAAGGTGACTTTACTTTATTGTATTACTAGTTCAGTATAAAGGACGCCATGTCAGTCATCCAAATCTTTTTTTGCTTTTCGAATTACATGCCCGCTGCTTTGTACCACGACACAGACTTAAGTGTAGTGTACACTACACGCGTCCGTTTTTTTGTTTTCCGTATCGCAAACCGTATTTTTTTCGACTCTATTTGTTTCTATTTCGAATTTTGAATGCATTGCATGCAAAAAACCGGATAAAAAAATAGCCTTGGGTAATTGGTAACTTCGCCAATGTGTAAAAATTATAGCATTCACGCTCCTGTATCGTGTGGGCTTTGTCCGTAATGTAATGTACATGCTAAAAGTGATGTTATTGTCTTCTAAGTAGTAAGAGATATCTATGTTATGTTCACAGCCCATTCCCTACTGGCTGTACAAGCTGCATGGTCTGAACATCAGTTACACTTGCGAGATCTGCGGTAACTACACGTACAAGGGGCCCAAGGCGTTCCAGAGGCACTTCGCCGAATGGAGACACGCGCACGGCATGAGATGTCTGGGGATACCCAACACGGCACATTTTGCTAACGTCACGCAGATTGAAGATGCGCTAGCACGTGAGTATTGACACCTCGGCAAATTTTATCATCCGCACTTGATGTGCGGCCAGGTTTTTCCGCAACTAGGCCGTTGGTGGGCCCTTTTTGCGTGACCCTTGACTCGTGTTGCTCGAACATTTTTAGGTTCTACGGCACGCTGGTTTCCTCACGATGTTTTCCTTCATTGTTTTGAGAGTACTGGCATAGTACACATAAATTGTTTCTACAGAAAAACTCTTTGATTTGAACCCACGACCTTCGGATCGGAAGGCGGAGCCACTACCACTAGACCACCAGTGCTCTTTGGCGTCACAGCTCAGTTGGTAGCCCTGCCATGCGCTGTAGGCTGTGGGTTCGATCCCCACCGAGAACCAATATTTGTTTTGAGTTTGTTTGTTCTTTGTCTAGGTGTATTCTAAAAGAAGCCTCTCTGAGGCGCACTTAAATTCTTTTGGTTCGAAATAACTAGTGGAACGACGAGAGAGAGAGAGATAGTATGAAATAAAAGTTATTAAACACATAATTTATTTAACAATTATTTTATTTATTATTTCTAGTGTGAGTGAGTGTTCTATTGGTGAAGTTGGTAGATGGAGGGCTCAGAATCGTTCTTCTTTGAAATGTGTAGGAGAGGCCTATGTCCAGCAAAATTGACATCTTTAGGCTGATGATGATAATGACCTATAATTGAATGATGTGATCCCTTTTTCTTCGAGGTAACACTGCTTAATTCTTTATTGCACACAATACAAAACATAGGAAAAGAACAGAAATAGAGGACATGTACAAGGGCGAGCTTAACCCTGAGTAGAGTTTTCTTATTCTCTTATTCACTTCTATTCCATGTAAACTATTCAGTCCTAACTTTTTATTTGATTATTTCAGTGTGGGAGAAAATCAAGCACCAAAAAGAGATGGAGAGATTTGTTGCCGAAAATGATGAAGAATTTGAAGATTCGCTGGGAAATGTTGTAAATAGGAAGACTTACGAAGATTTGAAAAGACAAGGACTTTTGTAATAAGTTGCTGTGTAGTGATTTATCATGATATAGAAAATACGTGTACCTCTAAATATAATGCAGTATTTAATGGTTTAGTACGATAGGTAATCTGAATAAAAATGCTAATCCACCTGCAAACTATTTTCTTATTTATAGGTTTATGAATAAACTACCAATAATTAAAATGTACAGACCGAGGGGTGAACCTACCTTAAACTCTAAAAACTGCTGCTAAACTTCTCGTTATGTATAGGTACCCTTTTTCTATTGGATTGGTAGAAAGCTTCGCAGAATAACGTTAGCAACCGTGGGCCACCATTGGAGTGCAAGAGCGGTGCTTGCTGCCTTGAACTGAGCGTTGTGAGAGCTCAGTTCTATGGAGCAGATGAACAACCACTCTCTACTTTAGCCTATCAGAATGAATTAAAAAAAAACAAAAGACAATGTCATGTCAATGTCAATTAGGACGTTGACATTATATAATATAATTGACATTGACAGAATAATAATAACAAAATCAAGCACGCATGATGCCGTGCTGTGAAAATCTGTAATAATTCTATTTTCTTGAAGAATGTGAATCAAGAACATTATAATTTGATGTAATTTCAAAGGACAAAAACATAAAATATGCCGGAAAAATTAAAAAGTCGCATATTTGCCGGGGCTAGAGTTCTAGGTTATGTGAGTACACATGTTCCTTTAGTGGCCAGATTTATCAAAAGGCGCGGTGAAACTTTGCTATGTACAAGTGTAGGGAAGTGGTTTCATACCTACGGATGTGATAAGTTCCGTTTATTGAGTGTCAGCGGGGAGCACCCCGGTCCAATAACATGCATGAGCGGAGACAACTATCACGTCTACACAGCGAGTGCCAACAATATTTACGCTTGGAGACGTGGATGTGAACTGAAACACGTCTACAAAGGACACAACGCACCTATCCGCTTCTTATTCCCGTTTGGCATTCATCTAGTTTCAATCGATGAAAACAATATTTTGAAAACATTCGATATCAAAGATGAGACCGAGTTTTTGGAATTGAAGTTTGAAAAAAGCTTTTCGGTTAGTGCACTGTGTCACCCGCCTACATACTTGAATAAGATACTGCTAGGGAGCCAGCAAGGTCCACTACAGCTATGGAACTTGCGCACCTCCAAGCTAATCTACTCCTTCAAAGGATGGAACTGTCCGGTGCTACTGGTGGAGGCAGCTCCTGCAATAGACGTAGTTGCTGTGGTTTTGAGCAAAGGAAAGATTATCCTCCACAACCTGAAGTTTGACGAGATTGTGATGGAGTTTATTCATGACTGGGGGATATGTACAAGTTTATCGTTCAGAATGGATGGTGCTCCCATTATGGTCACCGGGAGTCACACGGGGAATATTGTGCTTTGGAACCTGGAAGAGCAGAGAGTGGTGTCTCAGATGCATCAGGGTCATGCAGCTGCAATTGCTGGGATGCAATGCTTGATGTCAGAGCCACTGATGGTAACAAATTCTGAAGATAACTCTCTGAAACTGTGGATTTTTGACATGCCTGATGGAGGTGCTAGGTTGTTACGAAAAAGGTTTGTTCACTTTGTTGACACTTTGGGGTCGTAGTAATTGTGATTGAAATAGTCTTTTTACTCAGTACTTTTAATTTACAGAGAAGGTCATTCTCTACCGCCGAGTTTGGTGCGCTTCTGTGAGTCAAGTGGCACCAACCTATTGACAGCGGGTGGAGATAGTAGAATGCACATCATGAATACTATTTCTGAAACATTCAACAAAAACCTTGGAAAAGCATCTTGGAATAGGAAAAAGTCAAAAAGAAAAGGTAATTTGAGTAAAATAATGTAGTTAGCAAGAAAAATAAACAAAGAAACTCATGACTTTGTTCTATAATCATTCCAGACATTTCCTCAGGTCTCTTGGTATTTACTAAACTTCTATTTTTTCATGATGAACATTAAACCAATAGCATTTGTGGAACTAACTTCTTCCCAACTACCATTTGCCAAGAAACTGAGAAAGATCCAGTGACATTATTATTATGAACCTAGGGTGTCCCACTGCAGGGCAAGGCCTCCCTTATCTCCAGTCAGTCATTATTTAAGTTTATTATGTCAGTCAGTATTTTGTGCCACTGTGGACCATTCTTTATGGTATGCGTCCATTTTATAGCAACATTGTACATATTTTACACTATTTCAGGTAGATTACAGCATGATAATACCATTCTGCCACCAATCACAACCCTTAGCTCTTGTATGCAGCGAGACAAGCAATGGGCCAGCATCGCCACCCTTCACCAAGGGATGTATGTGGCTACTTCATGGTCATACCACAGGATGTGTATGGGAGAACATAAGTTTATACCCCCAACCGATGTGGACAAGACTGTTGAAGCCACATGCTTGACAGTTACCCATTGTGGTAATTTTGTTGTTATTGGTGAGTTTTTAAAGTAAAATTAACGTGCATTATAATTAAATTCAACATCATCAGCCTGAAGAAGTGCACTGCTGGACATAGGCCTAAAATTAAATTACCTTATAAATTTCAATATTGCATGCCTAAACATAAGAATACATTGGATATTACCTACCTATGTATTTCAAGCAATAAATATACTTTGACTTTTACTCAGTTATTTATTGTATTTAGTTTGCTAAACTAGCAAGTACTGTGAGTGATTTGTGAATAGAATTTAAAATACTGTTTTAAGCATAATGTGACTTAAAAAAAATCAAGAAATCTTTAAATTAGTAAACAGAGGAAACTTCATACATTCATAAGCCACTCAGCTCAGTTGGCTTAAAATATTTTGTCAAGTCCTAGGTATGTCACTGATCCTCTTCAGGCAGATATGGCAGCCATTTTGTCCGTGTCTTATTAATCTATTCATTTTTATTTTATTTATTAAACAAAATCCACAGCCCTTCTTGCAAGTTTATAAAAAACGTTATTAAATATGTGCCATTCATTATAATTGAATTCCACAGGTTACTCAAACGGACAAGTACACAAATTCAACATGCAATCAGGAATTCACAGGGGGTGTTACGGCAGTACGTCTGCCCACAAGGGTGCTGTGAGGGGCGTTCAAACTGATATTTGTAACCAGAGAGTTATAACTGCGGGAGCAGATGAAACCCTGAGGTTTTGGCATTTTAGAGATGACAGTAAGTAGTTAAGTCTTACATACGTTTTTTTATTTGTCGTAAAAGGCGACGATTATAGACTTATACAAGTTTCCAGCTTATTAGCTGTAATTCTGAGGTGAAACTCTGATATGATTACACTTACGCCTGATAAGTGGGTGGGTGACTATGCCAAATGGAGGATCCTAATATCAGCTGTGGACTTAGTTGACGATACAGCCAGAGTCAATCAGTCTTGTCGGTTTTATCCAAAGGAAAAAGAATAAGTGTAGAATTTACTAAGAAGCTAGTAACGCCTCAAGATAATAACGCAGTTTGAGAGGTCTTTGTTGCAAATTTAGCTTTTTATTAGATCTTATAAAATTTCGAACCCACGTGGATTTGAGTTGGATTTGAATCATTATTTTCTCTTCATTTTCTAGCGAAAACTCCCTACCACGTGCTAAGGCTGTCCGAAGCAGTGTCCATGACGAAATTTCACAGAGAGAGTGCGTTACTAGCGATCGCTAACGAAGACTTCTCTATCATACTTGTGGATGTAGACACAATGAAAGTTGTGAGAAAGTTCGATGGGCACACTGGAAAGATAAACGATATTGACTTTGATCCACAAAGCAGGTAAAAAATATTCTTGGACATTTTCATAGTGTGGTGACACTGGGCTTGCATCCTGGTGGGGCTACGTTGGCGGGCTACGGCTTTAATACGCGTTATCGTAATGAGTGTGTCTTCGCTGTCTTTGAAGCAAAAGTTTCAAAGACAGGACACGCTACGCTTCAAAGTAATAATAAAGTACCTACACAGTATATAAAAATAAGATTCGAAAATGGTAGGTACACCCTACATTGCAAATTGACATGTTAGCTTCCGATGGGTAGAGTGATCACGCACCACGCAGTTTTATCATTAATATAGATATCTAAAGTATAGTATAGCACGCGCCAATACAACGTAAAAACGAGCTTAAATTTAGCCTCACCGAATGGAACAATACTGTAAAATGTAGGCATGTGTTAAAGGCTTGTATCTGTACGTACTCACACGAAAACAACATTTTGTAGACGAAATGTTATAGATGAAGTGGGACTTGCCCTTCTGAAGACATCTAAAAGTGTGTCTACCATTCCTGAGGATTGCAATAAATTGAACCCAGACATACTAGACATAGACATTTATTTATTTACTACATACGCAAACATAAACCAGTAAAACCAAGGACACTAAAACCTATTTTCATGTGTTTCTACTCTTTCGTACAGATGGTTGGTCAGCTCTTCAATGGACTGCACGATATGTACATGGGACATACCTAGCGCTCAGCTCGTCGATATTTATTCGGTAAGACTCTTTTATAATTATGTTACGGCGTGCCTATGACTACCACCTTAAGACATGCTGAAAGGATTTTTTTATGCAACTTGCTGATGGAACAAGCAATCAATCAATCAAATAGGTATTTGTTCAGTAGTATCACGGATCACTTTGAAACGTCTTAAAGCTAGGTGAGTCTAGGTGCCAGCTCCACGCGACCAAGCCTAGAAGGACAGGCAACAAACTACGGCAAGCATATGGCCCACCTGATGTTAAATAGTAACCATCGCCTATGACAAAGCATTGTCTCGTAGGTCACGCACGTCAGGAACGTGCCCTATGAAGCACTACCTCACGTCCATCAACTTAAGGCGAACAGATGTTTAGCCTTAGTTAGCTTTCCTGATAATTTATGATAATTCATTAATAAATAAATATTGTGGACACTTCACACAACACTACCCAGCCCCAAACTAAGCAGAGCTTGTAATATGGGAGCCGGATAGCTGGTATAATACTTGAATACACTTTTTTTTGTAAATACATACTTAAAATACAATATAACACCCAGACAGAGAACAAACATTTATGTTAACCACACAAATATTTGTTCTCGGGGGGGATCGAACCCACGACCTACGGCGCAGAAGGCAGAGCTACTACCAACTGAGCTAGAAGCCAGTCAGTCCAAACTAAATACCAAACATCCACTAAATTACTTGGTGATTAGAATTATAGGCAGAATCAAGGGTGCGGGTTTGATTCCCGCACCTGGTAAAAAATGTTTGCATTGAAAACTTCGCAATCGTACTGTAGGTTATGTACCTAGTACAATATAACATTGAACAAGTAACGGCCACTTTGAACGTGAGCACGATTTTTACAATTTGGTCTAAATGAAAGAATGAAAGAAACTTATTTATATATGATCGTACATGGTAGATATGAAAAACACGAATATTTTAGATACAAAAAACACATTAACATAATATTAAGAAGTGTAGTAGGTTCTTCGCTATATAAACCCATTCAAAGTGTTTACATTTTCAAAATATCGGCATTTCAAAAACTGCCAATTTGCAGGTTGATGAGCCATGCACTTCGCTAACGATGTCCCCGACTGGCGACTATTTGGCAACCACTCACGTCGGCGAGATTGGAGTGTTCCTTTGGGCCAACAAACTGCTGTACGAAAGAATATTCCTCAAGCCCATTGATAGAAATGCCATCGTGCCCAGACTGAGTAAGTATTTATTTCCATATTTCCCTATTTGCGTTCACTCGTTTACCTTTTGCGTTTGTTTGTCCCATTGAGTTGAACGGTTCACGTTTTCCATATTTCTGAAGCGTCTTTCATGTAATAAATTTAAAAATAAAACCACAATAATTCATTTTATGAATCGTGTTGCTTTGATCTCGGAAATTGTGAGAGCTTGAATTATTTATGGCTAGATAGTGTTGTGTGGATAGTCCACACAACACTATCTAGCCCCTAACTAATCAGAGCTTGTACTATGGGAACCGGATAGCTGATATAATACTGATATCCATTTTTTTGTAAAAACATAATACAATTAACACCCAGACAGAGTACAAACATCTGTGTTCACCACACAAATATTTGTTCTCGGTGGGGATCGAACCCACGACCTACGGCGTAGAAGGTAGAGCTACTTGACTACCAACTGCGCTGAGAGGCCAGTCAAGATGAGATGAAAGTGGATTTCATAACTGAATATTTTCAGAGCTACCAAGCACGACTCCAGAAAAACCAGATATCGATGACGTAGCAGCTATAGATATAGGCGAAGAACCAGAGTACAAGTCACCTGAACAAATCAGTCGCGATCTTATCACCCTTTCTGACCAACCCACTTCGAGATGGCTGAATCTACTCAATCTGGATATCGTCAAAAGGCGGAACAAACCGAAAACTCTGCTAACTGTTCCCAAATCAGCACCATTCTTTCTCCCAACTATACCCAGTCTTGAGTTAGAATTTGACATGGATAGAGACAAAGTTGGAGGTGAAACAAAAATGTTAATACCGGACGAGCTAACGACCTTATCATCATTTGCAAAGAATCTTGTAAAATGTGAATCGGAGGAAAGTTTTTACGAATGTATCGAAAAACTGAAGAGTCTAGCTCCAGCCGCGATAGAAGCAGAAGTATCGAGTATGGCTCCCGATGTAGGGGGCTCAGAAAAAGTCATGAACCAGTTCCTTCTAATGTTAGATGTCATGATCAAAAGCAATAGAGATTTTGAATTAGCGCAATCATACTTGAGCATATTTTTAAAGACGCATACGAAAGTGATAGCCCAAAATGTAAATCTTAGAAGAACTTTGACCACGGTGGAAGAAACTTCGACGCAGTCTTGGTCTAAGTTACAAAGCTCTTTGTTGTTTAATATTTGTGTTGTCAAAGCATTAAAAGATATGCAATAACTTTAAAATCTGTTTTATTTACTACTTTGTTTTTCAAATAAAGCTCTTCAACTAAGTACAAACGTCCGGAAAGTACAAAGACTTAACGCAGGATTTTATCAATAAATATAGTCAGATAAAGAAAAACCGAACGCTGTGCCTGTTCAAACGGAACACTCAACAATAGAACATAATAGATGATTCCTCTTTATTGTGATCTCCGGGAACCTATAAGATTGTAAGAAGTCTACGCGAATAATCTCGCTTGCGATATTTCATTCAAAAATGTGTTGCAATTGCAATCCAATGTGATATTCTCTATGGATATCATAGAGCATAGAGAATAGAAAAGATAAAAGTTCCACAAAGACATAAAAAGCGCTACGAATTGAACGCGATCATCACTCGTCCAAGAGACAGATCGCGTGAAGTTAGTACCTAATGTAAATGAAGCGCGACTATCTCTTTGATAAATTCACATTTTTCCAGTCGATGCAATTTTTATTCTCCATTTGATTTCGCTTGTTTGCCGTTACCGCGCAGCCCGCCGCTTATTGAATATTTTTCCAAGGGAATTAAGTAGCGACCGGTTCACCAGCGTTCATTAATGACTCGCTTCATTTTAGCAATAAGTATTCATTTCGCCCCTCGACGGCGGGATCTTCAATGAAAATCTGATTGTGCTTCCCTTCCTTTGCATTATGAATAGTCTATCAAATTTCTTAGAGATTCCTTTATTGAAACGATCGAGAGTTAAGCAAATAGCGTGAAAGCGAAACGTTTCATTAATGTGTATCATTTTTAGGTTGGGAGTGGATTTCTCGGTGAAATTCATGAGAAATGTAGATGTACCCACTCGTGCCAAAGCCTTTTGGAAAGTCATTTCGATGTGTATGCGACTACATTTGCAAACGCTTTAGAAAAATGTTAATTTCCGGTAGGTACCTTCGCCTTACGTATGTAGGTGTTTTCAGTAAGAAAGCAATTTGTCGACGGAATAATTTTCAGCTATAATAGGTTACTCGATTTATGAATTTCATTTGGATATACTTTACAAAATCATTAAGCAAAAACTTGCGCAAAGACATTGGACCATATCAGATTTGAATAACGAACAAGGAAATGAGGATTGTCGTCCATTTTCTATTACCGATGCTTCATTCCAGACCATTTAACTTTTTGTCTGGAAACTTCAGCGCTCGTAATGCGCAGAGATCGAGCGGCCACTTCGCGGTTGGCCATGTCCATAGGGTATTAACTTCGATATTAAAATGAGGTAACGCTCACCGTAATGTAAGAAATATTGCTTTTATAGGAAACACTTAAATGGGTTTTAGTATGAACAATGTAATTTATTCTCAGCCATTTACAGAAGTTTTAGTAAAACCTGTTGGGTATACGTTGCTGATGATAGCAATTTGCATACTTTTGAGTTATGAAGCACTGAATAATGGAAGATGGGTGTGTTCTACTATGAAGGGCCTATTATAATAATAATAATAATATCGTTTATTTCAGGCAACATAAAATGCACACATAACAAAAATGAAACATCTTCATAGTTAATAAATACCTTATAGACTAACATACATAAAATAAAATAAAATTACTAATCAAAATCAAATCTTAGGGGCTTTTTTCGTTAGCGCACCCCTAAAGCGACGATAGACGATTCCTGCCGGCCAGAAATCCGAATTGAGAAACATGTCCCCATGCTTCGCAGGCACCTGGAGCACGTACGATTTGAAGGCCGTGTCTCTCACTCCCGATGGCTCTAGCCGCTGCAGATGTAGCTGTATTGGTGGCAGTTCCTTAATCCAAAAACAGATCCTCTCCTTTACGTAGCGAAAGACCTCATCACCTGAAGTATTCGGGTCCAATCTCGAGAGATAAAGGAGGATGGTCGGGTCCACAGCACGCAGGGTGGCTATTATGTAGGTAGCAGTGTTGCCGTTTTCTATTTTGAGAAAATGCTAGAACTTGCTCCAAATAATGCTAAAAAATGCTATTTTTGTATTTAAAAATGCTAAAAAACATGCTAAAATCCTAATTTTGTTATTAACCTTTCTGTGTATAATTTTTAGGTAGAACAGTAGCCTAACATGTTATTCTAGGCTCTAAAGTATCGATACGCACCAAATGTTAGCAAAATCCATCATTCATCCGATTCGGCATTCAGTGAACGAAAGTACTTGTATCTACACAATTTGCCATATTTCTGATGTTACTAGGATAAGAAGGACAGGAAAAATAACAGGTTAATATTAAATCACATTGAATGAATTTATTCAAGAGTCAAGTGGGGTTCGGACGCGAAACCTTCGTTACGTGAAAACAATCAGAAACGAATTTCAGGGAAGTCCCTGATCCAAAAAGTTAATGAAAACCATAACTCAATGAAAACCATGGATAAAAAATAATGTCTCTGGTCGGTCTCTATTAAATAATCTTTTGACATTGACTTTTGATTTAAAAATGCCAAAATATGCAATATGCTAAATGCAAAATTTACATGCTAAAGAGTCATGAAATATGCTAGATTTAGCACTAAAAATGCTAAAACGGCAACGCTGGTAGGTAGGCTGCTAGGTATTAGGCATAGACAATAGAAGAAAGGCCGTGTGGCCCGAAAAGTGTCACCAAAATAGGTACATGAGCACGTGCTCCTTCCATACAAATTCCGTATAGAAATGAAAAATGCCTTGTTGCGCAATTATGTAGTTTCCGAAAAAAAATAAAAAATCTGTGGAATTTTAAATAATAATGTAAGAATGTTATGAGAGTGAATGAAGCGAAAGAGGTAAGTATGTCAGGATCGTAGCAAGTGTTCATTCGTGATCTCTATGCCTACCCCCATGGGAATGATGCGTGATTTTATGCGATAAAGTAGGTAGGTATATTTTTAAAATGATACAATGAAAATGTAAAAGTGGCGACAGCAGTTCCCATACAAACAGCGCATGATTGCCTTTCTACAGTTTTCCATATTCTTTGGTATTAGGTAAGGTATTATAGCTGTAACTACAAAGTCTAGTCTATAGATAGTCGCATGATCCATTTCATCTATATTTCAAAGAACAAACAGCATCGCGTAAGTGCTGTAGCATAATAATTGTTTCATGAAAAGTGTATGGGCCATAGCCGTGTGTGGACAGATAGGTAATTAAAAGCAAACATACAGGTGAGTTTACTTTGGTCATCGAGCTATCTCCTCTGATATACCTACATTTTCCTGCACCAAAACCTGATGGATATTTGACATGTTTGACCGTACGAGCTGTCAGTTTGGTAACTTTGGTAGTTGCGTATAAACTGGTTAGGTATCTTTCTTGAAACGCTTTTATGCAAGAGAGTAGGCAATTTAGTACTTATATTATGCAAAGTTATGGCGTAGGCTAAACTTCACCTTGAATGGCGAGGGTGCGGGAATTGACTTTTCCCATGAATTTTCCCATCAGTTTACTTATAAGGTTACAGAATCAGAGTAGGTACCTACATAGACAAGACTAGGTATTTTATCCGTTAGTATGTCCGTAGTCAGATGCAAATAGATTGAGGGAATCTGAAGAGGCAGGTGGGTATCACAGGCACGTTCAAATATAATCTTTGTTATTTTAATAGGTAGGTACATAATATGTACTAACTACCTTTCTGAATAGCCTTTGAAACAGTTGAAGTTGTTATTTTTCTTTGCGCCCGTTTAATTAGGTACGTTAGCCTTGACAGACCCTGTGGGAGATATCTTTACTTCCGCCTTTTAATAAGGTCGTGGGTTGAAAGTGATGCGCATAAACTTCGTTATATATATTTTTAAACTAGCTCAATTTAATTGGCATGCCTGTTATTGCATTTCATTTAAAAGCTTTTATATTCGCTTGCAAATCCTGGAACTTTGCATTAGTTACTAGGTAGTTGGTGCTCTACATAGATGTTCTAGATAGGTACTCTAGGTAGGAAATGAGAAAACGTAACTGCTGGTAGCATCGGGCTTTGATCGTCTAATAGTGATAGTATGGAAATGTGATCGTACTTGAGTGGCGATCTTGCACTTTGGCCGGCTAAAGAACCAATTTAATCAAGTCGATGAAAATCGATTTTTGAAATAGTTATAAAAACGAGAATTATAATCTGTGGTACTTCGAACTGGACATCGGGAGATTACTGTTATTTATTCTGTGTCATTGGCTTCATCCGTGAAACGTCACGGGTTCCGCTTCATTTACTGGCAGGCGGATTCATTTATATCATCGGTCAATGTGCTAAGAGCAATTTTTCTATTAAAATAACTTTCATAATGCTGAAATTCGATGTACGAAATGAAGCTTTTTTGACAGCACTGAGAGACAACAATAACATATTTTTACCTTACTACCCCTGTGGAATCACTTGCAGATGATTGTGAAAAGAAAACGTTTTGCTCAAGAATCGAGCCCGCACCTCTCTCCTCTCGGCCAAACACCCCACAAAGTCCAAGTTAATCATGAAAATAAAATGAAGTCTCATTTTAATCAACTAAATTAACCCTAAACGATTTGTATAAAGCTCGTGCTCAACAAAAACGTTAATACCTACCGATACCGCTTCTTTTGCAAAAATAAATATTTGCAGATAAAACGTCAGTTCTCGCAAATCGGAAAATAAAAGGCAGAGTTTGCTATTATCCTTGTTAATTACAGATAAAAAATACAGCCCTTTTAACGACAAATACCGCTTCCTTTCAAATTTTAATTACTTTCAATCTTTTTATGGATTTGGCTACCTACATTTTTGCTTTGGTTACAGTTAGCAATATCATTACCCTCTCAATTCAAGGTTAGCTAAGTGCTTTTGTAAAATCTACTTTTAGCTATCACCTGTAAGAGTAAGACAGCCTTTTTTATCGAAGAGGCGATGTGCAATTTGGCGGCAACAAATAGAAATATGTGTGACCACGCGCCGCAATTTAGAGTACCTATTATTCTTGGTGCCCTATTTAGTTCGTGTTTACTGTACCAAAACGTTATATTCATTCGCGGTTTTAGATTCGCAAGTTACCTTTCCAATTACCTAGGTACTACTTCCACCTGCAGGTTTTTTAAAAATGATTTTAGTCAGATAATTTACTCGTACCTTATTAGTTAAGCTAATTCGTCGGTCATCATGCGTACTAAAATTTTTGAATAAAAAAAAATCGGTTGTCTGTAAAGTCGGTTTACTGACGATAGTTGAACGTGATAACGTCATAAGAAAATACTGATGGAATGGTTGCGTTTTTCAAAAGAATTTTAATTAATATTTGTTTGATAGATATTTTGTATGGATATAATATAGATAAGGAGGTAACTCGCGGACTCGCGGACTCGGACTCGGACTCGGACTCGAACTCTCGGACCCGGACCCGGAACCCGACCGAACCCTTACCCTCATTTACCCTTACCCTCATTTACCCTTACCCATTACCCGACCCGGGCTCGGGCTCAGGTAAATGGAACGACGAAACGACGTAACGACGCATGAGTCATGTTTTTTCGTGCGTGCAGCCGGCTCCATCGATTTATAAGACGTTATCACGTCAAAAAAAAAGTCTTATCCCAGCCTTTTCAAGGTAGAGTAGAATAACGTAAGTACGATCACATCTCAGAGTTTCGTTCTAAGCTTGAGTGGCTCCCTATACGTGAAAGAAGAAATAGAAGAATATTATGTCTCCTTTACTCTACTCTTAAAGATCCCCATTCTCCTGAATACCTAAAAAGTAAATTTTCCTATCGCTCTGATTTACATGATCGCAACTTGAGATCTATTGATACTCTCTTTCTGGCTACCCCTAAGCATTCAACATCTTTCCGAGGCAAGTCTTTTGAGGTGGCGGCTGTAGGTCTTTGGAATGCGCTCCCTATTGACATCAAAAAGGCTCCCAATAAGTCAGCTTTTAAGCGTCTGGTTTATGAGCATTTCCTGAAGCAGATCTCATCGGACTTTAACTAATAAGTATTGTACCTTGTTGTTAATTTTAATACCTAAGCTTTCCTTTTTTTATGTAAGCACGCCAACGCCATTCCTACCTCTAGGGTTGGCAGGTAGAAAATGCTTAAAGCATTAAGCCCACCTTTTGTACATAGCATTAAGTTTTGTGCAATAAAGAGTTAAATAAATAACTGCATACTTAAAGTCCAAGAGCTTTAGGACTTTGAAACTCTCTACGATTTTATACAGTCGACTTTGAAAAAGTTTCGGAATTCATGTTTGCATGTCATTTAGAATACTTTGCTTAAACTTTTTCATTACTTTAGAATGTGTGGTGGTTAAGCTCGTTTTGGTAGCAATGCTATGTTTATTGAGTTTACTGTAAACAACATTTTAGGAATTAGGTACGGAACGTAAATTATGATAAGTGGTTTCGACTCTTTAGTTGAAGACCTGGGTAACATTTTCACTTTCTCGTGGTGTAACCGTGTGCAAGCCGTGTGTAGCCTTTGTACTCGTATCTTTACTTAAAATTTGTTCACAGCCAAAAATATAATTACTTAAAACCAAAATATATGAAATATAATAACCTGCTCAAGAAATGCATACGCACATCAAAACGCTTATTAAGCAAAAAATACATAGATACAAGAAAGAACAAGTGTAAAGCAGTCTGGGAAGTTATAAACGACAATATAGGAGGCATAAGGAAAAATAACGAGATAAATGAAATAGTACATGATGATAAGACTTGCAAAAATTCTCAAGACATATGTGATCTATTTAATGAATACTACATACAATTAACGAATAATAACAATTTTAAATATAATATTAAAGACATAAAACGTACACTAAACATAAATAACCCTATGACAATATTTTTAAAACCAACTGATGCATCGGAAATCATGAAAATCATTAAGAATTTAAATAACACCAATTCGGCTGGGGTTGACGATATCACAACAAAGATGATTAAAATCTGCGCAGCCTGCATATGCATGCCACTAAGTCACATAATCAATATGTCATTTGAGGAAGGTAGGTTTCCCACCACTCTAAAAAAATCTATTGTTAAACCTTTGTTTAAAAAAGGAGATAAGAGTAATATGTCTAACTACAGACCAGTGACTCTGATACCAGTTCTTTCAAAGATATTTGAAAAGGTGATGCTGCAAAGATTATATGACTTTGTCACCAAACATAATGCACTCAGACCGGAACAGTTCGGATTCAGGAAAAACAATACGACATCATTAGCTTGTTTCAATTTGATTAAATATGTTACGGAAGCTGTTAATAATAATGTCCCAGTGACGGCCCTCTTTCTTGATATGACTAAAGCGTTTGACTTCGTAGATCATAAGCTTCTATTAATGAAGTTGGATAAGTACGGAATTAGGGGAAGAGCTAATGACTGGCTTCGCTGCTACCTTAGTAACAGACAGCAGTGTATAGAAATATCAAGAGTGGAATCCAACGTTAGAGTAACTTGTAGATCATCATTTAAAACAAATACATTTGGTGTCCCACAAGGCAGTGTTCTGGGACCTTTTCTATTCCTGATGTACATCAACGATCTCCCAAACGCTACTAGTCATGAAACGATCTTGTTTGCGGATGACACAACCTTAATAAAGCTTGCAGTTCCATGATCGAAATCAGGAATATTCCTAAGCAGTCTAATGAGAATAAGCAGTTGATAACTAGCATTGTCCAGAGCGTAGGTGTATCCCTGGGCCTGGACACCCCTATCCAGGCCTCGGAAATAAAAAATATTTACCGTTCCAAGCATGAGGCTTTAGTGGTTGACTTCACCTCAACCACCAGAAAGGAATCAATGGTTGCTGAGTAAAAGAAGTTAAAGAAAACAAGATTGGAGAATAAACAACCTCTTCTCAACACAGCTCAGATCAAGCTACCGGGGCTTCCTCAACCTATCTTCATCTCTGAATACCTAACTTTCAAAGCTCGGCGTGTTTTCTACCTGGCGCGTGAATGTGTCAAGGACAAGAAGCTGACTTCGGCGTGGACCTCATTTGGGAAGGTCTTGGTAAAAAAAGAGGCAGACTCGACACCTGTCCGGGTTGAAGAAGAAGAAGAATTGCTTAAATTGACAAAGTGACTAGTCGTATTGTTTTTCTCATCAGTCTTTTATTACTGTTAAAATGTTATTATGGTACTTTGTATTTACATAATTGTTTTACTTGCTAGTTATTTACTTATTCTTATACTACACACTACACTACACAATTTATTCACACCAGCACACACTCAACTTACAGCCAAACTCGACACTAATCATCTAATGACGGTGCATATTACACACGGACCTAAGTATTACTCCCGTAACCAAGTTGTCGTTACATCTAGGTTATTTATTATTGACAAGCTATCTTTAAACCTATTCCGGGCCCCGAGTTGCCTTCTAACCAACCTACTCCACGAATACCCCAACTACGGCGATGCCAAAAGAGGGGACCCCATGCGTATTTTAGATAATGGTTAAAATAAGTGTTGAGCCCATCAACTTGGGCCTGGACTCGTTATCGATAGCAAAAACCATAAAGTGTGACATCGAAGAGGTAAAAAGTCACATTCATTTCAGTAATCCAAATAACTCACTAAAAATTTTATCTCAAAATATTAGGAGCGTGAACTGTAACATTCATAATTTTACCACTCTTGTTCTCAGATCTAACCTTGACTGGGACATTATGGTCCTTACAGAGTGTTGGCTACCCAAAGCTAAGTCAACACCTCAAGTCGCTGGCTACAACCATGTCACCACAACTAAACACAGAACACAGAATGAAGGAGTGGTGGTTTACTATAGAAACAATCTTAGAGTAGTGACCGAGGAATTGCAAATCAATGATGCTGACGCCCTGCTTTTAAAAGTCAACAAGGATACTTGTATTTTTGGTATTTACCGTCCCCCAAATGTGACTGACACAATTCATTTCACGAACTCTATTGATCTTCAGCTGTCTAAGCTAAGCTCTTTTAAAAACATAGTTCTATGTGGTGATATCAATATAGATATAATACCTAATTCAACTGACAAGCGTGCTCACGAGTACCTTAACTGCCTTGCTAGCCACTGTTTATTGCCAGGCCACACACTCCCTACACATGGCCGTACCTGCCTCGACCACATGATGGCTAAAACAAAACAGGAGGCCCTCTGTTTTGTTACTGAAACATCCATAACAGATCATGAATGTGTAGCCCTTGTCCTTAACTTAAACTCCCAGTTGTATCACTGTGCTAAGTCTTCATCTCACATCAACTACGAATCCCTCGACAAAGCAGTTGCAAATATTAACTTCCGAGATATTCTATCATGCGATAACGTGAACACAGCTACAGATAGGCTAATCGACTGTCTTGGTTCTGCTATTAAAAACAACTCAAGAGTGTCAAAGGTTCCAAGGCGAAAAGAGATCTTCAAACCTTGGATAACCAAGGGACTATTGCGCTGTATGAGAAACAGAGATAGTTTATACAAAAAATTGAAAAAAGATTCAGATAATGAGGTGCTTAAGACTACGTATAAACGATATAGAAACTTTTGTGCCGCTCAGTTGAAAAAAGCTAAGAAACACTACGAAAGACAGGAAATAGAGAACTCGAAAGACAATAAGAAAAAATTGTGGGAAGTAATAAGAAATGTTGGTGGTTTGAATCAAAAGGCAGATCATTCATCTTGCTTGTTGGCACCAGAAAATCAGTGTAGTAGCGTAAACGAGGTTAATAAGTTTTTTGTTAATGTAGGACGTAAGCTTGCAGAGAATTCCTGTGGAAATAGACCCTTCAATGTAACGATAAGTTTAGATAATAATCACGCAACAGTATTATCATCTTGCAACTCTCTTGTCCTCCTACCGGTGGATGAGGATGAAATTTTACGCCTAATCAACGGCCTAAAAGACAGCTGTGCAATGGGGTTAGACCAAATTTCTAGTAAAATCATCAAGAGGTATTCCCACTTTATTACGAGCCCCATCGCCCACATCTGCAATCTATCCTTGACTACTGGTGTCTTTCCCCACGCATTTAAAACTGCACTTATTAAACCTATCTACAAGGCGGGAGATAGAGACTGTGTTAATAACTTTAGGCCAATATCAATTCTACCAGCTCTCTCTAAAATTCTGGAACGCGTGTTAAACAATCGCCTAGTAAAGTTTTTGGAGTCCAGCAACCTGCTTTCATCATCTCAATTTGGTTTTAGGTCAGGAAAATCGACAAATGATGCCGTCCATTTCCTTGTTAATTCAATTGTTACAAGCCTAGACGAAAGGAAAAAATGCCTGACAATATTCCTTGACTTGGCTAAGGCATTCGATACAGTCTCTATCCCCCACCTACTTTACAAGCTTGAAAGGATTGGTGTCCGCGGTCTTCCTCTGGATCTATTTCGAAGCTACTTGAGTGAGAGATCTCAGCGGGTCAAAATTGAACAATGGCTCAGCGACGAACTTCGTATAAACTACGGGGTCCCACAAGGGAGTATTCTCGGCCCGACTCTTTTCCTCGTCTACATAAACGATCTCTGTAACATGCGTTTTCAAAATGGCTCAATACTTACGTTTGCAGACGACACGATACTTTTCTTCAGCGGGGATACCTGGGAGCATGTATTTACAGAAGCAAATAGGGGTATGAAAGAGGTATGTCTGTGGCTCAAGAAGAACATCCTAACTCTCAATGTCTCGAAAACAAAATATATTGCTTTTGCTCAAAGGACTAACCTGCTTCCTCCTCCTTCCTTGACCATCACAGCCCATGCGTGCAACTCTGTGAGCTTACCTTGCTCCTGTCCCACCCTTGAGAGAGCCGTTTCCCTAAAGTATTTAGGCATCACCATAGACCAAACACTAAGCTTCAAACCTCACATCGATATTCTTGTTTCGCGGCTGCGTAAACTTATCTTCATCTTTAAAACATTAAAAAACATTGCAGGCCGCCGAATCATTAAAATTGTCTACTTTGCCATGTGCCAATCCATAATAGATTATTGCATTACCTCATGGGGAGGTGCTGCTAAAACCCATATGATCGATGTAGAAAGAGCTCAAAGGGCAATACTGAAGGTGGGCTCAGGTCTTCCTTGGCGCTACCCTACCACGGATCTATATTTGGATTGGAGTGTTCTTACAGTCAGACAATCTTTCGTTCTACAACTTGTTCTTAAGCAACACTCTCTTCTTGAATATGATCCAATGCTTGCATGGGAAAAGCGGAGAAGAGGAAATGTTTGTGCCCCCGTTAACTTTCGTACAAAAATTACCCAAAGGTTCCTTTGTTTTCTTGGCCCTTATTTATATAATAAACTTAACAAAACTCTTGAAATATATCCACTCACAAAAGCAAAAAGTAAAAAAACAGTTCTCGAATGGCTAAAAACTATGACCTACGATGAAACAGAAAAGCTCCTAATCCCCACTAAATAAGCCTTATCCCTGTCTCATATTATCATTCCCAACTAGAATATGCACGCATTTCCACCCACATCATCCACTTACATCACACAAACACAGTCACGTCACACACCCTATCTACACTCATACACACACACACCGACACCCAACACAATACTACACACCCTTTCACTACACACTCACGCACACATCACATTTTTTATGTATACTTATTTATATTTAGCTGCAGATACCTATTGTTAATTGTCTTAACTCTTAAGTACCTAATCAGCGGAGTGGGGTCCTGGTGTCCTGTAGCACAGGTTTAACTAAAACCTATTTCAGGCACCAGTCTCTCGCAAAACAGATCTACTTATGTAAGGGCAACTATAATAAGGCTACTTATATTAATATTATTATACCTTACATGTACATTAATCTTAGTCTTTATGAGAGAAAATAAATGCATTTTATTATTATTATTATTAATCATAAAAGGTGAGGACAGAACCACGTATGAATACGAAATCAGAAATGCCCTAGGTAATGTCATAAATTGGCTAAAGGACAATAACCTTCAAATTAATTTAAGTAAAACCAATATTATACAATTTCATAATTATCAACGTAAAATATTAGACATAGGTATACAATATGACAACACAAACATAAAACAAGTAGCTTCGACCAAATTTTTAGGAGTCATAGTGGATCAGCACTGTGACTGGAAAAAGCACATATTATCTGTATGCGACAAGCTAGACAAATTTGTGTATGCTATTAAACGCTTGCGGAACACAGTTTCAAAAGAAGCGGCGGTGACAGCTTATCATGGGTATGTGTCGTCAGTTCTCTCATATGGTCTTCTTTTATGGGGAAACTCCGTAGATGTGAACAGAGCTTTTATGGTACAGAAAAAGTGTGTTCGGGCGATCTTTGGTGTTTGGTCTATGGATAGCTGTAAACCATTATTTAAACAACTGAAGATGAACCATTGAGTTGCATGTACATTAGGGAGCTATGCATTCTGGTGAAACAACACCCAGATTACTTCCAGAAACAATCTGATGTAGTGATTAGGAATGTTTCGTCCAGAAATCCCTATAAACTGTACCTACCTAAACTAAAACTGGATATATACAAAAGAAATGCTTATGTGAATGCTATTAGAGTGTATAATAAACTACCAGACTCATTCAAAGATTTACCTTTCAACATTTTTAAATCCAAGCTGACAAAATGGTTATCTGATAACTGTTTTTATAATATCAATGAGTTTATGAACTATGCTAGTAAATCTTGAGTGACATGTATTTTTATTGATTATTAATTAGGTATTTGGTAGGAGTATGAATTATTGGAGAATATTGTTTAATTATATAACTTCTGACATATATTTAACTTTTGACATGCTTGTATATTTAACTTTTGACATTATAACTTCATCTTTATGTAAACCTAAATATTGCACGCTTAGTTTTAAGTAGAATACATTGGACATTTATAAATTTACCACCTTTTTCAACATGTATTTTATGCAATAAACACTTTGACTTTGACTTTGACTTTGACTTTAAGTTTATGTTAAGTATAAAAATAGTTCTAGGTTTATAATGAGGCAATAAACGTTTTTATATTTATTATTTTATTTATTTAAGCAATAATAACAGGTACCTAGGTATTTTGATCTATCCTGATCAAAACAATGAGTCACTTGTCATGAAAGCTGAAATCACCGTGGCCAATTTTTTTTTAAACTAGGGAATGGAACACGCCTAATAGTCCAATGATTTTAAGTGTAATCATGAATAAGAAAGCATAGCCTCGCTGGTCATGCACGTCAGGAACGTGCCCTACGATGCACCGCCATGAACTTGAGAACTTGAAATATAATTTTTAATACAGTTGCTCAAAAAGTGGCGTATTGCAGGGACGTATAGCGTTCGGGATGTGGGCTATTACACACGCCGCGTGTGTAATAGCCCACATCCCGCGTGTGACACGCGTGCTTTTTTTTACCATTCCCGCACTAGTGCTTTTTCTTTCCCAACTGTCAAAATAATGTCTAAAAAGAAAAACCAACCATGAAGTTTTTACTAAAAAAATTCATCGAAGTTTTTATGATTCATGCAAATACGTATTATTTCTAAAAAGAAGCTACTAATTTGTTTCATTAACAGATTTAATGATTTGGTTGAATGAGTTATGTTAGGTTTCATTTCATTTCATCTCATTAAATTTCATTTTCAATTCATATCAATAAAAAAAATCTACTGAAGACTTGGCTGTATGGGTATAGTTCCCTTTGCCTTCCAGAATGGGTGAAGAAAAAAAAATCTCTGCTCATATTTTACGGTTGGCGCTTGGCGCCATTTTCCAGAAATTTTCTTTGCGAGTTTATTTGTTTGTTGTACAAAATGAGTAATTTCGACCCTAGTTTTTTTGAATTAACACCACCGGAACTCAGTATAATTGCACAAAATGCTTCGGAGAACATTTTACCGGAAAAGTCAAAAAGTCGCTACATGCATACATACGACGAACTTATTGCGTGGAGAGAAGAGCAAATGGTATTTTTATTATTTTATTAAATTGCTTAATTTTTTCGCAACTGTATTAAAAATAGTCGTTCAGTACACGTGCGGAACCGCCATTGCAACTTGTTCCGACTGTCAACCCTCGCCTTCGGCTCGGGTAGACATTTGTCGGAACTCTTTGCAATGACAGCCTTCCCGCACTTGTAATGAAATATACTAACACAATACTCGTAACAATAACTAATCAAGTAGGTGCGTAAGTATTCTATAATTCCGTAATTTTTCATGGCACAAAGACGTTTCTATATCTCTCGATTCATTCAGTATAACGTCTTCCTCGAAATAGTTCTAGGAGTTGATTGTACCTACTCGTATACACTATGTAGCTAAGTTAGTAACCTGTAGTGCGCAAGACGGAAGTGTAATTTGCATGGTAGTAAATTATGAAGATGACCGAACTGGCTAGCCTTCCGTTTGTTTACAAATTAGGTGCGAGTCTGACTGTGTCGGATTAATTGAATACAACAACCATACACAGGTTATGCAAAGCCTTATGCTATAGACATTAATGCTAATCTGTGGAATGGGATATAGCAAGATTCACAGAAGATATACAAAGCATAACGTATAGCATCTAGTCCGCTACGGCGTAGAGGCTTCGTAGAGAGAGAAAATTTGGAGAGGCAAAGAAAACGTTGATTGAAATTCCTGGTTTGTCTGGTCGCTCTTAGCTATAAGGCTGCCTATTGTCTTATAAATCGATGGAGCCGGCTGCACGCACGAAAAAACATGACTCATGCGTCGTTACGTCGTTTCGTCGTTCCATTTACCTGAGCCCGAGCCCGGGTCGGGTAATGGGTAAGGGTAAATGAGGGTAAGGGTAAATGAGGGTAAGGGTAAATGAGGGTAAGGGTAAGGGTTCGGTCGGGTTCCGGGTCCGGGTCCGAGAGTTCGAGTCCGAGTCCGAGTCCGAGTCCGAGTCCGAGTCCGAGTCCGAGTCCGAGTCCGAGTCCGAGTCCGAGTCCGAGTCCGAGTCCGAGTCCGAGTCCGAGTCCGAGTCCGAGTCCGAGTCCGAGTCCGAGTCCGAGTCCGAGTCCGAGTCCGAGTCCGAGTCCGAGTCCGAGTCCGAGTCCGAGTCCGAGTCCGAGTCCGAGTCCGAGTCCGAGTCCGAGTCCGAGTCCGAGTCCGAGTCCGAGTCCGAGTCCGAGTCCGAGTCCGAGTCCGAGTCCGAGTCCGAGTCCGAGTCCGAGTCCGAGTCCGAGTCCGAGTCCGAGTCCGAGTCCGAGTCCGAGTCCGAGTCCGAGTCCGAGTCCGAGTCCGAGTCCGAGTCCGAGTCCGAGTCCGAGTCCGAGTCCGAGTCCGAGTCCGAGTCCGAGTCCGAGTCCGAGTCCGAGTCCGAGTCCGAGTCCGAGTCCGAGTCCGAGTCCGAGTCCGAGTCCGAGTCCGCGAGTCCGCGAGTATTTTCTTATGACGTTATCACGTTCTACTATCGTCAGTAAACCGACTTTACAGACAACCAATTTTTTTAATAGTTTCTGTATTTATTTCTTTGCTTACAATGAAGAGCTATCTATCTATCATAATTTGTAAGGGGAGTAAATTAAATGTTATTGGCAGACAAATCCATTTTTCACACTCTTTTACTGCAAAATATCCCGTTTTTCATAAAAAAAGTACTTACAGACTAAAAAGTTAAAAATAAACTTATGTAACTCCGGTTATTTAAACAGACCGCATTATAGCCGTAGCGGCGTAGCTTTGCCTCTACGACATCGTAGAGGTTTTGTATACGCGGTATAACGTTCCTGGTTGCACATTTCAGTGCAAGATATTGGTCTATAGGACGGCAATTCGGTACTTGATACGTTTATTTCCCTCAAAAAAAGTAAAAGGTAACATTGTACCGTCTTTATCATTGATAAAACACAACAACAGTAAACTCTTACATTGATTGCGAATATAACAATGCACATTAGTTATGGCGGCGGTAATTGCGTGTATTTATTGCCAGCCAATCCTGAAGGAGCCGTATCGTACATTCAGAATCGGAATGTAATCGGGCGGCGTGTGTCGGCCGACACGAAACAAGGATTTATTACTACTACCGCTTCCGTACTATGCACTCCAAAAACTCAAAACAACATCCAAACTTACTTACTCAACACTTGCATTAGGTTTTTATGACAAACCTCGCTACGGGCGCCGTGCTAACTTCCCACTAGCGTTTTTCTGCTCTGGCTTTCGAAAAGGAAATGTAGATTGGAACTTCCTATTACTTGTTACTTTTGCAGGGTACGTTTCATAAGCATTTGTAGCGAGTACAAGTGAAATTCCTCGTTTCTTTGTTCCTAATGAGGGCAGTTACGGTTTAGTTTATTGTACCTCAGTAGATAGGTGTGCGCTGGCTGCATGGGACAATTTTGCAATATGCATAGCTTAGATAAATTATGAAAGTGGTCAGATGCTAGAAGCTTAGTTTATAAAAATAGAATCAAACCGTTTGTGTCTGAAATCTTCACATTTAAACGGCTTGTTCAGATAAGTTTGCGTCTGATTTTCAATAAAGTTAAGAAATCGACATCGGTTCAGTCATAAACTTCATTATAAAACTTTTGAAAGTCCAATTTATGCGAACGGCAAAGAGCCAAACAGAAGTCAACAAAAAATTAAGCTCCACAGGACCGTATAGTCTTTGTTCTTCTAATCCCGACTTTCCTTTCAGATAGCATTCAGTCAGCTCTTAAATTAAGAATTTATTTCAGATTTTCATACTTTCCTGTTCCCTTTGTGTTGCACCACAATGGAAATTATTATCAATTGGAAAACTTTCCGTTTTCACAACTTCTATAAAGGCTCACGTTTTATTTCCCACTTTTGGCTTTCTTTTGTTTCCGTAAGATGATCGCAACGAAAGAAATCTTATTGTGCTTATCTATTTACGGAAACTTTTTAAAAGAGTTTGCGGAATTGTCGCTTTTGCTCCAAAAATGTCTCAGCATAATATTTTAGAAAGTATGGCGTATTAATTATTTTGATATTTTTTTGAAAGCGTTTCAAAGGACGCAATCTCGTAAAAGGGTTTTCCGATGGAATATTCATGATACCCGAAGTAACATTAATGGTTGTTTTGAATTCCCTCGTGTGAAAAGAAACATAGTTACGCAGGATATGTTTTCCACGAGTTTATCTTTGAAATTAGCTTAAAGCAGTGCTTGGGTACGATGAATAATTTAGATGACGGTTGAATAAATTTTACAAGCCGAACAAGAGATAAAAGGGCCTAAAAACAGGCTTAAAATACTTTTGACTCTGTAATAGTCAAAATAACGGATCGCCTCTCATAAACGAGTGATTGTGATTGATGTGTGTATTTTTCAATGGAATATTTATTCATATCCCAGGCAGACAATTGAAAATTGGGACTAATTACTAGCTTCTGCCCTCGGCTTGGCTCACGAAGTTGATTTGACCTGTCTGTCTATAACATGAATTACTAAACCTAGATTTAAACTAAGTACCTGCTACCATCACTTAGTTTTGTTTCATGTAACAAAGTGTATTTTACACTACAATAACGTAGCAACAATTTTAAAGTTGCCATTTGAATTTCACTGCAATAGGTCAAACCATCTGCTACTAACAAGACAGGCTCGTAGTTTTGACAAAACCGAGCCACTCCAGTTAAATGTAATCCACAGCGGTTAAAGTTCCCTTCAGAAACAATAACAATTCGTTCGGCGATATAATGTGACCGCACAATTTTCCCCCGGGGAAGTTTTAAGTGCAAAAGGCCTCACAAGTTTATGTGTTGAATGAATCTAGGAAACAGCGTAATGTAAAAGTTGTAATTTGATTTGCGGCTACCACTAGCAACCTTTGTTTTCATTTACCCATTCGCGTGTACCTTCAGGGAAATGATGGCGCTTTACTTTACTGGGTATTATAAACGAGTTACTCTGCTCGAATAAAAAGTATGTTACAGCAAAGTTTATTATATTATTGTGCGATACTATACAGGGAGCGCAAGTTTTTAAAACGCATTCAGCTAGCTTGTTCTATTAACAATTAAAAATAATGTGAAACACATTGTCTAGTCAACATATATATTCTAAACCAAGTATGCCTCGACTGACCTGTTCCATTTTCTCGAATTTATAATAATGTTCAGAAGCACTTCCCCTTGAACATTTTTTGTCCACGCAAGCTGTCGAAAGAAACATTTGATAAAGATGCAGATGCTTTTTAACTTGTCACTATTCAAACAAAAACTGTTCAAAACGAAAGCTGAAAACAATTTTTATTGCAAACAAAGCATGCTTGTTTAAACTTCGATGGTGTATTTTCTATAATTTTCCGCGATGTAGGTCGTGGTAAGCGTCATAGACTCATAGTTTGCATCCGCGGGCCTGTGGAGAACCGGATATATCAGTCTCATTTACATGTGCTAGTTTTATGATAGCATTATGTATGAATGAAGAGACACCACATTATGCACTTGCCTATAGACCGAGCGCTGACGTGACACGTTTCTGCACATCTCTACAAAGTGTCACATAGGGATGCTTGGCGCTATCGCGTGGGATTTTACAAACTCGATAGATTGTCGAGCTTTAAGATATTTTACGGGCGAAAATTCTAAGTGTGAGTGGAATCCAATTCGCAGTAGAATTTGAACAAAACTTCTTTTTGTACGTTTGTTATTATTGCAGTAGGGTTTTTGTGATGACCATTAGATTTGCTTCAGCAACTACCTATACTCTGCTCTACTACTACATTTTAACACGCTTTTTTTGCCTTCAAATGTACTCGTACCTATCTATGTAACGGAATCTTTTAACGTGATTTTTACTCAAAACGATGTTTCGATTTGAAACTTTGCACGCTTAGGTACAAGGACAGAAATGACAAGCAATAAAATATATAGTTTGACCATCATCCTTATAATCCTCAGAATTTATGATTTTAAGTTCATTTCCTTTTGAAAGATATTGGATGGCTAAATTAAAGTTATTTTTTTTGTTACTTAAATTTTTTTGAAAATTATTTTTTGCTCCTTACCTAAATTTATATTTATTTTGATATATGCGTGTTTTTTTGTTTTTAAAATATTATTTATTCAAAGTTATCATTGTAAACTCATTTCAATTGTTTTAGGCAATATCAATCAATCTAAGTCAATATCATAAATTGATAGAATAAATTATTTAATACCCTTGCAAGTGAAACGATTAAGATTTCAAAGATGTTGATCAAGAGAATTATTATTTAAGTTCAGGATAGTTCTCAAAGGCTTGCGCTAGACCAATTGAGTGCTAGCGGGGCTACAGAGCTGTCAATAAAATAAGCTCGCCTGTAGCTTGTAATAATATCTTCCAATCTTAGTGCAAGTTCTGTTTGCTAAAACAGCATCGCAAGTTATTTTTAACAAGCTTTTAACAAGGAAGTTATAGAAATAAATAAGGTATCTGAAAATAAAGCTACAAGCTCTCCGCCATTTTCTAGCTGAAAATTACGTAGGTTGAGTATGAGTGATGCTAAGTGTTATGGTAGGGCTGCTAAAAGCTCATAAAATGTCAAAAAACCGTTGTTCAGGGTGTTGGCCAACAATATCGGACATGTAAATCTTGGCCACTTTAGCTGAGTGTTTCCTCTGAACCCGGTTTATAAGGCCTATCGATTTGCGCATTCTATCCGGTCTATGGTGTGAAGTGCAATCTCGGGTCAATGTGGATGCAGTGGTAATTGAATGAGACCTATCAGAATTGTTTGGGTTACACTACCCACTCAATTATCGTTCTAGTAACTGGATCATTCGATCAATCTAAAATTGAAATGTTAACTTTTAGGTCCAAACTAGCTGTGAAATTACGTAAACATTGAGTAGAAGTAGATCCATCCATCCAGGACCAACGTCCTTATATGGCCTTCGAAGAAGCGCTTTGATGTAAATGCCACTAGCAGTCACCCATCCCCATGGTTACCGTGCTGAACTTTGCCTTTACTTAAGTCAATCGGTCAGAATGAAAATAAACAAGTGTATAAACATTTTTTTTATTATACACACAGATAAGTAATAAACGTTATGGAGTGGGCATTTACAGAGGCGGGCTTTACCAAATAATTATAGAGTTTTGGTGTAAGAGGTGTAAGACGTCCTCTGCAGAACATCGGCCTCACATTTTTTATTCTTAGATGGACCTCTTTCAGATTTACAGCGTGAATTGATGAATTGATATACGCACTGTTACTCAACATCTTTGAAAATACAATTGTATCAAATACTGGTTGGCTATTAAAAAAATACTCGCGATATTTCTTGCAACTTTTCATATTTAGTGAAAAGAGTAATATGAAATCAAAGGGCTGGGATATTCCGTACAGTCGTGTTTTGAACCCGGCAAAGTAATAACCAGCTAGCTAATGGATTGAGCTCGTACCGACGTAGGTCCTATTAGGTTCATATCGACGCTTGAAAGGCAAAGTTTACTAACCGACATGGATTTAAATGTATAGGAGGGCTGATAAAAGTTTTTTTTTTGCAAAAAAATGCTTTTAAAATTTGAGTTTATGTCATAAAGAAATAATTGTTACAGCCTAGGCATTGTAATATTGTAGGCCTTAACCTCACAAATAAATTATTACCGTAACACTTTAAATTCATACTTTTTAGTCGGTTAGATAATAATTTACCCGACAAAAATTTCAGGTAAAACTATCTTTACGCCAGAATCTTCTCAGTTACCAGCAGGTTTATTTCTTTATATTACATAAGCAAATGTCTATGAGAATAGGTAAAAATGTATCAGTCATAAAAATATTTATTTTATAAACTGAGAAAATTGTTTTAATGATTTAACTTCAGGGAGAATCGTCAAGAAAATAAACCCAAATTTGATGAATAAAATACTTCAATTCATAAATCAGTGTATATTTCTTATTGCTTACAACCTCACTGTCCGATACCAGCGAATGGAATAATGGCCGCCGTCACCAATCACTTTTTCTACCACCAACGTCTTGATAGTTCCCTTTTTTACCAGTATCCGTGATTGGCGCCACCGGCACACTGTTCCGTTCATCAACTTAGAATCTTACAATTACATATTTACATTTATCGATTAACACATATTTAGTGGACCAATTACACAATGATTAAATAATCAAAGAGTTTATATTGTTATGATACGTAGTGTTTATCTGTATGCATACTCAATTGAATGTAAAAAATACTCTAAACGAATGGTGCTACCATATCTAGAACTTACAAACCTACCAAAATGCTTTGTGTTGCCTACACCTGTATGCATAATACGAAACCTTTCGTTTTGAATATCACAAATCATAACATTCGGCCATCTGAACCGGTGCAACGTCTCGGTGCGCAAATGAATTTAATTCAAATAATCTCTTAGTAACCAAAGTAGATTTGTAATAAGCAATCGCATGAGATAATTAAAACAATGAGAACAAAATTGAATGCAACTTAATAATTTTCGATATTAATACTTACAAAGACAATACCTACTTACATAACCATGATGTAATTAGGTTAAGATAAATTTTAATATTACAAATATTTTTCGTACATTCACAACTTATACTAATTTCGATATAACTAAACAATAGTTTACTTTAACTCTTATCATAACATTCGGCCGTTTAATTTTAAAGTATAGTTATAATCATAACATTCCGTCATTCATTGACAACCGATATAATTCATGAGTACCTACGTAATTAAACGATATTAAACAAATATATGTGTAGACTTATAACTACTTAGAAATTGTTGGTTAACAATCATCATCAGTATCGCTCTCATTTGACATCACCGAATCATTATTCACATCGAGTGCTTCAATATGTATCCATGGACGCATTCGATCCGCAGCAATGACTGTGTTATACAATCGAGATGAATTAAACCCTGGTACATTTGAAATACTATACCTATCATTCCCTAACTTTTTTGTAACTTTATACGGTCCTAAAAATTTCGGCAGGAGTTTTCTGCTTTTACCGTCATTATAAAAATTTGACTTAACAATTTTTACTAAATCGCCTTCTTCGTAAGTTTTAGCAGAAGGTGTATTTGTATTGTGCAAAGCTCTTTGTTTTTCCTGTGAGGACTGAATGTTTTCACTGGCTACCTGTCTCAGTGTCAGCTGTCTGAAAGGAGCCATTGTAAAAGTACAATGTATCTCTGTCTTTTACCACCATCACATTAGGTAGTTCAGTAAAATTTCGACCTACGAGCACAGACGTATGCAAATACACATCGTTTACTACTAAAACTTCTACCCGAGCTTCAATGTCATCTAATCTAGCATTGATTAGTGATCTAAATAATGGTTTGATAGATGAGTTACCAAAACCACGTATAACTGGAAGATCATTAATGTCTTGGTCTAACTCAAGTTTTTTGGCATCAGATAATCGAACTAATGTGCAATCACTACCAAAATCCACATATGCCTGCAATAACGTATTGTTAACTGATATAGTTTTGTAGAATTTTTGATTCGATACTTCGATATTAGGCTGTATTAACTGATGTTCATTCGAGCAAATCTTTAAAGTTTTCCGAGACGGGGTTACTTGATTTGGGTCATGACCAAACAAGGGTTTCCTTATGCAGTTATTCGAATCATGACCTACTCTGCCACAGCTTTGACATTTAATAACTGGCTTCGGGCATTTGTAAAAGTTATGTCCCCTTTCTTTACAATTGTAACATATAGGCACATTTCTGAAACCCGAATCGTTACTGTTAACGCCCTTGACTATGTTTGAAGAATTACCACTATGATATTCTCTTCGCTTAATTTTATTATTCGTTTGGAACGTAACTCCTTTTGACTGTTGAGAAACTAGATACGCTAGCAAGTCTTCGGGTTCTTTGCATTGTAAAGCTTGAGCACCATTTCTTATTGAAGCATCATTAATTCCATGAACCACACAGTCAACAGCTTTACGCCCTATGATCTCACATCGAGTTAACAGTGCCAATTTTTCATAAAAATATTCTCTAACATTTTCACCATACAAGCAACGTCTATTCAACATTTCTTGCAGTATCATACCATAGTTTTCCTCACAAGGGAAAGATTTTCGCAATTTGACCTGCCATTCATCCCAAGAATAAGTGAGAGTGGCAAGTGACTCATACCAACTTTTAGCTAACCCACAAAGCTTTTGCAAGGAAAAGTGTATTGTTTGCCTTTCGTCCCATCCATAGATAGTCGAACATTCATTCACTTTCTTCAGCCATCTTTCCACATTTTGTGACTTATTGTTGGGATCAAACTCCGGGATTACATTTAATTGCTGATTAGCACTGAAGATCTTACTTGAATCGTTTCGCAGAGAAGCAATAATTTTGAGAAGATCCTCTGAAGTCAAACCTTGTGTGGAAACTGACTGTATATTACCAGATCCATTACTGGTAATCTCACTTTGCTCATTCCTAGGCAACTCATCCACTTCAGATTCCAACGATGTTGATGGCAACCGAATTCGGCGGCGCTTCTGTTTAGGAACATCTTCATCGATATCTACTCTGGTACCCATCTGGAACATCCCAGATTTTTTTTCATTAGCCTTGTAGT
The DNA here is from genome assembly GCA_947578465.1 of Thera obeliscata. NCBI lineage: Eukaryota > Metazoa > Arthropoda > Insecta > Lepidoptera > Geometridae > Thera > Thera obeliscata. The sequence continues at coordinate 7,933,661 of OX387928.1, read as the reverse complement.
ATGAGGCTTGTTTCCCGTTAAAAATAAATGTAACTTTAGGCAACACTCGTTATACAAATTATATTATCTAATTTCGTTATCTTGTATAAACAAAACATCTGTTTGCTTAACTTGACTTTTTTAACACCTACATGTTAATTTAATCACTTTTAGAACACCTAAATGTATAAATTTAATAGTGTATCAAATTAAAATTAATGAAATTAAAACGTTCCAATCATCTACAGATTTGGTTTCAATTTAATTTATAACATCTACATGCCTCACGTGCTAAAAATATAAAACACCTACATGTTTCAATTTAAAATATAATCATTGAAGACATCTACATGCCTCAAGTGTAAGCAAAGAAAAACACCTACATGTTTCAATTTAAAATATAATAATTGAGGACACCTACATGCCTCAGGTTTAAGCAAAGAGAAACACCTACATGTTTCAATTTAAAATATAATAATTGAAGACACCTACATGCCTCAAGTGTTAGATATATAAAACACCTACATGTTTTAATTCAACACAATTAATCAATGAACAACATCTACATGTCTCAAATTTAAGCAAAGAGAAACACCTACATGTTTCAATTTAAAATATAATAATTGAGGACACCTACATGCCTCAAGTTTAAGCAAAGAGAAACACCTACATGTTTCAGTTTAAAATATAATAATTGAGGACACCTACATGCCTCAAGTTTAAGCACAGAGAAACACCTACATGTTTCAATTTAAAATATAATAATTGAGGACACCTACATGCCTCAAGTTTAAGCAAAGAGAAACACCTACGTGTTTCAATTTAAAATATAATAATTGAGGACACCTACATGCCTCAAGTTTAAGCAAAGAGAAACACCTACATGTTTCAATTTAAAATATAATAATTGAGGACACCTACATGCCTCAAATGTTAGAAATATAAAACACCTACATGTTTTAATTGTATTCATAGTATGTCTCTGGTATAATATTAACAAAACACAATAACGGTTCAGTTACTTGGGGTAAAATCACACACCCACAAAGTCAAATATAATAGTAGATAATATATATCTAGAAAGATATTCGAAATTGATGATAATTAACAGTTGCCTAAAATTACAATAACACTGAGCAATCACAATAATTTAATTTAATTTAATTTAATTTAATTTAATTTAATTTAATTTAATTTAATTTAATTTAATTTAATTTAATTTAATTTAATTTAATTTAATTTAATTTAATTTAATTTAATTTAATTTAATTTAATTTAATTTAATTTAATTTAATTTAATTTAATTTAATTTAATTTAATTTAATTTAATTTAATTTAATTTAATTTAATTTAATTTAATTTAATTTAATTTAATTTAATTTAATTTAATTTAATTTAATTTAATTTAATTTAATTTAATTCAATTCAATTCAATTCAATTCAATTCAATTCAATTCAATTCAATTCAATTCAATTCAATTCAATTCAATTCAATTCAATTCAATTCAATTCAATTCAATTCAATTCAATTCAATTCAATTCAATTTAATTTAATTTAATTTAATTTAATTTAATTTAATTTAATTTAATTTAATTTAATTTAATTTAATTTAATTTAATTTATTTAATTTAACTCAATTTAACTCAATTTAATTTAATTTAATTTAATTTAATTTAATTTAATTTAATTTAATTTAATTTAATTTAATTTAATTTAATTTAATTTAATTTAATTTAATTTAATTTAATTTAATTTAATTTAATTTAATTTAATTTAATTTAATTTAATTTAATTTAATTTAATTTAATTTAATTTAATTTAATTTAATTTAATTTAATTTAATTTAATTTAATTTAATTTAATTTAATTTAATTTAATTTAATTTAATTTAATTTAATTTAATTTAATTTAATTTAATTTAATTTAATTTAATTTAATTTAATTTAATTTAATTTAATTTAATTTAATTTAATTTAATTTAATTTAATTTAATTTAATTTAATTTAATTTAATTTAATTTAATTTAATTTAATTTAATTTAATTTAATTTAATTTAACTCAATTTAATTTAATCCAATTTAACTCAATTTAATTTAATCCAATTTAACTCAACTTAATTTAATTTAATTTAATTTAATTTAATTTAATTTAATTTAATTTAATTTAATTTAATTTAATTTAATTTAATTTAATTTAATTTAATTTAATTTAATTTAATTTAATTTAATTTAATTTAATTTAATTTAATTTAATTTAATTTAATTTAATTTAATTTAATTTAATTTAATTTAATTTAATTTAATTTAATTTAATTTAATTTAATTTAATTTAATTTAATTTAATTTAATTTAATTTAATTTAATTTAATTTAATTTAATTTAATTGTCATTCATTTCATTTCATTTCATTTTGATTCACTTTGATTCACTTTCATTCTTTTTATTCATATTGAATATTTTGAGTCTTTTGATGCCAACTGTTTCAATTTGGACGGGATTTATAAACAGGAATAGTACCCTGATAAGCTCAAGTACTACGTCGATTCTATGTCGATTCATTTCATACAAAATGAAGATGACACACTGCCAAATACAGCAAACATTATTAAAAGAGTCTATTCTTGCTTTTTGCTTGTATGGACTACCAAAAATAACGAAGCATGTGCATTGTGATTGTGAGCATTGTGTGGAATTGCCACTGATCTTCTCCGTGCCATAATTTCAATCTTGAATAACAAGAGATTTGAGCCATGAAATAGTCTGGGCAAAAAAATTGATCGAGTTGAAGCAGTTTTTCACAACTACCCTCAACACATATTTTTAAAGAATTCTGGTAACAAAAATTTTCTCGATTTGTTTAATTATTATAAATTTACATAAATTATGAACCGACACAAAAAACATATTTTTCATCGCCATACAACGAGAAAAACAAATACATAAATGATGTTTCATAGTAGATAACTATAGTGTAGTACTTACATTTCAACCGTTGTCAGCCACGAAATTATGTAGGCGTAAATTACCACCACTTCTGATTTTTGATGAATAAAATACTTCAATTCATAAATCAGTGTATATTTCTTATTGCTTACAACCTCACTGTCCGATACCAGCGAATGGAATAATGGCCGCCGTCACCAATCACTTTTTCTACCACCAACGTCTTGATAGTTCCCTTTTTTACCAGTATCCGTGATTGGCGCCACCGGCACACTGTTCCGTTCATCAACTTAGAATCTTACAATTACATATTTACATTTATCGATTAACACATATTTAGTGGACCAATTACACAATGATTAAATAATCAAAGAGTTTATATTGTTATGATACGTAGTGTTTATCTGTATGCATACTCAATTGAATGTAAAAAATACTCTAAACGAATGGTGCTACCATATCTAGAACTTACAAACCTACCAAAATGCTTTGTGTTGCCTACACCTGTATGCATAATACGAAACCTTTCGTTTTGAATATCACAAATCATAACACAAATAATAATTATACTGAAATGTTTGCAAAACTAACCGACATTTTGTATGAGCTTAAATAATAAAAACAATTTTTTGTATTCATAGTGTATTTATTGCAAGAATTTTAATTAGAAATGGCATGTATTAGAAAGTTAATAAGTTTAACAAACATAGGTTCCTTTTTTCAGGTTTTAATTTACTAGTAAAAAACAAAAAAACTTATACTTGAAAAATCCCAAATAACCTAATTAAGTAGTATCTACTCTTAAAAAAGTATTTGACACACAATGAGATCACATTTAATAATCAGTCTCAATATTAATTTAACAAGGCACAGTTCAACACACAGTTACTTATTTCTAAAATGATCACGGGACTCATCCAAGTTTTAAAAGTTTTTGGACAGATAAGTAGATATTTGTAATTACAGTAAGTACCTATACTAATTCTTTCTTACTTTTCTGTACTAAGATACATAACTATAATTCTTTAATGTGTAATGTAATATTCTATGAACTTATCTCAATTTTTTAGGAACCTGATACATTATGTATCATTATTTCGTAAAATTATAAAAGTTATAACAATCAAAACAATCGAAGTAACTATAATAATATCACAACGTAACTTTTATCATCTTTGTTCAGATATTCTTTAAGATTGGTTACTACAGATCGATCAAATTAACTTGAAATTGAAAATAGAGACAGCGTTACACAAACATCGAGCTTATCTTGAAATTATAAATACACACAGTGTTTATTGAATTCACATGTTTGTATAATGCTATTTAAATTTTTAATTTCTAAATATTACCTTTATCTTAGTCGATCTGTATCTCTAATACTAATAAACAGGTACTAATTATAACAGCAAAGGAATAAAAACTTGAGTAAAATCAATTAAACATAATCAGGGTCTTCTATATCTGATTCAGGTAACATGTCTTTGACATTCGCATCTCGTGGAATGTTTTTATACTCATGATGGAAACAATCTGGAATTATGTGGTCAATACATAGTTTATGAAGATCGTCGTATTTCTTTTTAGAAATGGGTAGTAACGACTTATAGCATGACATCAGTGGAACCCTCGTTTTAAGCTGGACTTCAACATTAAACGACTTGGCAGCAGCATTCTTAAACGTTTTTATTGACACAAATTGTTTGCCTCTTTTGAAAGTTGCGATCCGGACTTTACTAATTTTCCCTGTAAGGTTTCCTTTGAAATATTTGTCTCCAATATTATCCCATTTTTTGAACTGCTCATAACACATTCGCTCAACATTAAATGGTGATGGATTCTTTCTAGCAGTTAAAAATATGGTAAACCATTGGGAAGGTGCATAAACAGTGGTGTTTGAGGTGGTTTTCAATAACGGCGTGAGAACTATCTACTGGCATATAAGTATGCCCAGTCAAGAGGAAATTCAACTGAATTGTTTCAATATTGTCACATTCCTGTAAAGTTTGATGAATCATACCCATAATAGTTCGGTTCCGGTTTTGACCTGGACAACAATCGCAGTACAACAGCAATCGTTTGATGTTTCTTCTGGCATCAACAGATTTGATGTATTTATGTAAAGAAGAAAGCTACGCCCGATTCCAGAGTCACAAAAATATCCATAAAGATGATCCATCTACATTGTGCGTAAGTTTTGATTTACAGAAGGTCTTGAATATGCCATATTCTCCTTCGATGCTTTTGTACTACAGTAGGAAACTGGCTGTTTACAACTTATGTTTTTATGAGAATGGCACTCGAAAAGTCTTCTGTTTTTATTGGGATGAATCCAATGGTAAAAACATCAAACGATTGCTGTTGTACTGCGATTGTTGTCCAGGTCAAAACCGGAACCGAACTATTATGGGTATGATTCATCAAACTTTACAGGAATGTGACAATATTGAAACAATTCAGTTGAATTTCCTCTTGACTGGGCATACTTATATGCCAGTAGATAGTTCTCACGCCGTTATTGAAAACCACCTCAAACACACCACTGTTTATGCACCTTCCCAATGGTTTACCATATTTTTAACTGCTAGAAAGAATCCATCACCATTTAATGTTGAGCGAATGTGTTATGAGCAGTTCAAAAAATGGGATAATATTGGAGACAAATATTTCAAAGGAAACCTTACAGGGAAAATTAGTAAAGTCCGGATCGCAACTTTCAAAAGAGGCAAACAATTTGTGTCAATAAAAACGTTTAAGAATGCTGCTGCCAAGTCGTTTAATGTTGAAGTCCAGCCTAAAACGAGGGTTCCACTGATGTCATGCTATAAGTCGTTACTACCCATTTCTAAAAAGAAATACGACGATCTTCATAAACTATGTATTGACCACATAATTCCAGATTGTTTCCATCATGAGTATAAAAACATTCCACGAGATGCGAATGTCAAAGACATGTTACCTGAATCAGATATAGAAGACCCTGATTATGTTTAATTGATTTTACTCAAGTTTTTATTCCTTTGCTGTTATAATTAGTACCTGTTTATTAGTATTAGAGATACAGATCGACTAAGATAAAGGTAATATTTAGAAATTAAAAATTTAAATAGCATTATACAAACATGTGAATTCAATAAACACTGTGTGTATTTATAATTTCAAGATAAGCTCGATGTTTGTGTAACGCTGTCTCTATTTTCAATTTCAAGTTAATTTGATCGATCTGTAGTAACCAATCTTAAAGAATATCTGAACAAAGATGATAAAAGTTACGTTGTGATATTATTATAGTTACTTCGATTGTTTTGATTGTTATAACTTTTATAATTTTACGAAATAATGATACATAATGTATCAGGTTCCTAAAAAATTGAGATAAGTTCATAGAATATTACATTACACATTAAAGAATTATAGTTATGTATCTTAGTACAGAAAAGTAAGAAAGAATTAGTATAGGTACTTACTGTAATTACAAATATCTACTTATCTGTCCAAAAACTTTTAAAACTTGGATGAGTCCCGTGATCATTTTAGAAATAAGTAACTGTGTGTTGAACTGTGCCTTGTTAAATTAATATTGAGACTGATTATTAAATGTGATCTCATTGTTTAATTTTTGTCGACACTTGGGCGATGCTCCTATTCCAGCAGAAGCGAGAGCTATGTCGATGATTCTAGATGAGCGGTGTCTTTTGTGCATGATGATGATGTAAAACCGTACCTAAAAAAATTAAAATAAAGTAGTTAGTTAACTACGCAATTATACCTAATTTAATTAAATACTTGGCAAGTATTTCCTTAGAGCTTGAATAGTTTTATATAAGTGAATAAGAATTTTTACTTACAGTTTTCTTATTTACTACGCGCCAAAATCGAAGGAAGAGCGGCGAGCGCACCGCGCAGCGTCCTCTCTAACCGACGCGCGGATTCATTTGTTTCACGCAGTGCGATGTTTTTAACCGACATTTGATACAAAACTGCGCTTCCTAACCACCATCATCACTCGTTTTTCAATTCACGTAAAATAATTTATGCGACATTCTCTAAACAATATTCACGCCGGTAAAAATATCTAACCGACATTCAGTTTCATTCAGTTTCGAACGAATTTGTCAAGTAAAATTGTCTAAGCGACACCAAGTTAATATTTCATTTTATTGTTAAATTGTCCAAGTTGATTTTTATGCCAATTTCATAACAAGCAATAGTATATAAGTACAAATAGAGCTAAACACAATAACAGTAACAAGTGCATAAGGAAACACTTGGATCTTTTTTGTATTCGTATAAAATTTGCGAAGCGACTTTGACGGAAAAGCGTAATTCAGGTAAAAATACCTTAATGCTTCGTACTCATGATTTTTACTGAAGAAAAATTATTTAAGTCAATGGATAAAATAAATTCGAATGATGAACAAATTACTATCCGCAAAAAATATTAAGTCAACTTGTTCAACCAACCGAATAAAGTAAAATGCGTATTTTTGTGTCGCTTAGTGGGCCGAATATTTTAGAATACTAAGAATTCACGTACTTCTTAAGCGACAGCAAAACTCATCGCAGCGCTATGAGACTCAGACCAATCGACGCGGATTTTTTTGGCGATTCGATTGATATATAAAACTCAATTGACCCCATACTGTCGCTTAGTAAGGTTTGCTTTTCATGCGTCGATATGCTTTGCATACGTTGGTTCTATAAATAGCTTATACGTGGGTGCTACTTATTATTTAAAAATAGAGACCCAAGAGTTGTAAATGAAATAACATACCTACAACCTCAGAAATGGTGCATGTTTCATCATTTCTGATATTACTCAGTCCAGACAAAAAATACATTCGAGTTTGAATTAACTCCCCTCCAGCTGGATTTTTGCACAAGTCTTAAATCATCGTCAGCCTGAAGAAGTCCACTGCTGGACATAGGGTCCCCATTACCATTATTTATGATCGGGTCTTGAATACGGGGCATAACTATTTTTTTCACCGCCAACTTTAAGGTTTTTGGTACTATTGGCCAAATTTAACTACATTTTCTGATTGATTCGGAATCAGTAGTTTATTACGCTCGGCTCCCGTGCTAGATAGATATTTTTATAGTACTTTTAATGACAGATACTGTTATGTCAGTTATGGTAAAACTTGCCCTCAGTAAAGTAGGTACACAATATCGTCATCTTTTGTGTCACGGATAAAAATAAACTCAAGGAAAGAAAATACATTTATTTGTTAAGAAAGGATAAAACAAAAAACTCAAGGAAAGAAAATACATTTATTTGTTAAGAAAGGATAAAACAAAAAACGACGGGTAAACAGAACCATAATAAAACACATGAAACAGAACCAAAAGATGACGATAAACAATACAAGAACAGTAAAATTCATTAACTTTTGTAGACACACCAAATGGTATCAAAAAACTTGGTCGGGATGTGGCACTGGCTATTTTCATTTTATTCTTCCCAGTGATATTTGACCCAAAAATTATGAAATAAGAAACGAGCGAGCCTATGCAAATGTTTGTAAGGTAAACAGGCGTGCCGAGTTGGCGAAAAGATAATAAGGTGCCCAGATGAGCATAATATCCTTTGGAAAGTCGTAGGTATACCCGTGAGACTACTCTACAAAGGTTAAATTCAGAATACGGTCAACGGATGGTAGCACTCACTGTATTTTGGGTTTGCCCATGTTTTTGTATTACTTTAACAAGCCTTTTTGCAAAACGATTTTCAACCATACAAACTTGACAGTGGGCACATTACCGACAAAATTGGCCCAATGTGACCCATTGTTTAAGAGATGGCAGTAGTTTAAGCATTATATCTTTAAATAAATAAATAAATATTGTTGACCACACAACACTGTCTAGCCCCAAATTAATCCCAACTTGTACTATGGGAACCATATAATACTTAATTTTGAATAAAAGCATGCTTAGAATATAATATAACGCCAGACAGAGAACAAATATCTGTGTTCACCACACAAATATTTGTTCTCGATGGGGATCGAACCCACGACCGCAGTAGACAGAGCTATAGTTGCTAGTTAAGCTCTATTTAATTAAAATCTTTTTTAGAATATCAAAGTTAAGCCGGAGCTTTAATAATATCTCAGACTGACCTGAATTCGTTTCAGTAAATGTACCTACGTAACATTTTCAGAAAGCTATATTTAGATACCTGCTTAGATACTTATTCAATGTTGGCATGACGACGTGTGAATAATTCAGTGTTTCAGTCCTTTCAGTCTTGTACATAATAATACTTAGTTTCATATTTTACCATTCATCTGGTCAATTCTAAAGTATTTTAACCCCAATTCATACTTTTATGTTTATTGGTAGTTTTTATAATAAGGTACCTCACAATTCAATTCAATATTTTTATTTCAGACTAATAAATATGACATTACAGAGTCCATAGTACACATTAAACACACACACACTAAATCTAAATGCAAAATAAAATTGGCTAGCCCTTGGTAAGTACGTACTGTTCAAGAGAAGAGAATATGCGCTATTATAGTACTCCATGAAGAGACATTCGTCCATTCCTCCATGAAGTGTCCAGCCTCCCCGCAAAACAATAAATATATAATAAATAATGTCTTATTAAATTTCAGGTTCACTAGAACCGAGTTTTGATTAAATTACTTCCAGAAAAATGGTTTCTGATGAAACAGTTCACAAGCATTTGACTTACAGGACAATACAGAAGCGACAAAGAACACCTAACGACCCCGAATTTATCGTGAACTTTCCACTAATACCGTCATTAAACAACCCTTTGTTTTCGTCTTTGATAAAAACACCTCGGAGTTCGTAATTTTTATCTTTCGCTGCTTGAATAGAAACCTCAGGGACAAAAGCAAATACTTTTGTACAATGAGGACAGCTGTCTTTTGTTGAGCTTTCGTTTAGAGCTGTTACTTACAGCTACTTAGTTAAAGGTGACAAATCGTTGCAATTTGCACAACTACGTTTGGATTTGTGAGGTGATTGCGTATCTCATAGGGCAGTCAAAACCTAGACGCATTTGACAGATTTGAGCACATTATTTTGAGCTTTGATTGCAATCAAAAACGATGTGAAAAAAAACAATGCTTGACAAGGAAAAATTGCAAAAATACTGAATGTTGACGTTATATAAACATGAGATAGCGAATAAAAACTTCGCTTTGCAATACTAGTATGGGAACAGATTGATAGTGGTCGATTAATGATGGCAACCTACTCCTGCAACTTCATATAAAATCTCATCCGTCAATCAATTACTCAATTAGACTTGCGACTGCACTGTGTGAATTCAAGACTCGCCACATTTGCTTGACTTTTGTTATACACACTAGGCAGTATCACAAATTAGATTTTTGTAAAAAAGGAATTATGTAAAACATATTTTAGTAAGTAAGTATATCTTGAATTGAATTGAGCCTAACTTTTACGTAGGTTCGTAGTAGATCTTTGTTTTGCACTATTTATAATTTTACTTATCATCAATGTTTTTATACCCGTTTATAGGTACGTACATAAATATTTAAACGTAATGTAGTTTTTTAATAATGAAGAGATATTTACCATGATATGGTTATGTATGAGTCTGACACCGTGATCATACTTTCATGTTGTTAATATTTTAGTAAGAAGCATGTGAGGAGTAAGTTTGTTAATTTCGAAGTGCCCGACCATTATCTACTTACAAAGGATCTGTTTAAGTTCTCATAAGTTACTGCGTACTTTGGTGGTAACAGACTTCGCAATGTTAGTTCCTTGGCTACGGGTTACGGAACGGTTCTAAGCAAACGTTCCAAGGCTAAGAAAGGCACCTAATGCGCTTAAGAGCTTATACCTGGCTATTACCTATCAACGTTTGTATGTACTGACTGTTTTCATAGTAAATGTTTTGAGGCAAGAGTAAGTCTAAATTACGATGTACGTAGGTATAAGTGTGAAAGTAAATGTATTACTAAACTTTTTACATAGCGCACTTGTTTTGAAACTACTAGAGAAACCCGCACCTACAGCTACTTCAGTTGAATTATTTCGCGCTTCACAAACTTTCAAGTTATCAAAAATTCACTTCCTCTCGCAGTCGTATTTCAGATAAAACGTATCTATGAAATATAAACGAGGTTCTATGAATTCCGTGCTGGAAAATTACATTATGTTTCTGTACAAAATCCGACGATTTTGCTGGCGACCCCCGCCCCTGCTGCATACAATTGAATTATTTAAGGGATTATGACATTAAATTGCCCGGCGGAGGCGAGTTTAGCGTAACACAACATGAATGGACGCTGCTACGCTCAATCTCAGAACTTCGTACTGCTTTTCAATTTGCACTGATGTATTTAGCATTTTTTTGCATTGGTGATATTGTGGTGGTTGGTGATGGTAGGTATAACGTCGAGTGTGATAAGGATCCAATAGTTTAGTTGTTTAGCGCATCCCGTATCAAGGGCCAGGTTGGGAGTTCAAATCCCACTCTGCCCATTTTTGCGACAAAATAAAATCCTTGTGATTTTTGGACAAAATATTAAATAATATCTCTCTGGCTGAAATGGATACCCATACATTATTATACTCCATGGTTAATAAAATATTTATTGTAGGGAACTTGAAACTTGATGCATCGAGTCTTGCGGGAATACCTACTTAGGATATTACGGTCAGATATTCATAAGTAAGTACGCTATGCCTCCGCGTTGTAACCATTTCTCCATTAAATGGGATGCCAGCGAAATTACAGACATTAAATTCCGATTTAGCGTTTTAGTCCGATGAATGGAATGCAATGTAGGCCGTTGCCAAAGTTAAGTCTCGGTAGGTATAGCTTCGATTCTGTAATGGGCAGGCTAGTCTTTTTTATCAGGTCGCCGTTTGCCAATTCATCTGAAATAAAATAGTACCATTACTAAGGCAAATATCGTGTCATTTGATACAGTCAGTTCAGGAATAGATAAAGCTTAAGATCTACGTTGAGGGGGTAAAGTTTTAAGTATTTAGTTCAAAGAAATGCCTCTTGTTAATGCATAATTTTGGAAGCATAAAATATATTACTATTTATGAAATATTATAGAAACTGACTTGTAAGTAACAGACGAATAAAGTAGGTCGGATGTAGGTTAAACCCTCAAGAGAATATGTCAAAAGTCAAGACTATTCGAAGGGTTCTCCCATAGGCCAAAACTTACATCTTAACTCTTCAAACTCATTGATGGAAGCACTTTACCCGGTAATGTCCTCGTAAACAATCCTCCACAAAGTCCACAAACACGTTTGTATAATTTTCAAATACGTCCATCATCACTTTATTTTCACGAGCCTTAGTTTTGTTTTGAGTACATAAGCGGTCTCATTAAAATTCTCCGGAATAGCGGGATTTATAAAACAAACCGTGAATCGCTTTTAATTTCGAGTGTATAGCACGCTGAAATTAACCCACTTATTCGAGCATAAGCGCAGTTAATTTAATAGATTACCGTTTGTGTGAGACAATTAGCTGTGAGCAAACTTTATGCGCGGCTGTTTGGACAAAAATATCACTAAACTAAAAACTGGAAGTAAAACTGCTAAGTACACTTGAATCGGGCGAGTGAAGCAGGGTAATTACGTTGGTTCTCCCGTCCGCCGCGTGGCTTCATCCGCTCAAACGCTCGCCCTTTCTTTCATTTTCAATCACCATTATGTCAAGGATTCTTATTTTCCTGCTTATTGTAATTGAGATTGTTTATATGGCGGAGTCCATTTCTCTTTGACGTAAGCATGATAGCTATCTTCTTAAGAATCAAAAGAGAATTGTCTTTTTAATACTTTTTTGGGGCATGATGGTCATTTGTCAGGTCGTAAGCTGAGGTCAGATTGAGCCCACTTTCTATATAATACTCATTTTATTTTGAACTGAGGACAACGGCTCAACAACGCGTAGCCGTGTGATAATTCATTATAATAATAACTATAAGCTAAAACGCAATTGCAAAAGTTATTAGTACATACATACCTATAAATTTACTAAAGATTACAGGAAAAAAAACATTTAAAAAAATATGTGTTCGGTAGGTGTACAAGGGCTTACATTCGGATATTCGAATTATTCAAATTGTAAACTAGGCCGAATATTCGAATACCAAATTTAAAATATTCGACCTTTTTTTGAAAATAAGTCCAAAGCACACTTTCGTCGCTCATTCTGCGAAGCTCCCAGGGAACTTTGGGCGAACTTAACTGAAAAAACTATAATAGCAAGGGAAAAAAATAAGGGCAATATAAATCGAGAAAATAAAAATAAAACAACAATTAATCCTGGACCAACTTTACCTGAACTGTATCGTCATTACCGTTCTTGCAAACGCAAGCTCTTGTTATATAGGTTCCTGATTACTGAGGAGAGTTATCATTTTTAACCCATACCATTTTGCCATTGTTAGTTATTTTAAGCTGTACATCACAACGGATCTTTCCCTAAAAACACTTCTAATTTTCAAATAATATTAGATAAGTACCTGAAAAAAACTCAAATAGTAAATCTTCGATTATTTGCAAACCCTACTAAGGTACTTACACTCGGACAAAGACGTGGGGACGTCTAGTAATAAAACCACTGTATATCTACCACAAGCTCTGTCTGCCTCTGTCTCTAGCTCTGGTTTTGAGTCTGTGTGAGTGCTCACCAGTGTGTATACTGTGTGTGTGACGTTTCGACGTAGGATTTATTTAGTCAACACTCCACAGACTCAAAACCACCATAGCCAGAAACAGAGCCAGACAGAGCTTGTGGTAGGGCCTACTGACCTCTAATAAACTAGAACAGATTAGGGACGTCGGAGGTCAGTGAATAAAATTCCACCACGCATTTTATTCTAAAGACTTAAAACTACAACAAAAAATACAAAAGAGAATAAACTGAACTATTTTAACAACTGCCTCACAATTTTAAGTGCACTGTTTATAGCAGGGGTGCTCAAACGGTTGATCGCAAAAGCTTTTCGAGTCGATCGCCATCAGTAGGTATATACTTAAATAGGTACCTATTAAAATTTCTGGTCCTTGATATCTGAAAACAAATACCCATATTTGAAAGAAGTAGCTCTTCAGATAACAGGATTGTTTGCATCAACTTATTTTGGATTGGGACTCAGTAACTACGTACCATCCTATGAAAACTACGCAAATAATATGCAGTGCTACGCATCATCATCACGATAGAATTTGTAATTCGCAAGTTGCGTTACGATTACTCTGATTCAATTTAAAAGTGCAGTAAAACTATAAAAAAACTCACTTACATAGTTGTTTAGTTGATCCCTTGCTTTCAAAATATTTTTTGGTAAGATCGCCGACCCAATAAGTTTGAGCACCCCTGGTTTATAGCGTCTCAATATTACCTAAAAAGTTACCTTAGATTGGCTAGGTAAGCTGATTCGCGTACATGGGGGCTAGCCAAGCACACCTAACACCTTTGCACAAATTGCACAATCCGTGAGTTTTTGCATTCGGAGCACGTAAGCCCCGCAAACACTGCTCAGGAGAGAACTCTCGTTGGATGCGATAGGTCCCCGCTGTAATCTAACTGCTTTACATAGCTTTATACCACTCGTTAGACGGTTCTATGGGTGCAATATGAAAAGTTGGGTCAAATAACGTTTTATTCTGATGAATTAGATTTTTCTTTGAATCTAGGTCGCTTCAACGCAAGAATAAAAATCTATCCTCGAGGCCAGAGGTGTAGAAGAAGCTATTTACGGAAGAATAAGGTCTGCATTGACGTCCCGCGATGAGGTGTATTGTGCATTACGTATAGAAGCTTACTGTGATAAAAGACTTTGAATAATAATTTCATTCCGATGTATGTTCGCTTATTTAAGCACGATTTATGCTATTCGGTAGGTATTTCTACCCTTAGCTGATGCTGAGATGCATATAAAATCTAAATTATTTTATAAAAGTAAATCTAATTCAGCTACCCCGGATAAAGTTACCGCATTAAAAGCTAACGCCTATTATAATGCACGAGCCACCCATCACCGATATCCGACTATCAAATCAACGAGTATAATAATTATGTGGTGGGGAATTTGATATAGCTACCTACTAGATCATAAATTGCAACGAGATCTGGTTTGTTTATTAATTTTCAATTATGACACATCCAAAGCCAATAAAACCTAATGCTTTTAATAGGTATTGTAGGTACCTTCTTAAATTAATGTGCGAAATGCTATAGTGCTTTCAAAAGGTGTAGAAAAACATTGGGAACCCGCGGCTTAGTCAGCTCCGCACGTGTTGACCATGTCTTTCCTGTGGATTAGCCCGACTTAGCTGTCAGGGTGGTATAGGCGCTGGGCAAGCCTACTCTACCCTAATCCTGTCCCAGACACTATAACATACCGTAATTAGGGGCATAAGAAAAACAGTTCTTCTAGACGATATATAAATCATCTAAAGTAGATGCAAAGGCCTGTTTTTTTTGTAGGTACCTACTGATAAAATATATTTTTGCATTCTGTGCTCTCACTCTCCGCGATCCAAAGTTTTGCTCGTTAGATAAACTGAAAATTTGCAAAACACCAGTAATAATTACTTTACCTAAGGGAAAGAAAGACACTGTGGAATTTCAGAACTCGGAATCCAAAGTGTTTTATTATAGTAATTTCAAAGGAAATTAAATCTTTATTTTGTTTTATTTGAAATAGGAGCCCAGAGGATGGCGTAATGGTGATAATTTAGCTTATTTTAATGATCTACTAAAAGCCCTGATTTTGTAAGGAATTCAACCGAAGTAGCAACGCACAGGACAACTTTTACGTCACCTCATTAGTTTATAGTCTCAATAAAATAAATGGGTACCTACCACCTAAAAAGATGAGAATTATTTTTTAAGGTTAACTACAGAGTGTAACCCTAAACTATAAACGAACGTATGGAATCCCATCGTTGCATTTTGTGGGCCAGTTACTATCCCCGTATCTGTGATTCAAGAAAAGCAGAGCAGATAAAATTGAGTCTCTGACTAGACCCTAATGAAATGCAAACAATTCGCGAGTAAATTCCGCTGCTAACCATTTACAAGTCAACCCAGCGCTTATTCGAATCGAGTGATAATATTGTACAGCGCAGTACCTTATTTCACTTTGCTTATTCAGGAATTAGAGCTTAGTTTGCAGCTTTGCCGTTGTGTGCATGTGGTTTATCAAGTGTAGACAAGCCTCTCCTAAGCCTACGTGCTTGTTTACTTGCTTGGAAGTGCTCATTAAATTGATTTGATCGTGTGTGGTTACACCTACATCATGTTTTGGTACCATGTCATATAGAAAAAAACTTCGAAGGAGGAAAAAAATAAAGTCAATCGAAAATAAATATGACAAATATCACGTCATAAAAGAGCACTGGTCGTCTAGTAGTAACGGCCCGCCTTCCGATCCGAAGGTTGTGGGTTCAAATCCAGTCGTGTACTACTAATGAGTTTTTCTTACGAAAAATGTATGTGCACTATGCCAGTACTGTCAAAACGGTGAAGGAAAACATCGTAGGAAAACCAGCTTAAAAAAGCACAAACCACCTAAAAAAGTTCGAGCAATATGTGTCAAGGGTCACGCAAAAAGGGCCCGCCAGCGGCCTATACTTGCGGAAAAAAACAGCCCGCACATCAAGTGCGGATTATAAATTTTCGGATCATAAAACAAGACTAGTGAAATAATATTGTATTGTGCTAACCCTTTAAAATTTATGTTAATTTAATTTTTACCATCAAATATGGATTCTGTTAGCTTACCATAAATTATCCAGTGCTGGTAGTCAAATCAAGTAGACGTGTATTTCGTTGTCTTCCAAAAATAAATTTCTTTGATCTTCTACTATAATCATTAACGTGTAAAAAACAAAGTCGAAAGTCTAAAAAGTGTGCAATTTGCTTATGTTGCCTTCTAACAACGAGCGAACAAGAAGAAACCTATAACGCAGGAGTAAAAGCACCGCGCACCCCCTCGGGTAACAAGAACCTCCTCTTATTTTTCGTCTCGCTCTTCAGCTCAACGCTGTTGCCACTGCGCTTACGCACACATTCTCACCTGTACTGCGAAAACTTAGTGTGTAGTACAAGTCATGAACCCAAGGAGTTCACCGCCCGGCCTGAGTGGCTCACTAACAGATTTATCGACATTAAAGAAAGAGTCTCCGATGAAGCGTCATGCTGCCTTTGGAAAACGTAAGCAACCAGAAGTAAGCTGTAACTGTGCGCAAGAACTTCAAGACCTACGCAAAGACATCACGGTAATGCTACAAAAGTTCACAGATACCCAAGAAGTTACAATGAACTTCATGCGTGAAAATATGACAGAAATGAAAACTCAGCTAAACGACATCAAAGTGGCAACTAATAGCCTAAGTAGCGAACAAATGGTTATGCAGACTCAAATATTAGACCTCAATAAAAAAAACACTGCTGCAGAAAATAAAATTCAGAACCTCGAATCAGAAATCATATCACTAAAAAATAACCATGTGGCTGGTGCATCGATACCTAGCTTTAATGAAAATATTATGCACGAATTGCAAGAACGGGCTACCAGAGAAAAAAATATAATCGTGGTGGGCATACCGGAACACAAAACGGCAAACCCCGATGAAGGCTGCACTGATGACGCAAGTGAGGTGTCTAGTATTCTAAATAAAGTGGTTAAAGACTGCCCAAAACCGAGTCAATTGTTCCGTATTGGAAAGCCTAATCCCGAAAAAGTCCGCAGCATTAAAGTTTGCTTTGAGTCTCCACATGTAGTCAAAGCGCTGCTCCGCAATAAAAATACACTACAAGGTGACGTTAAAATCTTTTCTGATCAAACACCTGCACAACAGAACTATATGAAAGACTTGAAGAATGAGCTAGCACAGAGAGTAGAAAATGGAGAGAACGACATCACGATAAAGTACGTAAAAGGCGTGCCAAAAATCGTTTCAACCAAGGATTCAAAAAACTAAATACTCTTTACCTCACCAATAGCGCTGATTGCTTAAACACAGATAAGCGGGAGAAATCTACCCATCAAGTACTTAATAACTATCAGAATATTCTCATGACTAAATCAAGCCTCAATTTCTTCTACGCTAATGTCAGAAGTATATGCAGATCGGGTAAGTTGGATGAACTTATATGTGTGTCCTTCATTCCTTCCAAAAATGTGTACATGTTGTGTTACTAGCGGAAACTTGGATAAGATCTGAGGACCAAGCTCGACAATTTCAAATACAAAATTATTCACACTATAACAACATTAGACAAGACGTTGTCGGGGGAGGTGTATCTATCTATGTTCATAATGATTTGAAGCATGAACTGTCAACATCCTCCTACATTGAAGGAAATAATTACCTATCAATATATATACATAAATATGCAATCAATGTTGGGGTTGTATACAAACCTGGACACACAAATTTCAACGAATTTATAACTACCTACGAACAACAGCTTCTACAAAAAAAAAGAACTATCATCTTTGGAGATACAAATATAGACCTTCTGAGTTCCGACAGTACAACTAAGCGGTACAATACCATGTTAACTGAATCTGGCTACCAGCTAATAAACAAAAGAGATCCAGATTACTGTACCCGGGAAACAGCTACTACCAGGACGATTATAGATCATGTTGCCACTAATCTAAAGGAAGATAAGTTTCATATGGCCATTATCGAGTCTGCTTTATCAGACCACAAAAACATCTACTTAGAAATAAAACACGTGATTCCTCCACTAAAACATAAAATAGAATATCAGGCTACTGATTTCACAAAACTGTACGAAATGGTGGAATCATCAAATTTTGAGAATAATACTCATGACTATATAGCCTTGGATGAACATTTAAAGAAGGTGCTAGCCGCAGCTAAAATAAAGAAGCACAAAATATTAAACCAACCTCAAAAAGAATGGATTAGCAGGAAGATAATAACTGGTATAAACGAAAGGAACCAACTATGGAGCAATTTTAAACGAGATCCTAAAAATAGCACATTAGAACTTGAATTTAAAACCAAGAGAGATGAACTGGCACAACTTATTAAGAACACAAAAGAAAAATATTTTCATGGTGAATTTACGAAATGTACAAAGAAGCCTAAGAAAATGTGGAAATTAATAAATACTCTTTCAAACAATAAAATTGTAAATAGCTGTGCTCCCCCAAATTTAATGTCTGAAAATGGAAAAATGGTTACAGATCCAAAAGATGTTTGCGAAATTTTTAATGACTTCTTTGCAAGTATAGGTACACAATTGGCAAACGATATACCATTTAAGTTTCACAACAATGACACATACACCCTACCTTATCTCAATCCAGATACCGAATACAGGGAGCTTTCACAATTTTCTCCATGCACGATTGATGAGGTATCCAAAATTATAGATAACCTGAACCCTAATACTAGTTCAGGTATTGACGGTTTTAGTACCAAAGCCTTAAAATGTGTCAAAAATATGATACTTCAAAACCTAACTGACTGCCTAAACAAACTTTTATCCGAAGGTATATTTCCAGATAATTTAAAAATTGCCAAAGTCACTCCAGTTTACAAGGCTGGTCCCAAGTCAAATCCTGGAAACTACCGACCAGTTTCAGTTCTGCCAATATTATCAAAAATTCTAGAAAAAATTATATACAAGAGACTTAACGACTACCTGACTGAAATTAAATTTATATATGTACAACAATACGGATTCCGACCTAAATCAAATACCCTCGGTGCAACTATTGACTTGATAACCACCATTAAAACAAAAATTGACAAAAAACATATAGCGTTGGGAGTATTTATCGATCTTAAAAAAGCGTTTGACACAGTCAGTCACGCTTTGCTTTTAAAAAAACTGGAATATTTTGGTATAACTGGAAATGTTTATGATATGCTAAGTTCATACTTGAATAACCGATATCAAGTAGTCAAAATTGGTACCTATCAGAGTAGTCCTAAGCCTCTGACATGCGGCGTGCCGCAAGGTTCAATTCTAGGGCCATTATTGTTCTTGGTATACGTAAATAACATTCACCAAGCCGGCTTGCAGGGTCACCTTGCCCTTTATGCAGACGACACAAGTTTATTCTACTTCGGTAACAATATTTCAGAAATAATTAAAAATGTTCAAAATGACCTAAACATACTACAAAACTGGTTCCAATACAATCTCTTAACAATAAATACCTCTAAAACATCATATATAATATTTAGTGCTAAAAATAAAATAATACCTGATCATCCGGAATTGCGTGTAAACGGGGAGATTTTGCAAAGAGTGGATCACGAAAAATACCTTGGCTTGGTACTCGATAGTAACTTAACATGGAAAGCTCACCTACAACGCATAAAAAACAAGCTTTCCTCACTTGTTGGCTCGCTACACAAAATAATTCGATGTATACCTAAAAATGCCCGGCTTCTAATATACAATGCCCTGGTAAAACCCCATTTACTTTACTCATCGAAATATGGGGTAATGCAACTAAAACTAATATAAAACCAATACAAATTTTACAAAATAAAATTATTAAAATTTTACATAATTACGACTTTTTAACTGCATCAACAACTATACAGGGTGTCCCGTAAATAATGGATCAAACGTAACGGGTAGGTAGCTTACCTCATTTCCAACAACTAATTTGAACAGTAAAAAAAAAACCGGTAAGGTAACCAAGATATTTTTTTTTTCGATTTTTACTATTTTCTGTACCAGCATTCAGTGTTTTTGATGCTGTTGCTGCAAATGGTATCATATTTAGGTGTGATTTTTGTCAAACATTTCTGAATAGTTTACTAATGTTATAAGATACCGTTTTTTTAAATAACTATTTATTTGCCTTAGAAAAAAAATCTTGAATTGAAAAGTTTTGTTTTTACGATGAAAAGACGAGAATTGGAAAAATTCTCCTGTAAAAAAAATGTATGACAACAAAGTGTACCATTATTTTAAAAACTTGTAAGATCACTAAGGTTTGCAAATTGGTATAAAACTTACGTCTAGTCCTTGCGGTTACAAAGATATTGCTATGAATCTGAGAGACGGGCGAAATTACGAAATAAAATAAAATTTGAAAAAGTGTGCACAATTCAACTATTTTCTTAAAAATGTTTAGGTAGCTCAGCGTATGAAAAAAATTAGGAGGTTAAATTAAAAAAAAATATACAAATAAATCGTTTATTTTGTTTTTACAGTAAATGTTCAAACTGACGTCCCTCTACGAGAATGCAAAGTCTGCACCTCCTAATGAAGGAAGCTCTTATCCGACGGACAAAATGGATGTTGTTTATTTCTGATACAGCAGATTGGATGCGGAACAGATTTTTTTTATTGGGGATGTTTAAAAGACAAAGTTTACAAACAACAAATAACGTCGGAAGAAGAATTACGTCAGCACATCCAATCTGCTGTATCAGAAATAAACAACAGCCATTTTGTCCGTCGGATAAGAGCTTCCTTTATTAGGAGGTGCAGACTTTGCATTCTCGTAGAGGGACGTCAGTTTGAACATTTACTGTAAAAACAAAATAAACGATTTATTTGTATTTTTTTTTTAATTAACCTCCTAATTTTTTTCATACGCTGAGCTACCTAAACATTTTTAAGAAAATAGTTGAATTGTGCACACTTTTTCAAATTTTATTTTATTTCGTAATTTCGCCCGTCTCTCAGATTCATAGCAATATCTTTGTAACCGCAAGGACTAGACGTAAGTTTTATACCAATTTGCAAACCTTAGTGATCTTACAAGTTTTTAAAATAATGGTACACTTTGTTGTCATACATTTTTTTTACAGGAGAATTTTTCCAATTCTCCTCTTTTCATCGTAAAAACAAAACTTTTCAATTCAAGATTTTTTTTCTAAGGCAAATAAATAGTTATTTAAAAAAACGGTACCTTATAACATTAGTAAACTATTCAGAAATGTTTGACAAAAATCACACCTAAATATGATACCATTTGCAGCAACAGCATCAAAAACACTGAATGCTGGTACAGAAAATAGTAAAAATTGAAAAAAAAAAATATCTTGGTTACCTTATCGGTTTTTTTTTTACTGTTCAAATTAGTTGTTGGAAATGAGGTAAGCTACCTACCCGTTACGTTTGATCCATTATTTACGGGACACCCTGTATACAAAAACACGAAACTCTTAAATATTAAACAGCTTTACACTTATAATACTTGCATACTTATACATATACAAAATCACTCACAAACTCATTCACTCACACCTTACATTCACAAAAAAAGCGATACAATTAAATACTCATCACGTCGAGCAGGACACCTTGTGCTGCCTAACGTGAGAACCAATTATGGGAAAAATAACATAACGTTTGTTGGGGCACAGTTATACAATAAACTGCCGAAACATGTAAAAGAGGCGACTTCGCTCCATATATTAAAAAAAAAATACGGGTTGCACTCCGGGAGTGCCGGCAGAAGTGAAAACTTGATTATTAACGTAGGAATCCTAAAAGTTGTTTATTTTATCAAGTTCCTCAATGTAGTAAAACCCCAATCAAAGTCCTAAGGAACCCTAAAAATTTTAGCATTATCAAGCTCCTAAGTGTAGTTGAAGTTCCAATCAAAGTGCCAAGGAACCCTAAAATTGTTTACATAATCAAGGTCCTAAGTGTAGTTGAAAGTCCAATTAAAGGCCTAAGGAACCCTAAAAGTTGTTTATTTTATCAAGTTCCTCAATGTAGTAAAACCCCAATCAAAGTCCTAAGGAACCCTAAAAATTTTAGCATTATCAAGCTCCTAAGTGTAGTTGAAATTCCAATCAAAGTCCTAAGGAACCCTAAAAATGTTAACATTATCAAGCTCCTAAGTGTAGTTGAAACTCCAATCAAAGTCCTAAGGAACCCTAAAAGTTGACCACTTAATCAAATTCCTCAATGTTGTAAAACCCCAATCAAAGTCCTAAGGAACCCTAAAAATTTTAACATTATCAAGCTTCTAAGTGTAGTTGAAACTCCAATCAAAGTCCTAAGGAACCCTAAAAGTCGACCATTTAATCAAATTCCTCAATATAGTATAACCCCAATCAAAACCCTATACGGAACCCTAAATTTTACGTAAAGCCAAATCCTCAACGGGTCGGAACCGCTAGAAGGGACCTTGTCGCGCGACCTACAAGTAGGTCCTAAATGAAGTAAAACGGCAGACATAGGAGGAGGGGGTTCTGGGGGGCTAAGGGGGGTCACAGCACGGCTCGCTTCGCTCGCCGCGCTGTTCCCCGTGGTCGCGTGGCGGCTCGCTTCGCTCGCCGCGACGCTCCCCCCGGGTTCAGGAAGAGGGGGTTCTGGGGGGCTTAGGGGGGTAACAGCACGGCTCGCTTCACTCGCCACGCTGTTCCCCGTGATCGCGTGGCGGCTCGCTTCGCTCGCCGCGACGCTCCCCCCGGGTTTCGGAGGAGGGGGTTCTGGGGGGCTTAGGGGGGGTCACAGCACGGCTCGCTTCGCTCGCCGCGCTGTTCCCCGTGGTCACGTGGCGGCTCGCTTCGCTCGCCGCGACGCTCCCCCCGGGTTCAGGAGGAGGGGGTTCTGGGGGGCTTGGGGGGAGTCACAGCACGGCTCGCTTCGCTCGCCGCGCTGTTCCCATGGTCGCATGGCGGCTCGCTTCGCTCGCCGCAATGCTCCACTCGAAAAATAAATACAGTAGATCTATAAAATCTTGTACCAATGACCACTACTACCTGCCGCGGGCGGCCGCTAGTTCATAAAATCTATAATAGGTATGTACCTATACCTACTACAGTCACGAAAAACGC
This sequence comes from Thera obeliscata, assembly GCA_947578465.1. Classification (NCBI taxonomy): domain Eukaryota; kingdom Metazoa; phylum Arthropoda; class Insecta; order Lepidoptera; family Geometridae; genus Thera; species Thera obeliscata. The sequence continues at coordinate 7,909,943 of OX387928.1, read as the reverse complement.
CTTGGTATGCTTGCTACTAACTATTATCTATTCTGTGACGTTACCGTGTCATAGTAACTACTAGCGTATCTGTAGCGTCTTACGCTTTTTTTCGATTTTTATTATGAACTCTACGTTGTAGTCTTAGGGTACATTTCTGCAAAAAATCCGTCCTACGCTTTTTCGATAAGGTCACGTGATCCTGACGCCCTGACGCGAGTTTAAGTTTTTATACCCATTACAGAAAGTGCTCCAACGCCGCTAAAGAAGTTTTCACTTCAAAAAAACTTTTTAATCATGTCTACGTCCATGAGTCTCTTTAATGAAAAAAAACACTTCATCTCTTAACTTGGACCACCGCCTTTGGAATGTAGCGAACTCGCTTCTTAGTCAAACATTTTGTTAAACCGATTTTAATTCTACCCGCACTGGAATATTATTATTAACTAGATTAAGTAATTCTCATGTAAGTGACGTTAGTCTTAATGAGAAATAAAGTTCTTTAAACCGAATTGAATTGAATAAAAAAGGTCTAAGTTAGTGGTAAACTAGCAAAATTACTGATATTGTGAAATCCTGGTGGCCACATTTAATTTCAGTAATGCCATATCCAAACGCTGTCGCATTACGCTAATATGTAGTTTGCATGGACGTCTGTCTACACACAGTTTACTTTGTTAGTGGGCAGCGGCGCAACACAACACAACGCAAATTCGTTTCAGCAATCACGGACGTGTACGCTCAAAATCTGATTTACCGCTGATTTGTGGTCAGGTGCGGCTGCGTTCGCGTCACTACACACACAGACAGGTACATCTACATCTACTGACCTACGTCTGCGTAAATCAAAGTTGGGCATGGCTTTTTGTGATATTTCTAGAGGTTCGTAATTCTGTCGATCGTTTTCCCGTCTTTTGTCATGTCATGTCACAGCGTTATATGAATTTAAAAAACTTATGAGCAAACAGCATCGAATGACCCACCACTTTTTATTTTCAAATTTTTGTATGAGGTAGGTACTTATAGGATAAAAAGCAGAATTAAGGAACAGGGTTTTTTCTATTTTTTGTTTTGTCACTATAGCGATGTGCTTTGAAAAGCAATAGTACATAATAACACAACAGAACTTACTGCTAACTCCAAAGCACTATAGCAATAGTTCTAACATTCTAAACATTTTCCTAGATCTACTTTGATCAAATTGCCTTTGACAAAGAAGCATCAGGTATTATCTAGATACAGAGCGAGTCGTGACACAAGAGGGACGTTCGCAGAAGAGACGTAGACTTACCACAAAGTTTTATTGTGGTTCTGTTTTCAGAAAAATGATAAAATCATTTATTCAAGTAGCAATCAAATCAAATCAAAAGTGTATTTATTCAGTTCAATTCCAAGAATCACTTTGAAATGTCTTAAAGCTAGGTGAATCAATTCAGTAAAACACAATTTTTCTCAGAAAGTAAATTTATTGTTACGTAATAAACTTATTTCTGACATGCGATTGACCACTTCACACCAATAATGACTTAAACAGGAGTTGAAAAGAATTGAGCCCTTCCAGGAAGCTTTCCCATCTTTTTGTTTTGGGCTTAGGGTAGGAAGGTATGTTTGTAAACTGTCGAACCTGTTTCATTCACAAGTAGTTCATGGGACCCGGTTTGGCAGGTGTTTTAACAAACCTCAAGATCGGGTTCTGAACGTGACACGAACTTTATTTTCTAGTGAAGGCGCAGTCAACTTCAAACTAACTGTGTTACAAGGACGATCAATTTTAATTTAAAAAAAAGCCATTATTATGTACTATATTCTAAGAAAGCGAAAAGGCATTCTAATACAAGGGAATATTTTCAACGAGCGTCCGTTTGTACCGCTACGGTTAGTCACCTGCGAGGTTATCTCATTGACAGCTTTTAGCCAGTGGGGTGACGGTATATTCAATTTGAAATCAAGTCAGTGTAAGTATTAGGTATACAACGTGTATCAAAATATGTGTACTATCCTGAAGGGGGGTGAATTTCCACCCCCCGGGGAACAACTTTTGTTCAACGACTTTTCGAACTTCGATTGGTATCTCTGAAAAAAACTGCAACGAAGTTTCAACATGAACAGCTGACTTTATACAAAGTGACAACCCTAAACTCAGCTACAGAGGTAGTAGGTAGTAGTAGTAGACCTACAGAGGTAGTAGGTCAAGGGGTCAAGGGGTTACAAGGATAGGGTTGTCAATTTATTTAGGCATTATGAAATTAAATATTTTTGTATGGGAAACTGAAAATAGGAATTTTTAATTATCTCCCCCCCACAACTGATCACCATTGTGGTCTGAAACCCCCCACCTTCGCATAGTACACATATTTAGATACACCTTGTATAGGGTTGGTTCGACCGTCCCCAAAGAAGTGCTCTAATTTAGACTTGTCAAAATCAAAACCGGTTTAATAATGTAAACTAGGCGCGCTTGGAAAATTGGTTGCGAAATGCAATCAAAAGAAAATACTAAGTACATTACTAAGTACCAAAATAAATGTTTATTGAAAAAGTTTAAATTTTCCATCGCAACTTTCAAGGGTTTCTTTAAAACATTGATAAAGTGGAGAGGTAGTTTTAAAGTAAAAGAAGTGGGACACGTGTAGTGCTTCTGCGAGCGTTCCGGGAATATCCTGGAGGAAATGCGAGTTACCCGTCAAACAGAGCCGGTACACAACAAAGCCATTACCACGAGCGAGGCCCAATCTTATTTCCTAAGTTTAGGAATCGAATAGTCCACTTGCACGAGGCAGGTACCTACGTAACTTTTGAAAACTTTTCCATGCTATTTATAACGCCTGCTGCTGAAATTGGTCTAATCTAACTAACCACGAGGAACAGTATAAATGACGCGGTCTGTAAAGACAGGCAACCAAAGTTTGTCTATGAAACGTTCCTGGGAATATCATTGTCTCAAGTTCAGTTTGAGGGCCAAGCAGTTTTCGGTTAATTTTGTTGTTTATTTTAAATCTCAAAGGGCTTATTGAACGTGACTACTATAAATGGAGGAGTTACCTCTAGGTATGTTTTCAGCAAGGTGCTTGAAAATGGATGGATCAGAAATTAATTTGCCCTAAACACTGCTTCAAAACCTTCGTCCGATGCCGGCCAATGGAATCTGCCGGAGAAATTGCAAGTTAATTGTCATTCGACACCATAAGGTCACGATCGGCATTTTGATTGCGTCCACAAAATGGACGCCCAAATCTGATTTACTGTGATTTGCGGTCGCAGCGGCGCAGCTCTAAATATGCATGTCACATTATCATACTCGCACTTTTCCGCTCATTTTGGCAAATATTTTGGTTTTACTTATTGATGGTCGAGTCAGTTTTTATAACGCTTTTATTAGCTTCACCTGTATGTATGTATGTAATGTAACCGACCCCTTTGAGCTCGATTTTGTCCTACTTTGAACGATCAGATTTGATTCAAACTTTGCACACCTGTCAAAGGTCGATGACAATGCAATAATATGAAAAAAAATATACGAAATAAAAAAAAAAAAAATAAACCTACTTTGAACGATCAGATTTGATTCAAACTTTGCACACCTGTCAAAGGTCGATGACAATGCAATAATATGAAAAAAAAATATATATGAAAAGAAATAAAAAAAAAACCTACTTTGAACGATCAGATTTGATTCAAACTTTGCACACCTGTCAAAGGTCGATGACAATGCAAGATAAAATTTTATTTTTTTCATATTTTTTTTTCTTATGAAAAAAAAATATGAAAAAAATAAAAAAACTAAAAAGTGAAAAATAAATTATAGTATAAAAAACTAAAAAAAAAGATTAAAAAAAAGTTAAAAATAAAACTGTAATAATCAGTTGAAAATTTATATTATTGTACAAAAAGCGTGGGGGGCTTGATTTTGATTGTTGTAAATATTTTATCAATAGTTTATTATATCTGAAGTTATTATAAAAAGCACCCCACGCTATTTGTACAATAATATAAAATTTCAATTGATTATTACAGTTTTATTTTTAACTTATTAGTTCAATTAGTTATAAAAGCGTTTTTTTTTTTAGTTTTTTAAACTATAATTTATTTATAATTATTTGAACAATTGCCTACATAGCTGCTAGGTAGGTATATCTAGTAATTGCTATGTAATAATTAAGCAGGGAAATCTTAAACTTGTGGTTGGATCCAATTGTTGGAAGTGCAACAGAGCATTTTGATTGATTAGTTTACCTTCCTGAAGTTAGTAGGTCCATCGATCAAGACACAGGTTGGATCAATCTAAATAGATAAAGGCTTGTCCGATGAATAAATCAAAGGATCGAACGGAGAGTGTAGGAGGTGATTGAATATATTACGTGTTACCATGAATGCGCTAATGCTGGAGAATTTAATCAGGGAGTGAAGCTCTGAAAGAGCTCTCGTCTCAATTTACGAGTAAAAAGCTTCCGCTTTCATGTTTGCTTCAAACCACAACGGTTTTCCTACATAATTTTAACGAAACAATATTTTGTACTCATTTAAACATGTTTCATTTAAACATAGTTATTTTATTTGAAATACACTAAAATTGGATTTAGGACATCGACTTAAAATATTAAACAACTTTTTTTTCTTACAAGTTATTCAAATAGGTTTGTAGAGATTTAAACGACTGCAATTTAAACAATTACTCTGTACGTTTAATCTACATTATACAAGATGGCGTTTCAAGGCGCCCACAAACAAATTGCGTGTGGCTTAAGTTTATGACGAAGCTTTCAGGGAGATCGCCCAATTTGCCTTTTAGATATTTAGGCTTCCCTCGCTCGAGCGATTATGGCTCATAATATCTAAGGGTCGTTGTTGTAGCTTACTAAAATTTAATTTGTGACAAAGAATGGGTACGGGGACCGCGGAGAGCGCCGGCTCGACCGACCGTGCAAAGTAATGATCACATGAAATCCCAGATCAAGAATTAAGAGCACTCTTGTTTTAGTAAACTGAGCGGAAAAATAGCTGAAGTTTTGCGTCGCTATGCCGACAAATGATTTGATGGGCTTCATCGCAATCGAGAGGGCTCGGGTAATGTTTCGTTTCGTCCTAATGAAAAACTGGAGCGAGAACGCCGAACCGATGTGGGTACTCTATTGAAATAAGATTTTAGACTGTTTTTGTGAGGCAAGTCAGAAACAGCAGCAACCTTCTTATACCCTTTATGGGTTACATTTTGTCGGGTGAAGCCCTGAATAGGCGGCCAGTCTCTTTGATGGTGTTGAAAGAGAAAATGCTTATCGCACCATCGCCCGTAAATAGCGGAGTGGGTGTCGAATTTCTCTACACATGCTACGAAAACACACTTATCCTTTCTACTTAAACTGTTTTCACATACCCTCCAGTACATTGAAACCGTTCGCCTTAGTCTATGCCTTTTGAAGGTGCCGACAGGTATTTATTACTCGGCTTCTGTAAGCGTTATATTCTTTATGGGATTTATTATACCTATGTACCTACTGCCTAGTTGGTATAATAAATTCAAAGGTGCTAACATAACTAAACATAACCTAATTGGTAAAGTGACACATGCTTAGGCTGAAATTTAACTTTATATATTTTGTAATGAACACGTAAATTATTAAATGCAAGTCTTCACACTGTTATATCGGCACTTGACGCAAATCTTCGGATTAAAAAGTAAATGGTGTGGAAGAAGCCAAAACGGTTGAAATAAATCGGCGACGTTCCATTTCCTGCTGTAAAGTAATGCGACCTCATGAATCCGCTTCAAAATTGAATTCACGTTATCTAGTTTTTCGATATTAATACCTTCATCAGAAAAACTTCGAGAGACCTCGCCTATCTACTCCCTGAGTAATAGCAAAAATTTTAAAGGATTCAATCAGTACGTATTGGAACCTCCTAGGTTCATCTTTGCATTCATGCTTTGCAAGAAAACAGCGCTGCATTCTATAAATTTCTTTTAAGAAAGGTTTATATACCTAGTATCTACTTAAATATATATATATATATATATTCCTTCATTTTCTGCCAGCCTCCTCTGTCCTGAGCGTCTCTTGTCCAGGTGTTTCCCGCGACCCTTACGATGTCGTCGACCCATCGCGCTTTCGGACGCCCCATATATATATATAAATATATATATAATAGTTACATCATTTTGTACAGGATATAGGATGTTGTATGTTGTATAAAAGGAGAAAATGTTGTGCCGACCCCACATAAAGAGGGATAAGGGCAGGAAGAAGAAGATATATTTAATAATAATAATTTTATAAACTGTAATTTTCTTTGTACTTGTGTTAATTAATGTAAATGGACGCCACACGGCTACTGTTCTAATTAATTTAATTAATAATAATGATAATAATTAAGTGGGAAGGTATAATATAAAGATATTAATTGAAATTAATAAATCTTTAGGCAACAATTATTAACATTTAACAAGCGAAGTTGGGTGGCAAGTTTAAATCTCGCGTTTCGACGTTATTTGGCAAATTAATTCGGAAACTTTATCTTCGACGCGTGAAAGATTTTTGCGCTGGCAGCGTTCCTGCCTAATAACTCGTCGCAAATACAAAAGCAATTAATAGTCACATAACCAATATTGTACATGTTTTGATGAATTCATAGGCTCTCGAAAGTTCGGAAATTTTGACTTCCCTTTTCACTTAACTTGATGAGCAATACCAAAGTTAATTTTGTACACAAAAGTACTTCCTCTCGAAGACAAAAGGCAGGTAGGCATACAATTTTTGTTTTCGTTACATGCATACCCAATTTCTTATACGATACGTATGAGCTAAAAACCCTTTTAACATAAAATATTTGCCAAGGAAAGAACGGTACCTATCCCTTACTCAACGAAACTGTTCCGACCATCATTTGATAAGGCCGGGTCAGTTCGGAGAGATTTTTTAACATGGCTTGTACTACATGTTATAGCAGTTATCAGCACTGTTTTTAGAAAAACAGTTGTCTAGGTTTGAATTCTTTCTGGTCTCTGAGCTCAGTTGGTGGTAACTCTGCCTGCGCCCCGTAGTATAGGTCTCGTGGATTCGATCCCCACTGAGAACAAATATTTGTGTGGTGAACGCAGATGTTTGTTCTCTGTCTGGGTGTTATTTTGTAATCCAAGTATGTATTTACAAAAAAACATTCGTAAAATGTATTATATCTGCTATCTGGTTGCCATAGTACAAGATCTGCTTAATTTGGGGCTAGTGTTGTGTGGATTGTCCTTAATATTTATTTATTTATTCTTTCCTGATTTCCTTTGTAAAACAAAACATTCTCTTCATGTATTCCAACGCTGTAGGTGATGCCACTTTTGTTATTGCATTTCATGCTGAGCTCAAACAAGCTATTGTATTGAAATGTTCGACTCTTATGTCTCATTAATGGCCCGAACACACCTAGTTCGCTGGCGGTAGCGATCAGTGAAACGCTGTCAAATATCGCTGTCATATTTGAGATTGGACAGCGAATATTTGACAGCGTTTCACTGATCGCTACCGCCAGCGAACTAGGTGTGTTCGGGCCATAAATTTTTCTTGTTTTGTCTTGGTTTTTAATCTACTGATGTTGGTGCTCAAATCTTTGGACGCTAAAATTTTGAGGAATTATAGCCGATTTACTAAAACAAGTGGATGTGTTTGTTAGCTATAGCTAAGGATTTATTATTGTTTTATAAACTTTTATCGAGATACTAGAGGCCGCCCGTGGCTTTGCTCGGCTCGTTCCCGTTACTTTTTGTACCTTTCGGGATAAAAAGTATCCTAGATCTGTCTCCTGGTTACCTCCCCACTAATTTTCAGCCAAATCAATCCAGCTGTGCACGCGTGATGGCGTGACCAAGAGAAATAAGGATTCATTATATAACGCTTTTATTAGCTTCACCTGTATGTATGTTTGCTTGTATGTATGTATGTTTGCTTGTTTGTAACCGACCCCTTTGAGCTCGATTTTGTCCTACTTTGAACGATCAGATTTGATTCAAACTTTGCACACTTGTCAAAGGTTGATGACAATGCAATAATATGAAAAAAAAGTAAAAAATATTTTAATTTAAAAAACTAAAAAATCACGCTTTTATAACTGATTGAACTAAAAAGTTTAAAATAAAACTGTAATAATCAATTGAAAAATTTATATTATTGTACAAAAAGCGTGGGGTTTTGATTGTTGTAAATATTTTATCAATAGTTTATAATAATTATCTGAAGTTATTTTATAAAGCACCCCACGTTTTTTTGTACAAAAATATAAAATTTTCAATTTCAATAATAATTTATTTATAATGCTTTTATTAGCTTCACCTGTAGATATGTTTGTATGTAACCGACCCCTTTGAGCTCGATTTTGTCCTACTTTGAACGATCAGATTTGATTCAAACTTTGCACACCCTGTCAAAGGTCGATGACAATGCAATAATATGATAAAAAAAAACTAAAAAGTAAAAAAAAAATAGTTTAAAAAACTAAAAAAACACGCTTTTATAACTAATTGAACTAAATAGTTAAAAATAAATCTGTAATAATCAATTGAAAAATGTATATTATTGTACAAAAAGCGTGGGGGGCTTGATTTTGCTTGTTGTCAATAGTTTATTATATTTACTAGCTATAAGATTGATCAAGTTGCCAAGTTTATGTCTAGTCCTGTTTGCATTTTTGGATAGTTCCACACGCAATTAGTATTTTTTTACACCCGACTAATGTTTGTTTAAAATTAGAATTGGAAGCCGGTTATGCGTCGGTATACCTTCGCTAGAGTTACGACTAAAGTGACGTAATCTTTGGTCACAAATAAATTATCAACCGAAGATGCGCCGGTGTAGTGGTATTGTGACTCCAAATATAAACCCAGAGATTAAAGTTCAACAAACTCTATATTTTAGAAAGTGATTCAATCTGTGAGTCTTTTTGCATCTTTATTTTAGTGTATGTGTGCGCGAATGGACGCTTGCGTGTTGTGATTATAAAAGGTATCTACATAATTTGATTTAGTTACAATGTAAGTAGGTATGCTTAAGTTAAAAATGTAGATATTCTTATCAAAGAGCTGTAAATTTGTTGTTGCATGTGGACGCAGTTGGCTCGAATATTTGTAAACAGTTATGGACAGTTGTAAATAAATAGGTACCTACAGGAATAAGGCGTATCGAGAGCTAATGAGGAGTTTTAAAATAAAATAATTAAAGTGATTTTCCATGATCTTCACATTGTTGTAAAACGAGTCTCAATGCAAATACAAGCACAGATACGTAAAAATACCTTTTTATAAGGCCAGCTTCATATTCAACCATTTTTAAAGATTTAACACAAATAAAACCATCACTCGAAAATTTGCGTAATTTTTTAATTTAAAAAAACGTTGCTGGGTTCACATGTAAACTTATTTTTACCATAAATGGGTGATTAGAGTAGGTATAATTGTACACTGAAATAACTGTGGTTGGCTTTTATCATCATAATCATCACCCAGAGTGATGGGCCAAAGGCCTCTCCTATACGTTTCCAGGAAGAACGATTCTGAGCCCTTTCCCACCTAACTAACTTCCCGTCCCCACCAAATTTGGTTTTTTATTATCTCTACCTACAATAATAATAACCTACAGTTTTCTTCAACCTAATAAATATCATCAAGAATTCTGCAAGTAAATTTTTAGTTTCAACTCAACTTTTTGTCATGCTGTAAAATAATAGTATTAAATGCCTTTGCCACGGGTAATGCTTAAGTAGTTTAAGTAATAGCTTTTTTACTTCACAATGTTTTTAAATTTCTGATGGCTAGCATATTAAACGATGCTGATAAGCGAATTGCAAGAGTAGTAAAATCTATACCACCATATTATGAAAAAAAGCGTAGTCTATTAAAATTAAGTCAAACTTTTTTTAATGTAGATAGCTAAGCATTTCACTGCCATCACACCTGATGGAAAGTGGGGATGCAGACTAGAGTCCGCGCCACGACTGTCCTACAGCAAAACCGGGAACTAAGCCTCTTTACCTACAAAAATAGCGTAGAAAACTAGGTAATATTTGTGTATGAACGCAATACCTAGTCATGTCCTGAGTAGTAGCGATACAAGCAATGGACTTTCACCGCGTTACTGGTTGTTAGTTTTAAGGTGTGCAATAAAGGATTTTCTATTCCATTCTATTCTGGTTCATACTCAACCAAGCATTCCTATGATGGGTGTTACTCTCAGAGAAGTAATAAAGAACCATAATGTTGACTTCGCACAACAGTCTTTGGCTTGTTAATATACATAAGATTTAATAGTCAGGATAATAATTATGATGTATTGAGTTGTATCATTCGTGAGCGATAACATAAGCAAGCAAAGTACTGGATTGAATCTCACAAACAAAGTTTGCTACGCGTTCAGTGTAGATGTTTCAAAAACACTGCTCCATGAAACAATAATGCATGGATGTCTTTTAATAGAGTCATAAAAAGTTTATTAACTGTTTAAAACCTACTTAACCTATTATAAAATAGACTAACCTAACCTATTGTGAATAAAAATAGTTATTTTCGAAGTGTTTTCTTACGGATAATAACATGATGGAATATCGTTTTAGTCAAATTGAGATGGATCAGAAAATGGATAAAAAAATCCATGCGAGCAGATCATGGACGCCGTTTCTAAGACAAGTGAGTATTAAATAAGCATTTATTTACAATTAATAAAATTTATTGCATTTTATACACAAATAAACTTACAATAAAACAAATATTTACAAAATGTAGGTACAAAATACACAAGAAACAGTTGAGCTATCTGCCAGACCGTTACAAACAATCTAGAGATGAACTGAAATTGAATAAATAGAAACAAATTAATTTCGTAATAGATACTTATACTAGGCCTCCAAGTCCCATCGCAAATCTGAACCTTATTAACATTAAAACAGATAATGCCAAAAAATTCTAAAATATATATGTTTCCTTAACGTAGATGTGAGTCATAATAATTAATAGGTGAAATGTCTGCCAATATGAATTAAATGTTTCCTGAGAAATTAAAATTGTAATTACGATTTGAGCAAATTATAGATTATATAATTTTATGCCTATTTATTGTTTATAGTGTACACTATGTTTTATAACCTACTCTAATAATATTACAATCTACCCATAATTTAAGCTAATAAGTAGTTTGTCACTGACCTAAATTTCCAAAGTAAACTGCAACTAAGAATGTGTCCACTAACACTTTTATTACTGTCTCTATTTTTATGATGACGTTTCTTGTTGTTGTGTTCATAATGACACACTCTGCGTAGGTATTTACTATAGATTATGAAATATTATTTAACCTATTTTTTTTTTTTTTAAACAACTAAGCTGATAGAACAAGAATATAATGGTCATCGTCTATAACAAAGCATTGCCTCGTAGGCCACGCACGTCAGGAACGTGCCTTACAATGCACTGCCCTGCGTCCATCAACTTGAGGCATCGAGATGAGGCATATGAGGCATATGTGAGATGTTCAACCTCACGTCGTCCCAGTAATTTAACTGGCACCTTCAAACCGAAACACAGCAATGCTGCTTCACGGCAGAAAAAGACATTCGAACGCCGAACCCTTCACAAAGAGCTCTACTACTACAAGACGCTAGTTAAAAAATAAATAAATAAGAAAGATAAATTTGTATTACTTAGCAGTATAATAAGCCTACTGCATGCTTAGTTTTTTTTTATACAACTAGCTGATGGAACAAGCATATTGCCAACCTGATGTTATGCGGTAACCATCGCCTAAAATACAATATAACAGAGAACAAACATCTGTGTCCACCACACAAATATTTGTTCTTGGTGGGAATCGAACCTACAGCGTCCGGCGCAACTAATTTGCTACCTGCCCGTGTAACTGAGCCGTGACGCCTGACACGGCTCATTTGGTATTAGTAACAGTTAAAAGCAGATTATCTGCAGAATGCATATTGCATAGTTCAGCTGTGAAAATGTAACTAATAGACAGACACACTTCTAATTCATAAGTTGGTATGGATATCGCAATCAAGCCAGTCATTTATTTATTTTAGATTTTTTTACGTGTTTCGTGGCCTAATAAAAGTTTATGCAATAAAAGCCGTAACGCAATAAATAACTGACATTATTGTGCTGGCAGTCCTGTCATTTATTACTGCCAAGTGGTAAAACTCTTGAAAAGAGTACCTAAGACTTATTTGTAACCTCGTAGCATTCCAATTTCTAGATCTTTTAATATATTTTTTCAAACTTTTCAGTTGTTCGTCTGCAGCGGAGCATGGGTAATTTATTTTGTCCTGGGGCTCTGTTTCGGGGCCCCTACGGTTTTTATTCCACAAATACGGAAAGAGGCAAACTCGAGTGACATCATCAGCGTCGACATGGAGTCTTGGCTAAGTAAGTGCTGAAAAATAATAATAGTGATTATAATGATTACATGGCACCAAGGCCTACCACAAGCTCTGTCTGGCTCTGGTTTTGAGTCTGTGTGAGTGCTGTCTATAAATCCTACACCGAAATGTCAAACACACAGTAGTTATTATACACTGGTGAGTACCCACACAGACTCAAAACCAGAGCCAGATAGAGAGTCAGACAGAGCTTGTGGTAGGCCTAAACTGATGTTAAGTGGTAACGATCGCTTATAACAAAGCATTGCCTCGTAGGTCACTCACGTTAGGAACGTGCCCTACGATGCACTGCCCTGTGCCGATCAACTTGAGGCAACTGGCACGTGAGTGAGTGAGAGTGAATGTGGATCTGTATATTCAGATGTTCAGTCTCACGTGCCACAACCGCAGTTATTTCACCGGCACCTACAATAAAACGATCTATTTGTGAATGTCGCATTAATTTTATGATCTTGTCTGTTTCAGCATCGGTTCACGGGTACAGTGCGTTACCATTTGTGATTATGATACCGATATTTACACAATACGTGGGAAGGAAAATACCATTCTTGTTAGTGACTGCAAACACAATAGTGGCGTTCATAGTGTTTTATTGGAGCACTACCACGATGCACTTGTTGATCAGTGAAATGCTGCAAGGTATGCTGCTGGCCAGTAACATGACGCTGCTCATTGTCATTGTCACGGAGTACTCGTCTCCCCGTTATAGAGGAGTGTTCACAACAATAGAATCGAGCATTTTCTTCTATGGTGTTTGGGTCGCGAATGCTATCGGCACCTGGTACCACTGGAAGAACATCGGAATCGTGGCCTTCATCGGCTGTGCGTACTGCATCTCTGCATTTTACTGGCCCGAATCGCCTTCTTGGCTAGCTTTGAAGGGACGCTTCGAAGAATGTGCTGCCTCACACCACTGGTTGAAAGGATACGATGCCGAATCGGAGAAGGAATTGGAAAGTCTGATCAATTCTCAAAAAGAATATCTCAACTTATGTGAAAAGCTTAAAACGACAAATTACAAAGATAAATTGAGACGAGTTGTTGAGATTTTGACTACTCGAGGCTTCTTTGAGCCCTTATTGCTCGGGGTTGCCGTCATGTCCTTGTATCATTTCTCTGGCAAGCTAGTTTGCACTATGTACGCCGTTGAGCTGATTCGTCAAATAACTCAAAGCGAGAGCACTGCATACATGGGTATGTTAGTTTTAGAAGGATTTACTATTTTAGGAATGCAGATTGGATGCGTTTTATCAAAATATCTCAATAGGAGGACCCTTTTACTATTATTTTCTGCCATAGGTATCACGTTTCTGTATATAATATCTCTGTATTTGTATTTGATCAAGTTAGGTGTAATGACTGAAAACCAAATTGTATCAATTTCGTTAATGATAGTATTTTCTGTTGCTATTAGTATAGGGCCTATGATAGTTCCTTCTTCTTTGTTTGGTGAAATTATATTCTTGCGATATAAGAGCGCATCTCTCCTAATACTCACACTGTATTCAGAATTGCTTATGGCCACTGTTTTAAAGATGTCACCGCACATTTTTAAGTTGTTTACATTACACGGCGCCTTCTTTTTCTACGCTGTATCTGCAAGCGTATTTTCAATTATTTTGTATAAATATTTGCCGGAAACAAAAGATAAAACCTTACAAGAAATAGAAGAATATTTCACTAAGCGACCAAAGCCAGACAAACTCGCTAAAGAGTTAATTGAATGAAATGTGAGATGGAAGAGATATCGCTTACAAATAGGAATGTTATTAGAATTTAATTTACCTTCCTCAAGCCAACCCTTCAGAACTGTTGGATTCATTTGTTTGAAGAATACAAGAGATCGGTCGAGAAGACCTAAATCTGGTAGAGGTATCAATGGTAGCTTTATTGTTTAGAGTTGTTTAGAGCACTGGCCTAGTGGTGGCGGCCCCGCCTTCTGTTCCGAAGGTTCAAGTCCAGTCATGTATCTATGAGTATTTCTGTCATAAATGAAAATGTATGTGCACTTTGCCTGTACTCTCAAACGGTGAAAGAAAACATCGCGAGGAAACCGACATGTCATAGAATCTAAAAAGTTCGAAAAAATGTGTCAAGTGCACGAAAGGAGCCTCTTTGAGGCGCATTTAAAAGTTCTTTCACCACTATAAGAAGAAGAAGTGACTTGTGAATCGTGTTTTAGTCACACTAAAAAGGCTTATCATTTTTATTAGTCCTTGGTTCTTTATTGTAACTATACAAAAAGGATTTTATCTAAAGGCTTGGTCACACAAAATATGCATACATAATGCTCATAGTAATGCTATGACTAATGCGCATCAAGCAAGCAAGACTTATTAGGCATCCCATGCCAGTCAATATTAAAGTTTGGAAAATTGCCTTTGTTCCACAATAAAGTATGCAAAAAAAAACGTCAACATGGTCGTCTAGATACCTGAGTACGAGATAAAATACTGAAAAAACTCTTCTTTACTACCCCCATATAGCCCAGTCGGTAGTAGCCCTGCCTTCTGTGCTGGAGGGCGTTGGTTCGACCCGCAGTGCGAACAAATATTTGTGTGGTTGTGTTCAGATGTTTGTTTTCTGTCTGGGTGTTATATTGTTCTATAAGTATGTGCTCGTATTTACAAAAAAAATATATATCCAATAGGTATTTCAGCTATCTAGTACAAGCTCGACTTAGTTTGCGGCTAGATAGTCCACAATATTTATTCATATATATTTTTGCTTTCTGAGAACAGTTTTCTTATGATAGAAATCTATCATAAAAAAACTATGATTGATCTAACCAATTTCATGATAGTCAAAAGCATTTTATTTTGTTATGAGTTTGAATAAAGCTGTACTTTATAGCAATCTTCTTATATTAGTTTGTTCTAACAGCCATTAGGGTAACTACACGTCAGAGACTTCCACAGGAAATCCTTTATCAACTTGTCATTCGGAGGTAAGTGACAGTCTAAATGTAGCTTCCGGTTGAGGCTTTACGTGATTTATTGATGGGTTCTAGATTCTAGAAGATAGTGCCGAAACTTCAACACTTACTGGCTTGTTTTGATAACCTATTGTAGATATTTACAGTTTAACTCTGGATGTTTCTAAAATATTTAAAAAATGATTTAATTTGGAGTAAAAAAAAATGCCTAAGAACATTTTTGATTCTTTTTAGGGTTCCGTAGCCAAATGGCAAAAACGGAACCCTTATAGATTCGTCATGTCTGTCTGTCTGTCTGTCTGTCTGCCCGTCCGTATGTCACAGCCATTTTTCTCCGAAACCGTAAGAGCTAGACTGATGAAACTTGGAGAGTAGATGTATTCTGTGAACCGCATTAAGATTTGTACACAAAAATAGAAAAAAAACTATAAATTTTGGGGGTCCCCCATACTTGAAACTGAAACTCAAAAAATTTTTTTTCATCGAACCCATACGTGTGGGGGTATCTATGAATAGGTCTTCAAAAATGATGTTGAGGTACCTAATATAGTTTTTTTCTAAACTTAATAGTTTGCGCGAGAGACACTTCTAAAGTGGAAAAAAGTTGGTCCCCCCCCCTCTAACTTCTAAAATAAGAGAAAGATAAAACTAAAAAAAATATATGTTGTACATTACTATGCAAACTTTCAACGATATTTGGTTTGAACGAGATCTAGTCAGTAGTTTTTTTTTTATACGTCAAAGATCGTACACTGCAATTTACCTTTCGACGAACTACAAGAACCTTTATATTATGCTTTTTTTTACTTGTTGCTACGGAACCCTTCATGGGCGAGTCCGACTCGCACTTGGCTGCTTTTTTAATATTTTGTTTAATATCTTATTATTTTTCTTATGATTATCATCTGTAATTAACGTTATTATGTGCAAATGATAGATAAAATAGCCACACTGGGCTTATATAGTTTTAACCTTATAGCTATGAAAATAAAAGAGCTAAAAGCTCATTCTAAGACCTCAGTCTTTCTATAAGCTTTACTTGTAAGTATCATATCTTGATAGATAAAATGCTTTTAGACATACTACACATACTTGTATCATTATATCTCAGGTAAAGCTATTATTGTTTAATGTGCCGTAGGTACAATTACCAACCCCTTTCAATTCACTGTCACGTTTCGATATCACAATTTCAATTGTTAAAGAAATACAGTTTTAAATTACTTTACTCCGGTCACAAAGGTGCATTTTCCCTCGAAACAAAACCGATTTATCAACATGGCTTTAATACATTTAAATTCTTGATCATGGAAATTTGCACAATCACTCCATTTTCTCTTTTATAGGTCGAGTACAGACAAACAAACAATGTTCGGACTTTAAAATTATTTTTACGTGCTTATGGTAAATAATTATAAGGATTTATTCACGTTATTTTTTTAATAATTAAGGGGTTTAAACATTGTTTTAGAAACTTTACGAACCTTTTATTTATTATGTTGCCTAACTACGAGTAACAAATGTATTAAAAATTTGATGTTAGCAAAGAAATAATTAGTATATTGGCAACTAATTAATAATAACATACCTGATACCTACATATAATAAAAAAAGCTTAATTAAGAACCTTCTTGCGAAGGCTGTAAAAAATACTTATTTGGCATTAAATACGTAAATAATGAATTTTACGAAAGCTCGTCATAATTTCAGTCACAGCTCCAATTAGGTAGATACAAACCATAAATTGGCGTGAGTACTTCATACGAAATCAAGTAATATAATTTCCATCTTCATTGTTTTAAATTTGGAGTGCAGCGTAAGCACAATCCGTGCATTTCTGTTCTTGTGTTTCGAGTAGAAATCTATCAATACACTTGGTACTAGAGACTAAAACGTAATAATTAGGCTGATTCTTCAGACTTAACTTTCCATATCGCTCATTAAATTCAAAAGTGCCACATTCCAAAAACTTCATTTTTTTCAGGAGAGCGTTTTGAAGTTTTGGGCGTCGTTTTTTCGTATTATTTTGAAAACCATATTTTGTATATACATGTGGAATATATCATTCAATGCGTATTTTAAACCGTTATTTACCTATAGTATAATTTTTACTGTAACTTTCACCCAGAAACGTACAGAGTCAAATAAGTCCCTATTGTATATAAAAATGTTCAAAATATTATATGAATTTATTAAATGAAAGGCCACAAATCATACAAAAAATAAGTTTAATTTCAAATTTTACGTCGCAGTTTTGTTAAATGCTTAAAAAAAACTAAAATAAAGAATCACGCACTTGTGTTAGAACCAAAAAACATAAAAACTTGCAAAATTAATTAGAAAAAATGGTTTAATTGAAAAAAACAACGTAGATGAAGATTCATCTGAGTCGCTATCTGATTTACATTCTGTCAAATTCAATAAACGTCTTAAAGCTAGGTGAGTCTAGGTGCCAGTTCCACGCGACCAAGCCTAGAAGAACAGGCAACAAACTACGGCTCGGTTCCTACCGTTTTTTTATAATGATCCGTTTACAAATCAAAGATAGTCTAAAATAATAGCAGTGAAGTTCCAGTGTGGTGCCACTTCACTTAGTCAGACGTATGCAATGCAATAATACAAAAGCAAAAGTTTCAAAGATATAACACGCTACGCTTCAAAGTTATAATAAAGTATCTACACAGATATAAAAATAAGATAAAATAATAATAAATAGATAGGTTAATAGTAGGTACAGACATTGCAAATTGACATGTTAGCTTCCTATGGGTAGAGTGACCGGGACATCGGGCCACGCAGTTTTATCATTCATATAGCTATCTAGAGTATAGTACGCTTTCTTTATTAAATTACTCTTAACATAGGCTTTAAACTTCCGAATAGGAAGCTTAGTTGCATTTTCCGGAAGTTTATTATAGAAAAAAAGAGCTGATTTCGTTGTTGAGGAAAGTACAGAACACTGTATTTTCTGTGCTTTCCTCAACAACGAAATCAGCTCTTTTTTTCTGGAGTTCTCACATCAGATGCAGTACTTTCATCAAGTATTGACAGATGAAGGTTATTTTGGCTGCCTGCTATTGAAAAATATCACAAGAACTATCAGACAAGAATGACGGGGACAGCAATCTTTGATCGGCGAAGTTGGAAGTTTGTGTTATTGTGTGTTGATGTTTGAAGATCTTCATTTTTTGTTCTGACCATGTTCAAAATCCGATGTGCGCGACTGAGCATTCTATGAACAAAAAAAAAGATGTGAGTCGCTGTAGGTACTTGAACCCCAAAAGTAACTTCAGCAAGTTACCTAAATAGCACCACAAATAGGCAAATACCATTTATTAGATCTTATATTCATATTGTCATAATTTCATGTTGAGGTACATCATCATTCGAAATTTTCATATTACAGTGCAGGCCAGCAAATTGAAATATTAACAGGACGTCTGTCGGATCAACTAGCAGTAAAGAAATCGTTTAATAAAAATACTGTTATATCTCACGAACATCAAAACAGCCATGAAACAAAAAGCTCAAAAAATTCTAATCAAAATCAAGGTAATTTTATACGCAAAACAGACATATTCCATGTACTGCACTTTTGTTTCAATAAAATTATTATCAAACTTGCAGTATTTAAACATAAAAGAAACGCATTCTGAAATATGGCATGCTTCCTTATTAAATAATATTGTACTCACGTGTTTTCTTTAATTAAAGACGGTCACATTTCAAAATATGGCACTTTTCACTATGTAATAACACTTCAACACCAGTTACTTTCCGGAATATGGCCCTTTTTAATAAAATTGACGTGCGCTTACGCAGACTGCCGGGTCGCAATTAACAATATGGCCGTTTTGCTCTGAAGTTAGTCGTCAACATGACAAAATGGACCACGGGCAGTTGTGTGATTGGACCATTTTAAACTCTAAAGCAATGGGTGTCTCTTTCGAATATAAAAATTTGGACAATTTTGATATGTTTTATGCAATAAAAACGATTTTGATTTTTTTCGGAATGTGGCCCTTTTGAATTTAATGAGCGATATGATTAACGTCACTCTGAAATAATTACCGTGGTCTGAGGAATCAGCCTTAGAAATTATTCTCTATATATCATGACCGTCACTATAAAATCCATTATCGTGACGTTATTTATTTCTGAACAATCAGCCTTTAGCGGTGCACCTTTAAAGACTCATCTGGTTTTAAGATGTTTCAAAGTGATCTTTGTGATCTTTGTGATCATCATCATCATCAGCCCCCTACACATTTCAGGGAAGAACGATTCTGAGTCCTTTTCATCCATCTACTTCCCGCGATCTTAACAACGTCATCGGTCCATCTGGTGGGTGGGCGCCCTACTTCTTTGTGATACAATTGTATAGAATAAAAAAAAAAAAATTGAATTTAATAGGATTACTTTCTTTATTGGCACGGGTCATTAATAGTTTTGTAAATATAATTGTCAAAGTAACCTCTGAGTTGTGCAGCCGCACATCCGGAAATTCATAGAGGGTGGTTATCAAGTAATCAGTAACGTCTAAATAAGTGGCGTAGTGTACCGACGTGGCGTTATTTAGTGGTATGCAAATGGTTGCGTAGAATGTTCTCGTAAATCTGGCTACCCCTGTGACTGATGATGTACATCGTGCATTGTGAAAGGAAACCGGATCATGAGCGTTCACATTCTGAAGCGAAAATAAGAATTACACACATTCTACAAATTATTAGTTTTGTGTACCCAGTAAACACTTGATTGGATGCTGAAAATAATGATGATAAATGTTTTACGCGGATTTTTTGTATCGCCTCAATAGTACGTTTTGTATTAGCTAATAACAAAATACCTTTCAGAAACGGGCCATGTTAAGTTTTTGAGTGGTTTTGCAAATTTACATTTTTATGAATATTTGTTTTGCAAAGTGAATATGCTGACAAAAGTTAAAATTGTAAAACTGTGGGTAGCGTACTGACCATAAAAATAAATTTTTCACTTAATTTTGTTATATTTAACAGAATGGCGAATCCGTTTGGAGAGAATTGAAATCGCCATAGCAATTTGAACTCTATCATGCGGGCATAGATTGCTAGAGTCATATGTTATGAGTCACGTAGTTATACTTAGGTACCTACCTGCTAGTTGGCTGTACTGCGAGCGCATCCCAGGGTGAAACTTAATTTTCGCACGTCCGCCGTAACGGAACACTGCGTGTTTGTGAGTGGACAATAAAAACAACCTTTTATTGCGAGGGAACAAGCCAAACTGCATTATTGGTCTACCTTACCCACCTATTTATTGTTTCGTCCGACGACAGGAGTACCAACTTAACTTACGTTTTTATTTCGATATATTTCGTAGAGACAAAATTGTACATACAGTATCCAATAAAGGTTGATAGTGTTTCTGACAAGTTACTCTCAGTTTTCGTGGATCAACTGTATCGATGATAAAATATAATATCCTTTTGATTCGAGGAATTGATTTCCTCAATGTGGTTTTCTTCGAAGTTCGAGAGAATGGGCCTGTATTTTCCCAAAACCCGGTGTTGTGTACTGTGTACCACTTAAGGTAGGTTAATAGGTAAGGTAATTGGTTAGTTATTGCTATACTATCTAACAATATCAATTAGGTAAAGGCAATTATGGTAATTACCTTTGCACTTAAAAAGTAGTTTTTATAACAGCAAAGTTTTATTATAATAACGTACAAAAGTGAACGAACAGAGCAGGTTAAGGGGCGTAAGCTCGGGTGCTGGGTTCAAGTTATAATTAGCGCACAGTCTAGCTAATGTTAATAGAAGCCGATATTCCCGCAGCGTGCCACTGAAGCCGCCATGCCATCCAAATGAAAGAGGGCTTTGATACATGTATTCCTGTAACTGCACTGCGGCATCGCATCGGTCTGAAGCAAAAAAATCTAGCAAACGCGAGAGCCCACTGTTTTCCATTACCGTAATGGAGTTACTTTTCTGTAGCATTTCAGCTGTAATATTTTTGGCAACTAGCTTTTTGATAGAGCACATTAAAAGCATCGACGTCGATGCGTTTAATAAATAAATGACGCTCAACACAAAGGGTATTCCGGAAAAAATATTCTGAATAACTTTATCATCATTTCCACAACATATATCGCCTCTCCGTACATGTCAGAAAACTAAGCGAAACAATGATTTAGATGAAATGACGGAGGTGGGAAGTAAAAGCTATAAATTTGGACCTAATTACTGCCAGGTGTCAGGGGCAAAGCCGCCATGCCAGTTCTGCTGGTACAACTTTATGCCATAAGTCAACCGCGATCGAGATGAGCACCACGTAATTATAACACTCACACAACACGCAATCTAACTCTAACCTACTTACGTGTTAACTTAGCTTCTTGAAATAGCATCTTAGGCCCGTAGATTTGCGAAAAGCAATTAATTATAAATAATAAATGTGTTGTCATTACATTTTAATTGACTCGGAATTATGGAGGCAGCGTTTCATTGATAGCTATGTACCTACATTACTCCACGAATGCAAAAGGTAACGTAAATCATTCTGCCAGGCTTGATTAAATCTGAAATACGAGGCGCGGCGGCATCTATTGAGACAAGCAAATAAATAGCCGGCGTCAAAGTTGTCGCAATGTGCTAACGGGCCAAATATATCTTTGACTGGAACCAAAAGCGTCCCCACCTTCAAAACAAAAGAAATACAAACGACCGCCCTGGCGTGAAATTAATTCAAAGCGATGGGTCGACGAAAATGTATACAAAGGTAAGCGAAAAATAAAACGAAAGAGCTCAAGTAATTTCCAAGGTCCTTTTTAGATAAAGGCCGCAATTGCTGCCCTCAGTTATCCACCCTGTATCTTACAGTCTTAGCTGCACCCTCATTAATACAAACTTTTTTTAAAAATTACGGAACACTTCTTAATGTTCGAATTATGCTACCCTGGAATCGTTTTGACTTTCCGCTCAAAATTTTATGACTCGTAAAATTTGTAGGTTGATGGCTTGAAGATAAAATATTATAGATATTGTGTTCTGACACGTTAAAGTCGACTGCGTATTTACCGTTCTGAGTGTCTGTCGATGATATAAATGTTGATAACCGGGACTTAAATCGGGCTATTAGGAGAAATGAAAATAAAACGTAATGGGTCATCAGGAGTCGGTATTACCCGATGGAGCGGAGCGGGCGCCACCTTGTTTCGTTCTCACGCACTTTTCTCCAACTTTACGTGTTTGGGGAAGCGTAAGACCCTTTTCCGCGAACCCTTCACGTGCAACTGAAAACATAAATGATTATTATTTTTTTCCGATATATTAGGTAATAGGTAGGTACTTTTGTCTTTCAAAGCCAAAACCAACCCATGTATAATATTACTTATATAATGAATGATGTACGTGCGGCGTTCATTTCAAAATTATTCATCTAATTTATATCTGCACTTTAATTAATAAATATAGATAGAGCTGTTTTAAAACAATATAAATACTGACACAAGTAATTAACATGTCCGAAATGCGGTTTGTAAAAATGTGTTTGCCAAATACAGTGCGTGCTCTATATCTATTTATCCAGCACGACATGAGTGTCCACCTCGCTTTGTGTGCTTTCGATTCAAAAGGCCCGAGGCCAATTTGGTAAAACAAAATAAAAGCAGTTATCAAGTCGTTTGTTTATCTGTCGGCGCGCGTAAGCGCGCGTTAAATGATGTGGAAGCTACGTGCGCGGCGTGACGATGTATAGCCGAACATTTTCTAAGAATATTTGGGTCAGCAAACATAGTTTTAGGAACTAGGTGCTGGAATATGTTTTTTACATTAAGTACACCTAATTAATTCCTAGCCAAGAACTTTTTTTTTCACCTAAACGATCAATAGCGAAGTTTGCTGTGTTTTTTTGGGTCAATACTAATACATTTTCAAGCTCTCTGAATCTTAGAATATCTCTACTCTAGAGATGAAGGTAGGAATCACAGTGTAAACAGTTCCATCTGCTCAAACGTTAACCACACGCTCTATTGTTTCAGAGATGGATTCCATAGCTGCACTCGTAACTGCTTGGAAACTTAAACCAGTTACCTACTGTTATTTATTTTACCGTTTAATATACCAACCTACATTTCTATAAGTAGGTTGATATATATCTACCTGTATCTAGGTAGATATATATCAAAGCTACCTAACAATTTCGTTCGAAAACGTAATCACGCGCGTTGGTTACCTTCATTATGCTACAGGTACTTTGATAAGAAGCTATTCGGTTAATTGGGTTTTATCAAATGCTTTCCATATAAAATTCATTCAGTCTACTTATTCCCATTACTTTGAATGACTGGTTTACGTAGGTAACTCCCGCTTAAATTAAATTGTTAAAAGGTAGTTCAACAAATTGAAGTGTAGATAGTTAAAATTCGATACTGTTTGATCTTTTTTCATGATGATAAATGTTTTCTGTTTTTCAGTTTTCAACTAAGACAGGTTCTTCTTCATTAAGTGTGACATGTTCTTTTGAACCAAGTGTGGTAAAAAAAGATAAAGGCTCTAACACAGGTTTATTCTACCTATTTCAGCCTGTTCTATATTGATGTTATTAGAGTTCAGGGGGCCAATTCTAGACTTTTAGAGATTAACGCTCGAAATAGAGATTTGAAATGTCGCGAAAGCAGTGTCATATCACCAAATTTGTCGAAGATAATATCGAACCGCGCTAAAATGCATATTCTAGCCACCGTAAGACTTTTACGTAAGACTTTTACTATAGAGATGTCAGAAAGAAGGTTCATTCTTAGAACTTCCACAGACTATCCCGTTGTTGTTCATGTTTATCTACGTTCCGTTTCTATCGATAGAATAGTTCGATAGCACTAACTTTATTATTGTCTTCAAATAAACATATTTCCTTTTAAACGGCGTTTATAATGCGTTCTTGTTGTTGTTTATAATAGATTCATTTTCATTAGATAGTAATCAATGGACTTTTCGCACAAAATGTTAGTTACAATAATTAATTCCGGAAACACACGGAACGTTATGTAGCATAAAACTGTAAACTTTGTTGTTTGTAATCTATGGTCAGTTGTCTATGAAGTGTTGTAGATATGTCATTGTCAGGATCATTACACTCAAGAGAAGGACTCCGATGACTTGAATTTTTAATTCAAAGGTTATCAACTAGATGGCCATTCAATGCAAAAAGAATATTTCTCTCGAAGCTTGAACCCCGGATACAAGTATGTAAGTTGACTGTCTGATTGACTGCTCTTCTAACTGCGCCATTGAATAATTACTAAGTACGAGCTAAATTCAATCACTCCTCACTTATTGTAGGTTTATGAGAAAGTATTATTCGCGTTCTCGCTCCCAACTTGTATCCCCTACAAACAAGTAAACATCATTGACTTTTTATCAAAAAGTAAGACTAGGTGGTATGGTCTTGGTACTCTAGCCTGCTCCAAGGACCGAAAGAAAAAAAAAGCCCAAAGTCACCCAAAGTATATTAGAGATGTCAATGTCGACTACTACTCACCACTCGACACATATCTAACGGCCTTCGCTCGATAAATGTCTATAGTGATATTGCTGGAATACGATATCTATTGAAAATGTCATGTCTATTTAAATTTGACAGTTCTTGTGATATATATCTACCGTGACAAAAAAGTCACTGGTCTAGAATTGCCCCCCTGAACAGAGACCTTTGCAGATATTTTTTCGAAAAACTCAGAGGTCTTAATTACCTAAATATTTTTAATTTCAAGCCGTGCCAGCTTAAGTCGTTGTTGTGTTTAGAACACCTGTATAATTAAGTAACCACTAAAATTATTAAATAATAGAAAAACATTTTAGTTAACCCAAGTAATAACACTTACACACGAGAGTCGAGTGTAGGACCTACTCTATTAATCATCTTGATGGCACAATTAAGGTTTAATCCGCAAATCTGAATTTGTCTAGCACAGCTGTCGCATCATAATCCTGAATTACGCAAGTCTCGGGGCAAATTTATTTTTAATGCAAATAAATACAGATTCGTCGCACCTGCCTGTCTAGATGTAGCGAATAATTAAGCAGAACATGAAGCGAAATAATACAAATTACTTTGAGACTTACCTCGAGTTTTACGGGAACACCTACATTATTTTAAGCAGATTAGGCACTTGACACACTCGAGCGGATTAATCGGTGCCGCGATATTTTATGCCTTGCTTTTCACAAATTGTTTTTTAATCATTTATGTAAATGAGAAATATTCTTGATACCGTTTTAAGATTGTAAAGGGTTAAATTTAATAAAGCAGCAAAAGTCTGAGCATTTGCTGTCGTAAAAACCAAGAATTCCCTCTGTTTCTAAGAAAACAGTTTGCCTTTGCGCAACTTCATCACAAGCTCATGATAGTGGCACTAAAAAACATCAGAAACACTGTGTTTTCAAATGGTTATTTCAGTCGCGGCACAAAACGACGACAAAGAGTGCCTCAGTGTTGTCCATTCCAGGAGCCGCGCAATATTCTCGTGAAATAAAATATCTAAATCGTCGCCGCTGTTGTCTCTCAGAAATATCTCGCGATTGCAAACGGCTCGAGGTCGTAATTGCTTCTTCCGCCTCTTGACATCATTATCTTTTGCCATTATGCACCAAGCTAAGCTGTGCCGCGGCAACATCGAATAATAAAGTGGAAGCTGGTATCTGGAGTTCTTTTACTGCAGCTTTTGAATTTATATTTGGATAAAAGTGACTCCATTGCAACTATACCTACTACGGGTTAAAAAAAAACACTGTTAAAATAAAGCTGAGCTAATAAAAAATTACAATAAAACACATCATCCCTCAGTATTCAGTAAAAATGAGTTTATCTGTTGAAAAAATATGTGCACTATGTCAGTAGGTACTCTCAAACGGTGAAAGAAAACATCATGAGGAAACTGGCATTTCGTAGAAACCAAAATGTTCAAAAAACATGTACGGAGTGCACGAAAGGACATTCCTCGCCTCTTTGAGGCGCACTCAAAATCCTTTCACCGCACTGGTTTGAAAGAAGCAGTGACACGATAAGAAGAAATTTCAGTATGTTTATTGCCTTATTTAGGCATGTCAGATCTTAACCATCTTCTCCCCTTTCCCCTGCTACGCCTTGCTTTAGAATTATGTTTATATCTCGAAAAATACTATTAGCTTATGTCCATTTCCAGAATTCAAGCTACATCGAGCCTAAAGTTACAGACTTTTGCCTCCGTCGAGCAGTGGACTTTTTCAGACCGATGTTGATGACACAATTACGCATTTTGAAAAGTAAAGAAATTATTCGTTTCAGGTGTAGGTTTTTCAATCCCAATGATAATACAGATTATTTAATAAATTGTCAAAGGCATCGACGCAAACTTTTTCACGCCAATTAAGTGACTGTACAATATAACCATGGTATTATGCCTCTTCCATTTTCTCAGCTTCAGAGAGCCAACGACAACGCTATTTCCACAAACGTCTCATAATTTATTATTATACACTTAAACTTACGCCCCGCGGCTGTGCTTGTGTTATTATCACTCGACTCTGTGGCACAATGTGGATAGAGTATCAGATAAAGCCACAATATCACCGTAAATTAAACCATGTTTTAAATATCCGTGAGAAAAAGTTTTAAGTTGCGTATAAATACATATTATTTAATTTTGGCCCACACATCCGTGGCGTGTCAGGGACGGAGTAGGGCTATGGCAGAGCCGTCGATTGTATCTGGACCCTATCTGTCCACACAATGAGTTGAATTTATATAAGACAATATCCCGTCGGCCGAGCTCTGCCCGGATCGACGGCACCGCCAGCGCCACGGCCCAACCCCGTCCCTGAAACGCCACGGATGTGCGGGGATAGACCTTTACTCCCACCAATGCCACGTTTTTTTACCATTCAATGCCACGGATTAAATAAGAACAAATGAGTCTCAACTCCACAGCGAGTACACATACTCAAGTACAGTCCACACACAACAGCATGTTAATAGTTTCAGCCACACTGTCCACAAACATCTTCTTTTTTCATTTGAAGTTGGCTACAAAGTAATCTTATAGAGAGAGGAAATTTCAAGTTTGACGTAGCAATGATTTGAGCCATACTTATATGTATACAACTTCGATATAAAGCTGAGATGGCACACAAGAGACTCGTACAAATGGGTAATGGTTTCATTGCGCAACCTCTGAATCTGTGGTAAGCTTCTTAACACAACACAAAACACTCTATAGGCACTAGGCACCATGGAATTGACGAAGCATCTTGTCAAAATGTGTCGACTTTTGCTGTTTCTGAAGACAGAAACATTTATTTTCCGGAAGCACCAAAGTTCTGTTTCGCATGGTCGGTAGGAATGGAAAAGGTACGAGAGTTTGTTGTACTTTTTCATAACTTTTGCTGCATTATAAAACTAGATGAGCTCGTCGACGTTTTTATTCTCCAGATAGTCTGTACCTATCTAAGAGCGGATCTCAGAGTAAGGCTGGTTGTAGGCGTCCGTGTTTTACAACGGACGATTGACCGTGGTTTTTTACCGGATTCACGGTCCGGCGGCTGCGGTGTCCAGTGTATGTTAAAAAATTCATTATAGGCCCTACACCACGGTGAATCCGGTAAAAAACACGCTCCGTCGTTCGGTGTAAAAACGGACGTCTACAAACGCCCTAAGGCATTAATAGTACATTGTTACCTGAGTGTTGAAAGTCACGTTTTTTGAGTCCCGAGACGGGTTTGGCGCCAGAGCGTTAGCGAGGGCGCCAATGGAGCTTGAGGGACTCAAAAGACTTTCACCCGAGGTAAACACTGTGCTTTTCATTACGAATACAAGGAAAGTAAAAATAAAAACATGAAAGAAAAATTAGTGAAAATGAAGATTGAATTGCCGCCTTCCCGGTTTTTTTTTTCTTTTTCTCTGGCGGGCATTCGGCTTCGGCTCGCCAGCATTATTCAGCCATTATTTTCATTTTCATAATTTAAATCTATGTTTTTTTAAATAAATAGTTGAAGCTATACACTAATCAAGTAATTTAGAAGATATATTATTTATTTAATACTATCTTTATGTTATTTAAATTTAAATATTACATTGCGCTCTAATTAGACTTTTTAAACTTCTTACCGTTGTAATGGGTTTCCAACCTACTTGCTGAATAAAAAGTTGGAATTTGGTTGAACAACCTCCTTGCAGTTAGAAAGACTTTAGAAAGTTGGAACATGGTTGAATAAAATAGAACTTGTTTTTTTTTATAATTTGACAGCTGTCAGTAGAAAGCGATTCTCCCTAGGGCTGAAAGTTTTACTTTCAATTAGGCCCCTCAGGCAACTTCAGACCTACTTTCAGAGTATGAGTAATGAAAAATATTTTCTCTCCTATATACTTTAGACTTGTCAAAAACAAAGACGGATATATTAACCAGGTTCATCTGTCGGGTACCGTGAGATGGTGAAACCCGCCCTAGGTAGGAAAGTTTTTGTTCTCATTTAGAAAAAGACAATTTCTAGGAAAAGTTGTCACCGACGCGACTTCCTGGTTAGCCGCGCACTCACTCACCCCTTTCCCACTTCAAATAAAATGAAGGACGCTCTCGATTCGGCTGTATTTTTTAATATATTTTAATGTTTGTTAACGCATACTTAACTTCGTTATAAATAAGCAGATTTGAAAAAAAAATAAGGTTATACATCCAGTTATACATCCAGATTAGTCCCATAGAAATTCTAAATCAGTTGAACAGTTTAAGTAGTCATGAAGTTGGTTTCTCGAGTTTCCATTCCATGCGTGTACTGCAATCAGCCTTTTTTTAAATGAGTGTCGAACTAATTTGAATTCGACGACACTGAAAGATAGGCTAGTAGGTAGGTAGGTTGCAAATTATTCCTTTGAATTTGTAGCAGAATGATTGCTGCCGGAACAATCTAGGGGGCTTATCAATAAAGGCGACTATTGTTGTCTCTTACGAGTTCAATGGCTCTGTCGTAGAATATAACGGACTATTTAGCTACCCTATAAAGATATGGCTTTATCACTGTGGAGTTGGAAATGAAGATTTATACATCAAGCGTAGCTTGTTTATTTTTATTACTTATAATAATTTAAATCGAACTCTGTACCTACTTGAAAAGCAGAAGATAAAGAGCTACTATAATAAATCTGCTTACAGCCCAGTAGGCCTACCATGAGCTCTGTCTGGCTCTGTCTCTGGTTCTGGTTTTGAGTCTGTGTGAGTGTTGACTAAATAAATTCTACGTCAAAACGTCACACACACAGTACTATAATGCACTGGTGAGCACTCACACAGACTCAAAACCAGAACCAGAGGCAGAGCCAGACAGAGCTCAAGGTAGGTCTACAGTTATTTAAACGAATTGATCAGAATCATGCTTTTATACTGCATAAATAAAAGATAAAATTTTTGTACAATGTAATAAAAAAATATCTTTTATTCTTAAGTACGCCTAAGTAATAAGTTATGAAGTATCTTGGAATTTACAGCCGGAGTGAGCTGTACATTAATGAACGTAGAAACTTTTGAAGCCTCAGGAATAGTTGGACAAGTTGGAATGTATTCCTGTTAAGTTTACCACTGGCTCCTGTAGAAACCACACTTAGGTATGCGACAAACAGAAACAGGGTGGAAACAGGTGTAAAGATGACACATACCTGGGGCATCATTCTCGCGCCGACCGGGATTATTTTTCGGTGGAGATGTCGTCATAGGTCGGTCAAAAAGTCGTGACAACCATCTTGGCGTATTCTCACGATTTCTTCCTTCAATTTTCTCGGTCGAAGTTCATGCGAGACGCAACGTCTAGTCCGGACTAGCCGAGACAGAACGCAGTATTCGAGATCTCTTGAATTTGATAGTGGTTTGACAAAACACAATATTATTTTCAGCAAAATTTTATTTTATTGCTTCTTTTCGAAGAGAGAATGGATTAAATCCTTGAGCAATTTATAGACGACCTCATTGTAGAAGCCTCGACAGCTATACGATATTTGGAAAACGCAGAAAAAGTGCGGGGTTGTGCAATGCCTTTGAGCTCTCCGTTTATGCTTATAAAAATCACTATAAGCTAAGTAAAGCATTGGCCTGGGAACTCATCGAAGATATTGTGCGGTCCCTACTTGCAGCAGAGAAAGATTTCCACTAAATCAAAGGTATAATGTGGTAACCTAACCTCTTACCAACCAAATATAATTCAATGGTGAGGAACCTTTGGTGGATATGATATGCCTCATAACAGCATAATAAGACAAGTCCCTACCTATAAGGCCTTACCGAAAATAATAAGTTAAATTAGTACACTGTTCTGCCATTGTGGATTGCAAACTAAGTATTATTTTATGTCAATTACATTATTTTTCTAGGTCTTCATCACATTATACTTCTTGGCACAGGGAGCTAGTCGGTACCGGCTATGGCTGAGCATCCTAATGGATCTGTCATATCTTCAGTATCAAGAGAATTCAAAAAATGGGTACACTTCCCAACGACCCCCGTTGAGGCAGTATCTAAAGATTGGGGAAGGTTTTTCAAGAGTTACCGGCACAACAGTCAACTCATAATATGATGAATAAAAGTGCAGTAATATATTAAATCAATGCTCTGATAAAAGCTTGTCTTTTTAATCATTATCATTTAAATACAAGAGATTTCATTACAATTCTTACCATACTGTTACCATAATTGGACTAGAGAACTTACATACAATCAAAATCAAAAATTACCTACATTATTAGAAAAACATCATAAGACTGATGGTTTCCAAACAGTCTCTACCTAAAAGAGAAATAAATAATATTTGTATACCTACTAAACTTTATATACCTACTATAGGAAAAAAATTAATAGACTGAATAAAAACCACATCTTTATTTACAAACATATAATTACAAAATTCACATGAAACCGTTGGGCTATTCGCAGACTGATTGCAAATAATGCTTCAAGCTCGATGGTTTGTACAGATAGACGAAGCAAAGTAAGTAAATAAGTCCTGCGTGCAGTGGTAGACGGTCAATATTGTTGCCTGATAGTACTTATATAATTTCCAGCACTATTTTTAGTCAACCATAACAGTGCTTTGCAGTAAATTCTCTTTTGGCTTCGCCAACCTTTCCATAATCAGATGTTCCTGCAACAAAATAAATAAATACAAATATGAATAAAAGCATTTATATATAGGCCTTTGCATCTATTGTAGATGATATAAATAGGCGTCAGGGGCAACTGATGATTACTCAAGCCCTACTCGAGGAACACTATAGTGCCTGGAACAGGATTTCAAAGTGATTCTTGCAATTTAACTGAATAAAGACAATTTTGATTTGATTTTAGATGGAATAGGCTTGCCCAGCACCTATACCAAGTAAATAGGTCTGTAATGCATCAAAACATCAAAACTAAAGATTTGGACAATTAAATAATAGTATTCAATGAGACAATGAATAATTATTATGATTGACAGGGATTTACACGAGTCTTTTAGTAAAATTTAACAGTGTACGTCTACTGCTGTTTGTTTATACTAGTCTCATCTGCTGTTTGAGTAGAAAAACCTCTATTCAGTTTTATTCGGTAATTTTCCAGCTTGGTAGGTAGGTACAGTTCCAAACATCTCATTAACACTTTGTAAATAACCCATTGAGCCCTACTGCTTATAGTTTTGTCCTTAATGCTAATATTTAGGGGATAAAATCATTTATTTACTTTACAAAAAACACAAACAAATTTTTCTTCTTCTTCTGAGATTCTGGTTTGAGTGTTGCCCGCTAGTGAAATGTATTTCAGTTAGTTCAATCAAAAAAATAGAAAATTATTAACCGCGTTTGTTTTTTCTGTTCTGTAAAAGCTGTTGTAAGTTTATCAGTAGACAAATAGATATAAAATAGTTGCTACACATATTATTTTTCATTGGGTGGATGAAAATTTATCATCATGATTTTCTTGTCCTTGTCCCATTATTATGGCCAAGGTTTTAAAAAAAAACAAAAAGACTAGCTTTTTGACCCTTAAGTCTTTGCAGCTCATTTTTGTGTTTGGCATTGAATATTATATCGATCTTTCTTCTCTTATTTCCTTCAAATAACATATTATTGAATAAAGCTTTTTTTTACACAAAGAAACTTACAAATAAACAAATATTTACAAAATGTACAAAATACACAAGAAACAGTTGAGCTATCTGCAGATCGTTACAAACGATCTAGAGAACATATTATTGTATTTGTGATATGATGATTTATTACGCTTTATGTACATAGACCGAAGAGTATAGTATGTGCACGTCTGTATAATAATGCCGTGTCCGTTTCCCTTCCGATGCAAAGTGTGTTGAATTTTGCGCCTGAGTATACAGACATTTTGAGAACCTGACGTTTTGCTACCTAGACGTTCTGCTATACAGACCATCTGATAGTTGGACGTTTTGCTACTTGGTCATTTTGCTAATTAGTCTTACTGCTCATTAGACCTTTTGCTCTGTTGGACATTTTGCTACTTGGACCTTTTGATCAGGAGGCAAAAAATACACCACTACTTACCACTTTGGAAGTGTCTCTCGCACAAACTATTCTGTTTAGAAAAAATGATATTACAAACCTCAACATAATTTTTGAAGACCTATTCACCCTTAAATGCCACACGTATGGGGACGATAACGAACACTATTTTCTATTCTACACTTCGACTGAAAAAAATTGTCGGTGAGAGTAAGTAATCCAACCGCTAGATCTAACGCCAAGACATAAGAATCAAATGCAAACACTACTACGTTGAAATGCCCGCTTACGTTCCGTTATTGGTCAGTTTGATACAATAAACTTGAATTTTGACATAAAAACTCAATTTTTCCCAACATTTTAGCTTTACTTATACGTAATTCACTTGAAGTAACAAATTGAAATATCATTTGATAGATAATTGAACAAAACACTAGAATAGTAGTAAATAATCGATCGATTAATCGTTCGATTATTGGATAAGCGTGTAACGTAACGCATCTCGGTTGAAAAATATGCCATCAACCGGGATAAAATGTCCTATTTCAGTGAGAATTGGCTTTTTGAGTATAGACAGACATTTTTCACTCGGGATAGCTTATGTTTGTCAGAGATCAATAGGCCGAGATCTTTTAGGGACATTGAAAATCCCGGTCGGCCCGAGAATCATGCCCCTGATAGGATGTCGGTTGAACAAGAGTTTTGTTTGTTTGACCATACTATAATTCCACTCTAACTGCAATTCCAATTTAACTGCATTTATTTATGTTTTACCTGCTCTCAAACGGTGCAGTAAAACTTCGTGAGGAAACCCCGCGGCTTAGTCAGCTCCGCCCGTATGGACCATGTCTTTCTTGTGGATTAGGCCGACTAAGCTGGTCAACACGGTATAGGTGCTGGGCAAGCCTATTCCATTTAAAATCCTGTCCAGGCACTAGAACGCGTCCCACCAGTAGGAGCATGAGTAAATACCAGTCGCCACTGATGCTATATAAATCATCAGCAATAGATGCAGGCCTGTTTTTTTTACTACCCTGCTACTACTTTTTCTATATCCATAGAAAGAAGGTCATTAACTTATCCATATAAAAATTTATAAATCAGTAAATTACCTCCTCTGTCCTTCCCTTCCTGCCTTTGTACCTTCTAGGCTCTGCCATCAGATCTTTACAGACCTGAAAACATAAGATCCTATTTTTTTAAGATTCTAGCATATAATAATAGGATATTCAAAAATAATAGAAGACACTTTTATTCACTTGGTTGAAAATTAACCTATTCCTGTCAACGGCGTTCATAAAGGTAAATCTATTTTCGAACGATCGCTGCCGATTGCCTACAGAATTAATTGAAATACAGAAATATAAATAGAGAAATACAATCGCTTGCAAAAATAAAAGGTTATCTTTGAAAACAGCAATGTATTATAGAAATGATCAAGGTAACTTCTTTTGCTTCTTTTCTGAAATTAAACCAAAAGAGAGAGAGAGAGAAATAATGCGGACTGTAACATGCATGTGCATTTAACCTTTTTTACTGTAATGGCATAAAAATGCTCTTCAAGTAGGTAAATAACTACAACCTGTTTTCAAATTGTATCTTCTAAATATATAAAACTCTTACGTTACTGACTGACTGACAATCAACGCACAGCCTAAACCGTAAGTCCTAGAAGCATGAAACTTGGAGGGTATATTCCTTTTATAGCATAGAGGTGCACTACGAAAGGAAATTGGAAAATTATTTCCCTGAGCGGAGAAAATGAGGAAAAACTTAAAAAAAAAAAATCAACGAGGCGTAACGGCAAACGGGCGAGCGAAGCCGCGGGTGACTGCTAGTAGAAAATACAAGTCAATTCGAAAAACTCCACCCTCTACCCTTCCACCATGTAGGGAAAAAAATTCTACAAAAAATAATACACAAAATTGATAACTTCCTACATTTTACAAAATTGGTTCAAAATGTGAAACAAAGACATGACACACGCGCATCCTGTTTCCAAATACCGTTATTTATTTTCATGACGCAGGTAAAACTTGAACTTTCATGTGAATCCCCCTTCAATTTGTTGGCTAAGGGTTGATTTACAACGACATGGTTCATGAACGACCTCCATTATTGCTGTAGACCTTTTAAAGTTCAGCTGGTGACATTTTGCAATGGGCGACACACCCATTATACAAGCAATTCATTGAGCATTTTCTATCATTAGGTATTAACTATGGATGGATTAAATTATTGATGCCAATTTCTGCCGTGAAGCAGCATTACTGTTTCGGTTTGAAGGGGCTGCCGGTGAAATTACTGGCACGTGAGGTGACATCTCTATGCCTCAAGTTGATGAACGCAATCGTATACCTATAGGACACGTGGTCATCGTAGTGAAGATGCATGACCTCATAAAGAGTATCAAAAATGGAGTTTCAAAAAATCTGAGAATAATGAATAGATTTTTTTCTTTGTAGATTATGTTCACTAAACTTCAAAAGGATGAGATATTAATTGGTCTGTATTTTTAAATTTCCGAGCAAAACCAGCTCGAGAAGGAACAGCAGTTCCCGAGATTAGCCCGTTCAACCAACCAAACAAACTCTTCAGCTTATTAATATTAGCATAGATTGATTCCATAGGAATTTCGTCAAAATTGGATTTAGTTTGGTTGTAAAGTTAGTTTTTTTTAGTTTTAAAACTGAATTATTTTTGATTTCTTAATATTGCAAATATTTATGCAAGTTCTGCCAATTTTGCGCAGCCCACTTTTACTGTAGGTATATCATTATTATTAGCTATTGCAAACTACGGCTCTGTGCGATGGAGCGTTCGTGATTGCTGACATTTATCTTTCGGTCGGCTAATTAGGCATCGCCGCGGACTGACTACTGCACAATGGACTGTTCCTAGCAACAACGAACAGAACGCCTAAACAATAAATACTCGGGGGAATACTCATATTACCTACCATTGCTGCGGTACAATTTAATGGAATACCTAACATACACAGGCTTTGTTTGTTTAGTGGCTTCAAATTAAAATTCAAATATTTCTTTATTCAATGGTATCACAAGGATTAATTTGAAACGTCTTAAAGCTAGATGATGTATTTGCCAGTTCCACGCGACCAAGCCTAGAAGAACAGGCAACAAACCACGACTTGGGTTATACCATTGTTTTGTATGATCCTTGTACATAGTTATTTGTTATACAAGAGTGCAAAGCTGCTTTTTAACCGCGTGCTCAATTTTGATGACTGAGCAAGCGCAGGATTCTAAAGTTTAACCACGAGCGTAGCGAGTGGTTTAAAAGTTAGAATCCTAAGCGTTGGCGAAGGAATCAAAATTGAGCACAAGGTGAAAAATCTTTGCACTCGAGTGCAACACGTAACTTTTCATCCCACCTCAGCGAGGAAATGACTAATGCAAAAAATAACATGGCGCGACTAAAAGTAAAACAACAAGAAGGTTCCGAGTATGAGTTATTAACAAATTTAAAAAGGTTGTATGATAAATTCGGCACCATGCAGGTAGAAGTAAATAGGTTTAATGGTGTTTTGAATTCACAAATACACCAAGAAGGTTACGAGTGCGAGTTTAAAAAAGGTTGTATGATAAGTTCGGCACCATGGAGGTAGAAGTAAATAGGTTGTGTATTCACAAACTTATTGAACACGATATTCTAAATTCAAATTTACTTTATCCTCTTGCGGATAAAAACGACTTTTCCAGTCAGATATTGAACAGCAAAAACACACTTTCAGAGCTGGTGGGATGAAAAAGTCTTTTACTTTACTTTTTTGTTTACTTTTATTACCTTTGCATCTATTGTAGATGATTTATATAGCGTCAGTAGTGTTGCCCCCACTTTGTTGTGTGTACTCTTGCCCCTACTTACGGGACGCTATAGTGCCCTGAGACAAGATTTGAGATGAGATAGGCTTGCCCACCAATTATATCATCCTGACAGCTTAGTCCGTCTAATCCACAGGAGAGACAAAACGTCCTAAGCCGCAAGTTTTCTCACGATGTTTTCCTCCGCCGTTTGAGACCACCACGTCGTTTGTGCATTGTGTATCTACATACATTTTTCGAATAGAGAAATCCATAAGTACACGACTGGATTTGAACCTGCGGAAGGCGAGGTTACTACCAACAGACCACCAGTGCTCTCTGCTTAGCTATAAACCTATGTACCTACGTGAAACACAACTAGAAAAACTTTATTACCTACTAGCCATCCTCTGTAACGCGTTTTTTACTGCTTATAAAGATTACGCGTGGGATCAAAAAATTCGTTATTTGACTGACTTGTGTCTATTCATGCCAATTCAACGTGGTAAGCACGTTCTTTCGCGCACGACTGGTTTCGCGCGCGGAAGAGCGGGTAA
Source organism: Thera obeliscata (assembly GCA_947578465.1). Taxonomy (NCBI): domain Eukaryota; kingdom Metazoa; phylum Arthropoda; class Insecta; order Lepidoptera; family Geometridae; genus Thera; species Thera obeliscata. The sequence continues at coordinate 7,872,730 of OX387928.1, read as the reverse complement.
AGAAAGCTATTGTTACTGCATAAAATTAAACGGATAAATATCATATTACCAGCGTGGAAACATAAATCCCAACGAGTTTATCATACAGCCAGGTTTATATTTTATTTCCTCGAATTAAATAGTAAAGTCAAATATGCTTGTATAAAATAGTTTTTTGCCCCCGAGCGTGTTAATGAAGCTAGCGGGCGGATGTACTGCTCGTAAATACTAGTCCGTTTTTCCGTTTCCGGTCGACTGTTGCTATTACTTCACCGTTACATGTCTTAGTTAAACTACGTATATTCGCATAATTCGAAGATATTCATACGTAGTTTGGACGTATATTTATTGCCTATAAAAATGCCTGCACGATACTCGGCTTATCGTCTTATCAATGTAAAATATGACCGATGTTGCTGTAAATATTAGTTAGTTCAAGTGTTGATTTATTTCTGACTTTTCCCTCTGTGAATAGAAAAATATTCTCGTATTTCTCGCAACATCTGTTGCAGGTTAAAAATAGCCTGAAAAATGCATATTTGTATTTATTGAGCACTCGTCTCGCATTCAAAAGCTTGCAATTCGTTAGTGAACTGATATTTGTGCGCTTGGCACTCATCAGTAGAGGAGTATTCACTGTAAACTTGGGCATTATCCGTATCAGATCTCGAACGCGAGACCCCAGTGAGCGAATTGTGGTTCTTTACATTGCGACCCAAATACCACACGCTTAGCAGAGATGCCGCGCCTTATCCAGTTTCTACACATCTCTAAATTGTAATTTAAAACAAAAACTAAGCGCATTTTTCAACTACCCTCTACTTAGTAGCCTTTCCAGGAAGAGCTTTCAAGGGAACAGCAAAGGTGGAAGTGCGTTGGTTGCGATGCAATCCTGATTGCTTAGCATACATAGTTACGACCCTACTCTGCCTACCTACGACTGATTCCTACTACTTTTCTAGCTGGATTGCCAGTTTTTCATTATTTAAACATTATTCTTTTATTTTTGCGGCGATTTTTCTCAATTTATTAGAGTAAAAATTGCGATTGACTATGTTAAGATGTGGAGTGCACCAGTTAATTTAAAGTGTTCTAGATCGGTTCTCACTTAAAAGCAAAATGCAGTAAATTGAGGAATTAGCTACGTCAATGCAATTCCTGCAGTTCAGGTCTACGTTATCGCGCCGGCAACCCGTATTTCGATCCTTGTGCTCAAATACAGGGCAAGTATTTATATACTTCATATATATGTATTTCAAATACGTGTATACTTACTCGTATTTGTAGTAACTAATTTGAAAGTAACCAACGTGTTTCAAAGGATGGAGTATAGATGGGTTCAGACAAGATAAGCTGCCGCAAAGCGAAGCTTACTTCGAGTGTACGAATCTATATCGGGCTTGGATTTTAGAATTACATATATCTAGAAGGTCACTGCTGGACAAAGGCATCTCTTGAACATTTTTAGGTCTTTTTTATCCACCATAGTAGATAAATGGTAGGTAATCATTGAAACCTAAAATAATGAACATAGTTAAATATTATTCATAAATCTATTTTTTTTAATGTAAAAGAAACAAAACGAGCTTACGACTTACCTGATAAGCGCCTGGAATGCGGTCACCGTCGCCCATAGACACCAACAACACCAAGCTGCTGTCGTTGCGTTGCCTATTCTAGATATGTTTTTTTACGTTTTCTTAAAGCTATTCATGTTGTAGTTAAGAGGGAACACCTCTGGTGGTCGCCTATTCTACAGTTTATGGGTATGAGCAAGAAACGATCTCGAGAAGCGAGCAGTACGAGAAGCCCGTGGATCTAAAATGTGTGGATGAGCACGGTCTCTATGTCGAGGAGAGCGGTGGTAGAATCTCGACGTGGGGATGATGTCGAATAGCTCATCAGAGCATTCTACATTGTAGAGGCGGTGCTCACCAATATTTTACATCTAATATCTTGTTATAAGAACGGTCTTTTTCATTAAATATTGAAATTATCTTGATCAATATAGTATTTTTGAATTATTTTTATGATAACACGAAATTAATAAGTTACGAGAATTCATAAGGAAAATGCTGTTAAAAGGAATATTGAATCACAAATTTGTTTATGTAAGTAAGTAATCATTTCCCTACGCAAACCTAAATTTGATCATGCTCGAATAAAATGCTGGTATTATCGCAAACAATAAGTTACAGTTAGGTACATGCAAACACAAAATGGTTAGATTCAATGCGACTAAATGTCTGAATTTATTGAATCAATAAATATGATGGATATTCTACAATTAGTGGGACGCGTTGCCGCAGCTGCTATTCAAAGCGTCTCAATAGAGAAAATTGGTGATAATGGATGTTCAATTTCATGACGGCTTAGGTTAGAACCCCACCACAGCTTTCCATACAAACTGACAAACTCAATGTATTCGAAATAAATAAAATTTTATAAAAGAATTGAATTTTGAAGAATTTGAATTACCTACAAAATATTTAAAATAAAATCTTTCGAAATTCAAATTCTTAAATTCATTGGTTCTACAATTTATTTTGTTTGACTTGTCTTGTTCTGTCCCACTGCTGGCTCCCCCAAAATCTTCATCCCTACCCTACTACCTCTGGCGTTCTTTTGTTTTTTTTTTCAGACACGCTTAGTAATTATTTATGGGTTTTGGCATAGGCGTTAAAAACTTCACTGCAATTAACTCCTTAATTTCGAAGATAATGAAATTATAAGTTTTAATGAACTGCTGCTCCGCGAAATTTGAGCTTTACCTATATTTGTTTTTGTCAGCATATGCAGGATAACCTATGTATATATGTTTAATTTCTAAAATAACATTTACCTACCTATACAGAATTTCAAAACTATTATAATAGTTACTACAAAGGTATTATTTATCGCGTATATTAACTGTGTAATATTTTTAATATGTGTTATGATCGCGAAAATTTTAAAAGTACTAACAGAATGGTTTGATTTTGCAAATCCAAACCTTCACACGCCGAAAAAACAAATCTCATCCCAATCCTGCTGACTGGACAAGATTGAGTAAACACGAGTGGGAGTAATAAATCTAAATTCGTCCATCAGAGGGCAGTGCAGCGTGAAGGCTACTCCATCAGGCAGTGACGCACAGAGTATGAAAAGTATCCACAAGCGAGATTAAGCCCAGGTTTTCAAAATACTCTTGGAAAAAGACATCTTTTTAATTTCTAAAACCTTATGAACCCTCTCTTGAAATTTTTTTTCACACGAAAACTTTTTACTAACTTTTTTGAAGTGGAATCTTCTGACGGTGGGTTTGAGCATTTCTTGAGGCGGGATAAAACCAATGAACTTGCGACACTGTCACGTCACCCATTACGTAACTGACACATCTTCGGCAATGATCGACATAGTTCGCTATAAGTTCGAGAGGGGGGCGGCGCGGGGGTTCGAGGGTAATTAATTATAGCCACACGTAATAGTGTTATCTTTTTCTGTAGTCGCACTTAGAAGGTAAAAGACAAGAAGCAGTGTAATGGTCGATACTTGGGCTCTGTGCGGTATTCATTAGGTACTTACTCTTTGGCTGGGGCTGCTTGTATGCCAGAGGACACTACGTGATGTCCAGTTTATTACTTCCCGGCAGCGACTGATTGGATAACTCCCGTGTACATACAAAAACTCACTCAACTCCAGCTCTTAACACAATGGAGTAAGACGGGCGAGGGTTACGTGACTCTTGAGTTTATGGTAGCTAAAGGCACTAGCCGCTCAAATTAATCTGACTAATAAAAATAGCAGAGTACCCATTTTACCTTGCTACCTATCACAAGCTTAGAATTTCAAGGCATCTAGACAAAACATCTAGACAAAACATCCTGAAGTCTGTACAAATATGTGAGCAATTTTATTGCTTAGGTATATGTTTCCAGCATCTACTTTCCGAAATTAATTTCACATTACGATGTTTCCTTTCATTTCCAGGGAACTGCCAAGTTACTCTTCAACTACTACCGTAAACGTAGATACGAGTAGGTCAGTTAGTCAGTCACGCAACAATTTTACTTTACAAGTCTCAAAGCGAGCAACCAGACGGCTTTTTGAATAAAACTGATTCAAGCGAAGCTAATCCTAGACCAACCACTTACATTATGCTGAGCACCAAAATTATATTAAAATGTTCATACTGAGATGTTTAAGCCTCGGCGGAAACGGAACAACTTTCCGTAAAATGTGATAATGTAAATTTTCTTTTCGTGTTTTAAATGTCCCACTTTGCTCGGTAGCTGAGTTCTCATGCGCAAATAAGGAGTTTGCACGTACAACCCGTCTTATCGTGAAGCACGTACCACACTTGATGCCTACTTTATTGCTGGTCGGGTCCTGGAGGGGCCTGCATCACACTGCACTTCACATTCCTGCTTTAACACAATTAAAAGAAGGAATGTTGGGGAGACGCAAATTCACGAGAATGCATTCACTAGAGCACGCTTAACGCTGTCTATTTTTTATACATTATTTGATACTATAGCAGCCACTCGCAGCTTCGCTCGCCCCGTTCCCGTTACGCCCGTTCTCTGCTACAATATCTTTATAATTTGTAGCCTATGTGTTGTTCTGAAGCTATATTTGTACAGTTTCATCAAAATCCATTGAGTAGTTTTTACGTGAAAGAGTAACAAACATCCATCTATCCATACTTACAAACTTTCGCGTTTATAATATCAGTAGGATTGAGTAATTTTTGAAGTATAACGTTCATAAAATAAATTTCAAAGCAGATAAACGAGGTAATCGAAGCCTTTTCACCGTCTGAATGTATCAATTTAAAATACCTGAACGCGTCTTCGAATATGCGAAGCACGTTTGCGAGCCGTCCGGTATCCTCTCAAATTCCCTGATGAAGAGAAGGAATAAAAATGAGAAGTATGTTTTTTTACTTCAAGTCAAAAAGGTAACACAAAAGCTCTCCTTTGATGCCACTCATTATGTTGGTAATGTTTTTCATTAACAAATCACAAGGACACAAAATCCAATTGTAAATAATGCCAAGATACCACTCATCATAATTCAGAGAAAAAGGTAACGTTCGGTACGAGCCCTTATAATTTTAATTTCGAGAGTTATTCAAAAAGGCAAAATAAACATTTTTTCTTTCTATCGGGCTGCTCCCCCGTTTTAATTGCGTAAATCTTCTCTGGAGAAATCTTTTCGATAAATTCTTTTTCAGTGACGATAGCGGAATGATGTACCCACCAAAGTAAAGATGCGGAAAATCAGCTTACTAGACTTTTTGTCGGTTACATTTGCGAATTCGTTAATTAAAACACTCTTTTGGTTAAAAAATAACATTTCGTCAGTAAAAATCACGAGCGACAAAAATGCATAAAATTCTGTTTTTAATAAAAATGTTTTCATAGCGCAGATAGATTAACCGTTGTTCAGACCATGTATCAAGCCTGGGCCACGAATAAATAAATACTTGTTATTTTGCAACGATGCAAATAAAGTGAATGTTGAATTTTGTTATTATGGACAACATCCGCGTACACTTTCAGTACCTAACCATCGTTAAACTATACAAAAACTACTCATCATCAGCATCAGCCTGAAGAAGTCCACTGCTGGACATAGGCCTCCCCTACACATTTCCAGGAAGGACGATTCTGAGCTCTTTCCATCCGCCGACTTCTCTCGTCGGTCCATCTGGTGGGTGGGCGCCCTACAAAAACTGCTAGGGTTAATTATTATTGTTTTGGAGGTTTATGATACCGGGTACCACGTACAATCAGCATCAAAAATTTATTGGCAACTTCAATCAGTAAATTCTACTACGAATTGTCAAAGTTAGCAACATTGGCTAGCCAATAGTTATTGCTTAAAATAAAGTTCAAAACTTTAATTTAAAGTGAGCTGGTTTGAGAATTATTTTAAATTTACCAACTAGAAATACCAATCTATTTTTGATACTGACTGCACATGATTTTTTTTTTAAATTTGATTGCATGTCTGTCTTGCAGCCCATTTCACCAGCCGTTTAGATAGAAACGAGTTTTGGGAAAGTTGTACTAGCTAAAGTAACAGGTAACTGAAAAATCTTTTTATTTGTGTACCCATAGAACCTAGGTACTTGCAGAACTTGAAGCGTCTCTCCAACGAACATGAATTGAATACGTTCTTTTTTGATTTCTATTATTTATTTAAAGCCTCATATTTGTGAAAATACGAGGGAGTTTCGCAAAAGAAAATGCTGGCGGCGGGTTTTCTATATAAACGTATCTAATCGCATTTCCTCCTTGTCTTAATCTTATTTGTCCGTATATCAGTGTACCACCAGTTTTAACAGAACCATTATTTCTAAACAAAACGTCCGGCCTGAACAGAAATCTTTGCTGGTTTTGTAACATAGCGGTATTGTGTACAAACTTTGTCATACACAACACAAGCAAAGGGTACCGGACCGGAGTGAGCAAATACGAGTGATTTACAACTCTTGTCCTGAACACCGCACGGGCTTGTGACGCTCTTATAAACTAAGCAGAGAAATCTTCATAATGGACAAAGAAAACAGCTTTGAGGCAAGAGCTCGCCGAGATATATTTCATAGTGTCTGAAATATTTTAGTGATTGTCTTGTTTGAAATTTACCGATGATAATATTATACACTTGACTGTCAACTTTGCAATGATAAAACGAATAAGATCATTCTTGTCCGAGTACCAACCTAATAAAGGTACACAACCTTTATTTTATTATGTTGGTACTCAGACAAGAATGAACGTAACTTCCTTACACATACATCCTTACACACCCAAAACACTCCACACAAACACACACACCCACGTCTGCTTTTTAACTCACACTTATCATAATTTAATTATACCTTTTTGTCTAACTTAACTTTTATATAGCTTTATTTTTTAAGATCTGTTCAAGCTTAGTATACCCACTTAGTCATAATAGAATGTACTACGGAAGAGCGAGACTCTCTAACACAGGTATTTCCATACTTAAAAGAGAGTCTCAAACCCAAGAAATGTACCATAGATTAAGTTTACTGAAATAAATTATTTGTATTTGTATTTGTATAACTGTGATATTGTTAGAAATAGCGAAGTGTGTGAGCCAATCTTGGAGAAAGAATGTTAATACTGTCAAAGTCATGTGTAACTAGATACTAAGTGTAGATAATAATACTTCCTCTAAGGTAGCTAGTTGTTTTAATACTCTATGGTCGTATCTTTGTACTGAGTGAACATGGCGGTCGCACTTTATTTTCATAATAAACTAGTAAATTCTGTCCTAAACCTTCGTTATTATTCACAATCCAATAGATATCCTACCTTACCTACCTTTAGTTTAATATTATGCGTGCGGGTAGGCCGCTTAAAAAAACAGTTGGTTCGTGGACTTGCGTCTTTCACTCACGAGCTCCCTAAATTATGATCTAAATCTCATTTAACAAAGTTAGTTGTCAGGTTGCTGGTTAAGTATGGAGAGTTGATGTTTATATATGATGGAGTTCATAGACCAAGTAGTTTTAATCATACATTTTGTCTGATAAACCGAAAAAAAAATTAGATTTAGACCTAAGTTATATCCGAATGTATATTATGTTATGATATTTCAATTTATTACATAATACATCGATTTAACATTATCAATTGTTTAACCTGGATAAACACTGAACGTATAACGAACGAATAACCTAGAGCGTAGAATACAGAGCTATTACCAACTCAACAGTGAGGGATTATTGAGACGTAGCACACTGAAGTAACATAAGTGGCCTACTAAAGCGATAAAAACGTAAGAAATATAAACATTAATAGAGATTAAGTTTTCAGCGTAGCACGGACGGTACACAGACACATATTCATGTTGGAACGTGAAGCCTCATTTAGTTCGAATACTGCACGCGAGCGGGCCGTATAAGTAAATAAGTTTTAATTACTTGTTTATTGTTGTTTCTGAGTCGGAAACAGTAGATGTGGTTATCTATCAAGCGAAAATGACTGAAGTTAATTGACGGACTGTTTTCAAACACAATTTATACCCTGTTACAGTAGGCATGGAAAATTGGTGATTCAGAAATTCATATTTTTTTATCACTGGCTTTTTTATTATTACTATTATTTATTTATTAAGAGCCTGGTGTGTCCAACAACAACAATTGCATGTTGTGGTTAAACAATTGCATAGCAAAGGTTGCCCTTCCTTCTTTCCATTAGTTTCTTACTTGGGTTAGTGGACCAAGCCTTAAGGAAAGCATCTACTTCGTCCCTCCATCTTTTTTACACCGATTAATTTATTACTAGTACTTCTTAATTGGAAAATTTAAGAGCCTTGTCCAATAATTATATTTTTCAAAAAGGAACAATTTATTAAGTTCAACCATGAGATAACTAACGCAATTATCATTCCCTTTACACCCGGTCCGTATGCACCCAATGCTGGGTACCGGCCTCCTCCCCGATACTGAATACTGAAACGGTATCGGCCTCAACGGTGGCCGGTTTATTGAGCTAAATAACCTGCTCATTGCCACACAGCCTCATCTTCTGCCTGAAAATTTCCACTGCTGGAAACAGGCTTCCTTCTTTCCTATACATTTCCAACTAAGCTGTCAGGATGGTATAGGTGATGAGCAAGCTTTTTCCATCTAAAACCCTGTCGTAAGGCACTAAAGCGTCCCGCTAGTAGGGTTTGAGTAGCACGCAGTTGCTTTTGGCGCTATACAGGGTTATTCATTATTAGCTGCAAATACTCAGGAATTAGGTTTAACAAATAAAATAAAAAATATTTATAAAATGTTTTTTTTTTAATTTTGATTTAAGTTTTTGTATCAAAATTTTATTTTTATTAATTTCTTTACGGCTATTATATAATGATTGCCATGGAGAACAGGACGATGACCCACCCAGGCGGTGACTGAACGCAGAGTGTCACTCACGGCGTGCGGGCGCGGATCAAAGGTCAAAATAGGTCAGGTGCCAATGATTCCTTTATCGATTTTCTCGGGATTTTCATTAAAAAAAAATCGTTTCATAAATATTTTTTATTTTATTTGTTGAACCTAATTCCTGAGTATTTGCAGCTAACAATGAATAACCTTGTATAGCGCCATATAATCTACAATAGATGCACAGGTCCATTTACTTAATTTTATACATTTCCAGAAAGAACGATTTCGAACCCCCTCACTCCACAAACTCGCGATCATTACCATTGCCAACTCAACTGGCTGATGCCGCTAATGGACGTCTTCGTTCCTAAGAATTTGAGCAAGTATTTCATCGTTCGATGATTCCTTTACTTTTTCCTTCGAAGTAAAAATAAAAAACTGAATTCTTTTCCACCATTCTTAATTCAATTCCTATGAAGAAAGCGGTCAGTACAATTAGTACGGGCATTAACTCGGAGTAATAAATCTAGGCTTGTATCTAGATGTTGCTGATAAACACAAGTAGAAGGCGCTGTTGTTCAAAAAGGTAGGTATAGTCTTAGTCTAGCTGCTATAGTTGGTAGGCTTTTTGGGAGTGAGTAGCTAATCGAGGTCCCTGCTAGTCATTTTCCCATAGTAAGCTGTTAATTTATCACTGAAATATTAGTTATTTAGTGTAATTGAACTTATTTGAATTCGATTCTTTAAACATAGATCATTTATTATTAACGTCTACACCAATCAAATACCACCGTCAAATAAATGATTATTTTTTCTAAACGGTTCTTTATTCTAAATTGATCCTATGTGAAATATTAAACAGCAATCCCATCGTAAATTGGCTATTCATGGTCACACTTGTACTTGACCGCATTTAGAATCTAAGGCAATTCATGGTCACTGTTCTTGAGTCTGTTTGGTGCCGTTTTTGTAAACGAAACAATTAGGTTCATCGCGTTTGTGTATTTGAACATAATAACTGTTCGTACTTTCGCCTTATCGTTTCTTTTACCTCTGGGCATTTCTTTTAATATCTACCGATCTTTCATGAAAGCTGATCAGTGGGTCGACGTTGTTAAAAAGCGATTTTCTTTAATTGGAAATCGAGTTATTATCTGCGATGAGTGCCGACTTATTTGTTCGAAGACAATATCCGTGAGGAACATAAATATGGCTCTTCCTTCCTCCCTGAACCTTTATTAAATATTCCTACTTATAAATCATTATTATTTATATAGGAAATTATAATGGTTGGAATCGAGCTAGGTATAATTTTTTTTTTATATTAAATAATTATAGTAATTTTTTTAGTAGTAGAGCTCTTTGTGAAGAATTCGTCCGGGGAAATACTACCACCATGTCTATTTCTGCCGTGAAGCAGCATTGCTGTGTTTCGGTTTGAAGGGTGTGGGTGCTAGTGAAATTACTGGCACGTGAGGCTGAACATCTGCATGCCTGTTAACATAAGTTGATGGACGCAGGGAAGTGCATCGTAGGGCACGTTCCTGACGTGTGTGACCTACGAAGCAATGCTTTGTTATAGGCGATGATTACCACTTATCATCAGGTGGGCCATATGCTTGTTCCATCATTTAATTGCATAAAAATTTTTTTTTTTTATGTTTACAGTAAACTCAATAAAATTTATTCTACAGACTTCTGACCCTGGTCCTCTGTACCCTGTACCCTGGTCTCACCTCTATTACAGGGACGGATTACAAAGTGAGTTTGGTTTATGTTCAAAAAACGCTATTACGTGAGTCCTACTCACGGAGATAATAAAACTTTCAGATCACGAACACCGTAATCCAGAGCCTGATTTAAAGTGAATGACTCCGTTTGTGCTCTAGTGAATGCATCCGGACCTTTTGGAATCGTGACAATCGGCTACCCGTCTACCTGAGTCTCATAGACTGTTTTGCCACGAAACAAAATATTCCGCGTACCATCCCTAGTCACTTACTTTATTGTGACAGTGACAAGCCTTAGTTCAGTTGATAGTAGCTTTTCTTTTTGCCCGGTTGATTGTGAGTTTGATCCCAATCAAAGACACATATTTGTGTGGAGAACGCAGCTGTTCTGTTATTGGGCATGTATCATTGCATGCATGTATAATTATATTATTTATTTACGAAAAAAATACCAGTATATAGTACCGATAGGTTTTAGTCCAAGCTTTGCTTTTTCAAAGAGATTCTATAAAGCTTTTCGCACAGTTAGGCGATTTGCGATGGCGATGGCGGTATCAGCATACCTCCCCTCCGCACACACTGCCGCGAACTTTGACATTACGATATTTGACAGCGATATACTGGTCGCCATCGCAAGCGATCTAGTTGTGTGCAAGACAAACTATTACTTCATCATCATCATCATTCACAGCCTGACTTTACCCACTGCTGGGGCTTACCCAGTAGTGGGTATTCCCAGCAGTGGGGAGGCCTATAGGCCTCCCTTAGTTTGTGCCATCTACCGATCCGTTCGATCCTGTGCCTGTCTAATACCCCATTTCCGCCCCGCGACTTTGACTATGCCGTCCATCCATCTTGCTGTGGGGCGCCCTACGCTTCTGTAGCCGGCTCTTTGCCAATTCTTACTTATGTAATAGGGTCTTCTCTTCAATGGAATTATCTTTTATAAAACTCTCTACTGCTTACAGAACTATATTTATTCATCACAATCTCACACTTTTGTTGTCTGTCATAGAATCATAGAATATAATAGAGTCAAATGGTAACTTACACTTACGAGCTGAAAAATATTTAATAGGATGTACGTCTAGCCGTTCAGCAATCAACACTAATACGACTAGACGTACGTACTACCTCTACGTTTTGAATAAACTATTTTCTTATTTTCTCGTCTCACTTTATCACATCTAGCAAGCTGAATATGCAAGATTTTTGTCTAGCTCGTTTGCAATATAACTTTGCTTTTCTGTGGTCCTGTTTTAAAAAAAAAGTTTATCCAGCTCACGCGTTTTTTTTATGAATATGTCAACCTAATTAAATGCTTTTAAGCTTTTTTATATATCAAGGGGGTTTGAGAGGCTACTTTAATATAATAGTCTTGCGTCCAGTAGCTTATTCTTCATAGATAGATAGCTAGTTGGCTGAGTTACCTACTCGAGTGACTTGAAATGAAGGACTTCATATTTTACTTACAAAATAAGGATCGTAGCTGCTCTGTTTGGAGTGGGATAAAAAGAGGGATGTTGTATTGCAAGTTTCAATCTCCAGCGTTCCGTTGCATATTCAGCAAACTTGTTTTTTCAATGTTTAAGTTAGAGTTGTTCCAGTATTTTGAGCTTGTTTTATTTAAAGGAGCATGGTTTACCCACCAATATCAATTTACAGGGTAGTTAAGCTAGACACAACACACACACACAAAGTCAAATACCTATGTATTTATTCAATAGCATCACAAGGATCACTAAAATACCAGTTCCACAGTTCCAAGGCTAGTAGAAGAGGCAACAAATTACGAGGCAACAAAGTGCTACCGTTTTTTGTATGTTTACAAAGCAAAAACACAGTCTTGAGCACTGGTGGTCTTAGAGGTATTTACCCCGTCTTTCGATCCTACGGTCGTGGGTTCAAATCCAGTTGCGTACCTAATGGATTTTTCTGTATGGTTTGAAATAACTTACAACGCGAAGTAAACATAAATCTCTAAAAGAATCAAGTTCATTAATCTTAAAGTCAAAATGCCAATTTAGTCTAATAGGTAAAACAAAACATCAATAATCGTTTGCAAATGACAGGTTATTGGCGGAACTTTGACTTAGTAGTTGAGTGTAAATAATCAAAGCTTTAGTTACCTTTCCTATTTATTAAGCTATCCGAAAATCACTAACCACAATATTAGACAGCGGTTCTGTTGAGGTTGTCAAAAGTTTAGTAAAGTTCTGAAACCGCAGAGAAGGTCAAACCAAAGGGTAACTTACCTATAATACACGAGACGACGGCGGATCTCTAAGAAGATAGATACGAGTAGATTAACTTTATTGTACACAAAAGAAACATGATATAAAAGAAACATTACAAATATAGGTACAATGAGTGGCCTTATCGCTAAGAGCGATCTCTCCCAGACAACCTTTTGATGGAGAGATTTTACGAAAAATATAAAAACGGCGGAGTACAAAAGTCAAATTCTGGTTTTGCTAAAATTGAATACCCTCTAGAAACCTAAATAAACACAATATCTATTATATTACTGAGGCCTACACATAATAAACATTAATACTTAAGGATAATATTAATACCTATCTTACGAGTACGCAGACAAGTTAGTTTTGGAAATATGGATAGGTTTAGATAAACGGACAGACAGGAGAGAGAGAGTTCCAGTTTCTAAGAAAAAAATACTGTACTTATGCAAATGAACTAGCAAATTTTAACGTTTGTAAAGTTACATAAACAAAACAGGTAGGTACAGTAGCGATAAGTACAGGGTGTGTGTGCAATGAATTCTAATGATACCTATTTGGAGCGCGCTACTATTAAAACAACAATTTCGCGAGTACCTTTAGAAAATTGTTCATACACAGCAGATAACAATCACACGTGGCGTATTACGTGGTCTCGTGTGACAAATTTTATTTTTGTGTCGTGCCTGGACTCTACAAGGTGCATCGTCGGGTTCACAGGTTAAAAATTGCTTTCTAGCTAAAAATCGGGCGTGTATTTCATTTCTGATAAAAAAAATCGGTTGTCTGTGAAGTCGGTTTACTGACGATAGTTGAACGTGACAACCTTATAAGAAATTACACAGAATGTCGAACCCTGCCGAAAGCGGAGGCCGATTATGCCTCTTTGTCGCTCGTTCCGCGCTCTTCACTTCAAGCCTTAAATAGAACGCCTCAGAGCGAGGTAACGCCGCATGAGTTATGTTTTTTCGTGCGTGCAGCCGGCTCCATCGAATTATAAGACGCTGTCACGTAAATGCGCTACTTGAAACAATATATTTATTTCCAGAATAAATAACCAAACTTTCAGATTTGTGTGACGTTATCAGCCGGCCGAGCGATTATGTAATTCTGTAGCAATCAAAAGTTTGATACTAATAATAGAACGCCTCAGAGCGAGGTAACGCCGCATGAGTCATGTTTTTTCGTGCGTGCAGCCGGCTCCATCGAATTATAAGACGCTGTCACGTAAATGTGCTACTTGAAACAATATATTTATTTCCAGAATAAATAACCAAACTTTCAGATTTGTGTGACGTTATCAGCCGGCCGAGCGAATATGTAACTCTGTAGCAATCAAAAGTTAAAAAATAATATAATAAAATAAATAAATAAATGATACTAACAGGGAACAGCGATCACATTATTTTGTTGCTATCATTTTGCAACCACTATCTATCTGTTCCTATTCTAGCTTTCCATAGAGCAAAGTTCCTATTCGCTACCTTATGTTTATTGCGTCAATATTTAGTATTTTTGCAATCGTTCCTTGTCAAAGATAATTTTTGACTGAATCCGTATTTTATTGCAATCGAACCTCAAAATAGTGTCAAAACTGACAGATGCGACTAAATTTTCATTACAACAAAAGATACACGATCACCCCGCACTTAACTGTTCTAGTGATAATAGTGACGTTTTAGTTAATAGCAATGAAGAATAAATTGTTGAAAGCTTTTAAGTGTGTTGTGTACACTTGAAACAGATCCCGTAATAAGTTTAATGACTTATGTGAGCATTTATCTCAGACCCAAAAAAGGTGAGTACCAATACCAAGAGGTAAGCTCCACAATCTAAACAAGAATACATGGACGTTACACATCAATTCGATTCACAATGGCTCGTATGCTCACTTTGTTTAGCAAAATATGGGTCTTAGTTGTGGCCACGAAAGTTTAAAAATTCGTTTTGGTATAGAAATTTTGTTATATTTAAAAAAAGCAGGACATTGTCCTCAGATTTGGAAGGAATTTTTTGCAAAATATTCCTGTTTTTTATAAAAATTCCATTCTAAGCAGTATTCAAATATGCGAAATATGCGTTCTTAGAACAAAGAACCTTTCGGCAGATATACATAGCCCTCCTCTTACAATTTCTATTCGTTCCTTTCCTTCACTTTCTTACTATTTGTCTGCAGTTTCAACTAATGTAGTCCTGCCTTGTCGTTTTCTACAATTCTATTATATTGTTGTATTCAATATAAATAGAAATTGATTTCTATTTATATGAGATGTTGTAATCTCATAATAGAAATGCTTAAAGCAAATTCGAGTGGCACCATAATAGCCGCGTAGCGTCGTAGCCTGCAGGAAACGTCCATCACACACAAATACACCGTTGAGAATACGTAGGTACTTACTTAAGACGGATTTGTAGCTTAGTGCAAGCTGTTCCAATATTTCGCTGTCTCGCGGCTTCAAGACAGCGCTTAATTATTCGGTCGACCACGCGTCTACTGCTTTACTTACCTAAGTATACACAAACTTATATATGTACAACTCTATTACCTTATAAGAAGCTGCGAGTAGGTATGTTTGTTGCATAACAATAAGCTCTAAAGTGTAAAGTTTGAAATATTTACTGTGATAGGGATTTCATTCATTGTGAAATGTGAATGACCAAGACAGAGAACAAACATGTATGTTCACCACATAAATATTTGTTCACGGTGGGGATCGAACCCACGACCTACGGCGCAGAAGGCAGAGCTCTACCAACTTAGCTGAGAGGCAATTTATTATTGGCACTGCTTATTTATAGTGGACCCACGCTACTAGACATAAACTCACCTGTCTGTTTCTATCATAAATGCAACTTCTATCCCTAGTGCCTCGTCGAATAAAGTTTCCTAGTTCTGTACAGTTGGGTGACAATGTCGGTTGTCATCGCTTGGGCAGGTGCAAGCCCGGAGCCGGACCAGCCAGCAAACATGAAATATACATTCAGGGTACCACGTGCATGATATATCACTGTGACGTCTGTACGAACAATACCAACAGTTTTCCACCGTACTGTTTTATTCAAAAGTTTGAACTCCAGCTGAAATTCGTTGTTTTATTACGGTGGTAACTGGTGGGCGAGGTTGTAAACTTGAGCAATGACTCTTAGTAAATATGTTAAACGTCAAAATAGTAGACGTTCTGAAGTTTAGAGTATACTTGACTTGAAAAACAAACGAGTCTTTATATTACTTACCAAGTGACTGAGTATCTCAATATTATTTGATTAGGAGTTAGTTTAGAGTTCATTATTAATTAACTAGAGTTTCTAGTAAAACAACATTAAAAACCTTGTATTTTTAGTGTGTATTTTATGGCAGAATATATTATATGGGAAAAGGTAGGTACTCCCATTTACTTTTACATTTGAATAAGTAGCGTTTATTTAAATAAGCGAAATAAATTCCTTTACGTGGACCCTTGTTGAATCCCTTTAATATTTTAGGTCCAGTTTCGGTTCTGGTTTCGGTGAGTTTTCGGGGAAGATTTATTTTCTAATAATGATGTTATTACATACCAAAATGTTTTAAACATAAGGTACTTCGGCTACCTCTTGTGCCTCAGTGATAAAATAGTCTCTTTCGTGTTCTCTAACCAAAAATATCACGAAAAGTGTTGTAGATTAATAAATATGTATGCACTTTGTTGTACATACCTAGTTGTACCTCGAATACTTTTTTATTTATTAAATATCTTAGAAGTTTAAGCGATTTCTAAATGCACAAGTAAGCGATAAATAAATGAATTAAATTGAAATTTTAATGAGAGATAGTTTAAGTAGTTTTTATGCCAGCATAAAAAATAAATATCTAGTTGAATTCAATAACATATTTTTTTTATGCTGGCAACCAATAAACCCTAGGTTTATGATCAGAAGTTTCCTAGATCTTTTTTACATGATGATAAAGTCCATAGTATTTCAAAATTACAGTCCTTAAACTAATTGTTATCAAAATTTCAATTCGATTCATTTATTTTTTGCTTACTGCTTTATAAATAGCTTAGTTCTAGTATATAGCTTAGGTCAAGTATATACGCCCTGTTGGGCACTGCAATGTCATAGTACGTAGGTATGTAGGTATGTGTTATCTTCTTAAATATATAAAGCTCTTACGTTACTGACTGACTGACTGACTGACAATCAACGCTCAGCCTAAACCGGAAGTCCTAGAATAATGAAACTTGGAGGGTATGTTTCTTTTATAGCATAGGGGTGCACTAAGAAAGAAAATTGGAAAATGATTTCCCTAAGCGGAGAAAAAGAGGAAAAACTTTTAAAAGAAAAATCAACGGGGCGTAACTGCAAAGGGGCGAGCGGAGCCGCGGGCGTCCGCTAGTAATGTATACAATTTCAATTTTATGTTTATTTATTTAATCTTAGACTCACAGTTACAATATTGTTTATCTTAAGCTATTCGATGTATTTTATACATTAACCAATTTGAATCTACATTATGTTCAAAAGATAATGAACTTTCGACGCATAATCCTGACTGAAAACCAGGATAATGCATTGAAGGTAAAGTTAATTAAAGACAGAGTTTCAAAATGGCTGAACGTTCAAAATTGCCTAATCTGCATCAGCGTTGTAGCCCCGGGCTTAGGTGCATCATAAGCAACTTAGAGGTAGGAAATACTACATAGCAATTTCAATTCTGATTTCTTTCTCCTGACCACTACATCCTGGGCCTCTTCAAGGCAAGAATGAATTGGTGTCTTCTACACCGTCCTGCTTCATCGTCGGTTACATCGTTGCTTACCATCAGGTGAGATTGTAGCCAAAAAATTGTCTACGTATGCAACGTAAAAAAAAACCTCGATCAAGACCTTGTCTTGTACTAAAAGTAGCTTGTTGTTCGTAGTCGCTTTAATTCATTCATAGTCAAGGAGTTACTGAACTATTTAATAAATAAATATTCTCTGACCATACAATCTGGGCTTCTTCAAGGTAAGAATGAATAGGTGTCTTCTAGACCTCCTGCTCCATCGTCGGCTACATCGTTGTTTACCATCAGGTGAGATTGTAGCCAAAAAATTGTCTAATAATGAAACGTAAAAAAAACCTCGATCAAGGTTTTGTGCTAAAAGTAGCGTGTTGTTCGTAGTCACTTTAATTCATACAAAGTCAAGGAGTTACCGAACTATTTAATCTTCTTCTTATCGAGTCACTGATTCTTTCGAACCAAGTGTGGTGAAAGGATTATAAGTGCGCTACTATTTAATAAATAAATATTAAATAGTTTAGACAATCTTCACAACACAATTGAGCCCCAAATTAAGCAGAACTTGTAATAGGGGAACCAGATAGCTGATGTAATAATTATATGTATATTGATTTCTATCAAAACATACTTAGAATACTATAAAAAACTCAGAGTGTGGACAAACATCTGTGTTCACCGCAAACATATTTTTTCTCGCTGGGGATCGAACCCACGACCATGTTGACATTGTGGTGAAAAGATAATTAGGAGAGTGAAATAATAACACCCAGACAATACCACAAACACCTGTGTTCATCACACACATATTTTCTTTCGATGGAGATCGAACCCACGACCATATCATTTAACATAAATGTTAACATAAATGTTTGTTCTCTGTCTGGGTGTTATATTGTATTCTAAGTATGTATTTACAAAAAAAAAATGTATTCAAGTATTATATCAGCTATCCGGTTCCCATATTACAAGCTCTGCTTAGTTTGGGGCTGGGTAGTGTTGTGTGAATTGTCCACAATCTATATATATATCGACATTCTGGTTAAATGATATTAAGAGTGCGAAAAGAGCCTATTTAAGGCTCTTTCCATGCACTACCGGTTGATTTGTCTTGTGTCATCGCAAGTACGAGTAAATACATATTATTTCATCGTATACCATGTCAGGGTTGGAAATAGGCTCGCTGTATTCCATTATCCCTCTGTGCACAGGTAAGCATAGTGTACTGCACTATACATCACGTTAAGTGCTCATTTATATAATGCCCTATTAAACTTAACTATTTTATGGGATGGGCTTTAAACGTTAAGTATGAGCAAAGGTTTTATCGAAGTTTTTTATTCAACACACGTTTAAAGTGACTATCTTACCTATACCCACAATACTCGTATCATGCTGTTCAAAAAAGACTACACAAAACTTCTAAAGGTTGATCAAGCTTAACTTGTTTCAGAAGAACCTACACTACTTGAACAGAGATATTGGTGATCCTTACTTTACCAGCTTATAATAGCAATGAACCTACAGGTTCATCAAGGATCACCAATGCCTCCCATGAGCTCTGTCTGGCTCTGTCTCTATTTCTGGTTTTGATGAGTCTGTGTGACTGTTGACTAAATAAATCCTACGTCAAAACGTCTCACACACAGTATAATGCACTGATGAGCACTCACACAGACTTAAAACTAGAACCAGAGACAGAGCCAAATAGAGCTCATGGTAGGCCTACTGAGTGATTATAGTGACCTGCTAAATTATGAAGAAAGATGCGATATTGTCAGAATGGCTGAACTTTTAGAGTAAATATGCTAACATAGTGGTTTTGTTGCTATTCATTATGTGTGAGGACCTCAAGAGGTGATCCAGTCCGTCTGTATTCGTGTCCGGAATTGGAAGGCCGTGTTCTGCCTAATGAAATCATGTTTAAAGCATTTGTGCTTTTATTGAGCTTTCAGTCAGAAGTATAAAATTCGATTTGGGTCAGCAAATGAGACAATAATGTAATTATAGTAACAATATATTTCTGTATATACAAATCAGCATTATAATACAATGTATAGCGCTATGCAGTACACGAGTGGGTAGCTGTGGGCTGTGGCAGCGCTTCTCTTCAGAGCCTCGAGCTCTCCCACGTCAGGAGTTTCGTCGAAGTCCCCTACTTCATTGTACTGCATCTCTTCGAATTTGCCAGACAGGGCTGCAACAACAAAATCATTGACTGTTGTATGTGTATCAACAGATGTTTGCATGCGTTTTTAAGTCATGTTCAGTAATATGATTATGGTTGCTGGTTTATGGCCGCCAAGCAGTGTTGCTTTGAAGGGTGTGGTGTGAATGCCAGTGCCATTACTGTATGCCTACCACAAGTTCGGTCTGGCTCTGTCTTTGGCTCTGCTTTTGAGTTTATGTAAGTGATAACTAAATAAATCCTGTCTCGAAACGTCACACACACAGTATAATACACTGTTGAGCACTCACACAGACTCAAAACCAGAGCTTGTGGTAAGCCTACACGTACAAAAAGCACAATGTACCTATATGCCATAAATTGATGGACACACGGCAGTTTGGGATGTTATTTGATCAAAATGACGTGAAAATATAAGCATGACCCTTACACACAGCTCTCTGTATACCTATTATGTAGTCTGTTTATAACTTTTATCAAAGCTGTTTCAGTAGGCCTACCACAAGCTCTGTCTGGCTCTGTCTCTAGCTCTGGTTTTGAGTCTGTGTGAGTGCTCACCAGTGTATTATACTGTATGTGTGACGTTTCGACGTAGGATTTATTTAGTCAATACTCACACAGACTCAAAACTAGAACCAGAGACAGAGCCAGACAGAGCTTGTGGTAGGCCTATAGTTTACCGAAGTTCGAAGGCGTGTTGTATTTTTATAATATTGTCTATGGAAAAAAGTGAAGTAATACCATGATATCTTTTTTATCTGGGCTTGCAATCTTAATCACTGCATTAACTGCCTGTCTGTTTTATTCTAAATGTATGCGAAAAATCGCTAAATCGGTCCTTCCACTCGGTTCATTAATATGAAACACCTAAATGGACTATTCGGATGTTGAAACCAGAAACTGGCTAGAACTATAGTCTTGAGCTTCGAAATATCGAGTAACACGTCGTGGCCATTAACGCCTTCTATTCCTTAATGTTCGTACGAGAAACTCAAGTTTCAACTTCAATTAAATTAAGTGAGTGTAGCATGTTCTTGTTTCACACGATTTTACTTATCTTTCGGGCCTTTATTACTTGGATAGATAATTTGTGGGTAAATCATAATTTATTCTGAAACGATTTCCTTTAATTGAATCACTCACTAATTATGAACACCGTTTTAATTACAACCTGGAATTATAACATAAGCTGTCTGTTTTACCGAATATACCACAGTGTTTTCATTTTCAAACTTATCATAATAATTTAACAGTGAAATTACATCGAGCTTTTGTTTCAAGTCTCACTCTCCTTAAAACATAATTATCACTATTGATTTGCATTATTCATAATGAATTCTAAAATGAGTTTTTTCAACAAAATGTTTTTTTAAAATATAGTATAGTACTTACAATATAACTTGATCGTCCCGTCCGTGTCTCCGAGCGAGTTTTTGGATATGCAACTATACGTCCCGAATGTGGATCTACCCACTTTTTTAATTTTCAGCCTCATGTCTACTTCGTAACCTCTTTCTATGGCGATGATTTCGAACCTCTTGTCCGCTGTAAAAGAAACCAATCTTATATTTTCTGAAAAAATGGGCACAATTATTGTACCCTAATCTATACTAGCTATACAACGTGTATCAAAATATGTGTACTATCCCGAAGGGGGGTGAATTTCCACCCCCCGGGGAACAACTTTTGTTCAACGACTTTTCGAACTTCGATTGGTATCTCTGTAAAAAACTGCAACGAAGTTTCAACATGAACAGCTGACTTTATACAAAGTGACAACCCTAAACTCAGCTACAGAGGTAGTAGGTAGTAGTAGTAGACCTACAGAGGTAGTAGGTCAAGGGGTCAAGGGGTTACAAGGATAGGGTTGTCTATTTATTTAGGCATTATGAAATTAAATATTTTTGTATGGGAAACTGAAAATAGGAATTTTTAATTTTCTCCCCCCCACAACTGATCACCATTGTGGTCTGAAGCCCCCCACCTTCGCATAGTACACATATTTAGATACACCTTGTATAGTAGAAAATAACTTTATTATATACTAGCGGCCTGTCCCGGCTTCGCACGGGTATTTTTTTTTTACACATAAATATAGCTAAGGTTACTCAGGGCGCTTGTACACGCTAAGGGCGCTTGTACACGCTAAGAAAATTTGCCGTTCCTGCGGCAGACAAGACAAATTCTTCGTGTAGACGACAAGAATTTTGTCTTTTCCACACACGAAAACGCAACAACGTTCGCCGCGTCGTGTCTTGCGCAGATAAGATTTTTTTCGTGCACCGCTGCGAGCAGTGTACACAGTTATTTTCTAGTTACGACACGAATTCTTGGGTAGACCCGGCGTTTTTTCTTAGCGTGTACAAGCGCCCTAAGAAAATTTGCCGTTCCTGCGGCAGACAAGACAAATTCTTCGTGTAGACGACAAGAATTTTGTCTTTTCCACACACGAAAACTTTTCAACGTTCGCCGCGTCGTGTCTTGCGCAGATAAGATTTTTTTCGTGCACCGCTGCGAGCAGTGTACACAGTTATTTTCTAGTTACGACACGAATTCTTGGGTAGACCTGGCGTTTTTTCTTAGCGTGTACAAGCGCCCTCAGGGCGCTTGTACACGCTAAGACTAGAAAATAACTGTGTACACTGCTCGCAGCGGTGCACGAAAAAAATCTTATCTGCGCAAGACACGACGCGGCGAATGTTGTTGCGTTTTCGTGTGTGGAAAAGACAAAATTCTTGTCGTCTACACGAAGAATTTGTCTTGTCTGCCGCAGGAACGGCAAATTTTCTTAGCGTGTACAAGCGCCCTCAGGGTGAATGTAGCTTTCCAATGGTGAAAAAATTTTTCAAATCGGCACAAAAGTTTTTGAGTTTATTCATACCAAACGTACACACAAAAATACAAATCGTATAGAAGCATAGATTTAGATTTGTATTACAGCCTCTACATTTTTGCTAGTTTTTTTTTAATTTGAATTTGATGGAGGTTATTGTGGAAATTACTTACAATTTGATATAATTTGATCATTTATCGTCCAGTAATTGATCGATCTTGGGAAAGCTTCAGAGTGGCAGTCTAGATGTATTGTGTCACCTTCCTTTGCTCCAACTAATTGATTTTGTATTGTCATTATAGGTGGAACTGCAACAAAAATGAATAAAAATAGAAAAATGCATATTATTTGGAGTTGCTATTTCTTAACATAAATAGCAGTACCTCCATCACATAACTTCAACGAGGTCTTGTCTTTAACTGTACATTTTACTGTGCGATTTGTTAATAACACAGTTTCGTAGTTATTTCTGTACAAATTATTATTATTTTAAACAGAAACTACAGCCAAATATTCCACAGTTTTAGTAGTTATCTCTACAAGGATGAATCAGGATAATTTAGCCAAGTATCTCATAGAATAGCATAGCAGTAAGTCAAAGCAAAATTTCCAGCAGTAAATCAAATCAACGAGTTGGAACTAAGGTCTCTTGCAACTAAACGCGTTAATTTAGTTATCATTATTCAGATGCGGAGTAGTGCAAAGTGAGTCTTAGCACTTTTTGAGATTTCAACTGGATTATTTGCTAGATTTTATTCCCTGCTTTGCTTTTCTGCCTTGCATTATATTTTATTTCAAAATATAAACAGTTTTAATTCATTTCAGAATCTCGTAATCACTTGGTTCTTATTTCTTGGATTCAACCTTTGCCCTTTATTGTATACCGTCAATGATAAAAGTCTAGTTCTATAATTATACCACCAATACGCTAACAACGTACGTAACGCTGAGCATCGTCACCGTCCAAAGCTCACCAAATAGGCTAATCGGGTGGTTTGTTTGAGGACACTTTTTGTTATAAATTTAATAACATGCATGACGTAGCAATATGACGGGACCTAATTGACCTTTAGTCATGGTTTTTTTTTATGATACAGGTCCAAAATGTAAATCTAGTTTATAATGTAAAAATAATATTTTATTGACCTTATAAACTAGCACAACATAATGATTGTTTACTTTCTACACAATTAAGCATATTGAATTAAAATCATCTTATAATTTGTTAAGAAAAACTACGGGATCGCAGGTGAGCAGATATTTGGCTAAATTGCAAATATTTGTCCATTGAAATCCTGTACGATTAAGTAGACCAAACAGACTGCGTACTGATTGCGTGTTTTCTTGAATAATTAAGCTTTGTAAGTGCATTCTATTCGGTAGAAAAGCTAAAGTTTACGATTGTAAATGAGCCAGCACTCCGGCAATAAACTTACAATGCACAACGAGCATGACTCGCTTGCTCACTGAGGGCGGAACCCCGTTGCTGGCGATGCACAGATAAGCTCCCATGTGCAGCCGTGAAACCTTCACTAACTGGAGAACTGAGCCGCTCACTGAACTGTCTGGACAGAAAATAAACAGTTTGAATACACAGTAAAACTGGCATTTTTTTTTATGTAACTAGTTTATGGAACAAGCACATGGCCCACCTGATGTTAGGTGGTAACCATCGCCTATAACAAAGCAATGCCTCGTAGGTCACGCACATCAGGAACGTGCCCTATGATGCACTGTCCTGCGTTCATCAACTGGAGTCATACAGATATTCAGCCTCACGTGCCAGTTATTACACCGGCACCCATACCCTTCAAACCGAAACACAGCAATGCTGTGTTTCGGTCTGCGGGGAATAAATTAATATTAAGAATTGGATTCTGGTCTCTAATGAGCGGGACTGGCAACTTAAAGCAGAAGATCGTAGTGACTGGCGAAAATGGGGGGGGGGGGAGGCCTTTGCCCAGCAGTGGGACACTACGGGCTAGTAGTAATAGTAATAAGTTAGTAAATATTGTACACAATCCGCACAACACTATCTAGCCCCAAATTAAGCCGAGCTTGTACTATGGGAACCAGATCAGTAGGTTCAGATCAGAATGATGATTATAAGTTACTAAAATACATTTTTTTTTTGTAAATATATACTTAGAATTTGTATTCTAAGTACATATTCTAAGTAGAACACCTCAATGTGAGAGAACAAACATAAAACTACACAAATACTTAATGTCGTGAGGATCGAACCCACGACCTATATTATTATACGGCGTAGAAGTCAGAGCTACTACCGACTAAGCTGAGAGGCCAATCACTTTAAACAGTCTCAGTATATACGCCTGTTTTAGCTAGGACTTACGTGACAAAACTCTATTCTATAAAATATTGACAACGATGTAATTAAATATTCAAATTGCGAAGCCTTTTAAATATCGAACGGTTCTATACATTGTTTGTACAAACTTTTCCACACACGGAAACTACACCAACCAACCGGAATGGGTACGTTTTAGCACAGATTTTAGTATAAAATGTAGGATTCATGGTTTGTTTACACAATAGCGTACTTCTGGAGCATTATCTACAATGTGCTCTACATTACTAACAAATAGAAAAATAGACTGAAGTAAAGTACCATAAGTAGCTGAACAACTCAACTGTGGTACACAATCATGTACATGAATTTTATGTTTACATAATTCGCATCCCTTGTTTTGATTTAATCGATTTAAAAGTTTACTGTTTACACTGTGTTTAAAACGTTTTTGTACGTTGTTCATTGTTGAGGTATTTCTGATACTTGGATTTTGGTGAGTATCGAATTCAATTAAAATGTTTGTAAAATTAAATTAATTTAACTTTCATTTCGTGTAAAGTACCAAAAGAACACCGCAACATCTTTGTCAAAACAACAGACGAAAACAATGTGAAACAATATTTTTTTGTAGTTGATGATAATAGCAAACTGTTTAAGTTTTAATCTATAATATTCCAGTCATAATATAAAGGAATGAAAACAGAAAGCTGAAAATTCGTGTAAACCTTTATTTGATCGATCATAAAGCTGTCTAAGTCCCATCAATTGAGCTATCTCTAGATAGTTTGTAACGTACTGCAGATAGCTCAACTGTTTCATGTTTATTTTGTACATTTTGTAAATATTTGTTTATTTGTAACTTAGTTGTCAAAAAATAGTTATAATGGATTTACTACAATATGAAAAAGTCGTGATATTGATAAGATACTCGGGTTGTTCAGCTATATCTGGAAACGTGTACATGCAACTCAGAAGGAGGTCACTTCCGATACGGAACGTCATAACTATGAGACAATTTTGTTTATCAGCTTTCTACTTTGAATTCTCGGAAAATATGTCTCACTTTGCATTTTACTTCAGTTTTCTGGACAGTTTAGAATTTAGCGAGTGATTTCATCGTTTGCAATTTTGTACGCAAACCAGTCATTGCTATTGAATTATTAAAAACCACGTGATATGAATTGAACTGTTCACAGAATTGAATTTACTTCCAGCATTTAAATATTTAAGCCAATTAATAACAGTGCGCCATATTTGATCATTTATTTTTATATGTTTTCGACACACGGTACAAACTAAAAAGAGCGTTTATTAATTCAAAACTTTTGCTTTTTTTTTTATTTCTGGATGGACCATGGTTCTACTGCTGTTCGATGTTTAGATGGGCGGTTTGCTCAACCTGACTGTTCAATTCACCAAAAAGAAACTAAATAACACAACCTCACTCAATAGCTATCTTTTGTTTCACAATTTTGCTCTTGCTCCCCTCTTAGCAGATAAGATAGCAACACTTTATAGGAATCAGGAACCGCTTGCATGTGACATTTTGACTTTGTTGTTTGCCGTGATTGGAATCTCTGTAGGACTTGATGTCTGATGAAATAACTGTATCTCAGTTGTGGTTCTTACTCATTGCATCACTGAAGTTGGCTGTAGGTAAAATATCCCCAGCCTCTTTCCTCCATACAACAGTCGGAGTGGGCACCCCGTGGGCAGCACAACGCAATGTGACGTTGGCACCTTCTCTTGCAACTTGGTCGCTACTGGTCGGGTAGTCCAGTATATCTGGGGGCACTGAAAAATATTTCTTGTTAGAATTTGAAAATAAGGATAAGAAACTCAAGACTCTTTGTTTTGTTATGTTTGAAGACCATTTGGGACCAAGTTCATGGATTTTTTTTATAAGCAAGATGAGTCACAAAAATAGTGAAACTCGCGTGGGTTGCATTAAATATTACGTAGCTAGTCATGCGTGCCAGGCAAAGAATAAAGGTAGGATTAAGTTGTTCTAAAAAATACCCGATCGTTATCTGGGTGACCCCTAACCTAGACGGTCTAAATTGTCCTTTGCCCCAAATATTTCATAAAACTTTGAATAGGCAATACTGGCGTCCCGAAAAAGGCTCCCTTGCTCATCATCCCCAATTTAACGTTTGCGTATATCAGCATTGCTGTAGCTTTATTGGTACTGACGAGCGTCTGTTTGAGGAAGACTTTCTTAATAAACCCCATAGATAAAGTAAAATACACAAGAAAATAATTAAACTTATGCATCATCATCATCCACAGCCTGACGTCACCCACGATCCTGCTCCAGTCTGACCCAGTTTCGCCCTATGACTTTGAAAATATCGTCTATCCATCTGTAAACGTACCCACAACATCTAAATAGGCTGTCTGGCTCTTCATAGGGTCGGTGTTGAGTTGGCACATGTACCAGCCTCGGTCGGACTGCCTCACGTCGTGGATGTGAAGGAACCAGACTCTGCGATCGCTGTGATTCACCGCGATGCGATGGTTCTTTGTGATGACGTGCGTTGCTATCGTCAGGATCGTCTGCGTGTCCACACGAAGCCATGCCACCTGCACCGATACATAATTTGTTCAAAAAGTCTACATAAACACAGCTTTTTATTCTTGGGGTGGTAATCATACCCTAACAAATCGGTCCACATCGTGAAGTTTCCACCACAAATCTGATGGTTCTAGAATCTTATTACCCATATTTGTCACGTGTGTTTCCCTTCACATATACGTTTCAGAATACATAAAAAAGCGATTCGTCATCTCTGTAAGTAAATAAATGTCTTTGATGAAATCTGAACCAAAATTGGCAGACATAACCATACAACGTGATAAATAAAATTCCAAATATCTTTAAAAGAACCACTTGGAAACGTAAAAAAGTTAAATGAGTCATGATGCATTTTCACTCGATAGTATCTTGCATCGAACCTACTATTTTATCAAAGTCTTATTTATTGTCATTTTCGAAATCATAAAAAATTGTTAGCAGCCAGATGGTGCACCCTGGCACATAAAGCAACTTTGCACATAAAACATTTTATAGAGGAACTGTGGAACTGCACAAAAAGCTTGACTATTAAAATTCCTCCTAGCTCCTAGCTTGACTATTAAACTATTGCTAAATTGTTAGCATTTAATATTTTTGATCCTGTTATAAGTACTATAACACAGTTCACCGACAAGTCCCCAGTTAGTAGCAGTACTAATATGGGTGAACAAGCTTTGGGGCCTATTGCCCAACATTTAAACTAGTGTCCTCGACAATGGGAAGTCCAGGCACTTTAAATGTCGTACACCAAAATATGCAAGGGCTTCCCAGCAAAGTTTTAGAATTAGAACTATTTATGAATTGTTTCAGTGTAGACATCATGTGTATTACAGAACACTGGATAGTAGAACTAGAGTTACTCCCTTTTTATGAAAAATATAGTATTGTAAGCTCTTTTAAACGAAAGAACGCTATGCGAGGTGGTTCTTTAATTATTGTAAGCAATCAATTGAAATGCAAAGAGCGTAAAGACATTGCAAATCTCAGTATCGAGAGGACTGTTGAGCTGTCGTGTGTGGAGCTGGAGCGGCACATAGTTGTGAGCGTTTACCGTCCCCCGGACGCGGATTTCACCTTGTATGAATCCACTATGGAAGATGTACTGCGTAAAATCTTTAACTGTAATAAAACCGTAATAATCTGTGGAGATTTTAATGTAGATATCCCAGTTCACCCTCTTTCTGAGAGGCTGCTAAATTTGTTTAAATGTTTTGACCTACACTGCTTGTTTCAAGATCCAACAAGGGTGACACTAACAACAGCCACCTGTCTTGACAATATTTTTAGCAGTCATGAGCCAGTAAGTAAATCAGTAGTTAGGCATTTTAGTTCAGATCACTACGGTCATAGCGCTAAATTTGCTTATAAAATTTTAGATAAACACGAGATTTTCACCCACCGGCCTATCACAGAGAGCCGTATTAAAAAGTTTCAAACCAATATTGAACTGAAAGTGTCCCTCATGCCTTGTCTGACTGACCCGAATGATCTTTTCTCCAACTTATCAAATTTAATTAATGATGAACATAAGGATACGTTTAAACTTAAAACATGTAAAGCTAGTGTTAGTGTCGCGTTCGCTGACTGGGCCACCCCAGGTATTTACAAAAGTAGGAATACATTATATGAGCTGTATGCTGCTAGGGAATCAATGCTCAATGACCCAGCATTTATTCTACATATTAAAAACTACTCTAAAGCATTTAAAAGAGCTTGTCACGCAGCAAAATCATTGCATATCAAAAGAAAAATTGAAAAATCCACAAATAAAATTAAAGCTACCTGGAAAATAGTCAATAATGAGACTGGCAAATCAAAACTCCGTAATAAAAAAATTCATTTGAAAGTAAACAATAATCTTTTGACAACAAACATTGAAGTAGCCAACGCGTTTGATAGTTTCTTTTCCAGTATCCCTAAAGTAGTGACATCGTCTTTAAATTCCTCGGCCTCTGGTGCGATGGCATTGTTAGAGTCTAGTGTTAAAAAATGTAATAATATCTTTAGTTTTAAATACATTAATGCTGACAAAATCGTGAAGACATTTAAATCGTTAAACATTAAAAATACTGAAGATTTATGGGGAATGTCTACAAAACTACTCAGTACTATTATAACTGATATTGCACCGTGTCTAGCGTATATTTTTAATAGATGTGTTGATGAGGGTGTTTTTCCTGATTTAATGAAACCTAGTAAACTCATTCCCCTGTTCAAATCTGGAAATGCAAATGACCCTGCTAACTATAGACCTATCTCAGTATTGCCTACGCTAAGTAAAATATTTGAGAAAGTTATTCTTACTCAGTTGTTATCACATTTTAACCTAAATGGGATACTTCATAGCCACCAGTTTGGATTTACGAAAGGTCGATCAACGACTGATGCTGGTATTCTACTCTTAAAGCACATATATGATGCCTGGGAAAACTCACAAGACGCGATTGGGGTATTCTGCGATCTTTCCAAAGCTTTTGACTGTGTAAATCATGCTACATTAATATCTAAACTTAAACATTACGGCATTCTAAATCGCTCCATTGACCTAATACAATCGTACTTGACTGATAGAGTCCTTAAAGTTGATGTGAGCGGTGAGAGATCTTCTGGGTCAGTTATTGACATGGGGGTGCCACAAGGTTCGATATTAGGTCCTTTCTTGTTTCTAGTGTACGTAAATGACCTCCCTTTTTTTGTTAAAAAACTATGTGAAATAGTACTATTTGCTGACGATACCTCATTAATTTTTAAAGTTGATAGATTGAAGGCTAATTACGATGACGTTAACGCATCTCTGTCGCAAATACTTAACTGGTTTAACGTTAATAATCTTTTACTTAATGCTAAGAAAACCAAGTGTATTAAGTTTACCTTACCAAATGTAACTCTCCGGCCAACTAATATTATACTTAATGGAGAGTCACTTAACCTTGTAGATTCTACTATCTTCTTAGGACTTAATCTTGACAAAAAATTGCAGTGGGGACCGCAAATCAAAGCACTTGCTGCCAGACTAAGTTCGGCTGCATATGCAGTTCGGACTATAAGATGGCTCACTGATGAAGCTACAGCTAGGCTAGTTTACTTCAGCTACTTCCATAGTGTTATGTCTTACGGTATCCTTCTCTGGGGGAAAGCAGCTGATATTCAAACTATATTCGTTTTACAAAAAAGGGCCATACGTGCCATCTATAAAATGAAATCACGAGACTCATTGAGGGAGCGATTTAAGGAAATTAATATCCTCACAGTAATTTCACAATATATATATGAAAACTTACTGTACACTCACAAAAACATCTGTAGCTTTCAGAAAAATTGTGATTCACATAATATTAACACTAGAAATAAAAATAAACTTTATATTCCCAAATTTCGTTTACAGAAGGTAAATGGGTCTTTTATGGGGAACACTGTACGCTTCTACAATAAACTTCCGGAAAATGCAACTAAGCTTCCAATTCGGAAGTTTAAAGCCTATATTAAGAGTAATTTGATAAAGAAAGCGTACTATACTCTAGATAGCTATATGAATGATAAAACTGCGTGGCCCGATGTCCCGGTCACTCTACCCATAGGAAGCTAGCATGTCAATTTGCAATGTCTGTACCTACTATTTAATATCTTATTTTTATATCTGTGTAGATACTTTATTATAACTTTGAAGCGTAGCGTGTGCTGTCTTTGAAACTTTTGCTTTTGTATAATTACATTGCATACGTCTGACTAAGTGAAGTGGCACCACACTGGAACTTCACTGCTATTATTTTAGACTATTTTTGATTTGTAAAAGGATCATATAAAAAAACGGTAGGAACCGAGACGTAGTTTGTTGCCTGTTCTTCTACGCTTGGTCGCGTGGAACTGGCACCTAGACTCACCTAGCTTTAAGACGTTTCAAAGTGATTCTTGTATCGTATTGAATAAACGCTTATTGAATCTTGAATCTTGAATCTCAAATACTGAAATATGATGACCGTCGAAATCCTCGAATGAAGTTGCTTTTAATTTTACGATTCGTGATTTTAGCGATGGTACGAGTATAATACGACCTAAAATCTTTTATGCACAGCTATTTAAACTTAAAAACATAGAATTTTCACACAGTATATTTATTATGGCCAGTGGGGTTAAATTAAACTTGAGCAAATAATTTTCCAGTACCAACCCACAACTTCCCCTCGCTCGCTCCCTTCATAAATACATACCTACCGCGGGAAATAAGCCATTTGTACATTTCAATTTTGTATTTGATTACACTACCGATTAAACCCCAAATGATACGCTTCTGAGCACCATCAGCGGTCTAGGAGCGACTCCATCTTCTGTTTCTTTGGTGGTTGGTTTAAATCCAGTCACGATCCAACGCAATTATTTATTAAAAAATAAATATATTTGCGCAATGCCAGTGCTCTCCAATTAGTATTCAATCAGGAGCCTAATTCTTGAGCCGACCGAGATCATTTTGCAATTTTATTGTATTGCTTCTTTTCGAAGAGAGAATGGATGATTTACTTGAGTAATTCATCGACAATCTCATCGTAGAAGCCTCGACAGCTACGATATACGGAAACGTAGAAACGGGGTTGTGCAATGCCGTCGGCCCAAGAGTTAGGCTCCTGAGCCCATCGGCTCAGGAGCCTAACTCTAAATCAAAATCAAACACTATGGCATATTCATACGTGACTCATCAGTAACGTATGAATATGCCATAGTGTTTGATTTAGTAGGAAACTCTGACGACCGAAATAAACATTCTCAGATATCTTAATCCTACAAGATCTGAGGGGATATTAACGATGGGAAAAAAAGCGTGGATTTTTTATACGCACCCTGAACGAGCCGAGGCCATTGACCACACAAGTGAAGACTGCTTCTCTGCCCAGCGACACCGTCAAATTGTTTAGGCTATCTTCGAAGCGTGGAACTTCTGTAACAAACACACGTTTATTTTAATTACACACCTCTAAAATTAGCTCGTTATTTTAAAGTGCAGCTATAATCCTGCTTATATACGCATATAAATACAGCGCGGTATCGCACTATAAGGAAAAGGTGATTTTGTTGACTCTATTTGACTTCTGTTTTTTTGCTTCGTAAGCAAGAAAACAGAAATGCATTGTTCAAATAAATTGGCAATGCCACTGGCAGCGTCTTGGGAACGCTTTCGTCTGGCAATGATTTGGATCAGTTGAGCTATCTCTAGATCGTTTGTATCGGTCTGCAGATATAGCTCAACTGTTTTTTGTAAATAGTTGTATTCATTGTAAGTTTCTTTGTGTAAATAAAGTTGTTTTATACAAAATCATCAATAATCGATGTTAAAGTAGATTTTCAATGAAAAGGTAATAGCTTTCTCGATTGATTAATTAAAATAGATTAATTAAACCTACATAATAATGAGTAATAGCGTAGGAGACCTTTTCATTCAATATCGATCCCTTCGAAGCAATCTTGCGACAAAGTTATTTTGACTAAAATTTTACTAATTATGGGTATGGTGTTATACACCGGTTTGTAAAATTTTGATAATGAAGAAAAAACCCAATGTAAGCAACATGTTTTCATATAAATTATTGAATTAAAATCTGAAATTATTGCGATTTCAGTTGATTAAATATTAGCAAATAAAAAGTAAGCAATAGCTCTTAATCATTAAAACATCAAACGATTGAAGTGGCTTCAGCTATAATTTCTATCGAGCTTTATTTGCCCACTTGAAAAATTATATTAAAAAAAAGCGGAAAGTGGCATTGGATATGTTTTACTCATTTTCGTTTTATATTTACAAACTCACAAAACCAAAACATCTAAACTAGTCGGTACCTATGTATGTAAGTAAGAGGAGCGTACATAAAGACATTTGTTTTAACCCCTCGTCTATAAAGGAGTCAACAGAGCGAACGATCTGGCCGAGACACAATAGAAAATCTATTGTGCTTGGAATCGCCGCAGTCGGTTGATTGTTCATTGCAAGACACAGTAAAAAGAACATACCACCAAGATGTTCATTCAACTAAATTAGGCGTCTCACAAGTCGATTGTTATTGTCACAGCGTATATTCTCTCACGCGCACGAGTCCTAAGCATTTATTGTGCCTAGAGCAAATTTGCTTGCGGGTCGCAATATCCAAGAGAGCGGCCCCGAGGGTGCTATTTTGTTTTATTTGCGCTCCACAGCCGATAATGAACGTTTTTCTCTGTATCTTTCCAGAGCATTCAATACAAGGTGCAATAAAGGCAACATTTTAGTAGCCTGCCTATTTGAGACTTTTGGCACAGAATTTTCACTTTCTCGTAATTTCCTGATACATGTTTTCATTCAACGTAAAATAATCTTTGTCGGAATGTGCGCAAGGTTGCAATTGGTCATTCAAGATCAAAGGCTAAGCTAAAAAAACAATAGATACATTGATAGCCAATAAAATGTTTAGGCAAAGTTTTATGGCCGTAACGTTTTGTGGCCAGTTTGCTGGTTTACCATAGATATAAAAGCCAAGAATAATAATGAGCCAGCATATAAAATATATTAAGATAAACCCTTTGTTATTTTGCCAAGCTACGCCAGAATACAAAATTTGGGCCAGCAAAACCTAACTAACGTCACATTACCCGGCAAGGAATTAGTAGATGAAATATTGTAGTTTTGGCAAGGTAATGCATAAAGGCGTACGCAAGCTTACTTTTCTACATTTTTAGTCTACCATTATGATAAACAGTTATATTAAAAACATAAAATTGGCTATGAGTTACAATGCCATTGCAACGAGCGGTAATTTTGGTCTCATTAAAATCGTCTAGCTCGAATATTGTTTAGAAGTTGAGACATGAGAATGTTCCCTTAAAGAGCTACAAAAGATGATCTTTATCGTTTTATGGGTTCAAGGAGTGGGGTGAACCGCCGGGTAATATTTATGTTAGAATAATACCCCTCTTCAGAGGCTCTAAAAGAAAGTTTTAAATGCTTTATGCCGGAGCTCGTGTAGCCGATGCTCGTAGAGGTTTTATATTGTACAATGTCATCCGACGGCTGCGGGAAGGCTTTTTACTGGATTAGGGGGAATCCATTGTACTATTTGTTTGCTCTCTGGCAGGACACGGCCGGCTATTGTTTTTTTATCGTTCGGCAATTTGCTTTGCTGCCTGGTTCAAACGATAACTGTCAGCTTACAGTGTTTTCATAATTAACTGGCTTTGAATTTGCATAATAGCGTTCTTTTTCCGTAGACTGGCATTCTACTAAAGTGCTTTTGTTGCAATAAATACAGATCGTTACTTCAATGATTAATCAATGTAAGTAACGTTTATGTATGTACTATTAGGTTTGGTCTTCTCTTCTTCTTATCGTGTCACTGGATCTTTTGAATCAGAGTGGTGAAAAGACTTTAAGAATGCCTCAAAATTGCAACTTATGTGCACTTGACATTATATGTTTTCGAATCTTTTTTAGTCCTAGGTTCGTTGACATGTTGGTTTACTTACGATGTTTTCCTTCACCGTTTGAGAGTACTGGTATAGTGCACATTTTGTACAGAAAAAACTCAATGGAACAAGACTGGATTTGAACCCACGACCTTAGGATCGGAAGGCGGGGCCACTACCATTAGGCCACCAGTTCTCTTGAGCAAGAAGGTTTCGTTCATATCAACCTTTTTTTGCAAGCAACTTTGACATTGACATTTATTTACACAAAAAAACTTAACAAATAATTTACAAAATACACAAGAAACAGTTCAGCTTTCTGCAGATCATTACAAACGACCTAGAGATAGCTCCACTGATCCAAACGAATGCCAGACGGAAGCGTCCCCATGACGCTGACGAAATTGCCTTATTTTTTTGGTATTCATATCCAGTTTCTATTCCAAGAAGTGGTGTGGTAGCCCCTAGTAAAAAACACCTAACAAAAATTCTTCATTTTATACACTGGTTTGATTCCACCCAATTATAAACAAGTGAAGTCCGAACCGTTTTGCCAAAGTTAGCAAGGATATTTAAATAAGGCGAGTCCTTTGATAAAAGTTATTAAAACAAAAACTTGCTACGATAATAGATATTCATAACAAAGTTTTCAAATATTAATGGTTATGATAAAGTCTCTTTTGTTATTGTTATTTAGAAATTCAAAATAAATTTAACACAATTAGATACGTAGACTAAAAATACAGTGATTTCTTACTTTTTCTATGTCTATTAGGTATCTATACTCTATGATCATATTATAAAGAGGAGAGATTTGTGTTTTTGTGTGTATGTTTGTATCGAAGAAACTCAAAAATGAATGTGCTGATTTCCAAACTTCTATCACCATTGGAAAGCTATTACATTCACTCTGAGTAACATAGGCTATATTTATGTGTTTAAAAATCAATGTCCACCCGTGCGAAGCCGGGACAGGCCGCTAGTATTTTATATCTTAGTAGCTTATACTCGTGGCTTTACATGCTTGTTACCCGGATAGAAATTAGCTTATTTCTAGTCACAAACTACAGTTATATATTTTCAAGATACATTCAAATCGATTCAGCCGTTACGGAGATAATTTAGCTAAGTTTATTGCAAAAATTCTTAAAGTAATATCACAGACTACCACTAATAAAGGCCTGCGCACATTTAAGTGATGGTGATGGCAATCAGTGAAATGCTGACAAATATCGCTGCCATATTTAACAGCGTTTTACTGATCGCCATCTTAGGCTGCTTAGATGTGCACAAGGCTTACATCAGCCCCAAACTAATCAGAGCTTGCATAATGGGAACAGATAGTTCTTATAATACTTGTTTTTTTTTTGTAAATACATTCTTACACGCTACTACTTTTTGTTACTTTTTTACTTTGGCGAAATTACTGGCACGTGAGGCTGAATATCTGTATGCCTCCAGTTGATGGACGCAGGGCAGTGCATCGTAGGGCGCGTTCCTGACGTGCGTGACCTGCGAGGCATTGCTTTGTTATAGGCGATGGTTACCACTTAACATCAGGTGGGCCATATGCTTGTTCCATCAGCTAGTTACATAAAAAAAAAAACTTAGAATATAATATAACACCCAGACAAAGAACAAACATCTGCGTTCCCCACACTAATATTCGTTTTCGCTGGAGATCGAACCCACGGCCTATATCGCAGATGGCAGGGTTACTACCAACTGACGCCTGTTTATCCTTCCATTCCAAGGAAATTATTTTTGTTTTCTATTTGAATGTAAAAAGGCGGATATCAAACCGCACCGTACCGTACTTTATTCATTTTTGTTGGTTATTGCATCCTCAAGCCGCACATCTAAACGTTCTGCGGTGGCGATCAGTGAAACACTGTAAAATATCGCCGTCATATTTGACAGTGTTTTATTGATTGCCACCGCAGAACGCTTAGATGTGTGCAAGGTTTCACCCAGCGCAAGCCAAGTTTTAATATTGTTTTATTTTTATTCACTCTTATCTGCAAAGTTTACGGATAAATAAATTGATGAAGAAAAAACAAAAGAAAGTTGTTCGAACGTACAGCCGTTGGTACATTTCGGCTACTGTACCTGAATATATTATATGTAAAATATCTATATCTACAGACCTGTAGGGCTACCACAAGCTCTGCCTGGCTCTGTCTCTGGCACTGGTTTTGAGTCTGTGTGAGTGCTGTCAAAATAAGTTGAAACGTCACACACACAGTATAATACACTGGTGAGCAGTCACACAGACTCAAAACCAGAGCCAGAGACAGAGCCAGACGGAGCTTGTGTTATGACATTTCCCAGACTACACTCTTGGTTACTAGTAAAATAAAATTATTACAGTTTCAGAATAATAAAATAGTCGCTAACGAGTATAGTTTGGAAAAACTCATGGCTTACCGAAAAACAGTACGTCTACCACAAGCTCTGTCAGGCTCTGTCTCTGGCTCTGGTTTTGAGTCTGTGAGTTCTGACCAGTGTATTATACTAATGTGTGTGACGTTTCGGCGTAGTATTTATTTCGTCAGCACTCACACAGACTCAAAACCAGAGCCAGACAGAGCTTGTTGTAGGCTTACAGTGCTTGCGATGTACAAAAGTGAAAATCTAAACCGAAAAAATCTCAAACTTGAGGTACTCGTAGTGATTACTGAAACTTTTAATGACTACGAGGTACTAAGGGTTTCAGTGCTTGAGTATGCCTCGTACTTTTCCGAATTTGACTATCTATTACTTTTGTATTGAGCAAATGTTTTAAAAAGGAGGTACATAATAGTGAAAACTAACATCTGTTTTTAGGGTTCCGTAGCCAAATGGCAAAAACGGGACCCTTATAGATTCGTCATGTCTGTCTGTCTGTCTGTCTTTTCCGCATTTAACTATCTATTACTTTTGTATTGAGGTAGCCTCTTGCTATTTAGTAAGCGAAGTGGTTCAATGCATTTAGTTTCGATTTTACTGGGGCACGTGTTTGAACCGCTAGCAAGCCCAACTTCCAGCGGCGTCTTTACCTATTGTGCAGGGTGTGCGGTGCACACGGGCGCAGCGTTCCTAGGGGGCGCCGAGCGCCGCGGCGGGGCGATCGGCCACTATCAGCAGGCGCGTTGGCCGGACGCCGCACTTTCAATGACCAACGTAAAAAGGGTTCCGCTCTGCGTTCGGCGCCTCCTAGGACCGCTACGGAGCTCAACTTGGCGGGCGCGTTGGACGGGCGCCGCTCTTTCAATGATCAACGTAAAAAGCGCTCCGCTCTGCGTTCGGCGCCCCCTAGGACCGCTACGGAGCTCAACTTGGCGGGCGCGTTGGACGGGTGCCGCACTTTCAATTACCAACGTAAAAAGCGCTCCGCTCTGCGTTCGGCGCCCCTTAGGACCGCTACGGAGCTCAACTTGGCGGGCGCGTTGGTCGGGCGCCGCACTTTCAATGACCAACGTAAAAAGCGCTCCGCTCTGCATTCGGCGCCCCCTAGGACCGCTACGGAGCTCAACTTGGCGGGCGCGTTGGCCAGGCGCCGCACTTTCAATGACCAACGTAAAAAGCGCTCCGCTCTGCATAGATTTTGTATAGAATCTTGAGCTCTTCTAATATTTGATGAATAACATTATAGGGGAAATTTGACAGTTTGTTGTAAGGGTCAATTCACACCGAGACGCGACGCGACGCGACGATACTCAAAGAGGCCAATGATTTCGCGCTACGCCGCGCGTCATCGCGAGACGCATCGCAACGACGCGAGGCGCATCTTAAAATCGTAGCAGGACGACCGCTCTTGCACGCCGCGCGTACCGGCGATGCACCGCTGCGTCACGATACGTCGCGCTACGCCGCGAGGCACCTCGAGGCGCAGTGCTGCGTGGTGCAACGTAATCTGAATTCTCACAATGTAATGTGTATCTTTTCGTGTAGTGAATAAAGTATATTCTGAGAAGCTCTATGAAAAATGTGCGCGCAGCGTCGCACCGCGTCGCGTCTCGGTGTGAACTGACCCTAACTTGATGTGCTGTTACTTGTACTTTGTATCCATTCCATTTTGAACGCGCACTTACTAGGGGGCGCTTGGGTAATGTTTGCACACGGGCGCTACATGGGCTAGAGACGCCTCTGCCAACTTCCGTATTCCGATTTACAATGTCATCGGTTCATCGGTAGGCCTACCATGAGCTCTGTCTGGCTCTGCCTCTGGCTCTAGTTTTAAGTCTGTGTGAGTGCTGGTGAAATAAATCCTACGTCGAAACGTCACATACACAGTATAATACACTGCTCAGAACCCACACAGACTCAAAACGAGAGCCAGAGACAGAGTCAGATAGAGCTTCGTGGTAAGCCTAAGGGTCGATCGCGTCCTATGCTTCGTTTTCCGGTTCGTACCGTTAGGGAACCTTTTTTCCCAACGGTTATCGGTTCTCGTGCTATGATGGCGCTTATTTTCACTTTAAATTTTTGTATCAAGGATATGTTTTATAATACTACTAGTGATATGGGGACGCATTTTCGTATAATATATTTTGTAATTGTAATGTGTATTTAAAAAAAATCCCTAGTCATACGAACTGTAGGCCTACCATGAGCTCTGTCTGGCTATGTCTCTGGTTCTGGTTTTGCGTCTGTGTGAGTGCTCACCATTGTATTATTACTGTGTGACGTTTTGACGTTGGATTTATTTAGTCAACACTCACACAGACTCCAAACCAGAACCAGAGACATAGCCAGATAGAGCTCATGGTAGCTTATAACGTTTTTACTTTTCTGATATTTCAAAATAGATTAAGTTGTCGGTATTCAAGGTCTCACCCATGATATCCAACCCACTTCTTTTTTTAATGTTTACTATGATTTGTTACCAGCTGATTGTTCTCTCAGCTCAGTTGGTATTAGCTCTGCCTTCTGAGCCGTAGGCCGTGGGTTCGATCCCCACCGAGAACAAGTATTTGTGTGGTGAACTCAGATGTTTGATATTGTATTCTAAGTAAGTACACAAAAAAATGCATATAAGTATTACCTATATCAGCTATCTGGTTTCCATAGTACAAGCTTTGCTTAGTTTTGGGCTAGATAGTGTTGTGTGGATTGTCTTTAGTATTTATTTATTTAAAATAATATTATCACTTACCCCATTGGCTAGCTTTCGCCTTCTGATGCGTAATCAGATTCGCCTTAACTGCACCCGACAAGATTTTTACTAAGAAAACCTTTTATGCAGATCTCTTTGCATTTAAAATAGACAGAGGAAGAAATTCTTTCTTAATTATTTAAATTCCTATTTAAAGCTCACTTTAGATTCTCTTTCGCAGCGGTTCCATTTGTTAATTTATAATTTCCATCTTAAATATAAACACGCGTTTCCGAGTGATTTCTACGAACGAAAATCATTCGTTAAATTTAGAATAATAAACAAAGCCTTAGTTTAGGTATAAATCAACTAATTTACTACGTAAACTTGCTTGGTTGCCACGTGGTTCAGGTATCCTTATTGCGTCATGTAAATTATTAAAATAGGCAGTACATTTTATCAAACAAACACCAATTAAACCTTAGCTAACACTTAACATGTAAGCTTACCAGAAGCTTTGTCTGGCT
The DNA here is from genome assembly GCA_947578465.1 of Thera obeliscata. Classification (NCBI taxonomy): domain Eukaryota; kingdom Metazoa; phylum Arthropoda; class Insecta; order Lepidoptera; family Geometridae; genus Thera; species Thera obeliscata. The sequence goes on along the minus strand of OX387928.1, from coordinate 7,832,196 downwards.
CTGTCTCTGGCTTTGGTTTTGAGTCTTTGTGAGCGTTGACTAAATAAATCCTACGTAAAAACGTCACACAAACAGTTCAATACACTGGTGAGCACTCATATACAGACTCAAATCCATAGCCAGAGACAGAGCCAGACAGAGCTTGTGGTACGCCTACAGTTTGTTTGCTTATTCAATTCGATGAAAAAAACACCTTTCAATGTTCGTTTATCTACAAGCCAATTTGCTTAAATACTTGCAACTAATTCTATGACTTCATCCCTACCTATAATTATGTGTATAAATGTGACAGCTATGGTTGTATTCAACTTGAGTACCACATGGTTTGTTCAACATGTACATTGAATGAATGAAAAACACTGTAGTGGAGAAAAATAAAGTAACACAGCACAGGTAAACATGAAAAGTACGATGAGCAGCCTTATCGCTCAATAACAATATTTTCGAGCAGTTTCGTTCGAAAAGTAATTTCATTTGGAGAAGTGGACAGCATTTATCACGTTATTGACGAACCCGTGTAGTAGTTATCCTATGGTATGGCGTTCGGCAAAGGTTATGTTAATGCCTGCGCACATTTAGGCGATGGCGATCAGCTGAAAAACTGTCAAATATGGCTGTGATATTTGACAGGTACAATCGTATTATTATTTCAAAAGTTTACCATTACTACTCACCACATTATTACTAAAAGGATCTTCAAGGAAAAACCGAACGTATCACCAACACCGCTAGGCTTAAAAACGTATCATCTGATTCATTTATAAAATAAACATCTAGTTATTCTACCCACAAAACATGCTATATACCTACATGTTTATGTTCTATACATGCTGTATAGTCTGTGATTCCTTTACAAAAATCATGAATGTGGCCAAAAAATTTGTCTGACATCAGTAATTTAAATCGAGCATTGTGTAAGATAGACGCCCATGTTACGAACAATAAAAATGTATCGCCAATGTATCACCGCCGAACAAAGACCCGCTCAATCTTTATTTAGGGCCGCTCTTTCCCCTCTGATGCACTGCCAGCCGGCAACCGGCAGCCGGGAGCTAGCTCAGTACTGTTCGATGTTTATTCGCAGCGTGATTTTTGTTATAAATTACATCGACAGGCAATATTTTCCGTTTACAAGGGGGAGGGATACAAGACAACGCTTTCAGGCGATGACTTGTGCCTGCGAGCTGGTATAAATATTTGCGTATCGCACGGGCGCCTGCCGTCTGCGCCCGCCTCCTTCAAACGCTGCCCGTCACGCGACCTTCCGCCTCCAAATTATGAGTTTATTCATATTTCAATAAACCTACTATGTAGACCAAAATACTCCTTAAATATATATCATCTATTGAGAAAAGATAGCCTTCAAACTTTCAAAAGGACCGTTTCGTTAGCTGGCTAAGCCCATATTCAATCTAAAATTAATTATGTGGTTCTGTGTTTTTTTTATAAGCAAGATAAGGCTGCCCATTGTTTTTTCAACTATTCTTTGTTTAATTTATGTACAATAAAACCATTTTCTTTCATAACAATATTAATAAATTATAAAAAAATATTACTCATACTCATACTCATATTATTTATTGCAATTATTATGTTACATGGTGAGGTCTTAAAGTTAAAAATGGTAAATACATAATAGGCCCTAATGTTCAGGGCATAGCAATATCTGGAGTGGAAGCGGGCCGAAGTCTGAAAAAATAGATAAAATTAAAAGCTAATAGTTGTTATTTTTATATTATGAAGTCAATTAAATTAGTATTATAACGCAGGCAGTGTATCATTGAAAAAGTCATTTAAACTATAATAGCATTTTTCTATCAATAAATCCTTTAATTTATATTCGAATGTCCTATCCTTTTCTACGTCTTTTATTTGTTCAGGGATTTTATTATAAATTTTTGATGCCATTGTTGTTGGACCGGAACTGTGTATTTTTAATTTAGAATTAGGCAGTACTAATTTGTGCTTATACCTGCATGGGTAACGCCGTGGCAGGTCAGTTTTTTTTACGAAAAATTGTGGGTATTTTCTTACAAACTTGCAAGCTTCGAATATGTAGATGCTGGTTAATGTCAAAATTTTTAGGCTACGAAAATGTTCTTGGCAGCTTTCCGGAAGCTTTATTCTGACAGAAATGCTAAGTAATTAATGTATTAAAATTCAAAGACCACAAAGTCCATCGATCATCGGGACATTATCACGCCATTAGGAGCAATAAGCTAACTTGAATGAAAACTTTTCAGATAAGGACCGAGCGAAAGAGATTATTTAAAATATTGGGTGAGTAACAAATTTTCAACGATCGACGGAATTCGATAAACTTCAGGCAAGTTAGCTGTAAGTTTGTTCAAGTTCGCGGGCGTGTTTCTGTACCTTATCGGCCGCGGGAGTAACAAGCCGAGATAAATGAAGTTTGGTTGCTCTTAATTTAATGGGAGGACGGAAGTTTGGCGACGTGACCGGCTGCGGGGCCGCACCCTTCTACCGATAATTGTCCAATTATTAATAAGAAACAAACGCTCTGATAGGGTATGTTACATTAACTTTAGCCTATCTGATCTTGGCCTTTGATCTTTCATTATTCAAACTTCAGCTGATATTAGTGTTGAGTATGGCGTGACTGAGCTGGCTCTTTTGTCCCGTGCAAAATTCGACTTTGTTAGATCGGCTCGCCGTCTTCAAATGTCATACTTCAATTCATGTCATGTGACTGTACTCACTATATCAAAGTCACCTAACATGACGCTACTCGTCGACGTCTTTGTTGTGTTCGTTGTCTGTGTTAATTCGTTAAAAAAATAAATTAGTTCTCTCGTAACATAAAGTGTACCTTATGTATTAACGGTAGGTACGCTCATTATTTGGCGCCATAATGATAATTATGTTTAGATAAATTATTAAATTAAATCAGGATTTATTTTTCTTATGTTTCGAAATTACGGTTTTCTATATTCACTTTAGAAATAGCAGTTACCTAAGATCGCATTATGATTGAATATTATACCGGCTCTTCGGTTTTATCACACATGAGTAGGCTATATGAACTCGAGCACTGGTGGTCTAGTGGTAGCGGCCCCGCCTTCCGATCCGAAGGTCGTGGGTTCAAATCCACTCGTGTACCATTGAGTTTTTCTATCGAAAAATGTATGTGCACTATGCCAGTACTCTCGAAAACGGTGAAGGAAAACATCGTGAGGAAACCGGCGTGTTGTAGAACCTAAAAAAGTTCGAGCAACACGTGTCAAGGGTCACGCAAAAAGGGCCCACCAGCGGCCTACTTGCGGAAAAACCTGCCCTCACATCAAGTGCGGATGATAAAACTTGCCGAACTTGCTTTAGGAACTCTCAATTTGAAAATGACTGGCTCAAAAGAACCGGCTCATTTTGAAAATGAACCTACTCTTACAAAAGTCAATTTAAAATCATGCCATATATTATACCCAACACTAGCTGATATAGCCCCCGGTGGTATAGAATAAAGTACTAATAGTGTGCGTGTTTTCTTTATCCCACATTTTTCGCATTGAATTTATTCACAATTTTATTGTTCCTTTTTTAAGGTAAATTAAACAAATTTGTTAAGCCAGCTACAGCTTTTTAAAGAGTTTCTAGTTTCAGCATCCGAACAAAGGGAACAAGAAATACACGAGAAAACAAGGGCCTACTAACAAATTCGGACTGATACCGTGACAGATTTATGGAGGTACAAATTGTAACGGGATCACTAAGAAACCGGTAATCCCTAATTAGTTTTGAATGTTTGATTAGATTCTGTTTCTTGCTTTTTCTTTAGATAAAATTAATGGTGTTTAACTGTCATTTGTTCATGTTATTTATAGGATACAAGTTACTTCGATTAAATTGTTTAAGTACTGCATGTGCAAAACCTGTTCGTGAACAAGTAGTAAGAAGCAACCGCTTTTGTAATTTTATTACTGGCTCCTCGATTCAGCTTTCTGTTCTAGATTTTAAAATTAGCATTTTGTAAGTCTTCGTACCCAGGTCTACGCTGTAGCCGTCTACACCGTATCCGCCTACGGCGTAGCAGTCTACGCCGCGGCCAAAAGCTGATATTGAATATTAAATTAGATTACACTTGAGCGATACTCTTGACCTCACTGCAGGTCAAATTTGTGCCAGCAGTGTGCATTAATGAGCCCGTCTTGGATCCTTTATGCTGATAAGCCAACTTAAGCACCTGGCTTTGACTGCAACAATAACAGCTCTATGGGAATCGCGCTCAACGGTCTTGCACACAAGGATCTAAATTAAGATCTTACTACAACAACTTATAGAGCATTATTGATTTTGTGCTAAGAAATTTAACCTGGTGACCAAAGGGCTGGCGCTTACCTAGAACAAAGAATTAGCTTAGTTAATCAAAGAGGAAACGTTGCCTGCGGCCGGTAATCTGAACTCTGTTTTTACAGGTAGAAAATAGAGTTCATCATTCAATTTTCTAGTTCATTGTTCTTATAAAATGTATTTTTTTCATTTATTTTGATGTTTTATAATAATAGTATTTGTAAATAATGTATAGTCTGTTGTAAATAATAAATAAAAATCATTGAGGTTATAATGCTGCAGCATTTGGTGGAATGTTATTTCTAGTAACTTTCGATGTATGAATATCATTTCATGAACGGTGTTGTCGGCTGATTATAAGCGCGGGTTTCCAATCAAAATGGCATTATCATACAAACCTCATAAATGTAATGTGAGCAGTTAAATAGATTACGGTCCTTTGCTCCTGATTATCACCTATTATTACACAGCTAGTGACTACCCACGGTTTAGCTCGTGTGGTAGTTGTTTTTGATAACATCAATATTTAAGACTTTTTTATTTTGTGCTCACATGTTTTGCCTCGTTCTCGTCAACTTTTGAAGTAAATTAAGTAAAAAAATATGGACAACCCACACAGCACTATCTAGACCCAAATTAAACCATGATCGTTGATAAAATACCATAAAATCTTATATTTTTTTTTTCGTAAATACATAGGTAGGTACTTGAATACAATATAACCCCGAGACAGTGAATCAACGTCTGCGTTCACCACTCAAATATTTGTTCATACGCGCAATTTTTGTTTGTTTGTAGTAGAGTAAGTACTTACAGCTAGTTTAAGTTTTATTCAAATCAGTAGAGTCGCAAACTTCACATTTATGTTGGAATACGATGAAATATTTTTAACATACTAAAACCTTTTTTGGTTGGTGGTTTTTTATTTGTATCAAACAAAATACTCATTTGAAACGCATCGCGTTTCTGTTGTATAAATAAGTAATAAGTACTCTTTATTTTTAAGTAGTAAGTAAACACTTTTCACATATTCAATTACCCTTTTTATACTGCATCACTGATACCTATTATTGTTTATTTTTGGCTGATCGGACGTGATGAGCTAAAATTTAACTGATCACGTTCACATCAGTGTATTCATTTAATGAATACATTAAAATGCATTAACAGTATTTACATTTACTGTATCGAAATAAATGATTATTTAATTACAATTTACGTTAAGCTCATTATGATAATGGTAGTTTGTTAGAATTTTTTCTTGTTCAAATGGCACGTTGTACTAGTAGAAAAAAATATGTTTGATCCTTTGCAATTTTTTTTGGTCTGAAAACTATGTTGACCATAATCTTTATGTAATATCAATACGTACCTACATTTATAAATCCTCTCAGTAGGCCTACCACAGGCTCTGTCTGGCTCTGTCTCTGACTCTGGTTTTGAGTCTGTGTGAGTGCTCACTAGTGTATTATACTGTGTGTGTGACGTAAGATTTATTTAGTCAAAACTCACACAGACTCAAAATCAGAGCCAGAGACAAAACCAGACTGAACTTGTGGTAGGCCTACTGAATCTTGAACAGTTATTCATGTTGTTATTTTTAAAATTATATTGGGATCAGTATAACTCTTCTTACAAAACCTGCTTGGCTACAACTTAGGTTCATGGCACTGACCTCTAAACTTTAGCACACACTGAAAAACTGGGTTTACTGGCTGGAAATTACTGGCACGTGAGGCTGAACATTTGTATGCCTACTACCAGACTGGACAGCTTTGTATCTTTCTATTTTGCAGAGCATCTCTCCATTTAATCGATATTTATCATCAAAATCAGTGTTTAGGCGTTTGGTTTATGAGCATTTCCTAAAGCAGACAATAACTAATAAGTACATGTTATTAGTTTAATTTAAATACCTAATACCTTTTGTACATTTGTTTTAAAACGTAGAACTGTACTAGCATTGTATGTTTACTCCATTGTTTTTTATAACGCTACGATAAAGAGGTACTTTTGTAGAGAATTCCCAGTTGTTTTTGTAATCTCTTACAGCGTTCCTAATTGTCTTAAGAGGGTTCAAACTGATCCAGTAGTTTCTCTGACTTAAGGCGGAAGTAATATCCTAAGTACTTGATAATCCATTCTGCCAAAACTTCTGCTTAACTTCTCTCTAATCCACCTGTCAAAGTAACGTTTATGAGAGCTTTGCGCAAATCTCAGCGTTCCTCGATGGCGATCAGTGAAACGCTGCCAAACATGACAAATCATCCAAATTTGACAGCATTTCACTGATCGTCACTGCAGAACGCTGAGAATATGTGCGCAGAGCCATAAACCATACACCATAAAGCTTTTTTTATGTGTAATAAGTTTAGTAAAAAGCTTTATGGTTTTAATTTCACCTCTATTTTGCGCAACACAGTTTTTAACTCCTACGGATATCATCGTTTTTCCATTTATTCTTGTACTATTTGTTTAAATTTCAAATAAATCAATTTTAATTGTAGGTAGATAATACATTTTAGGTTTTTATGTTATGATTGACCGTTGAATAGATCTAACTAAGGTCATGCTAATTTAAAGTATTTTTTTTAAATAAGTTTATCTTTTTTATAGTAAGTGGAATCTCGCGAGACATTTTCGCGCTAAGCTTTTTCCATTCAAACTTGCACACTTAAAGCTCGAACACACCTAGTTCGCTGGCGGTAGCGATCAGTGAAACGCTGTCAAATATCGCTGTCAGATTTGAGATTGGACAGCGAATATTTGACAGCGTTTCACTGATCGCTACCGCCAGCGAACTAGGTGTGCGCAGGCCTTTAACCAGAAATCTACGTTCCAAATGTTTTACTACTAAGACCATTCGCTTAGGCTGTGCGTTGATTGTCAACCAGTAAGTATTGTAAGAGTTTTTTTTATGAAATGATAGGCAAATGGACTCACGGCCCACCTGATGGTAAGCGGTCACCGTCACCCACACCAACACCAAAAAAAAACAAGGGTGCTGTCGTTACGTTGCCCACCCTGAATATGTTATAGTGCATATTGTGCTCCACTTACATATTTGTATTTACTCTTTGTTCTGTTTACTATTCTGTTTTCTTTCTTTTTGTGTTATGTACTCTGTTTGTGCTGTGTTTATGTGTGTTGTGTGTCCAAAATAAATGTATTTTCTTTCTTTCTTTCTTTTCTTATAGCTGAGTTTTATATTGTTTATCATCATGATCATCCGCAGCCCGACTTTTTTACATATTCCGCCATCTGTCACGCGCAAGGTTACCTTGCGCGGACTCTATGATTTGTATTGATCACAGTAATTTTATTGTTGTGTGACCTTAACCTTAGCTAGCATGCCAGACAGAACTAAAATAATTAACCCTTATAAGGTTGATTAGCCTATCTAATCCCGGTTTAAGGTTTTTGGTTGATAACGTATTTATTTCAAATAGCGTGTTGTCTTAAGACCTTTTAACCTTGTCATATATTTTTCAATTACAAACCTCTATAATAAATTCTATTTTTGTTTGATTACAATACAATACAATCATTTATTTGCGAAAAACAGGTTATAATTACAGGATGGTACAAATTAAGTAAGTTCAGCCATGTTCTGCCTTAAAGCATGCAAAATATTTAAACGTCACAAGTATGCAAATATAATAAAATGTCAATAAAATATAATATAATATAAATATAATAATATAATATTCCTTTCATAAGTGCATAAGTATTAATACTCGTGCGTATATTTTATACAAGAGACTCATTGTATTGACCCCCAACGAGCCATTAGCAAAATGTATAAAACTCAGCACTACATTTTGTCATAGTCTCTTTCATGCAGTTTTTATACGACTCCGTAAATACTTGATAGCGATATAAACAACATTGTAGCCCCAGGAAACTTATTCACAATAGAAAAGTTGTGACTTCGCCATATAATATTATAGCTGCAATATTGTACATAGTATTTTACTGCTTACAAAAGTTGAATTAAAAACTAGGCTTGATTGGCATAGATAACCTTTCCGATTTTGTGTTTTTTTTATACAACTAGCTAATGGAACAAGCATATGGCCCACCTGATGTTAAGTCGTAACCATGACCAATAACAAAGCATTGCCTCGTAGGTCACGCACGTCAGGAACGTGCCCTACGATGCGTTTTCTGAGGTTATCTGTTAGGTTAGTTAAACGACCAAATCATTGCATTAATTAGTTCAAATGTTTTCGTTTAATTGATTGACCTCTCAGCTCGGTAGTTCTGCCTTCTGCGCTGTAAGACGTGGGTTTGATTCCCACCGAGAACAAATATTTGTATGATGAACATAGATGCTTGTTCTCTGTCTGGGTGTTATATTGTATCCTAAGTATATATTTACAAAAAAAAATTACAGCAGAATAATAGATTTACAAAAAATAATATTATACAACATGGAATGATTAAAATAAAAAATATCATTTTATAAGAAACTAGAAAACTTAATAATGAACTCTGTTTTCCACCTGTAGGTATTACTAAATGGTATATAAGTATTATATCAGGTATCTAGTTCCCGTAGTTCAAGCTCTGCTTAATCTGGGGCTAGATAGTGTTGTGTAGATTGTCCACAATATATTTCTATATATTGTATTGTATTTTAATTATAAAAATTTAGTTTAAACGTAATTTTTAATTAAACGAAATGGGCGACGTACGGATTTTGTTTTGGATTATACTTTTTCTATACCAGTAGACTTTTCAACACAGTTCTATAATTACACAAACCCACTTTAGTATTCTCTCGGTTCGCGTTCTTCCCTCTGTGCTCAATATCAATTAAGACTTACGGGAGTTTCAGAAAAACAGGAACGAGAAGGTATGTTTCAAACAAAATGGTATACTTTTACCAACACGTTTCGGCAATAACACTTGCTTACAAAATACTGCTGCTTTTATACTTAACACGGCGTGGAAGAACATTGATTATCATGATATAATCTAAATTCAAAATGATGTTGAGCCCAATTATAAGGCTTTTGATTACGTTTTTTACAAAAAATATTTTATCTAATTGCAGGAACTGGCAACATATTATTATTAATAATTTTTTCCATGAATATTATGACGATAGGCAATAAAGATACGTTTATTGTGCCCGATAACTAATTTTATATGACCGCCAGCAAGTGCCGCCGTGAACTGCCGTGATCGTTTTTGCCAAATATGACTATTTTATTAGAAAGAACGCAATATGTTTTGTTGTTTTGAGTTTTTAATGGAACCAAAAAGCTAGCGGATATAGGAACTAAGAACAAACTATTTTTATAGCATCTAGGTGCTAATATTGGCAGCCTTTTATCTACATTCCTTGCGGTTCTTGATGAACTCTGTTATGTACCTAAAGTTAAAAACAGAGGTAATTTATTATGTAAGTAAATATCGGTTGCATAAAATAGTGTGCCTAAATAATGTTTGTAAATAAATAACTACATTCGGTAGTGTTTCGTAGATTTAAACTTACCAACAGTATCTTTAAAACAAATCACAACGTGGAAGACAAGTCCGAAGTGTATATAGAACAAAACTTTTCCCAACAACATCATTCAAAACACATTTCAACCTGTATAGTGGAACTTGATTTTCGCGGCATACTACGCTCGGGGTAGAAGTTGGTAGCGCGCGTAGCGTAGTCGCGCTACGCCAGCCCGCCCCTAGCGTACAGGCTCGACTGCGGAGTTGCGGAGCTTCCCCACTCGCCAACTTCGACAACCCTAGCTAAGTGCACATGCGCTGCTATTCCACACCACCAGCACCAAACTTAATAATAATTCTGCCTTTCCACTTCACTACTCAATCAAATAACTGCCAGATAGGATTTCAGATTTTGACACTTTTTCCATTTTTGTCGGATTCATTTCGAATGGTTTCGACTATCACCGTTATTCATAAGTTTTATACAACTCTTGACAAACTCTGGAGTAACTATATGGAGGTCAAATTACGTAAAATTAGGATGAACTGCTTGCTTCTGTATTTTTTTCTTCAATAGATGCCAAATTAAATTTCCCACCCGGATATTTAATAAAGGGCGGAGATGGCGAAATAATGTTTCTTTTTGTATTTTTATGACATCCTGTGTACTCACAAATTGGTTTATGAAATTTTGTCATCAGTATCCGGTAGTCTAAACGTCCACTTCCATAAAATGCTTACTCAAATTATTCAGAGTTTCTGCTACCATCTTATTAAATTTATTTTAAATTTTGGACTGATCTTAAATTTTGAATCTCAATAGCACGAAGGTATAGATTGCAAAATACAATAAAATATAATACAAAAACATTTGTTGCTTCGTTACAAGTCTAGAACTACATTAAAATGACACAATAAAGTGATGATATTCAGATGTGTCATTAAGCCATTAAGTTTGCTGTGTTTCAGTTTGAAGGGTGTGTGCATGACGGTGAAATTAAGCTGATTATTTTTCCGACCCAAATATCGACCAATAGAATTGCACCATTCGACGTCACTTGGTACAACCTACATGGTATTATACTGATAATTTTTTGAAAGTTTTGTTGTACCACGTGACGTCGAATGGTGCAATTGGTCGATATTTGGGACGGAAAAATAATCCCCCGAATACCACACGAGCTTCAAAATTATCTGGATATTTCCCTCAAGGTTCCCTGCAAACAAATAGAGTCGTCAAGTTTTTCAGGTTTTTTTTAACTTGAAAAACTTGACTCCTTCATTTGTTTGCAACGAACCTATCGGGAAATATCCGATAATTTTGAAGCTCTTGTGGTATTATAAGTGAACATCTGTATGTCTCAAGTTAATCGTCGCAGGGCAGTACATTACGTTCCTGAAGTGCGTGACCTACGAGGAAATGCTTTGTTATAGGCAATGGTTACCTCTTATCATAAGGTGGGTTGTGGTTGTTCCATCTACTAGTTGTATAAAAAAACAGTTAACAATTGATAACTTTCCTTGGCCACTCGCCAATTTAGCAGGTAAAATTTATGCTAAAGTAAAAGTAAGTAAGTAAAGTTTTTAAGAAGGTACATTAGGTAAGGCTTACAATTTAACAAAGTTCTATCTTATCTGCTTCTACCCTTTTATTCCGTGAGTAAACCCTGCAGGCAAATGTAAAATGAATTTGACAGATTCATGCAGAAAATGTGAAAAGGTCGCCTTGGATTCTGCAGATATAGTGTTGAGCATTTCGAGATTACGTCGCAGAGCTTTGGTGTCGCAGACCTCTTTGACAGAGTCTTTTGTTTGCGAAGACACAAACCGTCAGCTGGCGCGAACCGAACTTGCACTTCTCAGCGAAATGCGGTTGGGATATTCCGACACACCGATAGTGACATAATTTTACGATTGCAGTAAATATGAGAACCAATTGAAACTTTTCGTAGTTAGACCAATGTAACGGTTGTTGGGCATAAAATAACAATAAAAATAAAATAAGTATAAAATTCTTCTTAACATGTCACTGGTTCTTTCGAACCAGAGTGTGTTGAAAGGATTTTTAAGTGACTCCTTCCGTGCACAATCTTTGCAATACTAGGCACCCCCATTAAAAATTGGTGCAATTAAAATGAAAATCCGATTCAAAATTGTGCAATATTATTATGAATACGTAAAATATTTCACCACAAAATGAATACCGCAGCGAAAGCGTGAGCTTACTGAACAATATTTTTTTTATATATAAACAAACTGAATGAAACGTACGTGTTTGTACCTGCTTTTACTGAAACCATGAAATGTATGAATCAGCACGTATTTTTAAATCCTTACTCGCATTATTAAATTTAATTTTAACAGGAACATACATTATTGTTGTTATATTCTGTTCGAGAGATTAATTGGAAATGTTCGAGGTAATTTGTACGTAACATGTTTGTTTGTGCTTACTTAGGGTCCTCTTTTGTGTTTTGTCGAAAACAAACTAAGTCCTTTGTCTGCTTGCTCCTTCAAGCCTACGGCGGTTTTCTTATCACGGGTCGTCCCTTTCATACATAGATATGGATACCTACATACGAGATCGCACCAAGGAGGGTACCGCAAGACAATAAACATGTGATTTATCCATGAATCTACTGAGTGATTACTGTTATAAAATGCATAACGACTAAGCCTTTATTTTATAGAAATTCCATTCGCGCAGCCGGCAGCATCTTTTCAGCGGCATTTTTTTCAAATATTTCTCGCGGAAACAGCTTTCTGTTTACACAACGCTCGCCTTTCTGCTCATATCCAATGTAGTTTTCAGTTCAAAATTCATAGCGTAGCTTTTAAACTCGGTTAGATGCTGAATATTTTCACAGAAAAGCTATTTCCTAAATGAGCGTTTGGTCATTTTAATATTGCGCTTAGCAGAAGAGAAAGAGTTGTAGGTACTCGTATGTGTACACTGCACTCTCGCATTGGACTTTATTAACTTCATTTTAAATTAAAATGAAATGCGTACAACGCACCGTTACGAAATAAATAAATGAATGAAATATTATAATGTTACTTGTTATGGGATATTTTTATTTTTATCTGTTGTTTTATTATGAAATTAGGTTCATGACTATGATTGTTTGAAATACAGTATCACGATATTATTAGGTTAAATTACGACAGCGTGCTAGAGCATGGAAGTACTCAAAGCAAAGCCAAATTGAAAACTTCTAAAGAATTTTGACCATTTATTTACTAAAAATGAACTAACTGATATTACTTTTGAAACTATCATGGGTTTTAACACTATTTATGACTCAACGGGATATTTACCATGATTAAATTCATTTCTTTTACTCGTGGACTTCAGTTCAACCGTGATCATGGTGCATGCAACTGTGCCGAAATATCGGGAGTCAAATAGTCAAATCTCACAAAATGCAATGATGGTAAATATCCCGTTGTATCTTAAAAATAGTGTAACTGATATTAGTCATACGGCACTGATATTATTGATGCAGCAGTTTTTTTAATGGTGTCAAAAAAGAACGAGAAGCTAGATCGGAAAAGTAGCAAACAGCTACCCGTTTTTACGGACGATGACCATTTCACCTGCAAATATCTCCTACATATTTTATTGGTCAGCCAGTATCAAAATAAACTCAACTATCCCAACCGCCCGTAGACACCGAACTGTTTGCTTTTAATTATTACTACGTGATGAAACTGTGATCGAATTGAACTTCATATAAACCGATAGGCATACTGTTGTGCAGTTACCTGAAACACTGATTGGAAAACTAGATATAATTTGATTAACATGGAATAGAATTTATGGAGTTTTTTGGTATGATGTAGCTAATAATGATGATGATTTGACCAGAATAAAGAAGTAAGAGTAAGCACTTTATTAAATAAATAAATATTGTAGACAATTACCACAACACTACTTAGCCCTTAATTAAGCAGAGCTTTTACTACATGGAAACTAGATTGCTGATTATAATACCTACTCATGTACTTTTTTTTTGTAATTTATATTGAAGTAGGTAAATACAAGGCAGCAATCCGTCAAGAGATAATCAATATGTCCTTATACGACTGCATCTTTTACAACCACAGCAAATTTTAAGCAAAATAATGACCCAACTAAGAAATGCCGACCTCACGCAATACTTAAAGGTGGTTAACCAGTACCTGATACGTTCTTTTTGCCGTAGTTTATTTAGTCGGGCTGAAGTTAGAACGGCGAGGCAATTCTCTCGCACCGGCATTCGGTGCCGGCTCAGCTCGGCTATTCGTTTTGCCCGACCAGTTCAATATCTCGGGTCTGCCGGCCTCAGGGGCATATTATATCCCATTTTGTACATACTTACGTTAACTTGACTATGACTTGCTCTGTGACGATAACAGAAACACTCTTATTTCAAAGAAAATGAATTTTGCGCAGCTTAGAGTAAAAAGTACAGAGTAAAGAGTAATTTTGCATGTCTATCTTAGAAACACAGTTAATAAATAAAATATTGGTTCGAAATACTAATGTTTTACGGGAGTTAGGCACTTGTCCAACTGCCGGCGAGTAAGCGAGTAAGTATCAACTATTCTCTCGCTGAAGAAAATAACAAAAGATGTAGATTATGTGTCAATAAAAGATATACATATTGATCGCTGGCCGATCACACTGCTGGCGAGAACTTTGTCCCCACTATTGAAAAGCTCAGCCTCAAAACTAATGCAATGAAACACTCGCTTCTCGCTACTCGCCAATTCGCTACTCGCTGATCGCCAGCAATCGGACAAGTGTCAAACCAAACCATTTTGATACCATTATGAAGACAATAAGGTTCTATTTACAGCAGCCACCTCACCTTCCTGTACAGAGATCCAAGGAATTTTGACCAAGGAAGAACAAAAGACATGATGAAGAAACGAATTGTCTCATTAGTGTGTTAGTGATCTTCGCAATACACACAATCTTTGTATATTAACCGAGATAAAGAGAAAAGTTGGTGGAACTGAGGTACTTTAAGGACAAAATTAAATCCATAGATTACAACCTTGTGGAGCTTGTACTTACAGAGTTAGATTGACCTGTGTAAATTTACCCTTTGACCAAATAAGCTGATCCTAAGGGACACAAACTGGGACAAAGCAATTTAGGTGGTTTATCTATGAAGTGTTTTTGTATAGTTCTTTCGGTATTTAAAAAAAGTAATCTTAGCAAAAAAAGTGATTATAGAGTTTCTATGAGTAAGAATAATGTTCGAGGTTCTGAGTTTAAGTTCAACAGAAATTTAACCCTGCATGGATGAAGTCATGAGCCTGAGTGAGTATTGGATATTTTTTCTAATAATTGCCAGTTGAATTAATTTGATTTAGTACTTTTTAAACTTCCGCTTTCATAACACATATTAAAACTATCACCCTCTCAGGCCTGCTAACGACCACGTATATTGCAACATAGCCAAAAAATTGGAAAATTTGCTTCTGTCATATGAAAAAAAACGTCTTCAACAAGTTTATCAAGAAAACCACTGCTAAACAAAAACTTCATTCATTCACAGTTATTGTCTTTCACATCTCACTCGTTCAAGACAGTAATAGACTTCGCCAGCTTATTATAGAGCTAGCAGGTTCCAATTTTGAAGTGAGAAAAAGGCAGTTCAATTTGTTCATAGCACTGGACAAAATACACCTAGCTCTGGTTAAATTCATCCTGTAAAAATTCATAACATAATGATCATGTCATGCAAATTATACAGTGTTTTTGTTTTAAAATGCTCTTTTCAATAGTGCCAGCAGCATATGACGTGCAACTAAGTGGTGTCGATAAATCGTTCACGTGGCATGTTCTGTCCTGTCGAGTGTCGCGTGTCCAGTGCCTACTGCATGTTGCTTCACGCACCATTCAACTCGCTTCATTATTTTGATAATGTTGATCAACGATGGATGTTCCAAATTCAAATTGATCTTTTGAATTTGGAACTGGCTTTTTTCTAGCTTCTGCGCCGTAGGTTGTGGGTGAAATCCCCACCGAGAACAAATATTTGTTTGGTGAACGCAAATGTTTGTTCTGTGTCTGGGTATTATATTGATACCTAAGTATGTATTTACGCAAAAAATGTCATCATCATCATTATCAGCCTGAAGAAGTCCACTGCTGGACATAGGCCTCCCCTACTCGTTTCCAGGAAGAACGATTCTGAGCCCTTTCCATCCATCGACTTCCCGCGATCTTAACAATGTCGTCGGTCCATCTGGTGGGTGGGCGCCCAACGCTTCGTCTTCCGGTTCGTGGTTGCCACTCGAGAACCTATGTATGCAAAAAATGTATGTAAGTATTATTATCAGATAGCTGGTTCTCACAGTACAAAATCTGCTTAATTTGGGGCTAGAAAGTGTTGCGTCATGTCCACAATATTTATATAGTTAGATATTCGAGACGTAGAAGGGTATTCGTTTTCATCATGTTAGTTTTGAATTTGTTTTGGTTAGTTTTGCCTCTGGGGTCTATCTTTTATGACTTTGATATTTTGTTTAGACATGATGTATTTACATTTTAAAGTCGACCATAAATTTACAGCTCATCATTATACCACGCCACACCACGATATGGCGACAATATTGCGAAAGTAGGGAAAATATATATTTAGGTAAGTTAAATAATAAATACGCGAAAATAGGTACTAAATACACTATTCCCGTAGTTTTCTATAGCATGACCCAGAGATTCCCAGTAATGGGGTCGAGACTATGTACCTACTATGTCAGTTGGGTGGCTACGTAAACATCGACAGTTCAATAAAATGAATGAAATTGTATTGTTCGAATAAGCTTATCTAAACAACGTTAACATCCCCGATCAACGTTTATGAGTAGTGACGTCAACTAACGGTACGTGCCTCTATAAATTCATCTCTCATTGTCAGGCGCTATCAGCGAAATATCGAATATCCACATCACGCTACGCTTTACGCATACGAAAACACAGTTAAATCGTATTATGATTGCTTTTAAACTACAGCGGAGCATTTGTGTATAAATTATAGATTTTGCAATCTACATAGATAGTTGGATTAACAAAGGATTAACGCGGCTTGGTAATCCCAAATTATGTTTTACTTAAAATATATACGCCGTTTTTAATTGCAATTATTTGCTTTCATACGTTTGCATAATAAAATAAATAATTATTGGTGGACATTCCACACATAATTTTATGACTGAAACTTGCTGGTTTTGTATAAAACTTCCCAATTACTTTATTATAATAATACGGATTGTGAAAAGCGTGACCCAGATTGAATTTTTTGTGCGGGGTTCAGTTGAAAATACAGAAGTACACGGAACATAATAAATCCATTTTCAGAAAAATAAATACTTGTACTTGACTGGCCTCTCAGCTCAGTAGTAGCGCTGCCTTCTACGCCGTAAGTCGTGGGTTCGATCCCCACCGAGGACAAATATTTGTATAGTGAACGCAGATGTTTTTTCTCTGTCTGAGTGTTATATTGTATTCTAAGTCATCATCATCATCACCATCATCAGCCTGAAAAAGTTCATAGCTGGACAAAGGCCTCCTCTTTTCCAGGAAGATCGATTCTGAGCCGTTTCCATCCACTGACTTCCCGCGATCTTAACAATGTTGTCGGTCCATCTGGTGGGTGGGCGCCCTACGTTTCGTATTCCAAGTATGAATTTACAAAAAAATATTGTTTATCAGCTAACTGTTCCTATCGTACAAGCTCTGCATTGAGGATAGATAGTGCTGTGTGGATTGTCCAAAATATTGATTGATTGATTAATTGATTTATTTATTCATTTATTTGTTTATTTATTGATTTATTTATTTGTTTATTTATTTATTTATTTATTTATTTATTTATTTATTTATTTATTTATTTATTTATTTATTTATTTATTTATTTATTTATTTATTTATTTATTTATTTATTTATTTATTTATTTATTTATTTATTTATTTATTTATTTTATAATTTTATTTATTAATTAAAACGGTTACACACCAATTACATTAATTAAAAATAGTATAATAGTTTATGCAAAGCAGCAATAGTTATAATGTAGTTTGATACTTTTCATAGGCTATCAAAACGTTACAGGTTCATTTTCCGGTACCGTGGTGGGTTGGCGTGCTGTTGGACCAGGCAGTGGCCGCAGCAGGTACGCAATCAATCTTGCAGCGGGACAGCAACCGCGCAACATGATAATTATGTTTTCACGAACCAGACTAATTAATGATCATTTGGAATAGCTGCTGTGGTTCATGAATAATTGAGCTTTCTAGCTCTGATCAAATAAAATATTAACTACGTGATAACTTTATTAGATTATTCGAACCGGTCAATTTAGAATGAGCCATTGTCCGAAATATTTACTACCACACACAATAAACTATCCATAAATAATGATAAAGAAATTTAAAATGCTATCTTTTTTATATAGTTAGCTGATGGGACAGGTACATGACCCACCTGATGATTGGTTGGTGGTGGTTTCCATCGCCTATGATAAATATATCTAAATATCTATATAGACAATCCACACAATTATATCTAGCCCCAAACTATGCAGAGCTTGTACTATGGGCTTTTAAAATTTGTTGTGTGCAATAAAGCATTTTCTATCTATCTTCTATCTATGGGGCCCAGATAGCTGATAAGTATTAACTTATATACGTTTTATTTGTAAATACATACTTAGAATACAACATAACACCCAGACAGAGAACAAACTTCAGTGTTCACCACACAAATATTTGTTCTCGGTGGGGATCGCACCCACGATCTACGGCTCAGAAGGCAGAGCTACTACCAACTGGGCTGAGAGGCCATAAAGCATTGCCTCGTAAGTCACGCACGTCAGGAACGTGCCCTACGACGCACTGCCCTGTGCCCATCAACTTGAGGCATACAGATGTTCAGCCTCATGCCCACACTCTTTATACCGAAACACAGCAGTGCTGCCACGTCAGAAATACCTAAACGTAAACCTTACCTAAATAAAACACAGCAAATACACGTGTACATACAATATAATATGAAATCTGTTTTAGTCAAGAAATAAAAATTCTAGGTATTAAAACGTGTTGGGTATTTAAGTTTTTACTTGTTATTTCTTATAAGATATCTCATTAAATGTATACTTGGAAAATATTACGAGGGAGGCGTTTGAAAATTGTACGCCTACGCACCTACATATTCTTCATAGATTTCAGGCAAATTCGATGCAGCAATTCGAGTTCAGAAGAAAAGATTTTTAAAAATCAGTGTAGAGCATAATTGTATACTGAAATAACTGTAGTCGGCTTTCATATTGGTCTTTAATTAGGGCAAACTATAACTAGATTTAAATCCCGTTGGGCTCTTAACTTTTAGGACATTTTAAAAATCTTTGAACCTATATTAAGTTAAAGAAGCTGTAGATTAAGGTTCTTTATGGCTAGAGTGAATAGGTGTCTCCTAGACTGTCCTGCTACATCGTCAACTACATCGTCGCTTACCGTCAGGTGAGATCATGGCCAAAGGATAGCCTATTAATTATAAAAAAAAAGATTTAAAAAATTAAATTATTGATTATTATTTCAAATCATGGTTAATATTCCGTTGTTCATAAAAATATATTTACATATCTTTTGCATAAGATTGCGCCTAAAGTGATGAGAGTTTCAAATCTGTGTTTCATTAGAACGGTTCATCGATACTTGAATATTAATTTCAATAGAGCCACGTGCCAAAGTGTAGGTATACATTATAATGTATTAATCAACGGAATAGCAAGTAGATAAACTATTTATGTAGTCTCATTAAAGGAGTTTTGGAAGCTATGATATAAACTTTATTCCGTTCTAGTTAAGCAATAATAATTAAATTCAAGTCAATTTGGCAATTCAAAAAGTAACTAAAATATTTAGTTTAGTCACATAAACATACGTATATGTATAGAACTAGTTAAATATGTTTATGAAATGAAAAATGTGCATTTTTATAGGTAAACACAGAAAAATAATCTAAGCGTCGTTTTAAAAAACAACTATGATGTCTTAAAAAATGTCCTACTTTAGAAATGTGTGTGTCGACTATATTTATATTTATTTATTGTATATATCGCTGTCATTTTAGAGGAGGGCTTTGTCGAAGGACAAGCTGTTTCTTATAACGATCGTCAGTGGAATAGTTAATTTAGTTAGTAACATTATTGTAAACAGTAATAAAGGCTTATTTTATTTATCGCTGTCATAAATCATAATGCTTTTTACTGATCACCAGCACAGAACGCTTATAATATGTGCGCAAGGTTGCTGTTCCGCGAAAGCTCAAAACGTCAATACTTTCGTGAATTGTTTTTTATAGACCAGCTGGGCACTCTTGTTACAAATCTATATACATACCTACGTAAAAGAAAGTCGTGTTAGTTACACTATAAACTCAAGAACGGCTAAACATCGAGTAGCACAATATTAAAGCTGCGAGTCTAAGAATAAATAAATAAATAAACATAAACCGATTTGGCTGAAAATTTGTGGGAGACTTAGAACAATAAGAACCAGGAGACGGACATAGGATACTTTTATCCTGAAAAGGTAACGGGAACGGGGCGAGTAAAGCCGTGAGCGACCGCTAGTATTGCTTAGAAGAGAAATTACAACAGTAGTTTGGTTCACTAATGCTATAGGTATATACCTACTTCTTTGTTATAATTGTGGTTATCTATTCCGTTATGCTAATACGTGCGGCCACAAACCGTGACTACTGGCCATTGCACTGGGATATACTTTAATGAAGGACGAATGTGCATAAATTATAATGGCATTATTTCCGCACAAGTTTCCGCTCTCACTTATCATAAATAATACAAACCTTTCACAATAAGGATAAGCGCAGACGGAAAGAAGGCACCCGTAGTCACTTATATAAAGCAAAAATAAAAATAAATAACTTGGTTTTTAAGATTAGGCGTCTGTTTTTTTTACATTTGGATCTCAATTACGAATGTAGTTCGTCCAAGCTAACTCTGAAAATTAGTTTCACTGGCATCCCCAAAAAAATAATCATTCACTTTGATGGTATGTGACTGATTGCGCCGCGGATATTTTTCTAAAAATATTCATCTTTAAGATGGACAATCCAATAAAAGGTGAAGTGCGGGATCTATATATAGAATATGCTTAATAAATATAAGTACACAATAATAAGTCACATATAATTTTGACATAAATACCGTACCGATATACCTACTTGACCTCACTGTGTTTTTACGTTACGTAACTAAAGTAAAATTCATTCGTGATTAGGCCCTTGACAAGATGCTATCATATTACTCTGGTATGATTTATTATGGCTGTTAAAGCGTGGAGAGAGATTTCACCTTTGATTTCGGGATGATTTAAAATGAAATCGTCTTGAAATTAGTCTCTGAGGAACTAAAATACATTGTACCCACTAGACAACAATCCGTACTGCGCTCTGCTGAGAGGCGTCACGGCTCAGTTTGCCCTGCCTTCTGCAGCGTAGGCCGTGGGTTCGATCTCCACTGAGAACAAATATTTGTAAAGTGAACACAAATGTTAGCTCTCAGTCATATTGCATTCTAAGTATGTATATTTTGAATTAGTTCAAGAAAAAAGCCTCTCTGTAATTAAAATCCTTTCCCACCCAGACCAGAGTTCGAAAGAACCAGTGACATGATAAGCAGAGAACTAAAAAAAATGTATTTTAGGTATTATATCAGCTATCTGGTTCTCATCGCACAAACTCTGCTTAGTTTGGGGCTAGATAGTGTTGTTAGGATTGTCCATAATAATTATTCATTTATTTATAAAGCTCCTAAAACATACAGGTACTGGTTGTGTGGAGTGTTCTGTTGTGTCAGAAAGCTCTGCCACTTATCCATCGCCAATCGGATAGAGCGATCGCTGTTACGACACTTCGCGTCACGACACTTGGCACCTTACTATTGTAATCTAGTGAAACTCAATGTATGGCTCCGATATGCTTACTTTACGATGCCTGACAATCATGTAATCAGGTCTCAAGTCTGCGACTAGCCTAAGTTATTCAGACCATAATCTTGACGTTTCAGCTGGTATACTTCAACCTAGCTGTAGCTCTATTTGCATACCGTCTCTGCGATACGATAGAAGGCAGACGGAGGATACAATAACTCTGAAATAAAATATTCTTTTCACTCAATAAACATTGCGGAATTTCTAAAAAGCTGCGTCCCTTTCGCAACAAGCGACGCTGTAATTTGTCAACGGAAAAAGTAAAGTAATTAATAACAGTTTTAAATGTAAAAACTTGCATCATTTACACCTCAGCTAGAAATTATTCAAATTTATTCATGAGCCGCGGGAGTAGGTAATCGTCTTTAGGAGCTGCATGAATAAATAGGAAGCAGTGTACAAATCACTGGGACGGCCGACGCGATATAGCTGTTGTGGCTGCAACTTCTACTACTTGAAGGCTCTATAACGTAACCTCAAATAGCTATGGAGCGCAAACGATTGCTTAGCTGCTTTGTTTCTACATTTTGCTAGCGCAATTCTAATGTTTTAACTGGCGTTTTTGGTCGAGTCGAGTGTGATTTCAAATGAGAATTAGAGCAAATGTGGTGAAATACTTACTTATTAATTATTCTGTATGCCTCAAGCTGATGGACGCAGGGCAGTGCACGTTCCTAACGTGCATGACTGAATGCTTTGTTATAGACGATGTGTACCACTTAACATCAGGTGGGCCATATGCTCGTTCCATCAGCTAGTTGTATAAAAAAAATATGATACATTATGACATTACAAAAATGAGATGAATAATATTAGCAGTAAGTACCTAGAAATAAGAATGGATAAAAGATGATAGTTAAATAACATAAGAATAAAGAAAAAAAAATCCAAAAAGAAAAAAATTATTAAACATTATTACGGTGCAGTAAAGTACCAAAGAAAAATTACGAAAGTATAATCGTTATTTGTAGTCAAACAGCGGAGTTTTAGAAGTTTGAATAAACTAGCTTTATTTTTTAAACTCAAATAACATTTTGATTTTTCCAAAATAAAGTATCTCAAGTTTGTCTAAAAAGCTTTAAACAAACACAATAAAACTATTCGACTATTCGTAACTAAATTAGTTACAAATAGTCGATCTTACAGATTGATCCATTAAGCTTAACTGTATAGAAATTAACAAATAAAATTGGTAGCAATTGTATTTTGTTTCAACTTTAGGTAATATTCTTTAATAACGGCAATTAAGACGAACACGGTAATGGAAAAATAAAATTATGCCTTGAGGTAACTAAACAAAACGAAACAACATCAGGGTCTACTTATTAATATAACCTTTTATGCTTTTTGTATTTTAAACGTTTTACGTAAAGAACATTATTGTTGATCATAAAAACTAAAGTTTACTCCCAAGATATTTAAAATAAATAATGCAACAACAATTTATTGATTCTAAATTAAACTAAAATTCACAATCAGAAAAGTATTCGTAACCATTGAAATAAGCAAATAAAAATAATAAAAGCAGTATTTAAAAATAATGTAACTTCAAATAAATAGATATCAGTGAATATTCTTATAGCGGCCTCTTATGCTCCAAAAGAAGTCTTCCAGATCGAATATACTTATACCACAGAATATAAAGTAATAGTAGTACTAATATTTAAACGCATTTATTATTTAGACAACCTTTTTATCTTCTGTCGGACGGATCCTTCTGTAAAATAGCGGGTATATCGACTTACAACACGGCCTGCCTGAGCACATTAACCCTTTCTATATCCCACGAGAATAAAATACTCACACTATGCCACATAATAGGAATAGCAGTATGTGTAAGAGTCTGGCAAATAAATATTATTCTTGATGCCTATAGGCTCTTAAATATCGAAGGCAAACCTACAGCGCAAACCTTTATTCAGTCAAGTGGACGCCACCATCTCAAAATGAAGTTCGTTTTTTTAATTTGTTTCATATTTCAGCGAAGCGGAACGAAATTATATAATCTTTGGTCACATTGACTGATAATTGGTGGTGTTATGGCCTATGCATTTAAGAAGATGATTCAAACAGCATCTGAGGTCAACAGGCACGTAAGTAAAGGGTAATAAACCCTTTACTTATTGGTGGTAATGAACCCGAAAACATGCAAGGCAGTAGTAGTTAAACTTCGTCAATAAAATAAACAAAAACAACAACAAAAAGGATGCTCAGGGTTGTTTTAAATTTAATCCAAATCATGCAATCCAAATTTTCTAATCTGGAAGGTTAAAGTAAAATGAAGTCTTATGACAATATCTAAATAATAGGCCATTGAAAATAACTGCAGAATTGAATTCATGTCAGTCCGTCATTAGGCTTTCATTTTAGAATTTGTATAGCGTCGACGCCTCCGCGGCACCGTCATCGTTCATCAAAGTTTAGGCTCATTATGAATTTGAAAGTAACGATTTCTGAATGGCGATGGAAAGCGACAGTGATAACGTCAATAGGTACCTGCTGAAGTACGAAAGAATGGACAACCAGTCAAGTGTTCTATCAGCACCTGTAGCCAAAATCAGCTCATTTTATATTTCCTGACAAAAAATCAGCTTCCAAATACTTTTTCTCGGAATTCTTGGAGCGAAGTTGTTGAGTCGGCAACCAAATAAAATCTTCTAATTTAGCCCTTCTTTCTTATTCGCTGGTTGGCGCTCGGTGTGCTGTTGTAGGCAAATTTTAATAATGCTTACAGCGTCGACCGCGCTTCTATTTCACGCCATTGAATTCTTGAGTACATTTCACCGCCCTATAGAAATTGCGGTCTAAATGTTTCGAGTGTTTTGTCTTATTTGCATACGAATTTTACCTTTTACGTTTCTCTGAGAATTGGTGACAAATTTTGTCACCAATTTTTGTTCGTTTGTTTGTGAGTGTTATTTGTTTTGGATATTTTCTAAATATATCTAAAGATATATCTAAAATTAAGTAAAGCAGAACAAAAAAAAAAGTTTAGATTATAATGCAATATGTGTTTGTATTGATTATTCGTTTAAATTTCTGGTGACCTGTAATACAGGTTCTTACGAACCTACATCAGGCACCAGTCCTTCACAATGGTAGCACTTAAGAACTTGTTTTCTAGACCTAAGTCATAACATACTTACATTGTGAAGGAAAATAAACAACTTTTTACTATTTTTTTTTCCTTTTTAAATAAATGGAACCTTTCTTTTAATTCCTGTTCGTGTAGTTAGTAATGTTACTCAGTTGTTGATCTGCGATGCTTGATTCCAAATATAGGTAATAATGACGTTTATTTATCTCAAATATGCTGAAAATATTTAGGTACATTTTTAAATTTAGAATAAAAGAATACTCCTTCGAGGTAGCAAATTAGTTAAACGTCGAAATTAAGAATCCCAGCCAGATCTATTAATGTAGATAGAAAATACAGAAGAGAGAGACTGGGGCTTTTGAATTTAAATTGGCGTGATTAATGATTTCAACTCATTCTCTCAGAAAGCTTACTGTGCCAATAACTGTCTAAAGAAAGGAACTGTTTAGCTTAAGCCCATTTCACATTGGATCATTTTTGGTGAGCTCGTAACCTAAATCTTTTAGTTGATTGAAATTGCTTAAAGTAAACGGTAAGCGTAGAAATTTAACGCATGTTAGTTTAGGAACTTGGTATCGCATGTCGCCTATCAAAAATATGGTGCATACAATTATTATCTACTTACACCTCGCGCACATACTAATTTTAACAATGATTGGCAGTGCGTTTTACTTGTTTGTTTATTTTAGCGTCTCCTTATTTTCTTAAGTAAAAGCTTTTGAAGAAGGTATCATACTGATATAATGTCAACAGTGCATTGTTTGTAAACAAAATGCACTCTTCATAAAATATCAGCATTTCATAGAAAGTTTCTAAGCTAAAAGCTAAGAGTGAACGAGTAAGATGTTTTCCTTGTCGCACCCTGAATTGGCTTTGATTTTGCTTCACCCGGCTTTGATATTTGAAGGCTAATATTGAACGGTCTTAGCGACAAACTTTGGGATAGGAGACAATGAAATGCTCAGGGATGGCGTGTTTCACTGGGTAAGCCTCGAATACTTATTCTACTTCTATTTTTTGTTGTACTGACTGAATAATTTACTTTTTGCCTGAAAACTATTTGTGACTTTAGTATGGTTGAGTTTTATTTGTTGAATTTAAATCTTCAAATGCTTGATAATATATAGGTAGTAAAGTTATAATATGCAAATACGGCCTTTATAACGTAATTGTAAAAGGAAAACATGGTGTATGTATAATCGTTCTATTTTAGACATGAAGTAACACTATTGGAGAGTTTTTATAAACAAAATGACTTAAACTTAAATGTTTAAGTTTAAGTCATTTTGTTTATAAAAACTTAAAACTTAACTTAATAAAATAGTTAAAAACTGATTTATTAGCATCACAAATTATTGGGAATAAGCGGAAAAACTGTTCCTAAAATCTTTAATGCTGCACCGTAGCATGCTACGATCGGTGCTAGTGAGGATTTGTAAGGATTTTTTAGGAATATACCCCAAAATTGGTACGAGCATAAACAATGTTCTGGGTTCAAAGCATAAACATTCGAACTTCTAATAAAGACAATGAACCAACTGTGACCTACAATCGTGTCACTGAACAAAAGAACAGTCAGCAGTGTAACCATAGTACTTTATGAAACAAGTCTCAGTAAATTTGCCCTGAACGATCTAAGAGAGCTGATAGCGCGACGCAAACCGTCACGCGAATACAAGGCCGCGAAATTATCAACGTTCATAACTCATGATAGGCACACATAGCTTCGTATAAAACGGCAGCTGGCTTTATAGACATGAAATCAAAGCAACTATGAAATTTTAAAAGAATCTATGCTCAATAAATCACATTCAGAAAACTTTTTGGGAAAATGTAATTCAAAGTTCATTCAAAAATAAGGTTTGGCTACAATTTTATTAAATTTGCAGATCTTCCAACTTTATTTAGAATTTGTTTTAGCTGATATGTTTTGCGGCTGAAGGTGCGTGGCCCACGAACTCCAATAATGGCAAGAGCAGTCGTAACTTTGAATATAGCGACTCCTGTGCAAATATTGTTCCTTCTACACTTGGGAAGCCCAAACAAAAGTGGATTTTGTTTGACTAAAATCAATTTCCTAGTATTCCACAGTAAAAACTATGGTCTGTTTTACTTTTATATTTGTAAATATTTAAGTTCTAGACGAGTAGATTCTATTAAGAAACAGTTCATCAGTTTTATAGACCCTAAATTTGTGGTTGTAGGAAACTGCCCTCGGGCATGCGACGATAAACTGGCTGGCTGGTGACACCGCGACAATGAAGGACTACCTTGATTGCCGCACTCCTAATGGAAATCAAATATTAGGTATTCAATATTACCAGTCTCCCGGATAATAGAATCAGGCTGAGATTATTAACACAAACTTTGTTTAAACAATGGAATGTAGACATTCTGCCTGCCTACTGCGATTAATAGTTATTCGGAATATCAGTTCGGTTTGACTGGTCTCTCAGCTCAATTGGTAGTAGCTCTGCTTTTTGCGTTGTAGGTCGTGGGTTCGATCCCCATCGAGAACAAATATTTGTGTGGTGAACACAGATGTTTGTTCTCAGTCTGGGTGTTTTTAATTGTATTCTAAGTATTTATTTACAATAAAAAAAGCATATATCATTCTAGCTTTCTGGATCCCATAGTACAAGCTTAATTTGGGGCTAGATAATGTTGATTTATTAATTTATTTATCTACCTCAATTCTTTTTTATTCAAAAAGTTCCAGCGGAAAATCATATTGAATGAACGAATTTATTTCTGAAACTTTACAAAAATCTTTTCCACTTGTGAATCCTTACAGAGTTGTATCGGATGTGATGTGGACTTTTTCTTTGTGTAATTGTTAAGAAAACTTAAGCCGCACGGGACTTAGGTCGGAATCTTAACAAAACGTTCACCTCGTTGGGCCATTCTTATGGTAATTCGGCCTCACTGTCACGCGACCTTCTGTCCACACCCCGATAATATGCAAATTGGAGGTATAAGGTGACCTGAAAATACTTCCTCATTAGGCACGTTTTGTCTCTAAAACTATTTACCGTTACAAAATAATTTTCGAAAATATCCTATGGGATATCTAACGTGCTTGGGCCATTATGGGCCATAAGACTTGCACTGGGTTAACATATTTTGATATTTTGACTCACACGGATTTGCACCACAGCAAGTCGTGAATTGAAAAAAAACATTTGGCGATTTTTTAAATACCTCATGAATTAGATGCTGATTAGATTAAATTATGATGACATATTGGAGAATATCAACAGCAAAAATATATTAAAACCTGCATGTGCCATTACTGTATCGTATATCTCGTCATTTTCACAGTAGGTATAAACTCGAGCTTTTTACTGCAATAAACTTCCTGACAAGCCATTTGTGGCCGGAAAGTGTTCGCTGGAATTAATCACATGACCCATAGCAGGCCCGGCTCAGCCCGCGGCCGCACCGCTTCTGATAACTTCTTATTTTACTTTTGAATTGATGGTCCTCGTTTACGCTTCACGTAATAAAGAGAAACAAGAGGGAACACTCCAAGATGTCTTGGTAGTTTTGAAACTCGCCTTCAAAATAATTTAAACATGCTAATTAAGATTCCCCAATTAAAGTTTTCTTTGTTCTCAAAATCTCACAGTTAATTCAGCAAGACGTAAAATTATTCGAATCAAAGCAAATCGTGTACACAGGGTAACAATCCAGCGCACGTTGACTTGAATTGCGACTAAAATTCATAATTGTAATTTTGCTTTGACAGTCTGCATCTGAAAAGTCACGTACTCTTTAGTATAGGTATAATCAAAAGCTTAAATTGAAAAGGCAAATGGAAGAATCAAATCCAAAATAGCTTTACATAAATGATAGCAACGTTAACGGAGAAATTCATTCCACTCGCTCATTTCATCAAAGAAGAAGCAAAATAGAAAGGTTTTATCAATTTCAATTTCTTGAGAATGATATTGCCGCGCGGCCGCCGCTGCCGGTCCCTCTCCGGCGTTTTATCAAACAGTCCCATTGTCCGAACATGAAATTATAACAAAGTGTCCCTGAGCTTTCACATCTGACATTATTCTAACAAATTGATAAAGAAGGCTGAAGTCAGGAACCCAAATCAAATAAACCGGATTAGGTCATCGCTTTACGGCGAGTGGAAGTGGCGGGTCATCTCGAAGGAAGCAATTCTCGTGGTCGTAGATTGAATGCAAAATTGGATGAGATCCCACTGTTTTTACTGTATGGGTCCCAGGGTTGTTACGTAGCAACATCTTCGCGTTTTATCTCTTCGAGGGCGCACGCTGGTTGAATGGTTTGATTGAATGTGACAATAGTTACTGTAAGTGACGCCTCGTCCGCTCTGGGGTTTCTTGTTCGTTCGCTTTCTCGGAATTTTATTTGTCCACGGGTTAGTTGACCTCTGATTCAGCTGAGAAGTTAATACCTATTGTTGTGAAAATCAAGACAAAATGTTATTATGTTTGAGAGAGACACTGTTCAACAATACGTGCACAATAGGTTATATAAGTGTATTTTTTAGTATTTCAATAAATACATGTCAATTTTGGTTGACATCAAAACCTATGATAATTGTCTAGCAATGTTTTATTTGTCGATGAACCTTAGCCTAAGACAAAAATAATTATAAGGTAATCTAAAGTTATAAAATAGGCAAATAAAACTACCTCTAGGCTAAAAATAACAGAATGATTAAATAAACTTTTTTAAGATTCTTAAAGCGCGGTTGAGTGTTGAATCAACATTGCTAGAATCCATTTGAGTACTGTAGGATATATTGGCTTGACTGGTTGTAAAGAGTAGGTCAAGTGGCAACCGCTGTATAGGCCATCGCTGCAATGTTACCGCGTATTCATTTCGAGATCAACTCAACGGGGTTTTCATTACCTGTAGTGTATTACTTGTGTCGATTGAGGTTCTAACTTTTGTGGTGTAATAAATTGTCTATTTTTGTACAATAAATGCGATATTTTCATGCCTTACGCAAGCCATTTTTACTAGATTGGAGACCAAGATAGCCAAAGGCGGAATATCATCGTATTACCTAGTTGATACTAGATCTTAGAATCGAAATTTAATACAGCTGCTACGATATTGATACGTCTGCTTGTCAGAATAACAACAAAGTGATGTAAGGATTCATGTTTCCCTTGCAAGGAAAATAAACCCAAACAACAAACCTGTCAATCGTTCTATATTGAAAACTCTTTCTGAACCGACAATTCTTCAATACATGGGACTTACAAAAGAGAGTTGGTTCAAAGGCGTGCGTCATTTTACGAATCGCAACTACTGGACTCAACTACAAGAAGTTGTGCATTTTCTTGTTTACAAAAGTTTGAAAAGCATTCCAGTTCATGAGGCTTTGAATTGTTTGAAGGGGAAGTGGAAACGCCAATAAATATTAAGTTCAAGTAATTATGTTATAGCTTCTTTATTTCTACGAACACTCAATTTTATACCCCACAATATTACAGTTAATACTTAGCAGGATACAATGATAGAAACTCCGACGCAATTTATCATAGTTACCTAATAATGCTCAGTGCTATATCCTGTATTCAAAATTATTGCCTACGCAGTTAATGATAATTTATCTACTTGGAAACAATAAATTGCCTAAGTTCCGCACATTACACTTTTAGGTTATGTTACCAAGTTTTACCAAATACAATTTCCGGAGTAGTATTATAAAGTAAGTTAAGTTAAAAGACGGCACATCATACAAATGCTATTAAATATGATAGCGTTTCACTGATCACCACCGCAGAAAGCTTTCCGCAAGGCAGTATGCTAAATTCTAAGCCTGATAATTTTCTTTTAATATAACAGAGCAAGAGGTCCGTAGCAAAGTGCGCGCCTCCCAGCTGCTCCACATCAATCAAAAGCCCGCTCCGTGAATGTCTATATTAATTTTTGCAGAGCTTTATTTGGAAAGTTTGCACTCGAAATAATTTTTCCGCTGCAAAGTTGACGGTTAGTATTTGCTCAGTTTATTTTTCTCCGACAAGAGCCCTACACAGTTGAACACACAGTCTGAACTCGAGAGAGCCGCTTCGTTGCGCAGCCAAAGCTAATATAAAACTGTATGTGACGTACTTTACCACTGTAGTCTTTTGACTATAAATCCCAGAAACCTTTTTAAGAGCATGGGGTACGGGTAGTTGGTTAACTTGAATTTTACAAACGGCTTGCTGTAGTACCCTCCCAACATTTCAACGTTGGTTTGGTTACTTGTGGCCAATTAGTGTTTGTTTACTATATAATTAAAATTTATCCACTTATACAGTTGTAAAGAACCTATACTTCCAACTATATAAGGTCGCGAAGTGATTCCCGATCATGAATGATGGAAAAATACATTTTTTGACATACTAACTGAATTATTGGCAGTTCTTCAATCTGGAGAATTTACGATACCTATAGGCTAAATACTTACAAGAACCCTTACCGCGTTACCGAAATCCGTGAGCAGGTTACCGCCATAATTCTTGCAGCAGGTCTGTGGGATGCGCTGCTATTTTTTCATAAAAACATTTTATGACGCATGGCCGCCATAAGTCTACAAGAAAAGAACCCAGAGCTGGATCCTTGTAATTAGACGCCGTGAAGATTTATGCGCTGAAATTTTCCAAATTCTTTTAATTTTTCGGCCGCGACACGTGCTCCTCTCCCCAAGTTATTTTTTTAATTTCGTTCTCTCAGTAGTCTTCCTTAGTAAAATAGCGACCGGTTTGTTTATGTGGCGTTGATGACTGCAATTAGGGAACTATTTTCGATGTGGCGAAAAGGGCAAAGCAACGTGTTCTATGTAAGCAACGTGTTTATTTGGGTCCGCTTTATTTGGACCGTTCCCCGGGGCCTCGTCCATGTATCACTGCAGACGTCAGCCCTGGGTTAATTGTCTACGTGCGTTTTCTGCTGAATTCGTCACGTTCACCAGTCAGTACCCCCCTCCCGCGCCGCTTCCCTACCCCGCACCAGCACTAACAAACGTGATTCGACAAATCGAACTCCAATACGTGTACCCTTATTTAAACAGTTCTGCTTATCGTATCTTTGTGTAGCTTCTTTATCTCTGTATTGATCCATAAAATATGAAAGTAATAAGTGTCATAACTCGTATGGAAATATCGTATTTACTCGGCTAACAAATGATAAATGTTGTTGGTAGAGTACCGCTTGCACCGGATATTAGATTCTTCTTTATTTGTTCTGAGACATTAATTAGTTTATAGAAGAAGTTTACTGTGACAAACACTTTAAACATTATACTTTAGTAGACAGTCGTTATTTTATCAGCTTCTGTTTTCAAATATTGGTAAAATAATTAAGGATTGTCAACATACGTATTACTTTTGCTATTTATAATCTATTTACTGGTTATTTATGCACATCATAAAGTCTACCTAAAGGCGGCCTCCACTTCTCATATAATTCCATGCATAATTTAAAGAAAGGTGCAAAAAGCTGAGCTAACATCCAAAGCTTTTTAACATACATATTAAAACATCACTGGTTCCAGTATGAAAGCACCTGGTCGAAGTTACAAATATTTCACTCAGAGCACTCGTTTGAATTTACGAGCTCTTCGTTATATAGAGGGTATTTTTAACTAGGAACCGTGCTCGTTTGTGTTAGGAAACCAATCTCGTTGATATATCCATTAGCCAAATAGAGAGCGGGACGGCTCTTTGCCCTTCACAAAACAAATGTGGGTACACATGAAGGAACAAAAATTGTTTCACTTTCATTTCTGTGACACGAATCGTTCCGTAATGTACCTTTAGTACCCTTTTCAAATGAAATGGTGGATGAAAGCGTAATGAAGGTTCTTTATGATATTAACCGGATGTAGGTAAATTGAAACATCAAAATTGATGAATGAAATGTTTATGCATAAATTATTTTGGCATGTGCATGAATACAACCCTGTTTTAAATTAAGCACAGTACAACACTTGACTATTTATAAAGATGCCGATACTCTCGAAAATTTGCAATTCCATTCAAAGTATTTCTGGTCAATTATTAGTATGCTGAAGTTTTAATATTATGCTGGTTATAAATTGTAAATAACAAACATTAGCTTATGCACAATCATCAACCTGAAGAAGTCCATCCTTTGACGTGGCCTATGTTATAATGTACGTAAGGTATGTCCTCCATAAAAGAGATGTTTCATAATGCGCTAGGTCTATGTACACTTGTAAGAAAAATCACAAATTTATAAATAAGTGCGTTGTACAAAAACGTTCAATGGTGGTTGATATTTTGTAGTGGTGAATACCAAAAGGCGCCGCCATGACAGTTTTACCGCAGTGACTGACACAATTAAGTGTCAGTGTCATGCTAATTGACAGCGTTAGTTGTAAAAATGACATCTCTACTACTTCACGTCATGACCATGTCATATCGCTGTCGGTCCGCCATGTTTTTGGTACGTTACGTTGTTCTCGTTAGTCAAGAAAATCTATATGTACAAGTATTATATATACATATGTATATATTCAACGAAGTAAAATTAAAGAAAACAAACTATTTAAACTGAATACCATATTGCTTGGCTGTATCTATGATTGGTGTACACAGACCGACTGGCCTCCAGCTCAGTAGGTAGTAGCTCTGCCTTCTGCGCCGTAGGTCGTGGGTTCGATCCCCACCGAGAACAAATATTTGTGAGGTAAACATAAATGTTTGTTCTCTGTCTGGGTGTTATATTGTATTCTAAGTATGTATTTACAAAAAAAATATGTATTTAAGTATTATATCAGCTATCTGGTTCCCATATTACAAGCTCTGCTTAGTTTGGGGCTGGGTAGTGTTGTGTGAATTGTCCACAATATTATTTATTTATTATTTACCTAGCTCGGGCTCTATATCTTCATGTAACATCTCATTTCCAGGAAGAACTATTTTGAGATCTGTATCTCCGACTTACACCGATCTTCACAATTTCTCAGATGGAAGGCCGTTGAAACATAAAGTTTCGTCTTTAGATTCGTTTGCTTTCTTTTGGTCTATTTAGTTACTAGAACTAACTGTGCGAGCACTAGTGGCCTAGTGGTAGCGGCCCCACCTTCCAACCCTAATTTCGGGGGTTCAAATCCAGTCGTGTACCAATGAGTTTTTCTGTCCTAATATCTGGCATCGTATACATACGTAAACTATGCCAGTACTCTCAAACGGTGAAGGATAACGAACATCGTGAGGCAGCCGGCATGTCGTAGAACCTAAAACCTTGAAAAACATGTGTTATGTGCACGAAATGAGCTTCTTTGATGCGCACTTAAAATCCGTTCACCACACTGGTTCAAACGAACTAGACTAACGAAGAAGACTAAAACTAAGAAATGTTATAAGTATACCTATTTTGGTTTGTAGGTAATGTTTTAGTAAAATCGTCGCTGCTTTTCCATAAATGGGCTACTTTCTAGCCAGTAATGAAAGGGTGGATAAGATTAATATTGAAATATAATTGCATGCAGCACTTCTCACCCCAGGTTCTAGTGTGCGCAACGTGTTATTATGGAAAACTTGAACGGGTCAGTGTTCTTTGTTTCACGGAAAGTGCTGGTTGGTTGCGATAAAAAATAGCTATTTTGGAATATCATCTACCTACCTAGTTAGCACTCGACTGAATATTTCATTATCGGAATTTAATTTGTCTTTGCTATTCTGCCTCCGTCAATTAATAGTCCACTATTATCGATGAAATTAATCTATCTCTAGATGGTTTGCAACGGTCCACAAATATCTATTGTGTTCAATAGTGTTATTGTATATCATGAAAATACTTGCTAGTTGTAAGTTTTTTAATAATTTACCTAACACTTCTTAAGTGCAATATTATTATTTTTATTTTAAGTATTATCGCAATTATATCCTTTGTCACCAAATATTATACTTCTAAAAAACTATAATTTGAATTAGTAACCTAACTTCTTATAGCCCCTTTCTACCGGTGTGTGATATCGCGCACGGAGGCGGATCAGCTCGCACGACACACCATGGGAACGGTCTCGTGCGCCGAGGTGCGCGTTAGCACAAGAGCCCTTTCTGTGGCGTTGCCGTGCGTCGTCGTCGGCTGTGCGTGATGATCTGCAGTACCACGCACCGTAGGAAGGCAGCATTACTACTTACTTACGTTCCTGACGTGCGTGACCTACGGGGCAAAGCTTTGTTATAAGCGATGGTTACCACTTAACATTAGGTGTGCCATATATTTGTTCCATCCACTAGGTGTATATAAAAAACTGTTAAGCCGAACCAAATACTACACTTTTCTCCATAATAATAGAACGCAAGTTTGGCAAAGTTTGCGAAACAGTATTTCGTTTCAACGGTACCTAGGAACTATTACAAAAATGCAGCAAGCCGGTAACGTCCAAGCAATGTTCCGCTTCTGTTGAAATATAAAGAACCCAATAAAATTGTTCGAAGCAACAGCCATCGTTCAGTGAAGCGGCTATCTGCATTTTATACTTTCGGCGCCATCAACGCCCGCCAGTTTATATCTTTACTTTGTATGTACGGGTACGGATCTGATATAGGTACGAACGAGGTGCTTTCGCATTGTTTATTTATCGGATCGTGCGCGATGAACGATTGTATTGAATTCTATATGTATTGAAGCTTGCATAATTCCCTGGTTTTAGTACTGAACCTTTAATATTTGATAAATTATGTGCAATCAATCCATTCAGTCAGGATTATCATACATGGCTGACGACATCAGACGTTGCATGAATTATAAAGCTTTTGTGTTTGAATTTGCGTGTATAATTTTGCAGTTAATAAATATGCTGTCCGCAGCGTTAGTTTTGTTGGTTCTCATCTTAAACAGAATTGCAACTTAGAGGGAGAAGCAATCTAACGGGACAACGTACATCGGTCGCCGAGTGAAGCCCTGCGTAATTTAAAGAACAAACAAACCCCGCAACTTGAACGTGGTTTACATCGAATGCAACAAACTCAGACCTTTGCTCTAACTAACTCATTTTATCGTTTACCAAACAATGGCAGTCGCCCTTTAAAGTTGTTTTACTCTTATTCAATGTTGTGAGAACGTTAAGCTCCAAATTCACACGAGTAAAAGAAACGACGGAAAATTATAAAGAATTTCTAAATATTCAATAATCCCGCTTTCGGTTGGCACGACAAAGGCTCAAAAAACCTCAGCAGATGAGTTCGGCTCAAGTGAAGCGTTTTCAATCCCAGTTAATCCTGTCTTGTAGGTATTATTGAATAAATTTACTCCCCTTACGTACTTTTGTCATTTTCTATCGGCTCAATGTATTGGAAAAACCCAGATGATTCGCCATGTTTTTGTTCGGCCCATTTGATATTCAATAAGGGACTGTACTACACCTACTCTGTTGTATAAAACGATCGGTTGGATACGGTTCAAGTGATTTAGCGGATGTTCATTCATAATAAGGGTTTTTTCCGCCGGTGACGCGTGTCTAAGCCTTATTATTAAGGTGGGCGGAGGCGAGGTCAACTGAGACGCAGGTTGTTATTGTTATGGCAGCGTGAAGCCAACCTGCATCAGCTCCTAGAATGCTTGTGTCTGTGGATTTGAAAGGATAATACTTAATTATTTCACCCTAAATGATTCACGAAAAAGAGACATTTTTATTTTCAAAGATTTTTATAGTGTCTCAAAAGTTAAAAGCCGAGCGGGATTTGAATTCGCGAAGTGTAGTAAACACTATAATATCAATGAAAAAATGTTTATTTTAACTGCTATAAACTTTCATCATTGTATTGAATTAAACAATACAAGTAGTTGAATGTTTTTTTTATTTCTATACTAGCTGTGCCCGCGACTTCGTCCGCGTGGTATAGTGTCTATGGGTAGCATTTTTAATTTGCAGCGGAAGAAAACAGTAATTAAATAACAACGTCATATTCGCGTGCACGTGACACAGTCGTCTGCCCTCTTACTAAACTTAGACATATGGCGTCGTACTACGCCACACTTTCATCCCCCCCGCATTCCTCTCCGAACTCCCCCCACACTCCCCCCACTCTCCTCAACACCCCCCCACATTCCCCCCGCACTCCCCCCAGATTCCCCTCCACAATCCCCCTGTACTCCCCCCGCACCTCCCCTCCACACTCCCCCCTGTACTCCCCTCCACACTCCCCCCGCACCTCCCCTCCACACATCCCCCCTCGCTCCTCCCCTCCACACTCCCCTATGTACTCCCCTCCACACTCCCCCCGCACCTCCCCTTCACACTCCCCCTGTATTCCCCTCCACACTCCCCCCTGTACTCCCCTCCACACTCCCCCCAAACCTCCCCTCCACACTCCCCCTGTACTCCCCTCCACACTCCCCCCTGTACTCCCCTCCACACTCCCCCTGTTTTCTCCTCCACACTCCCCCCGCACCTCCCCTCCACACTCCCCCCGCACCTCTCCTTCACACTCCCCCTGTACTCCCCCCTGTACTCCCCTCCACACTCCCCCCTGTACTCTCCTCCACACTCCCCCTGTTTTCTCCTCCACACTCCCACCGCACCTACACTCCACACTCCCCCCGCACCTCCCCTCCACACTCCCCCTGTACTCCCCTCCACACT
This sequence comes from Thera obeliscata, assembly GCA_947578465.1. Taxonomy (NCBI): domain Eukaryota; kingdom Metazoa; phylum Arthropoda; class Insecta; order Lepidoptera; family Geometridae; genus Thera; species Thera obeliscata. Next base: position 7,794,738 of record OX387928.1, on the reverse strand, counting down.
CTCCCCGCACCTCCCCTCCAACTCCCCCCTGTACTCCCCTCCACACTCCCCCCTGTACTCCCCCCGGCACCTCCCCTCCACACTCCCCCTGTACTCCCCTCCACACTTCCCCCTGTACTCCCCTCCACACTCCCCCCTGTACTCCCCTCCCTCTACCCCCCCAGCACAAACTTTGAATGTCATATTTTTTTATATCAAATCAACAGACTAAAAAATAAGTTTTAAGTTTCTAGCTCTAAAAATGACGATACTTCCATACAACTTTCAACCTCTATTTTCAACCCCTTACATAATCATCATAATCATATCATAATCATAAACCCCTTACAACCCCTTTTTTCGCAATAAAAAGCCTAATTATGTTCCCAGCTTAAATATCGATCTTTTCAATCCATCGACGCTTATGACTATCTGCCACTGGCAACACTGGTCGGCAATCAGTCATTCATAAGGACTTGGCGAAAAGACTTTGCATCCCCGCCAGCACAAAAAAAAAGTCAGTCAGTCACATATACAAACAGAAATTTCTCGATCGAAAGCCGTCGCAATTGTACAAAAAAGTGTAATTCTCATGAAAAATGGTGTTTTCAATAAGTGTTTTGCAATAATAAGTTGCATAAATGTCCTTTCTAATGATTTAACCTATCTGTGTACCAAATTTCATTGCAATTGGTGATTGGTGATCGTCGGAGTGTTTTGGTGTCAGAGTGAGACAGAAACATCAATGTGATGCTCTTTATAACGTTTTAAAAGGTTTGTAAACCTTTTTTCACAATAAAAAGTAGCCTATGTCCTTCCTTAGGCCCTCAACTATCTGTGTACCAAATTTCATTTCAATCGGTTCAGTAGTTTTGGCGTGAAAGCCACACAGACAGACAGAGTTACAAACGCATTTATAATATTAGTATGGATAAAAATCTACTTTCCCATCCCCGAGCAATTTGTCCCGTGGTTTAATTTTTCCACGCCGAACCATGTATCTAGTCCGAGCAGGTGCCGCTAACTGCCGACAATGTTCTGGATACTGTCGACGGAGACACCAGAGTGCCTACAAACCATACAATGTAGAATTTCACGGCTTGCTGATGCGCATGTTGGGAGCTTTTACCCGCGTAAACTGCGCTTAGTTTCTACGATATCGTATTTTTCTGGCAATGTTTTTGTAAGCGATATATTGTTCCTCTTTTGTTTTGGTAGCTCATGAAAACAGTCCTAAATGTTTGCCGTAGGATAAATAAACAGCTGGATTGGTAGAAACTTTGAACATTTGTTGGGTTACTTGGGTGGAACTATCATAGACGATTTCTTCATCGTCATTTTTGTTGGATAGCAGAGTATTTACTGACACTACCAATATACCTACGTACTTACGCCAAAAATAGGCTTACTTTGGCTCTTGGCAATGATGCATACATATGAACGACTATAATTATGTAGTAGGTAATACATAATTATAGTCGTTCGGTAAAACCAACAGTGGAGGAAAACATCACTAGAAAAGCCACGTCTTTATCAGCTCCACACGTATTTACCATGTCTTTCCTGTGGATTAGACCGACTTTAGTTGTCCAGGATGGTATAAGTGCTGGGCAAGCCTAATCCATCTAAAAATCCTGTTCCAGGCACTATAGAGTTCCCATAAATAGGGTCATGAGATAAAACCAGCTGTCCCAAACGCTACACAAATCATCTACAATAGGTGAAAAGGCCTGTTTTCTTTTTATGGTAGAACTAAACGCATCGCATGCAAGGCTATTCTTAATATGCCATACAAATGTTCTGCTGTGTTATTTATGTTCCACATCTGCTTACTTAATGCCGCTAAGCTGAGCCAGACTGGTACCACCGTTTAATAGTTAAACATACGAGAGCTGTGCACAGATTTGTAGCACTGTAGGTAAATGTTGACGCGATTCTACGTCGAATCAAATATTCTGAATGTAACTGATTGTTTCGTGGAGTTTATTATTTGAAGCGTGCAGTGAAACTAACTAGTTTAAAGGTGTGGCTTCATTAGAATGCCAATTGTAATCACATGGCATTCTTTTTTCTATTTTTTTGCCAAATTGGTTTATTGACGTGGTTGAGAGAAACATTAAAATATCCACACATTTTCCTTCGTGCACGTTTGTGTTTCAACTGGCTCAACAAAAAATGTGCAAAATTAAATGTCACTTGATTCCTGGAATGAAAGAAGCAGCAATATAAAACTCTATTTATCTCCGCACAGTTTTGATTGCAATTCGTTCTTTGCTCCACTTTTCCTTTGCACTACGTTGTTCGTTAGTTTTCCAATTAGATTGCGTTTAAAAAAGTAGATTTGGAAATCGGGTCTTAGCCAAAGCAGCGATAACTCTGGACCGCAGCTTGCAGGCTCACGTTAATTCCCTTAAAGCCAACATTCTCTCCGTATCCTGGTTACATTACACCTGCTGCTTTTGGAACACCAACTACTTAATGATATTTGTAGAACAAGTTCCGAATTTATTTTCTAGAAGTAGCGGTTATAAGTTTGCGCTAAAAATGTATACTTGCCTATCCTTGCTGAATAAGTAGCAGTTGTAAGTAAAAAAACCGGACAAGTGCGAGTTGGACTCGCCCACCAAGGGTTCAATAGGTACCTACATTTTATAAATAAAACGGTAGGTACATATTAATATCAGAAATAGTATTGGTAAGTCGGAGAAAATGATTTAAAATTTGGACTGCCGTTCCTTGGATAAAGACCTGTTTTTTATAAATCTATACTTGTAGTAAAGATAGTATATTTTTCTTGCTTGATTTGTCCACAACTTACACAAGAGACTGTAGACCTTAGTAACATCGTTTTAATTTCAACTCAATCGCGTTCCCGAGGTACTTGACATACCGAAAAACAAAAAGACAGACAGACGGACAACAGAATGATCCTATAAAGGTTCCGTTTTTTTCCTTTTCAGGTATTATGTATGGAACCCTAATAAGTAGCTAAAGTAAAAAGACTTTCATGATTTCTTTGATCTAATTGGTGGCAAAGAAAGTATAAGCTTGGTTTTCATAGCAAGAGAACTGTAACAAATTTTGAATCTGTGCTTTAATTATGCCTTGCTAAGAAAAACAAATGGAGAAAACTGCATTAAAACGAGCTAGAGCAGCTTTTAAAAGTTGAATGAATCATATTTAGCTAGGTATAATTAATACAACGAAATAATTTTGCACGTGCTGTATTTCTTTCCAGCTTTATAATATTGTTATATAACTTTATTCACCCAACTATATTAATAAACTTCACGCGTAGTTGAACCATTTAATTGTTATTGCAGTATTCTTTAGAACAATTAGGTTTCTGTACTCACTCGCTACATTTAAACTTTTGTAAAATTCAATATAAATTCAGGTTAAGTGGATCCTCAATTTGAAAATAATCTTTACGATCATGAAAAGTACTAAAGTTTGTAATAAAAACTTTCATACTGAACAGACGCAACATGAGCCTTTGAGTTGCCAGTGGCTGTTTTGTTAATATGGCATTTGATATAATACAAAAGCATTGCCTCGTAGGTCACGCACGTCAGGAACCTATACGATGTGCCTTACAATGCACTGCCCTGCGTCCATCAACTTGTGGCAAACCGATGTTTAGCCTCACGTGCCAGTAATTCCACCGGCACTCACACCCTTCAAACGTAACACAACAACGCCGAATCAAACAAAGTTTTTGAAACTTAACCTAAACCTATTTATACCAATAGAAATAGGGCAAAAACCCCTGTTCATTTTGTTTTCTTTGGAAGAAAATTGACTTAGTATTGGTGTCAGCAAATTTTAGCCACTGCACGAGAGAAACTGTGGATAGAGAATGTTAGAAGAAATAGCTAACCGTACTGGCTAAATTGTAGATCAAATCATGATTTGAAAAAGTCCTCGGCTGTAAATAAGCTTCCCAATACACTCCCAGGAAGAACAATTCTGCGCTCCCTCCATCAACGATTTCCCGCGTTCTTTACAATGGCGTCGGATTAGTGATGTAATCCAGTATTTGTAATGAATTAACGTAGCACAGTTTCAGTAGAAGTTTGTCCGTTAAGTGAACGGCAGGTGGTGCTAACCGCGGCTGCTACGGAAATTGCCGCCGGTCTGTCTCGTCGGGAACTTGGCACTCGCTCGCACCGCCCATACGGGCCCCCTGTACGACCAGAGGTATAAAACCCGGAGGAATTGCCCTTGATACCTATGAAACCATTGGCATCATCAGCCTGTCTATATCTGCCAACGTAAATAATTCCTTTCATCAGTCTGGCTCTTACGGTTTCGGAGAAAAATGGCTGTGACATACGGACGGACAGACAGACAGACAGACATGACGAATCTATAAGGGTTCCGTTTTTGCCATTTGGCTACGGAACCTTAAAAACTAATGAGCTTTTAGCTGCTGGCGAGCATAAGAGTTATTGCTAAAAAGTTTTCAATTAAGTTCCACCAGGGCTGTTGATTTTATTCTCAAATAAATAAATAGACATCAAAAGCCAAGATTAGAATAGAGAGAGAGAGAAGTAAAAAAAGATGCGGAGAAAAGATAAAATAAAGTATAACTTTTTAAAATAAATTGTAAAACAAACATTGTCATTTAAAATTTAATGCTTTTGAATCATGATTGTGTTACACATTCTTACTCATGTTTTGTCTAGTATTTCGATTTAAGGCATACAACCGTCGATGTACTTCTCCCTCGGATTATTTGACCTCATGAAATATATGAAAACAATGAGCTTAATTATTGACAATCCCGAGCAACTATCATTGCAATCCGATTACATACAGTTTTTACAATCGGATCGGAGTGTGCAATCGATAACTATGTACATCGATGGTTGTCGTGGCCTTAACTGAATTTCTTGTGAGTGTTTTAAGTACTCATTTGTTTCTTCTTACCATTCACCCTTCACTTATTTCTTTGGTTTAACCTGTGCTCTGTTTAATTGTTGCCTAGCACAGAAAACAATTAGGTAGCAACCTGCGCGCTCGGGCGGGATTAGTGTTTAGAACAAGGTTAGAATGTAATTAAAAGTAAAGTATGGGATTTTGCTACAACTAAAAATATAAAGCCTCATTTACAAAGTATTTTTTTTTACTATTTTTATGAAAAAACGGGATATTTACCATGATTAATTTTTTTTTTTATGTGTTCATAGTAATATATTTTTGACGTGACAACGTCTTATAATTCGATGGCTGCACGCACGATAATACATGGTTCATGCGGCGTTACCTCGCTCTGAGGCGTTCCATTTAAGGCTTGAAGTGCAAGCGAGAGCGCGGAACGAGCGACAAAAAGGCACGTTCAGTAAACCGACTGTACAGACAACCAATTTTTACATAGAACCAGGAGACGGACCTAAGATACTACTATACGTTATGTCCCAAAAAAGTAACGGGAAAGAGGCGAGCAGTCGCGGGCGGCCACAAGTTTGACAATAAAATTAAAATATGCTCTAAATATCTAACAAGGCTTGTTAATACTCGCGCACAATTCCGACATGTAAACACGTGCTTTCAATTCTTACATGCTTTATTACTAGGTACTGCCATATTTTGACTAAATGCCTGCGCACACCTAGGTCGCCGACGCCAGCGACCTGGAATTTTTTGGAACAACATCAGCCAACGCTATCTTATTTCTATTAAATACAGTATCTCCACTTTGATGTCGAAAGAGCTATTCAAAACAGAAAAGGAGTGCTTAAACACCAGTAAAATAAACCCGAAATAACAACCAAAAATCTTTGTTACTTCAAAGAAATAGTATAAAAGCACCAATAAATAGATCGTTGAAAGGGAAATAAACAAGTAGAAATGAACAGCTCCTTAATAGGTAAGTATCTTAGAACCTTTTTTACCAAGAACCTCTCTAACGGAATCATCATCAGCCTGAAGATGTCGGGACGTTAGCCTATCTCATAATTATATTTCCTGGAAAGTCTTGAGTCTTCTCCATTCCCGGCTTTCCCACGCCGTCAGCCATCAATTCCGTAATATAAAATTTCTGCCTTAAGCCTTGCGCACACCTAAGAGTCAGTGAAGGCCTGCGCACATCTAGGCGATGGCGATGGCGAAACGCGGGAATATGACAGCGTTTCAACTGATCGCCATTGCGATCGCCTAGATGTGCGCAGGCCTTAAGGTGGTGACCAGTAAAACGCTGTCATATTTGACAGTGCCGCAAACACTTTACCTCTACACAATTTAAATAGGTTTCAAAACTGCTCAAACTGCGATCACCAAAAGTTTGAATTCCCTCTCCTTTCGCTTTTGCAAAAAGCAAATCCTATTTAATTGTTTCTTCTGTTAATTTTTTGATAACAAATTGTCTTCCATTCCAACAACTTTTTCATAATTTAGTGGCCACAAAAGCCTTGCGCCCATTGAGATCGCGGGGAAATGTTGAACTGTCAAGTGTCTTATTAGATATTACAAAACAACAGCAGTAAACAAGCCGTAGTTTGTTGCCGGTTCTTCAAGGCTTGGCTACGTGGAACTTGCACCCACCTAGCTTTAAGACGTTTCAAAGTGATCCTTGTGAAGAAAAATTTTTTGAATGTGAATTTATACAAGTTCGCGGCATCGTGTGCAGATGTATGCAAAACCCTACTCTAAAACTGATCGCCATCACCATCGGCATCGCAGATCGCATAGATGTGCTTCAGGCTTAAATCATACTATTTTATTATCCTCGTTTTTAGGGTTCCGTAGCCAAATGGCAAAAACGGAACCCTTATAGATTCGTCATGTCTGTCTGTCTGTCGGTCTGTCTGTCATTCTGTCCGTTCGTATGTCACAGCCATTTTTGAACTATACTAACTTTTGAAACTATGAGCTAGACTGATGAAACTTGGCAAGTAGATGTATTCTGTAAACCGCTATAAGATTTTTATACAAAAATAGAAAAAAAAAACTATAAATTTTGGGGGTCCCCATACTTGAAACTGAATCTCAAAAAAAGTTTTTTCATCGAACCCATACGTGTTGGGTATCTATGAGTAGGTCTTCAAAAATGATGTTGAGGTTTCTCATATCGTTTTTTTCTAAACTGAACAGTTTGCGCGAGAGACACTTCCAAAGTAGTAAACAGTTGGTCCCCCCCCCCCTCTAACTTCTAAAATAAGAGAATGATAAAACTAAAAAAAATATATGTTGTACATTATTATGCAAACTTCCAACGATATTTGTTTTTAGACATAGACATTTACTTTTCGAAACCGCAATTTACCTTTCGACGAACTACAAGAACCTTTATTATATTATGTTACTTGTTGCTACGGAACCCTTCATGGGCGAGTCCAACTCGCACTTGGCTGCTTTTTTGTTTTATGTACAGGCTTAGTAGGGCTTGGTGGGAGGGCCCATAGAAATGTTTAATGATCTTAAGGTAGTGTTTGACGTTGCATTAGCGGAACAATGGAGGTTAAAACTAAAGCCAGGGTGCTTTATCTTGGCGATTGTTATAAAATGGGTAACTATATAGCTGAAAGCTTTTGGTGGGGCGTTTACAACACACAGGTTTCAGCTTACGTCATTGGGGCTTTTGGTTTTAACAAAAACTATTTTTAACCGAGCACTGGTTTAGTAAACGCTAGCAGATTAATATTGTTTAAACTATTGTTTTTTAAGGTAGCTAGCATACACTGGTTGAGGATATCCAAAAACCGAGCTCAGTGACGCCTCTGTGATATACCTATATCCAGCAGTAGACTTATAGGCTGATGATGATGATGGTGATGGTTTTTTTTACGTACAAGCACAGAGTACATAATTAATTTGGGCGAAAACCAAAAATAATGACTTTTGACAAGGTCATGCATACTGTAAATAAAAAGCAGCCAAGTGCGAGTCGGACTCGCCCATGAAGGGTTCCGTAGCACGACGAACTACAAGAACCTTTATATTATGTTACTTGATGTAACATAATAAGGTTATTTCATTTATATATTATATTTTTTATTGTATACACTTAATGTTAAATTTAAAACTCATAAACCTTCTAATTCCACTTTTAAAATAGTTTCGCACGTTTCAAATATGCATGTTGTGTTCACTGTTTTTAGTAACTGTGCCGAATTATATTGTCAGTGTATTATTTAGATGTAAGTCATGCGCATGTTGCAATTTGTGGACCTTATAATAAAAAAAAAAAAAAAAAAAAAAGGTTCTTGTAGTTCGTCGAAAGGTATATTACGGTTTAAGGTTTATGACGTATAAAAAAAAAACTACTGACTAGATCTCGTTCAAACCAAAAATCGTTGGAAGTTTACATAGTAATGTACAACATATATTTTTTTTAGTATTATCATTATCTTACTTTAGAAGTTAGAGGGGGGGGGACCAACTTTTTTCCACTTTGGAAGTGTCTCTCGCGCAAACTATTCAGTTTAGAAAAAAACGATATTAGAAACCTCAACATCATTTTTGAAGACCTATTCATAGATACCCCACACGTATGGGTTCGATGAAAAAAAAATTTTTGAGTTTCAGTTTCAAGTATGGGGACCCCCGAAACTTATAGTTTTATTTTTATTTTTATGTAAAAATCTTAATGCGGTTTACAGAAAACATCTACTCGCCAAGTTTCATCAGTCTAGCTCTTACGGTTTCGGAGAAAAATGGCTGTGACATACGGACGGACAGACAGACAGACAGACAGACAGACAGACAGACAGACAGACAGACATGACGAATCTATAAGGGTTCCGTTTTTGCCATTTGGCTACGGAACCCTAAAAAAGCTTTATTAACCGACTTTTTATAACCCCTTAAGGCACCGCCTTCTCGTTATTCAATCAAATCCTGTCCATCTAAAGGTTGTCTGGAAGAGATCGCTCATGCGATAAGACCGCCCATTGTGCTTCACTATAGTTTTAGATTTTCGCTATGCGTAATGTCCTATTCTTATGGTGTACAATAAAGTGTTATCTATCTATCTATCTATCTTTTTCTGGACTCGCCCTGCTTCTATTTTGTTGCGTCACTGACTTCAGACCTCAACTTAGTAAGTACGTTACTAAATACAATTTCACAACCGTAGGTACGTACCTACTTCTGTTCTGAGTTGAGAGGCTAGTCTTTTGGTAAAAACTGATAAGTTCAGTTTTTACCAAAAGACTAGCCTCTAGCGTCTTGCTATCTAAGAATAACGTTGTTCTAGCTAGGAAATTCGATTTATTTAACATCCCTATGTAAGGGCGATAAACATTCGACTGATACAATTAATGGTTTTGTTTTCCGACCTTTTGTATGAAACACTTTGTATAGAACTGCTAAATCTTATTTTGTCCTTTAAGTTCATTGTAAGAACTATTAAAACGAAAACTCGCCCATTTGTTCTATAGAACTAATTATACCTGGTAACTTCAATAAATTATATTTCACTAGCAGCTGGTGACCGAGCCTCGCTCGGTATTTTTTATTGTTAATTTATATTTTTAAGAAATCATAAGAGTCATTTATCTTTATTGGCTCATACTGAACAACGCCATCTGCTGGATATGTTTGCAGTTAGTTGCTCACAATCGTCAATAGATGGCAGGAGCGGTCACATATTCAGTTTATGTTTAATTTAATGTTTTCAGAGTTAAATAGTCATTTTCTAAAAACGAAACCTAGCTAGATCGATTTATCGCCCCCGAAACCCTCTGTATACTTAATTTCATGAAAATCGTTTGCTCAGTTTCCGAGATCCTAATTATATGTATATATACAAGATTTTCTCGTTTAAAGGTATAAGAATCACTCTTTTATTTTACTTTTGAAAACTTGTACCTTCCCCTGCACTGTGAATGCAGTGGAATCTACTAGGCATAACTTATCCATCACGTTGCAATCAGCTGTAATTAATTCGTACTGTGGAAGGAATCGTGGGAGTCATCTGTCAGTCTTGTGAAACGTATTCAACGTTCGTTCGGAAAGCGAGACATGTTGGCAACACTCTTAGCGTTCTACTCGACTTAATTGAATACGTCTGTAGAACGCCACCGAAAGCTCAAATTCGATTGATGTTATGCGCGTTACCCACAAAGTTTCTTGTAGATTATAGATCTGCGTTCTAATTTACTTAGTTGTGGTTTTGATTCTACAGAATTTTGTAAACGCTGATAGAAACGAATTGTGTGGGTTGTCTCTGAATAATATTATATAGAATTTACAGGGGTTAAAATAAATGGTTTAGCACGATTTCTACTTTTCCCAACTCTGTATTAAAAAAATATGAAAACAGTAGGTAATTATAAAAATAAAACAAATCAGGAGAAAGAATAGCGTCGACGCGTAATGGTGCCGGTTCTCTATCTCACTCACACTGTTTCTGTCTCGCTCACATTGACATTTGCAAGTGTGACGTTGGCAGCCGAGTAGTCTTTGACGAACGGGAGGCGACATCTAGGGAACGAGCACTACTCTGGTCCCTATGCTAGCATAATTATGTTTTTTAAGGATTTTTATGCCAATGCCAATGCTAAATACTGAGTATTCCTACCTATGAATAATTATGTAGGGCAAGGTTTATAAAATCAGTGTATTTGTTCCCACTTGTCTTTGTAACGGTTGAACGGATTTAGATGAAACTTTACAGCATTATTACAGCAATGCGCATTTAGTGTAATAATGGAGCTATTAAGCAGAGTTGAATTTCAATTTTAGTAGCACTTCGCTCTTCCCTCAGTCGCTCCATTGTAGTGATTTCTGAAGATAATTAGATGAATCTTATAAAACGTGACGCTAATGCCGGTGGTAAGTGCTAACTAGCAACAGAATGGAAGCTAGGGTATGTCAGTCAGGTAATTTGGAGGCGGCAAATATATAAGCTATGTAAGTCACGAACGAAGAGGGATTAAACATGGGCCAGTTAACAAAAAAAAACAAAACAGGGAATGGAAAATTGAGTTGAATTTTCAGTAACGTAAAATCATTGAGCAAAAAATTTCATGCAAAGGTTTAAAAAACTCTGTTATTTTGTTCGGTTTTTGTAAGGAGAGAGAAAAAAATATATAACGAGTTTCTTTGATAATAGTAGATTGTTACATAAGGGCAGTACAGGAGTTATTGCGAACAAGACCCTATTTGGCACACGTGCGTAAGAAAAGAAAGAAAAGAAGAAATTACTTCTTGAGCTTATTCTTCTTTTCTTTCTGGTTATCAGATAAAACATGTGCATATAAATGAAAATGACGCCTGTGCAAATCAAATAAAATAAATGTCTGATTACAATATTAGTAAATATACTTCAACACAAAGTTACATGCTTGTTGCACCCTCGTGGACGTCTTAGTGCTCCCGCACACGGGCCTCCGGCCACAACCTCAAAACACCGCCACTGGCATTTTAGCCTGTAGTTTTCATAAATTCATATAGCGACGATTCGTAGCGTGTGGCGGCTACCAGGGTCCACCGTGTGTGGCGAGTCCATATAATGTGAAATATGCCGGTGGCGGCGTTTTGTGTTTGTGGCCCGTGTGTGACACTTAGGCTTCATGGCTTGCCTACACGTCCTAAGTACAAATATACCGCTGTCGCTTATCACCCAGACTCCGTGCATTTCCCGGAGCCCTAAGTGCTGTGGGTGCAGGAAGCCGCAGCCGCTCAGCACGCCCCGCGCCGTATGGCGTGTTACATGCCCGCACACCTCCGCACTAATTGAATCCGTGTCTACTTCCAGTATGAGGTCACACGATAAAACTAATAGGGCAACATGATTCTATTTGATTTCAATCGTTTTAAAGCATGAATGCTTACAACAACACTTTACTTTCAAGGTCTCCTAATTTTTTTTATTGCATAGTCATGGTCATGAACGTGTGGATGTTAGACCGTTGAACCTTCATTGTTATATTTGAAAAACTAGTTCAAAGGAAATTTGGCTTGATCACCGTAAAAATTCTAAGTAAAGCCTAAGCATTCTGCGGTGGCGATCAGTGAAACGCTGTCAAATATGTACGCAAGGCTTAAAATATTTTTCACAAGCGTGTTTCAGTATTATCAACTGTAATTTAATTTTGCAGGCGCAAGCCACTAAGTAGCGTTACGTAAAATTTCATATGCCTACACGTTTCATATAAAAAGCAGCTATAGTGAGGCAAATTCAGATTATACGTGACTGCCGACGCGGAGTCTTACAGCTAATTCGCAATAACACAGCGCTAATGACCCGGCATTCACAAGGGAGAATTCTCAGCTAACTGCGACATTAAGACCTTATTTGGCTATTTTACTTCGTTATGGTACCTTTGTGGAAGTTCGTGAAACGACCAGTTTTCAATTCGAAACGGTTGGGAAATGACTGGTTACGTTTTCAAGTTTCTGCTTTTCAGCATCAGCATGTTCAAGTTAATGTCGGTGCATTCTCTTCGCATAAAACGACATTAAATCACTAGGATAAGACTACAGGCTATAAAAACCTACAATCAAATAAAAAACTAATTTAAATACATAACTGCAGCAGCCAGCAATAGGTAAATGTGACCCACATATTATACATGAGTCGATCAATATTAATTGGTGGCCAACACACACAATAAAACTTTTCTCAATCAAGAGATGAAATTAATAATAAGCTACTACTTAGCAGAAACTTATTCAGCAGGCAGAACTTTTCATTCGAAAATAAAACCTTTGATAAGTTACCTCCTTGGTTACCATGGCTCGGAGTAAAAGATCGTTCCATTTTTAAATTTTTAAATTACACGACAGATTAATATGAGTCTACTATGTAATTTATTTGGCCACTAAGCGGCAGATATGGATCTTAATACACTCTTGCCGGCAGCTGCTCGCATGTATTTCTCCAGTACAGTAATTATAATTTATCTCGAAGCAGTAGGTCTACCATGAGCTTTGTCTGGCTCTGGTTTTGAGCCTTTGTGAGTGTTCACCAGTGCATTATACTGTGTGTGTGTATCGTTTTGACGTAGGATTTATTTAGTCAACACAAACACAGACTCAAAACCAGAACCAGAGACAGAGCCAAACAGAGCTCATGGTAGGCCTACAGGTTGTCAAAATAATGCTCGAATTTCCAAGCATGTTTGAGAAAAGTTTATTTGTTAGTAAATATCCTATAAATTGGTAAAATACGTGCACGTGTTGTGCTTAGGGATATTAGATTCTGGTTTCCTCAATGCCAATGGTAAAAGGCCCATTACGAGATGAACGGGAAACCTCTGAATGTGGTAGAGCACATTTTGATTACACAGTGACTAGCAAACAGTGCTGTGCAGGTAAATAATTGGGTGTGTACCTACCGAAATCGGGTTGCTCTCATTCCGCTCTGATTTCAATGGTTGACTCTGATTTTGTCATCCTTGTGTTCCTCAGCAACCGCATTCTTCATAGTTTATATAAATATTGTGAAAATAATATGTGTTAGCCATTTAGTTAAAGTTTAAAATTGAATACCATGTTGGAAACTTGCTTTTGTCGTCAGCATGCCAAAAAAATTACTGATTACGCATAAGGAAAGGTGAAGAAAGAAACTCATAGTGAAGAACATGACATTTTGAAAGTATTAAGTATGTGCTGTCTTTGAACCTTTGGTTTTTGTATTGCCTACGTTACGTCTCAAAGTTACCCCTATTTTTATTTTTGTTTTGTAAAAGGGTCATGCAGAAAACGGTAAGAATCAAGCCGTTTTTTGCGTGTCTTTCTAGTCTTGGTCACGTGGAACTGGCACCTAGACTCACCTAGCTTTAAGACGTTTCAAAGTAATCCTTGTGATACAATTGATTGATTTTGATTATAATTGGCCTCATACATCAGGCGTTGCAACATCATCAAAAATAAACCTAAATTCAATTTAGTCTAACTTACCTGAAAATATTAATCCAAATGAATGGAACAAACTTTGCTAAACATTGCTGCTTGTGTTTGCGTTATCGTCAGCCCAATCGGCGGGAGCACCGCAATTATTACAATTGATTGCACTTGACTTTCAAGCTACTCTGATTGTATACGAATTGTGGAAAATCAAAGCGAATTGTACCGCAAGTAAGTTGCTACGTTGCTATTCAATTTGGTGGAATGAACCGACGCGTTTCATTACTACAGAATTTTATAATAAGTACATGTTGCAGATAAGTAAAGTACATGTATTTATTTAAGCCACCATAACAGTCTGTTCTACAACTTTATTACAAATTATATTGATGAAAATATACGAGTGCTATATGTTGTCCTTGCTAAGACTCTGCTTAATAAATAGGGAACTACCAACTGACGGATGCTTGATTCCAAGTACAACAACTTTAACATCATACATTTTCAATGGAACTGCTGGAAGGGGAAGACCTAGGCGCATGTATCTCGATGTATCAGATCGCAGACGTTTTAGAGAAAGGCCAGGTTAGGAGTACTCTAAACCGACGAGCATGTATGAAGAATGTTATGAGAGTGAATGAAGCGAAAGAGGTGTGTCAGGATCGTAGCAAGTGGAAATCCGTGGTCTCTGCCTACCCCCATGGGAATAAGGCGTGATTTTATGTATGTATGTATGTATGTACATTTTCAGACCTACAGCGCTTAAACCAATATGCCCCGAAACTATGCAGTCTAAAATACTGTGACATTTTATTGGCAGCTTTTAATAAAATTCCTGAATTTTGTTCAGTTATTTTATGACAACGGAAAACAAAACAAAATAAGCTAGTTATCTGGGATATTAACAATTTCAATATTCCCAGTTTAAAATAAGCTGATGTAACCTACGGCTAACACAGTACCACGGCATTACCTGACTGTGCGGGTTTACTTCCCGTCGCGGGACAAAGGTTCTCTTCTGTTAATATATATTTCCCAGTGTAATTGATCAAAAATTGATGAGTGTAATTTGATCTCTAAGCTAATTAAGCAGGCATGCTTAATGCTTAATTAGCTTAGAGATCAAATTACACTCATCCATTTTTGATTGTATATATTCTTAAATCTATCTCTACATAACTCTACATCTATATTTATAAAAAAAAGTGTGTAAGTTACACTATTTATAACTCAAGAACGGTGGAACCGATTTGGCAGAAAATTAGTGGGGAGGTAGCTTAGAACCGGGAAAAGGACATAGGATACTTTGTATCCCGAAAAAGCAACGCTAATTAAGCAGGCATGCTTAATGCTTAATTAGCTTAGAGATCAAATTACACTCATCCATTTTTGATTGTATATATTCTTAAATCTATCTCTACATAACTCTACATCTATATTTATAAAAAAAAGTCGTGTAAGTTACACTATTTATAACTCAAGAACGGTGGAACCGATTTGGCAGAAAATTAGTGGGGAGGTAGCTTAGAACCGGGAAAAGGACATAGGATACTTTGTATCCCGAAAAAGCAACGGGAACGGGGTGTTACGGGAACGGGCGAGCAAAGCCGCGGGTGGCCACTAGTAATATATACAAAAGAAAGCACTGTTAGTTACACTATTTATAACTCAAGAACGGCTGAACCGATTTGGCTGAAAATTAGAGGGGAAGCAGCTTAGAACCAGAAGACGGACATAAAATACTTCTTATCCTGAAATTGTAGCGGGAACGGAGCGTAGCGGGAAAAGGGCGAGCAAAACCACAACCGCGGCGCAGCTAGTAAATAATAAATATAACCATAGAAAACATAATTTTAGTGCGGGACCAAAATAAGCACCTAAATGAACGCAAAGATGTTTTACCTTTATTTTTAATATAAATAGTTAAGCATTTGCCTGCCATCACACCTGATGGAAAGTGAGGATACAACCTAAGATGGAGCATGCTTAGCCATAATCCACATGATCACTCTTGTCTTAAAAAAATCTAAATTATAATGTCAATCAATCATTTTTTTTTTTTTTTTTAATATTTAAATTCTTTAATTATTTATTTACAACAGAATATACATTATTTACAAAAACTATTATAATACAACATGAAATAATCAAAAAGAAAATATAAAAACTACATTTTATAAGTAACTAGAAAATTTTATAATGAACTCTGTTTTCCACCTGAAAGTATTACAGGTAGAAAACAGAGTTCAGATCACCGACCGCAAAATTTTGTCAAAACAATTTCAATTGGAAGTTATCTGAGATTAAATCTATTAATTCATAGGATCATTGAAAAAGCACATAGATTACAGTAAGACATTCATTAGCGGCAATCAGTCAAGCGAACTAAGCAGGGTGCCCTTCCGACAGGCACTGCCACTTATCTAAATAAGATCCGTGTCGTGCGTGATGGATTTTAAGACCCTTGTCCTTCCACGGTTTTAAATTAAAACACTTTTCTGTGCCAAATTATGTCAACTTTTGGAATTAATTGTTTTTGGAATTTACTCCTCAACGAGAACAAACATATTTTTATAAGCAAAGAGGTTTTTTCTCTGTTTGGATTTTAGACATTATGTTATGTATTGTATGCACTAAAAATATTTATATGCTTTGTTTAATTTGGGGAGATTTAACTGGTGTGTGGAATGTCTTCTAGTATTTAATAAATTAATAAATACAAATTTATTTACAAAATACACAGTAAACAATTCAGCTATCTGCAGATCGTTATAAATGATCTAGAGATAATAAATATTTTCACAATAAATTAAATCAGAAACAGCCTTATAGCTTCCATCCCCATACATGGTAGATAATCGCCTCGCATCTCTTAGTAGGTACCAAGTACCAAACTCAATATTATTTGAGAATGCCTAAAAAGGGTAGCCAGAGGTTAGTCAAAATATTACATTTGGTACCATACCCTTACAAAATGTGTGGGCGTGTGGGACGTGATAGGTTGCAAGCCGATTGTTGCTTCTAGAATACTAACTAGTTTACTCACGATGTTTTACATCACCGATTAATTGCACTTCATTGCGGATACTAAACGTATTCAGAATGATCATGATGGAACTAATGCTGAATTGATTCTGCGGAAGTAATCAATAATTCTGATTTATTTACAGCCTACGTTAAACTGTAGGTACTACGAATCCGTAGCGGTTGCGTAGCAATGCGTAGCGGTTGCGTAGCTACGCGTAGCTCACGTGTAAAGGATTTCTAGTCTTTTGTATGAAGTATTAGTACTAAGCGTGTGCTGTCTTTGAAACATTTGTTTTTGTATTATTGCATTGCATACGTCTGACTAAGTAAAGTTGCACCACACTGGAACTTATTTACTATTATTTTTGATTTGTACAAGGATCATATAAAAAAACGGTAAGAACCGAGCCGTAGCTTATTGCCTGTTTTTTTAGGCTTGGTCGCGTGGAGCTGGCACCTAGATTCTAGCTTTAACAAGTTTCAAAGTTATTCTTGGAATTGAAATGAATAAAATTTTATTGAGTTAGAGTATAAAGTCGTCAACTCTGCAAAAATAGTCTCAAGTAAAAACAAAAAAACAGATGATCATTTCTTGTTTATCTAAAATATTTACAAACATCATGATTTAGATCAAAATTTTAACCTACATTTTCAATTAAAAAAAAAACCCAGATAAAAAAGCATTGAATTTACTAAAATTTGATAATTTACTTGTCACTGATTGTACACACTAAATGGCCGATTGAGTTCTTTTATTTGTTCTACCGCAGCAAATAATACGATTCACTGATCACAAAACTAGCCAGCATCGACCTAATAGACTTTGATCCAATGTAGTAGTGAGCGATTTAAAATAGTTATATTTAAAAATTCCTAAGCTAGGAGTAGACTATAGCAATCAAACTAACTAGTAGTAGGTACTAGTAGGCTTAAAGCTTTTTTTACAGTAGTTGATGGAAATTGTGTTTTTGAGCATTATGTAACAAATGACCGCCCGTGGCTTCGCTCGCCCCGTTCCCGTTACGCCCCGCTCCCATAAAATTTTCGGCATAAAAAGTATCCAATGCCCGTTTCCTGGATTTAAAGTTAAGTGAATCTAGATGACAGCTTTTTCAAACAATGACAATGTGTACTAATGCTTAAGCAATCATTTTAGGTCACTCCATTTGCAATTCCTAGGTAGAGGTGTAAGGATAAGGAGATTTGATAAGTTTTGATTCTTTTTTTTTCTACAAAATAATGATTTATGAACGGGCGTTCTTAACTAGATCTGTGTGGTGGATTTAAAACAATTAGATCTTATAAAATAAAATGCGTCTTCTTTGGATTAGTATATTTCAATGAGTACTGTGAATATACCAAATAAAACGAAAAAACTAATAATTTAAATGCTCTAGTTATTAAAACTAATCATGCAGCATTTTCCCATAACACACACTAGTTTGAATTTTTAACGTTATTTCCTCAAAAAATACACTGCATAAAAGTTGAGTGGTTGATTTCAAAGTTGGATGGAAAAGCCAGATTTAAAATCAACCAGTTTCGGCGGGTTTTTATAAAGTTGTAAAAAGGCTTGCCGCCCGCGGTGTTTTATCTTTCGTCCGTTAATTCGCTTTGTATGAAGTGTTATTTTTCTATTATGTAAACAAATAATTGGACGCATTACATTATCAGTGAGCGTACTCGGAAGGTTATTCTATGGCGTATTATGTAACATTGCGCAATAGTGCTATATTGTATTCTAAGTATTTTTTTACAAAAAATATATAATATTCAGCCAGCCATAGAAGAAGCTCTGTTTAATTTGGGGCAAGATAGTGTTGTGTGGATGGCCACAATATTTTATTCTCTTTCTCATTTATTGTTTTTGCGTCATGCGTTCGTAATAGTAACCCAAATTATATCAAATTACCTGCCTCTAGTTTCAGACCATTTTGAATTTTATTTTATAGAGCATACCTATAATTTGATACTTTAATATGTTACGAAAAAATATCTATTAGCATAATCAGTCAAAGATGATGGAAGATGCAAGCCTCCCAGTAGATTTCCAGAACACACGATTTTATCGCCATCTTTATCCATCGCCTTTCTATATTAATGAAAGTTGTGTATCTACTTCAAATAATATTATTTATTCGTAACTTTATTCAAAATCAAGGGATTTTTGGTCAGTTCAGAGAATCAACTTTTGAAACCATGATGGTTTTTAACACAATTTTATGAACAACGGGATATGTACAGTGGGATACACCTCAAGTTACCTAAAAACAAAGAAAAATGACGCTTACTGCAAGGATTACTGCAAGCTAGCAGTGTATAGTCTGATGCGTCCTTGTGTACCAAGTTTTGACTTCCGATAAAAGTTCCCGTTAAAGGTATCCGTTCAACCCGTGATCATGGTGCATGCAACTGTGCCGGAATATCGGGAGTCCAAATTCACTAAATTAAATCATGATCATCTCGTTGTTCATAAAAATAGTTCACGAGAAACTAATAAGAAGGAATACACCCTTTACCGTTTGGAACTACACAGTGCACCTATATTTTTGTCGTGACAATGTCTTAAAATTCGATGGAGCCGGCTGCACGCACGAAAAAACATGACTCATGCGGTGTTACCTCGCTCTGAGGCGTTTCATTTAAGGCTTGGAGTGCAAGCAAGAGCGCGGAACGAGCGACAAAGAGGCACAATCGGCCTCCGCGTTCGGCAGCGTTCGACATCTGTCTCTTTCCTACGTGAGTAAGCGATGCGTCCGCGTCGACAACTGTATTACGTTGTCACGTTCAACTATCGTCAGTAAACCGATTTTACAGACAACCTATTTTTTTGACAGAAAAACTCATTGGTTCATGACTGGATTTAAATCCTTAGGTACGGCCTGCGCACACCTAGGTCGCTGGCGATAGCGATCAATGAAACGCTGTCAAAGTTGACAGCGTTTCACTGATCGCCGACCGATCGGAAGCCGCTACTACTACGCCACCAGAGCTGAGGCCCGGTAAAAATTACATGTCTCACGTTGATGGACGCAAGGCTGTGCATCTTAGGACACGCATCTAACTGACGCCATCTGCGAGGCAATTCCTTGCTGATAATGCGATCAGCAAGCATCTACATGAAGTAGAAGAACAAACACATTTAAAAAGTGTAAGTAAGTAGTATAAACAATGCCAAAAGCTCTACGTACTCCGTAGTTTTGTTTTCAGTTTCAATTTGTCTCAGTTATGGGTTGAAAAACTATGAAATTTCGTAATTCTTTTATTTATTTAACAAGCACTGTAACAATGGGTTGCTTTCGTTTTTTGACGTGATAACGTCTTATAAATCGATGGAGCCGGCTGCACGCACGAAAAAACATGACTCATGCGTCGTTACGTCGTTTCGTCGTTCCATTTACCTGAGCCCGAGCCCGGGTCGGGTAATGGGTAAGGGTAAATGAGGGTAAGGGTTCGGTCGGGTTCCGGGTCCGGGTCCGAGAGTCCGAGTCCGAGTCCGAGTCCGAGTCCGAGTCCGAGTCCGAGTCCGAGTCCGAGTCCGAGTCCGAGTCCGAGTCCGAGTCCGAGTCCGAGTCCGAGTCCGAGTCCGAGTCCGAGTCCGAGTCCGAGTCCGAGTCCGAGTCCGAGTCCGAGTCCGAGTCCGAGTCCGAGTCCGAGTCCGAGTCCGAGTCCGAGTCCGAGTCCGAGTCCGAGTCCGAGTCCGAGTCCGAGTCCGAGTCCGAGTCCGAGTCCGAGTCCGAGTCCGAGTCCGAGTCCGAGTCCGAGTCCGAGTCCGAGTCCGAGTCCGAGTCCGAGTCCGAGTCCGAGTCCGAGTCCGAGTCCGAGTCCGAGTCCGAGTCCGAGTCCGAGTCCGAGTCCGAGTCCGAGTCCGAGTCCGAGTCCGAGTCCGAGTCCGAGTCCGAGTCCGAGTCCGAGTCCGAGTCCGAGTCCGAGTCCGAGTCCGAGTCCGAGTCCGAGTCCGAGTCCGAGTCCGAGTCCGAGTCCGAGTCCGAGTCCGAGTCCGAGTCCGAGTCCGAGTCCGAGTCCGAGTCCGAGTCCGAGTCCGAGTCCGAGTCCGAGTCCGAGTCCGAGTCCGAGTCCGAGTCCGAGTCCGAGTCCGAGTCCGAGTCCGAGTCCGAGTCCGAGTCCGAGTCCGAGTCCGAGTCCGAGTCCGAGTCCGAGTCCGAGTCCGAGTCCGAGTCCGCGAGTCCGCGAGTCACAAATATTAATTAAAATTCTTTTGAAAAATGCAACCATTCCACCAGTATTTTCTTATGACGTTATCACGTTCAACTATCGTCAGTAAACCGACTTTACAGACAACCGATTTTTTTTCATAAAGTTTGGACATTGCAGAAAATAAATCGCAGAAATTTCGATATTTTTAGTGCAAACAGTACTTTTTACACTATATTTCTCTTAACTTTCAATTGGACGTTATCTTGTAAGCTTCATCTCTTGCTCTACCAAAGACTGATCGTCTTTAATATCAAGTTACTGTGAACACATTACCCACGTAACCACGGAGAGCTCTGATTCCAACTGGTGTTCATTCGGGAACCAAATGAAAGGCAATGGTAGTTTTCAGTGAAGGTACATTTGATCTCTTGGGAGTTGGATGTGTTGTTAATTACAGGCACCAAGCGTAGGTAGTGCCACTGAAATCGCAGAACAAACATAAAGGTGGGACCGTGGTTAGTTAGCCTCGCGGCTGCATCAAAGCTATAAAATACTTTGTAAATTGATCGAAAGTTTCGAATATAAACTTTGTCGTTTCCATCTGCATTTTTTTTCAAACTCCTAAAGTGTCTAAGCTGGTTGGTTCACTTATTTTCATAATTTATACTGCTAATATCTTACCCGAAGTCTTTTAAAAACTTCGCCTGAGAGAAGGGAATGCCAACGATGCTCCACCTAAAATTTCCCTAAAGAAATATGTAGAAAGTGGTTCCGTCTCAGGCGGATTTGTCGTCGGAATCTCGTCGGCTGGTTTAATTAGTCGTTTTAATGAATGTTGAGGCACGTACGCTGGAAATGCGTCCCATTACCTGCGTAATTCACGCAGTGATAACAAAGACGCGGCGCTCTAGATGCCACACTCAAGACATGACTGTGCTCGATCTTCTTATTCCACTGAAGCACCCCACATTTATATTTATCTATCTACTTGCTCCTATACCTGGCTACACACACATTTACGTGTGATAAAGTGATGCTTAGCTAATTGTTGTACATAGCTTTCAACCATCCACTGTGGATACTTATGTCAGTATTTGCTCTGTACGAGAATAAATATAGAGGTACAGTACCTACTGAGCGAAACGAACAGTGGTCTAGTGCACGAAATTATGCCAAGCACGACATCATGCTATTAGCAAGACTATTTACTATTATTACCAACAACTGTACAAAAAGGATAAAGTAAAGATAATAAGCAACAAATGTATACAATAACTCTTGATCATTGTAAATTGAAAGCCGTTGAGAAAGTACTATAAGCAATTACAATCCCATTTCATAAATTGACTTTCCAACGAATAGGTTCAAGAACGTTGGGGGTTATTTTCGCATTTGGCAGTATTTTCAATGTTTAGAATAGCAATTTTTTCCTTTATAGATGTTCTTTGCAGTAATTTTACGTGTTTGCTACCAACGCAGAAGCTTTTAAGGTAGAATTGGCAAAGTTGGTACTTGTAGCAATAAAATTGTTTAGCAAAGCGATTCAGACATCGTAAACTTTTTAAATGAACAATTTATGATAATAAAAGAAGTGTACTTTTTTGGATACAGAGATAGCAATTACCTCATTTTCTTGCGTAATGTTTTTAAAAGCTTTTCATACTTTTTACGTATTTATGCTAATCTTAAAGTCGAGAGCAATAATACCTACGGTAAAAATGCGGGTGAAAGAGACATGGGTCTTCGTAAAATGGTTTAAGTTGGGGAAACTTGAAACATTATTTAGTCGTTTTCTGTTCGTTTTAAACACTGTTTGCACTCATCGCATTCGTAATAAAACAGAATAAAATTGTGAAAGTTTGTGCTTTTTAATTAAATCTCAACGTATGCTAGAAAATCTTTATATATTAATCTTTCGTGTCACAATTTGGAACGCGATAAACTCCGAAACTGCTGAACGGATTTCGATAAAATTTTGCAACTGCCTAAAATATGGTCGGACTTAA
Organism: Thera obeliscata; assembly: GCA_947578465.1. NCBI lineage: Eukaryota > Metazoa > Arthropoda > Insecta > Lepidoptera > Geometridae > Thera > Thera obeliscata. The sequence goes on along the minus strand of OX387928.1, from coordinate 7,771,771 downwards.
AATATAGGATAGTTTATATTCAATATTTAGGTGTTATTAATTTATAAGGGGCAAAAATTTCGAAATCTATGTCTATCCCTTTCTATCACGTAGGGACTTATATATTTCTATCCCTTTCTATCGCTTAGGGATTTTTCAAAAAATTCTCGACTTTGACGAGAACAGAATGCACATAGACGCTCTAGAATGATCTGGAATAATCAAATTTAAAGTCGGAATCGTCCGGAATGCTCCCACCCAAACGTTAGTAAACCAGAATTATCTAGAATACTCAAATATACCCATGCAAACGGTTCTGAATTCTAGATTTGGACAAAATGTTCTAGAAAATAGTGCCCCTAAACGTTATAGAATGTTCTTTCATCATCATCATCAATTGATATCATTCCACTGCTGGACGTAGGTTCACCTTGAGTAACAAAGGCTATATTTGTGTGTTTAAAAAATAAATGTTCACCCGTGCGAAGCCGGGACAGGCAGCTAGTATATTATTAAAAATGTTATTATTACTTATGCTAGAAAGTATATTATTCTAATCTTTAATAATATTATCATTACTTTGTTTATTTACACTTAGTTAATTGAGCCAAATACAAGCGAAGATCAGCGTCATGTCGTATAAGGAAGTCAAGAAAAAGAAAAAAGAACGCTCTTAAATAAGAAGAAGAAGATATTTATTACCTTACAGATAATTATTAAACATTCTATAATAATCTAGTATTTTAAAACAACATACAATTGAAATATTTACAAAAACCAGTAGGTAAATACTAAGACAAAAGACACTAAAGCCTTGACGCCCATTTAGCGCAATGGCGATGGTGATCAGTGAAACGCTGTCAAATTATGGCAGCGATGTTTGGTAGCATTTCACAGATTGCCATCGCCATCACGCTAGATGTGCGCAGGCCCAAAAAACACTAATTAGGTATGTATATATTTAAATATAACTTACCTAATTACTCTTACTCTTTAGACATTGCGGTAGCGCGTCCTAGCAGCTTCAAAAAAATGATTCTTGAGAATTTAGTATAGTACCCTACACACTTCTCATAACTTAGGTTAAGTTAACACTTTTGAAATAATCTGTGGTAAACGGTGTTGGTACCACAATTAATAAAACTTAGATATAACATTTACTTTAGCAATATGTATTGTAATACTGTTTGTTTAACCAAATAAAAAAAAAAAAAAAACTTGAAAGCATCTGCATAAAATAAGATTCGATACACTAGCTCACAAGTTAAGCTGTTGGCTCAACCATCGAGAAAGCCAACTCAAAGCACGAGTAAACATTAAACGAATATAAGCCGTTCGCCACTTTAAAGCTCAACTTTGAACGAGCAAGTTATCACGTTTTACAAAAGCATCTTTTTACGAGATGTTCACGAATTACAGTTAAGAACAAGGCTCGTAAGAATTAAGTGAGCAATAACACATCGCTAACGAGTGCTCGAGACTACGGGCTAAACGTGACAAAGGACGATGTTCTTAAGCTAAGAATGCTTAAGCGCTACTTGTCATCCCATTTTCCATATATCGGGCTGTTATGTTACGCATATCACAACGCTTAGAAAAAATCCTAACTTAATTGATCATTCAGAAGATTCAATTTCTTATAGTAGAAATTTAATTTCAAACGCAAAAGACAAAACAAAAAAATATGGCTAATCGACCTATGTAATACAGTTCTTGTAACTACTCAAGCTCTTGTTGGAGGGTTGAGCCACGATATGAGCCGAGAGTCGAGTAGGTACTTTGATTGACTTACCTAACTTAACGGTTTTGGTCATGTTTTTCAATATTCATGTAATGATATCATTACTTGCTCTCGACTCCTTTAAAGCCGTGTTAGTTACATTACATAAAACTCAGGAACGGCTGAACCGATTTGGCCGAAAATTGGAGGATACTCTTTATCCCAAAAAGAATGGGAACGAGATGAGCGAAGTCGAGCGCGGCCAGCTGCTGGTATAATAATAATTAATACGGTCGTAGTGCGTACATTTTAGCTGCACTGAAGGAAAAGTGAAGTTTAGTAGCATGCACTAAACTTACCTACACTGAAAGCTACGAACAGTATACCATATTATAGCAGTCGACTGTAGATTACAAAAAAAAAACATCTAACCAGTTTCTCACTAAACCTTAATATATTCTTAATAGTTTAAGGTTCGAGTTTAATGAGTGCTTAAATAATCTATGGCTGTTAATTAGTAGGTTATGCGTAAACGCCTTATTGGATATGGTGTTGACAATATAGGTGGATTGCATTTATTATTTAAGGGATCTTACAAAAGCTACGAACATAACATGGATCTTCTCATCGTGTCACTGGGTCTTTCAAACCAATGCACAGTGTGGTGAAAGGTTTTTAGTGCACCTCCAAGAAGCTTCTTTCGTGCACCCGACACCTTTTGATTTTTTAGGTTCTACGACATTATATCCCTCACGAATTAATAGATAACATGGATAAGAATAATAATTGGTCATAATAAATATCAATAATATTCAAATCAATAATAATCAAAAAGTTACTCATTTCAAACTTTGCATAGTTTGGGACGTTGTGTGAAAATGTGTCCAAATATATTTATGCACGTATTTATTTTGAATACCAAAACCTCGAGCACAAAAGTAGTGGTCAGTAAAATATTATTTATACATTCGATTGGTATAATTGGAACTGCCTCATGCAATATGTACATAATATGCCTGGTGACCTGATTTACAGTTCTTTAAACCTATATCACAAGTATTTCGCAAAACAGGTAAAACTTACATAAGCCATATTTAATTTACCTAGTTTGTCACCTGGTACGTCTTGACAGCGTTTCACTGATCGCTATCGCAATCGCCTAGATGTGCGCAGGCCTTTAGCAAATGTACTTACTTTTTGGGTTGTAGGAGAGATTTGCTACCCCTAATTGAAACTGAAAAATGGCTATATAGACTGGTCTCTCAGCTCAGTTGGTATTAGCTCTGCCTTCTGCGACGTAAGTCGTGGGTTCGATCCCCACTGAGAACAAATGTGTGTGTGGAGAACGCATGTTTGTTCTCTGTCTGGGTGTTGGCTAGCTTAGTTGTAATCTAAGTGTGTACTTACAAAAAAAAGTTAGTATTATATCAGCTATCTGGTTCCTATATTACAAGCTCTGCTTAGTTTAGGGCTAGATAGTGTCGAGTAGATTGTCCAAAATATTTAAATAATTCCCACAGCGTGAGTCGGGAAAGACGACTGGAGACGCGACATCAAAACCATACGCGTCCGCCCGATTCCTGTGGCTAAGTACCAGCTGCCAATGACTATCCAAAAAGTTAGAGTGGAGACCGCGTTTAGGTAAGCGTAGTGTAGGACGCCCTCCGGCAAGGTGGGGCGACGATCTGCGAAATGTAAGCACTGGAGGAGAAGAGCCGAAGACCGGGCTCAGTGGCACGTCTTGGGAGAGACCTACGTCCAGCAGTGGACTGATATAGGTTGATGATGATGATGATCCAATAAGTTGTACCACTGTCGATGTTGTGCTTATTAAGAACTAATAACCACATACATTGAATAACTATATAATAAGGTGCTACGCAAATGTGTAATTAATTCAACTAATAGTTAGTTACTGTTCAGTACCACTTTAATGTGTCAGAGTCTACGAAGCTAGGTGGTGGCTCATAAAGAAATAAATTTTCGATAGGGTAATTTTACCTTCGAGCACGCAAAATGGAAAATAAGATTCCGTACGAAAGCATCATGCCGCATTTAAAAAGTCTTCGAGCTACTGGATTTTATCAAATTGATGCTAAATATTCAAAGTTTCGAAAATTTCTTCAAAGCAGTTACATGCTCTTAATCCTATTATTGATCATACTTTTTACTGTGCAGCAAATCGCAAAAGTTTATGAAGTACGTTTTTGTCTGAGTCCGAGTTTTTTTCGCTATGGATAGTGTTTTCTGATTGGTTTCCAAAAATCGGTAGTAGGTAACTGGTAACAGGTTACATTATTGTCTATTGAAACTGATTCCAAAAAGTTAAGTAGCTGACTTGGTTTCTATTGAGTTACGATAGTTTTTGGCACGCTCGAGATTCTTATCGCATCTTCATACAAAACCCGATAGGAAAACGGCGTACACAACGCCATGCAAAATCCAAAAATGAATAAAAACTCGGACTAGAAATACTGATTTATAATAACAGGAACCAGTGAACCAAATTTTACGTCACAATACCTACTTCGAATTTTCAGGTGATGGATGATGTAAATAAAGTTATTGACACAATGTTTTTGTTACTGACAAACTCAGATTCGCTTTACAAACAAGTGATTTTATGGAGAAAACATGATCAAATTGAAGAATTGCTTAAAATACTGCAGGGTAAGAATTATTATGAATACATAATTATTGAAAATAACAGTCAATTACATTAGACATTGAATATCATCATCATCAGCCTGAAGAAGTCTACTGCTGGACATAGACCTCTCTTGTACATGGTCGAACGATTTTCAGTCCTTTCCATCCACCGACTTCCATGTTGTCGGTCCACGTTCTTTCGTCTTTCGGTTCGTGGTCGCCATTCGAGGACCTTTATTCTATTGCCACTTCAACTTACTATTACTTAATATGACGTATCATCATCGTCATGTTAAGCCTGAAGAAGTCCAATGCTGGACATAGGCCTCCCCTACACATATCCAGGAAGAACGATTCTGAGCTCTTTCCATCCACCGACTTCCCGCGAACATGTTAATTATTTTAATTGTTCTAATTTATTTGAAGGTCCATTATTTAACCAGAACGAGCCAGAACATCGGTTATTACTATTACGTACATCTCGACATACTAGAGTACTCCTTAGAGGCTTCAATATAACGGCTCTCTCAACTTGCCTCCTCTGGGTTTTGTATCCGACGATACTATATGCGCAGAGCAAGCGCGTTGAATTTGCAATATGGCTGCCGTTTGACCCTAACGGGAGTCCGCAGTGAGTACTTCCGCTTATCTTGCTATAAGTATGAGCATTTAAGGTAATTATAATGGCTGGTTCTACCCTTTAGATAATATTATTGATACTTATACGTTCTGTAGGGTTTTATATTGTGACAAAACTCATTCGTATTGAGTATCTACGACGGAACTAAAAACATCGTCGCCTGAAGCTTGCCTCCCCTAATTTAAAGAAGAAAGACTTTGAGCAACATTCTCATTATCATTTCATTTAGGATGTCATCGATCCATTGCGTGTGATCAGGTGCGTCTCATGTCAAAGTCAAAGTCAAAGTCAAAGTCAATAATTTTTTATTCAGTAAGATGCAAGAATCACTTTGAAACGTCATAAAGCTAGGTGAGTCTAGGTGCCAGCTCCACGCGACCAAGCGTAGAAGAACAGGCAACAAACTACGACTCGGTTCCCACCGTTTTTATATGATCCTTTTACAAATCAAAAATAGTCTAAAATAATAGCAGTGAAGTTCCAGTGTGGTGCCACTTCACTTAGTCAGACGTATGCAATGCAATAATACAAAAGCAAAAGTTTCAAAGACAGCACACGTTACGCTTCAAAGTTATACTGTAGTATCTACACAGCTTATAGTATAAAAATAAGATACGAAATAGTATATAGGTACAGACATTGCAAATTGACATGTTAGCTTCCTATGGGTAGAGTGACCGGGACATCGGGCCACGCAGTTTTATCATTCATATAGCTATCTAGAGTATAGTACGCTTTCTTTAAGCATGCTTCATCCTTCATTCGTGGTTGCCATTCAACAATGATCTTTCTCACCGCTGGCGTTGTTGTAGTATCCCTTTGTTGCTTCTACGATGTACAAGCCATCCTTCTGGCCTGCCACTTTAACTGTGCTTATCCAGCTAAAACAAAACTCACATTCCATGACTTAAAACAGACTCAAGCAAGGATTTTTATTGAGAACTGCTACAAAGTGCTACGAGATCTCGTAGCACTTTGTAGCAAAGGCTAAGGTTACAAAGAAAGTTTATGCTCGACTTCTTTTAAGATATTCTATTGTGTTACCATCTTTATTAAAAACAATCAATAAAAAGTACTACTTTATATCGGAATATTTTAGTGTGTTTTGTTATTTTTTTAGACCCAGTTTCACGGACTACAAATTATTGATGTTACTAAACCCATACTTTGATGAATTTCAGTTTAATAACCCTTAAAATTTACAGGTTTTACATAACAGTATGTTATGTATGGGTACAAACATCGTGGCTAGCATTCGGTAATACTACTATGGATGCGTTCATCACATATTTCTTCGCACAGTGTAAGACACAACTAACTATTCTTAGGTAAGATTTATTGTTATTGCTATAAAAATACTTATTTAAATAACTATTGTAGGAAATATCACACAGTGCTATCGCTAATGTTTTTGTTTTGGTACAAACAAAACTTGTTCCAGGTGGAATTTGGAAAATATAGTCAGCATAAGTGAAAACGAAGTCACAAAATCGTCACAAACTTTCACCAGTATCTATCATTCACGCTTCGAAAAAATTATTAAACACTATAGTGAAATAGTGAAGCTTAACGACACAACCCAGGAAATATTTGGAGGTGCTATTTTGTATTTCTTTCTGATCAGTGCCTGGATTATATGCACCACTGCATACAGGATCATTAGTGTAAGTGATAACAATATAATGTACACATTCGTAACATTAAATAACTTCACACGTTTACTGTAAGTGTTTACTTTGTTGTTCCTACCATTTGGGCGCTAGCTGTTACCTTAAATTTCATTTTTATTGCAATAAAATAAATAAATAAATAGTGATAGCTTTGGGTAATTGTTCAAGTTATCACTTCTGTCCCGGAGGATTTGTTTTAGAAATTAAAACAATAAAAAAGTTCGTTATTTGGTAAATTAAACAGATTCATAGACCTGTCTATTAAACTTACAGGTCGGAGACCATACACCCTGTATTCACCTTCGTAGGTAAATATCTGGAATTTCCTTCATTAATGAGTCTTCTGAAGTTTATTAAGACTTTCTTTGAAACTCAATAGATAATTAAATTAATGATGTTTGATAATCAGTGCCGAAAATTTAATAGTTGTGAAAAAATTACGAGGCCAAGATGTAATAAATATACTCATTGATATTTAAAGATAGATAGAAAGATAACTCTTTATTGATTACAATGACACACTAGGTAAATAGAATTGGTATTTAACTACGCATACTTCTACTTATACTAATGTTACGATTATATAATAGAATAGAGGAAAGATTTGTGTTGTGTGTATGTTTGTAATGAGTAAACTCAAAAACTACTGTGCCGATTTTAAAAATTATTCTCTTATAAAGTGTTAGGTACATAAAAAAAAGTCCCGACTACTACTTGTTACTTTTTCAGATTGATCCCGCTTCAATGCCCTTTTTGTCAATGATCATGTACATGATGTGCATATTGGTAGAAATCTACCTTTATTGCTATTTTGGGAACGAAGTGGCACACGAGGTATAATTTTCTTTTCTTCAGTTAGACAGCTCTGGCGATTGAGTTTTCAGGCCGATGCAAGGCCTAAACCAGTCTATCGAACCAGTATAAACGACTTTTAAGATTTTTAATTAAATAGCCGTTAAAAAAAGGCAAAAGCCGTTTTGTAGCTCTTTAGCTCTCTAATATTCATGTATAGCGTGAACCTGAAACTGCTAAGCGTCTGCGAATAGATATGTTTCTTTCTTTCTTTTCTTTCTTTTGTTTTTTTTTCTTTTCTTTCTTTTCTTTCTATCACAACCTATAATAAAGTTACTGGGAAAAATCCCCAAGTTTGAAGTTGGAGTCGGGTTTTCAAGTTTTTGAACATAATCACTGTTTCAGAGTGATAAACTGATGGAATCAGCGTTCACCATGGACTGGTACAAGCTCCCTCTAAAATACCGCTATGCCCTGTTGCTATTCATGGAGAGAATAAAACGGCCTATTGAACCAACCGCTGGCTTTATCATACCGCTGTCTAACAACACTTTTGTATCTGTAAGTTCAAAATTATGATTACAGGTAGGTAGGTACAGGCACAGATAAGATAATACTATATTACAGCCCATTATCCTTCACATAAAGACTATTCTGAAAATTCTACAATTAAATTAAATAATTAATTTGAATTATGGCAAAATGTGATCTTAAACGATCTTAAACGTTATCTAGAATAATCAAATTTAATTCAAAGACTTTGAAATGATTTAGAATAGTCGGTCATCATCCAGATGGCCAGGTGCTCCTAAACGTTCTAGAATCTAGTATGTTCGTCATCATTCTGAAATTATCTAGAACTAACAAACTGAATTCAAAGATACCCGGGCAATGTCGGGCTATAAAAAATACCTACCCAAGTACACTTTTATATCTATTTATTCTACCTACTTAAAATAAATAAATCCTTTGTTACAGATTTTGCGAAGTTCCTACACTTTTTATGCATTTTTAAAGAACACGGACAAAATGGAAGGATAAGTAGGTACGTGGGTAGGTTTACCAACATAGCAGCATTTTTACCTTTATGTAGTTAAGTAGGTTATATATACCACTTACCTACACATGAGTAGGTACTTACGTTAAGGTCTTATACCTATAGTATAGGTAGGTATAGTAGTATTATAGTAGTATTATAGTAGTAGTATAGTAGGTAGGTACATACTGCTACCTACTGCAAATCAAGTAGGTACTACACCATACACCGAGAAATTTTAGAACATAAAAGTAATGATTTTAGTAGTTCTCATCCTAGGATGAGAATGCTGTACATAAGTCAATATTATAATTGTGTCTTTGGTGGGACCAAATTGGTTAGTAGACTTGATAGTAAGCAGAAGCAATAGCTGAGGAAAGCAAGTTTTTGGCTAATACACGTACAACGCCATCTAGGAATCGATTAGGAAGCATTTTTGCCAACGTTTACGTCAAACAAATGTCGATGTCAAAGAACCAATAATGTCAAAGTTATTGAGTATGATGTGTTGTCAAGTATAAAACACAGTCAAATTTTGCATGGTTCAATCAATGTCGGCTGTCAGGTCAATCCAATCTTCTGTCTTCTTGTTTTTCTGAAGTTTTTGCTGGTTTGGCTGAATTGGCTGGCTGGCTGGTGTGTTTTTATTGAGGGGCTTTTTGTTTGGGCTGAGGTGAGGTCTCTTTGTGCAAATATTATAGTTTTCTAGTGTTTCACTTAGAACGACTTACTTTTCTGAAATGTTTCGATACATACTTGTGTTTTTACTACTAAACTCTTCGTATCGTAGCTTTGGAGGTCCTGTTCCTTCAAATGCGCCTGTTACTATTGCGAACTTACTGACTGCTCTTGCAAATAGTTGTGAAAATAAGTTTCTATCAGATCAGATGAAAACTAAATTAGATTATTGCGCTGAAATAACTTCGGTACACCAAGGAAAGCAACTGGAGTGTTTGCTATTCTACGACATCAACTCGCAGCTTTGTACTGCTATCGGTCACTCAAGACTTGTACTCACCACAGACGATTATTCAGACAAAATAATTGGAGAACAGGATGTCACCCAATTATGCGAAACAACTAACGATTGGGTATTCTCAAATATTACTGAATTCACACGTTATAAGCATTCAGTGGAAAAGGTGTTTGAGCACCCTGCTATGTGTGGAAAAGTGTGCGGTGTTGAAGACCTGATAAGTGACGATGCTAATTTCTTCTGCAAATACTTCAAGTGGGGTACTGATGTGTTAAAAAGGCAAATCGGTGTGGCGCAAGAGAATGGTGTGGTAATATCTTCTGAAACAGAAAAAGTTGACACCAAACCAGTTAACTCTGCATTTAGTGATATAGATGTACAAATCAAGAATAAGAACTCTACTCCAACAACCTCGAATTTACCTTTAGTCAGTGAGCCAGTTAAAAATGAAAGAAGTAATCTGCCTCAGGCTGAACCTGTCAAAGATGAGGCTTTTGAAATCAAACCTGAAATGTCCAGTGCTAATTCCGCTCCGTCTGAAAAACCAACCAGCAATAAAGTTGAGGAGTCGGTGCCTGTTGCGGAGAACCAACTAGTAGCCAGTGACCCCAGTAACCAAGAAGAAGACAAACCAATAGTGGTCACTAGTGCAGAACTGAAAAGCGAGGACCAGAAACCAGAAACCCCTGATACTACACTAACTAAACCAGATGCTGGACCTTTACCAAAATCTGATGTTGATAAGGAACTAGAACAGCAGAGTCATGACCTGGGTCCTAAAGAGTCGGTTATAGAAACTCCAGCAGAGACTAAGGAGAAGCTACCCAATGATCCCGATGACTATCAAGGTAATGGTACTAATATTTTTAACTTACTATGATGTTTTTTATCAAACAAAATTAATCAAATTATTTATTTTATGCCAGTAAATTACACATATATTACACAAGGATCATTTACAAAGACATAATGACATAAAAATTGGTCGTCACTCAGCGTATGTTATAGTAGCGAGTGCCACTATAACGCTGGTCTTCTGTGCAACTACTTGCAACTACTTAACTTTATATACAACTACTTGAAAGTGGAAACCTATAACAAAGCATTGTTTTGTAGGTCACGTGCATTAGGAATGTGCCCTATGATATACTGCTCTGCGTCCATCAATTTGAGGCATACAGATGTTCTGCCTCACGTGCCAGTAATTTCATCAGGACTCAACACCCTTCAAACCGAAACACAGCTATGCTGCTTCACGGCAGAAATAGGCATGGTGGTAGTACTTACCTGGACAAGCCTTTAACAAAGAGCCCTAGTCTCTCTCTGCTTGCGTGTTTTGGATAAAATATAATCTTTTTACTGTATTCTTGAATAAAGGGAATACCTAATCATTTTGTATCTTTCATCATTAAACTAAAGTGAATTTTATTGATCAAACTTTCATTGACAATATTAATGCCTTGTCTAGCTTGCTGTAGTGTGCATCCAACTTAAACATTTTACTCAATTATCAATGACCTATCATGATTGCTGTGTTTGATTTGATGTTGTTCTCATGCATTCACTTTGCAATGCCAACTTATTACACAACATACAAACATAATGCCTGTATCAATACTTAGTTCAAATGAAGGTAACAGGTGGTAGGTTAACTTCATATACCTACTATTTAAAAATTGTATTCATATTGAATTGCAAATATAAAATTGGTAGAGCCTTGAATATAATAATCTTAAGAGAGGTCAATCTGTGGTTTTCTGTTAGGATTAGAATTATTGACTGGCCTCTCAGCTCAGTTGGTAGTAGCTCTGCCTTCTGCGCCGTAGGCCGTGGGTTCGATCCCCACCGAGAACAAATATTTGTGTGGTTAACATAAATGTTTGTTCTCTGTCTGGGTGTTATATTGTATTCTAAGTACCTATGTATTTACAAAAAAAAATGTATTCAAGTATTATATCAGCTATCCGGTTCCCATATTACAAGCTCTGCTTAGTTTGTGGCTGGGTAGTGTTGTGTGAATTGTCCACAATATTTATTTATTTTATTTATTATAGTTCTTAACACAACTTTTATGAGCTACAGTAATTCGGCAATTTTTCATCATCCGCACTTGATGTGCGGGCTGGTTTTTCCGCAAGTAGGCCGCTGGCGGGCCCTTTTTGCGTGACCCTTGACACGTGTTGCTCGAACTTTTTTAGGTTCTACGACACGTCGGTTTCCTCACGATGTTTTCCTTCACCGTTTGAGAGTACTGGCATAGCGCACATAATTTTTTCTACAGAAAAACTCATTGGTACACAACTGGATTTGAACCCACGTATACCATGATTTAACTTTGTAAGTTTTGACTCTCGATATTTCGACACAGTTGCATGCACCATGATCATGGGTTGTACAACAGAGTATGTCGGTAAAGGAATTTACATTCAAAACATGTCTATATTATGTGCCTAAACAAAATTAGACCAGTATTGTGAATTTGAATGGCTACGTTAACATAACAATCGACAGTATTATCTATTAGCAAGACAAATGTCGGGGTCACCAAATGTAAGGTGAGAAGAGTTGAGTAAAACCAATTAGTTTAAGCTTTGTGCGATGGAATAAGCTCTTTTTTGTATTTTTAGATTCGGAGGATGGTAAAGATGGCCTGGGCGATATTCCGGGAGAAGATGACAGCGATGATGCTATGATTGGGGATATTAACAAAATCAACAAACTGGAGGACCTGAAAGAAGACAAAGAGATTCCCTTGAAAAACGCTGTATCGGACATCACTGGTGAAAGTCGTAAGTTGACAGTTACTCTTTTTTGACCTATTGTTAATTATCATCATCGTCAGTCTGAAGAAGTCCATAGGACATATATCCTATGTCCTGCTGGACATAGGCCTCTTCTACACATTTCAAAGAAAAAAGATTCTAAGCCCTTTCCATCTATCGACTTCTCGCGGTCTTAACAATGTCGTCGGTCCATCGGGTGGGTTTATTAAGAAAAGGCGATGAGTCGCAAAGTATTGTCTCTAAATACAGAATTTGGATTTAAAATAACAGAAAAAAAGAATTAAATAATAAGAAAAGTTAAAGAATGAGATATTTTATTTTACCCAAGTTGTTTTGCAGCTAGAATAAATGCTTTCAAACGAAATCAGTTTAAAATGAGAAAATGAACTTTATTAGCTGAGAAATAGGATTGTTATTGCAAATTCTCACACAGTTCAAAAATAACCTGTTGTTTATTCAGGTGCTAGGTTCAGTACTGATAGTTTCAGAAACGAAGCTAGTGTAGGTGCAAAAAAAAAGTTAACAGCCTTTGAAATAAAATAAAAGAAAGAAAACGTATTTATTTATGACGGCACCCGGCTTGCACGTCAGCTGCAACTGGTGATTACTCAAACCCTACTTGCGGGACGCTATAGTGCCTGGGACAGGATTTTAGATAGAATAGGCTTGCCCAGCACTTAGACCCTCCTGACAGCTTAGTAGGAGAAAGTCTAGTGAGCTGGACTAAGAATGGTACATGTACACAAGGATACAGCTCAAGTTACCTAAAAACAAAGAAAAATTATGCTTACTGCAAGGACATAAGAGCTAGCAGTGTATAGCCTGATGCGTATTACTTTCAAATAGTATGTTATTTCTACAAAGGTCATTTCATTTACATATTTCAGCTTTAGCCACGAGCCGCGACTTTGCTCGCCCCGTTCCCGTTCCCGTTACTTTTTCGGTATAAAAAGTATCCTATGTCCGTCTACTGGTTCAAAGCTACCTCTCCACAAATTTTTAGCCTAAATTAAATCGATTCTGCCGTTCTTGAATTATAATTAGTGTAACTAACTGACTTTCTTTTATAAATATAGAAGATTTTTTTATAATGTCCCAAAAGTTAAGAGCCGAGCGGGATTTGAACCCGCGACCTTCCCCTCAATACGGGGCTGCGCTGACCACTACGCCATCGGATCCTAATCACACTCGACGAATAACTCTTAGGGACTGTTCGGCACTAACGCGACCTTAAGATTCCTTAAGTGTAGTAAAGACTATAAAATTAATAAACAAATATAGAAGAATACTAAACCTAACCTACCTTGAACCATTAAGTTGTACTAAATACAGTAGTTATTATTTAGTTTAGTACCTAGGCACATGATAAGCATAACCTTGAGACGAAAGCGTGCGTAGCATAGTAGTAGTAGAGCTCTTTGTGTGTGGCTCGTCGTGGGAAGTTACCAGCATGGCTATTTCTGCCGTGAAGCAGCATTGCTGTGTTTCGGCTTGAAGGGTGTGGGTGCTGGTGAATTTACTGGCACGTGAGGCTGAACATATGTATGCCTCAAGTTGATGGACGCAGGGCAGTGCAGCGTAGTGCCGCGCGTTACTAACGTGTCTACGAGACAATGATTTGTAAGGCCTCAGCCTCGAGCCTGCCAGCGGGCAGCGGGGCGGCAGCGGCGGCGGCGCGGGAGCGGCAGGATTTTTATGCGTAAAATCAAATGGACCCCCCCCCGCCCCGCTGCAGAGCCGCCGCCGCCCCGCTGCCCGCCCGCTGCCCGCTAAATTCGAGGCAGGGGTATCGCAATAAATAGGCGATGGTTACCACTCAACATAAGGCGGGTCACGCGGGTCATAACTATGTTCACACAGCTAGTTTTCTAAAGAAAAAAAAGTTGTTTCTGATTTGCGCTACTGTGGACAAATTGTTTAGGTAGGCAACTAATTCATTAATTTCATCCTTCAGAAGACCGTAAAGTAATTGTGGCCAATAAATCAACTAAGGTATTATTAAATTATAAAAAAAGTGTTGCTAATTCAAACTTTTATCTTGATTCCAGGACTCTTCCCTAGCTTCGGAGGGGATGATGATGCTGATGATGACGACCACTTCTTCTCCTTCTTCTTGACCGCTGTGATCATGGCCGTGCTGATCTACGTTCTCTATCACAATAAGAACAAGGTGGGCAAAGTGGTGAGTTAAATATTTACTATTTATTTATTTGGTAACAATACATCAATATTACAAAACAGTTACTTACTACATTTAACAAACAGGTACCTACTTAAAACTAAAAATGATAAGTTGCACAGAATTAAATGCGTAAGTGCGCTAACTCCCACACTAGGAGAACCCGTGTTGTGGGTAGTTAGCCTCTTTCGTCCAATTAGTAACCAACGTAGTGCTTACGCTAGTTGAGAGTGCAACAGATATCTACTTGGCAAAACTTCTTTGTCTCTACTTCTATGCTAATATTATAAAAAGCGGCTAAGTGCGAGTCGGACTCGCCCATGAAGGGTTCCGTAGCAACAAGTAACATAATATAAAAGTTCTGTAGTTCGTCGAAAGGTAAATTGCGGTTTACGATTTATGACGTCTAATAAAAAAACTACTTACTAGATCTTGTTCAAACCAGGTCGAAGTTTGCATAGTAATGTACATCATATATATTTTTTCGGGGGCAGAGCTATCCAACTGAGCTATGAGGGCAGTCTTCTTCTTTTTAACCTTACGGCTCCCGAAAAAACTGTTGATTTGGAAGAAGAAAGAAGCATATGCTCATGTATATGCTTTGTATATGTGTATCTAGTAGTAGTAGAGCTCTTTGTGATGGGTTCGTCCGGGGAAGTACTACCACCATGCCTATTTCTGCCGTGAAGCAGCATTGCTGTGTTTCAGTTTGAAGGGTGTGGGTGCCGGTGAAATTACTGGCATGTGAGGCTGAATATCTGTATGCCTCCAGTTGATGGACGCAGGCATTGCTTTGTTATAGGCGATGGTTACCACTTAACATCAGGTGGGCCATATGCTTGTTCCATCAGCTAGTTACATAAAAAAAAAAAAATGTATTTTGGCGACACTTTTCCGGCCACATGGCCGTTCTACTTTGTTCTGTGCTTATTCCCTTAATATAACCTAGTTATTTGTTATTCCAGTTCTTCGGCCTAATACTTGAGGGCCGACAATCAGGGCGCCGCAGAAACAGCCGTGGTCACTCCTACAGACGACTGGACACTCTCGAACAAGCTATGAGCACCAATACAACTGCGCCTCCGAGCAAAATCATTTATTGAGCGTAGATTTGCCATAGGATCACACTCAGGTCTGTAAACAAACAATGTGGAACAGTTTAAACATAGGCGAGAAGGCATTTATTTAATAAAGTAGACTACTGTCGATGACCTTCGCGTTCTAACTTTTTGACCTGTGATAGATATAAAATCAATATTTTTGTATGAAAAACTGCATGCAGCAATTTCCTGTGCAACATTTTTTAGCTTCGCATTGCTTTATAAGCATTGTTGAGCTCAGAATCGTTCGTCCTGGAAATTTGTAGGGAAGGCCTATTTCCAGCAGTGGACTTCTTCAGGCTGATAATGAGGGCTTTATAAAGATTTCTTGTCAGTTTTTCATTGAAGAGAAATATAAAACATAATAAGCTTGAATCCTAATTCAGACTTAACCTTGTTCCAGAATACGGGCCTTAGTTCTGTGCTCAGAGCTGTAATAATAAGCTGTTGAACAGCTTTTAGTGAACTGTGAGATGTCTGTCGGGATTATCAATGCAATGTAAGATTAACTTGGTTCGAGATGTGATTGCTGCCATCAATATATCAATGTGTTAGTAGTGCTTTTTAACAATTTCTTTACTGCAACCTACAGTGTCGCCTAATTATATGTTCATAAGTATTACTTGATCTGTTTGAACGACTCGTTTCGCTTATATGTCTCTTTCTTTTGTATGAAGAAATAAAGAGACAACGCGTTTCCATCAATTCCATGTAACCTATTGTTGTTGTCTCATCATTTATCCATACAAAAGTTCAAGTAAAACTTTTTTTTCAAGTAAAAAGAGTACAGTTGACCAATGATGAACTTATGATTGCTTTACTGACAGTTTGCTGTCTTTTGTGGCACCTCTCTCGCCTGAACAGATAAGTTGGCACAGTATTAACATAATCTACCACACAATATATAAATACAATGTTGAATTCTATGATTTCTCGATCGCAGTTCATGGTTCACAAGTCTTCAAACGCTTCTGTGGTATTTTAAATAAGTTATTGTCGATTTTATTTTGTAAGACTTGAGCCGCTCTTTTGGTTTAAAATGGTACAATTATGATAACTAATATAAACTGTTCGTCTCGGGCGGCTATAAATGTGTTTAAAACCGTAGTTAATATTGGTCTCAGGTGGCTATTAATTTGGTTTGGAAATGCCTTACAATAAGATGCGTTTTAGCGTGCGATTTGTTGCGTTTATATCAATATATCGTGCGCAACGCGCTATGCGTCGTAAAATCCCAATCGTTCAACCTATGTGGGGGCCATAACAGAACAATGTAATACATAATACCTGGTTTACAGAAATCTATTTTCCTATTATTTTATGAATTCTTGAGGATCTCTTTTTCAGTTTTATAAAAATAAAAGCGTGGTTATAATGACGACGACGTGTATGATTGCTATGTTTGTAAGGCCACGTGGCCTTGTAACATCATTCATTCTTGCGCGTGTAGACATACTGGTTTTATGGTAAACTATTTGATAAGCCAATGATTTCAAGCTGGCATTTAAGCCTAGCACACACGTAGCTATAACATAATTATAATAATATAAATTATAGCTAGGCATATTATTACGATATATTTTCTATGCAAATATTCAAGTGACCGCACACGCATATTTCTATGACGTCACTAAGTTATACCGTAATTTATATTATCGCACGGCATATCTTATTCTTATCTATCGGTCTTAGATAGATAGATAACACTTTATTGTACACCACAAGAATAGGACATTACACATAGCGAAAAACTAAAACTATAGCGAAGCACAATGGGCGGTCTTATCGCTATGAGCGATCTCTTCTAGACAACCTTTGGAACCTTTTTTCGGTCTTCTATATTCTATAAATATAAAAATGTAGGTAATGTTGGTTTGTGTACTCTTCAAAAACTCAAAAAGTTCAACACCGATCGAGCTGAAATTTTAGCATGATAATATAATTCGCATCAAGGATTTTTTTTTCAATCCCAGCAAAGCGTGGCAGGGGTACAGCAAGTTATTATTTTAGCTACGTGTGTGACGGGCTTTAAGACTGTCTTGTTTACAAATGGTATTATTGGTAATGCAATTAAACACTTAGACGACTAATCAATTATATTTTCTCCTCGTTTCAGTAAATCATGTTCGCAGTTAAGAATAGTTGAAAGCCAAATAAGCGGCTACATTTTATAAATCCTTTACTTGGCTCTAAAGAATTATCTAAAATGTATCACCTATTTATATACTTAGAATAAAAACAAGAAGTACAATGCTATGACATTTTGGGTCGTTCGAGAGCAATCGGACAAATTCTTTTGAAACCTTGCATTCAACACATAGCTCTACAAGATCAAATACCTTGATACCTTCCTCAAGTAAACCATTTCTATTCACGATTGATATTATCTGACCTTTGTCAGTTCCTTGATTTACTGTAAATAAATTCAAAATATTTAGTTTAGTTTATAACACTATGGGTCAATTGACACCGAGACGCGACGCGACGCGACGATACTCAAAAGCCTCGAGGCGCAGTGCTGCGTGGTGCAACGTAATCTGAATTCTCACAATGTAATGTGTATCTTTTCGTGTAGTGAATAAAGTATATTCTGAGTCGCTCTATGAAAAATGTGCGCGCAGCGTCGCGCCGCGTCGCGTCTCGGTGTGAACTGACCCTAACAGGCACATTTTATAGTATTGACTCGTATATTTCCCTGTTTTGTGGGTATCCACAATTGCAACCTACCATCTACTATAAGACAAAGCCCAAACCCGGAACAGATATCAAAATGATCTGTCTGTGTGTGTGTGTCTACGTCTACGGAATAACTATTAGTCGAATAAAAATTACAGGATAACACTTCTTTTTGATAATCCTTAAAATGAGATTGATATATATTTTTAGGCTATGAACTGAACCTGCCTTGTATTCATCTGTCTTATTATCAATTCCTAAATAAAACTACAGTTTTCGCTTAGTTTCTATCTTTATTGCATTTCTTATCTTATGTCCGGTTGTGAAAAATAGCAATATGTTTTAAAGTAAGAATTACACATTATAAAAGGAAAACTTGAGTTGTTTTTAATACTATGTTATTTATTAATCTTTGGCTGTTGTATTTATGTTAAAAATACAACTATTAAAACCAACTTTATTTTGTATCATTTTATTAAGGGGGTACGATTTCCATACAAACTTAATTTACACAACTATGGGCGAATAAAGTATTAATGTACACTGAAATAGCTGTAATAGGCTTTTACAGTGGTCCTTATTACCGGCCAGTTATATAAAGTTGGAGTGTCAGCCGTTGGTCGTGGCAGTCGGGGCTTCAGAAAGAGAATGACGAAAAAATTACTTTTTTGGATTTTTTTTTATATTTCTGTTATCCTACAGTTTTCTCCAACTTTATATAACTGGCCGGCAATAAAGACCACTGTAAAATTCTATTACAGCTATTTCAGTGTACATTTATACTTTGTTTGCCCATAGTTGTGTAAATTCAGTTTGTATCGGAATCGAACAACCTTAAGTGCGTAATTTGAATTCTTTATTTGTATTTTCTTAGGCTAAATAGTTCTATGTAAGTGTAGTAGGTACGTCACTAAAATAATTAATTATTACTTCGACCTGTAAGAAGGTAGTCTGAAATAAATTCGTGAACAAATCCACTGGTTTTTCTTTTAGATATGAATGAATGAAAAATAGTTTTTATTTAAATATGCCTTTCAAAATGAGAAGGTCTTGATTTAAAATCCATGTAGCATAATGTATAAATCCTTAGCCCCTAACTCAGTGGTGGGTTCAGTGGTGCCATCTCTAAGTTTTCAGAGGTATTAAAAATGTAAGGAGTATGGGTGACGAGGAGTCGCGTTTTAAAAGTTACGAAGCTTTTCGTAAGGTTGTAATTATTTGCATGTCTGACCACCAGATGGCAGGAGTAGTAAAAAAACTTTCGTACCTGCATACTATCCAACCCGTTTTATAAAAGCCCACAAATGAAATCCCCATGTAGGTGGCAGGTAATGCTCATGTTATTTAAGATGTCGATCATCATAGATCTCGATGAAGAGGGTAGACCGAGACAGGATGTAAGTAGGTGATCTAAAAGTCGATTCAGAGTTGTCAGAGTCAATTCTGAGTCGAGTCAGAGACGAACAGAGTTGAGGCAGAGTCGAGTCAGAATCGACTCTGAATCACATCTGAGCCGATTCAGAGTTGTCAGAGGCAGAGTCGAGTCAAAATCGACTCTGCTCGACTCTGAATCAAACCTGAGTTTATTCAGATTCAGAGTCGAGTCATTATTACCTATCTTATTTTAACTTTTGTATCCAAATTCTGCAAAAACTTATTGCTGACTGTAGACACTACAATTATCTATCAGCTAAAATAGGTATTATTACGTGTCAAAGGTAGCAGTAGTAAATTATAGTATTTATTGAAGGCTGATGGAATATTGAACGCCATAAAGTGGTTAGCGGTATAACCCACCCTTATAATTATCCACCCTCATTATTACCTACGTCACCAACAGCAGGTACCTAACATAAAAGAGGCCTTTCCATCTATGTTTGTTCTATCCTCATTGAACTCTGTATAATTTAGGTTCTTTTTAACCGACTTAAAACTACTAACTTTAAAAAAGAGGAGGTTGAGGAGGAAAAAGAACCTCCTCTTTTTTTATTCGCATAATTTCTTCATATAGGATCCGATTTAAAAAAAATATTTTATTTATAAGATATCCCAATAATAATAAATAATATTATTGATCATTTTGGCCATGAAGTCAGTTTTTCAAGTTTTTAAAACTTCACTTGTCGCAGTTATGAACTCAAATAATAATTGTATACTTAATCAAAAAACTGATGTACCTAACTAAACATTTTGAGATTTTAAGACAACTTCATGTAACTTTACATTATGATACCTATTTATGATGCATAAATTGAAACAGCACCGATGAAAAAAACAATGACTCTTTCCAAATCTTGTAGACAAGAAACCGTAGATCTATGACGTAGAGCAGTCGTAGAGCTCTCGACTCTACGGCTCCTCTACGATTATTCTCGTCTACGCTTGTTGCTACGAGACGCTACGCACCCGAATCTAAAGTCTACTACATACATTATAATCACATCTGAATAATAATATGGTTGTTATTGTTCATAAATTCAATTTCTATCGTCATAAATAAAGACATTCACTTTGATCTCCAGGCGTATATCCTTTCTGGTCTCTCAGTCCCAAGTATCAAGTCGAAGCTTTTGAGGATGGCTAAAGGATATAATATTATAGTCGTCAGAGGTAATTTAAATCCGTTGGTAATTCCACACGTGCCAGGTGTAAGCCCATGGCCGCTGCTAGAATACTGACTGGCTTCCTCATTATAACAAGGTCTACAACAAAAAAATATTGAAGAAAGAAAAAAACAAAAACCTATATTTATAGTAAAATAAATATAATGTGCGTTGCTTATCTTGCATATTCTACTAAAACACGATAAGGTTTGCAAACTTTACCAATACATAGGCAGAGTCTAAGGGTAAAGCAGACTTTATTGATCGGTGATTGGTAGTACCTATAACTAAACTCTAAACAGAACGCTCAATTTTCACATCGTAAACAAGTAAAGTCATGTTTTAGTTGTCTGGTCACGCGGCACGGCTGGTTAAGGCTGGATAAGGCGCAGGCCACACAGAAGAGACTTAAGGCGAAAACATGCCGCGAAAACGAAGCCGTGCGGGCTTCTTTCATAAAAAATATAATATAGAAGCGTGAATCCAATCCATCCAATCTAGGAAGAGTAGAGAAGGGATATGAGGGTCCGTCTATCAGTGTGTGTGCGCGTGCTTACGCTCTTAATAAGTATACCCTGCGCAACTGACTAGTTTCTGAATAATGATCTCCAATGACTGTTGCCGTAACCAAACACGGCTAAGACTTCATCATCATTATCAATACAAAATACATGACACAGGTGTGTGTGCGGTTCATGATCGAACCCAATAGCACAAAAAATCCGCGAATTCGATTAATCTAAAAAAAAGGCCAAAAAAATTACATCCACAAGATTATCACACCAATTGATTACAACTGAGTTGCAATCAATTGGTGTGATAATCTGATAATCCTTTCACCACGCTTGGTTCGAAAGAATCAGTGACACGATAAGAAGAAGAGAATAACCTGGGGCCTAATTCTCGGGCCGATCTCGATCTTTTTGCAATTTTATTTTATTGCTTCTTTTCACAACCCCGCACTTTTTCTACGTTTTCTGTATATCGTAGCTGTCGAGGCTTCTACGATGAGGTCGTTGATGAATTACTCGAGGAAATCTGCCATTCTCTCTTCGAAAAGAAGCAATAAGATAAAATTGCAAAATGATCGAGATCGGCCCGAGAATTAGGCCCCTGGTGGTTTGATTTATCTCGCAACAGCTGGAAAAAAAGTTCACGTAGCGCAATTGGTTGGACAGTGGTGTTTGCATTGTCCAAGACGTCGCTTGACGTCTCTTCAGTGTAGACTACGCTTAACCAACTCAAGTTAACAAGCGTTCTCGGGAACTTATTCCGACTACAATCCAGTGCTGATTTTGTCATAGTGGACTACGATTTATCAAAACATACTTCTAAACTTGGCTATTATCTCACAAAGAAAAATAAATAAACCTAGAGCATTGATTTACACAACGGGTGGTTAGAATTCTAGATAACTAGAGCACATTTAGCTTAGTAGTTAAGCACCCACTTATAACAATAGAATGATAGCTCACTAGAGCAGCTCGCACTTGCTTGCGTGCCCCTTGTGCCCGAACACCTGCACAAGGGAAGACCTTAATAAAGCCACAGCAAGTGCTATTAAGGTAGCCACCTACTTTGTAAAAGTTATTTAATAAAAAATCGACACGATAAGAAGAAGAAGAAGAGCAGCTCGCTTCGCTTGTGTAGAGGTAGTGATTGCTAACATTACCTACTAATGAACCTAATTAGTTTCCTGCTCATGTTTTTCTGGATAAGTTGTGTTAGTCGTCATGATATCAGCCAACGGTAATAATAAACAGGGGGCAGGTGTCAATTTTAAACAACCTAGCTGAATTTAAATTGCATTTTTTTAAACATCTAGCTGATGAAAAAAGCTTATGGCCCCCCTGATGTTAAGTGGTAACCATCGTTTATAACAAAGCATTGCCTCTTAGGTTACGAACGTCAGGAACGTGCCCTACGATGCACTGCCCTGCGTCTATCAACTTGAGGCACACAGATGTTCATCCTCACGTGCCAGTAATTTCACCGGCACCCACTTCCTTCAAACCGAAACACAGCAATGCTGCTTCACGACAGAAATAGGCATGGTGGTAGTACTTCCCCGGACGAACCCTTCACAAAGAGCTCTTCTACCTACTACTAAAACATAAGTTATGTAGGTATATCATAATCTTCAATATATAAAACTCTTACGTTACTGACTGACTGACAATCAACGCACAGGCTAAACCGTAAGTCCTAGAAGCATGAAACTTAGAGGGAATGTTCCTTTTATAGCACAGGGGAGCACTAAGAAAGGAAATCCGAAAATTATTTCCCTAAGCGGAGAAAAAGAGGAAAAACTTTTAAAAGAAAAATAAACGGAACGAGCGAAACCGCGGGCGGCGGCTAGTACCTAGTATACCTATAACGCAAAAAAATACTTTAGTCCCACGGAGAATTCCATTTGGTTAGTCGTTTGAGAGTAACTACGACGAAATCAAACAATAGCCAATTATTTATCGTAATAGATACATCAAGCTTTTTCACAGGCTTCTTTTTGGTAAATTAAATCATCTCAGGGTAACACAAAATATAATTACATTTAAGGCTTACGTAGGTACTATAGAGATCGATAGATGTAGCTCTTTATTGAGAGGAAATATAAGTCGATAGGTACCTACTTACCTACTACCTACATACGTGACACTTACAAATATGTTCTAAGAAGTAAAACTACGGAACTACCCTTCTTCGAATTTCGGTGAAACAACAAAATATTAGTGACGGCAATTGGTCCTACGATTATACCAGCGTTTTAGTCCATTCGAAAGAAACATGATGGAATACACAACAGTTTTTGTTAGCAGGTAAAATAACGATTTATGAGGACTTTTAGCGTAAGAAACTGAGTTTCTGCACGTTTAGTTGATAGGTTGGTTGGCGGGCTGGTAGGTTGGTGGTTCTCGAATGGCTAAGGCCTGCGCACATCTTAGCGCGATGGCGCTGGCATTCCGTGAAACGCTGTCAAATATCGCTGTCATTTAAGACAGCGTTTCACTGATCGCCATCGCTATCGCGCTAGATCTGCGCAAGGCTTAACTGTTCTTCATCAGGTGGGTCGTACATTTATTAGCGGTAGGTACTACGATAAAATTTAGGTTCATACCTAAACGAATTGGTCACGAAGGTTTCGTTACACGTACCTACGACTAGAAATCGTTGGACCAACCCACTTAAATTACCTATTTCGAGTCTATAACTCATGTCAGGCATAAATCCAATGTAGATACAGTCAGCTGTATTAGAATGTATACAATTCTGAAATTTCAATTAGGTAGGTAAGTGTAGCAGCTACACATATCTATAGGGTAATTAAATAAAGATTACGTAATCAGTACAAAAGTTTATTTGCCCTTTAAATACCCATTGTGATTCTGGGACACAGACTTGAAGTTTTGGAACTTATCATATACCTACTTATACCTAAGTAAGTATTCAATTAACATGTTATTGTAGCAGACGAGATATATAATAACATACTGGCTAGGTAGGATACAAAATTTTGTGGCTATATCCTATATTTTATTAAAATTTATTGCGTAGGGACTCACACTTATAACTAACAAAGGTAGGTAGAGGCTGAGATAGGTACAACAAAATAAGTATATTTTAAGGCAGTAGGTAATGCCCGAGAATTTTTTTAATGTTTTATAAACAAACAAAAACAACACAATAACATAAAAATAGATCATGGAAAATTTCGGTATGGCGAAGGTTGAATCGTTCAGATAAAATAAATGATGTCATTTATTATTTGTGCTAGTAAAAACCATCTCTTATCTAGGTATCGGTTTTCTAACAAAAGCTGCATTCAAATCGGAGCCTCAAACTCTCCGTTTTGACTCTCTTTTCGGTTGATGCACATGTCGGCGGGTGCACTTTGAAATTTTCCTATAGGTATTAAATTTCTAGATTATATTTTTGCTGTAAGTACATAACCTACAATTCTTCTTCTTAATTAGATGGAATCTGTCCATTCGGACAATTTTGCCAGTCAAGTTTTCAAAACCTTTCCTGATACCTAAATGTATGATACTATGTGCTATGTGACTTCCCAAACAGAAAGAAAACCTCAGATAACTAATCATGTATGTAATATATAATGGCGGCTGTACACATGGGGCCAAGGTGTTGGGCCAACGTGTTGGGCCAACGTGTAGAGAGCTACCTGGCGGTATGTTGGCTTAATTGGTCTAGTTGGCGCCAACATT
Source organism: Thera obeliscata (assembly GCA_947578465.1). Lineage (NCBI taxonomy): Eukaryota > Metazoa > Arthropoda > Insecta > Lepidoptera > Geometridae > Thera > Thera obeliscata. The sequence continues at coordinate 7,746,748 of OX387928.1, read as the reverse complement.
GGCAGGCCATCCGAATAGTGTCGGTTTTTTGTGCACACATCAAAGGATCTTGGCGCGCTCCGCAAACAGCGTTCACACGTTGGTGTCTTGTTCAGTTCGTTGTTACTCGTCAGCGGAGACAGACAGTATCGTTGCGCGTGAGTGAAATTTACGATCCCATGTTCCGATAGCGATGGCGGCGCCGGTGTGGATAAGCAATGAGGTTTTACAATTCATAGAATTGTATCGACATGAAGGAATAATTTGGAATCCAAAAAAACCATCCACCACCTTCTTTTGCGCCATTTCTTTTTAGTAATTCTACTTTGGTGCACATGTACCTACGTAATAACTAAACGCATTGTATAAATAAATTGCCGCGGCTGCAAGAACTTCTACGTCCATCATCTTTGAAGCGCCAATGCAGAATGATCAGTAAGCCAATGTGTGAACAGAAATCTTGGTTATCCATCATTTTTGCCCAACACGTTGGCCCAACACCTTGGCCCCATGTGTACAGCCGGCATAACTGACGTGTGAGTTCCGTTATTGACCATGGACTGTCATGTCATAGGTACGTATCCATGTCATAGACAAGGTTGACCTACGTGTCCGGGAGGTGTCAAAACGAACCTTTTGATGATTGCTTGTGCGTAGGACGTAGCTCAGTAGGTACGTAATACGGTATTTATTTACGTAGTTATTTTAAGGCCCAATAATTATCTTTCTAAGGTGCCTCCTACTGCTTACACCATTTCCATAAAAATATTTAAATTAAACTATAAAATAAATTGACTTAGGGCCCGCTTTCACAGTGTTTAGCTCAAATTGCTTAATTTTTTTTGTCATACGCGAAACCGGGCCCTAAAGGTATACTTAAGTTCCGGTTTCGCGGCTTTCATTATTGCATTTGGTTTCCATATTGCACTGGTGGCCTAAGTAGTAGCAGCCTCGCCTCCGATCCTAAGGTTGGGGGTTCAAATCCAGTCGTGTACCAATGATTTTCTTTTAAATCTCTATTCCCATCCAACTTCCGCGATCTTTCAAATGTAAATAAAACCTATAGGTTAAGGTTACTCCAATCATGCTTAGAATTACATAACCCTAAATTGAGAATGTAAATTTACATTCTCAATTTAGGGTTATGTAATTCTATACATTCTATACATGGATACGTACCTATAAGGATTGCATTTATCATTTAGCAATACAGATCTGTAAATCGGGAGAGAGAGAAATATCATGCTCTTAGTGTGACGCAGACCCATCGGAAGGGAATGATCCCTTCTTTCCCGGGTGACCCAATAATAGTGTTTACCTACCTAATTCAACGTACTTACAGTCCCATTTCTTTGTTTTCGACATCGTTATTGACATGTCCTTAAAAAGGTATCTACACGAGAAGGGTCAATAGAGTGCTTTTCGACGTTAGTATGCTTACCGAGTCATGTGACGAATTAAAATGTGCGTTCAGGTAGACAGGGCTGATCAAATATCATGATAAAAGGTCTCCCCAATACATTTCCGTGAATTTTTCTTTGCCGTAGTTGGCAAGCTGATTAATTCAAAAGATGCCCATCCCCTGATGGGTGGATTCGGTAAATCCCTATATTAGGGTTCCGTAGCCAAATGGCAAAAACGGAACCCAAGATTCGTCATGTCTGATGTCTGTCCGTCCATATATCACAGCCACTTTTTTCCGAAACTATAAGAACTATACTGATGAAACTTGGTAAGATGTGTTATGTAAGCCGCATTAAGATTATCACATAAAAATAGAAAAAAAAACCTAAACTTTGGACCCCAGTACTTACATTATTACTCAATATATTTTTTTTCATCAAACCCGGGTGTGTGCAAGATTATTCATGGATATATAGGTCTTTAAAAATCATAAACCGTAAACCGCAATTGACTTTTCGACCGGCTTTGATAAACTACAAGAACTTATAAATTATGTTACTTATTGCTACGGAACCCTTCATGGGCGAGTCCGACTCGCACTTGGCCGCTTTTATTTATTTATTACGTTTATCTCACATAGTGATAATATAAGATGAACCCATAATATTCCTATTGATTGCGAAGAAGCCGTGCGTGAGCCTTCGCACGCAGTATTATTTATTCCATGCCATTTTCTCACAACAAAACTTGGCGTCCACTAATGACTCCTTTCACTATACCAGCGGCTTCAAACGCAAACTCAAAGGTTGTTATTATAGATTCCTGCCTGGCTAAACCTCGCACGGCTTTGATAAAATACTTAGCACTTTTTTCAAAGCAGTACGAGGAGTATTCCTTTTGCAAAATATTATTTGATGCGTACCCAATAATAGCAGCATATTTCATAATCATCTTCTTGCCCTTTTCCCACGGTAAGTGAGGTCGGCACAACATGTTTTCTTTTTTCAGTCACCTCTATATCATTCGTCATCTTTGATACTGTAACGCCGTGCTGACGTAACTACGTGAAGATTTTTGTTCGACATTCAAATCTTACCAGAAAATTCTAGTAGCGGCGAGTGCCTTCTTTAAGGAATTCAAATAAAGAACCGAAAGTTCTGGACTAAAACAAGAAATTATACAGGTAGGGAAAGACGATCGGAATCCAACAGAAGAAAACGAAATGACGATCGAAATTCAATAAATGACAATCGAAATTCCGGGTATATAAGGAGCTGCAGGCGCGTCTACGGGCAGTTCAGTGGAAAGTGATCTGAAGAAAGGAACAAAAAGAAAAAGTGGAAAAAGTGAACAGTGAAAGTGAAAAGTGAACAGTGAACAGTGAAAAGTGAAGTGAAGTGCAAAGTGGTGAAGTGCTCCCAGTGGACTGTTAGTGTTCGGAGCACAGCGTTGGACGTGTAACGCATAGTGCGCGGGGACAGTGACGGACAGTGCTACGCGTTTCGTGCAGTGCTACGCGTTCAGTGCAGTGTTACGTGTTCGTAGTGCGAATAAATCGCTACTTTCGGTGAAATCAGTCGTTTCCTTCCAATCCCTGTACCCACTTCCGTAACATTTGGTGTCAGAAGTGGGATTGGAAGGTAAAATGCCTGTCATGCCGAGAGAAGGCATGAGTACTCGCGCTAAGACTGCCTCGCAGCAAGCAAGTGGCTCCGGCGCCGAGGCTTCTGAGGAAGAAACCTTGGGGCGTCGAGACAACTCTGGCGGGGCAACCTCTGAAAGTGCGTCAATGACCCAGGTTGGAGCGGACCTTGGCGCCTTGTTGAAGCAACTGCGCGCCATGCAAGCGGATCAGGCTCGCCGGGAGGAAGAGCGGGCTCGTCACCAAGAAGAGGACGCCCGCCAGCAAGAGGAGCAAGCCCGTCAGCGGGAGGAGCAGCTGCGTGCCATCCAGGAGGAGCAGGCTCGCCGGCAGGAGGAGCAAGCTCGCCGGTGGGAAAAGCAGCTGCGTGCCATCCGGGAGGAGCAGGCTCGCCGACAGGAGGAGCAAGGCCTCCGGCGGGAGGAGCAGCTGCGTGCCATTCAGGAGGAGCAGGCTCGCCGGCAGGAGGAGCAAGGCCTCCGGCGGGAGGAGCAGCTGCGTGCCATTCAGGAGGAGCAGGCTCGCCGACAGGAGGAGCAAGGTCGCCAACGGGAGGAACAGTTGTGCGCTTTGCAGGAAAATCTTTTGGCCGCTATCACCGAGAGCATGCGGAGGGTAGAAGCGGTAGAGGAAGCTTTACGGCGACATCAAAACCGCCTCTCCTCTATTGAAGAAGATATTAAGAAGCTCAAAACAGATAGAATCCCGGCCTCAGCGACCATAGTAAGTGCAGGCGGAAACTTCGAAGTCCCGCCTTTCGATGGAACCACTTCCTGGGCGGCCCACAGGCTACAATTTGAGGCTGTAATGAACCTTAATGGGTGGACCAAGAGCCAGGCTAAAACCGTACTCATTTTGGGACTACGTGACAAGGCCTTGACCGTACTGGAGGCCGTGGGGAGTGATGCTACCTACGAGCAGTTGCTAGAAGCCCTGGAATTGCGCTACGGGGACTCGCACCTGGAGCATGTTTTCCGTGCTCAACTCCGTGATCGATGCCAACAAGCAAATGAGTCATTGCAACAGTGGTTTCTGGAGGTAGAGAAGTTGGTCCGGAAGGCGTACCAAACATCGCCGGCATCGGTCATTGACAGCATGCTTTTGCAGTCGTTTGTCGACGGTATTTTCGACGCGGAAGTAAGAGCTGCCGTACGCTTGGGTCATCACGGTCACATCAAGGAAGCCGTCGCGCATGCGCTCGAGGTGGAAGCCGTTCGGCGAGACCCGAGGAGTGGACGTCTGAGGGGAATAAATTCAATGGAAGTGGCGCGGGTAAGCCAACACAGAGCTTTCGTCCCTAGATGTTACAACTGTGGAGAGACGAAGGACCGATGTTGGTGTACAAGCATTGGAGAAGCAGAGAAACTAATTCCAGCCAGGGCTGAAAGGTGGGCACTGGCCGGTGGACAGGAAGCCCCGAAAATCAAGATTTGTCAGAGTACAGATGGCAACAGCTTAACTGTAAATGGATCAGTAAATGGAAGTCCATGCTCATTGACTTTAGATACTGGAGCGTCACGTACGGTAATTGGGACACAGCTGACAAGAAGAAACGGAAAGATCAACGTTCGGAAGGGAACTTACCAGCTAACAACGGCTACCGGCCAGCATATACCAGTATCAGGTGAACAGAAAGTGGCTATCAAGATTGGTGACAAGCTGTACTGGCAACAAGCGGTAATAGCTGACATTGTGGATGACTGCATTATCGGCCTTGATTTCTTAAAGGATCATCGATGTAAGCTCGACATTCACTCCGGTGTCCTGAAGTGTGGGGAAGACGAAATACCAATGAGGGGCGGTGGCGAGGGCAAGGTGTACTGCATTAAGAACACTAAACTGTTGCCAAGATCACAAACGCTAGTTCCAGTAATTTTTCCCGGAAACAAAAGTTTGAAACAGCGACGTTGGACAATACTGGAAAAAGTGGATAACGAGTCATCATGGCTGCCGGCACGTACAGTCGTCAATTCATCTATGGAAGCAGTGGTACCTGTATTGAACTTGAGCAATGAAGAACAGGTGTTAAAGAAGGGTACGCTAATAGGACGAAGCGAAGAAATTGTGTGGTTGCGGAATTGTCAGGAAACCAAAAAGACGGAAGCAAGTACAATCGACGTTAACAGTATACTAGAAAAATGTAAGCAAGATTTGACAAGTATTGAATTGCTCAAGGCGAAGAATTTGCTACGTCGGTACTCCGATATATTTTCGAAGAATGATGGTGATATCGGAAGGACGAGCATGGTTCAGCATAAAATCAATACTGGAAATGAACAACCTATACGACAACGACCCCGCCGAATTCCTTTTGCCAGAGAAAAGGAGGTGGACGACATGATTCAAGACATGAAGGATAATGGAGTAATCGAACCATCGTCCAGTCCGTGGTGCTCACCAGTGGTTTTGGTAAAGAAGAAGGATGGGTCAACGAGGTTCTGTATTGACTATCGCCGCCTAAACGACGTGACCAAAAAGGACAGTTATCCATTACCAAGGATAGACGACACCTTGAATACTCTCAATGACATGAAATGGTTTTCTACGCTGGATCTGAAAAGTGGCTATTGGCAGGTGGAGTTGGATCCCAAGGATAAGGAGAAGACCGCGTTCTCCACAGGAAAGGGCCTCTGGCAGTTCAGAGTGATGCCGTTTGGGCTGTGCAACGCCCCGGCTACTTTCGAGAGGTTAATGGAACGTGTTCTTGCTGGGTTGCTGGGAGAAACCTGCTTGGTGTATCTCGATGACATTATAATAGTGGGGCGAGAATTTGATGACCATTTGAAGAAGCTGGAATCCGTATTCAACAAGTTGAGAAGTGCAAATCTGAAACTAAGCCAGAAGAAGTGCTCATTCTTCAAACGGCAGGTGAACTATTTGGGACACGTTATTTCGGAAAGCGGCGTTGAAACGGATCCATCGAAGATTACGGCAGTTAAAGATTGGCCTGTGCCTGCTGACAAAACACAAGTACGAGCGTTTATGGGACTTTGCTCTTATTACCGTCGTTTTGTCAAGAGTTTTTCAGATATAGCGAAGCCATTGCATAGACTAACAGAAGAAAAACGGCCTTTCGTCTGGGACCAACAATGCCAGGCGGCTTTCGAGGAACTTAAGAGCCGGTTATGTGAAACACCAGTACTCGGATATCCAGATCAGTGTAATGAATTTGTAGTTGACACAGATGCAAGTAATACAGGGATAGGAGGAACACTCTCACAAAGAAAAGGAGATCAAGAAGTTGTGATAGCTTATTACAGTAAATCCCTGTCAAAACCAGAGCGGAATTATTGTGTCACTCGAAGGGAGCTACTAGCAGTTGTCAAAACACTTCAGCATTTTAAGAAGTATTTATTGGGTCGGAAATTTCTAGTCAGAACAGATCATGCAGCCTTGAAGTGGCTACTACAGTTCAAGAATCCTGAGGGACAAGTTGCGCGATGGATTGAACAACTACAGGAGTACGACTTTGTAGTAGAGCATCGCAGTGGAAAGTCTCATGGGAATGCTGATGCTTTGTCAAGACGGCCGTGTTCTGAAGACTGCAAGCACTGTGTGAAACAGGAAGATAAAGAAAAATCTATGGTCCGAGTTATAAGAACTGATACAGTAAATGATGATTGGAGCAGCGATGCCATGCGTAAACTACAAGAAGAAGATGAAGACCTTAGACCAATACTCAATTGGGTGAGAGATGGATCCGCACGCCCAGGATGGAGTGAAGTTGCTGGAATGAGTGCAGTAACGAAGAGCTATTGGGCACAATGGAATAGCCTGCTCTTACACAATGGTCTTTTATGTCGAAAATGGGAGAGTGCATCAGGACAAGACAATCATCTTCAGACAGTTGTGCCGAAGTCAAAGATTTCTGATATACTGCGAGCGTATCACGACGGAACATCAGGCGGTCATCTCGGTGTGAAGAGAACTTTGGTGAAAATTCGTCAACGTTATTACTGGTTGCACTGCAAGGAAGATGTTGAAGACTGGTGCAAGAAATGTACGAGTTGTTCCTCTGTCAAAGGACCACAAACAAGAAGTCGGGGAGCGTTGAAGTTATACAACGTGGGTGCTCCTTGGGAACGAATAGCTTTGGATGTGGCCGGGCCGTTTCCAATGACGAATAGTGGAAATCGTTACATTTTGGTGATAATGGATTACTTCACAAAGTGGCCAGAAGCGTTCGCATTACCAAATCAGGAAGCTATCACTGTGGCTAACAAACTGGTGAATGAAGTTTTCTGCCGATTCGGACTACCCCTTGAAATCCATAGTGACCAAGGCAGGAATTTCGAGTCGCAAGTCTTTCAGGAAACATGCAAAATTATGGGGATACACAAAACTCGGACTACGCCGTATCATCCGCAATCTGATGGAATGGTAGAGAGGTTCAACCAAACTCTGGAGCGGCATCTGGCAAAAGTTGTTGAAAGTCATCAGAACAATTGGGATGAGTACATTTCTCTGTTTCTTCTGTCGTATAGAACGGCAGTTCATGAGAGTACCTCTACTACTCCGGCCCGAGCGAACTTTGGTAGGGAGCTTCGACTTCCAGCGGATCTTCTCGCGGGTTGTCCTCCAGATACGCCTAGCTGTATTTCGGAATACGCGGAAGATTTGAGAAAGAAAATGGAGGAAGTTCACGGGCATATGAGGGAAGAGAATCTGCGTGCTAGTGAGCGAATGAAAACGCGATACGACAGAAGCGTCAACTCCAAGTCCTTTGAAGAAGGTTCTGCTGTTTGGCTTCACAACCCCGTTAGAAGGAAAGGAAAATCTCCAAAACTACAACCGAGTTGGGAAGGCCCTTTTCAAGTAATTACGAGGATCAATGATGTCACATACAGAATTCGGAAAACGCCAAGAAGTCCAGCGAAAGTGGTTCATGTGGACAGGTTGGCACGGTACTACGGCTCTAACGATGCTCGGGACGAGCACGTCTAAGGAGGGGGTAGTGTAACGCCGTGCTGACGTAACTACGTGAAGATTTTTGTTCGACATTCAAATCTTACCAGAAAATTCTAGTAGCGGCGAGTGCCTTCTTTAAGGAATTCAAATAAAGAACCGAAAGTTCTGGACTAAAACAAGAAATTATACAGGTAGGGAAAGACGATCGGAATCCAACAGAAGAAAACGAAATGACGATCGAAATTCAATAAATGACAATCGAAATTCTGGGTATATAAGGAGCTGCAGGCGCGTCTACGGGCAGTTCAGTGGAAAGTGATCTGAAGAAAGGAACAAAAAGAAAAAGTGGAAAAAGTGAACAGTGAAAGTGAAAAGTGAACAGTGAACAGTGAAAAGTGAAGTGAAGTGCAAAGTGGTGAAGTGCTCCCAGTGGACTGTTAGTGTTCGGAGCACAGCGTTGGACCGTGTAACGCATAGTGCGCGGGGACAGTGACGGACAGTGCTACGCGTTTCGTGCAGTGCTACGCGTTCAGTGCAGTGTTACGTGTTCGTAGTGCGAATAAATCGCTACTTTCGGTGAAATCAGTCGTTTCCTTCCAATCCCTGTACCCACTTCCGTAACAATACAGTCTATCCATCTTTGCTTTATAATTTCAGATTATTTGCAGTTCACTAAATCAATATCATAGCTCATCAATGTAGTCATTTATATAATAGAGTATATTTTATGCATATTCTTCTTTATCCAGCATTCGACAGATTGATTTGTGAACTTTAATATGGCCGCTTTTGATCCATTAACTTCTGTAACCACTAAGCAAACTTTACATCAAAGTAATAAAATTGTTTCATTGTGTTTAGCCATATAGACGATTAACTATGTTCGTCTCAATGGAATTGTATTTTGTACTTATATACCTCTAATGTTATACTTATGTAAATGTAAAAGAAATAATCTGAAGAAAATCTGCTTGAACGAGTTTCCTGTCGTTAATTTATCAAAGGAGATTATAATATTCCAGAAGACAATGTCAAAAGTGTTCCAGATGACGTCGAGTGTGCTTCAATTAATTTACGAGTAAGGGTATCATGTTTTATTCAATCACCAAATTGCTTATTACTTCCTGCGCCCTGATACCAATTGTTTCCAAGAGATGACTTAGCTGTTCAGCCTACAAATAACTAGGTAAGTATTTGCTTTGCGTAATTAATAGTATAATAGAAAAATAAAGACAAGTAACAAATCCTTTAAGGCTCCTGGAACAATAGCTTCATTCATTAATTAGGATTTTTTATGAAAGTGCTGACTTACTAACTTATTCATTTACACTTACTACTTTAATTACTTTACTTACTATTCTTTAAAGGCTTTATATATCTGACTCTAAAGTTAGATACGGAGGAAATTTGTATTTGCTCAATTTTCCTGTTTGAAAGGATTTCGAACACAGTCCGCCGCTTACCTACTGTGTCCACTGTGTAAAACATTGGATCTTTTTACCGTGCCCAATAAACGTAAGTACTTGATATTATTTAGGTAGATTGAACTGATTGATGCAGTTCGTTGAATCGTGATAAGTGAGATACGTTGTTTGACCTTTGCTGGATGAATGAAGTGGAGTTTAGTTCAGTTAAACCCGAACCGCGCTCGCGATTACACGCGGCTTTTGCGGTCTCCTTACTACCTTACAAGTTATTGTTTTCAAAGTTGCATGACTGCGATAATAATGACAGTTACTTCGTTTTATAATATAAAATAAATATTAATTGTTACTGCTAGGTGCAGTCTGATTTTTGTGGTCAAGATTAAGCTTAGGAAAGTTTGTCACGGGTAAGTTCTTGCTAACTTTGGTAGGTATTTTAAATATACCTATGTTATTTTTTATTTTACTCATACATCCTAAAATTATTCTTCTTATCGTGTCACTGGTACTTTCAAATCAGTGTGGTGAAAGGATATTAAGTGCGCCTCAGAGAGGCACCTTTCGTGTACATTACACATGTTTTCGAACTTTTTTGTTTCTACGAAATGTCAGTTTCCTCTAGATGTTTTCCTTCACCGTTTGAAGTACTGGCAAATGAGGTTTTTTTTTCAAAAAAGTTGTGTGCACAAAACTATTTTATATTTAGGGAAATAAAGTGCCTTGCACAATGGTGTATGTTTTATTCAAATTATTAAAGTTTTGGCTAGCGGATATGTCCAAGAAAGAAGTGAGTGAGTGAGATGACGAATGATAGGGGAGGATGGAAAAAAGACATGCTGTGCCGACCCCACCTAGTCGGGTAAAGGCAGGAAAAAAAGAAGATGAAAATTTTGGCTAGTTTGTTAATTAAGTAAGGATAAGCAGACGTTCAACTCTTGGTAAGGAAATTGGAATCTATAATGCGTTTGTATTAATTTCTATCCCGATTTTGATGGTGATGGTGCATTTAACTGTTAATATATTGATCTTTATTATTAGTAGGAACCTACTAATAGAAAATAGTAGGTATTTTAGTACACGAAAGTCAAAATCAATAGGCATTTCAATTAAATCACAAGTTTGAGATATCGTTGTCAGTTTCATGCATCTAATGCCTTGCTCACATTTAGCGCGATGGCAATGGCGATCAATGAAACGCTGTCAAATATCGCTGTCAAACTTTACAGCGTTCCACTGATTGCCATCGCCAGCGACCTAGGTGTGCGCAGGCCTTAAGTCTAAAAGAAACTTCCAGCATGAACGTACTGACTGGGTAAATTAGCAACTGAGTGGGCAAAAATAAACCGCTTCTCCCACAAGATATTCTTGTACCTCGCTTTTACGACGAACACTAAAATCTCTTCTGCTAGTGAAATTTAATTTACAGACTAGAAACAAGATAGGAATTTTAATTTATCATTAGGGCGGGCCCTTCCTGGCCTTGACACCTTATCTGCTGCGATTCCGAGCTGTGTGTACTTACGGCGCGGCAAGTATTTTGTACATTTTGCAAAGGTGCTATGTGGCAAGCGGGGTGTTTTGTACATAAATTTTGCCAAAGTGCAATGTTACGTAGAGTGGTTTCTACGAGTAGGTATTATTCCGGGTGAATAAATATCCAGAGTGACGAAGGGGCATCGTAGAACCACATTAAATTTGTTAAAAAAAGCCAATTTAAAGTGAGCTCGTAAAGTATGTATTTTAATAGCGACAAAGTTAAAGTTAGTTTGGTTTTGATATTGATATTTGTTTTTCTATTTTCTTTAATTAAGAAAGTTAGTACTTCCGTCGTGTTCTTGATTTACAAAAATCATATCTATTGATTATGAATACCAGGTTTCATATGTACGAGTATTACCAAAATATAACTAGGGAAGACTTAAGCCTTCATTACCCACTCGATGGGGTTGAAATATATGTTTCCATTTGGCCCCGAAACCCTTAAATATTAGGTAAGCACCTAATATCGCTCGCTAAAACCCTTACCCTCTATTTCTCTAAACTATCTTGATCTTAATGCAACCTGAAAACCCAATTACGAAGAAATATTATCAAATTCACGTCGTTCACTTTCCAGTTTATGGTCTGTACGTATCGTACGTTTAATTTTGACGCCATTCCACCGGTACTTCATCCCTATCGGGAAACGGTAAGGCCTTTTTGCTTTGCCAGTATATTCTTGGAACCTTCTATTTTTACCACTATTTTTATTCTTTCTGGACCCACGACATTGTTAAGATCGCAAGAAGTCGGTGGATGGAAAGGGCTCAGAATCGTTTTTCCTGGAAATGTGTAGGGAAGGCCTATGTCCAGCAGTGCACTTCTTCAGGCTGATGATGATGATATTCTTGGAAAAGGTAGATGTATTTTTTCGATCTTAAATGGAAACATTGAGCGAAATTTCGGTGAATCGAAAGGATGGAGAACACGCATTAGATATTTACCATTTAAACTGATTTTCTATTCCCGTGTATATTACAGGCTATGAATAATAAAACTGTTTGCTTTATAGCGCTTTTCCTTTTCATATTATTGTGTCTATAATCGGAAAGTAATAGCTTTTTGGAAATAAACCCAAGGAAGGTCTACAATCTGTACAATATCCCCGATAATACCAACTGAAGGTGGAGGTCGAGCTCCTAGTTAAAATATGTGAAATATACAGGGTGTCCCAGAAAGTATGGTCAAGCGAAATTCCAGAGATAGAACACCCTTTGGGGTACCCGAATCACCCCCATGTATGTTCCGCGATTTCTTATAGTTTTCGAGTTATGATTTTTTTTCCGAATTTTAAAAAAATTTCCACTTGAACAACTTAAAAAATTCTAAAAAAAAGAGTAAAAAACTTTCTTAAGATTTTTTTTTGCCACTGAATACTGATAAGTGTTTCTTTTACGCATAAAATAATTGGCGACGTAACTTTGATTAAAACTATGAATATGTTGGTGTAAAGTCAGAAAATTACATTCGGTGAATTTTGACTTCAATTTTCAACTTTAAATTAAAAATCTTAACAAGTGATTCCATGGTTTTAAAATAAGTTTAAAAACTTTTACGAACTCCCAGCTTTCATAATCATTAAAAAAAATAGTGCTTAATAGGCTACTTTTGCTAAAATCAGCCTTCAAATACGGCAAAGTAGAAAATTCTTATAATTAGATATCTGATTAGAAAATAGATTTAGACCATTTTATCATTCCTAGCCTTAATTTGTTTGTTAACTAACCAAAAATAACTGCGAAAAAAGTAATATTTAATTAATATTTGAAGATATGAGTAACATTTATTAACAAAAAAAATTCTTAATGTCGACCTTCTAGGTCGGTACAAATCCTACACCGTCTTAAAAAGTTTTCCTTTAATCGTATGAAAGCTATTCTATTTGCCTTATTTTTTTCTTGGGCCTGTCTTAATTTTTTTCTTAATTCGGCCATATTTCTGGTTTCTTTGGCGTTAACTAATTCTTTGTAGTAACCCCAACACAAATAAATCGATCGGGTTCAAGTCGGGGGACTACGGCGGCCACGCAATAGGTCCTCCACGGCCGATCCACCTGCCTCTGAATCTTTCGTCCAAAAATGTTCTCTGACAATTCTCGCAAAGCGGCATGGAGCGCCGTCGTTTTGAAAATCATGTTTTCATTACTCATACTCTGAAAGTAGGTCTGAAGTTGCCTGAGGGGCCTAATTGAAAGTAAAACTTTCAGCCCTAGGGAGAATCGCTTTCTACTGACAGCTGTCAAATTATAAAAAAAAAAACAAGTTCTATTTTATTCAACCATGTTCCAACTTTCTAAAGTCTTTCTAACTGCAAGGAGATTGTTCAACCAAATTCCAACTTTTTATTCAGCAAGTAGGTTGGAAACCCATTACAACGGTAAGAAGTTTAAAAAGTCTAATTAGAGCGCAATGTAATATTTAAATTTAAATAACATAAAGATAGTATTAAATAAATAATATATCTTCTAAATTACTTGATTAGTGTATAGCTTTAACTATTTATTTAAAATAACATAGATTTAAATTATGAAAATGAAAATGGCTGAATAATGCTGGCGAGCCGAAGCCGAAGGCCCGCCAGAGAAAAAGAAAAAAAAAACCGGGAAGGCGGCAATTCAATCTTCATTTTCACTAATTTTTCTTTCATGTTTTTATTTTTACTTTCCTTGTATTCGTAATGAAAAGCACAGTGTTTACCTCGGATGAAAGACTTTTGAGTCCCTCAAGCTCCATTGGCGCCCTCGCTAACGCTCTGGCGCCAAACCCGTCTCGGGACTCAAAAAACGTGACTTTCAACACTCAGGTAACAATGTACTATTGCTACCTGGTCCATATCTTCTAATAGGTCGTTGAGGTTATTTCGCAAGAAATTCAGGTAGACCTGGACTGGACTTGAACCCGATCGATTTCTTTGTGTTGGAACTACTACAAAGAATTAGTTTACGCCAAAGAAATCAGAAATATGGCCGAATTAAGAACAAAATTAGGACAGGCCCAAGAAAAAAATAAGGCAAATAGAATAGCTTTCATACGATTAAAGGAAAACTTTTTAAGACGGTGTAGGATTTATATCGACCTAGAAGGTCGACATTAAGATTTTTTTTTGTTAGTAAATGTTACTCATATCTTCAAATATTAATTAAATATTACTTTTTTCGGTTATTTTTGGTTAGTTAACAAACAAATTAAGCCTAGGATAAAATGGTCTAAATCTATTTTCTAATCAGATATCTAATTATAAGAATTTTCCATCTCGCCGTATTTGAAGGCTGATTTTAGCAAAAGTAGCCTATTAAGCACTATTTTTTTTAAATGATTATGAAAGCTGGGAGTTCGTAAAAGTTTTTAAACTTATTTTAAAACCATGGAATCACTTGTTAAGATTTTTAATTTAAAGTTGAAAATTGAAGTCATAATTCACCGAATGTAATTTTCTGACTTTACACCAACATATTCATAGTTTTTATCAAAGTTACGTCGCCAATTATTTTATGCGTAAAAGAAACACTCATCAGTATTCAGTGGCAAAAAAAATCTTAAAAAAGTTATCTACTTATTTTTTTAGAATTTTTTAACTTGTTCAAGTGGAAAATTTTCTAAAATTCGAAAAAAAAATCATAACTCGAAAACTATAAGAAATCGCGGAACATACATGGGGGTGATTCGGGTACCCCAAAGGGTGTTCTATCTCTGGAATTTCGCTTGACCATACTTTCTGGGACACCCTGTATTATCAGAAGTTGGTTAGCGCATATTATCTGTATCATAAGAAAGGTCGCGTGTTCAAATTCCACTAATTTGACATTTTTTATTAAAGCCTTTAATAAAAAATGTTGAAATTGTCTCCTTTTCTTTTCTCTTTGTAAAAATAATACGCAAACAAATTACGTTGATTATCAGTTGGCATATCTGGTTACTTCGTCTAGATCTTTATAAAAGGACAAAGTGACACCCTTGGCTACTTTGAGTACGGTTTTATTACGCCTTTATGGCATTCGTAACATTCTTTCCCTTTTTGGCCACCAAAGGACGGCAACCAAACGACGGTCCTATGCTGAGATGCACATTACATAGATCGTCGAACGTATTTTTAATAACAAAATATAAGTAGGTACCTACCTACATACATTTAATATCGAAGCATGGTTTAAAAACCCATAGCAAATTCGGTTTAGAATGCGTCATTTTATGCAGTTGTTTTTTTATTGAACTACTGTAGTAATGTACTGCATATTACTACAGTAGGTAGTGTAGGTCGCCACACCTAAGCGCTCTGCGGAGGCGATCAGTGAAATGCTGTCAAATATGACCGCGATATTTGTCAGCGTTTGTTTGATCACCACTGCAGAACGCGCTTCATAATAAAAAAAAATTGTTTGCGTTCACGTATAAACCCCTGAACGTCTGAAATATAAACTCGAGCCGATAAAAAAACGAGTGTCAATGACAGCAGTAAGTAATTTATAACCCTTACGAGTACGAGAGAAAGGTATCTCTCAACAATAGTGAATAATTGAGAAGCAATGAAACCGCTACCGTTTTAAGGCTTGAACACACCGCCAGCGAACTAGTTCGCTAGCGATGGCGAACTAGCCCCCAAATAATTTGAAGTCTCCGAAATGTACATTGCCATCACAATGGCGCTTTTGGCGCTAGGTCTAGCGCAATTTCAAAGCATTTAACTGCTATTATTTTGTAGGCTAATCTTGGATTAACCTTGGATTTTAAATACGTGTCGCAGTTTGTAGTTCATATAAATTGCCAAGTAAAAAAAAATTACATTTCTATTGAGTTTTCAAAAAAAAAAGATATTTATTGAGCACTGTGACATGCGCACCTATTTTATCGGACAACTTGTGTCTATTCAAAGCACGAAATAAAGAAGTAATGGAACTAGTATGTAGACGACCTTCTCACGCTTCAATTACGCGGAGTACCACGACTTCAAGCCCTCCTTTGTTTAGTCGTGTTTGAAGTCTGTCAGAAGAAACGTAACTAAGAAAAATACAAAAAAATAAAAAAATGCCGTATTGTGCGGTTTTGGAGTGCAAAAACGATAGCCGAACCAAAAATTTAACTAATGGGGGCATATCGTATCACCGGTAAGCAATATTTTATTATTATAAAGCGGTTTTGCTTGGTTCTTTAACATGAAAAACCGTCAAGCAAAAATAGACTGTGAACGATATCTGTTAAGGTCGCGTTTCTAAAAATCTCATCTTCGCTACTCAATTAGAGCTGTACCCCAATAAACTGATGAACGTGTTATCGAATACTTTATTGGTTATGTAAATATGTAGTTACTGTATGGCATTGATTTTTTTTATGCTATAGTGGTGATTTCATTCTGAATGTATTTATAATTCTACTTCTTTATTCTTATTCAATGCCTATGGTGCCTGCCCAGATAGTCAGATAGATAGATTACAGAAATATTTTGAAGAAATTACATAATATCTTCTGGTTTCAGTTTTCCCAAGGCACCAGATATAAAAAATCAATGGATAAATGCAACCGGAAAACAAAATTGGTTTCCTTCAAAATCAAGCACCATTTGCTCAGAGCACTTTAGGGACGAAGATTTTATGACAAAAAAAAGTGGATATAAATATATTGTTGCCACTGCCATACCAACTCTAAAAATTTTGTGTTTTCTGGTTATTATGGTGTTTGTTATATTAATGACGTTAAAGATTATGTAAAATTGAAATATAGTGAAACGTATCTAAACTAGTGGATGGTATAAATATATATACTATATTAGTATTATATATATTATATATATTATATATATTATTATATATATTACTATATTAATATATATATATAAGTATATATATATATACTTCCGCCCGCGGCTTCACTCGGGTGAGACCTGGATAGAAAGAAGCATAATTATGTCCTATTCCCAGTCATTATCTATTCCTTATTTTAAATTTCAGCCAAATCGATTAAGTGGTTGTTGAGCGGAACAAAATAGTATATCTAAACATTCATCCATCCAAACATTCAAAATTTTGCATTTTATTATAGGTAATATGTTAATATTAGTGTGATTATAATCAATAAATTTGATAAAATTAATGAACAAAATTGCCTAACTTACCAATAAGATCTTCGCTCGCTTGATTGTTAATATTTTTCAAGTATTTACAATAGAATATAATTTTAAACCTTTGATTGTGTAAATAAAGAAAGAAAGATAAGAAAAGCTTTTTATTTCGACCACCACAAATATAACCTGACGCGCTACCGATCGTTACACATCAGTAGGTAGGAGCGCTAGTGAGTAGAGCGCTGGTGGCCTAGTGGTAGCGGCCCCACCTTCCGATCCTAAGGTCGTGGGTTCGAATCCAGTCGTGTACCAATGAGTTTTTCTGCCCAAAAATTTATGTACACTATGCCAGTGCTCTCAAACGGTGAAGGAAAACATCGTGAGGAAACCGGCATATCGTAGAACCTAAAAAGTTCGAAAATATGTGTCAAGTGCACGAAGCCTCTTCGAGGCGCACTTAAAATCCTTTCACCACACTTGGTTCGAAAGAATCAGTGACACGATAAGAAGAAGAAGTAGGTAGGTAATCATCGATGTCGATACATTCGTCTTGCATCCGCATTGGCACATCACTAAGTGAGTGGCTATGTCAAGTAATAGCCATTGTATTATGAATCTTATACCTTGTGGATAAAGACTAACAGAATTGTTTTCTATAACGCCATCTAGCGTCAAGTAGCTTTGTTTTGTTGTCAATCAAGTAACAGCCATTGTATAATCAATCTTATTACAATTAAATAGAGACTAAAAGAAAAAAATACTGAATGAAAGCTGCCATCTGTTGGTAAGTAGAATTTCATTTTAGCACTGTTTATTTTATTAAGTTTAGAACCATGTTACGATAGCTTTAAGGTTTATTATCAATTAAATTATTTTTTTGGTTTTAGGTCCTTTTTAACGTTTTTTTCGACCAATCATAACTTTTATTTCCATGTGTGTTTGTTTTTACGTGTATGAGTTTGGCGACACTGGTTCTCTTAGTAATAAGTCATCATGCTCCCTCTATTTTGCGTAAGCAAAAGCGTGTTTGGTGCTCTGTGATTCAAAGTATCTAGAAGCATTTAAAGTGTCTAGGTTTATGACTACAATGCTTAATTTAAAAAAAATAAAAATACATTAGTAAAAATAGCCAAACCCTGGAATGGACCTGGCAGCACTGGCCGCAATTTAGACTGTCAAGATATGAAAGATATTTAGCCCAATCAAAACACTTAACTACTGCTAGGCATGGGAAATAATTACCTGCAGTTAATCGGCTCATTTACAACCTTGAGCTTGTTCAGCTCAAACAACTCAGCGGCTCAAACATCATGTAGTTGTTGTAGAAGTGTGGAAGTGCGAGTGCAGAAGTTAAGCCGCTTACAGACCTTCTGGCTTCACTTCGGAATCATTCAGTTAATATAGTTACCTGCTTTAATTTTTTTCACTGAAATACCTAACCTACCTACCAAAGTAGCAAGCAGCAAATAAACTGAATAAATAAAGTCTGTTTAAACTATTATCGCCACTGTTTGTTTTGAGCCGTTATTTATTAAAATTAAACTGCTAGCTATGCTAAAGTATAAAATGCTATGATGTGCGGTTTTGGCCCTTACGTATTTATTGCAGAAGCAAATTTTCAACATAGTTTCTATTATTGGCTATGCATACCGTAAACCTTATATCTCTTTGTGCTTCTTCCAGAACGACTTCCAATTTGATCAGGGCGAGCAACGCCAGGCTCCATAGCTCGTCTTAATCTAGGTCTTTACCTATGAAATTGTACATTTGAATATTTTTTATGCCATTAAAATTAGATAGGCGTAAGGCTCCAAACCCCACAGCAAGCTCAGCCGTATAATTAGTTGGTCTAACTCCATCACGGCTAAGCTTGCCGCGGGGTTCCAATTCTTCGGTCCAACTTTTTCACCACTTCTACTATCGTCTTCAATTCAAGGCCTGCGCACACCTATGTGCTCTTTACCGTCGTCAGTATTTTCGAAGCATTACAACCTTGGAATTTTCAAGTCAAGAGTGAACAAGTGAATAATAGCTAAGCGTGCTCCACCTTAGGCTGCATTTTCACTTTCCATCAGGTTTGATGGCAGTCAAACGTTTAGCTATCAACAATAAAAAAAATCGGTTGTCTGTAAAGTCGGTTTACTGACGATAGTTGAACGTGATAACGTCATAAGAAAATACTCGCGGACTCGGACTCGGACTCGGACTCGGACTCGGACCCGGAACCCGACCGAACCCTTACCCTTACCCTCATTTACCCTTACCCTCATTTATCCTTACCCATTACCCGACCCGGGCTCAGGCTCAGGTAAATGGAACGACGAAACGACGTAACGACGCATGAGTCATGTTTTTTCGTGCGTGCAGCCGGCTCCATCGATTTATAAGACGTTATCACGTCAAAAAAAATACCTATATATGTCGCTGGCCATGGCGATCAGTGAAACGCTGTCAAATTTGAAAGCGATATTTGACATCGTTTCATTGATAGCCATTGCCAGTGACCTAGGTGTACACAGGCCTTCATATCGTTGTTGACAACGGTTGCCAGCCGACCACAAGGCTCGTTTTTCAACTCATAATTTGCAGATTTAAATTTAAGGCTTTGCATGGGTGCAAAATACAAAAGCACATTTTGCCCTCCTTTTTTCTACACTAAGCCTGTGCAAAGCTAAGGCGATTGGCTAGTTATGTACATGGAATACATAGTGAGATAACTGGCATGTCGTAGAACCTACATAAACCGTAAAACATTGTCAAGTGCACGAAAAGAGCCTCATTGAGGTGCGTTTATAATTCTTTCACCACATTACTTTTGAATGAACTTTTGTCACCATAGTATTAAGTATGTTAAGGCTGCAATGCTTTCTAAGTGAGAGCTGAAATTAAAAGTTTTGGTTTGATTCAATTTTGGTGTGAGCTACACTGAGCTGCACAAAACGTAGATAATAATGACTCCTTCTGTCTTCGACCATATCACTTTACCAAACTTTGACACAAGAGGTGGGCGTGGCTACGCCGCCGCCACGACCAAAGAAGTAGGAAATATAAAACTTGTTAAACCCATAGAGCAGCAGCATTGTTTTTGACAAAGTCAAACGGCTTCGTAGGTATTGCTTTTACCCAACATGCTGATGCAAACAGGAATGTTATGATATTGTCCACTATGTGTGTGTATAAGTATTTTATGATTGCTCATCTGTTCCCCTATATCAAATAAATATAAAAATAGAACTAGTTTATTTTAATTATATGACAGCTGTCAGTTGAAAGCGATTCTATCTAGGACTGAAAAGTATTATTTTCAACCCACTCCTCAGGCAACTTCAGACCTTCTTTCTGAATATGAGTAATGAAAAATATAAAATAAAATGTCAGGAAATTAAAAACAAAAATAAAGTAGAAAATCACACGCAGTTATACATCACGCTCGCAGAATCCCAAGCATTCAGAAATAGTTTTCATCCAGCGATCCTCAAACATCTCACACCCAAGATTAAATGAAATGCGTGGAACAGACATGTTAACATACATAGCATAGGTACATAGCGGTGAAAATCATAACCTTTCCTTTTTTTATTTTCTTCGCCGCAGTCTATGTCTATCTATATCTAGTCGAGTATAAATAGTATAAGGTATATATATATATATATATAAATATAATAAATAGCATAATATATAGTCGGGCGCGATATAGATTAGATAGATCAGAAAACGTCGAATACAACAATTCAAATTCAATCAGTTTTAAATTTCTAATCCGCACAAGATTTTCGCCGAACACATTTTGTGCTAGACCTAAATGGTAAGAAAGTTGACAGACTGAACAGTATCCTTGGTTCATTAGAATTTTTCTATCAAACGTTTTCTGATGTACTTACTTAAGTACCTACCTATCAAACACCCGGCCTTATACTATTGAATTAGAGCACGGGTAGTCTAGTTTAGAGGGTAGCGAGCAATCCAATCCAAAGATTGACTGGACTCTCAGCTCAGTTGGCAGTAGCTCTGCCTTCTGCGCCGTAGGTCGTGGGTTCAATTCCCACCGAGAATAAATATTTCTTTGGTGAATGCAGATGTTTGTTCTCTGTCTGAGTGTTATATTGTATTCTAACTATGTGTTAACAAAATGATGTGCAGTAAAATGTATGTACTATAGGAATGAGATAGTTGATTGTAATACATCAACTATCTGACTCCTATAGTACAAGACAAGCTCGGGGATAGATAGTGTTTTGTGGATTGTCTACATTATTAATTTATTTTATAAAGATCGTGGGTTAAAGTTTGGTCGTGCACCACCAATGTATACTATTCTGTCAGTTCATCACCTATCTTATTATATAAATAGAGATACTGTAGCTGTAGGTTTATCGACAAGATAAACCTAGCTCTAAGACTTCTCAAAGTGATCATTGATATTATGTAATTTTAAAGGTACAATGAATAAAATTAAACATTTTTACTTTACTTTGACTTTCACTTTGAATACTGCTACTCCATTGTAATCTCCATTTGATAACTCTTTGAATTGCTCGAAATCAATTGTCAATTTGAAAAAACGTCAAAACTATAGCGCTTGCAAAACAGGAAAGTATTAAAAACCGGATTATCTCCGGCTTCCGGCCAAAAACCGTTTCCAGGTTTGGTCAACGTAATATTTTTCATATAGTAGAATTTTAACAAGAAAACAATATTCTAAGATACCTACAAAATCAACTATTACAAAATTTTACGAAATAGGAATTAGTATCTAGTGCAGTTTAATATTACTTACTTTATTATTGAGTAGTTTATTGTTGAGTAGATTAGTAGTAGTAGTGGAGCTTTTTGTGAAGTGCTCATCCAGGGAAGTACTACCACCATACCTGTTTCTGCCGTGAAGCAGCATTGCTGTGTTTCTGTTTGAAGGGTGTGGGTGCCGGTGAAATTACTGGCACTTGAGGCTGAACATCTGTACGCGTGAAGCTGATGGACGCAGGGCAGTGCATCGTTGGGCAAATTCCTGGCGTGTGTGACTTACGAGGCAATGCTTTGTTACAGGCTATAGGTACCACTATTACCACTTACAGGCCTTACCCGAGTGGGATCCTAGCTAAAGAAAAATAAGAACACAAATGAACAAAAAGTAAAACTGAAAAAAAAACTAATAAAAATAAATCTAACATCAAAATATATATTGTATTAAAAATAAAGTTTAAAATTAAATTTAAACAAAATAATGACTATAATGTATGAATGTAAATAATAATGATGATATAATAATAATCGAAATAATAAGTTATAATATGCATGAAATGTAACTTAATGTAGTTATGGAATGAATGGGCTTTTTTAATTTTATTTGTTTATTACCACTTAACATCAGGTGGACCATATGCTTGTTCCATCAGCTAGATGTATTAAAAAAAAAGACGCAGTGCAATAATAGAAAAACAAAGTATTGGTTTTATTATGTTTTATCGGTTTTTAGCTATGTATGCTTTTAGACAAAAAAAAACCATTTATAAAAATAATGCATCTTTTTAGTAATGTTTCAATTACCTGGACATATTAGGGCTAAGAATAAAGTGATGGTGAACTGAACGCGCGAACCTTGTGCAAACAACACCCACACCATTGCCTCCATATTGCCACTGTTATGACTTTTGAGGAACAAGATTTAGCGCAGTTTCAAGACAGTATCTAACACTAAAACTAGCTCGCTGCGTACAATGACAGTTCGCGGCGCTGTGTGGGGATGAATGCAAAACCCTACGCTTGAAACTGATCGCCATCGCCATCGCAGTTCGAAACTGTTCGCCGCAATCTTTTCTAAGCTTAATTCATTCACGCGCTAGTCCGGGGTACCTAGGTAGTTTTTGTTCACGGGGATTAAAAACAAAACAATATTTTTGAGGCTCAATCAGTAAGATTTATGTTTCTGATACTAAGGAAAATCGGAATAAGTAAAACTTCCCTCACTGTATAGGCATACGCCTATCTATCATTGCGTCCTGAAGTGAGGGTAGTTATTATACCTCCACCTCTCAACGACGATAGCACTCATGTCAATGCTCCAGTCTGCCCACGACCACAGTTATTACAACATAGCCGAAGCGTCGGGGAAAATTATACGCGGTAAACACCCATCATCATCATTATCATCATCATCAACCTATATTAGTCCACTGCTGGACGAAGGTCTCTCGCAAGACGCGCCACTGAGCCCGGTCTTCGGCTCTTCTTCTCCAGTGCTTGCCAGCTACATTTCGCAGATCGTCGCCCCACCTTGCCGGAGGGCGTCCTACACTACGCTTACCTAAACGCGGTAAAAATACCCGTGTAACAGTTTAATGTGTGTTATGATCGCAAAAGTTTAAAAAAGTACTATTGATAAATTTTGCTTAGCTGTCCGGCTTTTCGCAAAACCGGAAAACCAGGTTTGCACGCCCTAGTCAGGACGTAATGTCAGATGGGAAACTGATGGGTGGCTGAACTAATTGATGCCCGCGACTTCATCGACTGTCTCCACGGGTGGTGATTATACACTTCCTTGTTTCGATATTATATTTATGCATTCCATCTCTTACAAAAAAGTCCCCAAATATTATAAATACATTCACTTGTTCTGTTTTTTCTCCATCAATCAAAATATTACACGCTGTTAAACATTCATATCGAATACCATAAACTTAGCCTTATGATTGTATTTGTTTTTGTATTTATTGATTTACTTTGATTATGACGGTTCATTCTAGGTATGTAAATGCCCTTATTTTATTTTTTATTGATATTTGATCTTATTCTAAGCTTCTCTCCATCCAAAATTTGATTGGAAAATACTGATTTGCAGCGATATAACCGCCCATTATGCATTACTATATTTTTAAATAGTTTCAAATAAGATTCTATCCTATTATTATCTTACACAACATCTTTTATTGCTTTTAACGTAGTTAAACAAATATTTTTAGAAGTAATATATTTTTTTTCTATTAAAACTAATAGGAAAAACAATTTCCAGAGTTCAATAATATTAGAACGAATCCTCAATAGTTCTCTTTTTCCAAATTTTAGACTCTACGGGTCGTTTTCACCGATGACTAATCAGTAGATCAAATATTTGACGATTGTTTAATACACAAAATTAAGAAAAATTAAGTAGGGGGTAGTAAAACATTAAATAGGGGATGCTTTGTCTGTCACGATCTGGGAACTTTCGTTTTTATTAGTAGTGATCGCAGCGTGCAACTGTCAAAAGACGCGGCAGTGTGTGCGGATGTATACAATTCCCTATGTTGAAACTGAACGGTTCGCCACCGCGCCCGCCAGCGAACTAGGTGTGTTCGAGCCTTTAGATTCCTTTCTGTATTGACTGACGCGACTGTACGAAAGCCGACAATCAAATTGCCTGCCTTCTTGATAAAAATATGAGAACCATGGCAGCAAGATCGCTAAGTGACACTGATACCGAATTAATCAGACAAAAAGGAAAATTGGACGGATTCGTTTTCTGTTATTTTGTGAAGTCACATAATAATGTCATTTTCTGTGCTATTTTGTGTTCTGCTGTGTAATTTTGGTAGTATTTTACTAACTTAACTAACATTACTTGAGGTCTTAGCTTAAAGTATGAGTAGTTGGAATGAGTTGAAGTATGAGCAGTGTATTATGTAATATCCTGATTTGATCGAAAACGTTTCTGATGGTTTTGAAAAAACCAGCCACCATGTTTTTTCAAAGGCAATTAAAGCCGACTTGTCTATGACTGATGACTTGACTTGACTAAAAAGTATTTTATTTATGTAATACATCCTCACTCGACACTGGCAAAATTGATCCAAAATGGACAGATGGCATGAAATAAAAAGAAAAAGAAAATTGCACGAAAGTACAAAATACCATGAATCTACATACTTTATAGTATATAAAATCCTTGCAAAATACGCAACGCATCGCATTTTTTGTAATCTGACTTTTGGCTCCCGTATATTTATCACCATAACATATTGAACTAATAACAGTCATCTAAGTAACAATAATGTGCAAAACATCGTTATATTTAACCATCGATTTATATGACTAGATACAATAACAATGTTTGTTGACCCTAAGCAATTACTGCGCCCCTCTTTGATCAACACATTCAGATTCTTTTAGCCAGATCTAATAACATACACTGTTGTTGGATTAATTGCCTATAACTCAGAGGTTTGATACGATGTATATATTTGTTTTTTGTTTGTTTTGTCTTCGTTATTAGCTTTTGCTCATCGCGATTCTTATAGTGTCAAGTTCTCGAGTAAGTAATATCACTTTTGAAACTGTCGTGGTTATGTTTTGATCATTTAGCTTTGACTTTGTGTAACTAAATATCTATATAAGTTAAATAACTTTCGCGATCATATAACATATTTATACTATTACACGGGTATTTATCGCGTATATTACCTTATTTTATTTATTTTCCCGACGTTTCGGCTATGTTGCAATAACCGTGGTCGCGGGCTGACACACGGTCACGGGTACGTGGTCACGGTTATTGCAACATAGCCGAAACGTCGGGAAAATAAATAAAATAAGGTAATATACGCGATAAATACCCGTGTAATAGTATAAATATTATTGAAGTATAACGAAGAACTCCTGGCTAAGATAGGTATCCCAAAGTTAATTTGATGCATGTGTTCACAGAAACTTAATGAAGTTCCACGTTTTACTTCGTCTTTGATAAGTTTTTGGAAGCGCCAAGTTGAGTTAGTGCGCCTGGTGTTAGTGGTAGTTGTAACTAAAACTTTGTGAGCAAAGTTTTGGTTACAACTACCACCTACACTGAAGTGTAGGTGAAGGCTTCGTTACTCAAGAAAATTGGGAATATGTGACTGTAATAAGCATAATATCAAGATGTATACTAACTTAAAATTTATATAAATTATTAGTCGGTAGACATTTCTCACAGTGCTTTCTAGCCCAAACAATGAGCACGGAAATAAAGTGTTGAAAACAACTTCCTAAACCAAGAACATTATTGAAATTTAACACAATAATGAACTAACAGTCTTATGTACTAATAAATTCCCACTTTATGTACCTACCTACTAATATTATAAATGTGAAAATTCAAATTTCAAATTCAAAAAATACTCGTCTTAAAGCTAGGTATTATGTGCCAGTTCCACTCGGCCAAGCCTAAAAGAACAGGCAACAAACTATGGCTTGGTTCCCGCTCTTTTCTTATGATCCTTTTGCAAAGTTGGTGAGTACCTACCTCTTCTTTGAGTACAATATTTCATTTCAGAAAATAAAAAAATAAAGGCCTGCAATGTCAGCACAAATACAAAAGCCCTTATAATGCCTCAAATGATTGTCGAATTATGTTCTCAGGCGAAACAAAATAAACGAGATAGGATATAAATTGATTGTGAATCGTCAACAATATCTTCCAATTTAAATAATAAAGTACTCAAGGTTTAATCAAAAGACTCTCGAATACTTACAAATAGATTTCAGCAAACAATAAAGCTCAACACTGTTATCAAAAGATAATTCAAAATGGAAGATATACTTATCCAGCGTCTAAAGAACATTCCTGTGATCTTCTTAGTCTCCTCTTGCTAGCTGGGCCGCTCCATAAGGATAATAATAATAAGAAAAAGAAAGAAAAGCATTCATTTATACAAACTGTACACGACAAGAAATAAAACAGGTAAAGTGACAGCGATACTAACACAATACGCAGAATTCTCAGAGAATGCGTCCCCATTTAATTGACGTCATTTTGTATATGATGTGTGGGCTAACCTAACTTATTTTTGTTTTGTTTCAGATCAAATGGATTGTTGCTCGAAAAACATCTCTATCAATTCCGATATTGTATAAATACTCCGATAAGAAAGTGAAATGATATCACAAAAAAATGAGTTTTGATAGTGGTTTTCTATTAGTTCATAGAATGGCTTGTTACTCAAAATATACTATTGTGAAAAGTGAGTAAAATCAGTACGATGGACTCTGAAATCGATATTCAGAATTTTATAAACTGTACTCAAGAGATTCTGGGCCGGCAAAGGGCTTGGGATCACTTGAACGTCACGCAAATACTTGATGTACTCTCCTCACAAGTTTTGGAGGATATCAACCTCAAGTAAGTACAAAAATAACAAACAAACCATGATGCCTACCTAAATTTGTAGATAGAAAGACAGAAAATGTATAGACGTGCAAATGCAAATTGGACAAACTTATTCCCAAATAGATCAAATAATCCTCTTATTATAATGATGTAAAATGAGATTGCTCAGACTCACAACTCACGATGTAATCCTTGGCCCAAAGCCTGTTAGATTTGTTGGCAGTAGTTCAGGGTCTCTTCAACGGTTCGTCTCATTTTACAGTTGACGGATATCACAGCTCAGTTGGTTGTAGCTCTGCCTTTTGCACTTTTGGTTGTGGGTTCTGCCCCTACCGATGGCAAACAATAGGGCTATTATGTACAATAAAAACTTTTGCATTCTATCAGTTGTCATGTTGTCAAGTTCCCATTGTAGCTTTGCTTGGTCTGGGACTGGTACACAAATATTTACTAATAGGTTATTATTTATTGGGTGACCCGTGTTTTTCTGTGATGTCTACTTTACCGAGGTACGATTCTGAAAATGTTTGTTGAAGTTTAAAAGACCTTATCCACAAGAAGCTTTTTCTTCAGGTGGGTTTCTCTTTTATGACCTTCTTCTTCTTCTTATAGTGTCACTGGTTCTTTCAAACCTGTGTGGTAATAGGATTTCAAGTGTGCACTCATGTTTTCGTACTTACTGTTTTCGTACATGCCGGTTTCCTCACAAGGTAATCATCGTTGGAAAGTGCTGGCTTATGGCACTTAAATTTTTCAACAGCAAAACTCATTGGCACGACTGGATTTGAGCCCATGACTTTATGGTCGAAAAGCGGGGCTGCTTCCACTAAACTAAACCGGGGCACTCAAAATTAAATATGATGAATACAGAATCTGTTAACATCATCTGATGATGTTTTTGAAGTGCTACCATACTAAACTTCTACCAAAACAGTATCTAAAGTATAAGCACAAACATTCAGAGGGTCAGACAATTTCGAAAAATAAACAGTACAGTACAGATCTCAGCACGTTTTAGCTAATGAAATTTTCCTTTGTAAACTTGCGTTCGATCGAAAAAACGAATTGGCATTTACGCATTTTTATAATCAAACATGTGCGCTTCTGTTTCCATCGCAATACTCGTAGAGTTTCTGTTTTTTGTGGCGTTTTTACTTTTTATGATCGTTCGCCAAGGGTCGTGCTCATGGAAGGTTCACGGAGGGTAGCTTCAAGGTTGGGTAAGCCATAGGCCGTGTGAAAAATGGGCTCTCTATGGCCAGGCCCATGCTATCCCAAGGTAATTTTGAAGCCAAATTGGTGACGGGTTCTTTCAAAAGGCTTAAATTGGATAATAAAAGCGTTTAATATTGTATTACAATGTCATGAATAGCATGATTCATTTGGTGACATTGGCTTCTGACACACATCCTTCTTTAAAGGTAATCTAACAACTAAGTAATAAATGAAGTAGGTATGTATTTTATTGAATTCCAAATTAAATAATTACGTTTAAACAGCACGATTCGTTGACTTTGTAACAAACAAAGCCAATTTAATTAAATAAATGCTTGAAATTTAGTTAATTTAGAAGGTTCTTTGTTTCTAACATTTAATCTGACTCAAGAACATACGCCTAAAGTATATAATATAATTATTAAATATTGTCAATGAACACTCTTTGTCTGATTTTTTAGTCCAAAACAGACCAAAACGAATTAGGAAAATGTTGAAAATGAATTTGAATTATTTTGTCGGTTAACTGTTTCTTCTTGTTTAATTAAAGTTAAAGGCCTGGGCACACCTAGGTCGCTGGCGATGGCGATCAATGAATGCTGTCAAATATTGCTGTCTTTGACAACGTTTCACTGATCGCCATCGCCAGAGGCCTTAAGTTGATCTGAATACTTCGAGTTGGTTTTTGATAAGAATTTCTGACATAGGAGGTCTTCTAAGTTTACTAATTCTCTTTTTAACACTTTTTATTTGTGTTACTCGTGAGCCTATTTGTCTTTTATCTTGACGTAAGGCGTTGTTGCTCAAAATTTGATTTTAGAAATATTGTGGACAATCCAAACAACACTATCTAGCGCCAAACTAAGCAGAGCTTGTACTATGGGAAACAGATGGATATAATACATATACATATGCATTTTTTTTGTAAATCTACACTTAGAATTCAATTTTTTGTACTCGGTGGGGATCGAACCCACGACCTAAGGCGCAGAAGGCAGAGCTACTACCAACTGAGCTGAGAGGCTAGCCAAATATAGTTTTAGATTATGGTTTTATAAGTTTGAAAACATTTGAGCCATCGAAAGTCTAGATTCTATATTTTGACTCTAGCCTCAAGGACTGCCTGCCTTCTGGATAGTTAACTTTCCTCAAAGATTTCCAAAACAAACTGTCCTTGCACCAACAATCTGGCGACCTTTGCAATCTAGTTAGTCCATCGTCCCTATTATTAGTTTCTTTTTGAAAACCTTTTTCCCAGAAGCCATGCTTAAAATGTATTAGCAAAAATGTTCTTGTTTCATTCTCAGGATCACACTTGGTAACTGCATGGGCTTGGGCGAGAGACCATACATTCCACCATGGTGGGGCCAGCTGGCTTGGTTCATGGTGTTTGCAATAATGCTTCTTCTGGCAGTATTGGGAAATACTCTCGTGATATGGATTGTTTTAGGTAAGTATTAAAAACTTTTCGTCTACTTATAACTACTTCATAAAAAACAAGATGAAAAATATAATACATTTCAAATATGATAAAAATGACTTAATTGGAAAGAATTACAAATAAACCTTTTATGGGATTTATCGAGAACATCCCGAACACTTCAAGAGCAATCTGGATAATTGAGAATTTCCTCTTTTTTGATGATGGTG
This sequence comes from Thera obeliscata, assembly GCA_947578465.1. NCBI lineage: Eukaryota > Metazoa > Arthropoda > Insecta > Lepidoptera > Geometridae > Thera > Thera obeliscata. The sequence continues at coordinate 7,716,819 of OX387928.1, read as the reverse complement.
AACAAATAAGTACGAAACGCTGTGAACGCGAAACGAAGATTTGCTCTGGGCTTAAGTATTTGTTTTCGGATCTCGTGACGTCACGCAGCTGGCGCGCGTGCCGATTTTAATCTTATTACAAAGACAATAATATTATGTTTTATTTTAGTTATTATTAAATACATACTTCATAATGTTATAGTTTTGCAATTGTATCTGTCCTAATTGATATATTCTGGAACCATCTTGCCATCCTTATTCCAACTCCCATTATATGCAAATTATTGACGCTCCAATTTGGTTAGAGATTAGCCTGTACCTTTATTAAGGCCTGCGCAAACCTAGGCCGCTGGCGAACGCGATCAGTGAAACGCTAACAAATTTGACAGCGATATCTGACAGCGTTTCATTGATCGCGGTCGCCAGCGGCCTAGGTGTGCGCAGGCCTTTATAAATTTAAAATAATTAAAACACTCACCAATATTTAACTAGGTTTGAAACCGAAGGTTTTAAAACCATACGACTCTTGAGCCCAGAGTCCATCACTTTGATTGAGTACACGCTATTAAGTTTTTACATTTCAAAAGTGATCCGTACCGATTTTCAAAATGAACAGAAATGAAAATGTTTTTGCCCTTGATAAAGGAACGTTGACATTCATGAATAATAACCACAGAAAAGCTAAAACGCTTTTGCTTTTATAATAACCCACAATCATGGCCATATTTTATCGTACGTGATTTCATATACTTACCGAAAAGGTTGCAAGCCCTTCTTTGCTGCTAGGATTCCTTACGACTAACGAAACAGTCTTTACAACTCCTAGGCGATCCAACAGTTTTATCATTAACACCTGGCGTTTTATCCAAAGTTGAAAAACATGCATTAAAACTAATTTAACGCCTTTTTTACTTTAGAAAAGTATGCGTGGAACACTATGAATTCAAACAAGGAGCAGCATTAGAAAATACTCTTAAATCTTTATGCTCATTTCGTATTCTGTCTATGGCCAGCCGCTGATATTCGAAATTTAAAAGTTATGAACCACTGGACCTCAAGGGAGCTCAATAATATATTAATACAGTGGTTTATCTACCTAGGGTTCCTAGTACCTAGATAGGTTCTCTTTGAGTGAGATATACTTTCTAAAGAACTGAAAATTGCTATTATAAAAGGATTGATTGGTTTGGATCTTGTTTTGCAATATTTTTTAGTCTTTTTTTATTTTTTCTTTGCGTACTTACTGTATTTTTTATGTGATATGGGTCTATCGTGCTTGAAATAAACATTTTTTTTAATATACATTTTTGTACTCACCAGTAAAAAAAAAAGAAAAGTCAAAATTGTTGCCAGTAAAAAAATTTTCGGGACATAAATACAGAACCTTTGCTAGCTCGTTTATCTTATTTAGGTTGACATTCAATGATTTATCAGTAGGTATGTCGTACATGTTATCATGGGTTTAGTTTATTAGGTAAGTTACTTAGTAAGCTGCGCACGTATTGTGACCAGTGGATTAACCAACTGTGAACCTCACAGTTTAGTGGGCTTAATAAAGGTAGGCGAAGCATACAGGGCGTCCCACGGATATGCCACATGGAGGGAAAGTACCTTGAATGTTGTTGATGGAACATTTTACTGGTATAAAACATTATTTGATTTTTTTTTACAATTTAAACTGCATTCATAGATATTTAAAAAAAGTCATGCAATTTTTTAATACATTAAGTTAAGTAATTTTGCATTAAAATGTTAAAATACATGATGTTTTTATTTTGACACTATGTTAATTAGCAAAATATAATTCTTATGATGAAGCCGTTCGATCGGTATGAAAAACTACAGGGTGAATGTTTTTCTTGTGTAAAGGGTACGATTCCTGATTCAGCCATGTAATTATTTAAATATCTATGAATGCAGTTTAAATTAATTTTTAAATCCAATGTTTTCTAGGTATCAGTAAAATGTTCCATCTACAATATTCAAGGTACTTTCCCTCCATTTGGCATATCCTTGGGACACCCTGTATACCTATAAAACCCTGTCCTAGGCACTAGTATATAGCACCCCATAAATAATAGGAGCAGGAGTAAAAATGTAGTCTCTAACGCCGAATAAATCAATAATACAAGATTCAATGGCCTGCTTATGGTGTTATATCCAAAAAACCCCAGCAAGTTTTCCTATAACCACAAAACTGTTTTGAGTACCTACAAAAACTAGAAAGCAAATTGTTATGAAGGAAAACACACTTTTGGGTGAAAATGTTATTATTGTTGAACCTTTGTTACGTTACTCTCCGCAACTTTTCATAGTTAACAAATGTTAAACAAGAATCTTAAATAAGACTCAGAGATCAGTATCATAACATAAAACAATATTAATTAAGATATTTTCAAAAATGTTAAAAAGTGCAAGCGAGAAGTTGTTTGTTAGTTATCAACGTCTTAATAAACACCGTTGTTCAACAAAAGTTAAATCACTTTTCATTCAGTCGCAAAGTTGATGGCTTGTAACAAATCTGAGATCCAAAATGTTTATCGCTTCAAACTTTTATAAAAAGTTTATCTAAAAATGCCGCTTGTGGGGGCAAGTAACAATCAATAAGTTAAATCGAGTCGTGGAAACAGATTATGTCAATCATAAAAGTCCTTGATTGTTTGATCATGCGATCAATTTAAAGCCTAAACTTGGACACAAATTAATCATAGGTTTGACCTAAATGTTTATTTAACAGTAGACCAATGATGGTAATTGATAAGTAAAAAATGCCACTAGGGTAGAGAAAAATAAAACTCAGGAAGTTAGATAACTTAAGATCTCCAGATAATTTAAGCAATAGGGCTCCCAGGATAAGCATGCTGAAATAGCAATGGTCTGTCTTCGTTTATATCAATAGATTTGACGATCGTTGGAGCAGAAAAATACTTCAGTGTTCAAACAGCTGGGCGATAGATTTACAAAACGAAGTTTTTATTCGCTATCTCATGTTTATTACGTCAGCATTCAGTATTATTGCAATCGGTCTTTGTCAAAGATAAGTTTTGTTTCAATTCGTTTTTAATTGCAATCTAAGCTCAATTCAATCAAAGCCAATGACAAATCTGTTAGATGTGACCAGGTTTTGACATCCCTGTTCCCTGGTTTTGACTGCAACAAAAAACCGCTGGTCACCACGTTTATAAACACTGTATTTGTATTGTTGCTTATGGTAGGTCAAATGTGTTTAGGACACTCTCCGGTGAGGTGAAATGTATCTTGCAAACAGATGAACTAACTGAACAGAAGATGAAGAACTATAATGCTTTCCAAAACAAATTCAATATTTCCACTTTAATGTTGTTCTACTTTTCTTTGTAAATTATGTGGTGTGGTATCCTTATGTAATGTGCAATCAAATATGCATAAATATGTGCAACCTTTTTACCTTTTCTGTAGATAGCTCAACTGTTTCTTGTGTATTTTGTACATTTTGTAAATATTTGTTTAATTTTAAGTTTATTTGTGTAAATAAATTAACCATTTTTATTTGTTAAAAACTCAGACTCGGAACCTTCTTGGTGTGTTACTTTTATTTTAATTTGCAAAAATTTTTCACCTCGAGCTCTTTTGGTTCCTTTGCTTGATGTCTATGTTTTTTTTGCCAGCTCACCGTCGTATGAGGACCGTCACCAACTGCTTTCTCGTGAACTTAGCAGTGGCCGACTTACTGATGGCAACTTTGAACGGCGCTCCCAACTTCGTGTTCCTGGTAACAGCACATTGGCCATTTGGAACGTACACGTGTATTGCAAGTAACTTCACTGCAAACTTGACGGTCTCCGCTGGAGTTTTCACGCTGGTTGCTATCACTGTTGATAGGTAAGATTATTATTATTTATTTGAAACAATTAACAGACGAGTAAAATTAATGCCAATTCATAGTACCTAGGTACTTGTAACATAAACTAAAGTGTAGCATAAAATAGTATACAACACAAAGGCAAAGACTACAAACATAGGTCACAAAACCTGAGAACAAGTAATAGGCACCCATATTTACATAGTCTTGACTCCACACTAGGATTCCCTGTTGTACTAGATTGTATTATAAGTTGGCTGTTATAACTCAAAAGATAAAAAGGCAGAGAGAAGAAAAAAAAGAGTTATTTTATGGTACCGTTGATATTTTTTCTAAGCTGTTCGTGTGCTCAGATCCAACTAGCTTTAGATTTTTGGAAGTGATCTTTGTTGGATTTGTAAAATGTCTCGTTCTCGTCGAGTTATATTCGCGTGATAAAAACCTTGGAAAACACTGGGATTACTTTATAGCCAGACAGAGACCGTAGGCGAAAAAAAAATATCAAACAAAAATAACTTGCGAACAGTCTGCTATAAAAGTTAAGTACCAAGCGGTTAGACCGTCGAAAAAGCTCAAAGAAAAAAATCCTGCTACTTTTGGTGTGATTCCAAAACCCAATCCTTCATCACATTGCTGAGAAAAATCTTGTAGGTGATTGTTACTCGTACAATTTAATATTGTGTTCCTTTTTCATCAGAATTTATGTAGACCTTCAAACAAGATTTTTACTTTGTGTTTTGCTTTACTGAAGAGTACAAATAATCCTGGTCACAAATAGAATCGTTATAAAAAAAACAATCGGGCTCGTTATAAAATTTAACCATCATGGTATTTATATACCATGATGGTTAAATTTTATGATATCAATGTGATTAGAATGAATAATAATTGCTTTTGAGTATATTTTTGAATTTTTTGAATACTGGCGATCCATAATTAATGTAAACAATGAAATAAATCTTTACAAAATGTATTAAATGCCCAAGAAATAGTTGAGCTGACCCATAAAAACAATCTTAAGATACCTTAACTGATCAAAATCAGTGTTAGACGGAAGCGTTTCCAAGACGCTGGCGGCATTGCCACGCTGAATAGCAATGCTAATGCGCTGCGCCAGATACCCACCAGCCCTTGAGTCACTCGTCGCTTCGATCAGTCACCTAGACAAATATTTGGTGGATAAAATAAGTAGGCTCGGTCGAGACCTACATTATTTGCACCTCTTGAGATCCTCGGCCAGATCTGCTGCCGCGCTTCAGTGGATGTCCTTGGCAGGTTAAGAAGGCGCATGTGTGTCAACAGACGTAGCGTCCCACAAAATAGCCTCCCAACTCCCAAGGCACAAAGGTCATACCGTGGTGGCCCTAGAACACGATAATCCGTGGTGCCCAAACTGATCCACAATTAAATGATAAAACTATTTATATATGCGCCACATCTTTTCGTCGCAGATACCGCAGAACCTCAAGACAAAGGTCTATAATCAGTGCGTGTTGCCAGTGATGACTTATGGAACTGAGGCGTGGTCGCTAAGTATTGGTCTCGTGCACAAGCTCAAAGTCACGCAACGAGCTATAGAGAGAGCTATGCTGGGAGTTTCACTACGTGATAAAATCAGAAATGAGGAAATCCGTAGAAGAACCAAGGCACAGCTGCTCGAGACATAGCTCGAAGAATTAGTAAGTTGAAGTGGCAATGGGCAGGCCATATAGCTCGAAGAACCAACAACCTTAAAGAAATAAAAGTTCTCGAATGGCGACCACGAACCGGAAGACAAAGCGTAGGGCGCCCCACCAAATGGACCGACGAAATTGTTAAGATGGCGGGAAGTCGGTGGATGGAAAGGCCTCAGGATCGTTCATCCTGGAAATGTGTAGGGTAGGCCTATATCATGCAGTGGACTTCTTCAGGCTGATAATGATGATCTATAATTTGAATATTCATGAATCACAATATAAACACCTGCTCCACACTTACACCTACGTTCAAACAAAGCGCAGTAGCGACGAAAAACAATCAAGTGAGCGTTTGCTTAAAAATAAATACTGCTCTCCGCTTTACTCGTTTTACAAGCGACAAAATGTGCAAATGAAGGTTGTTTTAGAAATAAAACCATTTTTTTTCATATTGTTTTATAGCACTCAACCGATTTTAACCTTTGCAGAATACCCGCCAGTTAAAAACGTTTTAGTCTTTACTTTGGCGAAAATATTTTTATCTGGATGGATCAAACTCGCCCTGAGAGCTATAAAACAATGGAAAATGGAGAGGTAAAAGTTTACAGGAAAAACAAACGACACTGAACAAAACGGAATATTTTACGAAGTACAAACAAAATGCCTACTTACATCCATTCGTCTCGCTGATTCCACATTGATTGAAATAGTATACTTTCGTTTCTTTTCTAACTCTTTTATTTATTTTGATGACCAATGTGTAACACAGCACGTGTTTGTTGTTGTTTTATCCGTTGTCTTTATATTAGACGAAGATAAAAAAGGTAGACATTAGTTGGTAGTAAGTTTTATTTTTAATTAATGTTGATGCTATTATTATCATTTTCTTTCAGTTTTTTTTTTAATCTTAATTTTATCATTTTTTCTGTGTACTCGTATTAGCAGAGTTTAGCAATACTTACTAGCGGCTGCTCTTGGTAGAAGTGATTTCCCATTCCGGTTTTATTTTAATAAAAACAAACCTGTGTTAGTCCGGTAGACCAACCAGCAGCCACAAACAACCAAACATAAAATAAACATTCGCATTTTTAATATTAGTAGGCTATTAGAATGAGGTATCTAAATTGTATTCTTATTCTTACTTTCGCATGTAACAGGTATGTGGCCATAGTGAGGCCTCTCCAGCACAGGCTGAGTCGGACCATGGCGCGTGCGGCACTGTTTACGGTGTGGTGTGCTAGCACTTTGCTCTCCCTACCCAGCCTTCTCTACTCCGACACTTATAAGAAACAGTAAGTACGACTGACATAGCTGACTTTAACGACGTAGCTAAAAAAACAACTCAACAAAAAAAAACAGGGAAAAATTCTCATCATGTCATTTTTGGGTAAAAGAACATGCTTACCTTATCCTTACAATAATCTTCTTCTTCTTCCTGCCCTTATCCCACGCTCAGTGGGGTCAGCCTTATCCCACGCTTCCTTCTTCCACTCATCTCTATCATTCGTCATCTCAGTACTCACTCCTTTCTTGCTCATGTCATCATTGACACAGTCTATCCATCTTTTCTTTGGTCTACACTTTCTTCAATAACCACCATCCACGCCCAATATCTAAACACAGTTACTTAGTTATTTACAATAATATCATGACTATCTAAATCCAAATATCTCATAAGGGATGTTTATTAGTAAAACTCCGCAACACAAAACTTCGGACAAAAGTAATATACCCAAGAGCTTTCAACCAATCAGACTAAAGCCACGTACATTTCCGAGATAGCTGTAAACAAAATTAAATCATAATGCCAAACAAGGTTGTTTTGTTACTCGCAAAACAAAGTGTTTATTAGGCTAAAACTAGAGTTATTATTGAAGTGAAAACTTCTTTAGCGGCGTTGAGCACTTTCTGTAATGGGTATAAAATCTTAAACTCGCGTCAGGATCACGTGACCTGAACTCGCGTCAGGATCACGTGACCTGATCGAAAAAGCGTAAGACGGATGGAGAGGACGTTGCCGTTCCGCTCGACTGACCGCGCCGTACCCGGTGTGCGACGTTGCCGCTTCGCTCGCCGGCCGGCACTGTTGCTACGATGGGGGCGGGGCGGCGCGTGCAGTTCGTGCATCTATTAATGATAAAAGTGATGAAGAAATAGCGAAAGAAAATGAGTGAGTACTTTATAAATATACTAGATGAAAATTTAATAAGTTTTAATACGAGCGGCAAGTTTTCACTTCTGCCGGCACTCCCGGAGTGCAACCCGTCTTTTTTTTTTTTATTCGTTTATTTCAGGCAACGCATAGGCCTTGAAAATACAAGGCCCATAGCATAAATACCTTAAAAACTAAAATACATTCAACCAAAACGTAGTGTCTGCGATGTGGGCGCAACGGGGCTCGGCAGCCGACCCCGGTAATGTCGATAGAGGATTCCCCTAGGTCGATCTTCCTTCATGAATGTCGACAGCTGTTCGGTCGGCACTCTCACCACGAAGGAGTTTAAATTGACCCTGTGGCGTGGCTCTTACCAAATTGTGTGATACGATGAAATTATACGCAGGACTAATAAAATACTAAAATTTTATTGATAAAGTATAACGTCAACACTTTTAATGGGTCAATTTGAGAGTACTGGTGACCTATTGGGGTCAAATCAAGTTGTGCATCAATGAGTTTTTATCTAAAAAAATGCGCACTATGCCAGAAGGTTAAAAAGAATATTGTGAGAAAACTTGGCATGTTGTAGGAATTAAAAATTTCAAAAGCATGATTGTGTCCAGTGCACGAAAGGCTCCAATTTTTTTGAACCGCTTGATTTAAAAACTTGTTTTCCGCCAGTCGAAATATTTGGTTACCATACCATCCATATTTATGTAGTTCAAAATTGTTGGCGGCCGTATAGTCACCACGTTTGTCATAGATTGGAAATGAAAACACTATTGTGAAAATAAATAAAGCTCTGTCTGTTACCAGAATGCCGACAATTTTTTTTTTTAAATATCGGTGCCAAATTAATTGTCCATTCCGTAGCTTAGCTATGAAAAAGTAGTAATAAAGCAACACGAACACTTTCATTTGTCATACATTTTATTTATTTTGTATTATTTCTCTATTATATTTCTATTTATTTTATATTCTAGCGTTTTTATTTTAAATGTATGAATGAGGGTAGTTGTTCAATCATACAATTTTATATGGTAGGAGGGTAGGTAAGATGAATAGCGACTACTCACATTCTCATCACGGTCAGTCACGCAATATACAAATGGTTTTGACGTTCTAACCCAACTATTTTTGGATGTTACCGCTTATTAGATAATGATGAGTTCTGTGACGTGGAAATGTACCTACTTATAACACCGACCTAGAATTAATGAAATTGGTTCCCTGACACTTGGCGTGGGTTTGAAAGCTATATACTAGGCTACGAGTAACATGATAGCAACATTAGCAACAACTCGAATAAATTGGTCGTACGTTGGCCTTAGAGGTCAGTTGGTGGCTTTTTTGCACAATAGCTTTTGCACTAAGCTGTGCACTATAGCTACCACAAAAACCGAATATTTGTTGTATAACTGAAAAATAAAAGTCTAAATAATTTTTAATTACTTACTTTATAGTTTAATTAGTAATTGCACCGCATCACTTACCATTTAATAACATAAACAAGCTATTTATTTTCAACGGTAGAGTAGGTCTATGTCTACCGGAATCTCATGGCATAAAAATAAATTAAAAAATTGTGATTTTCATATGGCAACATCAATTGCCACCTGGTTTCATTTAATCAAATTAATTAAATACTAAAGACATAAATAAAAAATAAACAGTATCAAGCAAGATCACTTAATCCAATTTCTATGCATTGCACGCAACAAATTTTTATTTCTACATTTGCCTTGAGATTCTGGCAGACCTATACTTATTGCTAATTTGACATATAAAAAAATATATAACTTACATAATAATATTCATATAGGGCACCCACAAATGGGTATAGGCCTCCTCCATGCGCTTCCATTCACTGTGGTCCCGTGCCAGTCCCTTCCATGCGGGTCCTGCCACCTCCTATCACTTCCCTTAATAAAATACATTCTGAAATCGTAGAATGTTGATTTCAATTTTACAACGAATTTACCTCAACTGAAACCCTTGTCCGCCGTTGAATTCAATTTTCTAACTTCACCCTGACTGAAGCCTTTGTCTTAGTGCAGACATAATTCATTCAAAACTGCGAGGCATTACACTGTAAATAGTAGGTACGTTGTTGATGTTGTGTTTTGTACTGTTTCTATTGTATTATAATTCAGTTTTATTCTATAAAGTACATTTTTGTTCTTGCTGTGTCCACATACCCTTTGTAGCATTATGTAAATTAGGTACACTTAAAGAACAGTTCCATTGTTTTAGGTACGTTAATGGAGAGAGGGAGATATGTTTTATAAAATGGCCGGACGGAAGCTACCCTACGTCGCGAACTGACTATTGGTAAGTGCTTAAAGGCCTGCGCACACCTAGGTCGCTGGCGATGGCGATCAATGAAACGCTGTCAAATATATTGCTGTCAAATTTGACAGCGTTTCACTGATCGCCATCGCCAGTGACCTAGGTGTGCGCAGGCCTTTACTGAATAATTTTTGTGAGAGTGTTTGTTTTTATTGTTTTTTGGCGACCCCTTTTAAGGTCCAACGTTTGTTTTTGGATCTATAAAAGCTTATGTTTCTCAAGAGAATGTTTTGTCTTTCCTTTGTGTTTCATGTTAGTATTATTAGAGCTCTTTGTATGTGGTTCGTCTGGGGAAGTACCACCGTGCTTATTCTGATAGACGCAGGGCAGTGCATCGTAGGGCACATTCCTGACGTGCGTGACCTTTGAGATTATGCTTTTTTTAGGCGATGGTTACGACTTAACATCACATGGGCCATAAGCTTGTTCCTGCAGCAAGTTAATTACCCATATATAGCGTGTATAATATGTGAAGTGCGGTACAATATCGTTTTACACGTTAGTAATCTCACGCATGGAGACTCACTATGCCAATCCCGTACGAGGGCTTAGTGGGGAACGTTTGAGCTCATATGCTGTAAAATTTTGCTAATATACTGACTAACCCAAATTAGTTTGTATGTACGTGTTTACGAGCAATTTCATGTTTCTTGAATGAAAAGTACTTGCATGCAAATGCTATACGCATTTGCATGCAAGTACTTTTATACGAGTACATGCAGTACGTCTAAAATACCAATCTGTACCTAATCACTACTATGTTTTTCCTATACTATATTGTACTATATTGTCGAAGGTACTATATTGTACCTTCATATCTGTGCATTTATTATGTTTGAGACAGTTTCAGTTTAATTTAAATTTTCAGCTACATTAACGCAAACACGCACATATTTTACAATTAATTTATATTACAGTGTTGTTTATAGCTATATTTTAGCCTAAGCATCAGTCAAATAGTTACAATGGTAATATTAGCTGGCTTTCCCAGAACAAAAACTAAGATTAATATTTTGGAGAAATAACCAAGCCTACATTTTTCAGGCACTTAGTTTAATGGTGCTTTGTGATCAATCATGCGAAAAATAACCTTACTTTTCTCTAAGCTTTCACAGAGATAGCTCTGTGGTACAGACGATGCTTTAGCATCACTTATTATAATTATGGTTTAAAAGTCTAAGTACATTTTTGTAAGTGGCTTCTGTAATTTTAATTAATTAAAACGCGTCGAGTGAAATGAAAGACTAGAGATTCTCTGTCTATAGCCTTGAAATCATGACTGAAACTAAATAAAATTAAGCTTGTATAAATTATTAAGCACGATGTAAAAAATTTAAATAATATTTTCCAAAGATATTGTTGTGAAGTTCAAAAAAATATCATAAATAATTAAATTAGCAGAATCTAAATTATGTAGGTACCTACATCGGAATACATACATAAAAAATACGGGCTCCTATTTTCAAATTTAGTAAAAATATCATTAAGTGTTTACAAAAATTCTGATCCTGTGCACAATGTGTAATAATCTTAGTTTAGTCTTGTCTTAGTTTTCTATATGAAATATTATGAGTATTTTTACTTTGATCACAGTATGATCAAAGTAATAATATTAATTGGCTTACTTAATTAAGTTATTTCAAAAAAAAAGATCAAAGGCACCTCCACAGCGCTAGGAAATTGTGGAAATAACCCCGTCGAAAAAATCAGTCAACAATATTTTTTATTTTACCTAGATTTTATTCTTCTCTAGATTTTATTGGAAACCATAAATATATAATTGAATATTTTGTGTCTTAACTCAGTAAAAACACCTACATACCTGCTTGTTTTTGTGTGACCAACACAAACGTACGGGTACGGGAAATATTAAGTAATAACAAAGAAAACTAGAAACCACGCTTTTATACAGCGAGGAACATTTAAGACCAAAGGGGGTGCATTCCGACCGAGCACTTGAAGTAATGCCAAGCCTAACCTACAATAAATGCTAATTATGCAAAAACAAATGTTTTATAGGTACATTGATTCCCTAACCAAATGAAAAAAAAAAAATTCTGGAATTTGGTTTTGAATTCGGTTTGAATTCGCTGCAATTTGGTCAATACGACGATGAATAGTAGGGTGAAATTCAGTTAAACGTTTGTTAGTTTTGCAGGAGCTGTTTGTGCTGAAATGTGTAATTGTTTGCAGCTACAACTTGGTGTTCCTGGCAGTGACGTATGTCGCACCCATGCTCGTAATGGTGTGGGCGTACACTCGGATGAGCAACGCGCTCCGGGGGCGCGCCATAGGCGAGTGCACGCATCATCAGATGCAGGTGGTGCGAGCCAAGCGAAAGGTATTATCCCACACTTAGTTGAGCATTGGTAAGCAGAAAACGACCAAAAAACTTCGTCGTGTTTTACGTTCATTGATTAAATTGATAGATATATCAACTGGTTTGCTGTAGCGTATAAGGATACATAAATGACTGTCTATTTAAAAGTAAGGAAGTAGGTCAAAATTGTGACTGAAAACTCAGTATAAAGTCGGTTAATTATGTGTCATCGTTGGGCGGCTGCCCCGCCAATCCAACGTAAGCCGGGCAGAAAGTTCCAGACTTTTTACATTTGTCGTGTTCGGAACTGTTATCAAAAATAAATTAGTTTCAAATATTTAAAATGACGCTTCGTCACAAAAGACTACTTTCAGTTACAACATGATATTTCATGTTTGAGTTTTGAAAAATGTTTTTCTAGTTCACTTTGAATTGTGGTCACATTTCTTTAGATACCCACTGGGTCGCGTGTTTGTGTTTACAAACAGCTGACTCGATAAGTTAATCAGCAAACACCATCTTAAGTACAATTACTGACAGAAGTAACTTTATTAACTCAATAACCCAATTTTCTCTGGATGAAAGAAACCTCTTCCGGCTTGCAGAAATAGTTAAAAGCTTAAGTTACACATAGGTCAAAAGTTCACTGATAGTGGAATTTCCTAACTAGATATTTTCATAATATACAGTTTTCGCTTATGAAGATTCCAATCAAGTCCAACTTCCAACTAATCTTTTTTTTAACCAGCTTTAAATAAAAAAGGAGGATTTCTCAATTATGATGTGTTTATTTTCTTTTTATATTTTATATCGTATGACTTCGTAATTTATGAGTCAATAAAAAAAATATCTGAATGTTATACTTCCAGCTTGGTCTAATAGGACTTTCATCAAAGTCAATTCAGTGTTTTTTAAACTTTACTTTTTGCAAAAAGAAAATAATTATGATTAATATAAAAAGTCTGTATTTTGCTTTCTGTACTCAATACTACTTGCGATACACTTGACTACACACATAGATAAATCACATTCGTAAGTTGGAATGTTTTCGTAAACTGAAATGGATACGCAATTTTCCAAAAATAGCTGATGTTTTTTCGCTATATCACACGAAATTGTCACGAAAATTCTCTGCATTATGCTGTCACAAACCTAACGTCTATTTGAGCAAATTGTCGAGAAATAGCTTTAGACGCTTTCTGTAAACGGATGTCCATTACTTCCAGGAATTTGTACTTAGAGCGACACCACCCAAATGAGACTTTGTTTTTTTTCGTTTTAATTTACTTTTTCTTTAAAGAATTATACAACACCACCAAAATGAGGCTGTTATTTTGTTTATTTTGTTTTAATTATCTTTTTCTATAGAAAATGTATCCTAATAAGATTACAACCAAGCCACAATGGTCAATCTGAAATTACTATTAGATTGTTATTTTAAGACTTATGTTTCACGGATTGCTGGTCGACAAATGAAAAACACAGACAATTTTTTCACTTGAATGTTATCTAAGCTAAATTTGAGTTAAACAGCTGCATGTGTTTAATTTGTCTATTTATAATCTGTGAAATTAGCCTAAAAATATGCTCAATAGCACGTTCATATTGTCTCTATTTTCTCATTGGACAATTTTAATATGATGCAGTTAGTTTTAATAACTTACACGCGGTAAACGTATACCGACATAAAATACAAATTATGTAATCTTCCCAGCATAAACTGCATCAAAAGTACTTGCAATTCAAAATGCTTTTAAGAACTATTTTGTTGAATAAAACCGCAAATGGGAATTTATAGGTAACCCTGTAGGTGAAATGTGACCTCTTTTATTAAAAACTCAAAGTTTTAAATTTAGAATTTGTAGTTTGTTGTAATACTTGTTTACGAGATAGCGCTAATGACCAGCTTTCTCATACAAAAACTGCAAATTATAAAAACGCCAATATTTTAAGCATAATAAGACCAATCATAGATTTGAATCAAAATTTTGCAGCAAAATAAACAACGAGTTTTTATGAATATAAAGTTGTGTTTGCTAGTAAGTCTTTAGTAAAAGGCCCGTATGCACAAACAATGCTTGAGTCTGAGCCGAGCCTCAAGCATAATTTTTTTGCGAATTCTCCATATTTTGTCAAAGTTAAAAGTCTATGCTTGAGGCATAACTTAGACTAAAGAAAGTTTGTATTGCAAAAGGATCATACAAAAATGGTGGGCACCAAGTCGTAGTTTGTTGCCTGTTCTTCTAAGCGTGATCGCATGGAACTGGCACCTAGACTCACCTAGCTTTAAGACGTTTCAAAGTGATCCTTGTATTTCCGTTGAATAAAGAAAAATTTTGATCGATTAACTGACTGAGCACTGTTTCTGCATACGGCCCTTAGAGCCTTGCGCACACCTATACCGCTTGCGATGACGATCAGCGTATCGCTGACAAAGTTTGTGGCAGTGTGTGCAGATGTATGCAAAGCCCTATGCTGAAAACTGATTGCCATCGTAGATCGCAACTGATCGCCCAGATGTGTGCAAGGCTCAACGAGAACAAAAACGACGAATAAATGTGCACGCAGACCTATTTCCAGTTCAATTTACGTAACAGCCAGTCGTGCGGATGATGTTCAAATTATAGACCTATGCAGTCAATTATCGGGGAAGTTGAACAGGTTGATAAGGTATAAGGTTGACTATCTGTTTGAGTAAATTTTGGTCCATTTGCATGGAAAACTAGGTCTGATTGTCACATAAATGACGAGGCAGTTATGGTTTATTTTGGCTCATTTTGAGCAATTTGATAAATAAATTGATTAATTTTGATTTCAAAATGTTAAAATTCATAGTCTTCCTTTTATTTCTGACACTGTGTTATTTAGCAATAAATAATCCTTATGATAAAGTCTTCCGATCGGTAAGATAAAACTACAGGGTGATTATTTTTCTCGTGTAATGGGTTCGATTCCTGGTTCAACTATGTAATTATTTAAATATGTAAGTTATTTAAATTGTTTTTTAAATTCAAATGATGTCTTCTTTCAGTAAAACGCTCCATCTACAATATTTAAGGTACTTTCTGTCCACGAGGCATATCTGTGGGACGCCCTGTAAAATCGGATTTCATGTCATGTTTGTAATTAGACTTGATATGTGTGTTTTTCATATCAGGTGTCGGGGATCGCAAGATGGGTCCTTTCTTCTCCTTTTAGACCACCGTACCGCACCGGGCTGACTGAATAATTTAACCCTTTTCACATCTTGTAAGAAACACTCGTATTTTGCATTATTATTCACGTGTAGGCTGGGAAAACGAAATATAAATACTGAGAGTAACTGTATCTATCAATCTAGGTAAAGTAGTAAAGTAGTATGTATCTAGGTAAAGTAACCCAAGCCCAAGATTTTTTTTTGTTTACCCTACGATAAAAAGTCGAATGTACAGGTCAAGAGTAGATTGGTATGGCTGGTTGGTAAAGTTCAAGTATTTCTTAATCCGTTTTAGATTGCAGTTTTGGACTTTAATTGAAGATTCGCTTTGGGCCTCAACTATTTGCAAACTGAAGTGGCCATCCTTGACAAATCCTGAGAAAAGAAAGGGGATTTACTTACGAATTTACTGAAATTGGCGAATAACTTTTGCACATAATTAATTTTATGATATTTTATTAACCGACTTCAAATAAAACAGGAGGAGGTTCTCAATTCAGCTGTATTTTTTTAAATGTTGTTATACGTCTTCTATAACATTTACAACTCGTCACATGAGCCGATTTATAAAAATCTTTTTTAAATTGAAAAGTAATATTTTCAAATTGATCCTATGGAAATTTAACCAAAATCAATTTAGCCGTTTTGTTTCAATGTTTATTACTTTATGCAGTAATAAACATTGAAACAAAACGGCTAAATTGATTTTGGTCATTTATGAAGGCCTTTCAAATTGGTCCTATTAAAATTTAATCAAAATGGGTTTAATGGTTCGGCCATGAAGTCAGTTTCTCAAGTTTTTTATATCAAGGCAGAGCAATATTTATTTTGTGTTTAAAAGGCTGGAAATTCAATAGAAATCCATTAAAACTTTGAATGGCGCATTAATATACCTTCCAAAATATTGAAAATTACACCAAAAGTTGACTTCGCCTTATGAATAATTGCTGGCTTAGTTTGAAAAGTTGAAAATTTTAAGCGCGAAAATGTTTAGGCGCTTTTTATTATAGTAAAGAATTCCTTGTATTCACCTATTTATATTCACGGCGCCTGGGGTATATATTCACCCATCTTTACTTAGGAGAGGTTTGTAATGCCTGGCATATTATTTAGATGAAGAAGGCCCATTTGCATAGTGCCCGGGTACAAACTATCAAACTTAATAGTTTGCATAGTACAATGTGAACCTACGAATGAAAATAGGGTCTCTCTAAATACTATTCACAAATTATAATTTATTCCAAGTTTCATTCAAATCGTTCAAGCTGTTCAGCTTAGCATAAGCGACAATTTCTTCTACAAAGAGAAGACAAATTATGCTTCGTCCCTTTCTTTTGTTTGGCGGAAAATGTGACAGAAATGTTAACGTAAACGTTTTTAGCGCGCTTATGCAAAGCATACAGGAGTAACAAATATCCAGTAAGGCTACGAACGCACTGACGGGTGGCTTGGTTAGCGCCTAGAGCCTAGCGAGTCAAGACTAGACTAGAGAGTCGCGACTAGCAAAGGTGCCAAACACGCAGTGATTCCTGATCGTAGGGATTCTTGAACGTTCGTTTTATAAATCTGCTCGCTAGGCTCTAGCTAGCACTGACGCGTCAGTGCGTTGGAAGCCTAAGAAGGAGAATTTAGAACATAAGAATGATCGACAATGATTTTTAGGTGGTGCGAATGTTCGTGCTAGTGGTGATGGTATTCGCTCTATGTTGGTTACCATACCACGCGTACTTCGTGCTGGTATACCATCATCAGTCGCTGGCCTCAGCACCGTTCGCCCAGCACATATACTTGGGCTTCTACTGGCTCGCGATGGCGAACTCTATGTTCAACCCACTCATTTACTACTGGATGAATAATAAGTAAGTACAATAGCCGTAAGT
Source organism: Thera obeliscata (assembly GCA_947578465.1). Taxonomy (NCBI): domain Eukaryota; kingdom Metazoa; phylum Arthropoda; class Insecta; order Lepidoptera; family Geometridae; genus Thera; species Thera obeliscata. Next base: position 7,699,420 of record OX387928.1, on the reverse strand, counting down.
TTATTTTCTCAAATATGACATTTTGGTAAACTTCTTCAAGATAAATTGAAATTGCTGTAGTGGCCAAATACATGCGAGTAGCGGCCGGCAAAAGGTGTTTAAAAATCCATTACTGCCATATTTACCGGCGAGATATATTCAAATGTAAGTCATATAATTTAAAAAGCGGCCAAGTGCGAGTCGGACTCGCCCATGAAGGGTTCCGTAGTAACAAGTAACATAATAAAAAGGTTCTTGTAGTTAGCCGAAAGGTAAATTGCAGTTTACGATTTATGACGTATAAAAAAAAAACTACGGACTAGATCTCGTTCAAACCAAATATCGTTGGAAGTTCGCATAGTAATGTACAACATACATTTTTTTTGTTTTATCATTCTCTTATTTTAGAAGTTAGAGGGGGGGGGACCAACTTTTTTCCACTTTGGAAGTGTCTCTCGCGCAAACTATTCAGTTTAGAAAAAAACTATATTAGAAACCTCAACATCATTTTTAAAGACCTATTCATAGATACCCCACACGTATGGGTTGGATGAAAAAATTTTTTTTGAGTTTCAGTTTCAAGTATGGGGACCCCCAAAATTTATATATTTTTTTCTATTCTTGTGTCAAAACCTTAATGCGGTTTACAGAATACATCTACTTGCCAAGTTTCATCAGTCTAGCTCTTACGGTTTCGGAGAAAAATGGCTGTGACATACGGACGGACAGACAGACAGACAGACAGACAGACAGACAGACATGACGAATCTATAAGGGTTCCGTTTTTGCCATTTGGCTACGGAACCCTAAAAATGGAACGATCTCGTACTCCGAAACATTGCGACCAAGTAGGTATCAAAGGTTTAATTGAAGTTTCGAACGGGCTTGCAAAATTAAATGCTGCTTATAGAAAAATAAAACAAATGAACACTTCAGTGTAGGAAAAAACTGTCTTGATCGTTGTTTGGTAATTGTATTTGACAAAATGAGTTCAAATACTTAGTTTTCAGTCCGCAAGTTTTAATTTACTCGCATTATTTGAGAAAAGCACTATACAAGTCTTAGCCACAACTAGGCATTGATGGACTTACGAGTATGTAGGCTTCGCTTAGGCTCACATTCACCTACACGTTCGTCCATCAATGTCTCTTTTGCTGGCCACTGCAGTAATGTACTATACCTTATGAGCTAGGTCACGCTTATACAAATAGAAACGGTATACATTGGGTAAGCACAGACAACGGATTTTCGCTTGCTATAATAATATCATGTTTATTTTGCTTTCACAGCATTTTTCATGCACGCTCAGCAGTCTAACTTATTTTATTCATGCAGTCCGATATTTGCTTGTGTTTTTTGGTTTGGATACATTTTGTTATTACATAGGTTGAACCTCACAAGCTGGCACAACAATCGAAAAGTCATAAAATTATTCAGCGAACCCGGTTATTTCTATCTGAATTATTTATTAATATTAACAAGAGATAGGAGCCATTGTACTTTTTATGATCTTTTATGTTGAACTCTATTTTTGTACCGGAGGAAATGGAATCGCCTGCGTCACAAAATAAGTTCTAAAAGTCGTGCGATATAATCTCGTTATTATGCCACTAAAGAATTATTTTCGGCGGATACGGCTAACTTAAGAGTTTTTCTTTTATTACGAAAGCTGAAATAAAGACATTACAGCTATACAGCTCGAACGCCATAGGCAATGCAGTAGAGGTGGCAAAATACTATTCAAGAATAGGCATGAAGACAATAATCAAGTATCGCCAAAATATTTATCTGATCTAATGAAAAAGGATTCAAAGATTTTGAAAAATGTATTTATTCTCATAGTAATTTCAAGATTAATAATTTATTTATTAAAATAAATCTACAAAATACAACAACCCATGATAGCTTAAACACCGGTCAGAGCGAATTACGTCACGGCGTTGTAAACGTCATTCTGATTTAGTACAAAAGCACCAATGTTTACCTACTGTTGATATACAGTGCCGTGACGTAATAACAGACGCCATGACACCAGCGAGCGTTTTGGCGTGAATTTGAAAATTTGAATTTAAATGTACTTTTATTGCACAAAAACCTTAATTTTCTACAGAAATATGATATATTTTAGACATAATAGATACTTCTGAATATGATAGAAGAGATTTTGAAAATTAGTCGTCATGCCTATTATCTAGTGCGTACCATTGACACGATAGAAGAAGAAGCCTGAACGATGAGAGCCGTAAATACTCTTTCGCACATGCCTTATTTTTAATTCACGTAATGTCAACAAGTAACAACGTGCTTTGTGGAATGTCAATCAAATATTTCCCTAGATCACAGGCGATTATAATTATTTAGCACTTTGTTGTCCACCTCGCTCTAACTCTTAAAATAAACATGTTGGAATGGGTAATGAGCAAGCTAGGTATAGAACTGATAACAAGCAGGAAATAACGCTATTCATGGTAACAACAAAAAGGAAAACGAAGCTTATAGGACCGCTCCACCCGCAAGGAGTAACGATCGGGAGATATCGGTGGATGGAGAGAGAAGGCATTATATCGTTTATTCATATAAGTTTCCATAGATATGCCATGTTTAGTTTCTGGTTTGGGATTTGGGCCTAAATACCTAGTGCGTGGTATGAAAATGTTCAAATCTTTTTTTATTTAATTCTATCGTAGAATTTCAGACGACTATTATACTAAATCTTGTACACATAATGACGTCATGGCGCTACATTAAACGTCACACCCCTACCCAAATAAGAGCGATTTTGCTAGACCATAAAAATATATGTATTAATTCATTCCGTCGGGTTTCTAAATTAACATAATTTAGAAGGTTCTAAAAATAAATTAGTACGGAAAAATTAAATCACAAAAACACCCATAAAAAGAAAGCGTATGGAATTGTTTAAATACCTACATGCCAGGCAACCTTTTAAACCATTTATGGTGGGTTTAAAAGGTTACCTGGCATGATTTCAATAAAACGCCGCCCATTCGCTTCGCACGGGGTAGACAATATTGTTGTACATTATTTTGTTCTATCGCTAATAGTTGCGGCAGCGCATTCGACGAAAGACATTTTAAGACTCATTTTTCTACACCTTCGGTTACATTGTTCAAATTTTACCAAGGATCCCTAATTTTTTTCAAAATGAAATGTAGCCTATGTCAAATTGGAAGAATGTAGCATTCTATTGGTGAAGGAATTTTTTAAATCGGCCCAGTATATACTTTTTGAGCCTATTCATTACAAACATACAAACATACAAAAATAGGTACAAATCTTTCCTCTTTATAATATTAGTATAGATGTATATTGTGCATTGCAATGTTGGGGCACTATCATGAAAGCTACGAATAACGGTATTACTATGGGAGTATAATACACTTTGTAACAATAGACTTTGATAGTATATACGAGTGTGATCGTATTACGTGAGAAGTTTTGGAACTTGGAAGTTAGGTAGAATCTACAAATTATGATTGAACTTAATATTCCTACGAATTTACTCCTATCTTCATCGCAAACTTTGCTGAGAACGTAATGAAGAGCTTCCTTCCTGAAACTTATGAAAATATAATTAATTGCGCATAAATACGAACGATGGGAATTGTTTTTACAGTACTTATACGTAAATATCTTTGCGATACTTAAAAAAATACGCTACTGATTACTTAATGAAATGTTTCAGTGGTTTTAAGGAGCCTCTTTCAAGCGCACTTTAAATCCTTTCACCACGTTTGATGTTTTTTCATTTGGTTTGAGCAGTGGAAACTAACACATTTTATGAATAAAATAAGAATTTTGTGGACAATCCGCACAACTCTATGTAGCCCAAATAAAACACAGCTTGTTCTATGGGAACCAGATTGCTGATATATTACATACCTATGTAAATACATTCATAAAATACACTATAACACCCAAACAGAGAACAAATATCTGCGTTCACCACACAAAGATTTGTTCTCAGTGGGGATCGAACTCACGATCTACGGCGCAGAAGGCTGAAGCTGAGAGGCCAGTCAACAAACAAAATATTAGCATTTTTTTTTTTCTAATTCTTGGTTATTTTTCACAGATTTCGAGTTTATTTTCGAATGGTATTGTGCTGGTGTCTTGTTACAAAAGCTGATACGACGGAGTTAAAGAAGCTTGAAAACAACAAATCATATTCAGGTAAGTAATTTTATGTGCCAAAAACATTTCTTCACATTTTTCTTTTGACAAAATTCGGATGAAAATACTGTTAAGATTTATGGGCGTGCAAGATGTTTGAGTTTATTTTATTCCAATGTTATTAAAGCCACAGTTCACCACAGAAATGGGCGGTAAATGTAACTAACGGTCGATTATAACCGAATGTATGAAAGCCAGTTAAATTTAATCGGACAGTGAATCACAGCAGGCGTTGACGGCTGTAAATAAAAATAATCATTAAAGAAAAAGAAAGATACTTTAATGTCCAGTTCTTTAGCAACAAAAAAACATGATAATTTGAATTTAAAGTTGAATTTTAAACTTGAAAATGATTATCTTGAAATTAAATGAGATGGATCGATGTGGTCAGAATTGTGGGAACGACAAGAATACGCAAGACTGAAGGGAAGGGCGCGTGCAATGGAAGATACTTTTACTCAGCATTGGGTAAAAATAGGTTCAAGAAGAGCTAAGAACTGTCTTGAGTCACATAAAAAAACTAAATCTATTTCTCCGTTTGGAACTTACGATGTCATAAACATACACTCAGCTACACAAGTTAACCTTATCAGATTAGCATTGCTAATCAGCGTGGTAATGCCGCGAGCATCTTGGAGACGCTTCCGTCTGGTACTGATCAGTTGAGATATCTCTAGATCGTTTGTAGCGGTCTGCAGAAAGCTCAATTGTTTCTTGTGTATTTTGTACATTTTGCAAATATTGGTAAGTTCCTTTGTGTAAATTAATAAAACCTTATCACATTTCTCTTTTTTAACCGACTTCCAATCAAAAAGGAGGAGGTTCTCCATTCGATTGTATTTTTTTTTTTTTTTGTAATGTTTGTTACCGCATAACTTCGTCATTTGTGAGCCGATTTGAAAAATTATTTTTTTTTCTGAAAGGTACTGCTTCCAGATTGGTCCCATTTTAATTTTTATTAAAATCGGTGATGCCATTTTTTTTTAAATATTTTTTTAAAGGTTTTTTAACTGCATGCCTCCGTCATTTATGAACCGATTTAGAAAATTATTTTTTTATTTGGAAGGTTATTCTTACGTCCAGATTGTCCTAAACAAATTTGATTAAAATCGGTTTAGCCGTTTGACAATGAAGTCGGTTTCTCAAGTTTTTTAAACTTATAATTATTTTTTCAAAGGTTGAATACACAAACAAGAATACAAGGCATTTTATTTATATGGCTAAATGGTTAAGTGTGACTAAACTCTAACCTCAGTTGAACTGTGTTTCTCAAATATTTTGATTACAAAAATTTAATCTAAATGTAAAGTTCCTTTTTCATTTAAATTCTCAAACTTTTCATTTGATCGTGAAAGGGAATAAGGAAAAAAACGTAAAAACGTTTAAAGGTTCATTGGAATGAGAATGTGTGAATACAAAATCGTTTAGAAATCACGAAACCGTGAAATTACTGAAGGTAGCGACGGAAAGCCTCAGTATTTTTAACGCATTTTTACTATCTTGGTATCTATGTAACGGAATCTTTGTAAAATATTTTAATTCCTTCGATGGATTGATTTGAAACTTTGCACACATTTCAAGAACATAATGCGTTAAAAAAAGTTGTTTATTTTGTCCCATTATCTTTACCAGGATTAATGATCTTTTTAGTTTAATTGTATATAATTGCGTGTTTTTTTTATTTTGTAAAGGCTTTTGTATCATGGGAGGCCAAAATACTAAAACCTATTATGAGCAGACTTTTGTAAAGTGGTACATACAGTCAAGAAATTATTGAGAATTGGCAAATAATCCTTCTGTTCTGTGGACGACTACCTCCATGCATAATAACAAGATGAAATTTATGTCTACACACTGGTTCAGTCACGTGCACAGAAGGTTACAATTCATACATTTTTGAAAGTATGCTATTTCTTTAAGATTCACGTCTACATAAGAAATGGTGGATACCAGATGTGAATTCAAAATCATATTTTATACCTAACCAACTACAGATACACTCTTGAATAAATATATTTAAGATGCGTCTCACAAACAAATTATGTAGGTAAATAATCAGTTCCATCAATATTTTTATTTTATACAATCAGGCTTGATGAATGAAGCTTATTGCTTGCCTGATTTTAAGTGGTAACCATCACGTATAACAAAGCACAAAGCATTGGCTCTTATAAGTCTTATAGGTCACGCACGTCAGGGATGTGCCCTACGATGCCCTGTGCCCATCAACTTGAGGTATACAGATGTTCAGCCTCACGTGCCAGTAATTTCATCGGCACCCTTCAAACCAAAACACAGCAATGATGCATAACGGTAGAAATAAGCATGGTGGTAGTACTTCCCTGGACGAGTTCTTCACAAAGAGCTCTACTACTACTAAAATTCATTATAACCAAATAAATGCTCCTTCAAGCTATGATAAACAGCTCAGTTTGAACTGCGTTGTCAACTTGAGTAACGTCCATAAGTACGAGCAAATATGTTTACACAACTGGAGTGTGACGTGTGTGCTGTTAATAAAACAAGAAGGACTGATGTTACTTAAAAGGGTACATAAATAAGGCAATTCTTCCGAGTTCTACTGAACTATTATTACGAAGTAACTTAAGGAAACATGTCTCCGCAATAAATATTTTCAAATTGTGTCATATTGGGGGAGAATTTGGTCAACTTTTACCATGCGTATTATAATCTACCCTAATACACTGTAACCATGTCGTAAAATATTGGTGAAGGAAGTACTAACTTTGAATATTTGATTTAATACTACCGTACTACTGCAAAAACAAGTTATTATTGAGAAAATAAAACACCCACAACTTGAGTAGCTGACGTTTCGGACAAATTTCGCTGGGACAAAGTGTCCCAAATGACACTTTTGATTTTTGTTTTTCTTTTTATTATTTTCCGGCTGCCTAGAAGGAAGTTTATGATTTAGTTTTAATGCTATTTTTCAATGCTCATTTCATCATGTTGACACTCCGCCATGTGACTGAATAAAAACTCAGCTTTTAGAGCTTTAGGTGTGACGCTGAATATAATTGACGCGATATCCAAAGTAAAATTTATGAAAGCTTCGAATGTTTAGTTTTGGTTGGTTGTTTAATCGTCACTCCGCCCCTATTATTGTTCTTGAATTTGTTAGTGTCATCACAGTGTTACCTTAGGATGTTAATGTAAGAAAATAGTGTTGATTTATTCCGAGGTGTCGATTCTGTTGTTTCGTTCTAAAAATGCCGCCGTTTCTTTTTGTGCCTTAATGTTTAAAGTTTTCTTATTCTTTGTTTGAGCTAAAAACACAGGTAGACCACGGTCTAAACAACCTTTGCAAAACCAAAAATTCTAAATTTCTAAATTGTTCTAGAAAAAATTGTTGTAAAAACGGTTATATTTTAGCACTATCTAATTTACCATAACATTAAATTGTATGTTGCTTCAATATCAAATGTCAACCTTGACAGCGATTCAATAGAATTTTGTAACCCTTGTTGCTTCTCTACGCTTAGCTGTGAGTCTACGAATACGCTACGGCGTAGCGCTCTGATAGCTATGACGTAGCAATTTTATATAACGACATTCATTTTATTATTATGGGCATGTTAAACATACAACAATTTATGACTGCCCAAATATTAAGTATTTAGTGCTATATTATACATTCTATAAAAACCAGTAGACATTTATGACCACTATGTTAATACTCAAACGGTGAAGGAAAACATCGTGAGAAAACCGGCATGCCGTAGAAACTAAAAAGTTCAAAAGCATAAGTGATGCGCTTGAGTCAAATGCACGAAAGGAGCCTCTTTGAGGCAAAATAAAAATCCTTTCACCACTTCCGATAAGAAGAAGTAGAAATATATTAATTATGTACTTTTTTAGAAAATGAAATAATTATCGGCTCTTAACTTTTGGGGCATTATAAAAATCTTTGTGATTTCCTTAAGTGTAGTTAGCACTATAAAATCAATAATAGTACATTGTTACCCGAGTGTTGAAAGTCACGTTTTTTGAGTCCCGAGACGGGTTTGGCGCCAGAGCGTTAGCGAGGGCGCCAATGGAGCTTGAGGGACTTAAAAGACTTTCACCCGAGGTGAACACTGTGCTTTTCATTACGAATACAAGGAAAGTAAAAATAAAAACATGAAAGAAAAATTAGTGAAAATGAAGAATGAATTGCCGCCTTTCCGGTTTTTTTTTTCTTTTTCTCTGGCGGGCCTTCGGCTCGCCAGTATTATTCAGCCATTATTTTCATTTTTATAATTTAAAAAATGGTAAATTGTTTGCTCAAATCTATGTTATTTTAAATAAATAGTTGAAGCTATATATTAATCAAGTAATTTAGAAGATATATTATTTATTTAATACTATCTTTATGTTATTTAAATTTAAATATTACATTGCGCTCTAATTAGACTTTTTAAACTTCTTACCGTTGTAATGGGGTTCCAACCTACTTGCTGAATAAAAAGTTGGAATTTGGTTCAACCTCCTTGCAGTTAGAAAGACTTTAGAAAGTTGGAACATGGTTGAATAAAATAGAACTTGTTTTTTTTTATAATTTGACAGCTGTCAGTAGAAAGCGATTCTCCCTAGGGCTGAAAGTTTTACTTTCAATTAGGCCCCTCAGGCAACTTCAGACCTACTTTCAGAGTATGAGCAGTGAAAAAAAATTGTTTATATTGTCGTCCCATCAGCTACGTTTGCTTATTTAAAAAGTTAAATATTTTTTATTTTCTAGTGAGCCAAAGGCACTACGCGTCATCGTTCAGCAGGACATGACATTCAAGAAGACGCAGCAACCACTCGCGGTCCATGCCCACGCCCCTGCGCGGTACGTGCCTTCACATAATTATTTTAGATTACTACGCACTTCTATCCATTACATTTTATTTATGGGTTTTGTACAGATTTCTGATGGACTAAAAGACAGCTTAGGTGACGGTGCAGTTGTCTGAAATTTCTCAAATCTAATATTAACTCAGCAAAAGGAAAGATTATTAGATTTTTCATCACAACTCTATCGTAAAGACTATTTATTATTCTCTTCAGTAAATTATCATAGTGGGGATAAAGAAGAAAAACGATACTGCAGTTATAATTATTACTAGCTTCAGCTTTTTAAAATGCAATTAAACTGTAGCTGGCCTTTTCAAACGAAATAGTAGTTATACAATTTAAAAAAAAAACCTCTTGTACTGAGGACAGTAGCTGACATTAGTGAAGAGACATGCTTTTTAGGCGGTCGCGTTACTATGAGGAATTTGTAGTTCCAGTTTGTAGAAAATAATTTAATAGAAATGAAAGCTAAAATTAATAATGTCATACTGTACAAATTATTAAAACTACAAACTACATTGTTATACTTATTCAGGTGTTAATTCCACGTTTTATTTATTTATTATAAACCATTATTTCTGTAAAAATGGCTAGGCACTATTTTTTGGTTCTAATGTATATTTTGAATTACGGTAGGTAAATGCAAAAGTGAAAGGGCAAGACATCATAATTATTTGATCTGTCAAAATGTTAATTATAGGAATGGATCAAAAGATAAATTTTAATGTATTTTCTTTGTACGGAATATACGAGTGGCATTTCCGTAGTATATTTTGCACGCACATCACTAAACTTGTTCATCGAAAATCGCGAGCAACTTTTTTATGTGCATTCACATTGCTCACAGCTTAGCAAAAACTAATTTTGATCCTCGCACGAATTTTTACTTAAAAGTTTGCCTCACAAATCAACACAACTCGACACAACTCTCCAAAGCAATATAACTCACGCATTATTATTGTAAGTAAAGATATTATAAGACTCATTTCTAATAAAACATAACATGTTTCATCATTTTTGTACGGAATACAACTTCACTCTAAGTTACAACAACACGAACACAACAGCGTTTGAGACAATTTGCCCTTGTCATATAAGCTACGAGTACAATATTGGTTTAAGGAAATTGGTTTGTGCTGCTTCATGGTAATAACTGATTTTGGTAGGATATTAATAGTTTGGCTTAGTAATAATACATGTAGTAAAACAGCATAAAGCCAAATAAATATTTAATAGAGCTGCTTAACAACTTATAAAATCTAGATATATCTAGATGATAATATTATTTCAAGTACACACGACAATCTAGTCCAAATGAAGCTATTTGATTAGATTTTAAAAACTTGTTTATGGTTTTTCATTGTATGATTGTCATTACTTGTTTGGATCACCAAACGATCGCGTGCTATGGTTATGAAAACAACTGAAGGTTAAAAGTGGTGGTGCAATGTGAAAAGCTAGGCTTCGACAAATAGAGCACGTTTCTAATACTTTTTTAAAGCAAGTCAAAGCGTGTCGTGTACGAGCGGCACGTGTATTTTGATATGACGCTGTTCAATTCAAATCTGACAAACCTAGAATTTTTTCCATACAGAGTGGACTTAACTGTGATCATTTGCTGAAAAGAAACATTGGTTTACCCCTTTTTACTTCTTGATATAATGCCAACGATTTGAAACCAACGCGACAGACTTTAGCGTGTGCATTTAACTTAAATGGCGCAAGATATATTGTTAATTCCATGCCTGAGACAAAGCAGCAACGTCCCTATAACGCGTTATGTTGGCCAAAGAATTGGCAGAATTGAAATAACTGAAGATAGCCTAGCCATTAGAGATATCTACTGACACATTTGCATACGTGGCTTTATTGCCGAACGAACGAACTTGACCGGAGCTCTGAATGTGAATTTGCAAGTCAATTGCATGTCAAATGACGCACGTGATAATCGGGTGATTCAATTTTATGCTTCAACTGATATGGCTCGAATTCAAATATTAACAAGATAACTACCGTAAATTGCTCTTTGAATTGGTAGCTGTTGTGTAGTGGGTGAATAACCGGTCAAAACCAGCGAGTAAAAGTATTTGTATACTCAAATTATGTTGGACCATTTTATCACATTTCCAAATTTTCATCGGAGCTCGTTTAATCATGACAGAGGGTTTGGCGGCTTTAATGCTGTGTATAATCAGATATTAGAGATTCAAATAATTACATTTTGCAAAATATGTCCAGTCCACAAAATATAAGGGTACGTAATCATTGCGGGTGTATCACGCACAGTAGGCCAAATCTATCCGTGTGAGCAAATTATCATGAGCAGAAAGCGATAAATGGATTATTAAGAATCTCTCTAATCAAACATTAAATATTAAAAAAACCTCAAATTAACTTTAAACTTAGCTGACTCAGCAAAGCTCTACTACATACATAAATCATAGTAATTTTGATGTTATTTACCACTCAATTTCTTGTTTCTGTAGTTCGTCTAATTCTACAAAGCGTCAAAATTCCTGGAAATACTTGAAGCCACAGTTATTAATTGTGATGGTACCTCCATAAATTCTCAAGACAATTTCTCGCCCCTGTGACGAAAGCAGTGACTGAAAGTGATTGCGGCGTTATCTGAGTGACCCACGGAGTCCTTTGTGAGATAAGCCCTATTATTAACGCAGCCAAAGCAGATAAAAGGAGTCCTGTCCTGCTTATAAACATCAAAGTTTATGTGGTTTGCAGGCCGCTGTAAGTTTATTTTAAAAGCTTCAAAGGGAATACAACAATGGGAAAACCAAATGTGGCGGAAAACAGTAGTTTATTGTGCGAACGAGTTGACGGAGTTTTATTGGATACTCAAGGTTATTCTATCAGATTTTATGTAGCCGAAACCAAAATTTTGCCCTTTGAAGCCCAATGAAAACCACATTCCTAACAGACTTCCCGCTCACTTTATAATGTTATTGTGCCATGGGGTGGAGGGTTTAATACGCTTCATCTGGCCATGATCGCCATTCCAGAATTCCCCAGCGATATTAAAGGCATAAAAAAACTAGTGCAAAATTGGAACGATAAAAGGATTGTGACTCAACAGAATTGACCAACCCCATCCCATCGAACTCTGAATAAAAAGCGTCGAATCGGTAATTAGCAAACTCACTTCAAAGGGCTTAATATCAAAAACCAATTATATTCTGGCAGCGAGCTCTTTCAAAGCGAAATAAATCTAAGTCTTTTACTTTTGTCGTGTCGATTGGCTTAATTGCTGGTTTTATTTAAATAATTACTCCAGTGCCTATACAAAAGTCCTTGGATCTACTCGGTACCAAGTCTTCTCTCCTATCTCAAGCTTTGTTGTCAAGTCTTCTGGCACGGTAAAGAATACGTCTTGATCCCAGTTGACTAAATTCGTGTTAAGAGGCTTTAGTACGAAATTTCATTAGGAAACCACAAGCTTTCTCAAATGAAAGTTTAATGGTGTCAAATGTAGCTGGCTAAATATATTAGATACTTGGGTCTCTCATGCTTTTATTAAATTTTTTCTAATAAGACAGAATCCTTTATTTACGAATGAGTGATTGAGTTTCATTTGCTTAATTATTTATTTTGTATGGGCTTAATTTAATATCTTCCTGAACGTATAACGACGTGATACTGTTCTAGGATGCCAATGTTCTCTGAGACATAAATAAACACACGCTTTTTAATAAAATGTTCACTCCTTTTGCTCCAAAAGATCATTATGTCCATAGTTGTGGCGTACCAGAGCGAAGAAAAAAATAACATTACTCGTTAGGGAAAAAGTTTTGTTTTAATTTTTGTAAAATGACAATGAGCTTACGAAAGCTTACAAACACGAAAAAATCTAGTCATAAGTAGAATCATGAATAAAGGAAACAACATTTTATTTTTGAAAATGGAACTAATATTGGCGATCTATTTGGTAGAATTGATTCCACTTCCCTGGGTACTTGGGTATAGAATCCATTCAGTACGTTGTGGTTACAAAAGAAAAAAAAAACATTCGTGTTACAAATCTTAAAAAAAACAACTGTTTCATACATGGACCATTATTCTTCCAAGGTTTCATACTGCATTGATTTTGTTTTTTTTCGCAATCATAGTGAAAAGTAGATTGTAACACACGGTGCTAAAACCCATTTTCGGTCCTTGTGTAACAATATACTATATTTTTATCTCGAAATATCACAGCGTGTCACCATCATCACACATTATAACCACGTGTGTTCTAGTTAGTTTTATTTTTTACTTTACCTACGTAATTGTAACAAATAGTCGTAACAATGTTGACCTGACTGATTTATTTCTTGTTGACAGAGTTTTCGAACGCCACCGAGTTGCTGACTAATGGTAACCTAGTGCGAATGAACCCCTCGGGAGAGAGAGATGCAATACGGAAACCTCACGTATGTGACGATAAATTATAGTACATTGGAAAGTTAGTAGATTTTATACAGTGTTATATAAGTAAGATGTAAATAAGAAATTACGGACCTGGTGGTATGCCTCATGTGTACACGACGCATGGGTAGTGCATGTGAATTATTTGTTATAATAGTGATGGTAACACTTAAACAAATAAATCATAGTAATAAGTTTTATGTATATTTTACATTAAGTAATGTATAGGTCGTATTCGATTTGTGTAAGTAGCTACTTGTTATTTGTAAGCTGTGTTGAAAAAATAACGAAAACTGAAAGTAAACCACAGATTATAAGACGTTTTCCAGAATGTGTATGTTTTTCAATGATTGATTTGCGTGATTGAAGTTATAGCCGAACTAATTGAACTTGGCAAGTCCAAGTCCCAGTTTTACACAATGTAAAACTGCGACTACGGTTTCTGAATATATGTATATTGTCTAGGCTAGGCTATCAATCTGTTGCCATCCTAATTTTATAAAGCAAATGTTTATTACTCGTACGTCGACATTTTAGTCTTGTTGCAATTGTACCTTGTCAAAGATAATTTTTGTTTAATTCAATTCGTTTATTATTTGTAATCAAAGCTCAAAGTAATATCAAAACTGTGACAGCCAAGGCAAGGTTTTGATTGCAAGAAAAGATAAGCCATTAACCCACTCGTCTTTTAAGTAAATTGTGAATATTTCCGCTTTGAAAATATTCTAAAGGGAATTTACTTTTGCTTTGACCACATTATCTTAGTAATTCTCTTACTTCAATGCGACTCGAGGTTTTGACGTCTGAAACCACCTAAGAGGCGCTTGATTTTAATTAACGTTTCTACATAACTTTGTTGACATTTAATTATGGTTGGTGTTAACTTACCTTGTTGTTGTCATTGTTCGTTATAATAATTATAACAGTTAGCTTAGTGTTTTGTATGACTTCTATTTTGATTTGTTTTCATCATTTGTGCTTCTGGTTTGGAGTTACTAAAACGCCTCGGATTTCTTCTTAATGAATGTTTTTATTGTATAATCCAGAAATTAATAATATAATACTGAATTGTAAAGTTATAAGAGATTTTAAGACAGTATTTAAAATATTGTCATACATTCATTCAAAATGTTTGTTAAATTGTAAATAAAGAGTTGTTTTTCCAATAAAAAGGTTGTCGTTCAATAATTTATTTGTTGTTATTTATTTACTTGAAGGAAAACTACATAGAATAGAAAGAGGTGACAAGATTGGTATCATAAGGCCAAAACAGGGTTGCCACAAATGCAGAGTTTAAAAATATTAAAAGAAATGGTTGAATTGAAAATCCCGACAAAGTCGACCAAATTTATCTTTTAACTTTGCTGCGAGCTTACAAAAATTGAGAAGAAGTAATACTTGCAATTACTACTTAAATATTATAATTTGCAGCAAGCTATAAATATAATAAACTGAGATGAATCAATACTTCAAAATATACTTGCTATATACCTATACATCTCGCAAGTAGGCTAATTACCCCTAACGCTATATAGAAATAGAAATAGAAATAGAAATAATTTATATCATCTATAATCGATGCAAATCTACTCAGCCGTCTTATTTTTTAGGCATTTTGTTGTAGTATAGGATCCCGCTATAGAAGGACCTTCACCGAGCTGGTTATTTAATGAAACGTATTTTATATTTAATTAAACATGCCAATAAATATATTCTATATGGGTTGCCTATCAAATTTCAGTCCAGGATAATGATTAATAATTAATTTAAAAAAATATTGTTTTTTAACTTTCCACCGGTTTGTTTATTAGACAAATTCTATACCAATCGAAAGTATAGACCCCATAGAATATGCAAACGTTAGGTCGCCTATTTTTTTCCGGTCACAACTCTCGGGTAGCCATGCAGGTATAAACAGGTAAATCGATACTAGCATTTTGCACCGGTATCTTTATTGAATAAAAATACTGGGGGTCTATACTTTACTTTCGATTGGTATAGAATTTGTTTAATAAACAAACCAGTGGAAAGTTTTTTTTTTTTTTAATTATTAATTAATAATAATTATCCTGGACTGAAATTTGATAGGCAGCCCATACAGAATATATTTATTGGCATGTTTAATTAGGTACTATATAAAATACGTTTCATTAAATAACCAGCTCGGTGAAGGTCCTTCTATAGCGGGATCTTAGACTATTGGTGACCTTGCGTGATTATCTTCACTGTGTTTGTAGTCAGTGTGTCATTTTTTCCTCTTCCTTCCGGATGATTTTCCCTGTATTGTTCGAGGCTGGTTATCTCCCAAACGGAACTGTCAATTTCACAGAACACAAAATAAAGACTGATATGGATTCGTTTTCTGTCATTTTGGGAAGTCACATTGCTTTTTAATTTAATTGTTTTTCTGCATGGTGTTGTTTGAGTTCTGTTGTGTAATTTCGGTGACAGTGTAATAAGTGTTATCCTGATTAGAACGAAAATGTTTCCGATTGTTTTGAAGAAAACCGCCATCTTATAATATTTTTTTTTCTTCAAAGCCAGTGATTGGCTTGTCTTTTGACTGAAAACTATTTTATTTATTTAATAATATATACTCACTTGACCATTCGCCATAAATTAAACAGAAGAAAAGGAAGAACAGACATGATATGTTTACAAATTCTTTATTAAAAAGACTAGGTTACGAAATTGCAGTTCACCGTTATAGGTACACTACACACATGAATTGTCCATATCTCTTCTAATGCCGCTATTCTGACAATCAATATTTTTCGCGGAAATTGCAGCCATTTCTAAAATCTTTAGGCTACGTACACTTCTTTTGAAGAGATTTCTGGCTCTGAAAGCTTAAAACAGATTCCAAGTTTGTCGAACAAGGTTTCCGTGTTAGTGTGAAATTAAACACTGAACGAACATAAACTCTGTATTCTTTAGCTTTTAGTTTTCCGTTTATGTGATAAAACTTAGCCTGCACTTAAAGACTCTTTAGGTACCGACTTGATGAATGCTCTGCCTTCTGTAATAGTAATTTGAAACGATCAAAGGGGGTTTTTCACGCTTTATCTCAAATTTTTTATCATATTCTAGAAACAGCTGTTTTTAATAAATGTTTGGTATTCACCAAAAATTTACCTAAAACTAGGTATATCCAACTTTAAAAATCTGGCTTGCACGGTTTAATTTTATTTAGACTAGGAATACACTCAAATATTTCAATCAAGAAAACTTCTTGTAGAAGGTCAGAGAAAGACAATTTGCCGGACGGAGTTTTTCCTCTAGCTCGAGAACATTCGTTTCACATAAGTGGGCAATTTGGGTGTCAGATGAGCCAAATGTTGATAAGAACTTATATTTATACGGGAATACCAAAAATATGAGTAAAGTGAACAAAAAGAACCTCTCTGAGACGTACTTAAAATCCTTTTACCACATTGGTTTAAAACACGTGACAGTGAGACGATGAGAAGAAGATAAAAACCACAAAATATGGATTATATCCAGTATGTTTTTGATATTCGTTAAACAACAGTGAATATGAAGAATTGAAGCAAATACGTACTACAACTTTACTTTTGTAAGTACTTTGTTTCACCATCAGTTTGCAAAAGCATATTATTTTTCCAGAAAGTGTAATTCAGAGCCCTTCTGTTCCACCATATTCCCCTGGTTTTCAAAATCGATGGCCTAACGGAGTATTATACGAATAGGTACCTGTCCTACGCTTCATGTTCCCAGTTAAGGCCTGCGCACATATAGACGATGGCGATGGCGATCACGTGAAATGCTATTAAATATGACAGAGATATTTGACAGCATTTCAGCTGATGGCCATCGCCATCGCCTAGATGTGCGCAGGCTTTGAGAGATTGCCTGCGGCTGTTGGTTTTACGAGCTCTACAACGCGCTGATTCTATGAACCAGGTGAGTTTTGTATTTTTATAGTTTAACTTCATTGGTAGGTAACCAATGAAAAGCAATCTAACATAATTTACACAACCATCCGCACATAAGAAAGAAGAAAGAAAGAAAGAGCTTGGGGACGCTTCCGTCTGGTACCGATTTGGATCAGTTAAGCTATCTCTAGATCGTTTGTAACGGTCTGCAGATAGCTCAACTGTTTCTTGTGTATTTTATACATTTTTAAATATTTGTCTAATTGTAAGTTTCTTTGTGTTACTAAAATTATCTAATACTGTAGCAATCGATTACTGTAGTGTAGACAATCCACACAATACCAGCCTCAAACTAAGCAGAGCTTGTACCATGGAAACCAAATGGCTGATATAAAACTTATTTGTATATATTTTTTGTAACTTGGAATACAATATAACACCCAGACCGAGAACAAACATCTATGTTCAGCACCTATATTACTCGTATTTATTCTCGATGGGGATACCCAATTGAGCTGAGCTCAGAGGCCAGTCAAATTAAGCTAATTTTGAAGCTACTTATTAAAACACTGTATCTAAAGTTTTTGCGGATTAAGATTTGTAAGCAATCTTAATTATCACAGGCCTCACAGCTCAGTTCATATTGGGGTTCCTTTTGTAATGTAGGTCGTGGGTTACCTACCGAGATGTGTGATGAACAATTTGTTTTGTATCTGAGTTGATTGTAGTTATACATATTTTTACAAAACAAAACCAGTGTTACCTTGTAAAAGTATCACTTATGCGGCACAGTACAAACTTTACTTATTTTGGAGGCACGTGAAAATGTCTACAAATACATATTTATGACTAGCGAACTACCCCAGCTTTGCACTGGTTGCTAGTAGAAAATGTTGGATTAAGATCTCTTTAGTTATAATTTATTAAAAGAAAATGTTGTTTATAAAATGAAAGCGTTACGTAGTATGTGTGGTGTAAAGTTGAGTGATAGAGTGAAAAACAGTGTGATAAGAGAGGAATGCGGTGTGAAAGAAGACGTAGTGATGAGAGTAGAGAAAGGTATGCTAAGATGGTTTGGACATGTAGAGAGAATGGATGAAAGGAGACTAACAAAACAATTGCATCAGGCGAGCGTAAATGGAACTGCTGGAAGGGGAAGACCTAGGCGCATGTATCTCGATCAGATCGCAGACGTTTTAGAGAAAGGCCAGGTTAGGAGTACCCTAAACCGACGAGCATGTATGAAGAATGTTATGAGAGTGAACGAAGCGAAAGAGGTGTGTCAGGATCGTAGCAAGTGGAAATCCGTGATCTCTGCCTACCCCCATGGGAATAAGGCGTGATTTTATGTATGTATGTATGTATGTTGTTTATAATTTGACATGCTTTACTTCAACTAAATATATTTTATACTGCACACGTTTTATATTATTTGACTATCCTTTTGTGATTCTCACAAGGGTTATGGGCCCAGGATATGTTTAATAAGTAAACGGAGAGCGAGGGAATCAGAAAAAATGGCAGCGGGTAGTGTAAGGATCGATTTGTTGAATAAATCAAATTACGATAGTTGGGTCGTACATGCAGAGGCTCTCCTGGTAAAAAGCGATGCATGGGGCTATGTGACCGGCTTGCTACCCAAGCCAGTTGATTCGGAGGCTGCACGGTTGTGGACGTCAAATGACTCAAAAGCAAAAGCAGACCTCATATTATCGATGAGTGCGAGTGAGTTGCGACACGTAAGAGGGTGCGCAACCTCGAAGGAAGTTTGGGACAAGTTGAAGTCAATTTACGCTTCAAAGGGACCAGCCAGGAAGGCAACCCTGCTGAAGCAGTTAACTATGGCGAAGTCTGAGCAAGATGATGACGTCAAAGAGCATGTCATGAAATACTTTGATATTAAAGATAAATTGAATGCTATGAATGTGGAAATTCATAATGACCTTTTCTCCATTATGTTGTTATACAGCTTGCCTGCAAGTTTTGAAAACTTCAGATGCGCAATTGAATCTCGGGATGCGATTCCAGACCCAGAAGCTTTGAAGATAAAGATATTGGAGGAAAGTTGCTCAAGACATCAACCAAAGACGGACAGAGCTATGGTTGCCAAGGGAAAGTCGGAAAATAAGAAAAGCGCGGAAAAACCAAAGGGTTTTATGTTCAAATGCTTCAAATGCCATAAACTAGGCCACAAAGCATCTGAATGTCCTAAGAAAGGAGATGTGAAGTGTGTGTCAAATGAGTGTGATGGTGATATACATAGGACTGTTTTTGATACTAGTTTTGAAAATTTTAACTGTGTTTCAGATGAATGTAGAGCTGTTCACAGTGGAAAGGAAAACTGGATCTTAGATAGTGGGTGTACGTCACACTTATGTAACGATGCGAGTAAGTTTGTAAATGGCATGATACCTACAACTGGTATATTAAATTTGGCATCAAATTCCACTACAAATGTGCAAGGTAAGGGTGTCGTCACGTTGTCTGCATGTAAAGATGAGCTTAGAACAGTAGTCTCATTGTCAGACACGCTATATGTTCCGGATTTGCGAAGTAACTTGATCTCAGTGGCTAAAATTGCAGATAAGGGTTCCGTAGTAACTTTTAGTCAGAATAAAGCTGTAGTTACAAATAGTCAAGGTGAAGTTCAGTTTGTCGCGGATCGTTCAGGGAGCTTATACTATGTTAGAGAGAAAACTGAGTCTGTATCTGTGGCATCGAATAGTGATGCGTGGCTGTGGCATGAGCGTTTAGGTCATCTTAATGCGAAAGATCTATCAAAGGTGTTAATCCATTCCGGCGTTAAGAGTGGAGCAATAGACAGCCGCGAATTTCACGATTGCGATATTTGTATGAAAGGAAAAATGAGCGCGTTGCCTTTTCACAGAACAAGTGGACCGTGCGATGATATTTTAAAAATCGTTTATTCCGACGTAGTAGGCCCTATACAAACTGAAGCGATAGGAGGCGCAAAATATTTTGTTACTTTTATTGACGACAGCACACGCTGGTGCGAAGTGTTCTTGATGACTAAAAAGAATGATGTGCTTACAAACTTTGTAACATATAAAAGTTTTGTGGAAAAACTAACCGGAAAAAAAATTAAATATTTACAAACGGATAACGGAGGTGAATTCTGTAACCGAGATTTCGACGTATTTTTGAAAAATGAGGGAATATCAAGGCGACTGACCGCTCCTCGAACTCCGCAATAAAATGGAGTTGCAGAGAGGATGAACAGAACCCTCGTAGAAATGGCAAGGTGTATGTTGATATCGTCCGGATTGTCACCAGGTTTCTGGGCTGATGCTGTAGTAACGGCGTGCCACGTGAGGAACCGATGTCCATCGAGTACTCTTAGTGGACAAATCCCGTACGAGAAGTGGTATGGAAAACCAGTCCAGCTACACTACTTTCAGAAGTTCGGCTGCAAAGTACATGTTTTGGATAAAGAACAAAAACGTAAGTTTGCCGCTCGAAGTGTGGAAGGTGTTTTTGTTGGATACCCTAGGAACGCAAAAGGTTATAGAGTCTGGATTCCTCAAGATAAGAAAGTAGTCATATCACGAGATGTTCGTTTTCATGAACATGAAACTTCTACGAAAAATCTCGAAATTGATCCGTTCAAAACTGATCAACCTCATACAGGCATTAAGGTGGATGAACCTATATTTATTGAGGAGCCAAAGGTTGCGGAAATAGAAATTATTTCAAAAAGGTACCCTGAAAATCAATCAAATGATATGGGACCAGATGGAGAACATCCAATAATTTCACCTGAACCATCGATAGAATCGAGGATGGATGCTGGCCCATCTCACCGTGGATCTGGTAGTGGTGATATTGGTATACGATCCGTTGAAGAGGATCCTACGCATCAAGAAGAGGTTCAAGAACGAGTCGTGAAACGAGGACCTGGAAGACCACGAATGGACAGAAGTGGCGTAGGTCGTCCTAAAAAGGTTTACCGAATGGTAGAGGTTGAACCGGACATTCAAACGTTTGAAGAAACTGATGAATTCGCAGACTGTGATGATTTTGTAGGTGCAGCAGAGTTTAGTTTGAAGGAAGTTCTAGCAGGAAACGAAAGATATGGATGGGAGCAAGCCATCATGTCGGAAGTTAAGAGTTTACTGAAAAATGAGACATGGGATATTGTAAAGAAACCTGCACATCGTACTGTCGTTGGTTGTCGTTATGTGCTAACAACAAAAGTAAATGTTGACAAAACGGAGAAAAAGAAGGCAAGACTTGTGGCGCAAGGTTTTAGTCAGCGGTATGGTGTTGATTATCATAATACCTTTTCTCCAGTTGCAAGACTTGATACTGTCAGATTATTAACAGCACTTGCGGTTGAACTAGATATGGAAATCCATCAATTGGATGTTTCAACAGCATATCTGAACGGTTTTCTTGATGAAGAAATATACATGAAGATACCTCAGCTGTTGAAAGACTGTCTGCAGAAGCTAGTCAATTCAGAAGATGAGGATTTTGCATTGAAGGTCAATGCGAAAAAGATGTTGGAAGATCTTGAAGCAGGAGGTGATTTTTGTCGTTTAAAAAAATCTTTATATGGTTTGAAACAAGCTGGACGTCAATGGAACATATTGTTGGACGAAAAGCTGAGAAAAATGAAGTTGAAATCTACTGTGAATGAACCATGTCTTTATTTTAAAGACATTGATGAAAATGGTACGAAGATGTTTGTTGTGATCTACGTTGATGATATTCTCGTTGCGTGTAGTCAAAGAGGATGTATTGAAAACTTCAAACGGGAATTGTCCAAAGAGTTTGAGTTGAAAGACTTTGGACTGGCAAGTTATGTTTTGGGCATTGACATTGTCAAAAAGGGAAACGTCATTAAATTGTCACAACAAAGGTATGTCAACGATTTGTTGAAAAAATTTAACATGGAAGATTGCAAAGAAACTGTTTCCACTCCAATGGAAGTCGGACAGAAGTTTGGTGTTGAAAATGGAGAGGAATGTGGAAAGGATGATGCAGAGTGGCCATACCGTGAGTTGATAGGAAGTCTTCTGTATCTGGCCACGGGCACCAGACCAGACATAGCAAATTCAGTAGTCAGGTTGGCACAGTTCACGAATACTCCAAATATAACATGCTGGAAAGCAGCAAAACGGCTGTTGCGATATTTGAAAAGAACGCAAGAATATGGACTTGTGTTCAAGAAAACTGAAAAATCTGTTGTAGGTTTCTCTGATGCAGATTGGGGAAACTGTCTCTTGGATAGATGCTCATATTCTGGGTATGCATTTATTTTAGGAGGTGCATGCATATCGTGGAAAAGTCAAAAACAGAAAAGCGTTGCGACTTCTACATGCGAGGCAGAGTATGTCAGTCTTTCTCAAGCGATGAAAGAAGCAGTCTATCTGCATAGTTTGCTCACTGAAATCAAGTTACACAGGTACGCAAAGATTTCTTTATATGCAGATAATCAGGGCGCTATTTCTTTAGCGAAAGATCCAGTTTTTCATTCTCGATGCAAGCATATTGATATAAGATGTCATTTTATACGGAATGTGTTAAAATGTAATACTGATATAGTGTTGAAATACGTTCCTACGAACAATATGTTGGCGGATGTGCTAACGAAATCCCTGCCGAAGCAGGCTCACTATTTGTGTGTATCAGGGTTGGGGTTAGAAGCGTTTTCTTTTATTAATTAAGGGGGTGTGTTGGATTAAGATCTCTTTAGTTATAATTTATTAAAAGAAAATGTTGTTTATAATTTGACATGCTTTACTTCAACTAAATATATTTTATACTGCACACGTTTTATATTATTTGACTATCCTTTTGTGATTCTCACAGAAAATAGTATGCATGTAGTATATTAACCTCCTCGATAAATGAACTTTCCAACACAAAAAAAAAACAATTCGGTGCAGCAGCAGTTCCCGAGATGAGCGCGTTCAACCAAACAAACAATCAAACTCTTTAGTTTTGTAATATTAGTATATTATACAAATAAGAACAGTATTTTGTTTTCTGAGACACTACTCGTACGATATCGGAAAATAAAAGGTCAAATAAAATATCAAAGGGTCATTTTACCTGGACTACTTCAAAGACAGGGCTCTAATTGACAAGCAAACGGACGCGAAGTAAATTAGATTATATAGACAAAGAATAATTTTAAATTTGATTTCGTCTCTCTCGTTATCACATCATACATCCTTATTTATTGATAAGAAGGTTTGCCAATGGAAACTTCGCTTTACTACGTGTTAGTCCTTAGATGGGAAAACCAAGTTGTGAAGTTTCAGGCTACATTCTCTTATGTGTATCATTTAAAAAACCGTAAGCCTGGCTACTTTACGCGCGATATTTGGAACTATTAAGCGTAAGTAATTTGCGGACTAGTTTTTCCACTCATTAGTCTGAAGCAAAAGTAGTGTCTACATGGGCGTTGTGCCAGTTTCTACCACCAGAAGTAGTAGTCCTAGATTCTTAAATTTATGGTGATTCAGTTGCGCCAAACAAGTTTTAAATTGTTTAATGACACTTTCAAGATTTGTGTTGTGACCTGAAATGGAATTTATTTACATTCTTGGGATCGCAATTTGGAAAGAAACTAATTTAAAACTTTATAAAATACGAGTGCGATTATTTTAACAGCTCTCAGCCTAAGAATCGTTTAGTTTCTGTAAGCTTGTTAATCTGATTGAAAAGACTGATGTTTGCAGATTTAAGTAGGTAGTAGTAGTACCCATTTATTTCTACTCTGTAACCGGCATGTGGCTTTCGAGAAACTGGATTTCTGAAGGAAATTGGAAGAAACTCAAAAAGATATATGCTACTTCGTTAGTGCATTTATGATTATCTATTAATTTTTGAGATTTAACACCGATAAAAAAAAAAAAGTTTTTTTTTTCAATCTTCATTTCATTTCGTGTTTCGAACCAGTGGCAGAGTGATGAAAGGATTATATTTTAACTAAATTAAGTTTTCTCATGACGATTCACGACGATTCACGTCAGCATCGCGTCTGTTTGCTCGTTAAATAATTTAAAGTTAAAGTGGTTAAAAGTACAGTTGTAGTGGTGAAACTTACATATTTCTGTGGAGAATTCAAAGTGCTAGCTAGTGGAAGTTATTTGACAAAGATACGACCAAAATAACCAGAGTTATAAGCCAAAAACCAAGAATCTTTTTTGGTAACGGGCATAAATTACTGACCTACGACAACTCGCAGTGCGCTTGTTCATTGTTCGGGCCGCTGAGTCATCGGCCCGCTGAGCCGGTAGCGCATCGCTTGCACTGCACATACCTACCTACCCACCGATCAGCTGTTACTACGCTACTTGCTTGCTTTGTGTTTGCTTTGCACCAAATATTATGAGCTGTGCTGCTTGTTGCATTGGTATTTTAGACAATGAAGAAAACCTAGGATGTACGCGTGACGAATGTGGCAAGATGTACCATTTTCTATGTGCTGGGGGAAAAAAACCAGCGGTGGAATCAACCAATGCATGGGTATGTCCGGAATGCTGCTGTAAGGCGAAGAGAGGTGGCGACAATAGCCTTACTCCTGTCGGAGCTTCCAAGAAGTCTCGCGACACTAATATAACGTGTCGTCCAAAAGCAAAAGTAATAGCAACTGCTGAGCTGGAACCTAATCTGGAGTCCACTTCGTCACTGACGTCGGATATTCGTAGCTTGAGGCAGGAGGTATCGCTGTTGAGAGACCAACTCAGTAGGGCTGTCTCGCTCATAGAAAGTTATGAGACGAAGCTTGCAGGTTATTCATCATCGGTTGAAGCGCTTAACAACCGTTTCAACAACCGTGAAGCTTCCTACTCCACTGCGGTGGTTGCCCCCGATCAATCTCAGCCCAAAGTCACCACACCAAAAAAGGTGCACGTTCCATTGAAACCTACGCCAAAAAAGAATGTGGGGAAGAAAAGGACGCAAATAGCACCACGCCCGGCGGTCCCGCTGCTTGGTCCTGGCAAGACAACCCTACCTAACACTGTGCAGGGCGATGCGGCTGGAGTCAGCGGTGATGTACTGTCACAACCCTGCCCAGTGAATAATCATCATGATCATCAAGATGCTGTGGACATGCAGCAATGGACTGAAGTAAGGAGTAGCCGACCTCCAACCTCTCTGTATGGCACGGCTGGTCCAGCTGTTACCTCTCTTAAAGCTGTTGAACCACGCAGCTTCATCCATCTCTGGAACATGGAGTCAAGTGCTGATGAGATTCGTGACTACCTTCGTCAACTTTGCCCCAGCGGGAACTGCACGGTGGTGGAACTTCCTACTAAGGGTGACTACAAATCTTACAAAATTGGAGTTCCAGTTGCCTATCACGAAACCTGCTTGTCCTCTGACGTGTGGCCAGTCAATGCCAGAATTAAGACATGGATTGTCTACAGTAAGAGGCCGTTGGGACATGTGCCGGAAAAGTCTAATCAGCCCTTTCGTGGCGACACGGCCGCGTAATAAGGTCCTAGGTTTGAATGTCTTCTACCAAAATGTTCGTGGCCTTAAAACGAAACTATCGATGTGGCGGAACAACTTAGGTGCACTAGAGCACAACATGGTTGCAGTGACTGAGAGTTATCTTGACAGCTCCGTTGCAGACCAAGAGTTGGCATGTGGAGACTGGAGCATTTTACGTCGAGACAGAGCCACGCCTTGCGGTGGCGTCCTACTAGCAGGCCGGTCTCCTATAGTTCTGCAGCGGCGGCAAGATCTTGAAACGGACAAAGGTGAAGATCTTTGGGCTGGCTTTACATGGCTTGGCCGCGCGTTTCTGGTTTGTGTATGCTACATTAAACCTAGTGCTACTGACTGTGACTACATGAACTTTTTTTGTAAGGTGGAAAGCTTTATTAATACTTACAATGACTCAATACTTATTTTAGGTGACTTAAATTTAAATAGTGCCTCAGTAAGCATTAGGAACTATTATTGTTATTTTTTATCTTATTGTAGTCTGATAGAGAAGAATGTAGTGATGAATTCGCATGGTGGAATGTTAGATGTTGTTCTTATTCAGGAGAGCGTTGGTGTTTGCGACGCAACTGTTACTGCCACAGATAGCATAGTCTACCCGATCGACCAGTATCACCCACCATTGGATATTGAACTTAAAATCGACATAGCTCATCACTCTGATAGGATTCAGCCGAGTAACATAAATCCAGCTAAAGACTGGAACTTCAGTAAATGTGACTACAATCAGCTCATGTCGGTGTTGTCTGAAGTGTCTTGGTCGGGAGTCTTGCAAGCAGCAGACGTAAATAGTGCTAGTCAGAGTTTTTACGACACCATCTATAAGGCTTTTGACTTATGCATGCCCATCCTGTTTGGTTTACTTGTGATATCATCAAGGATCTTAGACACAAAATTAAGTTGCATGCGGCTTGGAAGCGTTTACATGATGATGAAACGTACTTTAAATTTTCCGAATTAAGAGCTCAGTTGAAAATCCGAATCGAGTTATCATATAGCAGCTACACGCAATCCATTGAGGACAACATCGGGAGGAATCCTCGTAAATTCTGGCAGCATATTTCAGATCTACGATCCAAGGGTGGGTTTGAGCCAAGCATTGTTTATCAGGGGACCAGTTGCTGCAAATGCATTCGCATCCTACTTTGCCAGCGTTTTTCTTCCAGATATTCCCCAACTTGATCCCGAGATTATTCCATCCAATGATACGGCTGTAAGTAATGATGTCAATATCCTGACGTTTACGAGTCGTGACGTTATTGATGGTATCGATAAGTTGAAGCCAAGGAGCTCCGTTGGACCTGATAACTTGCCACCTGCCTTCGTTAAGGGTGCTAAGAGGCTATTATGTGACCCGCTTTGCCATATTTTTAAGCTGGCACTAAGAACCGGAGTATATCCTGAGCAATGGAAGCTTTCCAGAGTAATTCCCATTCCCAAGAGCTCAATTAAATCTTTGGTTGAAGAATATCGCCCTATCGCCATCTTGTCCTCGCCCGCGAAAGTGTTCGAGACGATTCTACATAAGTATATTTATTCACAGGTCAATAAATATTTATGTAATGAGCAGCATGGGTTTAGAAGCAAGAGGTCTGTAAATACCAATCTACTCACACTTGTTGATTACATCTCCACTCGTATGGATCGTGGATCCCAAGTAGACGTCCTTTACTTTGATTTCCGGAAGGCGTTTGATAGGGTCAACAATGACATTCTGCTGGCAAAACTTAATGGCATAGGCTTTGCCCCGGCTCTACTCCGGCTTCTCGCGGACTACCTTCGTGATCGCCAGCAGTTTGTCAGACTTGGTCTTTACGAGTCGCAGCCCTATCACACGCGTTCCGGGGTGAGTCAGGGATCTATACTCAGACCTTTGTTATTTTTAATTATGGTCAACGACCTTCCTTCGGTCGTGTCTTGCGCGAGGAGTCTGCTTTATGCGGATGATCTTAAACTCTAGAGATTAGGTCTGAAGCAGATTGTGCGGCTCTTCAGAGCGATGTCGATGCAGTGTACGAGTGGAGTGTTATCAACAAAATGGATTTTAATGCAAGTAAATGTTACGCAATGACCTTCGGTCGTATGTGGCACCCAATTAACTTCGCATACACTATCGGCAATTCCCCTATAGCTAGATCGAGCACTATGAAGGACTTGGGAGTCACGTTCGATCGAAAGCTCACCTTCCATGACCACATGGTCACTCTGGCCAAGGAATCGTTTAGACGCCTGGGGTTTGTCCTCAGGAACGCCCGAGATTTTCGCAGTGACCATGTAATCTGTTTACTCTTTGGGGCACTAGTTCGGAGCAAACTTGAAGCCAGTGCTTGCGTTTGGAACCCGCATGAGAGCACTTACGCTCTTATGCTTGAAAAGGTCCAAAAAGCTTTCTTGCGGTTTCTATACAAGCGCCGCTATGGGTACTACCCGTATCTGTACCCAACCAAATTTCTTCTGGGTTGCCTGGGGTACAACTCGCTTGAGGTTCGGAGAGCCAACGAGCAAATTACTATGGCCTGCAAAGTGTTTCGTAGCAAAATTGAAGCACCGGACCTGAGTGATGAGCTGTGCCGTTTTTATGTTCCGAACAATTATTGTCGAGGGCGGAAGCACAAGTTGTTTTCGGAGCCGCTATGTCGTACTGTGGCCCGGGCCTCGTCACCAATTCCGCGCATTCTCGCCGCACTCAATGCTCTCCTTGATACTAGTCCTGGGTGTGATCTGTTTGAGGATGGCTGGATGAAAATAATGTCTGAATGTTTGAGATTCTGTGAGCGTGATGTATAGCTGTGTGTGAATTTCCAATTTATAGTGTAGTATATTATTGTCCTGACATTTTGTTTTATAATTTTATACTATTGACATTGTATTTTTAAATTTGACCAAAACTGTTTACTTATAGTTTATTTATTTTCATTTTTCTTATTCTTCTTTAATTATTGTAATTGGTGTTAACCGTTATAATTAAAGTAAACAATAAATACACATACAAATACAAATTCTATTTTTCATAGATTTTTCGGCCAATACAAGAAAATAATTATACAGCCACTTTGCATTACTATAATGAGCCTATTTGAAACAAGGTCATGCTCTACCAGCCTCATTGTTTAACCGTTACCTATGGTCAATATGCACCCAATAAGCACCTCTGTCGTGTATGATAAGATAACTTAATTTAATTAATTAATTATGCTATTTATTATACGGTGAAAGCTGCCTATGTTCATTCGAAATGGCTCGTTGAAACGAACATTATATTTGCGGAACACAATAGCAAGGTTAAATATACAAAACAAAAATAAATCAAATACTTACCGATTTCGTTAGCGCTCTGATATTTTCAAAAGTTTTTAAAAGTCACTGGCTCAACAAAAACAAATCAAAACGGTCTCTATTCAGTTGAATCAAAAATATACTTTGAAAATATCGCAAATGCTTTCCATCAGAGATGGGCTTTGGTGCTTGCAACGGAATTGTGTTTGCATTTTGCGCTTCTGCGTTTACAGAACGTCTCAGGCAGGAACGTGCAGATCGTATATATCTATCTATCCTATTGGAATAGAATGTATGTTACTTTATTCCTAAAACAAACAAAATTTACAGGAGTGAACGAACGGGTAGACGACAGTTCTTCAAATATTGACTTACTCAATTACCGCCGCGCGAGCGAAGCTTTGGGCGGCACTTTATCAAATTATAATTTGAAATTCTGGCTGTTTGTGTGTATCAGTTGCACCAATTTAAATGAACATTATGGGATAGTAAATGGTTACCGTGAAAATCATCTACAACTTTGACAGCTGAATATAGGTCTATGCTGTCACCCACCACGCTTTACCGTTGTCACCACACTTGGCAGTTTGGTAGCCACAATGCTGGGGTTAGTACTCAGAAGATGCTGCTACTTATATCCTGCTGTTTCTTTTGTCACCTCTCACGACAGTCAATAGTGATGAATTAAAGTCGGGCCACCACCTCATAGTATACCCGTATGATGATGTCCTCCGCAACGTATCCGTCAATGGCGAACCTTACTACGAAGTTGAATCAAAAAGTTATTCATATGAGCGCGAATATGATTCGACGCATTATTGCTGCATTTAGTGGCCCCAACGGCCGCCATTCCTCTCTTACCTGCTTCGATCACTTTTAATTAATTAAATCTTGATTCAATTTAATATAGTGGTTTACTAATGGTTGTTAAACCTTGACTTTATGTGCATTTGGGCAGGATGTGGGCAGGTTTACAACGAATTGTTTATATTGTTTGCGTGCGAGTTGTAATCAAATTACAAAGTGGTACGGTGTTTGCTTTGTTGTGTGGATATTGAAAAGATTACAAATTTCCATCGGCCGTCGTATTGTGTCACATTGTCTTCATTCCTTACAATAGGTTTATTGGGCTTATTTATTCAGTATCAGTTTTCCAATAAATCATACTAGTAACAATTATTTATCCCGGATGTAAAAAATACAGATCTGACGTGACTTTAAAATTAGACACAACATGCTCTTCATGTCTGTTTTTTTGAGAGCACTGGTGGTCTAATAGTAGCGGCCCCGCGTTCCGATCCTAAGGTCGTGGGTTCAAATCCTGTTGTGCAATGAGATTTTCCGTCCGAAAACTTGCCAGTAGGTACTCTCAAATGGTGAAGGAAAACATCGTGAGGAAAACGGCATGTTGTAGAACCTACAGAAGTTGAAACAAGCGTCATGTAAAAAGGGGCCCGCCAGTGGCCTCTTGCGGAAACCAGTCGGCCTATTTGCCGAATTTGCCGTCGTTTTTATAGATATTATATTGCTCGTATATTGTGTTAGACCTGTACACAATCATTTTCACAATCACGAAGTGTTTATTATTAGTTTTTAAATTCATTATTCTATCCCGGGGCTATGTTAATTGTTATGTCAAGTTACAAGGTTCAAGTATGCCACAGTGAATAACATTTCTCCTCGGTCTGGTTTATTTAATTAATCTCCCCCAAAATTAGTATTCCTGGGGGCTAATTCTCGGGCCGATCTCGATCATTTTGCAATTTTATCTTATTGCTTCTTTTCGAAGAGAGAATGGATGATTTCCTTGAGTAATTCATCAACGACCTCTTCGTAAAAGCCTCGACAGCTACGATATACGGAAAACGTAGAAAAAGTGCGGGGTTGTGAAAAGAAGCAATAAAATAAAATTTCAAAATGATCGAGATCGGCCCGAGAAGTAGCCCCCTGGCGTCTCCTACAAGGCTACTTCCAATTAAGTACTATTAATCCAGCCTTTCTTTTATTACTGCGCCCCGGTTTTATTACGGATGGATAAAAGCTTGGGTTGTAATATAGTGTTAGCACTACTGAGAGAAAGTAGTTCCACTTTGAACTTTATTAGCTTTTCATAAAATTATTGTTTGCTATTAATTAAGTTTTATAGTATGGAGCTCTGCCGTCTTGAAAGAAAGAAAGAAAATGTATTACAGAACGGCTTAGACTTTGGCAAACATAGTACCTAGATAAATACCTAATAATATACCTGAAACTAAACAAGGTTCTTCGCTATAGTTTGTGGCTTCGAATTCCACTAACGACAAACATCCTTTCCTACTATGTTTGTTACTCTTTCACTTAAAAACTACTGAATGGATTTTAATGAAACTTTACAAAAATATAGCATACATTAGAATAACACATAGGTTACAATTTATAAAGATATTGTAACGGAGAACGGATGTAAGTAACGGGAACGGGGCGAGCAAAGCCGTGGGCGGCCATTAGTTATACATAAATGTTTAATTTATATCTACTACACCCAGATGCTCTGCTTTGTTTGAATTCTTTCATTTTATTATTGTTGTTTAATTGTTTGATCGCTTATAACTAACTTACCAACCAGTTATTCCATCCAGTGTGTTGATCAGTAATTTTTTTCTTAACCTAACTAGTTTGTATGTAATCAAAATTTATATTCCTAACCGACCAACCAACTGCTTATTAATTCATGGCTACGTGAACAAGCCATGTTAATTAGTCGAAAGTGTCAAATTTAACAAAGCATGTAAAATTACCTTTACCGCTGGCTAAGGAACAATTTTGAGCTCTATTCAAAATGTCCTCGATTTATAAGGATTTACTCGTTTTCCGCATCATTGTCGCCATTCAAGGTGATAAGTGTACATAAATAAAGCAACAAAGTACGCTTACACGAATAATACCAGAAGCCATGATTTGTTTAGGTTCCGAAGTTGTGAGCCTCGATTTTACTTTATTTAAAAGTTTTGGCTTCAATTTGCTTGAAGCTTTTGCGTGAGTAGATTTCAGCGGCTTTTTTTTTATTTTCCTTAAAAATAATCTTGGCATGTTTCTTAGACCATCTGCGTGCTAAGATATTTAGTAACGGCTCCATCACGACGTAACGGCTATACCTACCTATACAAATTTAGATGGAACCTTGAATCGAGTTGAATCCGTGGTAAAAATCACTTGTCTGTCAAAAAATTACCAAGAGGCGATTTAACTATGTTTTTTTAATTCCAGTTCATATTTCGATTAAGTATTTGCAAAGTAAACTACGTTACGTAGTGATGAGAGCAGAGAAAGGTAAGTATACTAAGATGGTTTGGACATATAGAGAAAATGAATGAAAAGACATCAACAAATGAGTTGGGTCTGGCGAGTGTGAATGGAACTGCTGGAAGGGGCAGACCTCGGCGCATGTATCTCGATCAGATAGCAGACGTTTTAGAGATAGACCAGGTCAGGAGAACCGTATGCCGACGAGAATGTATGAATAATTTTATGAGAGTGGATGAAACGAAAGAGGTCTGTCAGGATCGTAGCTAGTGGAAATCCGTTATGTCTGCCTACTCCCATGGGGATGAGGCGTGATTTTATGTATGTAGTAATATGTATTTGCAAAGTACTCGTGTTCGCTCACTGACACGCACGTGTGACATGAAAGCGTGTGGATATATTTTTAGCAAGAGCTTAGATTTAATATCCGGCCCTAGCTAGTGGAATTTTCCCAACTCATGACTTCTACAGACATTTCTTTATATTGGTAAGAAATATTAATTGACAGTATTTTGTGACAAGACAATTTTATGACCATTTACTTGCTGCTATGCAAAAATTTTGTATCATCATCACAAGCTTGAAGAATTCCACTGCTAGACATAGGCCTGCTCTACACATTTCCAGGAAGAACGATTCTGAGCCCTTTCCATCTATCGACTTCCCGCGATCCTAACAATGGCGTCGGAAATTTGTATACTTGTTTATAAATTCCTTACTATGTATTTTCCTATACCATTATACGTTTCGTGTACCTAAATAATTCTTCAAAATTAAATAGAGATTTGCTAAAAAAAAGAAAAGCATTAAAAAAATAAAACAAAAAAATTGTACATAATAATATATTAATTCTGGATGAATTAATAAATATTTAGAAAGTTTGGAAAAGCGTGAACCGAACTGAATATTCTTAAGGACGGTCGATAAAATGAATTGCTTCTATCTCTGCCCCGGTCAAGGGTCGTACGTATATTATTGACTCTTACTGACCTGAATAAAAATCAGTATCCAACCTATTGAAATTCAGATAGAACTTTATTGTAAGAATGAAAAGAGGATTTTCTTAAAACTTCCAGCTATAAATTAATGAACAATGAAAACAATAGTACATTGTTACCTGAGTGTTGAAAGTCACGTTTTTTGAGTCCCGAGACGGGTTTGGCGCCAGAGCGTTAGCGAGGGCGCCAATGGAGCTTGAGGGACTAAAAACACTTTCACCCGAGGTAAACACTGTGCTTTTCATTACGAATACAAGGAAAGTAAAAATAAAAACATGAAAGAAAAATTAGTGAAAATGAAGATTGAATTGCCGCCTTCCCGGTTTTTTTTTTCTTTTTCTCTGGCGGGACTTCGGCTTTATTCAGCCATTATTTTCATTCTCATAATTTAAAAAATGGTAAATATCAAATCTATGTTATTTTAAATAAATAGTTGAAGCTATATGTATATTAATCAAGTAATTTAGAAGATATATTATTTATTTAATACTATCTTTAAGTTATTTAAATTTAAATTTTACATTTCGCTATCTTATTAGACTTATTAAACTTCTTACTGTTGTAATGGGTTTCCAACCTACTTGCTGAATAAAAAGTTGAAATTTGGTTCAACGACCTCCTTGCAGTTTGA
Organism: Thera obeliscata; assembly: GCA_947578465.1. Lineage (NCBI taxonomy): Eukaryota > Metazoa > Arthropoda > Insecta > Lepidoptera > Geometridae > Thera > Thera obeliscata. The sequence continues at coordinate 7,665,419 of OX387928.1, read as the reverse complement.
AAGACTTTAGAAAGTTGGAACATGGTTGAATAAAATAGAACTTGTTTTTTTTTATAATTTGACAGCTGTCAGTAGAAAGCGATTCTCCCTAGGGCTGAAAGTTTTACTTTCAATTAGGCCCCTCAGGCAACTTCAGACCTACTTTCAGAGTATGAGTAATTTAAAATTACTTTTGCTTTGTGTAAATAACTGTAAGTATTATGAAAATAAAATGACAAATTTAAGATTTTTTTATTTATGATTTTTTCAATTCAAATCTCTTCTGCATTCTTTTAAAGTTATGCAAATCATTGATCTTTTCCTTATCATTACGTTTACTTTGTTTTTCTGTACTTTTGTTGTCTTGTGCTAGCATAAAAGTATCATTTTCTTTATCGAGTTTCGATTCAATTAAATTCTTTTCTTTAGCAAAATGGTTTAGGGTTTTTGATTTCTGGTCTACTTTATCTTCTGAATTTTTATTGGTTACTGCATCGTCTTCGGGATGGAATGGGTTATTGTAAGCGCCATTCTTTTTCTTTCCAGATCTTTGAATAATTTCGGCTGCAAGACTTTTAAATATTTCTGTTTTCGTAATAACATCCAATAACTTCACAAGGTCATCGGTTTCTATCTGTAGTTTTATTTTATTTGCTTTGGTATTTTTCAAAATAAAAAATAATAAATAAATTGCGTTCAAAAACCTGAAATTCATGGTAAGTTTGTTTTATTAGAACGTTATCGTGAATATTAAAACTTTTTAATCGCTCCTTAACTCATTTAAAACTTTTACGACATTGATAAGGCCTGTGTAAGCACGTGTTGTTACTAACCTAAGCATACTAAGTAAGTGAATAATAGAGTTCTGTATAATCTTATCTATCCATGATTTATTCAACTGATAGTCGCAATTCTATTTTATCTATCGTTGGCTGTAAATACTCGATTTTCTCGGAAAGCATTGTTAATACCGAGAAGTGACGCTCGTGTTTCGATGTGTGTTATATGTAAAATTGGTGATATGTACTCTACCGTTGGAACTTTTATTTATTTAGGAATCTGTAGAAGAGCTAATCTCAATAAAAATAATAAGAATAAGAACCGGAAGACGAAACGTAGGAAGGCGTTCTTTTTTTGTCCTTTTTCACCCACCAGATGGACCGACGATATTATGAGGATCAAAGAAAGTCAGACAGAAATAAAAAGAGCTCAGAAACGTTTCTCCTGGAAGCGTATAGAGAAGGCCTCTGTCCAGCAGTGGACTTCTTTAGGCTGATGATGATGATGATACTTAGAAAGGTGGTAAATGATTTATTTATTTGTCACAGAACTAGCAGGCATCAGAAACTCTGAAACTAATATTAACAAAGAGTTATGAGATGTGTATAAACCACAAACTTTGCTTATTGCCAAACTAATGATACTTCAGGCGACGATGGCCAAGGAATGCGTAGGGGAATTAGGTAATTAGCCTTGTTTTGCGATATTTAAATACAACGAGGGATAGCATAAATATAAAGCTCAAGGTCAAGAATAGGTTACGGCGCAGATTAAAGAGAAGACGCTGTTATGTCGTCAAGAAGGCTGCATTCGAAAGACTCAATCGGAGGAAACTGCATTGACAGCAAGACAAGAGAGAGTTGAAGTTGAGTTCTTAAATTTAAGAATATGAATATAGGACAGTAGAAAGAAACCTACTTTGTCTACATAAAAAGGAAAATGTGAATTTAAATAGTTGAAACTGATTTGTAGTAAGAAGGCACTAGATTTTATTTGATTAGGAATGCAATAATAACTTTTTTATCATTGTCAAAACACTAAAAACACAATATAAATAACTTAATTACCTTATTCAATTTCTATCCATCGCAACAACACATTACTTGTTTCAATTCGCAATTGATTATTATAATCGTAAGCTGTCATTTCAGTTGACACAGCCTTACGTGATCTCTGTTTCGTGATATTTACAGAAACATTACATCCTAATTGCAATCGTTCATTGTCAAAGATGGTTTCAATTGCAATGCGCTTTTGATTGCAATCGAAGCTACTACGTGATCGCAAATTGACAGTTTCAATAAGATTTTCATTGAAACCATTGCAACAAAAGTTACATGATCGCCCTAGTGCTAAATTAAATAACTGCTATATATGATCATTATGAATATACCCAAATGACTTTAGGCTTAGATTCATAGAAACGTGATTAGAAATAGAGAAGGGTGGTGGCATAATTCAACGAACTATTAACATAGTTTGATCTTTGCATACCCAATTAAGTTCTCGTGTTTTATAGCTAGCGAGCCAGCCTTAATTAAATTGATAGGTCAGCTGAAAGTTAGGTCACATCCACTTGTATTTGAGTTATAGCTTAAGCAATTTGGAAATTAACACCAAAGTTTTCCTTAGTTGGACTAAACGGCTATTTGGCACGAAACCCAAGCCTATTAGACTAGTTCTTTATCATATTTTATTGACATCAAATTAAAGAAGGATTTCTACCCGTGGGTGTGGGGGATTTGAGCGTTCTATAAAAAGTATTTACACACGGATTACCAATTCTAAGGTTTAAGGCGGGTTCAAATCCAGTTGAGTACCTATGGATTTTTCATTGCTTTGACGGCGAGATCTATATCGCTGTCAAATATCGCAACTTATTATACGGCACCTTTACTTTATAGCAAATTTTAACCTGTCCATTTCCCTTTGCATGTTTCATTTAAATAAATAAAAAACTTGTATCTCGATTATATCATTTAATAATTTTTAATACAGTTGCTCAAAAAGTGGCGTATTGCAGGGACGTATAGCGTTCGGGATGTGGGCTATTACACACGCGTGCTTTTTTTTTACCATTCCCGCACTAGTGCTTTTTCTTTCCCAACTGTCAAAATAATGTCTAAAAAGAAAAACCAACCATGAAGTTTTTACTAAAAAAATTCATCGAAGTTATTATGATTCATGCAAATACGTATTATTTCTAAAAAGAAGCTACTAATTTGTTTCATTAACAGATTTAATGATTTGAATGAATGAGTTATGTTAGGTTTCATTTCATTTCATCTCATTAAATTTCATTTTCAATTCATATCAATAAAAAAAATCTACTGAAGACTTGGCTGTATGGGTATAGTTCCCTTTGCCTTCCAGAATAAGTGAAGAAAAAAAAAAATCTCGCTTATATTTTACGGTTGGCGCTTGGCGCCATTTTTCAGAAATTTTCTTTGCGAGTTTATTTGTTTGTTGCACAAAATGAGTAATTTCGACCCTAGTTTTTTTGAATTAACACCACCGGAACTCAGTATAATTGCACAAAATGCTTCGGAGAACATTTTACCGGAAAAGTCAAAAAGTCGCTACATGCATACATACGACGAACTTATTGCGTGGAGAGAAGAGAAAAAAGCAAATGGTATTTTTATTATTTTATTAAATTGCTTAATTTTTTCGCAACTGTATTAAAAATAGTCGTTCAGTACACGTGCGGAACCGTCATTGCAACTTGTTCCGACTGTCAACCCTCGCCTTCGGCTCGGGTAGACATTTGTCGGAACTCTTTGCAATGACAGCCTTCCCGCACTTGTAATGAAATATACTATTGTTTATTATCTTAAAAACCAAAGGTGAATTATCAAATCCTATTATAACAATAAAAGCGTTGTGTTGAAGTTTTGAATTGGTTATCTAACTGGATAAAATTGAAAATACCTCCGTAAGTTTTGTACCTATTACTCAGACGGGTAGTTTACGGGATGAGGGTTATTTGGGTCTTCCTTCCATAACTGCAGATCTACTTCCGGTAGCTGGTTGCAGGGTACCAATGCGTTTCTGTAATATAACGGTGAATTGAAGCATGAATCCAACATATAATTACTTATTTATTTAATATTATAAGTAATGTTTTTCATTGCCCTTACTAATATTCGTTTTTTAAGATTTTATTTCTATGTACAGTGGCGGTATGAAAATGTTCGTCGATTTTCAACTTGATTTGTTCAACGTATTACGATCACATACTACCTTTTGAAACTGAATACGTCACAAATTATGTCAAAATGTGTGCATGATCAAGGCACTGGTGCAAGCGAAAACCGACTCTAAATTGATGAACATTTTCATACCGCGACTGTACTAACAAATTGGATATTTTTAACTAGATCGATGTGCATACGTTTTGACAGATAATTTAATTGATGAATCGCGAAAATTGCAAATTAGTATTATGACTTGTTGAGGATAACAAACAAGTATTAAGTGACTGTCTGAGAAATTGAAAAAAAATACATTGAATTAAATTGAAATACACAAGCGTTGCGGAACCCCCTACGCACAGCCGAAATTTCGTTTCCTGTCCTCTGTGTATGGCCATCGGCACTTGAGAAGACTTAGACTAGGCAGAGAAATAAATAGGGCTACTGAGGTGGCTACATATTAGTCGAAAAGACTAGGACCCGTATTGAAAAGCACTGTCATTGTACATTTTCAATGGAAGACTGTCAAAAAAGCTCAGACTCAAGCACTGTTTTGAATACGGGCCTAAGAATGATTATACATTGTTGTGTCTCAGTCAAGTAGTATTACTATGTTATTTACATTTGAAGGTTTTCGTGCTTGGGAGGGTTAAGCTATCAAGCTCAACCTAAAACTTCGTCACATAGTTGGCCGATAACTCATACAAACTTGCTTTAATCAAGTGATCCTAAAAACAAGATCAAATGTCAAAAGACTCGAAACCGTGCGTGGAAGGTTCTTTGACGTTAACTGGTGACGGTACAACAGGTTCTTCTTCCACTCACCTCAGTGCTCACTTCTTTATGCTTATGTTATCTTTGGCACATTCTATCTATCGTTTCTTTGGTCTACCTCTTCTTCTTTAACTCCCATCCACAACCATACCTAACAATTTTCTCGCAATATGACTTTCATTCCTCGCATGATATGACATACCATTCTCACCTATAACTTCTCATGTTGTTGTTTATAATAAATACGTATGGAAACAAAACGTTAAAAAAATAATACTTTTCTGAAATCTGTTCGAAGACGTTGGGCTGCATCGTTTTAATTCCTGGGAAGTTATCGCAAAACATTCGAGCCATTGTAGCATTTCTGATCGAATTCAATTGAGCTGTAAAAAAAAAGTAGGAAAAGATTGTTAAATTATAAATTAAAAACATTATCATTCAAATCAAGCAAAGCTTGTGCTATAAAAAATCAACAATTATGCAGAAATTGAACAAACATTAGGATCACTAAAATCATTTTTAGTTTTTGAATGTAGAATTTGACCACAGAGAACCAAAACTTCAAATCAAGAAAACGGGTTTTTTTCATCGAGAGTTTTTTTATTTTTTTTTGCTGTTATAACATTTTAGTTCAGAAACCGTTTTTATGATGGTCCAGATTAGCCTGTGTGTAAAGTTTACACACAGGCTAATCTGGACTAATACTGGCGAGGTTATTAATATTGTATACAGGGTTTACAGTGTAAACCCTGTATACAATATTAATAACCTCGCTGTGCATTCTAGTGACTATCATAGCAGCATGCCCCTCATTACTATCTAGAGAGCTGCTGAAGTCCAAGTTGGATTTCCCTTGAGATATAGTATAAAAACAACCTTTAGCAATAATATGGTATGCAACTCGGATGAGCGTAAACCTCCACGCTAATGAGCCACTGACCACAGGTACTGACCACCAAACTTGACCAGTAGGCCTACCACAAGCTCTGTCTGGCTCTGTTTATAGTTCTGGTTCAATTTTACAATAGTGTCAATGCTATGCTTTTGTACCACCCAATGCCACGGATTATAAAAAATATCATAAAATAATAAATATCATATCAACTCAAAAACTATTGTGTTGATTTCAAAAAATATTTCACCATTGGAAAACTACATTGACCCTGAGTAATAAAGTATAATGTATATTATTTATGTGTTAAAAAAAAATAAATACCGCCCGTGCGAAGCCGGGACAGGCCGCTAGTTATGAATAAAACAGGAAGACTTACGAAGCGTAAAAGCACCATCACCGTTTCCTTCGTAGTAGTATCTGTCCCCGATTCGGGTCCTGTAGAACTGTTCTGTGAGTATACAGAGGAAAGTGGGACCCACTAGAGTCCCATTACAATGAGTTTCCAAAAGACCTCCAATCGCGAGCTCTACGTCATCAACATGCCGGTACACTCGCTGTAAGAGCTTCACATACTGAAAAAAAAACAACGAGATCTGGCAAATACATTTTGATGTCAATACGTCTTCGAAATCCCTTCCATAGGGTTGCAATAAAAAAAAACGAATGATAACAAAATAGGGGGGATACAGTTTAGTGTTGAAGACCTACTGTATAACTGCTTACAGCTGTTTACAGCTAATACATGTAAATGTAATTTTTAAGCAACTATAGCTGATGGAACATGGCCCACTCTCGTAGGTCTCTAGACTCTCGTAGGTCACGCACGTTAGGAACGTGCCCCTCTATGCACTGCCTTGCATCCATCAATTTGATTAGGTTAGGTGTGTGTTGTTTTGTTAAATGTGTAATATCCCATTCTTGTGGTGTGTTTTTAGGGAAGTGGGAAATTTTTAGGGAGGCCCAATGTCCAGTAAACTTCTAAGCTGATTATGATGATGAACTCACAGTAGGCTTTATATACTTCTTCAAGTCGTTAAAACGCTTCGGCTTTTCCAAGCCGCAAGCTTGCAGCAAGTCGCCATAAAACCCTAAGCCATGGTCGCGGGCACGCTGGATATCTATTGCGTGCATATCTTGGCCGAACGTCGCATTTAGATCTCTGAAAATGGAAAACAAATAGGGTAGGAATGCATGGAATTAGAGCTTATGGTGGTGATGGACTGGTGCCATAGTGGTTGCGACCTTCCAATCCTAAGGTTGAGTTTTTCTGTCCATAAATGTATAATGCACTATGCCAGTATATTATACTCAAAAACGGTGACGGAAAACATCCTGAGAAAACCAGCATGTTGCAGAACCTAAAAAGATAAAGAAAAAGAGAAAGAAGAGCCTTTTTGAGGCGCACTCTAATACTTTCACAACACTGATTTAAAAGAACTTAACACAAGAATAAGGGCTCGTCATATTAGTAGGGCTTTTTGTGTAGGGCTCGTCCGCGGAAGAGCTACCACATGCCCGCCGCCTATTTCAGCCATCAAGCAGCATTTTTGTGTATTGGTTTGAAGGTTGTGGGTGATGGTTACCGATGCCATAAGTTTTCCAGAGGCCATAACTTTTGATTTAATTCATTTTAATAATACATACGTATTGTTCATACGTTACCTGAAGAAATATTTTGAGACTTCGCTATCGAAAAACCGGTCGGCATTGTTCTGAGGTTGAGTAGCCAGCCCTAAGGCCAGACTGCAAGGGTATTTTTCGATGATGGATGGTCTGTTATACCAGTCACTTAGTCGGATCTGACCAATGAAATCCCGGCTATTCGAAAACCTCCTGAAATAAAAGAGTGAAATTTTAAAAATCTGTGTCTATGGGTTGTGGCATGCCTATTTCTGTCGTGAAGCAGCATCGCTTTGTTTTCGGTGTGAAGGGTGTGGGTGCCGGTGAAATTACTGGCACGTGAGGCTGAACATCTGTATGCCTCAAGTTGATGGACGCAGGGCAGTGCAATGCTTACAGGCGATGGTTGCCTCTTTACATGAGGGGGGCCATATCCTTTCCATCAGCTATATGGTTGTATAAAAAAAGCATCGGACCTAAAGAAAACGCCTCCTGATCAAAAGGTCTATGGAAATGTATACATTTCCATTGTTGGACCCAACAATATTTTTTTCTGACTGTATATGCATGAACATTTTTCTAATTAGACTTACTACTCATTAGACCGTTGCTCTGTTGGTTATTTAGCTACTTAGACCTTCTGATCAGTAGGCCTATTAGTCAGGCCTACCACAAAAGTGAGTGCTCACCAGCGTGTACTGTGACGTTTCGACGTAAGATTTATTTATTTTTCTTTATTAGAAGTATTTAACGAAAGTAGTCAACACTCAGACAGATTCAAAATCAGAGCCAGACACAGAGCCAGACAGAACTTGTGGTAGGCCTATAACAAGAGGGAATAAAACATACTTGAGGTATCCGACGATTAGAGTGTGGAAGTGTCTATACGCCGCTGTTGCGTGCTCGTTCAGGGTCTGTGCGTTTACTTTTGGATCGTAATCATTTACGTATTCCTTACAGTTAGGGTAAACTAAACCTCTCTTTTTGATGATTTTTGTACCTGAAAGTACGAAAATGAACGAAAATGACGAAAAAGTAGGTATATAATTGAAATTGCTTCTTTCAAACACGGATACAGTTGCTCTTACCATACGTTACTCTTTTAGTATACCAACGGAAATTAATAAAACAAATTGATGATATCAAATCATATTGTCTACAAACGTCGTGGAAGAAAAAGCCCAAACTGTTACGACCCTGTAAGAATTATGCTGCAAATTGTACAAAAAGGTGTGACGGCTAGTTTGCGTGTTGTTATTTTGTTCCCCCACTAATGCACTGCCTGTCACCACACTGTTTCTTTCTTTCAATTCTCTGTATTGTATGTATAACGTGTGTAATGCCAACTGGTGCAATTTTAAAATTCCGTTGCAGTCAAAAAACTTTGATACTAACAAATAAATTATAGCTATTAACAAGGAACAGCTATCTCTCACCACTATCAATATTTTTCCATATTAGTTAGAGTATTAGTTTCTATTCACTATTTGGCACGTTTTATCATCCGCACTTGATGTGCGGCAGGTTTTTTCCGCAAGTAGGCCGCTAGTGGGCCCTTTTTTCGTGACCCTAGACACGTGTTGCTCGAACTTTTTGAGGTTCTACAACACGCCGGTTTCCTCACGATGTTTTCCTTCACCGTTTTGAGAGTACTGGCATAGTGCACATACATTTTTCGACAGAAAAACTCATTGGTACACGAGTGGATTTGAAACCACGACCTTCGGATCGGAAGGCGGGGCCACTACCACTAGACCACCAGTGCTCTCTTTCTATTCACTATCTCATGTTTATTACCTCAAGATCACCTCAATACAAGTCAAAGAAAAATTTGTTTCAATTAGTTTTTTGTTGCAATCGAAGCTCGAAATAATGTCAAAACTGACAGATGCGACTAGGTTTCGATTGCAACGAAAGATACGCAATCACTCTCTGTACACAAAAAGCATGCTTAGTATGGATAAACCCACCAAGAATAATAGGAAGAAACTCATAGTAAGTCACATGCTGCGCTTTAGCAATGCAGATTCTCCTTGTTTCCTGAAAGCACCTTTCATCGCTCCAGTGCGGGTTGATGCATGACAGCAGCCCCGCTATCCTGTTGTGGTCTCTCATCAGACCATTTTGCATTATACATAGCTGAGGGTTTTGGTTTACGCGTACATCTCCTGTAAAAAAAAATTGTTCGCATTAGGCAAGTTTGGCCGGATAATAGTGAGTTTTAAAGTAACCAGAATTACTACTAGGTTTTCATAACACAAACTTTGGTTGCTGCGCGAAAATGTCCAACTGTGTTTACCTGCTCATTTTTTTTGTACAACAAAGTAGACAAGCAAGCATCGGCTCAAGCGGTTACCGTAGCCAATTGGAAGCCTATGGGGCCGCTATGACATAGGAGATTCCGTGCCCAAAACGTGTGAAGTCAACGTCACATTGTGATCAAAACGCAAAACAATACCAGATCAGAGGCATCACAAGCGCGTTGCCCTTTAAAACTTTTCAAAACTGTTTTCCTTCCATAAGCATCAACATGCATAGGGAAGGAAAACAGTTTTGAAAAGTTCATTCCACAGTCAAAGCCGGGAGATCACTCCACAGTCTGAGCGTTCACGGAGCGTTATATTATTTTCTTGTAATAAATTACCTGCATAATAACAGGGTTCCTTATTATTTATGAGGTTATTACAAGCAAATGACGCGTTGAAAGTTTGTGTTAGCCACTCTTGTCCATGTCGTATCTCGTATGCTAACTTTCCATTCTCGAATGCTCTGCCCTTTTTTGATTCACAATCACTGTTGCCATATACTATAGAGAGGTCATGGTATGCTGTCACTTGAGAAAGCTGGAATGTTTGAAATTGATCATGATTATAAAAAAGCGGCCAAGTGCGAGTCGGACTCACCCATGAAGGGTTCCGTGCCAACAAGTAGGTAATATAATATATAAGTTCTTGTAGTTCGTCGAAAGGTAAATTGCAGTTTACGATTTATGACTTATAAAAAAAAACTACTCACTAGATCTAGTTCAAACCAAATATCGTTGAAAGTTGGCATAGTAATGTACATCACATAGTTTGTTTAGTTTTATCATTCTATTATTTTAGAAGTTAGAGGGGGGGGGGCAACATTTTACCACTTTGGAAGTGTCTCTCGCGCAAACTATTCAGTTTAGAAAAAAACTATATTAGAAACCTCCATATCATTTTTGAAGACCTATTCATAGATACCCCACAAGTATGGGTTTGATGAAAAAAAAATTGAGTTTCAGTTTCAAGTATTTACCCCTAAATTTTTTTTCTTTTTTTTCTACTTTTGTGTAAAAATCTAAATGCGGTTCACAGAATACATCTACTCGCCAAGTTTCATCAGTCTAGCTCTTATAGTTTCGGAGAAAAATGGCTGTGACATACGGACGGACAGACAGACAGACAGACAGAGACAGACATGACGAATCTATAAGGGTTCCGTTTTTGTCATTTGGCTACGGAACCCTGAAAAATACATTATACATACTAGCGGACCCGACAGACGTTGTCCTGCATGATATTTAGGCAATTAGGATAAACAAAGCAATTAGGATAAACAAAGTATGAAATGAATCAATGTATGAGAGAATGGATGAAAGGAGATTAATAAAACCATTGCATCAGGCGAGTGTGAATGGAACGGCTGGAAGGGGAATACCTATTAGGTGCAATGTATTTCGATCAGATCGCAGACGTTTTAGAGAAAGGCCAGGTCAGGAGTACCCTAAACCGACGAGCATGTATGAAGAATGTTATGCGAGTGACTAAAGCGAAAGAGGTGTGTCAGGATCGTAGCAAGTTGAAATCCGTGATCTCTGAGAACAAATTATATTTGTGTGGTGAACATTAAATGTTTATTCTCAGTCTGGGTGTTATATTGTATTCTCAGTACCTACGAGTATGTATTTACAAAAAAACTTGCATAAAAGTATTATATCAGCCATCTGATTCCCATACCACAAGCTGTGCTTAGTTTGGGGCTAGATACTGTTGGATGGATTATCTACAATATTAATTATTGAGGACTAAATTACAATTAGATAATAAATAAGAATGATCTAAAGTAATAATAATATATTTATATAATTTTGTATGTATGAATAAACTCAAAAACTACCAGACCGTTTTCAAAAATTAGAAGCTGCAGTCTTGAGTAACATACGTAATAGTATAGGATCCCTAGAAGAAGGACCTTCACCGAGCTGGTTATTTAATGAAACGTATTTTATATTTAATTAAACATGCCAATAAATATATTCTATATGGGTTGCCTATCAAATTTCAGTCCAGGATATGATTAATTAATAATTAAAAAAAAAATGTTTTTTTAACTTTCCACCGGTTTGTTTATTAGACAAATTCATTAGATATTAGATAGGCAACCCATATAGAATATATTTATTGGCATGTTTAATTATATATAAAATACGTTTCATTAAATAACCAGCTCGGTGAAGGTCCTTCTTCTAGGGATCTCAGACTATAATGTCTTTTACTAGCGAACCGCCCCGGCGTTGCATTGATGTCATTAAAAAAGGCGAATAATGTTAAGTTTGTTTCACCCATGCAAAGCTATAATGTAAAGCTAATAATGTCCTCAATACATCAAACCTGATATAGAAAAAATCAGGGCTAAAAATGTAAGTTCCCTTTACTTGTTATCCTCACGTAATATTTTACGACTGTTGTAATGGAAACTTGGTGTTTTTCGAATAAAACCGGTGCTGATAATAAAACAGGTACCTCTATCTACTTTTATTACACCTGTACCTATAAGTGACGCACGTACCTAGCAAACATGTTAATGATTAAAAATTTGTTAGGTAAAACAATTAAAAATATTATTTGCTCTGTGTATATTTCTTAGGCAGGCCGCACACCAGGCATACACTTGTATCTCGATAATTGTGGCGCCACATTTGAAACGCGACACAATTAACGCCCCCATATACAGGGTGTCCCATAAGTCAACGTCCAGCCGAAAACGGGTGACGCGCCAAGTCATGACAGTTATCAGAAAAATATAAAAAAAAATATTTGTTTTGTAACTTTCGAGTTATGAGTATTTTAAAAAAACAGAAAAAACTGACACCCTGTGATGATCTTTTAAGTCCTGTGACTACAAATATTAACTTTTTTTGCAACTTTTTTCTGCAACGTAAGCAAGAATAACCCTTCTGTAAATTACAATTCAAAATTAAGCCATAACTGCCTCAGTTTTCAATGAAATCGTGGAGTTTTGGCCAACATTTCATTTCAGATAATTACATCACCCAACTTTAACTGTCTGTACCGCAAAAAAAATGTACTACACTATCATGGCATGTAACTTTAAAAATTGGCGCATTTATCCAGGATTCCAAAATAGTATAATACTTGCTAGAGTACTCCTTAGTTTTGGAAATAAAAAATGTTTTTTCAACTAAACCGGATTTCCAATCAATTTTATTTCATGAGATAAAATGTTTGTACCCTTTAAATTATGAACTTAAAATGCCTACGCTGCGTTTTTAAGTCACTCACAATTCACAGGTACAAGTAAATACCATTTCGACAATGCAAGTAAACAGATAGAGCCACCATCTTGTCGAAAGAGTAATAACCATGGGTTTTCAATTAATTTGTTAGTTTTAGGTGAAAGTATGAAATAAAATTCAATAGGATTATTAGATTCATGTAGGACTGCACTTCAAGTATTAAATGAAACGCCTCAGAGCGAGGTAACGCCACATGAGTCATGTTTTTTCGTGCGTGCAGCCGGCTCCATCGAATTATAAGACGTTGTCACGTCAATAACCATGTAATAAGACCGGCGACGGGCGAAGGCAAACTTTAGATTAAAATCACGATTGAAGTAATCCTATGATTGAATGTTATACCAAACTTTCACCTAAAACTAACAAATTACTTGAAAAGCCACGGTTATTACTCTTTCGACAAGATGGTGGCTCTAACTGTTTATTTACATCGTCGAAATGGTATTTACTTGTACCTGTGAACTATGAGTCACTTAAAAACGCAGCGTAGGCATTTTAAACCCATGATTTAAAGGGTACAAACATTTTATCTCATGAAATAAAATTGATTGGAAATCCGGTTTAGTTGAAAAAACATTTTTTATTTCCAAAACTAAGGAGTACTCTAGCAAGTATTATACCATTTTGGAATCCTGGATAAATGCGACAATTTTTAAAGTTACATGCCATGATAGTGTAGTACATTTTTTTTGCGGTACAGACAGTTAAAGTTGGGTGATGTAATTATCTGAAATGAAATGTTGGCCAAAACTCCACGATTCCATTGAAAACTGAGGCAGTTGTGGCTTAATTTTGAATTGTAATTTACAGAAGGGTTATTCTTGCTTACGTTGCAGAAAAAAGTTTCAAAAAAAGTTAATATTTGTAGTCACAGGACTTAAAAGATCATCACAGGGTGTCAGTTTTTCCTGTTTTTTTAAAATACTCATAACTCGAAAGTTACAAAACAGTTTTTTTTTTATACTTTTCTGATAACTGTCATGACTTGGCGCGTCACCCGTTTTCGGCTGGACGTTGACTTATGGGACACCCTGTATATGTACGTGAGCACGCACACTGAGGAAACATTTGTAGTCTACACGAATTCAAGATCAAACACATTAGTTATTTGTGGCGCCACATCAAGAAATCGTCGTCGTCAGACTATGATGTCGACATTCTTAAAGCGGTGCCACGCTACAACTGTGCTTTCGATGTGCGCTATACAATACATTTGTAGCAAGCTGAATTGTAGCGCATTGATTGTGGCGACGTAAATGTTCCATGCATGTAGCATGTGGCGCTGGTGTGCGGCCTGCCTTAGTCTGTAACATTTATGCAGGTAGGTAGGAACGTACGTAGTAGTTTTGCTTAGTTCAGCTAGAGCTATGTGAAATATCCATAATTATTAATTTGTTATTAAATAATGAGGAATTCGTTATTACAATAACGAAAGGAGTTTCCCTGAGGCGCACTTGAAATCCTTTCACCACTGGTTGGTTTGGAAGAACCAGTGACACAATGAGAAGAAAAAGATTATAACAATCAAAACTCACCGTCTCCACCGAACTCTCTTTAGGGGCCTTTGGCAAACAACATTTTTTATCTAAGTTAGACTGTGTTCTGACAAAATTAATGCATGTGTTCCCTTCAGGCGTGTTGTCCGGATCATCTTTAGGAAATGGTATGGGAAGACATCTTGGAGATGGGAACGCTGACTTTGGAGGTATGGGTTGTCCATTTGTACAGCAGGAGATGTCGTCCACACCTGTAAAATTTGTATAAAGGTTTAAGGCGATCTAAGTAAACCTTAAATAAACCTTCTCATTAAGGCGCTCAACTCCGTAAAACCACTTCTTGCTCGCACACTTTGAAAAACAAAAGAAAACCTTTGAACGGTATACAAGAACTGAACTTATTTATTGAAAAACAAAAGCATCTCGCCTTATCTATCTAAGTACCTAGTGTACCTACCTACAAAAACCTGTTCGGGAAACTTTTAAGTTCAGTGTTTTTATATTTTTCTAAGGGTTTAAATGTGCAAGCAAGAAGCACATCGATGCTTGTCTTCGTCTTAAATCCTATGGGTAATGCACCACCTTAGATTAGTGGTATTTCAATTCGTTCAATTCAAACGACTCTATAGCATCGCGGTCCTTTTTAGATTTGTACTACGTAAGGTAACTGTTGTCAGGAATCATTAAGCAATGACGTCATATTAAAGTACTATTTTTAACCGAATTCCAATCAAAAAGGAGGAGGTTCTCAATTGTTTGTTACCGCATAACTTCGTCATTTGTGAGCCGATTTGAAAAAATATTTTTTTATCTGAAAGGTACTGCTTTCAGATTGATCCCATTTTAATTTTATTAAAATCGGTGTTGCCATTTTTTTTTAAATAATATTTGTTACTGCATGTCTCCGTCATTTATGAACCGATTTAGAAAATTATTTTTTTATTTGGAAGGTTATTCTTACGTCCAGATTGTCCCAAACAAATTTGATTAAAATCGGTTTAGCCGTTTGACAATGAAGTCGTTTTCTCAAGTTTTTTAAACTTATAATTATTATTGTCATATTTCCCTGGGTATCAAAGTTGTGTGTGTGCCTGTTTCTTCTTTTAAACTTAGCGTGGATTATAACAAAAAAAATATACTACTTGCCAGTTTGAGGTACACCCGCAGTCAAAGACATGTCATGAGCAACAACCTGTCCCCATTGCATTGCGGTCAAGGTCCATTTAGGGTCTTCTACAAGACCATCTGGGGACACACGTAAGCTTACGTCTCGAGGGTTCATAAGAGGCTCGTTGTCACACGATCGCGGTATCTTATGTATTCCTGCAATGGACAAAAAAAAAAGACGGGTTGCACTCCGGGAGTGCCGGCAGAAGTGAAAACTTGATTATTAACGTTGAGCATGTTTGATATTTTGGAATGGTTAGGGGGGGCTTGTTTGTTATTTGGCACGCTGTAACATACACGAACATTCGCGCAAGCGCCCTGCGCTGCCTAAACGAAACAGTAGGCCCAGGCATACATTTTCGCCGCGCCGTAGAGAGGGGATAGCTGTCTACTCTCCATCCGTCTTACGCTTTTTCGATCAGGTCACGTGTCCTGACGCGCTGACGCGAGTTTAAGATTTTATACCCATTACAGAAAAAGTGCTCAACGCCGCTAAAGAAGTTTTCACTTCAAAAATTAAGATCAGATATTTGATGAAATTTCTGTGGGACCAATCCTTTTTTTTTATTATTAAAGATATCTAAAAGTATCCTAGACGTAGGTATACCTGCGTGTTTGTGAGTGCGTGTCGTGATGTAAAAAAAGGGAACCTGGGGTGACCCTGATGTAATAAAACAAAAGATACCTACAGCTGAATCGAGAAATTCCTCCGTTACCATTAGCTATCTTATATCATCAAAACGTACTTACCATCAGCGTAGGAATTCTCTACGAGTCTGGCATATGCAGAAAACGGTGTACCCCACCGAGGATTATCCAAATTATTACAAGAACCATCAAAGTTCCTGTAACGAGATCTTTGACAAGGACCACAAAACCGACCACAAATAGTTCCAGAAATATCTGGGTCGATATCAAAGTCTCGTACTATCGCATGGGATAAAGCTGCATTCAATGCAACTAACAACAATAACTTCTGCATTTCCTGAAAAGTAAGTCAGTAATAATCAATAACTACTTATTCCATCTGCATTTAATAATGTCGAAACCACGATTGACAATTTTTTTTATTTCCCCCTCGTGTGGCTATTTTACTGAGGCTGTAAGTTGACTGACTTTTAACACCTATCACCTGAGTAAATAACATAATGCTTCAATAGATTGTTAAGTGATGCTATGTATGTACTCTGTAAGTACTGCGCTCGTGTTTTTTATGCCCAAGTGGCGTCACTTCGCGACAATGTCTTTTTCATTTCTTCTGTAGTATAACTTCTATAGCCACAACGCATTGCATGCATTCTACCAAAGAAATCGTCTATTTTAGTTCCATTTTCAAAAATAAAATGTTGTTCTTTTTTTATGAAACAGTAATAAGTCGAGTCTCTATAGTCATGATGATTCTACTTTTGGCTCAATACTTTTTTTGTTTTTGGAGGCTCATTGCCTTCAAAAGAAAAAAATAAAAAAAAAACTCCTAGAGGAAGAAATAATTTTTTTTCTTCGCTGTGGTACGCCAAAATGACGATCTTTTGAGCAAGACGAATAAAAAGTAAGTTTTTTGTCAGGATTAAAAATACACGTAGGTAATTTATATACAAAATTCTTACAATTTTGTTGTGGAGACGTGTCTTTTTAATCAATTCAAACACTGTTATGAGTTTTTTATTTTTTTTTATCAATAAATATGTAATTTATACCAACACAGTGAAGCCATCGGTATGTATAGTGTACCTACACCTGGCCAATTATTTACTTTTAAGATAATGGCCCGTTGTTACTAGCTACATACATATATTATACCAAATTAAGGCCTGGCGAGTTCAACCACCTCAGAGGAACACTGCACACTATATAGATTAAAATACTTCCGTTCTTGTTTTTGAGTAGGTATATGTATGTCTAAAGTTAGGGGTTGTTTACACATTGTTTAATGGGAGTAGAGGTGATTAGTGCCAGAGCGAAAAAATTGCCAGCAATTAAAATGAATGGGAGTGTGCCCTATTTTTTTGAGAGTGGAGTGAGCACCGCGTGCGTTGGTAGTCTGCTGTAGTCTGGGAGAGAGCCCGCTGGTTTCATGTTCGATGACTTGTCATGCATCAGACGCAGGTCTTGACATATACTTTGATGTAATTTCTCATGCTTTTCCAGTGGTACCGTCTCGAAATACGCTGATAAGTCTTCCACTGCAGTCTATCATCGTGTTAAACAGCGAGAATGCATCTCCGAGATGCCGAGAGTCTGCATCTTCATGTTGAGGGATTACGAGTTTGCTTCATCAGAATCATCTGTAGGATTGTAACGATACAGCAACTCTATTTCATAACGAAATCCCTGCTATACCTACTCCAATACATTTCGTTCTCAGTTTGTTCTGCAACTTCTAGGGCAGTTCTTCATACTCTTATTTCAGAAGACGATCTTTGGTAGCATATCTATAACCGCACTACATATTCCAAAGTATTTGTTGTTTTCATTACAAGTTTCTTATGAGGGCTTGAGCATTTTTTGAGTAAATTAGTTTTCGAAAACTAATTTACTCTCGACATTGTCATGTTACCGTACTTTAAAATATTTGACAGTTACTTTACCAAGATTTTCAAACAAATACAACTAAAGAAACTGTTCAATATTTTAATTGTCGATTAGCAAACCGTGAAACCAACCGAATACGTTTGTTTCTCCTTAATAAACATGTTTGTTAGATTAAACATATCGTGTGTATAATAATACTCACTTCTTTTCGTAAAATAGGCTGTAATAATTACTCCACGTTACACTTTAATATTTAACAAACTGATATACATATAGACTACACTTTAAGTTGTATTCCAAACTCATGCCAACGACCGACTGACTCCAATCCTTCGCTCCCTGCCATCGCCAACCGTCTATCCCCACTACTTTACCAACCAACGTCAAGGAGGGAGGGAGTCAGTCAGTGTTGCCAACGGCATTTCTATGAAGTTGACAGACAATTTCACAAACAAATATGACAAGTGTCATCAAATATCATAATAGTAATTTCTATTAAACCATTAAAATTAGAACTATTATTGAAATTCATCACATTATCCCACTTCTGAGATATAATAATACTCACTTCTTTTCGTAAAATAGGCTGTAATAATTACTCCACGTTACACTTTAATATTTAACAAACTGATATACATATAGACTACACTTTAAGTTGTATTCCAAACTCATGCCAACGACCGACTGACTCCAATCCTTCGCTCCCTGCCATCGCCAACCGTCTATCCCCACTACTTTACCAACCAACGTCAAGGAGGGAGGGAGTCAGTCAGTGTTGCCAACGGCATTTCTATGAAGTTGACAGACAATTTCACAAACAAATATGACAAGTGTCATCAAATATCATAATAGTAATTTCTATTAAACCATTAAAATTAGAACTATTATTGAAATTCATCACATGTGTAAGATACATACACTTAATTACACACTTCATAGAGGAAAGGCTGAAAGTTTTTGTTAAGAAAGAAAATTAGTTTATTATTTTCTTAATAATTACTTTAAATGTGTTCAAAAATTTGAGCAAACTTTTGGCACCCTTCTTCGATATAAATCAAACTGGCCAAATACAATATGTGAGCATGCAGCTGGCAAAAGTTGTTTGAAAATCCATTGCTGTCATGTTTAGCAGCTATATAAATTACGAGTATCTAGGTACATAGTAAACTCATATTATTATCTGTCGTGTAATTTAAATGGAACGTTCTTTTACTCTGAAATATGGCAACCAAGGAGGTAACTTATCTCTAAATGTTTTATTTAAATTTCAAACTGGCTTGCAAATGGTTTATACTAAACAAAAACAACAATTGAACACTTCAACGCGAGAAAAATCAGCGTTGTTCGTCTTTTGTCGTAATTGTATTTGACAAAATGAGTTCAAGCAGTACTACTTTTAATTTCGGATTCGTTTACTGTCATTTCGGGAAGTCACATAGCTTTTTGATTTTAATTGTTTTTCTGGTGTTATTTTGAGTTCTGTTGTGTAATTTCGGTGGTATTTTAACCAACATTACTTGAGGTCTTAGCTCAAAGTGTTAGCAGTTGGAATTAAAGTGTGTTATGTGATATTCTGATTTGATCGAAAATGTTTCAGATGGTTTTTTCCAATGCCAATTAGGTAGGGCCGACCTGTAGACGACTGATGACGTGACGGAAAAGTATTATATCTATGTAATATATTATTATCATCATTCTCATTAAACTACTCGACAGTGGCAAAATTGATCCGAAAAGAACAGATGCCATTCATTAAGAAGAAGATGATATTGTAGTTTTAATTTCCTCGCATTATTTAAAAAAAGTACTATACTAGCCTTGACCACAACTATAGGCATTGATGGTACGTATATGTAAGATGTAGTAATGTTATTTGCTGATGAGCTCTCCACTGCTAAGTCTGGCATTCCTTTTAACCATAAAAGACCGAGTACCTAAATAACGTGGTTAAGTTTTTCTGCCTTTCTTCTATAGTTTTAGGTAGGTAAGCATGTGACATTAACCTATATCCATATTTATTAGTGTAGTTATACCAAAAATACAGATTGTATTCTTATCTATTAGTTTCTTAGTCAACGATGCCAAGGCTTTAGTGGAGTTGTCGCACTACATACATTACTAATACTCTAGCTAAATTCAATGTAGAATTTTTGTACACAAATATTTTGGTTCATAGCCTAAATTCAAACATGTCGTTGATTTATTTACAAATATGATTTATTTATTTCCAAACTTGCATTACATGATGGTCGATTTAAAATTGTCGATCTAAGAGTATGCTTGTAGAATGATCGATGCTTCCTTTATTTTATTAATTATTAATTTCTAAAACTCGATACTAAAACGAGAATTTTAGGTTTCTATGTTCTTGTTTGCTTACAAAAAAATATCATGTATGTATCAAACCTATCAAATTCAACACGCTATCAAATTCTTATTATTGCGTTATCAAAACACTTTTTTTCTGTGGTTGTAGACAATAAATATTGCACATCGGCTTTTCTACTTTCGTAGAGCGCTATCTCTTTCTGACGCACACTACGCTGTATGAAACCGAAATCAACCGATGTGCAGTATTTGTTGCCTACTACTATACCTATGTATATATTTAATAAAACAAAGTTCCCCCGTCGAGATATCCGCAAAAACTACTCAGCGGATTTTCATACAGTTTTCACCAATGGACCGAGTGATTCATGAGGAAGGCTTGGTTATGAGATCAAAAGTCAAAGTCTAGGTATTTATTCAGTATTCATTAAGTATATATTATCAAAAGGAGCACTTTGAAACGTCTTAAAGCTAGGTGGAGTCTATAGGTGCCAGTTCCACGCGACCAAGCCTAGACAAACAGGAAACAAAATACGGCTTGGTTCTGCCATTTTTTTGTATGAAACTTTTACAAAACATAATTCACAATAATAGCAGTGAAATTCATAAATAATGGGTTTTGTGTGAAAAAACATGCCAACTGTGTCTTTTACGTGTCTACGCAATCAAATCTATGAACTATGCTTACAATAAAATAATGAATTACAGGTTCCTACCTACTCATCGTTGCCCTCAAAAGTCCGCAAATTCTCATGTCAACTGTTTTTATTTATTTGTTTCTTGCATATTTATTAAAATTAATATATAATGTCTAATATAATAACTTCCTCCTGTCCCTGCATGAGTTCTCTTTGTCTGAGTTTTCTTTCCAGTACTGTAGGTCTACTTCTGGCAGTTCGTGACAGGAAACTAGTGCGTTTCTGCAAAATAAAAGTAAGTAAAAAAAAGTAAATGAAAAGTCAACTCTTATATAGTAACTTTGGTGGTGGAGTTTTAGGGCCCCAAAAAGCCTGCATCATGGCATGTCCTTTGACCCTGGACGGCCCATAGAACAAATATATACTCAAACTACTAAAGCTTGAACATTGAAAATAGCTTCTATTTGCCTGTACAGACTTCTGAATTTCTTTGGCCATATTTCCCGCAGAATTACCGAATGTTCGAGAGATTTATTATAACGGGCAAAATAGAAGGTAAAACATCTAGCGGCCGAAGCCCAAGCGCTGGTCGCACTAGATATCTGAGCAGCTGGAAAAGCCGATTCATCAAGCTCTCCATCAAGCCACCGACCGCTCCAAATGGAATGATATTGTCCATAAGTTGAGAAAGAGTCATGCTCCTCAACAATGAGGGACCCACTATGGAAAGAGAATGGCATGTCCACGATATTTCACTATAAGTGCTAAAATGTGTCCTAAACTTATAGTCCTGAAAACTTGAAGGGTGTGTGCCATTCAGTAAGTACGCAAATAGGTACTTTAGGTAGCTTTGAAGGTTAGTATTATACGGCCTAAAGGTTCTAAAATTTCGGAGCATGAAAACAAAAATAATCTCTAAGAGTATGAAGTCTCAAGTAAGATTTTGAGTAGCAAATGAATAAACGATACTCCATCAACATCAGCTTAAATGCTAGAGTTAGGCTTCCCGTACACATTTCCAGGAAGAATATTTTTCATTTTCATTCATAACACAATTGCTTACTCTTTTGAAATCTTCAAAAATGCGTTAGGCTGCATTGCTTTAACTTCTGGCACGTTATCGCACAGCAATCGAGACATCGTAGCATTTTTTATAGAATTAAATTGATCTGTAAAAAAATTAAATCTGTTAAAAACCAAAAAAAAAGGATAGGCAATTTTTTTATCGTGAATTCGTTTCCGGGTGGTTTTTAAATTTAATCATGGGCATCATTAGTAACAACGTAACATTTTAGAATTAAAAGGTGTTATGGGATCTTATCGGGGTGTTTTATTGTAATCTAAGTATTTATTTACAAATAAATGTTCATGTAAGTATATCACCTATCTAGTTCCCATGACAAAAGACAAGCTTAATTTTCTTTACTATCTCAGAATAATAACCTATTTTTATAACGCTTTTATTAACTTCACCTGTATGTATGTATGTATGTATTTAACCGACCCCTTTGAGCTCGATTTTGTCCTACTTTGAACGATCAGATTTGATTCAAACTTTGCACACCTGTCAAAAGTCGATGATAATGCAATAATACCTATGAAAAAAAAAAAAAAAACGAAAAGTAAAAAAAAAATTATAGTTTAAAAAACTAAAAAAAAACGCTTTTATAACTAATTGAACTAAAATGTTTAAATAAAACTGTCTATTGAAAATTTTATTATTATTATTTATTATAATATTATTATTATTATTATTAAATAATCTATTGAAAAATTTATATTATTGTACAAAAAGCGTGGGGGGCTTGATTTTGATTGTTGTAAATATTTTATCAGTAGTTTATTATATCTGAAGTTATTATAAAAAGCACCCCACACTTTTTTGTACAATAATATTAATTTTTCAGTTGATTATTACAGTTTTATTTTTAACTTTTTAGTTCAATTAGTTATATAAGCGTTTTTTTTAGTTTTTTAAACTATAATTTATTTATTAGGCGGCTCTTCAATTACTTACTATTTGTGAAAATATTGCCATGGGCGTAGAAGTACCAGTCCCCAACTCGGGTCCTATACATCTGTTCTGCTACAATACAGGCGAAGGTGGGACCAAGGAGTGCGCCGGATTCATGAGTTTCCAAAATGCCTGCTACAGGTAGCTCTACGTCATCCAGGTTTCGGTAAATTTGTTTCAGTAGCTGTACAAGCTAAAAATAAAAAAGAACATCGAAGTTATGCCTAATCCAAATTAAAAACCAATCATCCTTTATCCATAATAATAATTGAAAGAAACGGGTATTTATCGCGATTTCCCTTATTAATTCCCGTAGTTTTGACCATGTTATAATAGGTAAAGGTAATCACGATAAATACCCTTTTCTTCAAGTTAGAATTATGCACAACGATCGCGTTAATTTAAAAAGTGTTATCATCAATAATTATTGCCTATAATAATGATCGTGATCGTGATTATGATACTTGTATGGTAGCCATTCCCTTATAGACTAGTCTGCTAGTCAAATCCCTCACATTTTTGAAGTATCAACTTGAAGTATAAACTGTAACAAGATATGACTGACACTGAAAATGAATTTTCTATGATGTTCATGCAACTTTGTTCTCTGGGTTGTCCTACAATATTTATATTATATTTTATATTTAATTATATTTATTATATTATATTTATTAAAAATACTCAGTATATTGTTCTTCTGCTAGCTAATTGCCATAAATAGCATAGCACGATCCTAAATGATATTTATGATGTATTTAATTTTTTCAGCTCCACTCACCCTTGGCAACATATATTTCTCCAAGTCTTCAAAGCTTTTTGGTTTAGGAAAACCACACTCTTCAAGTGCTACGATGTAAGGTGGTATGCCGTGATCGCGAGCACGCTGTATATCAATCGCGTGCAAGTCGGAGCCAAGTTTTGCCTTTTTTGGCCTGAAAATAGGTCAAAAAGACAAGATATCGGTAAGTTTACGGAAGCTAATGCAAAGTTCAGTAAGTTACAATTAACATTAAAAAAAAAGAGTGCCATCTAGTATTGAAGGGCAGCAACTTAGTGCCAGAGATAATAAACAAATCGAATACAAAAAGCTAAATTTTCTGTGGCCATTTTGTACCATGAACGTGAGCGGGGGTAAACGTTTGTGGTACTTTTGTGTCACCAGCAGTGACACTGGACTTTCTAGGAATCTGCTTCACCGCAGTTTTTTTTTGTGAAAAGGAAATAAACCGTGAACGTTTACAGTCAGGAACAGATATAATTTCATATAAATTAAAAAAGCTAGTTCTATGGGAAACTCAAAAGTCGAGTTATCAAGACTAACTCTCGCTTTCTGGCTCACATGGTAGCAGAAAATTACTAACATCAAAATAATGATATAGGTGATTTTTCTTCATAGGCTCGTTAGTTTTTTTCCACCATTGTGCTAAGTATTTTCTAGATAAAAATGTTCTCATAATTTAACCGATTGTACCGAACTATATTTATAATTATATGGCAAAACGGGTATTTATTGCGATTACCCTTATTATTTCCCAACGTTTCGAAAGGTAATCGCGATAAATACCCGTTTTTTCCACATAATTATGCATAACGATCGCGTTAATTTAAAAAGAGCGTTAAATCCCTTCTGTTTCATATAACAATCGGTTAGGTGGTTCAAGCATGATTCAGCCATCAATAGTACATTGTTACCTGAGTGTTGAAAGTCACGTTTTTTGAGTCCCGAGGGTTTGGCGCCATAGCGTAGCGAGGGCGCCAATGGAGCTTGAGGGACTTAAAAGACCCTCAAGCTCCATTGGCGCCCTCGCTACCCGAGGTAAACACTGTGCTTTTCATTGCGAATACAAGGAAAACAAAAATAAAAACATGATAGAAAAAATTGTGAAAATTAAGATTGAATTGCCGCCTGCCCGGTTTTTTTTTCTTTTTCTCTGGCGGGCCTTCGGCTTCGGCTCGCCAGCATTATTCAGCCATTATTTTCATTTACATAATTTAAAAAAATCGTAAATCGTTTGCTCAAATCTATGTTATTTTAAATAAATAGTTGAAGCTATAATATATTAATCAAGTAATTTAGAACATATATTATTTACTAGCTGACACCCGCGACTTCGTCCGCGTGGTTAGTATAAAGTCATAGTTTGAGTTCGTTTAAAAGAAACTATTTTATGGTGGAAAGCGGACAACTATTGATATGTGTTCACTGTTTTTTGCTTATATTTTGAGAGTTATTTTTCGTGAATTTGCCTTAGTGGCTAAGTTGGGTTATGTATGCATTGGTTTTACATGACCAAGTTCTGGTTACCTTAGTTTTGAGTTTGCATTCAAAACTATATAAAGTGTGTTCGAAAGATGGTAACTGCTGTTGCAGCCGTTTTTTTTCAGCGGTGTTTAGTTTAAGTATGATAGATGATTCCCGCGATTTTGTCTTGGTGGTTATCATAGGTTTTTTTGTAAACATTTGTGTGTATTAAAACCTGGTGACAAATGCTGCGGTAGCTGAAAATTTTTTATGTTTTTTTTTGCGTATTTTGTAAAGCTATTTTTTGTGATTTTATGTTATATTAGTGGCTTATTTGGGGTTTCGTATGCATGTTGGTGTATAATCGAATCTGAATTTTTAATTTGACATGACCAACTGCTGGTTACCATAGTTTTGAGCATGTACTTTAGTGTCTTTGAATTTGAAGGCGATTGCTGTTGTAGCCGATTTCTTTCAGAGGTGTTTAGTTTAAGTTTGATAGATAATTCCCGCAATTTTGTCTAAGTGGTTATCTTTGGTTGTATTGTAAACCTTTGTGTGTATTCAAACCTGGTGACAGATGCTGCGGTAGCTGAAAATTTTTTAATGTTTTTTTTGCGTATTTTGTAAAGCTATTTTTTGTGATTTTATGTTATATTAGTGGCTAGTTTTGGGTTTCGTATGCGTGTTGGTGTATAATCGAATCAATTTTTTTAATTTGACTTGACTAACTGCTGGTTACCATAGTTTTGAGCATGTACTTTAGAGTGTATTTGAATTTGAAGGCGAGTGCTGTTGTATCCAATTTTTTTCAGCGATGTTTAGTTTAAGTATGATAGATGATTCCCGCGATTTGTCTTGGTGGTTATCATCGGTTTTTTTGTAAACATTTGTGTGTATTAAAACCTGGTGACAAATGCTGCGGGAGCTGAAATTTTTTTAATGTTTTTTTTTTGCTTATTTTGTAAAGCTATTTTTTGAGATTTTATGTTATATTAGTGGCTAATTTGGGGTTTCGTATGCGTGTTGGTGTATAATCGAATCAATTTTTTTAATTTGACGTGACCAACTGCTGGTTACCATAGTTTTGAGCATGTACTTTAGAGTTTATTTGAATTTGAAGGCGAGTGCTGTTGTAGCCGATTTTTTTCAGCGGTGTTTAGCCTAAGTATGATAGATGATTCCCGCAATTTTGTCTAAGTGACAATCATTGTTTTTTTTGTAAACCTTTGTGTGTATTCAAACCTGGTGACAGATGCTGCGGTAGCGGAAATTTTTTTAATGTTTTTTTTTGCGTATTTTGTAAAGCAATTTTTTGTGATTTTATGTTGTATTAGTGGCTTATTTAGGGTTTCGTATGCGTGTTGGTGTATAATCGAATCAGATTTTTTTAATTTGACATGACCAGCTGGTTACCATAGTTTTGAGCATGTTCTTTAGCCATTTTTTGAAGCGGTGCGGTGTTTAGTTTCGGTATGATAGGTGTTTTCCGCGATTTTGTCTTAGTGGTTACGGTGGGGTTTATGTAAACTTTTGTGTGTATTCAAATTTGGTGACAGAAGCTGCGGTAGCAGATTTTTTTTTACTGTTTTTTTGCGTATTTTGTAAAGCAATTTTTTGTGATTTTTCTTTAAACTATTTTTCCCATTTTTCTTCTTTTAGGGAAATAATTTTCCTATTTTCTTTCTTAGTGCACCTTTGCTCTATAAGAGGAACACATCTTCCAAGTTTCATGCTTCTAGGACTAATGGTTTAGGCTGTGTGTTGATTTTTCTTTAAACCTTTTTTCCCCTTTTTCTCCTCTTCGGGAAAGAATTTTCCAATTTCCTTTCTTAGTACACCTCTACGCTATAAGAGGAACATACCCTCCAAGTTTCATGCTTCTAGGACTAACGGTTTAGGCTGTGCGTTGATTGTCAGTCAGTCAGTGAGTCAGTCAGTCAGTCAGTAACGAAAGAGTTTTATATATTTAGATTAGTGGCTTATTTGGGGTTTCGTATGCATGTTGGTGTATAATCGAATCTGAATTTTTAATTTGACATGACCAACTGCTGGTTACCATAGTTTTGAGCATGTACTTTAGTGTCTTTGAATTTGAAGGCGATTGCTGTTGTAGCCGATTTCTTTCAGAGGTGTTTAGTTTAAGTTTGATAGATAATTCCCGCAATTTTGTCTAAGTGGTTATCTTTGGTTGTATTGTAAACCTTTGTGTGTATTCAAACCTGGTGACAGATGCTGCGGTAGCTGAAAATTTTTTAATGTTTTTTTTGCGTATTTTGTAAAGCTATTTTTTGTGATTTTATGTTATATTAGTGGCTAGTTTTGGGTTTCGTATGCGTGTTGGTGTATAATCGAATCAATTTTTTTAATTTGACTTGACTAACTGCTGGTTACCATAGTTTTGAGCATGTACTTTAGAGTGTATTTGAATTTGAAGGCGAGTGCTGTTGTATCCAATTTTTTTCAGCGATGTTTAGTTTAAGTATGATAGATGATTCCCGCGATTTGTCTTGGTGGTTATCATCGGTTTTTTTGTAAACATTTGTGTGTATTAAAACCTGGTGACAAATGCTGCGGGAGCTGAAATTTTTTTAATGTTTTTTTTTTGCTTATTTTGTAAAGCTATTTTTTGAGATTTTATGTTATATTAGTGGCTAATTTGGGGTTTCGTATGCGTGTTGGTGTATAATCGAATCAATTTTTTTAATTTGACGTGACCAACTGCTGGTTACCATAGTTTTGAGCATGTACTTTAGAGTTTATTTGAATTTGAAGGCGAGTGCTGTTGTAGCCGATTTTTTTCAGCGGTGTTTAGCCTAAGTATGATAGATGATTCCCGCAATTTTGTCTAAGTGACAATCATTGTTTTTTTTGTAAACCTTTGTGTGTATTCAAACCTGGTGACAGATGCTGCGGTAGCGGAAATTTTTTTAATGTTTTTTTTTGCGTATTTTGTAAAGCAATTTTTTGTGATTTTATGTTGTATTAGTGGCTTATTTAGGGTTTCGTATGCGTGTTGGTGTATAATCGAATCAGATTTTTTTAATTTGACATGACCAGCTGGTTACCATAGTTTTGAGCATGTTCTTTAGCCATTTTTTGAAGCGGTGCGGTGTTTAGTTTCGGTATGATAGGTGTTTTCCGCGATTTTGTCTTAGTGGTTACGGTGGGGTTTATGTAAACTTTTGTGTGTATTCAAATTTGGTGACAGAAGCTGCGGTAGCAGATTTTTTTTTACTGTTTTTTTGCGTATTTTGTAAAGCAATTTTTTGTGATTTTTCTTTAAACTATTTTTCCCATTTTTCTTCTTTTAGGGAAATAATTTTCCTATTTTCTTTCTTAGTGCACCTTTGCTCTATAAGAGGAACACATCTTCCAAGTTTCATGCTTCTAGGACTAATGGTTTAGGCTGTGTGTTGATTTTTCTTTAAACCTTTTTTCCCCTTTTTCTCCTCTTCGGGAAAGAATTTTCCAATTTCCTTTCTTAGTACACCTCTACGCTATAAGAGGAACATACCCTCCAAGTTTCATGCTTCTAGGACTAACGGTTTAGGCTGTGCGTTGATTGTCAGTCAGTCAGTGAGTCAGTCAGTCAGTCAGTAACGAAAGAGTTTTATATATTTAGATTAGTGGCTTATTTGGGGTTTCGTATGCATGTTGGTGTATAATCGAATCTGAATTTTTAATTTGACATGACCAACTGCTGGTTACCATAGTTTTGAGCATGTACTTTAGTGTCTTTGAATTTGAAGGCGATTGCTGTTGTAGCCGATTTCTTTCAGAGGTGTTTAGTTTAAGTTTGATAGATAATTCCCGCAATTTTGTCTAAGTGGTTATCTTTGGTTGTATTGTAAACCTTTGTGTGTATTCAAACCTGGTGACAGATGCTGCGGTAGCTGAAAATTTTTTAATGTTTTTTTTGCGTATTTTGTAAAGCTATTTTTTGTGATTTTATGTTATATTAGTGGCTAGTTTTGGGTTTCGTATGCGTGTTGGTGTATAATCGAATCAATTTTTTTAATTTGACTTGACTAACTGCTGGTTACCATAGTTTTGAGCATGTACTTTAGAGTGTATTTGAATTTGAAGGCGAGTGCTGTTGTATCCAATTTTTTTCAGCGATGTTTAGTTTAAGTATGATAGATGATTCCCGCGATTTGTCTTGGTGGTTATCATCGGTTTTTTTGTAAACATTTGTGTGTATTAAAACCTGGTGACAAATGCTGCGGGAGCTGAAATTTTTTTAATGTTTTTTTTTTGCTTATTTTGTAAAGCTATTTTTTGAGATTTTATGTTATATTAGTGGCTAATTTGGGGTTTCGTATGCGTGTTGGTGTATAATCGAATCAATTTTTTTAATTTGACGTGACCAACTGCTGGTTACCATAGTTTTGAGCATGTACTTTAGAGTTTATTTGAATTTGAAGGCGAGTGCTGTTGTAGCCGATTTTTTTCAGCGGTGTTTAGCCTAAGTATGATAGATGATTCCCGCAATTTTGTCTAAGTGACAATCATTGTTTTTTTTGTAAACCTTTGTGTGTATTCAAACCTGGTGACAGATGCTGCGGTAGCGGAATTTTTTTTAATGTTTTGATAAACTCATGATACGTTATATGCTGTGCCATAGCAATGAGTATTTGCCTCGACTCCTGAAAGCATTTTTCATCGTCCCAGTGTGGATTGAGTAAGAGAAGCTGTTCCGCTATCCTGTTGTGCTCTCTCATCAATGTGGTCTGCGTCAACGCAAGTGGCGGGTTTTGGTTTACTCTTACATCACCTATAAATAGAATTACTTTGTATATAATGATAATAATAGTTACATTTATTCAAACAAAGAAGTTTACAACTCTTTTCTTCTTCTTTCTCCCACTCTATGTGGGGTCGGCACAACATGTTCTCCCCTTCCATTCTCCTCTTTCATCCGTCATCTCTGTATTCACTTATTTTTTATCCATGTCACCTTTCACACTGTTCATAAATCTCTTCGTTGGCCTACCTCTACCCAAATTTACATCTACATTCATACTCATCACTCTCCTGGTTATATGACTTCCATCTCTCCTCATGACATGCCCGTACCACGCCAAACTGTTGCTCCTCAATCTTTCTGTCACCGGTGCTACTTTCAGACTTCCCCTGATATGCTCATTCTACAAAGAAGCTTACTAGGTACTAATACAAGTAGGTATTTACAAAATGTACAAAATACACACGAAACAGTTGAGCTATTTGCAGACCGTTACAAATGATTTGAGCTGATCCAAAACAGTCAGCAAGACGGAAGGTTCCCCAAAGCCTTTAAAATATACATACTTATAATAAAAGTATTATCTAGAGTTAGAAATGTATGCAGCTGTTTATTTGTTTTAAGTTTGGAACTAGATAACATTGTGTGTCAAGTCCACCAATATTTATTTATACACAGTTATCATCATCATAAGCCTGGGAAGTTTATTGCTAGACATGGATCTCACACATATCCGGGAAGAATTATTTCACAATAAGAAAAATAATAAAGAACGATTCTGAGGCCTCATTGATTTCAGCTTCAGTGGTTCAGCGATTCACTGACTTCCGCGTGATCTTTAAAAATGTAGTAGTACAATGTATTGATCGTGGGTTATGTACACATCAGACTACATTGCTCGCTCATCAAGCATCATTTTTCTCAAATCTTTAAGTGACTTGAGCTGTATCATTTTGTACACAAGGATACTGCTCAAGTTACATCAAGACAAAAAAAAATACTACAAGGACATAAAAGCGAGCATATTTAACATCTTTTCGACATGTACATATTTCAAGCAATAAAATATACTCTGACTCTGACTCTGAAAATATTTGGCATATTTGGTTAGACACACTAACCTAACATACATTATAAATAAATAAATATTGTAGACAATTCACACAACACTGTCTAGCCCCAAACTAAGCAGAGCTTGTACTATGGGAACCAGATAGCTGATATAATTCTTATATGCATGTTTTTTTAATACATACTTAGAATACAATATAACACCCAGACAGAGAACAATCATCTGTGCTTACCACACAAATATTAGTTTACCGCTACTACCAACTAAGCTGAGAGGCCAGTCACTAAACTATAGTTTTAGACGATGAATTATTTACTTTTTTATGCCAGCCAACCTATCTAAAAACCTATTATGAAAATCTTTACCTGCTACATAGCAGGGCTCTTGTGGGCCTTCGATATTGCTACAAGTTGATGGCGCGGTAGGACTCTGTGGGAGCCAATGCTGTCCATTGCGTACTACAAACTTCAATTTTCCCTCTCTTCCTGCTCGAAGTGCTCTGGCTTGCGCTTCTGTACTTCCATATGTTAACGAGAGGTCAATGAATGCAGTCACTGCTGACAGCTGAAACACCAATTCTTATAGCTTTGTAGAGGTAGAATACAATAGCAATGTAGCAAACGTGAAAATAAAGTTTATTAGCAATAAAAAACATAAGCACGTGTCAAGTGCACAAAAAATAATCTCCCGTTTCGCAAGACCTAGTGAATCGATGCGAAGAAGATAATAAACAACGCTTCTTTTTGCATTGCTGTCATAGCCTTTTGAAACGTTAGCTTGCCCGTCATACACTATTTTTTAGTATACATAATTAAAGTGGGCATTTAAATGATGTGCACTATGTCAGTACTTTCAAACGTCGTGAGGAAACCGGCATGTCGTAGAAACTAATATGTTCCACAAACATGTGCTGAGTGCAAGATTGGAGCCTCTTTGAGGCGCACTTAAAATCCTTTCACTACACTTTAAAAAAGCCAGTGACATGATAAGAAGAAGAATCTCAAAGGAAGGTAATAACGATGTATGTAGTGTATAAGGAGTGTAAAAACTCAAAGGCTTATTTGTCCACTGGCATTAGCAGAACAAAAACTCACCGGTTCTTCGACTTTCCCTGGTACATCACAATTTTCGTCTTTGTTAGACGCCGTTCTGACAAAGTCATAACAAGTGTTACCCTCTGGCGCATTGAAGGGGTCATCATGAGGTATGGCTATAGGCATGCACCTTTGATTCATTTTTGGAGGTATAGGTTCTCCATTTGTGCAGCATTTGGGTACAGAGCCACCTGTAAAATCATAAATTATTTTAATCAATTTTACAACCAGTGTGTAACCATTTATTTTTTTATTGGACTAATAGAGGAATTACATCGTCGTTTCATTTCATTTTGTTGCGAGTTAAGTTCGGGTGGGTCACTGCCTACAGTGGTTAAACGATGAAAATTGGGAAATCTTCTAGCTTGTATTTATCAAAATTCGCGAGCAACTATCACGTGTGGAATCCGATTACACAAGGTATAATAAAAAAAAAACTTTGATCCTAACACGTTTTTCTGCTTAAAGTTGGCCTGATGATATAGTATGTATATGTCACCGATGGCTATCTTCCCCTTATAAGCATTATCTTTGAATGTGCAAAGCTTATTTTTAATAGCAAAAAGAGTTCTGTTATTTTGCGCAGATTCCCGTACTTTTTTGACTCAACGCTGTTTTTTTAAGCATAAAAGCTAAGCATTTGGCTGCCATCATACCTGATGGAAAGTGAGGATGCAGCCTAAGATAGAGCACGCTTAGCCGTAATCCACCTGTAAACTCTTGTCTTAAAAATCCGAAATTTAAGCGCCGGTAGGTACGTTACTTTTCCTAATATATATACCTATTTCTTTTACAATGTTTAATACGTGACGCCCCTCATGTATGAACTCAATCTGTCTAGGTTACTGTGCCCTTAGATTACCTTGTAAACCAGCAGTCAAAGACATGTCATGGGCTATAACCTGTCCCCAATGTAGCGTGATCATGTTCCACACAGGATTTTTTACAATGACATCGGGGGATACCATCATGCTGATCTTCCGAGGGTTCAAAAGAGGCTTCTTTTTGTTGTGGGATCGCGGCCATGCATGAACTCCTGCAATGTTCAAATAAATAATTAACATCTTTAACCCTTGATCGCGATTCCGATCCCAATTTTAAGTTTTGACGGAATTTTGACGGATACCTCATAGGATTTCTGTCAAAATTCCGTCAAAACTTAAGATTGGGATCGGAATCGTGTAAAAGTCGTCGTGACCGGCAGGACAAAATCAAAAAATCAAAATTAAAATATTTATTGGGGAAACAAGTAACACAAGTGAGTATTAACAGAAACGATGATGGCCACAATAGTTATAAAAACTGTGACGCAGCTATCAACGCCCACCTCATAGACCTGAATATTGTCAGTCGTCTAGTTCCAAAACAAGAGGCTTAAAAAAACCATGAAGGTACTTACCATCTGAATAGGAGTTCTTTGAAAATAGCCTTTCATATGCAGAACCCGTAGATCCCCAGCGAGGGTTTTCCAAGTTATTACAAGATCCGTCATAACTCCGGTAAGGAGATCTTTTGCAGGGAGATGTGAATTGTCCACAAGGGCTGGTTCTAGTATCATTTGTTGTATATTCATTGTTTTGTGAATGCACTTGAGATAATGCCGCACTCACAAACAATACTATTAGTCTCGTCATAGTTACTGAAAACACTGGTGTTTTTAATGCTTTAACCAATCACCCTTGATCTTGAATTGCTGATAGAACAAACCTATGGCCCATCTGATGAAACCATTACTTATAATAAATCATTGTCCGGTAGGTCACGCACGTCAGGAACGTGCCACGATGCACTATATACCTTGCGTCTACCAACTTGAGGTATATATGTTTAGCATCACGTGCCAGTAATTTCACCGGCACCCACACCAAACCGAAACACAACGCTTCAGAGTCTAATCTAACTGCTCTATAGAAATTAGCTTAGATTTTCCTAACACTAGATGGTAATCCAAGTGTTTGTTGTTGCTCTGATTTTTTTTCATTTTAGTTCACGTTATACGAGTATACTAAAACTAAACAAACGAAACATCATCGTAAAAAAACATAATAGTTATGGTATCGTGAAACACATGCGCCGTTTAAATTTAACGGGTTGATAACTCACTTTTAACTGCCACTAAATAAAAAAATAAAATAAATATTTTTTTCACTTCATTTGTGTTTTACCAAGCTCCTAACAGTGAAATACAGGTAAAAAGTGTGCGCCCTTCCTTTTAAATAGAATAAATACCTACTCATGTAAGAAGTACCTTTCTCAAGAACAAACCTTGGTAAACATGCAGTCATGTCAAGGCTCTGTAGTCAATACAACAGTATTTCTAAAAACAGCACGCTTGATATTTGTGACCCATCATATAAATTCAACCGGATGCTCGAGGATCTTAAAAATAAGCTTTGTACCTGCTGTTTTTCTCATTAATATGTTTAATAATTTTAAGGCTGCTTAGTTAGCACTATTTGGGTGTGATCTTTTAAATTTTAAGAAATTTTTTTCAAAGTCTGTGTTTTATAATTGAGTTTGTTTTTAATTTTTAGTTTTTATGTTTCTATATTTAAGTTTCTATGTAATTTACTTGCCTAGTACCTACTTATTGTCTGTTTAGTTTAGTTGTGTTGATAATTTTGTGCATGCTGTGGCATCCTATAACTGGAGGGACACATAGTTTTAAGACGTTTTGTTTATAGTATTTGTTATTCAAGTGTTTCCTTTGTTGGATGTCCTAATAAATAAATAAATAAATACTTAAATAATTTACTTCGAGTGAAGTGGGAGCGGGAGAAATGAATTTGATCGCAGAGCACGAGTGACGATTGTGATGAAAAAGGGAGATCGTTGTGAAGCAAATTCACTTCATTTCAGTCCCTGAAAACATTCTTTCAAATTCCAATGCCGTGCACTATTAATCTAACATAACCATGGATCATGGTCTATGGCCTCGTGGTCTCCTGCCATTTTGCCAGTGATGACAAGTTTTTCCAGGTTGTCACCCTGTTTTCTGACTATATTATGCCTGAAATACTCTAGAACTAATACTAATACTCAAGAACTCGCTGGAGGCAGATGGATGAAAGCCTAGTGGTCACTTTGAGTTCGTTGAGTATTGATACATTGGTCTTACGCGCTGTCTACGGGATACGTAGCCTCCTCCTCCAACACCACATCTCAAACGCGTCCACGCGTCTGCGATCATTGGCTTTCAGAGTCCATGTTTCTGCACCGTAAAGAAATATGGAGAAGACTTGACTCCGGATGAGTCCCATTTTGGTCCTGTTGATGATTTTTGTATCCTTCCATATTCCTTCCAGCTGACTCATACAGTAATGTGTAGGAATAAATAAGATTTAATTTGTCAACCTATTAATTAAGGATTAATATAGTACCAATTTTTATATTATTAGAAAACTGTTGCAATAACTAAATGTATATTATATTGTCAATAATCAATAAATACCTACTATAAAGATGAAAGATTTGTATTTTTGTATGATTGTAATGAATAAACTCAAAAACGGATGTACCGATTTCAAAAATTCTCTCACCATTGGAAAGTTACATGCACCCTTAACATAAATAGGCTATATTTATGTATTTAAAAAAAAATGTCCACCCGTGCGAAGGCGGGACAGGCCGCTAGTCAATATTTTAATAAGTTGGTCCAATGTAATCACCTTTCCTCTCAGTAAGATACCAGTTACATATAATGCCTAATTATTTATAATTGTTTAAAGGGCATTGGTAAGGTTACTCGATTACTTATCTTGGTCGGCAAGGTTTCCAAACTTGCTTATTTTCAGGAGAATTCATTAAACCTATAAATGTTTTGTCATTTAGATGAAAAAACCGTGAAGTCCTCTCTTTCGTCTGGAGCTGGATCCCACTTTCCAATTCTAATACCTTTTTAAATATGTCATGAGCTGTACACTTTATGTCCAGTTGCTAATCTGCCCAGCTGCTAATCTGTCCAGTTGCTCTGGAGGCGAAAAAAAGATTCACCTGTGAGCCACAAGCTCTATCTGGCTCTGTCTCTCTCTGTCTCTTATGTGAGTGCTCATCAGTGTATGTGATGTTTCAACGAAGGCTTAATTCAACACTTACAGAGCCAGACAGAGCTTGTGGTAGGCCTACTGATATTCACGTCAAACAATATCTACCTACAAAACTTATCATCATCACAATAGCAACGGGTGAGCCTCAGCTTAGTTTAATGAATTACTCCAGCTGTCCGAAGACGATCAAAAATAGCCCCTTCCCGGTCTGTGATATCGCGCACGGAGGCGGATCAGCTCGCACGAGCGACGGTCTTGTGCGGCGAGGTGCGCGGTAGCACAGGAGCTCTTTCTGTGTGCGTTGTTGCCGTGCGTCGTCGTCGGCTGTGCGTGATGATCTGCAGAACCACGCACCGTAGGAAGGCAGCATAAGACGTTGTAGATTTGATTACGGAGCTCAACATATTTTTTTGTAAATACATACTTAGAAAACAATATTACACCCAGACAGAGAACAAACATCTGCACCACACAAATATTTGTTCTCGGTGGAGATCGAGCCCACGACCTACTGCGCAGAAGGCAGAGCTACTACCAACTGAGCCGAGAGGCCAGAAACTATAACCAGATGGTGACCAAGAACTGGCTCAGACCAGCTTAGAAACGTAGGACGCCCTGAATGGATGGACGATTATCGACAACGTAGCAGAAATGGGTACTTATGACTGGCGTAGGATTGTAGGCACAGACCAAAGGAGGTCTATTCACCATTCACAGCCCGACTTCACCGGGGTGAAGTTAAGCTGTGGATGATGATTGTCTGTCTTGCGTCTTCCTCTTTAGTCCTTAGTCAGAAAAAGAAGAAAGGAATAAAGATAAAAGAGAATATTTAAAAGAGTTGAGGGATTTTTTTCAGAATAATATTTTCCAGTGATCGTGGAAACAGCATTTAATTAAAATAACAAGGTTAATTGCTTATATACATATAAACAGTACAATATGTATAAATAGTCTCAGACTTTCACATTTTATACATTCTGAAGACAGTTATATAAAAGGTTACTGGGGTCGCTTTTTTATGATAATTAAATAATAATTAATTAATATAACTTCGATAGCGAGTTGCACAATGGAATAAAATGGATAGATAGGAAGATGGAGCACGCACTGACCTTGTAATGTCCTGGACACTGCACGTAGCACGGTTCTTCCTTTAACTGCGGTTATAAAAATCCCAAGAAAAATCACTTTCACAGGACGCGGTGGCGGTTATAATAGCGGCGGTATGTGCACTCGGCGACAGTTAGATTTTGACTGTTTGTCTTGACGTAAGCCAAGGGTTTTGACGTGCGTGCGATTATGGATGGACGGATGGGACAGGTGATGCGCAACTTCACTATACTAATTATAGATGGCGTTACCATTTCCGCCCGGCCTTGATGGGTCACCATTTAAAGGCAACCATAAATTGAGACTAGATTACCTAATATCTCATAGCGTAAGGGGAGACTAGGATGAAACCCAACATCTCATAAAGAAAACTCATAAACGAGTAAAAATTAAAATCTCATGACTCTAAGGCTCTGTAATAGAGTAGAATCAGTAGACTCACAAATGCGGGAAATTTGTGTTTAAAAATAAGAAGCGGT
Organism: Thera obeliscata; assembly: GCA_947578465.1. Taxonomy (NCBI): domain Eukaryota; kingdom Metazoa; phylum Arthropoda; class Insecta; order Lepidoptera; family Geometridae; genus Thera; species Thera obeliscata. Next base: position 7,627,649 of record OX387928.1, on the reverse strand, counting down.
GTTAAAGAATATATTGATAGATTAAATACTTACAAACTAAATAATTATGGTTATAATAACAAATTACTGACGCGGGATTGGGCATAAGCGAACGGTCGGACGAAGTAGACTTGTTCCACTCGCGAGCTTAACTGTACAAGTACGAACTACTCCATCCTTTGAAGGATGTATCCTTTCTACAATAGCTAGAGGCCAGGCTAAACTCGGTACATTATCTTCTATCACGACTACTACCACTCCTGGAGTGATAGGTGTGGAATGCGTATTCCACTTCTGTCTAACCTGTAATCCATGCAGATATTCCATCCTCCATCGCTGCCAAAAAGACTGAACTAATTTATCCAGTAGCGAGTGTCTTTGTAGGAGGCTGAGATTTTCAGGCCCTACCTCAGGCGCGGGTATAGAGCATAAAGGCGCAGTATGCAAAAAATGACTTGGCGTAAGAGCTGCAGGCTCTGCGGGGTCGGAACTCAGTACTGTCAGCGGTCGCGAGTTAAGTAAACACTCTACTTGAGTAAGAACAGTACAAAGTTCTTCATACGAAAGCAGCTGCTGACCGATTACACGGTACAGATGCGTCTTAACTACCTTAACCATACTTTCCCAGGCTCCACCCTTGTGGGGAGACCTTGGGCTGATGAACGACCAACTAAAACGACTCTCAGCTACCTCATTTTCCAGCTTAGGATGATATTCATCGTTTAAGAATTTATACAAATCGCGTAAATACGCGGCGGCACCTTTAAAATTAGTCGCATTATCAGAGTACATTATTTGTACAGGACCGCGACGCGCGAGAAAACGTTTCAGCGCGGCTAAGAAGCTGGGGGTGCTGAGATCAGTGGCGACTTCAATGTGCACAGCTCTCGTCGTTAGGCATGTAAACAAGCACAGGTAGGCCTTCTCGCTGCGCACTCCACGGCGACGAATCGGAGTGTATGCGATGGGACCGGCGTAATCGCATCCCGTATGCGTGAAAGCCTTGACTGTTTGTCGTGTGCGACATTTAGGCAAGTCAGCCATGAGCGGATATGTCGGACGAGGGTTAAGTCGAAAACAAGTATTACACATGTGGACTCGTTGTCTCACAATGTGGCGCGCGGATAGGATCCAGAACTTTTGTCGAAGAAGCGACATTAGTAGTTCAGGTCCAGCGTGTAGGTATTTTAAATGATAATAGTCTATCAACAAGTTGACAATATGGTCACTGCGCGGTAAAACGACCGGGTGAATCTGAGCGTAATCCAAACCGGAATTAACGAGACGACCGCCTACACGGATCAGTCCGTTTTCGTCTAGGAAAGGCCTTAACCTATTAAAGGTACGAGAACCTACTTTATTTTTGCGGAGGTTATCAATTTCTTCTGCAAAATATTTCATCTGCAGGGCGAGTAATATTTTATTTTCGGCGAGCTGAAGCTGATCAGCTGTTACTGCAATAGTAACGCGGCGGGGTATCAATTTAGCGAACGTTAAAACGTATACAAGAATGCGCAGTAATTTAGACCACGACGACAAGCGCAATGCAAGATCGTAGATTGCACACTCCGACACAGGCGTACATACAGCATGAGACAATAACCTTTGTTCTGGAATGTCATCGATAGGCTGGCCATCGAGGTCTCGAAGAGGCCACTGGGAAGGATCCAGTATGGCCCAAGAAGGCCCATGCAACCACAGAGGGTGCGAAACTAACTTCTGTGGCGTGACTCCACGCGACAAACAGTCAGCTGGGTTCTCGGTACCCGAGACATGGTAGAAGTGGTCGGCCGGTATATTCTCCGTAGCCTGAACCACGCGGTTAGCAACAAAGGATTGCCACCTGTGAGGCGAATTTTTTAACCAGTAAAGGGCGACTTTAGAGTCGGTGAAAGCGTACGTTTTGATTGGGAAGCGATTAGCATAATTATTCAACACAGAACGCAACAATTTTGTAAGTAAAACTATACCACAAAGTTCCAAACGAGCGATTGTGAGCGGTTTAGTCGGTGCGACTTTAGACTTGGCGCAGACTAAGCGAATAGCGTTAACACCGTCTGAACTGACGTGTAGGTACACTACACCACCATAAGCATGTTCGCTAGCATCGGAAAAACCCACTAGGGTGACAACGCAGTTCGCGGACACACCAAGATGACGCGGTATGCGCAGCTCATTGAGGGCTGGCAGCTCAATACAGAACTGTCTCCACAAATTAATAATGTGGGGCGGGGGCGTATCGTCCCAATCTAAACTTAAACTCCATAGCTGTTTTATTAACAACTTGGCGAAGAGAATTGTGGGAGCTACAAAGCCCATAACATCCCACAAGCGGGCAATAGTAGATAAGATGGAGCGTTTAGTACACTTCTCATCTGCGGGGGGCGTAATTTTATAATAGAAGACGTCAGAATCCGTCGACCAATGCAAACCTAATATTTTATGCTGCATAGATTTATCAAACTCAACCTCAGTTGGAAGTTTGTGCGATGCGGGAATGCTATCTAAGACAACACGAGAGCTACTATTCCATTTAACTAATTCCCACTGAGCGCCTTTAAACAATTCGATCAGCTGCTTCGATGCGGCGACCCCCTCCTCCTCATCCTTCACTGAAAAAACTACATCATCCATATATAACGACGAAGCAGCTACTTCTGCAGCGAGCGGGTACTTAGCGCCGTCATCCTCGATCAGCTGTCTGACCGTGCGCATTGCATGGTACACAGACGAAGCTAGACCGAAACAAACACGTTTGAATTGATAAAGCGTCAATGGATCTTGCGGTTTGAACCTATACAATATACATTGATAGCGGCGGTCGCATTCTCGAACAACGACCTGTAAAAATTGTTGCCGGCAATCTGCAGTCATAGCAACGGCAAAAAGACGGAAGTTCAAAATTATTTGGAAAAGATCACCCTGTAGGTTAGGTCCGTGATGCAATATGTTATTAAGCGAAATTCCAGAACTAGTTTTACAGCTAGCGTCTAAAACTATGCGAAGACGCGTCGACGTCTTATCCTCACGGATGACTCCGTGGTGCGGGATTACATAGATGGGTGATGAGTCATCAGACATATTTGGAGGTGCGGGTGAAATATAATCTTTCTCCAAATATTCCTTAATCACGCCATCGTAAGCGGTTCTTAAGCTAAGCGAAGCTTCTAGCTTTTTCTCAAGACACAAGAAACGCCTGCGTGCGATTTCGTAGGATCTACCTAACGAGTATACATCCTCACTAAACGGTAAGCCAACAGTATACCTACCACTAATGGGATCGCGGGTTGTAGTATGTTTGTAAAAGTTTTCACACTCTACGTCAGCGGGACGCAGAGAGGGCGGCGCGGAGGGAAGCTCTTCGAGCTCCCAAAATCTATTAATAAGATTATCTATACCATGCTCCTGCACTAGGCAGCATGTTAAAGCCTGGCGGGGAAATATTGTAGGTACGGAACCCATTATTATGTATCCCAGTACCGTACGTAAGGCCTGCGGGGCCTGCGCAACATCAGGTGCTTGAGTCGCGTCAGGCAATAAAAGGTGGACGAACAATGGCGCGCCTATCAACAAATCAATTTTGTTCGGCGTTCCAAATGATTCATCTGCGAGCGGTAATGCGTGCAAGTGTGATAGGACAGTCGTATCTACCACAGCACTAGGTAGCAAGTCAGTAATTTGATCCACTACCAACGGCGAAATATTTAATTTAATATTTTTATCAAAGCGCGAATAAAATTCTAAGCTTACAGAACTTGAGTTTATCATTTTTTCAGACCCACCGAACCCCTTGACAATAGTACGTCCGATGTTATGAACCTGAATACCTAGCAACATACATGCCTCTCTTGTTATAAAATGACTTTGTGAACCTGAGTCGACCAAAGCTCGCAATAAATGCAAATTACCTGCACTATCGTACACTGCGACTTGAGCGGTTGCGAGTAAAACGGTACATTGCTCGTTTTGAAGCGGCTTAGATTGCGGGGCCTGCACTGATGCAGCAATGGACGTCGCACATAACGCAACGTCTGCGCGCTCGGAGCGCGCTGGGCCGGGTTCGTCCGCTAAGCGCGCGGTGACTGCGTTGGACAGCGGTGCAGCTACGGCTTGAGGTGCGGGTTCGATTCCCGACATAAAATGCAATAAACTGTGATGGCGAGATTTACAAGAGCGGCAGCTCGTATCTGATTTACAGTACGAAACTCGATGTTTTATGCTAAGACAATTTACACATGCGTTTCCCTCCTTGACGGCTTTAAATCGTTCTTCGGGGGTTAATTTATGAAACTCAGGACATTTAAATAAATGCTGATGCGTTATGTTTGTACATAAACATTTAGAAGCGGAATCAACGGTGTTTATATAAGCGTGATATTTTGGCGGCGTTGATTTAGTATTATTGTAATCTTTCGAGCGGCCGTGGTCAACTTTATTCGTTGGATAAACCTTTTTAGTGGCGGCGGCAGTAAGAACAGCGGTTGCAGCCGACGTCGTGCGTTCAAAAACCTTAGCACGATTTTTTACAAATACTTCAAGGTCATCAAATGTAGGTATTGACGAGCCGACACTCAACTCGAAAGCGCGGACAGTACTTGAATCTAATTTCTTTAAAGCGATGTAAACTAGAATCAAATCACCTAATTTTTCTATATTTAAATTATTCAGAGCGCGGACTGAGCTAATAAATTGCTCACTAAACAAATCAAAGTTAGCAGCTGATGCAGTACCTAACGGTTTGAAGTCGAACATCTGATTTAAGTAAGCAGATGCTACCATGCGTTTATCTTCGTATTTATCAACTAGCGTTTGCAATATTAGTTCATAATTCTCTGCACAGGGCGTAATACCTGCACATAGCATCTCAGCCTTACCAGACAATTTACCTACTAAATAATATAGCTTTTCGGCATCGGTGAGCGTTGGATTATCATGGATGGTAGACTTAAAACAGGCATAAAACACTGGCCATTTCCTAATGTCTCCTGAGAACCCAACCAACTCGATTGGAGGTAATCTAGGCTTAGCTTTACTAAGAGAATCGGAAGCAACATTACCACATGATGATGATGATGGCGGGGAGTATTGTAATTGCAAGCGTTTAACACGACTATATAATTGCTCAAATGCAACCAAACTATTATAATCAGGTTTTGCAGTTGGAGTTACAACTAAAAGACGCGAGTTGTAATCATCCAGCACCTTTATGAAATCGGTGCGCAACGTATCTACATTAGCACTTTGCTCAAGAAAATCGTTTCTCGATCTAGAAGTAAGTTTCGATGAAGAATCATAAATATTCTGAATTAATTCAAAAATAGCTTCTCTTTTAGCTTGTAATATTAACAGCTTGGAGTCTTCTGGGGTAACGGTATCCTTACTAGTAGACATTTTAATTACCTACGTAACTTTCTACAATCAGATAATATTACGCGGCTGACTACAATAGATAACAACCTACAGACTACGAAAAGTAACCTTGTTAACTCGATCGGGTTATAGCGTTGAACAAGTTTAGCTGGGCCTCAGCTGATCGTACAATGAACCAAGAACCGTAATCGCTACTTATTATCCGACCGGTCACTTGCGGGTAGATATGAATTACTCGTACATGTAAAACGTATTTAAGATAATTTTTTAGCGAAATAAATGTAAATAATTTATCAATAATATGCAAGTAAACACCGTATAAAATAGGGAAAACACTATAAAACAGTATTATGCAGCGGGATTGAGATGATTTTGTCGGATTTACGCAACGCAATGTCGCGGGCGGGACGTCACAATGACGGAAAAAAATGACAAAATCACCTTGAAATACGCAATGTATTATAAACAGCGGGGAACAGCGGTAAAACACTTATTAGATCAGTAAATTAGATATTCTAATAAGGGCAGATTTTAAAAGGATGTATGTTCATCCGACTCGAACTTAATGGGGTCGCTTTTTTATGATAATTAAATAATAATTAATTAATACAACTTCGATAGCGAGTTGCACAATGGAATAAAATGGATAGATAGGAAGATGGAGCACGCACTGACCTTGTAATGTCCTGGACACTGCACGTAGCACGGTTCTTCCTTTAACTGCGGTTATAAAAATCCCAAGAAAAATCACTTTCACAGGACGCGGTGGCGGTTATAATAGCGGCGGTATGTGCACTCGGCGACAGTTAGATTTTGACTGTTTGTCTTGACGTAAGCCAAGGGTTTTGACGTGCGTGCGATTATGGATGGACGGATGGGACAGGTGATGCGCAACTTCACTATACTAATTATAGATGGCGTTACCAGTTACCGTTGCTCACTGAAAACGCCGCTGTTTACACTATACTGAGTGGTTTTTTGAGAAGGACAAGTCCCAAATCACGAACGTTAGAAAAGTCGTGAAAAGAGTCATACTTTCGATTTATAAGAAAACAATAACTGCATATTTTTTTATTTCCAAAATCTTTTACTTTTGATTGAAATGGAACAGACATGATTAAAAAAAAACATTTTGTATTATTGAACCAATAACATTATACTTAAGGCTGCGCACATCTAAGCAATGGCGATGGCAATCAGCTGAAACGCTGTCAAATATGACAGCATTATTTGGCAGCGTTTCAGCTGATCGCCATCGCCATCGCCTAGGTGTTAGCAGGCCTTACCATAAACTCCATAAAACCTCTGTCTAGCTCGCTCAATCAATTGATTTCTTGTTTTTGAATATACATTATATCACTCTAAGCCGTCCTTGAGTGTATTGGGATACTAAAAACCACGTTTTTGAAATAGCTCTCTCTCTTTTACGATTGACGAAATATCCTCTCAATGATAGCTTAGTCAGCTCAGTGCTCTATTTATTCGTTATCCCTGGTGGTGAGTGCTTTCTAATCAGGAGGCCAATTCCGGCAATGATTTGGAAGCTCGTATGACGCGATTCAATCAGCATAAATATTCAAACTTCCTGGGGGCTAATTCTCGGGCCGATCTCGATCATTTTGAAATTTTATTTTATTGCTTGTTTTCACAACCCCGCACTTTTTGTACGTTTTCCGTATATCGTAGCTGTCGAGGCTTTTACGAAGAGGTCGTTTATGAATTACTCAAGGAAATTATCCATTCCCCCTTCGAAAAGAAGCAATAAAGCAAAATTTCAAAATGATCGAGATCGGCCCGAGAATAAGCCCCCTGTACTTCTGAATCTCTCCAAATCAGCTTAGCTTCAATTATATTCACATGAAATTTAAGTGAAAACTTAATATTTAATCTCTGAATCTCTGAAACTTAAGTGATGATAGCCCGAATCAATTACAGTAAAAGTACACACGTAGTATACATAGGTAATAGAAAAATAATTATTGTTTTTTTAGGTTCTAACTATCTTTTAGATAAAATGAATCCCTATTTCTCGTGGTCACTCCATCACGCTGGCTGAAAATTGGTGGGGAAGTAGCTTAGAACTAGGAGACGGACATAAGATACTTTTCTTCCCGAAAAAGTAACGGGAACGGAGAGTAACGGAAATGAAACGAGCGAATCCGTGGGCGGCTGCTAGTTTGAAATAAAATAATATTAGAAAAATGTGTCCTGATCAGTAAGTCTATTTTTTAGCGGAAACTGGTATCTTCTTTTATTTGTGGCTTTTCAGTGCCTATGCACTTCAAATTTGAAGTCAAACTTTCTTGAATTGAATCTAAGTAAGGTTACCGAAATGGAATAGTGCGGGCAAACCAAATTCACACAGAAAAAGTCGCTAACGACTGCTAGAATAACTTACTAGACTTATATTTAATCGTGAAAACTAGAAAGTAGTGAGTAAATGTTAAATTTTATTTGTTCCGGTTTTACTTATCAATATGGTGTTGCTTGTTGTTGCTTACATTTTGTTAGAGAAATATAACAGTAAAGTTCTAAACAAAATTCTACCCACACGTGTAAGAAATGTTTATTTTCGTGGTAGCAAGCTCGATTTATCTTATAATAATATTTTGGAACACGTATGTTACAGGATTCACTCCGTCAAAGTTGAAAATACTTAATAACCTCATGTTTATCTCACAAAGGGTACCAAAAGTTGATTCGATTATGAACAAGAAACATCTTTCCTGATATATAAAATGAAAAAATGTTTCATGCAGGACGTAAAAAGTATTATACTCTCGTCATTACTATCTCATGGGACCATCAAGAGGCCCAGATAAAAACAAATGGGATCATTTCGAGCTTAGGTATAACTTTACCTAATAAAAAAGAATCCGTGAATTGAGTCACGTCCGTTGAGTGAACTGAAGTACAATCATAATAACTAAATAATTGCTATTAATAATTAATAATAATTGCTAATAATTGCTATTCAGCGTGGCAATGCCGCCAGCGTCTTGGGGACGCTTCCGTCTGGCACTGATTTGGATCAGTTGAGCTATCTCTAGATCGTTTGTAACGATCTGCAGATAGCTCAACTGTTTCTTGTGTATTTTGTACATTTTGTAAATATTTGTTTAATTGTAAGTTTCTTTGTGTAAATAAATTTTCAATCATAAATAAATACGAAAAAGGTTGCTAAAATACTAACTTTGAATAACAGGTTTCTTGAATACTGTATCATAAAATCATCATCAGAAGTTCACTAGCTGGACATAAGCCTCTACCATGCAGTTCCAAGAAGAATAATTTTGAGGATTTCCCGTCCACCTACTTTCCACGAAAAGAATTCGGGATCGATACGAATTTCTTCTTTATGATTCATGAGAGGTACTCCATTGAGTGAAGAGCTCATACCTAGTTCATAGTATATTTATTAGTAACGAATTTGTTACAGGTGTATAAGAAAAACGATTGAATACCATAAACTATTTAACAATTTAAATTGTGTTATTTATGAAACTGATTAATCCTATAAAAACACTGCTAATTTTTGAAAGAGCTGTCCTACATTTCGTCTTATTTATGGTCGTTACTAGAGAACCTTTATTTTTCCAGCGGTTGCCTGTTGGTGTTCGACCAGCAATAGCCAGCCCATGACTGCCAATGATCTATGTCGATGGTTCTTCCATGAATTTACTCAAAAATGCTTGGTAATTATAGGTACTAAATATAAAAGCATTGAGTAAATTCCTACCAAGAGATCTGAGGGCCGATGATTACGTCGTGATCCAATTTCATTATTTGTTTCTTGTTAAAAATACTAAGATATACAAAGGGACACTTAAATACAGAACTCATTACTAAAATGGTAAGATTAGTGTATTTCTATTATTGCTATCTCTAAGGCTGAGATTCATAGACCGAACTTTGACTTTACTTTGATGGAAAGTTCAACTTTCAACCAAAAATATATTTCATAGTCCTGTCAAGCTCTTCTTTATTCAAAAGTTTGAAGGTAAACTTCGATAAACAAAGCTTTCTTTGCGAAGACTCCTTTGCTGTAAAGCAAAGTCACGTCTATGAATCTCGGCCTAAGAGTGATAGTATAAGAGAGATAGCTATCAATATGTCACACATACCTACCTACATGTTGCGTTCAGCTATTTAAGGCCTGCGCACACCTAGTTCGCTGGCGGTAGCGATCAGTGAAACGCTGTCAAATATCGCTGTCAATTCTCAAATCTGACAGCGATATTTGACAGCGTTTCACTGATCGCTACCGCCAGCGAACTAGGTGTGTTCGAGCCTTTAATGCCAGCGTTACCTAATCAGATATACGACAGAGTTCAGTGCAGCCTATTAGAATTTATGCTCGTTACATGTCAGCTCTTATAAAGAGTTCATGCGTGTAGCTGATATTGGTAGGCAGCTTTGACTGTAGGTAAACCTATCGTCATCATCATAATCATCATCAGCCTGAAGAAGTCCATTGCTGGACATAGGCCTCCCCTACATATTTCCAGGAAGAACGATTCTGAGCTCTTTCCATCCACCGACTTCCCGCGATCTTAATAATGTCATCTGGTGAGTGGGCGCCCTACGTTTCGTCTTCCGGTTCGTGGTCGCCATTCGAGAACCTTTATTCCCCAACGGTTGTCGGTTCTTCGAGCTATATGACCTGCCTTTTGCCACTTCAACTTAATAATTCTCCGAGCAACCTAACCAACCTATCGTAATGCTATACCTCTTGAATTATATTAATAGTGATAATTTATTGTCCGGTAGCGCTGTAAGGTAGGAATTCTACACCTAAAATGGAAATGGGCTGGACATGTGCAACGAATGGCAGAAGACCAGTGCGTGGTCCAAAACGGTAACGAGTTGGCACCCCCTTGATAAAAAGCGTAGACCAGGCAGACCACCGAAAACGATGGAGTGACGCCATCGTCAAAATAGCTGGCTGCACTTGGAGTAGAGAAGCTATTAGGGGACAGAACCAGATGGAGGCAAATGGAGGAGGCTTTTACCGCTCTAAGGCGGTCCTTACACTCATTGTCATTAGTCTTGCTGTAGTTATAGAAAAAAGGAATGTTAATTTTAGGTTATAATATAAGAATGAAAATTAGTTAGAAATAAGGAATAATTATAAGTTTAAAAAACTTGAGAAACCGACTTCATTGTCAAACGGCTATACCGATTTTAATCAAATTTGTTTGGGACAATCTAGAAGTAAGAATAACCTTCCAAATAAAAAAATAATTTTCTAAATAGGTTCATAAATGACGGAGGCATGCAGTTACAAACATTAAAAAAAATATTAAAAAAAAATGGCAACACCGATTTTAATAAAATTAAAATGGGACCAAACTGGAAGCAGTACCTTTCAGATAAAAAAATATGTTTTCAAATCGGCTCACAAATGACGAAGTTATGCGGTAACAAACATTAAAAATAAAAATAAAAAACATAAAAAAAAAAAAATACAACCGAATTGAGAACCTCCTCCTTTTTGATTGGAAGTCGGTTAAAAATAAAGATTTTTTTTTTATATTTTTTATTAGCGCTGTAGGTATAAATTGTCAGACGGTTAGTTCAGTTAAATTATGGGATCATTAACATTATCAGCCCGTACTTACATTATCAAGCTGAGAGCACTGATGGTCTAGTGGTAGCGGCCCGCCTTCAGATTCCAAGAATTTGGGTTCAAATCCAATCGTGTACGAATGAGTTTTTCTGTTGCAAAATTTATATGCACTATTTAAGTACCTATGTACTCTCAAACTATTAAGGAAAACATTGTGAGGAGCGACCTGTCGTAGAATGCTAAAAGTTCGAAAAACATTGCGTCGAGTGCACAAAAAAAGCCTCTCTCAGGTGCAGTTAAAATCATTTCGCCACACTGGTTAAAAAAAACCAGGGACACGAGATTTGTGGTTTTCATTCCAGAATATTTACTGTCGGTTCTTTGCGCTATATATGACCTGCCTATTGTCACTTAACATAATGTGTTAAAAAAATATGATAAAGGGTTCTTATAGGCGAGGTAAAAATAAATAACTAAAAATAGAGGTTTTTTTGTTTATACAATTTATACAAAATAGCACTCACATAAATGGTTTAGTATTCAATACTTGTTGTCGTCTTTTTATATAAAAATATACATAAATGACCAGATTTTCAAAATTTCCAAACAAATGATAAACTAAAAACATATTTTCACACTCTCTTAGGCATCAAAATATACAAACAAGTATTTTAAAATCTGCCCAAGTTCTTAAAATAAAAAACAAACATTTTGTACGTTTAGATTGCTAATATTTTTTAGCCAGTAGGTTTGGGTTTAGTTGATATTTTAAACTTCGGGAAATATTTAACAAAAGTTTTTTCTCTTATTGACAAAATAGTGCCGAGTACAGTCATCGACACAATAACATTACTAATTTCGGTTATTCAATGAAAACATTCAACTTGCAGACACAATAATTAAGTAGTTGTGTATAAATATTGTTGAAGTTATATTCAAATAGAGGTTTAAATTTTAAACTCGTTCCTAAAAATATTAAGTTAAACAAATAAAATGTTCATCTTTACTATGTCACATTTGTGTATAAAAATTATTTGTACTCGAAACACAGCATCTGCGGCGGTTACCTCTTGACATCAGGTAGCCAATAGACGTGATCTACTGTAGTATTTTTTTTATTTTATCACTTAAGCTAGGGCTATACAGGGTAAGTTCAGGGGCGCTAGCACTGGCTCCGCTACTGGCTTCTGAAAGTGGTGATATCAAAATACTCGCGTGAGAATATACAAGTCAGCGCTGACCTCACGCACTGCTGCCATTTTACACTTACTGTTACGTAAAAAACTCTTCATTGAATATAACTAGAACTCTGCTTAACTTTATTACACGGCAAAACAAAACATCTACGCATTCCGACACCATCTTCTCTCGCGACTAGTGATGTATCTACTTGCTCGGTCCTAGTATTAGCCAGTTTTGGGAATAGGACATCCCTATAGGGATCTCCTATTCCCAAAATTACCCCTATAGGGATCTCCTGTTCCCAAAACCGGCTAAACAATACTTATTTAAAATCAATTGACACTGGGTTTTTTAGGTCAGCGCCGACTTGTCTCGTGTTCGGAGTCAGTAACTTACCCTGTCTAAATCAGCCTTTATATAAAAAAAATGTGTAACTTTAACAGGTAACTTTTTATTGACGAGTTGTCACTTAAATAAATCGGTAACTTAGCAGGTAACTGTATATTGGCGTGTTGTTTTAGGTATTATTCTTTCATTTGAAGTGTTCTCCTCTTGCATCTTTCCATAACGTTAGATCCACATAAGGCAGCTGGTTGCAAGGAACTACGATGTTTCTGTATGAATATAAAACACAACATAAATATAACATTGAAGAAATATTAATATTACTTATCACATGACATAACCTATGAAAAAGAGTAAATTATATTTTTCTTTCACAAATATTTTAAATATAAAACGTGATTTGAATTTATTCGGGTAGAACGTTTGGAAGCAATAAGATTAAAATTGGGTAAATATTTTCAGAGATTCAGTAAACAAACACTCCAATATAGGTCCGAGCCGTTTAAAAAGGCCTCGTATCCTTTTTAAAAAAAGGAAAGCCTTCTAAAACTTTGTCAATAAAATTAAAATTGAAAAAGCTTACACCACCCTTTACAACGCTACGCAACGCTGACACTTGGATTTTTTGTAAAACCAGTGGGGGTTTTAACATCACTTCTTATACACGTTCGGAACCAAGTCGTAGTTGGTTGCCTGTTTTTCTAGGCTTGGTCAAATGGTCATATTATGGCACCGGCATCTAGCTCTAAGTGGTTTAAAAGTAATCTTTGTTTTACAACTGTACAAACGAATTTTAACTTTGACTTAAATGTATGTTCATAATGAGCTGGTGACCAACTCTTCAGACGGCGTTTTAGGCCAAGATCTCTGTTATGGCTTACGACCGCTTTACCAAAAGCCTAACAAAACTTCTAAGCACAGTTAAAAATGTCACTAGAGCTAAACATAAATTAACTAGAACAAATATCTTATACCTTTAAACGAGAAAATCTTGTATATATATATATATATATATATATATTTAGGATCTCGGAAACTGCACCAACGATTTTCACGAAATTTAGTATACAGGGGTTTTCGGGGGCAATAAATTGATCTAGCTAGGATTCATTTTCAGAAAATGATTATTTCTTTCCGAATTCAATAATTAAACATAAACTGAATATGTGACTGCTCCTGCCATCTATTGACGATTGTGAGCAACTAACTGCAAGCATGTCCAGCAGATGGCGTTTCATCAGTCAGTAAGAATAAACCAGTAAAGATGATAATATGACTCTTATAATTTCTTAAAAATACAAATTAACGAAAAAAATTCCGAGCGAAGCTCGGTTACCAACTGCTAGTATAGTACTAATCCGCTAATCTAATCTATGTAAGTTAACTTAATGTTGACTTACATAAATTAAATTAGCGGATTAGTCCTACTAATATTATAAACGCGAAAGTTTGTAAGTTTGGATGGTTGGACGTTTGTTTCTCTTTCACGCAAAAACTACTGAATGGACTTTAATGCAACTTTACAGTAATATAGCTTATACATAAGAATAACACATAGGTTACAATTTTTTTTTAATTTTTTTTATGATTAATAGACTATCCTTTGGCCACTATCTCACCTGATGGTAAGTGACGATGTAGCCGACGATGTAGCAGGACAGTCTAGAAGACACCTATTCACTCTAGCCTTAAAGAGGCCCAGATTGTATTTGTCAGGAAAAACAGACGACGGCAGTGACTTCCACTCTTTGGATGTTTGCATGATAAAAAAATATTATTATTTATGGAGATATTGTAACGGAAAACAGATTTAAGTAACGGGAACGCGGGCGGCCGATAGTACTATTATTTGTTCTAGTTAATTTATGTTTAACAATTGAATTCCCCAAAGTCACGCCTGAATTAATATAAGTCACTAGAGATCAAGAAAAAAATACCAAGCAAGCTACATCACCAGTGGCTTGTAGTCTTGATCAGGCCTTGTTTGTAAAAAAAAACAACAGAAAAAAAAGGTTACCCTTGCGATATCTGCTCAAATCCTTTCGGCTGCATAGAAAAAACCCCGATGGAGTTGTCGCACAGTATCCGGGACATCGATGATCCCTGGCGTATAGCTTGCAATTGACCTGAGAATAAACATGTAGCTTGTAGATCTCTGTACATATTATGCAGGACATATTATGCAGTAGATTATATATAATAGATGGGGCAGAAACATTCTACAGGGGAGACTGAACATGTAACAGAAATGTGGGCAAGCTAAAATTAAGATGGACTGACGATCATTTCATTTCATACGTTTATTTGCTTAAAAACATGGTATGGGAAAGTACATACTTATATGTCAAAAGTGTTTAAAGTGTACATGTGTACATATTTTTACCATTTAGGTGTGCAAAAATTCAAATTTAGAGAAGAAGAAGAAATCCGTCTGAAGTTTGCTCTTGTTTATCTTCTGTACAAAAACGAAAATTGGATAAATAATACTTGCCAATAGATACGATTGACGAGGAAAGAGACGGCCAAGCACGCGGCTTTAGGATCAAAATGCTATCCCTAGGCTATGTGTACTTTAGGTTAAAATGCCATAACCCAAAAAGTGGAAGACCAATGTTATTTTTTATACAACTAGCTGATGGAACAAGGAAATGGTCCACTTGATGTTAAGTGGTAACCATCGCCTATAACAAAGCATTGTCACGTAGGTCACGCACGTCAGGAACGTGCCCTACGATGCACTGCCCTGTGTCCATCAGCTTGAGGCATGCGATGTTCAGCCTCACGTGCCAGTAATTTCACCGGCACCCGCACCCGTCAAACCGAAACACAGCAATGCTGCTTCACGGTAGAAATAGGCATGGTGGTAGTACTTCCCCGGACGAGCCCTTCACAAAGAGCTCTACTACTCCTGTTGTTTTGATAGAGTGACTTACTGGGTGTGAAAGCCGTGTCGCGATCAGCTCCGTTCTCATAGAAGTAGCGGTCACCGGCCCTGGTTCTGTAGAACTGCTCTGTCAGAATGCACAGGAAGGTGGGCCCGGCCTGAGCCCCCGGTACATTCTGCTCTAGGGATCCTGCCACAATCAGCTCAACGTCTTCTGGACTTTCGTAAAGTTCTTGGAGTACTTTTATGTTCTATAACAAAATCGAAGTAAGAGTAAGTGTATTGCGAAATGCCTGCGTTTTCGTGGTGCTCAAAATAAAAACTTAGTCTAACGTACCATGTCATCAAAATTTAGTGTAGTTATACCATCACCTAACACGTTGGATCAGTAGGCCTACCACAAGCTCTGTCTCTGGCTCTGGTTTTGAGTCTGTGTGAATATTGACTAAATAAATCCAACGTCAAAACGTCACATACACAGTATAATAAGTATACCTACTGGTGAGCACTAACACAGACTCAAAAGAGACAGAGCTAGACAGAGCTTGTGGTAGGTCTACAGAATAACAGAAATGCTTCTCGGCCACAGAAATTAGCATGGTAGTAGTAGGTACATCTCAGATAAGTAATTGATACAAGAAGAATCTAGCTTAATCACTACAGCTGTAAAGGATTACCTCAGCTGGTATAAAGTCTTGCATGCTCTGAAAGTTTTTCGGCACAGACAGTCCACAAGCTGCTCTCGCTGCAATATAAGTGCCCAGTCCATGATCCCGTCCTCGCTGGATGTCTGTCGCTCGAAGGTCCCCACCGAAAGTATTGTTCCGTCTGTACAATTCAAAAGGAAAATATAAAATAACAGGCAACAAACTACAGCTTGATTCCATCTTGATTCTAACATTGTCTTCATTCAACTCAAGTGGGTTCTCATAATTGCAGATTTGTTCCTGACTTTGTAGAGTTACGTTACAAAACAACAAAATATGAAAGCAAAAGTTACTTTTCTAAGCCGGTTTTGCAATCCGGATTAGCAAAAATGGTTTAGCGGTGGAGTTTTAGTAAAGTTGAAAACTTTGATCAAAGGTGTGCTGCTTTAAGAATAAGAAACATAAAATATAAAACTTTTTTACTGACCCACTAACCCGAAATAAGGAAAAACATAATTTAGATAAAGAATTGCGGAAACAAGTAAAAGGATAGCATCAGCTGCAACTCATTCCTAACATCGTATAACTTCACTAAACATTATGGCGCAGTTTAGCCATTTGGGGCCATAAAATGTTGATGAATTCCCCTAAACGCACTATGAGCAACAATGGGGGTTCCCACTTTGTGAGGAAGCATTTAATTTTATTGGTCATTTATTCCACAGAGGTTTTTTCATGACATTTGTAATCCTTGGGGGCCATACAAGTCTTACGTAAGCAGATTTTTTACAATTATTAGCCCTCCCCCCCCTTCCCCTTCTCAGGAAAAGTAATCAAATCTCTTCCCCTTCCCCTGCCATGCTTACATAATCTTTTTTTTTCTTTTAATGTATTCTTTTTTTTTAATAGGTTCAAATTGAAAAAAAAACTGAATTTATTATAGGTATTTCTGTAAAAAAGTAAAAATAACTGCTGCACCATGCCATCAAAAATAAGCAAAGCAAAGACCCCCTCGCCCCTTCAAGCGCTTACGTAATACTTGAACGCCCCCTTGATAGACAACCTCTCAGATCTTTGGTTGGTATCTGACCCGAGATTTTTCCAGATATTAGGCCTGATTACACCGTACGTGTTACCAATGTGACAAGACAGTCACTGCTATTATGGCATTAGTACTAGTAATAGGTATTACAAATAACTGTATGTCTTGTTTGTTTGGAAATAAACTTTACTCTTACGTTATTCTTATTATAAATTCAAGACTACTCGCAAAATGTAACAAATCAATTTCACCACGCATGAAACGGTCGTCGCCCAAAAGACTGCAGTGAAGTGAGAATTTATTTGTACTTTTTCGAAAACTCGACATTTGAGTGACGTATGAGTTGCTGCCATAAATCACGCTGCGAAAGTGCGCCCAGCGAGCCAAACATTCTAGGAGTTTTGGTTTCGGGTGTTGTGACCGAATTCAAACAACACCGCAGCTATGATTGTAACTGACAAAGCCACCTCGCATGCTAGCTTGTACTGTGTAACAAGGGCAAAGTCAAAAACACGTCAAAACATACAGTAACATTATGCATGCACAGGTATATTTCTACTTTGCAGAGCATGTCAACTTGATATTGCATAATAATGGAATCCCGCGTGACTTCTTCCTGCTCTATCCCACTTTATCACTATATGTGGGGTCAGCACAGCATGTTTTCCTCCTCCATTTCCCTCTGTCAACCGTCATCTCTGCATTAATTCCCCTCGTGACTTCACTCGCGTATTTTTTTTCTTTACTCACTTCACCCTGCACCTTTCTAAGCTCTGAGTTTCGGCAATCCTTTTCTTATACATTATTAGTGTTTCCATCATACATGACTGTGCCCAAATAAAATGTTTATTTTTAACTTTAAATTGGACCTGAACTATCTTAACTATCTTTCCAAAAAAAAAGCCAAACCTTACCACATAATTTAATAAAATGGCTTTTTATTTGAGTTGAATTTCATTGTTAAACGTTTTTATATTCGTTCAGCTCACGCGGTTTCATTGTTGAACACTCAACTCAGATGATTGATGAGTCTAATGGGTCGTATTATTTTATAGCTTCTGACACATCTTTATACTCGTACGTATTGAATCGCCCCACGGCTATAAATTGTTCAAGCTTTCCACTTGAATCCCGGCGTCTAGTGAGTTTGTCGCTGTGACCCAGATTCAACCGAGTAGTTATACGACAAAATTTTAAATTTACCAAGGCTGCTCTTTTAAAAGACATCTGAATGGTTTCTGTTTCTATTCAATTTTGCGGGAGCCATTGCTAGATGGTTCGTCTTTCGATAAGATTTTTCAGAAACGTAACAATATTGTATCGGAACTCAAATCTGACTGGTAAGTACGAGTATTTTCCATTTCCATTCATTTATCAACGTCAAAATAATGTTATTCAATAAAATTACAAATCAGAACGTAAGGAAAACCTGGTCTATAATTTATTAATTACACAAAGACTCGCATTTACTGAGCGTGAAGAAAAGAAAATACAGTCCAAAATGTCTTACTTGAACAGAAATTGCGTGATTTCAGAGTCCCAAAACTGGTCACTGAATTCCTGCTCCTGTGTCGTAAGCCCTCGCACCAGGTTGTTGAAGGAATCATCCAGTTCTAAAATCAGTGGTCTGTTGAACCAATCACTCATGCGGACGGCGCCTAGCAAACGACGCTTTTCGGAGATAAGTCTGGAAAAATAAAAATAATTTACAAATAAACCTACGTGAACGCTTCCTCAAACCTCTAAAAATTTTCAAGATTCTCAAGATTTAAATTTTTCCTAGAAATAGAGGTTGAAAGTCCACACTAGCAAACTAGCATCGCTGTAGCCTTCAAAAAATATACCTAGTGATATAATACTGTACCTGGTGATATATGTAGTTCACGACTAGATTTGAACCCACATCTTTAAAATCAGAAAACGAAACACTGCCACTTAGTGCATAAATAACAAGGGAATAGCGGAAATAAAATTCACTAGAAAGCTTTTATTATGTTTGTCGTGCCAAAACCTTTTTTGTTTTATATCATCAGCACTTTACACTTTACAGTGCACAAACAACGTCTATGGACTAACTTGGGAGTATTAAATTATACCAGAACATAAAAATGTTGATTTACGCTTACGCTTATGCAATAAAGCAGTTTATTTCACAGAACGGCACTAAAGTATACTTTGACACGAAGTTATAAGCTTGTTGCGCCCACGCGGGAATCGTAGACCCCATGGCTTGTCTACGCGTCCTAAGCGCAAACATGCTTATCTACGCGATTAGCAAATCTTGGTGCAACACGTGTAGATCGTGATGCAAGGGCATCCGCAGCCACCGCAGTAGCCTCCGCAGCAACATTTGGATTATGTGGAGCAACATTTTGTAAAGCCTTGCGCATATGGACTGTCCTCAATATTTATTTAAATATTGCAGTGCCATCGCCATTGCCAATCGCCAAAGCTTGTCTATCAAAGTCTATCCTTCTATATATTCTTTCTAAATGGCTTAAATAATGTTACATTTAAGTAGGCTTCTACTAACTTCAAATAACCGCGAATCAGAGTATGGAAATGTCTGAAAGCAGCAGTTGCATGTTCGTCCAGCACCGCAGGGTCTACATTAGGGTTGTAGTCATTGATGTATCCGTGAGCTCCAGGGTATATCAACTTGTTCTTCACCATGTTGTCATAGCCTAAAAGAAATAAAAAGGTATTACATGGAAACTCGTTAAGAACGCTAGCTTCTACTCGACGGAACGGAGCAATCAAGTTTCATAACTGAAACTTGATTAAAACGATCCAAGTGAACACAAGTTCACTTGGATCACTTGGAAAATCATGCCAGCGTGGTCGATTCTTTTTACTACAAAGTAAAAAGAATCGACCACGCTGGCGTGATTGAATCTGTAGACCTACCATGAGCTCTGTCTGGCCCTGTCTCCGGTTCTGGTTTTGAGTCTGTGTGAGTGTTGACTAAACAAACCCTGCGACAAAACGGCACACACACAGTTTAATCACTGATGAGCACTCACATAGACTCAACACCAGAGCCAGAGACAGAGCCAGACAGAACTCATGGTAGGTCTACTGTTGTGACTAGTTTATTAAAAATTGAAAACGGTTGACTGAAAATGTAGTTCCTGAAAAATATAACGTACAAGTAAGTAAGTGACTTTGAAGGATATTATTGTACATTACCGGCTAGCAGTTCAATTCTATACCTCAAAGTAAATTCGTTGATTCTTTTGAGAAAATAAATGTACCAAACCAAAATACCCTGAGCAAGGCTTCTTTACTAGCAAGTAATGAATCCATAATATCATATAACATAGGTTACCTAATAGAATCGGCAGGTACTCGTAATAATTGATATGCTGTATCTCAGCAATATGGATACGCCTGGCTTCCTGGAATACGGTCTCGTCGCTCCATTGAGGATTCAAGGACTGGAGACCGTCCGCGATGCGGTTGTGTTCTCGAAGCAGGATTACTTGGAGTAAAGTCAGCTGAGGGTTTTGATTCACTCTGATGTCACCTAAAATAGGGTTAACCATTGGTTTTCTGTAATTATCAATTACTAGCGATTCACCCCAGCTCCCCAGCTTCGCACGGATGGTGGAAACAAAGGCAGTGACTTCATATTTTTACCCCTTGTTTGTGAATCTTTCTTCTTCCTGCCCTTATTCCACTTTATGTGGGGTCGGCACAACAGGTTCTCTTCTTTCTTTATTCTTTATTGCACACACATATTATAGACAGTATTTATAAAACATAAAGTAAAGACATGTACAAAGGCGAGCTTAACCCTATAAAGAGTTCTCTTCCAGCAAACCTTTAAGGATAGATATAATTATGTGTAAATAGAGGTGGGTACGTGTACAAGAAGGGGATTTGACAATATTAATATCATATAAGTAAAATGTATTAATAACACAATAAATAAACTAAATATACCTACACATAATTTACATAAACATACACACAATATATCAGTATATACATGAATAACGATATAGACTAATACTATACATATAATATACAGGGTTATTCATTATTAGCTGCAAATACTCAGGAATTAGGTTCAACAAATAAAATAAAAAATATTTATGAAATGATTTTTTTTTAAGTTTTGTTATGAAAATCCCGAGAAAATCGATAAAGGAATCATTGGCGCCTGACCTATTTTGACCTTTGATCCGCGCCCGCGCGCCGTGAGTGACACTCTGCGTTCAGTCACCGCCTGGGTGGGTCATCGTCCTGTTCTCCATGGCAATCATTATGCAATAGCCGTAAAGAAATTAATAAAAATAAAATTTTGATACAAAAACTTGAAAAAATTTTTGATCAAATTAAAAAAAAATAATTTCATAAATATTTTTTATTCTATTTGTTGAACCTAATTCCTGAGTATTTGCAGTTAATAATGAATAACCCTGTATATACAAGTTATATATAAACTAATGTATACTTATAAGGAAAGATAATGCTCTTTGACTCTGTGCTTAAAAATACCTAGCGAAGGACTCGCACGGATGGTATGAGGAAGACAGTTCCAAAGTTTCATGGAGTGAACAGTGAAGGAGCCATTATATCGTCTTGTGGAATGTGTAGGCGTTTTTAAAGAAGAGATTTAGCTGTTCTGCAAGGCTCACCACGGGGGACAAGGAAATCGAAACGTTCACGGAGATATGAAGGAGAGAGAGGGTTATTAAGTATGTTATACAAGAGAGACAGGATGTGCAGATCACGGCGACGACGAATCGGTAGCCACTTTAGCTGCGACCTGAACATCGAAACGTGATCATACTTACGTAACCCGAAAATAAATCTGATGCATAAGTTCTGAAGACGCTCCAATTTATTGCAGATATCCTCTGTAGCGTCTAAAAAACAGGAGTCAGCGTAGTCAAGTAAGGGTAATAAAAGAGTTTGGGCTAGAATGACTTTAGTCTCAAAAGGTAAAAACTTCTGGAATCGCTTGAGAGATTGGAAGGAAAAGTGAACCCGTTTGCTAATTCCATTGCCGTGACCAATCCAAGACAGTTGGGAGTCAAAAATAACACCCAGATTCTTGGCAGTAGCGGAGTAACAGATGGGGGAATCAGCATAAAATAGAGGAGGTGGGGAAGATTTACGGACCATATTCATCATGTAGGGGCTACTGCAGATTAAGGTTTGAGATTTTGAAGGGTTAACGAGAAGGCCAAATGCTTTTGCCCATGAGTGAATAGTTTTAAGATCTGCATTAATTTGGTCAATGCCAATAAGAATCTCATCGACCTTAAAATGCCTATAAATTTGCAGGTCATCAGCGTATAAGTGATAATGGGAAAAGATGACTTGGGTGATAGCATTGACGAAAACTGAAAAAAGAAGAGGGGAAAGAACGCCACCTTGAGGTACACCCGCAGTGATCTCACACCAGCCAGAGAGGGACTCCTCAGAGCGCACACACTGCGAGCGTCCCGAAAGATAAGAGTTAAACCAGGAGATTGCAGAAGGACAATCTTCCATTCAACTCTATCAGCCGTCATCTCTGTACTCACTTCTTTCTTATCCATGCCATCTTTAACACTGTTTATCAATATTTTCTCACCTCTTGTTTCTTAATTACACAGTGAAAAGCCGGGGTGGCTAGTAAAAAATATAGCCTATTTTACTCAGGGATAATGTAGCTTTCTGAAGAATTATTGAATAAATTTGTAAATTCTTGGTGAATTGGCCTAACGAGCGGCTCGGGAAATGGTTCTCGAATGGTTACTACAAACCGGAAGAAATATTACCAGGACGTGCTCCGACCAACGATGGGTCAACGATTTTTTTATGATTGCAGAAAGCCCGTGGACAAAAAATGCTCAAAATCGTTCTTCCTTGAAATTTGTGGGGGAGGGTTTTCAGGCAAATTAGAAATCGTAATTGTAAAACTAGTTTACTCATAGGTAATGAATAGGATAATGACTAAGTATAGTGGTAGCCGATCGTGAGAGAACCCGCAGCTTAGTCAGCTCCGTACGTATTGACCATGTCTTTCCTGTGGATTAGGCAGACTAAGCTAAGAGGATGAGATAGGTACGTAATCCTATTCCATGTATAATCTTGTCTCAAGTACTACATCGTTTCCTAAAATAGAGGCATGAGATAACAGTTACCCTTGACCCTGTATAAATCATCTATATTAGATGCAAACGCCTATTTACTTTTTAGTAGCAGCCAAGTACTGGCTTAGTAGGTTTAAAGCTTTACGTACCTACTAAAAAAAAGGTTATCTACTTATACCGTGCTATAAAAACATCTAATCCTTTTGTAAACAAGTTCTGCTACCCAGAATAATTAAAGTGAACTGTGTACTCGTATTTTAACAAGGATAATAAATCTAATTAGAGTTGCAGCCTTCCTGGAAGTCAATAAATTATTTTTCATAGCTGGAGATTTTAATCTTTCCACTGAGAAGCTTTAGTAATTTTTATTTAAAAATCGTAGACCATTAAAATGTGTTCTAATAGTTATGGTGTAGAACTTTTATTATTCTGTGGTAGCGAGTAGGTAGGCAAACTTTGTGTTATAGTTGAATTTAGATTCCGAGGTACTTCTAATTAGTAACTTTTTTTTTTTTACATGATATAGACCAGCCTTTGGCTACAATCTCACCTGGTGGTAAGTGACGATGGAGCAGGATGGTCTAGAAGACACCTATTCACTCTTGCCTTGAAGAGGCAACTATAGGTGGTTAACTATAGGTTAGTTAACCATTTTTAAAACATATTTTTTCATATTTGTCAAACTTCGTTTTTAAGTAAGTATACATAGCAGGCAGTTAATACTTATTGTTTGATAATTCAATGGTTCCTAATGACAGATGTAGAAGTAGGGCCGTAAATGTTTGTTTGCGCGTATTCTATCTACCTCTCTGTAGCCATTATCGTGAGGACTGTTAATTGGCTTCTCTGATAACCTAGACTAGATTATTTAGACATTTAGTTTTATAGAGCTGTTGGTCTTCCTAAAACAAATAACTAAACACATAGTTACCTACTTACGACTAGGAAAGATAGGAAAATAAGCCGCAGAAATTTAGTTTTCTAGTAGCTAATGCAAGCACCAGTTTATTCGAAAGGAGGGCAGATATTCTCAGGCGAATGCCTTTTTATGATAATAAGGAACGAACTCAATAGAAACGGTTCTTAGGGAAACGGTGAGCTGGAAAACTAGAAGATTCTCAGTTTTTACTTTTGCGACAAACCTAAAGCTTCTTTTATATTTTTGCACTATAAGCAAATACTCTGATGCTACCACGAAAATTTTAATAAAACGCATCGAATTAAATGAGATTCTATACAGTACCTCCTGGCTTTGAGGCATTTTCTGTGCGCTATTCAGAAAGCCTATTCAGAGCGTAATCCACCTGATAGTATAAAGGCCTGCGCACATCTAGGTGATGGCGATGGCAATCAGCTGAAACGCTGTCAAATATAACAGCAATAATTGACGATCGCCATCGTCATCACCTAGATGTGCGCAGGCCTTAAGTCGGATAAAAAAAGTTGAAAAGACCACCAGGAAATTCAACCCTTAAAATGTGTGGACATATTCAGTTCAGTAACATTTATAAGCTGCATAGGCAGGCTCTCCTATACATTTTCAGGTAAAATGATTTTGAAACCTCTCAATCCCTACATATCTCAACAATATTGTAGGTTTTTGGGTGAAGCGTTCAAATGCCCTGAAATTACTGAATCAAAATTGAAAACACTGCGAGATTTAGTAGAGTATACCTATACGTACGCAAACCCAAAATTTGAAGTGGAATATGTTTGTAATTAGAACATAAAAATCTAAGATTATGTTGTTGGTGTTGAATTTTAGATATTATTGCTAGCATAGACACGATCTTAGTAATGCAAAATCTGTGAAAATATCAACGACAAGTAATCGATTTTTAAGTAGGTTCATGTTTGTTGACAAACATTCTACATTGTATTTGGCTGGAGTATAGTGTAGAGCACGCTTCACTGACTTTTATAGTCACGTAACTGTGTCGACTTACTAAAGTCATTTGCTTTTATTTGCGTATATCCTCTCGCATCCGCTGTTCTATGTACTTTGCATCTACTGAAACTATAGGAATTTACGTAGCGGATGCGTAGGCCGATCGGCTATTTCGTAAACAGGTAAGGTGGGTATTTTCCGTTTGTTTTGAACAGAAATAGTAGAAACTCTGGTTAGACAAACGGCCAAAATCTAGTTTCATACATTTTTACTAAAAACAGTTGTGTGCTATTATTATGATATCCACCGCGACGTATTTATCAATAGCGAATCTTACTTCGAAGTAAAATGACTTTTCTTATCAGAGCGACCAAATTCGGGTTTGCGAAAATACGACTCGAAAAACCGAATTTGGTCTTAAAAGCCCTATCACAGAATAGGTAATACAGCTGCCCAGAAGAGTTATAGGTGTAATTCAAATTTAGTTTTGGCTTTCTCCACGATGCTCTATCGCACCTTTAGTCACCGCCCCTTCAAATCATTTGTTACTCAAAATATCTGAAAAAAATCGTTGAGCATGTTCATAGGAGGAAACTGCGATAAGTTTTGCAAATACAATCCTTACCAGTCAAATAGCAGGGCTCATTAGGAGACTGAGCACTCTCACAGGTCACCGAAGAGTTGGTTTCCTGCGGCGGCCATTCCTGGCCTCCTCTGAGGATAGTGAGAAGCCGGCCACCAGCTCCCGCTCTCAGGTTAACGGCTTGCATTGGACTGTTTCCGTAAACCAGAGAAAGGTCCATGAATGCTGTTACTGTTGAAATCTGTTGCGAACAAATTCAAATTCAAAATAATCTTTATTCAGTCATTTCATAAATATCGCTTCGTCCTAATGCTAAGTGAGTCTAGTGCCAGTTCGAAGCCATCAAGAAGAACCGGCTACAAACTACGGCTTGATTCTTACCGTTTCTTTTGTATGATCCTTTTACAAATAAAAATAGTATGGTTCCACTGCAACTCATGACCGGGATACACGAGGCTAGTTTTTGAAGCCAGGATAGCAAGATTATTTACATTACACAGGTTTTTATCTTGAAACACTGCTAGCGAAAGTATACGTAAAATACCTACCCAGTTAAACATTAATAAAAATTAGCTTGTCACGGATTGGGAGAATGGCAAATTGAATCACAATCATCGATCACTGTCTAGTAATAAGCCTACTCATGCGCCTCTTCTTTCCAGTCCCTTGAGAGTCTCATACAAGGAATGTCATTCGTGCAACCGTCTGTCTAAAGTGTTCAAGCGTACAACCTGAGCAAGTTTTCAATAGGCTATGTTTATAAAACACTAGCGGCCTGTCCTGGCTTCGCAAGGGTAGACATTTATTTTTTAAACAGATGAATACTCAGGGTCAATGTAGCTTTCCAATGGTGAAAGAATTTTTGAAATCTGCATACTAGTTTTTGAGTTTATTCATTACAAACGTGCAAAAATATAAACCTTTTCTCTTTTATTAGTATAGAAGGATAGATTATTGTAGATTACTTACGGGCTCAGCTGGTGCATTAAAAGTGGTACAACCCCGGTCCCTTGTCGTTCCAGTTCTAACAAAATTCATGCACTGGGTCCCTTGAGGTCCGTGGACCGGATCGTTCGGCGAGATTAGGATGGGCGCACACACTGGATTCGTAGCCACGTCTGGTGACAGTCGACCGTCATCACCGCAGCATGTGACTGGGTCCTTATCTAAGTGGAACACCTTTAATATTAAACTTACAGTTTACCCCCTCTTCTTCTTCTTTATTAATGTCATCTATCAATTTTGCCAGTGTTAAGTAAGGATATATTACATAAATAAAATAGTTTTTAGTCAAGTCAGTCAATAGATAAGTCAGTAGTTAGAAAAAAATGTCGGGTTTCTTCAAAACCATCGGAAACATTTTCGTTCAAATCAGGATATCACATATTACACTTTCATTCCAACTGCTCACACTTTGTTAGGATGTTGGTTAAAATACCACCAAAATTACACAACAGAACTAAAAATAACACGAGAAACACAATTGACTTCCCAAAATGACAAAAAACAAATCCTTTTTCATTACATTTACCTACATCATTCATACCCATTCATACCAGATACTATTGGACGGCCAATCGGCAAGTTTATCATCCGCACTTGATGTGCGGGCAGGTTTTTCCGCAAGTAGGCCGCTGACGGGCCCTTATTGCATGACCCTTGACACGTGTTGCTCGAACTTTTTTAGGTTCTACAACACGCCGGTTTCCTCACGATGTTTTCCTTCACCGTTTTGAGAGTACTGGCATAGTGCACATTAATTTTTCGACAGAAAAACTCATTCGTACACGAGTGGATTTGAACCCACGACCTTCGGATCGGAAGGCGGGGCCACTACCACTAGACCACCAGTGCTCTCATTGGACGGCCAATAAATAGAAATGGCAACCTCAATCAATGGGAATAAACGCAATAGACTTAAATACCTTTTAAGCTAAACGACTGCTAAGGGACCATTAGGAATATTTGACTTTGATTTAGAGTTGTTCGCTTGTGCATAAACCATTTTAATTAGAGTAATCTATAATTTTATATTATGGGCGCAATTTGACACTTTTACAAGCCATCTGTTTTGCAGTACGGTTTACTAACACTCTAGCTGGTGTTTTATGTATACCTAATATCGAGTAAAGAAACTTATGTACAATAACAAATAAGAGACTAAGTGGTTGTGACCAGTGAGCGGCAAGCCTAGGCAAAGCCTATTAGAGAATGAGACTATTTTTATTTGTGTAAGCAAAAGCGTGTTTGGTGCTCTGTGTTGACGACAGACTGTCGCATGACATAAATATTTCCCGGGGTCAATGAATCTTTTACAAATGAATGCCACAAATAAATAGATTAAGGTGTAATACGTCAATCTCCTATTGAAATTGGCTCCGTTCCAACTGAAATAAACAACAGGATGAAGAAGGAGTAGGAAAATAGGAACAGAAATGATCAATAACTTTATAAGAATGTAAGTACATTGAATATCGAAGAGTAGATAAAACTTTGCAACTTAAAACTGAACAAAGTACCTACTAATACCTACTGCGTAAGTTATGTTTAAGTTACGCAGTGGGTATTCGTTTCATCCGATCTGTACACAATTTGACAGTCATAGCTTTAGCCATAACCGTAAGGAGCTTCCCATATCTCTGCTTTATGTGGATTATACTAAATAACACCACGGTACCTTTACAGGTTTTATCGAGTAATTTCTTCGGTTCAACGAAGCGCTTGCAGACATTTCATGCCATTGAACTCAGTCTTTGCATATGACTGCATCTAAATAGATTAGTTCTCGTCCATTTGCTTATAAATCTGCTAGAGAAAAAGTCATGGCTTTTTCCATTAACAAAATTATATTATTTTCTAAGATATGAATAGAACACAAAATTTCCGAAACTGTCGAGCCTAAAATTGGCACCAACATTTGAGGGTACCTCACTGTATTACTCGTTTATCTTGTACTTCTCTATTTGCATTTAGACTCTATATAGGGTGGTTCCATTATGCGTGAAGATTGAAGGTTGAATTCTAAGGGTCTCAAAGTTTGCAAAGAGATAATCCACGCGAGTGAAGCGCGGATTCAACTAGTTAAAATAACACATTTCGGGGTAAACACCCTGATAAGTTCAACTTTTGCTGAGAAAGCAAATAGCGTAAATTTACTTAGTAATAAAAGCTTGAAAATACATTCAACGGTTATAATGTTTTCTATGAAAGCTTAGTTATTTGTCTATACTCCCTTCCAATTAGTTATACAGTACGTACCTACTTCTTCTAAGTTTCAAACACGGATATTGACAAACTAATTTCAACACCCACAGCATCACATACAGAGAAAGTACCTTCGCCTAGTTTGTATCAAATCTTCCCTACGAAGTCTCTGAAACTATGATGATTCACGATATACATAATAATAATTTACTATGTAAAAAACAGCGTGTTACAAATTATATAACCTACAAAATTGGATGCTTTTTTCATCCCATTTTGTAGGTTATATCTTATACCTTTAAACGAGAAAATCTTGTATATATAATATATATATATATAATATATATATATTTAGGATCTCGGAAACTGAGCCAACAATTTTCACGAAATTTACTATACAAGGGTTTTCGGGGGCGATAAATCGATCTAGCTAGGATTCATTTTTAGAAAATGACGAGAAGTTGGTGTTTCCAATAATCAAACATAAACTCAATATACGACTGTTCCTGCCATCTATTGGCGATTGTGAGCAACTAACTGCAAGCTAGAAGGCGTTGTTAATTAAAAATAAGCCAATAAAGATACGACTCTTCCTGACATCTATTGGCAAATAATAATACTATTTTTTTTTAAACCCGAGCGAAGCTTGGTCATACCGGCTCGTAATTTATAAAATACGACAGCAAAATAGATTTGGAAAATTTGTAAAATTAACACGCTGATTTTTTACATAGTAAATTATTAAAATTGGATAAAAAAAGCATCCAATTTTGTAGGTTTTAAATAAATAATTTACGTAATGACAACTATTGTATTCCACTTTGATGTTTTTTCTGTATTCTTTTGTTAATACTGTATTCTAATTTCTTCTTCTCTCTAATTCTTTGGTATACAATAAGTACACCGCATAGAATAGTATTTTATATCTATCTATGTTTAGTCTTATGCTATAGTAGCGTGTGCTACTATAACGCTGGTGTTCCGTGACACAGTAGAGTGTGACACCACGCAGCAACTGCGACATTTTAAATAAGCAATTATATTACCAAGTTTTATGTTGACACGATACATTCATATAAAAATAAATGTTTATCGAACACCAGGAATTCATCTTTAATCCAGAAAAAATGCGCAGGCAGAATATAAAGGTTTCACTATTTTTTAAAATTTAATGTTATAGGTATACTTACGAGACTGAGCAACGCCAGCGGTCAGGGACATATCGTGAGTGATAATTTGACCCCACTGCTGAGTGTTCAGGTTCCAAATGGGGTCAATAAGTTGCCTGTCTGGGAACAAACGCAAGCTGATCTCTCGCACATTGGGCAGTGGACGGCCAGACGTAGAGCGAGGCATGGCGCTCACACCTGAAACAATATATTATTGATAATTTTTTTTTACATTCAATCACTTTCAGATAGGCTTTTCAAAAGTAGTTAGCTATGGTTTTATGCCTGTACACACGCAAGTTCTAACAAGGGGAGATTTTTAATCTAGATCAGCTATTCGTTGAATAAAAAATACAGTTGAAAGCCTATATAAAAGAAAAGGAAGTATTTTTATCCGATTTTTATCTGACGGATAACGTTACTCTACAGATGAAAAAACAACCGCTCTTAATCTAACTGTTTTGACGCTATGCTAAGAATCCCAGGGAGCTGTCGTGCATTGGGTGACAAGTGAAATGGTGCCTTAATCATCGTCATCTGCCTAGAATCATTGTCACTGCTGAACAATGGACGGGCCCCCTTTATATTTTGAGATTTTGTGAACGATTTTAAACTTGCTCCATCGAGAAATTACCGCTATTTTTAAACTGCGTTCACATCAACTATAAACAATTCATAAAAAAAATTCTGACATAATATAATATAATGTTAAATATCTACTGTGCCATCCCAACACGATGTCCAAAAAGGCAAATTTAGAGACAGAAGTTGGTTTTTAGTCGCAAAGCTTTAGATTATTATTATGACACAACATCAAATTTGCTCGAATGAACTTTCCACTCTCAAATATCATTATGCTTGGTGCTAGTTTAAAATGAGTTTGTTGCAAAGTTCATTTCATAAGTTGTGAACTTCTGAAGTCAGTGTAAAACTTAGATGAACTTAAAAATAAATTCAAGGATCATCTATGAGGCATTCGGCGATGCCTTTAAGGGGCCAGCGGAGGGCGAATTTTCATACATACGCAATACCAAAATGATTACTAATATAAGCGGATGTTCACTATATTATTGTAATAATTGTACTTGTATAGTATTTATCTAGGTTTCTGAACAGTTTTTATTTTAAATTACTTACCTCAAATGAAATTAACGCCAATTACATTTTGCAATGAAAAAAAATTGTAAAATGCGATTGGCGTTAATTTCATTTGAGGTAAGTAATTTAAAATAAAAATTGTTCAGGAACCTAGAAAAATACTATACAATTACAATTATTACAATAATATAGTGAAAATCTGCCTAAACTAGTAATCATTTTGGTATTACGTTTGTATGAAAATTCGCCCTCCGTCGGCCCCTTAACAGAGTGGATTATAAGATCGATAGTCGAGTAGGTATCATCATTAATTCCTCTGGTTACTAACCTTGCCTTCATTGAAAAACAACTGAGATGACTTTGCGATGTTTTGTACAGCAAATAGAAATTGGGGGGGGGGGGGGGGTAAGTCCATAGCAAAATACTAAGATCCTTTTTGACGTCATTTTGAATATCATTCGTTTCATTTTATTTCATAGACTTTATGTCATCATCATCTCAGCCAAGTATCACCCACTGCTGGGTATAGCCTCCATCATTTTCTGCCAGCCTCCTCTGTCCTGTGCGTGTTTATGTGATCAAAGCATAAAATTTACAAATACTTCCTAGTTTTTTTAAGTACATTTTCAGTGTTCTTTGAAGTAGCTTCTGATATACTTCCATACTGGTCAACTGAATAACTCCATATAGACTACCTAATAACATTTTATTTGCCTGATCTCGTACGTAAAAATGTGTTTAGCCATGTTTTGATTAAAATTTTCTTACAGAACTCTGATGTTCATTTTCTTTTGTCACTGACAATAAAATTTCGCTGCCTGAGACGTTTTCCTCTTGCAAAGCCCTATGCAAATGTGGCGTGTTAAAACAGTAAACAACCTATCTGACAACCTACCTTGCTGTAAATGACAAGATTATAATTTATAGAGATAAAAACTACCTATGTGAAAGTATTGGCAAATAAATCAAGGTTGGAACTCATTCAATTTTGTCGTGATAGACCCTAGGGGCCTAGCAGCATAACGTACTCCATACTTTAAATGGCCTTATAGAAAGCCTTGAAGCTCAATTGTTGGAAAACCACGTACTTCATTGTTAACTTCTATTGTTTACGAACTTCGTGGCGGGGCTGCTATGCTAGAGGCGCGGGGTTAATTCCGGAGGCGAGACCAATTTTGCACGATTTTTGTTTTTGTTTAAATATGCATAACATTAAATGATCATTATGATATATACAAGCCTATTCTGTTTTGCATAATTTCATTGTTAGAAACAAGAAAACAAAAAATATCAGGCAAACCAAATAAAAATGCTTTGGTACAATAAAGATAAAACGTATTAATTACATTTTATTTTGTATCCATTTTTCACAATAAAACGGAACAAAGTAACCTAAATAAGAACAGAAAAAATAAGGATGATAATTAAAGCACTTTAATTATAAGCATTTACGTTTTATTGCTCAAGGCTTACCATCTGCATAGTAATAAGGCGTTAGGCGTCCATACGGAGTCTGGGGTATACCCCACGTAGGCCGCACCAGGTTGTTACATGAGCCATCTATAGACCGGTATCGAGACTTGTTGCAGAATGGTGGAGCTAAACCACAAGTTTGCGTCGCTGGGTCTACACCAGAACCTATGGGTGGCGGTGGATTGCTAAAACTGAAAGAACAAAGAGGTAACGATTATTTTCCAGCGACAAAAGTATAACTTCCATACAAGCTTAAGCGTACTTCTCAATCACAACAAATAAAAAAAGAAAATAAACAAGAGCATTAGGGTAGGCTGCTACAGCCCCCTTCAAATTTGTTGAGAATTTTCTATGTTTTATATGAGATTAAGGATCTTATTGCAATATTGCCTTCTTTCAGTAACTCGGTGATATTACAACATTGCAAGAAAGGGGAACTACACAAGTAGCTATTTAATATTGAAGTTTGAAACGAGTTTGTCATAACAAGCTTGTTGAAATGTCCTAGAGAGAACGCGACGGAATTTAATTTTCATACAATTTATACAAAATCAAATGCTTGCTTGTTTACCGAGTTTATATTCAGGCTAGCGTTATAATAACCTTTATTTATCCATTCACTAGTTTTACACTTGGAATTTTACTGGTCTATTGTATTAAACTAAGTAATAAATATGCCACGAAAAAGTAATTAACACGATAAATAAACCTTTGAATTTTTGTAGGATGTTAACAAGTTAATCAAGTTTATTTTGTAGCCAAAATTACTCTGCTGTTAAATAGTATTAAACAGACTTTTGTATTTCAAAATAGTCTGGTTTATTACTTTTTCAAGTCTCAAAGAAACATCATGTAAGTTTTACAACTATCCGTGAGCCAATACCACTCTGCAAGTCGGAAAAGATGTGCGATTGTTTTGGCAAAGCTAATAAATGTTTATAGTCATAGGTAGGTATTTGTTTATTAGCAACCGTCAAAATTTCAGTTGGCGCGAGGGTTGATATTGAAATAGATCTTATGCGAATACGTGCAAATTAAATAGAACACATGCGTCATCCAAACACTAATTAGAACGAGAATGTTAATGTGTGTAGGTGTAACTCATATTTTTTTGGTAGTTTGCTATTTATCTAAAAGCCATTTCAGTGAAATTAAAGTTTTTATGATATAGGTACATATATCACAAATGGTGTTTCTCTTATCTTCTCATTAACATGGTTGAAAGTCGGCCTCGATTTAGATAACATCAAATTAAACTGTCAGACTTGACAGTATATTTTTCTTTTTTTATACGGAACATTTTATTTTACTCTGCTTGTATTGTATTAATAAGAATTTCATTTCATTTTAATTTAATATAAATACATGAGTGGCTCTCCTGCTCCTGGCTTCTAAGAATGGCTGTTGAAGTGTAAAATTAACCTGTTACAAACTTACAGAAGTTACACACTAAAATACATTCTCGCTTTGTTCCGAAGTTAAAGCAAATATTCTCACTTGGTGTGGAGTTATTTTGATCTATCGATATTATGTCATTATTTGTAACTTGTATTTATTAATTGCTTTCATGTACATAAGATCTTTAAAAAAACGGTGTAATTATACTCGGTATGGTTTTGTATTCCCATATAAAATAGGTAATTAAAACTTTTTAAAAAATACTACAATCTTGGATTTAAGTTTTTTTTTGCTGCGAATGACATTCGCAGACATTGTTTGATCTAACTTACAAATTTTCACCAGAAATTGTTAGGTATTGAGTTTTCTTGATAGCCCCGCAATCCCTCGCTAAACGAATGTAGGCAACAAATTCGTGTAAATAAGACACTACGTTTAAATAAAACAAAGGTCTATCAATCATAGTGTTGATCTAATCAGCGCTGTGTTTATCGTGACTTGAGCTAACACGTTAGTCAGTACAGTATGCCTTGTACAAGGCCTACAAAACATGTCAATATATTAAATATCGTGAACCATCCAAACAACACTATCAAGCTCCAAATTATTAAAATGCTTATTAACCTATAACTCGCCCAAACATATTTTAACTTCTGTTGGTATCAAAAACTGTAAACCTATTAAAATGGAGCCTAATACAGGCTCTTGAATAATCCTCAATTTGCTAAGCTTGTGGCGAAGCAAACAAACCCTTCATTAAAATATTATCCTAGATTTTAGACGGCTAATGCGGTCCTGAATCAATTATCTCTAAAACTTATTCACTCTAACAAAACAAGGTTATTTACATGCAAGGGTAAGCGTATTAAACACAAACAACATTTAACCTTATCGCTGCTCCGTTTGACTGTGCTCCTCTGACGCCTGGAGGGAGGCTGTGGACAGAATCAGTGCATTTTACAACACATAACATGCAACATAATAGTTATTTACAAGGCTTAGTGCAAAATGGTTAATAAACAAAAGAGCACACTTAACGCATACGGATTTGATGTCCATTTTTATTTTTATGAAAGAAAATAAATTTATTTTGGACACACAACACACATGAACATAGCACATTCAAGTGTAAACCATATCTTAGTTCGAATCATTTTGTGTGTGCTAATTTTTCTCTAAGTTCAGTGGTTTTTTTACAAGAACATATTTGTTCGAGCAAAATCAGTCTGTATAAATTTATAAAATACTCTGTTTTATTACTCGTATAGATACTAAAATTATTAAGATAAGATGATCTATACAATGGTATATATAAATGGTAAAATAAATAGAGTGCCTTCTCAATTTTGCTTGAATAATTTTTGAATAACTTATAGGTATCAAAATTAATGAGGTATTATTCGAAAAGGAATATCAACCATCCCTTAGAGGAAACTGGGACTTTTGAAAGCTTTATTCTGTTTGTTTTAACAGGGTTACAGAAGTATTTATTTTGTCCCAACAATTTGTAGGAGTCTAATGAGAGTAAGTACAATTGTTTTTATTTCGGCAAGAAAAAGTAAGTAGGTTTTACTACAAATCACAACACCACATTTATTGCATATTATTATAGCGTAATTTACGACATTCAATGAGGAAGCTTACATTACATACATTTTATGGATTCATTTTATAGGCGTTCGTCAGCTAAACGCATTCGTCTCGAAAGTATTGCAAAGCAGCAATAAAAATAACCATCTAAAGATGTAACTGAGTAATAATAATTTACAATATTCCAATCAAGCAGAAGTCATAAACATTACACTTATAGTATGGTGATCAAAATGATTTTATTGCAACATTTTGTTTTAAATAAAAGATTTCACCGTCTTATTTAATCAACATCAAGATGAGGAGTAATAGGTTGGCATGGTATGGGCATGTCATTGTTCATGTCATTGTGTCATGTCCTTCTCATGCGGAAGGATGAGGGTCATGTTACGAGGAGAGTGTTAGATATGGATGTGGGTGGTGGTTATCGAAGAAGAGGAAAACCAAAGAAAAGATGGATGGAATGCGTCAAGGATGACAGGAGCAGGAAAAACAGGAGCAGGAAAGGAGTGAGCACTGAGATGACGAATGATAGAGGTGAGTGGAAGAAGAAGACCTGTTGTGCCAACCCCAATTAGCGTGGGATAAGGGCAGAAAGATGATGATCTAATCAACATCAAACAATAATGTTTTACTGCTTCTTTGCATAAGGATAGGCCTAGTAACATGAATCCACATAAAAAACAATTAAAACTTTCTGTGTTTTCTCACCCAAAACCATTGACAGGTAGCCTTTGAGGGTCTAAAGCATCTGCGAAGATATTTCCCAAGGTGGATGCAGGACCTGTGAACTGCAGCCGAGATGCCGGCGCACCCTGAAGGAAGAACTGGTTGGGACTGGTATCGAAGTTCAAGTTTACACCTGACACCACGCTGCAGAGCGCTAGGGTCACCACGGCTGCTGATTTCAGCATTTTAGCTGTAACAAAGGAAAATACTTTTACAAAATGTTACAAAATGAATGTATCTGTGGAAAATTTTAATTGGCCGTCAGTGTACATGTAGCATTGCTACATGTTTGATTTTGTAACGTTCTTTCAATATGCCTATCTGTTAGTTTTCCCAATTTTCCCAATGAAAATACAAAAAAATGTTGATGGAAAATGGACCTCCTTAGAACATGGAAACGTATTTCTACCAAAGATGCATTTTGGCAAAAAAAATGGGGTAAGGGAAAAATTTATTTCAATATAATAATATTAATTGAGCCAGCTAAATTTAACGATCAACATTTATACCTGAAGCGCTGACTTAATTATCTGCAAACAAAATCAACCATTTTTCAGCTACCAAAGAAAAACAGCATTTATTAACTGAAATTGATAATCTACTTTTCGCTGACGTCTGCGTTTGATTGATTGATTATGAAGTGGGATTAAGTTTGCTTATGCATTTTATTAGTGTTAATTAAGTACTCACATCATGTAATTTTATTACTACGACCATAAAGAAAATAAATACATTAAAGAAGCTACTACTAATATTTTTAATTGTAATTAATATATTCGAACATAAAGCTGGTGCTACTTTCCTCACACTTGGTGATGTAAGAATTATTGAGTGAACTTATAACGCCTTCAAATACCGTATTGTAGGTTATTTCGGAGGTAATCCTTTAAAATTATTTAAGATTTTAAACCCAGTAACAGTAATCATCTTTTTATTTAAACTTTTTACTACTAGGTACCTACTAAGACCCCTCAGTAGCTATAAATAAACTGACAAAAGAATTTCATTTCAGCATTCAGAACTCTATTTTTAGCGGGAAAATCTTCTACACGTTTATTGCTATCGAGACTTCAATACAATTTTGTTAGCATTGCCAGAATAAATGATTTTGTTTGTATTTTTGGGAATTGATTTCGGTATATGCTGCCGGAAATTAAATAGGTAGCACTGCGCAAATTGTACGATTCACAGCGTAAAATCCAGGTACATACGATTTCTCAATATTTTTTTTATAAGTAGACTTTTTCATGACTGAATTTCTTTTTGCAATTGGCATAGTATAAGTGGTGAAGGATGCATTATGGTCGATTCACACATATCAGTGAAGTCACAGTTCTGGCTTTCGTTCGCTCAGTTCAATAGCAATGCTACAGTGTTGCGTTATGGCCCGAACACACCTAGTTCGCTGGCGAATCAGGTGATTCGCTTTTAGGTGATTCAGGTGATCAGTGAAACGCTGTCAGATTCGAGATTTGACAGCGATATTTGACAGCGTTTCACTGATCGCTACCGCCAGCGAACTAGGTGTGCGCAGAGGCCTTGAGTGATTGAATTCACACATGTCAGTAGGTACTCAGCTCACGGAGCTTTAGTGCAAACGTCGTCGGAACTGTGGTTTCATTGATATGGTGTAAATCGACCTTTATAGGTCGATTCACATTCCATCCCCACCGAGCACAAACATTTTATTTTGAGAGATAACATTTTGCAAGAAATAAATCGATTTTGTTAGTAAACACATAAACGCTAAGTAAATTATGCTCACGATCATTATTTATTTCTTTCGTGATTTTCTTCAAAACATATGAGAAACGAATTTGTGTAAATCAAGATATATCACAA
Organism: Thera obeliscata; assembly: GCA_947578465.1. Classification (NCBI taxonomy): domain Eukaryota; kingdom Metazoa; phylum Arthropoda; class Insecta; order Lepidoptera; family Geometridae; genus Thera; species Thera obeliscata. The sequence continues at coordinate 7,589,568 of OX387928.1, read as the reverse complement.
ATAAACGTCCTAATCACTTTTACTTCAATTACTCACTTGTCTGACGTCTAAAACATGATTACCATGTAGACATGGCTTAAGAATTTTATATGTACATTTTAAATTGAACTTCCTCTATTGGTGGTATAGTTATAACTTTGTGGTCCACAAGCACGCAAACTGACATAAGAGACCGAATAAATACAGAACTAATTATTTATTAGTATTACGTAGCTAGTAAATAAGCAGCATTTAATGTAATCAAGTGGCTCAGATGAGGCTTTCATAATATTATTACGGAGTTCGTGCCAGTCGAGAACATCAATTTCTTGGATTAGGTTTGATTTAGTACAATTAGCGGGAATAATAATATATCGTTTTCAAACGAAGAGGGAAATATTGTGAACTACTGAAATGCAATTACTGAGAATTTTTTTTTACTGTTGCTTTTATTGCTTTCTATTACTTTTGGTGTGCTGTCCTGTGTACTGTTTTTGCGGGTGCCGATGAGAATACTGGCGCGTGAGGCTAAACATCTGTATGCCCCGAGTTGATGGACGCAGGGCAGTGCATCATAGGGCACGCTCCTGACGTGCGCGACCTACGATGCAATGCTTTGTTATAGGCGATGGTTACCACTTAACATCAGGTCACCCATATGGTTGGTCCATCAGCAAAACTTATAAAAAACTTTATATCGATATTACAACAACAACCGTTCACACAATATCACCATCGTAATTTTTCGTCCCGTAAAAATACGGTAAGAAAGAAGATGTATCGTGTGCTCTATAACGTCAAATCAGCTAACATTAAATCGCGCAAAGTATGAGTATCATAGTGAAATTGCTGTAGTCCGAACCCAGTTTCATTCACAAAATCGTAAACTAGATCATTTTATGTCCCTCTCAACAAGCCTACTCATAAAAATCTATCCCTCGCACGTAAGTGTTTATCCGCAGAATTTGCTCGTCGAAATCTTCCCAATAATCGTTTTATGGTAGCAATTTTCTGGTCCTTCCCTCAATGAATTTACTACAGTACGGCCGTTCAGGAAGTCGTTTAGATTAAATAAAAAGGCAGGATGGTTTCAGAATTCAGTCCATCAAATCCCAATTTCATATGAAACAAATCTATAAATAACAAACACGCCAAACAAAAAAAAACATTGAATAAACACGCCAACTCTTGGAAATTTGAAGATGAAAATTCATTATTATCGTTATCGTTGCCACACTGGGCAGTAGGTAATTAGACTCATAATGTCAATATGAAACTTTATTTATTGCTTTGCAGAGTAAACCTCCAGATCTTGATTAACATTTTGATTAGATGGAGTCTAAAACATAATAAGTAAACGAAGAATGAAACTGCTCTTGTATTTTTGTGCGTATGTAAGAGATTGTTTCTTTGCTCTGCTCACTGACCGTGATTAAATTCTCTTCCCTAAAGATAAATAACCATGGCGTAAGGAAAATGGTGTAATCATGTCTCCTTAATAGGTATACAGAGCCCTAAAATAACTTAAGACGTAGTAGTACGTAATCTTGGAAAATAAAACATTTGCGTTTTATTTTAAGGTTGACAAGAGGAAATATTCAGGGTGAAAAATAAACATGGAGAAGACAACTGATAAAAATGAGGGAATTTTTTTTTTTTCAAAAACACCTGTTGACCCTTGAGTAGCGTGGGAAGAGGGCAGTGGTGTGATGGTGATTTTTTCATAGTTAGCTATTTACTTATTTTTTTGTTTCAGAAGCTCATCATTAATAATATTCTCAACCAAAAAAGTGAAGTCAAGAAATAGATGATATAAGAAAATTAGGTACAAAATAAATGAATATTGTGGACAATCTATCTAGCTCCAAATTAAGCAGAGCACATATTATCTACTATCAACTGAGCTGACTGATGAGATGCAAGCTATCTTTTAAAATAGACGGCACCTTAAGACCAAGACTCTCAGAATCGACCTATTTTAGATTCAACATTAAACAATCAAATATTATTTGTTTTGATCTGATAAAAATATATGTTGTAGTTTAATAAATAATCTTGATTATTCTATGGTTCAAAACACGATATTGTCAACTTTGCTCGATCAAAAAAAATCGCGAAAACTCCCAATTTCGCGAATTTTTGATCGTTTTTTTAAGTCGTACTTGAAGTAGACCCAACGTTTACTCCCGAAAAACATGTCAAAAAATAGGCAATGAAATTACAAAGAATATTCTACGGTTCATTTTTCTCAAAACAGTTTTTTATTGTTTTATCAAGATATTATATAATAATGCGGCCCGCGCGCTTCGTTTCAGTAGCCGGCCAGGCGTCTTTGAGGTAGGACCTGTGTCGCTGTTGCTAGCTCGCTACGTTCCCCGCAAAATATACGATAAATTATTATTGTTGTTTGCCGTCACAGTATAAAATTGTAACAGTAAGTACAATTAACTTTTCATTACTCATACTCTGAAAGTAGGTCTGAAGTTGCCTGAGGGGCCTAATTGAAAGTAAAACTTTCAGCCTTAGGGAGAATCGCTTTCTACTGACAGCTGTCAAATTATAAAAAAAACAAGTTCGTTTTTATTCAACCATGTTCCAACTTTCTAAAGTCTTTCTAACTGCAAGGAGGTCGTTGAAATTCCAACTTTTTATTCAGCAAGTAGGTTGGAAACCCATTACAACGGTAAGAAGTTTTTATAAAGTCTAATTAAAGCGCAATGTAAAATTTTAATAACATAAAGATAGTATTAAATAAATAATATATCTTCTAAATTACTTGATTAATATATAGCTTCAACTATTTATTTAAAATAACATAGATTTGAGCAAACAATTTACAACTTTTTAAATTATGAGAATGAAAATAATGGCTGAATAATGCTGGCGAGCCGAAGCCGAAGGCCCGCCAGAGAAAAAGAAAAAAAAAACCGGGAAGGCGGCAATTCAATCTTCATTTTCACAAATTTTTCTTTCATGTTTTTATTTTTACTTTCCTTGTATTCGTAATGAAAAGCACAGTGTTTACCTCGGGTGAAAGTCTTTTAAGTCCCTCAAGCTCCATTGGCGCCCTCGCTATCGCTCTGGCGCCAAACCCGTCTCGGGACTCAAAAAACGTGACTTTCAACACTCGGGTAACAATGTACTATTGTTTTACGGAAATATAAGTAAGCAACACAATTTATTTTATTAATTTTCCCCCCTTTCGTATCTTCCAAGCGGAGTGACTTGCAAGATTTTTTTTTTTTGGGTCATGTAGGGAAGGTGAGATTATTTTGAAAGCAAAATAATTTTTTCCCCCCTCCCCCCTTTAGACCCCTTTATTATTTAAAAAACCTAAAAATGGCCTATTTTTGACCTTTTATTTTCGTGTGGAGCATTGCGGCGAGCGAAGCGAGCCGCCATGCGACCACGGGGAACAACGCGGCGAGCGAAGCGAGCCGTGCTGTGAACCCTCCGAAATTTGCCCCCCCGGAACTCCCCCCCTCAGGGTGGCTCTGCAACGGAGAGGTCCTGCATAATTTTTTAATGGGCAACGTAAAGAGGGTCTAGAGTGATTTTGATTGTACAAAAAAATTTGCCCCTCTTGCCCCCCAGGACCCCCCCTTTTGAGAGTGCTACCGGATGCCGTTGAGATAGGAAGGTTTCGATTGGGGTTTCGTATAGAGGGTTTCTTCCTGAATTGAAAGAACAAAAAAAACTTCCCCCCTCCTACCCCTTTTTTTTCCCCCCCTTTCGTATCTTCCAAGCGGAGTGACTTGCGAGACTTTTTTTTTTTGGGTCATGTAGGGAAGTTGAGATCATTTTGAAAGCAAAATAAATTTTGCCCCCCTCCCCCCTTTAGACCCCTTTATTATTAAAAAAACCTAAAAATGCCCTTTTTTGACCCTATTTTTTCGAGTGGAACAGCGCGGCGAGCGAAGCGAGCCGTGCTGTGACCCCCCCCAAGCCCCCCAGAACCCCCTCCTCCTGAACCCGGGGGAAGAGTCGCAGCGAGCGAAGCGAGCTGCCACGCAACCACGGGGAACAGCGCGGCGAGCGAAGCGAGCCGTGCTGTGACCTTCCTACGCCCCCCAGAATTAGTGTTACAAAGGGAAAAAACGGATAATTAGTGTTACAAAGGGATTGCAGTGAGTGGATGGAAATTAGAAAAAGCCTTATAACGGCCTCAAATTTTGGCGCAATCTGTAAAAGGAAATTGTCCAAAAGCACAGCGAATACAGTAAAAAATTTACTGTATAAAAAAAATATAGGCCACGTAATGTCAGTAGCTCATGGTGTAGAAAATGAAAAGCAAGCGCTACAACAAATGGAGAGACATGAAAACATTGTCATCGAACCATGTGGACTTTTCATAGATAAACAATACCAATTTATTGGGGCTACACCCGACGGTTTAGTTGACCACGATAAAATTATAGAAGTAAAGTGTCCAATAACGGCATTTAAGACCGGAATAGAAACTGCTATAAAAGAAAACAAAATACAAATATATAAATATGACAAAAAAAACAGTACGCGAATCATTAATAAAAGGAGCAATTGGTATTACCAAGTGCAGGGTCAACTCCATGTTACCGAGAGAAACCAATGCATTTTTGGAATTTGGTCCGGCGAAAATCATCCACTCATAATCGAATACATTCCTAGAGATGACGAATTTTGGAAGGTGGAAATAGAAAAAAAAGTTATTGATTTTTACATGAAATGCCTTTTGCCAGAGATTGCAGACCCGCGACAAATTCGCGGTATGCCAATACGTGATATAATTTTAAAAGAAAATGACGAAAATAATGACGTACCCATGCAGCCAGGTCCAAGTAAGCAATTGGATATAATTCAAAGTCCAATCCAACCTCGTGGTCAGTTTGGTCCATGCAAACCTAGGCAGCTATAATTTGATGAATTTTAGTAGGTAGGTATACCTACCTACCTACTAAAATTCATCAAATTGTAGAAATGTACAATTTCGTAAACTCATCAAAACGATGCACAAAGATTACGAAATTGTATATTATTCACGTTGCTGAATAAAATAGTACATTGTTACCTGAGGATAGAAAGTCACATTTTTGAGTCCCGAGACTTCTGGCGGGCCTTCGCTGGCCAGCATTATTCAACCATTATTTTAATTTTCATAATTAAAAAAATGGTTATTTTTTTTCGCAAATCTATGTTATTTCAAAGAAATAGTTGAAGCTAAATAATAATAAAGTCATTTAGAAAATATATTCTTTATTTAATACCCACTATCTTTATGTTATTTCAATTTAAATTTTACATCGCGGACTAATTAGACTTTTTAAACTTCTAATCGTTGTAATGGGTTTCCAACCTCCTTGCTGAATAAAACGTTAGAATTTAGTTCAATAACCTCCTTGCAGTTAGAAATAGCTTTAGAAAGTTGGAACATGGTTGAATAAAATAGAACTTGTTTTTTTATAATTTGACAGCTGTCAGTAGAAAGCGATTCTCTCTAGGGCTGAAAGTATTACTTTCAATTAGGCCCCTCAGGCAACTTCAGACCTACTTTCCGAGTATGTGCAATGAAAAAGTGATATGTGCCATACGAAATAAAAATATTTTTTATATAATATAGTATAAAAATAACATTTTCAAAATTTACGTATTGTCGGCAGAAGTATGTGTCGTTTTACAAAATAAATATAATTGTTACTTGTACTAGTTGTATTTTTTACCTCTATGTTCTCGTTGCTGGATCGAATAGTTGTATGTGCCACACGAAACCAAAGTACTTTTTAGTTGGACTAATTCCAATTTTTTTTATTACTTAGCTTTGTGACTGTACCTATATCTACACACAATATGTAACAAAAATACTGGTAATATGTTATCAATACTATCTACAATACTACCTAACTGAAGTTAGTAAGTAAATATCATACCTAACTACTGCTTGGTTTTCTATACTGTGGCACTAAGTTATCGTACGCGGTCAGTGGCGCACGGCCTGCCGGGCGCGTAAATAATTACGTCGCGCGCTTATCATGGCGGGGGCTGAGGTAGCGCTAAATGCCTACTGCGCTCGAATATCCTGGCCTTAATAGGGTAAAACACATTATTTCCGGCCATTACACCATACTTCCACAATGTTTCGAAGTTAAAAACATTAATGATCTATTAAATGTATGTATTGGGAGTTTCAAAAATGTTCCCCAGAAAATGTACATTTTCTTTCTTCTATATTTATTTTGTGTGAGCCTGCACCTTTGCATCATGCTTTAAATCCAAATAAAGTAATGCAAACATCATGAGACATGACTTACACTCTTTTACTCCTACATTTGCTTCAATATTCACAACCACATTTATATATGCGAAAACATTTAATTGGTAATTAAATATTTATGTTGTTATTGCCTAGTTTGTAGTACTGTTTGTTTTCCAAATAATAAAAATAAAAAAATTCAACGATATTTAAATTTAATCATTGCTTAAATTTCATTGCTTTTGAAATATTTATATAAGTAAGGTCTAAAATATTTACGGCGGTGGTAGGTACTTCGCAGGACTAACCGTGTCACATTTTTTTTATATAAAAAAAATGTATATGCAACCATAAAATAAGTAGGTATGGTGGTAGTATTTCCCTGGACGAGCCCTTAACAAAGAGCCTCTACTACCTGGAACTGAGCAAAATACAAGAATATTGAAGCATCATAAAAAGCCCATGTATATTATTGATGAATTTGTTCTTAAGTAAGTACATATTATTAATGCATGACTTCCGGATGCGAGTATTTCCGGCACGTAAGTGCTCTGAAACAGGGACCTAAAATATATCCTTTTCCTATGCGGGAGAAGAAGAAATGTTTAGAATCAGTAAGGCCTATATAATATACTGTTAACATGTGCTCACCATGATAATGTGAAGAAAATCAATTAGGTACATATATACTTTGAGACCGCTAGCAAACAATAAAGCCTAAATGGCTTGAAAATAAAACAAACATAAAGCCTAAATTGGCTTGAACGCTGGGCATGTATTGCTTTTAAATACATATATTATGTGGGACGGATCACTTAACCTTAAAGACATGATATTGATGGGAATCACATATACGCTCCCTAAAAAAGGCATTTGCAGTGTTATAGACTTATAGATAGTGCAATCCTCGAAGGCGCGTCTTCGTGAATTGCACTATCTATAGCATGCTGTCTCGCAGATTTTTCAAGGGTAAGCTGCATGGAGGTTTTACTATTATAGAATCAGAAATGTGAAAATCCGTAAAAGAAAATATAGCTCGCAGAACTAGCAATTTGAACTAGCAATGGGTAGGCAATATAGCTCGTACAACCGATATCCACTAAGGAATAAACGTACTCTAAAATCGTTTTAAACTTAAATCTATGTTTTACCCGTGTCGAAGTAAACAATTTTATAATTGCAAACAGAAAATTGAATTGCTAAATGAACCCGAAACTAACAACACTCACATGCTGCAAACAAAACCATTAAATAATTAAAACTTTTGTCACCCTACACGGTCAAAAGTAAAGAGGTTCACTTTGAGGAAACTCGAATATTCCAAATTCAAATACTCCTGTTGGTTTTTTAAAACCCAGTGACAGCCAACTTGTCTATGGACTGACTAAAGTAAAAAATATTTTTTATTTATTTCATTTGGCAGTGACTAAATCTCAGATTAAAGTATAGTCTTAAAAGTATAGTTGGTTCTGAGATCTGAATCGTCTGTCAAATGCATAGAATAATAACTAAGTTACTGCCATTAGAAAACACTAATCAGAAATTAGAAAAGCTCGTAATTTTTTTTTTATACTTTAACATTATAGGGTAGAACAACAGCTTAGCGACAAAGCCCTTCAAATCAATTTAAAAAACATGATCGAATGACGGACAGGCAAGAAAAAGAAGAACTTCAACATTATCTTGATGTATAGACTGGTATAATTATGTAATCTGAGTGGTATATAGGTATGTAAGTATCTAACCTACGTACTTCACGGAGTGTTTCGATCTGTTTTGATGTCCGATGTCGTGACACGTAGTAAGTTCCGAAACTGAAGTTGTAGTTTTAATGCGATTTTCTATTTGCGAAAACCTTCTAGCTAGAACATCGGAATCCTATAAATAAAGTCGATGTTCCATTGTTTAATCTTATTGTTTACTTTAAGTTTGCATTTAGTCTTTATTCTGAGTTTGCTCGATATCGAGACATTGGGTGACTAGAGGTTAAGTTTGTTTTAAAAGAGTTCGGTGTCCAAGATCTCCAAGGAGGTTGGAATACTGCATTACTAACATGACTGACGCTCCCGACGCTCAAAACGAAAAAAAAAATCACACATTAATCCGTATAATGGCTCTCGACACAAAATAACATTGAAAGCACGCTACATATTTTTTCCTCAGGGCTCCGTTCAGTCCTCACCTTCGCTTAATGGTCGTTCATACCACACCGAGCCTAATTTTTCATAATATTCCATTTGTTATACACGGGTGGCGGTGAAAGGTCTAACCTTTTTTCTCCGGTAACGGGGTCTAAAGAGGTGATTATAAAACGACGCCCCAAAACATCAATGCACGAACAGACATTTTATTCTAGACCAAAACGGAAATACTTCCATGTATTTTAGCATTCTTTATTTTGTAAATCTTCTACTTTACAGTGAAGTAACATTATTTAAAAGGTAATTGATTTACAATGACTTACTTTAGACTTAAACTCCTGAAACGCAAAACTTCTGTGATTTATGGTTTTCCTCTGAACTCAAAACTGCTGAGTTTTGTTCCGTTTACACTTTACACAGCGTTGCTGAATAAAGTTAAGTGAAGTCCTGAATCTTGAAAAACGGTGACCGTCTTCACAAAATCATTATTTTTTATATTATCAAATAACAAATACACGTAAAACATTTTAACCATCTGCAGTTTTGCAAACGATCTTTAGATAGCTAAAATGATCATTATCATCATCATCAGCCTGAAGAAGTCCACTGCTGGACATAGGACTCTCCTACTCATTTCCAGGAAGAACGATTCTAAGCTCATTCTATCAACTGACTTTCCGCAATGTCGTCGGTCCATCTGCAAAATGATGCAAAGCAATAATTATTGAAATATATCCAAGTCACTGGCTGAATAATATAATATGCTGATGCATCACTACCTATCATTTTCAATATTAAAAAGCAGCAAAGTTGTTTGCAATTTCGGGTAACTTATACTATTGTATAAATAAATAAAATATTGCTAGCATAATATATTAGCTAGTATAATATATTTATCAGCTCAGAAAATAATATAACTCACAGTCAGAGAACAAATATCTTAATGCACACAATTATTTTGTTCTCTGTGGCGATCGAACCCACTGAACGCCAGCGCAGAAGGCAGAGCTAATAACAACTGAGCTGCGAGGGCTGTCATCAAAATTATAATAACAAACTGTTATTTTATGTGACAGCGTGATATTAATAGTACTTCTTTGCATATTGCAAGTCGTGCAATGCTGAAACGTGCGTTTATGTGTTGCTCGACCAAAACCCGGAGAAAGTAAAGCAAGCGACGTAATTCTAAAGTAATTTAACTGTCGTAAATATGAAGGACGTGAATAGGCCACCTCGACGTCGTCGGATCAACATAAAATATGAGGTGAAGCCGCCTTCAAACGGCACACTTTATATCAGGTGGTAATTTTAATACTAAATTTTATTGGTACTAAACAGGACCATGAAGGAATTTGGAACAATTTATTGCTAAGACCATTTATAGTCTTAAAATTTATAGAGATTAACAACGGGCGTATAATTAAACCTTTGCCCTAAGAATGATGTCATTCATTAAGTACATAAACATCTGTCTGTATATTACATGAAAAAAAAATCTCGCCGAGGAGTCGTCTTGTCTTTTACTCAGTACCAGTGCCTGATTTCTATAAACGTCGTGTTGAAAATTGCTAACGTATTATTTCGTAACGTACCAAAAAGAAACGACTGACGAATTTTTTGATTCACCTAATTAAGCTGTTTCCGGGCAAGTGAGAGAAACATCTTTTGCAGAACCTGGTTTTTTAGGGTTCCGTAGCCAAGTGGCAAAAACGGAACCCTTATAGATTCGTCATGTCTGTCTGTCTGTCTGTCTGTCTGTCTGTCCGGCCGTGTCACAGCCATTTTTCTCCGAAACCATAAAAGCTAGACTGATGAAAGTTGGTGAGTAGATGTATTCTGTGAACCGCATTAAGGTTTTTGCACAAAAATAGAAAAAAAACTATAAATTTTGAGGGATACTTGAAACTGAAACTCAAAAAAATTTTTTTCATCGAACCCATACGTGTGAGGTATCTATGACTAGGTCTTCAAAAATGATGTTGAGGTTTCTAATATAGTTTTTTTCTAAACTGAATAGTTTGCGCGAGAGACACTTCCAAAGTGGAAAAAAGTTGGTCCCCCCCCCTCTAACTTCTAAAGTAAGAGAATGATAATACAAAAAAAATATATTTGTTGTACATTACTATGTAAACTTTCAACGATATTTGGTTTGAACGAGATCTAGTCAGTAGTTTTTTTTTTATACGTCATAAACCGTAAACCGCAATTTACCTTTCAACGAACTACAGGAACCTTATTATGTTACATCAAGTAACATATATAAAGGTTCTTGTAGTTCGTCGAGCTACGGAACCCTTCATGGGCGAGTCCGACTCGCACTTGGCTGCTATTTTCGAACTAGCCTAATCTCTCCGACGAACCTCAAATTATGCGTAGGTCCTAAGTGACGACATAAACCTCCCAAAATCCTATTTAGCACATAGAATGCTCCAACGCCCGTAAAACGCGTACTTACCAACAAAATAAAATGTCCAATAAACATTAAATGAGTTTGTTCTTTTAAACCTCTGAAAAAATCCGCGGAGTACCTACTACGAAGGTAATCTCATCTTTTATTACTCGAGTCGAAATGAAATTATACGAAATGAGGAAACTTGTCTATGTTCTACACATGAATGACACGCAATAGCTTTGTAAGTACTAATGAGGAGTAAAAATAAAAACGACAAGTGCGAATAGGAACCAGACGTCGGCCCTTAGTACTACGATTTAGGTTGTATAGTTTTGTAAAGTTTCTAAAACTTTTTCGTAAATTACTTTGAAGTTTTTCAGAGTAAGCTCCAGATTGTTGCTTAATATCTTCAGCTTAGCTGGCAGTACCGTTCGAATATAAGCCCAGTCACAACGACACACAATGTTCCGACTTAATCCAAATCGATCCATCTTTCACGACGTTATTGAGTTTCGAAATGCAGCGCTCAACTTTCAGAATTCCAAGGATTCAAAAAGCACACATTACATACACACATATAATAGTATTAGTATAGTAATTTTGATTTTTTTTCGAAAGAAGTACCTACTTAGTTTTTGCGCCCCGTACCTTCTCGTACCTACTGGAACCCTACCCTACATAGTGGATTGCTACTCACCATGAAGACCTACATATTTACCTAGAATCTACTCTTCTTTGTTTCTCCCTCTTGCTCTGTTTGCCTAGGTCTCAATCTACCTAAGTACCTACCTACTTGCTTATTAGGTATTTTCTCTAGGTGTACCTAAATACATAGGTACTACATAATAATATGTACCTTCTAGCTATCTACTATATTTTAACTACTCATACTTGCTATCTATCTTCTTAATTGTACTACTATGATTTCTTAGGGCATTTTGGTGTGTCCAAAATTAATTTTTTTTTCTTCTTTCTTTCTTATTTTACCCCGTACCTATTATGGTCACAGTGTTCCGGTGGAAGTATCAAAACGACCTACATAAATATAGAACATGACATTATTTTACACAGCTAGGTATACAATTTTCCTAGTTTCATCGTTTAGCTTGTAATTTGAAAACTCTATAATGAATAAAACTTACTTATATATTTTTTTATACAACTAGCAGATGGAACAAGCCTATTTAGTTTAATCAGACGTTTATTCTATAATACCTAAGTACCTAAAATAAAATAATTTCGGGTATCCCTCGCAACATGTGGAATTAAATCGTGTAATACGTATTCTACTATTTTCTACGTACAATCGCAGGCACAATAATTAATTATAACTTTTCACACTTTAAAAAATATTTTTTTCAGTTTTCTTTTTACAACAGAAATAGCTAAGATATTTTGGACGAGAATGAGACATACCCCTAGACTTTTTTTTTTTTTATTGAAAAGCTGTTAGTTATGAGGTGGTATGTCATGTTCATAGTTTTTATTTAGTAGAAACAAGGAATTGAACTCACATTTACAAAAAAAATGAGTTGGTACTAAGTATAGTTACTAAGTATAGTATTCTTAGAGTGCACTCAGACCCGTTTTCCGCATATTAAAATAATAATAAATATTTTCGACAATCCAAACAACACTATCTAGCCCCAAACTAAACAGAGCTTGTAATATGGGAACCATAGATATCTGATTACTATTACTATTACCTACTACTAGCCTGTTAGTGTCCCACTGCTGGGCAAAGGCCTCCCCCCATTTACGCCAGTCACTACGATCTTCTGCTCTAAGTAAGATATCTGATAATATGACTTAAATGTATCGATTATTCAATAATAATTAGAATGTTTGGTTGAAGTCCGTGCAGCCGTTTCCATGTTCTGGAATTCATCAGCTCGGTTGGAAGATCACAAAATAATCTTGCAAGCGACTGTACCTAGAATAAGTGGACAAAATATTGGAACTATGAAAAATCTACTTTGTGTGACAAAAAAATGTACGTGCACATAAAAGCAAATTTGCGGCTTAGTGTTAGGCAATGTTAGGCATAGTGAATGCCTAAAATAGCCTGGGTTATTACTTTTTCTGTAAGTGTTTACATGCTGTTATTATTGTAACATCTTATGCTTGTGTTATTTTCTGAACGTGAGGTGCATAAAATGCAAAAAACACTCAACAATCTTTTTAAAAAAGTTCAGTGTAAATGTAGCCTATCTAATAACGCTTTTATTAGTTTTCATATTCCTCCACTTCCTATGTTTAATAATAGATAACAATGTCTCTTAAATCTATCTTCGTTACTAAAATCTTAAACATAAAAAAAGCAGCCAAGTGCGAGTCGGACTCGCCCATGAAGGGTTCCGTAGCATCAAGTAACATAATATAAAGGTTCTTGTAGTTCGTCGAAGGGTAAATTGCGGTCTACGATTTATGACGTATAAAAAAAAACTAATGACTAGATCTCGTTCAAACCAAATATCGTTGAAAGTTTGCATAGTAATGTACAACATATATTTTTTCTAGTTTTATTGTTCTCTTATTTTAGAAGTTAGAGGGGGGGACCAACCATTTCCACTTTGGAAGTGTCTCTTGCGCAAACTGTTTAGTTTAGAAAAAAACGATATAAGAAACCTCAACATCATTTTTGAAGACCTATTCATAGATACCCCACAAGTAATGGTTTGATGAAAAATTTTTTTTTTTCTACTATGGAAGTGTCTCTCGCGCAAACTATTTAGTTTAGAAAAAAACGATATAAGAAACCTCAACATCATTTTTAAAGACCTATTCATAAATACCCCACACGTATTGGTTTGATGAAAAAATTTTTTTTGAGTTTCAGTTTCAAGTATGGGGACCCCCAAAATTTATAGTTTTTTTTTTCTATTTTTGTGTAAAAACCTTAATCCGGTTCACAGAATACTCGCCAAGTTTCATCAGTCTAGCTCTTACGGTTTCGGAGTAAAATGGCTGTGACACGGACGGACAGACAGACAGACAGACAGACATGACGAATCTATAAGGGTTCCGTTTTTGCCATTTGGCTACGGAACCCTAAAAATGGACGCCACTCTTTTTTTCCGAATGGACTATTTGCACACCACTCAACATTAGCAAAAAGAGTAAAACCTCTTCAACGCTGGTTTTCAGAGGAGATGCCATAGAGCAAGAAGCAGTTTATTTATGAACTAGCGATCGATCCCAGGTTCGCACGTGGAAAAATTACACCCTTTTAATGCTAGGCAGATCCCTAGTATAGAGCCTAATGCTTACGCAGGGATAATAGCTTTCTAATGGTGAAAGAATTATTGAAATCGGTCCAGTAGTTTTTGAGTTTATACGTTACACTCCGCCCATTCCGCTTTGCAGTATTAATGTACTTTGGGTCGGAAAAAAGTAGAAGTAACTCTATGTAAATAGTGCAGATAACCAACTAATACGCTAATGTTAGATAACCCTGACAGAGCCTTGTGTTTATTGGGTTAAAGGCCATTTCTAAAACAATTTGAAGTCATAACGATAAAATTCTGTTCCGAAGAAGTCTGGTTTTGGAAATAAAATTATGCTAAATACAGGGAAGGCTTTTGTACGAATTTCTACTGGTTAAGGCGCCCAACGACTTGGGTACAGTCAAGTCAAAAAGTACCAGAGGACTGGTATTCGTATACCTATATTAACAACAATGATTGATTTACGGCGAGATTAGCATGAGCGAAATTTAGCACAAAGTAGGACTACTGCATAGCCACTAGTCAGGCTGAGCTGTTTGACAAAGCCCTTCCAACGAATTATGAAAAGCAAACCCCTGATTTTTAAAAGCGTTTTTCTTTATAAAGCAACTCTAAGTTGGGTTGAGTGAGCATGTCTTTTTTCGACTAACTTCTTAGAATACTGTTCGAACAAGACCTAAGTCTTCTTGAACAACTTTGTGAGCGTTCCATAAACTTACGAACCCTAAACTTTATGACTCGTGATTACTTCTTCAAATGAAATAGCTATTTGCAAAATTTAAGTGAATCTAAACGAACTTGCTATTTGCCAAAACAGTTACTATTTACTACAACATATTTTACTATTTATGCTTATTATAAATGAAATACCTACTTAGAATTAAATTAATTTCGTTTAAAGTCCTGTAGTCAGAAAGAGAAGTGGTGAGAGAGTAGAGAAGTCAACTGATAATCGAAAATATATTTAAAAGACCATACTAATATTTCCATGCTTACGAGTACTTGTAAAAAAATTGAGACTACCTACACACATACAATAATTTCTATGTGTGTGGTTAGACTTGAGAATTGTAAAAAACAAAGATAATATAATTTTTCAGACAGAAAGAAAGAAAGGGGTTTTTATTTAATGAAAAGCTGCTGTTTATTGTGATAAAATTCTTCAAACATTTTTGATTTTGTTAAATCTAGGAAGATTTAACAAAATGCGTTAATATATGAACGTATACAAAATAAAAAATAATATTAAAATAAAATAATATTAAATTATATAATTTGTATAAGACTTAAGTATACCTTTTAGTTGTGACTGTACTTTTGCAGTCCTCGACTGTTCGAAATTGTTTCCTGTTTGTTTTGCAATTCCATTACCAAATTCGTTCCAATATTCAAATATGAAAAAAAAAACTTATACAAACAAATGCCTAACAATCACTTATTATAACAAGCTGATTGAATACCTACATAATCAATAATAACAATACCACCTACCTACTACCCCCTTAGACAACTTTTTGATTATCTTTTGGTAGACGCTTGTAAGCATGTTATCATAATTTTCTTGTCCTTGTCCCAATTAATGTGAGGTCGGCACAGAAGGTTTTCGTTTTTTTTTTTTTTTAATTATTTAAAGGGCTTTGTCGCAATGCGACCACACTGCCCTATAATAAAACAACAAATAAAACTTAACTTAATCTAAATTTATACAAACTTATTATTGTCTAGCTAAACCAATTTCTGCTAATTTATATAACATCTTGGCTTGATCCGACAAGGGACAAGCCAAGATGCTATTTATCATACCAACATTCATACATCTTCTTCCAAAACAACCTAATCTAAATCTATCATTTCGAACACACTCCAGCAAAACATGTTGTACATCTTCCAATGTACCACATTCGGTACAATTCGGAGATGGGACTTTTTTCATTAGAAAAGCAAACTTGTTTGCCGGGATGTGTCCAGAACGTAATCGTAACGCCAACTTTAGCCAATTTCTGTTTAAGGTTTTCGTTCTCCACTCTCTTCTATATTAGCCGTCATTTCAGCCCCTCTTATATACCTCTTTAGGCTTAATGTTACACACTGTCTAATTTAAACATCCATAAAGAAGGTTACAAAGAAAAAAAAATATAAGAACAACAAACAAAATAATTAGGAACGTAAACATGAAACAAGATTAATGTTTATGACATGAAGATACCATTAGAGTACACTCTATAGCACAAATTATGCCGTGGTTCAATGAATTCTATTTTCTAGGGAACGCATCAGGCTGAAAATCAAGCCGCTCGGTTCCCCTCCTGGGTTACTTTTGTTAGAGCCTTTGAGTTTCAGCTCTTTTGATTTAAATATAAAATATATTGAAAACGAAAGAATGTAACAATAGATTAGTAGGTATGAGATTTAGAGGTAAACAGTTACCAATTTATAACCCATATCCGTTACATTTTGTATGACAATCCATTGCTGTTGTGTTTAGCGGCCAGATAAATTACATCATATCTGTCGTATAATTTAAAAATGGAACGATCTTTTCTAAATCATAGCAACCAAGGAGTTAACTTAACAAAGTTTTTTTTGAATTTTGAACTGTCGTACAAAATTAAATGCTGTTTATTGAAAGAAAAAATTCAACGCGAGAAAAATTTGTGTTGTTCGTTGTTTGTAGTAACTAAATTAGTTTAAGTATCATGTAGATACTTACTCGTAGTTATAATTTCCTAGCATTATTTGAGAAAAGTACCTAGGCAAGCCTTGGCCACAACTAAGCATTTACACGTTCGTCCATCAATACCTCTTTTGCTGGCCGCTACAGTAATGTACGATCACCGTCGCTACGCTCGCTGCACATCAATTTTGCATTAGACTGTACTTGGTTTGTTCACATCGTGACGGTCCAATTTAATGGGCTAGCCAATTTAGTTCTCAAATTATCTGTACATATCGAGATCAAGGTTCAATAAAGGCACAAATACCAAATTTTCTCGAGAAATTTTCTAGATAATTCATAGAACCGTTTAACTTTGTGAACTTATATGGAACCAGCACAGGTATGCTCGAGTCACATACATACAGCATGGCGGAGAAATACCAATACCCAAAGCATTTGTATTCATTCCCACAGTACCTACTCAATTACTAGGAACACAATGCAATTTGAGTATTGATAATGATTAGTACTTAGTCTACCTACTTCTCTAAGTAAGGTCGTGGGTTCATATCCAAAATAAAAGTTGTTATGCAGTTCAATAAAAATTGAACTGAATAATGAACACTATCCCAGTGCTCTACGGTGAAGAAAAACATCGTGAGGAAACCGGCATATCGTAGAACCTAAAAAGTTCGAAAATATATGTCAAGTGCACGAAAGAAGCCTTCTTTGAGGCACACTTAAAATTATTTCGCCACACTTGGTTCGAAAGAACCAGTGACACGATAAGAAAAAGTTCTTAGTACCGCCAAGCAGTGTCAGTGATTTTTGGTTAGAAAAGCGTGGATGCTGGCGAAGTCACTGGCACGTGAGGCTTAAGAGGGAATCACACAGGCGACTCTCCATACAAACGTAATCCCCTATTTCCTCCCTGGATAATGCCTCTAGATCTAGAGTAACCATTTTTTCTCATAAAATCCAGATCTGCTATATACTCGTACGTGCTCGTATGTTTTCCTTTTTTTCAGAAACTTATTGGTAAAGAAAATATGACAATGGTTACTCTAGAGGCATTATCCAGGGAGGAAATAGGGGACTACGTTTGTATGGAGAGTCGCCGGTGTGATGCCCTCTATGGCCTTGAGGGTTTCGTTCGTATTTTTAACTGAGGCTGAACACCTAGGTATATAATACTACGCGTTGATGGACGCAGGGCAGTGCATCGTAGGGAACATTCTTGGCGTCCTAGACCTGGAGGCTATTCTTTGTTATAGGCGATGGTTACCACTGAACAACTAGGTTTAGGATTAGGACTGGTGGGCAACTAGGATTGTTCCATCAAATAGTTGTATGAAAAATTTGCTAAGTTTTAATCATTTAGTTTACAATATTTATATATTATATTTACACTATAGCGTATATTGCGAGAGTATTCTTCGTTTTTGAAAATGAAGTGCCTGTAAATGTAGATATAGATCAAATTTTTTAGCTTATTTTATAGCATTAATCTGCTTTTTTCTTAATTAATTAAATGGAAATAGTGTCACGCGTCTGCGATGCAATTAATCACGACAAAACCGCAGCCTTTCTTTTGTAACGAACTTTTTCAATTTACTCATATATCACATTCTAGAATATTGCTTAAGTTCTAAGCCTCGTTTACAATTCTAGCTTATTGCTAAAGTTCATAACAAGCAGTATTAATAAACATAGTCATAGGACTTGTGACGAGTCTATAAGTAAGAGCCCGGACGCATTAACCAGCCAGCCACCAGCGACCAGTCGAAGCCTATTTTTTTAGCAGCGACGCCGACGTGTCAGCATTGCTCTATTACACATAAAATAACTACAGTGAAAAAGGTATACAACTTCTCAAAAATTACAGAAAAACGAATCCGTATGTTTAGGTGTTATAAAATCATGGATGAGACAAAATAATTCATGACATTACATAAGCTTTTCAAACTGAAAATGGAGTGGCATTCTGAACAGTGGATATTATTTGGGATAGTTAGCCGTAATTACCACGCTAAGGCACCAAGTTAATTGGTAACGATCATCATCACGACGCGACGCTGCCCAGTATTTTTTTTTTACCGTGTCGTTAATGCATTCAAGCTCTAAAACCACAGAATAACCACAAAAAATACTGAACAAACACCAAAAGGAAAACACTTTCGTTAAACTTCAAACGAAAATATATTATTTATATTCAAATACTTTTTTTTTGTGGTAAAAAAAATTACCCTCATGTCGCCAACTGCTCACAAAACAACTATAAGAACAAAAATCAAATTGGCTTAAGTAAAGATTGGTTATGAATATTTTTTGTGTTTCAAAAGTTCTGGATAAAGTAATTCCCAATCAGATATTTGCATATAATTGTTGTTTTATTCAATAGGCAATGTTACACATGAACGTGGGAGCTTGATATCGTATCAGAGTCGTGACAGATAAAGGTCACCATGGAGGGAACTTTCAAAACCAACACACAACCTTTTGTTTTATATTTAATCTACCTAAAAACTCCTAACAACTCCGTCGAGTTTAATGAATGACAAAAACTAGATAATTAAGCTTTGTTAATTAGGTTTTACATCTGGTAAAAAGGTGCGGGTAGAGATTGTTTTTCAGAACCACTTGTGAAAATACTTTGTTCATTTTAGTATACTCACTGGTAGGTTCAAAGGTCAAATAACTGATTGATAGAGGCTGGAATTATTGTAGAAAAATAATGTATGTATTTTTTTTTATTTAAATGTAGGAAAATTAAAAATTAAATATAAAATTAAAAATGTAGGAAAATTAAAATTCCTATTTCATAATGAAACTCGAAATGAATCGATTCTCAGTTCTAGCTGAAGCTTGAATTGTAAGTATTTCCAAATTTCTCTAAGAGAATGTTTGCTAAATAATTAGCACAGCGCCTCAGAATTACATACTTAGGCCCGCAACTACATATAAAAATACGAAAACATTAACTAATATGCTAATTCAATAGACTTTGGCAAAAATAGATGAAGTGTAATTTTTTTTCACAGTTTTGGTTACTTTTCTGTTGCACTAAATAAATGATAATGTGAAAGTCACACCATTTTGTAACATATTTTCGTCTTTGCGTATTTTTATGAGAAAACTCTATTTTCAGAAGCAGAAACCGCTAAATTCCAACCGCATTCTGCTTTTGCTGTAAAAATCCCAGGTGCTAGATTGCACTAGGTTTCCTAGGTTACAGATATCCCAATAATGCCGCTTTATTCCCTATTGAGACGTTTCAGCTTCTAATGTTGTCCCATGAATCACTCCATAGTTATTCATGAGACAATATGGGTATCAGATTTATTACAATAGGGCTCTGCGTGGTCAATTTGAATAGTCTAACTGGTTTTAGTACCTTGCAACTAATTAATTAACTTTCATGGCCAATTGGTAGTAAAAGTGACCTAGATACCTTCAGTTACGTCATCAATAGGTACCCGATACAATTTAGTCTCTCTAGTTATTTGTATTCCTTGATTGTTTTCGTATTTTGTTGGTTTTTATTATATCAAGTACGCTCACGCAATTTCTATAAAGTTGGTAATTATTCTGAGATTTTTTAAAGTTGTTTGGTATCTGTTCAGTGAATTGATTTACCTTTTAGTTATTCTTATTTTTAGTACTCAAAATGTTCCTCATTGGAGGTGTGCGATAATTTAACGTTTCTTCTTTCTTTCTTTCTTCATTTGAAAAGTTATTTAGTAGAAAATCGACACGATAATAAATCATATTTTATTACACAACGAAAAATAAAATTGTATTACCGTGTTATGTTATGCTGTGAGTCCACTCTTTATCAATACTATATTTATAAAATAAACTGAATTACCCAGTTAATTATAGTATATTGCAATATCCAGGAAACTGTGTAACATGCCACTAATCAATCATTCGTAGAACCCATGACGGAGCATTTAACTACTTATTCTATTGGCGTCGGCCAAATATAGGCTACGAGACTTGCGTCTGACCTTCAACCAAATCGCCAAATGTAGGGGTCTTGACCGGAAGTAAACTGAATCGACAATTTCGACATGCCTTTGTTTCTATCACATTGTACGAAGAATTGAGTTGATTGGAACTGTTTGAATCAGGCCTCTCGTTACCAATTTGCTTAATTTCGTAATTCGTAATCTTTTATAACTAATCAATACTCATCACCCCAACCACATGAGCTAAGAAACAAATTTAAAGGGAGAGTTTGAAATTAGCATTTGCGTGGTCTCAGAAGAAAATTGCGGCGAACTCTGAAGTATATTTTTTCTTCCCATTTATGTTTGCTGAAAGTAGAGTTGACGGCTTTCATGGCATAATGCGAAGAATAAAGCATTACAATATGGCTACCTGAAAATATTTTTTATAAAAAGTGAAACCTTTTCCTAAGCAACAACTGGATACAGATTTTGTTGTAACCCTTTTGAATATCACTTATGTGACATTCAAAATGTGCTATCTTATCTTATACCTTTAAACGAGAAAATCTTGTATATATATATATATATATATATATATATTGAGGATCTCGGAAACTGCACAAACGATTTTCACGAAATTTAGTATACAGGGGTTTTCGGGGGCGATAAATTGATCTAGCTAGGATTCATTTTAATAAAATGATTATTTCTTTCCGAGTTCAATAATTAAACATAAACTGAATATGTGACTGCTCCTGCCATCTATTGACGATTGTGAGCAATTAACTGCAAGCATGTCCAGTAGATGGAGTTGTTCAGTAAGAATAAATCAGTAAAAATGATAATTATGACTCTTATGATTTCTTAAAAATACAAATTAACGAAAAAAATTCCGAGCGAAGCTCGGTTACCAACTAGTAATTAAGAAATTCTTCAAAACTCTAGACTCTTCGAACGAAGTAGAAAAATGTTTGTATGTACCTACCTATTCCTATTAGATAGAATAATCATCTACATCGGTAGTTAAATAATATTGGCTTCTAAACAGGATATATGCAGACTACATCCATTATTCATTGCTGATTAATTAATAGTGATAGATGATATTGATGATATTGGTAGGCCGTAGGTACAGCAACCAACCTGCTAGGTATAGGTAGTCGTTGGTCATTATTCACACAGAATAATGAATATATACCAAAACGTTTTTGCTTTTCCGTGACTATTCACATTTCAAAACGGTCTAAAATCTTGTCTATACTTCCATATTATCATAAAATACCTGCTTTTAGTTATGTAGGTATTGATAGTGTGGTATGGTAGGGTATATAAGTGCTGTTATTAGATGAATCGATAAAAACCTAGGTACGTTATATGTATATAATTTTCCGATTTTGTGAACTGAAGCGAAGTAACCAAACAAACATGTATGAAGAATGTGAGCGAAAGTGGTAAAATAGGTAGGTATTCCAGAGTCAGGATCATACCTACCAACTGGAAATCCATTGTACATGCCATGAATGGCATGTACAATGGATTTCCCTGAAAAAATGGACACTGAAAACCAGTGCAATATACATACCTACTATACGTTTACTGAAATCACAGACGTTATTTCACCTATAATAATTTACCAAACAAACCCCATATTTTTTTTATTCTAGTTGAAAATAAATTTTACAATCTTGTTTCAAAGGTTAACTGCCTTTCTCCTGTCTTATAAAAACATTGTGGAGCCAATTTTGTGGTTAAACCTTTCTTTTAATTAAAACTTACAAAACAAGGCAGACAGCTTTGGTCTCTATAATTAGAATTTGGGAAAAGAAGAACACCTGTCACAGATATAAAACTCGGGTTGGGGTTGTTGTGATGTCATCGTCAACTAGTATTTCATCTTCTTACTACTTCGACTATCTTAATAGGAGCCTTCTCCTCAATGGAATCATCTTCAATATAAATTCTCTACTTTTCACAGAATAGTATATAATAATCCATCACAATCTCCCACTTATGCTCTTCATTGTATATCGCCGCAATATTTCTATCTCTTCTGGAATCCTCCCAGCGCGCGAAATACTTTGACACTTCTTGACATGACAGTGACAGATGAAAACCTGATCAAAGAATATTTAAAGCCATAGTTTATGAAAATGGCAACGTTACATAATATATATCATACATTCAGGCTAACAAAATTAGCATCTATGGTCTAGAAATTGTTTAAGTATTTTTAAAGTTCCGCTTTCATCCTACGCGCACACAAAAGGCAAGGTTGTCTTTTCAATACTCAATACATTCATGCATTGCTCTATACATGGTTTAGTTTCTACATTAGTTTTCCCTTCCCCATTCTTTCTTCTATCAGTCGTCAGTATCTTGGTGCTCAATACTTTCTTACACATGTCATCTTTCACACAGTCCATGCATATTTTCTTTGGTTTGACACCCATTCTCTCTCTGTGGATTGGTTCGTGGCATTTTATGTAAACGTTCAAACGAGGCAAAAACTTATGCGACTAAACTACATAGTGCTACTATTTAATAAATTTTTGGCACAGAGCTTGAAAATGGTGCCTAATATAGGCAGTTTATAAAGAGCTCCTCTGTCGCATCAACCCTGTCCGTATTTTTTCCATGTTCGTTAAAAAAAAAACTCTACGAAAAGATTTGGAGGATTGACTGCTGGCTTGGCGAGCATCTAAGGTATCGAACTGTTGCCATGCGTACCCTCGTCACAATACAAAGCTAAATTAATCCTCGTATCCTGTTAACACACAATCCGATTGCTAACATCCGGAAGGCTAGTATACCATTCCAATACTACTTTACTTCTATCCAATAAGTCTCATTTCAATAATCTATCATACGAGTACAATGTTAGACAAGTTTCAGTTTTAAAGATTTGTATTTTTATAATGTCCCAAAAGTTAAGAGCCGAGCGGGATTTGAACCGTGGCCTTCCCCTTAGCACGGGGCTGCGCTGACCGCTTGGCCATCAGATCATAATCACAATCGAAAAATAGCTCCTATGGACTGGTAACGGTACTAACGAGACATTTACAAAAAAAAAGTATTTAAGTATTATATCATCGGGTACGGGTATAGTACAAGCTCTACATAGTGGGGCTGGATAGTGTTGTGTGGATTGACCGCATTATTTATTTTTGAGACATTATAAAAATCTGTGAATATAATAACAGTAACACTAATATAATAACAGTCAGAGTTTACCTAATATAGTTGGGAGGTTTGAGATACCAATAGATATATTTCTACTTTGGTTTTAATGGGTCTAAAAATTATAATCAAGAGAGTGTTACTACAAGTACTACCATTACACGTTTGAGCAATTTTCTTTCTCACATCGTAAATAAAAACAAAACTACACTAATGGTTTCACAGAAACCATTATGTACCTATGCAGAAGCTACGACAGACATTAGATTGCAGTTTAGTAATTTTACGATAATTGGTGTCGATAAATATAATTGTACAGTACAATGTATATTAGCTATCTAAATGATAACGTGATTTGTGCACGAACTATAATCAGAATTGTTTTTAACTGAATTGAAATAAAAAGGAAGGTTCTCAATTCGGGTGTATTTTTTTATGTTTGCTATCGCATAACTTCGTCATTTATTATATTACAAGTATATCTTATTAGCAGATTCAAAAAAAAAATTGAAACGGTTTGACCATGAAGTCGGTTTCTCAAGTTTGTTAACTATTTTGATCTGTAGTTTAAATCTCTTGAAATACGAAAAAAATACACTTTGATACATATCCCAGATGTGGAATAATATCACAATTCAAGCCAAATAAAAAAGTTCGAGTAATATTTCGGGGGGGAGGGGAGAGGTCCTTTTCAGCGCCGCAGTACTTACTAAATTCCCGGAAAGTGAATTAGGTCGAAGATATTTCAATTATTTACGCTCCAGCAAACTCTACTATGACGAGGTTATTTACTTCTTTTACAGCATGAACGCGCTTTAAAATGATTGGAAAAGTTTATTGCCCAGGCACCTTTCTAACAAAAAGAATCAAGATTTAAAAAAGCTATATTTCTTTCAGCACTCTTCATTGTATAGTTTTTTTTATTCTACTGTAGTTGCTCGAATTTTATCACTATATTTTTGATTTGCAGTAAAATGAGTATTTAGACGGCAGGATACAAAGTTTTGCCATAAAATATTATGTTATAGTTTTCCAAATTAAATTATTAGCCAGAAAGTCCATCAAACAAGGATGATGGGTCGAGAGGGACTAAGATTAGGTACATCCCATAGCTTCATTTGATTCAATGGGTATGGGAAGCACCATCAGTTAAATTGGCAACTTCAAGGAACGAGGAAGCTGTTATCTCTCTCGGGTCATTGATATTCATGTCTATTGTCTAAAGGCAAGTCGGAAGCCTCTAAATTGGATCAGGCTTTTATAATAATAAATCGCCAGGCCTGTAGATGGAGCTATGGTCGATTAAGCGCCATGTCAATACATCCCTTCGCTGGTTTGGAAATTTTCGAATCAAATCCTACCCGGTTAGTCTCGGTTCATAACTTTTGGGATATCATATGCACTTTGTGGTTATCAAAGGTGTTAGTAAACAATGTAAAGTCAATAAAGTCAATTTTAATAGATAAATGTAGCCGTACACACCATAGTGTAGTTCGAAAAATAAAACGAGAAAAAGATTTGACCAAATCTCATGGGGTTTGTAAAGGAGTCATTTTCAGGTCGTGACCCTAGTCAGTAAGCTGAGACGGAGTAAGAATTTGAGCTGAGGATTTCGACGCCGATCTAATCTCGTTAGAGTAACGCGAGATGCAACCATTTTGCATTTTTCTAGACACAACCTCAGCTAGTTTCGAATTAGCGCTGAAATGTGCAATATACAAACGCAAATTCTGTGAAAGGGTTTCCGCCAAAATTGCCCCAGTCCCGGCGCAAAAGAATTGTATCTCAGATTTTAGATAATCATTAGTAGAAACAATATTAGTTGTCGCTATTTCCTGATTTCGTGGCTAACATGTGTTTTTTACCCAGAGAAGTTTCATAGGCGCTACATGGAAAAATGACACTTTTTAGGAAAAACTTCATGTTACTTTGCTAATTGACATTGAATTGGCAAAAAATGAATAAAACACATAATATAAACACATTATCACATATGTAATATAATGTACCTATACCTATTATGCCAGTTTTTTGAAAAACTTCATTTTACTGTACTAATTCACTCGTTAACAACATAAACGAGTGGATAATTGCAAAAAATGAACATAATAGGTACATATGCGTACACACTGATATGTATAGCCTGCATCATCTATATATATATAACTCAAAGGTGACTGACTGACTGACTGACTGACATAGTGATCTATCAACGCACAGCCCAAACCACTGGACGGATCGGGCTAAAATTTGGCATGCAGGTAGATGTTAAGATGTAGGCATCCGCTAAGAAAGGAAAATGGAAAATTATTAACCGAAGAGGAGAAAAAGGGGAAAAATGGTTTAAAGAAAAATCAACGCACAGCCTAAACCATTAGTCCTAGAAGCATGAAACTTGGAAGATGTGTTGCTCTTATAGAGCAAAGGTGCATTAAGAAAGAAAAATCGGAAAATTATTTCCCTAAAAGAAGAAAAAAAAGGAAAAACGTTTCATGAAAATTCACAAAAAATTGCTTTACAAAATACGCAAAAAAACAGTAAAAAAAACTCTGCTACCGCAGCATCTGTCACCTAATTTGAATACACACAAAAGTTTACCCCACCGTAACCACTAAGACAAAATCGCGGAAAACACCTATCATACCGAAACTAAACACCGCACCGCTTCAAAAAACGGCTAAAGTACATGCTCAAAACTATGGTAACCAGCTGGACATGTCAAATTAAAAAAATCTGATTCGATTATACACCAACACGCAGACGAAACCCTAAATTAGCCACTAATCTTCTATCTATATATATATAACTCAAAGGTGACTGACTGACCGACTGACTGACTGACTGACATAGTGATCTATCAACGCACAGCCCAAACCACTGGACGGATCGGGCTAAAATTTGGCATGCAGGTAGATGTTAAGATGTAGGCATCCGCTAAGAAAGGAAAATGGAAAATTATTAACCGAAGAGGAGAAAAAGGGGAAAAATGGTATAAAGAAAAAACAACGCACAGCCTAAACCGTTAGCCCTAGAAGCATGAAACTTAGAAGGTGTGTTCCTCTAATAGAGCAGAGGTGCGCTAAGAAAGAAGATAGGAAAATTATTTCCCTGAAAGAAGAAAAAACGGAAAATGATTTTAAGAAAAATCACAAAAAATAGCTTTACAAAATACGTAAAAAAAACATTTAAACAAATTCAGCTACCGCATTATCTGGCACCAGGTTCGCTTACACACAAAGGTTCACAAACAAACCGATGATAACCACTACGACAAAATCGCGGGAAACATCTATCATACTTAAACTAAACACTGTTGAAAAAAATTGGCTCCAACAGCACTCACCTTAAAATTCAAATACACTAAAGTGGAGGCTAAAATCTATGGTTACTAGCAGTTGGTCATGTCAAATAAAAAAAACAGATTCGATTATACACCAACGACGAATACGAAAGCCCAAATTAGCCACTTCAACAAATTCACGAAAGTTCTTTACAAAATACGCAAAAAAAAACATTAAAAAATTTCCAGCTACCGCAGCATCTGTCACCTGGTTTGAATACACAAAAAATTTTCAAAAAAACGATGATAACCACTAAGACAAAATTGCGGGAATCATCTATCATACTAAAACTAAACACCGCTGAAAAAAATCGGCTACAACAGCACTCGCCTTCAAATTCAAATACACTCTAAAGTACAAGCTCGAAACTATGGTAACTAGCATTTGTTCATATCAAACTAAAAAAACCAGATTCGATTATACACCAACGAATACGATAGCCCAAATTACCCCATAAAAGAAAATCACGAAAAAGAGCTTTACAAAATATGATAAAAAAAAACATTATACAAAATACGCAAAAAAAAACATTAAAAAATTTCCAGCTACCGCAGCATCTGTCACCAGGTTTGAATACATAAAAAAAATTCAAAAAAACCGATGATTACCACTAAGACAAAATTGCGGGAATCATCTATCATACTAAAACTAAACACCGCTGAAAAAAATCGGCTACAACAGCACTCGCCTTCAAATTCAAATACACTCTAAAGTACAAGCTCGAAACTATGGTAACTAGCATTTGTTCATATCAAACTAAAAAAACCAGATTCGATTATACACCAACGAATACGATAGCCCAAATTACCCCATAAAAGAAAATCACGAAAAAGAGCTTTACAAAATATGATAAAAAAAAACATTATACAAAATACGCAAAAAAAAACATTAAAAAATTTCCAGCTACCGCAGCATCTGTCACCAGGTTTGAATACATAAAAAAAATTCAAAAAAACCGATGATTACCACTAAGACAAAATTGCGGGAATCATCTATCATACTAAAACTAAACACCGCTGAAAAAAATCGGCTACAACAGCACTCGCCTTCAAATTCAAATACACTCTAAAGTACAAGCTCGAAACTATGAAAAACCAGATTCGTTTATACACCAACGAATACGATAGCCCAAATTACCCACTAAAAGAAAATCACGAAATAAAGCTTAACAAAATATGCAAAAAAAAACATTAAAAAAATTCCGCTACCGCAGCATCTGTCACCAGGTTTGAATACACATAAAGGTTAACAAAAAAACCGATGAAAACCACTTAGACAAAATCGCGGGAACCATCTTTCATACTTAAACTAAACACCGCTGAAATACACTTTAAAGTTCAAGCTCAAAACTATGGTAACTAGCATTTGATCGTGTCAAAATAACAAAACCAGATTCGATTATACACCAACAAATACGATAGACCAAATTACCCACTAAAATAAAATCACGAAAAAGAGCTTTACGAAATACGCAAAAAAAAAATATCTAAAAAATTTCAGCTACCGCAGCATCTGTCACCAGGTTTGAATACACACAAAGGTTAACAAAAAACCCAAGATTATCACTAAGACAAAATCGCAGAAAACACCTATCATAGCGAAGCTAAGCACCGCTGAAAAAATTCAGCTACAATATAACTAACTAATATAATAGCACATGCCTTTAAATTCAAATACACTCTAAAGTACAAGCTCAAAACTATGGTAAATAGCAGTTGGTCATGTCATTTAAAAAAACCAGTTTCGATTATATACCAACAAATACGATAGCCCAAATTAGCCACTTAAACAAAATCACGAAAAAGAGCTTTACAAAATACGCAAAAAAACATTAAAAAAAAATCAGCTACCGCAGCATCTGTCACCAGGTTCGAATACACACAAAGGTTTACCAAAAAACCGATGATAACCACTAAGACCAAATTGCGGGAAACATCTATCATACTTAAATTAGACACTGCTGAAAAATAAAACAACAGCACTTGCCTTCAAATTCAAATACACTCTAACGTACAAGCTCAAAACTATGGTAACTACAGTTGGTCATATCAAAATAAAAAAAAAGAACTCAAATATCCACGCGGACGAAGTCGCGGGCATCAGCTAGTACTTATATACATTTTGTAGTTATCTTTATTTTATAAGAAAAAGAATACTGCCTTAAGTAATCGGGGTTTAACTTTTCTCTGTTATATTATTAATATTACAATAGGTTTTCATTATCGTTTCTCAGAATTCAATAAGGGCTTGTGACGTGAGTGAGCGCGCTCTCGCTCCCACTCAATTTGTTAAAGGGAGAAACATAGTCACCCCGATTACTAAAGGCAGCTTTTAAAGGCGATTATTTTCCTTATAAAATAAATATAACTACAAAATGTATATAAGTATGATGCAGGCTATACATATCAGTGCGTACGCATTTTTTTTTTATAATACGGACAATACATATCTACCTATTATATTCATTTTTTGCAATTATCCACACGTGTGTGTCGTAAATGAGTGAATTAATCAGTAAAATAAAGTTTTTCTAAAAATGAAATAATAGGTATAGGTACATTATATTACATAAGTGATAATGTGTTTATATTATGTGTTTTATTATTTTTTTGCCAATTCAATGACAACTAGCACAGTTACACGAAGTTTTTCCTAAAAAGTGTCATTTTTGCATGTAGCGTCTATGAAACTTCTCTGGGTAAAAAAAACATGTTAGCCACGAAATCAGGAAATAGCGACACCTGGTATTGTTTCTACTAATAATTATCTAAAATCTGAGATATAATTCTTTTGCGCCGGGACTGGGGTTTTTTTCTATGGGATTTGGCGGAAACCCTTTGAGAATACAAACAACTTAGATTATTTTCTATCGGATTTTTTTCTATTTCCACATGATCCCGTCTTGAGACTCATAAGACTGTAAAAATAGTTAGGTGTATCAAAATTTATCTTTTAAAGCTTAATATATTTTTATTCTATACCTTCCTAAATAATATACCGAAATAAATTAAAAAGGTTGGCATTAAATTATATTCATCCATCGAATAGCGCGGTCTTTCAACTCAGTCGGTCCATCGGGTGGAAGAAAATTAAATAACTTTAGACAAACACAACCATCACCTACGCCCACCTAAGTTGGTAGAGCGTAAAATTGGCTTTCAAAGAGATATTCAGGCTGATTACGATGATGACTTGGAAAAATCACGCTACCATCGATTTTCTTACTTTATCAAGAAAGTATTGAAATTGCAAAGAATTCGGTACATTCAGTCAGTCATTTTAAAACGTTTTACTTTTTTCAAAGATTTGTGAAAACCATACTTCGCAATATGCTCGCCTGATTACGGGACATTTTATTTGTGCAATAAAGATGTTTATATTGACTATTATTTTCTATAATACTGTAGGTAACTAAATATTAGACTAATTTGCTTTTACTTGTGAGGTCCTTAAAGTAATGGATAATTCGATTAGCTATCTATATTTCATCTATTATAAAATCTTCTATTATAATTTCATCTATTATTTAATCTACTA
Source organism: Thera obeliscata (assembly GCA_947578465.1). Classification (NCBI taxonomy): domain Eukaryota; kingdom Metazoa; phylum Arthropoda; class Insecta; order Lepidoptera; family Geometridae; genus Thera; species Thera obeliscata. The sequence continues at coordinate 7,558,939 of OX387928.1, read as the reverse complement.
TAATTACTATATTTTATACTTACTACATATTTACTATATTTTAATATTTTATAGTTACTTTAATGTAGTTCCTATATTAAAATCACCAACCGTATCAATAAGTATAAAATCTAGGTAAGTATTAGGAAGTACAAATCCGTTCACGAGTCTAATAACGTAACTATAAGTAGGTATACTTACCTATACAATGGGGCACTATCACACGCCATTGTGATTATCTACTCTTACGTAAATTCAATAGATTGAAACAAGAATAGATAATTCGGAAACTGATACAATACAGATCTTGGAGTTTTCATTTGAAAACAACAATCGTGGGAGCTCTGTGCATTGCAATGATCTCGTCAGTCAGTTTAATAACAATACATCATCATCAGCCTGAAGAAGTCCACTGCTGGACATAGGCCTCCCCTCCCAGGAAAAACAATTCTGAGCTCCATCCACCGACTTCCCGCGATCTTAACAATGTCTTCGGTCCATCTGGTGAGTGGACGCCCTACGTTTCGTCTTCCGGTGTAACAATACGCGTACTAGCTAAAAATATTTTTAACTTTCGTACGAGTGTCGGTGGCATTGTAATGTGATGGGCAAGACACAATCATACTCAAAGATCATGAAATTAGTTGATAATTTCACTCATTTTGAGTATTTGCCCTGTAAAGTTAGTTAGTTAGTAGTTAGTGCAGTAGACTGTACCTGTACTTCTTACTGTACTGTGTACTGACTGTACCACTAACCACCCAAGAAACCGTTCTTGAGTGGTTAGTTGTCGCATTTCTAGACCATTTCGAAATGTAAACAGCTAAACAGATAGATCGTTAGCGAAGTCTCAACAGACGTACGTAGGTATAAATGGCCAGTCTGGCTCAGCCGCAGTGTTCAACGAACCCAAACTTAAGCTATTACAAATAAATACTAATTGCTATTAAGTAAATAGCTAGGAAGATTTAAGTTTAGGTTACAGGCAAGTTTTGATGAGCGTTGATAACTCAATAAAGATTATTTGAGGATCTCTAGTCAAAAGTACGTCCAAATATATAAACGGGTAAGTAGGTATAGTTTATGCATTTCACGAAGACGCGTCAATTAAAGCATTTTGGCTCTTATTACAACCAGGTAAATATCACTGGATGCGTCTTCGTGAAATGCATGAACTATAGACAATCTGACGATAATAGTCATATACACACAACAATTATACCTTCCTATCATTATAATAGCAGCTGTAACATGCGTTGAGTTATCACCATAAAAAATAAACAAGGCCCCCCCCCCCACACCACAGAATATAAAATGCTCATGGAATCAAACCCGAAAATTGTGAGAATCAGTTACCAACGAAATTGAATCTGTCTGTAGTCTTCCGTATGGGCGCTATGAGATTGCTATCGATTGGTACCTACCCTCCTATTGTATCTTCGATATAACACCCGGGTATTGATAACATAGGATACACATAACACACACCCTGTATTAGACAAATGAACATTGACAACACGGTCAATATTATAGGCGGAAAAGGGACATCATGTGTTATTTTATATATGAAGGTTTCGCACTGTAAAGGGTTTCCGAAGATCATTTGTATCAAGAAGAGCTAATTTGTCAAAACGTTCTGCCACAATTTTTTTACGAAATGTCGCGTTGCGTTGTGTAAAAAGACGTTCGGCTGGAAAATTGTTTCTTAGCAATATGGCAAGTTTCTTGTTTGCAAAATTCGAACATTTAGTACGTGAAAAAGGTACATATTTATCTGAATCAGAACAATATTTTTGCATTCAAAGAGTTAAAGAGAAATATTTTCGTAAGTTATCTGGCATCGTTTCAATAAAAACTAAAAGTTCAGACTGAGGCGTGCTGAAACATAATATTTGGCTTGTGTCCACTTTAGATATATTATAATGCTTCGAAATGTACAAAACAATATTTAGTTTTGAAAATAGTTCATTATAAATATTCATTTCCACTAGTGGTGTAACTGTCGGGCTTGCCTTCTGATGCAAAGGTCCTGGGTTCTAATTTGGTCATGCAGTGATAAGTTTTTTTTGTCCAAAAATGTATGTACAGTGCATTAAGCCTCAAAAGATGAAAGAAAGGTTCTGTTCGTTCCAGGTTCAAATACAGTCATGCACTGTTATTTTTTTTGTCCAAAAATGTATGTACAGTGCACTTTGCCAGTACTCTCAACGGGTGAAAGAAAACATAGTGAGGAAATTGACATCAAAACCGGCATTCGAAAAACATCGAATATGTTTAGATCCAGGACAATACAACTCCTGCTACTTACTAACATAATAGGCTATTTACCTAGGTATTGCCTCAACTTTAAACTAGTTTAGTAAAGAAGTACAGTTGAGGCAATGTTTTACGAGGGAAAGTGCCTCGTAGTCGTAATCCACAGCAGAGTAATTGTCCCGACTAGGCTCTAGGTAGATTCTGTTACTGTAACGAACCTCATCTACAAAGGCTTACGCTCTCCAATCACGTGGTAGCTACATTTCATTAAGTCAGAACGTAAATTAAGCTCCAACGAACTTAACGTAGTTTGTTTGGTGTGTTTATGCTGGAAAATACGAAGCGCACTGAGATACAAAATATATTTTATGGGTGTAATTGTGGTCTTATGACTTCGTAGTTTTATGCTGCACTATTGTGCAGTGTGGAACCTAATTAGGTCAAAAGAGCTACCTCTAAATAGGTAAGCGTCTCAATGCATGGCATATAATATACATATACCTAACGAGAAAATCTTGTATATCTATATTTATAAAAGAAAGTCGTGTTAGTTACACTATTTATAACTCAAGAACGGCGGAACCGATTTGGCAGAAAATTAGTGTGGAGGTAGCTTAGAACCGGAAGAAGGACATAGGATACTTTTTATCCCGAAAAAGCAACGGGAACGGGGTGTTACGGGAACGGGCGAGCGAAGCCGCGGGCGGCCACAAGTATTATTATAAAGAGGAAAGATTTTTATTTTTGTGTGTATGTTTGTAATGAATAAACTCAAAAACTGCTGTGCCGATTTCAAAATGTTTTTCACCATTGGAAAGCTACATTCACCTTGATTAACATAGGCTATATTTATGTGGTTAAACAATAAATGTCCACTCGTGCGAAGCCGAGAAAAGAAGCTAGTACCTATATTAGGGCGCTTGTACACGCTAAGAAAATTTGCCGTTCCTGCGGCAGACAAGACAAATTCTTCGTGTAGACGACAAGAATTTTGTCTTTTCCACACACGAAAACTTTTCAACGTTCGCCGCGTCGTGTCTTGCGCAGATAAGATTTTTTTCGTGCACCGCTGTGAGCAGTGTACACAGTTATTTTCTAGTTACGACACGAATTCTTGGGTAGACTCGGCGTTTTTTCTTAGCGTGTACAAGCGCCCTTACAAAATACAACCGATTCGAGGACCTCCTCCTTTTTTATTTGAAGTCAGTTAAAAACAAAAGCAATTCCCCAACTATAAAAGCAATAAACTAGGAATGAGGCCAGGACGTAAGTGGAGCTGTCTGACTACGATACTTCATGATTGTGATTTGAGTTTTGATCGTCGTGACTTTTAAAGTTATTTATTAAGGCCTGCGCACACCTAGTTCGCTGGCGGTAGCGAACAGTGAAACGCTGTCAAATATTCGCTGTCAAATCTCAAATCTGACAGCGATATTTGACACCGTTTCACTGATGGCTACCGCCAGCGAACTAGGTGTGTTCGGGCCATTACTCTATGGCCCTCGCTCTTTAAATCCTTCTTTTGAGTCTTGCGCACATTTAAGGCCTGCGCACACCTAGGCTGCTGGCGTCAGCGATCAGTGAAACGCTGTCAAATTTGACAGCTATTCACTGATCGCTGACGCCAGCGGCCTAGGTGTGCGCAGGCCTTTAGGCGATGGCGATCAGCTGAAACGTTGTAAAACATAGCTGTCATATCATAAGGTCTCTACTTCTTCTTCTTTCGAACCAAACGTGGTGAAATAATTTTAAGTGCGCCTCAACGAGACTCCGTTCGTGCACTTGACACATATTTTCGAACTTTTTAGGTTCTATGACGGTTTCCTCACGATGTTTTCCTTCACCGTTTAAGAGCGCTGGCATAGTGTATAAATTAAGGTCATAGGGTTACATTAAACAAATATTTATGTGGGTGTTATATTGTATTCTATGTTCCCATAAAACAAGCTCTGCTTAGTTTGGGGCTAGATAGAGTTGTGTGGATTGTCCACAAAAAAAAAATATTATCTTGATATTTATAGGTATATAAATATTTATGTTTTTGCCCAAAAGTTTCACACTACCGTGCTTAATACCCCAAAAAACTATTAAAATATATAGCTTTAATAGTTTACTATAATTAGGCGTTTGACAGATAAAGTGCTAAACAATAGCCTCTGAAATGACCTCGTTGTTGCCTCTATCACCTCTCAGTGACCTCTCAGTGATTTGGAAAAAAATTTATAACTCGAAAACTATAAGAAATCGCGGAACATACATGGGGGTGATTCGGGTACCCCAAAGGGTGTTCTATCTCTGGAATTTCGCTTGACCATACTTTCTGGGACACCCTGTATAACTAAGCCAATCGAGAAAATAGACCAATAAAGCAAATAAATGCCCCAAAATCAAAAAAGAATATAATTTTTATATGTAGATCCCACTTATGGTCTCGGGAATTCTTAGTATTTTAACAATTTGTGATTATAGTCTGGAACAAAAATAAAAGCAGCTTTTAAAATGATAAAGTCTTAACAGTAGACTTCAGCAGGTACTAGTAGGTAACTACTTTCTGATCTACTAGTTGACCCCGATATTTCAACCCTTTGGTGGTATGAACTCGTTTTCGATTTGTCCTAGTTATTTAGAAGGGTTTCCCTCGCTCAGTCATTTATTTTCATAAATAGGAACTAACTATGATTGGAGGCCTTTGCTCGGCAGTTGGTTATAGTTTAGGCTATAATGTGCGAAGGTGCCAGTAGCATAAAAAAATACTACCTCGTTTTATAACTGAAGAATGAAGCGACGAATTATAATAGGTATATAGTCGTAGGCACCAAATATTGCACATCGCCTAATTTCAGGTTCGTAAAGCGTAGTGTGCGTCAGAAAGAGAGAGTGCTCTACGAAAGCAGAAAAACCGATGTGCAATATTTATTGCCTATTATCTATTTCGCCGCAGAAAACAGGAAAAAATATTATGAGTACTTTAACTATACAGGGTGTTGAAAGATGTCAAAGCCACGCATAGCCATGTGTAATATCTTTTCAGAATCCCTATTAAATGCGCCAAAACTTGTAATACAGGGTCATTTTTCGGTAGAGTATTTTTTTTTCACAGTGGGGTCCGAAGTAAATAAAAAGTTATGATTTGAGAAAAAAGAAAATCAACAACCTAAAATAGCATGTCTATCGCAAGGGCTCATCAGAACCAATCTAGCGAAAATAATAAAAAAATACAGGATGCACATTTTTTCGAATGTTAATAAGAATTAGTTAAAAAAAAGTCAATTTTCTCATAAAACACAAAATAAATTATAACTCTGCAGGGGTTGACCTTAAGGACCTCCCTTAGAACAACAGCTTTTGCAGCTGATGACCCCATCTAACCCCTAGTTGCGTTTGATCCACGACTTTTGAGCCACCCTGTATAATTTTAGTAGCAGGAGAAAAACCTTCTACAATCTTACCTAATAGGATCTCGGTGTACCTCTTGACTGAATAAAATAATTGGATGGTGGTTTATTCAACTTCAGAAGAGTATAATCGCTCCACTGGCTTTTTTTTTAAACCATTGTAGAATAAGGGTTTCATCATGTCAGAATAACGCTATCGTTTGAATAAAAGTATACTCGTCTCTACTTCAGACTTGTCACAAATAAGGACGGAATGTTTTGTTTTGACATGGTAAAACTCACAGTCAAATACTTAAAAACAATTATTTTGAAGCAACGCGTGACCCTAGGGCTGGTGAATGGGTATCGCAGCGCATTAGCATTGCTATTCAGCGTGGCAATGCCGCCAGCGTCTTGGGAGACGCTTTAGTCTGGCTCTGATTTGGATCAGTTGAGCTATCTCTAGATGGTTTGTAACGGTCTGTATTGAGTAAATTTTGTAAGTAATAATAAAGTTATAAAATTGTATTAATTGCAAGTTTATTTGTGTAAATAAATCTTCAAAGGAGTAGAGGAGCTTCCATGGAAAATTCCAGAATAACAAATCCGGATGATATGGGACAAAGTGCCGGTAAATCCTTCCACGAACTGTAAATAAGGTCACTGAGAGGTGATAGAGGCAACAACGAGGTCATTTCAGAGGCTATTGTTTAGCACTTTATCTGTCAAACGCCTAATTATAGTAAACTATTAAAGCTATATATTTTAATAGTTTTTTGGGGTATTAAGCACGGTAGTGTGAAACTTTTGGGCAAAAACATAAATATTTATATACCTATAAATATCAAGATAATATTTTTTTTTTGTGGACAATCCACACAACTCTATCTAGCCCCAAATTTTAGAAAACTTTCCACTTGAACAACTTAAAAAATTCTAAAAAAAAAAGTAGAAAACTTTCTTAAGATTTTTTTTTTGCCACTGAATACTGATGAGTGTTTCTTTTACGCATAAAATAATTGGCGACGTAACTTTGATAAAAATTATGAATATGTTGGTGTAAAGTCAGAAAATTACATTCGGTGAATTATGACTTCAATTTTCAACTTTAAATTAAAAATCTTAATAAGTGATTCCATGGTTTAAAAATAAGTTTAAAAACTTTTACAAACTCCCAGCTTTCATAATCATTAAAAAAAAATAGTGCTTAATAGGCTACTTTGGCTAAAATCAGCCTTCAAAGACGGCGAGGTGGAAAATTCCTAAAATTAGCTATCTGATTAGAAAATAGATTTAGACCATTTTATCATTCCTAGGCTTAATATGTTTGTTAACTAACCAAAAATGACTGCGAAAAAAGTTATATTTAATTAATATTTGAAGATATGAGTAACATTTACTAACAAAAAAAAATCTTAATGTTGACCTTCTAGGTCGATACAAATCCTACACCGTCTTAAAAAGTTTTCCTTTAATCGTATGAAAGCTATTCTATTTGCCTTATTTTTTTCTTGGGCATGTCTTAATTTTGTTTTTAATTCGGCCATATTTCTGATTTCTTTGGCGTTAACTAATTCTTTGTAGTAGCCCCAACACAAATAAATCCTATGAATATAATTTTTATCAAAGTTACGTCGCCAATTATTTTATGCGTAAAGAAACACTCATCAGTATTCAGTGGCAAAAAAAAAATCTTAATAAAGTTTTCTACTTTTTTTTTAGAATTTTTTAAGTTGTTCAAGTAGAAAATTTTCTAAAATTCGGAAAAAAATTTATAACTCGAAAACTATAATAAATCACGGAACATACATGGGGGTGATTCGGGTACCCCAAAGGGTGTTCTATCTCTGGAATTTCGCTTGACCATACTTTCTGGGACACCCTGTATATGACTGAAAAGTGCCAATAATTTAAAAAGTTAGATGAAAATGCATATAATGTTTTTTTCAGCTTTCCCAGTTTCCGAATGGAAGTAACGAATAATAAAAAGATTTATGGTAAAAAAAGGTTCGTTACAATATAGCTAATATCCGCCATAGTGATTACCCTTTTCAATGTAAGCAGGTACGTAATTTCTTAAGGCACTTCCTCACCGGGAGCATTCGTCTGTAATGTAACCTACATTATAGGCGAATGCTTCCAGTCCCAGTGTCAAATGTTACATACGGTACTTTAGAAAATAAAAATCGAAAATTAAACTTTGGGCAGTTGCGCCTTGTGCACATCTAAGCGATCTGCGATGGCGATCAATGAAACACTGTCAAATATGACAGCGATATTTGACAGCGTTTTACTGACCGCCAATGCCATCGTCATATCATTATAAAAAACGGTAGGAACCAAGCCATAGTTTGCTGCCTGTTCTTCTTATGCTTGGTCGCGTTGTACTGGCACCTAAAGCTTTAAGTCGTTTTAAAAGTGATCCTTGTGAATAAATACACTTTTGACTTTAACTTTGCCTAGACGTGCGCAGGCCTTTAATTTTAGCTATAATACCTATAATTATCAAATCTGCGCTGTTGCATACTCCCGTGAGAAAGCGCCTTTAGATATATACACTCTGCAAAATTACATTGTATTGTACATCCTCCGATAAAAAGATCTTCACACGGTAAAGTAAAAGTAATAGGTACGTACTAACGGAAGCTGTAAACTGCGATACACATAATGTATTGTGATTGCAAAATATTTTCTGGAAACGCGTATAGTAGGTACACAAGGATACGCATCAGACTATACAAGGCTAGCTTTTATGTCCTTGCAGTAAGCTTCATTTTTGTTTGTTTTTACAGTACAGTCCCTAACAGAAAGTAGTTCTTTTTTTAAATGTGGCAATATTTACTCTGTTTTTGTTCTTTTATTTACCTTGTGAGCCAATAAAAACACTTTTGAGTTTAATAATTAGTGTTGTAATTTAAAGTAGGTGAATTTCGATAATACCTACCTACTCATAGAGGTTATCAAGCCCTTGATGGACAGGTATCAAGATATGAATGAAATAAAACTCGTCAAACGGGTTCGTAATAAAACTACACTACAAAACCCACTCAGCTAACGGTCTCGCATTACACAAGAACAGTGAACACAACTTGGTAGTAGTAGAGATCTTTGTGAAGGGCTCGTCTGGGGAAGTATTACCACCATGCATATTTCTGCCGTAAAGCAGCATTGCTGTGTTTTGGTTTGAAGGGTGTGAGTGCCGATGAAATTACTGGCACGTCAGGCTGAACATCTGCGTATGCCTTACTTGTTTTGTAATCTTTTATCAATTGCATATTTTAGTTCTTGTAATACTAAATTTGAGAATAAATATATATTCTTATGGACATTCCACACGTCACAATCTAACCCCTAAATTTCAAGTCAAGAGAATTTAAGTAACCTTACTTGACTTAGTTCTTAGTTTAGATTAAGTTGGTATAGTGCAATCGATGTATGAAGAATTTAAAATAAAATCAGGCAAAGTACAAAAAACCGGCTACGAAACCGTAAAAATACGCACTACGCTGAATGTAACCTCGTTACGTCATAACTGGATTATTCAAATCACATGAGTGACCAGTGCGTAATTGTATTACACTGCGTTTTCCCATGCAATCAGATTTCTACCATTTATGGGCGATTAGAGTATAATTGTACACTGAAATATGGATGGCTTTTGATGGCTGTGGATGGCTTTTAGATTGGTCATTATTTTCGACAAATTATATTAAAATAAAGAAAATTGTATATTAATCAAAAACAGTCAAAAACTGAAATATGTATTTATTTTTACAAGATTTTATCGAATATTGTATGTCTTCGTAAATAATAAAAAGTAAATGGGATTTTCAGTTCTTTGCTAACGTTTCTGATAACCTAAAATTTTCTTCAGCTAAAAAAGATTGCCTCAAATAAAAAACAATTTAAAAGCCAGTTAATTCAGTGTACTCTAATCGCCCAGAAATGGTGAAAAACAGCTTGTATGAAAATCGAATAACCTTAAGTAAAATCTATTAGTTTTTTGTAACAAGTGCTAACATTCATTTTCAAAAATTTCCAAAAGTTCTATTAGAAAATATCATAATGTAATAAGAAAAAATGCCAGGGCAAGTTTTGTGAGCATATAAGTCTGGCGTTAATGCAACTAGCACCCATCCAAATGGTGACCGCACAGTCGCTTTCGCTTCAAACCACTAACCGACCTTAATTTTGTCGATTGATTGCGATTGACCAAGCAATCTACATCAATAAAGCTTTGCAAGTCCACACCGTAAAAGCTCTGCTTAGGTTGGGGCTAGATAGTGTTGCATGGATGTCCACCATATTTATTCATTTATTTATTTATGAGCTATTATGATTCGAGATACATCAGAACTATGTAGAAAAATACTGTGTATGTATTTGGTAATTGGAAGCTGGAAAACTCTAAAAAAGTTATTAGATTATCTTTATGTAGGTTACTTTTTCACAAAAGTAGTTTGAGGTCTTAGCTCAAAGTATTAGCACTTGGAATGAAAGTGTATTATGTTATGTGATATTCTGATACCCAGTAATGCCCAAATTATATAAATTTTCAAATTTTCTATGTTTTAACATTGAATATTGTAGAAAAGATGTTATTATTAACATAGTTGTTTTTTTTATTTTTTTCAGCGTCGTAATTCAGGAAAAAATTGCGAAAAACAAATGTGTCTTTATGGACACGCTAAGCGTTTACAATAGCAAAAGTCACTAACTTTGTCCACACTAACTTTGTCCTGTAGTGTGTAAGATTAGCTAAATAAATAAACACGAAAATTATAATATGTGTAGGTATTTATTATTTTTGATGATACACGGCGAAACACGGTATACACAGGCCAACATCGCACTTCGTACATTGGGTTCTTACCTTGGAGGAATTAGAAATTCCTCCAAGGGTTCTTACAGAAGAATTCTTGGATTTGCAATATGGTTCGACACATCTTCTTTTCTTTATACATTTTTGGACGTAGTGGTTTATACCGTAAAACCGCGCTGTGTTGGCCAGTTTCGACGTGGAAGGTCTACCTGCACTTTTGGCAGCCGTTCCATACGTCTTGCCGCCTTCCTACGGTGCGTGATATCACGCACCAGCCCGCACCGCGCACGACGACGCACGGCAACGCACACCGAAAATGCTCCTGTGCTACCGCGCACCTCGGCGCACGACACCGTTCCCATGGTGTGTCGTGCGTGCTGGTGCGGGCTGGTGCGCGATATCACGCACCAGTGGGAAGGGGCTATAACGAAGAACAATTTCTCTTCGAAATTCCAGCTGCATCAGAAGTTCACCATCCCCATCTCCCATCTTCAAAAAGGATATCAAGAACTTCATTTAGAGTACTTTGGCCTCGAAAAATATCGAAATCAAAGAGTCTGGAAATAAAACAATAGTTTTAGTAATGCTATGGGTAGAGCTTAGCGTGTCCATATGGATGCGGTATATTTAGAGTAAAAAATAACATGCTATATCCAATCGAAGCAATGCATTGCTACTTTCCAAGCATGCCTAAGTTATATCTTAGTAGAATAGAAAAAAAACAACACGAATATTATCAATACTTCAAAATTATGTGACTTACTCTAGCTTGGGATCCATTTTTTCACTTATTTATATTATGGTGGCAAACGAATGAAAATATCTTCGAAACAACGCTATATTGTGACAGCGACATTGACTTAAACTAAAGCTTGGACATTTGACCATACATTAGTAGTAATTGGATGACTTCATAATATCAGGTGTCACCGTAATTAGCATTTGAATTTACCCAAATTGGTGTGGCCATATAGCCACTCTAGGCATTACTGGGTTAATCGAAAATGTTTCTGATGGTTTAGAAAAAAAGGGCTACTATTTTTGTTCAGGCCTACTTATTTATTGACTGATTTGATTTAACAAAAAAAAATACCGTGTTACTACTGGTAGTAAGTTCCTATAGCGGGTACCACAGGCAACAAAAAGACAACTATTTCTGCTTTGTAAAGTTAAAATATTTCTTAGACCCTGAATACTTTTCATTAAAGTTTTTAAACTCTGCTTAAAATTCCGCCTTGAGCCTTAACTCTCTGCAAGTTGCATGAAGTTATAATTTCCCTGCTAAATCCAGACTCGAGACTTAAATTGTTAATCTACTTCTGTCACTGACTGTACCTGCAGGTTGGTGTTACATTATGCAATCCGCTTAGACTTGTTTTGAGAACCATTTTACTCTTTTTAGGGTTCCGTAGAGTTCCGTAAAAACGGAACCCTTATAGATTCGTCATGTCAGCCTGTTTGTCTGTCCGTCCGTATGTTACAGTCACTTTTTTCCGAAACTATGCATAAGAAATATACTGTTGAAACTTGGTAAAGTAGATGTATTCTATGACCCGCATTAAGATTTTCACCCAAAAATAGAAAAAAAAAAAACAATAAATTTTGGGGGTTCCCCACACTCAGAACTGAAACTCTAAATTAAATATATAGAATGTACGCATTACCATGCAAACTTCCACCGAAAGTTGGTTTAAACGAGATTTTGTAAGTAGCTGTTTATTAATACATCATAAATCTTAAACTGCAATTTACCTTTCATTCATCAAAGGTTGTCTGCAAGAGATCGCTCTTAGCGATAAGGCCACCCATTGTAACTTTATTTGTAATGGTTCTTTTAAATGTATTCTTTTGTGTACAATATTATTTCATCTATCTATCATCAACTCAAATATTAAGTTATATTATGTTACTTGCTGCTATGGAACCCTTAATGGGCGAGTTCAACTCGCACTTGGCCACTTTTTAAGTTGTGAATGTGCATGTTATACCAGCCGGTCAGTGAAGTAAGCCTTGACCGAATGGTCAAAATCAGGCCGAAAAAATCTCAGCAGTCTCAAAGCGCGAAGGGTCGACGACATTGAAAAGGTCACAGGTAAACGCGTGGACATGAAACGCAGGACAGAGGAGGCTGACCTAACATTAAAGATAGAATAGAATATTACTATAATGTAAGCCAAAAATTAAAAGGTAAAATTAAAAATGAAAAGGTAAAGGCATGATAATGATTTGTCATGTTTTTAGTCATACAAATAGCTGATGGAATATGATCCACCTGATGTTAAGGGGTAATCATCGTCTATAAAAAGCGTCTCGCACGTGCTACGCCTGATATACTTTCACCTGAGAGGCAAGCAAGGTCAGGAACGTGCCCTACGATACACTGCCCCGTGTCCATCAACTTGAGGCATACAAATGTTCGGCCTACGTACGTGCCAGTAATTTCACCGGCACCCACACTCTTCAAACCGAAACACAGCAATGTTGCTTTATAGCAGAAATAGACATGTTGGTAGAACTTCCCCGGACGAGCCCTACACAAAGAGCTCTACTACTAACATAGAGTATTCAAGCACCTATTAGTGCCAGTTACAGACTGAGTACATCGGACAAATAGTAGTAGTGCTTAAGCACAACTGTAGACGATAACCTGCGATTTGCGATGGCAAACAGTGTATCGCTCGTCAAATAACCAACCAAAGTGATAACCAAAAACAAAATAAGTAAAGGAAACAGCGAGAGGTTAGAAAAGCAAGAAAAAAAAACTGATAATAATACAAAATATTAAGTATTCATGAAAAAACAGTCGATAAACCAATAAACGAGCAGATTAGCCTTGACCTTCGACGAAGCATTGGTTACTGTAATCTGTGACATTGGAACGGCGTCATCGTGCCATTCATGCGATCGATGCGCAGATAAAAAGGCTTTGTGTTTTTGTTTCGATTAATATTGAGAACAGTTAGGTACTATTACACTCTACTCGTAGATCGCGCGCAACGAGCTATGGAGAGAGCTGTGCTGGGAGTTTCATTACTTGATAAAATCAGAACTGAGGATATCCGTAGAAGAACCAAGGTCACTGACATAGTTCGTAGAATAAGTATGTTGAAGTGGCAATGGGCAGGTCATACAGCTCGAAGAACCGACAACCGATGGGGAATAAAGATTCTCAAATGGCGACCACGAACCGGAAGGCGAAACGTAGGGTGCCCACCCACCAGATAGACCCACGACATTGTTAAGATCGTAGGAAGCCGGTGGATCAGAATCATTCTTCCTGGAAATGTGTAGGGGAGGCCTATGTCCAGCAGTGGACTTCTTCAGGCTGATGATGATATATTTGAGATCAAAATAAAGAAGTAGGCCGGTAGATATGAGTTGTTTCGTTATTAAAAAAGTTATATGGACCCTCGCTGTTACTCTCACAGAGTAAATTGGCAATATTGGATGACCAGTCCTTTTTCAGTGAACCAACGTACCTATATAATGATAAAGCTTTGCTCAGGCGACCCCAATGTAACCGTGAAAATTTGATACATCTGACATAACAAAACTCTCATTCGGAAAGCTTATATCTAGATCCTTCAGAGGATCAATATCCGAACTACAAAGACATCTTTGATCAATTTGCAAAGCCTTTTGGCCTACCTATATTATACAATGTGTAAAATAGTATCCCTGCAAGCCCAAAAGGAGGTATTCTACGCGTCATCATGGTAAACCACGTATTTTCTACGACTATAGATATTTTGAAGTTTTTTGTTCATAAAATGATTTATGAACTTTCTCCAATACAAGACACAACATGAAGTAGCCCTATTTTATTTATTTACAGATTTACAGATGTATTTTGTATATTTAAGTGAGAACTCGAAATAAATTAATAACAGAATTAGCACCAAACATTTGCACACGTCAAAGTATTCATGTATTTGTCTTGAGTAAAGTAATCTAACTCAACGTTGTTCACAATGACGTATGAAACCTCCTTTTCGAGTTCATAGGGGTATTGTGTTACACCCTCTAAATGAGAGCGAATAGAGTAAAAATGTGATATGTAGGGTGGGATTTATTATGTCAGTCTCTAATATCCATCAGATCAAAATATTTCCGTCTCTACTTTCAGCAAAAACAAAGGCGGAAATAGTTAAATCGTTACTCTGATGTGGTAAAACCACCTTTAATATTCCTAGCAAATCAGTTTTTATTGTTAAAATATAAGTAATGTTGACCTTAATGGAATGTGGATGATGAAGATGTATGTGTGGAGTGACAAGAATGCTCCTCAAATTTTTCTTTCACCGGTGACAGAAAAATTGAAAAGCCTAGGCTGTCGTGGTACGGGCATGTCATGAAGTCATGTGACCGGCCGAGTGATGAATATGAATGTAGATGAATACGTACACTCAGAAAAAAATATTGTTGGGTTCAACAATAAAACTTTAACAGGGGAGAGCCCACCATGGTGTATAGTCCAAGCGTCAATGTTTTTATTGTCAAGGATCAAGTTGTCAGTACAACAATATTTCTATTGTCAAGAAGTAAATTGTCATTGCAACAATGTTTCTATGTTTTCAATAGGATGTTTGAGTTTACAATTACAATGTATCTTTTGTCTGCGAGAGACAGATTCAGGGGTAAAAAAGAGGATTTGATAATCCAAGACCAGAGTTGATCGGATATAATTATGAATCCGATGAATACACTTTTAAATAAACCACTTCTACAATATAAGGAAACGCCGTGCGTTTTCGTCAGCGCGATCTAGCATCGTTACAATTTTAGTCGCGCCATCTAGTTTTAAGTTTAGTAAACGGCTATTTTATTAGTTTAATTCACTAACAATGTTCGCATTGACACACTTGCAATAATCCATTGTTACCGAAGCGTCATATTTATTGTATGACAAAAAGTACTCAAATGCCACAACTATAGTTACTTTGCTACTTCTTTTAACAATGTTCACATTGACACACTTGCAACGTTCCATTTTCATTACAGCAACATATCTATTGCATGTCAAATGGTAGTTAAATGCTACGACTATATTTATTTTGTTAGATTTTTTAACAATGTTCACATTGGCACATCTTAAACGTTTTATTGTTATCTAATCAATTTCTTTATTAATTTTGATGTAAAGACAAAGCTAAATTGTTCCTTGCACATTAAACGAAGGAAAATCAGCGGACAATAAAAAAGTTGCTGAACTCAACAAAGCTCTTTCTGTTAAATTAACAGAGTATTTAGTTGTTCCGACAGGAATTTTCTGACAATGCATTTATTGTGACTTTGTTGACCCATTTTTTTCTGTGTGTAGGTAGAAATAGGCTAAAGAAAATATGGATGAACAGTGTGAAAGATGTGATGTGAAAGAGACATTGGATAAGAAAGAAGTGAATACAAAATGACGGCTTATAGGGGAGAATGGAAGAGGAGGACATTTTGAGCCGTAAAGTGGGATAAGGGCAAGAAAAAGTGACCTTGAACACTTGTAACAAGTATCTTAAAGAACTTACCTCATTTACCTACCAGTATTATTACAATTATTACATTCCATCGCGTTTGTGGTCAAATGAATAATGTTACGAAACAACCAATTTAACAAAAAAGAACCGAAAGTAAATTGCCTCAGAAACTGGTCATATACAGCTTACAGGTACCTGCTTATTTGCAACAATATTTTAATAAAATAAGCATGCACTGTAGGTGATGGATTTTACTGATTTATCATAGATACACTTTTATGATGTGAGTTTTATGCTATCTCTAGATCATTTGTAACCAGATAGCTCAACAGTTTCTTGTGTATTTTGTAAATATTTGTTTAATTGTAAGTTTCTTTGTGTAAATTAAATAACATGTAGGTTTGTAGATTTGTAAGTAATTCAAGTATTTAAACTTGGTTATAGACCACTAGAGTGGAACAGACATCAATGTAGCATGACAATCGATAAAATATATAAGTAGGTAAGTAATAAATAGAATGTCTTATAGTACAGTTGGCGCTAGAGAATGTATACCTACAATTCGTAAATATCATGGTAAAAATCATGGGAAAAGAGAAGAGGAAAAACATATCGTGAGGAAACCGGCACATCGTAGAACCTAAAAATTTCGAAAAACACATACTAAGTGCTCTTTGAAGGCACTTAAAACCCTTTCACCACACTTTTCGAAAGAACTAGTGACACATTAAGAAGAACAGGATCAAAGCTTAATGATCATAGAAACAGTAAGGGCGCTTGTACACGCTAAGAAAATTTGCCGTTCCTGCGGCAGACAAGACAAATTCTTCGTGTAGACGACAAGAATTTTGTCTTTTCCACACACGAAAACGCAACAACGTTCGCCGCGTCGTGTCTTGCGCAGATAAGATTTTTTCGTGCACCGCTGCGAGCAGTGTACACAGTTATTTTCTAGTTACGACACGAATTCTTGGGTAGACCCGGCGTTTTTTCTTAGCGTGTACAAGCGCCCTAAGGGAAGTTCATTTATTTCTTGAGTATTTGCCCTATACAAAGTAATTGTAATGCAGCAACACGAATTGCATACACTCTGTTAATTTGTATTTTAACTATGTATTTACTCGCATAAGTACAAAAAAAAGATCAGCTATCTGGTTCTCATAGTACAAGCTCACTTAGTTAGGGGCTACATAGTGCTGTGTGAATTGTCCACAATATTTATTTATCTGATGAAGACGACTGTACCCTACCTACAGTATAGTTTCGCATAAAAACTAGCCGTAAAATTCACAAAATCATAAAAAACGAGCACGTCGTAGCCCAGCGCGCCTATTGTCATATTCATCTATAGCTTGCTTCACTCCGTTCCATTTTCAAGAGTCGGTCTAATTTATGGGAAGCGCTTGCTTTTTGTCCAGTTACGCCACGTTATATTACGGCGAGTCTCTCTGACCGTTACATAACGTAAAAACTTTTAGTTTTACAAGAAAATACGAATTTGTTCTAACGAGATCAAGAATGAAAACGACCGTGTAAACGCAACGTCTGTAGTTAAGAACCCTGAACTAAATGGCCACTATTTACAACTTGTCCAAAAGAGACTGATAAAGAAAAGGCGGCTTATACACGGAGTGGTAATCACCCTATTGGTAAGGGGAGAGACGAATATCATGGTGTGGCAAGACTTGACGGACAACGAGTGCAAAGTAGGTTAACAAAAAACGGTAGGAACTAACCCATGGTGTGTTGTCTGTTCTTCTAGACTTGGTTGCGTGCACCTAGACTCCAAATGTTTTTAAATTTCGAATTTTCTAGGTTGACTGACCACCATGACAGAAGAAGCAGAGAGACGCAGCAGGAGCTATTACCACTACTGAGCTGAGAGACCAGAAATATTAAATTATTTTCAACCCACCTAAGTTGAAACCCACACTAGTTTTATAGTTCCCATATTACCAAATCTACGTGCCTGGATCTAGCTTCCCGACTATTACTCATAGTCAAGCTGACAAATCCTCTAAGGATACACACAATTTTCTGAAAAGCGGGTGCCGTCATTAGCAGCCGTAAAATAACAAAGACTAAGGCTTAGTTTCTGAGAACAATATGCCGTGATCTCAAGTGTCTTACAGTAACAGAAGTTAGGAAACACACTTGTATTGGCAGCACAAACCACACACATTACTTGCTAAGTATATTTTGTTATATCCTTAAATTAATTTTAGTGCTTTGTTGAATATGTCGGAGCAAGTCACAAGAGAGTTCTTAGGAACAATCTTGCCAATATAATTATCTACCTAACAAAATACTCTATTCAAAATTTCTATGTAAACGGGCTTGTTTAATTAAACCCGAAGATTTTTGGCATTTCGTTTTACCTACAAACACAACACAAGCACGGTAAGCGTGTGATTTATGTAAGCTATGCCCCAAGACTGATTTGCTGGTCTCAAGTATTAGTCTCAACACGCTACTTTCGAGCGAATTTCCGTTTACAACAGCAGAGCCTTAGGGTTGCCAGATGATCGAGATTCGTTGAGATTTTCCTGACATTTTAGCAGACTCCCGATAAAATACTTGATCCCGAGAGCACCACAGCATCAACCAGATCACTTCTACGGTAATAACTAAGTACTAACAAAATTTGTAATTATTGTGTTAGAATTATTCACTTTTTATTCAATTTGTTTATTATCAGAAATAAATATGTGTGCTTCAATGTTTTTGCCATGTGCGCTGTTGATTTGAAATATGACTTTTTGTAATTTTGTCCAGATAACCCTAGCCGGTCCAATGCAAGTGAAATGTACCTAAGTATGGGTTAGATATTGTAAGTTATACCTATATATACCTAGGTATTAATATTCTGTAGTTATGCGGACGGGATACCGAGATTACGTTTTGCATGCATAATCTAACTCCAATTAAATGTACCCAGGCTTGAATGAGCGAGCTGGTAAATTATGACTATCTAACGTTTTTATTACGTCTACTTCATCATTACGCATGTATAATTAGGTGCCAGTCAAACTACGAAACGTAATAAAATTATAGATAATGTTCGCGCATTACGAACTGAATTGAGCGTGAAATTATTGGTTACTTTTTTCTAAAACACTGTTATTACACCTAATAAATCAATTAAGTAATCGATGGATTGAAAATAAAAATCAATTACCTACCACTTAAATACTTTTGTATTATGTTCTTGAAAATAAATTAAATTTTACTATTTAAACGATTAAATATGAGTTATTATCGATAACTAGTTAAATTAGGTACATACTTACTCATAGTTTTTGTTTTACGTAGGTATAGCTACTAGGTATAGATATTTCGTATAGATTGGTGCAAAAATACCCTGTTTATTTTTTCAAATAGGTAATGTAACTTGAAATTATCTTTATTCACATTTAAAAATAAGAGGATGAGATTAACAAGCGATTTTAAAACAATATCAGGTTGTCGGTGAGTGAGGCTAGAGCTAATGATATAATTACCCTCAAGATGTAATTAGAATGTGGTGTGTGCAAATAGCTTGTGAGTAGCGGGCGGGGCCAGCATGGCTGACCTGCTACTTTTCGAAATCGATGCAGGCGTACCTACATCAACTTTTGAACTCCTTGCTGTTTCCAACCTTATTGGCGTAAACGCACACATTCATAATGCAGATATTGGGCCTGCAAGATGTGTTCCAAATTCAAAATTCCCATTGCGGTTTATTCTGAATGGCTCAGTTCCATTACCCCAGAGTTTTTCCACCTAGACCTAGGTACTTAAATTTTTATTACGAATATATATAAATAATAAAATGGTAACTATTAAAAAAATAAAATGTAATGCCAGCCCATTATTTTAACGAATACTCAAGTCTGAATCGAGAGCTCAGGCATTTTGTCGACATTTCATAAAGTCAAATAATAAGGGCCCTAAAGATTTTGTGCCATCATACATAATTGAGGAAAATGCGGATTTCTTTGCATTTATAAATAAATAGGGGACATGCTGCAGGGTGGCTATTCGAAAGGCTATTAAAATCGTACAATGAACTTAGGCCGAGATTCATAGACCGAACTTTGACTTTACTTTGATGGAAAGTTCAACTTTCAACCAAAATTATATTTCATAGTTCTGTCAAGCTCTTCTTTATTCAAAATATTGATAGGAAACTTCGATAAACAAAGCTTACTTTACGAAGACTGCTTTGCTGTAAAGCAAAGTGCGGTCTATGAATCTCAGCCTTAGTCAGTGCATGGATATAACTCGGACTTTCCGAACAAAAGAGAAAATACAAATACTTACTAAGTTTAACTATGAAAATATCAACAATAATTTATGCATGTATTTGTATGTACTTACAAGCTATATTTATATTATAATTTAAGTAGGCTTATTGCAAAATACACATTTATTATATATTAGGTAAGTATTAAATGTTCTATGAAGTATTAGGATTAGTGGATTTCCGGGTGAACCTTATTGCACGCAAATATTGCCTATTTTCAACCACTTGGCGTGCGAATTAGAAGGTTGGAAACACAGCAAGGAGTTTCCTAAGTTGATGAAGTTTTCATAGAACCGCTTCAAACCTCATTTCTGCTTTGCGTTCTTTTGGCTAGTAGTAAAATCAATTCAAACCTACACATTTCGAAACAATCGCTTTTTCCATCGAGTCGTAACAATGTCGAGGAAAAACGTGCGAGAATGAAAAATAATAAGTCATTGTAGGGCTCACAACAATACAGCCCGTAGATAATAGGGCTGAAAATACAACGTTTTAACTTGTTATAAAGTCGATATTGCAATGGCTAAATTAGAATTTTGTGACCCCGCACTATTAATTTATACCTAACCTAGAATGACATTGTTCAAACTGTAGAGACCTTTATGGTTTATCAGCCAATTTAATTGTTATTAATAGAATTGAAAAGTATGTATTGCAGATTATTTTCAAAATACCTAGTTGTAGGCAATAAATATTGCACATCGGCTCTTCGGCTTTGTAGAGCGCTATCTCTTTCTGACGGACGCTATACGCTCTATGAAGCCGAAATTACCCGATGTGTATTTGGTTCCTACTACTATATACCTACTTAATAATATATTATGTATATTGTAAAGGAAAAGACTACGAAAATAAAAGGAAA
The DNA here is from genome assembly GCA_947578465.1 of Thera obeliscata. Classification (NCBI taxonomy): domain Eukaryota; kingdom Metazoa; phylum Arthropoda; class Insecta; order Lepidoptera; family Geometridae; genus Thera; species Thera obeliscata. The sequence continues at coordinate 7,537,893 of OX387928.1, read as the reverse complement.
TCATTTTTATGAAACATGTGTTTCCCGATTTCCAGATTTAGCTGTCGTACATCGTCGTAATGATTGATGGATGTTCCTTTTTAAGTAGGTACTGAAATGAACCTCTGTTAGGTATTTTGCACATAAAAATCCTCTCTACGATCTGATATTATTTTGAACGTTGATTTAATGCGATGAATATTGTTGAACCACTTCTCGCTCGTGTTCTTTTTGAAAAATATAAAATCACTGAGCTTAGGCTTTTTTTTCATAAAATAAATAAGCTCAGTGAATTTATATTTTTTATTGACTCATAAATTGAAAATTTATGCATATGAATTTTATGAATAGAGAACGAAACTTAATCACAGATTAGCAAAAACAAATTTCATTCAACAAGTTTTCTTTAAAGTTTGCTTTAGTAGTTTTGCACTTTTCAAAGTCGTTGGAAAACTTTTTATTGGTATCGCATTTATTCGGGCGGTTTGTAAGGCTGTAAACTCCAATAGACAAACCTACGAATTTGTTGTCATAATATGTTACATGTTATAATTCCATCTACTAATACATATAGTATACCCTACATATTATGTACTAACTTACTACCGAAATTCCAACCTTAGCTTTTATCACCTTAGTATTTCAGCTCATTATAAGTGGACTTTAAAGTCTGATGAGGTAATTAATCAAGTTCAATATTTCAAAGTCAATATTTCAAGTTAGTATTTTAGCTCATTATAAGTGGACTTTAAAGTCTGATGAGGTAATTAATCAAGTTCAATACCTACCAAAAAAACACCCTTTCCAAACATTCCAACTTAAATAGTTTGCTTTTTGCCATGGCTTTTCTCGAGCATTTACACTACGATGATGTGAATCAAAAGAGCGTAACGTTGCTAAAGCTATAGTCCCATGCAACGAGTAACCGAAATGAAGCGGTAACATGTTTGTCGACATGACCTATATTGACGCAATATTGCGAACCACGTTCACTCTCAATAAAGGCCTCCATCATTTAGTGGTCGTAGTTTTTTTATAACAAATTTTCACTTATTAGTAGTTAGCCAGTAAGCAAAGTTCAAAGGTTACATAGAAATATTCTGCTCTACAATACGATAGCAGTCACCTCCGCCAGAGAAGAAATAAGAATACCTCACTCATCACTAAAACAGAATACCTCGATATTTCGTTGTTGTCAAAATTGTCATAATAGTCCAGTCATTATAGTAAGTTCACCTCGGAATTCGAGATACCCAGCTGTAAGTCTGTAAATATTTGTATATTGACAACCTAAAAGTTGTCTCAAAACCTGCATAACTTTTTTTGTAAATATCTCATTTCCTATGGGTTTTTTGCTATTTGTATTTAATATCAATATTGTATAATATAAAATTCTACCCAATTTTTGTTTAAAAACATTTTTCACACGGTGAACCGTTTTCGAGATAGAGGGCAGAGAGCGCGCGGTCACAGCCCGGTCGTCGGTTGACCTGAAGTGATGCTGGGTTCCGAGATTCTTACCTAATTTAAGCTTAAATGACTGGCAAATGAAATGAAAAAGATAGTCGCATGAATCCTCAGCACGGTCGCTCTCCTCTCATTTATATCTCTAGAAAACCCCCTTTCAGAAATTCCTACAGAATCTGGAGTGAATAAGCCTTATCTTTTGCAATAATTGCAAAAATTATGTCTCCTAATTTCTTAATCTTTTTGTATGAAAATTCAAACGACGCTATCGCTGTCTAACAAAAGTTTTGGATTTGGATACTTATGTAGGCAATACACTCACAAAAAAATATAAAAACACTTATTTTCATAAAATCTAATAAATTTGAAAAATATTTAAAGAATTTTTTTAATATTTACAACTATCTAACCAATCTAAATATACTAAACAAACTCTATAGATATCTTAGTGCACCGTTCCAACCCTTTTCAACTTTGACATACTTAACAAAGAAAAAGTAAACAAATGAATTTCCATCAAAACTTACCGGTTCAAAGATCAAAAGAATCAAATCACATTCACCAATCACAAAACAAAATGCATCGATAATAGAACACGGCGCGAGCGCTGTTGCCGTAACAGCAAGTAAGGTAAACTAAGACGCGGGAAGGGCGCACCAAACACTTTATACGGACTTTTAACGGGGATACCAATACCAACAGATTGTCTGACTACTTATTTACAAAAACGTTCAAAAATGAATCCGTCTTACCTTTTTTGGATTTTTGTGACTTTGAAATAATCTATCATTAATCTATATTTTTTTAATTTCTGTTTCTATTTTATATCTACTTCAATTCATTTTAAGTAAAACATTGATTTACCAAGATTGATCCTTAAAAGCAACAGAATCCATTGGTTCATCAATAATACAGGGTGTATTTTTTTTTAAATCTTTCGGATCTATTTCCGTTAATTGTAAAATCTTTTTGATAAAAATAAATATACAGCTATTGTTTTCTTATAAATCGAGGGCATGACTCTTTTCACGACTTTTCCCTAACTCGTGGTTTCGAACTTGGCCATCACCGCCCTAATAAAACAGCCTGTATACTGTGAGTAAAAGCACAGATAAAAATCTCTAACGGTCACTCTCTATCAAATAGATAAGGGTGAAATTACTTTCAGGGGGTTTGTGTCTGACTTCGCAACCCTTAGAAGCCATTGCATTTGTATCAATCAATTCATTTATACCAATCAATAAACGCGTAAATGTGTTTGTTTGCTACGTTTTATTCAAGCCTAGTACTCATGGCTAGAGGCACAGATGTAACTAGTTTTCGTAAAATTTATCTATCCAAAGGTTGTCTGAAAGAGCAACCCTCTTAGCAATAATGCTGTCCATTGTACCTACATTTGTAATGTTTATTTTGTGTACGATAAAGTATTAGTTTATATACTATTAGGACGAAAACTCTTCATTGATTATAGCTACAATTCTGTTTAACTTTATTACACCGCAAACAATAGGTACAACTACACGTAATGACGCCATATTCCTTCTTCAGCTTCTTTTTCTCTACTAGAGCTGTCCCTCGCTGTGCTTGCTCCGACCAGGGATGTCCTATTCCCAAAACCGGGTAACACTATCTATCTAGTAGAGTCATCAAAGACAGTCTTGAGTCTCTGAAGACTGTCTTTGAGCCAGTTTCCATGCATGAGAGACGCTACACTTATCCACCACAATCTAGACTAGATGCCCAGACCCTGAATAATTTTTATCTTGCTAAAGGTACTCGTAACAATGCTGTTATGATGCTAAATATGATAACAACATCCGGCCTTACTATAATTAAATTTCATACAAAAGGGCAAGTAACGTGTAATAGAATTTGAAAGCCAAGCTGGAGCCGTTTGGCGAAATAATCAAGTTGAGTAAGATGTGCTTTTCCTTAATTAAATCCTCTCATTTCCTTGTAATCACCACCTTGTGGAGCTAACACCCATGTCATTACGCTGGTATTTTTAGGCGTGATTTAAGAAAATTTCAAAATATCTTCCTCAACTCCACGTTATTTCATCGTTATCATTTTTTTCACTGCAAAAGTTTGAGTGAAAATTCTTACTCTTTCATTAATCAAATCAAATCAAATCAATTCCAGTCTACCAAATGTTGTTTTCGTGCTAGCACGTGTCTCTCTCTTTTGTATGGAAAATTGATGAGACATAAACTCGTTTCGATCGTTTCTACGTAGCGTATTTTTGCTATCATCTTTTTTCCATACAATAGAGAGTGACAAATAGGCGAAACGAAAACAACATGTAGACGAAATGTGGTAGCAAAACACGAACTTCAGGTACAGTATTAAGTTTACTAGAACATTCAGTATCACCATGACCTAACATATAAATTGAGTAAGATATTGCATAATAATTTTCAATCATTAGTACATCACAATACACAAGCAAACTAATGGCAAGGTTTGAAATGTGTGTTGCTCCAACTACCGGTGCAATAGTGCAATCTCGTTAAAAAATTGTACATAATAGAGAATCCTGCTAACGGACGCAGTGCGTTACAAACCCAATAAGTAGTAAATTAGTATTCTAGACTAACATTAGGTATACAGTTTGTGTTCCTGTCATGTTTTGAAAAACCCCTTATTTATCGTCAAAATAATTATTCATACTCTGAAGGTGCTGACAAACAATAAGTTCTCGGCAGTCATCTTGCTAGAATATTTCAACATTTTTTAAGATTAGTAACAAACTTGCATTTGGTGCTAAAATGACAACGTCAAAAACGTAAAAAAGCGTAAATCAGAAAAAAATGCCGTGCAAAAATTTGCACGTGGCTATGATCGAACTTTTGTTTTCCTCAACATAGTTGTCTGACACGTTAACTTAAATGACACTTGTAAAACAATCTCATAAAAAAAAAATACGGGTTGCACTCCGGGAGTGCCGGCAGAAGTGAAAACTTGATTATTAACGTTGAGCATGTTTGATATTTTGGAATGGTTAGGGGGGGCTTGTTTGTTATTTGGCACGCTGTAACATACACGAACATTCGCGCAAGCGCCCTGCGCTGCCTAAACGAAACAGTAGGCCCAGGCATACATTTTCGCCGCGCCGTAGAGAGGGGATAGCTGTCTACTCTCCATCCGTCTTATGCTTTTTCGATCAGGTCACGTGTCCTGACGCGCTGACGCGAGTTTAAGATTTTATACCCATTACAGAAAAAGTGCTCAACGCCGCTAAAGAAGTTTTCACTTCAAAAAATATGTTACGAATCAATAATTAACATTATTAACACTTAATTGCTATTTACTCGGCTAAAACATCTCCAAAGAATGTAAATGGCGATGTGGACCCAATTATAAGTGTGGACAAGACGTCTCTCTGAGATAAAATTGAGACTGAAATTGAATGAACTTGGTGAAACATTTGTTTGGTAATAACTTCTAAAACCTAATCTAAAACTCAAACGAAACTAACTTATTAACTTTTGAAACTTGACTACTCTAGTTGTCTCTAGTAGTGAAGTTTGAGACTCGTCGCGTCTCTGCGGCAATACCAGAAATGAGTTATTGCTTTTGCTTTTTGAGTTTGTGTTGTGGAAAAGCTGACATAAAGTATTACTTACTTGGATGGCTAAGCTTTCTTAAAATTAAATTAAGAAATAATTAATGTTTTTACACAGTTGTAGGGGCAATTTCTTATTCCTCTTCAAGTATCCCCAATATAACCGTAAAAATAAGTTATGCATTAAAATAACCAAATCATATTTACAACTTTTTCATTATATTTTTGGCTTTGACCTACTTACCCTATTTTTTATTTAATTTTAAGTTGCATTTAAATGAATGAAGGTCATCTACCAAACCTGACATCCACAAATAATAATTAATGAGATGAACAGCTGTTATCTAATAGGTGTAAATTTTGATTTTGAATTGGTAATAAACGTATTTAAATTAAAATACCTAGTTAGTTTTTTGATAAGTAGGTAAAAATTACCTAGTGATCTAATAAAATGTCGTTAACAAAAACTTGAAATCCTGCTCCTATGATTTTAAATATCTTGATTTTTTGACATCCTGTTATTTTAACCTTTTTAATTTATATGATGTTACATGCGTACAGGGTGTTCTGAAAATCGTGTGCCAACGGTAGCTGAGTGCAAGCGTTTGCCATAATAATGGCGGCCAAGTTAGCCTCCAATCCTCCGCAGCTATTTGTTTTTTTTTTTATTAATCCCAGTCCAATAATGGTACACCCAGTGAGACTGGAAGTGGGAAATCTGATCCGCCATAATGTTGAATTGGTACTTGCACCATTACACCGTCTAACATATGGTTTGCCAAACACCCTGTTTATAACATAACCTTTTCGTGAACCACTAAAAAAATTAGTCAATTAAAACTGTAGGTGCATGTTTTGATTTAATTTGTTCATCGTTTTCAAATTCATATTATGCTACTTTATTTTGGAGACTCGTATAATATAAATAATTTACGCATGATCTACCTTTACCTACTAATATTATAAAAAGGTCAAGTTTGTGAGTTTGTGAGTTTGTTAGAGTAATAATCTCTGGAAACCAATTTTGAAAATTATTGAAAGCCATGCTATTTCTGAGTGTCATAGCCAAAAAATGTACAGACTTTCGTGGTAGCCGCCCCGCCCACCTAATGAAGAAAGAGTACCTATACCACTCTGTATTTGGCGGCAGAGATATTTTCGTAGAGTAGCAAGTGTAGAGAGACACTATTCAGAGTGTGTGCATGATGGTTGTGTTGTGTAAATAAATTATTACCCTAAGACTAAGACAAATTATACCAAAATTTTCTTAAATCTCAAAAGTGACCAAAACATAAATCTCCTCACGCATCTTATTATACCGTTATTTATCTTCATTACACAATCATATTTTTTGTATCACATCTACACAAAAAAGGAGTAAAGTCAAGGTCGTAACATCAGTGCGCATTGAGGACACTGACGAAAAAAAAATGTTATCATTGAAAGACATAGGTACTTTGACATTTTAGCAATATTATTACAGCTGCTCTATAAGAGGGGATCGTCCGGGGAAGTACTACCACCATGCATATTTCTGCCGTGAAGCAGCATTGGTGTGTGTCGGTTTGAAGGGTGTGGTTGCCAGTGAAATTACTGGCACGTGAGGCTGAACATAATATTCTGTGTGTCTCAAGTTGAGACACATTACTTGTTGTTATAATATTATTACTTGATGTAGGTACTTATACAGAATGGCAAACAACCGAGTTTTAGAAAATAACGTTAGCCAAGGTTCTAAGAAAAAATAATTTAGAACCAAACAAGATTTCATTCAAAAATAATTATTTACGATCTTATAAGTTGCTGCCAAATCTTTGCGAGCTAAGATGGCCTTGGTTCTTCTTCGATTTTCCTCATTTCTGATTAAGGAAACTAGGAAAGAAACATTGGAAACTTCCAGACTAGTGATCATGAACTTGAGAGTTTTACCAACTTTTGCTCGGGGAAAAGGCATTGGTAGATGCTTAATGAAAACAAAAATGCCTACCAACCTTCAAAAGCTCATCAATATTATAAAATTATAAATTAGCTTCACGGTCTCACATATAATGGTCAACAAATTAGACACGTAACAGCATTTTTAATGTAAAAGATTTGTTCCTAAATCGCATTAGAGAGATATATGAAAAACGTAAGTTCATCATAATTAAAACACAGTCATAAAATACCAGTAGGTTACAGAGACAAAGTAAGTAATCAACATTAGGTGTGAATAAAACATTAAAAAGACAGATGGATTTCCTACATGCTACGCTTTCCAAATCAGACCCATCCACAAGATGAGCGTAGACGCAAGATATTATGAGAATGGCACAGTAAATAGGGAAGATAACTTTTATACTTATGACTTCAAAATAAGGAAGGTTTTAAGTAGGTATGTTTTACTCACTGATCTGGAAGAAGGTTTGTTGTTATTATATAGGATATAAATGTATAATATGTCAGCGGTTCAAGGGGGTTTGAAACAGCAAAGAGTTTAAAAAGTCTGCTACAATGCTTTTTTTATAAGAATATTTACTTTATATTGAAAAAATATTTTTGATTTGAAAAGGTCTCGGCGCCGCCGCCGGGCGGCGTCTCTGTTCTCGAGGTCGTCAGTGTATTCTCACCAAGTTCTAACAAGTTTGTTGATTTTACAAGATTTAAACTTAACTTTACTTTTTTTATTAATTTAATGTTTTATAATAATAAATAGTTTTTGTAAATAATGTACATTGTCACAAATATTTCATCGTTATGAATGAGTTATGACTCATTTGGTAAATATTGCATGGAGCTGAAGGCTCTTATAAATAAAATTATTCAAAGTCATCCAACAGTCATTAAACAACTAAAAAAGAATAATGGCAGTTTGCATTTGCAACAGTAGAACACGTAGCCATGAACAAAAGGCTGTCTCGTCTAATAGCATTGTGTTTATTGTAGCCAACTGTGACAGACCTCATTTCTGCCGCCAATGTGCCAATGAGTACACGTCGTCGTGTGAATGAAGCAATCAGTTCGCTGCGAGTGCAGGTATTTCCTCTGGCTCGGCACAGAATACAGGAGAAAGGCGATCATGCGCAGTTTGTATGGGAGCCACTGTCGCCAGTTTTACATTTTCACTATATTGTTTAAAATATCATTAAATATAAGGATTCTAAGAAAACGTGTGGATCCGAAGCCTTGCGGGACTTCAAAATTTTGTCTATTATACGACTGATCTGGCTGGTCTGAAGGGCTGGTGGGTATATATAGCGCAGCGCATTAGCATTTACTATTCAGCGTTGCAATGACGCCAGCGTCTTGGGGGCACTTCCGTTTACTACTGATTTGGATCAGCAGCAGACATCTTGTGTAATTTGTACATTTTGTAAGTATTTGTTTAATTGTTAGTTTCTTTGTGTTAATAAACTAACAAACCATAGATGTAAAGAAAGTATCTTTGTTTTAACTTATTACTTGACTTGTTGAACATATTAGGGTAAGTCATTATTGCGCAACAAGGCCTTTTCATTTTACGACTCTTCAAAAAACTAACGAATTTGTATGGAGAAAGGAGTACATGGCCCTCCTATTATGTTTTACGGGCTCGCCTAATGAGACTGTAATTTTGTTTTGGACGTACTTTTTCTCTGATTCAAGGTTTTTCAGTTCTTGGTAAAAGAGAAGAGTTTAAGACGTTGATAACCGTGAAACAACTCTTGACTATTTACAAGGCATAAACACTAAACTTATTTATCGAGAATTGCGAGCAGATCCAGATTTAGTTCTTCAAGATTTTCTATAAGTTCAGTAATTTTATATCTTTCAAAGGGTCAAAATATGCGGGCGAAAACATGAGCTGTTCCCAGTAATTTTACCGAGCATTCTTGCCGGTAAAACTGCATCGACGGACAATAAATATTTTAGTGGGTTATTTTGTTTTCTGTATTCCGAGCTTGGGTTTTGAATACAGTTACAAAAGTTCCCAGCACGCCTCCATACAAAACTCGGGCTTGTTACACAAAGAAAAACAAAACTCGGATCATCTTTCTATACCCCTATTCTACCTTTATCCTTATTTTGCACACGGTCGTGTTCTGGAAGAAAGAAAAAATTCTGACTTGAAGTATAGTAGGTAGGTTGTTTATCTAGGTGTACCTATTATTCAAACAAATAATGTTTACTCATAGAAATAGGTACGAAGGTCTTCAAAATACATAATATAATAATCATTATTCTAACTATCAAAGGCTGTTCCTAATTATTAGGTAGATACCCTAACTAGAGTAATTTGTTTAGATTGAATAGGACCAATTTTGGCAGAGGGCTGGGGTACTCTATCAATGATGTTATTATGTAGATAATTAGATATTGAAACACGCTGTTTTATTATTAATGTAAAATTGGATTAGAAGTTAATAGCTAATCCTAGTTTGGGTCCCAATGTTATACCACCAGAAAAAATCCATTGTAAGCTGTAACCTAATTTATAACTGTATAATAATGTTACTGTTAGTTTTGATTTGTAAAAGGATCATAATAAAAAAAACGGTATTAGAAACCACAAGGCGTAGTTTGTTGCTTTTTCTGCTAAGCTTGGTCGCGTGGAACTGGCACCTACACTCACCTAGCTTGAAGACGTTTCAAAGTGATCCTTATGATACTACTGAATAAATACATTTTTGACTTTGGCTTTGGCTTTTCTTGTTACTTAGTCTGCGAATTCAATAGCGATTAAACATTTCTGGCTTAGGTTTGTGTTGTATGCCCATATTTAAAAGTACCTACTCGACAACCTTATTGCATATTTGGGTGTAACGTCTTCAACTGAGCTTTGAATGGCTTGCTATAAAAATGATATTATTTTAATATTGGCATCGTAAAATAAATCGACTTAAGGCGATAAATTATTTTAGAATTCTAATAACACTCGTAATACCATCAACATAAAGTTCAAAATATCTTTCGCTTTGCCGCGGCTCTAACGACCATTGCAAGGTCTCTACATGATAAGCACGATTACAAAAAAAAACCTCAATTTGAAGACCATAGGCCTGTTTCATAATCCCTGTCATTTCATACTGTTATTTATACTAACCTATCCTAAGCTATATCTCTCCAAGGTAGCAAGGATACGCATCGGACTATACACTGCTAGCTCTTATGTCCTTGCAATAAGTATAATTTTTCTCTGTTTTTAGGTAACTTGAGCTTTATCCCACTGTACTAGCGGCCGTCCGCGGCTCCGCCCACTTAAACTCCACGTTCCTTTCCTGCAAATTTTCGGGATGGAAAGTAACCTAAGTATACCTATATGCTAATCTAGGTTAATAAAACAGGGAAGGAATCAAAAGTGAAGATTTTTTTATGAGAATGTACCTGTAGAATGAAACTGGATCCATCTGAATAGCAAAGAGGTAAAAAACCCAGCAAGGAGTTTTCAGTCTATGGTGGATTGGATAGGCACTTGTATTAATTTTGAATAAAGAATGTGCTTAGCTTTATCGAATTCAAACTCTATGCAATGTGCCCGATCATAGATATTAGATATGGGCAGATGGGGTCCAAAGACAATGCACAGGCTAGCTCTGACTGTAAGTTATAGCAGCCATTAGTCACAGTGTGCGTTGGTTGTTCATAAATCACAACCGACTGAATTTCACGTGCGTTCTGAGAGGAATGTGAGTTGAGATAATCCTAAAATTAAACACAGAACACTTGATCGAGTGCGCACAAGATACGAGTGACTGCATGGCAGAAAATGTTTCTCCCAATAACAAGCATTAATGGGGAAATCGAACTTTTATGGCGTTAAATTCAAGTTCATGCTACACTTTCTGCCATCAGTTACGCGCAGAGATATTTTGTGCGGACTTCTATAGCATTACATTTCAGGGAGTAGACAGGGTCTATTTTCTGCCTCCCTTTATAAAAGGACATTAATATAAGCTTTACGTGTCGTAATGACGTGAGCATGTCAAACTAATGTCATTTTCATAGAATAATTTTCATTTAGTTTGGTTTGTTTGGCGATGAAAGCTGATTTTGTCTAGCTCCGACTAACAACGACTTTGCAAGCTTTTTACATATGTACCAAATTATTATATTCAGTAGGTATTTATTTACTTAAAAGTATTCCCCAATGATTATTGAGGACAAACAAGAATGAGTAGGTATTAGATTATTCTTTCGTTTCACTCTTGAAATGACAAAAGATGTCTTTGAGTAAAAATAAAGAGATTGTAGGGTCTTTAGTTGATCTGCCCAGAAAGTTGCAACCGCAATAATATCAGTAGTTACAGCGCGTATTAGTACCTACCTAGTTGTAGCGATTACATCTAATATGTAACGTAAGTAATAACTGATCTAAAAGCTATGTAATAAGATGACCTATGGATGATTATGATTACTCAATTATGTAAGTATACCTAGTACATATCTAGGTATGTATATACCTATACCTATTTAAAACCCATCATGGCATTTTGAAATTTTCTGTGTCGAAATTTAAAATGTGCTCTACTTTCAACGATTTAAGGTACCTACTCACATGTGTAATAATGATGCCCATAATATGAAATTGTCTGATCATGTACCTACATAAAAGTAGTACCTACTGGAACTCGAAACATTTCGGTCATCCAGTGCGATTTTTCGATTCGATTTTGGGTCACTGACACTTAGAAGATCATCCAACTGCCGTGAAAAATCGTTACCTTGCGTTAAATTAAATCAATTTCAGAATTATCAATTGACTATTGGAGAATGGTATACCTACCTAATAGCATTAATCTATTGCTATTGTTTTGACCTCCAGCCATGCAGGCCTACAGCCTTGAATAAAATAAAGTACTTATATAAGAACCCATAATATTACCTATAGGTTGGTAGTATGTATACATTTCACCTTGGCTAATATCTGCGTGACGTAATTTCAAGTACAAGGGAGTCATGATTTACTTTACCTTTCCATTACTTATCCTTCACTGAACGAGAACTTGTAATGGGATATCCCAACGAATAAGTAGGAAATTCCTTTCATGGCTTCAGTGAGTTTATTGTCGGGAAAGTGAAATGGGCCTTCCTATATCTAGGGAGATATTAAGAAACTGATAAGTACCAACATTTATTTGGCACTTAGGTACCTATCACTTTTTATGTGGGCTTCTAGTCAAAAGGAGTCTGCCTCTCATAATTTCAGTAAGTATATAGGTAGGTAGGTATAGGACTTCATTATTTTTACCTTCGACCGAAAAAAGGGGTTTTATAAGATTGACGCCCTAGCTTGTGATTTTGCCTCTCAGTGGCCTTTGTATAGCTCTGCTCTAAAACGAACAAATTGCTACTTGATTTTTTAGTCAAAAAGACATTTTGACTCTTTTTAACGACGAACCAGTGTCAGTTCCTCTTCCTAGGTGTAGGTAAAGTTCATCGAAGAGCTGAGTTTTGACTCGACTCTTCGCTCAGGTCTTCTCCGCTAAAACCATAGACCATAAGTCCTATACTTACTTTAAAAAGGAAACTATAACCTAACCTTCATTCCTGCAGCAAATTTTTGAAGTGAAAACTTCTTTAGCGGCGTTGAGCACTTTTTCTGTAATGGGTATAAAATCTTAAACTCGCGTCAGCGCGTCAGGACACGTGACCTGATCGAAAAAGCATAAGACGGATGGAGAGTAGACAGCTATCCCCTCTCTACGGCGCGGCGAAAATGTATGCCTGGGCCTACTGTTTCGTTTAGGCAGCGCAGGGCGCTTGCGCGAATGTTCGTGTATGTTACAGCGTGCCAAATAACAAACAAGCCCCCCCTAACCATTCCAAAATATCAAACATGCTCAACGTTAATAATCAAGTTTTCACTTCTGCCGGCACTCCCGGAGTGCAACCCGCATTTTTTTTTAAAAGCAGCATGTTACATCTAGTTCACCTCTCCTAACTGAATTCCAAATGTTTCCCGCTATCGTTCCACATGGAAAGTTAGAGAATCGGTTTTTGAATAATGGAAAGCAATTTATTTACGGAGTCAGGATTCTGAAGAAATTATGGCATTGTTTAGTCGTTAGCCTGTCAGAGGCATGTGCTTACACAGCTCTCTTCTATCAAGGATTGCTGTTTTTGGTCCGGAAAATCACTTTTGTTTAGTCAGCTTCCGGAGGCAGTACCTACCGTGACCTCTAGGTAGGTAGATTAATAATATCTTCCGAGTTATCTAATTTTATAATCAATGTTTTATTAAATTATTGTTTATTTAAATAGACGAACCTGTATGGCTTACTTGAAGGTTATAAGTATACTTAGATCAAACTGTGAAACCAAAGAGCAACATGTTATTTTTAACCGACTTCAAATCAAAAAGGAGGAGGTTCTCAATTCGGTTGTATTTTTTTTTTTTATGTTTGTTACCGCATAACTTCGTCATTTGTGAGCCGATTTGAAATATTTTTTTATCTGAAAGGTATTGCTTCCAGATTGGTCCCATTTTAATTTAATTAAAATCGGTGTTGCCATTTATTTTTTAATATTTTTTTTAATGTTTGTAACTGCATGCCTCCGTCATTTATGAACCGATTTGGAAAATTATTTTTTTATTTGGAAGGTTATTCTTACGTCCAGATTGTCCCAAACAAATTTGATTAAAATTGGTTTAGCCGTTTGACAATGAAGTCGGTTTCTCAAGTTTTTTAAACTTATAATTATTGATGTATTTGTTCTACGTCATTTAAAAGTACCTAACAGTCTCAAATGTAGATCACACGAAGGGCATAAAACAAACAATAGCCAGCTTTTTTTTTTATACTAGCTGATGGAACATGGTAATGGCAAGAAATTGCTAATTTTCAAAAAAAATAATATTATACCTATGACTCTATATTAGTTTCCGTATAATGAATAATAGTGGCATTATCTAATAATAGTTTGATTAAATTTAAAAACTTATATGTATGTAGGTACTACCTATGATGTACCCCTGTGTAGTGTTTTACGGCGAAAACTCATCATTGAATATAGCTAGAAATCTGTTTTACTTTCGTATACGGCAAATTTAACATTTATGCATTACGACGCAATCTTCTCTCCCCACTAGTGATGTGCCCCGGTCACAGTAGGGATGTCCTATTCCCAAAACTAGCTAACAGTAGGTACCTACATAGATGTGAAGATATTTTAATAAAAAACTGCATATATTCGTTGTAGGTATAACTTTATTGAGAGCGTATAAAAAGATAATAAAACTTAAAATATTACTGGATACAATACATTAAAAATAAGTATGTAAGTACTAGGAATAGATTCATGTTCAGGGATTGTCGAGAACAGTTTTTAATTATTGAGGAACATTTATAATTACAATTTATTTCCCTACCTATTGTGAGTGGTTTGTATTGTACGCACTAGGAATTTAATTGGGAAACCGTTTTTTTAACATAATAATCGTAATTTTATTATTTAAATAATAATTAAAGTTCCTTCACTGTTTTTCATAGCGCAAATGTATATGTTTGACTGGATTCAAACCCACGTCCAGTATCACAAACCAATAATATTATTTATTACACAACCTTATAACATTATTATCAATTATTTGTTATTGTTGCATTTTTGTTGATCTTATATTAAGATCTCTTAGATCGTTTAACATATGGATCTAGAGAAGTTTCAACACACTTGGACATATCACAGCCACTTTACAACATGGTCTAAACTACCTAGTCTTTATTATTAGGCAACAAATGTTGCAAATCGGCTAATTTTAGCTTCATAAAGTGTAGACCTTCGTCAGAAAGAGATAGCGCTCTACAAAGCCGAAAAGCCGATGTGCAATATTTATTGCCTACAATCGTACTTCAGACACTCAAAATGAAATGATCTTTATTTATTTAGCCAGCATCAAAAGTAGATTGGCAATTTCAGTTATTCAATGCTCTTTTTCTCTGGATTTGATTATTAATTATGGATTTACAGAGATTCAAAACTTCAGTGGTTGTTCAAGTGAGCTGGTTCAAGAAATTTTCGAACTTTATAAACCAGTAATTCTAATCTACTTTTGACGCTGACAGTTTTTAATGATACTAGGATGATTTTGGAATATCAAAGTTCAGTTCTAAATAAAATTAGTCTGACACTAGTAAATTTAACTTGATGCTACAAGTTAAATTTAATATGAAGGAACGTGGTTTTATTTCTACTGATTCACGCTAAGACACTTGAGTAAATACTGAACCACTCGACCTAACCTACATTCTGGTGAAAAAAAGGTTCATTAATCAGATAAAATTAGACTATTTACACAGAAAATACCCAAAGAAGTTTATTTTTTTCAGGTAGAAATTAAATGGGCTTTCACATTAAAAGATCATCTTATTGCTACCATAGATATATCATAACTCATACGCTTAGTAAGTTTTCTAAAACTAAATCTTCGTCTACCCACAAGTCTTTAAATTCAACAAACTATTAAAGAACGTTCTTGTTCTTGGAAAAAGTATAACAAACTGGACTGTTTACTGTATTCAGTAACTTTTATCTACGAGTAGAACTATCTAAAAATACATTAAGAAGCTTCTAAAGACTCAAAAGGCGTACATGTTTTTTAAAACCAACTAATGGAAAAAACGTTATTTTGTTTACCCAATAAATAAATAAGTACTTGCAGTGTGAGCACAACTGCTAGTCACCTCCTGCGGTATGCGAGCATCGATACGTTGGTTCGACAGTTAGACATTGCCTTTACAGCTGCGGTGGCAACTATCTCCCTCTCTAATTAAAGAATCAAGTATTTATCGCGATTACCTTTATTATTTCCCGACGTTTCGACCGTGTTACAACAGCCGTTACAATACCCGTTTTTTCCATACAAAAATACATAACTATCGCGTTAATTTAAAAAGTGCTACGTCCCTCTCGCCACTCCCATACCTCCAGTGGTGACTAGCGGTAGCGTATAATATACTACCTATACCTAAAATTCAGACAAATTTGTTAGGTGGCAAGCGGCTTACACATTTGCTTTCGCTAAAATAACGCAAATCTCTGTACACTTCTGGAGTGTTACTAAACTTTGTAGGAGTATTTAGTAATGTTCATTTAGTGCCGTTTCCTGTGCCCACAGTGACTTTGTTTTTGATCCAGTTGTTGGTGCGAGTGAGGATGTCTGGCTGCTGTGCTCCGTCTTGCCACGCATCCAGATTCACCTTCTTTATAGCATCGCATGAGACGATAGGGTTACTAGAACAAAGAGGAGTTTCATTATTATCCAGATTTCCTTTCTTATTCTTCAAGTTTATAACAATGTGTAAAAAATATTAAAACTAGGGCGCCATCAACAGCGATACTAGACCCAAGCTACCAGTGGTCAAGGCTGCAGACTGAGTAACCTCCGGACAATGGGTGCCGTGTCCAGGATCATTATTATTACTATTACTACCAGCCCCTAGTGCCCTAATGTTGGGCAAAGGCTTTCCTTCTATTTCTGCCAGTCACTACATTTTTTAAGCCGTAATAATTATTTCTTTAATATTTGTTTTCTGCCTATATACTATAACTGCAAGGCAAACGCAGCAAATTAAGTTCAATTAATTAACTGTGTTAAGTGTGTGGGCTAACTTAACTTTATTATTAGAAAGTGCCTCTGACTATTGAGCCTTCATCATCAACTGACTTCTACTAAGGGTGTTAGAATGGAAAAAGCTTAACGAGAACAAAGTATGTGAGATTTTATTTATTTTTTTCGTGTCACTATGTTTTCAAGCCAGTGTGCTACGAAGCCTTTGGCTGCCATCACACCTGATGCAGCGTGAGGAAGATGAGTGCAGCCTACGAACAAGTATGCTAAGCCCAGTCCACCTGATCACTCTTGTCTTAAAAAATCTTAAATTAAAAAGACACTTGATACATATTTTCTAACATAAATTGATCACGAACACAAAGTTAGTTGTTAGGATCGCGGGATGTCGATGGATGGAAAGGGCTCAGAATCGTTCTTCCTAGAAATGTCCAGCAGTGGACTTCTTCAGGCTGATGATGATGTTGATGGTGATCACGAAGGTAAAAAAATTGAAATGTACCTGTCAGAAGGTGATTGGAAGACATCACGCGACAAGCTAGCGATATTGGTGTTGTCGCACAGCACTCGCGCGAGTGTCGCGCGACGCAGCTCGGTTTGTTGTCGCTTGGTGAAACTGCCGGTTTCGTCACTGTGTGAGTAGAAGTAACGATCGCCGGATCGAGTCCTCCACAATTGCTCCTCTGTAGGAACAAAAATTTAGAATTTAAATATTTTTTTAATTATTATAGACAACCCACACAACACTATCTAGCCCTAAACTAAGCAAAGCTTGTACGATGGGAACCAGATGGCTCATATACATTTTTTTTGTAAATACATACGTATGTATAATACAATATAACACCCAGACAGAATGCGTTTAGTGCAACAAATCTCGAGTCTAGTGTTAGTAAGTAGAATTTATTAAAGCGACGCTACTTGCGAAACGCTAATGGCACTATTAAATCTAAGTAGGGCTTGAGTAATCACCAGTTGCACCTGACGCTATACAAATCTTCTACAATAGAATCAGATACAAAGGCCTGTTTTTTTTTAAGCAGAGCAAAGAGTTCTCAAACTTCCTTAAAGTCTCATGAAATTATTTGATCAAAACCGTGATACAGGTTAGACACGGTTCAGACATTATGCATAAAAATGCTAATGTCGGTAAGTATATTTACGTTTCACCTCTTTTATTGATAATTTTCCTATGCCATTTTATAGCAACTATATTTTACAAATAAAAAGTACTTACTGATAATGCATGTGGCAGTTGGTCCTAGCAACGAGCCAGATAGAGGTGTCTCTGCCATCAACCCAACAACTAGATCAATGTTTTCATGCTGCTTGTAAAGATGAGAGAGCTTATCCACTGTCTGTAAACAATAACACTTTACATTTAATATCTGTACAGTTTTCAAAAATAAAAAAATTATGCATTTCGAAACATAAACTGAATTTAGTATTTCGAGAGTACATCCCTGAGTAACGCCAATATATTGTAAATGAGAAATACTTTAACTGATATTAAAAGTTTTATAAAATGCAGCCTTTGCTCTTTAAAAAATTGTATTAAACATTATAGTTCATCTAATGAGAGCTTTGGCTACAGTAAAGTAAAAAATAAGGATGGCTACCGTGCCAAAAGCTTTAGTTAAGTACAAATATTCCATACTTCGGTATTTTCAAAAGCAGTATTAATGTAGCTTACCTCTTGAGGAATAACGTCGTTCAAATCCTGGAAGCTTGAAGCAACCGATAGACCGCACAATCCTCTGTATTGCACATAGCCAGGCAAGCCGTGGTCGCGACCGCGTTGCACGTCAATTGCTAATACGTCCAGGCCGCCTAACCAGTTATGGTGGAGCTGAAATATAATAACATGGTTATTAAACGTTGTTTGTCATATAAATCTTCTATTTATTTATGACATTGTTTATCGTGCCGAACGAAATATGTATAAAAGAAAAACATTTAGCATGATTATTATCATAAACTAATGATTTCCATTCCAGAAAAAAAAAACAGGTTTGAGGCAGGTTTTTATCAAACTCACTCCTCGTGATCTTCACAAAGTCATCGGTCCATCGGATTGAAGGCCGTTTTATGCTACATCTTATTGTTCATAAACTCAGGATATTATTTGTTATTATTGAACTCCAAACACTTGTAAAGTACATAATATTTACTTTATTAATGTACACAATAACCATAGGAATATTTTCAACATCATTGTTTAATGTTCAAGGTTGAGTAAAATGAACAAACGGTAAAAGGAAACTCTACAAAACAAACACAAACCATAGAAGGTTATTCTAACAATAATCGATAATTCATAAAGGTCAATAGATAGTTATGTTTCAAGTAGGTATTTCCTCGACACTAATGATTTGTCATTGAAATTAAATAAACATAAGGGCAGAGGTGCTACAAAAATAGAATCGTTTACGTCATGTAACACGTATGGCATGACCTACGAAACCCCCGTAATTTATAGGTCATCATCCTTCCAAACGAAAACAAAAATAAGAATTTGTCCAATCATTTTTAATAGATTTTTACCTACGATGTCTATTATTTTTTGTAGTTTATAAAATGTAAGGAACTTATCTTAATTTTCTTTAAAAAAGAATGCTTTATTATACTTTAGTTGAACTGAATCATTTAAAGATCTTATAAGATTGAAGTCATGATTTATTTTTGCTGATACTACGTATTAGTTAAAAGGTCTACTTACATCTTCATCATAACTGAAGTCCATGCTTTGACTCTTCTGACTGACCATTCCTCTCATCACCTTCTCCAATCCTTGCTTCTGCGTCATCAAATCTGGTTTATAGTAGTTGTTCTTCAACCGATGTGTTATCGTGTTCTGGTTTTCATCGTACAACTCTATGTCTTGGTCTAGCATGCTGTTGATGAAGTGGAATGCTGCGGTCGCGAAGGAGTTGGTGATGGTTGGGTCTATATCGGAGTTGTAACCAGTGTCGTAACCATCGTATAGCTCGTCGAAACCTTTACCTGGAAGAGCAGAAACTTTAATATTATTGATATAAAAAAGGGTAGGGCTCATAGAGAAACGCAGAAGAACTTTTTTTAAACTTAGATACGGCACGTGGCAAGAAGGGATGACGGGAGATGGACGAAAGTGGCTACAGAATGGTAGCCAAGAGATGCTCAAAGACCTAGAAGCAGACCCGCCCGTTGGTTGAACCACATTGTTGTGAGTGCTAGGAATGAGTGGATGAGACTCGCAAAGAGAAGAAATAATGAGGAGGCCTATATACAGCAGTAAGTGCAAATGGGCTGAAATGATGACGATAAGGGACTGCATTGCAATGACTGGCAAAAATGGGGTGACTTGACTTCACTTGACAGTAAGTTTGACAGTCAGACAGGACAGTATGTGCTAATATTTGGTTTTTCATATAGCATGACACATTGCTGTATTCTGATCTTACAAACAAAATTCCAGTTCTTGTATCATGGTTTTTCGTTATTCATAAAAGACAGAAATATAAGTTTTTGAGCCTTCTAAAATAGCCCTACAGCAAATTTACAGACCTATGATGATTTTCTTTGATAACAATATTATCTCATCTCGAAGGAATGCATAATCATTTTCTAAAGAAGTACAGGTTGTTAGGTAAACCATTAGTTTATCTTAGGATTACGTAATTTAAGTGAGGACTTTGAACATCACGTTGGTTGAAGGAATATTTGAACAAACAACTATGTTTTCACTTGCGTGTGTTAAAATTTGCAATTTGTTAAACATCCACAATCTTTCAAGCATCGTGGTGTTAAAAGAAAATTCTAGACAAATTTTGAATTTCATGTTTAGGTTATCATTGCTGGGCATATGTAAGCCTACTAACTCATTCGCGATTCTAGTTAGTTTAGGTATTTGTATTGCTACGGCGAATCCTATCCATTGAATAAAACTAGAACTCTGTTTAACTTTAAAACACGCGAAACAAAACATCTAGGTACGCATTACGACCCATCTTCTCCTCTCCCGGCTGTGATGTTATGTGTCTCGTCGCCCGGTCCCAGTAGGGACGTCCTATTCCTAAAACCGGTTCAACAGTATCTAGGTCTTTTTTGTCTGTTGTGGCCTCTTTCTAACTGATTTAAAAAAGAGGAGGATCTCATTTTAGCTATTTTTTTGTGTTTAAAAATTTGTTTCTCACCAGTAAGAGCAGTCAGCCAGTGTCTATAAGTGATATGCTGGAGCTCAGCTATAACAATCCTCCTGGCTTCATGGTACAGCCTATCGGAGTTCCACTCAGGATTGAGGGTAGCCAGGCCTTTAGCGATGCGATTGTGTTCCCTCACCCATAGAGAATGGAGTCCGGTCAGCCATGGATGCATGTTAGCTCTCACGTCACCTAAAGAAAAGCGTCAACGATTAGAATTTGAATTTGTTGTTATTGATAAGTTGAATCATATAGCTCAACCGTAGGGGAATAAAGGTTCTCAAATGGCGACCACGAACCGGAAGATGAAACGTAGGGCACCCAACGACCAGATGGACTGACGACATTGTTAAGATCGCGGGAAGTCGATGGATGGAAAGGGCTCAGAATCGTTCTTCCTGGAAATGTGTAGGGGCCTAAGTCGAGCAGTGGTCTTCTTCAGAATGATTAGAATCTTAGAAGCGCAACAATCACTAATACAAGTAGTAGTAGTCATTCGTAAAACAGACCCTAAGTTGTCATTTTAGTAACACGTCATTAGGTACTTCTAATGCTGCCTTCCTACGGTGCGTGATATCACGCACCAGCCCGCACCGCGCACGACGACGCACGGCAACGCACACAAAAAATGCTCCTGTGCTACCTCGGAGACCGTTCCCATGGTGTGTCGTGCGTGCTGGTGCGGGCTGGTGCGTGATATCACCGTAGGAAGGCGGCATTAGTGTCATAATTTTCCACCAAAAAGATAACAAACTCTTTTTTGGTAGTGTAAATTCTCTGACGTCATAAAAACTTACTTTGCCTTCTAATAACTTCTGTTATTTACTAGATGTGAGATATCTAAAATAAGGCATGATATCTTATCAAACGACATTACTAAAATTCTATATAATTTTCATATCTCTTTATCATTACCGAATCAGAATAATATTGCCACATGGAATAAAGTTAGTAAACATGAAAGATATTATGTTATTTTCGACGACCTTCAGTGGAAAGTAGACTTTAAAACGATGTAAACTAGATCTATTTTTGCATTTACTAAATGAAGTAAAGCTAATACTTTGCTCAAACTGCTAAAAGGAACTCAACATGTTATTATTTACATTTTGATTAGCCTTGTTCTGATGACTTGATGACGTCTTGTTATGAGCGCTATCTCTTTCTGTCGCACTCTACGCTCTATGCAGCCGAAATTAGCCGATGTGCAATATTTATTGCCTACTTCTGTACGTGCATTGCATTTGGTTCCTGAAACACAGTTTTCACTACTTCGGGAACCTTCAAAGAATAATATTCAAATAAAGTTATTTTGTATTTGTACTGCGGCGGCCGAGGTCAATGCTCTTATCATCTGACCGGTTGGCTATACATTGATGTTTTTTTTCTAGGTTATAAAAAAGCAAGTTAGCTACTAATGTTCATTTTACGATTTATTGTGGATATCGATTAAGTTATCATGAAAAAAACAGACCAAAAACTGCTGATTTTTTCGCCTTTTTATTATTTTGTTTGGTAAGTAGGTAGGATACAGAACATTATGGTAGTTGGACATTTTGCTAAGTCTATGGACATTTGGCTAATTAGATCTAACTGCTCATTAAACCTTTTTCTCTGTTGGGCATTATTAGACCTTCTGATCAGGAGGAATCAAAATCATGGTCCTATGGCTGTTTCAGTTTTCGGTAGTAGTAGGTAATACTTAATCTAATAAGATTAATACAGGGTGTAATAACACCCTGTATTAAAAATACAAAAGCCTTACCAGCATTGAAGCAAGTCGAAGATTCTGATTCAACCAGGCACTTTTCCTTAGCATTGATAGCCAAAGGCAGATGCTTTTCATCATTGAAGGTTGAGGTCTTCAGAAGGCCCCCGGTCCTCTCTCGCAAGGCTGCGGCGTCTTTGCTGGTGAATCCATAGATTTGTGAACCGTCCAGGAAGTGGGTAGCTTGATTCATCTGAGTGATGGAAAAAGAGAAGTTAAGTATTTATCTTCAAAGTCTTCATAAAGCAAGGATCTACGTGAATTGGTCAAGGATTTTTTAACCAAGAATTGGTTTATAAAGACCAGACCAGCACAAAATTTAAATCGTCATGGTGATCTGTGTTTTTTTTGTGATACGCTGACAAACTTTTGAAAAGAAGATAAAATATGACCATTAAGTTTTAATTTTTACAAATACTAATAGATTTGAGAAGTGCCTTCCCATGCCAGCCTCGATAATTTTTAAACTTCTTATGGGTTTCCAACGAGTTTTGCGTTTGCAGAGATCTTTGCTGTTTGCTGAGAAACAGATACCTAACGAAATTTGATACTTTGGGACTAGTTCATGTGAAATTAAAAACCTTTTTAATTACTCAAACCCACCACAGAGCCGCTCAGGCGGTAGCGGGATGCATGTGAAAAGTACTAGCTATCAATATAATGAACACTTCCTTAATTACTGGTCCAATTAGTACCAATGGACGCGTGTGGATAACCGACTTAGTAAACAAGTCAACAAGTTGGCACACGGCCAATACAATTAATTGGATATTCAGATCCTGTTATTTAATTGCTTATGTACCTATTACCATCTATTACATAGTAGATATATGCCACGTTCCAACCCTACCTAAGAAACTATGGTCCAGACGAATTCAATGTAGACTGTTTGTAAACCAGTCACAACTAAGTGAAGATGATAAGTTCTTTACCACCTCAAAAATGCTCAAGCCTGCCAGTTTTTACTTCAAAATCAAAATAAATGTTAGTGTTATAGGTACATTATTGTAGGCAACATCTTAAATCTATAATCAATGCGAAATCTGTGAAAATATCAACGGCAAGAAAGATATTGTTGATAAACATTGTTATTGTATTTGTACCATACTAATTTGAGAATGTTAAAATAGATAACAGATCTATATAAAGTGAAAAATACTAAGATTGTAAATAAAACGTAGTTAGGAAGTCGTCGCAACGCAAGATGGACAAACTGTACAAACAAAGTAAATGAAGGCCATCACTAAGGCTATATAAGACTGAGGTCACCCCATACAAACTCATGACTATTTCAGTTTATATATTATGAATAATTATTATCCTTCTTTATATTATTAGTATTTAAGTATTTTGGACAATCCACACAACACTATCAAGCCCCAAATTAAGCAGAGCTTGTGTTATGGGAACCAGATAGCTGATATAATTATATATTACTTATATGCATTTTTTTATGTAAATACATACTTAGAATACAATAGTACACCCAGACAGAGAACAAACATCTGAGTTCACAACACAAATATTTGTTCTCGGTGGGGATCGAACCCACGACCTACGGCGCAGAAGGCAGAGCTACTACCAACTGAGCTGAGAGGCTATTCAATTATTATTACTTAGGTATACATAGGTATACACCGTTGCATATAAACATAGCGAGAAAATATGGCACTTTCTTAGCAAAAGAAATTATATTTACGAAATAAAGGCACTCCTTCTGAAATCTTATCTATAATGTAGTTTTTTCATAAGTAAATATTTAAAAAACTTAAAATATTTACTTATGAAAAAACTACTAGTTTACTAACTAGTTACAGCCATACTTATAAACGCAATTTGAATTTAAACATTGCTTAAAGTTAAAGTTAGTAGCCAAAGATCGAGAGGTGTGAAAGAAGGGGAGGGTAGCCTTTGCTCTGCAGTGGGACGACCCAGGCTAAAAATAAAAATAAAAAATAAATTGCTTAAAGTTAGCCCTGTCACTGTTTGTCATTGCTCAGTGGTAAGAGATAGCAATAGTTTAAGCACTGTTTATCTTTTGACATATTTTTATAAGTAAGGCCATTAATAAATAATTATTGAAATTGACTTGAGATCATTATCAGTCAAAATCTTGCACACACCCTAGGAGCCATTATTACTCTGCCTATCATGAAACATGACTATACTAGATCTAGATAGCTGTTCAAACGAGGCCAGTGTCACGTATAGGTATCTTATTCTGACCTAGTATTTAAGTAGATATAAGTATGGAAAATATTGATTCTGTAACGATATCTAAGCTGCTGATTACAATAATCAGCAGCTCTTTACGTGTTCCACCTTTTACTGAGTAAGCACTTACGTAAAGTTGTTCAGCTTACTATGTAAGTATTTTTTACTAAAACGCGCTAAAAGAAGTACTCTCTTCATAAAAGTAGCACTATCACTACATAATATTAAATTTATCACTATTCATCATCATTATCAGCCTGAGAAGTCCACTGCTATAGGCTATAGGCTATAGGCCCCATTTCTAGGAAGAACGACTCTGAGCCCTTTCCATCCATCGACTTCCCGCGATCTTAACAATGTCGTCGGTCCATTTGGTGGGTGGACGCCCTACGCTTCGTCTTTCGGTTTATGGTCGCCATTCGAGAACCTTTATTCTCCGACGGTTGTTGGTTCTTCGAGCTATAATGGCCTGCCCATTGCCACTTCAACTTACTAACTCTACGAGCTATGTCGGTGACCTTGGTTCTTCTACGGATATCCTCATTTCTGATTCTATCACTATAACACTAACTCAAAAGGTTTGGTCCTTTAGAGTCCTCTTCTTAGGCCTGTATATCGAGGAGCTGGAAAGCCTCGACGTTTAAATGGTGATGGAGTCTCAGGTCAGGGTGCATTTAAACGATATAAGTGAAATCAACATAATTGTTGCTAGGAATTAGAAACTAAATAATATCAGGAAATAGGTTGCTTAGCTTAGACGTATGATCAAAAAAATTTTTGTCTTAATCTGGGGATCGAACCCTCGATCTACACTACAGCTCAGAAGGAAAAGTTAATTGAAATGTTGTCTTGACTTTAACCAATTGATCCCAATAGTTTTCATGAAGGTTGATTGAGAATTCAAATGTCTCAATCAAGTGGGGACTGTCTGGGTGTTATATCGTATTCTAATGTATTTACAAAAAAATATATTAAACGTATGTATTATGTCAGCTATCTTGTTCCCTTATAACAAGCTCTGTTTATTTTGGGACTAGATAGCCCTGAATTAAAAAAAAAACGCTTTACCTATTGGGAAATGCCATCGGACTTCAGTAGGTATAATATAATTCTTTAATTTTTAAAATTACTTGGAAGTAGATACAGTAGTAGGTACGAATACTATTGTATAATCAAATGTTATAATATTTATTGGAAACTATACTTATCAATTTGTTAAAACCTACTTAAAATTAAGGTCATTTTTTTATATGTTTGTACGTATTAAAAATGACGTGCATTGAATATTTGCAATAATATTATTTTTGAATGAAGTAAATTATTACAAGGACTCTTCCTTATCTTGAATCGCAAAGAGTACGTAATCAAACAAGCCAAGGATTTGTAGATCAATGGAGATACTTAATTATTTTATACGGCAATTAAAGTTACCATTATTAGGTGAAGTCTAATATTTTATTTCTAAAGCCTTTCGCACCTCTAAGCGTTCTGCAATGGCGATCAGTGAAACGTTGTCATAATGACGGCAGTATTTGACAGCATTTCACTGATCGCCGTTGCCATATCGCCTAATAGATATGCGCATGCGCAGGCCTTTAGAATAAGCAAGATAATCTATGCAATAAAAACAAAATTTAAATTATAAATGCCGATGAATTTCCGTTTTAGAAACAAACACTTATTGCGGAAAATTGTCAAAATTAAAACAGTAGGTAGTATTAATCATCTATAACTTTAGCTAAATTAGATATGGAATGCTTATTAAACATTTAACATTTTACACAGCACTTCTAAGTTTAAACTTTAGACAAGTTCTTACATATTCCTAAAGCGTTTTTAATGTGCGATAAAACGGTATAAGTTCCAATAAATATATGACAGTAATAAAACTAACCTGTTCAGATGCCCCAAAAGTGCAGTCTCCTCTGTAAGTCGTCATAGACCTCGTGTATTCCATGCACGTGCGGTATTCATGCTTGAAGAAAGGATCTTGTTCTGGCACGCTGATGGGCATACAACTGGGATGCAAGTATCGAGGACTGAGGGCCCTGCCGGAGTTATCGCAGCATCGGATGTCTTGGTTCGTGTGGACTGTGGAATACAAACAGTAGATTAAGAAATAATATAATTTTAAATAAAAAAATACTGTGGACAATCCACACAACACTATCTATCCCCAAGCTGCTGCTGAGCTTGTATTGCTGAGCTTGTATTATGGGAAATAGTTGATATCTAAATATCTCTTACGTTACTGATTGACTGACTGACAATCAACGCACAGCCTAAACCGTAAGTCTTAGAAGCATGAATCTTGGATGGTATGTTCCTCCGGTAATACATATATACATATTTTTTTGTAAATAAATACTCAGAATATGATATAGCACCCAGACAGAGAACAAACAGCTTTGTTCACAACATCACCACATATATATTTGTTGTCGGTGGGGCTCGAACCCACAACCTACGGCGCAGAAGGTAGAGTTACTACCAACTGAGCTGAGAGGCCAGTTAAAAGATGAAAGTCATGTATTGTGACTAAAGTAGTACCTAGGTACTAAAGTAACAAAATTCAATGAATTTATTTAAATTCGACAACAAACAGATTATGTGAGTAGATTTTTTTGTAAGCTCGTTACAAACAACGTTACAAACATGGTTTGCAAACATTTTCCATCGAATTCACCTAGAATATAGAATAAGCCAGATCATTTTATAGTACGAGAAAAAAAATATCATACAATTTTAATGACCTCAATGTTATTCAATTCATATTGATGTGCGTCAACGTCAACATAACACGTTTGTTGGGACACTTTAGCTTATATTGGCAATACCTACACAAACCAATCATTCAATTTCAATTTCAAATCTTTCATTCTTTATTCGTGAAACACAGGTTTATAGTTGTTACATACAATTGTTGAGGTATCACTGTGATCTGCTCTAAGGCGTACAAAGATTTTAAGTAGGTACACATTCCTACGTACATTCCTACTTAGGTCATAAATTATAAAAGTCTGATTGAAGAATTTTGATTGAAAAGGAATGCAATGGTATGAAGAGTCATTTCACTACATGAATACGAAATAAACAGTTATTTACTAGACATGCCCGGAAAAGATAAAGCTATGTGAAGGTACTTAGTTGGACAGTACAACAGTCAGTTCATCAGTGGAACCCAAGAGATGAATAATTCAGTTGTAAGTAATGTTTCTTATCTAAAATACTGACAATAGGTACCTACATTGACAAGAATACTCGTCGTTGTGATCTTATCATTCTAGAGGCGGATAGATGCAAAATAAGACGGTAAGGTACGTTGAATTTAAATGATGTTATTTCAGAGACAATAAAATAAAACGTTCATAGAATTTAAATAAAAATAATCCACCTATTTGAGGAGCACTTAAAATCCCATCAACACACTGGTTTGAAAGAACCAGAGACATAAGTAGAAGAAGAAAAGAATTACATAGCGTAAAACTTACGTGTTTTTCTTACAGGTGTGTGGACTAAATCATGGTGGATGAATTGCCCCCAAACAGCCAAAGCGATGGTCTTCGAGTCATCGGGGCGGTCCACGTTGTTTGCGAGGGTCGTACTCACAACACGCGCTGAAGGCAGATTGGAGATGAAGCTAGGGGTCTGGCGAGGCTGTGGAAAAAGTAGAGTTTGAAGACACAAATATTGAAACAGCGATAGACAAAAGACGAATTGAACGTCTCTAGGACACAAATATTGAACAGATTGCTAGTACGTCTTTGAGCACACTTAGTGGTAGAACATCATCAATTGAGTAAAGAACAAAGAACTCCTATAGACACAATGAATCATCATTGCACAACAATAATCGTTGGAATTATCCAAATTGCAAAACCTAATGCACAACAGTTTACAACACAAACCTGTTCAATGCCATCAAAATATCTTGGGTGAAGAAGCCTCTTGTATCCCGTAAGTCCCTGGCCCCAGGAAGAACGAACTGGATTGTTGCAAGAGCCGTCAAAAGTGCGGTATTTAGACTTCTTGTTTGTACGACAAGTGAACCGCTCTAGTGCAGCACACTCTTCGCCGAACGCACCCTCTCGCAAGTTCAATGTACTGATGAAGCTAGCACACTCATCATTTTGCACTCCGTATCTGCAAACAAACAACCGAAAATCAACATCACTCGTTTCATTTGCTCATTGAACTTTCACAAAGAAGACGTAGATTATAGTTTTCTTACCTACGGCATTTGGTGTAGACCAAATATTGCGACGCCTTCGTGATAATATACGACGATTTCTCATAACGCATAGCGTCATTGGAAGCGGTTCCATGGATTGCCAAACCTTGGGCTGCTGAGCCAGCTTTCGGGGTGATCCCTGCAGATTCCAAGTTGATCTCCAGCCGTTCCAACATGGCCACTTCCCGTTTACTTAGATCTATAGACTTATTTGTATGCGCCACAGTTACTTGTGGCAAACTCCTTAGCTGTTGCGCACTTGGGAATGGGAAGTCATACATGGGCGGTGGATGAGTTATATCTGCAAAACAAACATCCACATGTCAGACAAGTGGTATCTTCTGCTGTAGAATAGCACTTGTATTTAGGTTTGCGCTGCTGCAGACTTTTATTAAATTGTACTTGCCTGTTGATACAATCAAGTTTAAGGGGTACGGGGCCACATGACTCCCGAAAGTCAAGCCCGCCCATAGCACAATGCCTAGTACTACTGTCTTCGTCATTTCCTCCAGAATACTGAAACAAAGCAGATTCTTTATGGCAGTCACATACATAGATGCTTGGAATAATAAGGCTCTTTGTATTACAATGAGATGACTAACCGTTTGAACTTAATTTATAGCTTAACAGACCGCTATCAAGTAGGTTTCGAGTAGAACTGATCAACAAGTCGTCATACTGTTTAGTATTATGAACATTCAAAGTGGAAAGGGTATCTAAAGGAGACCTTTGATCCTGTCTCTTGCCCCGATAAGAACATAACGTTGTTCTTCACTAAAGCATCACGGTGAGTAAGTGCAGAGTAAGGCAGGGCGCAAACGTGGACACTTTTGAGTCTGGTGTCAGACACAAGTTACCGATGAATATTTGACGTATATAGAACCAGCACTAAATAAACCACTCCCTGTGCATGCGTAAAACTGTGTCCAATCACCGCTACAGGACACAGCAACTACGGTTCCCTGTGATGGTGTGTCGTATCGGCAACAAAAAGTATCTACCTTTGCGGAGCGCCATAAGGAGTTCTTTTGGTATTGCATAAACAACGTCATTAGTGAACAGATTCGAAGTAAAGTAGGTACCTACCACAAAATACACACACAGACCCTCAAACTTACCCCCCTTAATATACCCCCCTGATAGTTATATTAATTGCAGGTACCTATAGGTTATCATAGGCATAATATTTCCATTCTGTTAACAAGATCAATAAACCTCGCAGTTTTAATTATTTTTCCTTTAAATTAATTAATATAGATTAGAGCGCGACTGGACACAACATCTCAGCCATAACGCTAAGAGCGATTTGTGTACACTGACTGATGTGATGACGATGTCGATGAGTGACCAACCAAGCGCTCGGTTTGTTTAGGCAGCCTGTTTACCAACACAAGTTCTTGTCTCAATATAATACCAACAAACTCGTAGCAGTTTTTTTTTATACAATGGAACTACCACATGGCGAACCTGATGATAATCATAGCTTCTAACAAAGCTTTGCCTTGCAGGTCAGAAACGTGCCCTATGATGCACTGCCTTCCGTCCATTAACCTAACGAGCTAGGTTCCAAAGAATCTGGCGTAAAATGATCAGTAAAAACAGCAGTAGTTGCCAAACTCTAAACCCGAATAGTAAAGTGTAAACCGCGTAGGTATTCTATTGCAGAAGTTTCAAATCTTAGTTAAAAATACGCCAACTCTGACACAGATTCGGGTGGTCAAGGAAACTGACCGTTCTTTTATGCATTTTGTCATTTTCGTTGGAACTAA
Source organism: Thera obeliscata (assembly GCA_947578465.1). Taxonomy (NCBI): domain Eukaryota; kingdom Metazoa; phylum Arthropoda; class Insecta; order Lepidoptera; family Geometridae; genus Thera; species Thera obeliscata. The sequence goes on along the minus strand of OX387928.1, from coordinate 7,507,192 downwards.
TAGATCATGATGATTGACGACGGATGATTGGAAGTATTGGAACCCTCACAAATTTAAGAGAAGTAATAGAAAAAATCAATAAGCCATTAAGCTAAACGGTTTCGTTTTCATTCGACCTTCAATAATCTATAGACCTTACCTACACTATCAGAGTTAGCTAAAGAGGTAACCTACCTACCGAACAGTTGTTTTATAGATGATTTAATTAAGAGCGCCCTTCAAATTTAAACTGACTGGACCACCTCAGTGAGGTCCCTAACACACTCAAAGAATAACAACAAAACCAGCAGTTCAGCATTTTTACTCTATCACAACTAAGACCCGTATGCAAAAACAGTGCTCGAGTCTGAGTCGAGCCACAAGAATATATTTTCGATACTTTGCAATAAAAAACTATCAAAAAAATTATGTTTGTTGACTCTAGACTCAAGCATCGTTCTGCATACGAGCGGGCCTATGTGCACTAGAAGCATCTATGAGTGTGCATGAAACATTTCAGACAGGAATCATAGAGGTAGAAAGTTAGAACCGGAAGACCATAACCCAAAGCCACGTAGGTAATCAAACTTACGTAGAATGTTCTGCACATCCATCGCATTCAGGCCACCTTCTAGAACATTTCTCCGGTCTCTTGCTCTTGTCGTTCAACATAGACTTTCCTTCGAAGACCCGTTTAAGCAACATAGCAGTAGGAGCAGAATCTGCTGTTTACAACTGTCGCGTTTATGGCGAATGTTTAACTTGAACACGATCGAGGAAACTTGAGAAGAATGTTCCATTAGATTGGCAGAACTTTTTCTGCCAAGCTCGCAGTGGAACCGACTATTTACTGGTGCGTGTTAGTTCGCTCGCTCGATCGAATCAACAATGCTTGGCTTACCCCACCTCCCGCGCCGCGTTCCTCTGCCCTATCCTTTTACAAATAACATTGCCACAGTGCTGTTAATAACATTGAATTTGCAAGAAGGTGAACCTAAAAAAACGCATGCGTAATGTGTTTATGCACCTGCAGGTACAGTATAATCAACGGAAGTCTACCAACACTAGTTGATTCAAAAATTGCAAACCCTGGAATCCAAAATCATGATCGAATTTTAGGCTAATATTATTTGAAGATTTGCATTGTCTCAACATTTTTTTATGTAAGTTATCACTTATTATCAGTTAGGTTCGTCATCAGACTTGAAACTTTCACCAACGATGAGGGCGATTTATTCAGCGCCCTATTGTAGGTACCCATGCTGCCAGGTAAATGATACAGTGATAGATTATGTAAAAATAAGGTCATCAAAATATAAAAGTTTCCCTACTGATCAACGTACACTGTGTTGCTACAGCGTTACTAGGGCCTTTATTACTGTGCATTGCATGAACAGTCATAAAAGCCAGCACTCGGTTGGAGCTACGAGTATGTAAGACCTTTCGATCGATTGTTGGTTTTTTTTATACAGTGCACCTTAATCATCGTCGGGTCACCCCTTGACCCGACATAATTTAGTTGAGTCAACGCCATTAGCTATCATTCACAAGAAAATATTATCATGACTTGTTATAGGAGTAGGCATAATAACAGTACGATGATCCCATTGTGACTATAGCGTGGGCAGGCTAAATCGATAAGATGACGGTCCGTGCACTTGGCGTACGATTTGAGCTTGGTTTTGACGTTTTCGCGACCTAAGGTAACATGATTCGTTATTATGAGCACAGCAACAAAGACCCATAGCACGTGGTGAGCGCATGCTCAGAGCATGGTCATATCCCTCCCCCCCGCATCACCCTAGCCGGCCCCTCGACAGCTGATCACGGCTGGGCCGCGTGCTCGCGCTCGAAGCCGGTTTGCGAGAATCGCACGCAACAAACACTATGAAAGTAGGAGTGTTGTACGTACGAGTGATGCATAACTTTGTGGTCAAGGTACCTCTATCTTGCAGGTAAGGTAGGTAATATGAAATAATATTATTAAGTTGAAAAAACTTGAGAAACCGAGTTCATGGCCAAACTGCTGAACAGATTTTGATGAAATCTCTATGGGATTAATCTGGACCTTTCAGATAAAAGAAAATCTTTATTCAAATAGACGCCTATATGACGGAAGTATGCTTTATCAAACCTTAAAAAAACCTCTTCCTCTTCTATTTGTAGTCTGTTAAATATGAGACTTTAGGTGCTGCTGTGAACGTAAGGTGGTGGAAGGTCATAAGTTCGGACCCACCTTATTACGTAGGTTCGGACTCCGCAACTAGGTACATGCTTAGAAGCATACTTGATTATTGTTACATCTATCTAGCACATTCACGCCTTGCTAAACATGGGTGGGTACCTACTCCTATGTCTGGATGAGTAGGTAAATTCTGTAAATAAATACACAAAATAAGGCATGAAAGTGCGTTGTATTTTCGTGGGAGAACACGGCATTCACATCTACAAAAAGATTAAAAAGATAAAGAAAATTTCAAACTTTGGGAAAGTTGGTTTGAATTTACGAGGGAAATTAAATTATTTAACAGAAGCCGGAAGCGGATATAAAAAAAAACCTATGCTAGTGCTGTCAGAATTAAGGAATTATCAATGTCGTAATTCACTTTTGATAAAATGTCAATGTCAAATGGTTCTTCTTATTATTTAATGGCATCTGTCCATTTTGGATCAGTTTATGCCAGTGCCGAGTGAGGGTATATTATCAGTCCGAGGGAATATGCTGGCACGCAGATTTGCGCGTTGTACAGATGCAGTGAAAATCACTCTAATCAAGGCATACTGTACTTCGCTATACTCTGCGAGTCTGTGGACCAGCTATACCCAAAAGACTTACAATGCTTTGCGGGTCCAATACAATAACGCATTTAGGGCACTGTTGCGGCTTCCGCGCTACTGTAGCGCGTCTGGTATGTTCACCACGATGCGCACAGACACATTCGACGCCATCTGGCGCAAAAAAACAGCGTCACTGCTTAGTAGACTGCGCGGGAGTAGCAACAGCATCCTAAAAGCGATTGTTGAAAAACAAAATTGTCCTCTGGTATTGAGACTCATCCACAGGACTAAATCATTGCTAGTTATAAGTTACTAACCATCGAGATATAAGTACTACGTACTAGAGAAGCTACGTCAAATAACTGAATTGTCCTATTCTTCGTAATTTGTTCTCGGCAAAAAGGTCTTAAGCGCCATGGAAATCACGGCACTTACGCGTTTTCGAGAGAGGGCGACTGAGGCGACTGAGTGAGATGCGGCGCGATCGCCGCAGTTGAACGGGACAAAGTAGGAATTTACGGTGTCTTCTCTAGTAGTACTTATATCTCGATGTTACTGAACAGGCAGGGCCTTGCGTAATACACAGTGCCGTTGCCTGAACGTACTTAAATCTAACCTACGTACTAATATCCTAACCTAAGCCTATCAACCTATCCCTAATCCTATCCTAATCCTGATGTGTGTGTCCTAGCCTACCATATAAATAGATAATGTATATATAGATAAGTGCGGGATGCCTGTTACCATGAGACCTAAGGTAACAGACGGAAGTTGGGAAGGAAGAAAGGTATGTGTACGGCGTGCAATGTACACAGGAAAGGGTTTTCTCACCGCCGGTCAAGCAGACTCACAAGACCGATCTACTGACGGCTAAGGGTGTCTTGGCCACAGTGAGAGGAGGCTAGAGCGGAGGTTGGAAGGAAGAGCGGTCCACCAAGATCCGTGTGGATAGGCGGCTCTTCCTGGGGGTGCCTGGGCGGCTCGTCCTGCTACGGCAAGGATGACTGGTTGGCTCGTCCAGTGGATGCTGGGGGCGTCTGGGTGGCTCGTCCAGCGGGTGCTGGGGGCGTCTGGGTGGTTCGTCCAATGGGTGCTGGGGTCGTCTGGGTGGCTCGTTCAGTGGTGCTGGGTCGTCTGGGCGGCTTGCTCCGTGGGTGCTGGGGTCGTCTGGGCGGCTTGCTCCGTGGTTGCTGGGGTCGTCTGGGCGGCTTGTTCCGTGGGTGCTGGGGTCGTCTGGGTTCCAGTGGAAGCTAGGTGTTCCTGGGCAGGGCTTCCAGCGGAAGCTAGGTGACTTCTAGGTATGGTTGCGGAGATGAGTGAAACTCGGTGACTGGTTGGTAATTGATTTATTCTACAAAATAATGACCTTATATACTAATTTTATCTAATTAACACTAAGATAATTTTAACCTAGTGTGTCGTCGGTGTAAACGCCGACACAGCTGCTCTCATTTAAGACGAACTCTGTAACTGTGTCAATCTGACGCTGCAGTTTTGGGATGTGCCGAATGTGCCGTGTGGACTGATGGACCGTGGTTTAGAGTAATAAATTATTATAGTTTGGTATAGGTAGGTACTAGAAATATAATGTTCATACTCTAGTATGAACATGCATGTTCATTGACTGAACATTCTGGGGCCTCTCGAGGTATAGGCTTGAGTTGGTACAATTCGATGGACTCGCTCGGCACTGTAGGTCGCTTGGTGGTAGGGATAGTTTTATGTTTAGCTGACGTTTCTTCTGGGGGACTTTGTTGGCTGGTCGATGAGATGGGTGACTGCGTGGCCGTGGGTTCAGTTGCATCGGATGGCTGGCCAGCAGATTGTTTGGTTCTGGAGCTCCTGGGGTGGTTGCGTTGGTGCTGGACTAGTGATCTCATCCATCTTCCCAGCTGAGGACCATAGCAGAATGTTATTACAACAATCATTAACATTACTAGTGCAGACACAATGCTAACGGTGTAAGTGTGTGACCTAATTTGTCTCCAAACTGTATTGTGTAGTTGTGTTTGTTCTGTTTTTTCCGACTTAATTAAGTGGTCTAAGATGTCGTTGGAACTATCTACTACCTCATCTCTAGTAATGTTGAAGATATCTGTGGTAGAGTTGATAGTATTGAGTGAAAATGGTATTGGCTTGGAATATGAAGCTACATTCTGTACTGAAATAGTTCTTTTGGCTGATAATATTTTGTCTGTTGTCTTTATTATGCAATTGTCATTAATTTTTATAACACCAACATCTCGAAGCTCTACTTCTTCTCGTTGTCCATCACAAATGATTGATATGATGACACGATCTTTAACTATGTACAACCAAGTGTTTTGCATGTATAACTGTTTCCACAATATGCTATTGGCGATATTAAATGTTTTGGTGTAACATTTAGTTTTCGTTGTATTTTTAAATAGGTGATCAACAATGCAATTATTATTTAATTGCATGTTCTTCACCGCACTAGGGAAGCAAATGTGATGGGAATATCTATGTAAACAATTCGTGAACTCCTCATGATTCAAATCAAAATATAATTCGTTGTTATACTCTAGTCCTATATACGCTTTCTGAATTTCTATACTCTGGAATGATTGATCAATGTTTTTTACTGGGACAGCAGTGACATGCATTAATGTATACTTTGCTACATCTTGTATCGGGAAGTATGCATATACTTGAATGTGTGTATCATTTTCTGCAATTCTTGTGTCGAGTAATTGTTGCTGAATGATTTTTAAGTTAGCTGGTAGTTTTTTGTTTGCTGATAAAATTAACTCAGTGACGTTTTTAGGTGGTAGTATGCTGTAGACTGTGGCTTTGGCTAGATAAATTTCTAATAGTCCATTGTAGTAATCAATAATGTCTTGTATGTACTTTTCTGCTAACTGGTAGGTTTCCATTACTTGTATGTTGGCCTGATTGTTGTCAATGTCTGCTTCTTTATTGCTTTTTTCGTGCAAGTAGTCTATAACTTTGTTCAATTTGGTATGGAATTTCTCTAGTTTCTGTGTAACGCTATCTTCTGTTTTGTTGATTTGTGAAATCGTTGATAACATAAATTTTGTTTGATGGTTTGCCGACTCTATTAATTTTTCTTGGTTTTTGTTGAGGGAGTCAATGTCTCTGTAAACTTCGTCATTTACACCAAATACTGACATAAGAAACTGCCCTAATATGCCTCTCTTTTTTCTAGTTTTGTTCAGCTCTGTTAAATAGTCTTTTGTTCGTTCAAATTTGGTTTCTTGTTCCGTTAAATAGTGGTAAAATTGCCTGCAATGCGTTGCTTTTACGTGCAATTTTGCTTTGTCACATAGCTTATCAAATTGTGACGTTACTGTTTTTATTTTTTCAAGATCTTGTACGATGTGTTCTCTCTCATAACTTGTTTCTATTCTGAACGCACCTCTATCTATGCCTGCTGTTCCTATTTGTTCCACATAGAAGCCTGGTTGAACACTTCTCAGCGTGTATGCTGATATTGCTGTACCAAATATTTGAACCATTACGAGGAAGAACATTATCAATGGTGACCAGTTTTTGGTTGTTCTAGGTTTAGGTTTCTTGCTTCTTTGAATTACGACAGCTGGTTGTACCGTTTTTGTACATTCTGGTGCATCACTACTTTGATTCACAGTCGGTGCATTTATTGGTAATTGGATCAATTTATGGATCGATCTTTTCAGAATTGATTCTGATGGTTTTTGTAATGTTACGACTCTAGTTAGCCCGTCATCGCCTGGGTGTACTTGTTTTCTTCTGGTATTAAAGTTGCCTGTTTGTAACGTTTGAGTTCGGTTTTGCTGCAACTTTTTTGCGTTGGTAGTGGTACTTCCTCCTGGCAAGATATTATCCACATAAAAATCTCGTAGAGCTACTTTACTGGCTAAGTACGGTGCTGATGTTCCGTACGTTACTGTTGTTAATTCATATTCACCAATTGGTTTTAAAGGTGAGTCTCTCCATAGTATCCGTTGGTATGTTAAGTCTTGTTTATTTACTTTTATGAAGCGATACATTTTTTCTATATCAGCCGTAAAGATGATTTTATGTTTCCTCCATCGTAATAATATTGCTGTTAGGTCTTGCTGTAGCCATGGACCGGTATACATATTGTCGTTAAGGCTGATATTAGTGCTGGTTTTGCTTGAGGCGTCAAACACTACCCTTAGTTTCGTTGTTAGTGATTCTTCCTTAATCACTGGCTGATGAGGAATATAGTATTTTCCTTGGCAATAACCTGATTTGGTCACCTTTCTCATGTGCCCCATTTCAAGGTATTCACTGAGGACGTCTTGGTATCTTTGTTTTAGTTTTTCGTCCTTAGCGAATTTTCGTTCTAGTTGTAATAGTCTGGCAGCAGCTTTCTGGCGTGAGTTTCCATATTCAACGTCAGGATTTTTGAATGGTATTCTAACAGTGTACGATCCGTCTGGATTCTTTATTGTTGTATTTTGGTAGAAGTTTTCACAAGCCTGGTCATCTTGAGATGGTTCGTTCCTTTCAGTAATTTCTTTACGTTCCCAAAATTCCTTCAATTGTTGAATTTCTGTAGTACGGGTCATCATGTTTACTATCTTTATATTATTAGTCGTTTTGGCACCACATGACCCGGATAGAATCCACCCGAATTCAGTATCCTGGGCAATAATTCCGTCTTGAATTTTTTCCAATCCACTGAGCAACAAGTTACTATACTCTTGGGCTCCTAATATTATGTCTATCGGACCTTTTTTGTAGTATGTTGGATCGGCAATCATTTTATTTTTTAATCGGTTTGGTTCTAGTTCTGGTATATTCTCATTAGGTAATTCTCCACTTAGTTTTGTTAAGATTAGAAGTGTTACTGGTAATTTATATTCACTGGGAAATCTGGGTTCTAGTTCTATATCTATCGAGTAATTCGATATCTTGGGTTTGTCGTCAGCAATTCCTATTATTTCAGCTTTTATCTTACTGCGAGGATAAGCTAATAGTTGGGCCAGTTCCTCTGTGCAGAAAAAAGCTTCAGACCCTTGGTCACACAACACTCTTAGCAATTGAGGCATTCCATCAATGGATTTTGCTTTCACTAAAGCTGTTGCGAATAAAGTTGTTTTCTGTTGGTTTGATTTGGTACTAGCCATATTGGATCTTTTCGGTTTTATCATGTTTGGTGTATTATACCTTTCATCGTTTGATACAGTTGGGTTTTCGTTCGGTCTTCCATATTGTGACTTATAAGGACTTTCTTGGTGTAAATAAGAATGGTGTCCTTTTTTTCCACAATATCCGCACTCCTTCGTGCTATGACACGTTTGAGATATCTCGTGCATGAGGCAGTTTTTGCACATTTTTCTTTCATAGACAACATTAATGCGGTCTGGGATTGATAACGTCTTAAATTTGGCGCATTGATACACAGTGTGTTCATTACTTTGGCAATACCAGCATCTACCTGTTTGTCTGCGTATTGTTGATGATGATGTTTCATAACGGGTTTTGTAGAACATTTTTTCGTCTTTGTTAGAGCTGGTAGTTTCTAAGCATTTAAACCTTTTTTCTAAGAACTGCATCATCTCTGACAAGTTTTGAGGCTTGTTAGGTTCTTGTAACTGGTGTTCATATTTTTCGTCGGTTTCTGGATCCCATATCCTGCTTAGAATTCTTGTTAAGATTGGGTCCCACGTTGAAATGTCGATGTTTTGACTTTTAAGTGCTTCCAGATTTTCGTTTATTGTATCATGCAAATTTCTTAGGTGCTCGGTAGTTGCTTTTCTTAATTTTGGTATGTTTAGGATGTTATCTATGTGCTCGTTTACAATTATTCGTTCATTTTTGTATCGTTTTGTGAGAAGTGTCCAAGCTGTGGTATAGTTAGCGTCACATACTGTTAAATGTCTGATTAACTTAGCAGCATCTCCTTGTACGTGGGTTTTCAGGTACTGCATTTTCTCTGTGGCAGATAGCGACATGTCTTCGTGTATTATTTTCAAGAATAAATCATAAAACGAACTCCATGACTCGTAGCTTCCAGTGAAAGTTGGAATTATGATTTTGGGCAGTTTTAGGTTATGGTTCCCAACACTTGAACTTTTTTTGTTATTTTTTGACGAAAGCTGCTCCATAACATTATCAAAATTTGTCTGTGTTTTCTCAAAAATAAATTCTTGTAAGTAGGAGTGTTCAAGTAGTCTTTCTTCCAGCAAAATTTTTAGGTGCGCTTCTTCAATTTCTAGCCACTGTTTTTGTAACGTTGTGAGCATGGACTCCCAATACCAGTTTGGTTTGTCTTCAGATAGCGATTGCTTCACAGCTTGTAATTTCTTCTCTATTTGGTTTATTCGGAATTGTTTAATAAATATTTTGGGTGAGCTAGTAACTTCTTCTTCTTCTGGTTCAATGTCTGCTGGTTGATACAGTTGATTTAACCCGGGAACGGTGACCTATATGTCTGTGAGACCGGGTGACTTGAAAAATTTGAATAACTTTTTCCCCCGCCGCCAATTTTTGTCGCGATTTTGAGTAGCTGCCTGATTTCCCATCCCCCACTGTTAGATCAGCCCACGAAATCGAAGTGGGCGCAAGTTCCTGAGTTTTGATGCCAACCCGGTGCGGTAGACCGGGGTCACCGAATATGTAAGTAAAACATACATAGTTTAATTATTTATTTTTCGTTTTTTGTCTGGTTTATGTACTGTTTGCTTACTTTTGTTATTGTGTCATTGCTTTATTTTATAATCAGTAAGTTTATTGCATGATTTTATCAATTTCAACGTAATACCACAAAATTTTTCTTTATCCTGATTCAAATATAAACTTTGTTACAGCATGTCGTACGAAAGGGAACAGCATCGTTTAGAATCACTTCTCCAGGAACTGCTTGATGACGACAGACTGTCATTGACTTCACCTTCATCATCACTTGCCACAAGAGCAAGAAACATTTGTGTCTTAAGCATAATATAGTGCCTTATTGCAGTATTTGCTTGACTGAAGAAAAGTTATTTTCATAGTTTTTTTTTTGTTGTTTTTTTGTAGGTAGGATGTTATTTTTTGTTTATTTTAAGTAAGTTTAGAGAGTCTAGAAACTGAAAAAGCTGAAAAATTTCATTAATATGTTGATTGTTGTGTTTTCAAATGTTTTGAAAGCGACAATGTGTAAAACTAACTAATTTTATAGGTTCTATGTGAAGTTGTCTAATCATAAGAAAAAGTGAATAAACGAGGCTGTGATTCATCAAGTATGGTTGTTTTATTGTCAAATAATTTATAATTAATAAAAAAAATTGTCAGTTAGTATTAGATTCTGAAAAATCTTCCATTGAAAAACCCGGTGCGTGAGACCGGGGTCACCGAAGATGTAAGTCAAATCGACGTCACCGTTGGCGGGTTAAACATCGAATCCTTGTTTCACATTTTTCTAAGTACTCCATCGCTTGTGTATACAAGGATTCAATGGAGCCATAGTAGTTCGTTGTTATATATTTGTGGTTTAACAATATTTCCTGGTTTTCTAGTTGGGCATGGTTGGTTGTTACTCTCGTTATAATTTCTGTCAACCGACTTTTCCTCTCTGCTATATATTTCTCAGTCTTTCTTGTAACCGAGTCTTTCTTTGCGTTGGTGAATAACTGTTGGATTAAGTGGTAGTCTGCTTCTTGGCTTTGGATGGTTGCATTAATCTTCTGTATTTCCATAGTGCTTGTAGTTCTTGAAGTTTCTTGATTCCCTATTCCTAACTTAACTACAGGGGGGGGGGGGGAGGTTCAAAATGCACTTAGTTATCTTATCTTATCCTCGATACAGTGTTTGCGACTTCTCAAAATACCGGTGAGACCCGCTTGTGGGAGGCCGGTACCCGATTCGCTACTGTACGAATGACAACTAAGTGCTAGTATGTTCTTCAACATACAACAAAACTAACGCTAGTTTAGTACGCTAGCTTGAAGTATGCCAAAGGTAGTCAGTCAGTCATTAGTTCATTTACGGGGCAAGAGGATCGCGAAACTACCTGGTTCTTTAAATGCTCGAAGGACCAAATGAACAGGCAGGGCCTTGCGTAATACACAGTGCCGTTGCCTGAACGTACTTAAATCTAACCTACGTACTAATATCCTAACCTAAGCCTATCAACCTATCCCTAATCCTATCCTAATCCTGATGTGTGTGTCCTAGCCTACCATATAAATAGATAATGTATATATAGATAAGTGCGGGATGCCTGTTACCATGAGACCTAAGGTAACAGACGGAAGTTGGGAAGGAAGAAAGGTATGTGTACGGCGTGCAATGTACACAGGAAAGGGTTTTCTCACCGCCGGTCAAGCAGACTCACAAGACCGATCTACTGACGGCTAAGGGTGTCTTGGCCACAGTGAGAGGAGGCTAGAGCGGAGGTTGGAAGGAAGAGCGGTCCACCAAGATCCGTGTGGATAGGCGGCTCTTCCTGGGGGTGCCTGGGCGGCTCGTCCTGCTACGGCAAGGATGACTGGTTGACTCGTCCAGTGGATGCTGGGGGCGTCTGGGTGGCTCGTCCAGCGGGTGCTGGGGGCGTCTGGGTGGTTCGTCCAATGGGTGCTGGGGTCGTCTGGGTGGCTCGTTCAGTGGTGCTGGGTCGTCTGGGCGGCTTGCTCCGTGGGTGCTGGGGTCGTCTGGGCGGCTTGCTCCGTGGTTGCTGGGGTCGTCTGGGCGGCTTGTTCCGTGGGTGCTGGGGTCGTCTGGGTTCCAGTGGAAGCTAGGTGTTCCTGGGCAGGGCTTCCAGCGGAAGCTAGGTGACTTCTAGGTATGGTTGCGGAGATGAGTGAAACTCGGTGACTGGTTGGTAATTGATTTATTCTACAAAATAATGACCTTATATACTAATTTTATCTAATTAACACTAAGATAATTTTAACCTAGTGTGTCGTTGGTGTAAACGCCGACACAGCTGCTCTCATTTAAGACGAACTCTGTAACTGTGTCAATCTGACGCTGCAGTTTTGGGATGTGCCGAATGTGCCGTGTGGACTGATGGACCGTGGTTTAGAGTAATAAATTATTATAGTTTGGTATAGGTAGGTACTAGAAATATAATGTTCATACTCTAGTATGAACATGCATGTTCATTGACTGAACAGTTACTAACCCACTTTTTCTGTTTTTTGTTACTAACACCATGGACTCCCTAATTGTCTGAATAAAGAATTTAAATTATTATTATTATTATCCAGATAAAATACTTTTTCGTCAAGTCAAGTCAGGTCAGCTTTACTTGGCTTTGAAAACAAAATGATGGTCGTTTGTTTTAAAAACCATCAATATACCTTTTCGATCAAATCGTATGATTTGATCGAAAACACTGAAATTACACAACAAATCTCAAATTAGCACCAGAAAAACAATTAAAATGAAAAAGCTATGTTACTTCCCAAAATGACAGAAAACGAATCCGTCAAATAGTTGACTATTTCATTTGGTTTGATTGAGTGAGGTGAGCACTTTTCCATCAAAATTGATCCAAAATGGACAGATGCCACTAATTGAGAAGAAGAAGAAACAAGAAAGGGTTTGTTTGTTTTTGTTGAACTGCCCGTCCGCCTGGTTTACCCTATATTTGATTTCGAACTGAAATTAATTGTAGTTCTCTTTTTGCTAAAGTTTATCGAAGACAAGAAGCGTCCCTATGGCGTCTCATCTAAGCACTAAAGACCGTCTCCTCTCGCTAATTGATGATATTGAATTAATATCAAAGTAAGGAAACGTCAGCAGTCTGTTGGTATGTTTTGTTTTCAACTTTCTGTTCTTATTATTTAATATTGTGATATTACAGAGAAATCGTCGAAGTCTCCATTGCACCAAAACAGCAAAAGCTGTCTGCAGCAGACCATGCACAGCTTACAGACTTGCTCCTTTCAAAAGATGCCGAGTTGAAGAAGACATTGGAACTTGCTGATGAGCAAGCAAAAATACAGCAAAAGATGAATGAACTTAAGGCTGAAGTTGATAACAAGGTTGGTAGGTAATTCCTAATAATATTTGCTATGTTATTGCCACATCTGCTGTAAGTCTGGACTCTGTACAAGAACATTAATAACATAGATCCATAATAAGACACTACACTGCGACCGACCAAAACGGAGGAGGCTAAATTACCTAGAACACTCAAATAATGACAGCAATATTTGACAGCTTTTAACAAATCACCACTCCAGAACGCTTAGATGTGGCCAAGGCTTAATATCGGACTTCCAGAGCACAAAACTGTTAGGAGTGGAATGTGATTTGGAAGGCCTATGCCCTGCAGTGGGACAATAATGATATAATTACAATAATTTTTCAAAACCTAATCAGGTGGCCCGTTGGCTCGTCTGTCAGTCATAGCATAAAAAAACTATAGATAATTTATTCAATTGTTATAGGATCAAGATATTTATCATTTACAAAGGCAGTTAAAAGATGCGGAGCAAATCCTAGCGACGTCACTATACCAGGCTAGGCAGAAGTTAGCCTCTATTGAAAAATCTAGAAAGAAACCTGTACCATCTGAAGAACTGATCAAATTTGCTCATAGGTAAGTTTTAAAATTTCTTATTAGTCTCTTCTTACTTTCACAGTAAAAACAGCATAGAAGTACTTTTTTAACTTTCCCGATCATAAAACATATTTATATGATTACACGGGTATTTATCAAATAAGGTAATATACACGATAAATACCCGTATAATAGTATAATTATCAAGAAGTATCAAGTTATGAATATTTAGCTGATGTGAACATCTATTTTACGAATGACCACAACCACAAAACGCCATCACTGGCATATTTCCTTTATTTTTCATACATTTTATATTTATCGACGATTGGTAGCGTTTGGCGGCTACTGGCGTCAACCATGTGCGGCGAGTCTATATTATGTATAAAATGTATGGAAAATATGCTAGTGGCGGCGTTTTATGGTTCTCGGCCGGAGGCCCATGTGCGGCGACACTTACGTCAGATCAATCATTGAGATTTTTTCAGTAAAATCACGATGTAATTTTAAACCGTGAACATACACCAGATAAGTGCATAGGTTTTAACATAGAATCAAGCCAAAAGCTTGATATTCAACTTTTGTGTTGATTAGTAATTTAATTAAGATTTTTATAATGTTCCAAAAGTTCCGAAAGAGCCGACCTGGATTTGAACCCGCGACCTTCCCCTTGGTACGGGGCTGCGCTGACCACTCCATCGGATCCTAATCACACTCGAAAAACGAAATAACTCTTAGGGACTTTTCGGCACTAACGCGACCATCGGCTCTACTTTTGGGACATTATAAAAATCTTTGTGATTTCCCTAAGTGTTTACTTATAAAATAAAAAAGTAGTAAATTAATTATTGCTCACCTCAATCTTTGTGATTTTACAGAATCAGTGCATCCAATGCTGTCAGTGCACCTCTATCATGGCAGCCCGGAGACCCGCGTCGTCCCTATCCCACGGACTTGGAGATGCGAGTGGGAATGCTCGGCCGACTCTGTGACCTACCTCTCAATGGACACACTCCGTCCACACTGAACGAGCTACACAGAATGACCACTGGAGGAGGTATTGTACATCTTATATTAGTACAAAGTAGGTAAATGTAAAACCAGACATAATGTAACTTTAACTAGTAATGTAAATTCTATGTAAAAAGATATGAGTATGTATTGTACAATAGTCCTTTTTTCCTATTTCCTTTCTATTATTCATGCTCACATTTAATAATTTTGGATTAATATGACTTTGAGGGTTTTCCCTTATAATTTTTCTACCTATGCTATTAAACTGGCGCGTGTTAATAAGAGATGTGTCATGCAATCATAGTAAATTGGCATGACTTCCATAATTCTAGTTGATTTTCCAATAAATCACGTTCTATAATTTATAATTGTCATCCCATTCCCTAGAAGTTGTGTGGTTGGGTATTACGTCCATACGCCGACACTGTTTCATTTAGATTCGTGCCTATAACTTACATGAGAAAGCCTGCTTAGAAAACATTAAACAAACTGACCAGTTCAGGTGATGAATTTTACGTTTAGGTTTATTCTCTGACTACCCATTACCATTCACCCATAAACAGAATCATTCTTCCTGGGAATGTATCAGAGAGCCCTATGTCCAGCAGACTTCTTCAGGAAATCAATTCAGGAAATGATCCATCTACATCCAAAGGATCTCAATCAACCATAGATATATATTTATTTGTCCCACAGACCCTTTCAGCTCTACTCGGGCCGAAATGCATTTTCCCATTGTAAAATAGGGATTTTATTTATTAAATGTGAGGAGGCTCAGGATAGGGAAAACTGGAAGTCTTTGGGGGAAGCCTTTGCCCAGCAGTGGGACGATAAAGGCTAGGAAAAATAATTATTAATATTTTAATTATGTTAGTTGCATGGAGCTCCTATAATTAACCCACTTACTTGTTTATCTCCAGCGGTCCCCGCATCAACGCCGAACCAGTTCACATGGCATCCGACAGGCGAGCTACACATGTCTGTCGGTGGCAGCTCCGTGGCCATCGACGGCCGCGGCAAAGACGCCACGGCGCAAGAAGACGTTGAAGTCATGTCGACTGACTCCAGTTCTAGTTCCAGTAGCGACTCGCAATGAGACGCCAGTCAGAAGAAGTGACTGAACGATCTGTACCCGAACAGTCCCTAAGAGTTATTCGTCGAGTGTGATAAGGATCCGATGGCGCAGTGGTCAGCGCAGCCCCGTACCAAGGGGAAAGGCGCGGGTTCAAATCCCGCTCGGCTCTTAACTTTTGGGACATTATAAAAATCTTTGTGATTTTTTAAGTGTAGTAAACACTAAAAAATCAATTAAAAGTAATCTGTACCCGGTCGGAGAATTGCTACCACATTTCGTCTACTAAATGTGGTTTTCGTGTGAGCATGTCTCTCTTTCGATCGTTTCTACGTAACATATTTTTGCTGTCTCATCTTTGTCCATACAATAGAGAGAGACAAATAAGCGAAATGAAATCATTTCGTAATTGTTGCAAATGTTGTAATTGATGTGGGACTTGCCCTTCATGATGTAGGTCTCATCTATCAATTTCCAGAAAAAAAATCTAGAAAGCTCTCTTGAGAAACTGTGTAGTTTAAAAGTGTTTCTAAAGATACAAACTTCTTGGGGAGTGTTTTTTATGGAATATTTCTTAGCTAATGTTTGTTTTATATTACGTGTGTGTATGTCACGTACTTTGTTCATTTATAGTACCTACCTTAACCGTAAGAATAAAATATTTATATCAGTGAACATACAGTTTGACTTTGTTTGTGAAATAATCGATGTTCAAGCTACCTGGGTATGTTAGTCTTCATAAAATTAAACACATTGATAGTGTTCCTAGTTATTTGAATTTCGTGTAAATCCATGAGGTAGGATAGATCGGATTAATGCACTATGTATAGGTAGGTTAGGTACTACTGCCCTAGTATATTTTTGTTCCTTGCTGCTGCCTTCTTTATAGGGAAGGGTAAACATACGCGTTCTACCTGGCGTCCGCAATAGCGATCAGTGGTGCGTAAGTGTCTGTGAACAATAACTACAAAAAAAAACATCGACAGATACCTATAAACGCAATTTAAATTTAATCATAGCCTCTGTCACTGTTTGTCATTACCGAGTGGAAAGAGATGGCAATAGTTTAGGCTCTGTTTTTTCTTTGGACATACATTTTTTTATGAGTATAGAGAATCGCCACACAATACACACTCCACCCGTGCGTTGGCAGCCTTGACGCCTCATCGCGGTTGCTATGGAAATCAATATTTTTATCGAAACCACCCAAAAACTACGGAGCATAATCACGTCAGTGTCATCGTGTAATATTTTGACTACAATCGCAAAATCGTGTAAAATAAAATAGAAAAATGGGCGAGCGCTCTCCGGTTTCGGCAGAAGACACATTGGTTCGCTACGACAATCCCGTGCTAGTCACTAAAAATCCGGAGAAACTTGTAAGTATCCTTTTGTTTTAACTGCTGTAAAAATGAAATAACAGCACTTTGATCATCCACAAGTAAACTTAAATACTGCGGTAGGTGAAATCCCTGCTTTTAGAGCACATTAGCTTCACTTACGTGGTAATGGATGAAAATACAGTAGCTTTAGTGGTGCTGAAGTATTTTTTATAAATATTAGAGAATCAACCAATATAATCCGCATTTACTTTCTCCAGTCATCAGCCCCGCCGGGCGCCTCTATACAGCCATGTGTGCCGACAGAAGCCAAGAGGGAGACTGAGGAGATCTTGAACGCGATTCTTCCGCCGAAAGAGTGGGAGGAAGATGGTCAGATATGGACTCAAAAGGTGGGTATTTATTTATTTCATAAACTATTAACAGGCAGTGATTTATACCACGATCTCATTATTGTAATACCTAAGTCACGTCGGGGTCACCATTTTAGGTGTATTGTTGAATGTTTCCCCCTGCCTATAGTAGTTATCCAATAGAACACGATGCCATACGAATACCTTGCAAATTATCTATTCCTCAAATTCAAAT
This sequence comes from Thera obeliscata, assembly GCA_947578465.1. Taxonomy (NCBI): domain Eukaryota; kingdom Metazoa; phylum Arthropoda; class Insecta; order Lepidoptera; family Geometridae; genus Thera; species Thera obeliscata. Next base: position 7,489,935 of record OX387928.1, on the reverse strand, counting down.
TGTTTATTTAACATAGAATGCATCTTTGAAGAAGACATAGGTAAATAAGATTTCCACCGCGCCAAATTGCCTGTCTTTACTTCTCTAAACTAAGAACTAACTCGATCATCATACTTGCGATTCTGACTCGCGAACTCAAGGTTCTGTTCCTCTCTGTCACTGAGTAAATAAGTGATTCCCTTAGATATCGTCGACCCCAGCGACTCGCCTGGACGTGATAAACCTTCAAGAAATGCTGGACACTCGGCTCCAGCAGCGGCAGGCCAGGGAGACCGGGATATGTCCAGTGCGGCGGCAGCTCTATACACAGTGCTTTGATGAGCTTATACGACAGGTTAGTTCAGTGACCTACACTGACAGACAAATTGATGACGATGGTGTAGAAAGCGCCATTATAAAGATTGGATGTCGGTGGATGAAGAGGACTCAGGATCGTTCTTACTTGAAATGGGGAAGGCTAAGTCCAGCAGTTGTTTCGGACTGATGATGATGATAAAACTCTCTGCGAAAGTCTTTATCAAGTCCCTGGGACATCAGGTGAAGTACTTAGACTTTAACAGTGTACCCTTTTATTTGTTTATTTTTACGGGGGAAAATGTTTTACTCATGCCTCCTACTTGGGGTAAAGTAGGAGGGGATGTCGATCTCTCCGTCATACTACAGCATACCGAATAAAAACCCATCGATGTTCCTTCACTAACCTCAGTGCCAGTGCATCATCGAAACATTCCTCACCTGACGAATGGTCCGATGTTGCACCGGAACTTGACAGAGCCACGGGGTCCCGATCCCTAACCTATCCTAACAGCCTGTGACAAACTAAACATTATGTGTGAACGTGCCTCTGACTAACCTCTTTAGACATCCTGAAGTTTTTAAACTGGCTGGAGTAAACATTTTCGCAAAGCACCATCTTCGAACCATCACAAAGGCGAAGTTGCCAACTGATATACCTACCTACTTATCTAAGATATCTGTTAACTTATCAGGTGACAATCAACTGTGGTGAAAGAGGTCTCCTGCTGCTAAGAGTGCGTGATGAAGCTAGAATTACGATGGAGGCGTACCAAACGCTCTACTGCAGTTCCATTGCTTTTGGTATGAGGAAAGCACTTCAGGTAAGGAAAGTCCGATTTTTAACATTGGATAGCTTTTAGGTGTTAGGTACACATCAGACGGAGAGCTAATTTTTCGGTTATAAGGCCCGTATTCAGAAACAGTGTTTGTCTGAGTCGAGCTTCAATAACACTCAAGCATAGATTTTGTGACATCAAGCATAGATTCAGACTCAAGCACTGTTTAATTAGACAACTCCAAAAGTAGGTGTTTAAGTTGGTATGCTGTAGTCGCAACAAATTAGCTAATGAACAAGGATATGGTTCACCGTATGTTCAGTGGTAATCGTTGCCTATAACAAGGCATTGCTTTGCAGTTCTTGCAGAAAGGTGCCGTACGATGTGAACATCACAAATCAATATAATTTAGCCTCTTTTCGTACATAGACGATATTACATGCCTATTTCTGACGTGACGCAGCATTACTGTTTGAAGGGTGTGGGTGCCGGTGAAATTATTGGCACGTGAGGCTAAACATCTGTATGCCTTTAATTGATGGATGCTGAGCAGTGCATCGTAGGGCACGTTCCTGACGTGCGTGACCTGGCAATGCTTTGTTATAGGTTACCACTTAACATCAGGTGGGTCATATGCTTGTTCCATCAGTATAAAAAAAAATAACCAAGACATTATTTACGTTACAGTCAGAGCAAGGCAAATCGGACCTGATGGACCAAGTTGCCAAGTTGGAATCTGAACGGTCCGCCCTCGAGAAGCAATGCATGGAATTGAAGCAGAAGACAGAACAATTGGAGCGCCGCGCCGCTGAGCTGAGGGCTGCTGAAGAGAAGCGTCATCAAGAGGAGTTACTGGCGCTGAAGAAGACCAATGCTCAGCTGAAGGTCTGTTATTTGACGCTTCTTTTTTGAGCGCAAGTGGTCTTGTGGGAGTGACCAGCAGGGTAGCTCTTTGTAAGGTCTATTCAAATCCGGTCGTGCACGAATTAGGTAATTGTGTCTTGTTAGAAAAGTATATGCTTGTGCCAATCGTTGAAAATCCTTTCACCACATTGGTTCCAAAGAACTAGTGACACGACAGTGAAAAGGCGTTTCAGCAGTTAAATCAGTTTACTTTTTCTTTAGATATAATATTTGAGAGTTGTATTTGAGAGTTGATAACAAAACAGATACAACATTTTATTTTATTTTCAGGCTCAACTGGAGGGCATCATAGCTCCAAAGAAATAAAGTGAACCTATTCCTACGTTACTTTTAAGATGTTTTTGTTCTTTACTGCAGTTAATCTATTGAATTATGTTTTCATTAAATAATAATTTACCTACTTGTTAACAAAGTTATTTGTTTCACTGCTTTTGGAAACCTTCGCGGGTACCATATTCGTCCTATAGCTAATGGCGACCGACTTGTCTATTGACTGACATGACTAAAAACTATTTTATTTATGTAATTTATATCCTCACTATTGACACTGGCAAAATTGATCAAAATGGACAGATGCCATTAATTAAGAAGAAGAAAGTTTCAGGCAGTATGAATGAGGGGGATAGAAATTAAATAAAAACGTAATTTTATTCAAATATATATTAAACCATTTAATAGGGACAAACATACAGTATTTTCATTAGTTTACAAAGGATATATCTCTAAAAGAGCCTTCAAAATGTATAAAGTACGCACATAGAAACACTTTCGTTTATACATAGTAAGATACGAGTCGATAAAAAATGTAATACTTCATTCAATAATCATTCATTTATCTTATATTAATTCAATATTTAAGTAATTTTTACACATAATAATAAGTGTCGATAAGGTGTACCTTTCTCTAAAAGTAAACTAAATTGTACAACCCAATAACAAATGATGTATAATATCCTTATTTTGTTATTTAAATGCTTAAAAGGAAATCACCGGTGCATAGTTTCAGCGAGTCAATTTTAGTTTAAGTTTAGAAAAAAGCTACACAAAATCGACACCATGAAATTTAATAACATCTACGTAGGTAATGTAAATAATGGATTTAAAATAGCAATTTCAAGTAAAAATTAAAACATTTCATAAGATAAGTAAATTATTTAAAATTAAGACCATTGTCCCTGTCAAATAACGAGAAACCAAGGCACCACAATAACGTATATAGACACAAAGTACTTGCTTATACATAAAGACATAGTAACACAAGAAATACTAAACTATCGACAAATATAATTGAAATAATTAAGTATTAATTACAAATAAGTAATTAAATAGATTTGAATGTTTAAAGAAATGTGATGCCAACATTTACACACGCTATCCATTTACAAGATAAATACTGCGTTGACGATACTCGATGCTGGTATTTACATGCTACCTCATAGCTACCTCACTCAGTCAAACAACAATTTCCATAATTTATTATTCATTATATTAATTTATCTCATCATCCATCCGTCACATTTACTTCTTACCACACAGCAGGTACAGCAACATTCAGTCGTAATGTAAACTTGCAAGGAATGAAAGTCATTAAAATTAAATACATAAAGTATTCAAAGAATAAAATTATAATCACCACAAAAATAGACAGTAACATCTATAGAAGCTAGCCTAAAAATCTCCGTCGCAAAATTAAATAAAAAATAAGAATTGTGATCTGTATAAAATGCCATTATTTAAACGCTTTCCGGATGGTGGATTTCTTCAAATACCTTCACGTAAAATAAGTCGGTGGAATACTAAATTTATTATCACAGTTACAATACAAAATGTATGGATGGAAACTCGTTTCAATGCCGCAATAAATAGACGTTCGTTTCGTTGAAGAAATCTACATTCGTGTTTATTCTCGACATCGTCGAGTCGTATTTTAATGAGTTTAGTGTCATGGGATATACCTGTAAAGGGCGGAGATTGGGAGGACTTATTTTGAAATTTAACTACGCGAGATCCAATTGACGATATCTGTATCGGACGTTTATGATCTATAGCTGCTGGTCAGTATAGGCGGTTAGTTTTTGGGCCGGCCCTACGGATATTGACGTCACTCGGCCGGCGCCTCCATCCAAAAGCGGATTCACTACTTGAACTATGTCGGGTTGTAACGAATTCTCGCCTCCGTCGACTTCCATCTCGCCCAAACTGTTCCCGGCATCTTCAAAATCGGGTGCTGTCTCACTACTGGGGCTTGTCGTCAACTCCAGTGATATTATTTTTTCTTGTGTCGTTTCCACCTGCACGGAAAAACAAACATTTGTATTTTGCAAGTAAACATGGATTAGATTTAAGTAAAATTGCGATTACATTTATATTGAGAAACTCAGAGCGGCAAAACTAATAGGCAATCACCTGAATTAATTATATTTCATATCATAATAGTTCTGGTGATTTTTTTTAACAAAGAAGAAAATACTCTATCTTTGACTTACATTAGTCCACAGCTCGCCAAGTGAAATGTTGCTATGGATAGTCAAATTACATGATACAATAAAAATATTTATTTCCAAGCACACACTGAGCGATGGTCAAATAACTTAAGAGAGCAATGCTGCTTTTAGTCTATATAGATTTTAAAACTGGGTTTAAATTAGTCCACCTGAAAACCCCGAATTGGAATAGTATCAGTGTACACTGTGTACAGTGCGTGCTTGGCAAGGATTATTAAAAATTCATTCAACAATTTACAAAAATTAAAGAAATACACACACCAGATAAAGATAACTATGAAGTTAGTAGAGTAGTAACCACAAAACATGCAATATATTACAAAGTGGCATATGAATGTCGATGCGTAAGTAGTTTTTAATTTGCTTCAGCTGCAAGAAAGCGACGAGACCAAGCGCTACAAAACCAACACATAAATACGAATAATAAACTCAACAAACCATTGCTTGTCGGTGAAGGTTTCCGTGTCTAGAATCCGGGTATCGTCTGACAAATCATACACAATAATATAAATTAGCATGCCATGCCAAATTGTCATGCAAAAACTTGTGGGGGAACAGACAAGGGACAACAGATACATGAAAATACTTATATAAAAACACTCAACATCACAACAAATACGATTCTAGGCCTCTCGTGGTGACGCGAGCGATTGAAATATATCTATGTACATAATAAAGCCTTCACAATTTAGTTCTAAGTGAATATACTACGTGTTTCTATATTTTATATCTAATTGTGTCTCACGGGTGTGCTGTATAATTTGTGCTTCAATGCCCCAAAAGTGTTTTTACACAAACAGTCAGTCAAACGGTCGATCTATTTCGTCCTGTCTAGCGCAGTCGAGTAAAACAGTCGTCAATCAAGTCCTACTTGCACGTAGAAAGCTAAGCGTATAAGATAAAAAAAAACCACACACAATACATTGCGTTATGTGTACAGCGTCATAATGTAGCCAATATACAATCGCGGTATTATACGCGTACCTCCTTCTCAATGACTTTCTCAATGTACTCGATGGTTCTGACTTTAGTTTCGCCAGTGGTGGGACAGACGAACTCCTCGGTGCGAAGAGTTATGCGCTCGTTTAATAACTTTTCCTTCTCCTTGACGGCCAATATCTGGCCAGGTTTTGTACGTAACGCGATACGTGGAAGGGGCCATTTCTATAATTACGTAAAGCCAATTTTGACAATCACACGCCAGATAGGACAACAACATATTTCCAGCGAAGCTACATGTATCACCCAGGGAACGACACATAAGACAGACAACATAAAAATATGAACACAAGCTAAGCCAAGTTTAGTAACCGCTCATCTAAGACCTACAAACCAGGGTTCGCATTTCTAAGCCTTTTTTGTGCAAGAAAATGGTCAGCTGGGGGCTAAAATGGTACCTAATATTCCTTGGCTATGCTCATATTACTCATGAGTATAGTAATGTTAGTCAAAAGTTGTCTCTTAAGGAAGAATAGACTAAACTCTAATGTCTAATGGTTGCAAGATGTCTTGGACTTTCTATAACTAGAAAACTAAACAAAGGGTTAATAACAGTGTTAACAAGTTGCTCTCATTCAAGATTAAAATAAAACATTCAGGTTTGAAACTGGAATAAACATTCCGATTTCAGGTAGAATTAGTTTGGATTTGGGACATTCCATTGTGACCGCAAAGAAAATGTGAATGATAAGATTTTTTTACCTCAGACGGAGAGTGGTCTCTCGGTGGCACATCTTCTAGAATATTATTCGGAACACCCATGCTCTTTATCGCTCTGGAAGACTCGATTGCTTCCTGTAATTAAAAAAATCGTGAAAAACTGAACTTTTTCTACATCAAAAACATGTTTTGAACCAGCTTCATTTCAGAAGATTGATTTATTGACAATCAATCTGGATGTAAATTGGTATACCCGTTACTTGCATCCGTTCTCCGTTAAGCATCTTTTTAAATTGTAGCCTACGTGTTATTCTGATGTATAAATAAGCTAATTGTAAAGTTTCATTAAAATTAATTCAGTAGTTTTTACGTAAAAGACAACATACATCCGTCCATCCATACTTACAAAGTTAGTAGGATACAATTCAAATTCAAAAACATATTTATCACAAGGACCACTTTCAAAAGTCTAAATGATATTGACCTGTTCGAGTGACCGTAGCCTGGCCGCTCTCCAAGCGGCGCGCCTAGCAGCCCGCGTCGCCGCGTCTTCGTTCTCAGCGCCGGCGCGTCTGCGAGACTTCGCTGACGGACTCACTCCGCCTGACACACTGCAATTAAACACGTGGTCATTATTTGACTGGCCTCTCAGCGTAGTTGGTAGTAGCTCTGCCTTCTGCGCCCCAGGTCGTGAGTTCGATCCCCACCGAGAACAAATAGTTGTGTGGGGAACACAGATGTTAGTTCTTTGTCTGGGTGCTAAGTATGCTTAAAAAAAATGTATGTGAGTAGTATATCAGTACCCGAAGTCGGAGTTTTGCTACCACATTTCGTTACCAAATGTTGTTTTCGTTTCGCCTATTTGTCTCTCTCTATTGTATGGAGAAAATATGAGACGGCAAAAATACGTTACGTAGTTAGAGTTGTTGTCTCATCTTTTGTCAATACAATAGGCAGAGACAAATTGGCAAAACGGAAACAACATTTGGTAACGAAATGTTGTAAATGCACTGGGACTTCGGGCTCAGCTATCTGGTACCAGTAGTACAAGCTCTGCTTAGTTTGGGGCCAGATAGTGTTGTGTGGATTGTCTAAAATATTTATTTATTTATTATCCGCCTGAAGGCCTCCCTGATAATACATTTCCATATTTAATCCTCCATCCACATAGTTTGTGATTGCATCATCCACCATTTTGTTTTTCCCATACCTAGTCGTGCGACGGGCACATCCCTAACACTCGCCGACAGAGATTACAGATTACTTTTTCTCGAAAACTCCAACTGAATAATCTTGACAAACTATATTGTTTTGGCGTTTTTAAACCCACTGTAATTGGGAAATTAAACTGTTCGAGATATTACTTTGGCATCCAGTTTTATTTATAATCGTGGGAGCTAGTAACTCTCTCAAGTTCCCGCAATCTTTATTATGTCATCGGGACATTGTATGCCTCGTCTCCAGGATCATAACCGCTATTCAAAAACTCTATAAAATGTATCAAACAAATACGTTACAATCAGCAATGGACCAATGTGTATATAATGTTACACGTGCTGTTTGTGCTTGCTATGCGCGATGCATACTTTGTGACGACACTAAGTAATCGTCTCTTTCTAACACGTGAAAAAATACGGCACAACCGTTTTGTATCTTTTTCTTACGCTTACACTTGTGTGAAGCTCACCTGTGTCCATTCTCGTAAGGTTCTTCATCTGAATGCGAGCTATACCCGCTGTTATCCTCCGGCGACCACGACAGTTCGGAGCGAGACAGAGATGCCATCTTCCTTTCCTCTTCTTGCTTCAATTTCTCCACCTCATCCGCTGACAGGAATGTGAATACTTTTTCTGTGAACATTATTGACGACTGTATTACAAAGTGATCCTTGTGATTCTACTGAATAAAAACTAGTGTTGCCCAAATTCAGTCTTGGTCTTGCAGTCTTGGTCTTGTTCTTGCGCAAGACCAAGACCAAGAACAAGACCGCGTATTTTTAGCAAGACCAAGACCAAGACTGACCGTGCAAGACTTGAGCAAGAACAAGACATAGCCTGCAAGACTCTTGCGTCTTGCAGCTAGGACTTAGCGCTATTTCACTGAGTAGTTAGGTGTAACAGTTCGGTGTATAGGTAGGTACGCTTAGGAATTCTATGAGACGCAAAAAACTGTATCAAAGAATATGAAAAACTGGACCTATGCGCATTACGACTAATACCATAAACATAGCGAATAAAAAATATCTATTAAAATCAAACTGAGTGCATGCATAGTTAAGTATTACAAGATACAAGATAACGAGATAAGTATTGTTCTTTAAAATACAGTCAAGTTATTGTAATTAATTTGTTTTTTACATGTTTTAGCAAATTTAAGCTTATAAATCATAAATGTTTATTAAGAAACAGTTACTTCCATGGAAAACGACATATAGGTCAGTTGATTTTTCGAATTTCTTATCAAATCTTCAGTTATTTATTAATCTGCTTGATCTTTACTATGGCTATGTTAATTCAAGCTCACAATGTTCCAATTCTAATAAGTTTTTCTAAGATTTAAAGTAAACTTTAATAAATAGTAATAGACTAATAGGTAATTGCAAGACTTGCAAGACTCTTGCTGCAAGACCAAGACCAAGACATGTAGGCCTAAGATGACCGCCACGAGAGTCGGTTTATCTCGTCAAAAGTAGAGATATGTCTATATCTCTACACGAGCTAAGATGACCGCCTTAATATGTCGTCATCATCTGTCAAATGAAGACGGAATTCGAATTTTGATTTTTGAATTTTGTCGTCAAATGGTAAGATGACCGCCATATTTTCTCGTCTTTTGACGTTTCTGCGCGGGAAATTTTCTCGTCGACAGTTTTTGAAAACGAGATAAGTCTTCCGCTTGTCTTTTAGATTTTGTTTTGCTAACTTTTCAAAGGATGGCGATACCTTACTATAATCATCTTATTGCGATGCACGCCGATAAGCAAAACAGGAAGATTCAACGGAAAATAATCAGAGACGTATGTGGTATGTGATCTTTTTGACGTTGTTCAGTTTAGAGAGAGTAGAGTTTCATTGCCTCTGGAGATTATCAAAACCCTGGGAATTCTACCTCATCAAACGTCTAAAACCCGATTTAGAGCCTAAAACTAGTACGGGCCTACCTTGCTGCGGGCGGTGCATTCGAAGGTGAGTACCTAGTTCATTTGAGGTTAACTACCCATAGATTTCTATGTGTTATCCTGCTTATAATGTTATTGTAAAGGTCTAAAATTAATAATAACAAATTAGGTTAGTGTGAGTCAACACTTCTCATACATTTACCCAATTCACTCAATGTTTCAATAGTGAAGACGTGTCATTGGATCTCAGTTTACCAACTACGAACTACCTACCTACTACATTACGAATTTAGGCAAAGTAAAAACTGAGTATAGTTACCTACCTATCTATTACTTTAGTAAAAATATTTTAATAACAGGGTGACATTGGACGAAGATGTACGAGTCGAAAACGAAGAAGTTAGCAACGGAGATTTGGCTGCAGAGGACTCATCACCTGCGGGTCTGCTTCGGCAAGGCCAAAGACGCGCAGAACTTCTACGTTATGTTAATGAATAGAATATTAAAATGCCTTAAAAATATTTATCTCTATTGGTAGCTTGATTTTTTAATAACCTTATCAACCATAAGCACCTACAAAGAAAGCCCTCTTCATTAGTTCAACATTATTTAGTTAAAAAGACAATTTTCTGTGTGTAAATAAATTTATTTGTCATAAATTATAATAGGTATATTATTTACAAGTTATGCAAATACCTATTTGTCATAAATTATAATAGGTATATTATTTACAAGTTATGCAAATACCTATGTAAGGTGGAATGTTTGGTTTGTGGATGGCCCGTGGAATCTGAAAAGAAACAAATACATTAATATACGGACATGCTCATAAAGGTATTTCTGTATTCTCTATCCTGCATCCTGCAATCATTCCTTTAGTGCAAACTGCTTAGTCTACGCACATAAATACATTATGTAGTTCTATGAGTTAGTTTAGTTAGATACGGCTCAATGGACACTGAAAACAAAACTTGGTAGTTATGTACTACGGAGTATATTAGAGTAACTAATACTTACATATCGAGGGTTTTAACACTGCACCCTCGATATATATTTTTTTTTACCTACTTTAAAAATCCTCATTGATAAATAGCAAAAGGTCAAAACAGGTATGGTTGCTATCAAAACGTACAATTTTCCACTGTCCACCGTCCTACCTAGGCTCAACTCGTCGGTCTTGAGGCGGTTCCACCCCGCTGTTATTTGTTGGACACTTTGCAGTGAGCTGTATTCACCTGCCGCAAATTCATAGTGCTCGGACATATTATACCGGCAAAGAAACTCTATTTGGATTCTGTTACTTCTTACCCTGAAATAATAAGACAAACATGTATAGCTAGCAGCATAGGTTTGACCGATTTTGAGAATACAATGAATCTATTTTGCTAGTCCTATCGGTTTTTAACAATAAATAGAGGTACCATAGGTATTTACTTACATTTTCATTCCGTTTGCTTCTTTATTACTTTATTTTAGTTTTGGCGGGCTTTTTTTATTCAGTCACAGGTACCAAATTGAATGAACGAAACCATTAAAAAATAAAAATACAATGGTAGATTATGGTAGAATATGGAAGAAATGATCACTGGTTTGACTTCACGACATAGGCGAGTCGTCGACGACAGCTAAGTCTCTCGTGATGCTCATCTTACCGTAATCGACAAACGAATCGATGTCGACAAAATTTTGTCTTCTCGCGAAGACATATGTCACGTCGGTCATCTTAGGCCTACAGGTGTATTGGCGCAAGACCAAGACCAAGACTGGCTAAGTCTCGTCTTGTTCTTGCATTTGGGCAACACTAATAAAAACCGACACTAAATGGTAGATTTGTAGCTATTTGAACTAAGATTACACTGAATGTGTATTGTACACACCCAGTATCATTTTTTTTATACAACTTGCTTATGGAACAAGCGAATGGCCCACCTGATGCTAAGTGGTAACCATTGCCTAAAACAAAACATTGCCTCGTAGGTCACGCACGTCAGGAACGTGCCCTATGATGCACTGCCCTGTGTCCATCAGCTTGAGGCATATATGTTCAGCCTCACGTGCCTGTAATTTCACCGGCACCCACACCCTTCAAACCGAAACACAGCAATGCTGCGTTACGGCAGAAATAGGCATGGTGGTAGTACTTTCCCGGACGTGCCCTTCACAAAGAGCTATACTACTACTAAATAATCAATGATGAGTAATTAAAAATATCAGTAATATAAATAAAGGCATAGATTACCTGGCTTAGGTGTCGGTTTGTGACTCTCTTCCATAGCATTTTCGAAGAACTTTTTCTTATCACTGACAGACGCCTTCACAAAATTACCAGAATGAGGTGGGGAAGCCTGGGGACATATCAGTTATTATACTCACCTGTCACCAACACACAATCTGATGAACATAATCTAAAGTAATGAGTTAAAAAAGCTCAGTTATGATATACAAGCCATAATATTACCCTTCTCCAGGCTGAACACCCATGCAGTCAATGTAGTTGTTTTATTCAACACAGATAAATGTAAATATTAATTAATGTAAGTAAATTGAACATGCAAAATATAATAAACTGCAAGTTAATAAACGTAATTGGGGGGTGAAAACAAAAATGGAATCGGGATATGAAAGGATGAAAGACTGGCTGTATTTGTTTTTATTAGTCGAGTTGATTTGGGATTGTTGTCGACGAACACAATCAAAAGAAGCAGAGTGTGTGTGCGAGGATGATTTGTCGTACACTGATGTTTACCTCGCCGATGGCGAAGGCTTTGACTTTGCTGCTCCAGGCGGGTTTCATGTGCGAAGCGGGCGAGTCACTCTCACTCCCACCCACGTCCCTCGGATCCCAACTGTTCGACAACATATCAGATTCGGCCGACATCGTCACCTCGCCGAAACGAACTCTTCTCTCTGATTGAACACTTTTGGGTGGATCCTCATCATTATAAGAAATTGAGAAAGGCTGTGCGATGTCCCTCTCTGCCGTGCTGACTAGGGTGGGGGATGGTGTTTTGTGAATCTGATAATCAGATTGATTGGAAGCAGTCACCGGCACGGCGCAAGTATAGGGATTGTAAGTCCCTGCTACGGTGCTCAGAGATGGATACGGATTAATAGGCGGATAAGTTTTGGAATGTACCATGCCCGATGAAAGATTGTGAGTCCTCAAATCTCGCAAAGAATTATGCAATGGCTGACGACTGTCTTCAAGATAAGTTTGATCAGGATGTAAATGGCACGGCGAGTTCGGGACATGCGATACGGATGGTAGTACTCCATATTGAGCGTGCAAAAGTGCAGGCGGATCGGGCTCCCCGCTGGGGCTCACAGAGAGTTCGTGCATATATTCGTCGGCAACGGAAGGATGTTCCGTTCGGAAGAATTGGCGCGAAGGCACTTCGGCTATAACAGCCGAACTGGGAGGTGTGTGGGTGATGACGGGCCGGTCGACTAACTCCGGGTGAGCTTCGTATCTAATGGGAGGGGGGAGATCGTTCGAGTCGGTGGAGGTTGAGGACTGCATGGATGTTTCGGCAACCACGGACTCGGGCAGAATGAGCCGCTCGGGGAGTATCGTGATCGGTGGCATAATGACCCCGCTCTCACCCTCGTCGAAGAACGGAACCTCACTTACGTCGGAGTCGAACAGAGGCGGAGGGGGGATGATGAGGTCGGCGGGGAGCACTCGACTCGCTCGGATAACGGGCCGCGACATCTCCAAGTCCGGTATCGGCGTTCGATTTCGGATTAGTATGGAACCGACTCCCTCGCATGCATCGTTAGTCCGAAGGTTCGTCGCATCGTCGTCATGCAGGTAATGAGGTTCGTAGCGGGAAGCGTTCTCTTCGCCCGCGGAGGTTTCAGGCTCATCGGTGGTGAAACTAACTCGCTTCGTTTGCGGTTTGCGCGGCACTTGTGGTTTCTGTGGTATGTGCGGCGGCGGCGGCGGCGGCGGCGGTTGGAGCGGTCTCTGGGGCGACGGCGGCGGCGGGGTGAGGGGCGGGACGGAGGGGGTCCTCACTTTCTGCTGGGTGAACACCGCGAGCGGAGAGGGGGGCGCCGCTTGCAAACTAGACGACTAACCAAACCAACATAATATACAGCACCTATCACTCAACTTAGCTCGATACGGCTAAACCAAACAACAAAACAAAACGCTAAAGGGGCGGTAGTTAAGATCTAGCCAAATACAAGATTATAGCTTTAAAACGCAATAAATTATATCAAGCTACTTGCACGAAAATATACAAAACAAATACATGAGAAGGTTAACATTATTGCACAAACTTATCAAAAGCGTATATCAGCGAGTAACAAAAATCTTCCAAAATAAATGTTTTTCAAAATGCTAAAAAGAAAAAGAACTTTTTTCTGAAACATCAAGTATTTAATGCAACACTAAAACAACGTCGATAACATCAATTTTGTAGATGGAACGGAACAGTATAATAATCCAATAAGTAGTAAGTACATTGTAAAAAAATTGGCAGTTACGAGTACATTTGGCCACAAATTTTTGCATAGAAATGAATTGAAGTGATACAATTCAATGAAACGACAATTTTAATAAAGATTTCATACACACGGTAACACACTGACACTCAGTATTATTCTTTTACTTACATTTTTGGGAACTATTGCAATATCAACAGAGCTAACACATACAGAACAGGGATACAAACATTAAATACTCCAATTTTACACTATTTAATTTGTTTACTATTTTATTAAGTTTACCAAAGGTTATTAAATAAAATATTAAAATAAAATTAGCCCCAAATTAAGCAGAGCTTGTACTATGGGAACCAGATAACTGATATAATACTTATATACTTTTTTTGTAAATACATACTTAGTATACAATATAACACCCAGACAGTGAACAAACATCTGTGTTCACCACACAAATATTTATTCTCGGTGGGGATCGAACCCACGATCTACGGCGCAAAAGGCAGAGCTACTACCAACTGAGATGAGAGGTCAGTCAATATCAAGGTATTAAGATTTAAACACAGCACAGACATGTTAGAGAAGAATGCCTACGAAGTCTTAGATATAGAGGTAAATCGATATAAAAATTGGTCTTTGAATACAAATTCAAAACACTACAGGTACAAAACTGTATTCGAGTACAAGTTATTTGCTTGTTATATTGGTCAGTACGGAGCGGATATTGGACTAACATTGATAGCAAGAGTTATATTTGAGTATGATGTTCTATCTCACGATTCTGTTTGGCTATTTGTGTGTGTAAGATAAGGAGCACTGACACTATCAATATAGAAAGAGGGAGAGCACACGATATGTGTTTGCACAACCACAAACAATCAAACAGACTTTTTGAGATACATAATGCACAGTTGGCTACACATAAGGTTAAACATTATAAAAACCCAAAGCTACATACAATTCTGCGGCGCAGTTACGGGCAGCGATTGCCCTATGAAATAACAACAAAATAATCGCACACTCTCGCACGATTAGCAACGTAAGCTTCGAATAGGTCAACGTACTCAACGGATAGTCTGATGCGTAGCCGAGTGTACAAGATGACATTCAAACTTATTACTATGGAATGGAATATACAATAAAAATCAGAAGTCTAAAATTGTTATGATACCTAGAAGTCATGTTATTTTAATTTAAATATAGCAGATATATCACACATACATTATTGATTAGTTAATTACATAAACGAGAAAATGTTATGTTCGGTTATTGAATGTTTGTCTTATATACATACATATCAAGATTTTGTCTTATATACATACATATCAAGATTTATCACACAAGATATTTTATGAAACAATAAGCGCTTGAAATTTTTTTATGACATAGAAACTATCGATCATCCAAGACCTTATTACATACCATGTGACTAAACATTGAGCAACATTATCATTATTTTCTATACTCAAATAATATAGAAAAATTAAGAAGAATATTTGAAACAATTGTCAACGAAGAGAAAGACTTCTCGATAGATCTTGTCAAACCCGAGCTTAGATAGAAAAGTGTGAAGGTCTAGGACCCTTCACTAGTACATAAGTCTAGTAAGTTTACTGTGATGTATTTATTACTAGCCCCTTCCTGCGGTTTCATTCACGATTTTGTTCTAATTTTCATTATTTTTTTTACGGAATGGTTGTGTCACAAACATTAAAAAGTTTTGGCAAATCGACTTAGTCTTATGAGAATCATCCTTTTCATAACCATACACTTTCAATTTAATTAAACTACTTATATGAAACAAAGAACAAACATTTAAACGTTCAATAACAACAAATGGACATTATCATGTTTTTACATGTATTTATTTATACATTAATTTGACGGATGTAATTTGTCGGACTATGTGTTTCCTTCCATTTCTTCTTGGTATGCATTCTGCAATGGATTTAATCTCTATGTAAACATTTTATTGAAAATTGTTTCGTTGCGCTAAACAGTAATAAACCTTTGACTATCACACGACGACATCCAACTAAACTACACATTTATATAACTTTGCTATGAAGCTGGACCTAACCTACCCCACTAATCTCAGTTCAAAAGCTTCGCCAAACAAAATACGTACTGAGCACGCGTCAGAATACTAAGCACGTATTCAGAAACAGGGCGTCGATTTCAGCAACACAAATCATTCAAGCGATCGCGTAAATCGAAGTGAGTTGTTATTTTTTGTTTGAATAATTTGAAAATGGAACGCGGATACAGCGATCCCTCAATCAAGCCATGTTGCTGGAATCGACGCATAGTGCTTGAGTCTTAATCGAGGCTCAAGCATAGATTTTTAACAATTTTAAATGTGGAACTGTCAAAAAATCTATGCTTGAAGCTCGACTCAGACTCTTTCTGAATACGGGAATAAGTATACGTTCTGTTTGAAGAAGCCTTTATTCTCATACAAAATTACAGGATTCCACTTATACGTAGGTTCATGCATAACAATCTTTGAATTGTCATTTGTAAAGCTATAAATAGGTATACAGAAAATATATGTCAAATAGAAAAGTGTACGAAATTTCCAGTAAAGTGCCACCCATCCATAGACAAACGATCTACAAAGGAGCAAGTAAATGCTAGACAACATTTATTTTGGAAGATAAGATACAATAAGGTATAATACTTATAATTCCTGGTAGAAGTTAGACCGTACATTTTCATGCAAGCAATTTTTTTATCAGTCTACAAAATATACAGTGCATGCCATTACGCAGGGGAAATACATCGTGCAAGAATACAACTCCAAACTTGTTTCGGCTTTCACTTATCAAGCTATATTTTAATATTCATGCTATAAATCGAAATTATTAATAGCTCATAATGCTATTAAAGTTCGTATTACAATTATTAGTCTAATTTTAAAGTTTAACATGCAATCAAAATTAAGAAGTAAGTATATAAAAAACTTTACAATAGTTTAAATATATTTTTCTATGAATTCTTAAAGAGAAAGAAGATAGTTAGACGAGGGTATAAAATAACCTACTTTAGAAATATATTTTAGCCATAGTTTTATATTTTTACATTAAAATACTACTTCGAAGTACCTGTACCTATTCTGTGAGGAAAATAGTGCAGGGTGTTTTTAAAACTTATTGACTGTTCTTCTGACTGGCTAGGTCGCGTGGAACTGGCACATAGACTCACTTAGCTTTAGGATCAAAGTGATCCTTGTGATACAGCTAAATAAAGATTATTTTAAATTTGAAACCAAGCAGTTATTTGGCTTAACAAAAGTATTACTTTAAATACCTAATCCAAACCAGATTTACATATATTATGTTTTATGAATTTAATAGTAAGATAAAACACGCTCAAAAACTCGTTATTGCATGTCTATACTGCGCCGCAAGCAGTTTCCTAAGTTTATGTTAAAAACCTACTGTCAGAGATCTTAAACTGCACGCCCCACTATTTCAATGAGTCAAAGTAAATTTTGCTTTACCACTTACATCACAGGGATCATTTTTAAGTACTTTGCTGTGAGTCAAAGCAAAAGAAACGTGATGGAGGGGCATGTATTTTTAGCCTGGCTTATCTCTACCGATCGATGTATGAAATCTAGAATTTTAAACATCCACGTCACTATTCCCCTCACAGTAAGGTCAATAGAGCCTACTTGCCAAACCACTAGCTTCTATGAGTGGTAGCACTAACCTGAGGTTGGAGTGTATGCTTGGACATTACGACGGTGGTGGTTTTGTGTTGCAACTCGGGGGAAGTCGGGGCGGCGGGCTCCATTGCCATGTGTTCAACGGCGTGAACTATATCTAGCACCTGAGATAAAGAAATATTTTAAAACATGTATAAGTCGGAGAACACCTGGCAAGGCGAGGTGATGACAGGTGGAGTAAGGCGATGACTGAATGGCGTCCAAGAACTGGCTATAGAAGCGTTGGTCGCCCTGCGGCAAGATGGGTAGACGATGTGGTTAACATCGCAGGCAAGACTTGGATGAGATTGGCACAAGACCGGCCATAGTAGCGCATACAGAGAGAGGCCTATACCCAGCAGTGGGTGAAGCCGGGCTGTGGATGATGATAATGATGATAAGTCGGAGGACAGGCGTCTCAGCTCAGTTGGTATTAACCCTGCTTTTTCAGTGATTCAATTATAAGCGCTAAAAGCGTTTTATTATACCCCAAAAATACATTTGTATTAGTATTTAAATTTGAACTGTTTTTGAAAAAGCATGCATATAAGATTTTCGAAAATATTGTCGCTGTGTTAAATACAAATATGCCGAAGTTATTACCTTTTCAGGAGTAGACTTCTCCCTAAGTTCAGCGACTTGTTTCTCGTGCTCAAACTCAACTAAATCCTGTTGGACGTGATGCTCCTGTAAAACCATTTATTTTTTAATGTTTATTTAGTGATTAAACGAACTCAGTGAAGTTCTATCATAATTATATGAGTACTTCGTCTGAGATTAGTAACCTGAAAGAGAATTCATTAGCATATACATTGTAGTTACGCCTACGTGTCACCACTCTTCTACACTACATTGAGAGTTTTTTTTTTTTTTTTTTTTATGTGGGTACATCTGTTTTCCTGTCGCCTGCGCTCGGCCGGTCGCGTCATTAGTTTAGAGCCAGAGCCCTTGGCGCCCCTATTTCCTGAACCTATGCTAAGGGCAGGGCGGGCGGGGGTTACTAATCTCAGACGAAGTACTCATATAATTATGATAGAACTTCACTGAGTTCGTTTAATCACTAATTATATTTCGTACTTCGTCTTTCGATTAGTAACCTGAAAGAGAATTCATTAGCATATACATTGTAGACTTTGAGAGTTTGTGAGTTTAGGAAATAAGGTGTAATGTAAACACATAGATTGTGAAGAAAAAAAAATATATATATATTATATTTCCAAGTGAAGTTTTAGACAATCATAGTCAATCAAACATGAATAAATGAAGAACTTATAGTTATCTTTTACTTAATCTAAACTTAGGTACATCTTGTTTTGTCTGGATTTATAATTGCAGCAGCTAGCGTGGCTTCGTCTGAGCTCAGGATAACTCTGTTATAAAATTTGGCAAATGTGTTTGATTTAGATGTCCAACCGGCGGTTTTCCGTATTTGGTCGATGTTGACTCCATGCGCGAGAGCTCGAGACGTAGCCGCGTGTCGCGTGCTGTGCGCACCGTACAACGACACATCAATACCGCTGTCTTGCAGCGTACACTTTATCCAACGGCTTAAAGTTTGAGAAGTTACTGCCTTATATGGCTGTCTAGTGCTTACAAACAACGTATCGCTTTTTCGTACAGATGCCGTCCTATCGATGTAGCATGTTAATGCCTGAGCAGGGCACACCTGAGGTTTTTCATTGAAAAAAGGTATTTGTAATAAGGGTTGGTTTTTTCCAATCTGTGATGTTTTTATAAGATCAGGGATCTTGATCATAATTTTACCCGGAAGAATGTTAATGTTTACAATTTTGATTTTTGACAAAGTTTGAACCCTGTGTGCCGTGATCAGAGCCAGTAACGTCGCACATTTTTTGGAAAGGAGTTCCAAAGGTAATCGTTCATTAGGGTACAATACTTCTAACCATTCAAGTACGCAACTGGGATCCCACGTCATGTCATATTTGGGCATCGGAGGTCTTATACGAAAAACCCCTCGAAAGAATCGTTGAATAATTGCATTTTCAATAATTTTGGGTTCTAAAATGAGAGCAAGCGCTGCTCTGCAGCTGTTAAGAGACCCATACTGGCTGCCACTGTTAAACATTTGTGTTAAAAAAGTCATTATAGACCCAACAGAGCTTGAATAAATGTCGGTGTTGTTTTCCTTACAAAAGTTGTACCATTTTTTTATGTAAACGCCATATTGCTTAAATGAGTTTTGTGATAGAGATGCTATCATTATATCTATGGATGCTTCGGGCACTGCTCGACGCAGTAGCGCTGTCCGGATAATATCGCGGCAGCCAGGGTCAGGTTGGAGTGGATCTTCCGATTGCTGGAATGGAAAATAATAGGTCGGTCAGCTGGTTCGAATGTTATCATATCCGATACAATAAGTTTTTGAAATATTGGGAACCAGGGTTGAGTGGCCCATAATGGGACAATTACAATGCCAGTTGCTCTATCTGTTATAATTTTTCGCAGAGTTTTGAGTACTATGGCGAAAGGAGGGAATGCGTAAAAATAAATGTTTGACCAGCTGATCGTGAATGCGTCAATCGCATAAGCATTTGGGTCTCTAAACCATGATACAAACTCAACGCATTTATTGTTAATTCGACTTGCAAATAAATCGATCACTGGGACGCCAAATTTACTAGTTATTACATCAAAGGCGGAATCGGAGAGCTCCCATTCTATATCAGGATGACATTTTCGAGATTCAGCATCAGCAATTATATTATCTTTTGACTTTATGTAAGACGCATACACGAATATCTTTTTCGATTCGCACCATTGCCATAATTTTTTGGCGATATGTGATAAATGTGGAAACTGAATTCCACCCATCCTGTTAACGTAAGAAACGGCAGTGCTGTTATCGAGACGTAATAGGATCTGGCAATCAACTAGCTCTTTTGTAAAGATTTTAATGGCAAAGAAAGCCGCAAGCAGTTCAAGTTGATTTATGTGAAGCATGCGCTCGCTTACGGACCAGGGGCCACTCGCGGTCTCCGAGCCGCACGCGGCGCCCCACCCCGTAGTTGAGGCGTCAGAAAATATTTCTACAGCGTACACATTGTCCATAATTCTGTGGATAGGGTTTTTGATGGCTTGAAGCCACCACTGAAAATCCTCATGTAAGCTAGGTGAAAGATTCATGAACTTGTCGAAGTCGTTGTCATCTTTAAGATGAAGATATTTAAGTCGTTCAAATTCTTTGGTATATAACAGACCATATTCTACAGCAGGGCAGGCAGAAATTAATAACCCTATCAGTTGAGCAAATTTCCTTATTTGGCAACGTGATTTTTTGGAAAACAACTTAATTTCATTGAGTATATAAAGTTGTTTTTTGGTTGGCAAGCCTATTTTCATAGTTTTGCTGTTGATTATGAAACCCAAATACGTACAAGAAGTAGAGGGAACCAAATTGCTCTTTTCAGAATTTATTATAAAACCCAATGCTTTGAGTAGCTTCAATGTAATATTTATATTGTCTAAACACTCCCTATACGAACGTCCAATCAATAAAATGTCATCTAGGTATATTGTTGATAGGTATCCGGCTGATCTCAACAATTTGACAACCGGTTTCATTAGTTTAGTGAAGACATACGGCGATGTGTTAAGGCCGAATGGAAGTACATTAAATTGGTATAATTTTGTATTAAAAGTAAATCTTAGGTATTTTCTAGATTCTTCATTAACATTGACTAAGAGATATGCGTCTTTTAAGTCAATGGTAGCTAAAAAACAATCTTTAGATATAAGTTTAACAGCTGTTCGTAAATCCTCCAACTTAAAATGATTAGTAGGAATGAATTTATTTAACTTCTTTAAGTTTAAAATAAAGCGCATTTTTCCATTGGGCTTAGGCCTTAAAAACACCGAAGAGATGAATTGTCGGTTGTCAGGTGTGCACTCCGAAATTGCTCCGATTTGGAGAAGGTTTGACAAACATTCATCAAAGTGCGCATTTTCAGCTTTGGAATGTTGTATCGAGGAGGGCAAGCTATCTTGCACCACCGGTTGTGAAAATGTCAATTTATAGCCATCGATCCATTCAAGAATTAACGACTCTGTGGTAATTAAAGACCATTGATGACGGAAGAGAGACAGCTGGCCAGCGTAACTTACTGGGTCTATCGGCGGCGGGTCGTCCGCGGCGGCGGCGACGACCGTCTCAATGAGGGCGTGTGCTGAGCGCGCGGGTAGGCAGGCTCGCGGCCCCTCGGCGGCGGGCCCGGCGGCCACCTGCGCGCCTGACCCGCCGGCTTCCAGTTTTTTGAAGCGGGTGTCCCTTTGGAATTGTGTGGCACAAATGCTTTCTTGAAAGTCTTCTGTTGGGCTTTAAGGTCAGTCCCGGATTTGTTAACCGCCTTTGCCGATTTCAATGTATCGGACAAGTTCTCTCCAAACAGATGTTTGTCTATGTTTGTGCTAGATAAGGGTTCTTTCATGTCTTTCTTGACGGAGAACATTGCGAAATTTCGCCTCGCTTTAGACTCAGCAGATTGAATATCGCATAGAATACGGCCTGTGTCCATCAGTTTTTTGAGGAGATCTTGATTAATCTGAGCAGATGAAAGTTCATCAGTTACTGCTGACGCCAGGCACGAAATGGCGGCTGCTATTTGCGTTTGTCGGAGTTCAAAGCTCTTGTCTCGTTTTACCATGGGCTCAGGAAGCGCAGCTTTTATTTCAGCGTTGAGTATCGGCGCCGCGATAAGAGTGCAGTTAGTAGGAACTTTGTATTTTCCTAGCAGCTCTTTTCTTTGAGTCGGATCCAGACCATGGGTAGCGATATGTTCGAAGCGATTCGCTAAATCCTTATGGATGTCAGGGCCATATTCCATGGTTGCGGCGGGGTCGTCTCCCAGGATGTCCAACATGACGGTGTCGAGCGCGTCCTCCAGCGGCGAGGCATCCTGCGCAGCTGGAACGTCTGGTGCAGCCGGTACATCCTCAGACAGTAGCGAGGTGATGGCGTCTTGGCCCTCCGGCAAGTCCTCCGTCGCTGGGAGACTTCGTATATCTTCGTCTGAAAAGACGTCGATTTAGGTTATTTGAGGGTATCAAGAAACCAAGATTTTCAAAGATGAAAAATCTTTTATCAAAACGTATTTGATGGGGGGTACGATTAGTAAGACATAATTCCCACAGAATTACGCGCAAACCAACCTTATGTACTTTTTGAATCGGTAAGATATAACTCCCACAGAGATATACGCAAACGATTTTAGTGTGTGATAGGTGAGACAATCCCACAGACAGCTCGAATCACGTAAATGCCTAATATCTAAAAATAGAACCGACAAGATATAACTCCCACAGAGTTACACGCAAGTGGATTTTTTAGACTAAGCACCAGCATATTTTAAAAATTTTATTTCACTTTTTCAATGAATACCGCAGAGCGGCATTAATACACATACCTGATGGGTCCTGACGAGAAGGCGAGGGTTCCCTCGATGACGGCGATGATGAGGACGAGGAGGACTCGATAACGCGAGTTCTTCTTTTACGAGACTCTTTGAGTTCGTACTCAAGCTTCTTGAGTTTTCTCCTAAAGTAATCGAAGTTGTCGTCGTTCTCGAGCTTTCTTTTCGGCATTATTCAGGAAGAAAACGCTTATTCACTCACTAAATTTATTTTGACTAGTGTTGAGGCGGCGAAACACTAAAAGACGAATGACGCGACCGGCCGAGCGCAGGCGACAGGAAAACAGATGTACCCACATAAAAAAAAAAAAAAAAAAAACTCTCAATGTAGTGTAGAAGAGTGGTGACACGTAGGCGTAACTACAATGTATATGCTAATGAATTCTCTTTCAGGTTACTAATCGAAAGACGAAGTACGAAATATAATATTCTGTCTTGCAATAAAATAAAAGCATTCAATTCAATGTCTTTCGCACACTAATGGTGTTAAATCTCTTTAGGTGCTCCAACTTATAGAATTAGTAAAAAAAGCATTGCCCGCAGGTCACGCCCATTAGAAACGTGGCCTACGTGCCCTGCGTGCCCCACGTGTTTATAGGTGATGAAAGTTTGTACCAACCTGTTGCTGATGCAACGGCTCATCTCGGTCCAGGCTTGATGTTGAGTGCGACAGAGAGCCGCCGGTTTCCGCCGTCCCGCTCTCGCTACCAGTCTGTGCAAACATTGGCTGTGTCTATCTCTTTCTAACGCTAGAATGTCTCACACTAGTTTGCGTGTGCGACACAAGCGTGCCAGAAACTATAACAAGCGTGTATGGTACTTTTCATGCACGTATGTTGTAGTTATAAGCGTTATATTCAGCTGTATCTCCAAAACTAAGTTCTGAGTCATGTGTTTAGTTTGGGTACATAATAGTTACATATTTATATTATGTGCTTTGAGGCTTAAAAGTTTAAGGGTGGTCGAAAATTGATCAAAGAATTAGGCTTAATTTACAGCCTTAAACCCAACTCAAATGAAGCCGGTGTCTAACGCTCAATAGGTTCAAATCAACAATGAGTTTTGGTGTTCGAAAATGTATAAGCCAGTACTTTCGAACGGTGAATGAAAACAACGCGAGGAGACCGGCCTATCGTAGAACCAAAAAATTCTTACAACATTTTTTCGAGTTCACAAAAGGAGAGGCTCCTTCCGTTCTTCTCTCTCTAAAATCACATCGGCTAATTTCGGCTTCATAGGGCGTAGTATGCGTCTGAAAGAGATAGCGCTCTACAAAGCCGATGTGCAATATTGATTGCCTACAACCGTAGCAGGGGCAAGGTAGCTCACAGTATACTTGTCCGGTCGAGTGTATCCGTAGCAGACGACCAGATGGAGCGGCGCGTTGGTGGCCGATCGCAATGCGTTCACCGCTTCGTTGTGCGTCGCGCCCAGCAGTGAGACGCCGTTCACTTCTAGAAGGCGCATGCCCACCTGGATACAACGGCATTGTTATTACAAATTCTATTGTTCGAATTTTATCCTACTGATAGTTCGACGAAGGATAAACAGCGTAGGAAGTCCAATAACACGATCACGTCGTGTGCCGTAGATGAATGAGGGTAGCCCAAGAGATTGAATGGCAGAAGCAAAGAGAGGTATATGCCCAGCAGTGGGTTAAAACGGGTCAGGATGATGATAGTTCTGAGATGATTCTTAGCCAAGTTTGGTAGAAATCCGTGCAGCAGTTTCCATGTTCTGAGATGTCAATTAACTGGGTGTTCTTAATTGTTTGTAAAATTTAGTTACATGCAAGTAAAGAGCGTAAAAATTGATTCAAGAAAGTTTGGAAACTTACCTTCAGTCTACCGTCTCTCCTGGCCGCGCCTCCGCTGTTAATTTTAGATATGAAAACGCCTTCATCGTTGGGGTCGTTTGGATTCCCGCGTTGTCCGTTCAATCCTCCCTTTATATGCATCCCCAGTTTCTCACCTTCTTGCTTCACAATTGTAAGATCCTGTAGGCATTTTGTTAACAAAATTATGTACACAATTCAGTTTAAAGATATTTTAAAAGCACTATTTGAAAAGGTATACAAACAATCTGCACTGTAACACAAGACATCTACGTTCACAGTACTAACGACTCTGTACATGCAAAGCACGATACATGCACTCAAAAAGCTTTCATTCTAAGGAATACAAACGCCCAGAAACAAAATACCTAGCAAGTGGTAAATTATACTCAAGGAAAAACCACTGTGGTTTGGATTTGCAATAAAAAGAAAGCTATAAGAAGCTGTAGCCGGGTTCGGTCGCGGTATCTACTGAATAGAAGAAGCTTGAACAACGGAATAACCATTTGGAATACGACGATAGCTGGGCACACGGACTGACTGGATGGGGGGTTGGAGTCTGATAGAGATTTGGTAAAGTAACACACAGATTCGAGAACGCGGGGCGACGATCACACTTACAGTTGCGTCAACAATCTCAACTTGTATGAGACCCTGAACGTGGGGCGTTGCCAGTCGTCGCACGAGTGTGAGTGGAACAAACAACGTATATTTATCAACTACGGAACATTGTATCTCTTTCTTGATTGAAGAAGTCAACAGAGCGTGTAAATACAACTATTTTTATTCATATTAGTCTAATATTTAATTACGGCACACCGTTGAACAATACGTCAAAACGTTTTCTATGTATTGTTCCAACTTATTTAATTAAAATGGTTTTCGAAATTTTCCGAATTTTTACTCACAATAAAACATTATATTAGATTTATGCCTTATTTCGATAAGATAAAAATACCTATACATTGATGAATTGAAAAACTTCAGCCGTACTGTCCATCAATTTTGTTTTGGTAGACATTGCTTCGATGCTGAACAAAGCACACAAACAATGTAAAAGATTAATTTGTTCGTACGCGTTCAAGAGACAATAGGTGACATTTACACGCTCTGTAGTTGCAGAAAGCGACAGAGATACTAGATTGGCATTAACAATAAATATTTCGTGTGCGTGAAGCGTTATGCGCATTGTCATATACTTATATCGCCAAATGACTACTTTGAAGCGACAAACTCTACTCATCGCCCAATGACGATTTCACTCTCTCACCATCAAAAAATCCACAAACTGTTACATGCAGACATCGTTTTCGTACCGATTTGTTCGTGTCACACACATTTTGACTCACAGAAATCAACCATAGTTGGTAAAGTTTATTATGAGATTCATTATTTTTATCAAGCAAACGACACAGGATTGCCAAAGTGATGGACAAGACAAATCTAAAGACCTAATATCATTCGCGGTCACATGGAACTGGCACCTAGACTCACCTAGCTTTAAGACGTTTCAAATTGATCTTTGTGATACCAATGAATAAAGAAAATTTTTGACAAATTTGAAAAAAAATCTGGAGTTACAAAATTTGTGAACCCAGTGAAATTGGCAGGCAAAGAGTCCATCAACTTTTCAATCCTGTGTCTACCAACCTAATAAACATCACCCAACTGACCTGGAATCCAAGAGGCAGCGGGTCGTGTCTCACAGTCAGCGAGAGGGTAGGTCCGGGCATTAGCAGCAGTTGGACCGCGTCTCTATGCGTTGCACCGACGAGCTCGTTCCCGTTCACTTTGATCAGGCGATCGCCCATTCGCAGCTTGCCGGAACGAGCGGCTACTCCGCCGGGAACCACCTGTAACAAAATCAAGGGTAAACATTCTATAACCATGAAGAGATTATTGTGGTTCTATGGTCTTTCAGTTATTTTAGCTATTAAAACTTACGTGCGATACGAATATTCCCGGTTCCTTCCCACCAAATGGTACGCACGAATGGTCCGTACCACCGATGATGCTGAAGCCCAGCGAACCGCCTTCTTTGAGCAGCGTTACATCCTGGAACAAATTGCATTATTTTTATTAAATTTTAAACCCAAACCAAGCTTTTCTATAGGAATATTTTTCTTCTTCCTGCCCTTATCCCACTTAATTAGGATCAGCACAACATGTCTTCCTCCTCCATTCCCCTCTGTCGGCCGTCATCTCTGCATTCACTCCTTTCATATCCATGTCATTTTTCACCTCAGATCACATATCCATCCACATCCATAATTATCACTCTCCTACAGAAAGTTCCTGCTATAGATTAAACTCAAGATCACGAATTCAATGTCGGTTCAGGTTTTGGGATAGAATATTACGCATTTTTTTATTGCGGGAATGGTGAATTCTAGTCAAGTAATCCGAAATGGATAATTTTACGGATAGTAGCTCTCTATCAGTAAAATAAGCAAGTTGGAAATACTTTTCAGGACGATGTAGTTCTTACGCATGGCTTTGGTGGTCTGCTGAACATGGCCTACTCCACAAATTTCTATAGCGAATGATCTTCGCAAACAGCACTCAAAACCTTCCAACCCTGAGACGCCTGTTATTAGGTAATTTTTTTTGGGATTTTAATGGTCTCATGAGGCATAGCAGACGGCAGTTAAGTGTGAATAACGTCATCCAATAGTGCGTCATGTGAACTATTGATTTGATGTTGCAATCATCGATGTTCACTAACTTTAGGTTCAAATGCGTTCCACAGATGGGTGTACCAGTTCTGTTCTTGAATAGTAAGCTGTGACTCTGTTTGACAACCTATGACCTAAATACCCAGGCTGTTTCAGACCAAGCGAACACGGTAACAAGCAAGCTTGATGGACATCCACAAACAGTAAATGCGAACTCCGATTACAGCACCACATCATGACTTGTAGCCACTTTGCAATGATCACTCTCTGTATAATTCCTGTTCGTAATAAACTTGATTACACATAAACCATAAGAGTCCTGATGAAGGTGGTTTTGGTGATGCCTGTGACATACAACTCTACCGCTTTTCCGGGCACCTGCATAGATGTTTTGACGAAAATCAACTTGTTTTTGGTATACTCACTTTAGCAATAGGTCGTTCAGCGGCTTTAGCGAGTGGTTGTTGATGGTTTGCGCAGCAGCAGGCGCTAGCATGGGAATAATCAACCAGTGACTCGCGGGCTGTTCCACTGTGACTCTCACTGCCCTTGATGTTAGATCTGCCTACGTCTAACGTGTTTAAAACTATACTCCCTTCTGCAATAAGCAGTTCAGCGAGGTGGTTATCAATTATCCGCGTAACCGTCGTCTCGGTGAAGGTCGATTTGGTGATGGTTTCCGTGCATCGGCCAAGAGCTGACGGCGTCGTGGGAAGAACCACGCCGTGACTCGAGGGCCGTTCCACTGCGACTTTTACTGCTTTTGTTGTCTATCTACCTACATTTTCTTTCTTTTCTTACTATACTCACTTCTGCAATAATCGGTTCAGCGAGGTGGTTATCAGTTATCCGTGTAACCGTCGTCTCGGTGAATGTGGATTTGGTGATGGTTTCCGTGCATCGGCCCAGGGCTGACGGCGCCGGGGGTAGAACTACGCCGTGACTCGAGGGCCGTTCCACAGTGACTCTGACTCCTCGCTCCGGCGGCTCAGTGGGCGGGCGAGCACCACCGAGGAAGTGCGCCGGGATCATCGCTTGGAACTCCTCGTTCGTGATCGGACGCGATGGCTGCGCGGTTAACACGTTCACATCGCATCAGTGATTGGTAATGTTTAGCTATGCTTGGGACATCTGATATAGTTTTTTTACGATAGATAAGTCAGATCATTCAGCTAGTCACAGACAAACCGAGCATCGGCATACTATGAAACATCTCCACGTTTAGCGTGTATTTCTGTGCCTCTATTTCCGACCATATTATTTATTCAAATTACAGTTAACTTACGCAATCAAACGGCGATAGACTCATTTGTAATACAAACGCATGGTTGAGTTTCTAAAGAGCCTTTTTGAGATCAGAACTCTATAAAATTTAAATGAGAAATGTAAGTGTCCGCTCTTTGTACTAAACTTTGAAGTCTATATGCGTATTTAGAAGACTTGAAGCACTTACGCATAGACATTTTTCACATTTGAGCAGATATGCACTCTGTCAATAGTATTTATACGCAATATATCAGATGTACCAAATACATAGCTAATCAAGACAAGATTTCAGGTTGTGTGGAGTAAAATTGAAACAGTCGTGAAATGAGAAATTGTGAATTTTATAGGAAAGCAACTACGGAAACTATTGGTATTGTGTAAGGGCTTTAAAAAATCAGGTGAGTTCAAACTGAATTTTTGAAAGTTTAAGAACAGTAAACTAATATTCGTGTTTCAAATCCAATGTCCCTATGAAATTTGCTATATCTATCAGCGAATAAACATTTGAAGTTAGTTGTATTTATATTAATAACGATGTCCAATGAAAATTAAAATATAAAATAAATGGATTTTTACTGAAAAGTTATTTTAAACCTTGATGACCATGAAACTATATGAATCTGCTATAGTCCGTATGATATAAAATTATCCTGTTATTTATGGCCCATTGTGATAAGCAGAAATAATATTTGTTTTATGATATCGTTTTAGTACGATGCAATATAAGTATCGTGATTTGCAAAATGCGATTTCATCAATGTTTTTTGGAAACATGCAATTTCAAAAAATCTAATTAAATAAGTGCGGTGACCTTTCGACTGTGATAATGTTTTGTCAACGCACGGTCTAAGAAAGTTTATAATATGTGGTTCATTTTATAATAAGCATATTTTAAAATAAATAATCAATTGCTCAAGAATAATACATGATAGAAGCTTTGGTCCAATATTTTAAAATGAAGATTTATCGTTTGTACGAATCGATCAACTGTAATATCAGCCGATTACCTGCAATAACAAAATGATTGGAGTTGAATTTAGAGTGTAAACATGATTTTTGAAATGAGAGGATACATCTAAAATGAACTTGTACAAAAGCGCAAAAGTGTAGCTAACGTAAACGAAAACGCAAAGAATGCATACTATCCTTTGCGCAACAACAATGATCGATACCAGAACCTGACGTTTCGAAATATGAGCTCTTTACTTCGAAACGGAATGGCTTGGTACCTCCCACGCTATTGCGGATAGAATGCTATTCCCGGCTTTCGACTAAACTACGGATAGTGAAGATGCACACATGTGTAGAAGCGAGACTAAAGCACGGATGTGAACGTGTTAATCCGGTAACCATCACCTGCGAATCGATAGGTCTAGTTACGTGCTATGCTTACCTGTATATCCTCAAACACGTCGTCTGTTGATCCGTGCGTATTAGATCCGGGAGTTAGAGGCGTGCTTGCACTGTTAGTGGTCGATTTTGTGTTCGCCTGTGGTAAATGATTCGATAGTTTAGTTTGCGACTAGCGTGCGATGCGCGCACTAGCAAGCTTTACGGATGAATGGAGAATCAATCTTTTACTATATTCATTCTAAATATTTCTCGTGTGCTGAATGGTTGATGCTTGCAAAGTTGGAATATGCAGTCATTTACAAATACTTTTATTATTGCCAGTAACAAAGAATTAGTGATTAAACGAACTCAGTGAAGTTCTATCATAATTATATGAGTACTTCGTCTGAGATTAGTAACCTGAAAGAGAAATTATTAGCAAGTACATTGTAGTTACGCCTACGTGTCACCACTCATATACACTATATTGAGAGTTTTTTTTTTTTTTTTTGTGGGTATATCTGCTTTCCTGTCGCCTGCGCTCGACCGGTCGCGTCATTAGTTTAGAGCCAGAGCCCTTGGCGCCCTTATTTCCTGAACCTATGCTAAGGGCCGGGCGGGCGGGGGTTACTAATCTCAGACGAAGTACTCATATAATTATGATAGAACTTCACTGAGTTCGTTTAATCACTAATTATATTTCGTACTTCGTCTTTCGATTAGTAACCTGAAAGAGAAATTATTAGCAAGTACATTGTAGACTTTGAGAGTTTTAGGTTCAGGAAATGTGTAATGCTAACACATTGAATGTGAAAAAATTATATATTTTATTATGTCCAAGTGGAGAATGGAGAGCACTAAAAATGGATTAAATGGTTTATTTAATAGTCTTAAACATCGTAACATAATTAGCACTAAAGTTTAGCCTTAATCCAGGCTTAAATTAATCGCAGCAACTAAAGTGGCTTCGTCCGAGCTCAGAATAGTTCTTTTATAGAATTTTATTTTATTTTATTTTATTTATTTTATTTTATTTTAGCAAATGTGTTGTTGGAATTAGAGGTCCAGCCGTGTTTGCGGTAAATGTAAATGCGGTTGTCCGCATGCGGTCGATGTTGACTCCAAGCGTAAGAGCTCGAGACGCAGCCGCGTGTCGCGTGCTGTGCGCACCAAGCGACACATCCATACCGTTGTCTTGCAGCGTACACTTTATCCAACGTGTCTATTACTTACAAACAATACAGCATGTTAATGCCTGAGCAGAGCACGACTAAGGGCTTTCACTGATAAAAGGCATTTGTACTAAGGGTTAGTTTTTTCCAACTTGTGATGTTTTATACAGGATCAAGGATCTTAATCATAATTTTACTCGGAAGAATGTTAACGTCGCACATCTTTGGAAAAGAGTTCCAAAGTTAATAGTACAATTCTTTATGGTACAATACTTCTAACCATTCCACTACGCAACTCCCACGTAATGTTATATTAGGGGGTCAGGGGTCTTGTACGAAAAAACCCCTCGAAACATTGAATACCTAGGTAATTAAACTTTCGCTAATTTTAGGTTCTAAAACAGCAGGCAGCTCTACAGCTGTCTGCAGACCTATATTGACTGCTACTGTTAAACAATTGTTTTAGATAAGTCTTTATCGACCCAACAGAGCTAAAAAACATGCAAAATATATTTTTTTTAATGTAGACTTTGTCTTTCTTGCTTAAATGAGTTCTGTGATAAAAATGCAATAATTCAATTTTTCGCAGAGTTTTTAATTCTATGGTGAATGGGAAAAAAATAAATGTTTGACCATCTGATCATGAATGCGTTAACCGCATAAGCATTTGGGTCGCCAGACCATGGAACAAACCCATCGATTTTATTATTAATTATTCGACTTTCAATTAAATCGATCACTGGGACACTAATGTAATAGTTATACATCAAAGGTGGAATCGGAGAGCTCCCATTCCATGTAGGGATGACAGTTTCATGATTCAGTATCAGCCATTATACAATAAAGTTGTTGTGTACAATAAAGTGTTATCTATCTATCTATCTATCTATCTATCTATCTATCTATTATAATTGTATTTTGACTTTGTTTTTCAGCTTTTTGACGTTAGAATAGTGACAAGTGTGGAAACTGAATTCTATCTAATTATATTCTAATTTCTGTTAACGTAAGAAACGGCAGTGCAGTTATCGAAACGCAGTAGGATTTGGCAATCACTTAGTTCGTTTTTTAAGATTTTAGTGGCAGAGTAAGCCGCAAGCAATTGATTGCTGATTTATGTGAAGCATGCGCTCGCTTACGGACCAGGGGCTGCTCGCGGTTTCCGAGCCGCACGCGGCGCCCCACCCCGTAGTTGAGGCGTCAGAAAATATTTCTACAGCGTATATCTACATTATATAAGCTGGGTGAAATATTCATAAATTTGTCGAAATTGTTGTCACCTTCGTTTTATTTAAGTCGTTCAAATTCTTTGGCATTATGGTGGATCATATTCAATAGCCGGGCGGGCAGAAATTAATAAGCCTATATCTCATCTCTCTCAAACAGTTGAGAAAATTTCTCAATTTGGCGTGATTTTTTGGAAAAACAACTTAATTTCTTTGATTATATGAAGTTGTATTTGGTTGGCAAGCATATTTGCATAGTTTTGCTGTTGATTACAAATTTCAAGTATGTACAAGAAGTAGAGGGAACCAAATTACTCTTTTCATAATTTATTAGAAAAAACCCCATGCTTCGAGTTGTTATACAATGTATTATTTACATTTTCTAGACACTCCTTATATGAGCGTTCCATTAATAAAATGTTATCTAAGTTTATTGTTGATAGGTATCCGGGTGATCCCAACAATTTGTCAACCGGTTTTAGTGAAAACATACGACGAAGTGTATTCCTTTTATACAAGTAAATTTATTACTAGTAAAAGTATTTTATAGAATCTAGATTCTACATTAACACTGATTAAAAGATGCGCGTCTTTCAAGTTAATAGTAGCTAAAAACCAATTTTTAGATGTCAGTATAACAGCCATTCATAAATCCTCCAACTTGAAATTATTTGTAGGAATGATTTTTACCCAATTTTTTTTTTTTTTTTTTTTATATTCATATATATTAGGCATGATAGCATGCCTGCACTGTGCTATTGCTCCAATTTGGAGAAGATTAGACAAGGTTGTGAAAATCACAATTTATAGCCATCGATCCATTAAAGGATTAACGAATCTGTAGTAATTAAAGACGGAAGAAAGACAGCTGGCCAGCGTAACTTACTGGGTCTACAGGCCGCAGGTCGACCGCGGCGGCGGCCACGACCGTCTCGAATTTTCGATGCGGGCGCGTGCTGAGCGCGCGGGTAGGCAGGCTCGCAGCTCCTCGGTGGCGGGCCCGGCTCCACCGAGGCGGCGGCTTGCAGT
Organism: Thera obeliscata; assembly: GCA_947578465.1. Taxonomy (NCBI): domain Eukaryota; kingdom Metazoa; phylum Arthropoda; class Insecta; order Lepidoptera; family Geometridae; genus Thera; species Thera obeliscata. Next base: position 7,456,539 of record OX387928.1, on the reverse strand, counting down.
GTTTTTCGAAGCAGGTGCAGCTTTGAAATATAATTGAGTGGCTCAAAAGATTTCTTAAAATCTTCTGTTGGACTTTTAAGTCGTTCCCAGATTTGTTGCCTTTGCTGATTTCAATGTAGCAGACAAATTCTCTCCAAACAAATATTTGTTCCTTCGCGTTTTCCTTGATGGAGAACATGGCAAAATTTCACCTCGATTTAGAATCGGTAAAATGAACATCGCAAAGATGACGGCCTGTGTTCATCAGCTTTTTGAGAAGATCTTGATTGATCTGAGCAGATGAGAGTTCATCGGAGACCGCTGACGCCAAGCACGAGATAGCAGCTGCATTTTTTTTCCTTTTTCGGAGTTCAAAGCTATCTTGATCTAACATGAGCTCAGGAATTGCAGCTTTTATTTTGGCGTTGAGTATCGGCGCCACGATATGAGCTAGTATCTCTTTTGTTTGAGTCGGACCCAGTCCATGGGTAGCGATATGTTCGAAGCGAATCGCTAAGTCCTTCTGAAAGTTAGGGCCATATTCAATGGTTGGGACGGTGCAGCCGATACCCCCTCTGACAGTAGCGAGGTGATGGCCCTGCGGCAAAACTTCCGTCTAGGGGAGATTCAGATATCACCGTCTAAGTGTAGGTATCAAAAAACCCAGATTTTAAAAGTTGAAAAATCATTTATCAAGACGTATTTACTGCGTATGATACGATAAGTAAGACACAATTCCCACAGAATTACGCGCAAACTTACCTTATGTACTTTTTGAATCTGCTGATGGTACGATTAGTAAGACATAATTCCCACAGAATTACGCGCAAACCAATCTTATGTACCTACTTTTTGAATCTGCTGATGGTACGATTAGTAAGACATAATTCCCACAGAATTACGCGCAAACCAACCTTATGTACTTTTTGAATCTGCTGATAGTACGATTAGTAAGACATAATTCCCACAGAATTACGCGCAAACCAAACTTATGTACTTTTTGAACCGGTAAGATATAACTCCCACAGAGATATACGCAAACGATTTTAGTGTGTGTTAGAGGATTCCTTCTAGGGGAGACTTCAGATCCAACAAGCTATAGCCCTCCCATTGAGTTACACGCAAGTGAATTTTTTAGACTAAGTACCGGCATATTTTTAAAAAATATTTCACTTTTGCACTGACTCACATTACTGATGGATGTCCAAAGCCTGACGAGAAGACGAGGGTTCCTTCGACGACGACAGCAATGATGAGGACGAGGAAAATCTCGATACCACGACTTCTTCTTTTACCAGACTCTTTGAGTTCGGACTCAAGCTTCTTTAGTTTTTTCCTAAAGTAATCGAAGTTATCGTCGTACTCGAGCCTTCATTTCGGCATTATTTATGTTTAAAGTTTAGAAAACGTGTAAAGTTTATCGAAACTTATTCAATCACCAAATTTATACTAGTGTTGAGCGGCGAAACACTAAAAGACGAATGACGCGACCGGTCGAGCGCAGGCGACAGGAAAGCAGATATACCCACAAAAAAAAAAAAAAAAACTCTCAATATAGTGTATAAGAGTGGTGACACGTAGGCGTAACTACAATGTACTTGCTAATAATTTCTCTTTCAGGTTACTAATCGAAAGACGAAGTACGAAATATAATAGGTATTTTATGTATACATCAAGAAATGCAATGTTTTACAGTATATGAAGAAAATGTTTCTATAAATGGACCTCTATGGACAATGAATGTTGCAATAAATAAAACAACACAAATATTTTTATTAAATTAAATAACTACGTGTATGTACTTACTTACTACCAAAAAACAAGTGCTGAACATTAATTTTTGTGCAGGTTCTACAAAATTTACAACAATTACTACAAATCAACCGCTTTGTCTACGAAAACCAAATAATACAAAAAACAGAAAAATAAATACTGTGCGTAAGAGATGCAAGAACTTGTAACCTTTGAAATAATAATATTTATCTCGTGTCTTATGGAGATAATTAAGAAAACTTGCTTCCACGCTGAGTTTTATTAGTCTTATCCAGTAGTCGAAGATTTCGCACAGTATTACTGTCTAACGGGTATTTTCATAATGGTCCTCTAGCAGTCATTTAGCTTAACAGACCGATAAGTATGTTGCCATCTCTATTTGTTGAATTGAAAGTGACAGTGACAAAAGACTTTTAGCGAGCCGTTTAAATTGTACGGCATTATGAGAGGGTTTACAATCTTGTGTCTGTTTATAACTTAAAACAAATGAAATAATCCATTTTTACTTGCCATATTTAATTGGTAAAAGACGGCATAATTTAAGCACGACTTTTAAGATTTTATATGAGTAATGTCTTTTATTTCAACCGACTTCAAATAAAAAAGGGGGAGGTTCTAGAATTGTTTTTTTTTATGTACAGATACACTTCCAGATTAATCCCATATTTTTTTTTATTAAAATCGGTTGAGCCATTTTGTTTGAATAGTTTTTCAAATGTTTTCTATCCCATAATTTCGTAATTTATGAGCCGAATAGGTACTACTACTACTACTTATTATTTTTTTATCTGAAAGATTATATACTTCCAAATTGGTCCCATAGAAATTCCATAAAAATCGGTCCAACAGTTTGGCCATGTAGTCGGTTCTCAAGTTTTTTAAACTTATATTATGCATACTCAGACCTATCATTAATTTTTTTCGAAGCAGTGTTCGTCTACCGCTAGTCATAAGAATTATTAAAATACCTCTCAAATTGTTTTTTCATAATTTCAGCGTGGAAGCAATCTTCCCCCCTACAAGTGTTATTCACCCAACCCCTCACCTGTCCGTTAGTCTGGCTGAGTTTCCTCGGTGCCGGCTGCGGTGGAACCGCATTTATGTGCGTGGGTGCGCTCATTCTAACCCGCTCGTTTGTTTTATCATTCTCGTGCGGTGTGACGCGAGTCGGTAAAGTGTGGGTGACGTGGTTGGTTACGGGTTGGGGTTTCGGTATCGGTGCATTCACGTTTTGAAGGCTCGTCTTGTGTTCTCTCACTTCTTCCGATGTTGATTTCGGGCGGGGTAGCTGTTCGACTGTGGAATAGAAATGAATACATATTCTTGGGATGTTTGCGCTAGGTAGCTGTTTACTAATCTAAAGAAAAGTATCTAGTTTTAATTTTTAATTAAAAAAAAAATCGAACAAGCATACGTTCCAACTGATGTAAGTACTGATGTTACTATTGTAACTGCCATAACTCAAAGATGTATTTATTCAGTAGTATCACAAGGATCACTTTGAAACGTCTTAAAGTGGGTGAGTCTAAGTGCCAGTTCCACGCGGCCAAGCCTAGAAGAACAGGCAACAAACTACGGCTTGGTTCCTACCGTTTTATTGCATGATACTTTTATAAATTTTGGCTGGCCTCTCAGCTCAGTTGGTAGTAGCTCTGCCTTCTGAGCAGTAGGTCGTGGGTTCGATCCTCACCGATAACAAATATTTGTGTAGTGAACACAGATGTTTGTTCTCTGTCTGGGTGTTATATTGTATTTTAAGTACGTACGTATTTACAAAAAAAAAAAAAGTATTATATCAGCTATATGGTTCCCATAGTACAAGCTCTGCTTAGTTTGGGGCTAGATAGTGTTGTGTGGATTGTCTATAATATTTATTTATTATTATTTTATTATAAATCAAACTTAATAACAATCACACAATCACAAAAAAGTGAAGGTTCAGTGTGGTGCCAAATCACTTAGTGAGATGTTGCTAACATCTTACAAAAGCAAAAGTTAATAAAGTTGCAGTTCAACAATCACTATTTTAATCTTTACAAATAACATAATTACATCATGATTAAGATCATTAACATTATTGACCCACTACTGTAAGCTTTATTATTTTCTCTCTTGTAAGTTGCAATCTACTTATTTCCGGTTACATTCGGAACACAAAGTAAAAGGTTTAAGAGGCTGATAACCGTCAAACAACTTCTCGCTTCCATTTCAACGTTTAGAAAAATATAATTGTATTATTTAAGAGAAGACGCAATCAATAGAGTTACAATTTTTAAATATAATTTGAACCCAATAACCTACCAAAAATCGGTCAAGTACGAAAACTAGTCAAACAAACTTTTTGCTAAGAAAACTTGGTTGGATCAAAATTATATGTTTACCGTACGTGTGCAATCTTATTAATTATTATACACACAACGTTCATAATCACGATTTCTCATAAATAAGTTCATGAGTGATAAGTGAAATAAGTGATTTCATATCTTTCAACGGGTCGAAATTGAATTACACACATATTTCCAGGAAGAACGATTTTGAGCCGATCTTAACAATGTCACCGGTTCATCTGGTGGATGAGCCCCCTACGTTTCGTCTTCCGGTTCCCAGTCGCCATTCTTATTTGGCGGTGGTCTGCCCCTTAAATAATAATTGAAGGAATCAGTTACCCTGATCACTGGAGACGGTGCGTTGCAACACCAGTCGTACGAATCTCTCGTGACCCGTCAGGAGGGAAACTGCGGTTTCGTGAGGCGCTTGCTCCATATCAACTCCATTAATCTGTGAAAGTGTACCGTTGTAAGTAATGGTGCCATCTCTCAGTATTTTATGTGACACGTTTTTACTGAAATTGGTCGCTAAATGGAGTACTTATTACGATATACACTCATCAACATTGTCTTCCTTTGGCTACAATCTCACCTGATGGTAAGCGACGATGTAGCCGACGATGAAGCAGGATGGTCTAGAAGACACCTATTCACTCTTGCCTTGAAGAGGCCCAGATTGTAGTTGTCAGGAAAAACAGTCGTCGGCAATGAGTTCCATTCCCTGGAGGTTCGCATAATGAAGGTGGAGCTAGAACGCTTAGTGCGAATGGGTGGTATGCTAACCAGGTATGGATGGTACTGAGCCGTGCGTCTGCTAGTCCTATAGTGGAAGGGAGATGGTGGTATGAGATCGTGCAGTTCCCGACCGTATGAGTTTTTGTAAAAATCAACAAAGTATTGAATATCCATAGACAATGTTGATGTGTGTAGATATTTTGGCGTTACACCAGGTACGGTGGACATTCTCTAGTAAAATAACATGGCAAAACAACCTGATAAAGTTGATAATTTTTTTTTTAAACATTTCCAAGACTTTAAAAAACAACCTTAGAAATCGCAGCAAAATCTAACAATATTTATTTAAACTAATATATAAAAACGCAGCAGTAAAATGCCGAAAAAACTGGCACGTGTCTAATATTCCAAGAAAAATGATTTAATCATACCTAAGCGCTAGAAGAGAGTTATTTATTGGCATTCGTCATGCACTTGACTTTCCCACACAGTAATAGATATCTCGCAAGTATTTGCTAAGCTATTTCTGAGACACACTAGAAACGATTTGCAAGAAATCTAGGACATATAGCTGTTTTTACAAACCCATAAGTACTGCACTTGTGAACTTATGCCTGCAATTGACTTGAATAACTGTTAGACATATCAAGAGTATGATGACCTAGGTCAAATACCTCTTGTTATTTGTGTTGGTATTTTTTTTTAAACCGGTATGGTACTTGTACCTTTTGCACAGACAAAATAAGAGTTTACTAAATGACGGAGGTACTAATGCAGTAACAAACATTAAAACAAAATGGCTAAGCCGATTTTAATAAAATTTCTATGGAAATCTGGATGTATTACCATTAAACAAAAAAATATTTTTCAAATCGGCCATAAATGACGAAATTATGCGAAAACGAACATTAAAAAAAATGCAACAATTTTACATTTTTGTATATGGCTGTGTTTATGAAGTTAGAATGCAGCTTTTGTATAGGATTTGATTTGGTGGAGTGTTCGGGGTGTGTCTTTTGAAACACAGTAAACAGATGATTGCGACTTAACCCAGCTATAACGCATTGTACGATTTTGTGTCTTGATAGTACCATAGGATAGTACAGAGGGCTTCACGTCAAAAGAACTGTGCGTCGACTACTGTACGTCAGACGATTTGACTTGGGTCTATTGGTGGTGTTTGGTGTAATGGGTAACGTACCACTTTTCTGCCGCGCTATTTAGCGTCCCTAGACATCGCTTTCCGCGCAATTTAGCCATGCGCAGAATAATCTCCCTTTTTGTTCCGTTATGTATGATAGTTACCGAAACAACTTTATCTCCGACCAGCATCTTGCCGTCCTTAGCTGCAGCGCCCTGCGGCGATATCCGAGAGATGAATATCGCGTCGCTGTCCTCTCGGTACGGCGGAGATCCCTTCCCGCCGGCTATGCTGAAGCCCAGGCCAGCGCCGTCGCGGATCAGTGTTGTGTGAACTAGCACTTTTTGTTGGTACGCTGGAATATAAACATTTGTTTATTGAGTTTTTTTTGTTTTACGATGTAGTTTGTGAAATTTGAAGTAGTATTGACTAGACAGACAGAGGGGGTGAAGAGCTGTTGTAGACTGTATAATTAAGTAGCGCACTTAAAATCTTTCCACCACACTGGTTTGAAAGTACCAATGAAACGATAAAAAAACTGGCGCAGTCTTCTCAAACTTTTCGTAAGATAAACTGGCGCAGCCTTCTCGAAATTATCTTAGTACTTAGTGACACTGTGAGTAGTAGCATGGACAAATTATATAAATTGTCCATGGTAGTAGTAGTACTTGATTGGACATACCTGGTGGGATATACGGCGTGGTCGTAGGGGGAGGTGAAGCCTGTAGCCTCTGATATTCGGAAGATATTTGAGTGGGTGAAGGACTGTAGTTGGCAGTGACATTGACTGGCGTAGTGTCTTTGTACTCTGGCTCGAATTCTTGCGCGTATTGGTTGCCGATGATGAGTGGTTTAGAGGAAATTGCAGTAGGTATGCCACGGCCTGAGGGAATCTGTTACAACAAACAAAATTATACGTGTAAGCTGTGGTTGTGTTTTGCGTATCGATCCTAATAAATAAAGCGAGTTATATACGGGTTGATTAGCAATTTTGTTACATTATAAAGAGCATACCTGTCCATTTTCCAAAGTAGAAACAGTATCGGTGTTGCTGGAAACGGAGTGGTGGCTTGCTCCACTAGGTGCACGACTGTGGGTCCTAAAAGTAAAATAACATAACTTTAAAAATACTCAATCAAAACTTTTTCTCATGCCCTGTTCCTATCTCATATCAAAGCCAGATTAGTAACAAAAGCAATACAGCATTTCAGTCATAATTACGTGAAAAGTAGATACACTTTTTATGAAAATAAGCTTTGCACATTCACGGTCAGGCGTTCAACATCGTGCCGGTGCGTGGTACAGAATTTTAGAGTAGATATTGTCAAAAACGATTACTAAAATAAAATATACTCAGGTGTAATAAGCTCGAAGAACCGACAACCGTTGGGGAATAAAGGTTCTCGAATAGCGACCACGAACCGGAAGACGAAACGTAGGGCGCCCACCCACCAGATGGACCGACGACATTGTTAAGATCGCGGGAAATCGGTGGATGGAAAGAGCTCAGAACCGTTCTTCCTGGAAATGTGTAGGGGAGGCCTACACCCAGCAGTGGATTTCTTCAGGCTGATGATGATGAGGTGTAATAAGGAAAGTACCTGGTAGAATTGGGCGAGTCTCGGGTCACGACGAGATGAAGCGTTTGTCCGCTTGCCTTGAGTACCTCCACTGCATAGTAATGATTAACCTCGACAACTGATGTACCGTTGACGGAAAGCACTTTGTCACCAACCTGGCAAAACAGATAGAAAATACATTAATGTAGAAGACAATAGAAACGCATATGGTACAGATGCGAACTGACACTAAGAATTTCTCAGTAAAACTTCATGTAATTTTTTTAAATTAAAAATAAATATTGTGGACAATCCACACAACGCTAGTCCCATATTACGCAGAGCTTCTGCTATGGGAACCAGATAACTGGTATAATACTTAAATACTTTATTTTTTTGAGCACACAATACTTTTTTTTAAAAGGCAAAGCTACTACTAACTGAGCTGAGTGGTCAGTTATAATAAAAAACAAAAAAACCGGTCCGGGGACGCAGGTCTATATGTCAAATTACCGACCTGCACTTACGACTTTATGTTAAAATAGCAACATGGTATATCATCTGAAAGCCAAAATGACCTAAACATTTGCGTTTTTTTTTATTAAGTATCAGGTTCACAAATTGAAACATGCGCATCACTTAGGTCATCACATCTAAAATATTTCACTAACAAATTCGGCGCAGTGTTATTGTTTTTTTATTGGATTGTCCATGAATATGTACTTTTACAAGAATTAAAAACAAGAGAAGCTAAAGTAACAATATACAATAGACAAGTAAAAGTTATACGCACCCTAAGTCCAGCCAAGTAAGCAGGCCCGTTGGGAGTGACGCGCGATATAAATATGCCATCGTCTGATCCGATGTAAGGCGTAGAGCCGCGTCCTCCAGCGATACTAAGCCCTAGGCCGCCGGCCGCGCGAGCGATTCGCACCTCGATGCATCTCTGGTCGTTCACTACTCTAGCTTCACTCTCAGCCCTTTCCGAGACTGATTCACCTGTGGACAATCATCAATTTTAGAAATCTGTTAAAAAAACAAAGCTGTTGAACTGATTTTGAAATTTCTACGGGATTAATCCGGTATGACGAATTAATAAACTCCTCTTTTTTGGGAAGTCGAGTATTTCGAGAGTCGAGACGTTTAAAAAGTACACAATATTTTGACGTTGTCATCTTGAAAAGATAAAGAAATCGCAGGAGATTTTGTTCTCAAGGTACAGAGAGATCTCATGGAGCGATAGTCTCATAATAGTATCATTCCTACTCGCACATAATAACTACGTAGGGAAACGCATAATGTAATCAAGAAAATGAAACAACGCACGACTTGCTACCGTTACTTTATCTGCCAAAGGCAATCTAGGTGTCTGTATGAGTACTGGTATTCCGTACATTAATGTTCTCAACAGTTAGGTTTTCCTTGGTCCCGTTCAGTAGCATTATAGAATTTGAAGGTGGGGCAAGATAAAACGTGTACTTGAACATTAATAGTACATTGTTACCTGAGTGTTGAAAGTCACGTTTTTTGAGTCCCGAGACGGGTTTGGCGCCAGAGCGTTAGCGAGGGCGCCAATGGAGCTTGAGGGACTTAAAAGACTTTCACCCGAGGTAAACACTGTGCTTTTCATTACGAATACAAGGAAAGTAAAAATAAAAAGATGAAAGAAAAATTTGTGAAAATGAAGATTGAATTGCCGCCTTCCCGGTTTTTTTTTTCTTTTTCTCTGGCGGGCCTTCGGCTTCGGCTCGCCAGCATTATTCAGCCATTATTTTCATTTTCATAATTTAAAAATGGTAAATTGTTTGCTCAAATCTATGTTATTTTAAATAAATAGTTGAAGCTATATATTAATAAAGTAATTTAGAAGATATATTATTTATTTAATACTATCTTTATGTTATTTAAATTTAAATTTTACATTGCGCTATCTTATTAGACTTTTTAAACTTCTTACCGTTGTAATGGGTTTCCAACCTACTTGCTGAATAAAAAGTTGGAATTTGGTTCAACGACCTCCTTGCAGTTAGAAAGACTTTAGAAAGTTGGAACATGGTTGAATAAAATAGAACTTGTTTTTTTTTATAATTTGACAGCTGTCAGTAGAAAGCGATTCTCCCTAGGGCTGAAAGTTTTACTTTCTATTAGGCCCCTCAGGCAACTTCAGACCTACTTTCAGAGTATGAGTAATGAAAATTACATTTTCGTAGTAGGCCTGCGTTTTTTTATCAAGGCTTGAGGCTACCCGATACAATGTTCAAAAGATTACCACGAGCAAACAGTTTACTTAATAAACCAGATATAGCTAGATAAGAATGCACATTGTTCCGTACTAATGAGCTCCAGCGCTTGTGTAATGAATATCGATCGACTGCCAAGTGTAAGGTCGAATATAATGGAAAACATCTTACGCAATTAATTATTTCAAAAAATGTACCTAATTGGTCAGCTATAGAGTTGTGACTATACCAGCTCTCCTATACGAGTAATATAAGTAAACAGGTCTTTGCATCTATTAGAAAAGATTTATATAGCGTCAGGGGCAAATGGTGATTACTCAAACCCTACTTGCGGGACGCTATAGTGCCTGGGACAGGATTTTAGATAGAACAGGCTTGCCCAGTACGTATTCCAGCCTTAGCCGGTCTAATCCACAGGAAGGACATGGTCAATACGTGCAGACTAAGATGGGTTTTTCCTCAAGATGGTTTCCTTCGCCGTTTGCGAGCACTACGAGTAATGACGGTTCATAAAATAGGTTAAGTGATACAGTAATTTTAAAAGAACGCAGACTAGTACGCATCCCGTTCCCGATTACGGTACTTCACAAGGTTCTGTACAGAGATAATTGATCGTGGGCGTCGAAAAGTGCCCGCCACTACAGGCAGAGGCTAATTTACTGGCCCTGCACCACATTATAGTAAATAGTTACTATGCAAACATACGATGGTCATGAACAACGGTCTTTTATAAGTAAATGCGTTGCACATGTTTGTAGCAAGGTCGGTCTTAAAACTGTACCATCACGATATCGACATTATCATGACATTTGGTACAACGTATTTTGTTTAACTGATTTGCGACGATCGCTACTTTTCTGCAATAACATTTTGGCAGGATGTCGGAATGAACGCCGCCACCGTGAATTTCGGGGAACTGCATGACAAAGCAAGAGGATCATTGGTGCATTTCAACACATGTAATACTTGCAATACAAACCCATAATGTCAGCAAAACCGCCGTAACAAAAGGCAATATTGTAACAAATTGATGATGCTTTTCTAAGCAATAAGGTTTCTAATTCCGGCGCTCTTCAATGCAAGAACTGAATTGAATAACAAATGATCGTGCGAGACTCGTAGCGTTCGCACGACAATCAACATGTCGAGACGAAAGAATGGATAACAGAGAAATCATGATCCCGAATGGACTACACCACGTCCTGTTGTTCGCCACAATAGCCAATCAGATGCCATACTTTCACCCCCGGATAACCTTAATAGAATAACAACAACCATTGTAGTACCCCAGAACGAGTCGTGATAGTTTACAGTGGGATTCGTGACTCTTGTTTTACAGTAGTCTTATTGGAATATACTCTTTCCGTGGAATAATGGTAATTTAGTTTCAATCCGAATGTAACGGACAGGTGAAAGTCTTTGGGCTTTATTAATCGAGTTATTTTAGCCGGAGAATTTATCCAAGTAAGGTACATAAGCAAGTGACAAATTATCGCTATTATAATGCAGAGAGTAAGAGATAAGTATCGAGTTGGAGCACATTGTACAGCGTGCTATTAAAGTAAAAGAAAATGTGGAAAATCTGAGCAAATGATGTTACAAAGTAAAAGCTAAGTGGGGGGCCGTTAAGAGAGGCAATTTGATTTAATGACATAGTAGCTTGTAATGAGTGATAATGAGCGGTAAAGTGTGCCTCTACCGGGAGCTATAGCGCCGACCAACGCGACCTCGTGACCATTGCTCCGTAAATCCATATAAACGAATGACTTCATAGTCATAGTCATACACATAAATGTTAACCTAGTTTATACAAATCAGGATGTGCGAAAGGTGTTACGATATTTTTATGCAGACATGATTTAAAATGCTCTAAACATTTAATCGAGGCTAATTAGTGCGGATGGCATACATTAGATTAATTGTTAATGTCATTTCAAGCTTCCTGTTTGTCAGTGATTTTGACGTGATTAAGAACACTTCACTTTCGTTCTCAAAAAAAACACCGCGACATTTGTACATGTCCAAAATCGCTAATGAATAAATTGACTATGTCAGGCCGTTTTAGACTATAGACAAACATTACTTAAACATAAAAATACTTAAAATTTGTCTGTCACAGTTTTGTCCATTGATAAGAGATGATATTTTGTTTATTTGACAGATTTTCATAAGCAAAGGCCAGATCAATAAAGATTTATACCTATTTTTAAAGATGACACAAGAAGTAAAGGTCAGCACACGGAGGTCTTAGGGCTACTCTAAAGGTAACATCCAAGGCGTTGTTTACTATTACGCAGTTGCGAAACACAAGTAGTACCTACATGAGTGTTACTTTACCCGCCCGAATAACTGAGCGATGACCGCATAGCCAAACTACTATACTTCACCTTCAAACTTACTTGTTTTGATTTTGAATAAGATAAACATAGGCATTGACGTATTGGAAAGACATAGGTACTGTCGGCTGCACTAAGGTGCATTTCATAACTTTCAAAAGCGTATTATAGCATGACAATAAAGTCTAGATCATAATTATTACATCAGCCGCTGGATATAGGCCGTTCCTATACATTTCCAGGAATAACGATTTGAGCGCTCGACTGCCTGATGTGATCTTACAATAAACTCTTACGTAAACATCAACAACTCTTTAAGTTTTATTTTCATGAGATCAGTTGATGTGTATTCGTTTACTTTTTAGGGTTCCGTAGCCAAATGGCAAAAACGGAACCCTTATAGATTCGTCATGTCTGTCTGTCTGTCTGTCTGTCCGGCCGTGTCACAGCCATTTTTCTCCGAAACCATAAAAGCTAGACTGATGAAAGTTGGTGAGTAGATGTATTCTGTGAACCGCATTAAGGTTTTTACACAAAAATAGAAAAAAAACTATAAATTTTGGGGGTCCCCATACTTGAAAAAGAAAATCAAAAATTTTTTTTTCATCGAACCCATACGTGTGGGGTATGTATGAATAGGTCTTCAAAAATGATGTTGAGGTTTCTAATATAGTTTTTTTCTAAACTGAACAGTTTGCGCGAGAAACACTTCCAAAGTGGAAAAAAGTTGGTCCCCCCCCCTCTAACTTCTAAAGTAAGAGAATGATAATACTAAAAAAATATATGTTGTACATTACTATGTAAACTTTCAACGATATTTGGTTTGAACGAGATCTAGTCAGTAGTTTTTTTTTTATACGTCATAAACGGAAACTCAAAAAAAATTTTTTCATCGAACCCATACGTGTGGGGTATCTATGAATAGGTCTTCAAAAATGATGTTGAGGTTTCTAATATAGTTTTTTTCTAAACTGAATAGTTTGCGCGAGAGACACTTCCAAAGTGGAAAAAAGTTGGTCCCCCCCCCTCTAACTTCTAAAGTAAGAGAATGATAATACTAAAAAAAATATATGTTGTACATTACTATGTAAACTTTCAACGATATTTGGTTTGAACGAGATCTAGTCAGTAGTTTTTTTTTTATACGTCATAAACCGTAAACCGCAATTTACCTTTCAACGAACTACAGGAACCTTATTATGTTACATCAAGTAACATATATAAAGGTTCTTGTAGTTCGTCGTGCTACGGAACCCTTCATGGGCGAGTCCGACTCGCACTTGGCTGCTTTTTTAACTGACTTCTTATCTTCTTCTGACTTTATAAAAGGAAGAGGTTCTTCATTCAGTTTTTTTTTATGTTTATTATCGCATAACTTCCGTCATTTATGAGCCGATTTGAAAAGTTTTTTTTTATCTGGAAGGTTATTACCTATACTTCCAGATTTGTCCCATAAAAATTTCATCAAAATCGGTTTATGGCCATGAAGTCGGTTTCTTAAGTTTTTAAAACTTCCCTTGTGTAAATCGCTTAACGTAGTATACACCTTAAAGTAGCCAATTGTTCATGTTATATTCAGTTGGAGCGTGGAATATGAAGCATATTATTTTTATGAACTACGGGATATTTAACATGATTTAATTTTGAGAGTTTAGACGACCGAAATTTACCAGTTTTAAAAACCATGATAGTTTCAAAAGTTATATGATGTTGATTGTTCAATAATTTCCGGAAAATCTTTTCAATAGAATCACAGTGTTTTGTTCCTTCCGAAAGACACTAAATTTATATGACTTGTACCGTAAAGCTTCTGTGAACCAGTTACTCGTTCTAAATATCAACTACTTGGGTCTATGGCGTTTTGATCTGTCAGAGTCAGAATCGTAATATTAATAGCTTTCATTAATGTGAGCAATGAGCGAATGTTTATTACATTTTTATTACGTTATTAATTAGTGATGTTAATTGATTAATGATTGGGTTAAAGCATCATTGAGAGGTACTTAAATATAATATGAAATGAAATATGTACTTATCATCAGCCTGAATGGATGGAGAGTGCTCAGAATCGTTCTTTCTGGAAATGTATGAGGGAGGCCTATACCCAGCAGTGGACTTCTTCAGGGTGATATGTAAAGTGTGAATTTAAGGATTTTGTAATAACAAATAATAAGATTTAATAATTTGAAAAGCCGTCTGCAGAACCGATTTTGATGAAGTACTTTAAGAAAAAAAAAACAAGTCGGTTTAAAAATGACGGATTTAAGGTAACAAAAATTAAAAAAGAAAACAGCCGAATTGAGAACCTCCTCCTTTGTTTTAATCGGTTGAAAATATTGGACTGTAATCCTCCAACGAACGGTAGGAAGGTATAAATTTGCAAAAATCATGGGAATCATAATACCCAAATATCAAACTGAGATACCTCTAAACATTCGATTTTATTAATTACTAAAAATATACACATTTCCGCATAGTAAATATAGCATGCCCAGTTTGTTTCTAGATAAAATAGGAAACAACTGGTTTATTACCTTGACATAACAAACTTTACTGGAATATAGAGCGTGATATCCGCTCTCTAGCTTTATTTCCACCAGCGACAATCAAAGATTTACGAGAACATGTCAATGTACTATAACGTAGTTTTTTTGGCCGTATTTTATTACATCAACATAATGGAATGTGGCTATAAAATAAGAAATTCCCACAGCTATCAAAGTTTACCCAAACAAAGGCATTTTATATCTTAAACTTTCTTCCAAATGTTTTCACTGAAGGATTATTTCGGCGTTCGTTTAAATTAAATCTTAGTTGCAACTTATTTATGGGAAACACACCCTTCAGTCAGTTCCGTATCAACCCAATCAAATAAAGGAAAGTGAACTTACGCTTTTTCCTTCTTATCACGCCCATTTCCTCGTCACAAACTAGTCGCCGTCTACTTCCTGAGTTAGGGTCGGCTATTACCGTAAAAGGGAGCTGATTTACCGGCTCTACGATAATATCTCGTTCGTATCGTCAATCGAGCCTACACCGGCCGGTTTCGCATTCCGAAATTACGATGTCATTGTATTGCGCAACCGATTATTCAGGCACAGGGTCGTAAAGCGTGTTTACAGTTGAGTGTTTTGGAAACAAAACAAAAACAAAGAGGCGGGAATGCGAGTGATGGCGCGGTAGTGTGCGCGCGCAGCCCGAGGCGCCTTCAGCGACGGAATGCGCAACCACCATGAGATGTAGCGGAGGCTGCGCGCGCCGGTCGACTCGACCTCTCCACCCGATTAAAAATAGAAAGTCTCAACCTGATGCACATTACTCCTTTTATTTTACCCTTCGAGTTGCCTATTATCAGCGGCCATAGATCGTGTAAGGCTTCATTTGATTAAAAACACTTTCGATTCTTCGTAGATGCTGATTAACTGACAACGTGATGAGTAAATTGCTGCGAAGACATTCTGATTATATATTATGCGTTGGAATGTTGTTGTTAAGAATAGTTACACCTAATCGTTTTGAACATTACTTTTTATAGTTTACTATTGCAACAAAACATAATAGTGAAAAATAATTCATAGAACATTTCGTTAGTAAAAAAACGTATACTTACCTATGCTCTAACTTATGTTTACATGGTCACAAAAAGTGATGATATTATACACAATTTTGTATAAGTAGATAAATCAATCATAAATCAAGCTGCGATAACGCTAATGATTATTTAATTCAGCAAAGTTATGAGTACGGCAAAATGGGCATCATTTAGAAATCGAATGATCGACTGACGAAGGTACAATTCAAAAAGTCCATCGACACAAATCATCATAAAATTCAATTAAGTTAATTATCATATTTGTGTTTCGTATTTCACTAAAATAATTACGGGGCACGTAGTTATTTGCCTCGCAGCAAGAATCATGTGCATTTACATCTCATCGGGTAAGTGCCCCAATACACCACAAAAATCAACGAACAGCAGGCCGATCATGTAACTTTTGTTGCAGTAGTTTCAATCAAAATCTTATTGAAACTGTCAATTTGCGATCACGTATTAGTTCGAAAATTGACAGTGTCAAAAGGATTTTGATTGAAACCATTGCAACAAAAGTTACATGATCGGCCTGCCGGTCAGCTGCGTACGAATGATGCTTAATGCATACAACTTCAGCCTGATCATCAGCGGCTGGCTAGCGCCTAGTATACAAGGTGTATCTAAATATGTGTACTATGCGAAGGTGGGGGGTTTCAGACCACAATGGTGATCAGTTGTGGGGGGGAGAAAATTAAAAATTCCTATTTTCAGTTTCCCATACAAAAATATTTAATTTCATAATGCCTAAATAAATTGACAACCCTATCCTTGTAACCCCTTGACCCCTTGACCTACTACCTCTGTAGGTCTACTACTACTACCTACTACCTCTGTAGCTGAGTTTAGGGTTGTCACTTTGTATAAAGTCAGCTGTTCATGTTGAAACTTCGTTGCAGTTTTTTTCAGAGATACCAATCGAAGTTCGAAAAGTCGTTGAACAAAAGTTGTTCCCCGGGGGGTGGAAATTCACCCCCCTTCGGGATAGTACACATATTTTGATACACGTTGTATAATTCTTGGATAGTTACTAAGCCGTTTATAGAGCTATTAAGATGGCATTTAACAAGCGTACCTAACAATTACCTCCAAAGGCTTAGCCAGAAGAGAAATCGAGAAAACTGTTAAGACTACCGGGATATAGCTTTCAGTTAAACAGTGGATTATTAAAACAGGACTTGAACGCGTTTCAGCTTTCGAAAAGTGGTCCTACAGCTGGTTTACATTACTGCAAGTTCTGAGTGCACACCTTGCGTGGTGTGATTAATGTATGCAAGGATGCCAATTAGATACGGCACGCGTACGGCACTCACGATGACGATGATATGAATAAGACCCACATAAATATAACACTAACAAACTCGTTCTAGAAAGGACCATTTTCTCTGGGTATATTTTTTTCTTGAGCTCGAATAACGGTTATCCTGGTGACATAGCTCGCAGAGAATCCGACGCAATTTTGTCGTAGGAGGATAACACTACAAATATGCAAAGTGAACTGAGATTTTATGCAAACAAGCATCCAAAGTGCCAGTTTCTTTTTATTCACATATTTCGCCAAATTCTATCTATGACTCTACGTCGTTTAGGAAGCTTTATAACTCAGCTATAAAATAATAATAATAATAATATCGTTTATTTCAGACAACATAAAATGCACACATTACAAAAATGAAACATCTTAGGTCCATAGTTAATAAATACCTTAGAGACTAACATACATAAAATAAAATAAAATTACTAATCAAAATCAAATCTTAGGGGCTTTTTTCGTTAGCGCACCCCTAAAGCGACGATAGACGATTCCTGGCGGCCAGAAATCCGAATTGAGAAACATGTCCCCATGCTTCGCAGGCACTTGAAGCACGTACGATTTAAAGGACGTGTCTCTCACTCCCGATGGCTCTAGCCGCTGCAGATGTAGCTGTATTGGTGGCGGGTCCTTAATCCAAAAACAGATCCTCTCCTTTACGTAGCGAAAGACCTCATCACCTGAAGTATTCGGGTCCAATCTCGAGAGGTAAAGGAGGATGGTCGGGTCCACAGCACGCAGGGTGGCTTCGGATGCTATGACGCTCGCGGTACCACGTTTATTTCGTGACGGTTTCGCTTTTTTCTCCACCAGGGTGAAACCATCTTTATCGACTTTCTTCGATGTACCTACGGGGATCTTCGTTTGTGCTAAATAAAGCTATCGCTAGTGCACGACAAGCTAGCAAGGGATAAATTAATGGTCATCGAGATAAAGATAGTAGAATAAATGATTATAAATAGGGGATCGTGTTTGCAAGGTATCGTGTTGTCGATTCGCTTCAGTAATTCATTTCACAGGTTCACTTTCGAGATCGAAGCCCGCAGCACGGATGTAAACCGCAATGCACATTTTCCTATGCTGATTGTATGTGTCGAAGGCTGCGGTGAGCGGTGGAGCCAGACAGTGGCTTTTCACAGCGCCAGGAGAGAAATGCAAACCTATTACACTCGCGTCAAATCAAACAGTTGAAATGAAATACGGAAAGGAACGAACGCGAGGTAATAGCAAGCCTCGATTTAGATTACACGCTCGAGATAGCTGCTAATCTCACAAGCGATGCCTAAGATATATCTGCCGTGGCATGCATAGGACGTAACTAATGATAGTCTATTAGAAACTGATGGGTTCAAAACGCAAGTATAATAGCCGTATTACTAATTAATGGCTCATGAGGCCACCGTGTACAATAATAAGGACTTTCACAATGCTGAATAGGAGGCGGATGCACGAAGATTGATAATGCTAAAGAAAAAGAGTGCATACGTACTTTACAGTAATTACTGTTTTAGAGAAAGGTGTTGTGTCTAACGCTGTAATATAGCAGCACCAAATTACAAAGTATGACATTTATTTATTGAGTATGGAAAGTAAACCTAGTAATTTGCGTTCATGTAACGTGACTGACGGAGACTTATCCCTAGCGACACAAAAACTTTTTTGTTTATTGCTTGTTTTGTGAAGACTGTAATTACAGTACTTGGCATTCTGTGAATCTCGACGATGAACTTTGACCTTATCTTTCTAAACTTTAAATATCAAAGTGCCCTGCAGGAGGTATTATACAAGCTTTGTAATTCTGTGGTCGGCAAAACTAACAGTTATCTTTATTCCACTTTGAAATGTTATTTTCAGTGAACTTGGAGTTCACTAGTGGCAATCGTGCTCGTCTCCTTTTCTATCGAGAATCGACTCACGAACTTTGAAGGCACGGGCTATGAACTTCTCGTCTCTCGGTGCTTTGAATAAGCTTTCAAACATGCAGAAATGACTGGGATCTAGCTCTTGTTCTAACCAAATTTCTCTCAACTTTATAATTATTGTCAAAAAATAATATGGATAAAAATAATTAACATGATATTTCGTCAATATAAAACATTAGATGAAGTTTAATTGTATTAATTGAGGAGATTGTGTGTAATAATTATAAGTTTAAAAAACTTGAGAAACCGACTTCATTGCCAAACGGCTAAACCGATTTTAATGAAATTTGTTTGGGACAGTCTGGACGTAAAAATAACCTTCCAAATAAAAAAACAATTTTCTAAATCGGTTCATAAATGACGGAAGCATGCAGTTACAAACATTAAAAAAAATATTTAAAAAAAATGGCAACACAGATTTTAATAAAATTAAAATGGGACCAATCTGGAAGC
Source organism: Thera obeliscata (assembly GCA_947578465.1). Taxonomy (NCBI): domain Eukaryota; kingdom Metazoa; phylum Arthropoda; class Insecta; order Lepidoptera; family Geometridae; genus Thera; species Thera obeliscata. Next base: position 7,437,173 of record OX387928.1, on the reverse strand, counting down.
AGTACCTTTCAGATAAAAAAATAATTTTTCAAATCGTCTCACAAATGACGAAGTTATGCGGTAACAAACATTAAAAAAAAAATAAAAAAAAAAATAAAAAAAAACATACAACCGAATTGAGAACCTCCTAATCGGTTTGCAAAAGTTATAATAATACAAATAAGTATGCCCTTAAAATAAAAAACAAATTAAGCACACTATCTTTACATCTAAATTGTAAAATTAGCCTAGATAAATTTCTGAGGATATTATTAAATGTCTAATCTAAAATAAGTTTCGCGAGTAGAGAACGCCCGCATTGTATACTTTCTATCAGATAAATGCAAACTATTACATAACTTTCGAGATATAGATTACGGTAAAGCCTCTGATATTTATTACCCACTGTCTATTACATAAAACAAACAACAGCACCTAAGTTTGCTAACTAAAAATGAAAAGACAACTTCTATGAAAAGATATCGAATCGGAATTTGCAACTTTCAAAAATAATAAAATAGGAAGGTGAAAACAGCAAACAAATATTTATTTAGAATAAATCAAGAATGCCAATTCATAACAACAATCGCTTGTTTATCAAAAGATCTCCATAAAATACCAACGAATCATAAAGGTTCATCGCTTTGTTTCATGGGAATTACAGCAGCTGATGGACACCATAATATTGAATTCTTATATACCACGAACAATAATCGAATTATTTTGCTAAACTTTCTCTAGAAAATGGAAGAATTAATGGAGTTTTGCCCCATGAAACTACAGATGCCCGTAATATTATTCACGGTAATCAAAGATTGGAAATCAATTTTAGTTCCCATCATACAAATCGTCTAGTGATGTAACGTTTATTAGAGTAATGCAATTAACGAAGCTATTATGTACGCTAGCGAGTATTGTACTGAAACTAAGTAGATAGATTACAGAGAAAGGATGAAACTTATGAGGTTGAAATTCACACGGTTTTCTTACTTGCTTTGAATGTGAACTCCATGATAGAACACATGATGCCGCGTACAGCCGACTTAGTAACCGCCATTTTATCACGTCTTGCAAAAAAGTTATAACCTTCGTAAATAAAACGATTGAAAGATGGGTACGTGTCGTAAAGGCTTATGAGGCACTGTGGAATGAGGCACCTGGCCGGCTAGGCTCATTAGAGCGCACCAGTTAACGCGGGGAGAGTGCCATGCTGCAGCTATTGTTGTCCGTCCCGCGGGAGGGTTGGCCCAGATGTCGCCCTACATACGCACACACCCACCCATCAACCCACCATACCTGTACGCTTACAGAAATATCCACAACATTTGATTGACACGACAACAGATCAAGGTAAGATTAACGTATCTCTTGACGAGCGACTACTGGTTTTATAAATGGTACTGCTACGGTTGGGCGCTTCGGGAACCTGATATTTTTAATTACTACCAACAACTGAACAGTTTAAATCCGCAATGAAATTTAACTGAGTGAGTATCAAACGCAGCTTATGGCGAACGCAATACGTAGTTACATCAACGTGATTGGCGGAAGGCAACATCTATAATTGCAACGAGCTTGATAACTTTAAATTGGCTTTTCCTGAATAAGCAAAGCTTTTGATATTGAAATGAGAAGCTGAGATTGAACTGGAAGTGAATATTGATTCTGGTACTAACAACGTGAAATGTTACAGGTTGGCTAATAGATTAGTTTCTATTCAAAGCTACTTTCTACTGGAGGGAAATTCTCTCCGGATTTAATGCACGATGCATAGTTTAATTCATGAGTGGTGGTTGACAGTTTATTAGTAAGTTTACATAAAACGATAAGGCACATAATTCTCAAATAAAAACTTGACTTAAACATACCGTATCCATGTATGATGGGTTTAAGATTGCTGATGCGTACTCGTCTCGGTCCTGATCTCGCAGGAAGCGTGTTATGATTGTTTAGGTAAGGGTCGGCCCTTTGTTCGTCGTAGTGATTGGCCGATCGTGGCAAGGTCCCGTAAAATTGAGTTGATGGATCAATATACGGTAGCTGATAGCCTCTTTGCTCTACAGGACGATACTCCTGAGGTTGATATCTACGAGGCGATTCGCTTCTCTGCTCTAAAGTATATTGCTGAGGAAAATGTGTTCTGGGTAGTTCGTTTCTTTGCTCTACCGGATATTGTTGAGGATATGGAGTTCTCAGTGGTTCATTGTAATCGATGTATGGGTTGTTTCTATTGGAATTGTTCCTGGGCTGTTGTTCGTATTGGTTCAATGCTTGAAGACTCTGCGCTGGGTATCCGTACTGATCGGGTTGCCTGCGGTACTTGTCGAGGATATCAAAGGATCTGTGGTAAGGCGTGTGGTAGCGATCCGTGGCGAATATCTCGCTCTGAGGCAGTCCGGCGTTGCTACTCGCATTACTGCGGATACTTCTATTACTTGTCCTGGTGCCGTTTCGAGTCAGTGAACCGTCACCTCGCACACTGAGCTTCACTTCTAACCTCTTGTCTTTCATTTCTTTATTCTCTGACAACTTCACACGCTTATTATTTTATTCCAGCAGTAAATTGGCGAACATTGGATATGTTATAGTCTTCTCTCTATAATTTAATCCATAAGTACACACGGATTATAAGAACTAATATAATATCATTATAGCACAGTAATTCAGCGGGCTATAGAAAGTAAATGACTCTTATTATCTATGGTCATGAGCGATGAGTAATGACTGTTGATGTATTGGTAAATGACCACAAGATCGTGAACAAGAACGCCGTTGTTCAAGTTAATAGAGGTTAAAATAGTTTGGACAATGGATAGACAAGACTTTTAGACAAAGGTACTGTCAATCCCACGGCGAAGCGTACACGAACAATAAAAAATTGACGGGAGAAAATTCTTAGATGCCTTTCACGATTAGGCCATGGCTAACATGCACAAAGCAGATAGCGGCAATCAACCTATCAATCAAGAAATATATCACAGACACGCTGTCTTATACTTTTGGACTATGTACTTGTACAATAAACACGACAGTAAGGAAAATGATCACTTTACAATCTTGAATAAATGAGTTATTAATGAGGATACACCTAGATATATTTTTAGAATTTCACCAGACCAATGAAACCATAAACCGTAAAGACCATATTGAAAATTATTATAATGAACAAGATAAATAATGGAGAATTTGTGTAATCAAAACAGTGATGTCGTTACTATAAACGATTGCTGAGCACGCGACATCCGGGGAATTTCGTCTTCACTGTGCCATAACAAACATAAATCAAGATTTTCTACACGAAACTGAAACACTAACGAAACGTAACAAACTAGTGTAACGCAACAACAGTTATTATAATAAGATAATAAATAACAACTTCCACAAGACACTGGATACGTGCAAGTGTATTCAATCGCGACTGAGTGGAAATAATATGACAAAGGACGATAAGATAAATGTCGTCAGTTCAATAACTTGAATAAAATGTATTGTAGGTACATCCCTGGTGGTATGGAGGGCCAAATTGACCGTAGAGGATTTATTGTGTGCTAATTCCGGTAGTCTCTTCCAAATTGGTATGTAGGCAACGCACCGTGGAAAACACAACGGCAGAATTCGCCTTGAGCTTGTTGGGGAAAATGTATTAGGTCAATGCCATATCTAGTAACACATGGTTTATTCAAACATTAAAATAACAATAGAAGTACCATTATTTACATACAAGAACCATTCTTATTGGTATTTAAGTCTCCTCTTATACTCGTAGTAATGATAATTGATAGAACCTGTTTAATCTTGTTCAATAGATGATTGATAATAAATGTGGCATGAAACATGATTGAAGTAATGACATTATTACAACAAAAAAAAACCGGCCAAGTGCGAGTAAGAATCGCGCACGAAGGGTTCCATACCATTGTCTATAAAAACGGCAAAAAAACATATTTACATAGGAGTTGTATAGGAGCCCTCTTAAGTATTTATTTTATTATTTTTATGTTTCAACCTATTATCGTTATTCAGACAGAGAAAAAACTTGGGAAAAAACCACGTCTGCTGCATGATAACCTCCCTTAAATATTTAATTTATTCTGTTTGTAGTATTTGTTGGTATAGCGGCGACAGAAATACATCGTCTGTGAAAACCTCAATTGTCTAACTATCACGGTTCATGAGATACAACTTGGTGACAGATAGACAGGCAGACAGACAGCGGAGTCTTAGTAATACTTTACCCTTTTTACTCTTTGAGTACGGAACCCTAAAAAAGACCAGAGGTGTCGGCCATTAACGGAAGTTATGGACCGCATAATTGACCCAGATTAACGTAAACCCAATAAAGCTGTCTTAAAGACGTGGAAGTACGAAAGAGTTAAAATATGATCTTTTACAGAGCAGATAACGTTGCAGTGGGTAGCTCTCTACACGAATTTATCGCGTATCAGATGAGCATGAAATTCAAAAGTTTCGACATAGAACGAACTGGGGTTAGGAAACTTGTTACTGTTTGTATGAATAGGATTATCTAACTTGATTCAACAGTTTGTTTGAATAGGATATCAAAGTGTAGGGAACTTTGATATTTGAACGAAGTGGCATAACAATCTTGTAAAGGACTTTCAAAAGGAATAATAAATTACGTCTAACAAGTACGCAAGTCTACGGTGATCACAGAGAAAGCAGTAAGTAGACGTAAATGCAGGGTACGCAACCAACAATTTTAGTGGAAATGGAGCATGTACGACCGTGAAGTTCCATACATCACAGAGACATGACGACCACAAAACATAATGTTTACAAGAAATATAACAATAGCGAAGGTTGACCTTCATATTGCTTGAGTGTGTACGATGTTTCTAGAATGAGTAAACATATGACACGAACACATTAACATCACATTATCGACTTGACACCATGCCACTTGCCACTGTTTATTACACTTGTTATTTCTCCACTTACTAGTCAAATGACTAGTTTTTATCTGTATTGATTTTCATATCACGTTTCAGGAAGCACACTAAGAATTGCGCGAAAGGATTCAACGAATGATCAGACCGCTACTGAGTCATTCAACGCCTTATTTACACAGTTGGTTATTTCTACGTATCCTATTTCGCCTTACATTGTCATCTGATTAAAAAGTAATATTTTCTATGTAACTCGCATTAGACGTAAACTCGCTACAGGTGACCGAAATACTGTGATGGTAGTACAACACATTGAAATGGCACGCCAAGTGGCGAGATAAGCTGATAAAATTGCGATAAAGAATTTTACACTAACATTGCGTATGGTATGACCGTTTCATTAATCTCTACAAAGTTAAAAGCAACTGTTTGTTTAAACGACGGCTTAAATTACTCCGACAGCGTGTGCTCTAGATTTTAACGAGGATAACAAATGTGCAACTTGGATGAATAAACTTTTTCAGTAAAGAGTTCGAAAGTCACGAACTCTCACATAAAAATGAAGGTAATTGTGTTTTTGAAATTGGTGACGCCAGTGTGACAGACCCGGTTTGTTCGATTCACGCTCGTGATCTTAAGACTACCAAGTATGGTCACGAACGTATAGAATAGTGTCGAAACCATCGACTTATCTCATAGGTAAATCAGGTTCCGTGAACGGTGCTGTTGCTCGTCCTATAGGAAATGTTACTCGGATAAATAATTATAGGAAAAATAACTAGAAAGTTATGTAACTTACCGTCAGCTGCATCAGCGCCAGTTTCTTCGTCGTCAGTCTTCTGGTCCTCATGATTTTCGCGTTTTTTGATCGCCTGCAAGAAACGAATATTATAATCACGGAACTCGCACCTGATTTACAAGAAGAAAATTTGTCCATGCAGGCGAAACAGGCGTAAAACAAGGATAAACTGTGGTCATACGAAGGCAGTTCGATTTCAGCCATTATGTTATTGAATTTGAATGTCAAGTTTACAATGTTGGTGAAATGAAATGACCGTGATACAACAAAACGCAAGCGAGGCAAGCTAAACAAAATGCAGTAGAATCTAAATTGAAATCTTGCGCTGGATGTCTCTTTTATCTAGCATACGCATCTCACCCGGGCGAGCCAACCTCCGGCCGCTTTCAAGCACCTCATTTTAATAAGTACGGATAAGAAACACTTTGAAAATCGCTTGGTGTTTGTTGCTGATTTATTTGAACACAACACTCGTATTGAGAAAGCGGCACTTCACTTATCGATTAATCGCGGTACACGAAGCATTGTTACGACCGTCACTGTGGAAGGCGTTCATTTCTGCGAGCCTCACGGAGGGTCTACCGAGCCAAGAGCCGTCGTGGTCGAGGGCCCGCGCGCATCAGCCCGGAACAGACGCGGTATTCCAACAATTACCCACGGTAACTCCGGCTTGCGGAAACGGACCGATTCCGAACTAACATTTTCTATGCATTTATACATCCGACCTACATTCTACTCAAAACTCGACTCGTTGCTGTCGAGAGAGGATTTGATCTGAACAGGTGTGATTTGAAGAGATGGCTATGGTAATATTCGCAGACAGCGGGTGCGTTGCGAATCAGATCTCACGACTATATTGTTACTCCTATGCTCCAACACCGATGCGGTATGCGCGCCTGCTTTTACCCTTTCGCGTTTGTAGCTGAAGCATCTACAATTTAGATGCCATTGTGATAAGCAACATGATTGCATGATCACAAACAGCGGGTATATTTCGAACAACGCTTTATGAACTTGACTTGAGCCGCAACAACATCGTGTAATTTAGGGTCTTTCTTCGGAAACGTTTACGGCCAATCATGTCATTTTATTTCAGAATAAACGATTCCACAACATGCAAATTCATCTACGTATCATATTTCTAAATTTCTTGAACTCTTCCGTCCTTCATAATTCACTACAAAGATGATTAATTACTCTTTGAACTTTCCAACAGTAGCAACTATGAAAACTGACCCATTTTAAAATGATTACATGCATGAAAGTTTTGCTAAAATATTGGAATTCATCGATCTATTTCTCGTTGCAAATTACACCTGCAAATAGGAAAACAACTTTCCACGTCTTAAATTTATCAGTACAAGTCAGTTTGAGATAAAACTATATTGATCATGTAGGAAGGAACTTAATCCGGATACAGGTTGACGACTACACCTATAAGCTGATAAAAGAGTGGGTGGAGCCACTTTTACTGTCATAAAATTTCTACTTGCATTCAAGTCGAACATAAACTCAACTTATTCAATAGCATCATTCATATTTTAACTTGTCAGGATATGAGATAGTTAGGCCACACACTAGTACACACGAATAAAAAGTGTGTGGTAAGATAGGGTTTCATTGCACGATTTTTTAGGTTGAAAGTATACGATCTAACATTTACTGAATATATGAATTAACTTTATGATTTAATGAAACAAATTAATTATAAAAATAATAAATAAGTTTCTCTATTAAACTATTCATAAAGAAAGCGAATACACTTTCATTTTATTAATACAAGGATCTCTAAAAGAAATAAAATTTCTAGTTTTTGCAGTTTTATTGTATTTTTCAATAAACAGTTTCGAGAAGATTAAATCCATATATGAGTAGGTATAAGTTTGAGAGAATATTAAATGGCTATGACATGGGTAATAATAGCTAAAACATTAAGATTTATCATACATTCCACCACACAAGCTACACGACATGGTCAGTAAGTCATGCATTTTGTAAATATGTATTATTATTTTTATTATTATTTTAAGCCTTAATTACAGATGTACTTTTTTATAACTAAATTTTATTTTACACTACGACATCGACACTGTCACTATCTGTTTGCCCTTTTTTGGCAAAGGCCTCCTCCAAGCTCTTCCACTTCTCTCTATCTCTCGCTATCCGCGTCCATGTTTTCCCTGCAGTATACTTTATCTGGTCCTCCCATCTTTTAAATTGTCGCCCCCTCTTTCTTTTGTTGTTGTTGTAAATATGTATACACAATGTTAATGATATTATACACTACATACATCTACAAGCCAAGACTAACAGAAGTAAGAAAAGAAAGAAAAGACCTGACAGAACCCAGAACGGACGGCCACGGTACAAGCAAACAAACAGATAGGCAAACACCTAACCTACCCCTGAAAAATAAAGGATATTCGTAGAACGCAAGCGAGAGAATAGGATGATACAGTTCGACACACAGTACATCAATAAAGCACCTGCGCTCAAACACGGTACGTCAAGTCTATAGCGAATGAGCATCTGCACTCAAACAGTACGTCAAGTCAAGAGTGAGTGCACGATTTGTGCGCGCTTGTTTTTTAGGTACTGGGGCATGGACAGCAACAAAAGGAACAGTTGCACAGGAGATAGCATGGATAGGTTAGGTACCGAGCAGGATACAATTTCACACATTATGTCAACACCAATGTCTACATAAGCACCTGCGCTCAAATACAGTACGTCAAGTCAAGAGTGAATAAGCACCTGCGCTATAAGATCGCGCGCGCGGGCCGTGTCGATCTGGTTGACGCGCTTGTTCTTGAGATGATACGACATTGACAGCAACATTGGAACAGTTGCACAGGAGATAGCATGGATAGGTATTAGGTACCGAGCAGATAAAATTTCACACATTATGTCAACACTGAAGGGTAAATAAGCACCTGCGCTCAAACACAGTACGTCAAGTCAAGAGTGAATAAGCACCTGCGCTATAAGATCGCGCGCGCGGGCCGCGTCGATCTGGTTTAAGTGCTTGTTCTTGAGTTTATGCACAATAGACAGCGAGAAAATGGACACTTGGAAAGGGGGGTAGGTATATAGATACAGTTTCACACCAATGTCAACAAAAGCACCTGTGCTCAAACACAGTACGTCAAGTCAAAAGTGAATAAGCACCTGCGCTATATGATCGCGCGCGTTCACACCAATGTCAACAAAAGCACCTGCGCTCAAACACAGTACGTCAAGTCAAGAGTGAATAAGCACCTGCGCTATAAGATCGCGCGCGTTTACACCAATGTCAACAAAAGCACCTGCGCTCAAACACAGTACGTCAAGTCAAGAGTGAATAAGCACCTGCGCTATATGATCGCGCGCGTTCACACCAATGTCAACAAAAGCACCTGCGCTCAAACACAGTACGTCAAGTCAAGAGTGAATAAGCACCTGCGCTATAAGATCGCGTGCTCGGGCCGCGTCGATCTGGTTGACGCGCTTGTTCTTGAGATGGTGCGGCGTGTCGCGGCGGTGCAGTCGGCCTCCGCCCGCCGCCGCGCGCTCCTCCACGCTGGTGCGCCACGCCACGCGACGCGCGCCATGCTACCCGTCACCACACACACCGTTATGACACGCGCAGCGGATCAACGCAAACGAAGAAGATTGTTGCAGAATTCATAAATTTAGTAAACATTTTTAGAGAATTTGTAATCGGTCGGTGATTTGAACTTTGTTTTCTTCTGTTCATGCATAGTTTTGTCTTGTTCTTTTAAAAATTAAGTTTGTATTTTATTCACATATTTCATAATATTTTTTTTTTGTAAATTATGTACATTTGAAATTTTAATCATTTTTGCTTTTTGTACGATTGTACGAATGCAAAGGTTTCGCGTGTGTTTACCATTCACACAATCGAAGCCTTTGTATCCAGCTAAATTGTTTACTCAATCCGGTGGTTAGACGATCTACCACCACTTTTTGGATATTGAGTTGAATAAATTATCTATCTAATGCACTGTATTCGAATATTAAAAACTTGCCTATTTTATTATGAAAGCTTTCTTCAATTTATTGGTCATCCAAATTATTTTTAGATTCGTAAAATGGTTTGTCAAGAAAGAGGTGGAAATATACATTGAATGGAAAACGGGACGAGAGCAGCTAATATTTATCCCATTCGCAGTTTAGCTTCCTGTTTGTCTGCTATCTTTATTTGTTAGGCATATGGGTACTTCAGAGAGCCTAACTTCATGGTTGCTTTGATCCGCCGAGCTTAGAATAAATTTATATATCAAGCAGTTTAATGACCCAAAAGCAAACCTTTACTACACTCTACTACTTTTACTACTTTTACTACTTTTTTTTTTTACTACTTTTTTTTTTGCTATACTCGATCCATCAGAGAAGCTAGACAATCATAATAAAGATATTTGTTTTTTTTAATCCAAGACCCCATTAAAATGGCGCCTTAATGATGGATGGCCTTAGTTTTTAAAGACAAGGAGCGCCATCTATTTCAATCTTTTAAAACAAAGATTAGAGTTCTTAGGTTAAATTAGTATTTCATCAAACTACTAAGAAATGCTAATTCATACTACATCCCATAACTATGGTTGTTATTGGTTGCTGTTAGGACTATTAATAGATGCTACATAATTGGGTTAAACCTCATTATATCATATTAGACTTTAGAATATCGTAATCTTACCTCTAATTCGTCCGAATCCTCATTATCGTCATTCTCAGCGTCCGATGATTCTCTATCCGGGACTGTTTGGGAGTCACTTTCTTCGTCTTTTGACTCATCGATGATTGGAGGTGGTATGTAGACAGTCTGAAAATTTAATATAGATTAGTACTCATTCGATACACTACATCACGAATAAATAAATACATCACTGCGAATAAATAAATTTCATTTTCATTTCATCAAGTTATTTAAATAATATCATGATCATTGTAATTTCTTCAACATTTTATTTTTCCTTTTATAGTTTGTCTGCCTTAATCTCTCGTTACATAATATCTCATTGTTTCATCTTTTTCATGTAAATTAATAAGTAACCTCCAATAGTCTCACTATGCGAAAACTGTTTAATAGTTTATAGTTGGAATAAAATAACAGTTTGTTTTCGTCAGAAAATTAAAATAAAATAAATAAATACGGCTGCTGGACATAGTTTTTCTCGATAGATTTACGGACTGACGTTCCAGATCGTCTTAAGTTTCACAAAATAATTGTAAGTGCGCTTCAGAGAGGCTCCTTTTCTGCACTTTAAGTTCTACGATAAGCCGGTTTCCTCTCGATATTTAACTAATAGAATGACATCACCAACTCGCCTCAACTTCCTTAAGCACCGGTACAGTAATCGGTGTCGTCGGCACTCCGTTAGTCGTGGGCGGATCCTGTTTCTTCTGCGCTGCGACCTCTGGCGAACGTCCCGCTGCGAGCTTCTGAGCTTTGGCCTTCAGATCCCTAGGGTGCGGCGTGTTTTGACGGACGAACGGCGTCTGAAATATCAAACATATTAGTACCGTGCCATATATTGAATTCTAATGTTAAAAATATAAAGACTAATGCAGTGTTCTATTAAAAATGGAAAAAAGGCTCGATCTGTCAGTGTAGGTACTTAGTCAGAGAACGTTCAAAGAAAAAAATTGGCGTGTTTAACTGTTTTATTAGACAAAAGATAAGCGTGATTGCAGTAAAATAAAACATGCTCATGCCATATTATTTATGGTAAATATCAAAAGTTATCAATTTTATAGCGGTAATAATAAAACTTTTAAATGCATAAAGGTCTTGCTAAATTATACTGTCACGTAAAAGCAAATTTCCATACAAATTATGACATAATACAAGGTGTAAAAAGATTAAGTCCTCCTGGTCAGTATTCTGAAACAGTGCTTAAGTCCTCAGGCTGGACTCATCCAGCCTCAAGCATATATTTTTTGACAAGCATATATTTTTATATTTTTCTACATTAAAAAATGTTAAAAATCTACTCTTGAGACTCAAGCACAGTTTCCGAATACAGGCCTTAGACTATGTTTTTTATCAGTTTTGGGACCATTCTTTTTACACCCTATTTATAGGCCAAAGAATATTTATGTCGAGTTCTAAATTAATCAAAAAAACCTAATGACGATGAAAATATAGCATTTTCTTCTGGAGCCCTATATGGCATTGTGTGATCTAAGGAATGATATTAATTGCCACTTAACCTTCTAATTACAAGATGCCTTAGAGCAGTGAATCACAGGATTTGATCACTACCAGTCTCTCCTTAGCGATACTACGACGTCTGTGCTACTAAGCTTATCTACATAAGTGCTGTTTAAATATAGCGTCATACTTGTACATAGTACCGTCTAAAAACGAATGAAATCTTGTGAATCAGTGCGCAGTCTGTGAATAAGGTATTGAGAAAATAAAGATGTTGTGCAAAAGTTTTGGATTCTAAAATGTACATATCGTTAGCTTGTATCAGTGTCGGTTTATCCATGCCAGGATAAGTGATTTGGTGTTGCGTAAAATATTTCTAATGTTCAAAAAATATATTAGGTAGGGAAATTCTAAAGTTGCTATTCTACTTTCAGATAAAAACTAATCTAGGGGCAAGAGGCTTACTGGCGGACAGCACATACTAGACTTGTGGTAGTGCATTCACAAATTGGATATTTAAATATTTTTCTTTTTTATTATTGTTTTGTGTTTGTATTATTTCATGTCATGGTCTTGGTGAAGCTTCAACTCCATACGCCCCCAAGCAATTTTGCGGTTGCCATCCAAAGGATTTTAATTATGAGATGACATACTAAAAATGCTTCTTGATAGACAACCACAAACTGACAGAATGCCTGTAACAATGCTCGTCAAGATGCTACAGTGTCAGAAGTGATAAGTTTTTGATTTATGGTTACTAACACTGTATTTACTAACAAATTTTGGATAATATGATCAGAAATAAATAAACTAAAATTGTAATTTGACCATTGTTGCAGAATACGGGCTTAGGTAGTTGAAACAACAAGCGCCATCTATGTTCAAGTTGCGAATGCACTCCACAACACTGCCGCGTACCTCCGCTAGGTTAGTTAAAGAGGAGAGTCGCTGTAGTGAGCTCCTTCGAGGTGTAGTGACTAGCTTGCGAACTACGCTTATAGGCCGCTTGAATGCCATCATCGGCTGGTGTGCGAAGAACGAATCAGGTGCCTCGTCACTGTCTTCGTGTGGGGACGGAACCTTGAAATTGAAACCTTCAAAAGAACATGTTCGACTCACGTTTTGTTGGTTTCGTTATCTACTGGCTGTGACGCTGTGAATTACTTTGTAAACAATTGTGAAAATAAATATTTGAACAGAATGTATAATAAATGAATTATTTGAGTTTGTTTTTGTTTAGACCTACCTTAACTTTAACCTAACTTTTGTGGGTAGAATTCTTGCCCTAATCCCATTTCAGGCTGGGTCGGCAGAACAGATTTTTAAAAGGGTCAAAAAAACTAAACTTAGGTCCTTAGTTATTCATGCTAAGGGAACCTTGATTTGATTGAACATTATTTATATCCATAATTCAGACACTATCGTTCGAATAGGTAAACAATTGAACAGTCCTCCCATGACATCAAGATATGCATGATAGAGGTTCCGCTCCGCTTTGTGATATTTTTTTGTTGGCTAGTTATGTCAATGCCTGCAAAGTGAGTGACTTCGCATGATTGCCTGAATGATGTCTAGAGGAGTGTTAGTGTTCATCCCAGAATATAATTTTTATAGAAGAAGATACCACTATATGATATTTCAAGTTATTTTTTTCACATACTAATTTTGGAACAGCTACCTAATATGAGGATTTTACTAATTTTATTTTATTTAAGTAGGCTCTTGATTATTACACCTAAATTATAGTAATATCGTATTTGTCATAATGCCATTTTTATATTTATTATACTAAGCCCTTACATACCTACCTACTATCATAAAAATAAATAAAAAATGAACACCATACAACGAAATAATTTATTAAATAAATAAATTTCATAAATCGCGATTCGAATAAAAATAAACAAAACGAGTATGTTTTACTAACCATTCTAAATAATACTGAACATATAAAAGTGTAAGGCAATAAAAGTAAGTGCCTATAACATAAAAATAAGATAAACGCCTTGAATTATTGGCATAAAAGTCGATAGCAGTGTATAATACAACCATAAACTTCTCACAACATATAAAAAGAACAACAGTTTATGAAACACTTTACTTCTAAATAATTTCGTATAATTATGATCTAATGGCAAATTCTGGTTACAAGAGTTTTGAGGCCGTCCTAAAGCCATGGCTCAAAGACTTGACTTATAGTAGCAAAGATAATGCGTATAATTCAGATACCAAAATGACAGAATCTAAACCAATTCACCTATTATTTCATCAAAAGTTCTTGTGCCACAGCAAAGCCGGGAAGAATAAAGCTTTGAACTAAGCATGTGACGTACACATTTCATTCTACAGCTACAAGTACAGTACTCAGTGCTAAATAAGCTCTGTGCCCTGAAAATCTCCTAGCATTTCTGAACCAACTTCGAAAATTTCGACTCGTATTTCGAATAGATACACCGGTGTTATGGAAGCAGACACCCATGTTATACTGAAAGTATTTGTATGTTAGTGTTGCCTTTCTCCCAAGACAACAGTAATAGCTCACCTCTTTAGTTTCTGGCATTTCTTCGGTGAATTTGACGGAGTGAGTACGCGAGGCTTCCTTCGCTTCCCAGTCATCGTCTGAGTCGTGATCTCGACTTACACTGGACTCTGTTCAATCAGATTACAAGTTAGACATTACAATTAACATAGATGGATAGAAAAGGAATAGTATATTAAATATAAGACAGGGAAAGTTAGATAATTCTCAGACTAAAGAAGTCAGCTGGATATAGGCCTCCCCTACATTTTGGGGGTATGCCTTAGTCACCACGCTCGGCAGGCGAAACTGTTACTGCAGTATGGTTGAAGGCAATAAATATTGCACATCTGCTTTTGTTTTAGTGACAAGATACTTTTACCGAGTCACTAAAAAGTGTCAGTGTCAGTACTATTGAGTTGACAAGTTAGACAGAATCAAAAACCAATGACTAATTTACTTCTGAAATTCCAATTCCATCTTTCCATAATTCAACAAATAACAATAATTAGTATGTATTCGTACGAAATTCAAGCGTTTTCCTTAAAGTTATTATTTAAATCAACAAATAGACATAAGCACAACATTGCAGCGAACAAACACAAAAACTTATAAACTGATACTTATAGTGTTGTACTTTTAATGCGATTTATTTTTATATCAAGGAAAAGTTCTAGCATTTATTATGATCTAAGAGTATCCAAGGTTACCAAATTGATGCCGACTATGACTAAATTAAATGTCACTACCATTTTTCATACCACCGCGTAGGAAGTATTTTGTGTACAAAGCATGATTGTGCTATGAAAATAATAGTGCAAAATTGTCGCAGTAATAACATATTATTGTCTAGAACGCTAACCTTGGAAGCACGATCTGATAGGGAATCTACCGGCAGTGTTGACCTACTCTACGAAACAACATGATTTCACATATTCGAAGACAGTCTAATTTGTGTTATAGTGTGGCTAGTCCGGGGAAGTACTACTACCATGCCTATTTCTGCCGTGAAGCAGCATTGCTGTTTCAGTTTGAAGGGTGTGGAAGCCGGTAAAATGACTGACACGTGAGGCTGAACATCTGTATGCCTCAAGCTGATGGACGCAGGGTAGTGCATCGTAGGGCACGTTCCTGACGTGCGTGACCAACGAGGTAATGCTTTGTTATAGGCGATGGTTACCACTTTACATTAGGTGGGCCATATGCTTGTTCCATCAGCTTGTATAAAAAAAATGTGTAGAGTACAGTCAAGGTAATGCATTATAATGGAATATTCGCCACTAATTAATTTCTTGCTACCTCCAGCTGCAACATTCGACTTTCGAAAATATTTATTTTATCTTTATCTACTCGTAATAAATTAAATATCTCAATGGCAAAAGGAAATCCTGCGCAAGGTCAGTTTTAGAAATGTTTACTATATTCCGATTAGATAAGATTAAATTAAATATTCCCTGCGGTGATAGCCATTGATTTGTACTGATTTTAAGTGGAAACGAGCCATAGTAACTGCGTAATAGTATTGGGGGTAGTTATGTTGACCAATTCCAGTTGAAAATTGACAAACAAGGTTGTTCTGGTATTGGCTAGAATGTAGCTTGTACTGTACATGTGCATACAATGTCTAGCCGCTAGATACATGTACATGTATCTAGCTAGAGAGTGTACATGTACACTCTCTAGCACAGCCAAAATCAGTCTCGTATACCATTATAAAACTGGCAGCATTATCTCTAGAGAATAATGACGTTATAACTCTAATCTTGTCTATTCATCATCTTTACTGTAAACATGTACACTACACCTTACATGAACCTTTTTCAACTTAACCGACTTCAAATAACAAGGAGATTCTTAATTCGATTGTTGTTTTTTTTTTGTTATGCATATCTTTGCCATTTATGAACGATTTGAAAAAATACATATGAAAGACTTCCAGATTGGTGTCCATATAAATTTTAAAAATCGGCGCAGCAATCCAGCTTCCTTGAAGTAATTTTTTCAAGTTTCTTAATCTTCAGTTTTTTGTGTATTATTTCACTTGCAAGAAAAAAAATATTTTTTCAATTCCTTTAGTATATTATGCTGAATCTAGCAACTAGGACTACCTTAAGTGAAGTGCTAGCATTTACAGTTTTGGGGTTCCCGTTACCGAATATTTTGATCTAAAGAACCTGGCCTTAAGATAAGGCATAAGCAGCTTATCATCTCATCCTTCCGGACTGCGCAATTTATGTATACACACTGTATACTATACAACACGATAACCGTGTTTCATATGGAATCAGAGTACAAACAATAGAAAGGCTACGTTGGAAAAATGTCTCTGGAATTCTGGGTATGCATATGCACGCGAGAGCAAATAGAAGTTTTCGCATGGCATAAATAAACATAACGGTTTCAGTACTACCGTCAAAATGCATGGAATTAAGAGTGCGGTTTCTTACGCTCTGTTGGAGGGGAATTCCACAGTTTTACTACAAAATACTACTGATTCAGTAGGAAGAATTTTTACTACCCATTCGTATATCACCCATACTTATAAAAGCTATTTCAACTTAATCATTGCCTAAGGTTAGCCCTGTCACTGTTTCTCATCACTTACTGGTAAGAGATGGCAATAGTTTAAGAACTGTTTATTTTTTGACAGATTTTTATAAGGCCATTTGTATAGAAGCATAAGATGATAAGTCGCTTACTTTTACTCCTCTGTCCCTATAACCCTTTTCTCTGCTGCTTTTGTAAATGTCTAGCTAGTTACAGAGTGCGAAAAATATACGACTGTGAACCTTATAACTTACCTCTCTGTCTATCTAGGTCCTGCATGTTTCTCTGTTGTCTGAACCAGTAACCACTGCCGACCTCTGACGTGTGATCCAGCTCTATTTGTGATGTGACAAGTGCATTTAGTTTATATACACAGCAAAAACAAAACAATAACAAATCTGTGACCATTTACTTATGGTTATGAATGAGTCATCGCATTAAAATCGTAAAAATTGTAGCGAAACGGTTATTGTGACTCATTTATGGATTGTTGTATTTGCGATTCAGATTGGCGTTGTTTAAAAAAGTGTGTCAAATGTTGAATAGAATAACAAACTAGTACCGTTAGTCCGCCAGTCTGTCCATCCGCTGAATAACTTAAAAATGTGTACGTATATGGTACGAGAGGCATGGATAACATCGACACGACTAAGTTTTTTTTCACTTAAACTTGTCAAGTGATGAAATAATGATTGCATGCCCGAAAAATAGTTCAGTTTTTGAGTTACGTCAAGAACAGCTGATGGTTTGTGAAACAAGTAATGAGTAATTGGTCACAGATCGTTGCAGAATTAAAATAAAAGCCCAAAAAGCATAGGCAAAAACAACACTGAAGTGCCACAAAATGATCCGTTATAAACATAAGAATCGGTGTACTTTAAGCAAAATAATTATTAATTCTAATGAGTATTTTCTACGCCCAAAACAGATCGTTTGGTACTGAATGTATGTATTTGAAAAGTAAAAAAAGGAAAAAAACATCTAAGTAGTAAAAAACTAAGTTAACAAACATTGAGGATTGAATTCAAAGGGTATTGAAAAGTTGGAACAATAAATGATGCCATTACAAAGGAAAAGGTCAAAGAACTAGTCTAGAATACATGAGTGATACTACGAACAGTACACCAAAAGCGGGACAAAAGACAATGAATATTATAATGGCTAATACAGATGTTCCATTCATACCAGGTTGTTGGGTGTATGTCAGCTGGGGCAGTAAGAAGCAGGTTAGGACATTTTCGCCGGTCGTTTCGTCTCTATCAGTCTGGAAGGTAAGGAGTGGTTGGGCTTGGTTCTCTGATAACCAAACCGCTTTCAACTCCAAATTCACTAGGGTGTACGGTAAGTATTGTAATCTGAAACATTTTAATACAAACAGGATCAAAATACTTATTAAACTAAGATAAAAGATTGATCTGAGATAAGAGGCCTGAAACTACTTCCAGTTTAAAATTTTCATCATGAAGGTTCTAATATTAGTTCAAGAGTCTTTTCTATAATAAGGGAGCATAATCAGATAAAAGCCCGTATTAAGTTGAGAGCCAAGCTTATGTATTATAAGTGCCTTTCAAAGAGCTTAGCCGGGAGTAATGCTAAGGTTCTTAATGCATTTTAAATTTTGCATGATGAGAAGTGGGGCTTAGAGGGATAAATCTCTTGATTAAACCTGTTTCTGCGAAATTCTTACCTGTTTCCGCTTACATCCAACACGTGCAGTGATTTACAGTTTCCCAGATCGTTTGGAAGTTTTGTCAGCTTGTTGTCGCGTAAACATAGGACACCCAGCAATGACATATTACCGATTTCCTCAGGTATATCACCCAAGACATTCCTATCTACATTCAATACGGTCAACTCCTTGAGATTCCCTATCGACTTAGGCAACTCCAATAAAAAATTCTCAGTTAATATAAGCTCTTGTAGATTTGTACACCTGGAAGAGAAATACAAAACCATTAAAACGTTATAAATAGCTAATAAGATAAACAAAATGAATTATATCAAATGCTCTGTACACTAACCTTCCTACATTTTCGTTTAACGTATCTAATCTATTTTGGTCCAACTTCAGTATAGCTAACATGGATAAATCTCCTGTACCGTCTGGTATGGTTTCCAGCATGTTTTGAGAGAGGTGCAGGTCTGTTAGGGAAATGAGTCCACCGATCTGTTCTGGCAGTTTTTCTAGTTTATTCTCGCTCACATCCAAACAGATTAAGGCCTTGAGATTGCCAATTTCTGGAGGAAGATACTGTAGTTTATTGTGATCCAACCATAATTCTTCTAAAGCGGGCAACTCTCCTACAAATCCGGGCTGTAATAAATTTTGATGTGAATAAATAAGTGTGGTCCAAACTACGATACTGTACACAATTACAATGTTATCTTACCAATTCTTCGATCTCGTTATCGCCCAAGTCTAGCCTCTTCAGCCTTGTGAGGTTCTTCAAGGATTCTGGGAGTGACTTCAACAGATTTTCTCTCAGCTCCAGTGACTCGAGTGACATCAAACTGGAAGGTAATACAAATTACATTTGAAACAGGCTCTATAATACAGATAATTGTACTGTAAAGCATTACACTGTAATGATAACAATAAAATAAACTCGTGTTTGACTTTATAAAGTATCACGTAAGTATATTACAATGGCAGTAATTTAAATTATGGATACACTCATGTTTTGAGTAAGTGGTACTTTGTGCGTGACATATAAACTTCAGTGATGTCTTTTTCTCTAAACCTCATCATACATACGCACGTACTTAGATTCTAAGCTGAGTTTATTGTTCAGCTAACGGTAACCTTCATAGAAGTGTGTGACATAACAATTTGATGAGACGAGCCAGCGATGTGGAAAGACAATAGAATATACCAATCTCAAAGACCGCAACACCTACTGCCAGGCCGTTGCACGCAAAGCTTATTGTTATTGGAATCTCTTAAATATCTGCTTCTGAATTCATGTTTGGTTCGATAAAAATACAATTTGTCAAAAAGTTAGATTTCTAAGCATGAAACCCCGTTTTCTAAGTAAAATTTGGTCAAGTCAAATCAGTGGCTTTTTAGTAGGCTTTGAATCTTGCAAAATGAGTAAAGAGAAAAGAGGACCTAGGTTTTTAAAACCAGAGCGTGGGAAAAAAATGTATTGTAATTACAAATGTGTTTCTACAGAGCTCTGTTTGAATCGAGCTCAGACGTAAATATCTTAACATGCATCGTTGAATTACACACCACTCTCCGTTAAACTCGTAAAAATTAAAAAGTTAATTCTGGAGTTTAGGTATCATCAACTTGAATGAGAGCAACAAAGTTATGTTTGATGACACAGGATTTATTTTCAGTGATTGTAAAAGAGAGGATGCACACGCGTTTAATGTGTCCATCGGAAACATTTTGATAATTATGTAGAGTCAAATTAGTTAGATTAGTAAAGCGTATGATACATTTAATAAAAGTTTGTTAATCTCATTATGCGCAGTTAGCTACAACTACAAACGACCCGAGCAATTTACAGTGGGAATAAACTAATTGCTTTTTCGTTTCACTATATTAATGTGAGAGCAAGATTGTCTTAATTATTCGAGCAGAATAAAAAATGCATCAAAAACGCCATGAAGTGTTTACGACTATTCCAGTTTCACTCGTCAAACAAGACAATTATCCTGTTAGGAATGTTGCAGAAATCCTTTTAAGGTAATCGTTTTTAAATGTATTTAACCGGTTTTAGAGTAGCTTCGTAGTAAATATAACAGTTTGTGTTCAATGTTGAAACTTTTGTACTAAGTCTTCGTGACTTGAAAGGCTTCTCTGCGAGATTTCACTTTTCTTGGACTGATTGGTAAAGGAAATAGATGCAGGGATATTTAAGAATTATGTATGTATATGTGCAGATTCGGATTTCTAAACAAAGTTTTTTCGTGAACAGATATTTCTTAGACGTAAATCATTGATTTCTGTTAAATCGCTAGCAAAAGCGATTGATTAAAGAAGTACGTACTATTGTTTTCCAATAATAGTACAGGCCACACGTCATGCTTGTTTAGTTAGAACCTCGAGGCCGCATTCCTTACCCGATGTCAAAGATTTTAGCGCCGATTCCTTTTAATACGAGCATCGTACTCATTTACAGAGTTTACCGTGGACTTTTACGCTGCCAAATTGAATTGAGATTCCGCGCTGCTATGTAAGTAAATATACGTGTGTATGTATAGGTGCTACATGCTCCATTCGAGTACCAAATAATCAATATTCGTACTTAAACAGTAATGAATCGGCTTGTTCGTGACCTGATTCCCAAAATAACAGTTAATAAAAGTGAATTCCTGCTAATTACGCTATGAAAAACCACAGACAACACAAAACGGTTTCATAGCGCTATGAAATTAGGTTTATTAGTGCAGATTACTCAAGAAAAAACTCAGATTTAAAAGAAACTGCGCAACTTGGTGATAATGCCAACCGTGGCTATAACGGAACGGTGCATAATAATTGAGGCGTGTAATAAAACCAAGTTCAAACGGTTGCTGTGACCGTATCCGGTTCATATCCATAGACTATGGAATGGAGGATGGGATGCAATGATGCAACAAATAATTATGTTTATTACAGTTAAACAGGAACTTATTTAAATGACGGCTCTATGGCCATATAAGTTTTCGTATCTATAAATATGCTTTGTTTCAAAGTTGAAATTAAGAAGAAGTATATCATCAAAGAGCCGCCGCGCCGTTACCCACATTGCTTTACGACTGCCCCAAGACGTAGCTAGGTATTCCAATAACTTACTAGGAGTAGCTGTATAGGAAATGAAAACGGCACTGAGTGCACCGGATGCTTCAAAGGAAACATCGCCGAGCCTTTCATTACCTTCTATAATAAAATTCTCAGTAGTGATATTCATGGAAATTGTTGCTAGGCAAAGCTCTAAAGCAGAAATAGAAGGTAGAAGTCTCGAAACAAACTTTCTTGCAGTGCCGTTGCATAAGCAAAAACAATGATGTTAGCTAACTACCGATGCAGAACTGATAACATTTAGTGATAAGAGGGTTTCGGGCACGCCTCGCACCCGTATCGGATTCCGTGCAACATTCTTATGGAGATATGAAATGGTGGTTAACTGGAACAACGTTATATCATGGAGTTTTGTTATAGTGATTACTGTATGTTTTATATTATTTTGTAAGATCCAACAATTAACCAATTAACCAAATCTTCTTTGGTTTGATCTTTAGAATATTAGAATAATGAGGTTTTTGAATACAATAAATCCATTAATAATTTGAAAAAAAAACCGCTTAAAATCTAAAACGAAAACTCGTTAAATTTCAAAACAAGCCTTTTCATGTAGAATATTGAAACGGTAATATCCGGGATTTAAACTCTGTTCTATTTATCTACACCATTTACCGAACTAAGATCATGCCTAAACCAATTGCAACACCTATTTAGTAGTACCTACAAAAGAAAGTCAGAGTAAAAGAGACACAATTTATTATGCAAATTAATTCAAAGAAGTGGAGGACTTATTATGAAGTAAAGAGCATTTTTGACGATCGCTGAATAATATAATAGGGGTTCTAATATTAGTTTCCCCTTTTTGAAATTGAACCAATGTTTTATGTATAAAACAATAATAAGAGCATGTTTTAAAATATATTTTTTGGATAACTTAAAACAACATCCTCATAAACTCTATTCCAGTATGATTTCAAAAAATAGAAAGAAAGCTTGGCTATTTTTATCGAAGAAAAATAATCTTATTAGACCTAAATCCCCGCTGCTAAGACGATTTTAATAACATAGCGGTTCAACTAGGGTTACACAACAGGTCTGGAATAAATGTAAGCATTGCACTCACCTGCCAAAGTCGCTAGGCAGGCTGGTTAGAGACATGTCATTGAGGCCAAGCACGGTGAGTGCGCGTAGCTGGCTGAAGCCTGCAGGCAGCCGCGGTATCGGATTGCTGCTGAAGTCAGCGATCTGCAACGCCCGCAGCTTCTTGATATCCTCCGGGATATCGGGAATGTCTGCGAACAAGCACAGCACATAAATAAACGTATGTACATCCTAATATGGAAGTAGTTTCGGTACAATGCGTCAGTGTCATGTCGCTGCAAGGATTTATGCAACGCAATCGCATTACCTACGAGTAGCTAAGGGCCGTCGAAGGTTGAAACCAGAATAATTGGCACATGGACGTATAAACAATGCGGTCCTCAAAATAATGTACGTGTGTTTCACGTTTCGAGACATATAACAAAACATTGTACACTGGATGTACGGGAGCAAGGGCAAACAAACCAATTTAAAATAACGCCAAAAAATATAACGTCTCGACGTGCTCATTACCCGACCCGATGCATGTGCCATAAATTACGTTAATTTTAGTGCTATCGTTCGGTTTTAGGCATGTCTTAAAATAGATACAAAAACAGATCAAAAAGAATGAATGGCATGTTCTCTTTTGAACAAAACCGGTTCAATATTGCCAATTATTGGCCTCAATTGGAACGTTAAGTCTCAACAAAAATGTGGACTGCCTAAGTTAAGACGATGCATGGAGTGTGTTCATTCGTTAGACATGTTGTGCGTCACAAAACCACAACAATGAATGTTTTGATTTATTGGTTACACACTACGCAAAGCATACCTACTTACTAATATTTTTAGGGTCACAGCGGTACAATCAATCATCCTGTTTTAGAATTTATGTGACCGAGTTTCAGCAAAATAGCTTAGCCATTTTGTGTGTTGAAAATATATTTAAACTGCAATAATAAGAGCTGAAGCAAAATAAGCGTAGTTCGCCAAGGGATATCAACTGCTTAATTTGTAGCGTGCTGCACAAGATGCATGTCAGACAAATAACTATAGATGCATGTAAAGTTGGACGAACGTAAACCAAAACAACTTTCATACGAATTTTTTATGAGCATTTAGATAATCTTGTTTGATTTCACTTTTAGCACCACACCACGCAGCACATCGCAGAATTTCATACAATTCGCCGAAACTTGAAACAGATTATTTTGAAATGACGCAACCAAATTTACTCTATGTTTTTTTATCGATGAATATCAGATGCTATATACAAATTGGATGGACTATGTAAATGATGAAATGAGGGAGAAAGAAACGATCTTATATAATTTGAGCTGTATAATCATCAAAATTTCTGGAAATATGTTTTGGATGCATATAATAATGCTGGAGGCTGGCAAAAGATGAAGGAGGCCTATACCCAGCAGTGGGTGATACCGGGCTGAGATGATTATTATGATGATGAGAAAAATGCTTGCCTTAACATCACTCTGGTTCTTACACTCGGAACACTACTTGTATGTTTATTTGCATCAAGCAAATTAATTTCACATAATGTCGTAATAAAAAAATGATAGAGTAGCCTTCTAAACTTGTTTTCTAATTCGACGACGTTAACGGTAGTGCGCCCCGGTTTCCGGTTTGCAGGCGAGCATTCCAGTGGGTGTGGCGTCATCAATTTTATTTGTCAAGCCACGCCGGAGGACCATAACCATATAAGTAGGAAAAAGTAAAGCGACTAGAGCGTAAGCAATAAGGTCAAACTGAAGAACGTCAAGAAGGAGATGGGTATTTTCTAAAAAAAAACCCTATAAAAACCGTTGCTGATCGGATAGAATCTACAAATCAATCACTTTTAAAACACAGGCTGGTGTATAACAGCATTGAAGATAAACTTTGCGTAAAATTGAAATGATTTTTCAAAAGACGGAAGGCTACGAGCTTAGTGGTTGTGGTGCTATTTATGGAATGGTAGGCATGTGGATCTTGAATTTGTGTTTCTAAGCGCACTGTGTTTATCTGAAGGGTGCAACTAAAGCTGTTCAAAGTGTTTTACGTTCGTACTTTTGCTTTCAGCGAACTATAAACATAAGAGGCTTTCTTCGTGGATTCATCAGGAGTCAGATAACACTATAGTTATTATTTATATTAGTACTGTTACCTTCTACGTTCATTTCATTTCACGTAGCTTGCCCATTGCAGGTCGCAACCTTGTAAAAAAATAATTTAAGTAAAATAGTTTAAGTAGGTAAGTGTACTTTACCTACCGTATTACCTACCTATGTAATTACTTCAGCAGCTTATTTTATCAGTTGTTTCAACAGTGTTCAAAGAAATGAGAAAATGCAAACATTTCTGCCTGATGAAAAACTCTTAATATCAAAATGTTTCGCTTCTTTTTAGTAGTGCTTGTTGAAATTCTGTCCAATCAAGAGTGAACCTCGTTAACAAATTAAAGTATATTTAAACAAACATCAGACTTTATATAAATCAACAGTTTAAAATTATATAACGTTCAAGTTAAGCTATGGTTTATGCAAGTAATTGCTTCATACTTAGTTCCTACCAACTTCTTATTTTGCATGACATAATCGAATCTTGGAGGAACACTGAATCGATTAGTTAAGCTTTTACAAAGTCCGTTGTTTATGACTTTCAAGAACTTCTTTTGTTATTGGACTTCAAAATGTTTGTCTTGCGTTGGAATTTAGAAATTATACTCAGCAACAGAATTTGATGGCTTTTTTAGAAATAAGACAATACTTACTTAATCTAGTAGCCATGACTCTACTATAATGTTTAAAGCTAAATATGTATAGGTTGTCTCGCCTTAGTATTACTCGTTCCTACTACCGAATAGTTTCAGCTCATAAAATACCACGAAACTTAGTCGAGTCTTAATCTTTTAGGATGGTCTGGTATGTAAACTTACTTGAAAGAGAACACAATCGTGCTCTATTGTAACTAAGCTACTGTTTTTTTCTAAGTTTACATGGATGATGGTGGTTTGCAAACTGTTAATTTAGTATTACAAATAGCTTTATATCTTATAATATGCAACACTGAAAACTGGAGTGAAATTTCCGTTGCTAACGCTGGTTTAATTCAACTGGAAATTGTGATCGAAGAGAGTCGTGAGAGGAAATTAATCTTCACCTTGGTGTAAAGTATTGCAACTGTGTTATGTTACTATGGTTTCATGACCTCCTCGTTCAGAAACCCATGGGTCCGATTATGTTTTCAACTCGCCAAGCATATCATTGATTGCACACCGAACATATATTTACATATCCTCAGTTCAAAGTTACTTTTATATACAGGTGAATTCACAAACGGCATTGTGTATTCAACAAGCGTATTGTTTTTGAGAGACTGTGTAGGTGAGTATGCAAGGTACCGCCTTAACTTACATGGCCATTACATAATATAACGCCCCAGAAAAGTAGTTTCATACAACAGTAAGAAGATTTGTAATGCACGTTTAGCACAGATGTTTTTTACAATGTGTCTATGCGTATCAATAAATAAAACAGACTAATATCGCTTGCAAAGAATGCTAAGCGCTCAGTCATAAGTCATAATGGAAGTTATTGAAGAGGCAATCAATTTATTTTTAAGAGATGATGCAACATATGGCCGACAGACAACCACTGATTTTCATTAGGTCATAGTAATACCGTAGATGTAGCTGGTCCAATTCGCATCCGATATAACAACTACTGGTTGTGTTTTCGTAATAGCTTGGCAAGTAAGTATCAGTTCGGTAGAGGAAAGGATTTACAGAAAACATACAGGAAAACTACAAATATTTACAAGCAAATATCTTTATAACATGGTGTTTGGACTGGAAATCACAAAATCCCACTCGGTTTATAACTTTTGGGACATTATAAAAACTTGGCATATTAAGCAAAATTTCCATCTCAAAGAAAGAAACATGAAAACGTTTGTGCCAAATCGAATTACCATAAAGGTACTAAGCTCGCAGCTAATAAACACGAGGCTGTAGCTGTGAAAGTTTTATAGGTCACAAGCTGCATAAACAATAGAGCTTCGATAAATGAACAGTAAAAGTTACTTAGGTATAGTGCTAGCCCGGTTGGGTGGCGGTCTCGAGTGGCTTACCACCGATGAAATCCCATTATAGCGTTATTGAGTTGTTCGTTACAAACGAACTAGTAATAGGTCTGTATGTAGCCGATATCACATGCCTGCATCGGACGAATGGACACGACACACAATACCACCTGTGAGGGCAAAAATACTATTTGCGATTAATGTAACGGATGAATGCTTTTTGTTATTTAAAGTAAGCTTTGGTTTGTTTGTACACTTAGTTGTAAAGTACGTGGTTCTGTCTAACACGCCATAAAATAAAGCATAAAATTAATGCATAACTCTGTATCGCGCACATATACTCGACTTTAACCGGTTCAAAATTTTTGTAAGTCTGTATAGGAAGCAGTAAGGATTGAACCTTCTCAAGGCAAGGTCAGCCTTGGATTTCAAATACGTTACACTGTACTACTAAACAAAGATGTAAAAAAGTTGACATTCTTGGCAATAGCTTGTCACCTGAGAATTTATATTCAATACTTTTGGACGTTTCTATAGACTATTCAATGTGTAATGCTATGTTTCCACGCGTGCGTTCAACTCGACATTCAACGTGCACATTCACATTCACGCGCGTGGAAACGGTACGCCCGAGCCCGTAAATGCGCCTGTGAACGTGAATGCCGCGAACCGGGCGAGTGTCGGTTTTTTGATGAATGTGCGGGCGCCCGGTGACTGTTTACACGCACGCGGGCCAAATTGGTGTTGCCAATTATACAAATTTATCTGTATTTTGTTGTAGTATTACAGATTACAGATTTTACCCTACTTTTATACAGATTTTTGGAATCTCATTTAGCTTATGATAAGATGAACATCTTTATACATAATAAAGGCAAAAAATATTCATTTAGATCCACTTTTGATAATACTATTAGTATAGTTAATATAGTTACTAAGACTTCACTGTCTGTCCGTCTGACTGTCTGTCTGTCTATCTGTCCGTCTGTCCCCAGATATTTTGCTTTGGCACGTGGCAACACTGGTGGGCAGTCAGTCTCTCTCGCGCTTTCGTGACGAGTGGACGTTGCTAAAAAAAGTCGCTACGATCGGAGATTACTGTTGAGGTTGCATCAGTTAGATTTTTAGTTTTAAGTGATGACGTTCCTTTATCTGTCTCGTAGCTATCAGTGTCACTATCACTACCCATTTTTGTGTAGGTACGTTGTGTCGAACGAAATTAAAAGTATTGTTTCATTGAATAATGCACTGCGCACTTGCCAAACATCAAACACCAACAAAACTATCGAAGAAAAAAGAGTACGGTGAGAGTTGCGAGAAAGCGATTCATTCATTCATTTATTATACAAGCAATTTTCATATACACTAATTGTTTAACTAGTGGGCAGGGCAAAGGGCATACTTTTACATTTAGACGTATTTTGATGATCGGGGAATACCTACTTCGTAATTATTTACATATTGACTGTCAAGGTAATTCATAATTAAAAATACCGTAGAAAATGACACGGTAGTGAAACATTACCGTATACCGTGTTTAAGCCAAAAATACCGTGCATCTACGGTAATTACCGTGTACCTGGTAACACTGGTTGCATGCCGCGCAGCTCGCCAGGCAGCTCGCCGGGCTGCACGGCACGCATGTAAACAGCTTGAATGTTCGCCGGCCCGGGACGGGCTGCATGCCACGCAGCTCGCCAGGCAGCCTGCCAGGCAGCCTGCCGGGCTGCACGGCACGCATGGAAACATAGCATAAGATCCTACCGGTTTGCTGTTTAATGATCAAAAGAATTTGTTTATGTGAGGAGTGATATTTTTCCAAGCCTATTTTGGAATTTATGTTCGGTCATTGCACTAACGTATCCTTGTCATCAATAGTATTATTCGCATTGTGTTGTTTCATTACGTCATGCTCGACACGTTTTAAGATTCGACTGTAACGACCTCAGACCTACCTGGCCGTAATGGATCTTCAATATGAATTACAATTGAATAACATAGGTATGTAATCAGTTGTAATTCATATTGATTCCAATGTAATTTTACTTCCAACATCCATTCTGAAATTACGTACATGTCTAATGTTCGTAATGTGTTAAAATCTAATGTTAGACAGGAAGTATGCAAACCAGATAAAACTTTCTGAATAGCTGTACATGAAATCATTCACCTTCCTAATATAAGTAAACAAATACATCCTGACGAGAGATTGTTCGCAACACTGCGCGAACCCAAACTATAAACTATCGTAGAGCTAAGAGGCAAACAATCTGGTATTCCCATATTATCTAATCATGAAACTAAACTTGAGAAATGAACTATGCAAGAGTATGGAACGAATACTGAACAGCAGACTCCTGGCACACCTAGAAAGCAATGACCTCCTGAGTGACCGACAATACGGATTTCGCCGAAATCGGTCAACAGGAGACCTTCTAGCGTATGTCACTCACTTATGGAGTGAAGCCATCGAGAGAAACGGAGAAGCTTTAGCAGTTTCTCTGGATATCTCGAAGGCTTTTGACCGGGTTTGGCATGACAGCCTATTAAGCAAGCTTCCTACGTATGGATTATCTACTGGCTTATGTGTTTGGGTATCAGACTTTTTGCGGGACCGATCAATTCGAGTAGTCGTTGACGGCTGCTCGTCTGGTCAAATGGCAATTAATGCCGGAGTTCCTCAGGGGTCAGTTCTCTCTGCAACACTTTTCCTGCTGCACATCAACGATCTGCTTAGGCCCGGTATCATTGGGTATGCAGACGACAGCACCGTTGTAGAGAGATACATACCTGAAGCACGTTCCAGTGGATCTCAGATCCAGTCTCATAGAGAGGCAATGATTGAACGCATGGACTCAACGCTGAAGGTAGTCGCAGAGTGGGGCGATGCCAATTTGGTGAAGTTCAATGCTTCAAAAACACAGGCGTGTCTATTTTCCTCTAAGCGGAGTCAATTTCACCTGACTCCTACTTTCCGAGATGTATCCCTTCCGATTTCAGACCAACTAGAGCTTCTAGGGTTTACGCTAACCAGTAAATTGAATTTTGGCTCGTTCATAGAGTCCAAAGCCAAGACAGCTGCGAAGAAGCTAGGCGTTCTATCGAAGGTGAGACGGTACTTCACACCGGGACAGCTTCTTAACCTGTACCAAGCACAAGTCCGGTCGTGTATGGAGTACTGTTCTCATCTCTGGGATGGCTCTGCCAAATACCAGCTTGAGGCATTGGAAGCTATTGAGAGACGAGCCAAAAGGCTCATTGGTAGCGACACTCTAGTCGAGTCCAAGCTCCTAAGTCTCGAACATCGCCGTAAAGTTGCCAGTCTATCGGTATTTTACAGGATACATTTCGGAGAGTGTGCTACGGAACTTCACAATTTGGTTCCCCCATCCCCATTCTACCATCGGACCACTAGACGCACGGAAATGCGGCATCCATACTTGGTTGATGTTCCAACTGTCCGCACCAAGCGCTTTGCTTCAACTTTTATGTTGCGGACAGCCAAGGAATGGAATTCCTTGCCGGCGTCTGTCTTTCCGAGCACCTACAAATTGGATGTTTTCAAGACAAGAGTGAATAGGTATCTTCTAGGTAAGCGTGCTACATCGTCGACCGCATCATCACTTAACAGCAGGTGAGATAGCGGTCAAACGCAAACCTATAAATTGTAAAAAAAAAAAAAAAAAAAAAAAAAAAAAAATGAAATGCTATGGAACATGATGCAGGTCTGTAACTATAGTGCCATGAATAAAGTTTCATTTATTACGATAGATGGAAGTTTATTCATGGAATAAAAACGAATTTATTATGAAGTATGATCAAACTGCCCTGGATTGATGAGGAACGGGTTTGATAACTGGTACCTAAAATGTACCTAATTATTTTTTAGCTTTTAGTACACTATCTAATTCATTTAACTTATTTTCAAGATAATAACAACTTACTTACCTATTTTATTACGACGTAGAAGAGAAAACCTCATAATCAAAATAAATTGTTTTTTTGTCTCTAATTAGGTACCTATTGAATGGTTCTCTTCATAGAACAAAGAAACCATAATTTTTCACACCGTATTAACGTTTTCGCTACTTTCTCCGTTCTCTGGTTGATTAAAATACTTCTCGGGCCATTCTTATAAATGAAACCGGCTACGGGAATGACCTCATCTCATGGATTTACAATGGCCCGACCGACACCCAGAAACCTACCCAAAAGTTAAGATTTCGTAATGGCGCATGGCGTACCGGTTTTGTTTCCAGTTAAATAAGTCAGCGTCAGATTTGTTATTCTTTCGTTTTAAACTCTTGCAAAAAAAACTACTTTATTCATGAGTTACCTACTCACTTGATTTCTTAACAAAATGGGTAGTTCAAATGACGAAATAAAATATATGTCACAATGTTTTGTTAGATTGAGCTCCACTTTCTAAAAGTTTTTTTTTGTATTTAAATTCATTTTTACGAGAGCAATCACCAATAAGGGCTAGGCAAGGCGTGGGAGATAACAATACCGATGGCCGAAAGCTCGGTTCAACAACCGAATAAAACGATCGAAGCTTAGAGCAATGTGCTTTGTGCATTACCCAGACGACCTCGTCAAAGTCCCGAGACGGGTGATGTGCCGGTGTCTGAACACGTACCAGCCAAATTAAATATTTGTCTGTTGTTCATCCAGAACAGACAAATAATGACCGCACATGTTACATGTAGTGTCATTTTTGTTAACACATAGGTATAGGTACATTAGTTAGCATCTGCTGAAACTGTTTCCAAAATAAACTCTTGGAAGGAAATTGGAAACAAAAATCTACCTATCCACTAGGGTTGCTTTGTTATATGATTCTGCCATCATTATATCAAAACGGCGAGAGTATTTTACATTGAAAACTTGTTCGTTAGAATACGCGAATGGGATCAAGATTTTCTGGACGATAGCGCCCGAAGCACCGGAAAGCATATTTTATGTAAAACAGAACGGGCAGGTAGGAACTGAGAACTGAGGTTTCTACAGAAACTTACAGAACTATGCAAACAACATGAAATATGTAATTATGTAATTTGAAGTAAAGGCATTATGAATATTTTACCTCAATAACTTTGGGAAATCGGATTATCTTTTCTATTAGATTATTAAACGTTACATACATATAGTACAAAATATTTAAAATTGGTAAGAGATGAGTTTTTTTATACATATTTGAAAAGCCACATAGGTAGGCCGAACATAACTGAGGCCTGCCCCATGAGAGTTACGAAACTAATTATTTAGTAATCCCAGTCGACCCTACAAAGGCAAGACCCCAAAACTTAATTATTCGATGAACTCTAGCTAGAGAGCCATAATCAAGCAGAGCAACAAACGAAGAGAATAATTTACAAATTCAGTAGCGCACAAACTGCTTATTGCGGAGTTTGAAAATCTAGTCCATCATCTACACGGATCGCTGGAACTGTTCTGGTTCAAATCTCGCAACTGAAAGGAAATTGAATTGTTTTCTGAATATGAGTTCATGCTGAGTTATTACAAGGCTTAAAACTCAGACACTTAAACATACTGTGAGTACTTTTAGTTGAGTAGGTCATCTTAACTTACTTTGAACCGTAACGATAGTTTAACAATAGATTTATCAAAGTTTCTGAATATAATTTTATGTTAGAACCTTTCTCCTCTCCAAAAAAACTAAGACCCTCGTTGAAATTTTACTTCGTTTGCGATTGTATGATATTTAAACCGTTTTGGGGTTTCACGGATTGCTAATCTGACATGTGGTCTTGACAAAGGGGTCTTACTTAATGTAGGACTCCTTTTATATTAGTTTAACGAATTATATCCACACGTCATAATTTACAAAGGCCTCAATTAAGACTACTTAAAACTGGGCACATTTCGATCCGAGCGTTTCCGTGCTGCAAGCCACCGACCACTCCAAATGGAGAGATATTGTCCACAAAATGGGAAGGAGTCAGAATCCTCAACAATGAAGGACCAACTATGGAGGAGGGATGAACTTCACGAAACTTCCTACTGGATTTACCGTCATCTTCGTTACCGTCATACGCCATGACCTTATCGCTTGGTCATTAGCTACAAACTTACTTGTTTAGTTAGTTAATAGGCATCGGTAGGTAAGGTACCTATTTTACAAAAAAATATTAAAGCTTGTTTGTCTAACTAGCCAAAGATTTATCCATTTTTATATCAAATCAATCAGATTTGAATTTAAGGAAAAGAGATGAAAATCAAACGACTTTTTATACACCTAAGCATTTAATTCATGAATTTCGATAAGACATAGAGGTCTGTAAGAAATAATTTGTAGTAGTCGACGAACGTAGGTTTTCATTGCAAATGACTAGCAAAATGCTTGTTTTATGTTCGACTTATGACCCACGTGTGATATTAACTCTGAAATAATTATAAGTTTAAAAAACTTGAGAAACCGACTTCATTGTCAAACGGCTAAACCGATTTTAATCAAATTTGTTTGGGACAATCTGGACGTAAGAATAACCTTCCAAATAAAAAAATATTTGTCTAAATCGGTTCATAAATGACGGAGGCATGCAGTTACAAACATTAAAAAAATTATTAAAAAAAAAATGGCAACACCGATTTTAATAAAATTAAAATGGGACCAATCTGGAAGCAGTACCTTTCAGATAAAAAAAAAAAATTTCAAATCGGCTCACAAATGACGAAGTTATGCGGTAACAAACATTAAAAAAAAAATTAAAAAAAAAAAAAAAACATACAACCGAATTGAGAACCTCCTCCTTTTTGATTGGAAGTCGGTTAAAAATATAGCTTGCTGTACTATCACTTTTAGTATCAATGTATACGAATACTATAAGAAGTACATATTATTTTGTATTTAGGTACTCACATGTCATGACCTACGTGCCGTTAAATACATAGGGCAGTTTACAATCACGTAGCAAGCCAATACTGAAGGGCAGATATTGCATGAAATGAAATGGCCATACGAAATAATCCTAGACACGTTAAATTGTAGGTATCTCAGATATCTTGCTAACTAGTTAGGATTCGTGGGGATGTCAAATATGATAGTCTTAGGCCCGTATTCAGAAACAGTGCTTGAGTCTGAATCGAGCCTCAAGCATAGATTTTTAGACAGTTCTCCATTGAAAAGTGTAGGTCTTTGATAGTCAGAAACACTATTGAAAAAACATATTCAGAAATTATTGAACAATCGTTGATAGTCTTGCACCATGTTATTGGAAAGAAGATACTTTTAAAAACATTGTTGCGATTTTTTTGGTATATTTTAGGAGAAACGTCGTCATGGGCTCATTGCGGCATGATATTTTACTAATCATTTTAGTTCTTTTTTACCATGTGAATTTGGATTTGGACACACTTTCCAAATTTGAAAGAAAACTTCAACACCTTTATAATTTTGCTTATATGCCTAAAGCTAATGGCTATGTAAATATAGGTACAGTGCATCGAACTTCACTGAGAGCTGAGACCCTGCCATGAGCAATAAAACGGTTAACAGTACCGTAAACACCTAGGTTTGAATACGGTATCATAGTGTAAGAAATGACTGTGTTTGTCGGATTAATTTGAACACATAACACTGAGCTAGTATCTGGATAAATTCTTTGAAAAATGAGTTGGTTAGCAGATGGTTTGGACAAGGTATGGACTACGATAGAATGACGAAGTTCGCATATTGTATACTACTCGTGAATTGTATATTTGAAATTCTATCGGCAAAACCAACACACGTGCTTGTAATTTGCACCTGTACGGAATTAGGTAGTTAGGATGTGATGATATGCGACTGACAGACGAGGATAGGAGGATGCTATACGTGTGTGTGTACGTACATTAACAGAATATTCTAACAAATTAAAGCAAAGTATTGTATGAACGATGTAATCAGATTGAATTAAACTAAAGAAGTATAAATGCAGAATCATAGTTTAAATCCGTGGTTTTTGCCTAGCCTTATGTTTTTTATTTTTACACAAGTGCATTCAATTAAGCATAATAAAATAAAGTAAAACTTACCATTGCGAGATACATCAAGCTCTACTAAATTTTCAAAGTTCTGTATGTCCGATGGTAGTTTGTGTATCTCATTGTCGCTCAGTCCTAATCTTCTCAACCTATGGAGTCTGAAGAAATTCTGAAACAAAAAAATCGTTACACACGTTTAGTTTAAAAATAGATAGAAAATACTTTATTGCATACCACATAAAATTAACGAAGGAATACAGAAAAACATCAAAGTACAGTGTGCAGTCTTATAACTAAAAGCTATCTCTTCCAAAAAATCTTGGGATGAACTGGGGGAGGTAAGTGAGATACTTACCTAGGTCCCCTCCAGTACAACTGATCAATCAAATCCTATCAATATTATATACCTTACCTACATAAACTATCTAGGGGAAGTCTGTGAGTATGTTCTGTCCTCACTCAGTTTACCTTATCCAATACCTCTATTACCAAATCTATTTAGGTACCTACCTAATAAATGGGAAAATGGATTTGGATGAAACTTTGTATGAATGTAAATAAGCTAACTCCAATTCCGGCTTGCTAGAAGTTAATGTGAGTCAGAGTGAAGTAGAAAACCACCTGTACTGGCAAGAGACAATAAAAGCTGCAAAGGTACTGAATAGGACTTGAATATGAAATTGCTTCTTTAATAATGTTTTGTTACAAATAGTTGAAGCAGATTATTTCTTATTTCAGAATTATGAAAACAGTGCAATGAGGAAAATTTACTTCATTAAGCTTATATTAAGTATGAATGACCCAGCCCTTATAGTATTATTATAAATTTTCCTCAAGCTGCGGGTATTTTTTTATGCAACTAGCTGTTGGAACAAACATATGACCCACCTGATGTTTAGTGGTAACTATCACCTATCACCTATAACAAAGTATTGCCTTCAGTTTGGTCATGCACATCAGGAATGTGCCCTACGATGCACTGCCCTGCACCCATCAATTTGAGGTATACAGATGTTCAGCCTCACATGCCAGTAATTTCACCAGCGCCCACACCCTTCAAACCAATAAGCATGGTAGTAGTACTTCCCTAGACGACGAGCCCTTCACAAAGAGCTCTAATAATAAAATAAAATTATTTAAGTCTGGGAGGTAGGCATGTACTTCAAACACTTCAGCATAATAAGCTTGCAGAAGTTTGCTACTGGATATGTCCAGACATATGGATATGACCAATGAATTGAATGAATTCTTCCTGATTCATTCGAGAAATGAAATGAAATGAAAAAATGAAATGAAAAAAAGTTTATTGAATGAACACAAATACAAAGAACAAACTAGAACTTAAATACAAACAAGGTACAGGTACAAGGTGAGTACTTATGAAAATTGGCTAACTACTAGGTAAAAGTCCCGCGCACCCACCCATCCACCTAAAGAGCTATATTATGTTGTGTTCACTCAACAGGTTTCAGCTCAGCATATGC
Organism: Thera obeliscata; assembly: GCA_947578465.1. NCBI lineage: Eukaryota > Metazoa > Arthropoda > Insecta > Lepidoptera > Geometridae > Thera > Thera obeliscata. The sequence goes on along the minus strand of OX387928.1, from coordinate 7,400,901 downwards.
TGAATAGGTCGGCAGGTACCTATCCAACGCTGATTTTCAGCTGAACCGTGAGGTGACGACGTACGACAGACAAACGCACAAACACTCGGAATCTAAGGGTATCATTACAAAAATTTAAAAAATAATAATAATTAAGCAATAGCTTATTACAAAGTGCATACCGTGATAAATATATAAATAGACAGGTATAATAATAAGACAGGATATTACATTATATTACAGGTATAGACAGATTATATATATATTACAGGTATATTATAGGTAAAAAACACAAATACATATCTACTATCGTGGCTCAATAAAGTCAGGTTAAAAAAAAAAAAAAAAAGTAAAAAAAAAAAAAATTGTGATTGTGATGTGAACAATTGTGAAAAATAAAAAATTCTTTGAAAAATAGCTTCCTATTATTTTTTCTATTTTATTCCAATCATAACATTTTATAATAAGTACCTAACTTAGAAACATATCAGATAATGGAGGCGTCATTGTTGAAACCCTCTCGTTTCATTTGCTCTTCAAGTAAAAAACGCTTAAGACCAGTCCTAAAGCCATTCATATTTTTTAAGGTTCTGATCGGAGGAGGGATGTTGTTCTAACACTTAGTGGCTGCGTATCGAAAGCTACCTCGAAACGCTGCAGTTTTATGACGCTGTGTGGAAAGTTCTGGTGCGCACCGCCTACCACGGGTTTGGTGATTTGCCATCCACATGAGCTTATCAATGATTCTGAGCCGTCTCCACGTCACTTCCCACATTCCTAACAATGTCATTGGGCCATCGGGTTGGTGGGCATCCTATGTTAAGTCTTCCGCTTTGTGGTCGTCTTTCGTGACCCTTTATCTCCCAACAGCTGTCCCATAACTTTTGCATTGCTCTTTCAACTTATTATTCCCAGGATCAATGTCAGTGACTTAGATGGGTTCTATGGATTTCTTGAAAGGATTATGATTAAGTACATATTGAAACTTTCAGCATAGCTCTCTTCAAAGCTTGTTGTACGACTTTAAGCTTCAAACATGTACCACCACATTCTACCAACACTAACTCTGAATATAAATGCAGAACATACAGATGTTTGTCATACAAATATCATCTTCTTAACAAAGAGCAAATTTAGTGATAAAGTTGGTTGGAATCTGCTAGTCAGACTCAGACAGACTCAGACTATCTAAATTGGTAGGTTCTACTTTTGACTTGTGTGGGTTTGATCCCCACAGAGGAAACATTTGTGTGATGAATGCAGTGATTTGTTTTATAAGTTATATTTTTTTTTGCATTTTATCTATGAAAAAAGTATGTCTTTATGAACTAAATAATCAGGTATCTAATAATTAATACCTTTGCTTAGTTTTGGGTAATGTTGTTTTGAGAGAGTTGTCATACAAAAAAAATGTAAATAGTTCGGAGAAAAACCGGCCTTCCAATAATGTTTTAGGGTTGGCTTTAGCGATTTGCTACGCGCGGAGGAGGGGAAAAAGGGTCAATGTTGAATTGGTTTGGGTCCCTGATTATAACGCTATCATTAATATTACTTGGAATTGCATATTTTTCGAGAAATTCGTGAAATAATTTTCTAACATTAAAACAGTTTTATAGCGAAAACGGAACGTTAAAATGGCTGATTGACAACCAAATCTGTTCCACATAATAGTCTATGGTGCAAAATGACGAACAGCAATGGCAAAACGGAACGTAAAAAAAAAAAGTGTCAGTGTCATTCGTTTGTTCTGTGCATTCCGTTTCTCTTCGAGTTGCGTGAATGTGCTCCCGTGTTCCGTGTTTCGTGGTTTTTCTACACAGAGCACCTCGACTTGAGTCAGTTAGGTTGGAAATGTGTGACAAAACCGACACAGAGCACCCCGACTCCACGTAGTCTTGAGGTCCCTACCCCTAGAGTGTATATACAAATCGTGAAGCCAGACGCTCGCGAGGAGGTCCTGAGTTGAGCTAGCCCGCGATGCCGAGTGGAGCGAAGGGGGGAGGTGGCGAGCGAAGCGAGCCGGCGACCTCCTAAGTGGAGCGAAGGTTGAGCGGGTGAAGCGACGCTCAGGGCTCCTCGCGAGTGTTCTGGCTGAGCCATTGCAGATTCAAACTCGGGGCACCCCGATTTAAGTCACAAAAGTAACAGTAGGTTGTTAGGTTTTTTTTTTTTTTTTTTCATACCTACTTAATTTCAAGAATGGTGCATGGCAGTGCAGAGAGGACCCCTCCCCCGTCCCTCTTCCTCTCTAACAATACTAAAGCCAACCTAAATTTTAACTTTACTACGCCTTTCAAGTGACTGTAAAGTGTTTTGAGGTTAGGTTACATTAATCGGTTTTTCTCAGGAATGGTGCATCAGCAAGTAATGCCGGTGGTACCAGGGGGCAGGGGGACCCCCCCCCCCTCCTCCCCCCCCCCACCCCTCCCGTGTTTTCCCGTAGCAAATCTCTAAATTTTTACCATGTTTTATGCTAAACCTACTTGTAGATACCGTTGGTTATTCAGTGTTGATTATTTACTTTTTATGTGATAAAAGGTAAACGCCCACGAAAACTAATAGCCACTTTCGTTGTTTCATGCAACAACTTACCTTAGGAAGATCTCGTATATGATTGGCATCCAAAAAAAGTTCCTCCAAACTCCTGGAATATCGTAGTATGTCTTCAGGTACTGTTGGCAACGAGCAATGCCGTTTGTCTACACATTCCACTTGACGATTACATTTGAACAAAGGTATACATCGAAACATGTTGGACACTACACTTTGAACGAACTATAATTTAGTTTGTCACTATGACGACACATATTTGAGCACAATTCTGGATCAAACCACTATTTCAGCAGCATTGTAAAATTGATATCGTATCAAAATAATCCTAAAAATCCAACTCGCACCTCAGCAAAATGAAGCCATCTGCCACTGACCTGACCTGACTGGACTGACAGACAGACTGGCAGAAATGAATGACACTTGACAGTGTTGCAAGTTAAAATAAATCATGATGTTGTGATTGTGACCACAAAAATCGTCCAACATTCCAAATCTGTACCCGAAGTCGGAGTTTGGCAACCACATTTCGTTAGCAAATGTTGTTTTCGTTTCGCCTATTTGTCTATCTATTGTATGGAGAAAATATGAGACGGCAAAAATACATTACGTAGTTAGAGTTGTTGTCTCATCTTTTCTCCATACAATATACAGAGACAAATAGGCAAAACGAAAACAACATTATTTGGTAACGAAATGTTGTAATTGCAGTGGGACTTGGGGGTCTGAACTCAACAACGTAAACTATACAGTCCAATCCAGCCGTCCACGTTGGTAAAAGTAGGTAAAAGTACTTGGACTTTTACCAACGTGTGAATGTAACGAATCTTGTCTACGTCCATTAGGAGTTCCAAGTAGTCTACTGGGAGAGTGGGAGTTTCCTTCCCAATAAGATATGATTACTATATTATGGCTGAGTTTGATCCCAGTTTTGCTTCGTCTGGTTGGATTTTTTTTGAAATATTTTACATCTAGCCTAGACAGTAATTTTGGCATTGACTAGTTAATTCGTTAATTAATGAAGTTAACATTTTGATTAACGGATTAACTGTTATGTTAACCTAATATTCTGGAATGCCCAGGCAACGCGGGACTCGCGGCTAGTAGTAGATAAAGTTAGTGTAATAATAGAGTTATATTATTATGTTGAATTTTTTAATTATGTGATTAGTAGTGTAATGGTTTTGGCTAGTAAATAAATAAATGTACGATAAATTGAACGCGGCCTAGTTCGATAATTTGTATTGTTATTTTTTAGAGTTGGCATCACGGACTTGCAAGTCGAAAAAAAGGGAGGCAATAATGTACGACCCGTTATTGCACAGCATGATAATGTACAGCAGGTTACTGTACACACCGTTATTACGATGCCAGGGTTTGGATTAACGGGGCGTACAATAAAAAGTCGCGAAATAACATGCTGTACAATGTCGTCACGTGTTGTTATTGTACGCACCGTTATAACGATGCCAGTTAAGCCTCGTGCACACTGTAGCAATTCAATATTGATTTTTGCTGTTTTGTTCTAGCAGCGGATACTTGTACTTGTCCTTGAGACTTTATAGGGTGGATCCAACTTGGTTAGGTTAGGTTAGGTTATGTTAGAGTCGGAATGAAAGGTGATCGGTATGGAGGAATGGGGCGGGGTGATGCGCGGACCACGAACGCAGTAGCGTGAGTGCAGCCCCCCCGCCCAATTCAGACAAATTGTTGAGGGCATGCTTTGAATGGGGGGTGGCGCATGCGAGATGCGGGAGGAGAGTGCCACCCAGTATGACAGAGTATAATGATGGATGTGGGCCATGAAGCCATAAGGTGTGAGTGATCTTCGGTCATGAGGCTCGTAGGGGCGGGCTCATCGATCGAAGAGATTCCTCTTCAAGGGCTCCGTCGTAGTGTCATGTGTTCCTGACAGCGGCGGAAGTGGGCCGTGGGGCCGAGGGCCATGAGGCCATAAGGTGTATGAGCGAATAAGGTGAAAAGAGTGGAGGAATTGTGCGGGGTGATGCGCGTAACACTTGCACGGTCGTGCGAGTGCCAGCGGCCCCCGCACATGGTGGTTGAATGGTGAATTTGATTGAGGGCTGGCGCATGCGAGATGCGGGAGGAGACGCGCCGCCCAATATGAGAGGGTTTTAATCGTCAGTCGGGTCGCGGATGGTTTTAGTTCCCGTGGCCTGGCATGAATGGCGAGAGAGGTTCACCGGAGAGGTTTTAGTCGGTATTCCGTAGCAACGGCGAGTCCGACATAATTCCGGCCACCCCAGCCGGTCTATTCGTAAATGAATTTCCTCTTCGGGAAAAAAAAAAAAAAAAAAAAAAAAAGGTTAGGTTATGTTAGAACATATAAATAACGCACAAGGCGAGCGAGCAAAGCGAGTGCTGCGGCAGCGGCCACCGCAGTGCCAGAAAATGTTTTTTTACATTTACCCCAAAGGGGCTATTCTCTTATGGAGCAGTATCAATTGCCTACAAAAATTAAGAAATAATTGAATTGCCTCAGTGTGCACGGGCCCTAATGGCATCCAATCAACAAGCAGTACAATAACATCACGTGACCAATTTGTGCACCCAGTTAATTCGCAGCCAGTTATTGTACGGCAGGTTAAAACGAATCCAAAAAACGAAAAAAGGTTTCGTTTTAACATGGTGTACAATAACATGCTGTACAATAACTGGACGTACATTAACCGGACCCAAAAAAAATTTAATGATGTTGTGATGGTGACTTTGGTGTTTAATAGAAAATAGTTTTATTCTTTGTAAGTTCTGTGAAGAAGTGAAAGATAATCAAACAAAAAAATAAATTATATAAAATGGAATACAATTTAGGATTTATTGGTGGCGGTAACATGTCGACGGCTATAGTCAAAGGAATAATACAAAAAGGTATTGTATAGTTTACTCTTGAGTATAATTATTATGTGTTCTGTGATAGTTTATTAACTTTTGTTAGCTATCAAATCAAATAATGAATCAGTTGTGCAGGCCACACAAAAGTGCACGAATAAAGTTATGATAATGAGCACTGGTGGTCTAGTGGTAGCGGTCCCGCCTTCTGATCCGAAGGTCGTGGGTTCAAATCCAGTCGTGTACTAATGAGTTTTTCTGTCGAAAAATGTATGTGCACTATGCCAGTAGGTACTCTCAATCGGTGAAGGAAAACATCGTAAGGAAACCGACGTGTCCTAGAACCTAAAAAAGTTTGAGCAACACGTGTCAAGGGTCACGCAAAAACGGCCCGCCAGCGGCCTGCTTGCGGAAAAACCAGCCCGCACATCAAATGCGGATGATGAAAAATTTCCGAAAATTGCCAGTTATGATAATCAGGTCTTTTACTTTCAGAAGCTCATCCTCCATCAAAAATATGGGTCTCTGGACCTCGCCTGCAAAGTCTCCTTCATTGGAAAGAAATGGGAACCCATGTTACAACAAACAACAGTGACCTGATTAGAGAATGTGATGTAATAATACTTGGTGTGAAACCGGCTATGTTGGAAGAAGCAATAGAAGGTTGCCTAGGTCAAGCAATGCTGTTGAAACAAATCTTATTCATTTCGATGTTGGCTGGTGTCAATTTGTCAACATTGAAAAAGGTAAGCACAGCAAGAAATTGAAATTCTACTTATATAACTGTAAAACACTATAAAGTAGTTGCCTACATAGTTCCAATCATAGAACACAGATCAAAGTAGAACGGGCATGGGGCCGGAAAAATGTTGCCAAAATACATGAGCATAATTATGCTCCTTTCTCCATTCAATTCAATAATTTTTTCGGAAGTTGTAAAGTGAAAAATGCCTTGCAGCAGCGCAAGAAATTCTTTCCGAACAAGTTAAGCGACAAGATAAAACATAGCAATATTTTCTTAACATCTTCTTTCCTTCCTTTTTCTTAGAACCCTCATATTTAGTGATATTTTAAATATAATAGTTAAACTGGCGACATCGGCTCCCATTGAAACGGCGCATGATCGCCTTTCTACTATATTCTGTGGTTCGGCAAATTTATCATCCGCACTTATTGTGCGGGCAGGTTTTTTCCGCAAGTAGGCTGCTGGTGGGCCCTTTTTGCGTGACCATTGACACATTGTTCTCAGTAGGGTTCGAACCCACAACCTACGGCGCAGAAGGCAGAACTACTGCCAACTGAGCTGAAAGGCCAGTCTGAGCTCAGAGGCCAGTCAATCAATACAATATACAATTTTTTTTCAGAAACTGTCACCTTTAACCCATAGCCTTGGCTTTATCAGAATAATAAGAATTATGCCTAATACCCCCATGGCTATAGGGCACGGTATTTGTTTATATACGCCAGATGAACTGATCAATGAACGAGAATGTCAAGTTTTGGAAAATCTATTGTCTACTTCATGTGTCTGTGAGAAAGTTCCAGAATCATCGATGGACACACTAGGAGTATTAACAGCTTGTGGACCTGCATTTGTGAGTAAATCTATTTGTTAAATGCTGTAGTTTAAGTAAAAAGTATATTTATTTACACTATGCCAGTGCTATCAAACAGTGAAGGAAAACATCGTGAGTATTTTCGGAGGCTCTACGATATGCCGGTTTCGCATATCGTAGAGCCTAAAAGGTTCGAAAATATGTGTCAAATGCACGAAAGGATCCTCTTTGAGGCGCACTTAAAATCCTTTCACCACATTTGGTTCGAAAGAATCGGTGACACGATAAGAAGAAGAAGAAGTAAAAAGTAAACAGGTCTTTGCATCTATTGTAGATGATTTATATTACATCAGGGGCATCTTTTCAAGCCCTACGTCCTGACAGCTTAATCGGCCGAAACCACAAATAAAGGCATGGTCAATAATGTGCAGAGCTGACTAAGCCATGAGTTTCCTGTCACAGTGTTTTCTTTTACCGTTTGAGAGCTCCAGCATTGTGTACATATGTTTTTTGAACTGAAAAATCTGTAAGTACAACTGGATTTGAACCCGCGACGAAGGTAGGGTTACCAAAGTCCTACTCCGCTATTTTAAGGAGTTGGGCTGGCTGGGGTAAGGTTTAGCAGGGGGACAATGCACAATACACCCCATCGCGGGACGTCAGTGCAAATCTTATTCCCCCAACACAATTAGAATAAGAAGGTAAGGTTACTACCACTAGGCCACTAGTGCAGTAATTGTTTTAGTAACCTACTGGTTTTTAGGGTTCCGTAGCCAAATGGCAAAAACGGAACCCTTATAGAGTCGTCATGTCTGTCTGTCTGGCTGTCTGTCCGTCCGTGTCACAGCCATTTTACTCCGAAACTGTAAGAGCTAGACTGATGAAACTTGGCGAGTAGATGTATTCTGTGAACCGCATTAAGATTTTTACACAAAAATTGAAAAAAAACTATAAATTTTGGGGGTCCCCATACTTGAAACTGAAACTCAAAAAATTTTTTTTCATCGTGTGGGGTATCTATGAATAGGTCTTCAAAAATGATGTTGAGGTTTCTTATATCGTTTTTTTCTAAACTGAATAGTTTGCGCGAGAGACACTTCCAAAGTGGAAAAAAGTTGGTCCCCCCCTCTAACTTCTAAACTAAGAGAATGATAAAACTAAAAAAAATATATGTTGTACATTACTATGCAAACTTTCAACGATATTTGGTTTGAACGAGATCTAGCCAGTAGTTTTTTTTTTTATGCGTCATAAATCGTAAATCGCAATTTACATCTCGACGAACTACAAGAACCTTTCTAATATGTTACTTGATGCTACGGAACCCTTCATGGGCGAGTCCGACTCGCACTTGGCTGCTTTTTTAATGCATAAAATAATTTTGTTGCTTGTGTAACCACATTTTGTGGTGAATTCACTATTTTCTTATCAATTTATTGGTTTCCTATGTGCCACCCTACATTTCGTGATTGTGGTAAAAATATTATACAAAATGTTTAGGTAATGGTGCGAAATGACTAAATTGATAAGATTAATTTTGTTTCTTTAATTTCAGATGTATATTGTCATAGAAGCCTTAGCTGATGGTGCTGTAAAACAAGGTGTGGCCCGAGCACAAGCGCTCAAGTTTGCTGCCCAGCTGCTCGTCGGCAGCGGTCAGATGGTGTTGCAGACAGGCAAGCACCCGGGCCTTTTGAAGGATGAAGTGTGCTCTCCAGGAGGATCAACTATTGCTGGTGTGAGCGCTCTTGAAAATGGGCAGATAAGGTATGCCTTAATTTTTTACTTGAGATTAATGTACAGATACTATGAAAGTTGAGGCTTGGCGAGCTCTTTCCTTTTTATCCCAGACTCTTTCCGCCACCCGATGACGCCCGGTTCCTTCCCGCTTCAAACCTCATACCGCTAAAGAGACCCTTGAATCGTTTACTGCGCAAGTCAAACCACGTATCTGCCAGGTCTCATCTTTAGTGGCATGTATTATATTTATTTATTTATTTATTTATTTATTTATTTAATCTTAGACTCACAGTTACAATATTGTTTATCTTAAGCTATTCGATGTATTTTATACATTAACCAATTCGAATCTACATTATGTAAGCAGTAAAGTAAGTAGGTAGGTACAAAAACAGTAATAATATTATCTTTCTAAAGTTATGTTCGGCGAACTAATTGAAATAGGTAGCATATCAGGTTATCTAACATGCTAAATTTGGTAGGTAGTATAATATGAAGTATTTAGTTTAGAAACTTACATTTAAAATCAAAAGGTGAAAAATAAGAATTAAAAACACAGATGAATCACTAAGCAAGTGTGAGAATGTGTGTATATGGGACATATATTATATGGGACATTTGATAATAAAGCTAATAGTCTAGTGGTAGCACGACCCCCACCTTGCAATCCTAGGATTATGGGTTCAAGTCCAGGTATGCTTTAATGATTTTTTCTGTCTAGAAATGTATGTGTACTATGCCAGTGTTCTCAAAGAGTGAATGAAAACATCATGAGGAAATCGACGTGTCTTAGAACCTAAAAAGTTATGTAAGGAGCAATAAAAGATCATCTTTGAGATGCACTTAAAATCCTTTCACCACAGTTGTTAGAAAGAACTAGTGACTCTAAAAAAAAATAAATAAAAACAGGTATGGAAAAGGTCTAATCTATATTTTCAGTGAAACACATGTTGTATTCGAGAACCTTTATTCCCCAACGGTTGTCAGTTCTTCGAGCTATATGACCTGCCCATTGCCATTTCAACTTACTAATTCTAAGAGCTATGTCGAATAGCGACCACGAACCGGAAGACGAAGCGTAGGGCGCCCCGCCCACCCACCAGATGGACTGACGACATTGTTAAGATCGCAGGAAGTCGGTGGATGGAAAGGGCTCAGAATCGTTCTTCCTGGAAATGTGTAGGGGAGGCTTATGTCCAGCAGTGGACTTCTTCAGGCTGATGATGATGATGATTACATGTTGTATGTATTGTCACTTTGTGATACTGTGTCTACAAAGGCAGTTAATCATGCCAATATGTAGTTCTTTACGTAGATTATGCTCATCTTATAGCTGGGGGCAATTTTAGCATCTACCCTCACCCAGCTAATTAATATTTTTTTACATTTACAGGGCAACACTGATCAATGCCATTGAAGCTGCGACTCTAAAAACTAAGGCAATGCACAAGTAAACAGAAGATACTTTTCTAAATTTTATTCACTTAAATGCAGTGAATCATATTTCTCATGACAAATTTACCCACTCAGAAACATAATATATTTTTTGATCTTGGTCCATTAGCGTAGGAATAGAATAGAAATAAGTACCTACTTATAAGTCATGGGCAAGTCTCATCTCTCATAATTTTGCTTTTATTGTATACAAGCGACCGTCCGCGGATTCGCTCGCATGACGCATAGAGCTGTTATTTAAATTTGTCAGCTAGCTAATTAAGTAAGTTTGTTTCAAGGAGTCAGGAGACAGCACTGCAAAGAGTTTAGAAACTGCTTTGGATAGCTGTCAGTCAGTTGCACGCATGTGCTCTATGCATCAAGCGATGGTGCTGCCATCTATAGTGAGCAAACGGCAGTTTTCCTCCCCATTATATTGACATTTCGGGCTATAAATTTAAATTTTTGACCAAATGTCAATACAAAAATTTGTTTATCGTTTTTTATTTATTTGTTTGTTGTACTTTTGTAGAGTAGATTATAAGACCACTTGATAATGTTTTCGTTCTCTTTGTCAGAAACTTTTACTTCTCTTGACCGGTGTGTATCTAGCATATTGTTGGATTGTATCAGATCTGGTATTTTCTTTTTGCTTATTATAAAAATCCATCAGTATAAATAACTATTGTATTATCAGGGTTTGGCAGTATTTGAATTACTTGTAATTAAAATACGTAATTGAAAAACAAATGCGTATTTGGTATTTATTAAATGTATTTTAATTTCAAAATACATTTAACCTTCATTTAGCGATTGGAGTGCGAGGCGAGAGTGTAATAACAGTATTCGAGTTGGCAACACTACACCTGTCATGTATACTGTACGCTATGACTGTACGTCAAAATTGGCCAACAAAACGCAAAAAAAATACGTCTTATTGTCAAAGTACTTTGTCATTTGTATTTTGTATTTCAATTAAAAAAGTTAAAGATATTTAGTATTACTATGGTATTACGTATTTTAATTACTTGCGACGCAGTATTTATTAATTTGTATTTCAACTAAGCAAGGCATGTATTTTGCCCAGCCCTGAGTATTATATGTATAAATAAGTATAGGTACAAGTCTTATTTTATCGTTGTGTTGTAAATGTTCCTATAAAATGTTATATTATACTTCGCATCTCTCCCGAAGATGATTGCAGTTTACATGCAGCAGTACGTCAGATGATGCTGTCCTAATCACACTTTTAGAGTTATATTTTATAGATTTAAAATCGATTTAAAAGTTTTGAATCGATTCTACAAAAAGTCATTTGACTTATTTCCCACCACTACTGGCCACCCCACGCCGCCATATTGAATCCTGACGGTTGTCATTACGTGATTTTGTGTTGTCCGAGTCACACGAACATTTTCAATTTATTTATTTTTTAATTCTTTGCTCGTCCAACAAAAATATGATAAGTAAAAGAAAGCGATCAGATAAAGAGAAAAGTGATATAGTGAAAAGAGTATTGATGAAGGTGAAAAATCTAAGTAGTGAAAAACAAGAGAAGAAGAATTTTATGATAGTAGTCCGAAGATTAAATTTAGATTGCCAGGACTTGAAAATCCAAGTTAGTGATCGAGAAGTTCCAGGTAAGCGAGTTCTTAATAATATTGAGGGAAAATATTTACCTACCCTCAAAAACTTTATGACTATTATTTTCTTCATAGTCAAATGACCCGACGTAAAACGTGTGTGGCAATTGTATCTCGACGTATATCGTGTGTGGATACCGTACCTAAGTACCTACATAAATAAAATACACTGAACACGGAGTTCTTGATAACATTGAGTGAAAATATTTTTGCCTACCCTCAAAAACTTTTATGACTATTATTTTCTTCATAGTCAAATGACCCGACGTAAAACGTGTGTGGCAATTGTATCTCGACGTATATCGTGTGTAGATACCGTACCTAAGTACCTACATAAATAAAATACACGGAACACTGAGTTCTTGATAATATTGAATGAAGTATTTTTACCTACCCTCAAAAACTTTAATGACTATTATTTTCTTCATAGTCAAATGACCCGACGTAAAACGTGTGTGGCAATTGTATCTCGACGTATATCGTGTGTAGATACCGTACCTAAGTACCTACATAAATAAAATACACGGAACACTGAGTTCTTGATAATATTGAGTGAAGTATTTTTACTTACCCTCAAACACTTTAATGACTATTATTTTCTTCATAGTAAAATGACCCGACGTAAAACGTGTGTGGCAATTGTATCTCGACGTATATCGTGTGTAGATACCGTACCTAAGTACTTACATTAATAAAATACACGGAACACTGAGTTCTTGATAATATTGAGTGAAAATATTTTTATCTACCCTCAAAAACTTTTATGACTAGGTATTATTTTCTTCATAGTCAAATGACCCGACGTAAAACGTGTGTGGCAATTGTATCTCGACGTATATCGTGTGTAGATACCGTACCTAAGTACCTACATAAATAACATATTCTGCCAAATGTTCTGTGGCAATCGTATCTCGACGTATATCGTGCGGATACCTTACTAAGTACCTACATAAATAAAATATTCCGACATAATGTGTGTGGATTGTACCTACGAGTACCTGTTATATTTTTACAAAAGAAGTGTTCCCGACACAATGCGTGTGGGTAAAGCATCAGCGCTTAGCGTCCTATGTCCCCTACTATTCTATGAATTTTATTACACAACATGATAAGTACCTACCTACTTTCACGGTTACTTTTATACGTCTTTCAACCCAGATATTTTGCAATTACTGGGCTCAGATCTAATGCAAGACTAATCATTTGAAACATTTTAACCAATGGGCTGCATAAGGAAGAAAAAGTCGAACAAAAATAAAAAAAAAGAACGAGATGTCATAAAAAATACGAAATATTATCAGCGTTCGCTTCCGAGTTAAAGTTCAACAGTGGTAAATTTAACCAGTCACGCATAGAACAAAAAAAATGTGGCTCGTAACCCAGGGGCTTTAAACGCACGGGGGGCACCGCGGGCGCCAGCTGCCGGCGAGACGCGAGTGTACCTGGTACAGTATCACAGTCCACCACCGCCGTCTGCGCCAGGCTATTGGCCGCGCGACTACCGTCGCCCGACGCAGTCTTCTGCAACTCACCGCTCGAAGGCTCAACCACAACAAACGCGAGGCTGCTAACTACTGTATCACATGTACATGGCAGAAATAGCTCATTACCTATTGCTGGTAGACTTCAGTTTTTTATGAATGGCTTCTCATAACAAATGAAAAAAAAAAAACATTTTTACATAGTACTGGCAGGTTTTTATGAATGGCTTCTCATAACAAATGAAAAAATCATTTTGTCCTTGATCAAAGGTTATCAAATTTCCGTTTTATTGTGAACCATATCAGATCGGTACAGCTAAATCTAGATCTTTTAAGCCCCAAGAAATAGACATAAGTGATGAGTGTATGACAGATTATTATAAACTGGAAATGTCCTCTTGCTCTCCATGTTCTTCAACCTAAGGAAAAAGATCGGTTTATCTTGAATTTTAAAGAACTAAACAAAATTTATAATGGTTATTTATTTATTTATTTTATTTTTAGCCTGGGTCGTCCCACTGCAGGGCAAAGGCCTCCCTCCCCTTCTTCCACACCTAATGGTAATGGTAATTAATTATAATGGTTGACCATTTCAAAATGGAGAACTATCGCACAGCGCTGAAGTTAATAGATAGTATTTGCTATATTATTATGGCAACCACAGACTTAAAGGATTCTTATTTTTGGTATCGATTGATGATACCTTAGTTTCAAATGGAACTCTGAAACGTTCAAGATCAATGATTATAGTTTAACGTTTTACCTTTTAGAACTTGTACGGCTCCGTTTGTCTTCACAAAGTTGTTAAAGCCTGTTCTACACCATTTACGCTTGCTAAGCCTGTAAATTTTCTTGATGATTTTTTATGTATCGTAAATTCTGTTTACAGTTGTCTTGATAACGCAAAAATTTACAATTGAAATTAGAATTCTTGATTAATGAAAATAAAAGTCATACATCCAAAGAAAATATGTGTATTTAGGTTTTACTTAATTAAAATGTCATTGACCAAATTACAAAAACAAAAAAAAGTTATATTATATATAATATATTGCATTGCTGACGTCAGCGTGTCCTGCTGCCAGCTATGGCTAAAATGTGTTGATTCAGTGTTTGAAAGAAATTTTTTTTTGGCACTTAACTATTCTAACAATAACAACAAGAATATGACGCTATCATTATATTATATTCATATGATGGAGGGATTACATTGACGATTCAGGTTGTTTATTTATGACGAAAGATAATTCACCTGTAATCTTTAGCGATACCTCAAGCTCTGGATGGGGCGCAGCATCTAATGATGAAACACCTCATGGGCACTGGAATCATTCAAAATTATTATTTTCATTACATATCAACACTCGAGAACTACTTGCAGCGTTGTACGGCCTCCAAATTTTTGCGTCACGACTTAGTAATTACAATATTTTATTAAGAATCGATAATACAACAGACTTAGCCTATATGAATAAAATGGGCGTTATACAATTCACTCACCTGAACAAATTTCACGCGATATTTGGCTGGCAATAGTTTGGCATCTTATATCAAATCCAGTATGAACGTAGTCGCAGATTTTGAATCCCGCCAAAATTTTTCACAGACACTTAATGGGAACTGGCTGATTATGCTTTTTGCCAGATAGAAATGAAGGCCCCTGAATTTGACTTTTTGCTAGTATTCAAAAGTCATAAATGTCAAAGATGCGCATATTCATGGAAATTAGACCCAAATTCAGAAATTATTGATGCATTCACTTACACAGGAAAACTTGCGTTTTTATGCCTTTCCGCTGTTTAGTCTTAATTCTAAAGTTTTACATAAAAGTATCAGGGGCCGCTAGAATCGCTACTGAGACGTGGCATTCCAAATTCATTTCTCGACATCATGATGGCTTCATTTTTGACCAATACAATTCATCGCTGAAATCATGGTGGCATGAAATCATATTGCAATAACAAAGGTTAAAATTATTGTGCTTCCAATACTGCACAGTTAACTAAATATTTAACAGAAAAATGTAATTCTGGTGCAGCCTATAGTACACTAAATAGTTATAATTCTGCGTTATCCATCCTGTTAGGACAGGAAATATCATGTAACGATACTGTAAAAGGTTTTTTAAAGGTGTTTATCGTATTAAACATTCCTGCACCAAAATATGATACCACTTGGGACCCCAGTTCAGTATTAAATTATGTCGATAAACGTTTTCCCAATGATTCAATTTCATTAAAAGATCTATGTGTTAAAACTATAACGCTTTTTGCTTTAACTTTAGCGCAAATAATGCAGACAGCCTTATAAAAATACAAAATATACAGGCTGATTCAGAAAAGATATAGGTAGAAGTCAATGCCTTAATTAAAACCTCAAGACCAAATGCCTTCCGTTTATTACCATACATTAGAGAAAATCCCAAAATGTGTCCAGCACTGTGTACTTAAACCGTACATTCCCGTTGCGTCTCCAAGAAGATTTACTTTTTATCAGTTACCAAAAACCGCACAAAAAAGTAGATTCTCAAACCTTATCTCATTGGGTTAAATCAACATGACTGACTTGACTGGCCTCTAGCTCAGTTGGTAGTAGCTCTGCCTTCTGCGCCATAGGTCGTGGGTTCGATCCCCACCGAGAACAAATATTTGTGTGGTGAACATAAATGTTTGTTCTCTGTCTGGGTGTTATATTGTATTCTAAGTATGTATTTACAAAAAAAAATGTATTCAAGTATTATATCAGCTATCTGGTTCCCATATTACAAGCTCTGCTTAGTTTGGGACTGGGTAGTGTTGTGTGAATTGTCCACAATATTTATTTATTTATTTTTAACATTAGAAAAAAGTGGGATTGATATAAAACTGGACCACGCTCACAGCACCCAACATTCGCCACCCATAGGGCACGCGTCAACCTTGAAGTTATTTGGAAGGCAGCAGGATGGTCCGAATCTTCAAATCTATTTTTGAAGTATAAGGACTTATTAAACTCGTCTCTAAGTGAATTTATTGATGCTTTGTTCCAAAGTTAAAATTATGGCTGATTGAGATTAGTACCTAAGTACATTATTGCATAATACCTTACCTAATAATATACATTATTATACTACCTACTATATTTATTTAATGATAAATAAATAAATAGTATGTTGATCGCTGTAATGCTATTTTTTCGATGCTCTAAACATCTGCATGTAAACTGCAATCATCTTCGGGAGAGATGCGAAGTATAATTAAGAATCAAACGAACTTACCTTGTGATGTTTGATGTCTAATTATACGAGCGTCTTGACCGAAGATGATTGCACACCCACCCACCCTTTTTCCCCGAGACTTACCGAAAAAATAGGTCTCTAAAGTAATGACAACCGTCAGGATTCAATATAGCGGCGTGGGGCGGCCAGTAGTGGTGGGAAATAAGTCAAATGACTTTTTGTAGAATCGATTCAAAACTTTTAAATCGATTTTAAATCTATAAAATATAACTCTAAAAGTGTGATTAGGACAGCATCATCTGACGTACTGCTGCATGTAAACTGCAATCATCTTCGGTCAAGACGCTCGTATAATTAGACATCAAACATCACAAGGTAAGTTCGTTTGATTCTTAATTATATCATTATGCCTATAGATAGTAGGTAAATAAGAGATACCTTGTTGTAGTATTATTTATCCAGGTTTTATTATTTTATTCTGTCCACCTATTTACTTATATTTTTGTGAAGTTCAACTTAAATGTCTAATTTCAAAGACCAAATATAAAACTTATTAAAGTAGGTATACTTATAGTAAGATAAAAAAAAGGTTTCTTTGTAAAAAAGTCGGTCGATACCAATTCTGAATCAATACTCAAGTCTTAACTTATTATGAAAACAAAGATTGTTTAACACTCTATATAACTCTATAGTTGTACAAAGATTAAAATTTAGATTAATATACGGGTACGTATACATAATAATGTATAAATAGCTCGCGTCACTTAAAATTAACATGTACATAAGTTATACCAGCTATAGTACAAGCTCGGCTTAGTTTGGGGCTAGATAGGGTTATGTGGCTTTTCCACAATACTCATATTGTTTCTATTTATCAGCTTGTAAAAAACAAGCGATCAATGTAATCTCATATCAGATACCTACATGACAATAGTTTTACTTTAAGATTTAATTTTATAGATTGAACAGTATTTATGTAGTGCCACCAACTTATCTTCTTTACAGACGAAATTTACGCCACCATCACAAAATACCTATATTATAGTAACTAACAACAAAATGAAACGATATTAAAGCCAGCAAAACAGATAATTTGATGGCGCTGTGGGTAGGTAACTACACTATACTCGGATTTTTAATTAGACGAAGCTAGCTGACGTTTACTGTGTTGTCAGTTTTTGATGAAATGAAAATAGTGTTGTGACAAAGTGAATGATTGAAAAAACTCCTGAATGAATGAAATTGCCTCGTTTTTCAAGTGAATAGTTAGTGTGCCGATTTTGACTTGACGTGCCCGGTTGAGGATCCATATCGTTCGCGTGAAACAATATAGCAACAAAATACACAACAATTACCACAAACACAACGTAACGAAAAACTTTACAAAAACAATAACTAAACAGCGTGAGCGCAGAAAAACATTCGTGCTATCAGACCAGAGGTTAGAAGCCGAATTACAAACAAAATGGTGACCGACGCGCAATGCGCATGGCGTTCATCGGTGTTGGCACTAGTCGCCACGCCGCGCTTTCGTCAAAAAACTGATTGTAATTACCTACATACTACAAGTAACTTATATCAGAGCACTTTTATACATTTTTTTATACAAATTTCAATATTATTTTATATTTTGAAATGATTAACTATTCACTCATTGTTCATTCATCTGATTGAACGAGAACTGAACGCAGCACTATTACTTTAAATATGGCAACATTATTTTACAAAGTGACATTAGCTCCTGTCAGTGGGTATCGTCTAATTAAAAATCCGACTATACTTACTCAACAAAGTCTAGGGAACAAGCAATAATACTTCAACTTTTTTGTGAAAACTCGTAACTCGTAAAGTAATAAATTTCGCTACTTTTGATGTATAACATCTGGGACAAAAACAAGTTAAATTAAAAATATACCCTAAAATATCCTTGTTCCCTAGACTTTGTTGAGTAGTGTACTTACATCTCTACCGTTTTCGAATGCACCTCTACGCAGAAGTTTGGTGCGCATGACTGGGTAGTTATGTACCTACAGTACCATAGGCCTAAAGGCAGAGGCGTATTTAAAGATTTGGCGCCCCGGGCCTAAAAGATTTGCCGCCCCATAAATTTTCGGAAAAAAAGTTTTTTTACGTAACACACCCTGCCAGTATTTTATATTTTATTTATAAAATATATAAGAAATGGTGGGAGGAGGCCCAGAATAGGGGGAACTGGAAGTCTTTGGGGGAGGCCTTTGCCCAGCAGTGGGACAATGTAGGCTGAAAAAAAAAGTATGAGTAGCGGCACGTAACTTTAGCGCTGACCGTTATTACGCAGGAGTCAAAATTAAGGTACCTGAGGGGGGCTAGCGGGATGAAGGGCAGGCGTGCGTAGCGCCGATTGGCTCTCTGCTCTAGTTCCCCTCCCCACACCGATACCACACCCCGTGCACATACAGTGTAGAGTCGCGTTCTCAGTAATATTATTGTTATTGACTGATAATAAATTATTATTTTTCTACTCCCCATAAACTTGTCAAAAATTTATGTCTTAGGTACCTACTATAAATGTTTGGACATCTTACTATTTAACATTACAATTAAAATCATGTCATTATAATTATTTAGCTAATTAGTCCATTGAAATGTTACAATTTAAGGACCGAATATTGCATTTTTGTTAAAGGACGCAATTTTATTGTTGGGACATGTGTGGGGGGGTCTATAACAGCTTAACTCCAAGTTTGTGGGGTTGCCGCTCTTGTCCCCCGGCCGCCATCTTCGATAAAGGCGTGCAAAATTTTTTTTTCGCGATATCTCGGAAATGCATTTTTGTTAAAGGACGCAATTTTATTGTTGGGACATGTGTGGGGGGGTCTATAACAGCTTAACTCCAAGTTTGTGGGGTTGCCGCTCTTGTCCCCCGGCCGCCATCTTCGATAAAGGCGTGCAAAATTTTTTTTTCGCGATATCTCGGAAACTATGCGTCCTACAAAAAATTCATCAAGGAATAATTTGTAGCAAATCGCTTTGCCACAAAAAAAAATATGTTAATAAAAGTTATATGAACATATTTTTAGCAATGCGATTTGCGAGGGGCGGCTTGCGCCGCCCCTCGCAGCCTGCCGCCCCGGGCCATGGCCCTCTTGGCCTAAGGGTAAATACGCCCCTGCCTAAAGGTATAGCCTAGCATACCCATTTCCAGACCTTTCCTAAATTTAACATTCACTGCAAGCCTAACTTCAGAGAAGTCCTAAAATGGCTAAGTGTACCTATGTTTAGTTTTTAGCTAAGCTTCAGAGTGAGCCGTGCAAGGTCGATTTTGAGCAGGTTTTCGTATGGAGTCATGAGAGTTCTTGATACGCCCGCTAGTGGCGCTTATCTAGTCTAAAAAAACGAAAAAACGGGCTTGCACGGACATTAGTGACTGTTTATCAGAATAAAAACTCATTTTACATTTATTTGTCTCACTGTATCGATAGTTTTGCTTTCTTTCAATAAAATTGAAGATTAGCAATAAATATCCTGTTGTTTTTTGCCCTTACACTCGTTCCTCCACCCAAGCCAAGCGTTGAATCCGTTCTGTTGGTAGATTCTCTGGGCGCATTGAGACGCTGTTGTTATATCATCCGTCAGAAGTTCTGAAATCCCAAGGTTTTTGAACGAATCTTTATAAGAACTTCCTCAACTATTCCCAGATGGCTTTGAAATGACACATCAAAAGTATATTATGAATTTCAGTTATTCAATGTCTATTTTCTCTAAGATAAGGAAACTACGGTTTGCATTATGGTTCAAAGCGCATCTTCAAATAAAGTACAAAACTTTATTCAAGTTGATTTGATTTTACAAACCGGAAGTACCAATCTACTTTTGACGCTGACTGTACGTACTGGAAACAAAATGAAATCTCTGCGGTTCTGGGTTCGATTCCCAGGACAAAAATATTGATGTAATGAACTTGATGTATTTTATGTTTGGACGTTGAATGTACTAGGTAACTCGAAAATATTATAGGTAGGGTAGGTATGGACTTACCACTACATGTGACGTTGCATCCTTTCCCAGGTATGTCGTCAGTGCTGCACCAATAACGGTCGTTTATTTGAAAGAGCCCATAGTCAAAAGAACCGTCGTCATCTGGCCCTCCTATGACTTCTGTTCGCTTGGAGCTCTCTGACTCTATGAGACACATCCCTGCAATCAAATCAATACTCAATATATTAATTGCATACATGGCTTAGCTGTCAGTAGTATCAAGCTGCTGTAGTTGGACGTGCCGCTGACTATCCCTCAGACATCTTTGATTATTTTACCAGCCAGGGGATTTGAGACTATGTTGACAGTGCATTTAGACAGACATTTTTTTTATTCAAAAGATAGACAAACGACCTTACGGCCCACCCGATGTTAAGCGGTCACCGTCGCCCAACACCAATGGTGCTATCGTTGCGTTGCCTACCCTGGAGGAGTTCATTTATTTAATTACTACAGAAGAAAGTTTTCATTTATTTATTTACTACAGAAGCACACACAAACCAGTAAAAAATATGGACTATTTAATAAATAGGTAGGTGCAGATTTTTATTACAGAAGCTTATCTAAATTAGAAGATAAAACAACTGGTAGGTAGGTAAGGTAACAAATAGTGAGCAAATTTTAAGCAATGTTTAAATTGAAATAATATCTGAGGTTGACTAAATAAAACATTAACATAAACCTCGTTAAAAATACTCACAGTCACTCAGTTGTGGCTTTGGAAAGCCTTGCTTGATTAGTTCCGTCGCTAATTCGCATTCGGTAAACGTATTTCCAACGGTTCCAGTCACAAAGAACAAGTAAAGATTGACAAGACATTTCAAGAGCATAGGTCGAAACATAGCGCTGTATCACCGTAGAATGATTTTTATTTGGAAAGTAAAGTCGTGTCAAGGGTAACAATGCACATTTATGGAGGATCAGCCTCCATGACTTATAGGTAGTTTACGAAATGACTTGTCTGCCTTATTTTTTCCTACTGTACCTGTTCGTTCAATTATGACATAAATGTTTATTCTGCGTCTGGGTGTTAGTGTATTCTTAGTACATAATGTATACCTGATACCTACCTTAAGTTAGTTAATTATAAAACAGTGAAGCGCTTGTAGCATAGCTGGTTTGGTCATTCATGAAGCCGGTACGTTGTGCGAGGTCACCATTTGTATGGGTAACTGTGGCATTTAAAACGCGTACTTACGATATCGGTTCGGCTTTTGACGGAGGCATTCATCGCCATCAACCTGACGAACCGGAAGACGAAACGTAGGGCGCCCACCCACTAGATGGACCGACGATATTGTTAAGATCATGGGAAGTCGGTTGATGGAAAGGGCTCAGAATCGTTTTTTCCTGGAAAGGCCTATGTCCAGCAGTGGACTTCTTCGGGCTGATGATTATGATGATGATCAACCTAAAGAAGTATACTGCTGGACATAGGCCTCCCCAATACTTTTCCAGGAAGAACGATTCTGAGCCCTCTCCATCCAATATCTTCCCGCGATCCTAACAATGAGCAGCAAACACGCTTTTGCTTACGTAATGGGGGTATTAAAGCCAAAAATCTCCGAACAAATAATTCTTATTTGTTCACTCGTACGTCACTATCACTAGGTCGGATTCCGGTGTAGATATTCGCTTTGCGTTTTTAGTATCTTTTGCTACAAACAAACGAAATTGTACGTAGTGAAATTATTTAATTGTCATCATTATAATTAAACTTATTTACTCCGTGTGTATCATGAATTACATAAGTACATTACCTACTGCTAGTAATCAAACCTCTACATTATGTAGATAGACATTAATTTGATACCGAGTATATTAATAATTCGGATATTATTCAAAAAATGCCCCATGTGGCCTGTGCGAGTCCTTCCTCCATTGAGTAAGCTGATGGTGTCGCTAGAGACTTGCCTTATTGTAAAATCACTTCTCAAAAGACTTCTATCAATCACCTTCGTTTACATTGCACTACCAAATCGTTTCATTTAGATCTTGGCGCCAGAGCACTAACACTTTCTTCATTTAATTTTATCGTCGAAAAGATGTATCTTCCTCGTAGTCTGCTCCGGGGTATACGGATGGTAGGGATGCACACACACAGTTCTTCTCGTAAATAAAAACAAGGAAACTTTCCGAGCCAGTCCCACGCCGATGTCTATGCTCTTGTGCCTAGGAACCTCCAACATCGGTATTTCTTCAGCTTCATCTTTTTTGAGGCAACTAAGCTTCCTAAAGCTGGTCCTGATTCTTCTGAAACTTCTCCTCGGTGATTGAAGCCTTGGGAATCTTTGCAGTAAAGGGGAGCTCTCGACACTTTTCTGATCCACAAAGTTGGTTTTCTTTTTGTGATTTTTACTGTTTTCACTCTTTGAAAATTTCTCAAATGATGTTATTGCGTCATCCGATGCGGAAGTTAAATCTTCTCCACTCATCACTTTATTTAATTTTTACATTTTGTTACGCGCTGCTCGCTTATCCGAACAAAGTGAGCTGTAGAGCTCCTGTCTAACGTATGGCATTGATTGAGTGTGACGCGTGTATGTGATAAGATTTTTAGATTACGTACCTCTACCTACATACTGTGATTATACTTTGACATATCGGGCTGATTTCATAGGGATTATGAGTTCTATTTTAGTAATTACCTTCCTAATGTGTACCTACCTGCCACTAATCTGGTAGAGAGGTACCTAAAGGCCTGCGCACACCTAGTTCGCTGGCGGTAACGATCAGTGAAACGCTGTCAAATATCGCTGTCAGATTTGAGATTTGACAGCGATGTTTGACAGCGGTTCACTGATCGCTACCGCCAGCGAACTAGGTGTGCGCAGGCCTTAATGGTATTCAGATAGGTCTAGATATTCGATATTGTACGTACTCTTATAAGCAAAATATGTATTAGGTATTATCATATTTTTTGGTTCACGGCAGAAATAGGCATGGTAGTAGTACTTCCCCGGACGTGCCCTTCAAAAGAGCTGTACAAAATTAACTACTACTAGTAAGTATTACAAGTTCATCATCTTTGGCTTTTTTGCCATCTTTGGCATCAACGACTAGCCTCTCAGCTCAGTTGGTATGTTGCTCTGTGTTCTGCGCAGTAGGTCGTGGGTTCAATCGCCACCAAGAACAAATGTTTGTGTGGTGAACACAGATGTTTGTTTTCTGTCTAGGAGTTATATTATATTATATTCTATGTATTTATTTACAAAAATATATAAATATAAGTAGTATATCAGGTATATGGTTCCCATAGTACAAGCTCTGCTTTGTTTGGGGCTAGATAGTGTTGAGTGGATTGTCTAGAATATTTATTTAACTATTAAACGGCAAAAATTGTCGATTCCTTAAGAGCGCATCGTGCGAAAATTTGAGAGTTTTTAAAAAAAAATTCATAACTAAATAACTAAGTGACATTTTAAAAATCGCAAAAGGACTAATTGTAGACTATACATTTGAGATTAATTCGAATTAAAGTGTGGTAAAAAAATATACTATTTAACATGACATTCTATTTAACGCTAATGAAAATCGTATGTCAGCGTTAAATAGAATGTCATGTTAAATAGTATATTTTTTTGACACACTTAAATTCGAATGAATCTCAAATTTTCGCACGATGCGCTCTTAAAAAAAGTGTGGCCTTTACTTACTTACAACCTTGCGGAGAGCCATGAATTGCAACGACGCGGCGCCAGTTTCGTTCACCTTCACTGCTCATACTTCTTTAATCACAAACGACGGATAAACAAACTTGGACCCCTTATACACGAGACGAAGATTAATACTGAGATACTGGGCAGGACGTTAAACACTCAGAAGCATTGACAAAAAAATCTAAAGAGTAAAAAAAAAATAGAACACGTCGACGATTTTATCGTAAAACCTACAGAAACAAGAAGTAAGCTATGGCCAATAACTACGAATGAAAATGGGAGGAACTGGATGGTGCCTATATTTATGCCAAACGCCCAAGGGCACCTTGAAAACCCCAACAAAGGACCTTACCTACTTAAATAAAAAGTCTGGTAAGTAGACCTAAATTATTTTTTCTTTTATACGGCTTTCATTAGTTTTACCAGGATAAATTCTTATAAAAAAATTTTAGGAATTTCCGGCAAATTTTTATCATCCGCACTTGATGTGCGGCTGGTTTTTCCGCAAGTAGACCGCTGGTGGGCCCTTTTTACGTGACCCTTGACACGTGGTGCTCGAACTTTTTTAGGTTCTACAACACGCCCGTTTCCTCACGATGTTTTCCTTCACCGTTTTTTAAGAGTACTGGCATATTGCACATAAATTTCGATTTCGATAGAAAAACTCATTGGTACACGACTGGATTTGAACCCACGACCTTCGGATCGGAAGGCGGGGCCGCTACCACTAGACCACCAGTGCTCTCCCAAGTTACGTAATATACATTTCAAGTAGGTTATAATTGAATCCAATTGCAGAAAAGGCTTGATTAACATCCACACGAAATATTTAACACTGCTACGCCTGACGCCTCTATATACTGTGGTCTTTGATGTCTCATTTTACTTCTGGCCTCTGTGGGTAAGTAGGTCTTATCTACATTCATCATGTTGCTCTCATTTTCCTTCATGACGTAACAAGGTGATGCATCAAATAGTGCTGTCCTTTTCTTTCTAAAATATGGACAGTAGGTACCTAGTTTAAACTATAGCGCAGAGTCACAAGGCTAAGAAAATGCTCTGTATTGTTTGATAAACAGCCAATGCGCAGGTGGTCGTGTCACGTTTTTACTTTTTACAATGCTATGACAAATTGTAAGGCAACTTCACCCACTTTTCCATTTGTCTGTGTTTAAACGGTTGTGCACAGTGTAATTTTAAATAAGGTAAAGTTTTAATCTTATATCAACGCTATTTTGATGGGTTTGGGTGTCATGTAGTATTTGTTTTCCATTTAAAATGCTTTCAAAATTTACTAACAAATGCAATTATTATTGGTCGTCCAATCATAAGATGTGAAATTGTGTGTTTGTGTATTTAATTAAAAAAAAACCTGCAGAATAGAAGTTGTCATTGATATATTATTTGTGTTATGGGTGAGACATATAGGGGTAAAAATAAGTCATACGGAATATCTTAAACATAATACTACATGTAGGTACATGTGGTTTAGGTAAGGTAACAGGGTGGTGGTAAGTATTCACATTAAAATTTATCTGTTCATTTTGTCGTAAACAGTTATTTATTACCTTAGTAGGTAAATTACCTTGGCCATCGGTTTGAAGTCAAGAAAAACTAGAGGCCAAATGAAACTATCAAACATAGGCACCTACTTATTCTAGGACAGTTAAACAAAATTAGTACATAATAAGATAAGGTATTATTGATTGGTGCTCAATGATATTGTTCCTCGTATCGCAGCTAAATTTTAGTTCGGTGTCTAAGAAACATTTGTGAAACGCTTTATACATTATATTGATTGGAGCGCTACGAAAAATAATTACAATTAATAATCCATTTTATTATGTACTAGCGATCCGCCCCAGCTTCGCACGGGTCGTTGTAGGGTGATGTGATGTCATATAGCCTTCCTCGATAAATGGACTAACCAACATAAAAATAATTTCTTAATTCAGACCAGCAATTCTTTTCTTTTTTTTTATGTAACTAGCTGATGGAACAAGCATATGGCCCACCTGATGTTAAGGGGTAACCATCGCCTATAAAAAAGCAATGCCTCGCAGGTCACGCACGTCAGGAACGCGCCCTACGATGCACTGCCCTGCGTCCATCAACTGGAGGCATACAGATATTCCCGAGATTAGCGCGTTTAACCAAACAAACAATCAAACTCTTCAGCTTATAATATTAGTATAGATGAGACGAAGACCACCGTCGATGTGCTATTGATGCGCTACAAGGAAACAGCGTAGTCATTATAAAATAATATAAGTGCATTAAAAGGAATAATATCGGTGGGTAGCTCTTTTAGTCAGTGCTCTACAAAGAAAGCCTCGATAGGATAAGTGGTAATATAGCTGATAAGATTCATGCACCTCTTGACATACTATTTTATCCTGTTAGTAAGCTAAGCTAAGCTAAGTATGGCAGCGTTAATAAATAATGATGGTTGTTTTTTTTACACAATGCCATAATCTCCATATTCCTTGCTGATAAAATACCTACTCTACTGATGCACTTTTTTAAAATATCGTTAAGTCCTAAGTTCTCGTTTTAGTCATACATAATCTGAATTTAACTACGTAACTAGTTAGGTATATGTGTCATGAAGGTGAGTCATTAATTACGTATGAGTAGAACCTAGGTTGTTACCTTTACTGTAAGGTACCTAGGTACAGTCATCAACAGAAGTTAATTAACATTTTGAGGATTTAACATATTGAATAATTCTTTAACAAAATAATCTTGATCAAAATAATGGATTATATGACAAAGCTAAAATAATTTATACACGTATGTACATAAAATCACGCCTATTCCCATGGGGGTAGGCAGATATCACGGATTTCCACTTGCTACGATCCTGACATACCTCCTACCTAAAATAATTTAGGTATTTTGTATAACTTTAAGGCTTAGGAACACCTGCGTAACGCGAAAAGTTAAAAAAAAACCGTGACATTCTGGGAATGCCGACAGAAGTGAAAACTTAAACAATGACGAATGTATGCCCATTCCTGGCTGCCTGCGGGCGAACGGACCCCGACTTTTGGCGAAATGTTGGTCGATCTTTGCCAAAGAGGTGACATGTAACAGTAACAGTAACGCGTGTTCCCTTTTTTCCCCACCTCAAACAATGCTCTAGCCCCCCTTATGAGTTTTCACTTCAATAAACTGTTTATCCATTTCCGTTGCCGTCTGTACCACTAAATGTTAATTACGAATGGTTCCCAATGGAATGCTTGCGTACTTTTTCAACACGCTCACTGACTCTTTCAGCCATGTAAGGTATCTAGGTTGCTTTTTCAGTACCTAAGCAAGACACCTAAGTAAGGCGAACCCAAATCGGATGAAAACAATTAAAATGAAAAAAGATATGTGACTTTCCAAAATGACAGAAAATGAATCCATCAGCATGTTATCACAACGTTGCAGGATGGGTCTATTTGACTAATTAGGTATACAATACATCTAGTAAGAGAGAGAGAGAGAGAGAGTAGAGGGTGGCATGTGCTAATGGTGTTCGTTTATTGATTATAGCGCGATTTTGCGCATTGTATAATATAAATTTATCATCAACATCATCAGCCTTTCCAGGAATAACGATTCTGAGCCCTTTCCATCCACCGACTTCCCGCGATCTTTAAAATGTCGTCGGTCCATCTGGTGGGTATACGTGCCCTACGTTTCGTCTTCCGGTTCCTGGTCGCCATTCGAGAACCTTTTTTTCCCAACGGTTGTTGGTGCTTCGAGCTATATGACTTACCATTTAGCCCATTGCCACTTCTACTTACTAATTCTACGAGCTATGTCGGTGACCTTGGTAAATACAAATTAAACTTAAACAAATATGTAATACCTACCTACTAATCCACGAATTAATCTTATCTACACATAATGTAGACATGTGTGTGTGCACCCTGCGTAGTTTTGTACATAATTAATAAAACCATTTTTATATACGTTGTTTCGTAGCAAAATCGTAGCACTGGGTGCGCGTTTAAGTCTTTTTAAAAGTAAACTTATTCGGGGTAAGAATGTAGCAGACTTAAATTACACTAATGGTCTTCTTCACACTGATGATGATAGATATCGAGGCGTACTTAATGTACCTATAGGTAGTAAATAAGTATCCCCTAGAATTAGACAACCTTTGTGTTGTAATTGTGAACCAAAGGTGTGATTTGGTTTGGTCATCCATCACAAAGATTTTGTGTCTCCCTACTCCTAGCATCACACTTAACATCATCCATCAAGTCAAAATTCCGAAACATCTTGTTGTGTGTTGTAAAGTTCAATTTCTATCAAGTACATTTTACTTGTATGTATATTATTTCATTTTTACACCTCTTTTCAGTTATGTTTATCTTCACTGATAGTTTTATGCATATAATTGGATTAGAAAACTATTAATGCAAGACTGCATTCGATCTCAGGACCTTAGGATCGGAGGGCCGCCGTCTCTGTAGATATCGACCCTGCGTCAGTAGACCACGTGGTTTCAGTTAGTAGTACTTAAGCATGAGGTGACACATAGGTCGAGTTCTATAAATATTGTGATTACCTAGATAAGGGCCCATTCACACATGTAATTTTACAGACCATAATATTTATAGATTCCTAACACCGAAGAACGTGAAAAATAGTGATCACGTATTTGCAAAATGTGTCATGTGTGAACGGGCCATAAGAGGCTATCAGTAAGTCTATCAGCAAGCTGATAAAATCCAACAGCATTGTGATAATCATACAAAATAGTCACAAATCCCGCATCTAATACCTGCTGCATAGAGTTGCAAATCGCGTATCAACCACTTATCTGATAAGCGTCACACAAAGGTAGGAGTAACGGTATTTATGTCGATTTTAGTTAAAACATCATAGAGGAATGGGTCTGTGTATCTCTATGGAGTGCGACGATTGCGAGGTCTGCTGCAATCCGTGTTGCTTGGCATTGAGCGCGTGTTGCTTGGTGCCGTGCCTGTGTCCAAACGCCTGTGGACAACAGCAGCAACCACCACAGACGGTGCACGTTCATCATCCACCCGTGGTCATCGAGCAGCCACCACCACCCGGCTACAGCTACCCGCCCCCCGACGGAGGCTACCCAGGCTATCCGCCGCCGCCACAAGGCTACCCAGGATATCCGCCGCCGCCTCAAGGCTACCCGCAACCCGGATACTACCCGCAACCACAGTATAGATGAAAAGTTTATCAACTAAATAAGGTACTTACCTACCTTACTTACTTGGACGACCATATTTTTTTGTAAAACACAATTCATTGCCAAACATCATGCTTACTCACAAACTTTCATAGCACATACGCACCTATTTTTTTCCTGCACATACGGTGATTATACAGCTCTTTTTTTAGCTTTTCTGAACTTAAAAAAGTATATACCTATTCACGTCAAGTTTTACTTTTGCAGGTTGTGTTACTAAAACCTAGTATTAGCCGATGGTTTTGTCTGAAGTAAACTAACCGAATTTTAGCATTCTGCATCATTTTGGTTTTAGCTGTTCGGCTTGGCGTTGATATACTTATTAGTCAGTCAGGACAAGTCCAATAAATTTCATAGTTTGATATGTATGGTAGATTAAATTTTTATTATCATAATTACATTTAGATAGATATTTCAGGGGTTTTTACCAGTCCGATAAGCCTTGGAATTCGACTTTTTACAGTAATGATAAAGCTCCTATGTATTTATCCATGTACTACGATAATACTTGTAAACAGGTCTTTGCATCTATTGTAGATGATTTGTATACCGTAGGGGTCAATAACTGTTGATTACTCAGACCCTACTTTCGGGACCCTATACTACCTGGACCAGGATTTTAGATGGAATGGGCTTGCCCAGCACATATACCATCCTGACAGCTTAGTCGGCCTAATCCACAGGAAAGACATGGTCAATACGTGCAGAGCTGACTAAGCAGTGGGTTTCTTCACGATGTTTTCCTTCCCCGTTTGAGAGCACCAGCTTTGTGTACATACATTTTCCGAACAGGAAAATCTATAGGTACAAAACTGGATTCGAACCCGTAACCTAACCAGCTTCCTAGAAAGCTCTCACCTAAACGTACCCACGTTAAAAAGCACGTTTCAGAATCACGAATATTAATGCCTATTTTTTGGATATTCCAGAATGGGCTGCAATTTCTCTTGCCGTCCTTGCTGCTGCTGCTGCATCCCGTGCCTCTGTTGCGACTGCTGCGGGGACCCTCCCCAGAGGACTGTGGTCCACCATCACCACCACAACAAGCCAGCGCCATCAGCTACCATCATCGTGAACCAGCCACCACCACCTTATAGCAGATAGAATACTCTTTGTACACCTCAAAGAAATAATATTAAAAAACTTCATAGCTTAATCTACAGCGCAGTAAAGGCGGTCCTATCGCTGTTAGCGATAACTTCTGGATGGACAGTATTAATGTCAAAAATGGCGGTGTCATTAGGACTTCTACACAATTTTATTTAAATGAAATCGTATTATTTAAATATTAAACAGTTGCATGTTTGTTAAGCAAAAATACATGTTTTGTATTATATCAGAAATTCATATTTAAAACCACTTACTAGGTTTTTCCAAGGCTAGAGAGCCAGTAATTTACAGTTTTATCTAAACTTTTTTATTGATTTTATAGTGTTATAATCCGCCATTTTTGCTGATCATGAAATATTTTACTCTACCCAATTCTAATAAGATTACTAATGAAATAACGTGAAGTATCTTGAGACTTAAAATCTTTATTTCATATATTTTTTTCTTATTATTATCAATGAACAGCATTACATTGGTTAATATAACCAAATAAATTAATAATAAGACAACTAAAAAAAAATATTTTAGTCCCACATTTTTGTATAAAGTGTGCGGCTTTAGGTAGGTAAAAAAAGCAAACAGGCCTTTGCATATATTATAGATGATTTATATAGTGTCGTAGTATAGTTTATTTAGAAGCTCTGTTTGGTATCAAAGTTTACAAACACTACGTAAATATTATTATTTTTTTGTGTAAAAAATAATCGAACGAGGTACAATTAGTCTGTTCCTAGTCTTAAACGCTCTACCTCATTATGACATCAGTGGTGGCGCAATCAATCGCCACCACCAACAAAATGTAGCTATACAGCTAACAGCTATGTATAAAGAGGGTTTCTCACCTCACCTAGTGTGAGCTTGGTTGCACCGCCACTGGTGTTCTAGGCCCGACAAATCAAATCAAATCAAATGTTTATTCAGTAACTTAATCTATTGTGACATTACATGCGTTTGAGATCTCCTTTTAAGTATATAAATACCTGTGTTAGGAGATCCCGCTCTTTCATGCCAATTTTTCTTTGAGACTAAGTACCTACCAACATTATTAAACAAAAAATTATGGTAGAACCAGTAAACTTATGGAAAAACGTGTAAATAAAATAAATAAATATTGTGGACAATCCACACAACACTATCCAGCTCCAAATTCAGCAGAGCTTGTAATAAGAGAACCAAATCGTTGATATAATATTTACATTTTTTTTTTGTAGATACTATATAGAATACAATATTTATTATAACACCCGACAGAAAACAAACATCTGTGTTTCCCACATGGCACACACATATTTTGTTCTCGGTTTGTTCTCGGATCGACCTATATACGGCGCAGAAGGCAGAGCTACTAACAACTGAGCTTAGAGAGAGAGATTGTTTGATATCTTATAGGTTCCAATATAACAGTTTATTTAAGATATCTTTATGATCGCGTCTAAAAAATTAAAATGTAATAAGTAAATTAGTAGATATTTTAGCCTGCAACCTATAATCAAAACTGCTTGAAAAATATTACAATACCTGTAGTGATAATCATGCTATTGTATTTATTTAAGGTAGGTGTTTTATTAAGCCTCTAATAAATAAATAATGTTGATATAATTATGATAAACTTATTCTCTCATAAACTCATTACCCTCGTTTTTTATCGATCGAAAGCGAGTGAAGATTTTTACGGACGTAGTATAATATCATATTCTTTTATGAATATAGTAAAACTTAAGTATATTATTATTTATGAGTTCCAATTTGGTAGAAGTGGCAGGGTTTCGTATTTTTAGTAAAATTGGATATAATAACCTAGCCCGCGAACACTGACCACAAAGTGAACCTAAATAAATATACTTAGACAATAATGTATCTGCTTTTTTTGCGCACAATAAAACGTAAGCCTTAGTAGCCCAA
Organism: Thera obeliscata; assembly: GCA_947578465.1. Lineage (NCBI taxonomy): Eukaryota > Metazoa > Arthropoda > Insecta > Lepidoptera > Geometridae > Thera > Thera obeliscata. The sequence goes on along the minus strand of OX387928.1, from coordinate 7,368,539 downwards.
GATGGTTTAAAGGGTACAATATAAAGCTTATACTGTATTAATTATGTTATGGTTGAATAAATAAATAATAAATAAAACAAAAATAAAAACACAGTAAGAAGGAAACAAATTATTAAAACTAACAAAACTTGCTAAATTCATGGTTACGACGACGTCATGCTACAATATGCAATTGCAGCTATTCTAGAATCTTTAGCCCTGCATATTACCCCCTGTTCAGTAGACACTTTTATTCTGCCAATACCCTGAGTTCCCAGTACCTAAGAAAATAGTTTATATTTAGACACAGACAACATCCATATTAAGGGGCCAGCGGAGGGCGAACTTTCATACAAACGTAATACCAAAATAATTATGAATTAAAGCAGATTTTCACTATCTTATTGCAATAATTGTTTTTGTTTAGTATTTATCTAGGTTCCTGAACAGTTTTTATTTTAAATTACTTACCTCAAATGAAATTAACGCCAATCACATTTTGCAATGAAAAAAATGTGTAAAATGCGAATGGTGTTTATTTCATTTGAGGTAAGTAATTTAACATAAAAACTGTTCAGGAACCTAGATAAATACTATACGAATACAGTTATTGCAATAAGATAGTGAAAATCTGCTTAAATTAATAATCATTTTGGTATTACATTTGTATGAAAGTTCGGCGTCCGTTGGCCCCTTAAGTTCACTTGCTATTCATGGAGTAATCTGGTTGACTCATTATTTTCTCAAAAATGTAACTCATATTCGTATCTCTAGGTATGTGATAACGACAGTCGATATTCGTGATAACGTTGACTGTTTATCAAAAAAGAGCGTCATATTTGTTAAATATATAAATATGTATAAGTAGAAGTTTTATCAACCAGCTTTCCAGCAGCACCCAGTAACTATATATGAGTGATCGGAACGAGTTGTGTCAATGCTTTTTGAAGAAATCTTCAGTTTTAAGTAGCTGCTACCTTTAATTTATGTAAGTATTCCAGAATTTTTATCATTCTTGAATAACCAATGAACAGCTTTTACGGAGGAATAGATAGTAGAATCAGAGTGTGTTTATAAAATTTGTTTTCATTCATTTATCGGGATTAATCATACCTACACGACTTACAACCATTACGATCTTCAGCGTATCAAAACACTCAAAGAGATTCAAAATATACCAGTATTATTTTAAATCAAGGTTATTTGGGTTTTTGTTTTAGTATCCAACGTTATACCGAACTGAATCAGTATAAGTACCGTCACTACGAGTATATCGTCGGTCGGATTCATTACCGGAACATTTCCGAAATCACGTTTTTTGAGATAAATATGCAGAATGGTTGGAAATTGAATACTCTATCCAAATCACGGTATAACTCAAATTTTGGTTCTAGTTGACAGAAAACTACTTATTCCGTTAAACAAAAGTTCCATTCCGTTCCGTTTTCAAAAACTTTAACCCTCAATTACTCAAAACGTATAATTTTGAGATGTTCCACTAATGATTCTCACCGACGATATGTGTAACTAAGTGTACCTCCTGTGTAGGTGTACAATGTACTACTTGCTTGTTTTATAGCACATAAAAATAGCAAAATATGTTCCCTACTATAAAACAAAATTTAATGTTTTTCAGAAAATAAATTAATATGGGTGCGTGTTTTGGATGTTGTGGCCCACCTGGACCACCAGGCGACTGCTGCTTCCCTTGTTGTGGACCCCCTCCCCCACCACACTACGGCCCACCACACCATGGCCCCCCTCACCACGGCCCACCACATCACGGTCCACCCCATCACGGCCCACCTGGGCCAGGGTGGTAGCTCTTACACGTTAATTATTGTAAAGAATATTACGAAATTTAAGATTTCTAGGACTCTGACCTATGGACTTCTTTTGTTACCACATCCTTTAGATACCTTATGATTCAGGGTCAAGGGCTAAGTTAATTTAGTAAGATGCTTATTATTGTAAGGCATAGATATAGATAAATATATATATAGAAAAAATTATTAAAAAAAAAAAAAAAAATTAAATTGAAAAAATTATTATATATATATATAAATATATATATAATAGATATATATATACGTACATAATATATTAAGAAAAACAATTACTAGGACTGACCTTTATATTTTCCTTGCTGTTGACCCTCTCCACCACACCGCGTTCCACCGCACCATGCTCCACCCACAATGGCCCACCACATCCTGGTCCAATAGATCACAGACCACCACATCACGGACCACCACATCACAGACCACTTCATCACGGCCAACCTCATGGGCCAGGGTCTTAGACAATCTAACCTAGGGTGGTATACCTATACCTAACTCCGCTTCGTAACAAAACGTCTGAGCGGATTTCATTAGTAATATGTAAATGTATTGTATAGTTATAAGACCTACGTATAATGCATAGATATAATAAGACCTAGTTGCCCAACTATATAATTTTGGCATGAAGGAATACTATGAGTAGTTTTTAAGTTAATTTTATAAGTATTTATAAAAGTGTCAATTTTATAATTTTAACAAAATATAAAGGGACTTTAAATAAGATACCGTGTGTCAAATCTTGCTAGCTAAATTAGAACCACTTCCCCTTATTGAATATAAACCTTTGCACTGGGATTTTTATGGTATGCATGACTTGAATGGACATCCAGAATCGGCTCCAAATAAAGGAACTCTTTAACGGTCAGCAGCACCGTTAAAGAGTTTTGACGGTTGCACGAAATTTTGAGTACCTACCTACTGGTTCTGTTAGAAAAGCCTTTTTTATTTTGACCATGACATTGCTACTGCTACACTCAAGGCTGGCTCTTGGCAAAGGAACTCCTCAACGGTTGACAGCAGAGATGCAAAATTTTCTGTTCGCATTATAACAATGACGGTTTTTAGTTTTAACATGACTTGGCTACTGCTACACTCAAGAATGGCTCTTCTTCTTGAAAAAAAGCGGCAAGGCGGTGGCGGAAGGTGGCAAGCGGGTGGTTTTCTTGGCAAGGGAACTCTTCAGCGTTGAGTAGCACATAATACGAAATTTTGGGTGTGCATTTTATCATGATAGCCATTTTATTTTTGAGTATGATCGACGCCCTCTAACGATTGATGAGGAGAATGTTTGATGACTGGTACCTAGGACCTACCTAATTTTTTTTTTGGCTTTTGGTGTTCACATCATTGTTATAGTTTTTTTCAAAACAAAACTATTTAACTATAAAATCTTTTTTAACTTTTTTATCATCTTCGTCATCAGCCTGTCCATTAGTTAGTGAAAGGCCACCACTACGCCTATGCCTAAAATAATGATTCTGAGCCTTCTCCATCGCCTCCCTCTTCAGCCCTCTCCTTCCACGTGGCTCAGAATCATTCTTCAAAATATATTAGGTAGGTACATAATTTGATCACTATCAAGTTCTTTTCATGTAATTTGATCAGTCATAGTTAGTCTGAGTTTTTTTCGTCATTATTATTGGTTTTTGAGTCACACATAAAGTGGGACAAGGCTGAAAGATAATCGTGATGAATGATTTTTAGTTCTTTCGTTTCTCCTGAAAGAAGGAAGGTATAAAGAAACTAACATGCCTATAATCTTACTCATAATCTTATACCTTTAAACGAGAAAATCTTGTATATATATATATATATATATTTAGGATCTCGGAAACTGAGCCAACAATTTTCATGAAATTAAGTATACAGGGGTTTTCGGGGGCGATAAATCGATCTAGCTAGGTTTCATTTTCAGAAAAGACCCGGGTTAAAAGTTATTTTAATAATAAAACAATTTAGCGCCATCTCTTGTCGAGTAGTCGAAATCACGAATTAGTGTCACGGAGAACGCCATCTATTGAACTTCTACGTAAACACTCGACACAAAGATCCGGAAATTTTCATGAAAATTAGTATACAAAAATATTATTAAAAAACCGAGCAAAGCTCGGGCACACCAGCTCGTATTTGATACCATAACAAACTTTGTTTGAAAGATGATTGGGTATTTAGCAGGTATTTAGTTAACTACCTACTATAATCACTATAATATAATACAGTGACTATATGATACACTATTACGATTGCCCTCATGCCTGATCTTGCGATATGATATTTACCACTAAAACGAAATCGAACTCTGAATCGAAAGCTGAATTGGCTGTCTGTAAAGTGTATTCAGTAGGAGTGCAAGGATCACTTTGACACGTCTTAAAGCTGAGGTGAGTCTAGGTGCCAGTTCCACGCGACCAAAGTCTAGAAGAACAGGCAACAAACTACGGCTTGGTTCCTGCCGTTTTTTTGTATGATCCTTTTACAAAAAAAGCGGCAAAGTGCTAGTCGCACTCGCCCATGCAGGGTTCCGTAGCAGTAAGTAATATAATATAGAAGTTCTAGTAGTTCGTCGAAAGGTACATTGCGGTTTACAATTAATGACGTATTAAAAAAACTACTAGCTAGATTTCAAACCAAATATCGTTGGAAGTTTACATAGTAATGTACATCATATATTTTTTAGTTTTATCATTCTCTTATTTTAGAAGATAGAGGGACCAACTTTTAACCACTTTGGAAGTGTCTCTCGCAAAAACCATTAAGTTTAGAAAAAAACGATATAGGAAAACTCAACATCATATTTGAAGACCTATTCATAGATACGTATGGGTTTGATGAAAAAAAGTTTTTTGAATTTCAATAATTCTCCAGTTGGGGGAAATCAGGAATTCAGTATGGGGGAATTTATTGTTTTTTTTCTATGTTTGTGAGAAAATCTTAATGCGGTTTACAGAATACATCTACTTACCAAGTTTCATCAGTGTAGCTCTTATAGTTTCGGAGAAAAGTGGCTGTGACATACGGACGGACAGACAGACATACAGACATGACGAAGCTATAAGGGTTCCGTTTTTGCCATTTGGCTACGGAACCCTAATAAAAGTAATAATATTAGCAGTGAAGTTCCAGTGTGGTGCCATAGTGAGACGTTGGCAAATTGACGATTGTCTTCGCATAAATATATAAATCATTATTTTAATTATGTAGGTGTATGCAGTACAATAGTAATCAAAGTAAGGCATAGGTAAGTCTTGTGGATATGGTTTAGATTATAAAAGATAGACTATCGGTAGTGTGATAGCGCTGTTGAAAAGGCCAACCGATTTTCGAAAACATGTCATTATCTTATCCATGTTCGTCCTCACACTCGTATAAGTAATACTCACCTTTGGATTGAATATTTGTGAATTGTCCTGAGTTAATAAGAACATAAATGTAAGTACAATAAAATTATGTAACACTAACCGAACCGCTCGTGACAACGTCAGCGTGCACCAAACTTTTGATCCCATAACACCCTTCCAATCAGACAAGGAATTAGTACATTGAAACGTCTCACGAACGAGGCGAATCTAGGTGTTTTTACATACTATGCGAACTAATACTTAAGCAGGCAAACAAGCGGTTGGCCCACCTTAATAGGTAACAGTTACCGTATAACTTAGGAGCGCTTGCATCACTAGAGGCATCTATCATGTGTTGCTAACCCTTAAATATTTTATAACATCCTTTTCAAGAACCCCACCCTGTAGTGGGTAGGAAAAATCTCAGCAGGGAAAGCATTAATAAAGTGCGTGGGAGGGAGTTTCTCTGAAAGTGAACGGTGTGCGACTTTCATGGCTCCAAGTTTATGTGGTTAAGCACTTTGCCTATGGTGAGCAGTGCGATGGTAGACTGAAGATATGGGCATTATGTCGTTTTTTGTAGAACACAATCCATTAAACAAGTGGGAGAACACACGAAGAGAGGAGAAGTCTCTTCTACCGCTTTCAAGGTGTCGGCAAGAACAGAACCTTACGGTACAGTCCGGTTCGCCCGCCCGCCCCTCGAGGAGTTTTCACATCTTATTAAATTCAGCGGCCTAGCCTGGATGTTATTTTATTGACCTCTTTAGTGACACAGATTGGTACATGTCTCAGAATTTGTGACGACCTGCCTCTTGAGTTTTTGGAATGTCTTTGGCCAAAACATCTGAACACTCAGGCATCACGTCTTGACCTGGTGGTTGTTGAATAACTTAGTTTATTCTTTATACTTACAGAAATATGGGTCTGTGCAGTAGTTGTTGTGGTGACGACGGTGGCGGAGGCGGTGTGACCGTGGTGGAGCATTCGGGAGTGCAAGAGTTCCACCAGCCCCCACCAGATGGAGTCATGGTCATGGATCACGCCCCAGGTCCAATGGGGAGATAATATCAAAACTACTTAATTTAAATAATTATTTCATAGCAAGAAATTTTACCGATTAAAAGAAGAAGTTTTTGATACTATACATTTTTTTATCTTTTACCCTGTAAATCTGCATTTACGAAATTTTAAATAATTGCCAAATTTGTTAAAAAAGTAACATAATACCTATTTAGTTTCGTTAAATTATTGAATTTAGAATGACAAGATTACACAAAGGTTAACTGGAAGAGAATGCTCTTTATCATTAAGTTCGCTTATGTACGATGTAATGTTTGTTTTAGTGCAATAACTATATAATTTTCTATCAATATATTATTTTATTAACTAACCTAAAAATAATCAGAATAAGTACAACTGCGCAAAGTTTTCTTAATTATGCCTACCATCTTTATTAGAGATCAATTGTTCTTTAATCTTTGATTCTTCAAATGAAAATGCACTTTCCTCAGAAACTCCTTCAATGCACTCTGGGCAAAACGTGGTGTCGCAAGGGTCTTTGGTGGTTGTAGGAACTTCTGGTGTACTCTCTGGAATCTAAAATTATAGTACAGACAATTTTATAAGAATTTACATAAGTTGCTATTCAATTATTGATCAAAGCAAAATGTTTAAAAATGCAAACGTGACAGTGATATACACTTTGCTGTTTAGGACCCTACGTGACAAATCTGCTCGAAACTCTAAAGATAAAAACAAAAACTAGCTTGTTGTTATTGGAGCACCCCATAGCATATGGCATACGATCAGCCAACCCTGTCTATTACAAGCAAAAGTTACCTCTATTCTGTAAAGGTAGGTGATACGGCAAGGGTCCCAGGAAGTGCACAGTGTGGTGTTATGCACCATGTCTTTACGAGGCTCATCTCCGAAATAATCATACGTGATCACCACGTTGTTGTCGATTGCACAATCCCTGAGGAAGTCTGTGAAACGCATCTACAATTTAATGCTATGGTATGTTGAATCGACAATAAAATATGCTCTAGTAGATGCAGTCTGTGCGACAGAGCCGCCGCATCACCTTTGATTTATTTCCGCAGTCCAAATCTCCATTCAAACTGTGTGTAGCATCCCTCTCTCCGTCGCCGAAACAAAACATCCACTCATAGGTAAAGCTGTACTCGAGAGGAACCGTTTCTCCTTCGATGCAGGGATCCACCTGAGGTATCAGCGGCACCGCGTGCTTTCCGAAGGTGCATTGGCGCTCATGCATGTTTGTCTGCGCGCGAAATGCCTCCACGTCAGGTTCAGATCCCTTTTCACAAGAGTAGTATTTCCCTGAAAACGAATTCGCTCATGAAACTACGTCGAACCAACCAGTCACTCAAATTCACTCAAAGACGAACCGTTTTGTATGATGTACACGGTTTTCTGAGTGGCGCTGATAACTGTCCGCACAGTGAGGCCGTTTCCTCCGTTTCGGATGTTCTCCATCAGCACATCCTGTGCCATGCGCTGCTCTCGGGACCACTTAGTAGACTCTTCCAAGACCGTTTGATGGCTAGCCGACTCCTCGGATTTGGTGGCCTGTAAGTTGTATGAAAGGAAATTCACTAAAATGGAGATGGACAGGACATACAGTAAGAGGAAAAGAGAAATGGAACAAAATGTTGATGAATTGGTTCCCAAGATACAACAAAAGAAAGAGGGGGCGACAATTTAAAAGATGGGAGGATGAGTTAAAGCAGACTGCAGGAAAAATATGGACGCGGATAGCGAGAGATAGGAAGGAGTGGAAGAGCTTGGAGGAGGCCTTTGCCAAAAAAGGGCAAACAGATAATGATAGTGTCGATGTCGTAGTGAATAATATGAGTTAGTTTTAGGAATATATCTGTATTTAAGGCTTAAAATAAATAAATAATAAATAAATAAATAAAAGTTGTATGATACCGCAATGTCCACAAGGCTTACATACAACAGAGACCAATTATGACTAGACTAAAAGAGTGAGTAAGAGTGCTAGATAAAATGGGCACCTGAGGTTGGTTTTCCAAAACGACGTGGGGTCGGCCGAGGGTGTTCTGCCAGATCCAACGCGCCGCCACTTTGTGCTTCGTGCTGCGGTAGAGAGGTTGAATTTGCAGTATGCCGTACCAAGCCAGCTCTCTATACACGCTGTCTGGTAGGTACCCCGTCTGGAACCGATACGTACTACTGACATTTGGATTACTTAGATTTGAGCTATTTATATGATTATTATCTTGATTAATTTATATTGAACCTACACCAATCAAAATTATTTACATTACTGTTTGTTTGATTTGTTTTTACTTACAGGCACAAAGTCCATATGCAACTGAAATAATTAAAGACGTTCCATGGAGGATATATTGAGTTACTTCTTAATTCATTAAACCTTAACAAAATTAAATATCTAGGAGCTTTTGGATAAGAGTATTACCTCATCGAGTGGGTCTTGCCTTGAAGTACCTGTTTCTGAAAAGAATAGAAATCTGTAATAAAAGAATCATAAGGGGCTTTGCCTTCTTCATGTTCTTCTTTGAATGCTTAGTGTGTGTTGCTAAAATGCTGAAATGATATTCAAAGAGATCTGCCTCGTCGACTTTGTCCATTTCAACTGAGACTCAAGAGTTTTGGAAAGCCGATCGGAATTAAATAATTTGAATTCATATTCAGAAAATATGTGAAACCCGCCTTGACGGGTTGCACAAAGTGCATGCATAATGTCAATTATATTGGCAAAATAAAAAACTAAAAAAATAGCAAGATTATCTGATTCTAATTAAATATTTTTAATGTACTTGCCTTCACCGTCACTTGAAAAATAAGTAAACACCAATGAGATCTAAAAATAGATAAGTTATTATTAAATAAACTAAGTAGATATGTAGGTAAAAGGTTTAATTTACTAAGTATTCAAATAATTTTACCTTAAAAAATACTATTATAACCATGAAACTATATAACATTTTCAAGCTTGTAAAATTTATTAAAAATGGTCGTGAGTTTTGATATACGAAATAACTGTATTATTATAGTTATAAAACTAACTGCAACTAGATTTCATAGGTAGGTACCTACCTATACCTACGCTAACGAGCGTAGGTGTGTTGTGTGCCCATTAATTGGCAATTCCCCTTAGTAACTACATACCTAACAATAGCTTTTTATGGATTTCACAACTTGATAAAATTTATTCTTGAAATTTTTTTTTATAGAGATAGCAAAGCATTTGCGTGCCATAACACCTGATGGAAAGTGAGGATGACACCTATGATGGAGCATGCTTAGCCATAACCCACCTGTTCACTCTTGTCTTAAAAAATCCTAAATTATAACGTTCCGGAAATACTGACGCTGGTAGAGAGTTCCACTCTTTGGCAGTTCGAACTATAAAAGTGGAATCAAAACGGGTTGTACGAGAATATGGAAATCTACCATGAAAGAGTGGCACCCATCCGTGCATCTAGACCGGAAGAAAGAGGGTGATCGAGGTTGGTATGTAGTTACATAATTTTTCTTTGTATTGGTTGGTTTATCACAGCTTTTTCGAATAAATATTTTTCATTTAATTTCCATTACATTTTCATATTACTATTAAGCGTAATATTATCATGCAGAAAGTTTAGTGAAAAAAACATAAATCTAAGAAAAAAAATTATCCATATTTTTTTTACATGTTTATTATTTTTTTATAGAACAACACCAACTTCATTGTGTCTTAGTATTTTGACAAAGTGATCTTAGATCACCATCAGATCGTGGCCTAGATCCATATCTTGATAATAATTGGTCAGAATAATAGCATTGCCTTTTTCTTTTTTGTAGTGAGTTACACATTTCAGATTACGACTTTATTTTATGATAGATAGATAGATTACTTTTTATTTGGCTCATAAACCAAAGGACCTTTGCGTAGGTAAGGTTATGCTAAGTTAACACAACATTTTTGTGGTATGTTACTGGAAGAATAGGCTTACTGCCAAAACTACATTAAATTAATACGGGCATTTTAGTAATGTGTAAAGGTAATAATTATAAGTAAGTGAGTATTTTATGATTATCCAACAATTTTGCAGAGAACTTCATAATTCTTGTATTCGATTTCTTTTCCACCAAAAGAAATGTAACAGCAGCGGTGACTTGCATGGACCTGAAAATAAATATATAAATACATACTGTAGACAATCCACGCAACACTATCAAGCCCTAAACTAAGCAAAGCTTGCACGATGGGAATCAGATAGCTGATAATGTGATGTAGGTATTACTTATTACTATATTATTTATTTAGTATTTATTTAATTAATTAAAACGGTCTACATTTCGACTACAAAAACTAAGATTAAAATGGATTACAAAAAAATGACAAAATCAAAACAAAAAAAAAACATACAATAAAGATCAAAATGACCTAAACCTAAAAATAACCTATTAAATAAACCTATAAAATTACCTATTGTTCTTCTTTTGTTAATATGTACCTACAATATAACACCCAGACTGAGAACAAACATATTTGTTCACCACACAAATCTTTGTTCTTAGTGGGGATCAAACCAACGCCCCCTGCTCAGAAGGCAGAGTTATTATAACTAAGCTGTGAGGGATCTAAATAATAACATTTTATAAAAAAAACATATTTGATATACCTACTTCTGTGTATTAGTTGGAAGTATTATGCCAAAAGTAAAATCATAATGTCTCCATACTGCCGTTTTAGAAATGGTAGAGTTCAAGATGTTCCTTACGCAGTATGAAAATTACTTACTTTTCCAGGTGTAACTGAGCGGAAATGTTTAACCCTGCCGATGTAGAGCGGCTCGGCGTTGTGAGTGTTCCCCGCGGGGATGCCCCCCACAGGGACTTCCCCGTTGGAGGCTGGCAGCCAACGCAATGCATGCTCAGGCGCACATAACACCTGGAATAAATTGAATTGTGATATCAAGTTTTATTCATTTGCAATTTAATAATTTAGTAATTCTTACACTTTTTTGTTCGTAAAACTACAAGCAAAACTTCGTTAATTATGAAACCACATGAAGTGGACCGTACTGGGGCCAACAATCAGTAGAATACGTCCGCATTGGCTTGGGTTCTAGCCGTCTATAATGCGGACGTAACCTAAGATAACTTGTAAAAAAGAAATAAAAATTTAGATCATACTAGAATGAATGAATAAAAGAAGCCGGTAGCTCGTTTTCTTTTCATGTAACCTAACCGTAACTGTGTCTAAAATTACCTCAAAGTTGTGAACAGGAACCTCTTGTCCGGCGTGCGGTATGAAAGCTGAGCGATGTTTGACAGCCAGCTTGCCCGGCACCAGCTCTCCACTGTGGTGGGCCCTGATCACCCACAAAGGACTGCCGTCCCAGCCCTCCTTTCCAGCTACAAACGCTCGGTGTGCCAACGAGGCCGCTGATGTGGGATTTGTAGCCACCCAATCGATTAACGCTGGAGCTTCTGGAAAACATTTAATTATTTTATAAAAACACCAATTTAGGTGTGCGAGACCTGCAAGCGAAGCTTTTGCCGAAAATTGTAGCCTTATAAATTTGCTTTTAGCGCTCTCATTTAAGAAGTTCAGTAGCCTATAATAGAAGTAAAATCCTTACGTGAAAAAGTTGAGCTTTGAACGACGTTCACGGGCTCTGGCGCGGGGGGTTCCGGCTTATGGTAGATGTAGTTAGTGACATAAGTAGGTGCTGGCTCAGGGGCGGGTGGGGGCTGCATTGGGGGCTGCGGGGGGTACATGAATCCTGGCATCACAACGGGCGCGGGCATGTATGCGTAAGCGCCGGGCGGCGGATTGTACGGTGACGCTGGCGGCTGCGGTGGTCTGCTGTACGGCGGCCCGTATCGAGGTGGAACTAAGGAGTATATCATCCCATAAATTAAAAAGCAATGAGTAAAAAATTATGTGGGTAAGAGAATGACGGATGATAGACGAAAAAGGAAAGAAAAAACCTGACCTGCTGTTCCGACAACACGGCTCAATTTGAGTGACCGCTGAATCCGCGTTCCATTTTCAAACAAACTAACAACTCACATCGAATTCAGCGATCGCTTGCGTGATTTGTGTTGCTTTGCACCCCAGTTCGGAAACAGACCTAAAGTTTTTTAAATTACGCTATAGCAGGTTCTTTTATCCAATTCATCCTTGAGATTCTTCATGTAAGATAGTTAATAGTTTATTTTGCGCCTAATATAAAACTCCCATTCCCCTCTCTTCATAGCCCTTTCTGCTACTTCTAGCTCGTGTACACGACCAATCAGTTAGCGATATTTTTAAGTAACATTAGATAAGTATACACTTACTGTGAGACATTTTAAAAGGTTTTTCACAACACAATGATTTTACTTTTACGCTGAGTAAAGTTTCATTTATTTGTTTCAACACTGGATGATTTTGTTCTAGAGTGGATAAAGGTGCGTTTATCAGTATTTGTACAAAACATCTGACTCATTATCGTATCATTCATTTACACGATAAGATAAAATCTAAACCCAGTTTACTGTGAATATGAATAATAAATAAATACTTATTGGTTGTATTTTGATGCCATAGCTGGCAGGCGGGCCTACCATAAGCTCTGTCTGGCTCTGGCTTTCTGTCTGTGTGAGTATTGACTAAATAAATCCTACGTCGAAACGTCACACATACGGTATAATACACTGATGAGCACTCACACAGACTCAAAACCAGGGCCAGAGACAGAGTCAGACAGAGCTTGTGGTAGGTCTACTGATAGACTTTCCATAAGGTGGCCCGTCTGCTATCAGCTGCTATGCTGCTATGCTGCTGCTTTTGACGACGGTGACTAATTTAGTCACGCTGTCATACCCCTGAAACCTGCAAAAAAAAATCGAACGAATACGTGATCGCAAATTGACAGTTTCAATAAGATTTTGATTGAAACCATTGCAACAAAAGTTACATGGGACCCCATGTCAAAGTTCCAAGAGAAAACCGCAGCTAATACAAATATATACAGCGATACACCACAGCCCCAAACTAAGCGATGCTTTGACTTATAATACCAACCAGAGCGGTACCTAAGGTCAATGAGCTTACTTAGACCAATAACATCAAAGATCTAATTTGTGCTTTGTTTGTGGAAAACAATGACAATGTGTTTAAAAGTACGATAATAATGTCAATACATTATTATCTTACATGACGTCACCATGTTCAAAAACAAAATGTAATATACCTACCTTAACATTGTCGCGCACCACCTTAATCTTTGGTTTTATTAAGAGGCTGAACTCCGTGAAAAAACTTCTGGCTCACGCACACTTTGACCTTGAGAAAGATAAATTAACTCAAACAAATACCTAAGTATACAGGGTTATTCTTTATTAGCTGCAAATACTCAGGAATTAGGTTCAACAAATAAAATAAAAAATATTTATAAATGATTTTTTTTAAGTTTTGTTATGAAAATCCCGAGAAAATCGATAAAGGAATCATTGGCACCTGACCTATTTTGACCTTTGATCCGCGTCCGCGCGCCGTGAGTGACACTCTGCGTTCAGTCACCGCCTGGGTGGGTCATCGTCCTGTTCTCCATGGCAATCATTATGCAATAGCCGTAAAGAAATTAATAAAAATAAAATTTTGATACAAAAACTTGAAAAATTTTTTGATCCAATTTTAAAAAAATAATTTCATAAATATTTTTTATTCTATTTGTTGAACCTAATTCCTGAGTATTTGCAGCTAATAATGAATAACCCTGTATAGTACGAATCCGCTCATATAATCTATGTAAGTTAACTTTATTGTAGACTTGTGTGTACACCCATATGCAACACCCGCAAATCCTGTAAATGAATTATGGTAAGGTAAGGTAATTACGTGGGCGATCCATTGGCGACCTAAAACTGACGAGCCTGCGAGCTAAAGGTATAAACCGCCAATGGAGCACCTACAAAACCGCGGTCTTAAAGGTGCTCCATTCGTGCTCCAGCTCGCAGGCTCGGTTTTAGCTCGCCAATGGATCGCCCACTTTACACAAAACAAAAATACCACAAAAATAAAAATTTACCTCTCTACGAAGCATCTTCAGGAAAATTTACTCGCTGTGTACTAAAGGAAGAGTCCATTCCGCAAAGTCACGCCTGAATTAATTAACTATCTTTTGAAAGATGTAAAAACACTGAACTTATGTATCGAAAATCGCAAGAAACTATCAGCAAGAAAATAATTTTGATCCTAACAATTTTCCTACCTATAAGTTTGCTTGTCAGTGCATATAACAATAAATTGTGCCTGAAGATAACGGCTGTATGTTTTGAATATGTGCATGCTATGAAAACATTGTTAGGGGCTAAAACATAGCCAAAGTTATCACTTTGAAGAGTGTAATTTAAACATTCAGACGAGAAATACAGAGAGAGAAAATCAAGTGTTTATTTTTTCCTCGCGACCCGCTGTCGCTGGTGATGCGTACCCAGGTCAGAGAAAACTCTTTAGATCTAGCCCATACGGCCTACGCCAAAGAAGTTGGAAACCAATTGCATGGAGTTGTCTATTAGGACCACCTCTAAAATTGAGCAAAACTCTCTCAAATATTATGATCAATTGATTTGTCATCCGTAAAGTTGGCCCTTTGGCCCTAGACCACGTCAATTAAAAGCGTAGAATCCGGAAACTTCTTGCAAACTTCTTTACTTAATAAAAACTTTTTACAGAAATAAAAAAAAACGACTTAGTAAAATAAGGTGGTAAAAAGCACGAATTATTACAACTCACGTAGTCACGTGTCAGTAATTTCACCGGCACCCACACCCTTCAAACCGAAACACAGCGATGCTGCTTCATGGCAGAAATGGGCATGGTGGTATTACTTCCCCGTACGAGCCCTTTACAATGAGCTCTTCAACTACTAAAACGCTATCGAATATCCGATCATTCTCGACGGTTAAAACCTCTAATTATTAATAAGAGTAATTATTCTTAAGTTAGTTTAAACACCAGAAGGGCAAGTCACAGTTTCACTTAATCAGTTTGAACAATTTGTTTCGCTTACGTGTCTCTCTTTTGTATGGAGAAAAATCGAAACACGTGTATGTATTACGTGTCTCATTTTTTCTAAACTGATCGAGGAAAACTCAGTCTAAAGGCACAGATTGTCCAAACATAAGTCTCTATTAATATAGGTTAGGTACACAAGATAATAATCTCGGGCGATAAACCTGTGATATCGCCTGATTTTACATGATATACCTTTTGTGTCGGTGCCATTGATTTCCATGAATGATTCAAGTATAGAGCATACATAGAAAAGTAGCTGAGAAAGAGTGTTCTAAAAGTTTCCACACAACATTTAATAGAACAATATTTTATTTACAAAGCATTTCACAAAACAATTCCTAATTTAGACGAGATTCCTTATTTTCCAACCACTACTGAAACGGTTGGTCAAATCGTGGAGGAGTCGTGTTACTGATCTTGCGGATTGTCGCTGCTGGCATGAAGCAGCTACCTGGTTGGAAGTTCTGCTGTCCAGGCTGGGGTGGTCCGTAGCCAGCGGCTGGACCAGGGCCTTGGGGTCCAGCTCCGAAGAAAGGGCGTGGTGGCATTTGGTTTGGGAAACCAGCACGGGGGTTCGGCTGACCACTGTTGAATGGAGGGCGCTGCATTCTAGAAATTAGACAACTGTGTTAAAAATCTACATGGAAAACAAATACCGAATGTTCAAAAAGTTCTAGAATAAACTTACGTATTATTTTTCGGAATACGGTCTCACTTGGGTTAAAATGTGAATGTTAGAAGTTTTTCGAGATATCCTTTATTTATATGAAATGATTATCTGCTGATAATAAGAACAGTATCACAATCAAATCAGTTTTTTTCCGCCTTTTTCATAAAATGGCATGATTTGAGAAAGTGAATCCTTATCAGGCAGTTTAACGTATTTCATTCAGCACAATACTTTGATTTACCTACGTCACTGGCTAGAGGGAGTTCATTAACTTTATTATCATGTTTTTAACTTACTTTTTAGTTCAATGGCAGTTTAGCCTACATTTATTAGGACCATGATGATTAATATCTACAAGTAAACAGGCCTTTGCATCAATTGTGGATGATTCATATAACGTCAGGGGCAACAGGTGATTACTCATGCTCCTACTTGTAGGTCACTAAAGTACCAGGGTCAGGATTTTAGATGGAATAGGCTTGTCCAGCTCTATAAGTACATAATAAATACTTAAATGTAAAATGTTGGAAGAGGTTCTACTACAGTGTCTACAGTCTTGTATCTTGTCTTGAGACTTTTATCTTTGGACATTTAGATATAACTCCGTGGTGCTATGAGATCTGCTCTTGTGCCTGGGAATCAAAGACATGAAGCTGTTGCTGTTTATATTAATATGCTAAGCACCGTATGATTCTCATTTCGTTCGTTTGTTCTTTTCTATAGCTTCAATGTTATCTTTTGAATTTGCCTAAGGTCTTCTTGTCATAGTGTTCGCAAAGTGGGACCAGGGAGCCTAATTCTCAGGCCAACTTGGCATTGCACAACCCCGCACTTTTTCTACGTTTTCCGTATATCGTAGCTGTCGTACCTAACCTAGGTACAAGGCGCCAACAAAAACAACATAAAAAATAACAAACGACTGAGGTAAAAACTATTTATTCATGACATCACACTCACAATTTAATTTCAGTTGGAGCACTAATCAATTTATCTATCTAATTACGGCTGAGCCTTTTATCCAGTTTCTGGCGATAAAATAATATTCGGATGATTATCATTACTTATATCTTTTGATGGTAAGGTTTCAGTTCTTTTATCGAGTTCTACATTATCTTTAACGTCTGGTTTCGATCTTTTACTCATAAATGCGAGTTTCCTTGTGGATAGGAAGGCAAGTAATTGGAAGACGGCCAGCGCCATGCCGGGAAATAGCCACGCGTCAGGAGCAGTTTCAACAGTCTTGCTGTAGAGGAAGGAGTAGAGTGGAGTTGTGATTGTTAACGTCGCTGATTCTAGAGCTCCTAAGACGCTGTAGATTTTACCTGAAAAATGAATTATAACTGATCAGTAACCGGACTGGAAACAATAATACAAATATTATATTTTAATAAAAATAAAAAAAAAGTCAAGCGTTGTCCTATAAATTGTAAAAAAAAAAGTGATTGAATTTGAAACCAAGACGTGTCGAGTTGGTAAGTCAAGTACTGGATTGGCATAATATAAGATTAAGGTCCTTAATTTATTAACACCAAGAAACTTTACAAAATGTACAAAAAACACCAGAAACTGCAGGCCGTTATATACGATCTACAGATAGCTCAACTGATCCAAATCAGTACCAGACGGAAGCGTTCCTAAGACGCTGGTGGCATTACGCTGAATAGTAATCCTAAAGCATAATGACATATTTTATATGTTTTGCAAATATTACCTTGCTCTGTTGGAAGAATCTGTTTATTGACGAGTGGTCTCTGAACCACTTGTGAACCCTGGGATATGATGCCGATGATTGGAACTGAAACAAAGATTATGAATGAAAACTATAAAAGATAATAAATAATAATAAATAAATATTGTGGACAATTCACACAACACTACCCAGCCCCAAACTAAGCAGAGCTTGTAATATGGGAACCGGATAGCTGATATAATACTTGAATGCATTTTTTTTTTGTAAATACATACTTAGAATACATATAACACCCAGACAGAGAACAAACATTTATGTTCACCACACAAATATTTGTACTCGGTGGGGATCGAACCCACGACCTACGGCGCAGAAGGCAGAGCTACTACCAACTGAGCTAGAGGCCAGTCAATCACAAAAAAAAAGTCAAAAGATAAATATCCCTAAGCCCTCATCCCACGCTAAGGTACGATCGGTATGACACTGAGTGGGAGCGGTTATAAACATTATACCTAAATAGAAAAAATATGGACAATCCACACAACAATAACAAGCCCCAAATTAAGTAGAACTTATACCATCTGTAGACCCACCACAAGCTCTGTCTGGCTCTGGTTTTGAGTTTGTGTGAGTGCTATACTTTGTGTGTGACATTTCGAAGTAAGATTTATGTAGTCAACACTCACAAACTCAAAACCAGACACAGAGACAGAGCCAGACAGAGCTTGTAGTAGGCCTACTGGTTTCTACTCTATCTGGTTCGTCTGGTAAAAAAAAACATAAAAGTATCATACTAATAATACTTTTTTTTTGTAAATGTATGTATTTACTAAGAATACAATATAACACCCAAACAGAGAACAAACATCTGTTTTCACCACGCAAATATTTGATCTCAGTGGGGATCGAACCCACGACCTTCGGCGCAGAAGGCAGAGCTACTACCAATTGAGCTGCGAGGCCCGTCATAATATAAAAATAACTCACGAACAAATACGCATATTGTTTTCGTAACAGCGATGAGCCCTGAAGTCGCGAAGAGGAAAGATAGGCTACTCATTGCACCCACAATCTCATCAGATAGGCGTAGCCGACGTTTCAGCACGGTCAGGATTAGAAGCGTCCCTGAAATTTAGAAAAACATACATACACATACATACATACATAAAATCACGCCTCATTCCCATGGGGGTAGGCAGAGTTCAAGGATTTCCACTTGCTTCGATCCTGACACCCCTCTTTCGCTTCATTCACTGTTTAAAATCTTGCTAACAGCTACATTCTACCATCGCACTGCTCGCCATAGGCAGAGTTCATCCTCACTCCTTAGAGCCTGGGTGGTCGCGCACCGTTCGGTTTAGAGGAACTTCCTCCCGCGAACACTCAGGTTGTGGAATGATCTCCCTGCTGAGGTTTTCCCTAAGGACTATAGCATGAGGTTCTTCAAAAAGAACGTTTAAAAATTTAAAAGGGTCGGCAACGCGCTTGTTATGCCTCTGGTATTGCAGGCTACCGGACAAAGGCCTTCCCATAAATAGACAGAAGAACGATTTGAGGTTTCTCCATTACGACTTTCGCAAACTTCACAATGTAGGAGTCGTCCTATGATACATTTTCAGTTCATGGATGTTATTCAAGAACCATCTTTGGTTCATGGTGCTGGGATTATCAAAACAGCCTGATTGAGTATTAGAGCAACGCGTTTGTTTTAAGGCTTAGAGCAACAGCAAGGCGTACTGCTAAATTGTCACACCCAAACGTTAGAGTTGGCTAAGGTTCGAGATTATAGATTAAGAAACTATTCGGAAGGGTTTCTTTATAGAAACCCTTCCGAATTCATTCATTGGGTGAGTTTTTGGACTATATGTGACTCAATCAAGGCTTGAAGATAGTCAAAAGCTAAAAGATAGAAATAAGTGTAGTGTATAAGTGAAATAGTTGAGTGGTACAGCATTAACTCTTTGTGAAAGAATTTAGGCTGAAGTCAAGGAATATATTTGGTACTCACCGAAGAAACTAATGATGTTTCTGTAAGCAAGGAAGGAACCAAACAGAATGTCGTCCCAATGAAACTTGAGTCGATAATACATGTAGGCGTAGTACACCTCCGCTGAAAAATAAATAATGACACAATAAAAGTTTAATGTAAGTATAGGAAAATCAATTAATTAGAGAAAAGTAGGGGATTAAGGAACGAGCCAGAAAAAAAGTAGCACGAATAACTGAGTATCAACTGGGACGTCTTATAGTAGTTGCAGTAGTAATAGAGCTCTTTGTGAAGGGCTCGTCCGGGGAAGTACTACCAGCATGCCTATTTCTGCATGAAGCAGCATTGCTGTTGCGGTTTGAAGGGTGTAGGTGCCGATGAAATTGCTGGCACGTGAGTCTTAACATCGGTACGCCTCAAGCTGATGGACGCAGGGTAGTGCATCGTAGGGTACGTTCCTGATGTGCGTGACCTACGCGGCAAAGCTTTGTTATAGGCTATGGTTACCACTTAACATCAGGTGGGCCACATGTTTGCTCCATCAACTAGTCGAAACTGATGCACCCCTGGGTCTCGGGTGAAAATTTTTGAGAACTTTGAGATAGGCTGTGAGTATGCCAGCAATGACATAGTATTTCATTTTTCTTACCAGATAAAATGATCCTGTCTCCGAGAGACACAACAAGCATGAGTAAAATGATTGCTCTCTTGTGTCCTTCGCGGCGTCGTAACAAGCATTGAATTGCATTGAATGGCAACCTCCAATTGAAGACTGACACCTTATTTTCAGTATTTATATTCACATCCTTCATATAAAACACTACGTAGGCCAACGATGAAATCTGTAACGAAAGAATTGTTATTGTTAGTAGATGAAGGAGTATAAACTTATTGGCTTACAAAAAGGCACCTAATACCTATGAAGCAAAATAAAAGAATCACCTTTTCTTTACAGAACAAACTCGATCAGCACTATTTCCAGCTACAAAGTGTTGCAAAATTATTATATTATTATTGCCTACGTCTCACTGAGTTGGACTGGTACCAACACTGGAACTTCACTAACTATTCTGTTGTAAAAGGATCATGCAACAAAATGGTAAGGACCAAGCAGTGGTATATTGCTTGTTTTTTAGGTTTAGTTGCGTGGAACTGGCAGCTAGACCCTTCCTTCCCTTCCGAACGATCCTTGTGATGCAATTTAAATAAATTAATTTTTAATTTTTATTTTGAGAAAAGTTTAGCAGTTGTAGAGAAGAGGCCAGACCCATATTAGCAGACATACGTACTTAAAAAAATATAGAAGTAGAATAGTTTAAATGGAAAGTATCTTCTTAGAACAAAAGTAGCTTTAGTGATAGAGTGCTGTGCTTAGCGTATGTAATCTTAGATGAAACAAGATCCAAGATCAACATATCACAAAAGATAAATAAGAATCTTCAAAACGAACATTTCCCAATTTAAGTTAAAAGCAATGTGTAATCAAAGCAAATACCTGCAGGCAAAAAACAATTGAGAACACACCGTAGAATCCTAGGTAGCGGTAGGTTAGTGGTCCACTGATGGAACCCACCACGTGAGCAACCTGTATAGCGGCACGATGAGTTCCCATATTCCGTGTCACGTCTCGTCCGGTGGCGTGGCAAACCTGGAATTGATACAGAGCTATATGAGGTGAAGAATGATCATTTTGCCAGGGTATAAAGTAGGTACTTAGCATCTTTCAGTGTGAGCAGCATTTTGATAAACTATGATCACCAAAACACACCAAAAAAGATTATAACGAGACCTTCGTACAAATTAAGAGAATAATGAGACTCTTTTTACAGATTCTCAGTTTACTGGTATTAGAGAGTTCGTGTGCCCTAAAAGTACTTATCTACTTTAGTGTGCTTTGTTTACTTATGTAAGTTTAAGCTTGAAATAAGAATACTTACATCCCCAATATGGCTGAAAGCTGCAGCAAGAAGTAGCCCAAAGTTTCCACCCAGCGACATCGGTATTTGTACCGCGTACAAAACCTGGACAGTATTTGCTCCAGGGAACGTCAGCAATAGAAGAACTGATGCCGCCATCATGCTCATACCGACCAAGGGTAGTATGAGCAGTGGTTTGCGACGCCCGCTGCAGTCACTCCAAGGACCAACGAACAGAAGCACAATGGTAGCTAGGAGAGCTCCAACAAAACTTCTGCTGATGTTTACGCTTGAGAGCAGCGCTTGACTTTGAGCCTGAAAATAGGATGAATAGGATCAGAAAATATTTGCAACTCATGTTGAGGTAAAAATAGCAAGCTCTCAAGATCTCATTTCATTAAGGCATCAGCAGACTTCAGCAATCGTTTTTGATATTTACCTACAAACTAAACATTCTGCAAAATGTGTGGGTGTGTTTATGTGTGCCAATTAATTTATTCGATTTAATATTACCTCAGCTGCACGAAACTCTTCCCCTACACCCTTGTCGCAAATACTGGGGTCGAATCCTAAGTCCACTGTACATGCTGTCCTGAGGTAGAAGTTCTGTAGTGAAGTCTGGCCCAGATTCATGGCCAGGATGGCTCCAACAAGAGCTGGCTCGAGTAGCAACTGCCATTTTTCTGTCTCCTTTTTCTTCTCTTGGTCATCACCACCGTTTTCATTTGGACTGAAAATGTAATAGGAAATAGTTAGGTAATAATTGTTATGCAAGAGTGCTTTGCTTTTTAACCGCGTATGAGCACGCACGACATTTGGGATCTTAGGGTGGAGCCAAACGAGCGTAATTTTTTGAGTTGTGAGTCGCGTATTTTCGGTCACAGAAATTCTGCTGCATTCGGTTTCATACAAAAGTTCTGTTTCTTCACACGGCGACGCAAAATGAGTTGTCTGCCGAATCACACGCGTTATTCGGACCGAATAGAGTTTGCGGGGCGGGAGCTTTTTGATTGTAATTGTTTTCTGGTGTTATCTACTTCTTCGTCTTCTAAATATGCTTCGTAAATACACAAAATTTTCGTCGGTTCCATTGCACGACGCAAACATCCGCTATAAACGTTCGGTAGTAACTGAATAAAATGCGCTCGTCTGGCATCCCAACAGAATTTCTGCCAGGCAGAATTTCTGCGACCGAAAATACGCGACTCACGACTCACAAAATTACGCTCGTTTGGCCTCAGCCTTATTAATAATTTTGATGCTCATGTAATAGCAATTTTTTGACAGAAAGAAGTTCGCGAAGTAAACTCGTTCACAAGACGCTTGCCATTTCTAATAGAATAACGTGGATATTGTATATCATTTTCCGTCGAGTAAAAAGCAAAAACCATTGTTGCCTGACAAAGCATGCAGTCTCATATTATGGTTTTCAATTTAGAGAAAAATGGTTTTCAAGACGGGCCAATACTGCAGACGTATACATTTTGTGTTATTGCACAAAAAAAGGTCAATTAACATCCGTACTGTACCCCTAAATGGTCAGGCCGTATCTGAGAACGGAGTCAACGTATCCATAGTAAGCCATCAATGTCGATTCCTGGTTTACGGTTTTTCGGAGTCTAACTAACATGATTTTTATGATGTCCCAAAAGTTAAGAGCCGAGCGGGATTTGAACATAATAAAATAATAATCAACCTTAACATCAATTCAAAGTCGAAGGATGTGAGTGCTGTAGGTAGGTACTAGGGCATGCTCCCGGGAAGTATCAGTATCGAAAGTACCGGGAATTATCGCTGATTTTGAACTTTTCCAGTACCGGTTCTCCACGAAGGAATTCCCGATACTTTCGATACTTTCGATACTGATAATAATGATCAATTATTGATGTTTTCTAGTACGATATAAATAAATGTCGATAAAAAACACTAGCTATGCGTTCAGTTTCCCTTTTCTGTATACATTGCTAGATATTTTGACAAATTACGAACCTATAATTTACATCATTCAGATAATATCTCAACAATTTCGGACAATTCAAAACGAAAACAAACGCTTTTAGGCCACTGCCACCACAAAGATAATTAGGACGCACCATTGTTTTGTTTTAAGTTAAACGGCCAAAAAAAAAACCGCATTTTGTTAGGATCTCAGTCAGTTAGTTTAGTGCACCAAATGCGAAAGGATGTGTTGTGTATTATTGTGTCGTAGCAGATTCGGTAAGTTTAAATGATTTTAACTGAATTATAACATGTTTATTTTACCTGAATTGAAGATTGTTTACCTAATATTGTATTTTAGTTAAATGTTCGTGACTATTTATGACAAAATCGTTAGAAAAAGAACGAAAATAACATGAACGGCTTTCTTTACGAAAGATAGAAATGCTTTTACATTCAACTTACGCCTTGCTGATATTTCGCTATATCTTTGGCTTTAGTTCAAACAATGGTTAGGTTAGTTCTATTATCATGATTTATTGGATGTTTATGTTACAGATGGCTATTGCCGTGATTTCAGCCTTGTTCAAATATAGTCAGCTTTTTACTACCGTTTGTAATAAGGTTTTTCTTTTGGCAGGAGCAAATATATCACGATGAGTTTTGAAGATTTCACAAGTAAATCCAGTGATAAGACATCAGTTTGGTATCACTTTCTGCGACGAGGCAAAGACGAAGCAAAGTGTAAAACATGTAAAAAGGTATCAGTTTAAGACCTAAAAATGAAACAGAACCTGGAACTAGCAACTCTCCCAAGCCTTCGTCGTGTCTTGTCGGCCTTGGCCAGTATTTCGTATATTTTGTAGTTGTGTGTGGGTTAATTAACGGTTCTGATTAAAAAAATATATCTCAATAATACAAAGTGTTTTTTTCAGTAGTTTTTCTTTCATTGTATATCTATACGGTCAGTTTTATTAAAAAAATTAAGTCAGTATCGAAAGTATCGAAATTCCCGGGAATTCCCGGTTCCGAGCCCAGTATCGGGCGAAAATTCCCGGTTCTGAGAATGGTTCCGATACTGCATGCCCTAGTAGGTACCTATTAAGATAGTCGTATCTGCAGTAACTTTGTAACCCAGTCTGACAACGGTAACAAAGTGGCGTAAACCAATCATCTAGATTTCATGTTAGTAATAATTTTAAACAAATTCATAATGTTATATTTGGATGCACCTCTGGCCCTTAGATATTCTCAATGAATCTTGTGTGGTAATTGGCACTTAGAAATCCGAGAAGATTTCTATCGTGTCTGGTTATGAATCAAGACGCTGATTCGTTTATCCCAATTAACTTCACTGGGCTATTTTCGATGGAATCAATATTTAATATTATCAACTTACATGAAAAACTCAACCAACCTTAATTTCGACAATTCACTAAGATCCAGGCAGCTATCAGTCATTTTCTCTCTAATTTATTTTGATTATAATATTATCTGAAATATATTTTATATAACACCACGCGTATTCCACATCACTTCACAGTAACAACCAAAAGGCCACACTAAACTCGAACATCTACTAATGCTGTCGATAAGATAGTGTCGGTTTGTTTGCAATAAGGAAACAAAGTGCCTAGTCAAATAGAATGATAACTTGCTGAACTGCGTTTGTGCATTATTGCTTTAACCGGATGAGGTTACTGACTGAGAACAGTTACCACCAGGCATCTCTCTTCAAGTAATAAAGCTAACTATAGATTGCGAAGAGTATTATTTTTCTTCTTTTATCTTGCCCTGTAGGCCGAAGATATGCATATGATACGAGCCAGAACTTGAAGACATGTAAGCAATAGAGGAGGCTTTATTGCTGCTGGGTATGAACCACAAAATAGAGAAAAGAGTAGAAAGGCGATCATGCGCCATGTTTGTATAGGAACCGCTGTCGTCAGTTTTACATTTTCATTATTCAGTTCAATTTAAAATTACGATAAATAAGAAAAATAAAAGAAGGAAGATTTTAAGAAATTATTTCTTTGTTTTAACACGTCGCTTGACTTCACCTTCGGAAATAAATAATTAGAAGGTATTTTGCATTGTATGACTACGGAAAAAAATACGTGCTCATGTATTTTGGCCACATGGCCGTTCTACCATGCTATGTGATGTTGGATACAGACTGAATATGATGATTATGATCCTAACATACCTCTTTCGCTTCAATAGTTTTCATAACCTTATTTAACATGCTCGTCGGTTTATATTAGACTATGCTTGACCTAGTTTTTCTTTAAAAGCGTTTTCCCCGTCGGTCTTCTAACGGGAATCAACTCCCTGCTGCACCTACGAGTGGTACAATTCTAGACTGAGCTGTTCATACCAGTTACAGCTCTCTAACTTGCTCAATATTACTCTTAAATTTCGCCAAATTGACTTGATTGCAGCAATTGCCTCCGATATGGATGATTCACCATCCAGTACCAATTTTTCTCAGATGGAATCATGTTTCATAGATGGAAAAAAATTAACAAGGTTCATGGAGGTATGTTTGTATTTACTAGGAAGGTTAATCCTTTGATAATGGGTACGTGCCGTCGATTGTTATACAACCGTTTGAGACACGATTTATTGATACAATTTTCATACTTTGTGATTACGTGATACAGAGCACATACGCAAAATCGTTGAGTGATATGCAGATATTGGTACCTACCTAAATTGCACAATGTTGACTCAAAACAAGAGTATGACAACGTAAGATTAAAGTTATCAGTTCAGTCGGCGTCGCGGCTCAGATGTAGTAGCCCTGCCTTCTGCGCCGTAGGCCGTGGGTTCGATCCTCACCTAGAACAAAAATTTGTGTGGTGAACACAGATGTTTGTTCTCTGTCCAGATGTTATTGCATTCTCAGTATGTATTTACAAAAAAAATGTATCCAAGTAGTATTATATCAGCTATCTGGTTCTCATCATACAAGCTCTGTTTAGATTGAGGCTAGATGGTGTTGTTTGAATTGTTCTAAATATTTATTTCTTTAATCATTTTATCACATTTTTTTTATAGCCCTTTTCTAAAAATACAAAACTGGGAAATGTAGAAAATGTTGGACAATAGTCGTTGGGAAAGATGACACATAGGCTAAAAACAGATAAATTCCACGAGTTTGTTGTTGGAAGCAGCTGAGTTTTTTATGCCGTTTTACGATTTTATCTGATCATACTAATAGACTTGTGGAATAAATAAAATCGAATTTTTAAAGCAAAATGTAGGCGCAGTTGCACGGGCGCCACAGTCAACGAACGACATTGCTCGTACCTAGGATTTGAATAGACTGCGTAGGTATAGGTACTACCTACATTACAAGTTTTCATGGCCGAAGTGTGAAGCCAGCTTTAAATAAAACAGTTGAGAATCTCGGTTGGCACGCGTCGGTAGAGTACAAGTACTCGTATATCAAGTGCGAATAGCGTTAATTATAAACAGTTGTCGGATTCAAAATGTAAAAAAATGTGCATATCTATCTACTACACACCACCTAATGTAAAATTGTGCCATGGGTTATTCAGCTCTGCACGTATTGACCATTCCTATGGATTAGGCTCTCAGGATGGTATTAATAGGTGCCAGCCAACCCTATTATATCTAAAATCCTGTCCCAGGCACTACAACGTCCTGCAAGTAGGGTTTGTGTAATCACCAGTTGCCCTGACAAATCATCTACAATAGATGCACAATTTTAATAGATACAAAGGCCTGGTTTTTTTAAATGTAATGTTTTTGTATGTTGTGCTGTCCGTCTGTTTTGCTACGATTTAATGGCTAAATACTTTACTATCGAGATTAGAGGCAAATAAGCGACTGTTTGCCAAAACATTTTCTGGATGATATTAATTTTATTCTGAGAGTGAAAGTGTTAATCCTTAGCGTAGGTTAGGTCTTCTACTATAGTAAGATAATTATTTAGTGAAGTGACAAAAGGAATTGATAAAATAAACACGTTGGTGGAGTAATATAATTATGTGTTAAAAACAAACATTTGCCGTCATAATCAAGTACTTTATTTATGACTACTTTGGCCTAATTTGACTTAAAACTTCATCCTATGATAATAATATTTTGATAGCGACAAGATAGCAAAATCATAGCGTCAAACAGTTAATAAAATTGTTTGAAGACCACATTTTATTAACACTAATCTTCTTAGGTTCTTGCGTTCAACTACTTATTCAAAAGAGGAAGCGAAATTAAGATTCGCTTTTCCGCTTTATTTGAATTTTAAATGTGACAACATTCACATTCAACAAAATTACAGCGCCAAATAATACAATTATAAATTTGAGGCCAATTTTCAGGAAGGTGTATGCAAACAATGCTAAAAATACGTAAACCTAAGTATATTTTGGCATCGTTAGAAGCAAATAAAATTCTAGTTTGTGCTAATTACCTGCAGCTATCAGTTTCGGCAAAACCAGTTTGAAATTACCTTTTCAGGCGTGATGCTTCTTCAAAAGAATCGGAATCTTATTTCTTTAGTGTTTCAGCATAAATTCTTTTGTAGTTGAGTATTTTGGATTGTTACAAAACGTTGTAATCAGTCAGTCGGCAAGTTATATCCTTCGTTACGGTACAGACGATTCGAATATAATTAAAAAAGTGTTTTTAGTGAGGTGCTTTGAATCCAAAATTTTATATACAGTTTGTGAGTTTTGCATGGATCTGAGTGTTTGACCACCAAAGAGACGGATGAAAGAAGTTTACCTACCTATTACAGTGGAGTTGCGAATGTCGAGATGGATGTGCTAAGTAACGAGGATGGATACGGAATGACTACTAGTGTGAGTTTGAAAGTAGCGTCAGACTGAAAATATAAGAATCAATAAATAATAAATAAATAATTAATAATAAATGAAAATAATTAATAATAGATAGAAGTATGGGGTGACGTGTTATGCTGAAGAAAAGATGTATGTATTGTGTAAAAGATGAATTGGGTAAGAAAGGACTATATTGAGATGACGGATGATAAGAAAATGCGTTAGTGTCGATCCCATGAAGTGAGTTAAGGACAAGCAAATCGTGACCTAATTTAAGGTTTTTTCTCGGTTTTTCTTTCTCTCAATGCATAACCCTAAAAAGAAGCATTAAAAGATTAGATAAGGGGACTCGTCCTACTTTCTGTTCTCGTTTTATCTAATCAGCACAATCTTTTAATACCTTATTGAAATCATGAGAACATGTTAAGCTACTTACTAGGTCCTCTACCTATAGCTGAACGTAGGAGGTGGCGTGATATAAAAAAGATATATCTATCTCACTCTCTATATTTTTAATAGATTCCTAAGTAATTATAATGACTATCACAAATCTATTTATAATAAAAAACACTGATTAACAGCGTCTACGAAAAAATATAAACGTAAATATTCTGAACAATCCACACAACAATATCTAGGTATAGCACTTGAAGTCTTGGTCAGACACCTGACTATAATTTTATAAAACCAACAAGATAAATTGGGCAAAGATTTACTAAAACTTGCAAAAGAACCTGCCCAGGTGTTCCAAGTACCTAAATAAAACTAGAGTGCTATGAGGTTTAAAATTACCTATAAGCCTATAAGCTTTTTCTACTTTTATCCAAACAAACCTCGCGAGGAGTCGGTAGATGAAAAGAGCTCAGAATCTGGAATAGCTTGAAATGTTTATGGGAGGCCTACTATGTTCAGCAGTGGACTTCTTCAGGCTGATGATGATGATGGTGACCTTTTTAAGTTTGAATGTTTAGAATATACTGTGACTAATATTTTTGGATTGGGTAGAAACAAGCAAATGTTTTGGGTTGAATCAAGAAAAAATATATTGGGTAGAATCTTGTGGGTTGATTTGAGGCAAAAAGCACTTGAAATATGAACCAAAATCGTGGGTAATAATTTCATAAAATACTCTGAATTTTTCTATAACAATTATTCTCAAATTAAAAATTCCAGGTTTTATTCCAAGTTTGAAATTACAATTTCAAATCCCTTGATGACTATGACGTTTGAATTGTTTGAATTAGCATTGAATTGAATACCCATCACCTTATATGAGGATCAATGCTTGGCCTTGGAGTGGTTGTGTTCTTTTTAAATACTGCGCATCCAATTTATAGAACAAAGTGTAGCTTATAAAGAAAATAAGCTGGAAGTATATAAAAAATTGTACAAAGCTTAATTTTACATGATTTAAATTGGAAAGTGACGATTTATAGAGTGTCCTATTAGATGAATCGGGATTTTAAAATATAATATTTCAAAATAATACAATTTAGAATTCAGAGTAAGATTTTGCGCATGAGTATATTCCGCATCACCAAAATTTTTACCCACGCTCACAATGTACGACCAAGTCACCCAAAAATCAAGACCTACCAGGAAACGTATAAGGATGATTCATGGAATAGGTCGTGATCATGTTTTTTATTCATTACAAGACAACTAGACGCACAACTCAGTTCCACCCACGTACCACCTGTACTTGATGGTTGGTATTAGTATACCTACTCGTACGTAGGTACCACCCATTCGCACTAGCTCTACACCAGTCAGTTTAATGTTATGTTATTATAATGAAGAAAGAAACAAATTTCTTCAGGCCAGCGCACATCTAGACGATGGTCATCCAAACGCTGTCCTATTTGACAGCGTTTCAGCTGATCGCCATAGCCATAATTATATCGTCTAGATGTGCGCAGGTCTTTCTCTTAGATCTTTAGTAACAGAAAACCGTATTTAGTTAACCATAATAGGCGTTCTATTTGTAACATTTTCGAGGCGTAAGCGTACTAGTTTAAAAGTATGATGTATCGAATAAGTATGATTTTTAACATTCAGTGTAGTTCAATCGGATTAAAATAAATCAGGAAGTAGGTACACACTGTATATTAGATTATAGGAAATTGTCCTATGCCTATACCAGGTGACAGTAAAATATTACTAGGTTCTAAGTATAACCAAGTCATTCTATTTTAAGATCGGGAAGTGCAGTGGTTTGAACCGGCTTTCAATGGCGTGACGTCACGTTATTGATCCACCATACTCCTTACTGTACTTACTTTTCGATGATACGTCACGACATGCGCACGCAGACTATTCACTGCTAAGTTGTGATATAACAATTCACTAGACAAACTCTATATGTGAAAAGATAGAATTAAGCGCACAGAAATACAAATAAAGTATTAAAATTGTTCGAAAAATTTTTTTTAATTAAGAAATTCGAATTTTAACATTTCTCGTAATGGCAACACCAACCAATAACACCGCATTTTAGTGATTACCTCCCTCGTGGGAATAAGAGCGCATGCGTGGAAAATATATAGCGCGACTACCACCTCGCTGCAGGAAACATTTTTAGCACAGAGATGGATTTAGCGATGAAGATAATCAAATATGTATGGATATGAATAAGTTTGTATTTCTTCCAGTTAAAAGTTCCAGTTAAAAACATCGGAACGCATATACAGGTCACATGTAACTTTACAAAATAAAATCAAATTTTGTGAAGTTACCACATGACCTGTATAATATATGCTGTAAAACATTTAAATTACTTTTAAATCACCTAGGAAAGTACATCTTCTTTTTATAATATAAAAATGAATTGCTGGTCGTTAGTCTAGTTAATTATTTATGGAAGTCCAGAGAAGGTTTAAAAGGTGTACAAATATGAAAATACTCGGAATTAACATTTTTTAACGGGAACTGGAACGGGGCGAGTGAAGCCGCGGCCGTTAGTTAACAAATAAATACATTACTATATGGCAAAAAACTTATTACCTACATAACATAATGTTTATTTTTTTTTTGAGTTGAGCCTTTGTGCGCTATAGTTAAAGAGGTCAGCCACTTCTAAGTCCAACTCTGTCGGGGTATTTGCATTCGGCTAAGATCGGTAGTGATCGTGCATTTCCGCGAGGTTCGCCTTTCAACCCTCGATGGGATGCCTCCGTCATGATCGGAAAACCTTTACAAAATTTCCCTTTATTTTACGAAAACTGTTGAATTTTGTGTGAATACTATAGTGTTAACTCGTATGTAAGGTTTTATAAGTCTGTTGTTTATATAATCAAGTGATATTAGGATTGTTCAGTGTTAGTGAACGATAAATGTTGTGCATCAGTATTTTCGGATAGGGGTGAACCCAGTTCAACATAAAGGTAATGACGAGTGAACCTACCTTCCTCGATTTTTTGTATTAATATTTGAAAAAGTACCCTCCCTCCAGTATCATTTTGTTAGGTATTATATTGTTTTGGGTTTTGGTTTTAAAAAACCGTCATAATTTTTTTACTTTTTTTAGACCTTAACTGTGTTATTTGCCCCCTTTAAACCTTAAAATACTTAACACACTTTTATCAAAGAATCTAAAGCTAATATAACTTGGCTTGCCTTAAAACATTAACCGTTTTTTTATACGTAGTTAGTTGAAAAAAATACGTAAATGTTTACGGTATTTCTTGTCTAGATTCCGATATAATTTCCAGAATTTTTGTAGATAAATAAAACAATTTTGAATTTTAATTTATGTAATTTTTTTTCACTATTTTGTGCTTATGTCTAGTTAATAGCATAATTTCTGAAATCTTTAATACCTAACTATAAAAATACAGATTAAGAAGTAAGAAGTATAAAAAAGTTAACAATACTTTATTTATCTCACAGGAGCGGAACAATGAAAAACATTGACGACGATCATGACTGAAAGAGGCGAACTGAACAGAATGCTGGGTAAGCCAATTTTGCAGAAGAAAATACAAAATTGTAGAGATATCTACAAAAGTAATAAAAACCAGTTTTAAAAATAAATCACATAGTTTATAGGAAATTTTCTTGAAACAATTAAGGAACAAGTAAAATTAATGTTACTCATCATCCTTATAACTAAGGTGCTAATACATAATTATAAATAGGTATAGACATTGATTACATACGAGTAAGATATGACAAATAATATTTGAAAGGTCATATCAAATGGTTCATTTTGTATTATTAGAGGGTTATATATAATTTGCTAGTTGTATAAAAAAAAGTGAAGTTTATAAAAGTTGAGAAGCCGACTTCACTGCCAAATTACAGGACCGATTTTGATGAAATTTCTATGTACTTAACTAATCTGGAAAAATAAATCTTCCAGACAAAAAAATATTTTTCAATTCGGTTCAATGATAGATTCTATAACACACATCAAAAAACTAATTGAGAATCTTCTCTTTCTATTTTAAATCGATTAAAAACAGCTAAAATTCAGTAAAAACAATAAGAAACGAATTATGTAGTAAAAATATCGTGTCTAGTAATGAGCGCAATGCAGAACGGAAAAGCAATTTCGCGAACATGCACACTGCACAGCCAATGGGGTACATTTCCAACCAAAAATACTGTGACATGCTATTCATATTAAATCCATAATACTAGGAACAGACGATGCTTTTAGTACGCAAGCTATCTTTTGAAAATGATTCAATGTAGTGTTCAATGAGTTCTTCTTCTATCGTGTCACTGATTCTTTCGAGCCAAGTGTGGTGAAAGGATTTTAAGTGCGCCTCAAAGAGACTTCTTTCGTGCGATGTTTTCCTTCACCGTTCGAAAGCACTGGCATACATTTTTATAGTGTGTGTTTTTGTATTTTTTTAGCAGTGTACATAAAATTTTGGGCAGAAAAACTCATTGGAACATGACTGGATTTGAACCCACGACCTTAGGATCGAAAGGCCGGGCCGCTAACACTAGGCCGCTCTCGCTATAATGTAGAGTTAAAATTATTCATGGTATGCATCCTCTCAAAAACTTGGTTGGCTAAGAGGTACCTACTTAGCAAATCATTTTCAACTAGTTAATTTATCACATATTAATATTGTGGTCAATATCTGTAAGCAACATCATCTTCCTGCCCATATCCCACATTAAGGGGAGTCGGCACAACAGGTTTTCTTCTTCCACTCACCTCTATCATTCGTCATCTCAGTGTTCACTCCTTCCCTGCTCAATCATCCTTGACGCAGTCCATCCTTCTCTTCTTTTCAACATTATCTTTAGGCATACACTTAGAAAACAAAATAACACCCTAAGCATATACTTAGAATAGAATATAACACCCATACAGAGAAAAAATATCTAAATAATGTTCACCAGACAAATGTTAATTCTCGGTGGGGACCAAACCCACGACCTACAGCGCAGAAAGCAAATCGACTACCAACTGAGTTGAGAGGCCAGTCTTCAGTAGTTATAACTATTAAAATTAATAATTTTATGCGAATCATATTTAAATTTAATAAACTGGAACCGGAAATGAATATATTATATATTTTAGATTATGAATTAGAAAATAACTTTGAACTAGGTACATTAATAATTATTGTAGCCTCAGTCATACTAATAGATTAATTGAACGTTTGGGCATGCATTTATAGTTTTGTAATTCAATACCCACGACATATATGAATAGAAAGCACGTAGCGTCATACATACTGATTACCGTTGCTTCAGCACCTGTCCTTTTGTCGTCTGCATTTCTCAATAGCCCTTCAAGGACCAAGTACATATTAGCTTTCAACTAAACAAGTGCTTCATACTAAACTGTTTGAACATTGATAGACTAGTTTATATCATAACTGATCAGTATTATCACGCGTGTGGTTTTAGCTTTATAAAGAGACAAGCTTACTCGACTCTCAGACATCTGTTCGTCTCATGTGTCACTGATAACCTTTGGTTATGTCTCTTCTGCCTCATACACTTGGAAGTTAAAGACTGCAGTGTTGTGTACAAACAAGGTTATGTGGACCTCTGTAAACAGTGCATTCAAAATAATACCGAAACTATCGTAGACCACACAAATTTGAAAGAGTGGATAAGCTTGTTTCAACGATTATGCAAGAAAATAACAAAAACATTAGAGATAAATCGAAATAAAGATAGTTGGATTGATCGTATTATGATTGGAATAGTGTTGTTTTTTGGTTTTAAATTATTGCAGTTTGTGAAAGAGTGTTGTGATGAACGTGAAAAGGAGGTTACAGAGAAGTGCAGGAAACGTGTTCGTAAGAAAGGAGAGGAAAAAGGTAAATACAAACATACATTAATGTATATGTTCCAGAAAATCATATTTTAAAGATTAGGCGCAAGTGTAACTTGTTAAAGGAATATTTCCTTAAAATGTCCATGAATCTAAAGAATTTTCCTGGCAGGTACTTAGACCTATAAAATCATTGAGAGATGTTTTATTTGACCAAAGTATATTGATAAAAACTAAACATCAAATCGTCATTCAGTTTTGTGTGGAACATCAAATTAGCAACAGCTGTTTTAATAGACACGCTAGGTCATCCAAGAGTGAATGATGTAACATAACATTACTAAACCGATCTAGATAACAACAGAACTAAATTGGGTTAGAGTGTAAAATTGTGAAGAGCGACATCTATGCGACAAAGTAGTAAACTGCTTGCCTTAACTTATAATATTGAACGCCCACATGCATCACCGTTGCTTGTCTTTCTTTGCAGTCATTGTATTTGTTGAAGAACCCGTCAGAGGGCGTTAATAACTTTTGATAACACAATCTGCAAGTAAGTGTTAGGTATATACAGTTAGGTAGGTAAGGCAATTTACTTTCTGGCAAGTCCTTCCAATATTAATTGCTTTTAATAATACCTATGTATTCATCTTGATCTAATCTAAATTGTTTATATCATTGTATATGAACATTTTGGAGCTAAGAATAGTGACCATGGCCCATTTTTAGTTGATGACAGATACATCCTAACCAGATTATTAGAATAAAATAACTTTCAAAATGTATTGACCTCATAGGTATCTATTTAAGAATGATGATGAGCCGTGTTGCGTATTGGTGTCCTATTGACCCAATGTATTTATAATATTTCTTTTGAATTACAAATAGGTATTTGTCAAGCCATCGTTTATTTGCAATGTCCGGGTTAGTTATGTTTACAGAGAGTTTTTATTTGATCGGTATATCGTATGTATCACCAATACAAGTGACGCATTATTCGCCCAGATGTGTCCAAAATGTGTAGGCGAATAACGAAAATGGTAATTTGCCTATCTCATGTACTATTTATCTCAATTTACCACTATATTATTATGGGCTATCTCAGTCACCTCATCTGTTTAAGGTAGAATAGTATAATTTGCGTTCTCTTTTCTTCAGAAGCTTCTTATGCAGAAGCATGCTTCCTCCGTTTGCATCGCTTTTATTTGTCATTATGTGACATCTCATTTTCAAGCACGATGTTCATTGCAGTTTATCTTAAATCTGTGAGAGAATTGTGTAAATTCTCGGTGTACATTTGCTCCAATTGCTCTAAAACCCACAGCCCGCATTTTGTCCGTCTGAGTCTTGATTCGTGCGGTCATTCACTTAGCTTCGCTTATTATGACTGATTTGGCAAACATACCGTTACGTTTTTAGCTGACTCGCTTAGGCCGTACAAATTTCTGAATAGGCTTTAAATCCACTGTGATACGGTTTATATTTGGGCATAATTATACCTATTAGGTATTAATGACAACTAAGCAACGTTGAATGCGCTCTCAGAAGCTTGATTATTTTTATTTTATTTTATTTATTTTATTTTATTTATTGATCACCAACATAATAAACACTAGTACCTACAATACAACAAGATAGTGCTTAAGAATACAGAGTCAAGTGCTATTATAATTACAGGTGAAGACAGCATGCGTTTGCGTACAGACAGAATATAAACGAGCAACAGAAGACTTATTAACTAACATGACCTATTAACTAACACTATTTAACATACACCTTCATAATATTACAATATTATTGAAATTAGGACCTTCGAATTAGGAACTTCATTCATATACTTAGATATTATAGATGAAAGTGCATAGAACCATAGAATGGTGTTTTTTTTGGTTCTCCATATTTTTAATCAATGAAAACATATTTTTATGTAGTTAAATATAATGATAACGTAGTGAAACGCTTTGAAAGATCTTTCATTTAGGTAGTTTCTTTTTATAAATATTTTGCCCCGAATAACGTAGCTTCCCCATGGTATAATGCCACTTCTTGGCCTTTAACCATATCACCACATTTCATTATATCGATAATTTAGGTCATGGATCATTGTTTATACGTCCAGTTGTAAATTTTTCTTCGGGAACATGTTCTTTGTCGTTGTCGTTTTCAAAACCTGTATAGTATAAATTCATACTTATTATACTTAGGTACCTAGGTACTTGTATATTATTGTTGCTATTTATGTATTCATGTTTATAAACTATAGGTATATGTACTGTGTATGTATGTGTATAGTATGTAATGTTTCTATAGTTCCTACATAAATAATTGCATTTAGTTTAAATAAGCTGTCTAATTTCTCATAATAATATTATAGTGTAGAAACCCTTATGGCACCGCCTTCTCGTTATTCAAATCCTGTCCATCCAAAGGTTGTCTGGAAGAGATCGCTCATAGCGATAAGACCGCCCATTGTGCTTCGCTATAGTTTTAGGTTTTCGCTATGTGTAATGTCCTATTCTTGTGGTGTACTATAAAGTGTTATCTATCTATCTATCTACTTGCAACCGTATCTATCAATCTGTCATTATACTTGGTTAAAAAATCCTTGGTCATTATTTATAAATTTCTTTAATTTTTCTTCAATATTAAAATATTAATGCAAACTTAGATCGCTAATAAACAATTGTTTTTTATTCATACTCAACATAATTACTTTTTTTATCAGTTATTTAGTACGATAATAACTATTAAAAGTACAATATAAATTCCGTTTTGCCGTAAGACTTGCTCGAGTAAAACATAAACATCCCTACTCTTGTTATGAGTAGTATTGTCCGTGAGAAGTGACAGCGGCGACCGGTGTGAAGTCGCCGCGCTTGCTACGTCAGTTTCAGGCACAGCGCCTGCGCGCTTGACGGTCTACACGGCGGTGCTGTGATCGTGATCCGATTAACAACGTCTGTTTTTATTTTTACTACTAAAACAAAACAAACCAGGATAAATCATCGATTTTAATATTAAACGTGTATCGCTTGACTTGACAAAACATGAAACCATAATCAATTTTACCTACCACTAATCAAATTACTCATTGCAATTCGCGTTTGAATCCATTACGTGTGCAATGAATTTTATCAATCGTGTTTTAAGGTCCTAACATGGTTGTGTGCTAAAGTATCAAAAATTTTACGCGCGCGGCCGTAGTATACTCCGATTAATCTAATTCTATTTGTATCCCGCCCGATCCCTAGTAGTCCCGTCATTCGTAGCTATGTTCAGGGTGTTGCTATCTCCCTCTCTCACCCCGCGAAGTCATTGAAGCGCGCCGTCCAATACTCGTATCGGGAATACGGGATAGCGCGCTCGCAGCTGTCAAATCAAGCGATACCCGTTTCAACCCTCGTGTCAACAAAACATTAATGTTATTTTTTTCACGTTGCAGTGTCTTTACTTGTGTTTTGTCACGTGCAAAAACAATGTGAAAAGTGGTTGTTAAATAATAATTCCGAGTAACTTGTATCCTTTCTGACTATTTAATTAAAATTCGGTCAAGACGCGAAATGTGAGGTGTTTTACCCTCTAGTGTCAAAGTGTGAAGTGATGAGGGTGCTTAGTTTTCGATAGTGCACCAAATTCGAACACTACAAAAAGGATACATTGAGAAAAGAAAATGCGGATCAAATCTCTGTCAGAATTTCGCCCGAATGGTAAATATTTTTGTTTTATAATTGAATTGATTGTTTACTAAACTACCTTCACATGCAAATAAAAATGTTTGTGGAATGTGCTTAATATAAATTAACATAGGCTAGCTAGATTATTATTATTGAACATTAATTAGTTTCGAATAAAAAATGAAAAGGACACGACTGAAATTAGTAACATTGAGATATTGCTTGGTTTTTAATTATTATTTGAAGATAGTCGAGTCAATATAGTCTAAATAAGGATTAACGTTTGGTTCAATCCTTTTTTAATCTAATAAAATGGGAAAAATCCTGTCCAATGTATTACTGCGTCCCGTAAATAGGGGCATGAGGTAACAGTTGCCGCTGACACTGTATAAATCATCTACAATAGATGCTAAGGCCTGTTTACTTAGGTACCTAAATTTTGTTCAATTATTACCATTTATCAAAATAGTAGGCTTTGATTATTTCAGCATCTACCTACGTAATAATAACGCTATTCGTGGAATAAAAAATGTCAGTCCTTTTTTGACCTATATGTAATTTTAGACGGAAAAATAGCCCTGAATAAGTTTAAAATTTGTCAAATTACCATATTGCCATCTCTTACCGAGTGCTATTGACAAACAGAGACAGACAAGGCTGTAGCAACGTTCTGACACCAATATTCTCCCAAATCTTTCGACAACCCTTTATAGGGCGTTCACACTAGAAGTACCTATCTGGTAAAGGGCATGAACAAAAGCAAAGTTTTGTTCATCTATTCGTCACCAGTAACTCTGCAACGGGCCATTTTATAATTAGTCATCACGGATATTAAGAAAAAAAAAACAGTTATTCGACTATTTTCAAGATAAGGATTACTTTTAATTATTATTAGTCAACCTCTGACACGAAAAACCCGCTGCTTGAATGCAATAGGTATAGTTTTTATTCTGGCATTAGGTCAAGGTCATAAAGTATCATGGTGCTTGTATGACTGATACAGGAAGACCTTGCATAGGGTCAAGAATGTCATGTTTGACTATCTATTTGGACTGAACTGTCACTTTTTTGACGTCATCGCGTCGATGTTACGAAATCAACAGCAGCTCAAAGAACGAAGCAAAAGAAACTGAATTCTTCTTTTTCTTTATTTTGTGATTATGTAATATAATTATTTTAATAATAATCAATAATTAAAAATTAATTAATTCAGTAGAACCACAAGGACCACTAGGTGCCACGCGACCAATCCTAGATGAACAAGCAACAAACTACGGCTTGGGCCTATCTTTTTTTTATATACTTAATCCTTTTACAAAAAAAAAGAGCAGTGAAGTTCCAGTGTGGTGTCACTCCAACTTCGACGTAGGTCTAAAGCAAAAGTTTTAAAGACAGCACACGCTACGCTTCAATGTGATAATAAAGTACCTACACAGTAATAATGTGCACACATCAATAGTTTTTATTCCATCAAGTAACAGTTTGCAAACCCATCGTCACTACTACAATTCTAACTGATGGAGCAGAATTAATTTTCTTATTCTCCTCGGAAAATATGAAATTGTTTACCACACGGGAAAGTTGCGATGTGTGAGTATCATTGATGCATGGCATTAATATTCCGCCTGCAAGACTCCATTTACCATTAGGACTCGTTCACATGCACCACTCGCCTAGCGAAATCACTCGCTTCAACTATTATTCATTTATTACTAGCGGCCGAACATGCACTGTTGCCGTTTTAGCATTTTTAGTGCTAAATTTAGCATATTTCATGACTCTTTAGCATGTAAATTTTGCATCTAGCATATTGCATATTTTGGCATTTCAAATCAAAAGTCAATGTCAAAAGATTATTTAATAGAGACCGACCAGAGACATTATTTTTATCTATGGTTTTCATTGAGGTGTGGCAACTCTCTGGATCAGGGACTTCCCTGAAATTAGTTTCTGATTGTTTTTACGTAACGAACGTTTCGCGTCCGAACCCCACTTGACTCTTGAATAAATTCATTCCATGTGATTTGTGAATGTGAAGTGAAAGTATGCCTCTTAGATATGAGCAACATTATCGCGAAGAATGGGAGAAGATAAGCGAGTTTAAGGATTGGCTTTTGGATGGATTTTGCTAACATTTGGTGCGTAACGATACTTTAAAGCCTAGAATAACATGTTAGGCTACTGTTCTACCAAAAAATTGTACACAGAAAGGTTTAATGACAAAATTAGGATTTTAGCATGTTTTTTAGCATTTTTAAATACAAAAATAGCATTTTTTAGCATTATTTGGAGCAAGTTCTAGCATTTTCTCAAAATAGAAAACGGCAACACTGCGAACATGGCTTCGGGATAAAAAGTATCCTATGTCCGTCTCCTGGTTCTAAGCTCACCAATTTTCAGCCAAATCGGTTCAGCCGCTCTTGAATTTAGTGTAACTAATACGACTTTCTTTTATTTATGTGTATAGATAGATTTATCCTTAACAAATTGTCCTACTGATATTTATTTAAGCTGTGATATTTTTAAGATTTATTGGTAAATTGGTAGACGACTTACGCTATGATTAGGATTTTTACCATAAATAAATTAGTGACTCATAGGCTTGCAGAAAGGTCAAAGACATTTACGTAGCAGTTCGTAGGCTTCCCGGTGTCTACGATTTTTGTCAAGAGGGCCTTTTTTTTCTGGGCACTCTTATTATGTATTGGCTTTTTTTTTGAAGTGCTTTTTCTTTACGTCGTCTTTTTTGAGGTTGGAAAAACAAATGAACTCGCGTAGCGTCAGCGTCACCGCCACGGAACCGATTGTAAACATTCAAATCTACAGTTTACTAGGTATCTTTGATAACCATCGCCCCAGAATTACAATTTCACTTAAACCGTAAAACCCACCAGATAACCGCATTTACTTTCAAATTCCTTTTTAGAGATAGCTGATTATCATCGTGTCTTCTCGTACCTAAGACTCTCATGCACTCATGAACTCAACAGTATTATAGCTTCATACTGAGTTTCCAAATGACGTCATTACTTTTGAATTATGAACACACCTTACGAAATTGTGAGCGGGGTGTATTACGATGGATCTGTGGGACGGGGCGGGTGCCCATTTTGTGATAATTTTGTCGTTTTTATGCTTATTTTTACTACAGTCTCTAGCAAGTGTACTTACATCTGAAAGACCCCACAATGCTCACGTGTGAAACCACTCTTACGTTCTAATGATTTTAAATTGCGATGAGTGATCCAA
Source organism: Thera obeliscata (assembly GCA_947578465.1). Lineage (NCBI taxonomy): Eukaryota > Metazoa > Arthropoda > Insecta > Lepidoptera > Geometridae > Thera > Thera obeliscata. Next base: position 7,327,136 of record OX387928.1, on the reverse strand, counting down.
AGGCCTCTTCATTGGTGCAATTGTGCCAGGCGAGGTCGAGCGTTTCATCACTAACATAAATACAATAAAACATCACCCATATGGCGGCGCATGTGGGTTACAAACATATTAAAAATATTCGGACAAGAGCGAGTCAAACTTTAACCCTCAGTTCCGTATGCCAGACCAATCTGCTGCCTTTTTTGTGTTTTGTAGACTGATGTGACCCATGCAAACTTACGTAAACCTTACCTTACTCAGTGCATAAGCACTGACACAACAATATGTGGTAGAGTTATGTTTGTTTGTTTTACTTTTTTGTGGGCAAAAGAAACAAATTACGTCCTAATATTTTGTCATCTATATGACGACACAATTTAAGAGTTTTTTTCGCATGCTAGAATTTCTAAATCAGTAATAGACCGCGCTGTATTGCACTATGCAGTCTTCGTTTTTGCACACATTAAAATTGTTGATAGTAAAGATTCTGAAATGGGTAGGTAGTATAGAAATGTTTCAAAAAATATTATTGTTTTACAAAAAAAATGCATATTTATATTAGTTCCCATAGTACAAGCTCTGCTTATTTTGAGGGCCAGATAGTGTATTGTGAATCGTCCACTATATTTATTTTTATAAATATTATTTTTAGTACAGAACCCTAGAAATAATCATGCGATGCAATGACCCTAATTTAGGGTGGAACCGTGTATAACGTTAAGTGATTTGTATTTACGTTTAATCCGAATGAATGCATTGTTCTGTTTTTTTACAAAAGTCAAACAATATTTTATATACAAGATCACTTTGAGAATGTCCTCTAGTTATACCTTTCACTATTACAAATACGTCTATCATCTTGTCAAATCCATTTTAACATAAATTTTACTCAGGCTTAAGCGACTTTCAAACCCCATTAGTTAACCCGTGTCTCCATAGCTTAATGTCATTCCAATCACTTTTTATAATTCAATCTTTTCATCTCGAGAAAGTAGGTAAGAGGCGCTTAGAGTGCTCTTGACATGCATGTTACTAAGTAGGTTCTCTTTCATACTTAGGTCTCTTGAGGTCAATAATAAATGGTTATTGATTGATATTTTTAGGCGTTAGGCGTTTAGGTAAACGTTAGTGTAGGACGCCCTCCGGCAAGGTGGGGCGACGATCTGCGAAATGTAGCTAGGAAGTACTGGAGGAGAAGAGCCGAAGACTGGGCTCAGGAAGGCCTATACTGGGTTGTCGATAATGATGATGGTGAGATATTGCAACTTTTTTTCTTTATACAAACATCATTATCATCATTTCAGCTAGTTTGCACCCACTGCTATGACCCTCCTCTTCTTGTCTTTTTTTATTGGTGCCCAATATAACCTCTAGTAGTTCTTAGGTAGGTAAAACATCCACGTAATTGGCTGCAATGCCAGTGGTTGAAAAAACTGTTTTTGTCTTTAATTCAGAAGCATTTAGAACGAACTATTTGAACGTCGAACTATTAAAAGTTAAAAGATAGGATAATATGTTGTTATTTGCTTTCGGCCTACCAATATGCCTGTGGCCAGCGTTCTTTCTTTTTCTAAAGATCATCTGTATTGTGTAGCATATAGTTATAGGTATAATAAGGTTTACCTGATGTGTAGCTAAATATACAGATTGAGATTCAAGGTTTTTATACAGTGTTATTGTATTCTGTTTTAAAAGGCCTCCATTGTTGCACTGTATAAACACTATAGAAGTCTATTGTTTTTCCTCATAATATTTTATATTGAGGTTGTTATTCTGCTGCGGGATTTGAACTAGGTATGAAATGTCAGATATTTTTTATAAAAAACTTTGATTTGTTTGTAGTAAGTAATACGATGCGTAGGACGCTCGAATAGAAAAGTATGTGCGGAGAAATGTCACAAATGTGTGTGACACTTTTTCTTTCTATTCTTTGTCTTCTTTTTTAATGGCTTTAATTAATGGCATTTGTCCATTTTGGATCAATTTTGCCAGTGTCTAGTATTGAGAATATATTACATAAATAAACTAGTTTTTAGTCAAGTCAGTCAATAGACAAGTCGGCCCTAATAGGCATTGAAAACCAAACCTTTCTTCTATTCTTTCAGAACCTTTTACCAAACATTGAACCTTTTTTAGACGTGTTTTAACCCGCTCGGCTCTTAACTTTTGGGATATTATAAAAATCTTGGTGTTTTAACACTGCTTAGTACTTATTTCTGTCTGATTCATATATCGAACGACATTCTTTTGTTTTACGAATCACTATCGATGTAATAAATCCAGTAATAACCGGAATCGTCCACGTCAGACTCAAGTTTATTGTTCTAATGAATAGAAAGAAAATGTAAGTGGTGCGTGAGTGCCGTCTGCTGTAACCCCGTTCACCCTCGAGGGGAGCTTTCCCTCAATCGATTTTATCCCCCTGTCTGCGGAATTAAAATAGATATTGACTCATGTGACATTTTATTTTAAGAAAGGTTGAGATATTCAATCTTTATTAGTTTGGCTTATGTAGAAGTGTGATGACTGACAATAAAAGTAATAAAATAAAATAAAAGTCACACGAACCAATATGATATGAATGATGATTCTTGGCTCATTTGTTTTTTCCACTGTTTTTACAGGATAAATGTAGCCCATACACAAGCCCAGTATGCCTACCACAAGCTCTGTCTCTGGCTCTGATTTTGAGTCCTAGTGAGTGCTCACCAGTGTGTGTGACGTTTCAACGTAGGATATATTTAGACAGCACTCACACAGACTCAAAACCAGAGCCAGAGACAGAGCCAGATAAAGCTTGTGATACGCAAACTGATCACGAACTGTATACAAAGTTGTAGGTATTTAAATCTGTCCAGCTTCTTCGGTGTCATCTTTTTATCCTGTCACTGGCTTTTTCGAACCAAGAGTGGTGATAGATTTTAAGTGCGCCTCAAAGAGTTTGAGCCTCAATCATATAAACATCTAAACTTTCTCGTTACTCTTTAAAGGACTTTATACGATAGAAAGGATTTCTTTAATAACAGGAATTGTTTATGAATAAAAATAAAGAATATTAATTCTTGTAATGGACGGATGCGTTTTCCAAGCGGATTTCTACTATTATTTCCATCGGACTTTCTATCGCGTAGTTGACCTACTTTGAATTTCCTAGCAAGTGGTAGAAGCAATTTTCTTTAATTTATTCTCCTTAAAATTTACACCTCAGCAACACGCGGTACTGGTATCTATTCTATGGTATATTACTTAAGAGTTAGGTAAGGGAAAGTGCTTATTTTTTTTCTTATCTTTGCGCATTCGTTGTGTAATACTATTACTTGGTTTAAGCACCTGTTCAAATAATAGGTTTAAATATTTAAATTCAAATATCATCGTACCAAATGAGAATATCTGCTTTAGGCATGCAGACAATATCCATTATATTGAAGCATAGATCCATTTGGTATATCAATTATATTGAATGGATACTGAGCATTAAACAAAGGATACCAACTACTCAAGCACAAAGCTACCAAAGTATCAGGTAATTTACCAACTCAAAATTATTAAATTTCACAATTCATGACCAACATTACAACGCTTACTTAGGTATTTTACACTTGCAAAAATTATTTCGAAATTTCCCAAAAATGGTAAAATTTTCGCAAAAGGTCACATCCATTTCTGTTACTGCCAAATGAATTCCAACGTAAATTGAATACCTATAAGCTCACTGGGTAAAGTGTATGAATCTACATAAAAATTTACTGTATAATATTAATTTATAAATGTTGATAGCTATGATTTGCTAATTAGAAAGTGCATTTTATAGAAATATCACGTTCCTACTTCTTGCGATATCTTTACCTAGGTACGTGTCTTCTGCCTATAAATCTGTACTAAATATAAAATCAAATCAAAAATTATGTATGTTATGGCCACATTATAAGAGATTAAAAAAAGTGAACATTATAAAAGTAACAATTTCATAAAAATAAATTAATACTATTTCTATATTTTTGATAATTAAAATTCATTTTTTACATAATTTCTGACCCATGTTATGACAGAATTAGTAATACATCGCACGAATTCTAGGAACTTCGCTAGCAAAATTTATTTTTCAGAACACCGCTCTATTCTTAGTTAACATACCCAGACATCTGTTAGACTATTAGGTATACAGAAACTATGTATTAACATTATTCATTCCACTGGTCAATGTCCGTGATATCACTGAGCCTTTCTTAGTCACTCTTGACAGGCAACGGCTGCAGTTGGGCTCTCACTGCTTTTGCAGTTCACTGGAAGGAACTGCAAAGTCAAAAGAATAGTAAAATCCTAATCAATAGCAATTTATAAGCACTTGAACATGCCTAAAGTACTTATACTACGCTATTCTTAAGGGTCAGCGTGACAGAGAGGAGAGCAGCGGAGAAGATTTTATTGAGACACTCGAAAATCAACTTTAAAGTTATTGGAATAAAGTGCATACATGGATCTCATGGACTAAGCATAAATATGCACTTTATTTTAATAAATTGAAAGTTGATTTTCGAGTGTCTTAATAAAATCCTCTCCTTTGCGCGAAGAATTGTTCCTCAATCAACAGCACCCGTTGACGTAAGCTAAGGCACGAAACCTCAAAAGTTATTTTTCATAAACGAAACTGTAAATGAATATAAAAATTGCAACTAATACCTTCGCTCTATAAAACAGTAATTAATTAACAAGTATTCATGACCGACCGAAATGTCAGGGATCAAGATAAGGCTAACGTGAAATGTTTCAAGACCAAAAAAGGTATCAGAAGTACAGTGACCTCAAACAAGGTGCTATAGAGCCAGGTGATACATAGGCCACATCTGCCATGTTTGTTTACATAACTACTTTTTTAGGCATAATATATTAGTCAAAGGTCATGAAATGCCAAGTCGTCCTTACTTCAAAGACATCGAAACAGTTTGTTATAATATACGATTTTTTTAAATGTAAAATCCACTCTGAAAAACTATGAATACAAACTGATACGTACCCAATATACCAGTCTGAATAAACATCACACCACCACAGGCACGTGAGGCTGAATATCTGTATGCCTCAAGTGGATGGTCGTAGGGCACCTTCCTGACGTACTGTGACCTACGAGGCAATGCTTTGTTATAGGCGATAGTTAACACTTAACATTAGGTGGGCCATATGCTTATTCCATCAGCTAGAGTTGTATAAAAAAACTGAAATACCTTTTAAAAACTGCGGTTCTCTAAATTTTTGAATCTTGATGCGGACGATAGGTTAGCCTAGTGCCGTAGTGACGTCACGTTAGTAGCGTGTAAACTTATATTACATAGGATTTTAATCTGGGTACTGTCACTTTAATTAAGTCTAGCAGGGGTAATCTATCAAGATAACAATATACAAGTTATTTTTGTACATTTTTTTGTCCAGAGAATTCTAATCCATGAAAACACGAAACAGGTTACTATTTCAGAGAAGATTTTAAAAGTATACGCATGGCATCGGTTTTTTTTGTTTTAATCTATACTTAGTGTTCTTCTAAGTTATAACCCTATATAAGAGCCTGTGCTTTGAGTTCAGTACAGGATGTAGGCTTTCCTTTCAATGAATCACCCCAGTGCGTGCTTTCCAAGAAAAATTGCGTTACGATCGTGGAAAGATTAACTGCCCGGGGGAGTTAGGGTAACTTCGGGGTGAGCATATAGGGTGGCTTGGACTTAAATAGCATGTCGGTCTTCGGGAGAAGGAAAATATACTCTCATGAAAGTATCTGAATATAACTTTGCTTTCTATTTCAAAAATCGTCGTTTTCCATGAAGATTATTTACTATACGAAAATTGTGTTTGTCTAAGTTTATTTTATTTTATTCTTAGATTCACAGTTTAGAACCATTTATTTTTTAAAAGTAGCTCATACACGTGAGTGTCTATACATAATGCTTTTGTATGAAAAGGTACAATTGAAGTACATACTTTAATTTCAAAGATACATACGATGTAAGAACCTTTTGCTAATAAGTTCACACCTAATCACAAGGCTGAATGGTCTCTATTTATCGTGCCATGAAACGTAACTTCACCGTGATTACTATGCAAGAACAAATTATTTAAAAATAAAGACAATAGAGTTGAATCACGGCTTACAAAACCTTTCTGTTATACCAAAGGTTGCGTGCGATCCGCAATTTTGCCTTTTAGGTCAAAGGTCAAGGTAACAAGCCCAATCATTAGGTCGGTCTCCCAATTTTTGTAAGGATTTTCATCACAAAGGGTAGAAGCCCCGCCTTCCGATCTAACTCTCTAAAGCTTTGCTTAGTTTGGGGCTGGGTAGTGTTGTGTGAATTGTCCACAATATTTATTTATTTATTTGAATAAAGCGAGTAAGAGCTATACGCCATGTTAATTGTCTCAAACGGTACAGGTATCTTGAAACCGGGAAGAAACTTAATTAAGACTCATCAGTTCTGCACGTACTGACCAAGTCTTTCCAGCCTATCCTAGACACTACAGCGGTCCACATGGATAAAAAGTTGAAATTTTAATCTAGAGTCAATGCATACAATGGGTCTTTTTTTGTTAAACCATCCAGTGTGACTTTATTTTTAGATGTGAATCACAATTACTGAAGGTCGACAACTTTTTGCCTACGTCAGTTTCCATTTGTATTGTAGGCAATTTTCCTGGGATCCTTAGAGGGGTAGAAGAGGGCGGCGACCCCTTGGGCTTACACCCTTGTCTGCGACACGGATGGTTTGCAGAAAATGCTGCGGTAAATGTGCGGTGTATGGCAAATATCCAGTAGAGATTAAGCTTTAGGTTCTGCTGGTGAACACAACTTTTATTGGCCAAGACTTTTACTGAGTAATCATCTCTGACGCTATATAGATCATCTAAAATAGATGCAAAGGCTTTTGTTCTTCTAGCTAGCATATTAATGCCATGCAACTTTTCTATTGGATTACCAAAGAAAGAAGAATTAAACTTGAGTCACAGTTTACATAATAGTAGTCACTTGGTTTCAAAAAATATTTAGATGATCACATAATGGGATCCCGTCCCATCTTTAGGTGACTTTTGGCATAGGAAATCAAAAAGTATTATTATAACAACATTGGATCGCTGATTTTATATTTCAAATAGCACATCAGTACATATACATAGTATATCCTTAGATGAACTGGGCATGCACATTAAAACCTATGCCACTTCGCGTAGCTTACCCACGTTATAATCCAAGAGGAAAGACATGTTTCAAATAATTAATTTATAATTGAATACCCGCAGCTCTTAGATACTGTGGTGCCTATTAACGTTGATGAGACGGCAGATACCCGTCACGCCATGGAGCTAAATGTGGGGGAGTACACTGCATTCCATAGTCTTTTACATGGGTACGGCTTCTGGCTAAACGGCACGGTGACTGTGTCCCGATATTTTTTGCAAACTTTAATTATTAGTTGAGTAGTATTCATGAGAATCTCAGTAATTTCTGTCTTATTTTATATCGTTCTCTCACGTATATAAATCAATAGTTTGTCTTTCCAAAAGATATTTTCATTTTGTTTACTTCAACGAGCATATTTCACCTGCAGAAGTTTCAGGGGTGGAAATAATACGCTAAAAACTGTCATGCCAATTAACGCGGGGAAAATAAGTCAAGGTACGAGATTTATAGCTATTTCGAACTGTTGGGGTAAAGTATTCTACGCCACGAGAAGAGATTTTGTGAATAAGGCTGAGTTAAGTCAAGATACACATGAATGTTTATACATTATTAAACGATGGTATATTCATTATGGATGCGGAGGGATGAAAGTTGTGTGACTGGAGAGTGATGAGTACAAATGTAGATGGATATTTGGGTAGAGGTAGGCCAAAGAAAAGATTGATAAACAATGTGAAAGATGACATGGATAAGAAAGAAGTGAATACAGAGATGACGGCTGATAGAGGAGAACATGTTGTGCCGACCCCACGTAAAGTGGGATAAGGGCACGAAGAGGAAGATAAGATATACATTATAGGTGCTAAACAACAATCCGTGCGTGAACTTAGAAAGAGTAAAATGTCAAGCTGAAAGTGATACGCTCTCGCTGCCTGCAATGTTGCATCCGTATGAATAAGAAGTACCTATATAGCAGTTTCCTTTCTGCAAACATTATATGGGAGATGGCTGTCTTTAGACACAGTACTGTAGAAGCATAAAAGCCGATGGCACTACGCCAAGTTTCCCTTGCAATTTTACTACTCACTTCGTTCAATACTTGGGACATTGTGCAGTCGGCATTCTATATGAAGATGGCAATAACTTATTGGCTTTATTTCTTTTACTTTAAACCCAGATTTACTACACAGACGTTTAACTTTTCTTTTACGTTTGCAGACGAACTTGTCGCAGACATTATTTTTATACTTGGTATATCAAAAAACCTGCATGACGAATGTTTTCAAGACAAGAGTGAATAGGTATCTTCTAGGTAAGCGTGCTACATCGTCGACCGCATCAGAGATAGCAGTCAAAAGCAAACCTAAAAATTGTAAAAAAAAAAAGTTATTGTAGTAGATGAAGGAAGAAAAGAATACTTAGATTATGGTAATGAAATTACAGATTTATCTTCCAGCAATCTACCAAATTCCTTTCATGAATGAGTTTCAGTTCTAAATATAGGGAACCCCTAAAATTTATTGTTTTTTTTTCTATTTTTGTATGTAAATCGTAATGTGGTTCACAGAATAATCTACTGACCAAGTTTCAACAGTATAGTTCTTTAGTTTCGGAAATAATTGGCTGTGACATGCGGACGGGCAGACAGACATGACGAATACATAAGTTTTTTACCATTTGGCAGCGGAACCCTAAAAAGAGACACAGAGATAGGTACCTATTTCAATAATGTGAACTTTGTTGAAGTGAAAATTATTCTACCACAATGACGTCATTCATCGTTATGTATGATCTTGAAACAATGACACTAACCTCGTAACTCTCTCCAAACACACCGCTTTATTCAGACGTGCAAATAAATATAATCCCAAAATCAACAAAGTTCAATGTCATTGACTGATACATTTGTAAGCGATACAGCTACGTAGATACAAGCTTAAATTCATCAGCAGCAATTAATTTGTCGGCTGCTAAAAATAAAAATGCTTCTCAAAAATAATATTTATCCATCCATAGGCGCCTCTAGAGCACTTACGAGCGTAGGTATTAGCTAAAAATATGCCAAGAATCCCACACTGACTATGTACTGATAGAACACAGACATCCGTGGTTTTGAATATTATAACAAACGTGTGAACTTGCAACATAAGCTATCATAATAATTAGTACAGGGTGTGAAAAGGCAGGTGCTGAAATCTGAAGGGCTATGCGCCTGCGCCTAAAAAAGTGAAATAACTTAATTCAGCTCTAAAGATCCTAATGACTTTATAGAATAAGGGCTTTAAAAAATAAACATTATATTTGATTTCAAAATTTAAAAAAATAATGCATGATTATCGCAAAAAAAAATATTTTTCAAGATAATCAATGTCAGTAGCGTGGTCATTTTAGCGTAATTTTACAACCTTTATTAGATGTAAAACATAAGTATATTTTGTTTACGAAACTATATTATACTAGCAGTATGTCCCGGCTTCGCACGGGTGGACATTTATTTTTAAAACAATATACCCTATGTTACTTGGGGTGAATGTAGCTTTCCAATGGTGAAAGAATTTATGAAATCGACACATTATTTTTTGAGTTTATTCATTACAAACATACACATAAAAATACAAATCTTTCCTCTTCATAATATTAGTATATAGTAAAGACGGTTGGTTGCAAATGGCAACATATTGTACGATGAATCACATCCTCGCCAGACGAAACTTCCGTTACTTTCTGACAAATGGTCAAGTGTCAATTTGTCGTAAGACTTCATATAATAAACTTCATATTATATACCTATTATGGTGCGCAAGAACATTGATAGCCCTTTGATTGGATTTGAGAAGGAAAACGGTTTTAGCATGGTTTTCAAACCACTTGGTGAAGAATTATCAAGTACCTACATTTACTGTCGCCGGTTTTTGTTGTAACTCGTGGTGAATGAGGACAATGATACAGCTGGTTAATAGATCTAGCGAGAATAATACTTTTCAGTAGATCTACATAATAACAGATTGGATTTATAGAGAAAAAAAAACTCACTAGATCCACTATGGACAATGGATCTTCTGATATTGAACGTTTTTTTGCTTATTTATTCGATTCTCGTTCCTAAATGCATTAGCAAAGAGAGAGCTCAAGTGCATAGGTAATCTAGATGAAAAAGTTTCTGGTTGCAAGATTTCCAAGAGCTACCATTGCACCTGGCCTTGTGGACTCGAAGCAGATGCCAAGAGTCAGTGCCAAGGTGTGACGCGGTGCCGACAGTCTTTATGAGACGCGGTTATTTTCAGCGCGACATGATTTGCGGATTTGTCAAAACATGAGCATGATAAATTGTCGGCAAAGGAAGGCTATCGTATTTCTGATATCCCGAATCGTGAAATTCTCTAATAATAGTCTTATATAAAATCTTCTTTAATAATAGTAGGCATTTTGATCATGGCTTTTTTGTAACAACCAAAGAGTGCTTCTCAATTGAATGATACAGATTTACAACAAAGATATATTGTTCTCAAGGCTTTTATGGGCGAGATCTGAATCATATGAATTGAGATCACATCTAATAATAGACGGAATCATATCATATTAATTTAAATCTTCATAATCCTTTCACAGTCTATCCAAAGAAGGGATCGATTTATGAGTCATGCTGCCGAGCACCGCGCTGCTTGTTGAAAATTTACATACCCAATATCACACGATACATATATATATACAAGCGTCCTAGTGCGGGGACCCCCAGTCACTTGATGTTCTTATGAAACTTTATGTTCTTTTTAGTAAATAATTAAATTTGTATTTAATTTTCTAATTCTGTAAACTTTAATAAAGTTGGTAGAACCTTCTATACTTTTTAAACTCAATTGACGCGTTTTCTAAAATACTGCATACCTTGCGGTATATACATTGTTACTATTTATGAAAGTAATATTAGTTTGCATAATAATATCAATATTACTTTATTTTTTATTTTTAGCCTGGGTCGTCCCACTGCAGGGCAAAGGCCTCCCTCCCCTTCTTCCACACCTCTCGATCTTTGGCCACAGTGCTTCAGTCATATGCGTGTATCGTTAATATTACTTGAACGTAACAAAATATAAATCCGTCTCACATATAAAATCTGAATTCAGGATGTCAGTTAGTTGGAACCAACTTAATATAATGTAATAGTATTGCTATAAGATATGAAAACATAGCTAGCATGTAAAATACTTGGCTATGCTATAACATCACTTATACCTTAGTGCTGTTAATATGGCTAACTGTGCTACATTGGCAAAAAGTAAATGGCTTATGAGCAGAAATGTTAAAACTAACAGGTTGAACGAGTTCATATAAAAACTGAGAACTTAGCATGAAGCTATTTCAACACTATATCCTGGGCTTGTAACCACAACGTTGCTCAAATGCACCTCTAATTACTTACGAACAAACACCAACTTAGTTTACTTTATCTACAAAATTTTGAAGACCCCAAAAGGAGAAAATAAGCAGGCTCTGTCGAGACCTACCTATTTGCACCTCGTGAGATCCAAATATATTTTGATATTTTTTTTATAAAAATACAAAAATATTTTATAAGTAGTGCATTATCGTGTAATTTGTACTTTTTGTAAATATTTGTGTACCGCAATCGTAAATTATTTGTAATACTTTACGATTGCGGTACACAAATATTTACAAAAAGTACAAATTACACGATAATGCACTACCTATAAAATATTTTTGTATTTTTATAAAAAAAATATCAAAATATGTAGTGCATTCAAGAATAGTACAGCCTACGATGCGTGGCTGACTGACAACCATGATTAGGTCATAGAAGCATGATCTTTAGAGGATACCGTATTTTTTATGAAGGTTGTAACACAAACTAAACACAACACGCAAACTTTACAGTCATTCCATTTTGTACAAATCACAGTATTTATTGTCCTTAGAAAAGTATTGGAATGAATATAAGCTTACAATGAATTTTATCAAAGCTAGGAAATATACCATGAAATATGATGCCTTTTGTATTAACAGATCAAATTCAATCTAATAAAAAGAAAGAACACGTTGTTACTCGGTTTTCAATGGTCACGGCCTGTTTATTTCTAACGGACATACTTACCTTAGCCAACAACGCTATAGTGTCATCGTTAGTTCGAAGCTCCTTCTGATACTAATTTGAGTGTATGGTGTATTATTCTATGAGAAAAGAAATAGCGCCGTCAGCGCGCAGATTTATAAAATTGCACGTTGCTTCGTAGCACTAGATGCGCGTTTAAGTTTTTTACAGTTCAACCTAAAGATATCTAAAGATACCTAAAGATGTCCTCTTTTGTCTCAGAGTAGTACAAAACAACATTGATACCTGAGTCAACTTTTTTTTTGGTTTTTATTCCCATCTTCATCGACTTCTGCGCAGCACCATTTGGATTGGAGGTTCCGGCTTTACATTGACCCAAAACTTCCGTCACCAGAGTTACTCATTCGCTCTTACAAAAATACATTATAGATTGAACGGTTCAATGTATGACTGTGGCAGTAAGCCTAGAGAACGAACTTGTCCAACGAGCATAGGCACCGTTTATCCCGCTCAGAACCTGTTGTTTGTCGAATGGTTATTAACAAGCGATTCGTCACGATCAGGTGCCTCGCACTTCTGGTTTATTGGCTGTGCTGATGTACTATTCATTATTTAAATAGTCATTCGATTACGTTGCACATAAACCAAGACGTTAAAACTATTTACTTCAGAAAATGTATGCGCTTGAAAAATTCTTAACAGTGCAAAATAGGTATGCGCGTCAAATTTCTCCATTTGTGTCAAACAAACGAGCTCAATGTAGTGCTGACCTGAATTTTCAATGGTAAAGTAGGCCAGGGGGAAACGGCCTAATTTTAAATGATTGGCAAACCAAAACCGTTACTTACGAAGAGCTGCGGTTTTGGTCAAAAATCTCAACCAGTTCATTTCGGGGCTTAAGTTCTTTACAAAAGCGCTCCTGAAAAGTTGTCTCCCTAAAAATATGTATTTATTTACAGAAAATACAGTTTACAATTTGTTTGAAATTATATTAGTATTTTGCACAAATTTATGTTTACATGATCCTACATTACAATTGGAAGTATTTATTAGCAGCTGAAACTTGATTCAAGTTTGTCTCACTGTAATATCTTTGTTACATATTTGCCGAGTTTATTTGTCTAGGCTACAGCTATCTTGTTTACACATCAACTTCCACTCACAGTAAGGAAGTTATGAAAGAAAGTTGTATTAATCTTCGGATGTTTACTTTTTCCATTCTTTGCGGTCACTTGACTCACAATCAATCATCATTCCCCTTAGGTACCTACTACCTACCTACATTGTGCAAATGTGAAGAAATCAAAGAATTATTTCTATGCTGTGAAGTGGTATCATTGACATTTAGTGACTTGGAAGAATACTGACTGATTGCCGAAAGGAAAGGTTTCTGACGGAATCATAGAACACGGATGTTAAAGATCTATATGCTCGTAAATATCTAGTCATCGTGGGGGCGGCGCCAATAAACTTTATGAGGGGGCGCCCACGTCCTGGCAAAAATGTGTGATCAAGCCATATTTATGTATGATTGACTTCAGTCTCGCAAATTATTGTGTTCGCCAGTACGTGACAAACTGATGCGAAAATTACAGCTTGGTATTGCGAGTAACTGCGAACGCACGGAATTTAAAGATAATTTCATGTTAGTAGGTTTTGGTTCTTAAATCGTTACGTCTAGGTACATGGTTTTTTAGATTTTCGATCAAAGTTCATAAACTCAATTGCAAGCGTAATTTGTGTGCTTATTTAATTATTCTTTTCCGGTTATCGTAGAACCTTTGCGTTCGATCTGTGCGTCAAGCAAGTAATTGATCTAACGATTTTCTTTCCTGCTTCTTTAATAAGTACTTTTAGTAGCAACGACCTATAATTATTGAAAAAACTACGCAAACCTGTTTTTAAATTAACTTATGATCTTACATAAAATAAACTATTTAATATACTTACAATAGTTCTGTGTGTCACTTCTCATTGCTAAGATGGCATAATATTTATCTTGCTAAATTGTTTTAAAAGTAAGTTTGTATGAATATGATTTTTTGTTTGAATAATAAGTTAATTTGAATGCCGTGACTACAACACAGTTTCGGCCAACTTCATTGTATCAGCGCAATCTGGCGAAAAAACTGAGCGGCCATGAGCGGTGCTTCCGACTGTTTTTTTTACAGGCCGGTTTGCCAAACTGCCGTAGTGTTGCCTAAACAATGAATAAAATCTTCTGTTTTTTCATTTTAAATACAAACGAAGTAGAATCTTCTTTTAAAGATTTAGCATCAAAACAGTAAAAATAGTTTCCTATAAAAATGTAGACAAAAATCGATTTGCTATAGTTTTTGAGTAGCTTTTATCTCTTCATATCAAAACTATTGTTACCAAGTAATCGATCAGCATCACAAAATAATACATGTTATGCAAATAGCAAGTCTAGAGAAGAGAGCTCGGATGATTAACTTAACTTATCTGAGAAGGCACCTTACCTACTTATAAATAGCTTTTGGTACTTTTGGGTAAGAAATTGGATAGATAGATAAATAGAAGAATTCTTCATTGCACGAATAAAATGTACTGTACACAGGCGAGCTTAATGCTGGATAGCATTATCTAACAGCTAACCTTTGAGTAATAAGGAGATAGGTTGGGTAGTGCCATACATTTTAGATGAGGGCATAAGTACTAATTGAAGAAATTAATTGAGTTTTGTGATACTAGTTATTTATCATCATTCGTACATGCAACAAACTGCATAGACTCCCTAAAGAGCCAGAGTGGTACGGAATAGTGACGTTATTTAACGCTAAGGGGTAAATGATCTTACTGTCTGAAATATCAATATTTTAAGAGTATTTTTTTATTTCATAAACAAACAGGTTCGTTGTTTGAATTTTGAGGACTCGGAGCTCATGTGCTTACATACGACTAACTAGAATTTCGTATAATATTTCTCAAGAACGAGACTGGTGGTGTCTCCTCACTAACCCACGGTTATAACGCCCCGGGCTTAGGGCGATCGATTTGGATGCGATGCCGACAACTGTTATAAATGCTTGCTTACGTGGTTAACTTGTGGCAGTGGTTTTAAGATATCGAGTTCGATTGAGTTTGCTCCAGATATGAATAAGATTGAACTGGAATATTATCTTGTTTTCCTTGGACCAAAAAAATTACCGACGAATTTCTACTGACGTCATCCGACGCTATTTTCTTTAGAGAAGACTATTGTATAGAAAACCAAGTAAAAACTATTTTATCATGAGCGTGTTCTATTCTAACACATAAACAAGAAAATAAACAGTTTTTCTATTCTTAAGGTGTTTGTTTGTATAGGTCTGTAAATGACGAAAAACAACCAATGCATTGATGGTATAGCAAAAAAGCTTCACTTTTTTACTGAAATCATCGATCATTAAAGCCGCATCATCATTTTGGTCCGTCGTTGCATGATCTTCGACCATTGAAAAGCTGTCAAATATCGGTGTCATATTTGACAGATATTCACTGATCGCCACCGCAGAACGCTTAGATGTGCGCAAGGCTCAAATACATAAATAAATACTGGCATAACTCCGTAGCGAGATAAAATATAGGATTTTATGCATACAACTTCTGAAAAAATATAAAGACGTAACGAATTTGTATACAATATATAAATTTCTTGCAAAGGTGCAATATCTATGTAAATGTATAAAATTACGACTGACTGACAATCAACGCACAGCCTAAAATAATGGTCCTGAGAATTAAATTTGGAAAGTAGATTTCTGGTGTCGATTAAGGGTGCATTCAGTAGTAGAGAGAGTAATAGTATTCATGAAACTAAGCCCCTCGAGGGATGCAGTGGGATTTGAAGTTTGCATAGAAAAACTTAACGCGAACGAAATCGCGCGGGTTTCCACTAGCTAGACATAATCATATTTAATTAAAAGAAATAGTCAGATCACACACTCAGCACACATCAGCACATCTCAAGAATCTCGTCAAATAAATTTAAATGTTCAGTCGTTGAGTCACTGAAGAATCTTTCAACCATCGTACACGCCACAAGGTGTTTTTCACTAGTTTTTCTGAGTGCACTATACCAGTAAGTCATTATGGAGAGAGCTAGGCGACACGTCTGAGGTAAAGATATGGAGAGACAGGTGATACCTTACCTACGTCTGGTTCTGGCCCAGTATGCAATCGACAAGATCTCATGATAAAAACGTACCCATACAGCTTTCTACTAATACTGATGCAATTTTATCGCGATACGTTGATTTAATTTGTATTAGCAATCAATCTTGGATCGAGTACTTAACATTTTCATCATCTCTAGTTGGCTTTTAACTGGCTTCTCAGCTCAGTTGGTAGTAGCCCTGCCTTCTGCGCCGTAGGCCGTGGGTTCGATCCCCATCGACAACAAATATTTGTATGGTGAACGCAGATGTTATATGAGTATAAGTATTATATCAGTCATCTGGTTCTCATAGTACAAGCTGTGCTTAATTTGGGGCTAGATGTGTGGATTGTCCGCAATATTTATTATTTATTATCTATCAATAAAATTATGTAACTGATCAACCTACATGCTAAAATGTTTTTGGAAACCGTTTCGAAATCCAAGAAACTCGGTCATAAAAAGTAAAAATCGATTGTTAACGCCGTATAAACACGAGTTTCTAACATTTTCGGGTCGCACAAACGAGTTCTATGCGAAAAGACAACCGCGAAATTCATCAACTGTGTGACGTAACTGTAAGGCTACTTCCAAACGCACGCGACTGCAATGTGATTTCAACTGTAATAACTCCAAAGATAACTTGTCGCGTAGTTAATGCATGTGTATGCATTATTATAATCTGATCTTCCGTTGTAGCGTCGACCCGAAATTTTATCATATTTGTCGCGTCTATTTAGCCTAAACCTAAGGCGAGACGTGCTCTATCATGGTTTGGGAAAACGTCTTACAATGTTCAAGCAATTTGACTCTTAACTGTGTCAACTCTTGTTTAGGCCGCGGCTGGACTGGTAAATTTACATGCCTGTGATGGATTTTTCGATGTTTAACAAAATGTATGACAAATTACTGTCTTATCCACCAAGTATCCGCAATTCCCACTAAAAACAGTCATTTTATATTGAAAGGTTCTTCGTTATAAAATTTACTCGGAGTAAGTAATTACGCGTATTTAGTCGTAGCATATTTGGAAAATCCTTTCACCATACTGGTTTTAAAAAACCAGTGATACGTTATGAAGAAGTCGTAGCATAGACTCTGCAATAGACTACGGATGAAGTATGACTTGTGTTTGATAAAATGTCTAACTAGAGCATCGAAGAACCGCGATTGTCCGATCATTTCCTGCCTCAGTAGTTAGCTGCCTGATGTAACTCATTGTTCGTATTACGCGGGCACATTAGTATACCGTCCAAAATATGACATCCAGTCGTATAATACCCTTTGTTTTTATTCGGCTTTCGCTGCACACAATGGGTAACTGACACCCAGTGGAAAGTGCCTGTTACATTATTCTAGCTGTGACTTCGGCGAAAGTGGCCGTTTTTTGTTTGCGAAAATTTTCGTTTACTCCTTTGTCAACATTGACTTGGCCTTTTTCTGCTGTTTAATTTAGGTCGGAAGGTTTTTTATCACCCTGGTTTCTTGTGGCGAGATAGTTTTTGTGTGACCTTGCGTTGTGTACTCGATTGAACCGCGTATACAATATACATATGTACCTACTTCTGTCAGAACAAGATGATGTGGGCGGAACAATGCCGCTTTTCTGTATCAATGGTGACGGTAGGCATTGTTTGAGATAAAATCTTAAAGACACCTTAAGACACCTATGGATAGGGAGTTATGAATGAAAACGACTGTGAGTTCTGTGAAAATATATTTGTTTTATTCATTCAATAAAGTATAAGTTAGCATCTACAGGTAAATCTTGTAGTGATTGTTTCATGTTTTTTCTACAACTGCATTGAAGGTTGTGTATGTGGGCATACACAACCTTCAATGCAGTTGTAGAAAAAACATGAAACAATCACTACAAGAATACTAAACCTACTCAACCTACTTAATTTCATAGACTATGATTTATTGAGTAAGTATCTATATTTCTTTAATAAATAATTATTACGCAATGATAAATTGATAAAACACGATATTAGTCTGGTATGGTCTATTGAATTTCAACGCCTACAACCACAATTACTTAATATTCAATCAAATAATGAAATAATTAGGCACCGACTCACACTTACACTTGAAATCAATATTCTAACGTTGTTGAGTTTTAAAATCATCCAAGGTTTTTGCCGTTTGGGTACGGTAGTACCCTAAAAAGTGTTTGAATATTGAATGGTGATGAGGAAAAAATCAGCAGCCTTACATTAAGGACATTCAAAGTAGGTAATATCTCGAGTATTACTGAAGCAACACCACCAGAAATGATTGTAATTTTAAAATCACAAGGTGTTTGTTCAGGCTATACTTGGTTTATTATATCATTTATTAGATAGTGTTCTTCAAGTTGCATCCTTCATTATTCAATGGATACATTGTCAATGCATGCACGGACCCTGTCGAGACGTCGCGACCGGCTTCGGCGCCTAAGCATCTGTATCACGAATAAACTAGTTGGTACAGACGCCTGCAGAAATCATCAAGCATTATCAAATTTATTTTGATTACGGTAATCACATATATTTACACAAAGAAATTTACAATTAAACAAATATTTACAAAATGTATAAATATCCGGAGAAAAAAAATGTAGCTTGTGTGCTTGCCTTTTTACCTGCTATTTTTCTAGTACTTTAGATTCTGTTAAAAGAATGATCATTTCAATGACTACACTAAAGATTTATCATGTTGCGTAGTTATTATCATTGCTTCAATCGATCGGAAGTGATAGCAATCGATATTTTCTGACAGAATTTTATAAGTATAACCGATAATAATTCACTTACACTATAGAGTAGACAAGCCTTAAAGAAAGAAAAGGTGCTCACTATAGCGTCCCGCAAGCAGGGCTTGTTAATCACCAGTTACCCCTGACGCTATATAAATCATATACTTCCTAGTATAGATGAAAAAGCTACTTTTTTAATGAAACAAATCTAATAATAATCGTAAATTATGATTTACGATTATTATTAGATTTGTTTCTCTAGTAGTGTGTGTGTGTGTGTTTAGTGAGTAGTGAGAGTTTATGAACTCTCACTCTATAATATTGACTAGCAGCCTGTCCCGGCTTCGCACGGGTGCATGGACATTTATTTTAAACACATAAATATAGCCGATGTTACTCAGGGTGAATATTTCTTTGAAATTGGCACAGTAGTTTTTGAGTTTATTCAAACACACACTACTAGAGAATCAAATCTAATAATAATCGTAAATTATGATTTACGATTATTATTAGATTTGTTTCTCTAGTAGTGTGTGTGTGTGTTTAGTGAGTAGTGAGAGTTTATGAACTCTCACTCTATAATATTGACTAGCAGCCTGTCCCGGCTTCGCACGGGTGCATGGACATTTATTTTAAACACATAAATATAGCCGATGTTACTCAGGGTGAATATTTCTTTGAAATTGGCACAGTAGTTTTTGAGTTTATTCATTACAAACAAAAAATACAAATTGATCCTCTTTATAATATTAGTATAGATAATAGTGTTTACGAGTAAGCGGCGACAATCTAGATTTATTTCTTCTAAACCCAAGTTAGCGCGTTGTTTAAACTTTCAACTGGTTTTGCTGGTAACTGTACCATGAATCAATACCCCATTCATCCAGCAAGCCCGCATGCATCCCTTTTAATTGCATGATGCGCTTTATATTGCTCCTGACAGCTGCAACTACCGTATCGTTTAAACTGCCCAAACTTATGGCGGTTTTGTTAGGGAACTTCCTGCGCTAATGGGCGTTCATTTACCGACATTATAATGATATGATATTATCAATATCATACAGTTATAGGTACTTTTTTTGATACCGATATCGGAATTGCAGTAAAATAAACGAGTTCAACAGTCATCCTCGATTTTCTGGTGGTGTTGCTTCAATAATGCTCGAGACATTACTTTGAATGTCCTAAATGTCTGGCTGCCAATTTTTTCCTCATTGCCATTCAATATTTAAACACTTTTTATCGTTTCCAGTATGGAATTCACTTATTACTCAACGTTTTCCTACACTTATGTATGATACATACATGATACATGAATACATTATGATATATCAATACAGGAAAATTGCTTCTATGCTGCTTGAAACCCAAATGATCTAAAATTAATAACTTGAGAAATGTCTTGAACTAAATGTTTTTGCGTTAGTGATTAGGTATTAATAGGTCCTAGTACATAGTCCTATAATGAATCATAGTGCACCTGCGATTCCAAGTATGCAGTCGTCATACTACTAAGTTACTTCAGGTTTACTAGTGTTTTCATCTCTTCCATGGTTCATGCTCCGCTGCGGAACAGTCAGTGGATCTTTTAACGTCATCCTATTTGCCATGCTATTTAGATCTTTATTTCGTTATGTTCTAGTTCTGAAATAGGGCGTAGGGTTTGTTCAGCCCATCGAGGTGAGCAAGTTTTATATAAAGGAGAGTGTCCTTCAACATTAGTAGCAGCAGGCAGGATATGCTTTGTGATTTTCATTTCAGTTCTATCCCGCCCCTCTTAGTGGTTACTCATAGTTTTCTATGTAATTGTGTCATTTGAGTGACGCGGCCTACTTTGCGATTCCAGTTATTTAAATATTTAATACTTTAGTACGAGAGCTCCATTGTTGTCTTAGGTAAGCGCTTAATTCCATTAACGCCATGAGGTGAGGTAGTAATCCTCTTAGATGTAAGTGGGAAAATAATAATGTGGATATAAACGTACAGTACCCACGTAAAGCCTTGCGCACATCTAAACGTACTGCGGTGGCGATCAGTGAAACGCTGTCAAGATCGCTGTCGTATTCGACAACAATATTTTCACAAGGCCCAATGCTTTGTAGACCACTACGTTAAGTGCTATAAAGATAGTAAAAAATATGAACTGTGCAAACCACAAAGAACATTCGTAATTATTTCAACACATAGAGTAATACGTCACAAGAATAAGATATCAAGTACTTCAAAGGCACTAAAATGAAAATGTTATTATCAATTCAACTACACTTGACATTTACAATTATACATTTATGTAATGTGTAAAATGCGCTTTCTTATTATGTAATTCGACTCGAAGATTTATGGCGCGTTAAATCTATTGCATTTTTATATCAGAATATATTTGCATTTTAATTGGCTTTTTTGCCAATCAATCCTGTGAAATTTACGTAATAGTTCCTGTTTTAATTCTTGTTTTCTATTTTCAGGTAAGTTGTGTAAAGCTATAAGCTTGAAAGAGCGACAATCTATGAAGAGGCTTGGTAGTAAGTACCTATATGTAAAATTATTATTTTAATTGTATAGGTATGTTTCACACTCAGCTGTTTAGCATTATTTATAATGTGAGAACCAAATGAGTCTTGAATTTCAAATACTAGTCTTCATAGTCGTTGCTTAGAATATGTTTTATTTTATCCGGACCTACATTTTAGTTAACATTTGTGAAGCTTGCAAGCACTTGTAGAGTTGACTGTACCCTTTCAATTGATACAAGTGGCACAAAATAATAATTTGAGGCTTCCGATTTCTATAAAAGCTATTACTCCGTAGGTGGATAAAATATTACTTACGTAGCTATCAGCCTACGTGAAGTCAACCAATACAATTGTTTGATCACTGCTCGTTGCAATGGCTGGGGAGTGAAACTTGGTGTTATGTTGCAATCATATCAAAACGTAAATCAGAACACTTGAATTACTGTGTCAAAAAATTCTAAAAAAAGGGCTATTTATACAACAGGAACTCCTACGTATTAAATTTTTTTTTCATGTGCCTATGAGGATTTTAATAAATTTTGATCTATAATCTTGACGTGAGGTAAAAACAAAGGTTTTTTTTTAACTAGCTTTTACACAAATTATTTGCAATGAGACTTGTAGGTAGAGGGTTTTACTAATACTACTTTTAAATAATTATAGTCTACAGTATTAACTTAGTTTAAACTTTAGAGTACGATAATTTCACACCACCCATACTGAATATTAGTAACATAACCCGGGTCGGGTATATCTTAACTACACAATGGTTCTAAAAACCAACTGTAATATAAAGGTACCTGTAAAATATATTGTGTAAATCCCGCGATGCTTGTATCGCTGTTATGTTATCGAAAATCGCTGTGTTATCGCCTTGATGTGGCTGGGTCTTATGTCGCATATTAAACGATCGGCTCTATGCTTTCACCAAGCACGAGACATAATTGGAGCCAATTTATTTTATTAGTGGTCGATAAAAAACAAATAGTAAAAGACAGTGGCTAGCCGGTTCTCCCACACAACGTGCAAAACTAGCAAAACTATGTTCTTTGTGAAATCCTTGAGTTCCTTTTTGTAACTCACACGAAAGCTACGGTTTGGTTGCATCGAATTTAATAGAAACTGAATAAAGGTATCAACGAATGTATACAACTGACAGATAGGGATATACGTTACGAAGTGTGAGAATTGAATACCTACAAAGTTTCTTGTATTTAAATTAAACATTTTTCAATAAAACCAGTTTTTGGATAGAGTTCAAAAGAAATGTGAAAATAGAACTAGTTTTGTTTTTAATAATTTGACAGCTGTCAGTTGAAAACGATTCTCCCTATGGCTCCTCAGGCAACTTTAGACCTATTTTCCGAGTATGAGTAATGAAAAATCGTACTTTCCCGGACGAGCCCTTCACAAAGAGCTCTACTACTACTAACTACTTGAAGCATTTAACCAACCATTAGATGATACCACGTCTCTTTACAATTTAATAAATTGTGTTTGCGTACTTGGTGGCAATCATTGCAGCAATTTAATGTATTGGCACTCCAGGGACTGGTTCTCATGAATCGTGGTTTGCTGTCACGTACTACCAATGCAAACACCTTTGCTGAATTTAAATGTTCATCTATTAAAGAAAGTGTTGTGATATCTACTTTTTAGTCTCCTAAACGTATGGTAAAGTAATATTGAGTGGGATGGTGGTAATTTTCACTTGTGACTTTTTATTATTTTTACTTTTACACGTGCACATTCGTGAAAAGTTTAACAGAGTTTATTTAATGTAATATTGGCAATGGACCTGTAAAATTATTATGTTAGTCAGGGCGTTAGACAAGAAGCTAGATACCTTCTCTTTCATTGCAAATCTACTTAGGTATGATTTACATATTTGGTTTCATCGAAAACAATAACCTAGATATCACCAATTGTACTGCTATCTACGCTGTGAACATTTTCACAAATTGCCTTAAAATCACCGCACACGATGACTGGTTCCTATCTAACGACGCCATAGCGGGCACATAACTGCGATAAGGCGTAGTAACTTGTGTTTATCTGTGGTCGGGGTCCGTACTGACTGTATGTTTATCTGCGCCGTCAAGATATCGTAGGAGACATTATCTTCACACCATCCCACCATCCCACTCAATGTACTTTACTTTAAGCCCCTACTATGTCATATTTTGATTCTAATTTCTGTCGTAATTTTATTAAAAGCTATAATAGATTTAAGAACTTTTTTATTACTATTGAGAGAAATACTAACTGTTTCGAAGATATTATTATTATTTATATTCCGTTCCTAAGTGAGATTACCAAAGAGTTCCTTACTGGCTTTCTTAGCAAAAGCTTCGATTTTATGGCAGCGCCACTGTATAGTAAAATGATTGGTAGTAAAAATAACTTTCCCTTATATCTTCCAACTAAGAATTCTAGCTCGTAAACAATAATTTTCTCTTCATTAACATCGTTGGTGACGAACGTTAGATACCTAGAACTAAATATGTTGAGAAAAAGCGACGAATAGCCGACGACGGGGACGATAAACCGGATATTGAGCAGTTAATAGAGGGAACGGTTTAGCAAAGGTTTCACAATTCACTCACAAAACATGCTAACAGAAAATGTGCCCTGTTGATTGGATATTGCACTGTGAGCGTTTGAGACTTAATACCTAAGTATTAAGTCTCAAACGCTTGTAATTACTTTACTACGCTTCTTCGGAAAAAAACTAGCATAGCCTTAATTATCCACTTCCTTCATCAAAACATGCAATTTAAACCGCAAGAAATTTTCCACTCAAAAGTATGCACAGTCTGTCTGTAGAGTTTAGAATGCTATCGTGTATGCCCTTTAGCAGTTCATCCATATGGAACGCGTTTCGTCTACGGAATCCATTGTCCGCGCCGACGCTCGAATGCCGGACCGGCTATTTATACACCCCAATCAACTCCCACATCAAGCAAATTGGTTCTATACCTTTTTGCCAAGCGTTTATGTAACATCTCATAATCGAGAATGAGCTTCGAATGATGTTTGGTTTTGTCTGAGAACTTTTCGAGATGCCTGCAAACACCATTAAATTACATCGGATTCTTAATTCTTTATGTATTTCGGCCAATGATCTTTTTCTAGCTCATAAGTAAAGCCATGAGAAGCATTTCAAGCTGTCGCCGACGCGCTGAGATAGTGTAATATTTCATTGGGTAAGAAATTCTAAAGATTTTTAAAATTACTGTCTTGTCCACCGAGTCAGTTGACACGGGTCTAATAATATAAGTCGCAGAACATTGAGATTAATTGAAGATTGTCACGAAAGCGACATGAGGAACTACCGCACATTGTAGCACTGCTAAATTGCACGACTCTGTTTCAAGAATTTATTCAAATTCTTGAGATCGAGGAAGTAGTGTGCCTACCGAGCTGAAACGCAGTTTTTATAGAGGAAGTTTGGTATCAAACTTTATGACCTACAATTTAAAATGTTTTCTAGTAATGTAGAAGATGCTCACGAAGGAAGGTCACGAATCTGTTTCTTAGATTATCTTCGAATAACGATGACTCATCTGCAAAACAGGCGTTTTCTGTGCCAACAAGTGCCCTAAATTTGTTGTTATAGCGTGACTATTATGAGAATGAATACGGTATTTGCTGCTCATGTCATGTTCCGTGGTCATTGACTTTAAATTTACCGTTTACTTGCAGCCAAAACTATTCTCAGATACATTGTTCGCATATACTAAACCACAGTATTAGGTGCGACCGAGTAGCGAGTCCTACTTCCTAAAGCACGATAATTAAATAATTGGTCCTTAGTTAGGTTTTCAACAATGACTGCTGAAGAAATTAACTGATTTATGAAACAAGAGATTGTGGTATGCAAGTAATAAATTAAAGATATTTTACAAGTGCTATGGTATTAACCCCAATTGACAAGCTCAACACAATTTCCATGGCAGCGTCGTCAATCAAGAACTCTTTTCATGGTGATTTGCGTACATAAATTACCGCTGGTGTCGAGAAGGCTCTACATAAAATCGAGGAGACGATATTATCTTAAGCCAAGTTAAGTTTGCGGTTTGCAAAAAGTATGAATCGTATGTGCGAGTGGGATAAAGATATAAAATTAGTAGATTGATGTAGGCCTTTCTCTTTCGGACCGAATAAGGAATAGATTTATCACGGCTTCGTCGGCGCCCGTTGGCGCCACACTCTGCAGTCAAGGACGACAACCGCGGGTTGGGTTGTATATTGTTGTGCAGTGATTTTACTGCAATACAAGACAGCTTAGACAAGCCCTATCCATGTCCGCACAAGCATTATTCATCATGAACCGCGCTATAGTTATGTAGACTATAGATAGAACTGGCTGGCTAATGCAAAATAACTTAAATAGGGATAATTGGTCTGTATTTCCTTACGCACCTTATCTTTTGCACTTGTAGTGCAATACACAGCTGCAAATAAATTACAGTGGGTAATGACAATGTTCACAACATAAACTATAAACTCAATGGTAAACAAAGTTATTAACTAACTAACGACTAATTCGGTTGAACGAGCTAGACAACCTTTTAACTCGCATATTGTGACTTACTTTTCAGGTTCATGAAACTAGCTATCTCAAATTACCAATCCCATATCAATTCATAGACTTAACTCGCGGATATCACTCGTAATAAAATAGGAAAAAGGAAATGCCTGTGATAGACAGCAAATACATGTCGTGGTCTTTCCGCTTGCATAATAATTACTGGTTATGCTGTCTTGAATGATGCTTCAATGATAGCCCATGGCAATCAATTGGTACTAGCTGGGAGTTTTTTTCTAATACGCATTCAAACCAATTATTTTGTGTCACACTGAAACTTCAAAGCTGAACGGCACCACTTGTTTATTCAACAGTTGTTACAGCTGAAGTACAAATAGCAGTTTTTTTTAAACTACGAGTAGTTTATATCAAAGGCTTACGTCACTATTGATAATCAAACAAAAGAATACACATCGTCATTTTGAACTGCATGCGTAGTAATATAATTCAGGAACGCACAATGAAGCCGATCGGACTCCCTTTGTATTCTAAGTGAGGTGGGGCAGGCAGCATGCATTAGTCCGTGTAATTGGTGCAATGGCCGCTTAGTGCGGGCTTCGATTTACTAATTAGTATCATGATGCATTTCCTATTGGATAAAGTTCAATCATAAAAACAAAGACACCAAAAAAATGATATCATAGGCGTCCTCGGCTTCGGGTGATAGATCTAAAAGCTAGTAAATTGTTCTACCACGCTCTTGTATTTTTGTTTTATCTAGCCCCAAATGAAGCCGAGTTTGTATACCATGGGAACTATGTAGATTGTAGATGGCTAATATATAATACTTAAATACATTTTTTCCGTAAATAAATACTTAAAATTACAATATCACCCAGACAGAGAACATATTAATATACATCTATATTCACCACACAAATATTGGTTCTCGGTGGGGATTGAACCCACGATCCACGGCGCAGAAGGCAGAGCTACTACCAACTGATCTGAGAGGCCAGTCGTAATACCAATAGGTAATTAAGTAGGAAAGATATTTTTTCCACATTAGCCGATGTCTCGGGCAAAATCTACACAGACGCCAGTCGTATGTATTACAAAACATGCTAAGCGATCATTGTAAACCGATTTGAATTTTAATTCAGATTTCACAGTGCATGTGGGTGTAGCAATGCAGTTGCCGATATTTCTATTATTTCCAATAGCATGTTGTAACTTATTATCTAACAATCAGACCATAAAAGGTGTTGCATTGAGGCAGTTTAAATTAAAGGTATGTTTTTTAAATTTACTACTAATAATTACTACCAATAGATTTCTAGCTTTTCGTACCTGGAACATGGAAGCCTAGGGATAAGCTAACAAGCCCTATTTTCAGTATTTTTTTTTTAATTTCGGCTTTTAGTGCAAATTGGTGGATGTCAAATCCTCGAAAAAGGAAGCTGACGCCCCGTTTGCACGTCCAAATTGCTTGGAATGAGAGTGTCGCCTCACCACACTGCTCTGATGAAAACGGCCCTGGCTCTCGGCTGCAGATTAGCGGGGTTAGTCATCCGTGCCACAGATAATTTAGAACAACTGGCATCTTTACAAAGATGGTCTTTAGTATTTGTATGCGACCTTGGGACCAACCTAAAGAAAAATATTTTCGAATGGTTCGTTGGGTCTTGCGAACTGGAATGATCTTGATATGTATTATTTAAAGTTTAGGTATTCGCTAGAGGCAATTATATTTCTGATAAATTATTACTTCTTTGATGTTAAAAGTCACGTTTGAAAGTGTGTTGATTGCATTATAAAACAATGGGTATTTAGTAAACTTTTAACAGGCACATACCTAAGTGCCTGAGGTTTTATTTTATGTGAAACCATATAAAAAATTAAAGCAGCCAAGTGCGAGTCGGACTCGCCCATGAAGGGTTCCGTAGCATCAAGTAACATAATATAAAGGTTCTTGTAGTTCGTCGAAAGGTAAATTGCAGTTTAGGAATTATGACGTATAAAAAAAAACTACTCACTAGATCTCGTTCAAACCAAATATCGTTCGAAGTTTGCATAGTAATGTACAACATATATTTTTTTTAGTTTCATCATTCTCTTATTTTAGAAGTTAGAGGGGGGGGACCAACTTTTTTCCACTTTGGAAGTGTAAATAAAATAAAAATAAAAATAAAATAAAAAAGCCCATTTATTCCATAGCTACATTAAATTACATTTCATGCATATTATTAAATTAAATTATTAAAATTAAAATTATTATTACATTATTATTATTAACATTCATATCATACACCATTTAATTTTGAATTTTTCTTCATAAGTTTTCATTTTATTTTATTTTTTTTTGTTTATTTGTGGTCCTATTTTTTTTTTTCATTAGCTAGGATCCCTCTCGGGTATAGGCCTTTGGAAGTGTATCTCGCGTAAACTATTCTGTTTAGAAAAAAACGATATTAGAAACCTCAACATCATTTTTGAAGACCTATTCATAGATACCCCACACGTATGAGTTCGATGAAAAAAAAATTTTTGAGTTTCAGTTTGAAGTATGGGGACCCCCAAAATTTATAGTTTTTTTTCTATTTTTGTGTAAAAATCTTAATGCGGTTCACAGAATACATCTACTCGCCAAGTTTCATCAGTCTAGCTCTTACGGTTTCGGAGAAAAAAGGCTGTGACATACGGACGGACAGACAGACAGACAGACAGACAGACATGACGAATCTATAAGGGTTCCGTTTTTGCCATTTGGCTACGGAACCCTAATGAACTCCACCAAGAGTATTGAACTTAACTAGCTATTTGTCTATAGCCTGTGTCACGTGACGCAATACATTGATGCCGGTATCCGCCTACTTCGACATGAACTATGAATCAATAATCAATTTAGGGTTTGTCATAAAATTAATATGATTTACGTGTGTATACAAATAAGTATTATTTTAATTATCTATGACCAAAATCACCAGTAGCACCATCTGTTAGTAAAAAATCCAATAACAGTCTTAGTCTGTTGTGTGGCTGTTCATTTAATTTTCGACTGTATTGCCATGTATTTAAGGGTT
This sequence comes from Thera obeliscata, assembly GCA_947578465.1. Lineage (NCBI taxonomy): Eukaryota > Metazoa > Arthropoda > Insecta > Lepidoptera > Geometridae > Thera > Thera obeliscata. The sequence goes on along the minus strand of OX387928.1, from coordinate 7,297,907 downwards.
TAAGTAATAAAGTCAGCATAAAATATAACAGCTTTTCTGTTCTCTGTGAAAGACTCATACTTATTCCCACCCTGAAAAGAGTTGAACAAGTCCTTCAGCCCGAATGACATCGTAAGATTCGATTTGTTTCTCTAATCTTTTGATAATAGATTAAAGCAACCGCGTATAGCTGCCCGCAGTTTTACTCGCCTGTAGTTTGGTTTGTGGTGCGGGTCAATGTCATGTAATAGAACATTGTTACCCAAAGGGTAAAAGTAACTTATTTAGTCCCGAGACGGGGTTTGGCGCCCGAGGTTTAAGTTCAATAAAAATGTGAAAAATAATAGTTTTTTTTTAATAATTTAACAGCTGTCAGTTGCAAATGATTCTCCCTAGGGCTAAAAAGTATTACTTGCAACCCGCTTCTAAGGCAACATCAGACCTCCTTTCCAAGTATGAGCAATGAAAAATGTATCTTTTGTTATTGCATTTTTTTCATGTCAAGTGCACAAAACATCGCTTCAAGGTTGTAACGACCTAGCGACGGCCGTTGTTTTGCAAAGCGTAGGTAGGTTGGATGATGATTTTAAAAACATGAATCTATTAAACATGCAGTCAAGTGTTCATACCTACTTGACTGCAAAAATAATTATTCAAATAATTATGATGTTTCTTCTGTATGTATACAGCAAAATATTATAATTGATATATTTAATTGTTTTTTGTTTGGTTCCTTTAAACAAGGTTTATTTAGTGTTGCAACATATTTTTGTTGTTTTACTTCAAAGTACTTGAGCAATCATTAATTTTAGTGTAAACATGGTTTAATCCCAATTTTCCTGTTCCATTTCGAGAAGCAGTTATTAGACAGTAACAGAGTGGTTACAAAATTAGAGAATTGGTCATACTCAAGGCAAGCAGGCTATTTATACGATGGGTTTTCTTCCATTTGGAGCTGGAGTCATGTCGAGGAGTTGCCGTGAAATTACCCGGCGCCCAGACTTACTTCCTTTTTTAATGTCTCTTTGGTTTACTGATTCGTTTTTCTCATGACTCACTTACTATGGCTCAAAATATCTCGTTCAATTATGGACGAGTGGTTTAATACATTAAATTGGCATCATCTGTTAGAAATTGTGATTAAGAGACAATAAGGTGCCGAATGATATTTTAATGTTCCCACATTGATACTCACTATGACACCGTCATCATCATCATCATCATCAGCCTGAAGAAGTCCACAGCTGGACATAGGCCTCCCCTACACATTTCCAGGAAGAACGATTCTAAGCCCTTTCCATCCACCGACTTCTCGTGATCTTAACAATGTCGTCGGTCCATCTGGTGGTTGGGTGGTGGATGATACGGTAAGCTCCGTTAATTTATGGGTATAAATCAGCTGCCTCTATTTAAATCAAACTAAAACCATTTTGTGGTGAGGCCACGGTTATAAATTACAAAACTATCTTCATGAAATGTGACGTCGTAAAAACGCCGTAAATGACAAAAAATAATTTTAGAAGAATGTGTTTTATATCTCAAATAGGCAGTTAAAACATCCGAAAACTTTTGAAACATGGGGCCCTCGCCCAACACGTGTGGTATTTAAATAAAGGCACTTATTCACGACTACAAAAAAATGTCTCAACAGAGCTTAGATGTGTCATAAGCTCGCGTCTCCGTGAATAAGTTATAATTCCTCTTTATCCCTTCCCCTTGTGGGCCTCTAAGTCCCATTATGTTCTCGTGTATTATTTTGATTTAAAGAAGATAACGAGTACAGAGGGATAGAATACAAAAAGAAAAAATAGGGTAGGCATTGATTTGCTTTATTTTTCAACAAAGCTAAGTTGGTTTCTAAGTCAACATACAATTTTAGGCTTTGTTTACTAACACAATGACCGGTGAATGGCCTGTAGATAGATATACACCACTATTTTGTAATTACCAAAAAAAAATAATGCCGATATTGGCTGCTGATACTGAACACACCCACGAAAAAAAAAATTTTTGAGACATAAAAAAAATATTTTTAAATAACCAAATTTTTAGTCAAATATTGAGAAATTATTCAACAAGCAAAAATCATTTCATTCATAAACGCTAAATACCAAGCGGAACCGAATAGCGTATTTTTTTTTCTCTCTAGTACTACGTAACTAATGTGTCCATAATTGTATGCAGGATTTCTGAAAATTTAACATTTAATAACTTTGTCATTTTATCGAAACTAAAAATTCTGATTGCACATTCATAATGTGCTACCCCTACTACATTACCCTATTTTTTTTGGTAGTTACAAAATGGCTGACTTCAAAGTACCAGCCATTTGAGCAATATCTTTTTATTGCTAAAATGGCTGGTACTTTTAAGTCAGCGTCATCATTCTGCTAAGATGATACCTAAACAAAATAAGGTATCCCAGTAACTTGACCTGTGTTTAAATTCAATATCACCTGCTCTTTTCTATGAACATGATCCGCCCACGGCACAGTTTCTTGGAACGCGACTGTTGGGATTTTCTTAGGACCTCAGCGATTCTCAACATAAGAAATATACCTATTGATCCACAATAATTAATTTTATTTCTGATCTATAAAAAATGGTCTCGAACAAACTTCAGCGCTTTACTTAGTTAATTATCGAAAAGTTAGGTACGTAAAACATGCAATTTTATACCCAAGTGTAGCATAAACAAGAAGTTTAAAGCATGAAACATTCAAGTAAAGCACCATACGTGCTTCCCCATAATCCCATGATTTAACAGTTTAGAAGCCACTGCCTCAGCTTAGGTGGTCCTCATGGCGCCATTGCCAAATAAGGAACGACTAGCCTGCGGGAGGTGAAAGGTTGCTCATGCTCAGAACTAACATTTATGTGTCACTGTCTCCATTCTCACGTTTTCTATTAGCTCGAGGTATGCTGGACTTATATGGACACATATTTGAGCAGTTGGTTTCTATGTTGCAGCTATCATGTCAATAAGATTTATGGTGGTTGACTGTATCAGAAAAAACAACCGCGGCACCTCTAAACAACCGCGGTTTTGTAGGTGCTCCATTGGCGGTTTATACCTTTGGCTCGTAGGCTTGTCGGTTTTGGCTCGCCAATGGATCACCCACTTTAGCGTGCTGTGTGGGGACCATGACGTTTCACTGTTCGCATCGCAATCGCTTAGATGTGCACAGCCTTTACTGTTTTACTCGAACACGTCCGACTACTAAGCCAAATAAAAAAAATCGAGGAAATGGAAATGAAATGGGGATAAAAAGTGCTCGGAGCGTCGGATCATGGAAACGTAATATGCCCTAATTCGAAAACCTACGGGGATTCAAATCATAAGCTCTATTCTCACTTCGTTATCACATGATTACCTTCTATGTGCGAATTGATAGATATCAATGACTAAAGTCCGCCAACTCCTCGAAAGAGGAAGCTGACGCCGTTTGCACGACCGATTTGCTTGGAATGACAGTGTCACTTCACATTCACATACTACGTCGGCGAAAAGTCAGGATTACTTTTCTACTAGCAAGCAGCTTTGCCATCACCAAATCAGCTCAATTTGGTCTTTCCCAAATACGCTTTATTAGTCACAGAATACCTACAATATACGAAATGGTAGTTGTTAACTACCATCTGAATGTCAACTCCAATTCTTTCGTGTAGAGTCTAAATTAATCCACCGATTTCGAATAATATCAAGGTTAAGTTATCTAGGACAGCCAGCAAGCCAAAATGAAGCTTTTGTCTTCTTGTTTACATAGAAAATACGAATAGAATTGTTATACACCCTGATAAAATTACAGTTTATTGAAAATTTTAGGGCGTAATAACGCCTAAATTTATCTCGAAAAAATACAAGTGAAGTTTGAAAAACTTGAGAAATCGACTTCATGGCCAAACTGCTGAACCGATTTTCATGAATTTTTTATGGGACCAATCTGGAAGTACCATTCAGATAAAAAAATATCTCAAATCGGTTTACAAATTACAAATTTATGCAAATTACAAAGTACAATATATTATGATAACAAACAAAAAAAAAAATAAGTATGAAAATATAAATTAATTGAGAATTTCCTTCTTTTTTCTTTGATGACGGTTAACAAAATAATCTGCATATAGGGAAAACTCTTGTTAAATGTGCTCTGTAGAAGCATGCAATTTTTTATAATCTGCTTGTTCCGACACTCTTTCACTCATTTTCTCAGAAAATTATTATATTAGCATTCGCAATCTGTTGTAGCCATATTTTCAGCTTTACGCATTTTCGTTTAACTACTGGTATGCTGTTAATACTACTAATAACTTATTCACAAACCAGTTCTTGGTAAAATATTCATAATGCAACGTTATCTGACCTTCGATGCATAACTTGATTACCTGCAATAACCTGTCAACGCGTGCTTTCAATAACATCTACTTCGGCAATGTTATTCACCTTAGGCTCAAGTAACCTCACAGTAAATACCCTGGAACAGATTATAATTTGTCTGATAATAGGTTAGTCTTGGAAGCCAGTTTGCCAGATGACCTCCCTCCATCTACCTCTCACGGTCAATTAATCTGGCAAGTTGCGGTCGCACGTTTCATTGTGCCACTGTTGCAAAAAGCAGTTGCAATATTGGAACTGCCGATTGTGAAAACGTAATTATGCTGCTTGCAAATAATCTGCATTGTCTTCTGTTACTTTGGCAAAAATGTGTTTGTTAGAGCTATAAAATTCAATAAGACAAATGTTTCAATCAGTCAAACATTACTTAGGTAGGTTAGGTACCAATCTTTGATCATGACTTACGAATATATATGATATCTTACGATAGACTTATTTAGAAACAAATGATTTAGCGCTGCAACCCGCTGTTTTCCGTAGTTGTATAGTGATACAACTCCCAGGCTCTGCAAAACTATGTCAGAAACATGTCATCATTGACGATAAAGGCTTTGCAGTAAGTAAAGAACTTCATTGTTATGCAGAGTTAACTCAAACAGTATCTTATTTCCCACAAACGTGTTTGAAGATGGCGGAATGCAGTCAATGCAGTAAGAAACGACAACCCCGGAAATACTACGTCTACTCAATCAGCTACCCACACCACTCCATTACCAGCTCCTTGAATAATTTAAACCTGTTTTATAACCAATGTGACATCCGCTGTGAAATTAGTTGAGGGATTACTCCGTCGCAAACGACTTAATCCATATTGAAAAATTACATCTACTGGCTTAAACAAAATGGTGGAACATTACATGCTGCGAAAGGCGGACGAGACATTGTAAACAAAACTGAATGTGCGTTCGTTTTTGCGGTGATTCGTCGCTGTACTATATTTAACGAACACGGTTAAACCAACCACTTTTACACCTAGCACCTCGAAGTAAGTAGAGTTTTGTATTTTCTGGCGCCCTGCCACTGGTTGGGGGGCGCCGGCCGGCCGAGCATTATCAAAACAACCAAACTTTGGAATGCTTTCTCCGACACGAATTCCATGGAATTTGGCAACTTTTTACTAACATTAATTATTCTCCCTGCACCGTTAATTAAAGTCGGCATTTCGTCTATAACGAGGCTTTTTTTGTAATGTGTATTTTGGTTAGCGTGATTTTATCCACATGTTTAGGCGGTCGCGTAAAACGAAATTTATAATCGATTATTCCTCAAATTGTGAAATAGTATAACCGTATCTCGATAAAACTTTACAGTATTTGCAATATTGATACGGTGAAACTCGTCGTTTTGATCTTAGATTGTGTAAAGTGCTGAAAGACCAACCTACCTCCATACTTTCAGTCCAGTGTCTGTCATGCAGCGGATAACCAATAGTTTTGCAAAATGTTTGCACAGCAAAGTTTGAGAATGATGAATCTTCTTTACCTAAGACCAAGCGCAGTGTTTTAGCTAAATGATAAATGGGACTCCTGAAACAACACTTACAAACGCGCGAACCCTTTATGTAAAATATTGTGGTTTTCCTGTTTATAACTTTTGTGCCTCGTATAATAAACCCAAACCTGAGCTAAGTTTGAGTTGTGTTGCAATAAATTTTTGGTTTTGAAATATAATTACATAGATATTCAGTTTCAATTATTCAATGTCAATTTGCGTCTGGATTCAGCAAACTAATGGCAAATTCATTGTACAAGCTGTTTAACTGATCAAAATTATTTTTTAAATAGAACTGTTCATGATTCAGTTGCTGACCGTACCTAGTGATAGTGATTCACAATCAAGTAAGGTGTTACAGAAGCTCGCTAAATCAATGCTTCATTCGAATTAGCAGCATGTTACAAAAACAATGACCGGTAGTCATAGCGCTGCGATTCACGATGTCACAGTGTATGGAGTAGTGTCGGTGAGTCAGTAGCTGGTACTTATGTCTCGGCCTCTTACTACCAAGTGCCCTCTTCATACGGTTCACAGCGCTAAGCATAAGCCGCGACGACTTTTGACCCTGTCACAAGATATTTTTTTCGTATGGGCTAAAATGCTGATCGTCGGATTGCCTACAGCGTTACCGGGATAGTCACAACATTATGCAAGGCGGCTGAGTGAGGACCATTTTGGCTCAATAATACATATACTCATAATATGCCTAATTGGTTACAGTCGGCATCCTTTTCAACATTAGAACATACATATGATTATGTGGTACTCGTTTCTGTGTTTCTGAACTGTATTTCTTGTGTCGCCGTACCTGTATTTGATGTTCTTATTTTTCTGTTATTTTCTTTTCTTGATAGGTTGTGCAATACCTTTGTGTTTTTGAGCCAAATAAAAAGTTGCCTATCTATCTATCATGGTTTTTCCTGCAAATGTGTGTGCCGGAACCGAATCCCGGCATAATCGCTACTAGAGGTTAAAACTGACAATAAAGTATTCATCAGCGAATAACTTAGACCACTGTCATAGTCATACTATTTATTCTCCAGTTGGAACACAGGAGACTGTGAGAACCAATACTGGCTTCAAATTGCAAAGTCAGTAGGCCACAAGCTCTGTCTGGCTCTGTCTCTGGCTCTGGTTTTGAATCTGTGTGAGTGCTCACCAGATTATACTGTGTCTGTGACGTTTTGACGTAGATTTTATTTAGTCAACACTCACACAGACTCAAAACCAGAACCAGAGACAGAGCTTGTAGTAGGCCTATTTGTTAAGCAGGATTTCTCGGTACCTATAACATACCAGTGTTGGTCGCAACCATCGCGTGAAGGCAAATGTTACGTAGTTTTCCTTACACACTGGATGCACTGCGCATCAACATTCCCTATAAGGCATGTTGTCAGGCTGGTCTGCCCACCCACACCCAACCAACACTAAAAACGCTTTACCACTACATTTTAGTACTGTCGACTGAGTGGCGCCATAGGACTAAATTTTATGGTCATTAACAAATTTACAACCATTGCATGATTGAGTTAAATTCTGTTTGACACGATAATTAATTAATAAACGCCTTTCTTTAATATTTATTGTTTTTAAACCTATATATACGTAATCTTATACCATTAAACGCGAAAAATGTATACCTATAGGTACATAAATATAAATATTAGCAGAAACGGCTCCAACAATTTTCATGAAATTTAGCATATTGAGGTTTTCGGGGACGTTAAATCGATTTAGCTAGGATTCGTTTTCAGAAAATGACGCGTTATTCGTGTTTTAAATAATCAACTTTATCATAATATCACAACTCCTAGCGCCATCTGTTGCAGAGTAATGGAGTTTATTATTATGTCGGTAAGATCGAAAAATATTTTATACTACACCTGCTTGGAAAGTACCTTGATACTTTATCAAATTTACGGTAGAAAGTACGTCATTGCATACCGAACAAATATGCGGGGAGAAAACGCATCTGGGCGGGAGAGAAAAGTGTATGAAAATCCATTTCTTACGTGGTTTTTCTTTCTTAATTTTGGGTAAGACTATGCGCCGGTAACCTAAATGTCAAAAGCCAAAAAGTTTTTACAGTGAGTTTTTATCTCAAAGTTCGCAAAATGACACTGGCCACTAGCTGTGTGTTGGATGGTGTCGGGCTGGCAGTGCGACCCTGCGGCGGCAGGATAAACAATTTGAAAAAAGAACATGTGAAAATTGCAGACGCCATTTCCAATTTGTGTGTTTGTTTGAGGATTCAGTTTTCGTAGAATTTATTTTCCTTGTAGGTGTAGTATAAAGCACTATGTATAACTCGAGAGAAACTGCGATTCCCGATCTCGGGTGTTTTAAAGCCCTCGCCTACGGCTCGGGCTTCAAACGACACCCTCAACGGTAATCGGTCACTTTCTCCTCTCGGTGAACAATGTACTATAATTCGTATTTATATATACCTAATTTGTAAAAAACACAATTTACCAAAATAAAAAATACCGAGCAAACCTCGGTCACTTACTGCTAGTGTTAACACGGGCTACATTTTTATTCTGGTTCGAAAAAAATATTGATCGTCCCTTTGATTTCACGAGCGTTTTCAATCAGTCCCAGCTTTTTATGTCACAGCCCAAGATCAGAAACTCATTTTCTTTTCACTCGATCAATCGTGCCTACGTCGAGCCTCGAACGAACTAGGTCATGTAATGTCATCCCACATTCTATACAGCCTGTCAACTGCCACGGTCATAACCTTGTGATGTTTACTGATAAGTAGACCTAAATGATAGTGAGAGCGCCGGTGGTATAGTGGGAGTGACCCCACCTTCTGATCGTAAGGTCGTGGGTTCTAAGAGATCTGGAAATTAAAGTCATGAAGCTTTTGCTGTTGTTTTTTTATAGCAACGAATGAGTTTTTATTAGAAACACATCATGAGTAATCTAAGACAATTGAAACCCGAAATCGTGGGAAACGTAACTTGAGTAGATACAATTTGATTGAAACGTCAACCTATGAAGAGGGAAAAAATATAAGACGGCCCGTATTCAGAAGATTCAAGTATATATTTTCGACACTTTTCAATAGAGAACTGTCAAAAAATCTCTGCGCTTGAGGCTCGACTCAGACTCAAGCACTGTTTCTGAATACAGGCCTTTATACAATAATGCGATGCGCGAGGAGGACTCCAAACTATGATCTTTGTATTGTGTACTAAATACTAAATGTGTGGGATTTTTTGAATATCGAACGCTTTTTGAACTTTTATTACGTAAGCGTACTTGGCATCGACAGTCAAAGGAGAAGATCGTTATTCGAGTGGGGTTTTTTAAACTTCGAACGCTATTATAGAAAGAGGTTACATAGTTGTGTTTACTCATTCCAGGGCCACCGCCACGGCTGGGGCTGAAGGCGGCGAGCCCCGGCGTCGACGAGGACTGCAACAGCAACACCAGCCTCGCGGGCAGTCAGCACTCGCACGATGGCGACGCGCACTGCGACAACTCTAGCTACCTCTGGTTCCTCGACTACAAGTAAGTTTATTTACACGAAGTAACTTACAATTAAACAAATACTTACAAAAACAAGAAACTCCCCCTTGGGTTATGCGTCGCTTCGATCAGTCGCCTAGACAAAGTTTTAAAACACCTCAAGGCCTTGGTTCCCCACGGACCCAGAGTCTCAACAAGTCAGTAGACACCTATGTTGTTCTAGCCATCGTCAAACATAAAAAAACCGAGTGCGAGTCGGATTCGCGCACGAAAGGTTCCGTACATCTAAACGGCAAAAAAACACGTTTGCTGTATGGGAGCCCCTTAAATATTTATTGTATTGCGTTTTTAGGATTTGTTGTTATAGCGGCAACAGAAAAACAACATCTGTGATAATTTCAACTATCCACGGTTCATGAGACAGAGTGACGGTTAGACAGACTGACAGACAGACTGACAGGCAGTCTTTGTAATAGGATCCTGTTTTACCCTTTGGGTACGGAGCCCTAAAAACACGCAGCATTTCAATAAAACTAGCCAAACAAATCCATCTAAACTTACACACAATTTACTTTACATAGCAATCTCTCGGTGCTAATGATGGTTTGCTTTCTATCTGACTATAAAAACGTTCTTACTCTAGCAAGTTCATTCGCTTCTAATGACCTAAATGGCGCCCTGAGGTTTTCGCTTCCAATGACATTTAGAAGCCAGATTGGGTTTTCTTCATTTGGTAGATTAGCCACAATCAAAATACAAATTTATTTCCTCTTGTGAATTAATGTTTTTGAAGTGAAAACTTCTTTAGCGGCGTTGAGCACTTTCTGAATGGGGATAAAATCTTAAACTCGCGTCAGGATCACGTGACCCTGATCGAAAAAGCGTAGGACGGATTTTTTGCAGAAATGTACCCTAAGACTACAACGTAGAGTTCATAATAAAAATCGAAAAAGCGACGCTACAGATACGCTAGTAGTTACTATGACACGGTAACGTCACAGAATAGATAATAGTTAGTAGCAAGCATACCAAGGCGTTTTTCGTGACTGTAGTAGGTATAGGTACATACCTATTATAGATTTTATGAACTAGCGGCCGCCCGCGGCAGGTAGTAGTGGTCATTGGTACATGATTTTATAGATCTACTGTATTTATTTTTCGAGTGGAGCATTGCGGCGAGCGAAGCGAGCCGCCATGCGACCATGGGAACAGCGCGGCGAGCGAAGCGAGCCGTGCTGTGACTCCCCCCAAGCCCCCCAGAACCCCCTCCTCCTGAACCCGGGGGGAGCGTCGCGGCGAGCGAAGCGAGCCGCCACGTGACCACGGGGAACAGCGCGGCGAGCGAAGCGAGCCGTGCTGTGACCCCCCCTAAGCCCCCCAGAACCCCCTCCTCCGAAACCCGGGGGGAGCGTCGCGGCGAGCGAAGCGAGCCGCCACGCGATCACGGGGAACAGCGTGGCGAGTGAAGCGAGCCGTGCTGTTACCCCCCTAAGCCCCCCAGAACCCCCTCTTCCTGAACCCGGGGGGAGCGTCGCGGCGAGCGAAGCGAGCCGCCACGCGACCACGGGGAACAGCGCGGCGAGCGAAGCGAGCCTTTCTGTGACCCCCCTTAGCCCCCCAGAACCCCCTCCTCCTATGTCTGCCGTTTTACTTCATTTAGGACCTACTTGAAGGTCGCGCGACAAGGTCCCTTCTAGCGGTTCCGACCCGTTGAAGATTTGGCTTTACGTAAAATTTAGGGTTCCGTATAGGGTTTTGATTGGGGTTATACTATATTGAGGAATTTGATTAAATGGTCGACTTTTAGGGTTCTTTAGGACTTTGATTGGAGTTTCAACTACACTTAGAAGCTTGATAATGTTAAAATTTTTAGGGTTCCGTATAGGGTTTTGATTGGGGTTTTACTACATTGAGGAATTTGATTAAGTGGTCAACTTTTAGGGTTCCTTAGGACTTTGATTGGAGTTTCAACTACACTTAGGAGCTTGATAATGTTAACATTTTTAGGGTTCCTTAGGACTTTGATTGGAATTTCAACTACACTTAGGAGCTTGATAATGCTAAAATTTTTAGGGTTCCTTAGGACTTTGATTGGGGTTTTACTACATTGAGGAACTTGATAAAATAAACAACTTTTAGGGTTCCTACGTTAATAATCAAGTTTTCACTTCTGCCGGCACTCCCGGAGTGCAACCCGTATTTTTTTTTTTCTATATTTATTTAAAGAAATTTTCTCCAAAATACTGTGCATTTCACAGTTTATAGCGACCTAATTCCCGTGAGCAGAAAGAATGCAATTAAAAATGTAAAGACTTCTAATAAAACGGGTTAACGAATGGTTAACGCTATTATTGGTCCAATGACCGATATTAAAATAGAATTGTTGAAACAACACAGTGGTTTATAATAATGACTGTTGCGTCTTTTAAAATCATAAAAAATGATTAAACGTATCGTCTCATTCAATATACCTACGTAAATGAGTCTCATAATAACGATTGTCCCCGAGAGAAAATGTATGTGTGTATTGATATTGAATATGTAATTTTTCATATCTTAAGCACATTTTATGCGTATTAATAACTGGCGATCCGCCCCAGCTTCGCCCGGGCCGCTAGTAGAAAATAGCGTGATGTAGGCTATTTTAATCCTTTATTGCACCAAAAATAAGTTACAATAGGAGAGCTTAATGCTAGACAGCTTTTTCTACCAGCCTACCCTGATAGGTGAAAAACAAAGAGGTTGGCGTGCATAAAATGTAGTAGAAAACAGTTTTGATAAACCTACGTAACATACCTACTCGCAAAAACTACATAAAATATATAAAAAAGAATTATAGGCTATCTATACAACGTGTATCAAAATATGTGTACTATCCTGAAGGGGGGTGAATTTCCACCCCCCGGGGAACAACTTTTGTTCAACGACTTTTCAAACTTCGATTGGTATCTCTGAAAAAAACTGCAACGAAGTTTCAACATTAACAGCTGACTTTATACAAAGTGACAACCCTAAACTCAGCTACAGAGGTAGTAGTAGTAGACCTACAGAGGTAGTAGGTCAAGGGGTCAAGGGGTTACAAGGATAGGGTTGTCAATTTATTTAGGCATTATGAAATTAAATATTTTTGTATGGGAAACTGAAAATAGGAATTTTTAATTATCTCCCCTCCACAACTGATCACCATTGTGGTCTGAATCCCCCCACCTTCGCATAGTACACATATTTAGATACACCTTGTATAGCCTTCCTCAATATATGAACTATCCGACACAAAATCATTTTTTCGATTCGGACCAGCAATTCCTGTGATTAGCGCGTTCAACAAAACAAACTCGTCAGCTTTATAATATTTGTATTGATTACAGCTCAAACCCAATTTTTCTCTTTTCAGCCCGATTTTCCGAGACAGTTCCTGCCACCACCCCTCAGTGTTATCATCCGTATCAGCATCCTACAAGGGCATAAGCGACCTATCATCTCGCTTTGAGTTCACATCTCGGTACAACGACTTGGCACGAGACCTCGACGCCAACCTTGCCGAGGCTGATATGGAAAGCTTCAGAACTGAAGACATACACGCACTGCTGATGACCGCCAACTTACCACACGACACCATCATTGACGACAGGACTCATGATGTAAGTACCGCAAAAGTTAGGTAACATGAAACAGAAGTACTGAAGGTATTGTTTGCTGGAAAAACGTAATTTGACGGCGACTATGCTCCAAGTCAAAGACTCCCCAAAAAGTAAAAAGGAGATAAACCTACGGAGAATTTACTTCTAGCAGACCATTTCCCTTTTGTGGTTTTGAAACTCAGTGAATACCTAAACTATGCTCCCAATCAAGGGCTCCCTAAAAAGCAAAAAAGAGATGAACCTACGGAGGAATTACTTCTAACAGATCATTTAACTTCTGTGGTTATGAAACTCAATAGTATAATAAATTAAATATTCGCAAGTACCTGCGTCGACCATAAAGATAAGAAACTTTATGTTTAACAGATAATCTTGAAAAGTAAAATCCTTGCATAATTGCAACCAGTTGTAATGGTTATGAAGCCAGATGTGAATACTTTAGCGATGCATAATATAATAATAAAGTCATAAAAGGACACCATAAGGCGAAAACGTTCGTAAACATCTTAATTTATGTTTATTTCACTTTACATTACAATATTTTGATATTAATTTACAAGTCCAACAAACTATTATAGGTACTACCAATTGCAAAAAAACTTTTCACGCCCATAATAATGTTCCATCAAGTTGGTAAAAGAGGAGTAATTTTTGTTGATGTTTAGGTATCTATCAACGTTTATCTAACGTGAACCATGATGATTGCCAATCCAGTTAAAAGGGAAAACTTTTGACAACCAGACATTCTCGGTAACTATGCTCATCAGTAAAAGTTGATGGGCGTTGTCCAAACATTTGTCGAGACATTCCGCCGATGTCGGTCACAGCGAGGACTTGACCAATGCGAACCGCGTTGTAACAATCGAGTGTGATTTTACGAGTAGGTGCTGTAAACTTTCACCTTGGGCATCCATTTTATCATCCTACGCAGCCGTACTAGCTATAAGCACCAGATCTATACCAGAATAAGTGAAAACTACTACACGAAGTAACTTACAATTAAAGAAATACTTACAAAATATGCAAGAAATAGTTGAGCTATCAGCAGATCGTTACAAACGATCTAGAGATAGCTCAACTGATTCCCCTTGGGTCATGCGTCACTTCAAGGCCTTTGTTCCCCACGGACCCAGAGTCTCAAAAAGTCAGTCTACTGACTTGTTGAGACTCTGGGTCCGTTATTCTAGCCATCGTCAAACATAAAAAAACCGAGTGCGAGTCGGATTCGCGCACGAAAGGTTCCGTACAAAAAACGGCAAAAAACACGATTGCTGTATGGGAGCCCCTTAAATATTTATTGTATTCTGTTTTTAGGATTTGTTGTTATAGCGGCAACAGAAAAACATCATCTGTGATAATTTCAACTATCCACGGTTCATGAGACAGAGTGACGGTTAGACAGACTGACATGCAGTCTTTGTAATAGGATCCCGTTTTACCATTTGGGTACGGAGCCCTAAAAACACGCAGCATTTCAATAAAACTAGCCAAACAAATCCATCTAAACTTTTTATAAACTTGTAAATTACATAGCAATCTCTAGGTACTAATGGTTTGCTTTCTAGCTGACTTTAAAAACGTTCTTACTCTAGCAAGAGTAAGAACGTTTGCAACCAGTTGTAATGGTTATGAAGCCAGATGTGAATACTTTAGCGATGCATAATATAATAATAAAGTCATAAAAGGACACCATAAGGCGAAAACGTTCGTAAACATCTTAATTTATGTTTATTTCACTTTACATTACAATATTTTGATATTAATTTACAAGTCCAACAAACTATTATAGGTACCGTGGAATGGGGTGTCATTGATCAATTTAAAAATTCAAATGGCCGTATTTTCGAAAATACAAACGTACCGAAGACGAAAAAAAAATTGGAATATCGGTTTTTACTATACAATCGATACAATGAATCAGATTCTTTTTTAAATAAATAATATGTCGATGAAAAATATAAATGTGAGTGGTCAATGTTAAACCGCAAGTGGGGTTACTTTGATACCCCCTAATATTTTCACGGCAAATGAAAGTAACCCCTTTAAACGTTATTATTTCGAAAGAACAAAAAAAATCGGTTAAGTGCAAAAAAAGATATTAATTTTTTTAAAGTTTAGGGGTGACATTGATCAAGGCAATAAAAATACTTTTTGAAAAATCACCTTTATTTTAACGTTTAATTGAGATATATTAATTGTAAAACATAATTAGGAACATTGATCAGTCAACATCTTAAATGTTAAATAAAAAAATAGAAAAATAATCAAAAAAGTTTCCTTGAGATCAGAAATTTTACCTACCAAGAAATTTAAAATACCATACGGTATTTTAAATTTCTCTGTAGCCCCACGTAAGGTCATACGACCTTCTGCAACTGCAGCTACTGCTCGTTCTAACACGTCTTCATTATAATTCCGATAGGCGCGAGCGCCTAAACGCTTCATGTATGTTCTTGGCATAGCGCTGAAGGAAAAAAAAGCATATAAAGCAGCCATCATTGCAAATATATTGATAATTTATGTTAAAAAAGCACAAACAGCAAACTTGCTAGGTTATGGGGTGTGATTGATCAATGACCATAGTAACCCCATGCCTATGATCAATGACACCCCTTATAGAAAATAAACCGCCACTGAATGAAATTTTTGAGGTAAGAATACAAAAACAACTTCTTTCTCAAGCTAATTAAACACATAACAACATAAGCTATCATTTTTTCTAGCAACTTTCATATCCAATCTGCTACCCTGGAAGTTATTTTAACCCCTAAAATACTTTAAACACAATACTCACCATTTTTTATGAAAATCTCCGGTAGCGATCTGTTTGTACGTGCAGCGCTTATGCAATGTCAAAGAGTGACATTCAGTGCTGCCAACGCAAAAGACGAAATTTTTCGGTTGCGTTCAGAAATTAAACAATTCCTGTTTTAAAAAAATATAAAGTTTTTATCAATGTTACCCCGTGAATCAAACTAACCCCATTCCACGGTACTACCAATTGCAAAAAAACTTTTCACGCCCATAATAATGTTCCATCAAGTTGGTAAAAGAGGAGTATTTTTTGTTGATGTTTAGGTATCTATCAACGTTTATCTAACGTGAACCATGATGATTGCCAATCCAGTTAAAAGGGAAAACTTTTGACAACCAGACATTCTCGGTAACTATGCTCATCAGTAAAAGTTGATGGGCGTTGTCCAAACATTTGTCGAGACATTCCGCCGATGTCGGTCACAGCGAGGACTTGACCAATGCGAACCGCGTTGTAACAATCGAGTGTGATTTTACGAGTAGGTGCTGTAAACTTTCACCTTGGGCATCCATTTTATCATCCTACGCAGCCGTACTAGCTATAGGCACCAGATCTATACCAGAATAAGTGAAAACTAAAAGCAAAATCGAGAAAGCTGACATCACTTCATTGGTAGAATATACAACTTTTTAAATTGCTTCTCTTTAATCTTGTGATAGTGTAACTCAATTATGTCATAATTCTCAATTAATGGATTAAAATAGGTAAATAGAGTAATTAGGTCGATAACAATCTGCATAAGTATAGGTATGTACCTATAGTAACGAAATCGTAACTCCAGTTTGCTGATACTATGGGTCAAGGTGGAAAGTTTAGTCAAAAGCGTGTAGATTTGTTAGAACTATTTGAGTTTTGCGTCCCAGATTATACATCTATTTTTTCACTTGAACCATTCATAAAAGAAAAGTAATGTAAGTACTGCATAAGAGTAAGCCTAGCACAATAAATGCCAACGAGCTATTTATACAAACATCGTGTCGAGGTTGTGTGTCAATGGCTCTCAAGCCCGCGGAAGTGATGAATATCAGCTGTAGGCATTATAACCTGACCGTGAACGGACGGAAACCGTTCACCTTAACTGAATACCCTGTATTTTATACCAATAACTGCCAAATGGCATTTCCTTTATCATTTTAAAACTACTGATCCATTTAAAGTATCCTTCAAAGTCTCTTGCCTATCCTTATCACGGTGTTGGAAATAACCATTTTTTTTTATTTTAATACCTGTTTCTGTATTTCTGTGTTCTCTTTAATTTTCAGTTCTACCTACTATCTATTTTCTTGATGTTTATGTTGGTGTCTTGCAGAGTAACCCCCGAGGCGAAATGTTCGCCAGCATCTCCAGTTCTCTTATGGACAGATTTCGCTTCGACAGCAGTATCAGTATCGGCAGTAGTTTTCAGGTTCGCCTTGCATCCTTGTGTTTCACAGTTCATACTCTCACACGCTCAAAGACTTGAAATGTCTTCCGTTTCATTGCATACACCTTCGCTGAGCACATCAGACAATTAGTTTCCAATCACAAAGCAAAACAGTGTAAGCATCATGCTGTGCACCAAGCGCCACCTATGGATATAGCAAGAAAACGTTTTCTTCGTTCAGTTCTCTTACGTTAGATGTCGCTTTAACTGTGCACCAAAATGATTCATCGTATGTCACAACAGATGGCAGCAGTTCATTGAATTTTAATTTTTGTTTCAAAATAAATATTTAAACAAATTAAAAAATTGACAATTGAAACTTGATGACTAAAAAATAATTACTTACTTACATAACTAAGCCTAAATACCTTACTAGGTAGGTACCAAATATTAAACTATAGTAATAATTTGTAGCAGACCTATTCGATACCGCGAAAAGAAACAGCTTGCTTTACTATCGAAAATTATGATCCCTCTACGGCGTATGTGTGCTACAGCGATATCTTTGATCTTATTTTTGCCAAATTTGGACTCTAAACTATTAGCTGACTTTTCATCAACTCGTCACGTAACCTCAATTAACTGTAATCGAGTCCCTGGAGACATTTACATAGAAAGTTCAAGCGACGGCACTCCGCCAGCATTCACAACTAGTCTTCCTATTTACCGGCGGGCACAGAGTACGTTGGTCCCACGGGATGTAGTAAAATGGGAGTGATTTCAATGTGTGCGTCTGATCTACACAGTACACACGGTATTGCGTCAATCACTTTAACCGATCCCGTTATTCCCCTGGTCATACAATACAGTCATTCCCTCCTCAATCGCCTCTGTATGTGTGAGCTATATTTAATCGTCCTTATGTGTGGTCGCGCACATACTGCCACCATGTGTGAGTTGCCAATGAAGTCTAACCAATAGACGGAAGATTCTCAAACTTTATTGTCAGCTCACCTACTCCTTAGTTCAAACTTCTACTCGTACAACAATAAAAGCTTCATAAACATCTACACTAATGGGCCCTTAGTACAATCAACCTTGAACGCATTTCTAAATTCGAGTTGCTAATCAAACCCTTTGAAATAACTTTGCTAATTACTCTTTTGTTTCCCTCGCTATTCGTTTGTTTTCGCGTTGCACTCGACCCAGTCGTATCCATGAGTCGATTCAGAACGACGCCTCTGCTATCTGTAATGAGACGTAAAGTTTGAGATTCGTTAGCAGTGGCTAATATTAAAATTAATATTCACGCAGCCCCAGTCCAGTCGCGCCCAGGGCTTTCGGGAGAGCTGTGCTGCGTTACTCTAGCAATGTATCTAATCACATGTTGCGCTTCCAATAACTATAACTCAACGGAACTGATTGATTACTGTGTGTGCATAAGATAAGAATAATAAGGACTTCGGGACTGTGAATCTGTGAACTTTCAAACATTGATAGTGTGAATATAAACGATGACACAAGCGGACGATTTTGTACGATTTGGTGAATGATTTAGTACCGTGTGGTATTCGTTTTTTTGTGACTATAGTGACTGTTAAAAGTTAAAAATGGGTGTACAATACGATTGGGATTCCTATAATGGCTATTGTTCAGTGAGTCACCGCTGTTTTTCATTACTGTACTAATTTTCCAGATGTTTTCATTAAAAAATACACTCTTTCCACAATTTTCTTTTTTTAACTCTAGCCAATTAATGTTTAATTACTAGTTGAGTTCTTCGACCTTGATAATACATAGTTTAAAATAGATGACACTCTACAGCAACACCTATTTAAATACCTATCTGTATTTATTCATACCTGCTATCATTACATTTTACTTATCAGTAGTATTTACTAACTTTCGGGTCAAAGTGTTATTTTATTTGTTATCAGTTTTACTACTAATGACAACTGAACTAACAAATATAATTCTATAAATACCCTCATTTGCTATTAACGATTTCACATTAACCAGGAGTTGCCTTGGATTGTTTAAAAGGCATTTAAATAATTAAAACAATGGCAGCAATATGAATGACTGTGTGGATTGTGACCTCATTTGCAGCAGGAAAGGGAATTAAATTGATGATAACGCCCGACCAATGCAGCCATGTTGTGTGTCGTCATTAAACTTCGCTTTAAAATGTCGTCTTGCCGACACTAACACAAATGTTATCATAAAGACTTGTCTGCACGTTTCTTTGAACTATATCCGCTACGTTTTAAAGCATGGTATGTGTTATATTTAAACAAATAAACATAAAAAGAATATCTCAATAATCAATAACCGCAATAGATAATCTTTTGTCGATTAAAATTGAGTACACCGATAATGTTTTAGTGATACAACATCCATTGAACTGCAGGCCCTTATTTTTAGAAGCGTCTTGCATCCGCATTGGAGTTATAACTCGTATGTTTATGTCCGAACTAGCACGCGTTACGTTTCGAAACTTTCTGGGAACATTAATACTTTTAGTACGCTATATTTCAGTGCAATGCTGGTTTCGTTATATCAAAGATATTCAACACACATTTTAAACCTAATAGTTTCGTCACTAGACTTATAGCTATGGTATTTTTTTCTCAGGGTGAAGAATCCGTCGGTTCAATCAATACGATGTCGATATGCAAGTCCGAACTTCTATTCTCTCCCGTAAAGGAGGGTATTCATGGTGTGCACTTCAGCGTCGACAGTCTGGACTGTGAGCTGCCGACTGAGCAGGATCTCATACTCACCTGCCAGGCCAATAAGGACAACTACACCATCGCCTTCGAAGGCAGTCTCACCACGTACTCTGAGGATAGTGAGTGTGCCGAACCCACCGTCAATCAAAGACATGGTATGTCAGATCAATCTCGATAATCAGTAATCGAATTCAAACTAAATATTTGAAACTGATTTTACAATGCATGATTCACACTGTACGAAATTCTTGCTAAACTGTGATGTAATTGCTTATTTAGATTATAACTGATTCACGTGTTTGTATGTGATTATGATAAACTTCCGACTAATATGAAAAAAATGTTTTCAGACAAATTGGGTAAAGAAGAACACGTAGTTTTAGATAACGATGAAAGAACGCGCAGGAATTTAGAATTGTTAGAAAGATGTAAGAAATTAACAAATAAGCTAACGACTTCGATGGCAAGAAGTGATTTAGGATTAACTACTTGGAGCAAACTTAAGAAACAAACCAACCAGTCGCCTTTGCAGAGGTAAATATTGAACAATATCTATGTCATTTGTAATGTGTCTATTCAAAAATGTACTAAATATAATTTTCATTTTCAGGCATCCCTCAGGTAATAATAATGAAGAATCTAATGACATGACTGATGCAACAAGTGAAATGAACAACTCAGTAATCAAAAGCCAAAGTTTGCCAAACCTCTATAGAAGGAAACTCATGAACAGTTCCATTAACTCCGCTGCACTCAGCAACTCAACGGTACGCTAATCAAATAATAACACGCAAGTAATTATGTGTAAGCATTGAGTATCAACTTAACACTTTTATGTTTGCAGGTCGATTCTTTTACCACCAATCACAGGCTAACGGGCACTCCGATGTTCATGAAAGTGTATGATGTCTCGCAACATAGAAGTCAGCATTCAGAACCTATGAGTACGTCATCTACAGATAACCAGACCTCATCCGATAAAAGCCAGCCCAAGATGAGTTTAGTGAAATTATTTATGAAACAAAAGAGTATGAGTAATGATGGCATCGTTGGTATGGATCAGCTAGACCGGTCTGAGTGTTGGCCTTCTAGTTCCGGTGGAGAAAGTGGAGAGTCTATGAGTGACCAGAAAATAGAAGTCAAAGATTTGAACGCAGATCGTCCTCAAATTGAATTACCAAAAGTAGGAGTAGATGAAGCATGCTCGGCTGTGTATGAGGAGATACAAGCTGCAAATATTTATGGCATTAGAGTTTATGATGATGTTTTAGAAGAAGAAGAAGAAACGGCAGAGGGAGCTAAACTGGGAGAAAGTGAATCTTATTTGTACGCAACTGTGAATAAACCTCACATTAGAAGGACAAACATGAATATCGTCAATAGTCCATCTAAGATTAGAAACAGAAAATCTAGTTCATCGCAATCTTCAGCTACCAGTGTCAGCATTTCAAGTTGTTCGGAGTCTGAGAACACACAGATCACGAAAATGAACAGGCTACTGCATCGTGAGACTTGTGATCATAAATCCACTTCGACTCATACTGAAACTAACAGATTAGACAAAAGTATGCAAACGTCAAGTATTCAGCTTTCCACCATATCTGTCGACAGAGATATACTCAAAATAGTTGAGCCTTCGTTTCTTGAAAAACTCAAAGAAGGAGATTGTGAAAAACCTGTTTTTGTGTTGTATCCTAACTACACCTTACCTGACATAAGCTTTTTAAATGGACGTGCTAACATTTTCTTGAATCCATTGAAAGTAAATGTGTCCCCAAAATCTAGTGAGATAAAAAGAAACAGATTGCAAGTAAAAGGCAAGAGACCTTTCTCATGCAACGATCTTGAAATGCTAAAGAAGAAAGGTTTGGGACATATTAAAGACTGGGACTCGCTAAACTTTTTACTGCCCACGGAGTGCAAGCAAATGTTGTCAGAGCTACCTGAACTGATGCACAATACTAAAGAAAAAGAAATCGTGACTAATAAGAGCAATGATAAATACTGTTTACCATCTAAATCTAAAAACCGCCCCACGAGTTGTGATTGTAACAACATGACCGGTAATCCTACAACTGTCTCTTCAAGCTCAAGTACGGCTACTCAGCCATCCTCTGGATACCGTGGTTCATCAACCATGCTTACGGACTCGTCAGCTCAAAACAGTCCAGCACCTGCGGGTAACTTCAATCCACTGTTTGTTTATCGATACGATAGTGCTACAAGCTCAGAAGCCAGTTGCGCTCATAATGAAGGAGTGAGGATGCATCCTTCAGCTCCAAAACGTTCACTTTCACTAGCTGATCAAGCTCGTATCGCTAAACAAGGAGATCTAGTGCCTCCGAGGCCCCCATTACCAAAAAGTATTTTGCGCAAGTCTTTAGACAAAACACGCAAGTCCAGTACAAAACGATACAGCATGTTTGAGATGGACGAACTTTTACAAGATCCTATCGTTTGCATGAACACAGCAACAGAAAACAAATCGAAGAGGCGCTCTTTACAAGAACCTTATTACTTACTGAACCAAAACGTAGATTACAGAAAAAACAATGATTTGGCTGCAAAACGTTTGTCTCAGCAGTTTCTCGATGCAGCCGATAAAGATGCCGACTACAACGAATACTACGCTGATGAAGGCGTTGGAACGGAAAGTAGCCTTGAATCTGGAAAATCGAATGAAATTAAGTATCACAGGCCACACACACCTCCGATGCCCAAGCCACGTACAAAGAAACTCGAATATACAGATTTTCCACCTCCAGGTGCATTAATAAGTAGTGGAGACCTTCAACAACTGGAAGAATTCTTAAAAGTGAGCGGATTTAGTTGCCAAAATATGGATGATTGGGATCAGAACCAAGTTCAAAAGGTAAGAGGTCAGGTGACCAAATTTCTTCAAATGAAACGATCTCAGGAGGAGAATCAGAGGTCCATAGAATCAAGTGGCAGTAGTTGTAATAGCAAGAAGTCAGTTAGCTTTGCGCAGAAGTCTGAAGTAAACGTGGAGGCTCTGCAAACTCAACTGAAGCCAATGGACGAGCTGAAAGTGGTGACAATTACTACTCCACCAAACTCGCCTAATATTTCAGCTGTGGTAGCGCAGAGGCATTACCAGGTAAACATTATGCTGTTACTCTATCTGACCATTTCATTGCCCTTTGATTTCTGTGAGTACCTTTGGTTCTTTATTTTGATTTCTTTTATGTTATCATTTTCGTTTATTTTATGCATAGCCATCACCCAATGCTTTTTCTTCTGCCTAATCTCAAACAAGTACTTATTTACTGAGACTGAACGTAGCATCGAGCATACGATTTTCATTTTTATTAATTTACGCTTTCACAGGCATAATTTTTCATTACAAAATTAAATGCTTATTCATCATTTATTTCCATTTGCATGATATGCAACTAAACTTCCAATTTCTAGGGCAAAAATTTAGCAGAAATCCCTATTTGCGAAGAAGGTGAAGTTAGCCCTGATGAATTTGCCAGTCCTGTCCACTACGAGGCACGAGCAAAGTACGACTTGATTGATGTATCACAAAAGAGAGGTAAATATTTAAAAAAATACGTAGTTGTCTGTACGATTTTGAAAAATTGATGGTTTTACTAAAATATAACATTGTTTCAGCTTTAGTTTCAAATGTAACCGACGCTGTAGAGATGTTAATTCAACACTTCTCTTCTGCGACGAATCAGGCTGAACTAGCGTTCCTTGGTGATTCCAAGCAGTCGCCTGCTTGTGCAAAGATAGCTCTGAACGCGTTATGTCCAGCACTCTACGCTATATTCAGAGATGGTCTGAAGGAAAACATAGAAACCTCATTTGGGGCAGTAAACAACTCTGTATGGCAAATGGTTGAAGCAACAGCGAGACAGGGTAAAATAAACAATATTCATAAACATAATTATTATCTATATTTTGGTAAATGCAAAGTTTTATCCTAAAACCAAAGTTATTATTCCAGGTCCAATAACAAAATCCCTAAATGAACTGGTTCTGAGAATCAACAGCGAGGATGCAGTTACAGAAGGACTTGTGAAGTTCAATGCCTTTATTCTGGGTCTGCTCAAGTAAGTGCTTCTTCTGTATGATACCTACATGATATCTACCTTGTCCGGTTGATACGATACAGAGCATTAAACTATATTATAACTTACAGTGCACAGTCGGTCGATGCGTGGGTGTCTTACGTCCGCACCAGAGAATCCATTCTTGCGAAACATTACGGGCCCGATTCCGTCGTACTAGCCGGCTGTGTAGGCGAGCCCCGCTGCAGGGCCCTGTTAGATACCTTGCTTGCTAGTCTGGAGCCTCTGAGACTATTGCCATTCCAACTTGACCTCATGTTTGAAATGCGGGAACTGCACCGAAGCTTCAAGAGGATCGAGAGCGACATGCGAGCTGCCAGTCGGGTATGTATCAATCACATCTAGTACACCAAACTAACTCTTGACATAAACAAATACGACCTTCGAGTCTTTCGTGTATCAAAACCACCTATCGCATAACAGTAACTGTCAAACTGCCGCCTGATGGAGCAAACATCGCTTTATTTGCATTTTATTGTTTACCGCATGTGCTTATACAAATCACGACTCGCTGCGAATAAAATTGGATATTCTGACGGTTATATACATTCGTGCACAGCTTACATAAAATGCAAATAAAGGCATGGCCGTAACTATCGATCCTAAGGTTGACCTCGTCAAGGACGTTAACATTGCCCAATCTAACGATCTAAAGCATGATGCATGAAGCTAAAACAGTAATTTGGTATTTAACAGCCTACTTCGATTAACCCACCACTAACACTGAACCAGCGGAACTTGCTGAAGTTGGTGCGATCGATGCAGTCGAGCGGCCTGTCGAGCGATGATTGCCAGACCAGCGTCATTATGAGGCATAAAGAGCCCAAAAACAAAGAGCCTTCCACACCAGATCTGTTAAATGATTCTGCAAACGTGAAAACCACCATAGAAAAAAACAGGCCACGGTCGTGTATGAATCCGACAGCGGGTCTCGGTTATGACCTTTGTCCTAATAACAGCAGAATTGAATTGGAAAATCGGCGATGGTCCGGGGTTCACTTGGGGTCTAAACTGATGCAGGCGTTTGACAGACTGGTATTTGACGACAGCGATGATTACACAGACAGCCTTGAGAACAATAAGCCCTCCGCCAAGCCCGCCGGCATTGACGCGAAGGTAACAGCCGGCTTTTGTGTGGAAACTGCACTGATTGTGCTTTGTTTTTAGACGATGTTTTTGTTCTGTTTTCAGTTGTTCATTCACAGGCAGTTGTTTTGTTTTGCTTTCCGGCAAGCGCTTTTCTGCTTTTAACATTTTCCGCTCTGTTTGTATTTTTCGTTGTTCATTAGCAGTTACCCCACGATGCTTTTTTACTATGTAGGTAAACTATTACAACTGCATAGCCCCCATACCTAAATGTAGTTATTTGTTGGTAATAATACGTACTAGTAATTTAAAGGTAGTAAGTATTAGTTTTTACTTGAAAGATATTTTTTCAACAGTCGCGAGTTTTGTTATTCTTTCCAAATTCACAAAAATACAAGCCTAGACTATTTTGTATTGAGATTTCTATATATTTTGCTTGTGTTGAATTTCGATTCACATTATCATCGTTTCAGATTTGAATAATTTATTTGTATTTCAGCTGGAATGCAGTGGCGAAGAATGGCGGCCAGGCTCTGCCAGCAGCGGGGCCAGTGGGAACACAGGCAACGCAAGCAACAACTCCGGAGGCAAATTCCGAAGACTTCAGCTTAAGTGGGAGATGCTTAGCACTGCCGAGAGTCCTTCGGGTACGCCCTCAGGTAATATGATTACTTACTCCATTGCTACCAGATGTCGCGTATAGTAATGAAACAAAAAAATGTTCCATATGGTTGAACTATTATCTCTGTTTATTATTTATGTGCTCTTGATTTGACATGATATGGTGGCTAATTAAAAGAATAAGAGAATTATATTCTAGGTCAGTTTTACTGGAACTTTTCAGCGGCTATATGTTCCGAGGGCCTTTATGACCTAAGTAACACCATTGCTGACACTTTTTACAAAGACAAATATTTACATATTGTACAAAATTGAAACAGTTGAGCTATCTGCAGACCGTTAAAAACCATCTAGAGACAGCTCAACTGATCCAAATCAGTACGAGATGGAAGCGTCCTCAAGACGCTAGCAAAAAAAAAAGTTTTACAAAGACGTTGTTTTTTTAAAAAGGATCTTTCTCTCACTGGGTTGCCTTTATTCAATTGTCTTAAATGTTATTTTATGTTTACCCAGGAGAAACATCTCCAGCCGCAGCTCGAGGCTCCAAGATACCACGGCCAGTGTCGTCACCCGTGCGACCAACAGCACCGACCTCCTTGCAGTCTCCAGCCAAGAATACACATCGGTACGTGCGCTTGTATTCCCACGGATTCTTTCTAAATCGGTTTGTTTTTGTTGTTTGTCTTTCCTAATGGGATTTGGCTGCGACATCTGTTTTGATGTATCTTGCTGTGATGTGAGTTTTGTAAGCGTTATTCTTTTATTGCGTAGTTCAAACTATTTTGTGAAATTAAATTTAACAGTCATGTAAGTATGTACATAATGTGTTCTATCTTTTCTCATTTATTTAGAAAAATATTTTGGGTTTTATTCTTTAATTGTATCATAGTTTTTTTTACTCCAACTGAATTACAAAAAAATTCTGGCAACTATCCAAATGAAACAATATAATATGTATAAATCTTTCCTTAAGACTTAATTTTTTAACTTTAAGACAAAACCAAATCGTGTTCATATTTCATACACATCTAAGCAAAGAAAGCACGATAAATCGTTATTGTACTATTGTATTTTATCGAAATTAAAAATTGCCATGTTTTTTTTATTTATATTATATCATATCAGCTATCTGGTCGTCATAGTACAAGCTCTGCTTCATTTGAGGCTAGATAGTGTTGTGTGGATTGTCTACAATTTTTACTTTAACCTATTTTGTCCTACTGCTGGTATCCCCCAAAGGGAGACCTTTGGGGGATCCAAAGACTTATCTTTCTCACGAGCCTCCTCCCACCATCTCCTCTCAAAGGTGTCGATATCGTCCCTACAATATTTTTAAATTTTGTTATAGCGGTATTCCAGTACCAGTTCGTAAAGGTTCATCGCCCACTACCTCATCGGCACAGAGGCCGTCCATAGCTCGTACTGCTGCTAACAGTAAACGGCCACCTCAGCCTGCCAACAGGTATGGTTCATTAGCCATTACAGAGAAATGACAGCAACCTTAGCTATCATTAGTAAGGTTGGATAAAAACTTGAGAGGGATTCTATTTTCAAAATTCCAAAATCTTGCATAATGTTTGACATTTAAGCCATTGAATAAGTATTGTTTTGAAAATAGAACTCGTTATCTAATCCCACTCAGGAGATAGACAATCAGGCCAGTGCTGTTCAGTGGCATTGTGCAGATTATATATTTTTATTGCTTTTTATGTGGTGGCGGGTTAAAAACCTTTCAACTTATATAAACCATCAGTTTTGTTTATCTCTAATGTAAACATTAGCATTTGTTTTTGTCAATAGCGCAAAATTTTAATTATCGTTGTTGTTGTAAGTTTGTCTTTTTAAAATTTTTTCGTTTAAATATAGCGCAATATACCAAGATCATTTTTTCACAACAATACATAAAAAAAGTTGTTTAGTTTTTTTATATTAGATCATTCTGTCATCTTCATAGGTCTATCTTTATTTTATTTGCTTTTTATTCGCACATCATCTAGAATAACGACGGAGACAACGAAGAAACCACAAGGAACCAAACCACGCCCTTCCAGTTTAGTTATCGAAGCAGTCCCTAAAAATGCACCAACCGCTAAAAAATCACCGTATGTACAATATACTCGTGTGTGAAAATAAATACTAACTAATTAATACTGTTATTACAGTGCTTTGTTTTGTTGAAACTACTAACATAAATAACATTATTTATATATTTAGACCAGCGCTTAAAATTATCCTTGTCACTACCTATTTGCACCGATATACTGTTCTATTCGTAAGCTTTATATTACAGTAATATATAGTTATATTCTAAGCGATGCAAATAGGACACTGGTTTAAAGATTAAACGGGAGATTTTCGTGCATATATTTAAAGCGCTAGGATACACTATAAATATATTATTATTATGGTGGTATATTCAACTGATACCTCTATAAATTTTCATGTCATAACTTTCCCCAAGACGATAAAATTCTAGCCGCAGAATTTACTGCTCAGCATTTTATTGCTCAAATCAAAATAGCATGTATCAAATCTATAAAATCTAGAATGCAAGAACAATATCTAAACTAATCTTGCATACGTAAATAGATGCATCAATGTTAGTTTTAAAGATTTTGATTTATTTCATTCGTGTTTATCATGCAATAAATACTTGTTTTGGATAAACAAATAAACCAAAGGTGAAGCACATTGGAATTTTCCATGAATATTTACCTCTTACAAGTCTAAAATAGCTGGCCAATGGTTTTATCCTGTTATTTTGATGAGTTCAAGAAATTAACGATCGTGCTACGAGTTGCTACGACGTGCTACGAGGTTAGAGCTCATTTGTTTTTCATTATTTCGAAACATTCCATTCTATATTCAAATAGATACCGCTAGCTGTTTTTTTTTTGCGTGGAGCTACTACTGCTTTAGTGGATCGAATTCGTTCGCTATTACCAAACAAAGACGCTCCCGGTTAACCTCGTGGAATGCATGTACCTCTAGGTCCTGTATGTTTTAGAGAATTCGTGATGAGCCTCTGAGTTCTTACTTTTCTTTAGTAGGTTTTAGGCCCGTATGCAGAAGTAATGCTTGAATCTTGAGTCGAGCCTCAAGCATAGATTTTTTGTCAGTTCTCCTTTGAAAAGTGTCATAAATCTCAAAAGACTACTCAATTCAAGTTTTTTTCTGCATCTTAAAGTATGAAGTTGCTATCCTTACTTTACGATCTAAGACCGTTATGCTGGAACAATGTTGGGTCGAGCCTCGGGATGGATATTTGGACAGTAAGCCTACCATGAGCTCCGTCTGGCTCTGTCTCTAGCTCTGGTTTTGAGTCTGTGTGAGTGCTCACCAGAGCATTATACTGTGTGTGACGTTTTGACGTAGGATTTATTTAGTCGACACTCACACAGACTCAAAACCAGAACCAGAGACAGAGCCAGACAGAGCTCATGGTAGGCCTACAGTTCTCAAAAGGTCCAAAATTGGCAAAATTGTTTGCAGTAGTACGAAGCCCTGATGTATGAAGATGCTAATGTTTATGCTTTAAGACCTGTGCAATCGACTTTCGCATTGTAAAGAAGAATAATGTATGGTCATTGGTAAAACAGAACGTCCCGCGTCGACGGCACTTGGCACAGTGGCGCGGCTCCCCGCCCCTCATCCCTCCCGTACGGACGCGCCGCCCCCCCCGCTGCCCCGCGCCGGGCTGCCTCCTCCTCCGCCTCCCGGGCTCACCGCACCACCACACAACCGAAGCAACACAAGTACGTATAAAAGCCCCTTCCCACCGGTGTGTGATATCGCGCACGGAGGCGGATCAGCTCGCACGACGCACCATGGGAACGGTTTCGTGCGCCGAGGTGCGCGGTAGCACAGGAGCCCTTTCTGTGTGCGTTGCCGTGCGTCGTCGTGCGCTGTGCGAGATGATCTGCAGAACCACGCACCGTAGGAAGGCAGCATTATACATGCCACTAAAGATGACACCTGACAGATCACGTGGTATGACTTGGGCAGTAAACGATTCAAGGGTCTCTTTAGCGGTATGAGGTCTGAGGCGGGAAGGGGCCGCGGAAAAAAAGAAAAGAGATAAAAAGAAAAGGAAAGAGCTCGCCAAGTCTCAACATTCATGGCACTATCTGTACCTACCCACATCACTACTTCTTCATGTCTTCTACATAGCGTACATCTACTGAAGAACGTTTGGATGTGCGCCAGGTTTTCTAGTTATTTCGAACTAGTGTGCTGAAAGGATTTTAAGTTTGCTTCAAAGAGTATCCTTGTGTTGAGGGACGCATGTTTTCGAGATTTTTTTAATGTTCTACGCCAAACTATTCGTCACGATGTTTTCCTTCAGCGTTTGAGAGTACTGTACTGGCACACACTTATTTAGACAGAAAAACTCATTGGTGCAGAACTGGATTTAAACCCACGACCTTAGCCGTTACCCTCACCCAACCTATCTTTGTAGCTTTATTGTCCACTTCCATCATGAATCTACAGGAAAAAGTCAGTAGCAGAGCTCTTTAGAAAGGGCTTGTCCGGGGAAGTACTACCTCTAGGTCTGAAAATTTTCTAAAATTGTCAGCAGGCAAGCATGAAGTAGTTATGGCGCATTAACCTCAATGATTTTTCCATGCTTAATTTTAATATTTGTGGTTTACTACCGCAATTAGGTAGAAGAAAATTTTCCTGTTTACTTGTTCACCATATAACATAGTACTCATATATTGTGTTCATATACTTACATAGCTACATACCATGGCATAATGCTGTGACTGATGTATTTTTCTAGTAACTTATTCCAACGTCACAACTCGATATCTGGCCTCTCAGCTCAGTTGGTAGTAGCTGCCTTCTGCGCCATAGGACGTGGGTTCGATCTCCACTGAGAACAAATATTTGTGTGGTGAACGCAGATGTTTGTTCTCTGTCTGGGTGTTATATTGTATTCTAAGTATTTGCAAAAAAAAAATATGCACAAGCTCTGCTTAATTTGGGGCTAGATAGTGTTGGGTGGATCGTCCACAATATTGATTCATTTTACGTACCTACTATAAAATTATGAAGATCACTAAAGAGAACCAACTAACAAAATGCTTTTCTTTTCAGATATGTGAGAACACTATGGCATCGACTGCCATCAGACTCTGGTCACCTAGCCTTCAACGAGGGCGAGAGGCTTCGGTTGATTCTTGAAGTGGATGACCAACACATCCTGTGTTGCAGAGGAGATCAGAAAGGTCTGGTTCCTCGCGATGCTGTACTGTTAGAGGATTTCTGATATTGGCAGACATAGCACGATTGGCGGCCGTGTTGGCGGCCGCTACGGTTGAACAGCAAGGGAAAGAACTAAAAAGTGGCTCAATTTTATGAGGCACAAATTGATATGCTACTTGAGTCTTGAAGGAATCAGTGTTGTGCAATACTTTTGAAGTGAGATAATGAATTCTTGGGATCGCATGGAAGACGTTTTGCTCAGTGAATGGTGAATGCGTTGTATGAGACATATTGTGCTGTTCAAAGACTTTGTATATATTCATGTTGTGTACGTCCTAGTCTGTTCGTTCAGGAAGATTCTCTATTATTTATGCAAACCTATTTTGTGTCGCCTTGTCTGCAACAATCAATGCCGAATCTTAACATCACGTAATCAAACTCTCACATATATTTCCGTAGTAAAATCTAGTCTTACGTTAAGGCACGACAAGGTCTTGGAATGTATATAGGTACAATATTGTAAGAAACATGTATTGTAGAAATATTTACTGGAAATGATGGCATTCGAATTGTCTCAATATTAACAGTGAATACTTGCTTCAATCAGATGTGATATAGAATTACTTTTTACGTTTTTGTTGTAGGGACAAAATCTCATAATCTTAGGAACGAACCCATTAACATTAATTTGAAATTCAATGCTGCCGAGAGAAAGATACCAAAACATGTTTGGTGTTTAGATAAATGTATAGTAACCTTCTTCATTATGATCGTTTAGCGACCTTCTCTCTAATTCCTTAGGTAAATAATGCTTTTTGTATAAAACTATTTTTAACCAAAAGTTTTAACTGTTAAGTACTTATATTATATTGTATGTGTATTTCATCATTCAAATCCCAATTCATTTTCTTAATAGTACAAGCCAATCGTTAAATTCTAAGTAATGGAACACGTCCAGATAACAAGCATAAAAATCTCAGCACACTAGATTGAAAGAGCTAGTGAAACTTAAAGAAGTAACAAAATCCAAAGCCACGGATTTGTAACTTACCCTTTAGTTCTAACAGCATGCTGGTCCTTCCTCACCTTCCTTGCTTAATCTGTGGTGACGGATTAACAAGCTTCAGCTAAATATGTGGATAATGAGTGGTTTAAGTAAGGCCTTCTTTTATAATAGGTCTACGAAAGGTGAAGGTGTCCCATAAACTTCAGATGCGGTGTTGGAACCTAACTCTTTTTATAGACTCACAGCATGCGCCTATCCTCTGCTCATATCCCAATTCCTTCACTGCTAGACTGAGTACCTATCATCTTTACACCATTATCTTCAACATAATAGAAGTACGACACTCCTGTATCGTCACGGTGTGTATGTGATATTATAAAAAATCATATCACCGCTTCTGGGAAGCTGAGAGAAATGATATTTTTGGTATGTTTTGTATTGCTCAAGTTGATATCGTGACGTTTACTTACAATGATATTAAAATCTAGTTATCTCTCATTTCTTAGTCATAGTAAGTGTATTGGTTAAAATGTAGTAGGTATATAAATTTGTGTATTGTATTTATAATGGTACATAGTGTAATTATCTAAATTTGTATCAATAATGTTTTGAATGCACGATGCAGTTCCTTTCGTAGTCTGTCGTGCTAGTGAATCACATATTAGTGAATTATAATTAATTGTATGTATTGCGTCATCTTAATCAAAATGAATATCCCTTTAATCATCTACCTATTCTTAGTGGTGTCTTTCTCGAAGCAGCAATGATCAAACTCTTGCCAACTACGTTCCGTGATCATAGAAAGAGGCTCGTCGATACGATAAATCTCAACTCATTAAGATGGACGTATGTTGACACAAATTAGAACTGTACAATAGATTTAATTTACAATAATTAGGATTAAAATGTTAACGAAATTATAGTTGAAATACTAGAACGTACTAGCCTCCAGTATCGCAATGACGAATAAATTGTATGATAGACATATTTCATAATCGTTAGTATAAATTCGCGCTTTGTGACTGAATGATGTTATGTGGCCTTTTGTATGTAAAATGATAATAGTGATATCGTGTTTGTGTGTGAGCTTGTTGCATCAGTTAAAGTCTTTGTAATTTCATAAAGTAACAGATTGCATGAGAGAATGCTTCCACAAGTTATTTGTATAATTATTGTAGTCGATACTCCTCTGATAGCCGTTAAAGTATTAGTCGAACAATGCCTTAATCACATTATTGGAAGTGAAAAGCGAGGTAGCTTCGCAGTAGCTTCACAGGATTCGCTTTGCAGTAGCGTTAATCGTTTTCAGTAACCCTTTAGGAGTTCGCTAGATGTAAGTTTTTATCAACAGTTTGTATTATTGAATGATGTTGAACTGGTTTTTATATAATGACATCCTGCGCGTTCGTTTATAGATATTGTTGGATGAGTGGTGAGTCAGTTGTCCTTATGGGTACAAACGCTTAAGTTATTTTACGATTTTTGTGAGTAAGTTCATTATTTATAATTTACGATCGGGAACAATGAGTTGAAACTTTAGTTTAAAATATTATTTTAATAAAAAAAATAAGCTTTCGTCATTACGAAACTTTAACGAACGACTGAGAAAATTTATTCCGAATATTTATCATTTAAGTTATTTTCGAAAATGATTAAGCATAATGTATCTGTTTTATTATTATAATTTCAAATTAGACATTTCAGTGTATTGTATTGTTTTGAATATATTTTTATTTTCGTTAAGTGCCATAATTTAATGAATTAACAATTTATAAAAATATTATTGTAATGCATATAACCATGTACACCCAATAAACAATATTATTATTAAATTATTGTTGTTTTATTCCTTAACTTACCCAATACTTCAAATATTTTACACATTTTTTAATATTTTTCATATCTTCACTGATGTGAAACAAGTGCAGATATTATCCGTTTTGATATTATTTTGAGTTTTGATTGCAATAAAAAGAGAAATAAAACAAAATTTAACTTTGACAAGGAAAGGAACGATTGCAAGAAGCCGGAATATTGACGTAATAAACATGAGTGAATTAGGAACCTCGCTTTGTAAAACTAGCATGACAGTGGTCGAAAAATGAAGTTGGTATCAAACTTTAGATTGCCACAAATTCAGAAAAGTACCTACTTACTGAGTAATAAAAAGATGAAGCAATGAAATAACAAACTGTACCTACTAACCAGATCTTTGGAGAATCTGTGGAGCTCAGGAGCCTTTGATAGGGAGTACCCATGTATGGGTTTTTGGTTCATAATATTTTATATATCCTGATGCAGTCAAATGTTGATAAACATTCCCAGTTTTCAAAACTGAATAGGTTTATGAAATACTAGAGATGTCTGATTGTCAGAGTTGGTTTTTTGGATAAATAAAAAACAAGTTTTTCTCGGCAACGTTTAATAAATACTACGAGTAAATAACGTTACATAATTTCACCAGTGATTTTACTAATTAATGTTTACTAAAACAGTTTCTATTCAAACTGTGCCACTTTATATTGATGTGAATCTAGGTGCATTAATCTTTAAATTCCGACTACTCTTTCTTTTCATCAATCATGTTGAGAGTGGTCTATAAATTATTGCATATACTTTGGTTCATTGACGTGGGAAGCTCTAAAAATTGTTTTATAGTGATTCAATCGTTTTGGTTTGAAAACGAACTTTCACAAACGGTCTATACTTTTTTGATTTTGAATTTTTTTTGTTTTTCATATTCACTTAGACAACAAACAAAAGCCGCCTTCTAGGCTCTACAACTTACCTACTATAATAAAATAATTTAACCCTTCTTCGACAAGGTTTAATGTGCAAATGCCATTGATGGCCGGTGCTTTTTGAACTACTTACTTTCATAAGAATCGTGTCAATTTCCAGTAGGCTTGTACCTACGTCATAAAACTTGTGGTCACAGCTAAATTGATATGTATCTCGTACAGTGCATGACTACATTCAACAATTAGATAAAGAATTGTCATTCTACGACATTTTCTTTTTGGCCAACGCCATCTACATTTAATTCAGTAGATGGTAAAGGCCGGTCGCTGCGTCAGCGAGGCTCGTCTGGAGCAAGCCGAGCTTGGCGGGTCTCTAGCGCTGGCCGGTCTGGCCACCGACTGACGGCGGTTCCTGGCATTGTTGCGACGAACCAGTTCATCTTCATCTATGGTGGGTTGTCGGCGCCGAGGGGAAGGGCCGCGGGGAGTGCGGGGTGCCCGCGCTGACAGGCAACGATTCATCGGACGGTCAGACCACTCCTCATGCCGGGACATGTAGTAGTGTTCCTGGGTGAACAAAAACATGCTAAAAAACAAGTAACAGCAATATATACCTCAAAGAAAACGATACATTCAATGAAGAAATATATATTCACTTGAGTTTAAATAATAAACTTGAAATATTTTCTTCGATATTTGACAATTGGTTTAAAAAAATGTCTTACCTGTGTGTATTCAAATGGTCGGACGACTAATGTACCGAAAGGTGCAAGTGTGCGGTTGTAATGTCTTGCTACTAAGAATACTTTTGTACAACTAGATGGATACGAGGTGTTTCTGTGAATTAAATAATTAGTACCTTTTAAGAATTTCACGACGATGATATTTCAAAATAAAACCAATTCAATTTGTATTATGTTGTATTACACGATTACCGATGGGTTTAATAAGTAGGTAGGTATATTAATCGAAAGTTCCTTTTAATTCATGTTTTACTAACTTGGTAAGTTAGCTAGTTTCGTTTGCTACTCTGATTATATAAATTCAATTCTATAACCTAAGTACTGGTAACAAAGCAACAAAACAATAAAGCTTGTACTTATGAGATACAAAAGACTTCACAGTGAATGTCACAGTGTTAGTTTTAGATAGTATAGCAGTGTTTTTTTTCTTAATTAAATTGTATAAGAACATTATACCAAATTCAGTTGCAAAAAATCGTGTGACTGAGAAGCTTCAACATTTTACAATGCGCTCTATTTAGATTTAATCTATACTTATACAATAACTACTTACAGAACATTATAATATTCTAATAATCTTGTCAGTCATTTCAACACCCATCGTTCTCAGCACAGCAATAATTACAAAAATACAAAAATGCTCTGCGTGAAACGATAACACTTCGTAGCTATGAATTTTATATCGTACAAAAGCTTCTAAAAAGCGAATACCCATCAATTTAATAATAACAAAGAAGATGGAATTCCGTTTGTTTCTTGATGTGCCAAGAACCAATCACCACACTTCTTTCCAATCCAGACCAACACAAACTCTACATGACAGTGCATACAAATACATAAAACTTGTTGGTAAAAATTATAATAAGTACCTATATAACAAAGCTTACGTTTCTATAGACAAACTAGCTGACACCCGCGACTTCGTCCGCGTGGTTAGTATAAAGTCATAGTTTGAGTTCGTTTAAAAGAAACTATTTTATGGTGGAAAGCGGACAACTATTGATATGTGTTCACTGTTTTTTGCTTATATTTTGAGAGTTATTTTTCGTGAATTTGCCTTAGTGGCTAAGTTGGGTTATGTATGCATTGGTTTTACATGACCAAGTTCTGGTTACCTTAGTTTTGAGTTTGCATTCAAAACTATATAAAGTGTGTTCGAAAGATGGTAACTGCTGTTGCAGCCGTTTTTTTTCAGCGGTGTTTAGTTTAAGTATGATAGATGATTCCCGCGATTTTGTCTTGGTGGTTATCATCGGTTTTTTTGTAAACATTTGTGTGTATTAAAACCTGGTGACAAATGCTGCGGTAGCTGAAAAATTTTTAATGTTTTTTTTTGCGTATTTTGTAAAGCTGTTTTTTGTGATTTTATGTTATATTAGTGGCTAGTTTTGGGTTTCGTATGCGTGTTGGTGTATAATCGAATCAATTTTTTTAATTTGACTTGACCAACTGCTGGTTACCATAGTTTTGAGCATGTACTTTAGAGTGTATTTGAATTTGAAGGCGAGTGCTGTTGTAGCCAATTTTTTTCAGCGGTGTTTAGTTTAAGTATGATAGATGATTCCCGCGATTTGTCTTGGTGGTTATCATCGGTTTTTTTGTAAACATTTGTGTGTATTAAAACCTGGTGACAAATGCTGCGGGAGCTGAAATTTTTTTAATGTTGTTTTTTTGCGTATTTTGTAAAGCTATTTTTTGGGATTTTATGTTATATTAGTGGCTAATTTGGGGTTTCGTATGCGTGTTGGTGTATAATCGAATCAATTTTTTTAATTTGACGTGACCAACTGCTAGTTACCATAGTTTTGAGCATGTACTTTAGAGTTTATTTGAATTTGAACGCGAGTGCTGTTGTAGCCGATTTTTTTCAGCGGTGTTTAGCTTAAGTATGATAGATGATTCCCGCAATTTTGTCTAAGTGACAATCATTGTTTTTTTTGTAAACCTTTGTGTGTATTCAAACCTGGTGACAGATGCTGCGGTAGCGGAAATTTTTTTAATGTTTTTTTTTGCGTATTTTGTAAAGCAATTTTTTGTGATTTTATGTTGTATTAGTGGCTAATTTAGGGTTTCGTATGCGTGTTGGTGTATAATCGAATCAGATTTTTTTAATTTGACATGACCAGCTGGTTACCATAGTTTTGAGCATGTTCTTTAGCCATTTTTTGAAGCGGTGCGGTGTTTAGTTTCGGTATGATAGGTGTTTTCCGCGATTTTGTCTTAGTGGTTACGGTGGGGTTTATGTAAACTTTTGTGTGTATTCAAATTTGGTGACAGAAGCTGCGGTAGCAGATTTTTTTTTACAGTTTTTTTAAGTATTTTGTAAAGCAATTTTTTGTGATTTTTCTTTAAACTATTTTTCCCATTTTTCTTCTTTTAGGGAAATAATTTTCCTATTTTCTTTCTTAGTGCACCTTTGCTCTATAAGAGGAACACATCTTCCAAGTTTCATGCTTCTAGGACTAATGGTTTAGGCTGTGTGTTGATTTTTCTTTAAACCTTTTTTCCCCTTTTTCTCCTCTTCGGGAAAGAATTTTCCAATTTCCTTTCTTAGTACACCTCTACGCTATAAGAGGAACATACCCTCCAAGTTTCATGCTTCTAGGACTAACGGTTTAGGCTGTGCGTTGATTGTCAGTCAGTCAGTGAGTCAGTCAGTCAGTCAGTAACGAAAGAGTTTTATATATTTAGATTAGTGGCTAATTTGGGGTTTCGTATGCGTGTTGGTGTATAATCGAATCAATTTTTTTAATTTGACGTGACCAACTGCTAGTTACCATAGTTTTGAGCATGTACTTTAGAGTTTATTTGAATTTGAACGCGAGTGCTGTTGTAGCCGATTTTTTTCAGCGGTGTTTAGCTTAAGTATGATAGATGATTCCCGCAATTTTGTCTAAGTGACAATCATTGTTTTTTTTGTAAACCTTTGTGTGTATTCAAACCTGGTGACAGATGCTGCGGTAGCGGAAATTTTTTTAATGTTTTTTTTTGCGTATTTTGTAAAGCAATTTTTTGTGATTTTATGTTGTATTAGTGGCTAATTTAGGGTTTCGTATGCGTGTTGGTGTATAATCGAATCAGATTTTTTTAATTTGACATGACCAGCTGGTTACCATAGTTTTGAGCATGTTCTTTAGCCATTTTTTGAAGCGGTGCGGTGTTTAGTTTCGGTATGATAGGTGTTTTCCGCGATTTTGTCTTAGTGGTTACGGTGGGGTTTATGTAAACTTTTGTGTGTATTCAAATTTGGTGACAGAAGCTGCGGTAGCAGATTTTTTTTTACAGTTTTTTTAAGTATTTTGTAAAGCAATTTTTTGTGATTTTTCTTTAAACTATTTTTCCCATTTTTCTTCTTTTAGGGAAATAATTTTCCTATTTTCTTTCTTAGTGCACCTTTGCTCTATAAGAGGAACACATCTTCCAAGTTTCATGCTTCTAGGACTAATGGTTTAGGCTGTGTGTTGATTTTTCTTTAAACCTTTTTTCCCCTTTTTCTCCTCTTCGGGAAAGAATTTTCCAATTTCCTTTCTTAGTACACCTCTACGCTATAAGAGGAACATACCCTCCAAGTTTCATGCTTCTAGGACTAACGGTTTAGGCTGTGCGTTGATTGTCAGTCAGTCAGTGAGTCAGTCAGTCAGTCAGTAACGAAAGAGTTTTATATATTTAGATTAGTGGCTAATTTAGGGTTTCGTATGCGTGTTGGTGTATAATCGAATCAGATTTTTTTAATTTGACATGACCAGCTGGTTACCATAGTTTTGAGCATGTTCTTTAGCCATTTTTTGAAGCGGTGCGGTGTTTAGTTTCGGTATGATAGGTGTTTTCCGCGATTTTGTCTTAGTGGTTACGGTGGGGTTTATGTAAACTTTTGTGTGTATTCAAATTTGGTGACAGAAGCTGCGGTAGCAGATTTTTTTTTACAGTTTTTTTAAGTATTTTGTAAAGCAATTTTTTGTGATTTTTCTTTAAACTATTTTTCCCATTTTTCTTCTTTTAGGGAAATAATTTTCCTATTTTCTTTCTTAGTGCACCTTTGCTCTATAAGAGGAACACATCTTCCAAGTTTCATGCTTCTAGGACTAATGGTTTAGGCTGTGTGTTGATTTTTCTTTAAACCTTTTTTCCCCTTTTTCTCCTCTTCGGGAAAGAATTTTCCAATTTCCTTTCTTAGTACACCTCTACGCTATAAGAGGAACATACCCTCCAAGTTTCATGCTTCTAGGACTAACGGTTTAGGCTGTGCGTTGATTGTCAGTCAGTCAGTGAGTCAGTCAGTCAGTCAGTAACGAAAGAGTTTTATATATTTAGATAAATACGAATCATGTTTATTAATATTAACTATATCATTATTTTAATACCAGTAGACATCAAACACTCCTATATTATTCAATAAGAATAGTAATGTGCATAAAATGTTAAAAATATTACTAACATTCAGTATAAGAAGTTATTTCAAGTTATTGGTAGTGAGAAAGACGATAATAATTTCAAATACCTAATCCTTTGGTACCGGTTTTCAACAATAGGTCAAAAATTCTACGCAACTATTTAGGTATTGGCACTCGTGTCACTCTCAAACAGGACAAAGATGCAAAAAATTACGAAAAATTAAATGTACAATAATAAACTTAAAGATTACGCGTCATATTGTCCAAAAAGATATGCTTGTAAAATCATTGACATACAGAACAAAATCATTCATTTTATTGCAAAACTGTATCATATCTATCATAGTCAAACGGGGCATCAACATCAAAATATAACAAAGTTAAAAATATACAAAAGTTGGACTCGTCTAAATATCAAAGCCGTTCATCTAAAACTCTTGTTGGTTCAAATTCTCGTCCGATTTCAGTGGCTGCACAACTGGAGGCAGAGGACTCTATGGCAGAAAAAGTAATGTTATATTGACTGTCAAAAAAGATAAAACAAACACTTGAACACAATGCTATTAGACAGCAAAACAAAACAAAATGAAAGGAACAAAAACACACCAACAAAACCAAAATGATATTAAAGTTAGAACGAGATTCACTCAATGAGCGATAGCGATTACCTATTTAATAAAATGTGTACATATACTCTGGCTGAAACAAAAATAAGAAACCATGATTGGAAATGAGACCGTCACCGGAAATAAAAGAATAGAAAAAGCCACAAAACACAAAATTGGTGAGGTTGGAGAGAAAGGGAATCACCTCTTGCCGGGACTGGCCGCGACTACCGTCAGGTAGCGGTGAGTGTCCAATCTGCTTGATGTAGTCCTTGTCATCGAAAATTTTGATGTCCCCACCGCCTGGTCTATGTTTAACGTTTTCCAAGGAGCCAATCTTACTTTGTGCTTTGAAATCCAACTTTTGGTTTTCGATCTGTTTTAAAAAGTATGTGGGCCAATAAAACAATGTACAACATTATTTATAACGTTCCGTTGAAAGCAAGCATCAACATAGGAACTCAATTTGAGAATAATAAATATTACACTTTATGCTGGAAAAATGTAGGTAAGTATTTAGTTGATAGCCAGGAAGTGTAAATATGTAAACATACTTTGTAAAATAAGGTAGAGCTATTTTGTTTCATTCATGAAATGTTAAACTCTCATAAACCTTCATCATTTATTATAAAATGATCACAAACAGAATATGATGTGCTTTGACGAGTTCAATCACAGTGAGTGTTCCATATAAAATGCGGTATCAAAATATAGTTTCATGTCATTACTCCGTTGCTTGTATCATTATTGATTTAGCATTGGTTGCGTGCTTGGTAGGAGGTAGATGTTGTGTAGGAATGTTCGTATGTGCTTTCATGGATAACACTATTATTTCTTATTTGTTATGATGTAAATTAGGCATAATTTGTTTTTGAACTTGTTTTATGAAACTTTATTGAGACGCATTAGTTAATTATTTTTTTAAACACATTCTGTCATCTTCCTACATTTAAATATTTGTTTAGTATTAATTTTTATTTAGTTGAATATTTTGGTACTCGTGTAGTAATTCATTTTCAAAGCGACACAAAAACTCAGCGTGATATCGACAGCCGCAACAACTGCTACACTGAACCTGCACACGACAAGATCTCCGCTCTTGGTCGACCTGACCTTTTTCCACAACGTGTGATAGGCAAAATGCTTATGCGATGCCCTCCACCTGGGAAGCGCCCATCTTACAAACTAAAACATCAACGTCAGTATAAGCCTTAATTTCTCGATCCATACCTAATAGGAAATAAAGCTAATCAAGATGACATTGACGTCATTGCGAGTAATCGACACGCTGGAATAGGTACTTGCGAACATAAAAAGTGCAAATTCAGTGAACTGAGCACACCAATTGCGCTAATGAAGTATTTTACTCACATCCTTTGATCCGTTCTTTGTGACTGTCGACTAAAGAAAAACAACATTAATGTGTGACACATTATTCGAATAAGCCTGTCGGTATATTTACATTGAGTGCAAAATCGATAGGTACTGTGGAATAGTCTAATATATTTGCTGCATTGTGTTCTCAAAATACTGTTTTCGTCCTAATTTGCTTTGCTAGTATTTGCTAAGGCTCAATTACTTTCATAGCTACCAGTGAAACATCAAACTACTCGCACTGATACTATTACGTCGATATACTTTTACTCACTGCGATTTTCTCATGTTTTTCCTATAACTTTTAATAAATGACTGTCAAGTACGATATACTTTATGAATGAAGTAAATTTCATAATTTACCTTGACTGTCCCTCCACCAGGTTTGTGTGTGATATTGACAGTAGATGCCACTTTCGGTTTGGCTTTGTCCTTGAAGTCCAACTTTACGGTCTCAATCTTCTTGTCCCCGCCACCTGGCTTATAAGAAGTGTTCTGCAGGGAACCCACCTTTGACTTTACGTTCCACTCTAATTTTGTGGTCGTGATCTGCAAGTCACAAAATATATTCAGTTTTCGAAACCTTGATAATCACTCATTATTAATTCCCTGTGAATTACGCAGCAGCAAACTTAAAATGTACCTTTTTAGTTCCACCACTGGGAGTATAAGCATCGTTCTTAGCTGCAATCTTCGGGGTGACATTACCGAACTCTAGTTTTCTGTTCTCAATCTTTACTTTTCCACCACCGGGCTTGTAAGTAGAGTTCTCCAACGAGCCAATCTTGGACCTCACAGCTTTGATGTTGGGTGATGGTGCATTCCCCACTTGAACTTTATTCATTGGTACTTCTGCAAAATTTAGGTATATCATAATAGTTTTAATTATCTAGGAATGCGAAACAAGCGCTCCAAATAGGTGTTGTGTCATTCCTTCCATCCGTGCAACTTTGTATTTGCAGTATGTGGCTACTTGGCTACGCATCTGGGTTCTTTGTAAGAAAGCTTGGCTCGTATAAACCTGAGACTAGTTAAAAAATGGTTTGATATGTACAATAAGTTTCAAAAAGCAAAGTTATTACTTTGCTTATTGAAACTTGACTGTATAGAAATGTAGTAATGTTGATAAACCATCAAAGTTGAAGCCATGAACTTGACCACGGAAATACCACAGCCGTAAATAATTGATTAATATGAAGGGCTCTAGCTAAGTCGTATCGATCCTACGCCCTGGCGGCGGTAGGTAAGCTAAATGCGTTGTTTCTGACTGAAAATACGCGTAAGTTTTATGTTTAAGTTATTGCGGAAGGAACGTACTCTTCTTTTCCGTAAGCGGAGGGTTTTCAGGTGTCTTGGGCGTGGCACTTTTGCTCGATGATCGGGATAGATTCGGCTTTAAGCTGCTGCTCGACTTCTCTTTTGTTGGAAGTTTTGAAGCCATCTTCTTGTTTGGAGAACCAGGAGATCCATTTAAATCCTGAAATGAGATTTATGGATTAAGATGGTACCTGTTTATTCGGCGATATGAACAGACCAAACATCATCTATGTTTTCTAAAGCGGTACTTACATTTCCCTGGGTCGTTTCATCGACACCACTATCGTTGTCGCCATCTGAAAAAATAAAATAAAGGAAGTCCAAGTTGTCAATAAATTTTTAGGTATTCTTATTATTTTTATTCATTTCATTTGGCTCATTTCTAATTATTAGTCCTGATACGCATTTCTACTGGCAATATTACCTTTCGGACGAGCTTTAGGAGCAGAAGCAATTTTCCTTGGCGTAGGTTTAGAGTTGAACGAAGTATCAAAATCATTTGGTTTTCTTGGAGTCATTGGAGCTCTGGCATCTTGCATGGGTGATTTTGTTGGTGTTTTTGGTGTTATAGGCCTGGTGTTAAATTGGTCAGGTTTCACTTCTTGTTTCAGCTCGGTCTTTGGTGTCTTTGGACGTTGTGGTTCCGGTGTCGCAGTTTGAAACTTAATCGGTGCTATCGGGCTCTGAGATGTAATTTTTTGTTCCGGTGAGTCATCGCTACGCGTAAGAGACGGTGACCTTTCCGATAAATCTTTAGACTGATTTTTAGAAGCATCGTTAGAGATCTTTAACCCCGTAGTATTCTGCGACACATGAACATCGTCGTCATCATCGATTTTTTTCTTGGGAGCTAAATTAGACAATGACCCCATTAATGATTCTGTCATTTTCGATCCAGACAGTCGTGATTCAGGGCGCTCAGGAACATCTCGACCATCGTTAGACACTTCCGACCTTATGCTTTCTTTGGAACCTCTAATGTTTTCCCTGCTTTCCAATTTGGCTTCTTGAATAAGGCCAAGTCCAGGGCTTCGACTTGCGTATTCGTCAATGCGCCCACCAATAGCACTGACAGATTTTCTGCGATCATCTGCTGCTGGAAGTAGACTTGGACCGCCGGGGGCAGCTGCAATGCTATAGGATCTCCCTTTAGCCATTCCAGGCATTTCCATGCCGTTTTCCGGCTTATTGATTTGGTCATTTCGGTTATCTACTTGGTTATCCAGGTTGGCTGTTTTATTCTGAGGTAAGCTGGATGAATCAAAAACCTGGGACGGTTGTCTGGGAAGTAGGCCAGAGCCCGGTGCTCCGTTTTTAATAGACCCGTTAGGTTGCTGGAAAATTTGTGGTCTAGCACCGTCGGGAGTCGTGACTCCGGAGATCGGTGGCCGCGGAGCAAATTGCAAATTGTTTGGTGGTGGAGTCCTTTGAGGAGCTTGAGCCAAAGTTGGTGACTGGAGCCTCACACCTGGTGCAATAGATTGCGGGCCAAATGGACGCAAGGGCGGAGGTCGGGCTTGCTGAGCTCCTGGCGGGCCAAGAGGCACCTGTGGTCTCGGCAAAGGAGTTCCAGGTCTCGGTGCAAACTGCTGCGGTGCAGTAACAGGTCCACCGGGCTGGAACTGCGGTCTCGGCTGAGCTTGCAAAGGGGCACCTGGCCTCAGGGCTTGCGGAGGGAACGATGAACGTGAGTCAGTTCTATTTAGCGGACGGATCGGTTGTGGCTGAGACGGATCTTGACCACCAGGACCACTTGACGGAGGGCGATCCGCTGGAGCCTTTACAAACAAATGGTTCTCGTGTTAGCAGAAGCAAGCTCATTGGAA
The DNA here is from genome assembly GCA_947578465.1 of Thera obeliscata. NCBI lineage: Eukaryota > Metazoa > Arthropoda > Insecta > Lepidoptera > Geometridae > Thera > Thera obeliscata. The sequence goes on along the minus strand of OX387928.1, from coordinate 7,252,995 downwards.
AATATGTTTAGTTCAAGATAAGCCTTGCTACCTTGTGAATATAATGGTTATTTGGGCGGCAAAATCTTTCTTTATAATCCTATCACGGCATGGTAGGTAATAAATTACCGGTCGTAGGTAAGTAAAGTACCTACCTATTGGATTATCGATTTGGTACTTGTAGGTGAAATTAATTACAAATACAAGCCTAGTTTTTGGTCTATATTTTGTTTTTTTTATACTTCTAGCCGATGGAACAATTATATTATGTTCAGCGTAAATATTTTTTAAAAGACCTACTCCGTAATAAAATTGGACAGAACTATCTACTGTACATACGTAATGAACCCGCTTTCTGAAGAATCCAGCTTAAATATGTCATTGGCCTTTAGAGTGGAACCCCTATTTAAGATTTTGAACTACCTAAATAACATTTCCATAAACGTTTAGGGTCATCGACATCATCCTTCTTTCTTGACATCAACCGTATTGTTTGATTTCACGATTTATGTGAGTAATTCACCAGCTATCAAATGCGATTGGTGGATCCTAATATCATGAATTTTGGCAAATAATTCACAAAACAAGAGTGATTGTACACGATAGAGGCGCGGGGCGGCGACGACCGTCCTGTCACCGACCGCACTCAGCTGTTACCAAAACAAACCAAACTCTCCAGCGAAAACAATAAACTAAAAGAATGTTGAGATTCTTCACACATGTCATGTCTACATTTGGAAATTCATATTTACGAATCCGCGCCAGAACTTTGAACTTTAACCTTAGGAAAGTATCTTCAAATAAATTCATACTCGTTGCATTTAAATCAATCTAGCATTTAGATACTACACGACGCATGCGCACATCTATAGGCGATAGCGCTGGTGATCACGTGAAACGCTGTCAAATATGACAGCGATATTTGACAGGATTTCAGCTGATCACCATCACCATCGTTTATAAGTTCGCAGGCCTTAAGATCATCGAACTAATGATGAAAAGTAAATGTTCAAATCTCATTTTTGTTTTAATTTTAATCATCTAGTGAATCACCTCGTTTACGTCTATGCGTAAACGCTAATGGCTCGTGTTTAGTTTTCAAACAATGAAACCTTCCGTGATCCCCAAATTATGTGCTGCAGTTAATCCAGCATACGCGACTTGAACATCGATAGACACAAGTTGTCACGAACGCGGCCACTGGGTCAACGAGCTATAGCCCGAATACAAAGAATGGGAAGAAAAATGCGAATGAAAAACTAAATATTACATGGAATGGAAACCGCTCGGGAAAATGGAAAATTGTAGCAGTGTCTCGGAAAACAAAATAAAAGGGGCATGCCAACTATTGAATGGCTGAGCTGTTTTGTTCTCTTTCAGATATTTTTATTGTAACTTATGACTTGGTTATTTTTGAAAAACAAAAAGCGTCATTCGCAATAACTACTTCCTAGTTTTACCCAAGGGTAGATGGAACATTGTGTAAACATCAAATCAAATCGATAATATTGTCGATAAATATCAGCTCTAATGGGATCGGCATTGAAAGCCGAGCGCACCGTAAAATGGTGCCTTACATTATCCTAACTGAAATAGAACCACAGCACGCATTTGACCTTTTCAGTATTTCCCCTATAGTAGGTCACTTATCAGAGAAAGCAATCACTACGTCTTAAAACACTCAAGAATAATGAATCAGAGTCACCAGCAAGCCCCAGTATCCCCCAAAATCAACTCATAAAATAAAACTTCGTGCCTTTCCACCCAAACTAATTTGATAATAGTACATTGTTACCTGAGTGTTGAAAGTCACGTTTTTTGAGTCCCGAGACGGGTTTGGCGCCAGAGCGTAAGCGAGGGCGCCAATGGAGCTTGAGGGACTTAAAAGACTTTCACCCGAGGTAAACACTGTGCTTTTCATTACGAATACAAGGAAAGTAAAAATAAAAACATGAAAGAAAAATTAGTGAAAATGAAGATTGAATTGCCGCCTTCCCGGTTTTTTTTTTCTTTTTCTCTGGCGGGCCTTCGGCTACGGCTCGCCAGCATTATTCAGCTATTGTTTTCATTCTCATAATTTAAAAAATGGTAAATTGTTTGCTCAAATCTATGTTATTTTAAATAAATAGTTGAAGCTATATATTAATCAAGTAATTTAGAAGATAAATTATTTATTTAATACTATCTTTATGTTATTTAAATTTAAATTTTACATTGCGCTCTAATTAGACTTTTTAAACTTCTTACCGTTGTAATGGGTTTCCAACCTACTTGCTGAATAAAAAGTTGGAATTTGGTTCAACGACCTCTTTGCAGTCAGAAAGACTTTAGAAAGTTGGAACATGGTTGAATAAAATAGCACTTGTTTTTTTTTTATAATTTGACAGCTGTCAGTAGAAAGCGATTCTCCCTAGGGCTGAAAGTTTTACTTTCAATTAGGCCCCTCAGGCAACTTCAGACCTACTTTCAGAGTATGAGTAATGAAAAACTATAAGAAACCTCCATATTTAATAAACCAACATTCTTAGCTCTCTCTAAAGGTCTCTGAAAATCATTACAAAGTGTGTGCTAGTGTAGTGAGATGTCATTTGGTCTCACTTCAAGACGCTCTACGTATGATAAATGATCTACAACCAGATTTTTTAACAGGCTGTACGAACTCTACGTTGAACTTTGATATCAAATATGATAATGTTACCATAACTGGATACTATCTATCTTTAAGTCCATGCTAATCAAATTATGGGATCCTACGAATGGCACATCAAAGTTTTGCGAAACAAAATAATTTTCGCCAACTTTATAGCCGAAGCGTGTAACTCATAAAACTTTTCACGATGTAATTTTCAGTCACGACCGGAAAATCGTTTGTACCGAGTTGACTTTCAATTGATTACTTTAATAGTGTCGAGGTGCTTGTTAATTGCCCTTTTATGGAGCTTATACTTTCATGGTCGTCGTTTATTGGTGTGAACTGACAGTGAGTTAACTTAATTGCGTTCTTTTGGAGAGCCCTCAGCCTTACTTAAAGCGATAGGCTTCGAAATTCAGAACGTTTTTCTTTAGTTTTGTATTTGACGCAGTGCAGGGTGCAACATGTTGGCACTCGGTGTTCTCGTGTGCACATGCTTACCCTGCTCATGTTGTTTGCCTCCATGTTTCTGTAATAAACTTAAACTTTCTTCAAACCTCAACGGAGGTCTAATATACCATAGTTCTTCGTTCGATGAGTCGATCACCTATGCGATCTCCTTGAAACTATAAAAGACAGTAAACATTTTATTAGCGCGGGTGCTTTCACGCAAATCTACCAACATTTTATGTGCTTTTGTGCGCAGTAGTCGCTTTGTGGAAACTCAGTAGGCACGTACTGACTACATTTTTGTGTTATCGATGATTTATGAAATTACCTGCGTACTTCGGAGTTTTAGGTGCCTAGTACCTTTATTTGACGTGCCCATGTTCAACTTTGAATGAGACTAGTGCATTCTCGTTCTAGTGAAGAGTTTGTAGCTAAAAGCTACAAACTCGATATGTTTATCGTTTTTATTCTGAGCTTACTTAATTCATGACAAACGAAGCAATTTGATGAGAGAGAACAACACAAGATGGTTTTTTTTAATGATACTAAGTGCTCGTAATTCATAACTACGCTCTGGTTTCCAAAAAAACAGTGTCCGCTAAAATCACCGTGATGTAGCAGAGGCACAGCAAACATACGCACGCGAACTAATAACTTTGAACCCAACTATACAGTCCGACAAACTTATTTTGAATTATTAAAGAGTATTTTTAACCCACGTTATTTTATGGGACTCTGAAGCGACAGGTCATGATTTTCTATGACGTAAATTTGCCCTAATCTCCCATCCCAGTCAGCCCAATCAGTAAATGCATGCTCAATGCGTAACGTTCATCAAGACCATGATAACAGTTTTTTTAGAAACCCAAGGCTTAGCATCGTGTGGTTTGCTTACGCATGAGATTGCAACGGTAAAAGATTACTATGAGGATTACCTTCAAGTCAGTTGTAAAGTGATGAGTCAGATAAGTGAAGCACAAAGTCATAATGATTGTGAATATGACTCAAGCGTAGTGCGTATTTTGAAAATGGACAATGACATTTATTACACTGATGATGAATGATGGTTCAATAGTAGATAGGTCTTTCTAAGAAATCAGTTTTACCTACCTACTACACATCAAAGATTGCATACCCAATTTTCCGTAAAAAAATCCCAGCGTAAAATAAAGTAGGTAAGTAACCCTTCCTCATATATTATTAAAAACATATAAACCTCGGTCATAACAATTTAAAAGTAGGTGACACAAAAAGAATGAGATAAATCTTTTTAAAAATGGTTACAAAAATGTATAAAACTTTTATAAGTATAACTAAAATTTATAAACGCATATCAAATGATTTGAATTTGAATGGTTATTGAGTGTAACTACTTTCTATGAAAAGTAGATCACGCGTCATGCCTAACGAATTTTATTTTTCTAACGTTGTTTTTGTTGTAAACACCATGTCAAAGGAAATAAATACCGCATAACGCATCATGTCAACAAATTCCTGATAATATTTTTTCAATAGGAAAATTAGGAGTGGCCGAAATTCATTAGTCAGTAGGCCTACCATGAACTCTGTCTGGCTCTGTCTCTGGTTCTGGTTTTGAGTCTGTGTGAGTGTTGACTAAATAAATCCGACGTCAAAACGTCACACACACAGTATAATGCACTGGTGAGCACTCACACAGACTCAAAACCAGAGCCAGAGACAGAGCCAGACAGAGCTCATGGTAGGGCTACAGGTTGTTCAAACCAGTGTGGTGAAAGGATTTAAAGTTCACTTCAAAGAAGCTCCTTTCGTGCACTGGACGAAAGGAGTTTTGGAGTTTTTCAGTTTCTCAGACATGCCAGTTTCCTCACGATGTTTTCCTTCACCGTTTGAAAGGACTGGCTGGTACTGGATAAATTTCTCGACAAAAAAACTCATACACGACTGGATTTGAACCCACGATCTTAGGATCGGAAGACGAGGCTGCTACCGCCAGGCTACCAGTGCTGCTCTATTGATAGAACTGATAAACTGCCACTTCTATTAAAATGTAGAAACTTAATTAAAAACAAACCCTTGTGATCTTCTCATCATTATCATAACCAAGACTAGAACTAAAAGTTCGATGAATGTTCTCTGAAGATACACTTTGTGGTTCCGTTTCGTAGAAACGGCACACGCATTAGTAAGACATCCTAAGATACGGAAAGAATGATTGTAAGACAGACTTGTATTAGCTAAGGTACCTAAAGATGTGGCCTCAAACATTGGAAAAGGGCTAGGTGCAGGCATTACAATAATGTAGAAAGCGATAAGAAATATTGTACTCTCGGCACTCCTTTCCGACGATCCTACTTTTATGAAGGTCTGACCTTGGCAGGCTTGCTCTGACAGCTCTACCATTACTCTATGATTTTAAGGCTACACTAAAATAACTAGTGAATCTCTAATGTTTGTTCAATAATCTATGCAAAGATAATCTTAGAGAACCTCAGCGTTGTAAAATGTTTTATACCAAGGTCAAGAAAATAATTGAATTAATTCACAGCCTTTGTGAAGTTTTTAACAAGGGGTTTTTACCAACAACTTCCTAATTAAACCGTAAAACTCTGTATTTCCCGATTATCGCTAAGATTTTCTCTCTGATACAATAAAAACCAAATCTTGCTCGCGTTTTTCCTTATTGAAAGAAAACGTGTTTGCAAAATTAAATGTATTAAGCTAAAAACTTATCATAAAAAGGCAAGATAAAAAGTCGGCTATACTTTTTACAACTACAAGATTATAATCCTATAACATGCGCATGACGATCGGTATCAACGACGTAAACTAAACACTATCAAAAACGAAATATCTGGATCAGTACATAAGTAGGTATGTTATTACGAAAGTACCTTTGGGTACCTTGATATTAGACGAATGTTACGTGGCTTGCAGCACGTAAAGTCCAATATAATCTTTATTACAACGATGTGCTTACATAAAAACAAAGGCCTTGGCAGGCCAACAGGCAGGTGGACAGATGGTAAAGTTGACATACCTACAGGAAAAGAACATTCGAGAAAAATACTCAGAACAGCGTTTGAAAGAGGCTTCTGCCCAGCAAATTGATTATTTTCATCGATGATGGTGAACATATTTACTAAAGTTGTTTTATTTTATTTGTAAACTCAGTGATGTTTTTAATATGGTAGGGCCTTACATAACGTGAAAGCCCGTGAAGTCAGTCTACCCGTAGGGGAAAAAGACAACGCAATTTTATACATGTGTGGACTTTAATTACTGGAAAATCTATGGTCACAAGGAACAATGATTCACGCCTTTAATTATATTTCATATTCCTTTATAGCGTGTACAAAAGTGAACTACAATTTCGTACTTAAAATTAATTATAGTCATTAATACGCAAGTACGGCAAGTACCTACGTAAGTATCCTTAGGTTTTTTAACCACATCACTGCAAGTTAAAACGCTTTGAACGTCACATAATGTATCTGGCGTCAGAGTGACGTGGTAGTCTAGAGAGAACTCTTGCCAAATGTGACTCAGTGCTGATATAAAACCAACCGGCCAATCTAAACATCGGACACTCAGCGACCGAGCACTGAGCAAAACACATTAAAAATAAACATTCATGTTTTTAAATCAAGATACTATCGTTTCTAGATTGGAAAATATTCACCTGAAAGAAAGTGAGTGTTCCTACTGGTTTCATATTAAAATGTTATATGTGACAGTGTGTGTGTTATCTATAATTTTTTATCGTGATAAATATTGATTCCGTGGAAAAAATCCAAAATGTCCTGTGTTTGTGTATTTGTTGAATAACTGACAATGTAGTGTGGAGCTCATTTCATTATCCACAAACTTCAATTTTAATTTATTTATTCAGTGAAATCTAAATTTTTTTGTTTATGTTTAATAATTATATTTTACTTGTTAACAGAAAACATGCAGCCCAAAGCCGACAGACCACCAGTGTGCCCGAAGGCCCAGCTCCCTCAACTACACCTGACACCATCAGGTGGTGGCCAGAAGAGAACCGAAAGCCTACCCTCACCACAAGGCCCCATCAACCCCTTGCTCCTGAAACCCCAACATGAAATTCCATCGACTCCACCCCCACAAACGCGATCTGAATTCTTCCCGAAAAGAACAGGATAGCTCAGAACATAAAATATAGATTTTCTACATTTTAAATGGCAGTTTGCCATTTTGTTCCATGACGGGATCTTTAGACGCACATGCCATGTGCGTTTTTAAATATCTTCGTGAATGTGGGAGATGGAACTTTCAGCAGAGTGTGAGTTGGAATTTGAAACGATTTGCGTCAGTGTTTCAGTGCAATGGACCTCGTAATCAAAGATAATTTTGAAGTTAATGAATATATCCGGTCTTGTGTTGTGTTTGTTGCAGAGTCTCTTTGTGCAATGTTTAAATATTTGTGATGTCTCATCTGTTTATGATTACTTACTAGATTTTATTGATTCTTAAACCAGCGGTTTCCAAATCCCGTATTTCTAACGCAGGATTTTGAAACTCCACTGGGAGACAATAAGTAATAACCTTCCTAGAACCTTCAATCATAATTATGCAGTTATATAGGTGTATGACAATATGATTGTATATAATAATGTTATAACATAGTGATAAAAGAGCAATAATAAACTTTGTAAGAAAAAAGAACTTTGTAATTTATTGTACTTGATTTTATGCTGGCCGTGTTTCACGCTTGCCCGAGTCATTGACGTCATGACTGAGTTTTTATGTCAACCTGCTAGTTTATTTACACGACAGACTGAAGTAATAACCATTTTATGTAGGTAGAAGAATTAAAAAACATAAACTCGCTAATATGAGATCATTAGCATGATTTTTAAAGTCATTAGCCTTTACGGGAACTTTTCAAATGAGAAAGTTCAATCACATATTATATCAATACATAATAATATGATGTATCATCAATTGCATTGTGTTCATTTGTTTTAAAATTTCGTCACTTTAAAAAACTATAGTGACGAACCGGCGAATGTGACTCATACAATTTGAATGAGTGGGCTCACATTTTAGAGTATTAGGAGCAGGTAAGCATGTCAATTCAGCACTTACCATGTTCAGAATTTATTGTTTTAGGAAGTGGTTTTATTCGAGAGTGGCTAAAATAAAACTGTACACGCCATGAGTTTCTTTTTTTCCAAGTAAATTTTCTTTTCTCACCGGGAAATTTAAATTACTGTATTTTGTAATACAAACTGTAGACATCATTGTTTCTGAATTAATTGATTAATTCACAGAATACTTTAAAATCTCTTGATAAATTTCATGAATTTGAAGAAATCCAAATCCAGAATCCTTCTCTATAACATAGGTAAAGTAAAGTATCTTTGTTAAGTTTGTGTGTCTACAACATTAATTTTTTTTATTTTTATTTATACATAATAACTAAATACGGTGACTCCTTGTTATTCAAATTAAGATTTTCACCGTTGCTCTTACATTCAGTTAAATGTAAAATTTAAATGCCCATTTATGATTAGATATTACTAAAACTAGACGAATTAATAATACATTTTCATTATGAACGTAAAATAATTTTTAACTATACAACGTGTACCAAAATATGTGTACTATCCTGAAGGGGGGTGAATTTCCACCCCCCGGGGAACAACTTTTGTTCAACGACTTTTCGAACTTCGATTGGTATCTCTGAAAAAAACTGCAACGAAGTTTCAACATGAACAGCTGACTTTATACAAAGTGACAACCCTAAACTCAGCTACAGAGGTAGTAGGTAGTAGTAGTAGACCTACAGAGGTAGTAGGTCAAGGGGTCAAGGGTTTACAAGGATAGGGTTGTCAATTTATTTAGGCATTATGAAATTAAATATTTTTGTATGGGAAACTGAAAATAGGAATTTTTAATTATCTCCCCCCCACAACTGATCACCATTGTGGTCTGAAACCCCCCACCTTCGCATAGTACACATATTTAGATACACCTTGTATAAAAAGATTTAAATTAAAAAAAAAATTGGTGTATTTTGACTTTGATGTTCAAGCAGAACGCTAATAGCTTGTTTTTTTTAATTGAAATTCAGTTAACAGAATTTTTAATGCACTTTATTATGTACTAAAAAATTAAGGTTATCATAGAGTGGAAATCATAAAAACAGCAAGTCATTTTTGACATTGGCTGGAAATAAACCATGAAAAATAGATCCATTTGAAAATTTTCCTGATGGCAATCAGACGGTCAAGGTATTGTCAACAAAGCAACACTGACCGTTGTTAGATACAGTTAGATACAGTTATTACCATTGTCATTTCGTTCCACCACTGAATCTATGACAAATGTTTCAGTGGATGATACTGTGTAGTTTGTATGAAAATGAAAAATGACAATCAAACACCACATTTTTTTTCGTATCATTACAAGATCAGATTAAAGTTTTTTTTTAAGTATTGATCTCACAGTTTTTACTACACCTTAAGGAAATCACAAATCCCGCTCTGCTTTTAACTTTTGGGTCATTATAATAATCTTTCGGATTACAGTGTTATCATTACAATCATCAACTTATTTTCGAAACAATCAAACGCATCTAATCACTAATCAGGTATCGATATCACGCATGTATCCGATCTACCTACAATCATTTGTTTCTATCTATGACGCAAATCAGACTTATCAACGCTGTAATTTTCTGAACTAGTTGTAATTATAACAATATAGCTCAAGTGCTAATAAAACAGAAATAGAAATGACCCAACACGAATATCAGTTTAATCTGATTACAAAATGGTATTATGTCATTTGGTAGGTGCCATCTAGGCACTAGGTACTCCTAGCTCAACTTATGTAGGTACGTAGGAACAACCCATAATGTCTGACATTACTTTTACACGTGGGAATCACACGACACACGATACAAATGATCTCTCTTTATGACGAAATGAATGCGATTGGTATGTAGTGTACACGATCAATAGAAAAATAAGCAAGAACTTTCGTGTTTAGTGATATTGAACGACTGACTAGAATGTTCGGGGTGCGTTTTCAAGAAGCCTTGCCAGTGTCCGTTGGTTATTCTAAAGACTTACCTCTTGATCGACGGTGAACACTTGTATCAATAAGTATGATTTAGGTAAGGTTATAGAGGATTACTCAAGATTTTAGCTAAAGGGTGCGTTCCACTATGGACGCCGGTAAAACCTGAAGTGGCGGCGCGGCCTCTATCGGCGGCTGAAGTGACTGAAGACTAAACAAAATGATAGACCAGGCCTCAGATACTACGCCTCAAAATATTTGAGCTTTGGAGTAAAAAAAAGCTAAGCCTATGCAGTAAATCTATAAGAAATTTTTAGTAGCTGATGCTTTTAGAAACTTTTGTAAAAAGCTAAGTTAAGTTTTGATAACTACAAAACTTTAACTCCAACTTAGATACTTCAATAGTAATAGCCCATAAAATTATAATAGCCCACAGGCCCTTATTATGTAGAATTTTAAGTATTAAACAGTTTAAGCTATTATAATGATTTGTTTTCCATGTCTAAACATTTGTAGCACGCGGATGCCGATCCTGTCCTGCGCCCTGAAAAAGCTGCGCGCGCAACCGTCATCACCGGATTTCCGACAGAGCCTACCTTTGGGAAACTCCATTGAAATCATATCCTTGTCTCGCTCTAACAAGCAGTAATTGAAAGAGACATTTCTCTTTGTCGGCGGTATGTTGCTGGAATGTAATAGTAGGGACGTAGTTTGTGATTCATAGGATGTTTATTTTTCCATGCCCTGTGAGCTTTCCAGACTGTACGACTGGCGCTGGTCGTAAGGCGAAATGAGATACGTTATTGGAAAATATTTGTCAAACAAACACTGCGTCTCCTTGATTTCCGGGCACACTCTTCATTGTGTAACATTTTTTTCTTTGCTCTGTTTTATAGTCTCTCCATGTAAAAGTCCAGCTGAGGCCATCTTCAATCTAGTCATATTTAGTGACTAATAATACCGAATGTCGAAATTAGAAATGAGCCAAACTTAGGGATAGTTAGCATCAAAAACAGATGGCATTCCTGGTTCGAAAAGTAGGTACGATCAATTAGCTTTAGATTTAAGTTTTGAACTTTATTTAAAGATCCTCTTTGAGCCACAACTATTTGTAAACCGAGTTGCCATGAATTTGATAAATCCAGAGAAGAAGGGGATTTCATAACCGAAATTGCCAATCTACTTTTGATACTGACTGTACAGTGTACATACCTCTAACTAATTTACCATTTTACCAATTATTTTATTATTTTTCATCTTGTTACCTGTAACAAAAAAAACATTTATTAGGTCTAATAATATGCAATTGTAACATATAAGTACAATTAATAGTATTAGCCTACTGGAATAGTAGGTATTTTGAAAGCTAGGACGGAGCAGATGTTCATCAAAGCAGCCTAAATTAGTTGCCAATTTGATTGTAATATAGTATGGGATTTCCTGTGATTGTTATAAGATGATAAATCAATCAAACCAATTACTTGTGTTCCTGATAGCTATACTTAAAACTTGTGTCTATACATATTTGTACACCGTTACGTTAAAACATGTTTGTCACAACACAACTCATTAATTCACCATATTAATTTTAACACAACATGGATGCATATATATATTTATTTGCATCCATTTTGTGTTTAAATATCTTAATTTTAACACAAAATGGATCTTTAAGTGGTATCTTTTAGATCCATCTTTAACTGGCCTCTCTGGGTAGTAGCTCTACCTTCTGCGCCTTATGTCGTGGGTTTGATCCCCACAGAGAACAAATATTTGTGTGGTGAACACAGATGTTTTTTTCTCTGTCTGGGTGTTATATTGTATCCTAAAGTATGTATATACCTACATATTTTATATTATATCAGCTCCCATAGGAACCAGATAGCAACTAAGCTTGTACCATAGTTCAAGCTTAGCTTAGTTTTGGGCTAGATATAGTGTGGATTGTCTAAAATATTTATTTATTTTGTGGCCTTACTTATAAAAATATGTCAAAAGATAAACAGTGCCTAAATTACCACTCTTACCACCGGGTGACAGGACAACATGGTTGAATTTAAATTGCGGTCATAAGTATGGCTAATGATGTATTAGCCCTAAACGAGATAATTATCAAAGCTGCGTGCCTGCTCAACCCATCAAACTATTGTTGCAAAGTCCTTGAATCTGATGGTCGGGCCCAAACGGCCCCAACCAGGAAACGAATCGACGATCGCGTGTCCTATTGCATTACTTTATTGCCTCGGCTCAGTGCGTGTCGCCTAGAGGCGTCTGCCTGAAAAATGTGTGTGACTGCGATGCCCGTTTATCGGCCAATCAATATGCGAATGTTCAAACTTTCGACTAGCGATTCGCGGAAACGAGCGAAGATAGCTCGCAAAAAGTTTCGTGAGCGTGAGGTTTATGAGGAAGTAGGTATTACCTAGTTTATTGGGTATACCATCATCATCATCAGCCTGAAGAAGTCCATTTCTGGACATAGGCCTCCCCTACACATTTACAGGAAGGACGATTGTGAGCCCTATCCAGCTATTGACTTCTCGCGATCATAACAATGTCGTCGGTCCATCTGGTGGGTGGGCGGCCTACGTTTCGTCTTCGGGGTCGCCATTCGAGAACCTTTATTCCCCAACGGTTGTCGGTTCTTCGAGCTATATGACCTGCCCATCGCCGCTTCAACTTACTAATTCTACGAGTTAGTCGGTTATATTGGGTATACGAAATGTATAAAATAAATTAATATACCTAATACAAATCTTGGATCCTCTGGAACTTATTATACACTATTTTGTATTGTTACCCACCTAGTTCAGATAAAATAAAATTGGAATCATTACCATTTATAACCAACCCCATAATCAGGCGAGGCACATTATTGACGCATGTGATTTATGTCCTTGGAACTTATCAAAACGAGGTATAATCAACATCATAGATTAGGTACCTAGGACTAGGTAGGTACATAATAAAAATGCTTAGTAAATGGTAAGCAATGTTCAGGTTTTCAGAAATTCTCTCTTATTAAAGATTAGGCAGTTATAATAAAGAAATTGAATCCTAACTTTTATTAGGTAAGGTAACCTAACATGACCTACGATATAAATACCTACCTGATGATATTAATCTTGGGACTCCCTATCTACTATTTATTACCTAACCTGTTCAGAAAATAACAAATTGGAATCATTACCACTTAGAAGCAACCTCACAATCGGATATCTTATTGATGTCCTTGGAAACTATCAAACCGAGGACTAAACAACATCATAGTCGAGGTAAGAAATAGGTAGGTACCTACATCATAAAAATGCTTAGTAAAATCGTAAGCATTGTTTGAGTTTTAAGAAATTCTCACCTATGATAGTTTAAACTAACTAAATTTAACTATTTTTAATTAAGCTAGGTTTTTTCAACCTATACTGTCCCACTGTTGGGCAAAGGTCTCCCCCACTTTCCTCCACTCTTCGCGATATAATAAACTTATAAAGAAATTAATTTCTTACATTTTGTTTCATCTTGTGTTGAGTTAAAGTACTAGTCGCGCCATCTATGGAAAACTTCAGTAAGTAACTTGTAACGGAGAACCGCTACCCACAGCAACCCTCGGAATTCAACACGCAAGCGTACACTAATGACAGCTAACATTGTAGTAACATAACTCTCCAATAGATGGCTCTGCTCGATTTTTTTTATTATAAAACCATTTTCCTCTCATGATTCATGTATTATACAAAAAAACGCATGATTTATGTAAAATTTTGTAGTAATAAAACTATGAGTAGAATCAACAATAAAATCAGGGCGAAAAGTTGCACCCTACCACATCTCTCGCCCCTAATGGATAGGCGGTATAATGATAAGATAATTACCATTTTTTTCTTTCCTTGCCCACTCAAATCTTTTGCTACTTAGGCTTAATTGCAAGACAGTTTTTTGAAACTTCCTTGTCGTGAAAACAATATCTGGATTTTTATCACAAAAACGATGCTTCCAAATATATAGTTTCCCTGAATCTTCATTGATTTCGTATTTCCCCATACTGTCCCTGTAAAAAACTCCCATAATATACATTAATTCTGAAATAAATAAAAAGTGTACCGCTCAACGTTTGTATAAGTATTTTAAATAAGTTACTAATAACTTTGTCTAATAAGTACCTAATTAGCTAGCTCATACAAGCACAAAGTCACAAAACGATCTATGGAAAGAGCTAAGCTGGCAGTGTCACTACGTGATAGAATCAGAAATGAGGAAATCCGTCGAACCACCAAGGTGACCGACATAGCTCGTAGAGCCAATAAGTTGAAGTGGCGATGGGCAGGCCATGTAGCTCGAAGAACCGACAACCGTTGGGGAATAAAGGTTCTCGAATGTCAACCACAAACTGGAAGACATGACTTTGGATGTCCATTTACACGGTGCATCGACGATATTGGGAAATCGGTGTGTGGAGAGGGCTCAGGAAAGTTAAGTTCTTCCTGGAAATGTGTAGGGGAGGCCTATGTCCAGAAGTGGACTTCTTGAGGCTGATAACGATGAATTATTTAGCTCATCATCTTATAACAAATCTTTATTAGGTTAAAATTTTATTAGGTTCTAAGGTCCTTAAATCTTATTCATTAATAAGTTATCGAAGTTTAGTTCTTAGTTTAGTCTGCACTTCTATTTTTCTGACCTTCATGTCTTTCGTCATCGGCTCTGACCTGTTACTTACATCATCATTGTAAATACAAATGTTTAGAGGCAGTTTAGAGCATGCCTATGGCCTAATCTATTACGGTCCTATCCTTTTAACAAAAACTAGAGGCCTGTCCCGGCTTCGCACGATCGGACATTTATTTTTAAACATATAAATATAGCCTATGTTACTCAGGGTGAAATGTAGCTTTCCAAAGGTGAAAGAATTTTTGAAATCGGTACAGTAGTTTTTGAGTTTATTCAATACACAATTACACACACACAAAATTACAAATCTTTCCTCTCGATAATATTTTTATTGATAAATAAATAAATATTGCGAAAAACCCTGACAACATTTTCAAGCCCCAAATAAAGCAGAGCTTGTACTATGGAGACCAGTAAGCTAGTCATAAGCTAGCCAGTAGATATGAATACTTATATAAATTTTTTGGTAAATAAATACTTAGTGGTACAATATCACACTCAGACAGAGAACAAGCATCTGTAGGTATTCACCACACAAATATTTGTTATCGTTGAGGATCGAACCCATGACCTACGGCGCAGAAGGCAGAGCTACTACTAACTGAGCTGAGAGGTCAGTCATAAACAATGCATATTTGTCATCTTTTACTAATAAGTATGACAATTCGGGATGCAACCAGAGGGAAGACGAGGTCAGGGTCGGCCAAGGATAGTGTTGAAGGGACCATCTCGACGCTTTCGAGCGAGGATGGCTAAAGCAATGCATAGAGATGGTTGAAAAGATTTGGGGGAGACCTTTACCCAACAGTGGGGCGATATAGGTAAAATAAAAAAAATACAGTTAGTGATAGGGCTAACTAGCCTCATGCAACAACGAATCAGTTACCTACAAGACACACAATGTGTTGTAATAACACACAAAATGTATTGTATCCACAAAACTTCACTGGTTGTATCTCATTGCCTTGATAACCTGGTAGGCTTATCTTTATCTCATTAGGTTAAAGGATCATCCGGTGTCTGTCGTAAGCGTTTATGGACCAACTGTAATTTTTTAACCGACTTCAAAAAAGGAGACGTTTCAACTCGGATCTTTGTCGTATACCTATGAACCGGTTTTGATGATTCTTTTTTTGTTGGAAAGAAAATATTCCAAAGGTAGTCCCACAATTTTATCAAAATCGGTTTAGTGGTTTAGTTTTAATGTTTGTTACTGCATACCACCGTCATTTATGAATCGATTTATTATTTTTTTTTAATTCCAGATTGGCCATGAAGTCGTTTTGTCAAGTTTTAAAAACTTATCAAATTAATTTGTGCATAATAATTAATACTGTAGACGATGCACACAACACTTTCTAGCCTCAAACTAAGTAGAGCTTGTACTATGGGAACCAGATAGCTAATATAATATATAAGTATATTTTTTTGTTTTTGTAAATACCTATTACACCCAGCCAGAGACCAAAAATGTATGGTTCACCACACCAATATTTGTTATCAGTGAGGTTCGAACCCACGACCTACGGCAACGTTCCAATGTTTCGGTTTCTTCAGTGAATAGAAACTTTTGATCTCGAGTCTTGTAATAAAAATGTTATTTGCAAAATATTCTGTCTTACATCAATTATTTTCATTCAAACAGATTACTGTAAGACAGGCAGAAAAATGTTATTTATTAGTGAAAAAGTATAAATAGATCTCTATGAGACAGACACAGTAATACAACAGAACAAGCAGTCGTATGCGCATGTCCGCGCTAATTTGTATGCGACCTCACGCTTGACACCAGTCGGCGAGGAAATCTCACTTGGCTCATCTCTTTTATTTACTACTTTGTTTTTGTGCTAGGAATATTGTTGGTAAATACCTATACTATACCAAATTATAAAGTGAACGTCTCTAGGCAGGCTTATGCATTTTATGAGATGGAGAAAAGCCCAATGAAATCAAGAGAGTCGCGTCACCTATCACGTAACTGACATTTCTTCGGCAAAGATCAACAAACTTCGCCAAAAGTCGGAGGGGGGAATAATTGTTGAAGTTTTCCCTTCTGTCGACATTCCCGATGTCGTTTTTTAGGGTTCCGTAGCCAAATGGCAAAAACGGAACCCTTATAGATTCGTCATGTCTGTCTGTCTGTCTGTCAGTCTGTCTGTCTGTCTGTCTGTCTGTCTGTCTGTCTGTCTGTCTGTCTGTCTGTCTGTCTGTCCGTCCGTATGTCACAGCCATTTTTCTCTGAAACCGTAAGAGCTAGACTGATGAAACTTGGCAAGTAGATGTATTCTGTGAACCGCATTAACCCTTTACAACCGGATACCTTTTTTCCCGATTTTTATAATGAAAGCCTTTTAGTTGTAATCTTATAGGTCTAAGGAGCCAAAAAAAACCAGTTAAAAAAATCCTAGGTTTATAGGTAACCTAGAAACCTACCCGCACGATCGTGAGTCTCAGGTCGTACGCTACGTGAGGGTTACTAGATTTCGCCAGTTATTTCGGAAGTTTGAAGTAAACTAAAACAACTTTTTACAAAATCAGCCTATTTATTTATTTATGAGTATCTTTTTAATCAGCCTTTATAAGAATTACCTGGTTTAACATAAAATTAACACTCTTAGTTACCTTTGCCTGACGCCATACCCTTTTTCGCGAAGATGGACGCGAAGACCGACGTTCCGCAGCTGGTCCCGTACGTGCCGTAGAAGCTGGTAATGGTTCTGGTGCTAGTATATCCTCCAAGCCAAGGTCATCAAGGATACTGGGTTGGATTTCGTCGTCGTCATCTTCGAAATCGTCGACGTCGGACGTCGTTTAAATTTCTTCCTAAAATGACATTAAAAACACTATTAGTTAATAAAACAATATAAAAACCGTGGTCCCAAAACAGTGTTTAGTACTGCATAGCATTTCGGGCCTACGACCGGCGTCATACGTTCGTAACAGTCAATTTTTACGACGAGATTGTTCGTAAACACAAATAGATATCACAAAATTAAGAATGCCCATGTACACATCCATGTTTTTATTTGAAAATAAGTATAAAACACCACTATGAAGTTTACAATTACTATTCAAAATAATAACTTACCCGCGGAGCGGTGAGGGTCAAAAAACGCAGTCATCTCAAAACGCGGCTAGCGGGTGACTGACGTCACGCACCGCGCTCTTGTATTTTTTTAGCGCGTGTAAACTTCACTCACGTTCGATCGACGCCGGTTGCGTTCGCGAAAAGTTAACGGTTTGGCGCCAATTTTTTTTTTAAATGAAACTCACGCTCGTATCAAGCCGGTTGTAAAGGGTTAAGATTTTTACAGAAAAATAGAAAAAAAACTATAAATTTTGGGGGTCCCCATACTTGAAACTGAATATGTGGGATATCTATGAATAGGTCTTCAAAAATGATGTTAAGGTTTTTAATATTGTTTTTTTCTAAACTGAATAGTTTGCGCGAGAGACACTTCCAAAGTGGAAAAAAGTTGGTCCCCCCCCCCCCTCTAACTTCTAAAATAAGTGACTGATAAAGCTAAAAAAAATATACTGTTGTACATTACTATGGAAACTTCCAACGATATTTGGTTTGAACGAGATCTAGTCAGTAGTTTTTTTTTATACGTCATAAATCGTAAGCCGCAATTTACCTTTCGACGAACTTCTAGAACTTCTAGAACTCTATGTCATATTATTTACTGCTACGGAACCCTTCATGGGTGAGTCCGACTCGCACTTGGCCGCTTTTTTTTGTGAGACATCTCTCAATCGACTATTTTAGATTATTTATGATTTGTGGCGTGTTCGATTATTATCTAAAGAAAGTTTTGAATAAAATTTCACATACCAATTTGACATTAAAAAAAGACAAAATAGGTAAAAATATCGATTATTATAAATTCACAATTATTTTTACGAATAAATTAGCTTTTTATAAGGCGAACCATCTTTAATTGACGGAGCCATCTAATTGGAGAAGCGCACGCTATGTCGCGACGAAATTGTACTAATCGCTACTAATATTGACGTAATGGTTAAAATTGGCCCGTGGGCGAAAATGTATTGCGCTAATTCAATGCCGATTCAGACTGAAACAATCGTCTTTTAATCCTGACATCCATATTAAGGCAGGAAGACCATCAGAGAGACCATCAATTGCAAGTGTCATTAGAGAACTTTATTTTGTCGTCCATTTAAAGGCAGATCATTTTTATCAGCAAAGCAACTGTTTGAAACTTCAGTAATTACCTGCCCACGCGTAAACCATTACTAACTTTACAGCGACAAACAAACATGTTCAATACATTAAACATACTCATGGGTATAAAACTAATAGCAAAGTTTGACTCGGACTTTATTACAATTTTACCCTTGTTATTTTTAATAACATGAAATTAAAACGGCTTTTTTCTAGTTGAGAGATTAAACTGACAAATTCACACAATTTTAATCTTAATCTGTTTTTGTAATATGCTTTGACCCTAGTCTAGAACAGAAAGCCCCTGACACATCGGAAGCGTCATCGGAACCCGTCCGGCAATTTATCAATCACCCACCACGCATAAAATAGGGTTTTGAGATTTGACCTCAAATAAAAATCGGTATTGACCGGTTTTTTTACTACTGGTTTTTTTTATTATTAAACGAAGCTTTTGAAAAAAAAACAAGAGAAAGCATACACAAATTTTGCACTGCTCTGCGAGGTAGACTGGTGTAGGTATAATGTGCTAATAACAACTTAAAAAATATATATTTAATCGTTGTTTTTTGAATCCAGTATAAGGGTACAGAAATCCGCCCTAAAAATATCCGGCTATTTGATCAAAAGACGGATGGCTAGTATTTCAACATCACTATTTGACCTGTCCCATCTGATGGATCTGGGAGATTAGCTGATCCGGTACAATAGGGTACCTACCTAAGGTACCTACTGTTGAGTTAATGGCTGGCAACTGCCAGTGTCTTTCTGGGGGCTTTCATGGACACGACTGGATAAAATAAGAAACAAGTTCATCAGAGGAAGTTTGAAAGTAACGGAAAAAATTAGAAGTAATCTGCTAGCGTGGTATGGACAATTGGACATGTTATGAGGAGAGAAGAATGTCATGTGACGAAAAGAGTGCTATAGGCATGAATGTAGATGGATATAAAAGTAGAGGTAGGCCTAAGAAAATATGGATTGTGTGAGAGATGATATGTTCAAGAAAGGAGTGTGTACTGAAATGGCAAGTGATAGGGGAGAATTGAAGAAAAATACATGTTGTGCCGACCCCACCTAGTGGGATAAGGGCAGGAAGAAGAAGAACTGCCAGTGTATATCTGGAACATTACCTACATTCAAACGCCCTTACAAGCGTTTCTTAAAAGACTGTGTATAAGAAACTGCCATCTCTTACCACTAGGCAATGTCAAAGATTTGGCCATATTTTAAAGCAAAACATGGTTTGTTTGTGTTTATGTGTAGTTTACAAGCTATCACTTGGTAGCAAACAAAATTTCTCAAACGGTGAAGGAAAATATCATGAAGAGACCCGCGACTTAGTCAGCTTGGTCATGTCTTTTTATCCCAATATCCTGACAGCTCAGTCGGCTTGATCTGTGGACCAAGCCAAAATCAGGTCGACTAAGCTGTCAGAATGGTAGGTGCTGGGCAAGCCTATTTCATCTAAAACCCTGTCCCAGGCACTATAGCGTCCCGTAAGTAGGGGCATTAGTAAACACCAGTTAGACATTTAAACACCAGTTACCGCTGACGTTATATAAATTATCTACAATAGATGCAAAAGCCTGGTTTACTTATTTGATAGCAGAATACCATAATTATGTTTAATCAGATTAAAATTGGGAAAATAAAAAATAAATTTAATCGATATTAGGTTAGGCCATTACTTGCAGATTGTTTTTACTTATGAGTTCCTTTACAGCAGTCGTTCGTCAAAAGGATAGTAGCAAGAGGCTATTGTTCGGTTCACAGTTCATTAATCATTAGATCGGCATCAATTCCTGGCGCGCCCACCTAGCACCAGCCTCTCCCAATAACACCTATCATGTTAAAAATATGCCAATACACAAACATATCATTTATTAAAAAACAAAAGATACTCCATTCGCTTTTTTACTAGATTAACTAAAAAATGGTGCATTTTTTGCATGCGTTATTATAATGGTCCCACAAATAGGGGCATATAGGGGCATGAGTAACAACATTGCCCCTTATTTTATCTGTTTTTTTATCCCCTGTATAAGTGTGTGTTATGTATTTACCATTTTTTACTTTAAGACCTCACCATGTAACATAATAATTGCAATAAATAATATGAGTATGAGTATGAGCTCGGCCTTTAAGATACGAGATAAATCAATACTGTCAGCCAGTAACCATTACAACTTCAATAAAACTTATGAAGTATTTAGTTCAATCAATATTTTACTCATATCTAACTAGGCTTGATTATCCTGAGATACTGACTATGAATGACTATGAATTAATTACAAAACATTCCTACTATAACAGGACATGTTCAGGGCTGGATTGGGCAACTGCCTAGGGGCCCCGCATCGACTAGGGGCCCACGAGGGTCGAGTCGATGCAGGCCACACACCAAGAAAGAAAATAGGTTTAATTCGTGACATTCCCCATTATTGACATTCGATGTATTTTATGATTATTTTATGGCATTATGATGTATGCCAGGAAGGAAGGGAAACCTTGGAAAGCTGGTGGTCACTGGCAAAGTGAAGGAAAAGAGGCCGCGAGGACGGAGCCCAATGCGTTGGAGCGATCAGGTGCGCTCAGCAACTGATTCCTCCGTGAGCGATGCCGTCCATGCCGCAGAGGATAGAACCCGTGAGGAGAGGATGGAGAAATGTTGTGCAGACCAGGGTCCTGCATAAAGGTCGCGATCCTCAACAGTGTGATTATTAACGCAAGGAGGAGGAGAAGGGGATGTATAACCGGTATGTGTGTGTATCCGGTATTATATTTTAAAAAGTAAGAAATGGTAAGAGAAAGAGGGCCCGAGAATTGCATTGCCTAGGGGACCCTGGGTTAATCAGGCCCTGGACATGTTGCCAACATTTGACCCACTTGGGCCCGTGCACATGTCTAGTTGGCTTCTTGTCATTTAACATGGACATGACGCGTGTCTGTTCTTGAATACTTTCATTGTTGTACATAGTTTGTATGCAAATAGACTGAACAAAGTCGAAATGGTTCATTACATCTTTGAAAACGATGTAAGCCTTGTTCATATCTAAGCGTTTTGCGGTAGAGATATGGCTAAAAAGAGATAGAAAAAGAAATAGCCTTTCTATTTCTTATTGATGATAAAGAACTAAATAAAATCTAAGAAGCGGTTGGTTTTTTTGTTCCTATTCCCCAAAATTGTAGATCCAAACAAGACGTAAACCTAAGATCCAAATTTCAGTCTAATTTGAGAGAAAATAATTTGTCAGGGTGTTATAATTATTCTATTCTAAATACTTACCTATTTACCAAAAAAAATTACAAGTATTATATCAGCTATCTGGTTTCCAGACCTCTGCCTAATTTGGGACTAGAGTGTGGTGGTGCCCAAAATAAAAAAAATGAATTGTTAAATTATTATGTTATAAAATTATATAATTTTTATCATCTTTATTTATGTAAATATTACGTAAAAATTATAATATCTTAAGTTTTTATTGGGAATAAATGGCTTATTATTATTAGTGCTGTGTTGATCGTTCTCAATATTTATGTATTATTTAAGTATTCATGTCTTTTTTGATAGGTACCTGTAAATTGCCAAACAAACGTTGATCAGGTTCACAATGGCTGCAGCATCAGCAGTACAACACAATTACATCAGGCACGTGCCCATCGCCAGAGGGCAAAGACACCGCATTATTATGAAACAGGGTTGTAGCCAAGAGATGGGCTTATGGGGTGCAAGTATGCATTCGTTAGATGGATTGTGAGAGATGAAAATGTCCAAGAAAACGGTGAGTACTGAGACGACGGCGACGAATGAAAGAACAAAACATGTGCCGACCAAACCTAGTGGGATAAGGGCAGGAAGAAGAAGAAGAAGCATGCATCCCTCATAACATAACATATTCGTTGAAACTGACATGACAATGCAACACAATAATATCTTTCTTTAGCTTTGTTCTTTGTCCACCCATTTATTTCAATAGTTTCAGTAGATTTGGCATTTCAACCTTTTCTTTTTCATCATTATCATGAAACACATCACTTTTTCAATTTTAGTTTGAAAAATTTGAAACTCGAACTCGGATTCAATGTTCACCCAAATGAGGCGAGCTGTTGAGTTTTAATTTTTTTTTGAAAAATTTGTAAAGGCCTGCGCACACCTAGTTCGCTGGCGGTAGCGATCAGTGAAACGCTGTCAAATATTCGCTGTCAAATCTCAAATCTGACAGTGATATTTGACAGCGTTTCACTGATCGCTACCGCCAGCGAACTAGGTGTGTTCGGGCCATAATTCGAGCACTGATTTAGCGATCAATCGAATGAGCCGTGCTGCAGGAATAGCAGAGCAAGTAAAGGCCTGCGCACACCTAGGTCACTGTAGGTCGCTGGCAATGGCAATCAATGAAACTGATCGCCATCGCCAGCGACCTAGGTGTGCGCAGGCCTTTAGTCCCCCTTCTGGCAGCGACTCTGGTAGAAAGTAACTTTAGTGTAATCTGCGGCGTTATCGCGCTAACGAGAGTAAGTGACTTTAATTGTATTTATGGCACTACATCACACAATAGACGCTGTCAGGCAGCGCCATTGTTTGACTCCCTGGGGCATTTAGCTTGGCTCAATGTGGAATGATGGAGGCAGACGAGATGGCAAGCGGCTTATAACACAAGGCAAAATACTAGAATATGCAAAATATTATTCTGAGGTGTGAGAAGCAACTTCATTGAAAACTAACTTGTGGTTTTCTGTACGGTTGGTAGAACTGTCCAGTTTACGTCTAGGTACTACATAAAAGATAATTTTATTTAACTCTAGTAAAGTCAAAGGTACAAAGGTCTCTAATACGTCAGTCTCTGTCATTGGTATAAAGTGTTCTTTTATTCCTGTTATTTCACTGTTTTCGTTACCTAATACTTTCTAAATGTAGTAAGTACCTATATCTTATTATTACTGACTAGATAGGCCTTGGCGGAGACCTTTAGGCGGCCTAAAATTACCTTCATCAGAATTGGCCACTAGCTCAAGTTCAATTCAAACCCGCAGATTTACTGAACTTCATATCATACTCATCTTTTATTTCGTTGCTAGAAGCAAAAATCAACGAATTAAACAATTGAACGTAAACATGAAGTTTTATACACTTTGCAAAAAACTTATCAAAAACACAATAAACAATCGATATCTGTAATTAAACGACAAGTAGGCCTACAACAAGCTCTGTCTGGTTCCGTCTCTGGTTCCGGTTTTGAGTCTGTGTGACGTTTCGACGTAGGATTTCTTTAGTCAGCACTACAGAAATCCTACGTCGAAACGTCACACACACTGTACGAGTATAATACACTGGTGAGCACTCACACAGACTGAAAACCAGAGCCAGAGACAGAGCCAGGCAGAGCTTATGGTGGACCTACTGCAACGGTATAGTGGGAATGTCGAGGGCAATGTCATAAATGTACACTCAAGAGCAAAGAACACGGGTCACAAACACTAACCCAATATCACTTGTCCAATAAGCTTGGTTAAAATAAAAAGGACTTCTCAGACCACTGCTTTAATGTCATCAGTTTTAACTAAATTATCAACGGTTTTAAACATCAATAAAACATTCATCAATAAAATTAAAATATTAAACCGTCTATTCTGTTATTGATGATGGCGCTCGCTGGTGAAAATATAGGTACATGGCGCATAATAAAATCATTATGCCTCAAGTTGATGGACGCAGGGCAGTGCGCCCTACGAAGCATTGAATTGTCTTAATATGTGATGTTTTCCACTTTTGATGGGTCATAAACAAACAAGGGTTAAGCCAATGATTCAAATTCATTGCTCCCAAGTGTATTAATACATTGTTTTAAAAGAAACCATGGGAATCTGTGCACAACTCATTACAATGTATATTACCCATAAATGAAGTAGCACGTAACCTTTTTTTATAATACATGCCGAGTAGATGCCCCACCTGATGTTAATGGTAACCATCACCTATAACAAAGCATTTCTTTACAAGTCACGCACAATGGAAAGTTTCTTACGACATAGTGCCCACGTTGGCCATCAACTTTAGACAAGCATTTTTTATGAGACAAGCTGACCCACCAGATGTAAAGTAGTAACCATCATCTATAAGAGAACGTGCCCTACGATGCACTGCCATGCGTCCATCAACTTTAGGCAGGTTTTAAGCTATGTCTGTAATTTTACCACCACACACTTCAAACCGAAACACAAAGACGCTACTTGACGGCAGAAGGCAGCTTGGTGGGAACAAAGAGGTCTAAGGCCCGTATTTAGAAACAGTGCTTGAGTCTAAGTTTAGACTCAAGCATAGATTTTTTGGCAGTTCTCCATTGAAAAATTACAAACTCTATGCTTGAGGCAAGCCTCAAGTGCTTGAGTCTGAGGTTCGACTCAGACTCAAGCACTGTTTCTGAATAATAATAAACTAACCTAAGAATAAACAAAAGCTATCAAACAAAGTACCTATAGCTATAAAGCTACAAGCTTAGCTGTTAAATGGTTTATATTTTATACGCTGGCCACGGAAGGGGTTCCCCAATAAAACATTAACAAGGTAGAAAGTACGGTAATTCCTGCATGATTTAGAAAACAGGGTGTTCAAGGACTACGCTCAAATCCTTTCCTTTGGATTTTAGAGTCAATAAAGACCATGACAAAACCTTTGTTCATTCTAAAACTGAACCATGTTGCTTGATTGGTTAAAATTTGTGTTTGAAATTTTTGGAAGAGAGTTTTTAAAGAAGCTGGGCGCTTCGGAAGTGGTATTTTTACACCCTGCCTAATAAAAAATTACAATACGAAACTTTCTAGCTAAAAACATAAAGAACAAGAGAGGTGTCGAAGGTATCTTTTTACCTTTTCTAACAGTAATTAATCAAACTGTCCTACTTCCAAAATCGCAACTCATGCAAGGTCGTTAGGGAACATTAGCCTACAAATAATTATTTTCCAAAAAAAGCTAGTCACTAGGTGGAGATTAAAAGATCGCAAAAAATGGCAACGATTGTGTGATTGAATGGTTTAATTAATTTCATTTAAAATCTGATGTGCTCGAAGGATGAAGGGACGCGCTCAGTAAACTCGCCAAAAGTTTTTTATGCTAAATTTCTGTTGATCTAATTTATTTTACCAGAGTTATAGAGTTATAGTTATAGAGTTTACAAATCGCGTGTTGTTAATGTGTCCCCGGTTTTGTTTTACTAATTAGAATTCCATCATTACCAGGTTTGCATGGTAAATACCTAGGTCGGTGCTGGCTGTGTCAGGTACGAGACACTTAGGAATTAGAAGGGTGCCTTTCCTACAGCTCATTTGGTACCTCTGCCACTAATAAAGAAAGAAAGAAAATACATTTAATGACATACATACATACATAAGTTAAGACGGTAACTATAATGGTAGATCCTATCCTACTAAATAAATAAATAATAAATAAATATTATAGACAATCCACACAACACTATCTAGCCCCAAACTAAGCAGAGCTTGTTCTATAGGATTATGGGAACTATATAGCTGATAAGTATGGATGTATGGATGTCTGTTACTCTTTCACGTAAAAACTACTGAATGGATTTTAATGAAACTTTACAATAATATAGCTTATACATCAGATTAACACAGGCTACAATTTCTAAAGATATTGAAATGAGAACAGGGCGAGCGAAGCCGCGGGCAGCCGCTAGTAAAATATATATTCCAAATAGGCCCCGACTCAGCTTTTTGCTGCTTGAAAAGGCATATCTACCATTTTTTTGTGCTGCAGTTTGTCTTTTTTCTTTGCATCCATTTCTTATATACTCACGAAAATGAACAGAAACACTAATTGATAAGTCATCAAGTTAATTAATCTTCTCGCTTATTATGTCATCATCATGTCTCATCTAGAACGATGTCTGCTTAAAATTGGGAAGTTTTTTCAAAATTTTATGGAATATCAATATAAACGGTTCTATATTATGATTTAGATAGACAGTAAGATAGATAAGTTTGAATATCTAACCATTATCTAACCATTATAAATCCATTTGATTGTGTATTTAATTTATTGACTCTGTAGTAAAAGTGTCGATTCGATAAGGCAAAATGATGTCAAGGCCTGTGCAGCTAATATTAGGGGAACTATTTTATTGTAAGTATTCTTAGAATGCCACCTACAATATCTATTTGCGGCATCCGTTACGAGTGGACGGTCAACGGTCCGAATTTATTTGTAGCTAAAAAATATCAACCCCATTACACAATTTAAATGATCACCAGTTCCTGTCTTGTATTTATACACCTACTAGCTCAATTTAAATTCAAAAAGAAATATCTTCTTCTTCCTACCTTTATCTCACTTTATGTGGGGTCGGCACAACATGTTCTCTAAGATTCTTCTCCACCTGCCGTCATCTCTGTATTCACTTCTTTCATCAATGTCATCTTTCACACTGTTCATCCATCTTACAAATCATCATCAAAAAGAAAACAGATATGATTAATTACTACAAAGAAGCAATGGATTTTCACATAGTTCAATAATTTCGTCAGCTCTAACAAAAATAATTACTGTATCTCGTAGACTGTAGACTGTAGAGGGTCTACGACTTTTTCAACTGATGCTCGACCAGCCCTTTTCCACTACACTATCCTAATTTCTATTTGCCTGCACATCTGATCAAATAACTGAGAAAGTCTCAAAGTATAATATAACAAGAAACAAATATAATAAGAAAGTCGGCTAAAAAACTAACAAAGAAAGCCTCAACATGCAACACAAAAAAAAAACAATTGCTCTTATCAAAATATTGCATCATAATTTTCTGGGTGGTTCCAGTTCTTTAAATTACAATCATTCATTGGACAGTACCTTCTTATTGATTATTCAAAAGCCGATAAGTGTGCCACAAGCCACAAAGAAATGACAATGATGAATTGTGATTTCTTTGTGATGACCCTTGTAATGTATGAGATCGTTTTTATGCGATTATCTTTTTGTCCAAATTAAGTTACTAATAATACAAACCGAGTTATTGTTAAAGGTAATATTTACATCTTCTAGTTCTATGCTAGTAGGTATATACCTATACCTACTACTAAGTTAGTATACCAACTAAACGCGACCATGTATACGAGTACAAAGACGAGGCAGTAAATCAATATGATACAGAAAACTGGAGCGATTCTAATACCGATAACGTCTACCAACTAATCTCAAAGAATGCGAGATCCTGGAGGCCCAAGACAGCGGATCAGCGTTGTTTGTCACCACCTACGTGCAACTACTTGTCACAGTAACTGCTGTAATAGACCCCATTTACCAAATAGTCTCACAAATTGAACAATGTAGAAGGAAATAGAAGTAGGTGTCCACTTAGCCACGATTATGCGATAAGCTAATTTGGAGATTACGAAACTTCTTTATCTAGCGGATATTGCATTATGATAACGAAACGATAAAATTTAAAACATTACAAATTAGAGCAAAAAGAAATTCCCGTACCGGGAATCGAACCCGAGCCTCCTGGGTGAAAGCCAGGTATCCTAGCCACTAGACCATACGGGAGATGAATGTAGTATTCAAATATCAGCACATAACATTGGACTTGTAAACAAAGATAATTTGCCTCTTGCAAAAACAATGAAGTTCTTAATGAAGCAAATCTAAAACAATCGAAAACAAATAGGTACACATACATAATAATATGTTATTCGAATGGCACGTAATTTGTCCAACCTTCAGTTTAATCACCATTTTTAAAATAAAAATCAAGGTTTTATTCGCAAAAAAAAACTAGTTCTAGTGTATGGCTTTTTTTCGCATTGACATGTTTTCCAGAAAAAAACAGTCTGCTCGGTATAGGCCGCCCTCAAATATTTCCGGAAAGAATGATTTTGAACCCTCTCTATCCAGTGACTTCTTCTGATTTTCAAAATTTAAATGGCTATCCTACGCTTCGTCTTTCGGTTCGTGGTTGGCATTCGAGAACCTTCCCTACCAACCGAGGCTATTTTCTTTGAACGATAAGAGAGTTCAAATTGTTATCAGCATATCCTCGTTTTAATTGCTTACCTGCTTATAAATTTATAGTAAGTACTATAAAAGTACTAGACTATTACTATGAACTAAGTATTATACCTATATGTGGTCAGCGTTTGGGAAATTGTGCCACTTCAAGACGAAAGCCTGTATTCAGTGTGTGTTGCCAGTGATGTGATGACATATGGAACTGAAACGTCGTCGATAACTAGTCGCGCAGCGAGCTATGGAGAGTTATGCTGGCTGGGAGTTTCACTGTGATAGAATCAGAAATGACAATACCAAGTTCATTAACATAGCTCGTAGAATTAGTAAGTTGAAGTGGAAATGGACAGGTCATATAACTGAATAAGAACCGGCAACCGTTGGGGAATAAAGGTTCTCGAATAGGGACTTCAAACCGGAAGACGAAACGTAGGACGCCTTTCTTTCAATCCATCGACTTTCCAGGTGTATGGAAAGAACTCAGGATCGTTCTTCCTGGGAACGTTTATGGGAGGCCTATATCCAGCAGTGAATTTCTTCAGGCTGATGATGTTTAGCTTGTAACTTTGGGAGCAATACTATTTTGTCCCCCTTTGACCTTTTGTAATGTTTTGTAATTTGATTTATGTACGATCTCGTGACTGACAACTAACCGCTGCTGGGGAATAAAGGTTCTCGGATCGCGACCACAAACCGAAGACCCACCACATTATGCAGCTCGAGTTAAATCAGTGGATGGAAAAGATCCAGAAGAATTTCTGAAGGATGCCTCTATCTAGCAGTGCACTGCCTAGGAACTTTCTAACGGCGGCGGCGGCGGCGTCAGTATTTCCGGAACGTTTCAATTTAGGAACTTATGAAGACAAGAGTGAACAGGTGGATTATGGCTAAGCATGCTCCATCTTAGGCTGTATCCCCACTTTCCGTCAGGTGTGATGGCAGTCGAATGCTTAGCCATCTATATAAAAAAAAGGCTGGTGATGACGCATTGTGATTATTTAAAAAATACTTTGTCTGAAATAAGACGCAAAATTCTTACCTGTGCTAATATGTTTATCCTGAAGCTTTTCGTTCAGAACACCTTTTTCGTTTAATTCAGCCATTGTATTCCCACTTGTGGACTACGATTTTTCCACAAACAACACCCACCTGAAAAGTAAGTAATTATATACATTTAAAACAAATACTTTATTGCTAAAATAAAACTTAAAGGGATAGATAACGTGAAGATGCACAAGATTGGCCGCTCTTTAAATCTGTGATGTCTATGGACAGCACTACAATGATGATGATTACATACTAAAAACGGCATAATTACATTTACCAACAGAAAAACACATTTGAATTTGAATCAAACAACATTTATTTTTTAAAAAGTAGATGTAGGCAAGTAGCATGCAGCAATATAATATACTTCTGGTCCATGTGTAATTACCTAACTGACACCACCTAAATCATGTACAATAGATGTTACAGGCCAATGATGATGATGATGATGAGGCATAGTAGGCTACCAAGAAGGTGCTAACTCTGCGAGGTTTGATGAAGCGTTCGTTAAAATGTTGTGATATTATATGTATAGGTATTCAAATCAGCCTTTATTACCCCACTCTATAAAAACCACAAGTTGATAGATGCATACATATTATCAACAGCAACATTAATCTTGTGACAAAATCGACGTAGATTATTGTTCTTGGGCAATAAATGCGTTTAACATTTCAAGTTAAATGACAAGAAAAAATTAAGTTTTCCTAAAAATATTAGTAGATTGGTAAATACTTACAAACACCTTGTTTTCACCGGTACTTTATCACAGCACACACGTAAACAAAGTCTGATACCGAGCGACCGTCAACTCATCACCAAGATAAACTAACACTAGCGGGCCTCGTTTAGCTGGGCCGGACGAGGGCGGGGTTGCAAGCTCTGTTGGGTAATTACCCGAGAAGTTGACGCCCTTCCCATGAAAATTTTTACTTATTAAGATTATGCTCTTACAAGATTTAAAAACATAAAATTAATAAATTATTGTTTATATTAATCACATACATATCAAATTATACTACATACTTTTGTTAGCAATAAGTACCAGCCAATGTTTATTATTTAATTTTATTTGTCCTCTGTAAGTATACCTTTCCGTTTCTTTTATGCACGCTTTAGTATCCCCTGGGAACACTAGCCTTTAATAATTTGGTTATTTATGTAAAGTTGTAAACCTATGTTGGGTATCTGTTATAAAAAAAAACCGATCATTAAATGTTATGAAAGTAACCAAATCAAAGTCCCAGTTGGCCCGGTAAAACTTTTAGCTGGTAACCCAAGCACAGCTTCACAGTCACCGATACGACCCGAATGTTTCCGAACGTGTACCGATTGCATCCGAACGGTTATATCGATGCCGGGAAAATGTTTTCCGCGCCATTTTCCCTGGCGCGGGGGAGTTTGGCAAACGACACCCCTGCTTGTCCCTGTTTTTAAGCGGGCATTGCCCAGCCCAGCTGAGTGTGATGTGAACAAAGAGATTGCTAAACACACCGTCTATCTATCTATACATACCAATTGTTACTGTGCCTACGTAGGTAGGTATAATACCTGAAGCTGATTGTGTTTTACATGTTGTAGTACCTATTAGGCTCATGCACCTACGCCGTGATTTGATTTTTATTATATCAAAAATATGGCGTTGCATTTCTTTGAGAAGAAATTAGACATTATTCTAGGTTCAGAATACTTTTTCAGGCTGATGATGATGATGATCCTTCAGGCTGCTGACAATAGGTTTGTAACCTGTCACGTACTTGCAAATCGGTACTAACTACTGCTAAAATGTATGCGTGGCAAATAAAATATTTGGACGTACCTACTTCTGACCACACCCTTGAGACATCTTCAACGATTTATAAGTTGTTGTGTGGTGCACCTACCAATATATTTGTTTTTATTTACATAATACTATCTAGCGCCAACTTAAGCAGATCTGGTACTGTATGGGAACCAGATAGCGGATATAATACTTATATACTTAATTTTTTTGTAACTACTTTGTAAACAATATAACACCCAGACAGAGAACAAACATCTGCGTTCCCCACACAAATATTTTGTTCTCGATAGGGATCGAACCCACGACCTACGGCGCAGAAGGCAGAGCTACTACCAACTGAGCTGAGAGGTAAATCGATGTAAGAAAAGATAAATAAGAGATGCATGAAGATGATGTAGAACGATGTCGTTGGTATTTCTCGTAAGAATTTCTATTATAAAAATACATTTTGCATGTTTTCCTGTATTTGTTGTTGTTGATTTCGAAGTTGCCGATCAAACCATGGGTCGTATGTAAAAACAATGCTTATTGTCCGAGTCGAAACTCAAGAAGACTCTTGTTACTGTATGGCTGGCACGCCCGGCAGCAGTTACTATGGACTCTGTTTAAATCAAGGTTTAAATACACTCCTTGACTGACTCCCACGCTACGCTCCAGATAATTTAGGCACATACATGTACGTACGATGGACGAGTTAGTATCTTTTTTGTTAACAAAGACAGTGTCCTATCATTATCAATTATCATTGAACTGAAGAACCACAACTACATTCGCTAAACATTTAATATGGTTACTTACAAGCGTTACTTAGGTTGTCTGACATTGCTTAAAGTTAGTCCTGTCTCTGTTTGTCATTACCTAGTGGTAAGAGACGGCAGCTGCTTAGACACTGATTATCTTAAAAAAAGCCTTGTAAGTAGGGGGTTTAAAAAAGAGCCTTCTCGCGTTCACAGACTTTTTGACAATCCTAACAAGGTTGTCGGTATCATAAGGTTTTTGGGTTTCTGTCCTACGTATTTAAATTAAAATCATATTTATTTTATTCAAAAGTCACATTATCCTATCAATTTCTATTATTTTTTAACTTTATTTCTTATTTTCCAAAATTTTTTTTTATCATCAAGCACATTCTTATTATTTAGACAACACTCGATACTAATTTGTGAACTAAAAGTTTTCGAAGATAAAAAAAATAAAAATAAAATACTTATCACAATTACCTCTGTTGCATCTGTCCTATAATTTTATAAAGTACGGGTATTTTAATGAACTTTCTAAAAATATACGTACTATTCCTGGGTTGCCAACTCTTTTTCTGATCAAAAAAAATATTGATGCCGCAACTTAATGGAAGACAACACTAAACTGTATCTTTAACAAATTTATTATAAAATTCGGTATATTTTTTTGTATTTTTGTCATTATAAATAAACGTACTTAAATAAATAAAAAGTAATAAAATTTAATTAAAAAAGACACGTACAACGTGTTTTACAGTATGTTTAATTTAATCTTACTTTAGTATGTACAGTCATTGATTGAAGGTTGTACAATAATACAAAGTGTTCGTATAAAAAGGGGGGCTCCGTACAGATGGAGTGTACGGGATGTTGGTGGTAGCGGCGGGCGGCCGAGATCTGTGGCGGGTGCCTAGCCCTCCGCGGGCGTTTCGCCTTCTCCGGCTGGTGCCTTCTCCCAACCGTCACACATTTTTCGGCAGAAAGCTGTAACACAAAACAAAATTTGAGCCCTATTGCAACATTGCTTAAATTAGTTCGCAGAATATAAAGAAAGCAACTAATTATGCGAACTGAGCGAGATATCTTTATAGCCTGTTGACTAAGGGTAGATTTTTCCATCGACGGAGTAGTGTTATTCGCCGAATAAAAAGTGTCAGTCCTTGTTTTTGACAATCGTAAAAAAGAGATTGATTCTATAGATGGAAACATTAACCCTAAAGTAATTTAAAGTGGAAATACGTTGGACCATTGGTTTATAGCTTAGTAATTTTTTCATATATGGTAGTCAAGATAGTAAAGCTGCCTTGACGCTGTCTCTTAATGCCTGCGCACATCTAGCGTGTGCAAGGCTTTAGAGATAACACTCCTATACTTACTACCCCGTTAAATATTAAGCAAAACTGAGATAAACATTGACCGAGTTAAAACGTGTTACAAACAAATTTAGCAATACATTAAACTTATTCTAGGCATTTTTTAAATATTGTTAAACTTATTCTGTAAAAGCGAGAAGAACAGAGACAGACGAATTCTTGATGTTTCACTTACGATCTTACAACTAAAGATTATCGATGAGATGTCTTCTACGCCAAAACCTTCTTCAGGAATGCTGTAAAGGGACAAACAAGGTAAGACAAGGGGGACACACAACACATGGAATTACCCTCATGCTCATTCATTTATGGATTGATAGGTGTCGTAGGAATTATTACATAAAAGGTATTCTTTTTATAAATCTCTAAACAATGTTCATGCATGGGCATACAATATACAATGATGCAGAACGTCGCTACAATTAAGGATTTCTTTAATTCATCACAAATCACCGCGTCAGATTAATTTATTTTCAATATAATTATGAAAAGATTTTCCAGTAAACGTTAACAATTTTCTTTGTTTTAGGAAATCTACACCGATCACCGTAAGAGTCTCAAGTAGTGTACTCTTTAGGCAAACAGTAACTACTTCTTTGAAAGGGTCACACATTGGGAAAACAAACGTTTAACATCTTTAAAATATCAGACAAACTGCACAGTCTACAAATAAACGTCTTAAGTTCTTTACACATCAGACAAACTACGTGAAAGGTGCAAATAGACGCTTACAAAATTCTATAGGTTCCAGACATACTACGTCGATTATTGTAAAGGGGTCACACATTGTGCAAAGGGTAACAAAGATAAGATTGATAATATAATACTTACGTCCGTAGGGGATCATGCCATCGTCGTCTTCAGGGTCCATGCAGTCCTTAACGACTTCATTGACTTCGGAATCTTCCAGTTTTTCTCCTGATTGACAAATACAATATAGTTTAATATTAATGTCTTCAATTTGGTTATGATAAAGATAGCTTCATAGTTGATAGGTTCTTACATCCATGTATTGAGATAGGCACCTTGATAGTTATAGGTACATATGGCAGAGGGGGTAGTAAGTATGTGGAGAATACATGGTCTGAACTAATTCATTCAAATTAAAATGTATTTAATTGGAACGGAAAACATGGGCTTACAAAAAATGAAAACGCTGACACAGTAAAAGTTAAAACTGAGCAGTATCAGCGCCCTCATGCTTTAAGCAAATTCAATTACTGTTGTTGAGAATAGATCAAGGATTTTTGAGTATGTTGAACCATTTAAGTCCCATAACATTCTCAAGCGCGATAATACTACACAATCATGTTTCGACCTTTGAAAACAATACTCTAAACAATTTATTTCTAAAAATCCCTGAAACTCAGGCATAAATGACCCCGATAAAGACATCACCGGTACGGTGGCATGGCATCTGGCCAAAGAATTGATTTCGTTACGATTTGCGTCTAGCTGGAATTGTTGCCAATTTATTTCGAGGGTCCGTTCTACTCTGCATTTATTTTCTCTCGTTTCAAAATATCTGCGGTGTTACTAGGCAGCTTCGTTCCACACGTTTTTATGCGACAATTTTGATCAGTATTACGAATGTTAGAGAATTATGATTTACAAGTTTAGAAAATGTAGAGAGAACACGATCACTTGGATCTCTTATGTTACTCTGCGATGGTAAGAAAGAAAAAACCTTGTTGGACGCTAGATAAATCTAGACCATTTCAAGATGGTTTATTATGGTACGTATAGATAAAGGATTCAAGACTAAATCAATATGTGGAAAAACCACTCACTCCTTCTCTTTGAAAGCTCGGTCATCTTCATTTTAGATTTGTGAAATGGTATTGTAAATAATGCTTTTCTCACCTAATGAAAGAAGTGTGTGTGTAAGTTCAGCGCCAAGCATAAGACCATTCTCAGCCTTGTCGTACAGTTTCAGACATTCAATGAAGTCCTCGTAGACACCCTGGTCTTTATCTTTCTTTGCTGCGGCGTAAATGGGAAGGAACTCTTCAAGCTGAAATTTCAAAAGACTTAAGTTATTAACAGCGTCAAGTTAGTTCCATTTATCTTTTATAAATAGGACATATTTTTTGTAAGCTTCGAAAACTAGAGCCTGATTTTAAAGTAATTCTTATCTCATATATTTTAAATAATGTTTTTATCTACTAGTTACCACTGATCACTAATAGTCAGTTCAATCATTAAAATATTGAAGATAAAATCTTTTAGAAAAAAAATTGGTTATTGCAGTCTTGTTTAAGATGATGTGTTTGTAAACAGTACTTTCTAGTAAAACTTTCAAATCATTGTTTGAAGTTTTGATTTATATACAAGAGTTCTAACCCTCTATCTAACATAATGTATACAATTAGATACTAACGGAAAGGAATTTCTCGCCCTTCTTCTTGGTACCACCGAGTTTCTCGATGGTGGCCAGTGTGGGGTTGGAGTTGAGCGCCCTCAGGACATCGCCAAGGTTGAAGGCATCGATTTTGCCGCTTCCGTCGAAGTCGTAGATGGAGTAGGCGAAGGTTGCCCCTGTGATTGGAATTGTGTACTTTAGTAGATAGTCACTGACCAGGAGACTGATGAGTATGAATGTGGACGATGTGGGTAGAGGTAAGCTAAAGAAAATATGGAAGAGAGAGATAAACAAATTCAAGAGGACATAGATAAGAAAAGAAAAGAATACAGAGATGGCAGCTGACAGAGAGGAATGGAAGAGGAAAACATTTTGTGCCACTTAAAGTAGGATAAAGGCAGAAACAAGAAGAAAAAATCAAAGTAGATGCTCTGATTATTAATCGATTAAAGTTAATATGCAATTATTAATGCGATAATGCGGATGATAGGGGAGAATGGAAGTAAATAATATGTGATGCCGATCCCACTAAGTGCTAATTGTTCAATGTTCAGATAAAGTTATCCGTCAGATAAAAATATATAAGGAAATATATTTTTTAGGCTTGTCAAAAACAAGGACTGGCAATTTTATTCGACGAATTACATTATTCCGTAGATGGAAAAATCAGCCCTTGGTGGGATAAGGCTAGGAAGATGATGAAATGACACATGAGAATATTTGGATCCAATGTATTATATCAAAATATGAACCTATGTTTAAATGAGATTAAAGTTTGATAAGTTAGTGGCAAATTCCGCCTAAAAGCCTCATCGCGTCATCATTGATCATAAAACTTTAGGTTATTTCATTACCTCACGTGCTGGAACGCTCGGTTTGATATGGTCACCATGTTTTGAGAACATAAGTTTATTCCGAAAAACTTGAAGATGATGGAGTGCTAGGTACTAAAGTTATTATGTAGGTATAGTACGGACATGGAGAAGAGAGATATTTTCAACAAGTTCCACCAAATATATTTGTAAACACGTTCAAGTTTAAATAATTATGACACAATATTCTGGAAACTACTAGCCGTTGGTTATGCTTGGTGCGCGTGGGCGGACATTCTTCGCCCAGAATAATACTTTTCCATCGTGAGCTGTTCGTTTCGATATGCTCTCTGTGACTCACATTCTAAATATAGACCCAATACGCTGCCCCCATTTCAACTAGATTGCTACCACGTAACACACTAAGCGTTGTCAAATCTAACAAAATTTTAAACAAATGATAATGACCGTAATGATTTAATTGAAGATAAAAAAGAAGTACCTTATTCAGATAAAAGATTTTTAAATTAAATATTTTCTAAGTTTCATTTGAATTCATGTTATTTAGTTTTTGTTTCAGTTTGTTTACACATTACAGATAACAGTTAGCATAAATAATAATTCATGCTCATAACAAGGCTGGCATCAGCTGATTCAAGATCACCATCAGTTCTGACCTTGATAATGACAGCTGATTGATCATAGCAACTGCAAAGATGCTGTGCGTAGATAATCAGAACGCCTGCCGTTACACGTTCCACGCGCTATGCAATTATGCGTTTAGTACGCAAACTTCTATTCCCACGCCTAAACACACGTAGCAAAGCTGCAGTGAAATCTGAGTGGAGTTTCTCTGTTTGGGCGGGCGGCGATAGTGGATCACGTGACGCAAGGTTTAATTTTAGAACGCAGCGCACGCGCAGCGTGGTCGCACCGCTCACGCCGCCGCCTGGCGTCTCCCTCCATCTCGAACCTTTTATGAGAAACCGGGCTAAACATAGATGATGTTACGATGCTGACTCTACTTTATGTAATAGTGAAACTGGATGAATCATGAAAAAAGCCTTGAAGCGAAGGGTTTGTCAAGAGTTAGCAAAATGGAAATCTTAAAATTATGAGTTGTAAAATTAAATGAGAAAGACAGTTAGTGAAATTTACAAAAAATACTCACTTTCGATGTCGTTCTTGCTGAGGTCGGTCTGAAAATTACCAAAAACATTTCGTTAATCCATGTGTGACTGGTGTCATGTCATGCAAGTGTGAGTAGATTAGTGGTGTGTTCTCCCATGGCTCTGAATCTTCGGTTTGTTAAATCGACTTTGAGGCAGAGTACCATCTTCTCTCACTGGTTTATCACAGCACTGGTTGGTTTATTTTGTCGGCGCAAGTGTATGGGTTATCCGGATCACTCGCGAGTTACCGGTCAGCGGATAAGTTCAACGAGGATCCAACGCGAGAAATATATTTTCACTTTTCGATCTAACAGTCCATATTTATCACCGTTCCACCATTTCACATTTTCACTGCCGCCAGTGACTCACCATTTTGTGTGGTGTTAGTTGGTTCCCTCCCGGTCTTCACTGGCAGACGTTCAGACAAGAAGTGGGACTCGGTAACTTTTCGCGGGACTGTTTTAACTGGCTTAGATGGCGCACCAGTCTGGATATTTGAGATTTAGCCCAGGAATCCGCAACCGTTCTATTTTTGGCGGAGTTGTTCCGTTTCCACGTCGACTTCGAGCGCGCTGCACCGCTGTTGCTGAAGCGAGATGCCGCGATTTTCCACCTTCTCTATGAGGAGGTATCGTCAAACGTCAAATACAATAGTTATCTACATTTACGCTAAACTATTTCTATCTGATATGTTATATCTTTAGAGACCAAGGTATCCGCTTTATCAAATGAATAATATATTGAATGTGTCACCCTTATTCGTAGCACTTTGTACATAAAATAGGGCTACGCACACGTTACCTTTAGCTTCCCTTTCTAGATAAATCAAGCAAAACTTTTTTAATTAATATTTTATTTTAAATTAATAATCAGCACTGACTTGAAACTAACATAACAAGGACTTCTAATCTAAGTCATCTACTACTCTTCACAAATCGCCGCTTCCTTCGGCCATCGTATCGAAAGTGTAGTCCTTCCAACGGTTAGAGTTCACCAGGGCTTCATTAACTGTGTTGAACTTCCACGCACCAGATCGAGAAGGCGATGGTGATCTGAGTAGCCGGTTATCCAGCAAGCTGGAGGCTCGGCGCCTAGCGTCGGGTGATAGTGGACACACAGCCACACCTGACCGCCTTGTCTCCTAGTGAAGAAACAATAAAGCAGTTACCATTTTTACCTAGTTCATCTACTTAGTAGTAGTAGTAGAGCTCTTTTGTGAGTGGCTTGTCCGGGGAAGTACTATTACCACCATGCCTACGAGTATCTGCCATGAAGCAGCATTGCTGTGTTTCGGTTTGAAGGTTATAAGTGCCGGTGAAATTAGATAGATAGATAGATAGATAACACTTTATTGTACACCACAAGAATAGGACATTACACATCTGTTTGCCTCAAGTTGATGGACGCACGACTGTGCATCGTAGGGCACATCTTGACGTGCGTGAACTATATACGAGACTGTGACTTGTTATAGGCGATCACTTAACATCAGGCGGGCCATATGCTTGTTCCAAGAGCTATAGTTGAATAAAACAAATAAAAACTTGCCCTCGATTAGTTAGTTTGATTACGAAAGCACCTGGCACGCCCAGGAAGTCAAAGCCAGTGAACCCAATCTTGGCTTAGAAATAGTGAAAGCGACCACGATGTGTCAACAACGGTCGAGATAGAAATCCGAGGTGTCAGTCTCCTGAAAATAGACTACGCGTGTGATTTACCTTGCGTTTGCCAGGAGTTTTGCGTCGCCACCACCCTCGAAGACAAGCAAAGAGCCTGGCGCCTTGGTAGCGACACTTGCGAGCCAAAGTGTTCCTGCGAGATCCACTGACGCCAGACACCGTAGCCTCTTCCTCTCTTAGCTTCTGTAAAGCATTTTAAGTTCGTATCAGTACTGATGGAACTTTGTACTGATATATTGAAACTCTGCTATTAAAACACTTTAAGAAAAACAAATCCCACTAATATTTTAAATGTGAAAATTGCGATGGATGGATTTGTTTAATTTTTTCATAGAGACATTCAGTTTCTATACAAATAAATATATTTGTACTAGCTGCGCCCCGCGGTGTAACCCGTGATTCAAAAATGTGTACTGTTCATGTCTGTGATAAGTTCATCCTCTGTAGAAACTGAATGTCTCTATGAAAAAAAATTAAACAAATGTAAAATGATGTATGCGACATAATTTTAGAACGCAGCGACATTATACATAAGTTTTACAAAATATTAAGTATACAAACACTGAACTGAACAGTATGAACAGATTTCAGTCTAAATCGTAATTTGCTACGGTAGCTTGAATTGAATAAGATGATAGCTCGAATAGGAGCATAATATCGAACAAGGTAAACAAGAAATCTTATCACCGGAAAGACATAACTCTCCAAATCGTTAATATTTTTAGAGCATTATTTCTGGAATGTCGTAAGGCATCTGTTGCTTTGCACGATGTTTTTGAAACGTGTGACTGACGATATTTTACTCATCATCGCTATGACGTTTTAATACGTGGATTGAATAATTTGATATAATATTGAACATTTACATTACTACGCCCGCAATCCAGATCCAGTCATCAATCAGTAATCCAGTTCAACTCCAATCGTGCGTTTTTTATGATTAAAAATGTATGTGCACTTGGCATAGTATTCTCAAACGTTGAAGGAAAACATCGAGAGTTAACCGTCTTGTCAGAGAACCTCAAAAAAGACATGTATAGATAGACACAGTGCACGGAAGGAAACTAAGTTTTGAAATCATTTCATCGCACTGATTCAAAATAATTAATGACACATCAAGAAAAAGCCGGTGAAAACACAAAACTCCATAAGGTACTAGGTACTTTGGGATGTAA
Organism: Thera obeliscata; assembly: GCA_947578465.1. Lineage (NCBI taxonomy): Eukaryota > Metazoa > Arthropoda > Insecta > Lepidoptera > Geometridae > Thera > Thera obeliscata. Next base: position 7,211,893 of record OX387928.1, on the reverse strand, counting down.
AAAACGAACAGTATCCGAGTATTTCGTACTATACCTCCTTAAAATAAGGCGAAGTATTTTGTTAAACTCGTATTCTTATAGCGAAAACAAATCGACGTTAGCACTCTCTTGCTAAAATAAATGTTTATTTTTGCGAAAAGAGGAAAAGAGTGATGGAACAAACTGACGGATAGCTCACTCGTCAGTTTTGATTCCCCGAGCAAAAGTATTCACACTGCTACCAACTACAAAATAGTTTATTGAGGTAACTGAGGTTTGATTCGATCTTACCGACACCGATGCCTTTGGGTATCGCAGATCTTCATCAGACGTATGTGCAGTCAACAGTTCCACTTCCTGAAGGATCAGTTCCTTTGGATCCTGCAGTATAGGGTACCCGTCCTCTTCAGAGCATTGGTCGTAGTCACCTAGATTTAAAATAAGTAGCTATTAATTCATGATTATAGAGCCAGAAATGATTGTAAGAAAATACTCACGATTTAATGTCATGTAAGCTTTTTCGTAAAGCTCAAAATCATTTTTCTTTTCAGACTCCTTTTCCTTTTCTTCTCCATCCTAGAACAAAAACAAATTAGAAACTTTATGCTTCTAAGTAATTGAGTAATAATCAATTTTATAATTGTTGCGTAAACCTCTGCTATTTCTTCAACCGTAGGAGTTTCTAGACTCTCGTAGACCTTAGCGTTCTCTGATGGACCTTCTTCGTCAATATAAAATTCGATACCCCTCTTAATATCAGGTATATATGCATCAGCCAGAAAAGAGTATTCAGATTGATCACTAGATAACATCTCAGCTAATTCAACATTATCATTCACGTTTTGTTCCATGCACAAATCTTCTCTGGAGGGAAATAATCCAATGAATGAACCCATAACATCGGGTATGTCTTCGGGTGGTAAAGTTCTGGCGATATATGAATCCATAACCTTGTTCATTGCTTCAGCTAGTAATTTGTTTGGCTCAGAAGAGGTTGGTGCAATCTCTGAATCGTCACTAATCATAATACGCTCTACGTCACTCATATCGAATAGATGATTTATAAACATCGACGTGGAATTGCTAAAATCATTTTGTTGCTAGAAAAAAAACAGAAATAAATCAGCAAACAGTGAGTCAGGGAGAATTTATTTAGCATAGGCAAGGTGACTTACTATTTCTATCTCTTCATCACCTTGCCCAATCAAAGTAGAATCGTTGAAAGCCGTGAGTGTTTCATCTGATAAAGTCAAATTCTCGATATGTAACTAAAAAAAATTAGCTTACGCACTCTTCAAAAAATAATGATAGCTGCATTAGCTAGATATTACCTGAGTTATCACTTTGTCTGGCTGCATTTTTTTGTGGCGTGGATGTAGCAACAATATTGGCAACCACCTCAATATTATTTTCATTCACATTTTCATCTGTTGACGCTCCAAACGATTCATCTTCCTCACCAGTGAAGCCTATCTCGTTTGTCTTGTAGTTTTTCAGCATTGAAATATATCTCCAAGGCTGTCCTATTTTTTAAACAACCGTTGCCATTGAGTCTCCAATAAACTTTTTGGACATTGGTGGAGTATAGGACTATTAGGTCAACTACATGACTCATAAACCTTTTGCGTCGCACAATTACATCACTAGAAACTATAAAAAGATGAGCTATAGTCTCAATGACACACAAAGCATATACCTGAATCTTTTGCAGCATTCGCTATGATATAGGCTTCGTCCAGCACTTGACTCACGAGGTGTACTGCCAAAAGAGCCGCCAGACGTGGTTTGCAATCTTTTGAAGGCTCTTCTTCGTCTAAAAAATATAAGCTCCAACTTTACATGTATTATTAAAATATTAGAGTGTACCGATTTATATGAACGAGGGCAAAGAGTTCCTGACCACAATATTCCATACCTTATTATCTAAGTGGTTGAACAGATACTTAAAAAAAATATAATGCCTTCACAGAAAGCTTTACAGATACCAGAAAACATCATTTAGGAACTAAATTTGAATCATTCTGCGAAATGTGAGTTGGAGTCTCGTAGCAACTTCGTAACCCTGTCGTAGCATCGTAGCACTGAAGAACTTCTAAATTTGTCGTAGCTCAAAAAGCTTCAGCAAAATAATAATGCCTAACTAGACTATTAAAAGCTAGTAGGGATGTGTACAAACCATGTTTATTGGTCATATTGCCAATCACAGAGTACTTTTTAAATACCTACCTAATAATTTACTAATGTATAATAATTTTTACAATATTTCAGAAACCTCTAGAGAAACTAGAGAGAAACCTTCCCAGTCAGAAACTGACAACTGACAGACTTTATGCCTTATTGACATTCTATCATCATTCTGTAATCTCTGTCTTAAAATAGTAAAAAGGTGGGTACTTATTACATAAGTATACTGGCCTCAATTTACTAAAAAAAGTCACAGCCTGGTGCAGTCGGCGACAAAAGTCTCTGAATTGTTTTTGAGATTAGTTTCAATGACGTACACGTTTTCTGTGTTTAGGTGAGATTGGACAAAAGCCAGATTGAAGACATCGTGAGATCCCAGCTCGGGTTTTAATCAGTGATACAATTTTAGTCTAGAGGTACAATTTTATTATATAAAATAAACAAGAGAATTGCGAACCCTAAGCTTAAATTGATAAAAAAAACTTGACAACTGACTTCATAACCAAACTGCTGAACCGATTTTGCTGAAACTCTTTAGGACCAATCTGAAAGAAGAAACGAGCGACCAAGTGCGAGTCGGACTCGCCCATGAAGGGTTCCGTAGCAACATGTAACATAATATTAAAGTTCTTGTAGTTCGTCGAAAGGTAAACTGCGGTTTACTATTTATGACGTATAAAAAAAAACTAGATCTCGTTCAAACCAAATTTCGGTGGAATTTGCATAGTACATTGCAACTTTTTTTTAGTTTTATCATTCTCTTATTATTTTAAAAAGTTATCTATATTTAAGAACTTTTATATAAAATTTAAAAACTAATTAGGACAAGGAGCACATTAAGTCTGCCTGTAACCTGCCTACGCCAAACGGGAAATAATTAAATGAGTGTAAGTTCATTAGCCTTTGATTACGCAATACATTTTTACGTGACAATGTGTGTGCAAACTAGAAGACCTACCTATAACGGGAAACAATCTATTAAATGGTGACTTTAGTACGCCGCGCCCCGCTCGTCTCTATTTATAAAGTAAATTGCCTGTCCACAACGCGGACATTGATATCCACGCCAATCTTGTTAAAACAATGTGATAGTACTGTCTTTGATGTTTTTTTAAACAAATAAAGACGTTTAATGTACCTAGTAAGGCTGGCGTTATCGTATATCTACCTAGGTATCTACGTACATATTTAGGCGAGAAATTGGTGAGCTTCTCCCAAATCTCTTTCAAATGATATTCACTTAATTACAACCCTAATAGAATGATGAAACGTATTTTTGTGGGTAAGGCTTGGGGACCCCAAGCCTTACCCACTAAAATACGTTTCATCCCACTGAAATACATTCAAGTAAGACCTACGTAGATGTCTTATCCCAAGTGGGGTAGGATATCTACGTAGGTCTTACTTAGGTACTACCCACTAGATGTGAATTGAATATAGCGCTAGTTTTGATTCTATCACAGAGCACCAAACACGCTTTTGCTTACGCAAAGTAGAGGGAGCATGATGACTTATTACTAAGAGAACCAGTGTCGCCAAACTCATACACGTAAAAACAAACACACATAGAAATAAAAGTTATGATTGGTCGAAAAAAAACGTTAAAAAGGACCTAAAACCAAAAAAATAATTTAATTGATAATAAACCTTAAAGCTATCGTGACATGGTTCTAAACTTAATAAAATAAACAGTGCTAAAATGAAATTCTACTTATCAAGAGATGGCAGCTTTCATTCAGTATTTTTTTCTTTTAGTCTCTATTTAGTTGTAATAAGATTGTTAATACAATGGCTGTTACTTGATTGACAACAAAACAAAGCTACTTGACGCTAGATGGCGTTATAGAAAATAATTCTGTTAGTCTTTATCCACAAGGTATAAGATTCATAATACAATGGCTATTACTTGACATAGCCACTCACTTAGTGATGTGCCAATGCGGATACAAGACAAATGCATCGACATCGATGATTACCTACCTACTTCTTCTTATCGTGTCACTGGTTTTTTCAAACCAAGTGAGGTGAAAGGATTTTAAGTGCGCCTCAAAGAGGCTCCTTTCGTGCACTTATTTTACACATATTTTCGAACGTTTTTAGTTCTATGGCATGCCCGGTTTCCTCACGATGTTTTTCTTCACCGTTTAAGAGCACTGGCATAGTGTAAATTAATTTTTGGGCAGTAAACCTCATTGGTACACGACTGGATTTAAGCCCACGACCTAAGGATCGGAAGGCGGGGCCGCTACCACTAGCCCACCAGCGCTCTCACCTACCTACTGATGTATAACGATCGGTAGCACGTCAGGTTATATTTATGGTGGTCGAAATAAAATGCTTTTCTTATCTATCTTTCTTTATTTACCCAATCAAATGTTTACAACTCGTAAAATTGTATACTTAACTGTTTCAAATATTGTTTCTTTTTCTTCTTGTGTTTTCTTTTTCCTGTTGCATCGATACATTTATTTTGAATATCGGAAAACTGAAACCAGAATTATTATGTTATTTCTTCAAAATATTTCTGTAATTTTCATCTTACCCAGCCACTGTGGGCTATAAGAATAAGAAAAGAATCAGAATAATAACAGAATAATACATTCAGAATAAAATCATCACTAAAGCAAAAAAAAAAGTCAGCTCCCTAAACCTAACTATATATAATTATGATCAGAACTAATAAAGTATTCGATAGCACATTCAGCACTTTATTGGGGTACAGCCCTAAATGAGTAGTGAAAGTTGAGATTTATAGAAACGCGACCTTAACGAATATCATTCACAGTCTATTTTTGTTTGATGGTTTTGCATTCTAAACAAAACCAATTTAAGCAATAAAATAATACTAACCTGTGATACGATATGCCCCCTTTTGTTAAATTATTGGTTCGGCTATCGTTTTAGCACTGCAAAACAGCACAATACGGCATTTTTATATTTTTTCGTGTTTTTCTCAGTTACGTTTCTTCTGACAGACTTCAAACACGACTAAACAAAGGAAGGCTTGAAGTCGTGGTACTCCGCAAACTTGGAGCGTGAGAAGGTCGTCTACATACTAGTTCCATGATTCTATTATGTATCATCCTTAGGTTTTTTTTAATTCTTGCGTGACCAGTACCTAGATATACGCGTTTACTTTAAGGATCAGAGCAACGCGGCAAACATAATAATATCTATCATCCTATCATAATAATATATCTGACCTAGCCTACATTTCAAAAAGATCTCTACATTTTGAGCTGCCTATATTGGCTTGTCCCGACCGCCATCTTGTTGTTTCTATAGCAACAGGAGGCTGCCTCCCGCGGTTCAATCTGCGCACGGATCAATGCTGGGAAATCTACCAGGGGTGTCACCGAAGTATTTTGTTACCTTTTGCTTGAATTTTACACGTTTTAGGTACTAGAGATATTTCTGGAATTGGAAGCATTTTGACCGACCAAGTTAAATTAATCTAGTTAGTCATAAGGAGAGACTGAGGTTTATTTAGTAGGTAGGTACTTTTACTACTTGTAGGTACAAAACGGCCGTTCCATATAAGTATTCCATATTTAGCTATCAATACGAGTAAATGCAATCAGGGAAAATTTAAAATTGGTCACCGTCCTAACTGTAAATAGAAACCTAGGTAAGTATACTTATCTAGATGTAAGTGTCTACAAAAGGCTTTGTACAATTTTGTATGAAATGCATCGTTCAACATTGTCACATCTATAATAGTCACCCCTACACTCTCGGCTCGGTCTGAATGCGCGAAACCTCACTCCCTCCCAAGCTTTCCTCTTGAAAGTGCGCGTTTCCTTATCAAACCTTTCCGGCGTGTGTGAAGTGTTGAGAACTCCTGCTCGGATGCAAACAGTGATCATCAACCTTTGAAATGATATGGATACCTAATGATATTATTCACGTGAGATCTACAATCGACGGGTGGGTATTCTTTTGATCTTATTTCTCACAGCAGACGTTAAAAATGTAGTGGAGGTTACGATTAAGATCATTGTGAACCTTCACATAGCTGTTGTCGTCCAAACTTATCGTTTCAAGATTTTAATTTGGACATTACTGACTTCAAATTATTCAAAAAAATAATTTAGTGTTTTTTTGCGTACTTATGAACCTTGTCGCGGTTATATAACTATAATAAGTAGGTACCTATACCTAACCGGAAGTTTTATTAACTTACAACGCGGTCATATTGACTCGACGCATCGCTGGGAATGCTAATTGTTGAATATTAACTGTTGAACTGTGTTCAAACCAGAATAACATGGGGTAAGTTATACACAGTGAAGGGAGGAATCTCGTGAAACTTATCACGCAGGTTTTTTTTGCACACCGTACTTGAGCGCCAAAATAACGTCACATGACCAAGCGTCTATTAGTTAATGTGACCGCGTTGTACCTAAATATGTATGAGAAGTCCAGGTGGGTCTGTCAGCAAAGTACCTAACAAAGGCCACCAACCAACATTGCAATAAGTTTATTATTTATACTTTCAGCCTCTTTCTCTGCCCAAAATGAAGGATATAGTGGAAGATGAATTAATGGCCGATGAGGCCATACCCGTCCCTGTTCAAATTTTTCTTTGGACGCAGACCACACCGTTCGTCAGACCACGACTTGGAAAAGCCCACGATGCTGCTTGCACAGTAAGTTAATTCAATGCTTGGTTTTGTTATCAAAGACGTCATTGTTCAAATTCATTTTTCTGTGTGCTTATTGTTAGTTTATACCTACGCTGAAACCATTGGTGATTTTAAATCATAACTGCTAGAAATATGGGACGCCATGGTGTATGGTTTGGTACGTAAGTAAAGTACCTACATACTTAAGTACAATAATATATGCGCATCGGATCTTTGTCCCCTTGAAGTTAGCTGTTAGTAGGTAAGTAGCTGCGATACTTGTTTTTGGTTCAGACAATGTGCGTCTTTTTACCGCTCATCAGCAACATGCAATACCTACCTATTGTTTCTAGTGTGCCTAACTTTCAAAGGGCAACGATCAAGAGCGCGCAACTAACTACAAATAAGTATAAAATTTTGGTCTCGGCAAACCAAACGTGTTTTGAAATGAAAAAATGAAATGAAATAAAATTAAATATATTTAGTTGCATGTTTTTTTTCATATTAGATATTGTCTAAATGTTATTTAATGCTGTAAATATACAAAGAATGTAAAATGTGTTATTTGTTGACCACATGCAGTTCTGCCAACGAGCCCCAGGACATCATGTAAGTACGCACGCTCTTCCAAACTCACATGTATGCTTCAACCCTACCCTTACTTTCAAATTTTGTCTGTCAAAGTCAAGAACGTAAAAAATGACAATGTCATCTTTGGAGCAGTTCTGGGCTGGCCGGTGTAACTTGACAGGTCTGAACTAAGCCGTTTGTGCAAAAATAGCCAATGGCGAATGGAAGATTGGTTAAACGGCTAGCTTCAGACCCGCCATCTTTGCCAAGTTTCGCCGGTTGTAATTTTGGTTTCTTTCTTGTTTGTAAACAAATGTAGGTAAATGTAAATAGTTTATTTTTGAACAAACAAATAGCCTTAGTTAATGATCTTTCTTGAACTAATAAGGTAAATTAAATTAATTTTTAATAAACATGGACTCTACATTATTTCATTGCAACCTCAGGAGCAGAAGGAAGCTTGCAAAGTAAGTAGTAACCTTATTTAAATTCCTACTATCAAAACCGACCAATAGCTCGAATAATAAAACTATATTTCCTGCGTATATTTCATTTTTCAGTCATTTGAAAAAATCTTGGTGCAAAATCTCCGTTTTGGATTATCCATCAGCCTAACGGAAGCTATTGGATCTATACCACGATGGCGGTTCGTTCAGGCATCTATGCCTCACGTGATGCATTCCTTAGCTGCTGTTCTGCATACCAGGTACGGGTTCATCTATTTAAGATAGACGTGTCTGGCCATAAGAAGCAATATTTACCTACACCACCCTTAGTCAAACTTTTTGGTTCATTTATTTCAGTAGGTATCAGGTAAGAAATATAAAATATGTTTTATGACAGGCACCTGATTCTTTGTTAACTGCCTAAATTTCCCATATTATTATATCTGCATTGTAGGTATGGATTTTCCCTATCAGAATGAATTCATTAATGTTATATCAGCATTCTGTGGCATTCTATAGAGCTTTCGAACCTCATGCATCCTGCATCATTTTGCACCTCAAAAGTGGCTCTGTTTGTGCTGACTGACTGACTGGTAGGTAGCACTGCATGTGAATCGCTGTTTTTTATAACTGTTCTCATTTACAGAGTGAAAGACAACATGCAAACCCTCGGCAATGTAGAAACCAAGCTGCTTTACACTCTGAACTGGATGATACTTGATGCCTGTGATGAGTGCGCAGACAGTGACTGTGAAAATGGCATCTTCTACTCCAATCCATTCCACTACCTGTTCTCTATACCAACAATGACGGTATGTAAAAGTAAATTGTTAGGATTGCTTTATAGATTTTAGAGTCACTCACAGGTATGTTTTTTTATCTTGTCCTGTGTCTTAAACTAAGCAGAGCTTGTACTATTGGAAAGACATAGCTTAGACTTCCTTAAAGACATGTCCATTGGACACAACTAGGATATATTTCATGCATATTAGTCCTACATTATTGTAGCATTTAATTTATTGGGATTTACAGTTATATAAACTGTGACTAAACAGACAGCCCAAGGAACTAACTTTGCGCTAGCTTAGGCTCGGCTCCTTAACTATTAAAGAAGAGGAATTTCATATATCTATGCAGATGGGGCTTAAATCTCCCTTGAGCGCTCAACTTCCGTGCCAGGTACTAAACCAGAGTTGTTTCTAATTCTGACGAATCTGATGAGAGCATTTCTCGGTTTTCAGCTCTTTGTATTCCTATTTGCACCCTTATCGCAACATCTAAAAGAATCTGACTTCACCATGAATTGCCGTCTCGAAAATGGGCTCAAGATGTGGCAAGCTCTTTGGGAATTCAGACATCCGGATGCACCATGTTTCACTACTCTGGTAAAGCCAAAACCTAAGCCGCTTGGTGGAAAGTTCTCCAAACGAAATCTGAACGGCGACGTTTTCTTAGGACGTAAGTAAACATATTTAGTCTTCAATCTATACCACTACAATGTCCTGCTATGTCACAAACATTTTAGTCGTAAGTTTCCTAGTAATACATTAAATTCGAAAGATATGATGTTTGTGGCTCAACGATAACTACTGGGCCGATTTGGATGAAATTTGGAAAGAATATAGTTTGTAACCTGGATTCGCAGAAATACGACGAAAATAATGTTCACAATGAGAAAATGCCTTAAATTTTGATGCTAGCAATAATCACTACCATGAAGGTGCAGTTGCGGGCGGCCGCAAGTTTTATATTCTAGCAAGAACCTAAGCTAGACACTTTTCTATTCTAAGCATAATGATGCTTAATGTTGCAAAAAAAGATTGTAGCTAGTTGAAGAATCAATGTTTTTATTCCATCATTCGCTTACTAATGTGGTGAATGCATTTTGAGTAGGTACCCTTCAAAGCACCTTTTGTGCTAGTTATTATAAAACAGTAACAATTCTTCTTCTCATCGTGTCACTGATTCTTTCGAACCAAGTGTGGTGAAAGGATTTTAAGTGCGCCTCGAAGAGGCTTCTTTCGTGCACTTGACACATATTTTCGAACTTTTTAGGTTCTACGACATGCCTGTATTCTCACGGTGTACATAAATTATTGTTGGCCAATTTTTGGCATGGTGTACATTCATTTTTGGGCAGAAAAACTCATTGGTACACAACTGCTGGATTTGAACCCACGACCTTAGGATCGGAAGGCGGGGCCGCTACCACTAAGCCACCAGCGCTCTATTACTGTATTACTGTATACTGTATGTACAGTAACAATAACTTAATTATTTAGCATGATTATGTAAGGCTGCGATATCGTATTAGGTACTCCTGTAAAGATAAATAAATAAATTATTCCTCAGGAAAATTCTCAAAAGAGGAAGGCCCTGGAAGTGCTAGCCCTCCAAGTCAGAATGTGTCTATAACACAATCACTAACACAATCAATAACACAGTCAATAACACAGTCAGAGGCGCCGCCGCCACCGTCTAAGCAACCTAGCACAGAAGAAGAACCGTGGGTATCCTCACCTAAAGATACTATATTCCCTGAAACCATTCCAGAAGAAAGCTCCAGTACTGAGGAGGAACATGTGGTAAGTATTATTTGAATCATCAGCAGGCCTACCATGAGCTCTTTCTGGCTCTGTCTCTGGTTTTGAGTCTGTGTGAGTGCTCACCAGTGCATTATACTGTGTGTATGACGTTTTGACGTAGGATTTATTTAGTCACCACTCACACAGACTCAAAACTAGAACCAGAGACAGAGCCAGACAGAGCTCATGGTAGGCCTACTGGTGTATTTGCAATTCTAGAGAACTAGCTGTTAATGTATCCACATCAGCTCATTTAAAAACATTTTGAAATAAACAGTGCCATCTAGTTAAGAGGCAATAAAACTTTTTATACTGAATACATAATAGCCCCTTAAGTTTAGGGCATAGCAATATTTGGAGTGCAAGCTATAAAACATACAAGCTTGCAATAGTTAAAATTGAATTATAACAGTATAAAGCTCAGTATTTTGTTGAAATAAAAATAGTTGCCTAATTCACTTTCTTGTTACCGATAGAAAAACACAAGACATTACATTATTGAAATGCTTATAAGTCAATATTTTGTTTTCAGTTCATCTACAGGCTGCCTTCAGAAAAGAACTTCGATGGTTCTACTAAGGAGGCGTACACAGTTTACTCCGCCGATCCAAGTCTGTTTCAACTCAAAAAAGCAGAGCCCTTGAAGCCGAATCTTCCTTGCATCAAAGCTTTGCCTCCAGTTACTAAAATGAGGTAGGTTGGCTCACATTTTTAACTGACAATAAAATTGAGGTTCTCAAGTCGACGACGCGTGTATAGACCACGCTAAGCTTTATACACAGTAGTCTGATTTTGATAATTCTTTTTGACGTGACAACGTCTTATAATTAGATGCACGCACGCAAAAACATGACTCATGCGGCGTTACCTCACTCTGAGGCGTTCCATTTAAGAGGGAACAACACAGGCGATTCTCCATACAATCGTACGTATAAACGTCTATAAAGTCGGTTTACTGACGATAGTTGGACGTGGCAACGTCATACAGCTGTCCACGCGGATGCATTGTTCACTCAAGAAGGAGAGAGACAGATGTCGAACGCTGCCGAACGCGGAGACCGATTGTACCTCTTTGTCGCTCGTTCCGCGCTCCAACTTGCACTTCAAGCCGAAGTGCAAGTTGGAGCGCGGACGACATCTGTCGTCTCCCCCTCCTTTCCGATTCTAAGATCGTAGATTCAAACCAGTCGTATACCAATGAGTTTTTCTGCCCAAAAATGTATGCACATTTTGAGAGCTCTGGCATAGTGCCAAAGTGTGAAGGGAAACATCGTGAGAAAAGCGGCATGTCGTAGAACCTAAAAAGTTCAAAAATATGTGTCAAGTGCATGAAAAGAGCTCTTTGAGGCGCACTTAATATTCTGTCACCACACATAGCTCGAAAGAACCAGTGGCACGATAACAAGAAGACTGGTATTAGTCCTACTATTATAAACGCGAAAGTTTGTAAGTATTGATAGATGATTGTTACTCTTTCCCGTAAAAACTACTGAATGGATTTTAATAAAACTTTACAATAATTTAGCTTATACATCAGAATAACACATAGGCTAAAATTTATGAAAATATTGTAACGGGAACAGAGCGAGCGAAGCCGTGGGCGGCCGCTAGTAATATTATATTTGTCGGAATATTAAGTTTAGCTAGTCTGTAACGTTTGTAACGTACAGTGAACGCAGAGTGGCGGCGCTAGTGTCGCAACCAGGCCCAGCCCACTCGAGGACAGCGTCATTGCTAGCGGAGCGAGCGACTCACTTGACTTTGGAGCGCCGCGCCAGGCACAAGGCCTCTTAGCACTGAAACTGTCACGTTCACCGTACTGTACCTACCTACCTTTCAAGAAGATTGTACCTACCTACCCTAAGTTCTGCAAATAAAACTGTACTTACATCTGTATTCTACTGGTTTGCCTGAGTACCCTAGAAGATGGAACACATACCCGGAGCGCCATCTACGGCTACGCCCACGCTAGTGCCGACATCAGAAGTGGGATCAACTCAGGCGCCAAGTTTGCCCGATACCGCGTGGATGCAGCTACTGGACCAGCAGAACCAAAATATGCTTCGCTTGATAGAAGCCATGCGATCACCCAACCAACCAACGACGATAACCCTACCCGCATTCGATCCTGATCAACCCGATGCAAGTCCACGTGCCTGGTGCTCAACGGTGGAAATCTGCCTCACTGAACGACCCTTGGAAGGTGGAGCTTTGATCATCGCTCTAAGCAAATCTCTGAAAGGTACCGCATCCACATGGCTTTCCCACGTGTCTCACACCGGCATGACCTGGATGAGCTTCAAGGAGATATTTCTATCACGCTACGACTGCGCGGAGACATGTGCTGCAACCATCATTAACACCAACAACAGCAGGCCAAAAGATGGAGAAAGTCTTGCATCATACGCAACTCGACTGATTACGTCACTCATGGCCAAGTGGAAAGACATGGATACCGAAGAAATTGCCGTCTCGTTTGTGCTCGCTCATCTCACACAAATTGACGGTAGGATTAATCGATTGGCGTTTACGACGGAAATAAAATCAAGAACGAAGTTAGTTCAAGAAGTGCAAGCTTATTCGATGAAGAGAAAACAAGAACGTAGCCTAGACAACTTCACAATTGAAAAGCATACGAAACTGAACTCTAATGGCAACTCTAGCATCAACGACCTGAAGATACAATGTCATTATTGCCACAAGTTTGGACACAAGGCAATAGATTGCCGCACACGAAAAGATAAGCTTGAGCTTGCCAACGGATCATCGACTTCAGTTTCTACTCCAAAGGACAGCAACAAGGCTGTCATTTGCTACCACTGCGGGGAGAGAGGGCACATCGCACTGCGCTGCACGACAACAGGTGGCGCCATCGCGTCTAGCGCACCTGGCGGCGACGCTATCGGTGGCGGCAGCAGCGGCGGACGCGCGGCTGGCGAGCGGCGGGTCAACTTTTTCAAAATTGACAGCGTGTTACAATAATCAGGTCAGTCATACCCATTTTGTTCTGATAGTGGGACCGAATGTTCTTTTGTTTCTAACTTGATTGGCGATGGAGTGATCACGGAAATGCGATTTGAAAATACTTGACGACGCGAGAGAACAAGCGATCCACATCAGAATTGAGAAAACAAAAGGCTAAATTTATCAAATCACTATTTGGTAGTCATCATTGTCATCATCAGCATGAAGTTCAGTAGCTGGGCATATGCCCCTCTAACACATTTCTACGAGAAAAACGATTGTGGGTATGCACAATTGTGCATTCACCGATTTCACATGATTTTTATAATGTCGTCAGTCCATCACGCTCACAAAGGTCACACTTTGTATAGCGATCCATGGATATCATTCGATTTGATTAGTAAAAGTTTGATATTGTAAGAAAGATGCTTCAAAGTGAGCTCGACGCTTCAGACGTACCTGCTTGATTCAGATACGGAAGGTCCCACTGAGGGTACTTTAGTGAGAACGCGTAACCACACATAGCATGGCTAGGTACGAGTACCAACGTAATTTGATGTTTCGGTCACATTGCTCATTTCAGTCGTAGTCGTAACTGCGATTCATACGTGAGTCGTTCAGGGCGCGGTGCGCGGCTGAAGGGGTAGTGCTGGCCTGGGTCTTGCATAGACTACTGCGTGTATTGGGTCATTGACCGCTGGTGTTATGGGTCTGTGGCGACCGCTTTCTTTTTGTCGTGCGACAAATTGAAATGTGCTGCCGAGCAGCTGGGCCATGATCGTGTATGTGTGTGTGTAAATTTAATTTGATCTGTAAAATTTTATTTGAAATTTGGTGATTTGCATCACGAATTGAAGCATCCTTTCTTGTTTGCATTTTGTGTTGAAAACCCGTAAGTCAGGTTAGGCCGAGCCTGAATGTTTACTCCAGTTGTGTTTCACTTGTTACAGGTACACACGAGGACGCGTGAGATGCCAGGATAGCCGTGTCGGAATATTAAGTTTAGCTAGTCTGTAACGTTTGTAACGTACAGTGAACGCAGAGTGGCGGCGCTAGTGTCGCAACCAGGCCCAGCCCACTCGAGGACAGCGTCATTGCTAGCGGAGCGAGCGACTCACTTGACTTTGGAGCGCCGCGCCAGGCACAAGGCCTCTTAGCACTGAAACTGTCACGTTCACCGTACTGTACCTACCTACCTTTCAAGAAGATTGTACCTACCTACCCTAAGTTCTGCAAATAAAACTGTACTTACATCTGTATTCTACTGGTTTGCCTGAGTACCCTAGAAGATGGAACACATACCCGGAGCGCCATCTACGGCTACGCCCACGCTAGTGCCGACATATTTATTATATTTTCAGTTCATCAGACAAGGAGTCATTGTCAGATAGTGGTGGGGGAGGGCAAGGCCAAAAGAGTACCTCTTCTACAGAAAAGCCGCCAGCGTCTAAACAAGTACACGTAAGTAGCATTTTTCAACCTAATACCCAAAAGTCCGACAACTGACAACGGTTGGGGAATACAGGTTCTCGAATGGCGACCACGAACGGGAAGATGAAAAGTAGGGCGCCCACCAACCAGATGGACCGACGATAATATTAAGATCGCAGGAAGTCGGTGGATGGAAAGAGCTCAGAATCGTTCTTACTGGTAATGTGTAGGGGAGTGTATGACTGCTTCAGGCTGATGATGATGATGACACAAAAGTCCATACAAGCTCTGCGTAATTTGGGGCTTGATATTGCTGTGTGAATAATCTACAATATTTACTTTTTATTTTTAACTGACCCTCTGGTAATGGATAAAACGTAAATGTATGTTTAGGTATCTGCGGCAACATTTCTTGACGTTGCTACTCTGCGATGTCTCTTCACTTCACAATGGCAAGAAGAAGGAGTTTACTGGGCTCTACATTATTTGTACAACAGGTATGTAGTTGATCAGTATCCCAACCGTAGGTTACAATCTGGAATCTAGCCTCAAACTTTTTTTTTATACTACTAGTTGATGGAAGTGGAGATGGGCAGGGCACTTGGCAAGAAGGGACGATGGGAGATGGATGAAGGCGGCTACAGAATGGTGGCCAAAGGATGCTCAAAGACCTAGAGGCAGACCACCCGCCCGTTGGTCGAACGACATTGGTGCAAGTTCTGGGAATGAGTGGATGAGACTCGCGTGGGACCGGAAAGATAGGTGCAATAAAGAAGACGCCCATACTCAGCAGTGGGTGCAAATGGGCTGATGATGATGATAATGTTGATAGAACAAATACATGGCCTACCTGAAGTTAAGTGGCAATCATCTTCTTTAACAAAGCATTGCTTCGTAGGTCACGCGTGTCAGGAATGTGCCCCGCGATGCGCTGCCCTGCGCCCATTAACTTGAGGCATGCATAGGTTCAGCCTCACGTACCAGTAATTACACCGGCACCCACACCCTTCAAACCACCCTTCAAACCCAACAAATAGGCATAGGCAAACCAACCCATTCGGGTAATATGGAAACCAGATTAGAATTATTATGTTAGAAGAATAAAATTGAGACGCAAGACCACACAAAATGTCCTAGGTGGGAGTCCCCAGAATTTATAGGACAGACAGAGTGACTGCCAACGAGAGTTTATAATTTGTGTTTTAGGTTGCGAGATATCTGTGACGACATATCCAAACAAACTCAACCAAGAAAACGAAGCAACTCACTACCAATACCTAAGATAGAAGTCTCAGTATACCAAAGCCCGGACATAAAAGAACGGGATTCGTTGAAAAACTTCATAGAAATTCCCGAAGTGAAAGACATA
This sequence comes from Thera obeliscata, assembly GCA_947578465.1. Lineage (NCBI taxonomy): Eukaryota > Metazoa > Arthropoda > Insecta > Lepidoptera > Geometridae > Thera > Thera obeliscata. The sequence continues at coordinate 7,195,740 of OX387928.1, read as the reverse complement.
CCTGTCGCGGAAGTATCATTCCCCTCCACACCGAAACTAGAAGAAGAAAGTACTATGTCAAGAAGATCGAGCGAGAAAATAAAACGAAAAATGAAAATGTCAGATCTAAAAGCATTTGTTGAAACGAAAATGTTTTCAAAGTCGGAAAAAGCTTTGGAGAAAATCGGACATGATGAAAATAAGTTTTCGTTTCACACTGCAGTAAGAATGCTATCTGTAGTTATTTTTTTATAGATTTTTATTGAGTTATTTATCTAGATGCCTGGTTATTGAAACAATCATTGCAATAAACGACAGTGTAGCTACTGTTAGCCGGTTTTGGAAATAGGACATCGCTGCTGAGACGGGGCAACGAGGCACATCACTAGTCGGGGGGGATAAAAAGATGGCGTCGTAATGCGTAGATTCCGTCCGTGATAAAAAATAAAGATCTAACTGAGAAGAGTTCTAACTGTATTCAATGGATTGATTTCGCTTTGTTACCACATGTTAAATAAAATAAATATAATAATAAATAAATTTAATTAAATATTGGGAACGCAATATTTGAAAGTTTTATAATAGTTTATATCTTTGACACGGCGGCGATGAAGAACGATGGTGTCAGAAATCATGAGCAAGCAAGAAATATTGATCTCAATATTGCTATGTCGAACGTAGTGGCCTATCGTAACGCTTTTGGCTATTGGTTTGTTTTGGTATTATTAGAAATTATCAAAATTAATGTTCACAAATTTTGACGTTTTTGGTTTCGACCGTTCATTGACCAGACCAAAAAGTTACCATCATCTGCATATCATCGGCTTGACGCCTGTAGATTGATCGTTCAATATCATCGCAATTGGCTCGCAGATTAATCATCCGACCGTTTCTATTGATTGTTTCACACACACCAGGCTATAAGACGTATTCTGATTGGTCTATTTCATTTTCAGGAGTATCACCGGAGTTTGGATAATGAAAACGAACGCCCGAACTCGGCTTTAGCGAGTAACTTCCCTCCCCTCGCCCCTAGACTAACAAATGATCTATTCCAATGCAGCCTTATCAAAGGGAAGAGTATGCCAAGTCTTAGGTAAGATTTGCCAATTTATGTCTCTGCAATTCTGCATCATTTTTTATTATGGTACTCAGTTTTTATTCCTTTTGTAAATTTATTCTGTGTGACTGAGAATTAAGACTTTTATAAGTTTTATATTTTTTTGGAATTTAATTGGTACGTTCGAAGTTTTGGTGTCTGTCTACCTAGTATACATAGGTAGAGTAGGTACATTGTGAGAAACAGAAGAACATGCACGCGTATACTACCTAACTATTCCTAGATGTAGGTTTGTAGGTTACCCCAGTATTATTCCTATTTACCAAAAATAACGACGAATTAGTATTTATCTTACTATACAAAGTATACAGATTTTTATATTTTGATTATTTCTCATTAAAAAGCACAGCATGGTTTATTTCTGGACACAATAATGTGATACTTCTAAACTTGTATTTTTCTCCGTCTTTTTGCGCTTGTACCGTACTTATATGTCGGACGGTGCCAGCTGTCTGATCGATGAGCTAGCCTCGAATGGGTAAGTGGAACTAGACGCCTTAGCGTAGCTGGATCAACTTACTAGAAAAACGCCATCATTTATGCCCCCACGCATTGAAAATAGGTTTCATATTCTGTTACGCCACGATTAAATTTAAGCTTTGACTATCACTAGGCGGAATTATCTTGTTAAAACATACAAAAAACATACTATAGAGCACACGCATAACGCTTAGTACACACAATACATCACATAACGCTTTAGAATACACTAGAAGCAGTTCAGTAGTTAGACAAAGAGTTACACTGTAGATAGGATCGTGCAAACTAGCTAACTAAAGTATCAGAATGTCGAAAAGTCGACTACTAGCGATCACCAAAAGCATGTCAAGCGAAGAAATTCATAATAATACAATATAAAACAAAGCAAACATTTAAAGCATGCAAAATAAACACAAAAACTAAACTGTCTAAGATTACTGCAGTACTTTTTATTAAAAAAACGTATATTTTCATGGAAAATGGTAAGCCTATAAAATCTAACTAATATTAAATGGTCAACTTATCTTGGCTTACCCTCGTTCTAGATACATCGGCGAGGTGAAGACAGAGCGGGCACAAGTTCCGATAAACACAATGCCATGCAATGTTCAGAAGAAGAAGAATCCTATAATCACTGTTACGGAACATACCCCAACACCATCTCCTGACTATCTGTCCAAAACTAGACAAGTAAGTTCGATCAATAACATCACACAAAGTTTGTTTAGTCTACAGTTACATACTGCAAGCTGCAGATGCTACGGCGGGAATTATGACGATATGTCTAAAAATCTGTAATGGTGGCTATACACGGTCAAGTACACTATTCAATTTGCATAAGACTTGAGGCTTTGTTCCCAGCTTTAACTTTGTCCTAATTAGATCCCAGTAAAATGTTATATTAAAATTTGATGACATATACTTGGTCGTGTAACTTACTTGTTATACTCTCTGAAATACGTTGGAAATTGTTTGAACTGTTTGTCATTTACACTACTACCTTTAACTATTTTCTCACCTGATGGTAAGAAACGATGTAACGGACTAACGGGCGTTGAAGTAGAACGGTTTAGAAAACACCTATTCACTCTTGCCTTGAAGAGATTCAAATTGTAATGGTCATGAAATCCAGAGGAATGTAATAAGCTATACCGCCGTACCGTAGTTTATTGCCTGTTCTTTTAGGCTTGGTCGCGTGGAACTGGCACCTAGACTCACCTAGCTTTAAGACGTTTCAAAGTGATCCTTGTGACACTTCTGAATAAAGTCATTTTTTACTTTGACCCTACTATTTCAGGGTTCAATGGAATCTCAGCTCGATTCAATAAGCATGCAAGGTTCCCAGCATATTGCTACTCCGGAACGAAAACCCAGTTTAACCCGATCCCAAACTGACTCGAATATTACTTACGTTGTGGAAGAAATCAGCGAAGCGCCAGGCTCACTTCATTATATCACAAAGGACGGTGATATTGACTTTCAAGTTGTACTGAAGGTATGATATGCCAGCAATCTTACCGCCATTTTTGCTGACGTTTGTAAGCATAGACAACTCCAATGAACTGTAAGCTTTGCCGCAAAGAATTGATGCAGATTGGTTTAAATCAGGAACTGTCTCATCATCATCAGCCTGAAGAAGTCCACTGCTGGACAAAGGCCTCCCCTACACATTTCCAGGAAGAACGATTCTGAGCCCTGTCCATCCATCGACTTCCCGCGATCATAACAATGTCTTCTGCTCAAAACATAAACATAATAACTTTCATTTTTGTTAGTGGGCTGTTACATTTCTATAGGCAGTGTCAAAAAAAGGTAGACTACCTTTAAATTTAGTAAATACTTATATTTAATTAATTTACAGGCAGTCTACTCAGTTTCAACAATGGACAGCTTCTACATAACTCTACGGGTAATGGAAGTGATGCTTAATCTCGTCGATACGTTGATGGAGGTTGACGTCCACAAGAACTGGCAGAGCAACAAGCCTGAAGATATACAGCCGGGATCGGTCGACCCACTCATTGACTTTGGAAAGGATAAAGATAGTAGGGTTAGTGTGAGTATCACTTTTTATTGATAGTCACTATATAACTACACTATACCATAAATATTCATCGTAAAATCACTAACACTAGTCTCTAAGTTACATTGTTACTTACAAAATTACATACATACATAAAATCACGCCTCATTCCCATGGGGGTAGGCAGAGATCACGGATTTCCACTTGCTACGATCATGACACACCTCTTTCGCTTCATTCGCTCTCATAACATTCTTCATACATGCTCGTCGGTTTAGGGTACTCCAGACCTGGCCTTTCTCATACATTGTTACATGCGCCTAGGTCTTCCCCGTCCAGCAGTTCCATTCACACTCGAACAAAATTAAGGATGGATTAATGTCTAAAATAAGTACTATTTGATTTAACTATATTGTTATTATTGTTTTGTAAAAGGATCATACGATAAACGGTAGGAACAAAGCCGTAGTTTGTTGCCTGTTCTTCTAGACTTGGTGGCGTGGAACTGGCACCTAGATTCACCTAGCTTTAAGACGTTTTAAAGTGATCCTTGTGATACTATTGAATAAATACTTTGATTTGATTTCACAAATCTTTCGAATGTATTTTTTAATACTTGTCAAAGGTCTCCTCCAAAAGTTTCTAACTTATACCAGTTTAACTTCCTCCCACAAACAGATTTTATTTGTAATATTTTTTACAGCATGAAAGAGATTCCGGACTGCCATGCGCTCAAAGCCAAGAGTCTACGAATATCGAAGGAGGCGACCACGCAAAAGAGAAAAGCAAGGATCAGGACTATTTTGACTGTCCTTACTACATGATAATGCATGTACTACTCAGGTATTCTTACTATAAAATGTAATTCATGAGATGCCTGTAATCCCCAAGCAGACTTCCCTGATCACAGACTTTCCAGGCGCTTCAGACGCCTTTTACAAAAGCTTTTATATAACTTTCAATGTTTGTAGTATTACGGCGAAAACTATCCATTGCATATAGCTAGAACTCTGTTTTTCTATAAAACACGGCAAACAATCATACATTTGCATTACGACGCCATCTTTCTATCCCCGACTAGTGATGTGTCTCATCGCCCGGTCTGTAGGGATGTCATATTCCCAAAACGGGCTATAACTAGAGGCACATAGCTTGAGCGGTGAAACGCTATCAGCGTTTCAGCTGATCGCCATCGCCATAGCCTAGATGTGCGCAGGCCTTTACTTTCACAGTTTCATCGTTTAGCTTGTAATTTGCACGCTCTGTAACCTTGTTCTAAATAAAACATTTGTATTTCTAACTTATTTCAGATTGCTTCGTCAACTAGGCTGTTCGCACGGATGCCCCAAGGCCCTACGCGGTCCTCAAGCCGAATGCCTCCGTGTGCAAGCCAGGAACACGTTACAACAGCTGCGCACCGCTTGCATACCAAAGTTCACTCAACGACTGAAGGAAACGGCGAAATACTCCCCAATTTGGGAAGTACTGGACAATCTGCATGCGACTATTGGGTTCTGTTCTAATCATTCTGCTTTGTCTCCAGCGAGTAAGTGCTTTCTTTTCGCTGTCTTCTAAAATTTCCTATTATCGGTCACTCGCTCAGCATATCACCAGTACCCGAAGTCCCAGAGCATTTTTAACATTTCGTTACCAAATGTTGTTTTCGTTTCCCCTATTTGTCTCTGTCTATTGTATGGATAAAAGATGAGACAACAACTCTAACTACGTAACGTATTTTTGCCGTCCCATATTTTCTCCACACAATAGAGAGAGAGACAAATAGGCGTAAAGAAAACAACATTTGGTAACGAAATGTGGATGCAAAACTCCGACTTCGGGTACTGATCTACAAATTGCATCAAACAGATAAGTTATTGTCTTGCTATTAAAAGGTAAAGTAAGTAGGGGCATGAGTAATCACCAGTTGCTTCTGTGGCTGTATTAAACATCTACAATAGATGCAAAGGCTTATTTACTTATAAAAAGGTTAAAGGAATTAAATATAAAAAAAATCTTTTCAGGTTTAAACAAGCGTACCTGTCCAAAATCTCCTGAAATTTGGTCCTTACAATGCGCATACGCATCGAACTTTGGTGCAGGACAAGGTGGCAACCCGAATAGAGCTATAGAGACGTTCATTGTTGAGACTACATTCAGAGTTCTTGTAACTAGGTTTGCATTGATGCATAAGGAACTCAAAAATCTGGATAATAAGGTAAAACTCACAAGTCAGATACCAAATATAAAAAATGACATACTTTGTAGAATTTTTCCTATTATATATTTTTGTAGTGCATGCGTACCTATTTAGAGTATGGCTTTCATCATCATCGTCAGCCTGAAGAAGAAATCTACTGCTTTACCTAAGCTTCACCTATAAATTTCCAGGAAAAACTAGTCTAAACCCTTTTTATCCGACTTCAAACAAAAAAGGTGGAGGTTCTCAATTCGGATGTTTTTTTTCATGTTTGATATTGCATAACTTCGGTGTATACAAGGTGTATCCAAATATGTGTACTATGCGAAGGTGGGGGGTTTCAGACCACAATGGTGATCAGTTGTGGAGGGGAGATAATTAAAAATTCCTATTTTCAGTTTCCCATACAAAAATATTTAATTTCATAATGCCTAAATAAATTGACAACCCTATCCTTGTAACCCCTTGACCCCTTGACCTACTACCTCTGTAGGTCTACTACTACTACCTACTACCTCTGTAGCTGAGTTTAGGGTTGTCACTTTGTATAAAGTCAGCTGTTAATGTTGAAACTTCGTTGCAGTTTTTTTCAGAGATACCAATCGAAGTTCGAAAAGTCGTTGAACAAAAGTTGTTCCCCGGGGGGTGGAAATTCACCCCCCTTCAGGATAGTACACATATTTTGATACACGTTGTATAAGCCGATTTCAAAAAAAACTTGATCTGAAAGGTTATTCATGATTGGTCTCATAGAAATTTCATCAAAATCAGCTCAGCACATTGATTTTTATAATGTCTCAAAAGTTTAGAGCCGAGTCAAGAGGAAAGTCGCGGGTTCAAATCCCGCTCGGCTTGTAACTTTTGGGACATTATAAGTAAACACTTAAAATCAATAAAACAAGTTGGCTATGAAGTCGGTTTTTCAAGAACTTCACTTGTTATCAACCCGCAACTTCAATATCTTCCTTATAAATATGTCTATTATTCACAGACAATGTACGCAGAAGTACGTCAATTCCTAAGCTATGTCAGAGAAGTCTTATAGACTTCACTTGTTTTCAACCCGCATTATCAATGTCTTATAAATATGTCTATTATTCACAGACAATGTACGCAGAAGTACGTCAATTCCTAAGCTATGTCAGAGAAGTCTTATAGACTTCACTTGTTATCAACCCGCATTATCAATGTCTTATAAATATGTCTATTATTCACAGACAATGTACGCAGAAGTACGTCAATTCCTAAGCTATGTCAGAGAAGTCTTATAGACTTCACTTGTTTTCAACCCGCATTATCAATGTCTTATAAATATGTCTATTATTCACAGACAATGTACGCAGAAGTACGTCAATTCCTAAGCTATGTCAGAGCAGAGAAGTCTTATAGACTTCACTTGTTTTCAACCCGCATTATCAATGTCTTATAAATATGTCTATTATTCACAGACAATGTACGCAGAAGTACGTCAATTCCTAAGCTATGTCAGAGAAGTCTTATAGACTTCACTTGTTTTCAACCCGCATTATCAATGTCTTATAAATATGTCTATTATTCACAGACAATGTACGCAGAAGTACGTCAATTCCTAAGCTATGTCAGAGAAGTCTTATAGACTTCACTTGTTTTCAACCCGCATTATCAATGTCTTATAAATATGTCTATTATTTACAGACAATGTACGCAGAAGTACGTCAATTCCTAAGCTATGTCAGAGAAGTCTTATAGACTTCACTTGTTTTCAACCCGCATTATCAATGTCTTATAAATATGTCTATTATTCACAGACAATGTACGCAGAAGTACGTCAATTCCTAAGCTATGTCAGAGAAGTCTTATAGACTTCACTTGTTTTCAACCCGCATTATCAATGTCTTATAAATATGTCTATTATTCACAGACAATGTACGCAGAAGTACGTCAATTCCTAAGCTATGTCAGAGAAGTCCACGGCGGTCAGTTCCGTTTAGTCGCATTCAGTGCCCTACTCGATACAGCGGAGCGACCCGATGTTCAGCCGAAGGAGTCCAGTATGCAGACCACTCGAGTTATAAGGTGATACAACTCGCATAACTCATGACTGTATGTTTATCAAGTAATGTAACCTATTAGCTAGAATCTAAGAGCTTTTGCAGATTGATATTGACGTACAAATAACAGACTAAAAATGATTTCTCCAACTGTAGATAATCCTTTGAAAAACAAATTGATATCCTTGTTTTTGACAAGCCTAAAGAATCGGCGACATATATTTATCTTCATTTACACACAAAACTGTACGAATAAAACTTGCACACATATTTTTCACTGTATTGTGTCAGTCAAACATATATGCTGCTATTTACAGTAGGCCTTACTATAAATAAATAAATATTGTAGACAATCCACACAACACTATCTAGCCCCAAATTAAGCTATTATTACTATCACAGTAAGCCTTGCTTTTTGCAGTAGGAGTAGTTGAAGATGAGAAATAATGTATATAAAGTAGGCTTGGCCAGCATTTATACCATCCTCTCAGCTTAGTTGGCCATCGGCAGTGAAAGATATAACATATAGTCATATTGCATAGTAAACATGGTCCTATAGCATAAGAAACAAAGTCATGTAACATAGTTGATATATAATATAGAAAAAAAAGTCGTATGCCATGTAAACATAGTCATAATCATCTGCAAAAGCTCTCTTCTCGTTATTCATTCTTATCTCTTCCTTCACTAAAGTAAATGTACCGCTAACGTAAATGTATTGACTAGCTTTCCTTTGCTTCCACGAACCGGGAATGCCTTACCGAAATGTCGATAGCCCTTCTCCCTTCTCGGTACGACATAGGCAAGTAATAATTTTAGTCAATTCTTAGATTTTTCATCTCTTTTTTCATTTTGACTTTTAGACCTCTTGCGATATTTGTTTTCTTGACTCTATTTTTGTTTTCTTGGATTTATGTACTTGGTTCTGGTGTGATTCCAAAACTAAGCTCAAGTTTGAATAAAACCAATCTGCCTAAGGCGCGGGCCACACATAAATGGCATCGGCAAGGGCGGACAAAATGCATGGAAATACTCTTTATTCTTTATTGCAATCACATGGACAACATTTAAAAAAAAAATTAGACGTGTACACAGGCGAGCTTAACCCTAATTAGCTTCTTATACTAAACTTCGCTTTATTTCCATGCATTTTGTCCGCCCGTGCCATGTCCGTGCCTGATCTCATTTATGTCTGGCCCGCGCCTAATACTGATGGTCTAAAACAAATACTCTCTTGAGTGTAGTTCTAGTACCGTAAATGTGTATATTTGTGCAGCGAATATAAGATTATTAAAATGGGTGATGAACAATGTAACGATGTACCTAGCACAGGAAGTACTGGCCTAAAAAATAAGTCTTCTTTTCTTTCATTTTATATTGTTATAGTATTAGGTCACAAGTTGCTAGCTAGATGACGTTACAATCCTTCACGATTGAGAGAGATTCCGTCAGAAAATAACGTGAAACATGACCTTTCTCTAGACTTCTTCTACTAGGCTACTAGGTAATGTCAAATTACCAATAAAACTATTTTTTTACCATCTTCAAGCTTTATAGCAACATCGAAAAGTACAACAGGTATGTTTAATCCGTACTTCAACGTGTGTTTATTCTCAGGCATATTCCGCGCACGAATGAAGAGGAACGTGGTTCGGAAACCGGCGCTGATTCGGGCTGTGCGCCGGACGAGCGATTGCATAATAAGAAGTTCATTTTCAAGAAGAGAAGCACCTCTTCTACTGGGGCACATGTAAGAAAAAAAACTATGTTCATTTTTTTTTTAATTTCTGGGGTTTTCCTAGCACTGCTACCCAAAGGCCTAGTATAGTACTCAATACATCACGTACGTAACAAACTGATTTTGAATTGTAAATTGTTGCTACAGTAAAATTGTATTCTATTTAATTTCTCTCCAGCCGCATGTATCCCACGACTGTCAGATAAATTTAAATTGTGGTTATTCTACATTATTTATAATTATCTATCTCTTTTAATTTAAGGGTTAAGCTCACCTTTGACACGTCTTAATTTTTAGTTTTGTAAATGTGTTTTTCTATGTGATAAAGAATAAATATTTTTTCGGCAAATTTATCACCCACACTTGGTGTGCGGACTGGTTTTCCGCAAGTAAGCCGCTGGCGGGCCATTTTTGCGTGACGGTTGACACGTGTTGCTCGAACTTTTTTAGGTTATACGACACGCCGGTTTCCTCATGATGTTTTCCTTCGCCGTTTTGAGAGTACTAGCATAGTGCACATACATTTTTCGACAGAAGAAGAAAGAATAAAGATTTATTTATTTTCGTAAATTTGATAATTAACAAACATTTGAATTTGACAGAGTCTTCTAGACACGGACGGCGGCGATGATTCAGTCAGTCAGTCGCCCCTTTCAGTCCGCACTCGGCGCTACCAACTCACTCCAAGACAATCAGAAAGAACAATACCCTCCTCATCGTCCACTGACATCACGCCGCATCATAAGATACACCACTACAAGTCTATACCGTCCAAGTTTCACATCAGTGGAATAGGTAACTGGTTATTCTAAACTAATCATAAAAGGTGTTATCAGACAAGCTTTTTTTGTAGTTTTTCCTATCCCATAAATAATAAAGTTTTAAAATAAATAAGAAAATTGAAGGCTTTTTTTAGATTCAACAGACCAATTAAAGGAAAAACAGACTCCGGCAACGAGTTCCACTCTGGCTGATATTAGATATTACTAGCGGCCGTCCACGGCCTTGCTCGCCCCGTTCCTGTTACTTTTTCGGGATAAAAAGTATCCTTTGTGCTATTCTAGACTATAATCTCTATCTATCTTTGTGCCAAATTTCATCCAGATCCGTTCAGTCGTTCTGGCGTTATTGAGTAACAGTAAACATCCATCCATCCATACAAATTTTCCCATTCAAAATATTAGTGGGATGGGATGATATTCTAAAGATATTTCAAGATGAAAAATGTCTCTCAGCGATACTCAATCAGAGGTTGATAGAGTTGACCGCATCATCTTGACTGGCCTCTAGCTCAGTTGGTAGTAGCTCTGCCTTCTGCGCCGTAGGTCGTGGGTTCGATCCCCACCAAGAACAAATATTTGTGTGGTTAACATAAATGTTTGTTCTCTGTCTGGGTGTTATATTGTATTCTAAGTATGTATTTACAAAAAAAAAATGTATTCAAGTATTATATCAGCTATCCGGTCCCCATATTACAAGCTCTGCTTAGTTTGGGGCTGGGTAGTGTTGTGTGAATTGTCTACAATATTTATTTATCTCCCTCATCTAACAACACACCTGAACTGAAGATATACTCGTAACCTATTCATTTTCTTCAGTGAACTGGTTCCGTCAAAAGCCGCAGTCCAGCCAATCTCTGATCCGCAACGGCTGCGGCTCGGGCGAGTCTCTGCCCATATCTGGCAGCATGGCGTCACTCGCGCGCCACCATCACGTCCCGCAGTCGCACGCTAGCCGACCCGTGCACGTCAAACGGAGGGTCGGTTATACGCTCAATAGGTAAGAATAACCATAGCTGGGCATTAATTCGTTAATCCGTTAATCGTTAATTAAAGAAGTTAAAATTTTTATTAACGGATTAACTTTTAAGTTAACCAATTTTTATGGACTTGCTTCCTGTCTAGTAAATGCAATATTATTTTCAGAGCTAGAAAACGGGTCGAAGACAGATTGAACAGATTTGGCCTGAGAAAAATGGGGAAGAAAAGAGATGGCAGTATCGAAGAAACTAGCGGTGGCTGTAAGTACCTATTACCACACTATTACACATTAAACATGCATTAGCACTAGAACTAACACTACGCACAATAATTAATTCAATGGGATGGAATACGCAAAGCTTTTGAAGATGGCAGCACGAGCGACTATCCCATTTTGATTAAACTGAAATTGTATGGAAATTTATGACCTAGGGACGATCGATTGCATGCATTCGTGGTTGCTCTATCTATACTATACGTATAAATCGATGGGGCTGCTATTTAAAGTGAGCAAACGCCAGTTTCCCTCCCATTAACTTCTTTCACAAAACATACTTTCACAAAAAAAACTTAGGAACCAAGCCATAGTTTGTTGTCTATTCTTCTAGGCTAGGTCGCGTGGAACTGGCACCTAGACTCACCTAGCTTTAAGACCTTTCAAAGTGATCCGTGTGATACTGTTGAATAAATACATATTTGGCTTTGACTTGCCTCAGCTCAGTTGGTAGTAACTCTGCCTTCTGCGCCGTAGGTCGTGGGATCGATCCCCACCGAGAACAAATATTTGTGTGGTCAACGCAGATGTTTGTTCTGTCTGGGTGATATATTGTATTCTAAGTTTGTATTTATAAAAAAAAGTATAAGTAAAAAAGTAGTAAAGTATTAGCTATCTGGTTCCCATAGTACAAGCTCTGCTTAGTTTGGGGCTAGATAGTGTCGTGTGGATTGTTCAAAATATTTATACTTCTCTAATAATTCTAACTGAACCTTATCCTACAGATATGTCTAGACGCGGGTCCGCCGAAGGTGGATCGGGTGGCGGCGACTCTGAAGTGGTAGTACTGAAACGGAGGAGATTGGTCGCAGCGGCCCCTTTGTATGCGGGCCTCGCGCGTTTCAACTTTCTACTGGACGCGACCCAACCGGGGCGAACGCCTGACCCGCTCTTTATGGCTGCTTTACTTGATTTGGTAATTATATGACTTAACTTTTTAAGCATAAAATAGGAGGTTCTTAATTAGGTTGTATTTTTTTGTTATTTTTTGTAACTTAGTCATTTATGTGACGATTAAAAAAACTTATCTGGAAGGTTAGGTACTGGCCTCTCAGCTCAGTTGGTAGTAGCTCTGCCTTCTGCGCCGGAGGTCGTGGGTTCGATCCCCACCGAGAACAAATATTTTTGTGGAGAACACAGATGTTTGTTCTCTGTCTAGGTGTTGTACTCTATTGTAAGTATTTACAAAAAAATGTATATAAGTATTTTATCAACTATCTGGTTCCCACAGTTCAAGATCTGCTTAGTTTGGGGCTAGATAGTGTTGTGTGGGTTGTCTACAATATTTATTAGAACAGACTTACCACGAATTGCGAGAAAGCGTTGGCGTGACGATCTAGATGCCTTGGAAAGGAGATGGTGGGAAAAAGGCTAGGGATAGGGAAAACTGGAAGTCTTTGGGGGAGGTCTGTGCCCAACAGTGGGACGACATAGGCTAGGGAAAAAAATACATTCACCACACTAGTTCAAAAACCTTAGTGTCACAACAAGAAAAAGAAGCATTGAAGTGAAAATATTTGATGTATTGTTTGTTTTCAGCCTCATACCGTAGTCGTTGGAAGAGCGGCCATTTTGCTCGAGTGTGCGCAACTCGTACACAATTGCAATAAAGGACAATGGCCCTATTGGATGAAATCAAGCACCATTAAAAATAGTAGTAAGTTTTGCTTTCTTATTTAGATGGCATCTGTCTATTCGAAATAAAATGACAATCTCAAGTGAAAATATAAATAAAGTCAAGTCAGTCACTAGAAAAGACGGCCGTCATTGGATTTGGAGGAAAAGATGGCGTCCCAAAACCATCTCATCAAAACCATCGGAAACATTTTCGTTCAAATCAGGATATCACATATACGCACTTTCATTCCAACTGCTCACTTTGTGCTAAGACCTCAAATAATGTTGGTTAAAATACCACCGAAAATATACAACATAACTCAAAATAACACCAGAAAAACTAGTAAAATGAAAAAGCTATGTGACTTCCCAAAATGACAGAAAATGAATCCTGCTTAGTCATTCATAAAATGTTTGTAGACATTTAGACACAGATCTAGTCCCAAATGTAAACTTAAACAAAATATATCACTTATCTAAAAGCTCATCCGAGCTTAATTGACTATTGAATCAATGCAAATTCCTTGTTTTAGCGACAGCGGTCCCACAAATGAGGCAACGATTCGCTGGGAAACTCTTCTACCAGTGGGCTGAAGTAAGTAGTTTGTATTATTAGGCAGGTATTAAAAATATGATGCGTAAAAAACATGAAATTTGTTTTTTTGTCAGAAAGTAGGCCTTTCCTGGCACCTCTTTTGTCCTCTATCTATATTTTTGTGTACCAAGCAGTCTTGTATGATGTCTTCTGCGCCTGGGAGTTATTTCATTATTACTTGTTATTGTGTTTTAGGCTATCGGTAATAGATTGGAAGAAATGTTGATTGAAGATAAGAAAAACATTGAAAATGTTATCAACGTCATCAATGATCCTGATGGACAGCGCGATTTGCTGCAGCAAGACGAAGAAGAAGATTTTCTAGATGAAGGTACGAAATACTATCTTCCATAGCAATATCTCTCTTATTTGAATGATAATAAAGTTTAAAATCAACAATCCGCAGCGAGCATCCGACTCCCAGGAAAGCCCCTCGGCGCGGAATGTCCCCGAGCTTTGAGAATAGTCGCATGCGTCCTCTTGTTCGAAATAACATCTTTCCTAAGAGAAACGTACCAGGCCATGCCAAAGCAAAACCGCTCCTCGCTTAAGGAAAGAGGACCTTGGGACCGAGTATACAGGTACGCATTCCCTCTGCTACAAGTTTTCATTGGTAAGTAGTTGAGATAAATCTCTTGTTGTAAAACAACTTATTTTTTGTTACTATGTTATGCGAAGATGGATGGAAAAACGACGATTGTGTTGTAAGCCTAAGTGAGTTCATTACGTTCAGTTCGTTTGAAATGTGTTAAAACAGTGCATATATTTGACGACATTTTTATTTTAACAGGGCTCTTAGCAGTCAACACACATTAATGCCAGTCGAGTATGTTTTCAGACAAAATAATGCATGTTTCCTTAACTACTGCACTTTGCGTGCATGCGTATATAGATTGTACATAACTACGTACACGTAACAAGAGACTATATATGCAAATACCACTCCAATAAATCGATTAGAAATATTGGACACTTTTTTGATTGATAACTTTGGCACATAGACCCCTGAAACCATAATTGCCTGATTCAAATAACGATCAAAACGTCTCCTTTGTAGTTAAACGTTTATAGACTCAAAATAATCATAATGTGAACCCCCAATTGAGGTTACAGGGCTCTGAACTAACACTTATTTTAACAAAAAACTAAGCAAACGGTAAAATGGTGCTGATGCACAAGTAACTGCATGGTATTGTAAAGATAATCCACTTAAATTGCTGCAAATTTAAACAAAACATAAAATTGAACACAAACATAAAACAAACAATATTTTCGATTTTCACCTTTTTCCAAATTCTCCAATAGTTCTTACGAATTGAAATAATAGTTTAGTTAAAATTAGAGGGTAAAAAGCTTTGCTACATTGGCATGCATAAAGTCTCTGAAACACAAATGAAAATTAATAGTTTTACAATAATAGAAGCCGAAACATAGCTGGTCGAGTATTTAGAGTGGTTTGAAGTACATTGAAGTTTTTATATGATGTATAATTATGCGTGGTACAGGGAAGCGAACCGTCGTTGGAGTATGGCTTTGTCGAGTATGGGTCACTCGCAAGCATCCGCTCAAAGTCTGCAATCTATAGCTGGAGCCGAAACTGAGAGGAAAATATCCTTTGTCATTCACGAGCCCGAAAACGTGTCTGGGGGAAGCAACGCTACCGTAAGTTTAACCATTTTTGACCGTACTTTGAAGAATTGTATAAAAACTACTGGCATTTCGAACTAATCCCAATTTCTTTTTCTGAAGTTTAAGAAGAGTTTTTCTTTACCATTGTACCTTTTACTTAAAATACTCAGACTACCGATACTAGCATAATGTAATTTGCATTGAAACGAATGTACCAAACTATTAACGCATATCATCTTTCCTGCCCTTATCCCACTATTGTGTTGGCACAAAATGTTATCCTCTTAATTTTTTTTAAATATAGGTATGTAGTTAAGCATTTGGCTGCCATCACACCTGATGGAAAGTGAGTATGCGGCCTAAGATGGAGCATGCTTAGCCATAATACACTTGTTCATTCTTGTCTTAAATATCCTAAACTAAAACTTTCTGGAAATACTGACGCTGGAAGAGAGTTCCATTCCCTCAGCCGTCCATTTTGTCAGCCGTACTCTGTTTTCAACGCATAAATATTAAAATTAATATTTTGGAAAATCTACACAACACTATCTAGCCCCTAACTAAGCAGGGCTTGTACGATGAATACCAGTTGACTTTTTCTTTTGTAGATACAATCTTAGAATACAATATATTATGTAGATATCTGGCGCAGCGCATTAGCAATGCTATTCAGCGTGGCAATGCCGCCAGCGTTTTGGGAACGTTTCCGTCTGGCACTCAGTCAGTCATCTACAGTTGAGCTATCTCTAGATCGTTTGTCGATCTGCAAATAGTGTAACTGTTTCTTTTCTGTTATAAATATGAATGTACTTTTTTCGTGTTTCATAGCTGGCAGATGCAATCCCCCCAACCGTACCAGCAGATGACAAACGAGGCAAACTAAGTTCCCGTGGTAAATGTATGCCGCCGCGACGCAACACGCAGCAAACACATTCTGCATACGGATCCTTCAAGCGGAGGTCTATCAAACTACGCCAGAAAGATGCTAGGCCTGAAATGGATGAATGTGAGTATACTTCTTATATATTTTTTTATTGATAATTATTTAAAGTTTACCTAGTAATTAAATTACAAATATTTGGTTGATACAAAAAAATACATAACAAAGAGTTGACGTGAGAGGTCATAGGTTTCAGTCCCCCACTCGGCTCAAAAGTTTTTTACATTAGTCCAAAACTTTGACACAGCTTAAAAATCTGAGTCATTTATTGTTCATTTCTACAAGTATTAGATTTATGATTAAAAGGATTGAAAATTAACAAAGTAAAAGGATTGGAAATCAGTTTTTTTCTTTTTTACTTATTTTATAATGTAACGCGCTAACGCTAATGTTCATTTGACGGTTTGCAGTTATAACTAAAAGATCAGATTCTATACAAAGCCGAAGAAAGGTCTCATCGCTCTCAGATAGAAGTGACACCTCAGAAATCTATCCAGGAACAGGTAATTTTAAAAACTACTAGAACTATATCAGTAGCGTAAACCCATTTGTAGCCCCCGACCGAAAAGTGTCTGTGGAAACTAACACTCCGAATTTGAAAGCTGATAATACTGAGATATTTTTGATTTTACAGTGTTTACTATGCTTAAGGAAATCACAACCGTCTTGGCTCCATCTATGTTACATAAAGCCACGGTCGCGTTAGTGCCAAACAATCCCTAAGAGTTATTCGACGAGTGTGATTAGGATCCGATGGCGCAGTGGTCAGCGCAGCCCTGTACCAAGGGGAAGGGGGTTCAAATCCCGCTCGGCTCTTAACTTTTATATAAAAATCCTAATGCTAAGATAACTCTGTTGAGTATATTAGAGGGAGTTTGGAAGTAGCGAGCCTGTGGCAGAGGAAAGACAAGATGAAGAGTAATAGGTTAGCATGGTATATTACGAGAAAAGTGTTAGGTATGGTTGTGGATGGTGTTATTAGAAGACAAAAAAAGATGAATGGACTGTGTCAAAGATGACTTGAGCAAGAAAGGAGTGAGCACTGAGATGACGAATGATAGAGGTGAGTGGAAGAATAAAACCTGTTGTGCCGACCCCACTTAGCGTGGGATAAGGGCAGGAAGATTATGAATGCTGAGATAGTTCTTAGCCATGTTTGGTAGAAATCCTTGCAGGAGTTTCCATATCCTGAAAGTATATCACATCGGTTGGGGATCTCTTCTATGAAATTGAGAAAACCGTCGCTTTTATGCCGTATTAACTCTCATTCGACTACTTTTTCCAAACTTTTCGTTTTGTCAGGCACAGTGATAATGCCGAATGAAATGGACAGTGGAGGAGAAGAAAGTCCTGGAGTTTTGTCTGATGACCACGACCATCCTCCAGATAGTCCTGACAGCAATTCCACCGACCCCGTCGATAACAATAAAGGATTCCCTTGGCTAAAGGTAAATACGACTGAACCCTAGGGTCGGGAGATATCCCCTGAGATCCTCTTAGGATCAAGTCGTAGTCGAAGTACCAATTCAAGATTATTTGAAGGGATATACTCGTATATCCCAATACTACGTTTGGCATATTTATAAACTTATTCTAACCCTGAAATCTCCTGTCATTTCACTAAAAATAGATAGATAGATAGCTCTTTTTTGATTACCATGACACACTAGGTAAGTACAGTTTTTAGCTTAATAATAAACAGCCACCGTAATACAACGGACGGCCTCGCTAACAGTGATCCATGTAGAAATATTTCAGGTACAGGTACAAGTATTTAGAAAACGATTCTAAGATGTGTTTAGTTTAAATTTGGTTATTTCTGTGAATCACAGGTGATGGTGAAATTCCTGGCTTCATTCAACTACGTGTGCTGCCATCAGAATTTCTGCCATCCCTACTGCTTCCAGCGTAATATGCGCTCTACTATGCGGCTTATGAAATCTGTACAAAAGGTAACTATTGAAAGAACTAATATTTATAGATCATGTCAACTTTTTTTTCCGGTTTGGGTTTATATTTTGCACTTTTCACATCCACAACTTTAAGGCCCGTATTCCGAAACAGTAGGTACTCGAGTCTGAGTCGAACCTAAATCACTCTCGAGCATAAATTTTTTGAGAATTCTCCATTGAAAAATGACAAAAATCTATGTTTGAGGCTCATCTTAGACTGTTTCAGAATACGGGCCTTAGAGTGGCAGTGGCAATAATCTATGTCTATTCTTATATTATAAAAAGGAAAGATTTGTATTTTTTGTGTTTGTAATGAATAAACTCAAAAACTACTGTGCCGATTTCAAAAATTATTTTGCCATTGGAAAGCTTCTTTCACCCTGAGTAAAATAGGCTATTTTTATGTGTTTAAGAAATAAATGTCCACCCGTGCGAAGCCGGAACAAGCCGCTAGTATTTTATATAGCCGTCCAGTGTCAAGGATAATGAAATAGGGAGCTTAACTTTACTGTTTTACTTTCTATAGATTTACGGTGAAAAGTTTGGTCCTGATGTGAATGCCGCAAATTCTGACGATTGTGCCTGTGGAAATCGCAGAGGTCGCCGCTCTAGAAAATCTTCTGAACATTCCACTGACAGGTTGGTTTTACAGTTCGAACTAGGTCTTCGATTAGAAAATACACAAATCACAATACCTCGATTTAAACAAAGATTGTTTAGACGTGGGGCACATAAACCCATAAACCTTAGGGCCTAGTCCGAGTTTTTAATACGTTGTTGTCGGCGTACACCCATTTTTTCATGGAAAGTAAATGTTTAGTGACGACCAGCTTCTTAGTCTCTCGAACTACGAGACTAGAAAAACTTTCAGCAAACTGACGGATTTTTCAGCTCAAATTCTTCTTAACGTTACACTGGTTCTTTCAAAACAGTTGACTCGACACAAACATGTTTTCGAATTTTAAGATTTTACGAGATGCGGGCTTCCTCACAATGTTTTTCTTAACCTTTTGAGAGTCCTCATTGGTACACGATTGGATTTGAACCCACGACCTTAAGATCGGAAGACGGGGCCACTACTACTGACCACCAGCGCTCTTAGCTCAAATTAAGAACCATCATTGATATCTTCAGGATAGATCGCTCAGTGATAGAGAGCGCCGGACTGGCCTACCGAGCGGCCGGGGTAGACAACGCGCCGCCGCCAGAGACGTTACCGCGTCCCGGAGCCATGCCGTATCCGCCGCCAGACCCGCCGCTGATACTCAAGTATTTGAAAGGACAGGTCTGTATATCAAGTATAAAGTTATTATTAATTATTGTTATTTAGCCCTTTTTGTCCCACTGCAGGACAAAGGCCTCCTTTCCCTCGCGACTCACGACTTAATGCTGTTACAGGCCACGATCTAACAAAATGAAAGAGATCTAATAGTTCAGAAAATGCACAGAATAGTGACGCAAATATTGACTACCTGAAATTCACGGCTTTCATCGTTTGAGAGCACTGACATTTCGAGAATGGTCAGATTTGACCCAGAACTGTTGCTTAATTTTTTTTAATAAAGCTTTTCTTAACTATGAATGACCCTAATGAATATGACGGGTTCATTTTTAGTTTTATTTTATAACCAATCAGCGATTTTTTTTTGTAATAAATAATAACCTGTCATAAATCTTCAAACCAAAACACAGCAATGCTGCTTCATGGCAGAAATAGGCATGGTGGTAGTCCTTCCCCGGACGAGCTCTACTACTCTTACTTTTAGTTTTTTTTTACTGCTTCGTCTTTGTAATGCACAATATTTTTAACCCAGGTACGAGACGCATACCACACTCCCCTAGCGACCCTCATCAAAGGCGCTACCACCATGTCGGAAGAACTCTTCGCGGAATGTGCACCTGTCGCCTGGCAGTTACTGCTGGAACCGGACCGAGAGCTCAGTGCTTGTGCCGCGGCTCTGTTCATTCTGGCGGCGGTGAAGGCACCGCAGACAGCCACTGAGATCATGCATGGAGATCTGAAGCATTCGGAGCCGGGAGTCAGGTAAATATAAAAGCTCTCCTCTTTAATATTTCTTAAAGCACTGCTACCCACTTTTGTAAAAAACTCTTACACAAAGAGCGTTTTAAAACATTTAAACGGTCAGCAATGCGCGAGTGATGCCTCTGGCGTTGCAAGCGTCAATAGGCTACGGTAACCACTTTCTATGAGGTGGACCCAATGCTTGCCCAAAACTTAGACATCCCTTCAGTATTTTGTGTCTCCCTTTAAGAATGTCCGGAGTAAAAACGCATATTGGGGCATTTTTAGAGACACAACTAAACATGCTACACCTCTTTCAAGTTTTTATGAAACCATTAATATTTTTTTTGTGAACGAATAAGTCTGCCGAATAAGTACCACTTTTTAGGGTTCCGTAGCCAAATGGCAAAAACGGAACCCTTATAGATTCGTCATGTCTGTCTGTCTGTCTGTCTGTCTGTCTGTCTGTCTGTCTGTCTGTCTGTCCGACCGTGTCACAGCCATTTTTCTCCGAAACCATAAGAGCTACACTGATGAAACTTGGCGAGTAGATGTATTCTGTAAACCGCATTAAGATTTTTACACAAAAATAGAAAAAAAACTATAAATTTTGGGGGTCCCCATACTTCATACTGAAACACAAAAAATTTTTTTTCATCGAACCTATACGTGTGGGGTATCTATGAATAGGTCTTCAAAAATGATGTTGAGGTTTCTAGTATAGTTTTTTTCTAAACTGAATAGTTTGCGCGAGAGACACTTCCAAAGTTGAAAAAAGTTGGTCCCCCCCTTCTAACTTCTAAAATAAGGGAATGATAAAACTAAAAAAAATATATGTTGTACATTACTATGCAAACTTTCAACGATATTTGGTTTGAACGAGATCTAGCCAGTAGTTTTTTTTTTATACGTCATAAATCGTAAACCGCAATTTACCTTTCGACGAACTACAAGAACCTTTATATTATGTTACTTGATGCTACGGAACCCTTCATGGGCGAGTCCGACTCGCACTTGGCTGCTTTTTTTACAATAGTTGTTATTGCGTCAAAAGTCTAGTTATTGCGTTTTGTACGTTGGCAGCATCGTGTGCTTACACAATAAATTGTTCCAGAATAAACGCGATACTGCGGTTCCAAGTGATGTGGAAGCTACGCTACCAAGTGTGGCCGCGGATGGAAGAGGGCGCCTCCCTCACATTCAAGGTCCCTCCGCCCGGGATCGAATTCACGCTGCCCTCGCCGAAGATAGGCATTGAATCGCTGGCCGTCGTGGACCCGCCTTGGACCCCTCAGGTGAAAGATAAGGATATGGAGATGACCTTGAATCAGGAAAGACATGTAAGAAACTTTTAAATTGACCTCTCAAACCCTAATTTGGTACCTGTGATCTCCGCTTGTTGAAAATTTTGTTGTTGCTTGTTTTCACCAAGAGATTCTTTGAGTGATATCTTCGGTACAAACTTTGCAAAACCCGTGCTTATAAAGAAACTAATTCAATAAAAACGCTATAAACATTCCTTCTCACTCTACATTAGCGTTAAAGATAGTGTGTGACTGAGAGGTAATGATTAGATGCGCCATCTTGGATTCTTCTCGCTCTACATTAGCGTTTAAGATAGTGTGGGAGTGAGAGGTAATGATTAGATGCGCCATCTTGGATTTGATTTTTTATTGGTATGGTTTTATAGCAAGTAGTTTTCAAATGTTTTTAAGATTAGAAAAATGGCTTTTTGACAACGAAATATCGATGTAAAATGGTATTTTCCTATTTTGTTACCATTTGAACACGACAGTAAGATGTCACCTAAAGCAAAAATCCTTGGAAAAAACGAGCAAAAGTCAATCTTTTTTTAAGTGTCACTACAATCCTTGCATTAATCTCAGCTGCTTCTTTTTCTTTTATTTTACGCAATAGATCCTTAGAAACGCCTACATTTCAATTCATTCATCATTATCAACCCATCGAATTATTACTGAAGTTCTTTTTGACAACAGCGCTCTCTAGTGACCGCTACGAAGACTAGGAAGAAACAACAAACGGAGGCAATCAAGAAGGCTTTGCAACAAAGGAATGACAAGAAGCGAGCTGAGCGAGAAAGCTTTCTTCTGACCACCATACCGATAACACGTCAGGCGGCGAGAGAACCGGCCTTGGACCACGCAGCAGATGACCATGTTGAACGTAAGGCATAAATTGCTACTACTATACTACTTCTACTAATATTATAAAGAGGATTTTATTTTTGTATGTTAGTAATGAATAAACTCAAAAACTACTGTGAAACTTCAACCAAAAACATCCAAAATTACAACATCAGTACGTAAGTGGCGTTCGTAAGCTCAATGTCGGCTGTTTAAGGCCCTTATTCAGTGCTTGAGTCTGAGCCGAGGCTCAAGCATAGATTTTTTGACAGTTCTCCATTGAAAAATGTCAAAATTTCTATGCTATGCTTGAGGCTCGACTCAGACTCAGGCACTGTTTCTAAATACGGGCCTAAGATAAACACACATTGTAGTATAGACAAAAAAGACCTTTGAATAGAGCTCTAACTAAGCAGCATTTTTACCTAAAGGTAAAAACATCTAGGCTACCGCCTATATGTTTCTATGCGATCATTGAAACGCTGTCAAATATCGCAGTCATATTTGATAGCGTTTTACTGATTGCCATCGCATTGCTAAGATGTTTCTGATTCTAGCGCCGCCCGATGAAGAAATGGTAGAAGGCGTCCGGGGCTCCCATCACACGCAGGTCGCGTCAGCCCTATTCCCATCCATCCTGTGCTCGGCGGTCGCGGAGATAGTAGCGCTACTTGATGACGCGGCGGTGTCGCGAGACGGTTGCTCGGTCTATGAAATAGCTTATCAAGTAAGCTATTCGTTACACTTTTTAAGCCTTGCAGTCTGTAAGATCTTAGAGTAACTCTCCACCACTGAAGGTTGGCAGTCATCCTTCGAAATTAACTTCATAGAAAGATATGCAGATTATTTTATCTTCTCATCTCTACTAGCGGACAGATGTGATGTCCCACCTATACAAACACAGCCTTTTGCGCTAAAGTAATAGTACATTATTGCAAAGGTAGCGAAATAGGCAATTGCAGGTCGAGTATGAGTTTGAAGGCCGAGCCGCAGGCAAGGACTTCAATGATACGAGACAGGCAATTGCCATTTCGGCCGAGGCATATATAGTGCTTTTCTTAAAAAAATGCAAGGAAATAAAAAAAGGGTCTTTTACATAATAAATTTATTTTTTATTAACCAATTATCAACGAACTCCGCTTTACCGCCAATTTTTTTTTTTTTTTTTACAGTTTGTGCTGATAGGTAAAAGCATCTGTGGCTATACAGCCACGAGAACGCAATGTGTACGATAGATGAAAGAGTTCTAAATTCAAACAGCACACCGTTTCATACAACATTGCCGGAGCGAGAACGCGCCGGGAAGTGATTTTGGTTTTTCAGTCTACGTAAATATGATACTTCGCGTGTTCTATATTCAAAAGTAATGACAATATTTCCGCGCATGTTTAAGAAAATCCTATTTACTGAGCATGTATGATGTTAATGTATACGTACTTGCAAGCCCTGGTATTTGATTATTCAAATGAACCCATTCCTAATTCAATCTTTCTTTTCTTCTAATATTTATTAACTCCGCCGAAGCAAAGTTTATCAAAAACAAGTTATAGACTCATTTGAGTGTTCCCCTCCACGGAAATCTTTAGTAAAAGGCGAAAGATTTTTACGTGTTGAAGGGAAACCAGAGTAACGTATTATAGTTTCGTACAAACAAGTCACCATTAGCCGTGTGTTTTCGTCAGCGCGATTCAGCTTTGGTGCATTTTTATTAGCGACATCTAGTTACATAAATCGAAACTAAAATTGCAAAATATTTTTAATCTACGCCTGACTGTTTTTTCAAGCAAAAATGTCTTGAAAAACCGTAGGTTGAGTATGTCAAGTATAACACTGTTATCAGTAATTTTTACCGAGACATTACATGGATAATTAGTGATTAAACGAACTCAGTGAAGTTCTATCATAATTATATGAGTACTTCGTCTGAGATTAGTAACCTGAAAGAGAAATTATTAGCAAGTACATTGTAGTTACGCCTACGTGTCACCACTCTTATACACTATATTGAGAGTTTTTTTTTTTTTTTTTGTGGGTAAATCTGCTTTCCTGTCGCCTGCGCTCGGCCGGTCGCGTCATTAGTTTAGAGCCAGAGCCCTTGGCGCCCTTATTTCCTGAACCTATGCTAAGGGCCGGGCGGGCGGGGGTTACTAATCTCAGACGAAGTACTCATATAATTATGATAGAACTTCACTGAGTTCGTTTAATCACTAATTATATTTCGTACTTCGTCTTTCGATTAGTAACCTGAAAGAGAAATTATTAGCAAGTACATTGTAGACTTTGAGAGTTTGTAGGTTCAGGAAATGTGTAATGCTAACACATTGAATGTGAAAAAATTTATATATTTTATTATGTCCAAGTGGAGAATGGAGAGCACTAAAAATGGATTAAATGGTTTATTTAATAGTCTTAAACATCGTAACATAATTAGCACTAAAGTTTAGCCTGGATTAATAATCGCAGCAACTAAAGTGGCTTCGTCCGAGCTCAGAATATGGTTCTTTTATAGAATTTGGTAAATGTGTTATTGGAATTAGAGGTCCAGCCGTGTTTGCGGTAAATGTAAATGCGGTTGTCCGTATGCGGTCGATGTTGACTCCAAGCAATCGTAAGAGCTCGAGACGCAGTGTCGCGTGCTGTGCGCACCAAGCGACACATCCATACCGTTGTCTTGCAGCGTACACTTTACCATGTCTAGTACTTACAAACAATACAGCATGTCAATGCCTGAGCAGGGCACGACTAAGGGCTTTCACAGATAAAAGGCATTTGTACTAAAGGTTAGTTTTTTCCAACTTGTGATGTTTTATACAGGATCAAGGATCTTAATTATAATTTTACTCGGAAGAATGTTAACGTCGCACATCTTTGGAAAAGAGTTCCAAAGATAATAGTACAATTCTTTATGGTACAATACTTCTAACCATTCCACTACGCAACTCCTACGTAATGTTATATTAGGGGGTCAGGGGTCTTGTACGAAAAAACCCCTCGAAACATTGAATAGGTAATTAAACTTTCGCTAATTTTAGGTTCTAAAACAGCAGGCAGCTCTACAGCTGTCTGCAGACCTACATATATTGACTGCTACTGTTAAACATTTGTTTTAGATAAGTCTTTATCGACCTAACAGAGCTAAAAACATGCAAAATAAAACTTTTTTTTTTTTTTTTAATGTAGACTTTGTCTTTCTTGCTTTAATGAGTTCTGTGATAAAAATGCAATCATTCAATTTTTCGCAGAGTTTTGAATTCTATGGCGAATGGGAAAAAAATAAATAAATGTTTGACCATCTGATCATGAATGCGTTAACCGCATAATCATTTGGGTCGCCAGACCATGAAACAAACCCATCGAATTCATTATTAATTATTCGACTTTCAATTAAATCGATCACTGGGACACTAATATAATAGTTATACATCAAAGGTGGAATCGGAGAGCTCCCATTCCATGTAGGGATGACAGTTTCATGATTCAGTATCAGCCATTATAATTATATTTTGACTTTGTTTTTCAGCTTTTTGACGTCAGAATAGTGACAAGTGTGGAAACTGAATTCTATCTAATTATATTCTAATTTCTGTTAACGTAAGAAACGGCAGTGCAGTTATCGAAACGCAGTAGGATTTGGCAATCACTTAGCTCGTTTTTTTTTTTAAAGATTTTAGTGGCAGAGTAAGGCGCAAGCAGTTGATTGCTAATTTATGTGAAGCATGCGCTCGCTTACGGACCGGGCTGCTCGCGGTTTCCGAGCCGCACGCGGCGCCCCACCCCGTAGTTGAGGCGTCAGAAAATATTTGTACAGCGTATATCTACATTATATAAGCTGGGTGAAATATTCATGAATTTGTCGAAATTGTTGTCACCTTAGTGTATTTAAGTCGTTCAAATTCTTTGGCATATGGTGGATCATATTCAATAGCCGGGCGTTAATAAGCCTATATCTCATCTCTCTCTAACAGTTGAGAAAATTTCGTGATTTTTTGGAAAACAACTTAATTTATTTGATTATATGAAGTTGTATTTGGTTGGCAAGCCTATTTGCATAGTTTTGCTGTTGATTACAAATTTCAAGTATGTACAAGAAGTAGAGGGAACCAAATTACTCTTTTCATAATTTATTAGAAAAACCCAAAGTTGTTGTACAATGTTTCTAGACACTATAATATGAGCGTTCCATTAATAAAATGTTATCTAAGTTTATTGTTGATAGGTAGGTATCCGGGTGATCCCAACAATTTGACAACCGGTTTTAGTGAAAACATACGACGAAGTGTATAGGCCAAATTCCTTTTGTACAAGTAAATTTCTTACTAGTAAAAATATTTTATAGAATCTAGATTCTACTTTAACACTGATTAAAAGATGCGCATCTTTCAAGTTAATAGTAGCTAGAAACCAATCTTTAGATGTCAGTATAACAGCCATTCATAAATCCTCCAGCTTGAAATTATTTGTAGGAATGATTTTTATCCACTTTTTTTTTTTTTTTTTTTTATATATATTAGGCATGATAGCATGCCTGCACTGTGCTATTGCTCCAATTTGGAGAAGGTTAGACAATGTTGTGAAAATCACAATTTATAGCCATCGATCTATTAAAGGATTAACGAATCTGTAGTAATTAAAGACGGAAGAGAGACAGCTGGCCAGCGTAACTTACTGGGTCTACAGGCCGCAGGTCGACCGCGGCGGCGGTGATGACCGTCTCGAATTCTCGATGCGGGCGCGTGCTGAGCGCGCGGGTAGGCAGGCTCGCGGCTCCTCGGCGGCGGGCCTGGCGCGGCGGCTTGCAGTATTTTATGAAGCAGGTGCAGCTTTGAAATTTAATTGTGTGGCTCAAAAGCATTCTTAAAATCTTCTGTTGGACTTTTAAGTCGTTCCCAGATTTGTTGCCTTTGCTGATTACAATGTAGCAGACAAATTCTCTCCAAACAAATATTTGTTTGGAGAGTCTTCGTGTCTTCCTTGATGGAGAACATGGCAAAATTTCACCTCGATTTAGAATCGGTAAAATGAACATCGCAAAGATGACGGCCTGTGTTCATCAGCTTTTTGCGGAGATCTTGATTGATCTAAGCAGATGAGAGTTCATCGGAGACCGCTGACGCCAAGCACGAGATAGCGGCTGCATATCTGCGTTTGTTGGAGTTCAAAGCTCTTATCTTGATCTACCATGAGCTCAAGAATTGCAGCTTTTATTTTGGCGTTGAGTATTGGCGCCACGGTAAGAGCTAGTATCTCTTTTGTTTGAGTCCGACCCAGTCCATGGGTAGCGATATGTTCGAAGCGAATCGCTAAGTCCTTATGAAAGTTAGGGTCATATTCAATGGTTGGGACGGTGCAGCCGATACACCCTCTGACAGTAGCAGCGAGGTGATGGCGTCTTGGCCCTGCGGCAAAACTTCCGTCTAGGGGAGATTCAGATATCACCGTCTAAAAATATCTCGTCTGTCGATATGCTTAGGTTATTTGAGGGTATCAAAAAACCAAGATTTTAAAAGTTGAAAAATCATTTATCAAGACGTAGTTACTGCTGATGGTACGATTAGTAAGACATAATTCCCACAGAATTACGCGCAAACTAACCTTATGTACTTTTAGAATCTGCTGATGGTACGATTAGTAAGACATAATTCCCACAGAATTACGCGCAAACCAACCTTGTGTACTTTTTGAATCTGCTGATGGTACGATTAGTAAGACATAATTCCCACAGAATTACGCGCAAACCAACCTTATGTACTTTTTGAATCTGCTGATGGTACGATTAGTAAGACATAATTCCCACAGAATTACGCGCAAACCAACCTTGTGTACTTTTTGAATCTGCTGATGGTACGATTAGTAAGACATAATTCCCACAGAATTACGCGCAAACCAACCTTGTGTACTTTTTGAATCTGCTGATGGTACGATTAGTAAGACATAATTCCCACAGAATTACGCGCAAACCAACCTTATGTACTTTTTGAATCTGCTGATGGTACGATTAGTAAGACATAATTCCCACAGAATTACGCGCAAACCAACCTTGTGTACTTTTTGAATCTGCTGATGGTACGATTAGTAAGACATAATTCCCACAGAATTACGCGCAAACCAACCTTGTGTACTTTTTGAATATGCTGATGGTACGATTAGTAAGACATAATTCCCACAGAATTACGCGCAAACCAACCTTATGTACTTTTTGAATCGGTAAGATATAACTCCCACAGAGATATACGCAAAACGATATGTTTAGGTTATTTGAGGGTATCAAAAAATCAAGATTTTCAAAGTTGAAAAATCTTTTATCTAGACGTATTTAATGCTGATGGTACGATTAGTAAGACAATTCCCATAGAATTACGCACAAACCAATCTTATGTACTTTTTGAATCGGTAAGTTATAACTCCCACAGACGCAAACGATTTTAATGTGTGATAAGAGAGACAGTCCCACAGACAGCTCGACTCACGTAAATACCTGATGTCTATATATACATCCAACAAGATATAGCTCCCACAGAGTTATTACGCAAGTGAATTTTTTAGACCAAGTACCGGCATATTTTTAAAAAATATTTCACTTTTGCACTGATATACATTACTGATGGATGTCTAAATCCTGACGAGAACACGAGGGTTCCTTCGACGACGACGGCGATGATGAGGACGAGGAAAAAAACTCGATACCACGACTTCTTGTTTTACCAGACTCGTTGAGTTCGGACTCAAGTTTCTTTAGTTTTTTCCTAAAGTAATCGAAGTTATCGTCGTTCTCGAGCCTTCGTTTCGGCATTATTTAGGTTTAAAGTTTAGAAAACGTGTAAAGCTTTTCGAAACTTATTCAATCACTGAATTTATTTAGACTAGTGTTGAGCGGCGAAACACTAAAAGACGAATGACGCGACCGGCCGAGCGCAGGCGACAGGAAAGCAGATTTACCCACAAAAAAAAAAAAAAAAACTCTCAATATAGTGTATAAGAGTGGTGACACGTAGGCGTAACTACAATGTACTTGCTAATAATTTCTCTTTCAGGTTACTAATCGAAAGACGAAGTACGAAATATAATATAAAAGCTCACTGCCACTTTGCGTACGTGGTTTTCGACTTTTGATAGAATTTAATGCAAGTGTACTGTGTACGTCGTAGTGCATTGAATGTCACATCCTCCAAGTACGCGTATCATTATTGTATTTTTTCAATATATGCCTTTTTTGAACGGATTTCGTTTATCGATCTTTTATTTATTCAGGTAATATGGGGCTGCTTGGTTGAAGACTCAGCTCTATTCCTCCGTCACGTTCTGGAACGACTGACGCGCGATCATCAGGATGAAATGTTCAAACTCCTTCGTCATCTCATCAGATTCATACCGAGATTGCCGCAACAAGCTGCTTTCGCTCTATACAACTACATCATAGGCTATGTTATGTTCTACGTAAGAAGTCCGCACGAAGAAGGACCAAGACTTATCGGAGCAGCTCTGTCTATTTTATGGATGGTAAATACAATCAACTTTATAACGTAAGTCATGGTAGTAAAGTCGATTTTTGCTAACATTAATTTGTTTTAGGTGGTGCATAGTGTCCATGGAATAATGTTCAAAGATCTAAAGCAGATTTTGAGGAAAGAACAATGTGATGCTTCAATATTGCTGACTGCAAACGTGCCAGCCGCGAAGAAAATTATCGTTCATGGTCCATGTAAGATGAAACACGAAAATAAACGCTTTCACCATGAATATAAAGGTGGAATTTGATTCGTGTTTCTTGTTCTAGCGGATAACGAAGGAAGTATACCGTCACAGTTCCCAGTTCAGGAAGACACAGTGTTTTCACAAATACTAAAAGAGTCGCTCGATTATTTTGGAATACCTCCACTGATGCATCGCGAATACTTTCTAGTAGATTTCAAGACACGTAAGTAACAAAACGAGTTATAACTTGAACTTTTTATCCTGTCCTAGGCAAATTTCACTAGCAATTTTATTATGATTGTGTCTTTGCTAACATGGTATTGGGCAAAACCTCACTGCTACAATTGCAAATTTTAACACACAGGCGCAAACAAAAAAATAACAATTTAAAATTCAAGAACTAGTTTATTTTACTTTGATTTTACAGCATTGCATTCGGCTTAAAACTTTATTTTACACGCTTTTTATTATCCTCACCTGTATTGTATGTTTGAAACCGACTCCTTTGGGTGTGATTATTACACACTTTAAACGGTCAGGTTCGTTCAAAGTTTGTAGATTTATCGAGGACCGATGACAATACACTAATGTGTTTTTTAAGTTTTATTAACTATTATTTAATTTACAGGGCAAATCCACAACCCTCAAAACTACGTCAGAGATCACTATTTCTTCAAGCGTTCACAATATCCCCAGTTAGGGCTTGTCCACATGGAGCCAGAAGACGCATTCAATAAGCTTCAACAACAGGAGTTATTGCTAAAGTTTGTGGAAATTGGGAAAGTTTTGCTCACTTGGGCTATACTGAAAAATGTTGATATGGTGAGTTATACACGGTTTTGTGTATAAAAAAGAAAGTCGTGTTAGTTACACTATTTAGGTATAACTCAAGAACGGCTGGACCGATTTGTCTGAAAATTTGTGGGGAGGTAGCTTAGAACCGGTAAAAACCATGTAGAACTAAAAAATCTGAAAACCTGTCAAGTGCACGAAAGGAGCCATTTTGAGGAGCACTTTAAAACCCTTTCACCACATTCTCCACAAGAAGATTCTGTTTTTGGCTGTATAGATACTACAACGCTTTTGTTTCTTTTTTGTCACAACCAAATAACAAAATGTAATTCAGCAAGTAAATATACTTTGGCTTTGAACCATGTTTCTGTCCAAAAGATTTTATAATGTCCCTTAAGCTATGAGCCGAGTAGGATTTGAACCCACGACCTACTCACATGTTTTGAAATGCATTAATTTTTACACAGGTGGTCCAGAGAGTGGTGTTCCTCCACGACGAGCTGATGAAGCTACCTTCGTTCCCTCGCAAGGCTTTGGAAGCAGACTTGACTTTGTACAGTCGCGGCCCGTTAGGTTCCACTCTGCTGGGATTGGATGTCTTGCATAAGTTCATGTTAGTTTTTTTTCTTGAAATCCAATTTATTTACGCCTGGTGGTCCTAAGTTCGGGGGTTCGAACACAAAGTCCAATTAACCAAAGGATTTTTCTTTTCGAAGTTAATATTTATGTGCTCCTAAACGATGTCGGCAAACATCGTGGAGAAACAGTGATTTAGTAGCAACGATGTGTTTGGTTTTTTTATGGAATCATTGATATCGACCTTTGATTCGTAGTAATTTTAGTTTTTAGCCTCTTACCCTTTACTTAGTCGCGTGGAACAGGTGCCTTTATTTACCTAGCTTTAAGACATTTCAAAGTGATCCTTGTGATACCATTGAATAAGAATAAAATTGTCTTTTTTTACTTAAATCTTTTTATTTCCCCAGGTGGGTGCGTCTCATAGCGCGTATGTTCGAAGCTATGGCTGGTAACTTCACTTCGTCGCGAGATATACATTTATTCTTGAACGTACTAAACGGAGCGTTGATGCTGCATAGTGAAGATTCACTTATACTGAGATACGTCATCGCAACCTATGTGAACGCCGCTTTTAACTTCAAAAGCATATTCTCAACTAATGGGTAAGTGAGATAATAAATAGATTTCATAAAGAAATCACGCCTCATAAAACATGCAGGCCCGACAAAGCAAAGTCTACCTATCTATTAAAATAAATAAAATAAATAAATAAATAATTCGAACTAGTGTATGGTGAAAGAGTTTTACATATTGCCTCTTTGGGTCGATAAACCTTTCATAATTATTTTCAAAATTATTGAATGTTTTTCATTTGATTTATTCTTTGTTCCCCTTTTCAGGTACTTACTAATAATGCCAACGCTCCTCCAAATATACTCCAACTTCCAAACGAACAAGCTAGTTACGACCACCATAGAGTACGCCGTGAAACAGTTCTACTTGCTAAACAGAAAGCCGTTTATATTGCAAATGTTTGGCTCTGTGTCCGCCATCTTGGATACGGACGAGGAATCTACTTACGGTGATGCCAGTAAAGTAAGTATGCTTAGAAAAAGTCATAACTAGCATATTAAAGCGTAGAACCAAAAACCGCACGGGATTAACAGTTCTCCATTGGAGATTATGAACTGGGAGGTGATTGTGTTTCTTTTGTTGCAATTAAAACCTAGTCGCATCTGTCAGT
This sequence comes from Thera obeliscata, assembly GCA_947578465.1. Classification (NCBI taxonomy): domain Eukaryota; kingdom Metazoa; phylum Arthropoda; class Insecta; order Lepidoptera; family Geometridae; genus Thera; species Thera obeliscata. The sequence goes on along the minus strand of OX387928.1, from coordinate 7,162,993 downwards.
TTTGAAATGATTTTGAGTTTCGATTGCAATAAAAAAACAAATTATTTTTGACAAGGAACGATTGCCACAAGACTGATTATTGACAGTGAATAGTGAAATGGGGGATAATTTGATGTTTGTTTTTATATATTTCTGCAAAATGAGCGCTTGTGCCAAGTCTAGTATTGGCCTAGATTATGTACATTAACTCCACTTTTAGACCTCAAAGAATCTGAAGAAGTTAAGCGTTCCTGTTCTATAAAAAATAATGAGCGAATTTTTTCCACAGCGCATTTATCAATATTGTTTCCTACAGGTCCAGTCTAGCTGTCTCTTCAACCTACTTCTCAGCCTAGAGACCCCATCACCAGACCCTCTCCACATCGCTGAACTGATCAAGGAAGAAAAACCACTAAAGCCTATAGACTTCTGCTACCGAGATGAAGACGAGATGGTGAATGTGTTGGACTGCATCAGCTTGTGTGTTATGGTCGTGTCCTATTCTGCTGAGAGTATGAGAGGTTATCAGATGTTGGTGAGTTTTAGAAATATATGTTTTTTTGTTCAGGAATTAGATTTAAAATGGTAGTTTTCGTTGTGCCAAATATGATTTGATGCAGGCAATAACACTACAATAAAACTGCTGTATTTTATTAGTGGCACCCTCATCAAAGATAAGTCCGTCCAGTTTTATACTGTCTCAAAAGTGGTGGTCTAGAATACGGTCTAGAATAAATTTTGCTAAATAGATTTAAAATGAATTGGCCTCTCAGCTCAGTTGGAAGTAACACCTACTGCGCCGTAAGTCGTGGGTTCCCACCGAAAATCGATATTTTTGTGGTGAACACAAATGTTTGTTCGCTGTCTGGCAAGTTTTATCATGCGCACTTGATGTGCGGGCAGGTTTTTCCGCAAGTAGGCCGCTGGTGGGCCCTTTTTGCGTGACCCTTGACACGTGTTGCTCGAACTTTTTTAGGTTCTACAACACGCCGGTTTCCTCACGATGTTTTCCTTCACCGTTTTGAGAGTACTGGCATAGTGCACATAAATTTTTCGACAGAAAAACTCATTGGTACACGAGTGGATTTGAACCCACGACCTTCGGATCGGAAAAGGCGGGGCCACTACCACTAGACCACCAGTGCTCTTTTAAACTCGCTGTCTGGGTATTGTATTCTAAGTATGTATTTACAAAAAAAATATAATATCAGTTATCTGATCCCCATAGTACAAGCTCTGCTTAGTTTGGAGCCAGACCGTATAGGGTGGATTGTATACAATATTTATTAATTTAATGAATTATTCACTGATAATACTTTAGCCACTGCCACTGTGTTCAGAAACACTATAAAATTACCCAGCTCAGTGCAGATATTTTTTTTTCTGCCTCTCCCGAACCGATTAAGAAATAATAAGAATTATGAATTATGAAATATCTTCACCTGAGCTGACTTTACAGGAATACCGGACTGGATACTGTATACCGGAATATTCTGTGTTTATTTTTAAACATGATTTGATTGCAGATAATATTGGAAGCGATCTTGCCGTGTTACGTGAAGCAAATCCAGTTGCCTTCTTACAACAGAGAGGGGAAAACGGAAAAGGAGATTATACAACAATTAGCAATCGCTATAAAGACGCTTGTTAACAATTGCGAAGGGTTATCCAAGTAAGGCCTTTTTTTAACCAACTTCAAATGAAAAGGAGATGGTTCTCAATTCGTTAGTACATCATTTCGTCATGTATGAGCCGATTTTAAAAAATCTTTGTTTATCTGAAAAATAATAATATCCAAATTGGTCCCATAGAAATTTCATCAAAATTAGTTAGCTGTTTTGTTTTATGATTGTTACCGCAAACCTCCAACATTTATGAACTGCTTCAGTATTTTTTTTTATCTGAAAGGTAACTTCGAAATCGGTCCCATAGAAATTTCATCAAAATGGATTCACCAGTTTGGCCATGAAGTCGGTTTCTCAAGTTTCTTAAGCTTATATTATCTTTTATTTCGTTTATACGTATCGTGTGAAATACTAAATAACACCCGTCTTCAGAAGGGCAAGTCCCACTTCGTTTTCGCCTATTTGTCTCTCTCTATTGTATGGAGGAAAGATGAGACAGCAAAAATCCATTACATAGAAACGATCTAAACGAGTTTTTAAATAACAACATTTGGTATAGACGAAATGTGGTAGCAAAACTCCGTTTTCGGGTACAGGTCATACAACGGTCCATACCGAACATCGCCTGAGCACAAGGGTTCGTCGCAACGAACCGGACCCCGCACCGCTGCGGCTACCATCATAGCGTTCGAGGAGTCACACTCCAAATATGACAACTCCAAGATACCGGTGCCGGAGTATACCGGCGCTGAAGATTCAGAGGTAAACTCACTTGTCTTGTTCACCGACTTTGAATAACACATATGTGAGTGTGTGTGTGTGGTGAGGCTGCATCCTCACTTTCCATCAGGTGTGATGGCAGCCAAATTCTAAGCTATCTATATTAAAAAAACAGATGAACACCGCAATTCGGTTGTATTTGATTTTGTTTGTTTGTGTTCGTATAATTCCGACAATTCCGATCCCGTATCATTTGTGTTCATGCAGCAGAAAAGTTTTTATAAAGTTTATAAAACCCATATCGGATGAACAGCTGAATAAGCTGAACAGAGAATGCAAGGAAATTTTATTACAAAAAAAATCGGATTTAAATCGCAAATCATAATCATTTATTTGCCTCAATGAAGTGTATACATCATGAAAGATCTTAAAAATACAAATACAAATTCAGTTGTTTTTGTTTTTGTTTGTATAACTCCAACGATCCGACAAAAATTTCAACGCAGACAGAGATGATGAAAATTCTCAAAAAATGGAAACGCCTGCATAAGTCTTTACCATCAAACTTGACTAAGAGCCATCTTAGCACTATCCACTTTCTAACAAAAACTGCATTCAAATGGGAGTATATTTATTTTCGGTTGTGAGATTGCTAGTGCTCTCAAACGGTGAAAGAAAACATCGTGAGGAAACCCGCGGCTTAGTTAGCTCCGCACATATTGACCATGCCTATCTTTCTTGTGGATTAGGCCGACTAAGCTGTCAGGATGGTACGTGCTGGGCAAGTCTAAGTATATCATCTAAATTCCTGTCCCCAGGCACTATAGCATCCCGCAAGTAGGGGCATGAGTAACCTTGCCCCTGACGCTGATATAAATCATCTATAATAGATGCAACGGCCTGGTCCTTCCTGTGGGATAAAAATAGTATGTGATTGTGCTCATATAAACTCAGGTTTATAAAGCATAAATCTAAGTCAATCCTTCCAGTTGGTTCGTGCAGAATATCGTAGACCGCGCGACGTGTTGCTTTCCCTAGTCGGAGAGTTCATAGGACGGGCCACCACCCGCCTTCTAGAGATGAACGGCTCCAAAGGCAGCGGGGGCAGTGAGGGGAAATCTGTAGAGCTGCTTGACTGTAAATCACATGCCGTAAGTAAAACTTAGCAGCTTTGAGTAGGGCTGATCGGTACCCTTATTCTGAGTAATATTATAAATAGGAAAGATTTGTATTTTTGTGTGTATGTTTGCAATGAATAAATTAAAAAACTTCTGTGCCAATTTCAACAATTCTTTCACAATTTGGAAAGCTACATTCACCCTGAGTAACATTGGCTATATTCATTTGTTTAAAAAATAAATGTCCACCCGTGCGAAGCCGGGACAGGCCGCTAGTACTTGATAATTTTGAACGACTGATTTTGCCTATGTGTCTTTCTCTTTTGTATGGAAAATTGATGAGACAACAACTCGTTTCGATCGTTTCTACGCTACGTATTTTTGCTGTTTCATCGTTTCTCCATAGAGACAAATAGGCGAAACGAAATGTTGAAACTGATCGAGTAAAACTGCGACTTGCCCTTCTGAAAACATCTAGTTCTATCTGCTTTGAGCTAGTATAACACCTTTCAAATAACTTTTATATCAGTGTCTACGTATTTATAAAACTTATTAATTTTCAGCGCCTAGCAGAAATAGCCCACTCACTCCTAAAAGTGTCTCCTTACGACCCCGAGTCAATGGGCTGCCGTGGCTTACAACGCTACATGACGTTAGTTCTACCGGCTGGAGACTGGGCCGATGACGCGCTGAGGCCATCACTCATCATGATACTGAGGCGGCTCGATAAGGTGTTCTTGAAGATTGCTAAGAAGCCGAGTATTAGGGTGAGTTGGTATTTTGGTGTGGGTACTCTTTTTAGGGTTCCGTAGCCAAATGGCAAAAACGGAACCCTTATAGATTCGTCATGTCTGTCTGTCTGTCTGTCTGTCTGTCTGTCTGTCTGTCTGTCCGTCCGTATGTCACAGCCATTTTTCTCCGAAACCATAAGAGCTAGACTGATGAAACTTGGTGAGTAGATGTATTCTGTGAACCGCATTAAGATTTTAACACAAAAATAGAAAAAAACCTATAAATTTTGGGGGTCCCCATACTTGAAACTGAAACTCAAAAATTTTTTTTTCATCGAACCCATACGTGTGGGGTATCTATGAATAGGTCTTCAAAAATGATGTTGAGGATTCTAAAATCGTTTTTTTCTAAACTGAACAGTTTGCGCGAGAGACACTTCCAAAGTGGAAAAAAGTTGGTCCCCCCCCCCTCTAACTTCTAAAATAAGTGACTGATAATGCTAAAAAAAATATATGTTGTACATTACTATGGAAACTTTCAACGATATTTGGTTTGAACGAGATCTAGTCAGCAGTTTTTTTTTATACGTCATAAATCGTAAACCGCAATTTACCTTTCGACGAACTACTAGAACTTCTAGAACTCTATGTTAAATTACTTACTGCTACGGAACCCTTCATGGGCGAGTCCGACTCGCACTTGGCCGCTTTTTTAGGATTAAGCTCGCATTGTGCACGTCTTAATTTTAAGTTTTCTAAAAAAAAAGAGCTTGACTATGGAAATTGTTAACAGAGAAACACAGACTGGGATTCAGCGGCGGTCTTACTCAAAGGCGTGTACGAAACCATGATACGATGCCATTACATTATGCATTGGCAACAAGTGAAGACTCTACTTAATACAGTACAAGTAAGTGAATCAAACATCCTTAAAATTTTATAAAGAGCACTGGTAGCCTAGGTAGCAACGCCTGCTTTCTAAAACTATGGTCGTGGGTTGCTATCGATGTTACTATCCGAAAAAAATATGTTGCAGTTGCAGCTCCGCACGTATTAATAAATAATAAATATTGTGGACAATTCACACAACACCACCCAGCCCCAAACTAAGCAGAGCTTGTAATATGGGAACCAGATAGCTGATATAATACTTGAATATATTATTTATGTTCACCACACAAATATTTGTTCTCGGTGGGGATCGAACCCACGACCTACGGCGCAGAAGGCAGAGCTACTACCAACTGAGCTAGAGGCCAGTCAGTATTGACCACATCTTTCCTATGGAAGACTTAGCTTTGAGCTATTTATTTAGTTTTTATTATAGCGTCCCGTATATGGGAGATATGAGTTAAAATTAGCCTATAATCAAATCACAATGCTGCTCAACGGATTTGGTAATAAATTTCCTCACCACAATGGCAATGTTTCAAACTAATTTGTACCGTATTGAAAACGTCCAAGTATCTTATCTTAACCCGTATTACAATAGCTATAAGGCCCGAAATTAATTTGCAGACGCTGATAGTATCCGACAGCAATACAGGCGAGAATCTATCTTCGGCGTCGGCCGCGCTAATGTCCCAACCACCGCCTCCGCACTTCTGTAGTACTGTGGTCAGACTTATCGCGTTACAAATTGTTAATGCTGGAGTAAGTACAATTTTATTTATGGTTATAGGTGTATAGAACCCTACGTGTTTGTACTAAAACGATACGCGAGCCCGACAGTCAGTTTGTCTATGCCTTGATTCAAAAGATGAGACCCATAGCAACAGGACCGATATGTGAAGCTGATTCTGATTTAATCAGAAAAGTAGTATTTGCTCGAATTAACCTGAAAACGTACAATTTAAGCAAATTTTCAGTCAAATGATGGAAAAGAGAGTCAAATGATGGAAAGATTAGACATTTTTGGGACTCGAAAAATTAAAATACTGATTGTAATTGTATTTTTTGGTCTATATAGCTATGCTGAACGGAAGTGTTCCACTTATGGTTCATGTGCAGTTACCTAACTGACGTCACCTAAATCATCTGCAATAGATGTTATAGACCTATGATTATGATTATGATTGTATTTTCTGTTTGTAGGATAGTTATTCCCTCGAGCAAATGTGTGGAGGCAGCGCCATATTCCCTATGGCGGAAAAAACGGAAAATATGCTGATGAATTTATTCATGCCTCTCTGCTTACGCGTTGGCAGTGGCAGAAAAGGTACATTTTTGCTTTAATCTTTTGCAAAAAAAAAAATAATAGGTATAGTGTTCTTGGAGGTACAGTATTTTGTCTGAACTTTCTTATGATTCAATTGACTTCTTGAAATGTCTTAAAATCAAAATTTACAAAAAAAAAAAAAGTCATGTGAATCAGTCTGTTGTAAATTTGGTTATTTGCTGATTCAGTTAAATTATACGTTGTGAAATGAATATTGTAAAAAAAAATTACTCCCAATCAATCTAAAGTTTACTTGCATTGATCCTGCACAGATATTAAAGTTAAATGAATTTCTTGTTCGACCCCCCATATTTTTTTCTAATAAGCACTTTTTAAATTAACGCCATCGTTATACACAATTATATAGAACAAACGGGTATTTACCGCGATTACCAATGTTTCGACCGTGTTACAACAGCCGTGGTCGCAGGCAGACTGGAGTTCATTGGCTGTTTGTTCCCTATAATTTTCTAATAAGTCAGTTTTTTTCCCAGATGTCCCCCCACTCAGACAATCTGACGTCAGCTACCTAGTATCAGTAGTATTGAACGCGCTTTGTCCACCCGCGCCAGCCAATCAGCTGGCTGCATTCAACGCTAAACTGAACGCAGCGGACGCAAGAGTCAATTCGCTGACGTTTACCGGCAGTCGCGATATCAGAAACACCACGAGACTGTCCAATCAGCTTTACAGGATCGCATTTTTGGGTAAGATAAAACTAAATGACTTAGTTGGATAATTTGGTAAGTATTATTTTGTCAAAGTGAGACAATGCCATTTTCAAATGCTTTTTTTATGATGCTATTCCCATCTGTCCCCATTTACCCAATTTTCTGTCCCCTTAGGATGACAAACGGGAATACCAGTTCGATTTGCGCTATTTTCTTTATTTAACGTCCGCTAAACGGCTTCAAAAATGATTATTTTCTACAACTATTAACGTTGTCTGAAGTTGCGAACAACTTAATAAAAACATAAAAGTAAATAAATATTGTGTTGTGACAATTCACTCAGCACTATACCCCAACTAAGCAGAGCTTGTATGATGGAGACCAGATAGCTGATATAATACTTGAATTTTTTTTTACCTACAGAGCTTATGGTATGCCTACAGTTCCCTCTATTCTGAGCCTTAGATTCAAGATTCAAGATTCGCGCGCTTCGAGCGTTTATTCAATACGATACAAGAATCACTTTGAAACGTCTTAAAGCTAGGTGAGTCTAGGTGCCAGTTCCACGCGACCAAGCCTAGAAGAACAGGCAACAAACTACTGCTCGGTTCCTACCGTTTTTTTATATGATCCTTTTACAAATCAAAAATAGTCTAAAATAATAGCAGTGAAGTTCCAGTGTGGTGCCACTTCACTTAGTCAGACGTATGCAATGTAATAATACAAAAGCAAAAGTTTCAAAAGGCAGCACACGCTACGCTTCAAAGTTATAATAAAGTATCTACACAGATATAAAAATAAGATACTCCCACCATCCCCTTTCAAAGGCGTCCAGATGTTGAACTTAATAATCCTGAACTTGTATTCCAGCTCTCAAAGTGATGTGCACATGCTTCACTAGTGAGCTATGCGCGGAGTGGGGACGGATAGCGCGCGCCATGCGGGAACTCGGCCGCAGGAACGAGGCGTCGCATCATCTATGGGATTTCTTGCAGCATGTGGTCACCTATCGAACGCCGCTCTATATACTGCTGCAGCCTTTTATTGTGCACAAGGTTTGAAACTACTGTTACCGGTTGAACGCAGTTGACTGAATTACTGGGATATTTGTTCCCACTGGTTTTTGTACAAAAAAAGGCACACCTCAAGGGAATGGAACTCTTTGCCGTCGGCAGTTTTTCCTGACAACTACATTCTGGGCCTCTTCAAGGCAAGAGTGAATAGGTGTCTTCTAAACCATCATGCTTCATCGTCGGCTACATCGTCGCTTACCATCAGGTGAGATTGTAGCCAAAGGATGGTCTATACAAGGTGTATCTAAATATGTGTACTATGCGAAGGTGGGGGGTTTCAGACCACAATGGTGATCATTTGTGGGGGGGAGATAATTAAAAATTCCTATTTTCAGTTTCCCATACAAAAATATTTAATTTCATAATGCCTAAATAAATTGACAACCCTATCCTTGTAACCCCTTGACCCCTTGACCTACTACCTCTGTAGGTCTACTACTACTACCTACTACCTCTGTAGCTGAGTTTAGGGTTGTCACTTTGTATAAAGTCAGCTGTTCATGTTGAAACTTCGTTGCAGTTTTTTTCAGAGATACCAATCGAAGTTCGAAAAGTCGTTGAACAAAAATTGTTCCCCGGGGGGTGGAAATTCACCCCCCTTCAGGATAGTACACATATTTTGATACACGTTGTATAATGAAAAAAAAAACCCTAATCCTGAACTACTGGGATAATTTTTCTCCCACTAGTTCTGTGATTTTATAACAGACTTTGAACAGACTTTAAGTTTATGAACCCACAATGTTTGCATCCCAGCTCTGTAATGGGAAATTTTTGCTACTTACCCTATATTTTTTAAGATCTTATGTAGGTACATAACATTCAACCATAATGAAGGATTTGATTTGAACACCCGGCTTCGTAAAATGGCCTGTGAACAAGGTAGATAAAATACAAATACGACAGCAAATGTCAAACCTGGCATTTGAAAGCAAATGTCAAATTGACAGAAAATAACAGATTTGACAAAAGACAGGAATTACTATGTAACTAGAATTAATCTTAGTAGATTATTGGTGACCACACACGATAGAGCTAAGCAACATTTCAGAAATGTCAAAAGTAAGCAAGTTTAGACAAACTTTCCATATTCGCAGCTATCACACCCACCGATAGGCGACAACGAACGCCACATGCAGTTCATGGTGCGAGAGCGGTCGAGAGGATTGAAACTCCCTGCGGCGAGAGCGAGAGGCGCGCTACTCGCCGAGCTCGCGAGGGAACTACGCACTATGAGGGAGACGCACGATCAGTACAAGTTCGGTTAGTACTCAAAATACGGACAATTCCGCCATTGTCAAGTGAGGATATATTACATAAATATAGCAGGTGAGATTGTGGTCAAACACAAGCCTATAAATCGTAAAATAAAAAATAGTTTGTAGTCAAGTCAGTCAAGAGACAAGTCGGCCGTCATTGTCTTTGGAAAACATTTTTCCTCGGAAATCGGAAAAAATCAAAATTAGGATATCACATAATACACTTTCATTCCGACTCTCACTATAGTCATTTACGTTGTGGCTGAGTTCCTACCACGAATTAACAGTTTTCAAAAAAAGTTTTTACAAGTAACCGTTGCTAACCCTCTAAATATTATCTCCCTACAAAACTGCCTAAATAAATAAATAAATCTGCCTACATTGATAGATGAAGTCAAGCCAACATTTTAGTTCTTCACTATCAAACCAGAAAAAAATTCGAGGACCTTCGCTTACTAATTTTGAACCCCCATTTTTTTTGTCACACCATCGTAGACCACCGTCGAGTGAACCGTGGACCCCTGGGGGTCCACCTGGACCACGTTGGGAATCAATGGCTTAGACTGGGCTAATAATTGTACAAATCGCCAAGTTTCTATACAACGTGTACCAAAATATGTGTACTATCCTGAAGGGGGGTGAATTTCCACCCCCCGGCGAACAACTTTTGTTCAACGACTTTTCGAACTTCGATTGGTATCTCTGAAAAAAACTGCAACGAAGTTTCAACATGAACAGCTGACTTTATACAAAGTGACAACCCTAAACTCAGCTACAGAGGTAGTAGGTAGTAGTAGTAGACCTACAGAGGTAGTAGGTCAAGGGGTCAAGGGGTTACAAGGATAGGGTTGTCAATTTATTTAGGCATTATGAAATTAAATATTTTTGTATGGGAAACTGAAAATAGGAATTTTTAATTATCTCCCCCCCACAACTGATCACCATTGTGGTCTGAAACCCCCCACCTTCGCATAGTACACATATTTAGATACACCTTGTATAGATGTCATTTGATTTTTTCAGAACAAATTGCTGAGAACCTGTCCCAAGCGACTGGGAAACGTACTTCCGAGGTGTTCTTACCGCGCACGTTACAGGATAAACACCAACAGCACAGACCGTCGCTTATCTCGATGTTAGTTGGACGCGCGGGCGTCGGCAGCGGATTACCTCGCACGCCCGACCATCCATCCGCACCACTATCGGCTCAAAGAGGTACTATAGAAGACTGTGTAGTAGTGGTATAAGAATGAATCCATATTTCTTTTGGTCACGCTATCCGCGCGGGCGTCGGCAGCGGATTACCTCGCACGCCCGACCATCCATCCGCACCACTATCGGCTCAAAGAGGTACTATAGAAGACTGTGTAGTAGTGGTATAAGAATGAATCCATATTTCTTTTGGTCACGCTATCACGCGTGAACATCCGATTAGGGTAAAGATTGGTGAGGTAGCTTAGAACCAGAAGGGCAAGTCCCACTTCATTTACAACATTTCGTCTACGAAATGTTGTTTTCGTTTCGCCTGTTTGTCCCTCTCTATTGTATGGAAAGATGAGACAGCAAAAATACGTTACGTAGTTAGAGTTGTCTCATAAATTTTCCATACAAAAGAGAGAGACACGTGCTCACATGAAAACAACATTTGGTAGACGAAATGTGGTAGCAAAACTCCGACTTCGGGTACTGGACTCGGACATACGATACTTTTTATCCCGAAAAAGCAACGGGAACGGGGTGAGTGTAACCCTGGGCGGCCGCTAGTGAGGTATAAAAACAAGAGTGGTATGGGTGCAACACCCAAATCCAAATGGCATTCTTGAAAACTCGAAATAACAACAAAAACTCAAATTAGCTGATTACTAATTTAAATCATAATACATTGCACCCTTGTCTACGGTATAAACTCTCTGCTAATGAATACAAGGTTTATTTACAGAGTCGCTGTCAAACAGTTCTACAACAAGCCAGCACATGCCAACTTTCGATATGCCGATCAACAGTGCCAGACACAGCGACAACAGTATTAACATGAGCAGTGGACAATCTTACCTGGGTATGTAATAACTGCTACAAATCGGTGGTTTTCGGTTACGGCGACAAATGGATGGACATATTATTGTTTATTGTTTGAATAAACAATAATATGTCCATCCCTCTGATAGAATAGAATAGAAAATTCTTTATTGCACACCTTAAAACTAACAATGGAAATACAAGTAACAATAATTTAAAACATACTAATGTACAATGGGTGGTCTTATCGCTGAAGAGCGATCTCTTCCAGACAACCTATGGATGGAGAGAAGCTAATAATAAGATGGTTGGCTAGGGTGATGTGCTATACTGTGGCTGGGTGTACACAATGTGATTTAAAAAAAACATACATACAGCCGAACATAGAACCTCCTCCTTTTTGGAAGTCGGTTAATAAAGGTACGAGCACATGCGGGGCACGTATGTAACTATAGGAGACGTCAACGTTATTATTGGAGATGGTCGCTGGTGGTCAAACCTTTAATTCGTCTCGCCTTCTGTCGAGATCGAGTTGACGCTCCAAATTAATGTCCTAGGTTATGAAGATCCTGTCTTCTCTAAGATTCAGCGCAAAGCTACTGTCCACAGCCACCAGTGGCGGAGTCACGAGAGTTTTTAGCACGCTCCATAGGAACGCATATCACGTCATACAAAACCCGCCGGGTAAACGAAAACACTCAGTGAGTTTGACAAAATTGTAGGTGGCTTGGCTCCAATATTTTGGAAAAATATTAAGAAAGGTCCAAGAAAGAAGATGACGAATGATAGGGGAGAGTGGAAGAAAAATACATGTTGTGTCGACCTAGTGGGATAAGGGCAGGAAGAAGCTTTGCTCAGCTCAGCTTTGGATACAATTATAATTTATACCGAAGTCCCAGTTTTCCATCCGGTAACAGCCAGACATTGAAAAGCAAATGTGAAACATAATTACTTACCTTTTATATTTTTGTCAGGGTCAGCGCACAATGGCAGTGATACGAAGCTAGGTGCCAGCACTCCGTCTTACTCGAGCACGCAAACCAAACTGCGCTTTGTGCCTTCGGTTGAATTTAAATTTACAACAGGTAACCACCAAACTTCAAAACAACTTTTGCTAACCAATGCCCAAGCATAACACAAATAAAATTTGACTTTATACATCTCAAGTTATTTTATGCAATTGTAAGCTCAATAAAAGCACATTTGTTTTAAATATGATTTAATTAGGCACGACACGTATTTGAAATTCGGGCCACGAGCACAGACTGACACACAATGAAAACAAATAATGTTCTATCTTTCTACTTTCAGGAGAGATATCCACAAGTCCCCTCTCTCCCGCGTCCCCCGAGCCTTACTTGTCGTATGGGGTATCCAAGACGCGGCCCACTATCGGCGTGTCTCGCAGCGTGGATGTGCCGCTGGACAGTGCGGATGACGACCGACCGAGGCTGCAGAGAGCGCATGGACCTTCCAAGAAGACGTTCAAGTTCAGACGCAGCAGGCATGCTAAGCCAGAGGTGAGTTATTCAAGATATTGTTACAAGAAAGATATCAACAAGTCCTCTCTCTCCCGCGTCCCTCGAGCCTTACTTGTGGTACGAGGTATCCAAGACGCGGCCCACTATCGGCGTGTCTCGCAGCGTGGATGTGCCGCTGGACAGTGCGGATGACGAGCGACCGAGGCTGCAGAGAGCGCATGGACCTTCCAAGAAGACGTTCAAGTTCAGACGCAGCAGGCATGCTAAGCCAGAGGTGAGTTATTCAAGATATTGTTACAAGAAAGATATCAACAAGTCCTCTCTCTCCCGCGTCCCTCGAGCCTTACTTGTCGTACGAGGTATCCAAGACGCGGCCCACTATCGGCGTGTCTCGCAGCGTGGATGTGCCGCTGGACAGTGCGGATGACGAGCGACCGAGGCTGCAGAGAGCGCATGGACCTTCCAAGAAGACGTTCAAGTTCAGACGCAGTAGGCATGCTAAGCCAGAGGTGAGTTATTTAAGATATAGTTGCAAGAAAGATATCAATAAGTCCTCTCTCACCCGAAGCCTACCTGTCCTACGAGGTAATGTTATTGAAGAGGGTAGTTTCTGATAACTGAGACGGAATGTAAGTGAGGTCAGTATTAACCTACGGCATACATGAACTGAACATGTTGATAGTTTCTCAATATAGGAACAAACCTATGAAATAAAATGTCTAATAAAAAATAACTCACTCTTCTTTCTGCCCTTATCCCACTTTATGTGGGGTCGGCACAACATGTTGTCCTCTTCCATTCTCCTATCAGCCGCCATCTCTGTATTCACTTTTCTTTCCCATGCTATTTTTCACGCTGTTAAGAAGACAAGCAGCTTTTTAGAAGACAAGTGTGGATATATTTTTTTCCTATGTATAAATGTGTAGTGATCCATTTTTTTTTTCGAATGCACTAAATGCTGGAGATCGTCTGACGATTCTTACAGCGCTACCGGACAATAATATAAATAAAATGTAATATTCCAGGTATCCCACGTGCGCCTAGAATCTGATGAGGGCGGTTCATCTCCAGGCCCGGAGTCCACGCCCCTACGACGCGCGTGGTCCCAACCTCCGCTGCTACTGCCGACTTGCATCAACACTGACACTTCTTACGACAGCGAGATCTCACAGACATCTTCTACTTCTGGATATAGGTAAGTTGATGTACGGTTTATCGACTTTGTAGAGCGCTATCTCTTTCTGACGCACACTATTAAGCCGAAATTAGCCGATGTGCAATATTTGTTGCCTGCTATATCCCTGTGACTTCCCTTTGAAACCAAACTTCAATGTCTTCCTAGTATGGTGGCTGCTAAAGACGCAAATATTAAAAGTTCTGAGGGATGCCTACTTGCCTACCGTTCTTAAGGATGGTAGTCTATTATTTTTCCGTATGAATATTTATTAAATGTACAAAATATACAAGAAACAGTTGAGCTATCTGCAGACCGTTACAAACGATCTAGAGATAGCTCAACTGATCCAAATCAGTGCCAGACTTACCGCAATCTTTATAATGTCATAGTCTCATCGGATAAGTTATACCTGTGCTACTTTATTTTCTCAAATGGGGTCACCAAATGAGAAAATTTTATTCCACAGCATGTCTATGTATCGTGTATATTTAACTGCATGTAAAAAGAGAGCACTGGTGGTCTAGTGGTAGCGGCCCCGCCTTCCGATCCGAAGGTCGTGGGTTCAAATCCAGTCGTGTATGTACCAATGAGTTTTTCTGTCGAAAATTGTATGTGCACTATGCCAGTACTCTCAAAAACGATGAAGGAAAACATCGTGAGGAAACCGGCGTGTCGTAGAACCTAAAAAAGTTCGAGCAACATGTGTCAGGGGTCACGTAAAAAGAGCCCGCCAGCGGCCTACTTGCGGAAAAACCAGCCCGCACCTCAAGTGCGCATTTTAAAATTTGCCGATCGTATATGTATATCTCTTCTTCTCAATCGCTTCACTCTTGTCAGAGCAGTCGTGGTCGTCATGAATATCTTCTGATTTTTTAATGAGGTATGTCTAACTGGATGTAAATATGTCCAGGGAGAGTTACAGCCTCCAAGCGTCAATGACGGAGTCCCCCGGAGGCTCGGGCCGCGCGACGCTCGCCTCGCCCGAAGCCCCGGGCCAGCGCACTAGCAGCGCGACCCCGCACGCGAGCCCCGACGGTAAACCGCGCTTCGTATGTACCGCATCGCTAGACTATCTTACCCTGTCTGCCTTCCTTGATTCTTGTTGAAATATATTTATAGAGAAAACTTAGCTAAAAGTAGCGTGCCTTTCGTAAAGATAGGTCTTAAATATAAGTGTGCATAGTGTTAAAAAAATAATCCATTAAAATCAAAAGTAAAGTCTTAGTGGGTAGTTTGTGCGTTCCGGCTCATGAGGTAGTAAGCGCCTGCGCTTTTTGCGTAGCAAATTGATCCTACGGGTTTTACTTCAGTCTGTATCAAATAAAACAGTATTTTATTTAAAAAAACAACTGGGGAAATGTAATATATTTCAAAATAGTTTATGCTTTGCTTCTTTCTCTTCCCTCCTCTTTCTGTCGAAAGTAAATACATACATTTGAAACTACCCGCAGCCTCACTAAGCTGCGAGTCTGCGACGTCATCGGCTGAGCGCACAGCACTACTTGGGGCAGCGAGCCAACGATCTCTGCTGCTGAGCAGCGACCTTCGCGATGAAGATACACTCCTTTAAACACTTATCCCACCGCCGGCCGTCGATGAACGAGAAGATTATTACTTACTGAGCGAGTTTTATGATAGTTGTCGCTACGACAAAATAGTGGAGACAAGTTTCTCAACGGCTGCAATGTGTATACGGCCCGCGGTAATTTATTCATATATCTGTCTCTTTTATTGACACGGAATCTACTATATATTTTATTCGTTTCATGAGCGAAAAAAAAAATGAAGGCTAATGGTTGCTCGCCGGCACGCGGCGCGGCGGTCGGACAAGGGCCCTAAGTTGGAACTGGTATAAATAAATTGGTTGCAGAAGGCTCAAGTAGCTAAAATGATCAGTTAATGTTGCTGTCTCTTTTCATCATTGACAATAAAATGACAGTGACAAGACATCATAAAGGCTTGTGCACATGCATCCGGCATTGACGATTCATCAAGGTTTCGTATGAGTAAATACTAGATCGTTTCTGTCATAAGATGTACGCAAGCAGTCTCTTGATGAACCATCCAATTCCAGATGCATATATGAATGTGAACTAGCCGATATTGAGCCGTTTGGTAAGGAATATGAATAAGAGCCTATGGCTAAAACTATAGTATAGTGTAGTGTACTCTGGATGTATTGAAACAAAATCTAGTCGGCATTTGGTGTTGATAGCTTTTCCTTGATATCTCATTGTTGTCAAATTATAGAAGGTTGATGTTTCATTTATTTTTAGATTTTATCAGGGCTGAATGTTATGGTCTAATTAAATAATTTATTGACATAGTAGGTTAAGTAAAAGTATATGCTTATGAAATAGTCAGTCCATTTGTTATATTTAGATAAAATTATTAAGTTTTTTAGAAAGCAAGTACCTATAATAAAAATATTATTTGAGACTTTTCGTTTAATTCTGGGTGTCAACATCACACTAGGTAAATAATAACCAGTATTTAAAAGTAAAAAGATTTTTTATTACACTAAGTTCACATAACACACTATAGTTATCAAGCTTCTTTACATAGAAAAAATGGTTGAATGGCCATTTGGACATCAGCATCCATAGGAATTTCATGAATATATTTGGAGAATGTGAGCACAATTCTATAAATACTTCTCTTCACAGATGAAATTAGACTTGATTTCATTTTTATAGCAAAACTATCATTGAGAATGTGTTTTCTTGGTACCAGACCAGGTTTTGTCAATTTGTCTAAATTCTGTTTTAGATTGACTAGTGTTGATAACAATAAAGGCAAATCATTTTGTACTACTCCATATTTATCTTCTTTCAAGGATGCTGCAGCAATAAAAGATAAGCCCTCGCAAGTCCACATCACTGGTTGAGCTTGAGACAGCAGAACTTTCAGTTTGGTATCTGTCAGTTCCCCGAATATGTAACTAATGCCAGGTTTTTGACACAGTTTTTGTAAAATCATGTTGAACTCTTGTTTAGCAGCATTGGCAAAAGTATCTTCCACCTTGTTTTTATTGTGATCTTTTAGTTCACCAATCCTAGGAGACTGAGCCATATTTCTCAGTTTTTTACTGTAAGATAATCCAGCATTGGGAGACACATTCACAATGTTATGACGAGTTGATTTTTCTATTTCCACTGGCTTTCCATCGCCATTAATAGTATCCAACTTTTTGTTGAACTCATTGATGATGCACAGACATTCTTCAAGTAAATTTTTCCAATTTCTTGGGTGTCCTCCAGGTTGAGAAAGTGTGAAAATAGCTTGCCTTCTGCTAGTGTCAATCATTGCCATTATTTTTAAATCTTGAGCTCCTAAATAGCCATTGAATTGTGATCTCTGTGCCAACGCCTTATGCAGAGTCAGGCAGGTCTCGGACACAATGGGAAATCTCATATGTTCTGTAAGGACTATATTGAAAACTGTTCTCATTGTGTACACGGATATAAAGAACAGACTGGTATATAACCACAGTCCAATCCAAATGCCAGAACTTATTAAATTCATGATGTGGTCTAAAGGAGGGTCTTCCAAGTAAACGCTAAAAACTTCGGAAACAATACCTCGTGGTTTGCTACCCCACAAATAATAAAAAACACAATAATACAAAACAGGCATGATGGAGCTCTTGAGGCCTGATGAAAGAATATGGTTTATAGCCAGCTTTATTTGCTGAAACTTATCTTGGTAAATGTGTGGGAACAGAAGAACTGATGTGCCAAATATGTGTACATTGAGGAAATAGTACAATCCCATCCACATTCCTCCAAACTGCAAGAATAGACTTTGTTCCATGAGACACTGACCATCTGAATATTCACAGTTCTTCTTCAAGTTGTTGTAGTTGCTTTTCGCTAGGGATGAGTACAGACCCATAGTGAAGTACCCACTCAGTGCATACAAAATACCAAAAATTACATTTTGCATAGAGAATACATTAAGAAACATTGAGAATCTTGTAAAGTACTTGGGTAACGGCATCATGTAGTAGCTTCCATAAATATACGCTTGGAAAAAGGACACCATCCCAAGAAGTACCATGTTCAGTCCCATTTTCCAGCCAAATATGTCATCCACAGTAGATGTGATCCATTCTAGTGGGTGCAATATATTAACTTGCATCAGAAAAACCAACACAACAGCAAGTAGCGTCTGCAATCCGATATTCCATACGACAGCTACAATCAGTCTTTGAGAAAATATTTCACTTTTACCTTCCATTTCTCTTATACGAATCCGCCGGTTTACAGGTTATTTTCACATTAAACTTTTCAGAACAAATTCTTCTTTCATTCCGTACAAAAGGCTTGGAATTACAAATCGGAGCACCAAAGAAACAATGTTCGACCGTAGTGTAGTGTATCCAACCGTTGTATTTTTTCTATCCCTTCCGTTGAAGAAACCGCTGTTTGTTGTTATGATAGTACAAAGAAATAGGCAGTGCGGGATAGTTCATCTAGCCGAGGTAGATTAAGCCAACAGCGCATTGGCTGCTGCCGCTCGTTCGACGAATTATCCAAATGTAATAGCCGGCGTCAGTCGTCCTTTTCCCTTTCAAAATTCAAATTACAAAAATAATTTCACGATTCACGATCAAGTTTTTTTTTTTTTTATTATGTGCCGGCTTGGATTCAAACATTCAAACAGTGTTGCAAAAGCATAAAAGTAAAAAACGTTGAATTTGCCAGCTAAAAATCGGGAGAAAACGGGAGATTTTTTTTCGGAATGAAACAAGTGTAGTTTTAATAATAATGCAATCATTTATTCAATATACAATTATTCTGGTTTTATTTCCCACTCCTTTTAATAATTTTGTGAGTATTTTTTACGTTTTACACTGCTAGTACAGTTTGTAGGTACTTGGTATATCATTATTAGAGACATCACCATCAGATTCGGAATCTGACATCGTAAAACACAACAGTTAACAAACAACTCACAACAGAACAATACAAGTGTATTCAATGAAATGAACGAACAATCAATACAATACTAAACCACTTACCGACTTGGCAAGTACCGACATCATTCGGGCGGGATATAATAGGTACCTTTAACTCGAACAAAGTTGGGTTCTTCAATTTTCCCACAGACAATATTAAACTCTATTCTAATGTGTTTCAGTGCAATTTGCTGGGCATAATTAGACGTGGTTCAAAGCATTTAGGGAAGTTCCCGTGCATAAAGAAGATGTGCTATAGAATTGTATTAGTGTTGCCGTATTTAGAATATTTTTTTCATTTTACTTTTGAATTACCATTTTTATTAGGACATTATTTGAAAATGCAAAAAGTCGGGAGATAGGATTGCTAAATCGGGATATCGGGAAACCATGGCCAAAATCAGTAGATCTCCCGATAAATCGGGAACTTTTGCAACACTGCATTCAAACAAAGTCCTTCCGCCAAATTCACGATCAATTTTTTTTTTTTTTAATTTTATGCTGGCTTGGATTCAAAGTCCTTCCGCCAAATTCACGATCAAGTCATTTCCAGTGCTGCCAGTGGCAGAAAGTCAAATATAACTTACAGTTCAAAAAGTAACATTTTCACGAGAAAAGTAACATTACTATGAATTATGGGAAAAACGGCTCAATACTTATTTATTCAGTTAAAACCCTAACCATATTGGGTTTCATGCGTTTTATTTATTACACAAAAACTAAAATAAGCTGCCTGTTCCATTTATTAAACTCGTAATCATTTAATTTGTTTGCTGGAAAATATTTTTAGGGTTTATTTAAAATATTGAGTCGTGTAACATGGAGGTAACATTAGTTAGACGGTCAAAAGTAACGTAAAATGCTACAAAAGTAACATTCTGGCAACACTGGTAATTTCCGTTTTTATTTTTAATTTTGTGCTGGCCTGGCGTGGATACAAAGTTCTTCCGCCAAGTCTTACGTCTTTTTCCAATCTCCCAGTGCTGCCACAGTGGCTGATAATCTCCTCCCTCCTGTCAGCAAGCAGAAAGTTAAGCTGGGAACATTACCTACTTTGGTTGGCAGTGGTCACTGTGGTCAGCGTTGCCAACCCCTAGGGCACTGTTGGGTAATACGATAATTTTGGCATTGGTACGTTATGTATTACAATAGAGTGAAACCAATCTATGTCAAGACAGTGGAATTCGAAAACAACAAACAACAACAACAATAACACCATACAACATTTCCACAACATAGATTTAAAATAGTCTTAAAAGAACGAATAATATTGATGGTTGATGCGACAATAATGATTAATTTCTTTTAATGGCAACAATAAAATAGGAAACCTTCCAAACGCTATTCCCACCGCCTTTCCCCGTGGACGTGGATACGCTATCCACTGGCGAGACCAGCAACACGGCTCGATTGAGTGATCACTGAATCCGCGTTCCATTTTAAAATTTTTCAAACAAAAATTTACAACTTGCATTTACGCGATCGCTTGAGTGATTTGTGTTGCTAGAATCGACGCCCAGCTCGGAGGTCGGATAAAACTGACAGCGGGGAAAAAGTTTTTATCCTTTCCCGGGGATGACTTGTCGTCCCCATGTGCTAGCCAGGCTGGTTAATGTACGGCCAGTTATCTAATGTACGCACTGTTAAGAGGGAATCACACAGGCGACTCTCCATACAAACGTAGTCCCCTATTTCCTCCCTGGATAATGCCTCTAGTCTAGAGTAACCATTTTTTCTCATAAAATCCAGATCTGATGTATACGTGCTCGTATGTTTTCCTTTTTTTCAGAAACTTATTGTTATAGAAAATATCACCTCCAATTCATATTTCATAGAAATCATATTAGGGTCATATTTTCTTTCAAGCAGCAGTAGCGATGGGCGATCGCTTCAAAAAAAAAAACAATCGAAAGAATCGAAAATTGCGCTACTGCGCATTCGATTGTCGATTTAGTAGTTCCTCCCCATGATTATTCGAATAACAATCGACAAACTACTAACTACTATACATGTAAGTGTGCGTGCGGTGCGGTGAACTGCGCTGCGGAAGGCCGCGCAGGGTGGTGCATGCGGGGGCGGGACGGTGTTGCGTCGATTGTTGCTTATCACGTAGTATATTTTAATATTAACCCGGGAACGGTGTCCTATATGTCTGTGAGACCGGGTGACTTGAAAAATTCGAATAACTTTTTCCCTCGCCGGCGATTTTCATCGCGATTTCGAGTAGCTGCCTGATTTCCCCTCACACACCGTAATTTCAACCCGCGACGTTGGAGTTGGCGCAAGTTTTTGAGTTCTGGTGCAAACCCGGTGCGGTAGACCGGGGTCACCGAATATGTAAGTAAAATAGGCAGAGTTGAATTATTGATTATTCGTTTTTTGACAGGTTTATGTACATTTTTTACTTACTTTTGCTAGTGTGTTATTGCATTATTTTATTATCAGTAAGTTTATTGCACGATTTCTTAAATTTTATCGTAATAACACGAAATTATTCTTCATCTTGATTCAAATATAAACTTTGCTACAGCATGTCGTACAAAAGCGAATAGCATCGTCTAGAACCACTTCTCTATGAACTGCTTGATGCCGACAGACGATCATCAGAAAGAACAAAGTATACACTTGCCACAACTGCAAGAAACATTTGTGTCTTGAGCATGTAGGGCCATATGCAGTATTGCAGTGTTGACTGGAGAAACGTGATTTTCAATTTTTTTTTTTTGTTAGGAGCATGTCATTTTTTGTTTATTATAAGTAAGTTCGGGGAGTCTAAAAACTGAAAAAGCTGAAAAAAAACATAAATATGTTGATTGTTGTGTTTTAAATGTTTAAAAAGCTATAATGTGTAAAAACGAACAAATTTTTTAGGTTCTATGTGAAGTTGTCTAATCATAAGAAAAAGTAAATAAACGAGGCTGTGATTCATGAAGTATCATTGTTTTATTGTCAAATAATTTATAATTCATAAAAAATGTGGTAAATTAATAAAAGATTCTGAGAAATCTTTCATTGAAAAACCCGGTGCGTGGGACCGGGGTCACCGAAAATGTAAGTCAAATTGACGTCACCGTTGGCGGGTTAAGAATTTTCATTTTATAGAAATGTAAAATTGACCTTGTCAAGTAAAAAGTGTAGTTACCGAAATTATAAATAAATAAATAAATATTGTGGACAATTCACACAACACTACCCAGCCCCAAACTAAGCAGAGCTTGTAATATGGGAACCGGATAGCTAATATAATACTTGAATACATTTTTTTTTTGTAAATACATACTTAGAATACGATATAACACCCAGACAGAGAACAAACATTTATGTTAACCACACAAATATTTGTTCTCGGTGGGGATCGAACCCACGACCTACGGCGCAGAAGGCAGAGCTACTACCAACTGAGCTAGAGGCCAGTCAATTATGTTAGAAGGTAGATTTCTAGCTATAGGTACGTTGATTTTCTGTAAGAAAATATTTCAAATAAATATCTATAAGTACCTTTTTTACTTAATTTGTATTCTAGTCTGTGTTTTCCTTAGTTAGAAACTCTTTACCTACCCATCTATTCGTAATTTCTATCGACTGGCCTCTCAGCTCAGTTGGTAGTACCTCTGCCTTCTGCGCCGTTGGTCGTGGGTTCGATCCCCACCGAGAACAAACATTTGTGTGGTGAACATCGATGTTTGTTCTCTGTCTGGGTGTAATATTGTATTCTATGTATGTATTTACAAAAAAAGTATTAAATTTTTTTCAAATTCAAATTCAAATTCTTTATTGCACTTATGTTGTATAAAGGTGTTGCAGTAGGTAATGTAAGTTTCAAACAAACCCTGTTAGGGCACCGCAACTTATTTCCCCGCTTTGGAGGCGCTATCATGTACTTACATTATATCTATACATTTTAAACTTAGTAGGAACTATATTATTTCAAACTTATAAACTATATTATTCTATACTTAAGGTGATATCAGACGATTCATTTTTTGTTCATTTTTGCCTTTCATTCGGCACTTTTCACGCGAAATGAAACGTGTGAACACCGAATGAAATATTAGTGAACATGGCATGAAAGAAAAATTAACCATTCACTCGAGTGAACATTCATCCGAGTGAACCGTCTGATATCACCTTTAGATACTAAGCTACAGCATCGAGACGACGACACTGAACAGATGTAAATTTATATCCATGGTTACAAACAAATAGGTAATTTTAATTTTCATTGAAAAACTCATCCAACGTATAGAAACAGTTTTCAGATAAGTAGGTTTTTAAAATTTTCTTATATTTTATGCAGCAGTTTTCATTTTTTATTTCAGTAGGGAGTTTATTATATATTTTTACACACATCCCATAATGGTCCGGAATGAATAATTTTCATCGTTGAGTCAGGCCGGGCTAGTCTAGTTTTTGGTCTTAAGTTTTGAGGTCGAGAGTATTGTGAGAAAAGATTTATATTATTTTTTACAAAAATACATACTTCGTAAATATAAATACAAGTAACAGTCAAAATTTTTAGTTTTATGAAATGATTTTTACAACTTTCCATTGTTTCAATGTTTTGGATTATTCTTAGGCATCTTTTCTGTAATAAAAATAATTTGATGGAGTCTGTGCTATTTCCCCAAAGTACTATTCCATACGTAAGCCAAGCATGTGCATATGCATAATATGCACAAGTGGCGGTTTTCTTGTCAGTGTGTTTCTTTAATTCGTATAATGCATTAGTAAATCGTGATAGTTTCGATATAGTTTTTTTTATATGTTCCTTCCAATTTATACTGCTATCTATATTTATTCCTAACAATGTGTAATTTTCAACGGACTCTAGTTTTGTATTTTGAAATGAGTAATTAATGAGCAAAGGTGTTTTTTGGTACGGCTTAAATTGTAATATTTTTGTTTTTTTGAAGTTTACTTGGAGGTTATGGTCATGTAGCCACTCAACAATTTTCGAGATAACATCATCGAGATGGTCGTTCAGATTTTATAAATTGCATTTTTCAAATGGAATTACTACAGATATATCATCTGCAAAAAGAGTACAGTGGCTATTTATAATATTTGGCAAATCATTGACATATTATATCAAAAATAATACACAGCCCAAGACGCTCCCCTGCGGTATGGATTGGGTTATTTCTGTCTCTTGTGATCGAAAATTTGCTATTTTTCTTGTTGCATTATCATAATACTCAATTTCTACCTGCTGTACACGGTCCTTTAGGTATGACACAAACCATTCATGAACTAAACCTCTAATTCCTATACCCTGTAGTTTATTTAGTAAGATATTGTATTTAACTCGGTCATATGCCTTGCTCATGTCTAATAAAATGCCCAATGCATATTTATTTTTATTTATTATATTTAGTATTTCATGTATATATTTATAAACAGCTAGTGATGTAGAATGTTTTTTTCTGAACCCATTTTGACAGTCATTGAATATATAAAATTTTTCGCAGTAAGAGTAAAGACGCGATGACATCGCACCTTCAAAAACTTTTGAAAAGGTCGGTAAAAGGGCGATTGGTCGATAGTTATTTAACTCTTTTTTATCACCGTTTTTGAAAAGTGGTTTTACGATGGCTAATTTAAGTGCGTTCGGAACTCTTCCCTCTGTAAATGATTGATTTATTAGGAATGTTAAGGGTGGGGTTAGTTCTTCAGCGCATTTTTTTATAAGTGAAGGCGGTAAGTCGTCATGGCCAAAACTTCTTTTATTTTTTAGCTTTCTAATTATTTTTAAAACTTCTTTATGGGTTACCGGTTGTAAGAACATTGAATTTTCAGATGGGTTCATGACAGGCTGGCCGGCTGAGGGCAGAGTATTTATGCTATCTTTTCCGATAGACGCAAAGAAAGTGTTAAATGAATTTACTATTTGTGTAGGTTCCTCTGTAATTTTATCATGAATTTTTATTTTTATGTTTTTTTTTGAATGAGTTTGTAGTTTATTTGTATATTTTTTTTCTAAATGCCACATTGATTTTACAATATTATCAGAATTTAAAATTGTTGTATTTCAAGTATTATATCAGCTATCTGGTTCCCATAATACAAGCTCTGCTTAGTTTGGGACTAGATTGTGTTGTGTGGATTGTCCAAAATATTTATTTATTTATTTATTTAATTTGTTATACTTTAAAACAAATTCATGAATGTAATAACTTAAATCGCATAATAACTGCATTAAGTAGCGGCGCACGGACTTATAATCTATAGATTTGTAGCGCAGCGCACGCCCGTCGCACCATCTTTTGTAACTACTGATAGTAGTACGCACGAAAATAGTAGTTAGGTGCGTTGCGTGACCGCACGGCAAAAATAGTAGTTAGGTGCGTTGCGTGACCGCGCGGCAAAAATAGTAGTTAGGTGCGTTGCGTGGTTGCGTGGCGTGACCGCGCGGCAAATAAGTAGTTAAAGTTGGTGCCAGTCATTGTCGCCGCACGCCGCACGCCGCACGCACCGTCAGTCGATAACAATCGACTAGTTTCAATTGTTATCGACTTTTATCGACTGAACCGAACAATCGACTAATTCGATAAAATATAGTAGTTATCGCCCATCGATGAGCAAAAAAACCCTACCTACGATAATATTGACGATTCGGTCGGTCATTTGTGCTTTTATATAATAAAGAGTTGGCATTACTAGTTGTTAGATATGTTGCGGACGTACGTTCGTGTTTTTGCGCTAGCTAAAACGAAATCAATTCAATTCAGTGTATTTTGTGATACCCATTAATCTAAACAAACTGAGAACATTTGAGTTAGAACGTTAATATCAGCAGACTGCCATAATTTCCCGTCTATGAGTTCGCATCTGCGAGTGCCCTACATTAAACCACTTTTTCCTCAAATGCGCTCTAAAATGGAAGAAAGTTTGGTACTACGTGAGTTTAACTTCAAAGGAGTTACCTAGTATGTTTTGTGATGGGTTTATAAGCGACGGTTGACTGAAATCTTATAAGAACTATACTATGTATACCTTTATTGAAATAGCTCTGAGCCTAGGGGTACTTATCACCCTGGTAACAACCCTCGCCGCCTGTGTTTGTGGATGCAAAAACTCCAATCAAAAGTAAGTGCATAAATACTTTTTTCCTAAAATAGCTAGCAACAACGAGCAGAATGCAGTGAGGTAATTAATGAAATTCAGATCTGTTTATTTTTACTTATTTATTATTAATTTGTGAACTATTATTTGAAATAGGTTCCCTATTTGTACAAAAATATTTCTCCCTAGTTATCGAAGTGTTCAACATGTTTACAAGGCATGTGAGACTCATCAATTTTATATCTAGAGGCAAAAATGTCATTGCTGAAATAATCAGGTACCCCAATTTCATAAATATTTGAAAATAAGAACACACAAAAACAGCCACCCAATTACACTAAGGTCTGGCTATCGACATAGCTTTTCTGGGACGAGCCCTTTTTGTCAATTGAATTTAGAACCCTATCTGCCAAACACAAAATTCAACTATAGTAGATCAGTCTTATAAAATGTGTTTTTTAACAGAAGTGAGTTGGTGGGGACGGCTGGTGTGGTCAAAATACGTTTTGATGAGGAAGCTCCTTCTCCGACGCCCACCACTCCGGCCTCAGTCAAGCGGTTTGTTTTAGAACGAGCATGCCCTAGATCTAGACCTAACTTGTTGGGCTGGCAATGTAGAAATAAAACCATTAACCAAATGTCTGCTAATTTTATATTTAAGATTAAATCATTATTTAACACTGAAGCATAACAAATTGGTGTAAAAATGAATGGCTTTACTTAAAAAGTTCTCAAACGATAATCAGTTGCCATCTCTTACCACGGGTATGAGCTGAAAGAAGCCTCTTTGAGGTGCACTTAAAATCCATTACCACACTGATTTGAAAGATCTAGTGACATTATAAGAAGAATACCACTGGGTAATGACAAACTATGGCAGAGCTAGCTTTGAGTAATGTCTCAAATGCATCTAACGCTTGTTAGTAAGAGGGCAGATGTATAACATATTAGAATAATGCTTATATTTTAACTTATATGCAATGCATTTATTATATGACAATACATATTCTGTCTAAAAACTTGAAACTTTCATAATGAATAAGCTCTAACACAAAGTTAATTCAAAATATTACTTTAAATCATAAAACCTACTAACTCTGCATAATATGGGTCTGTTAAAATGCTTAAATCTAACGGAGTG
This sequence comes from Thera obeliscata, assembly GCA_947578465.1. Classification (NCBI taxonomy): domain Eukaryota; kingdom Metazoa; phylum Arthropoda; class Insecta; order Lepidoptera; family Geometridae; genus Thera; species Thera obeliscata. The sequence continues at coordinate 7,135,762 of OX387928.1, read as the reverse complement.
ACTAAAACATAATCTATGGTTACACCTGTGACGCAATGCAACTTGTAGTCACACTCAATGCCTACTTGAGTCATACAGTTTCTCACTATCAAACAGGAAAAATACTATAGTGACAGGGTTACTGAATGGTACCCTTATTCTGAGTTTTACTCGATGAGTTTGAATGATTAGGTTCGTCTTGGTCTTGGCAAATTCGGCAAGACGACCAGTTCTCTCGCCTGCGTCTCTCTTTTGTATGAAAAAATGATGAGATAACAACTTATTTCGATTGTTTCTACATAATGTATATTGTTTTCTGATTATTTCTCCATACAAAAGAGAGACATAGGCTGATCTAGTAACACTCAGAATATGGGTCCGTGTGGCAAAAACTAATCAACCTAACTAGTCTGCTACAAAATGACTTGTCAATACAAAATAACAGTAGAATCATTTACAACCGAACATAATAGAATACCCAGTGTGCGGTTAAGTGGACTGTAATATAATTAGGCGAATTTAAACAATGGAATCGACACGAGAAAGAGAGTCACAAGTTAATAGCACCGATAGTGGTAACTGAGGTCCTGCCGACTTACCTCTAGGCCCCGGATAGGACGTGCGATGCACTTCTGCCACCGCACCAGCAAGGTTCTGGTGGTTTCAGAGTCTCTGGCCAGGTCGTCTTCCTCCTCCGTCAGGTGCTTGCAAGGGCGGCCGGTGCAATCCAGGATTTTGCAGGGGGCTTCAGGGAACACTAGGGTAAAAACTTGTGACGTGCGCAAATAAAAATCACTCGCGACTGGAGTAATTGCCGATTGGGCAATATTCGATACGAAAGAAGAATTAAATGAATTTGTGAACTTTGTGAAGTGTTAACGATACGAGGATACGAGAACGACTCCTAATTTAAATTTACCGTTAGTTTTATCAACGTCTTATTTGCCGAAAAGCATTGACCAATCATGAGGTCCCATTACTTATTACTTGCAGTTTTTTAAACATTTTGACATTTCGACATGTTGGACAAACGTGACACTGACAAGAGTGCATACGAATAGGCTAATGATGGCGAAATAATGTTGTCAAAACTGAACATTCCGACCACCAAAATACACAGTATTTTAACCAAGTTATTATAAGACCAATGACAACGACAAAATCATGGAGCTTACAACAAATTAATAATAAAATGTGCTAAAACACTAAGCCAATTTAACGCTAAGCTGATGTTATGACGTCAATAAAATTCGAAACAAAACGAAACGATAACAAAATTATACTAAACAACGAAAAAAGCAACAAATAAAACCGACAGGCGTAACGAAAAAAGGCGCCTGCAGGCATAAGGGAGGCTAGATAAACCTCTAACGCGAGCTCGACAGCGAGCTCCAAATAAATTGCTTCCGCACGAAAGCTGCGAAAGGACAATGTACCCATTGGGACGTCTTAACTTTTCGGCGGGCGAAAGAAATGCCGAGCGGATCGACAGCGATAGAGTTGACTGAAGGAAACGAGAGAAGCTTCAGTCGACTCATGCGAGAACAAGGTGCTTCCCTCACTCTATGAGAGGAAACTAACGAAAACGAAACGATCCAGAAATCCACTAGGCATGCAGTTGAATAATGACTGGAGATTAAAACTGATAGGTCGTTTGGGTCCACATTCAAGAGGGACAGCAGAGCCTCGCTCGGTGCCAGCAGCGTTTTGAATTTGTACGTCAGAAGCTGTCGAACCACAATACGAGCAAGGTGAGCTTCTGTTGATCTGCCACCAGCCTCAGCGAAGCCCGACGAATGGGGGCTGCCTGGGGGGTGCACAACGAACTCCACTTGCTCAGCTTGTGTAGCTAAAGACATCAAACCATTCAACAGGCCACCGGTCACAACGAAGGTCCTGCCTCGATCGGACACCAACCGAAAGTAACAATCTTTCCGAATTATTAACCGCCTAAGATAGGCTAAATAGGCCTCCAATGAGAACTCCAAAGCGAACTCCAAGTGCACTGTCATCGTGGCAGTGCATACGAAAAGGCAAACGTACCGATTGTACGTGCGATTACCTTGGCTATATCCCAACGAAATGTCAAATGGGACGGCAAAATCAACTGAAGCAAACGACAAGGACTTCAGCTGATTTGTTCGAGATACCGGAAGTTCCCGCATTCGACGAAGGATACCCAGCCGAAGGTTCACCTGGAGACAATGCATGCGCGACAGAATCACGGACCGAATTGCCCGCTTTGGTGACAAAATCCAAAACTCGCGAGTGAGCATATTCTGAAACAGTTGCAGTCCCGGGTGCCAAAATTTACGAGAGTAGTCATTGACTATCAACGAGGTGAGTCGACGGGTTCGAGGGAGAAACAAGAAAGGATGCTGCTGATCACAGCCAAGCTGGCAAAGGAGGCAACGACCGCCCACCCTCAACAAACTACCTTCATCCAAGAAAGGGCAAAACTTTCTGCAGGACGCAAAACGATTGAGAAGGTTATCGATAAGAGCGGCGTTACTAGCCGTGGCAAGGCTTGGCATCCTCTCATCCAAGGCATACTCATCACCACATCTGGATGACTGTGGCCAACTATCCAGAGGAATCGACAACCATGTAGGCCCCGACCACCATGGCTCACACGGGTCCAAGCCCTTAGACGGTAACCAACACGAGCTATTGTCAGCTGGACAGTCAGTTACAGACACATGATGCCTACGATCAGGAGGTATATTGTCCAGCTTCTCGGTCACCCGACTAACGACAGAGCTGCCCCAGCGTAACGAACAAGACTTGCTCCAGGTCATGGCAACACTGGAGTCAACCAAAACGAAATTGTTGGCGACACACTGGATTCCATCCGACGTGACAGCAACCGGCGAAATGAGCTCCGACAAAAGACCCGCTGCCATCATCTCCAACTGCAGAGTCAAACGTTTTAGAAGAGGAGCGACCTTCGAACTGGCACACCATAAGCGCACTACGACGGACGAACTTGTACAAGCGGCGCAACCGTAGATGGCAGCGCAGTACCCACGTCCGGACGCCTCACAGAAGCCGTGAAATCGAGGAACCAGGGAAGCCGGAACAAATCCACGAAGCAGCGTTCGGATCATAAAATTGATCCTACCTTCCTGAACCTTAGGAGTACGTAGCGACAAATCCGGTGAACTGGAATCAAGACCAGATCGAAGCGGCGGCAGCGCGGTAGCCGAAATAAGGCGCAGATTCCCTCGATCGGGAATATCAATCATCTGACCAACATCTGACGACAGTGGAGCGACCTCATCCATGAGACCACTATTAAGATGACCGGTCTCAAATTCACCATGAACCATCCTGTAATGAGGGTTTACGAGGGTTTTTCTTGCTAGGTTAAATAAATGCTTAACAGCAGCTTTCCTAGAAGACGACAACGAAAGTTTACACTGAGGTTTAGCACCAGTCAGGTGTACCTCAAGCTTGTCCTGAGGATTTCGACAACAAGAAGACATGCGATTTGCACATGTCCACTCCTCTATGGCCAAAGCTAGAGGTTTGGGCGGACCGACAATGTCCGATTCCAGACACCCGATGACCGGATTACCTACCGTCAGGTTCGAAACGAAAACGCAATTTTTCTGATGGCTATCAGAATTGCAACGACAACGAGAAGAGTCAACGGCAACTATGCATTCACCCATCTGTGATTCCCCGACGAAAGTGGGAATGACAGTGGGTTTCAATGCCGAAACGAGAATGTTAGCGCTGACTAAACTATCATCCGGTCCTGGATTAAACAAAACAGGATCGGAAACGTTCAAATATTTTTTAAGATGCCCCGACGAGTCAACCTCCGGTTTTCGAAGAAGTCAGTCAAGTCTGGACTGCATAGTCAGATTGGTCTCCAAGATACAGGCGGGCTTTGCCAATAATATTCCGACTTTAGCATGTTTTTTGGATATAGAAGGAGCTTACAATAATGTTTTGGTGGAACAATTGGTGGTTTCGCTGGATGAATTAATGGTTGGCTCGAAAATATGTAATTACCTATTCCAGTTCTTGAAAGAGAGACACTTAAAAATTAAGGAAGACGATGAAGATCATGCTCTTATCAGATGGACAGGTAGAGGCCTTGCGCAAGGGGACCCGATCTCTCCTCTTTTGTTTAATATTATTACACACAAGATAAGCCAGTCAATCGATAACATTATGTCTCTTCAGTACGCTGACGACTTTGTATTTTTTATTCAGAGTAGCGACATTTCGAATAGCGTTCTAGATATGCACGACTGTATCGCTACCGTCTCTTCAATGCTTAGTGAAATAGGTCTAGAAATCTCTGTGTCAAAGACGCAATTATGCTTGTTTGCCAAGGGACGAGGTAGAGATCAGGTGAATGTTGTGGTTAATGGCCACACTGTTCCAGTTGTAGACTGTGTTAGATACCTAGGAGTATGGCTCGACAGGTCGCTTCGTTGGAACAAACATGTTAGGGAAACCCAAATAAAAGCTTTAAAAGTCACAAATATTCTTAAAATCTTGGCCGGGGCGTCGTGGGGTGTTCACCCAAAACATCTGCGCAGATTGTATATTTCGTTAGTAAGAAGTAGAATAGATTACGCTAGTTTTATATATGACAGCGCCGCAAAAACGCACCTTCTTAAGTTAGATAGAGTGCAAAATGTAGCGCTGCGAATTGTCGGAGGTTTTATTAAAACCACGCCCATCCATGTTATGGAGTGCGAGCTATGTATACCACCTCTCGGCTTTCGAAGAGAATACCTTGCCACGAAATATTGTCTTAAAGCTCAATCTTGGTCAAAGAATGTGACTGTCGATTGTTTAAATAGCCTGGCAAGTGCAAGAAATTTGACATATTTCCGTAGGAACAAAAACTCTCTGCTTGTAAACATCTATAGAGACACCAAAGATGAGATAATCAATGCCTGTAATCCTTTATATATGTATACCTTAGACACTTGGATCACAAATTTTAATATGGACTTCATAAAAACAACAGTTGATAACATTGTAGAGCCTAAAAATAAATATGACAATAATGTTCTGAAGTATAACACATTGCATATGTTACATAATAAGTACAATGATTGGCAGAAGATATATACAGATGGGTCCAAAACTATAGATGGTAGCGGGGCGGCATTTTACGATCCCACTAACAAGGTGAAAGAGTGTTACAAATTTATAAGTGATCCCAACTGTATTATGTCGATAGAACTATTCGCAATTTCGGAGGCACTTTCTTATGTCATCAGTGCAAGACTTCAAAAAGCAATTATTCTGACAGATAGTAGAAGTGCTTTGCAGCATTTGGCTCGATGCGCCTCTGGCCACAGAGGTACATCGATTGCCTACAAAATATTAAACAAAGTCTTAGCGCTGGTATCTGGAGGGGTGACTCTGGGATTCCAGTGGATTCCATCTCATGTTGGGATCCGCGGCAATGAGGTGGCTGATACTCTCGCCCGTGATGCAATATCGAATGGTACAGAAGTTTATATGAAACCTGAATATTCAGAGATACTATACAGATATAAAAGAAGAATAAAAGTGAAATGGAAGGTATACTTCGATATTGCATCACGGGAGAAAGGTATTTGGTATAGGACTATACAAAGCGAGCCACCTCATGTGCCGTGGTTTTTAAATTATAAATGTAGAAAATATATTGTAATCGCTCATCGATTGCGCTCCGGGCATATGCCATTGGGAGCTTATAAGCACATGATGAGGGTGGCAGACAACCCGAATTGTGAAGTTTGCGGTGTTAGAGAGGATGTTTACCACCTTCTGATGCAGTGCGCCCGGAGCGCATCGATGAGGGAGGAGTTAGGGCGAGCTATAGATATAAATTGGCTCGATATGGGACTGTTCCAGAGTATGCTAGCGACTCCGACCTCGGATGTGGCTAGCATACTCTTCCGGTCCATTTTTGGGCTAGTTATAGAGAAGTAGGTGAGTCAGAGAGGGCAGCATGGAGCTGACATGGTCGGTAACCGACCAAAGTTCCTTAAACATTAGATTAAAAAAAAAAAAAAAAAAAGATGCCCCGAGGAAATGTCAATTTTCCTGGCTGGCATCTCCGAGTAAGCAGAAACCTCCAAATGTAATTCAGGTAACGAATTCCCACTAGTTGGGACAATAACATTCACCAACTGGGCACAGGAATTTATCTCTACTCCTAACCGCTGAGCACAAGTTTCCTCAACAACATTAACCTGTACAACCTTCTCCCGATCAAAATATTTATGCAAAGTTTGATATGCTAACAAGTAACTTGCATCCGAAATTGGGTACTTTTTTATCAGGTCATAGGCCAAACCTTGCACACTAGTCAGAAGATAGTGTAGTTTTTCCACATCAGGCAAATCCCCGGTGTGTATGAGTGTGTCATACAACTCAATAAACGAAACCCAGTTTTCCAATTTACCATCAAATGATAAAGCCATTTTATGTTTTCTAACGTTAGGTAGTTTAACTATGCTACTAGATTTAACTTGTTTTACATCAGTTTTGAATAACCGGCTTTTAATACTGCGTACCTTGGTGTCGAAATCAACTGTACATAAAAACTCCGTACTTCGATCAGCTGTAGGAGTTTTAAACAACAACCTTTGTTGAGCAGCGTGAAACTCCGAAATAATTGGAGCGATGTCTCGTTCGCAAACTCCGACTAAATCCGAGGCATCCAACAATTCAATCCTCATCATAGCGTAGTCGCGTGCAACTCTGTCTGCGTCACCCAGCATCCCTTCCTCACAACCGGCATGTTTATCCGTAGGCATTTGTGAAGGAAGACCGTCCAAATTCTAACGATAAACAAAGTTATAAAGTTGGGAAAAGTTCCACAACAAACGTAAACAAAACAACCAATTTACTATTTTTACGTACGAAAATATGCATAGACAAAGTTCTACCAAGTACGCGATTTTACCTTGGAGGAACACTATTACTACTATCCGTTATTTACACGTAAAGAACGAACGAAATGAATGGTTTGAACGAGATTTGATAATGTGTCAAGACAAACGACAAAACGTCAAAGTCACGAGTTGACTTTGGCACGACAACGAAAAATTGACTGACAGTTACCAAACCTCCAAATCAAAACCAACGACAATACAAAAAAAAAAACAAAATTTAACTGATTTGACTATGACTCTTAGCAAAATAGAAATACCCTACGCTTTTATTTAATTTCCGAAACGACAACGACAAAATGAAATTACACTAAAAACGATACGAACAAAGTATTCTAGAATGCTCAAGGTCACTAAAATCAAGTTATATGTGCCTCGAATGATGAAAATGTACCGTACGTCACAACAAACGAATCGACAAACTAAAAAATGTGTCGCAGGTAACTTTAACAACTATTCGGGCTATCGAACACACAACACAAATATCCGTAGTTATCTCTAACAATAAATACGGTTCAATCGATCAACAAATCCAGTTAATTAGTAAAGATTTACGACTCAACGGACCAAAATGTCCGTAGGCAACTTTAACACGAATTTAAGCGGCCTCGAATGACCAAAATGTCTCTAAGCAGTAAATTTACGATATCAGACTAGCAGGACCAAAATGTCCATAGGCAGCTATATCACGAATATCCGGCGAGACGGACCAAAATGAACGGCTCAACGGACCAAAATGGCCATAGGTAACTTTATCACGAATATCCGGCTAGAAGGACCAAAATGTGCGGTTAAGTGGACTGTAATATAATTAGGCGAATTTAAACAATGGAATCGACACGAGAAAGAGAGTCACAAGTTAATAGCACCGATAGTGGTAACTGAGGTCCTGCCGACTTACCTCTAGGCCCCGGATAGGACGTGCGATGCACTTCTGCCACCGCACCAGCAAGGTTCTGGTGGTTTCAGAGTCTCTGGCCAGGTCGTCTTCCTCCTCCGTCAGGTGCTTGCAAGGGCGGCCGGTGCAATCCAGGATTTTGCAGGGGGCTTCAGGGAACACTAGGGTAAAAACTTGTGACGTGCGCAAATAAAAATCACTCGCGACTGGAGTAATTGCCGATTGGGCAATATTCGATACGAAAGAAGAATTAAATGAATTTGTGAACTTTGTGAAGTGTTAACGATACGAGGATACGAGAACGACTCCTAATTTAAATTTACCGTTAGTTTTATCAACGTCTTATTTGCCGAAAAGCATTGACCAATCATGAGGTCCCATTACATATTACTTGCAGTTTTTTAAACATTTTGACATTTCGACATGTTGGACAAACGTGACACTGACAAGAGTGCATACGAATAGGCTAATGATGGCGAAATAATGTTGTCAAAACTGAACACCCAGTATTAATTATACCTCGCGTGTCGCACGCACGAGGAATGTCGTACTACCGCTAACCGTTCGTATCAATTTGTCTTATCTATGTCTGACTTAACCTTTGAAATATCATCTTTTATTGTTCCCATTACCAATCACCAAAAGACTAGCCGGTACTTTAAAGTTAACTGCCTTAATTCAATAACAATGGTTTATCAATATTTTGTAATTATCAAGTGCTAAACATGGATTAAACTTTATATTTTAAAACATTTCGGCAAGGTTTTCTGGCAGCTCCTTATTTTTTATTCTTTTGTAGGGCGTCAACGCAGAACAGTCAGCGAAGTCTACCGGAGATCCCACATCCTGTCGGCAGGCACGACAGTGGTGATACAGCCTCTGAAATATACGCCACGGTCAATATTGATGAAGGTATGGATACAGATTATAGATGCATTTTTTGGAGAAAGTATTTTTCGACAATCGCTGGAGCAAACGAATACCTACTTGAGTGGAGACCGCGTTTTTAGGCAAGCGTAGGAAATCTTCGGGCTAGATGAAGCGACTATCGAGGAAATGTACCTGGCAAACGCTCGCTGGAGGAGAAGAGCCGAAGACCGGGCTCAGTGGCGCGAAGAGACCTACAGTAGTGGGCTAAGTAATATACCTATGCGTTTTCTTAAAAGGGTTCTTATAAAATCATAGCAAACACGGCTTAAAAACTCCGTTAACGAGCTTCCACGAACCAAAAATAACTACAAAATTGTAGTAAACAAGTTATCATAACATGTAATCGCAAAATAACAATATTAGGTAACAACTACTTATTCATTTATGTACACCTAATAACAAAAATCGGATAGTTATCAATATTTTTAAACTGAGAAATTTCCAAGAAAATACATACATACATGCATAAAATCACGCCTTATTCCCATGGGGGTAGACAGAGATCACGGATTTCCACTTGCTACGATCCTGACACACCTCTTTCGCTTCATTCACTCTCATAACAAGAAAATATAAAAATTAATTTACTGCAAAGCTATGTTTTGACGAAATACGAATTGTGACTTCTATGATTACTTACTTAAAAGGCACAATACGCGCGGAATACCTTCGAATTGGGATGAACAGTACCTACGGGTGAAACCCGCGGACGCATACGCTAAAAACACGAACACAACGTAGTAGCCTTAATATCAATACCTTCATAAATGACAAACACCCGTATCAACACAGTAATATTTATGCAAAATATTCTTAAGACATGCTAACAGATAGGTTTATGCGTGAAGGACTCGTTCGTATTTCATTTTAAATAGTCCTAGTTACCTTCGTGGTCATCAAGAATAATAAGACCTTCCTTGCATAAATGTGCCGGTCAATAAAATACCATGATAGGGACATAATAGACGCAGAAGGCTGTGCGATGAGAGTTGTGTAGAGACATACGTAGTGCATGGTAAGGCGAGGTGATTACAGGTGGAGTAAGGCGCTAACTGAATGGCTTCCAAGAATTGGGTATAGAAGCGTCGGTCGGTTGTCCTGCAGCAAGATGGGCAGACGATGTGTTGAACATTGCGGGGAACACCTGGATGATATTAGCACAAGACTGTCATGAGTGGCACATACAGAGAGGCCTATACCCAGCAGTGGGTTAAGATAATGACGATGATGATACTTAGTAAATATAATATCTTAAATAGGGTCCCAAAGTCAAAAGCAGTCACAGGATTTCACTAGATTATGGTGTTTGATGTGTGTTGTTAAGATCGCGAGAAGTCGGATGGAAAGAGCTAGGCATCGTTCTGTGTAGGGGAGGCCTATGTCCCGTAGTGGACTTCTTCAGGCTGATTATGATGTAGTAAAAGCTATTGGAAGTTAATGTTGTAGAGTTGTTTCACACTGTACCAAAGGCTAAGAAATAATGTATTTGCATATATATCATTACCACTTCAAGTTATGCCAAGTAACTAGGTACTTTATGTCATGGAATGCATTTGTTTATGCTCTAGTCATGCGACCTTGATCATCATAAAAGCATGGAATAAATTTCTATGTACCAACTGCTGTCCTTTTAATTATTGTATACAACGCTCTTTATCTATTGTGCCTTAGAACTAATCCTATTATGATTCTATTGTCTCAAGAAAACATCTGTTGGTTGTGTAGTTGGTAGGACTTTGCATGTTGTTTCAAATCAATATATTCTATAGGTTTCGCGTTCTATTCGAATGAAGGTGTGGTCTGACTTAGGTTTTAACTAATTGTTCAATGATCATAGCTATCAAGAATTCATGAAAAGGAATCACAATAATTAATCTGTAATCGTATGTGATCCTACGGCCAACGTTTTCATCTTCTTCAGTAAGACTGGGTCTCACTGCGTCTAGATATCAAAGTATACCTTGAGTCTTATAAGTACAAAGTCCATTACGTTAGTCAAATTTCTTGTCATCTTCAAAAAAAAATACCTTGAGTTCCTCGTACTATGTTATTGAAAGTTTAGCTACCGTGCACCCATTGGTCACGCTAATTAGATTTAATCTATTGATGTGATAGGTGATTGCGATCCACAAACAAGGCGCCGCTACTAGGAACGAATTCAATCAGAGATAAATGGGGATTATATTAATTGTTTTGTCGCCAGGTAATAAAGCGGTGGCCGTGCCGTCAACGAGTCGGGACCATCCGTATGAGCATGCTTACGCCAAAGTGCAGAATGAACTCCACGCCCACAACGTGTAAGTATCATGTGCCTAAAATGATGATGTTCTTTGATTTTAAATCCCGCTCTACTTACTTATTTTTTCCGGTTCGACTACCACCGACAACGTCAAACATTGGGGTGGGCTGAAAACCGTACGTAAAAATCGGAAAATGAGCTTAGCGCATCAGCGTTTGGTAGCCAAAATATCCAGAAATCAAATGACAGTGTACACAGACAGATTTTTCACGCAGACAATATCAGTTATCAGTTTTAGCAGAATTTACTGAATTTCTAATATCTCTTGTCGAAAATGTATCTTTGTTTTGAGAAATAAAATCGATCCATGCTACGTAACGAAGGTCGTCTTTAATCAAGCAGTTGCCGATGGCTTGCAGTGATATGCGTATATCAGAATCCCACCTTGCTATGCCATGTACAACTTAATGCGGAGACACTGCACTATACGGAGATTTAAGCTGGCTTTAATAGTACGTTACTGCTGTCAAATTTGACAGCGATATTTGACAGCGTTTCATTGATTGCCATAGCCAGCAACCTAGCAGTGCGGTCTTTCATGTTTAGCGGTCAGATAAATTACATTTACACCAATGTCGTGTAATTTGAAAATGGAACGTTCTTTTACTCCGAAACATGGCAACCACGAAGATAACCTATCAAAAGTTTTGTTTAAATTTCGAATTGGCTTTCAAAATTAAATATTGTTTATTGAAAAGAAGAAACGAATGAAAAAAGTATTTGTCGGTAAAAAAACAGAATATCGGCTGTTCGGTTTCTTTATTATTCAAATTTTGCAACGAAGCTATGTTTATTTTTCCAGAACTGTAGAAATAATACCAGACCAGCGTTCAGACAATGAATTGGAAATAGATCATCGAGAAGCAGGGCAGTCGGCGGCAGGTAACCTATCATATTTATTTATCTTCTTATTTAAGAGCAATGCTCTAATGTATGTATGCTAAACTCTGATGCATCATTACAGAGTCGGTTGTAATATCAGCGTCGGTCGCGATCAGCGGCCAGCTACCTTCAAGCCAGGAGCTTCCTTACATAACGCCTCCTTCGCCGCGGCCGAATATGGACGCGCCCGTGCATTTCAGCGGAGACTCCACTGATTCTGCAAGTAAGAACTAAGCTCCAAAGGGGGAACCTCCCTATTCCGTCCGTCTGTCTATCTAAAGTTTTACTATTAATTTTTTGAGTCCGAAAATACGTCGTTTTTTAAGGGTTCCATACCCAAAGGGTAAAATGGGAACCTTCCTATTCCGTCCGTCTGTCTGTTTGTCTGTCTGTCTAATCCGTATAAAATTTTACTTATTAATTTTGTATAAAATTTTACTGAGTCTGAAAGTACGGGGGTTCTGTACCCAAAGGATAAAACGGGAACCTCCCTATGTCAAAGACTCTGTTGTCCGTCCGTCTGTCTTCCTGTCTGTCGCATACATAATATTTGTAGGATACAAAATATTTATACGTACCTGTTATTTAGCCCATCAATCGTAATTAAGGTAATTATTTAATAATATTAATTTAAATCAAGATAAAATTATCTTCTCTGATTTCATAATTATGCACTGATTGATTGAAAAAGCATAATAATATTTCCACTCCAGAGCACTGGTGGTCTAGTGGTAATAACCCCGTCTTCCGGTCCTAAGGTCGCGGGTTTGAATCCAGTCGTGTTTTTGTATTATTTTTTCTGATTGGAAAAAATAATGTATGCACTTCTCTCAAACGGTGAAGGAAAACATCGTGAGGAAACCCGCGGCTTGGTCAGATCCCCGTATTAAACATGTCTTTCCTGTGGATTAGGCGGACTAAGCTTCTACGGATGGTAATAGGTGCCGGGCAAGCCTACCCCAACCAAGTTAATAAATAATAATAAAAAGAAGATTACCTTCGTGCGCGAGTCCGACTCGCACTTAACCGGTTTTAATTAAATGTTTTGGGTAGTTATGCATTGTTTTAGTTCTAACACTACTAGTAAAGGTAAAAATATCTGTATGTCTTGTTTTGTTTGGAAATAAACGTTATTCTTATAACAGATTTCTTTGAGTATGAATTATTGTTTTCAGAGGGCTACACCAGTATTTCGGTTCGTGAGCCGCTGAGCAATATCCGAGCGCAAAGCACCAAGTTAACATCGCAGGCGCACTATGCTACCGTTTCCGATGATTCCGGTAAATATGTTGTCCCATTGTATCTTTGAGACGTGGTCGCTAACTATAGGCCTCGTGCACAAGCTCAAAGTCGCGCAACGAGCTATGGAGAGAGCTATGCTGGGAGTTTCACTACGTGATAGAATCAGAAATGAGGATATCCGTAGAAGAACCAAGGTCACCGACATAGCTCGTAGAGTTAGTAAGTTGAAGTGGCAATGGGCAGGCCATATAGCTCGAAGAACCGACAACCGTTGGGGAATAAAGGTTCTCGAATGGCGACCACGAACCGGAAGACGAAGCGTTGGGCGCCCGCCCACCAGATGGACCGACGACATTGTTAAGATCGCGGGAAGTCGATGGATGGAAAGGGCTCAGAATCGTTCTTCCTGGAAACGAGTAGGGGAGGCCTATGTCCAGCAGTGGACTTCTTCAGGCTGATAATGATAATGATGATGATGATTGTATCTTTGCTTGTTTTAACTCGCTTTAAATTAAAAAGCTGGATGTTCTCAAATCCGTTATATTTTTGTTATCGCATAACTTCCTCATTGTTATATTATGAGCCAATTTAAAAAATCTTATTTATTTGAAAAATAATATTTCCAGATTGGGCCCATAGAAATTTCATCAAAATCGGTTCATCAGTATTGCCATGGTCGGTTTCTCAAGTTCTTTAAAAATATTTTTAAAAGATGAGAGAGTGACAATTTTATATTTTCTGTAAATTTATCGTACCTACACCATACATACAGGCAACAAACTACGGCTAAGCTTATGCTTTAACTTATGCTTTTACAAAAAGCTTAGCTTATGAAACAAAAGCAATAGTTTCAAAGACAGCACACACTACGCTTCATAGTAATTATAATATTACAGATGAGATGTACGCAGCTATCGAAGAGGCGAGCGTGGGCGAGGGATCGGATACATACGCACAAATAGCGGCCGAGCCAAGACGACGGGACCCCACGCCGGATCTACTGCAGAGCGAGGCTATGCATGCCGCCAGGTATACTTTTTTTTTTAACATATTATAGGGTTGCGTTTGACCGCAATCTCACCTGCTGTTATGTGATGATGCGGTCGACGGTGTAGCACGCTTACCTAAAAGATACCTGTTCACTCTACTCTTAAAAACATCCAAGTTATAAGTGCCCGGAAAAACAGACGCCGGCAAGGCATTCTCCGCCAGCACCACATTTTGAAAGCTTCCAGTAGGTCTCTGTCCCGTTGCGTCAATGTCCATGTCTCAAAAATATAGTAAATTAAATTTGACTCGCCGGTGGTCGAACGATTGCCTTTGGCCTTTGGTCGGGCGAGCCTCAAGCATAGATTTTGTGACATTTCTTCATTGAAAAGTGTCAAAAACCTGTGCTTGAGGCTCGACTCAGACTCAAGCACTATTTTGGAATACAGGCCTTAGTGTCTACGGAAATAAAAAACCTCTACAAAATGTGTATCTAAAGGCCTGCGCACACCTAGGGCGCTGGCGAACGCGATCAGTGAAACGCTGTCAAATTTGACAGCGATATCTGACAGGTTTTCATTGATCGCGGTCGCCAAGGAAATCTGAAAGCGTCAAAACACTCTAGTCTATAAATTCAAGGGTCTGAGCTTCTTTAAGTGCACACGACCCTAAAGTCGGGTGTGAGAAATCAATGCACTTGCCAAATCTGTTGCACGTAGAGGTTATTTTGTAAAATCCAACAAGCTTACTCTAAGTAAGCGGTTATCATATTTTTTTCTACATAGATCACGTTGACCTGTACTGATAAGTATCAAGATATCAAGATTATATTTGTTATGTAGTGCGTTGGCTACCGGTATAAATAACAATTATAATCGGGTATTGAAACAAGAGATAACACAATGGAACATTCCCTGAATAAATAGTTCTGATAACGTCTACGGCTTTTACTGTCAATAAATACCGCAATGATGGTGGACTGTCTGATAATAGTTATTAAATAAAATGGTTTATTTAATGTGTTGTATTGAAATAACGATTTTCAGGAGAAGTGCGCCACCTGATGTAGGCGCGTCCACTTCCGCTGCAACGCATTCCAGACAAGGTGAGAGACTCGAGAGTTTTTGAAATAGAATAGAATAATGATTTATTTGCGAAACAAGAACTTAAACTTATTTGTAACCTATTAACATAAAATAAACAGTTTATAGTGTGGTTTTGAAACTGATTGCTTGTAAAAATCTATAAGAAATAAAGTAAGGTAATTTACGCGATAAATACCCGTATAATAGATTCAGTATGTTGTGTTATGATCGCGAAAGTTTAAAAGTACAAATCTATAATGTATGTATTTAGAAAGAAAAAAAGGAATTAAGCATTATATCAGCTATCTGGTTCTCATAATACAAGCTCTGCTTAGTTTGGCGGTAGATAGTGTTGTGTGGATTGTCCGCATTATTTATTTATTTACAAGAAGTCACCCACCGAAATAGTGACCGCACAGTTTACAAGCCCTTATAACGATAATTGTTAAATTTAGCGTTTTAATCCGTGAAAATTTAATACTAATCTGTAATAGCCAGACAAGTTTCTTATCTGTATGTTTACCGATATAGGTGTATTGCACTTAGTTTATAAAATCTTTAAATCTAGTCTAGTCTATTTGGTTAGCTATCATTTGGAATGAGACAGTGCACTGAGTTTATAAAATCTTTTAATCTAGTCTATTTGGTTAGCTATCATTTGGAATGAGACAGTGCACTGAGTTTATAAAATCGTTAAATCTAGTCTAGTCTATTGAGCTATCATTTGGAATGAGACAGTGCACTGAGTTTATAAAATCTTTTAATCTAGTCTATTTGGTTAGCTATCATTTGGAATGAGACAGTGCACTGAGTTTGTAAAATCTTTTAATCTAGTCTATTTGGTTAGCTATCATTTGGAATGAGACAGTGCACTGAGTTTATAAAATCTTTAAATCTAGTTTAGTCTATTTGGTTAGCTATCATTTGGAATGAGACAGTGCACTGAGTTTATAAAATCGTTTAATCTAGTCTAGTCTATTGAGCTATCATTTGGAATGAGACAGTGCACTGAGTTTATAAAATCTTTTAATCTAGTCTAGTCTATTGAGCTATCATTTGGAATGAGACAGTATACAAGCTGGTATTTAGAGAAGGGCGGTGATGGCCAAGTCCGAAACCACAAGAGGAGAAAAGTCGTGAAACCACCCTGTAGATAATTTAGACATTTTATAGTGTTTACTACAGTAAGGATTTTTATAATGTTTATTTTTAGTCGAGAATTTTCAGAAAAATATTTAAATGATAGAAAAGGATAGACATTCGATTTCGGAACTTTTACCCCTTACAGCCACCCCCTCGCCCTTTAGGTTAAAACGGGAACTTGTTCGATGGGGGATAAAGGGCTATCACACTATATAAGTCCCTTTATCGTGCCGGGACTCCTTTTTAAGTTTTATCGGCACGCACATTTTATCAACTTAGTTTTATATTAACTAGTGGCCGCCCGTGGCTTCGCTCGCCCGTTCCCGTAACACCCTGTTCCCGTTGCTTTTTCGGGATAAAAAGTATCCTATGTCCTTCTCCCGGTTCTAAGCAACCTCCCCACTAATTTTCTGCCAAATCGGTTCCGCCGTTCTTGAGTTATAAATAGTATAACTAACACGACTTTCTTTTATAAATATAGATATGATATGATTACAGCGTCCTCATCATCGTGCACTAACTCGACGGGTGCGCTCGGTTCCCCAAAGCCTGAGAAGAGGCAAGCAAACTCTCCCCTCCCTCCGCCGCCCGCGGTCCCCGCTGCGCGCCCTACCTTAGACTCCGCCCTGCAACAAAGACATCAGCGCATGTCTAGCACCGGTATGTATATAAAAGTACTCAGAATCATTCTGGAAATGTGTAGGGGAGGTCAAGCAGTGGACTTGTTCAGGCTGATGATGATGATGACACGCATCTGAAATGGTAGACAGAGATACTTGTATTTATTAAATTGCATTGTAGTGATATTTGGTTGTACATACTTTTATGTCTGCCGAATTCCTATACCTAGTCGCTTTGCTTGATGGTATGAAATGAACAGCTATGAAAACGAATTTGAACTTTGTCTTTCATAATATCCCGATAACAACACAATTTGTCTCCTTCTAGGTGACCTCTTCAACCAGGAGAAGCTACGCCGCAGCCTGAACGAGAAGCACCAACGGAATAACAGCTGCGTTAGTTCCTCCGACTTCTACGGATGCAACTACCCCGTGGACAAGCATCGCTTCAGCTCCGGAGACCTCATCCGCCCGCTGGTAGCCAGAGAACTCAACTTCGACATCGACCAGCAAGAGAACCCTGACAACCTGTACAACTCCATCGACGGCCCCGCTGGAAGCGGATACGCATCAGCAGATAACAACACCAGCCTGAATTCCGACCATCGGGTCACAGAAAGCCCCTCGCGAAACGTCGAGGAAATGTACGCGAAAGTCATGAAGAAAGCTAAAGCGCGCGCCGACGAAATAGTACGCCGATCGAAAGACGACCCCGGCTACGAGACGATAGACCGAAAGAAAACCAACAACCACGGTTATGAAACGATAGCGCGCAAGCAACGACAGAACTCGCAGAACCAAGACCCGGGATATGAAACCGTCAAGGAACTGAAAGCCAACCCGCTTTTGAAACTAAACCATCTCAACACAGAAAGTGGTCCCAACAGTCTAGTGAGCAGCGACGCTGGCTACGAACACATCTCAAAGACTGACAACAGCGCATCCGACTCGGACCCAAACTATGAGGTGCTTAGAAATAACCCCCCCACACCACCGTACGCTACGATAGCGCCGAACTTCAAAACACAACCTACATATTCCACCGTCAATAAACGACCTTCAAAGTATAGCAATTGGCCAACGAACGATGACGCAACGGTAGAACCGAACTACGAATCTATGCCGAATGACCCCGCGTATAACACTGGCAGCGAATCGGATTCAAACTACGAATCCGTGCGACCGAAGGAGCCCAACTACGAAAGCGTCAACGCTCAAGATCCCAATTACGAGTCACTGAGATGCAAAGATCCGAAATACGAGTCCGTACGTTCAAAGGATCCGAAGTACGATTCTGTGAGATCGAAAAAGGATCCAAACTACGAAAGCGTGAAATACTTTGACGTTTCTAGAAAGGAACCTCCGTATGAGAAAGTGAATAGTGAAGCGAATCATTCTAACATGGAACGATCAGACTCTTCGGGAGGATACGAGAAGATAAATGTACCGAACAATAGAGATCCCAAACACAGTATTAATAACGGTGACGCCACGGTCAGTGACTACTTTCAAGTGTAAGTAAATAACTGACTATGAAGAATACAAATATAATATACAGATGCAATATGAGCTACAAATATAAATATTTTGTAAACAGTATTTATTCAATTTTGAGATTTTTGTGCTTACTATTTATTTATTTAAAGACACTACGGTATGTTTTTAACCTGAGTGGTAGGTTTTCATCAGTAAAATCTTCCCTAGATGACTGTGATATATTATTATGGAAGATTTGTTTTTTATTGTGTATTTTTTGTATAAACAGTGTATGTGTGTGTGCATGTAGAAAGCTATGCTTAATTTGAACAGTTTGTATTTTGTAATCTCTATTTATTGATGTGTTCAAAAATGTTATGTGTAGAATAATTAAAAAATCATCGATATTATTATGCTAAAGTTGTAATTTTAAAAAGTGCAGCAGAACGTACAAATATAAGCGCGTGTACATTAATGAGTACATTGAATACATCCCGAATGTGTACTATGTGTTCAAATAGTACTGTTTTAGTTTGACAACAAGTTTATTAGACGCAGTGGCAACTCTGAAACGTCGTCTTCAGTAGTTCTCTATCCAGTATTTATTTTTCCATTCCATTCAAACTTAACTTTCTAAAGATTTTGTAATCTTCGAAAAATGTTCATTGTTTATAATTTCTAAACATTCCTGCTTAATTTGTTTTCGTAATAAATTGGGATATACATTTATGATCTAAATGATAACACTTTAAAGATGTGTGTTTGACCAACATTGCACACTGGCGTATGCACTTCGCTGGATTCGAGGCAACAGAAACGAATACTAGTGTCATGTACTACAAAATTTATGACGGTTCTTCTTTTCTACATAAAAAACTAAGTAAAAATGTGACTCCGAAATTATCCGATCGTGCAACATCGTATTTCGTCATATTCGTTTCTAAGCGTGAATATTGTAAGATTACAATGATTATATTATAAATAGTATTCTAATATAAGTTATGTTTTAAGATTATTTTATAAATGTTGTTGATTTTGTTTTATAAAATGTATGGTTAGTTATTTTCTATTTGAATACAATAGAGCTAGAGTCTATTTTGTTGTAAAATTAACAAAAAAATGTGCTATTCCAATGAAAGGTACTTGACAATATTTTTTGCTAAAAATGTACCTGAATAATGTTTGATAGGCATAAGGTTTGCGCGGTTTAGCTTATTGTAATGTTTTACTTAACGTAGTAATATAATATATAGCGCAGGCTAGGCGGAAATTTCTCGAGCATTTTTCACAAACTCATACATTAAAAATACTTTGTTGATCCTAAGATGTTTTAGGAGTAAAAAACTTGGCAATACTTGGAAACTCTATAATAATCATTAATTTTGTGGCGACTTCTTTCATCAAATCTGTTTTTTTAAACTAGTCTTTTGTTCACTTGGAGATTTTGATAACAATTTATAATAAATTATTATAATTTATATCCTTATATAATGCATTCCTCGTTGAGTAGTGTAGTTTACTAACACTTTTGCATTTTCATTAAAATCTTCAAAATATTGTACAGTAAATTTTATTCAATAAAATATGTAATTGAATATTTTTATCTATGTAATACATGTAAGTGATAAATGAAAACACCATTTTGAAGTAGGGTAAGCAAATGTAGAGTTTATAAAAATTGTTCACTTATTACAATTTTGTAAGTATTTATTCACAAACTTAACTTGATTATACATATAAATATATAGTTGATAGGTAGGTCACATTTTGCCTTGTGCATGGAAGGCAAAGCTGGAGTCAAAACGCCAGTACTTCAATAGGTTGCTTCAAAACTTCTTGGCAGAGATTTTCACACATAGCTCTCGCAAACTTACGAGTACCTACGTAACTGTTTACATGTTGCATATTTAGATCGATGGCAAATATGCGGTAATTTACTGTAATAAAAATGATATGACTGGTACTTATGTACTAAGATTGAGTTCTAAACTTTCCTGCAATTTTATTTTAAAACTGGCTTCATCGTAAAAGTACCTTTAAGAATTTTCGTTGCACAAATCCCTGTTCTTTCCTGCAGCATTTTTTTCATTAGTGCTCTAAATATTATTTTATGATGTAGATTCTTTGGTGCTATTATTTATTAGTAATCCCAACGAACAGTAGCTAAAAAGTGAATTTTGTTTATAAATTTAAAAGGTATATTACCTAACTATTATTAAATCCAGTGTAAAACTGCCGTTTTATGTACCCTATTGTGGCTATAATGATATAATTTAAAGGAATAAAATATGCCATACATAAAATTGTAGTTTTCTTACTCTTTATTACCTACAATAGTCGTGTTTATTGATCCCCGTCCTAGGCATGAGTTCAGCTGGAGGATTTAGCTAGAGGGCTTAACCGTAGAAGGCTTAGCATCCTTAAGTTTAGATTTAGATTTCTACACCTCTATAAAATAGATTTTTTATTGTCAGTTTCTGGCATATCTTCGTATCTCCATAAATTTCGATGAAAAACATTTTCTAACTGATGGAACAAGCAGTGGCCCACCTGATGATAAAGCAATCGTCGCCTACAACAGCCATTTCGGATCGGAGTGCCGACTTTTCGAGTACTATTAATAACTTCGATACTTCTGAAAGCACGGTGCCGACTGTGATAGAACTGAGTTCAACATTGCCTCATAGGTCACGCACGTCAGGAACGTACCCTACGATGCACTTTCCTGCGTCTATCAACTTGAGGCATACAGATGTTCAGCCTCAAATGCCAGTAATTTCACCCTTCAAACTGAAACAGCAATGCTGCTTCACGTCTGAAAAATGGTGACAGAGAGCTACTATAAGGTTCTCTCAAAGGTTCACAAAGAGTACTCACTATTCTACAGGGTGGATACGACAAATGGGATTTTCTATGGACTGGACTGCATAAACTAGACACCATTTTCAAGCTCTGTACCAAAAATCAAAATACAGGAGCAGCAGTGTAGTCGCAAATTATTATTTTTAAGTTTTTGCCCCGTTTTTTCTAACTGCTGGTTATGTCTACGGGTACGGGTACGGGGCAGAAACTTAAAAAATCATTTGCGACTAAACTGCTGCTCCTATTTAATTGATTTTTAATACAGAGCTTGAAAATAGTGCCTAGTATAGGTAGTCCCATCTGTCGTATCCATCCTGTTTAATATGATTATGTAACGACTTTGTTTGTGCTATCTCGCTCGACCAATAATTTATCGCGATTTTGACAATGTGGTCCATCGGGCGGGGATCGTCTTCCGGTTGCGGATCCCTCTTCGAGAAACCACTGGGAATTTCTCAGTGGTTGTCGGCGCTGGGCGCTATGTGCCCAACCCAAAGTGGCACGAACGAAAGATTTAACAGCATTTTCTACAGCTTATAGCTATACCTTGGTTGATGGTTATATCTATCTACGGGCGGGCAACGGGAGGACAGATATCAAGGATGTTTTATTTACTACCACTTCCCTGATAGGAGTGAGGCATATATATCGGAACAGGTAAAAATAACAGGTATTTTAAAACAACAGCTTGGAGCTGTTGTTTAGACCACTGAAAACCTGTTCCAGTTCCATTCCACAACAGCCCGAATCTGCCGAAACATGCGTCTCTTTATTCTAGCTTATGGAGGTAATCTCCATAAGATTTTGTTAGAAGGAGACGCCACGCACGGAACATGTGAGGCATATATATCGGAACAGATAACAAAAAAACAGGTGTTTTAAAATAACAGCTTGGAACTGTTGTCTAAACCAACCAATAAGAGCCTGTTCCCTGCCTGTTCCAGTTCCAGTTCCATTCCACAACAGCCCGAATCTGCCGAAACATGCGTCTCTTTATTCTAGCTTATGGAGATTACTTTTGTTAGAAGGAGACGCCACGCACGGAACATGCTCTTCTCTATTCTAGCTTACGCATCTTACCTTTGTTAGAACGAGATAGCCTGTTACAAGCAGAGAACAGGTGTTGCGTTCGGAAAATACTATGTTGCATGCAACACAACCAGCTGTTATTTTGGAACAGGTTTTTGGAGCTGTTGTTTTACTGGAACTGGAACAGGCGGAACAGGTTTCTTATTTTACCTGTTCCAACCCACTCCTATTCCCTGACAGATATGATCGCTGTCGCTGTTCGCTGGTTACAATTTTTTCATTTTCAACTTTCTGTCAATGTCATTTTCTGCTTACTGTCTACGTCAAATACGTGTTTCGTTTCATTTTCATTTGGTTTGGCGAATGAAAAAAAGTCGTATCGGGCGCTCTTGTTGTATGATTCAATATTTTGATTTAATTAAAATAGAGTAAATAGTGAACTAAGAAAGTATCACGTCTATTTCTGACCTAAAGTTCTAGGTAATTCGGTCCGTGTTGGATTTGTGCATGTGAGTGCAAGATGGCAAATTACAATAACCCAAACGACTATTCATGGCAAACTCAAAACAACCAAAACTACTCCTTCAACACATCTTCTAATTTTCCTGATGCGGCGCAAAATTTAGGTAAATACCTCCTATCTATTGAAATTATTCCTATAGTTCCAACTGCAGACCTTTAATAAATTTCTTTTTTTTACAGATTTCCAGTCATTTACACCTGACCAGCAAAGTTATTCCTATGAACAAACACAAGGGTCTATAGCTGCTAATAACAATCAGTACTACAACCCAACCATCTATACACCTGCACCGATACCTGGCGAATCAGTGCCTGAAGTGACCGACTTTGACGAGCCTCCCTTGCTGGATGAATTAGAAATATATCCCGACAGGATATTGGAGAAAACTTTAGCTGTACTCAATCCTTTCCATGGTCAATCTAAGGCAGATGATGCCAATTTCCTACTAAGAGACACAGATATTGCTGGCCCTATTGCTTTCTGTCTAGCACTGGCAGTATGTTTATTCTTATCGGGAAACAAAGCACACTTTGGCTATGTGTATGGATTATCTGTCATGTCAGTTATATTGATGTACTTCTTGCTAGCTCTGATGAGCAGAACTGAAGGTGTGTTTACTTTATTGAGTGTAGCGAGTGTGCTAGGGTATTGTATGTTACCGATGGTGGTTTTGGCAGGATTGGGGATATTCCTTACGCTAGATGGAACAGTGGGGCTTAGTGTGTCTGGTGTAGCAGTTGTTTGGTCTGCTCTCTCCGCCAGTAGGCTCTTTGTAACTATGTCTGGGGATGCCGAGCAGAGGCCGCTCATTGCCTACCCTTGCGCACTGGTCAATGGAGTGTTTGCATTGTTAGTTTTGTTTTAAAATATAAGAATGCCAACATTTGTAAATTGATTTATATAAGTACATTTATTTCATTATTATTATCATTATGTACTTACATTTAATTAAGATGGTACTAAAAAACTTACATATAAGTAATGTACTAAAATAAAGCATGTAATGTATAAACTATTGTTTCTGAAATAAATTTTATAACACAAAAACTATAACATCATTTTTATAAATATCCTTTTAATTAGTTAATTTTAATGGTTACTTATATAGAGTAGGTCTGTCACTGAAGAAGTTCTTGAGAACCATCACTTGTAAGAATGTGACACACATGATGGCAACAGTCTCCCCTATGGACCACCAGAACACACGCTCATTGAGATCCTCTGCCCTCTTCCTGCTCTGAGCCTCTCGCAGACGGTGGTGGGTTTGCTGATCAATAATCCTATTCAGAGCTGAGTGGACTTCATCTGCTGATGTCTCCAACTAAAACAAAACTCCAATGGTTTTTAAATCATACCTTACTAAAAATACTTAGTTTAGTAATGCAAAGATTTGAAAAAAATATTACCTGAGTTAGTACAGTGGCATGGTCACCAACTCCTGGCAATGGTTGTTCTGGACCCACATTCAGTTCCATGTACACAAGTTTATGTGAGAATGTACTAAATTCATTACTGAAACAGATTTTGTATATACCTGAAAGAAAATAAAAATATAAAAGTGATTAGTACCTACAAGTTTTTTTTTTTTAAGCTCTGTTTGTATTTGTTGAGCTGGCAAAAACACGTAAGTAGCTATATCTCATAGCCATTGTTGTTTTGAGTTAGCTGAAGAAAATGATATACAGGTAAAACAATGTGCAAATACCTTGAATTAAATGCAATACACTAATGAGATGACGTTATAGTTGAGTAGGTATGTGATGTGTTTGTAACACTTCTTTACCTGTATGTTGAGCAGTGAATTGGTGGGAATCATATTGCTTTTTCTGTTCTTGATAAATAATTTGATTATTAGGTCCTTCAACTTTGACATCCACATCATATTGCCCTCCAGTAATTACCTAAAACGAATAATAACACGGTAAGAGAATACTTAACTGAAAAACAATACGTCATTTTGTAAGGTTATGAAACGTATGTCCAACGATGCAAATAAATCTTTGAATTGAACAGCCTCAGAGCTTCAAACAGGAGCAATAAGCTATGACAATTTACCTGGTAATCCATTTCTACATTTATATCTTTCTCAATTTGCTCGTAAAAACATTGCACAGCACTATCGGGCAATTCAAACGTCAATTCGTAACCTTTAGAAAATACACCATTTAATATTGATATTATTATTGTAACCACTAACGGAGATGAATACATTTCTAGAGAAATTATCTAATTTCTAATCGTTTCGAATACAAAAATACTTTGCGGAAAATCCAAAACCGAAATCGATCGAACCAAACCAAACTTTCTTCTTTGACATTACAAAATACATGACAAGACTGACAGCCTGACACCACGTCACGCAAGTTGTTTATTTTTTGCAGTGAATTAGCATACGGCTTTCTTGCTATTCTACCAAATATTCGTAACGAAAAAAAAGTCTTCATATTTCTGTATACAGGTACTAGAAAGCTCATGTTATTTTTGGATTAACGAGATTCAACAGTATTTTTCATTACTCATACTCTGAAAGTAGGTCTGAAGTTGCCTGAGGGGCCTAATAGAAAGTAAAACTTTCAGCCCTAGGGAGAATCGCTTTCTACTGACAGCTGTCAAATTATAAAAAAAAACTAGTTCTATTTTATTCAACCATGTTCCAACTTTCTAAAGTCTTTCTAACTGCAAGGAGGTCGTTGAACCAAATTCCAACTTTTTATTCAGCAAGTAGGTTGGAAACCCATTACAACGGTAAGAAGTTTATAAAGTCTAATTAGAGCCCAATGTAAAATTTAAATTTAAATAACATAAAGATTTTCTAAATTACTTGATTAATATATAGCTTCAACTATTTATTTAAAATAACATAGATTTGAGCAAACAATTTACCATTTTTTTAATTATGAGAATGAAAATAATGGCTGAATAGTGCTGGCGAGCCGAAGCCGAAGGCCCGCCAGAGAAAAAAAAAAACCGGGAAGGCGGCAAATCAATCTTCATTTTCACTAATTTTTCTTTCATGTTTTTATTTTTACTTTACTTGTATTCGTAATGAAAAGCACAGTGTTTACCTCGGGTGAAAGTCTTTTAAGTCCCTCAAGCTCCATTGGCGCCCTCGCTACGCTCTGGCGCCAAACCCGTCTCGGGACTCAAAAAACGTGACTTTCAACACTCAGGTAACAATGTACTATAACATTTTTACCAACAATACACGCCTGGCGGACCTTGGCCCAAGTCTTGGACCAGTGGTGCCTTGGAGCATGGAAATGACGAAAACTGGTGCTCTCTCAGACGTCCTGCTAAGAAAAGTGACGACATTTTCCAACAGTTCAATAAAAGATTAATAGTAGGTGCCTATGCAAAAAAACTCAAACATAACACTCCATTTTGCTATTGATCTAATTTGCAGATCATGCTGCGACTAGGCCCTGCAAATAAATATGAAAAAGTCCGATGCCGATTGCCAGTCTGCTCATGCATCATTCATTACATTAATTTATTCTTATGTGGTTTTTAGGGTTCCGTAGCCAAATGGCAAAAACGGAACCCTTATAGATTCGTCATGTCTGTCTGTCTGTCCGTCCGTATGTCACAGCCATTTTTCTCCGAAACCGTAAGAGCTAGACTGATGAAACTTGGGGAGTAGATGTATTCTGTGAACCGCATTAAGATTTTTACATAAAAATAAAAAAAAACCTATAAATTTCGGGGGTCCTTGAAACTGAAACTCAAAAATTTTTTTTTCATCGAACCCATACGTGTGGGGTATCTATGAATAGGTCTTCAAAAATGATGTTGAGGTTTCTAATATCGTTTTTTTCTAAACTGAATAGTTTGCGCGAGAGACACTTCCAAAGTGGAAAAAAGTTGGTCCCCCCCCCCTCTAACTTCTAAAGTAAGAGAATGATAATAAAAAAAAATATATATGTTGTACATTACTATGTAAACTTCCAACGATATTTGGTTTGAACGAGATCTAGTCAGTAGTTTTTTTTTTATACGTCATAAACCGTAAACCGCAATTTACCTTTCGACGAACTACAAGAACCTTATTATGTTACATCAAGTAACATAATATAAAGGTTCTTGTAGTTCGTCGTGCTACGGAACCCTTCATGGGCGAGTCCGACTCGCACTTGGCTGCTTTTTTATTTTTTTCTACGGCGACGCTTATCCCGTTCAGGGGCCTCATTCTCGGCTCATCTCGGATCATCTTGCAATTTTATTTTATTGCTTCTTTTCGAAGAGAAAATGGATGATTTCCTCGTCGATGAATTTCTCAATTCATCGACGACTTCATCGTAGAAGCCTCGACAGCTATGATATACGGAAAACGTAGGAAAAGTGCGGGGTGCAATGCCAAAAATAAAATAATCGCTTAGAAAATTTCGGTCGGCCCGAGAATTAGGCCCCTGGACTCTTGTTTAGGGATGAATACTACACTAGAGTATTTCGTTCTGTGTTCTACGACTGCGACCAAGAGATCATCGAAGTTATGGTTTTTAACTAAAATGGAGAGAAAATGTAAAACAAACGAACAGTAAAACAAGATTTATTCAAAATTCAAGACAATACAATTGGACAATTGATTTTTCCCTTAAACGTTCAACAATTCTGTTAAACTTTAAAGTAAACGCCTTGATCCAAGAAACAAAAAATACTGTGAATATGTCTTATAAATTACACTTAATTATGTGCAAGGAGTAAACTGGCGAGTCTAAAAAATGCAGACATTCCCTAACAAATGAGTTTAGAAGGCGAGGCCAGCATCGGCGTACGTCGTGAATATCTTCTCGATGGAGTTGGCGTATGCGGCGGTCCTCAGATCCAAGCCAAGGTCGAACTTCTGAGCAGTCTTCATGATCGCCTGTACAGAAAACAATAAAGTCAGTTATTGGTATTAGTTTTTTACTACTAAGGGGGGATTTCACCGTTAAACGCGTTTAGCTAAACTCGTTTATATGTAAACGCGTTCATAAATAGAGTACACACGTATCCATTTTCAAAAGAAATGCAACGACATTGACAGGTCTTTAAACGCGTTTAGAGAAATTAATGCTTAAGCGATTTAAAACGTCAGTAGAATGCGTTCAATTTCAACGGTAAAATTGGACCTAAGGAGACTGCTTAAACGTAGTTACTTATAAACCTCAAAGATCTGAAGGGAAGGAAGGAGAGGAAGTTATGGAGCACAATAACGTTCTATACAAATGGGTAAATAAAATACAAAGAGCGATCTGTGAGACGATGTGTGAGAAAAGTGGCTGTAACATGATGGGGATAGCCGAAACTATAGAGAAACAGTCTCAGGAACGATCCAGTTTTTTGCCGGAATTGGCCAATTTGGCGAAGAAATTTTATTTAAAAATTACCACCACCAAGTCTATTTTCAGTTCCTAAAATATTGAATTGAACTGGATAATACAGTCGTGGGCATATATTTTTTAATGCTTTAGCCATTTTCTTATTTTTATTCTAATTAGGAGTTTATATAATTGTATTTTGTCATTCTTAATTTGACTGTAATTTGTTTTCTGTATTGTGTAACATCAAGATTCGATTTTATAATATTGTAACTCTATCAAGACATTGTGTTTCTCGAGGTTAAAAGTGTCGTACCCTGGCAGAGCGCTCCATAGTGTAGTCGAGTCCGGAGTGCACGATGTCCTTCTCGGAGGCGCCGGAGATGCGCTTCTGGAAAGACTCGGACGGCGTCACGGGAATGCGACCACCGACGCGACCGAATCGCCGCTCCAGAGACTCTTGCACGGATTCTGGAACAACAAAACGACAGTTTAAAAATAAAAATCGTGGGACTCCAGGAATGCCAACAGATGTGAAAATTTGAACAATTTCTGAAACGTAATTAAAATTTGTTTATTCAGATGTCACAAGATTACATTAAGGTCGCTCGATTCCCATACAAATTGAAATACACAACTATGGGCGTGAGAGTACAGTTGTAGACTGAAAAAACAGTGGTTGGTTTTTATTATAGGTCTTTATAAACGTGGAAACATATTTGGTTGAAGAAAACTGTCGATTTACAGTGAAAATAACATCAAAATTTAGTTAATTTTTGTCAATGTATGAGTAAACACGGATAGTGGCTGACGGCTCTGACGTCATTGCAATTATGTTGGAGCGAGACGTTGCCAGCTCGCGACATCCACATCCGCACTGTTGCCATACTTCCCAGTCTTTTCATAATTCACTCGGGTCAATTATTTTATATTTTGCTAAGTTTAAGCCCTGCACACATCTTAGTGATCTGCGATGGCGATCAGCTGACGCTGAGAAATATGACAGCGATATTTGGCAGCGTTTCACTGATCGCCATCGCCATCGCCTTGATGTATGCAAGCCTATATTCGTAACGTATATTGACAATCATCCAAGGACCATTACAAGTAGAGAAAAAGGTGCAAAGATGGGGTCAGCTTTAAAGGTCAATAATATAAAAAATAACATAATGAAACAATCATATTTATTTTTTAATTAACAACTAATTATTATTATTCTAATATTTGGTGTCATTACAAACTTTTGGCAACACATTTAAGAAAAAAAACAGGTCAGTTTCTCCGTCTTGCCCAATGGTGCTGGTAAGATGAGATACCCCCCTGAAGTAAGATGGGGTGATGAGATGATTATTTGACCTGGCAGAACTCGCAGACTTCGTCATCATCATCATAATATATTCCTGCGCAGCTATTACGAGCCCATCTTCCACATAATAAGCATGATATCCACTCTACAATGGAAATGGAATATACTTCCTCACAATACATTCATGGAGTGATGCTCATATTCAGATGAACCTATACCTATACGAATGCATTTAGATCTTTAACCGCAAGTCCATAATAACCTTTCTTCCATTTCTAATAAATAAACACAAAGCTCATTCTCTTTAGACACAGAAAAAACAGGTTGCCTAGGACCCCCAACGGTTACCCTATCTCGCCTGCAAAGCCATTTTACAAAAAAAAGTTAAAAAAAAACAGCCAATAATCAGAAACACAATTTTTACCTTATTATTGGGTAGTTTAAGCGGTAAACGATGAATGAACGAGCGTGATTGATAAATAATATAATAATATAATTTGAACTGTGTCTTACCCGCTAGCCCACTTTGCCACCTATCCCCTAAGTATATTATATTCCTGAGGCAGCAAGGAGTTTGAAAGTCTATGCCAGCAGCACGTCATAGAAACAATACTTTTTAATCTCTTTGCTGTCAGTTTCCAACCTCCTTGCGCCCTCCCTTGCAAAAACACAATGTTGTCATTGTGTTTTTACTTTATTATTTCGTTGGTTTGTTGTGAAAAAAAGAGTGCTATCTACTATCTAAATCGGACGCCATGGAGCCACGAACTTCGGTAAAAGATTACAAAAATCATCTATACTCTGGTCCCAGGAAAAGTCGCTAGCGAAGTCTGGGACAAATAAAACGATGTCATGAAGATATAAAAACGTAAGTATGTGCTTACCTACGCACGCAAGTAATTATTGCTGTCGTATTTTACACAAACTTATCGCAGATTATTGAACTTACGGCTAACTATCAAAAACTCTCTATGACTTGTTGCAGGCGAACAGAAGTGTGGTGCAAAAAGATGAAAACAGGCGATTCCAATCCACCACCCACAACGGGGAGTAGATCCTAATCGGCGGTGATAGAGAAAACCCTGTACACACACTTGCTTTTCATCTATAAGTAAAAAAAATAAGTTTGTAATGAATAAACACAAAACCCAGTGGTGCCGATTTGAAAAATGCTTTCACCATTGAAAAGCTTCATTCACCCTGAGTAACATAGGCTATATTTATGTGTTTTGAAAATAAATGTCCACCCGTGCGAAGCCGGGACAGGCCGCTAGTTCTATATAGTTCGATACATATTTTGTTTTTTTATTGTGTAGTCTTGTTTAGCCCAGTGGATGCAAGTGTATGTCAATAAAAGTTTTGTGGTTGAGAAATAAATAAGTTACATGTGTACATAATAAAAATATCTAAAAAATAAAATATTGACTTACAGAGTATGTACATCATTTTTACGTGAAATTATGACAAACAATAGGTATATAAGGTCTTTTATTGAAAACTAAAAAATATAGGTAACCTAATTTCGAAACCCGATCAATGCTGGATATTCTGCAGAAGGAATATAACAACTAGAATAAATCATTTTGCAAAATGAAAAATTTGAGCCAAAAAAGTCATTGGTAGACAAGAATTGAACTCGGTACCGTAGCTCTGCAGCCGAGGGGCCTAGCCACTGGTCCAATTTGAGCGATGTCAGTATGTTGAAATTAGCTTATAGTTTGAAAACAACAAAATGCTTGTCTGTGTGCGTAATTAGTCTGCTTCAATCCCTGCGATTTTGATTTTTCCAAATATAAGTACTTTTCAGACCAAAATAAACACGAATTATAGCTAGGGACATAATAAATAATTCGCTATAAACGGGCCACATACTACTACAAAATAAAATACACGTTTTCATTTAAAAAATAAATAAAATGATGAAATTAGAACATCTACGCCATCTCTTGACACTGATGCGCCTAGCGGACCACCACGGACCACCTTCACTAAGGCTATACTCTAGATTCAGAATCTTAGTAATTTTTGGTAAACAAAGGTAAGACCATATCAAAAAAATGACGTTGAAATAGGTAGTACTTTTTGATATTTTCTCAAATTTTAAATAGTCGCTGTGGTTAGTTTATTTTCTAATCAATATTCATAGAATGGGAAAAAGTAATGGTTTCTTGCTATCTCATATTTTATTATATTATAACTAGTGGCCGCCCGCGGCTTCGCTCGCCCGTTCCCGTAACACCCCGTTCCCGTTGCTTTTTCGGGATAAAAAGTATCCTATGTCCTTCTCCCGGTTCTAAGCTACCTCCCCACTAATTTTCTGCCAAATCGGTTCCGCCGTTCTTGAGTTATAAATAGTGTAACTAACACGACTTTCTTATAAAAAATATAGATGTCTCAAAAGTTAAGAGCCGAGCGATATTAAAACCCACAACCTTCCCCTTGGTACGGGGCTGCGCTGGCCGTTGAGCCATCGGATCCTCATTTTTTTTTTTTTTATGTAACTAGCTGATGGAACAAGCATATGGCCCACCTGATGTTAAGTGGTAACCATCGCCTATAACAAAGCAATGCCTCGCAGGTCACGCACTTCAGGAACGCGCCCTACGATGCACTGCCCTGCGTCCATCAACTGGAGGCATACAGATATTTAGCCTCACGTGCCAGTAATTTCACCGGCACCCACACCCTTCAAACTGAAACACAGCAATGCTGCTTCACGGCAGAAATAGGCATGGTGGTAGTACTTCCCCGGACGAGCCCATCACAAAGAGCTCTACTACTACTACCTCATCACATTCGACGAATAACTCTTAGGGACTGTTACTACGGCATTAACGCGACCGTGAGTAATTTTTTTTATACCTACATCAGCTACAAGTACATATTATGCCAACAGATAAGCATTAAAAAAGATGAAAGAATAAACACTTGGAAATTCATTGGACAATGTTTATCTTTTCGCAAATAATAAGTAAGGTCATGGTTCTTTTAATTTCATCATTGCTGAGTTCATTTTGACGAAGTAAACACTTACTTTACTATGTTATTTTCACCTGATGATCTTGGAACTTTGATAACGTTACCATTTTCATAACATTTGTTTAAAAATATTTTCTACTTACTGATAAAAAATCTGTGTATCTGGAGCCTAATTCTCGGGCTGACCGAGATTTTCAATGTCCCTTAAATACACATTGGCATTGCACAACCCCGCACTTTATCTACGTTTTCCGTATATCGAAGCTATCGAGGCTTCTACGATGAGGTCGTCGATGAATTACTCAAGGAAATAATCCATTCTCTCTTCAAAAAGAAGCAATAAAATAAAATTGCAAAATGATCCGAGATGAGCCGAGAATTAGGCTCCTGTGCCTAAGCTTAATCATCTTATGAAATGTCTACCTACCTATTCATCAGCCAAATTCGATGTAATTTTTTTGTCAACAAACCCACAAAGTTCCAAATTTTCTGTGTTTCGGTTTGAAGGGTGTAGGTGCCGGTGAAATTACTGACACGTAAGGCTGATCATCTTATGCCTAAGTTGATGGACGCAGGTAAGTGCATCGTAGGGCACGTTCCTGACGTGCGTGACCTACGAACCTACGAGGCAATGCTTTGTTAGAGGCAATGGTTACCACTTAACATCAGGTGGACCATATGCTTGTTCTTTCAACTATTATTTAAAAAAAACTCTGTCTGGAGTTTTACCTACCTTTTCAAGCCCCAAGTTTTGACACTTCTATACGAGGCTGCTCATAAAAATTCTACTTGTCAAGATTTGTAGTGATATTGTTGAGAAACTAGAAAAATAAAGCGTCACGCGTGGGGTAAACATGATAAACTATCTAGATTTAACGCTATCTAATCTCTGTGTACTATTGTACCTACTAATACTATGCGCCAGATAGGTAAACTTACTCAGCTCTTATGGAAAAACTAATTTATTTTTCTAAGCATTCAAAAATAGGGTATTATTACTCAGTTCGTACATTTAGGAGTAGTAGTAGAGCTTTTTGTGAAGGGCTCGTCCGGGGAAGCACTACCACCATATCTATTTCTGAATGATGATGATGATGACAAATATGTGTCACTTTATTACACGGCAAACAGTTACATCTACGCAAGACCACTAGTAAGTAGACAGTACTACAGTGGAGTACTAGTAGTAGTGATGTGTCCCGTCCCTCGGTCCGAATAGGGATGTCCTATTCCCAAAACCGGTTAACAATACATACCTAGGAGATGGTGGTTAGACTCGCGCTCATATTTGAAGGTGAGACGTCCGTAGGACACGTGGTTAAGGTTCTTGAGCCACTCGAAGAATGAGACGGTGACACCACCCGCGTTGATGTACAGATCGGGAATGACGAGAATGTTGCGGTCGATGAGGATTTTGTCGGCGGCGGGCGTTGTGGGACCGTTCGCAGCTTCCGCTATTATCTGGAATTGTCATAATACAAAAAATGTTAAATCAAACCGAATAAATGTATTTATAACTAGCGGCACATAACTTTAGCGCTGAGCGATACGCGGAAGGGATAGCTGCGCATGCGTCGTAGTGTGCGCATGTCGCACACACTGGATGTGTGCAGAGTGTCCTATTGGTTCAAAGAGTGGAGTGCGACTGGAGAGCCAATCAGCGCTACGCACGGCCGCCCTTCATACCACTAGCCCCCCTCAGGTACCTTAATTTTGACTTCTGCGCAATAACGGTCAGCGCTAAAGTTATGTGCCGCTATTTATACAAGATTCAACTTTGGTTGTTTTTTACCAACTTAAAAAGGATAGTTTGTTTCCGCATAACTCTATCATTGGCAAGCACTGAATAAGAAGAGCCGAAGACCAGGCTCAATGGCACGTCTTGGTAGAGACCTACGTCCAGCACTTGACTGATAAAGGTTGATGATGATGATGAACTCTTATCATTTATAAACAGTTTTGATAAATTATTTTTCTATTTTTATCTGAAAGATATACTTCCAGATGGCCTAAATTATTTTAGTATTGAAGTTAAATGGCATCAAACCTCGCAAGCTCATTAAGTATCGTTAGAAAAAGTAGTTCGATTACGTCACTTGATTGCAAATCTTCGAAACTACGTGATTAGTCGTTAAGGCTATCATAATTAGCTGATTACCGTAAATAGGTAGTTAAGCTGGAAATTCAATAGGATGCATGACTGCCATTCAAATATCACGTGGAATTATTGGTTCAGGCACATTTTGATGGCTGATTATAAGATATTGCTTATTGATATAATATTATATTGATATAAGATATTGCTTTAAATGTTGCAACCCAACGTTTTAAAGCAACTGTTAAAATAAATGTTTGATTGGTCGATTAGACATTCATGAAACACAAGCTTGAAGCAAAGCAAAGATCCCCCCGCCCCCTTCAAGTGCTCACGTAATATTTGAACGCCCCCTAATATGAGTTTGAACAACTTGAGAAACTGACTTCATGGCCAAACGGCTGAACCGATTTTGATGATTTTCTATGGAACCAATTTGGAAGACTTTTTTCAAATCAGCTCATAGGTACAAGACGAAATTATGCGATAAAGTTAAAACAAAACGTCTAAACAGATTTTCATTAAATTTTGACGAATCTGGACCAATCGTTCAGATAAAAAATATTTTTTCAAATCTGCCCATAAATGACAAAATTAAACTATAACGAATATTCAAAAAAATAAAAATACAACCGAATTGAGAACCTCCTCTTTTAAATTGAAGTCGGTTGAAAAAATACATTTCTATTTAATAAATTATATTAAATAGAAACATATTATAATTATATTATATTATTATATGTCACCTTAGCTTGGATCTTGTGCGCGTTTTCCTTGTTGATGACCTGTTCAATGGCGGCCGGGACGAGGATATCACACTTTTCGAATAACATATTCTCTCCTTCATAGGCCTTCGCGCCGGGGAAGCCTACCACAGAGCGGTTCTCAAAGATGTAGTCTTCCAGAGCCTGTAAGGAAAGTTCAGCTTTATTTGCAGTTGCAAAAGGACCTGACTTGACTGGCAAAAAGTAAATATGTAATAACAATAATAAGTAAAATAAATGCTACTAAAGAATTTATGGAAGACAAAATATATAAACCTTCATCATCATCATCAGCCTGAAGAAGTCCACTGCTGGTCATTAGGCCTACCCTACACATTTTCAGGAAGAACGATTCTGAGCTCTTTCCATCCACCGACTTCCTGCGATCTTAACAATGTCGTCAGTTCATCTGGTTGGTGGTCGCCCTACGTTTCGTCTTCCGGTTCGTGGTCGCCATTCGAGAACCTTTATTCCCCAACGGATACAGCATTGATACAGGGAACGCTAACAACCTGCGCCATGGGATCTTTATAAAAACAGCCAGCTAAGTAGAATGGTTGTAATGGAACGTGGTCGTATTACATGTCCAGCTATAGTACTACCACCATGCCTATTTTTGCCGTGAAGCAGCATTGCTGTGTTTCGGTTTGCCGGTGAAATTACTGGCACGTGAGGCTGAACGTATGCCTCAAGTTGATGAACGCAGGGCAGTGCATCGTAGGGCACGTTTCTTATCACTTAACATCAGGTGCTTGTTCAATCAGCTGGTTGTATAAAAAAATAGCCTAGTACTGTGGCAGGAAGCTACGAGTAGGTAGTAGGTACCACACAAAATTAACTTCCTAATGAAGCTAAGTCGATCCAAAATTATCAAAGAAAAATTTTTGTTTCATTTTCATATTTACCTAAAATGAAAGATCTATTCTTGTGGCTCAACTCAGACTGAAGCACTGTTTCTGCATACAATCCTAAGAGTATTAGTTAAGCACGATACGTACCTACCTACTCGTCTACAGAAAACGTAAACAACCTTATCTCCTTCTTGTATTATCAGCAATATGATACCGACCACCCGCTGTCCAAATCTCGCTGAGCCTGAACATATTTTTCTCTACACCTAGCCATTATGAGCCTTTGATAACCTTTCAGAGTACCAGGAGCCTAATTCTCGGCTCATCTCGGATCATTTTGCAATTTTATTTTATTGCTTCTTTTCGAAGAGAGAATGGCAGATTTCCTCAATAATTCATCGACGACCTCATCGTAGAAGCCTCGACAGCTACGATATACGGAAAACGTAGAAAAAGTGTGGAGTTGTGCAATGCCAATGTATTTTAAGGGACATTGAAAATCTCGGTCGACCCGAGAATTAGGCTCCAGTGTCAATAATATTCGTGACTTATCTAAATTCTAGTAACAAGAGATACTTTTAACTTGCAAAGGTATTTAATAGATAACCCTACTTTTTCTTATTGTGTCACTGATTCTTTCGAACCCAGTGTGGTCAAAGTATTTTAGGTGAAGTCAAACAGACTACTTTCGTGCACTCGACACGTATTTTCGAACTTTTTAGGTTCTACGATATGCCTGTTTCCTCACGATGTTTTCCTCCACCGTTTGAGAGGATTGGGATAGTGTACATAATTTCTTTGTGTTATCATTGGGATAGTGTGCTATATCAGCTATCTAGTTCTCATAGTTCGAGCTCTGCTTAGTTTGGGGCTAGATAGTGCTGTGTGGATTATTATTTGCGTATATAGAACGGATACCCCGCCCTGTGTCAAAGGTCAAAGTCAGGGTACCTTAGGGTCGATGCCGTCAGGGTTGTAGATGGAGCCGTCATGCTCGATGATGCCGACGCAGGTGGCTCCAGCCCGCACGAGGTACCGGCACGTGTGGAGGCCCACGTTACCGAAGCCCTGGACTATGAACGTCTTGCCGCCCCAGCCAGGAGTTGTGCCTGTTATAGAAAAATATTGGTTTTTCTTGCGTTTAAAACTATTGAAATATTCTTTAAAGTGCGCTCAAGCAGCCCCTTTCCATCTGCGTTCTTTCGTGCACTTGACAGATGTTTTCTTAGGTTTTTTTGTAGACAAACAAGGTTTATGCCTGGCCTTTGAGCTCTGTCTCTTGTTCTGGTTGTGAGTATGTGTGAGTGTTGACTAAATAAATCCTACGTCAAAACGTCACACACACAGTATAATGCACGGGTGAGCACTCACAGACTCAAAACCAGAGCCAGAGTCTGAGCCAGACAGAGCTCATGGTTAGCGTTTATCGTATGGCCTCAATGGCCTACTGATGGAAAGCTTTTATCGTAGGCTTTGGACGCCTGCAATACAGAGGAATCACAAGCGTTAAGCCGTGAAGCAGCATCGATGTGTTTCGGTTTGAAGGGGGTGGATGCCGGTGAAATTATTGGCACTTGAGGCTGAACATCTATGTATGCCTCAAGTCGAACAACGCAGAGCTGTGCATCGTAGTGCACGTTCCTGGCATGCGTGACCTATGAGGCAATGTCTGGTCATTGGTGATGGTTACCACATAACATCAGGCGAGCCATAATGCTTGCTCGATCAGCTAGTTGTATAAAAAAAACCTATTTTTAAAATGTAGCCTTCCTTCTTGGAAATATTTTGTGCACTTTTGTTGACGTTTCAAGGTTATTTTAGATTAGTTATTCATCATTACGGCAGGTCGGTAAATACTGCCCATAGCCTCCCTAGTTCGGCTCGCCGCAAAAGCGTGGGCAGATTCATCAAGTGTTCACATTTATGAGTTTGTCTAAAAATACTTTGTACTTTGACTTTGCAAAAATATTTTTAAGTAGGTAGTTTGAGCATAAAAACAATGTTTCTTAAATTTCACAAGGTGTTTGAAATAAAATTCATGGGGACTATAAACTTGAGTTACGCGCCTTCGTGGATTGCACTATCTATATCAATAGCAAAGTATCTCTAAAGTCAATGTCAAAGAAAAGATGTATTTATTCAGTAGAATCGCAAGGATCACTTTGTAACTTCTTAAAGCTAGGTGAGTCTAGGTGCCAGTTCCACGCGACCAAGCCTTAGAAGAACCGGCAACAAATTACGGTTTGGTTCCTACCGTTTTTATATAATCCTTTAACAAACCAAATCTTTGAATCTTTCATCAAATCATTGACACTTCTCCCTTGAAAAATGACAAAAACCGATACTAACCGATCATGCTCATGTAGTTAGCTTCGTTGATGAAGTTCTCCAGTCCGTGGAACACGCCTCGGCCGGTGGCTGACACTCTCCCGTGGATGCCACCCTGTTCAAAGACACATTTTGTTGTTTTAATAGTGCTTTTGTGAATTTAGAGCTGAAAGCGTGAGATTTTTTAGAGTATTTAGATTCAAACTTTTAAGGCAGCTCTTTAGATAGGTACTTTCGCTTCATAATGTAGCTGTTATGATGATAGCAATGAAATTAAATCAAGAGTTATTTATTTGATGCCACATTATACATTTCCATACTATTTTAACTAATATAAATTAAAGAAGAAGCAGCAGAAGAGGTACAAAAGACCCAGAATAGAGAAGAGTTGTCTGTGCCCAGCAAAATGGCAAATAATAAAACTCTACTACGTCATAATTTATTGTTCGTGCAAGTAGTTGCATTAATGCGAAGACTACAGTCGAAGTACGTACTTCTCGGTGCACATTTTGACTCTTTGAAAGATATAAAATCACTGAACTTTTTATCGAATATCACGAGCAACTATCTAATGTGCACACAGTTTACATAAATTCATTTTAATCATAACATATTTCTACTAAAAAGTATTTTCAATAGGTTGAAGTGTGAGAATGAAAATTTGTTTCAGTGAGTTCAGCGTCATGATGGGAATAGGCCCATCGGAATAATATCGGGAAAACATAAATGAATTACGGTACATAACCAGTTTTTATTTGAGAAAATAACGGGTTTCCATTTTCAATTACACACGTTACAAAATATGCGTCTATAAATTGCTAAAAACTGTACTTTTCATAACGGAATCAGCGGTCCTCAATTTGTCATTTTTTTCGTTTTTGCTATCGTGAACAAAATAAAACCATTTCTAATAGAAACTCGAAGCTTTTTTCTTGCAAATAGAATAATAGAATCGATAAACGTGCTCACAAATAAATGAGCCATAGCGGTTTCTTTTATTGTTTTTGCCTTTTTCTGAACAACGAACACAACTACAAAGACTTTGACATCTCTGTACTTTGGAACATCTATTTTTGTAATTCAAATTCTAGATGAATTTATTTTTGAAGAATATTGTAACCTATGTACTGGCAATGGTTGTGCCATTTATCACTAGGTGGGCCATATACTTATTCCATCAGTAAATTGAGTAAATAAGAACAAACGAGATAAAACGACCACCACAAATGAAGAAGGAAGTACAGTGGACGTCATTGTAAGAACGTGTTCCAATTCGAAAATAGATTCGATACTGAACCGGTTTCCAGACAGGTGCTATTTCATTAGCGAAGCGGGAGCTCAATTGGGAATTAAGTAGGTAGTAAAGCGAAATTTTAGAAAATATCTTCACAAATTTTCAGTTATATCAAAATCAAAATGTATTTATTCAAAAATTACAGGTTTTGACAAATAAAGGGTAGGGATCTCTTCTTTTAAGTTTTGAAACCCGTATTAGAAGAAACCCCCTTTTTGCTGTGGCTCAACATTGTTTTGTAGTAGTATGTATATAGGTAATAAATACTTATATATAGGCACTCGTAATATACTTCTTAGATTAGATTATCTGAAAGTTAGATTAACAAGATGAAAGACCAAAGTGTCTTGGACAATATTTTCTTTTGAATTTGTCTCATCATCAACATCTCAGCCCGTTTGCACTCACTGCTTAGTATATGCCTTCTCTTTATTGCGCCACTCTTTCCAGTCCGTGCTTTTCCGAATTTACCTACTACGCTTTTTATCTTTACGATAGTATCTATCTCCTACGATGTTACTTCTATTTATTTAGAAAAACCTTCGC
This sequence comes from Thera obeliscata, assembly GCA_947578465.1. Taxonomy (NCBI): domain Eukaryota; kingdom Metazoa; phylum Arthropoda; class Insecta; order Lepidoptera; family Geometridae; genus Thera; species Thera obeliscata. The sequence goes on along the minus strand of OX387928.1, from coordinate 7,095,433 downwards.
AGATATTCTCTTCAAACAATTTAGCATCTGATATGTTTTATTTCAGCTGTAAAAAGGCATTTACATTACATCATCTACTGACTCATATTTTGTATAAAAATATCTGTATTTTCTAAAACTAGAGAGTACTTCATTCCATTTTAATAACCGCACTAGAAGAAAGTTTCAACATAGAATAAGAATAAAAATAGTTGAACAATTGCCATCTTTCACCATTATGAAAAGTCAAACTACATAAACAGGGCTAATGTTAAGTCAACCGCAGCGACACAACTTTTAAGAAATGTTTTTTGTGTTGCATTTTTAGTCATGGTAGTTTTGTTGCATTTTTTAGCCATGGTAATTTTGTTGCATTTGTTAGTTATGGTATTTTTGTTGCATTATTTTGTAATGGCATTTTTGTTGATCTCACATGAGTGGCAGGACAAGATGGATGCTTTTGATGGAAGTGGTAGTGATTGGGGGAGGCTTTTGCCCAACAATGGGGCACTACGGGTTAGTAGTAATATGTAATATGTTTTTGTTTACCTGGTTGATAGGTTTGCCGGTGACGCAGGCATGTGCGTTGATGTCTTGGAAGCCGACAGTCTTGGCATACGTGTCTGCGATCCAGGACATCTCTCGCTCACCGGTTCCCATGTCTGGAGCTGGCACGTCCACGCCGGGCCCTGCAGATCAGAAGCGTCATTAGATTGTTGAATCCAATATTGACATTTTAACTTATTGGGGGCCTTGGCAACTTTGTATTGGAACTCTTTTAGGCGCGGATTTTGGATTGACCTTATTATGAAGATTTCACCATAGAAAATAAATTCATAATTTATTTATTACTAGCCGCTGCCCGCGGCAACATGGATGAACTCAAAAACTTAACTTTCTGAGTAGCTTTCCATAATTCAGTTCCACGATGTTCCGCGTCCTGAAGGTGAAGTTTATCGTATTTGAAATTATTTACTTTTTTCTGAATAGAATTCTCGAGATATCGCGATGTCAACGATCTAATTAGGTACCTCCAACATCGATCGCTTCATCAATCGACCAACATTTTTACTACTCGATTTTATTCCCTTTGCCAATCCTGTTTAAAAGAAACATTCGATAAATCTGCACTCGATTCATCATTATATCTTGCGATAGGTATTTGTAGTAGGTATGAGCAATGTTTATTGTTAGCAATCTGTACGTGAGTAGATTACTCAATCAAACTTCACACCGCACTTAACATTGAGATTTTTATTATCAGTTGCTACGCTATTACAAAATGCAATCGGATAAGAACATTAAATTGCATCATAAACATCACATTTCGCAGTTTCATTTTATTAAATATTTGTTGTTGGAAATTAAAACTGATACCTATCCAAAGTTTGGAAGAGATCGCTCAAAGCGTTAACACTGCCCACTGTACTGACCTTTGTTCTGTGGTACTGACACTAAACCACACTATTGAAATTACGATGTGTAATATATGTTGGAAAGACTTACCCCCGAATACTGAAACGCAACTCAGATTTAAGCACGTCTCAAGCGACGAATATTTGACAGTTTTCAATGAAAATCTGTCAAATATTCGTCGCTTGAGACGTGCTTAAATCTGAGTTGCGTTTCAGTATTCGGGGGTTAGGCCCGTATTAAGTACTTCAGTAGGTATACAACCTACCTGAACGTATTTTTAGTAATTAAAATACCTTAAAAAGATAAAAAAATAATCGCTTTAAAATAATAAGGCTTTGCTCAGTAGACAGTATAGCCGTAACAACTTCCTACTGGCCGACACGCGACGGTTATCGACCTGTCTGACAGCAGTCGATGACCGACAGAAGGTCGTGAACGAGAATTTAGCAAAGTATCGAGTCTACAAACAAAGTCAATTAAATATTTATTCACATTCATATTCATTCATTCATCGCTTCATGTGTTTTATAGGTCTTAGGGGGTAATAACGTCCAGAACATGAGCCCCGTTGGGACATTACAATTAAGTAAACCTAAGGTGACAAAATTCTTCACAAAGATACGCATCATACTATACGCTGAGCTCTTATGTCCTCAGAACCCGAAGTCGGAGTTTTGCTACCACATTTCTTTACCAAATGTTGTTTTCGTTTCGCCTTTTTGTCCCTCTCTATTGCGTGGAGAAAATATGAGACGGCAAAAATACGTTACGTAGTTAGAGTTGTTGTCTCATCTTTTCTCCATGCAATAGACAGAGACAAATAGGCGAAACGAAAACAACATTTGGTAACGAAATGTTGTAAATGCACTGGGACTTCGGGTACAGTACCCGACGTCGGAGTTTGGCAACCACATCCTGCTGTACTAGGTATGTTTTGGATTTGTTATTGACAGATCACGAGATGCCATCGGCAAAACATTTTCTTTAGCAATTACCACACTTCTGCAGTGGACAGAGCCTATTGACCAAAGCCTATTGAACATTCGGTTCGTGAGTAACGTATTAAGTGTGTGTTACGTGTTTTTGCTACACAGGATGGTAATTTTAGATAGCACGGTAAAAACCTAGAGGAAAATGTTCGTATAAGACCACGCCCACATTTCGGTGTAAATTAGGTATAGGTTTTTTTTGAGGTCGGTCAAAAATAGTGTTAAAAACTATGATAGTTTAAAAAGTCACATCTAAGTCAATTGTTTGTGAATAAAAATTATATGAATAACAGGTTACTGATCTTATCATGGTGATGTGGTGTCACGTGATCAATGACGTCACCTAGGTATTACACAGAAGATATTATTATTAACGATACGGTGATTACTATTCCGCCTATTAGACAGTAAGGCTAATACTACTAACAACATAGTGTTCTTAATTACAATATAATACTACTTACAAAATAAAAAAAATAAAAATATCGCCAACATAAAACGCTCCACAGGCATTACCGCGTAATGCGTTTTCTGCAAGCAGTTTTTTGAGGAAGCGAGTTGTGTACTTATCTACTTCGATCATTTTTATTGTTATGTAAGAATCCGCGATATATAATCTTGTGAATATATAAGTAATGTATACGCAGCCACTGTTATTTTATTGGTAATTTTTATATTTATTATCTTCTTGCATAATATGTGATTTACGGTCGATCGGTGAAATAAACGGGGCATTTTAATTTGAAACTAGATTTTGACAGATCTAGTTTGGGATAAAGATATTTTATTTGTGTAAAATACCAGGTTAAACTTACCAATAAAGCCTTTTTTGGCGAGCTCCAGAGTGAAGCGACGAGTGATTTTTTCAAGCTCATGCTCAGAGTATAGCTTAGGGTTGATCTTGATACCAGCCTTAGCACCACCGAAGGGCACATCGACACATGCGCACTTGAATGTCATCAGCGCTGCCAAAGCCTTCACTTCATCCCTGGTCACGTCTGTTGAGAATCTTATACCTGTAGGGGAAATAGATTTGGTTAAATATTATTTCTTTCTGTGCGGGTAGGCGCATGCACAACATCTTTTGTGTGGGCTGAGATTTGTAGCACCGGTAAAGCACCTGGTGAGATCGCTGTCAGCCACCCGTTGTATTACTGGGATTTCATTTTATTTATATGAGCTTACAGATAAAACCAAAGCAACCAAATTATTTATTTTTAAGGTATAAGCTAGTTTGTTGTTGTAATCAGTAAAGAGTTTATCTATCATGCATATTATTATAAATAGCTACTATCTTATTGGCACCTTATCAAAGATTATGTATCATTGTAAGCAATGGTACCTTACCTACCTATTTATCAGTATGAATCGGAAGATACCATTGCTTACGACATAGGTACCTCTAAGATAGGTAGGTAACAAGTATGATTGTTAGGTACCTTTAATTGTTGGTGATAAATAGCGTGAACAAAGAATTATAACCTGTACCTACACCTACCTGTAGCATAGTGAACGATTTTATCATTAGGAGTTTTGCAAGATTAACATTTTGAATATATGGGCATAAGAATCTAACTAAAATGGACCACGTCAAGGTTATGCAAGTGCTTGAAGCTGTACATTTGTAACAAAAAATAACATAAAACATACGAGTAATTGTCGCCAATTGATAATAACGAGTCTGAATAAAGAGGAAATGTTTATGAATGACATGTGTGCGATTAGTAATCCACATATTGAATTACACAATGAACTCATTTGAAAAGCCAAGGGCTTCTTTCACAGTTTTTATCCGTCTCATTTTTATCAAAATAATTTAGGTCAGGTGGTAACAATGTGTGATTTGCATGATTTCGCTATCTACCTTCGTGCAAGATACTTTTATTCGTTTGTTAGTCACATCACAAGTTCTAATCTCTCTTAGATTATACTGTTAGTACCATTAGAAATTATCGTATTTCAGAATCTACAGAAATAGCCCTTACGACTGCCAGAAATAAAAACAAAAGCGACGAACTCAGCGAGCTTAGCAAACGTGAAATGGAGGAATTTATTCGAGCGAATAGTTGATTCATTCGTCTAGTCTGATTGAGTATTTTTTATTTATTAACTCAATAAGAGAATTTGAGCGATTGACTGACAATCAAGACTCAGCCTAAACCAGACATCCTAGGGGAGTTAAATTGAAGTAGGTATGCCTAGAGAAGGAATGGAAAAGGATTCCCGAAACCCAATCTCTGAAAGGGCGTTACAACCTAAATTTAATCAATATCAAATCAACCTTATACAGGAAAAAAGTATTATTAGGTGTTCTATGGTAAAATATGAATTACCTGGAAACCTATATATAATTATTATGCATGCGTCAAGCATATTGATTCTTAGGTTGATTTATTCCTACCTACTTAATTGATTATTTTGAGACATGCTGATTTCACACGACTTTCTCATTAGTTAATTTGTTGTAGGTACTAAGGTTAGCAGGGCTACTAGCTATCGAGGTGATCGCAGATATTATGTTTAGAAATAGTTTGGTATAGGAAGAACTTCGTAACTGAGACTTCACTTGCCAATTCTTATTTTTAGATTGGTTGTGTTTTATTCTCAAAGGGTTCATTGAATTTTTCTTAGACCAACCTCCAGTCAGCACAGTTGGTAAATATTTAAATGAATGCTCACGTGGGCGCACGAACACGATATTAATATTCATCAAGGCGACCCTGATATAATATTATTACCGACTTCATTGTTACATCAATCAGAAACAACAATACAATCGGCTGTTGATTTATTATTTTTATTTTTGTATTTAAATATCCTTCAAAGATAATAAACAGCGGCTAAAGTGAGAAGAATTCTGTCAGTTTTTCTAGGCTTGGTCGCGAAAGAAAAATACGATACGGCAGCGCCTATAGTATAAACAAATCATAGTCGTTTCTAGAACAGGCAACGCTGTAAATCCGCTAGGTAGATAACAAATTGCCAGCATCAGAGATATGTATAGGTATCATATATAATTAAAATTTATTTATTTATTGAACACAGCTGTCAGATTTCCCTACGGCACTTTTGATTAGATTTACTTTCAAAATTAATAATAACAGCTTGATTATTATTATCGAATGTTTATCAAAACTTGACATCCGAATAGCAACAAAAACTGATAACGAGTTGAAAAGCAGCATAGCTGCGACTGCTAGAGATTTTGAAACTGACGTTTGTAATAACTCTTTAGGTACTCGAGTAAGTTCTAATTAAAATCTAAAACCGAAACCACCTCCCATTGTTTACGTGTTATGTTTAAAAAGTGTTTGTGTATGTATTGCAAATTGTTTAATTTTAGATGTTGCGCAATGCTCTGACGTGTAACTGGTACGTCATGGCCACGCCTCCGTTGCCAGCCTGATGGTGGGCATATCTTTTTTTCGGAATTACGCATACTTATACCTACATAATCATCATGCACAGCCTGACTTCACCCACTGCTAGGTCTAGGTATAGGTTTTTAGTTTGGGCCATTTACGATCCCTTTAGTCTAATCCATTTCCGCTCGTCATTCATTTCTCCAACTTGCTGCAGGGCATCCTACGTCTATGTAGCCGGTTCTTGGCCACTACTTGGTTGTTGTCCTACCCCACTTGCCATCACTGTCTTGCAATGTATCTTGTCCAACTCCATTTGATCATCGTTATCCGATCTCCGACGTCTTGGACCATTTTTCGTTTTGTGGATTTCCCCTAATCGATTTAACCACTTTCATATCACAAGGAGAAACGAACATACCTACGACAACATTATCAAAAGCATGATTGATTTGGTGGTTTGAGGTGACGAGCCTTTGTTACTAGCCTGCCATGATTCTAAATTAGGTTTGAGTGAAACAGTGAAATGTTGTTATCTTAAGTGATTTTAACCTTGTCAAAAATATCTAGAACAATCTCTTGGTACTCCTTATACCTACTTACTTATGTGGTAACAGGTAGGTATTATGAATTTAACGGTATATTACGTTATAACTGGTGTTAGGTCGGTATAGTTATTTTATAACTGTCGAATGACGCCAATAGTCCAATCGAGTTCAGTGAAAGCATGGATACAATAAGTAAAGAAATACTAGGCATAGGTTGAAATGAGATCGAGCGTTGCCAGATATGCATAGGTATTTATGTAATGAGACAAACATTGAAGATGATAATTTAACGTAGGTATGCTTTGTTTGTTTTTCGACGTGTAGGTACACAGACTTGTTAATGTTTTCTTAACTACTAGCAGTGTGTTATGTTATTCTTGCTGAGCAAAATATAAAAAGTGTATCTGTTTGATAAAATCCATGAAGAATGATTCTGTAAAAGCATGATTCGAAAAATTCGAAGGTACCTGTGTACAAAATATCATGATGACAGAGGCATGTTGATTAAGTAAGATGGGTATTTTTACCATGCAAACAGTTGGTTTTCGCCATTGGTAAGTTTAGGCTTAGCACAACATAACCAAATCTTATAAATCAGGTATAAATACCTAACTAGCCTTTAATATTGCAAACACATTGGTAGACTTTCGAAAAATTGTGTTTTTACAAGGTTATAACATAACAGATGTCTGGGATTGTTGCCGAAAAGGTGTTGTTTTTTTAAATCCGGTTTAAAATACAAATTGAGGTTAAACCTAATTACATTTTTTGTCAAACTAGGCGTGCAGTCCTTTTCAAGAGAAAGTCCAGTCAAGAAAATTTGTTGCAGTAAAACTTGATATGAGAAATTCTAGCAACACATAGTGTAGTATAGTTAAGATGATATGTAAAAATGTTAGAGTCGCTGCGTTACATGCTTATTCAGTGACGGCATAGGTTACAAACCTAATTTTAATGCAGTGATTACTTCAGGGTGTAATCTAAATAAATCAAAGACAGAAACACGATTGGTGAAACTTTTCTCGATAGATTTATTTTTTGAAATCGGTACACGTTAAACCTGTTTTACATCCATCCTCCGAACTTAGACACAATTTACGGTTATTTTTTATACTATTATGTGCATAATTACAGTATTTAAATAAATGGAAAAGGATTTTTTTTTATAATTACTACTTTTAAAGTAAAACAATGTTTTATCATTTGTCGCTTACGTCAGTTACTTCTGAGCGACGCAAGTCTATAGCTTACCTCTTCCCGGGGTAAGGAATCTAATTGCGCTATCTCTATCATGCGCACCCGCCCCAGTCGCTCGCTTCTATCTCTGAAGTGAGGACGTGCCGCCCGTCTGGCGATTTTTCAAATATTTTTCGTAGTACCTAACGGTGTGTCAACATTGCTTTTATTTCTATTACGTACCTACCTACATCTAAACGAGAAAATGGTCAATAAGTCTCGCTATAAAAAAATTTAACGTAAATGTTCAAAAATAATAAAAGATGAAAAAGCTAAAATTTGAATTGCGGCGCTCAAAATGTGTGCGTAGAACAAAAACTATGGAGTAGCTATCATTGTAGGTTACTTTCGATAGGCAAGTTGACGATAACTCTCTTTTATTTTTTAGAGAATACTAGTAGTTCGCCCCGAACTGAAATCTCGTGATGCGATCCAAATGCTCCAAAAAGTGAGGTACATATTATGGGTAGATGGTAATCAGAAAATAAATGTGCCACCATCACGCATTGTGTTTTATCTACTTTGAGAAAGTATTTCTGTCCAGATTCACTGTTTGGCCTTGCCTCTGACTAACTTTGTATGGTAAATAAATTTTAACTCAATTGGCCAATTGATTGAAGAGTTCCGTTGGACTCCATCATCAGACCACTCAGTTGTCATAAAATGGTGAAAGCGTGGTCGCTTTCACCATTTTATGACAACTGAGTACCTCCTCAAATTATTTCAAGAAAATAAAATAAAAAAAAAGCAAAAAAATTGACCGACCAGTAGAAAAACCTTGATGTCAACAAAATTCTTAGATATGCGAGCTCTCGGATCGTTAGTTATTGTAATTTAATAAATTTTTTTGTATAGCAAAAACTGAGTGTCCTAGAAAAAAAGTAAAAACTGTTTTGAAATGTCCAAAAAAGCTCTTTCATATATGACATGTAAATATTATTTTAATGTGTCACTTTTTTTTATTTTTGCGATTTTACTCATATAGGTACCAGTAAATTTCTTAAGTACAAGCTATCACCTTATCAAATTTCATGCAGATCGGATCATTGGTTTGATAGTTATCGTCGGACAAACATACATACATACATACATACGCACATAAAATGCCAAATTGCCCAAGTTGTTTGTAAGATCTCGTTCGCTTCGCTCACTCGATCAATTATGATGTTTCACAAGCAGTAGATGAGAAAACGTGTGCTATGAAAAGAAAAATATCTCTAACCGACGATGAGTTGTATGAAAGTGAAATTGAAGATAACAGAGAAAAGAGGCAGACCCATTAGGGAACCAAATCACGTCAAAGGGAAAAATATGATGATGAAATGATGAAAGAAAACGAAAGATTCGACGAAGAAGAAAGAAATATAAGTTTTGATAATTTTTAATGAAAATATTCATACTTAGCCTAGTATATTTTCTAAATTCCCTCAACTAGGTACTTGATGATGCTAAACGAATGAAATGCAATTATTATGTATCGAACTTTAAATATTATTGCTGTTTTATTATTTACTAGGTAGGTAATGTAGAAGGTACTTAGAAAAACTACCTAAGTTTGTTAGGCAGGTACAGTTAGTTGCGCTAGAATGTTTACAATTCTAAACTTTCAAGGTCACTGTGTCAGCCTTGCAAAGCACATTTACACGACAACTCAAAAATCATGAAGTCAGTTGACAAGTTCTCTTAGTTTCCAGTATTTGCCCTGTAAATGTTCATTGCAATGTTGCGACACTACCCTGAAACTTACAAATTGTATACATTCCAGTGCAGTCAACTGTACTTCTCAAAACCAAGTAAATACATCTGCCTACTTCTATGTTTTTTTTACTTAAAATAACAGAAGTAGGCAAATGGATTTACTTTGTAAGACTTTTTTTCTAATAGTATAGGATCCCGCTATAGAAGGACCTTCACCGAGCTGGTTATTTAATGAAACGTATTTTATATTTAATTAAACATGCCAATAAATATATTCTATCTGGGTTGCCTATGAAATTTCAGTCCAGGATATGATTAATTAATAATAAAAAAATATTTGTTTTTTTAACTTTCCACCGGTTTGTTTATTAAACAAATTCTATACCAATCGAAAGTATAGACCCCATAGAATATGCAAACGTTAGGTTGCCTATTTTTTTCCGGTCACAACTCTCGGGTAGCCAGGTATAAACAGGTAAATCGATACTAGCATTTTGCACCGGTATGTTTATTGAATAAGAATACTGGGGTCTATACTTTCGATTGGTATAGAATTTGTTTAATAAAGAAACCAGTGGAAAGTTATATATATATTTTTTTAATAATTAATTAATCTATAGCGGGATCTTAGACTATAAGATCGATATAATAAGCAAGACGGTCTACCTAAATGTATAAATTAGGTAGGTACCAAGTTACTTACGTTACTTACTTAGTTTACCTAAGATAAACTTAGACTTATCAAGTTTCATAATGTGAAAGCTACTCCATGCATTCTCTGTTCTCATTTTTATGACGCGGCCGCCGCGCGGCTCGCGCGTTTGGCGGCGGCGGTCTATGTTAGCGCGGTGTTTTGCAGCGGAGCGCCCCCCCGATATTTTCCGGACTCCGCCTACTCGAGAACCAAATTTTTTTTACATATCCTCTTAAAGGTAGGAAAAGATATTGCTAACATTGTAAGAGATATTCAAAATGACGAAAATCATGCAAAAAAAATTGGGCTACGTAACATTAGGCCCATTCGGTAACGTCACGTGTCTGCCGAGCTATAAATATCTTGCTACTGCGATAACTACACACCTCAAATCTAAACGAGCGGTAAAGCAAGACTATGGTAATATTCATTCAAAGGTAATGAAGCAATTTACTAACCTCCTTTGGTTGGGGTCCTGTGAGTGGAATGCTGCGCGCGGTAACCATGGATCATTTCATAATCGCCAGAGTCGCGCCTCAACGGGAACTGGATCTCAAGAATGTGATCACACGGCTGCATCAACTTCAGAATACCAGCCACCTTCTTTTTCTTTTCCTCAATCGAGACTCTCGTCTTCATGTCTTCCACCAATTTGTCTTCGACCACCTGACAGGCCCTGTGGAAGAAGTACTCCACCATGTCGAAGAACCTGGGGCTTGCATGCGTCGGAATGTCCTTGAGCCTGTCTGGGATCTCATGGCTGGCGTAGGTCCGGCAGCACACGTTCACGGCAGCTGGTGCGAGCTTGATAGATGTGTTGAGGGCCTCATTTTGAAGCGAATTTTTGAGAGGCGGAACCACCGACTTTGCGATATTCTTGAGGTGCAGCATGGTTATGTTTTAAGTACTATAGTCGGGTTCGGTATCGGGTCGCCCTACACTGTAATTGAAAACACAAATATGTGTAATGTAATAATAATAGATTGCAGTGACGACCCGCCCCGACGGAATCCGACTCACTGAATAAAGCGGCAGATGGCAAAAAATAAAAAGGCGACAAGCCGGGTGGCGCAGATCTGCCGTCTCGCTCTCGTACACGATCGAACGCTACACAACTCTGAAGTTAGTTACGAGGAAAGCTTTTCATATTTATTTCCGACGTAACATTTGGGTAAGTTCAAAATTTCATTGTATTACGAGTTAAATTATGACCAAAGCTAATAACTAATCATTAATATACATATCGGAAATTCTCAGTAAACGTTGAAAGAAATATCTTGTTGTTAGCTATTTAGTTAACGATAAACTAGTCATGCTCAGTCAATGAAAATTTAAGTTTCGTGCCAGTGTTTTGTTTCTCCGGTTTCAAATAAATATTATGATTACGTTGAGTAGGGTAGGGATGAGTTTCTTAGGCCCTGAAATGTATGTTTATTGTAGGTATAATAAACTAAATATGGGAGAATTACAGAGCCTTAGAAATAAAATAATCTAGGTACCAACGTATAGGTACTAGGTACTTATTTTGTGTTTAATATTGATTAAGAATAAATTACGATTTGATAAGTAGGACAGACCTAAATGCTTAGATGGAAAATCAACCTTTTATTATTTTGTTTCAGCCTTCAATTGCGATGGGACTGGGTTCCAAAGCGCAGTCGCAAAACGCATAAAGTGCACCGAGAGATAAAATCAATATCTATCAAAATAATTGCTTTAAATTCCTCATTCGATGTCGACGGGAGAATAAAATAGTGGGATCTGGGAATAAAGTGCGCAGTATAAATGTGTTGCAGAGTTTGAGGCCAAAATTAGTAAGAAAGTACTTAAAATAGGTTGAATTGAGTCGCAATACTTCTGTGTAGGTTCTTGTTGACGCAGTTTCTGCGGGATCTTATATGGGTTCGCACGCTGGATTCTTCCGTACACTCATGTCCAAGTAAGTTGATAATCGTGTTTTAGCATCCTCGTTGTGCTTATCAGAATCTCGTCTATTAACATTTTACTACATTGGGTTTTCCTTCTCTACAATAACACGTTTAATCATGCCAACTGTTCCGTTCAACCTTTTGAATTTAAAAGTGGTCAGAAGTAGGTACTTGTCTTGCCTCTGGCTTCCCCCAAACATCTTCATTAGTTCTCGAGTATTAGGTTGTACCAGGAAGAAGTATATTATAAAATGTGTACCTCTCAGTCGTTTGCTTTTTCCATTCAGTTGATTAAATCTGGGGTATTTATTTTATTCATCCGGTGTTTTCAGTTTTATTGTGTATTTTTTTGAGGTTTCGGATTGATTTAACAAAACATTTTCAGTAAGTATTTATATTCAATTGCAGGTGCTTTTCGTTTTGTATCAAGCCGCGCGTGGCGACGATCGACAGCTTGCCTGACGAGCTGTTGATGCATATATTCTGCTACCTGGAGATCGATGACGTGCTGGCATGCGAGAGGGTCTGCCGCCGCTGGAGGGTGCTGGCCTCAGACTCCGGCGTCTGGCGAAATACTAAGATCGTCTGCATCGCTCAGCGCGCCCAAGTATGCCCGAAAACCGTACGAATTATAAAATCGCACTGCAAAGTCATAAGGCACTTGCGAATGCAATACGTTCTCAAATACCCTTACATGAGCTCGCTTACCGGCCTATGCAAAAACCTTATTTCACTCGAAATGGTCATGTGCCGCATTCAGGTAGAGCTCGAGGAGGATCTCAAACAATGGCCTCATCTGCAAAAACTTAACATGAAAAATTCGTTGTTAAAGAGTACAAGGGCTCTGTTGCTTCCGCTAGATCACTTCAAGGAATTGACCTTCTTGGGGTTGTCTGATTTTGGTTTGACTACTGAAAATTGTGATAGTCTTCTGTACTGCTATCACTTGAACCACATAGTCATTGATAAAATAATAGGTCTTGAATTGCATTATATAAAAACATTGATAAATACCAAACAGCAAACTCTGGCAACTTTACACATGTACGGTGGAGAGTCTATTGACGATGATTGTTTGTTTCTGTTGGCTAAATGTCCGAAGCTGACGGATCTATGTATCATCCGCTGTGAAAGTCTTACTGACCGCGCATTGGAAGGTGTGGCAGAACTGAAACCTATTACACATTTACAGATTTGGAACAACTATGTATTTTCAGAAGCCAGGTTAAAGATAACTTTAGAGCATGAGAACTTAAGAAAGCTGCAAAGGCTAAGTTTGTCTCAAATTCAAAATGTTACAGGTAGTGTTGTTGACATAATATCTGAATATTATACTAACCTGAAGTTTTTGGCACTGTACAAGTGTCCAAAAGTAATCAATAATGACTATGAAAAGCAGTTGAAGGCTAAATTCAGAAACATACACATAGTATTGTATTAAAACAATAAGGGCTGGGGTAGGTTTTACAATGCTGTTTAAAGATACCATCCCCCCTATGAGATGGGATTTTTTCCGGATATTACAGAAAACTTTGTAGTTGTATCCCTAGTCTACCAGATACAAATAAAAAGCAAGTTTTTGAAAGGTTTATTGGAGGACGAAGGGCAGTAACTTATATTTAAATCGTCCATAAAAATATGTTTGCAGTAAGCATGGTGCAAGTAATTGCTATAGGTCTGAAGGAGGATAAATCTATGGACAAGAAAATATTATGATGACTCGTTTTATTGGCGAACATGTAGGTAGAGTATGGTGCGTCTTTTATTCGAGCTGTGTATAATGGACAAAATGACGATTATCTTTCAAAAAAGAACGTTAAAAACTATTGTTGGTGCCTAACATGATGCTTATTGATCTAGGCAGTGATGAAAGTAATTGTCGGTTTCGATTTTATTGCGGCTGGTATCGTTTAAGAATTGAAACTAAAATAACCGTTACTAAAACTGTTCTAATTCTCGTTATATTTATGAATTGTTGCGTCTCTAGGTGCTAATTTGTGTTACCTGAAAAATATATAATGCGTACAATAATATTATCTATTTATAGTTTAGTTAAAAAAGAAAAGACAATTTTTAAAACCCACGGTAATGTAATGAATTCAGTGAGTTAAATACAAATATATAATGGCATTTGAATCAATACTAAGTATTAACTATCTAGAAACAAGAACACTTTAGAAACAAGTTCTACAGTAGGTACTCTACACAATACAAAGACACAATTTTAATGAAACCTCTTGAGCAATAAACGACCCGAAATAAAACAGACTTTGGGTACTTAAAAAATAAAGTGAATATAAATTACATATATAATTATAGTAGATTCCATTACTCACTTAATAATGATAAGATAGTTTTTGATTTTAAGTTAGAAGTGCGTTCACAGGTACCACCTAGTTTCCATAAGTGGCTTTAGTAAAGGTGGATTAAAAATAAGATTGTTTAATACTTATGCTTTATGGGTGTTATTAATAATCCTGGCGTAGCGTTGGACTAGTTAATCCGTGTTTTGTCTCTTGCATTGACATGCAAATTGTCAACTCGAGCAAATGTGACAAAACACGGATTAACTAGTCCAACGCTACGCCAGGATTATTAATAACACCCTATGTGTTCATTTACGCAAATTGTAGACTATTCTGTAGGTAATTTGTTTTTGTTTTTTAAATTAGATTGTGATAAAAATTTAAACCTACATAGAAAATAGTTGTTATGAAATAAATATTTTATACATTATTGAGATAGTCATAGAATAGCAACTTTATTGTCATAACTTAAAGATTAGAAGCGACATTCACTTCGTAAAATGCTTGTTGGTGGGTTTTATCATTCGAAGTTAGTTACTTGTAAAAGCTTTTGATGTTGAATAATATTTTAAATTGTTGTAGTATGCTCTCTCATGTGTCGTATAAATTTTAATTATTTAGGTACCTATACTCAAATTAATGATTAGGTAGTACTAAATGTTGGGCAGTTACAAACTAGTCTGTTTAAAATAAAGTTATCTGCTATCTACTCAAATGCATAACCAAAGACGATAAGTAGAAATTACTTATAACATAATTGTATGTTTTTTTATCTTCTAGTGACAATTAAAATGAAATAAATTTACAGGTGTTTTATTTCATGTCCTATCCCCCTAAAATAACTAAATTATCTGAAAAAAATAAAGATACCTATGGAATTGAACATAAATTTATTAAATAAGAGCCACAAGATAGTGGCATCTACACGCCTAGATTACCTACTTACATATAGAAAAATTTACTAAGCAAGTATACATCTTATTTCAAAGGTACAATAATTTGCAAACCTTGCAATTATGATTTTATTTTATTTTATCTACACTCGGTTGTGTGGAACTGGAACATAGATTTATGTAGTTATTTCAAAGTAACCCTTGCTATTTTATTGAATAAATATATTTTGAACTTTAGCAATCACCGGATTTCGACGTAAATTTTTTTCAACACTACTAAATTACTGTCACAAGATATTGCCAGGAAAAATTTAGGAAGCTCTTCTCAACAGAGCAAAATTATTTTAAAAATGTGCGCGACACTGTTCAGTTCAGTTCGCCGTTTTCCACCTTATACGTGGTGGCCGACTTTTGGTATTCCTGACTACGGATTCGAGTTGAGATCGGCCCAAGTGTTAGCGATTCGTTACGTCATTCTTAGCACTCTCAAAAAGTTGTATTTCAATAAATTTTGGAAATTTTAAAAAACCTACCGAATTTAATTTTTTTTTGCAAGGTTTTTAAAAAACTATTTATAATTTTTACCATTCTACCATATTGAGTATGTAGGTACATAATTGCCGAATTCCCCAACCCATTAGCTTTTGCCAGGAACGCGTGGGCTGAAAAATAACACATGGTATGTTGAATGTAAATTTTTTGCTCCATTTAATTTTCTTAGTTCATAATGTAACAAACAAAATATTTAAATATATTTGACTTGACCAATAAACATACGAATTTATACTCGTCCCAGTTATAGACAATGGGTACCTAAGTACTTACTTGTGTTGCGCAGTTTGAAATTCAGTGAGATTCCTCTACTTGTAATGTGGCTAAATTAGATACGCTTTGGATGCGCTGCACATCCACCGAGATATACTATGACAATAGTAGGTAAAATTTTTATCACCCATTTTATAAACAGGTGTTTCCATGTATACTTTGTTGTATCGGGGAAGGCAGTGACCATTTCAACAACAGAAGGGTAAAGATATACACACACAGAAGGGTAAAGGATAAAACAAAATCTATACCTACATTCATAATCATAAACGGTAATGTTCTCCCACATAAAAGTACCGTAGTAGGGACCCTACTACGAATATGCATTCTATACCAACTTCAATAGTTTTCGTTGCAGCCTTGGTGAGATTTCTGAAGAATTGGAACGCAGTGGTTTTCGTATATTACTGATCCCATACATACAATGGACGGTATTTTCAAACCGCATAAGTCTGTCTAAGGCTGAAACGGTATGGCGGCGACCATACATCAAGTACAGTTGTAGGCAATAAATATTGCACATCGGCTTTTCTGCTTTCGTAGAGCGCTACGTTGACGTACACTAAGCTCTTTGAAGCCGAAATTATTTGTTAAATATTTGTTGCCTACAACTCTACCTATGTGAAAATACGTGTGTATAACAATGAGTAACACCTTCATGTTTGAATCAAACATCCACACATTTGGTACGTTGTCGTAACTCCACTTCTACCAAACGCTGTAAAAATAACTAGTACTATCCTAAGATACAGTACAGTACTCAATTTCTTTTAGACACAAACTATATGATAGGAACAAACACAACACAATACATATTCAATTTCTATCTCTGATAAAATTTTGGTATATCGAGGGGTACAATTTAGCTCGGGCAGAGGTGTAGAATTTTTTATATACCAAATGGTATACGTGATCATTACCTGTAATTCCCATTTAGTAACCAACAAGTGTAGAATCATCATCATCAGCGTGAAGAAGACCACTGCTGGACACAGGCCTCCCCTACACATTTCCAGTAAGAACAATTCTGAGCCCTTTCCATCTACCGACTTCCTGCGATCTTAACAATGTCGTAGGTCCATCTGGTGGGTGGGCGCCCTACGTTTCGTCTTCCGGTTCGTGGTCACCTTTCGAGAACCTTTATTCCCCAACGGTTGTCGGTTCTTTGAGCTTATGAGCTGCCCATTGCCACTTCAACTTGCTAATTCTACGAGCTATGTCGGTTTCGGTGGTAGTGTAAAATAAAAAATGTTACAAGGGCGGGAAATCGTGATACAAGCCCGAGCTTTTGAGTTTCTGATAAAGGATTAGAGAAAAAAGTTTCGGTACCGTTAGGAAATGTTATACTGTACCCATAGCTTAAATTAAAAACATTTATTAACAAGAAGCGTATTGGTTTAAAACACTAAAACCTACAGAATTTGCTATATTCTAAGAAATTTTGATAACGTTTGTTCTATTTTACACCTTCCTTTGTACAGTTTTTTGGTTTCAAAAGGAACACTTATTCAATAAATCACGCGCGGAAATGTTTGCCGGTGAAAAACATGTTAATGTTTTAAAATTCTTATTAAATATCTACATAATTAAACTAAGTTTTTCATAAGAATGAAGTAAATATTTTACAAAATATTTATTATGATTTTGTTGACAAAACATGACAAGGCGGATACGTGCACAAGGTATGAAACTGTATTTTATAATTATAAGAGAAAAAACATGTTATAATATTCACTGAAAGTTATATCAACCTATCTGCGATAGTTTTTTTAACGTTCATATTTATTATGAATGAATTAGTATAAAGGTGCTGATAGACTTGAGCATTCACTTGTAACAGAACATCGAGCATTCGCCGTTTTTATATTTGTCGAACTGAACAACGAGCCGAGCCAAGCATAGAGCCAAACATTGCTATGAACATTTTCATAGAAATATAGAATGCTCGCTAAAATGTTCTTGTATTTTTCTGTGATGTAACATTCGCACAAATGCTCATTACAAGTGAATGCTCAAGTTTAGCACCTTCATAGACAATATTGGCAACAGCTTGTGTTATTATTATTATCAATGTATAAAGTTTTAATAATGGATTTTTAGACGGCCATCCTAACTTAACCGATATAAAAAAAATCAATGCGCAAATATAATATTTTTTAACATTATATTACTAGAGGTTTTTTACTCAAAGGTAGACGTACTAATTGCGCTTCAAACAAAGTGCAAACGACATAGAGAACTCACTAAAGGAAATAAAGCAGGGATTACAATAGCAAGTTTGTAGTCACTTATTAAAAAGTCACGCAGGTACAAAATTGTGGTAAACTGTTGGTAAATCGTTACTGATTGTTCTAAAAGCAGACTTACCTTCGACGTCTGTTGCACTAACTACATTGTAATTCCAAATCTACGATACTAAAGGTTCGTATTCTTACTCGAGCGAGTATCGAGACTACCATAAAGGCCCATTTACACCTACCGAGTAGAGTAGCGAGACAGTGCCTTCGGCCGAGCGCTCGGTATTTGTAAACACACAGTCGAGTGCTCGGAGAGAGTCACTTTCTATTCACTGGGCCGAGTTCCTAGCCTTCAGTGTTGCCAGTGGCAGATAGTCAAATATAACATGGACTGCTCAATACCTAAGTAACATTATCACGAGAAAAATAACATTACCATAAATTATGTGGAAAACGATACACTACTTTATTAGGGCACTTTTTTTTATCTCTTAAAAAAAATTGAATGCTTCTATTTCACGTGTTTTGTTTTTTGTTTGCTGCTAAAATTTTTTTGTTATTTTATATTGAGGCGTGTAACATGGAAGTAACATTACGAGGGTCAAAGTAACGTAAAATGTTACAAAAGTAACTGACAACACTGCTAGCCCCCCCTTCTCCGCACTGTCTCGCTCGCTCGCTGTGACCATGCGCACTCAGCCACCACTTGATTTTGAAAAACATGTCTAAACACTCACTCGGCCACTGCACTGTCTTGGCCCACTGACATTTTCCTGTCTCGCCACTCTACTCGGTAGGTGCAACTGGGCTTTAGACACTGACGCTCGATAGGTATTACAAAATACAAAATTCTATATTCTCTTGAAATTTATCGACCGTGAAATTATTATTCGAGTCTCGATTCAACCTTGAATAGAAGGAAAACCTCTACCAACCATGGTAACTCAAAATACAATCGCAAAAATATGAACCTACCTACTTAAAATTACGGTCATCACATCACAAATTTCATCATCGCTTCCGGCCTCGCATGAACTGCAGTGCTTTCTGCATGAGGGGAGCCTTCTTGGGCTTGTTGAAGGAGGTTGAGGAGACGGGGGCCGCGTTAGGGGGGCGGGGGGCGCCGCCCTTGAGGACGTTGGCCCCCGAGGCCAGAGAGGCCACGCGGGCGGCCGGGCTGGCTGTGGCGGAATGGGCGGTCCCGTGGATTGCCTGGAAATAGTTAGATAAAAAAAATACTATAATTCTGTAATCAGGATCATAAACATCCCTTCAGATCTTTTGGTAGACGAAATCAATGCACTTAGATGACAGTTGTTAAAAAAACTAAAAAACACGCTTTTGAATAATCTTATCAAATCTTATCGATCCTCGATAAATCTACAAACTTTGAATGGCATCTGACCATTTCAAGTGGGTTAATTATCACGCAGAGTTAGCAAAGTTAGCGCTTTTAAAACCTTTTTCTTACTGTGTCACTGGTTCTTGCGAACCAAGTGTGTTGAAAGGATTTTAAGTACGCCTCAATGAGGACCGTTCGCATATTTTCGAACTTTCTTCTTCTTCTTTCGTGTCGATATTACAATCATTAAAGCCACTTCGACCAGTAGGTGGCTACATCCACGGCAAAACTTTTAGGGCCTACGACATGCAGGTTTCCTCGCGATGTTTTCCTTCACCGTTTGAGACCACAGTTTTTTAGCTCTCGTGCAAATTAAGCCTAAAGCTTATCCGTTGCGTTAACTATTTTCACGGTTCTGTCAAGTCAAACTTATTCAAGCGCCATTTTATTTTTGAGCCGTTGTGATTTTCAGAACACGGATTTTAAGAGTTACCATTACAAGAACCTTTACTACTCTAACACAGAAGGGATGTGTTGTGGTAAATACAGTGGATTGGATACTAAAATTGTAACTAACCTGCTTTCTAGCAATGTTCCTGGGTGGTTTCACGAAGTTGTCTACGTACGCCATCTTTGTTTGTTTGATGGGCGCTTTCTTCGCCTCCTGGGTCATTCGAATGTTGGCCGTCAATGACTTTAGTTTACACTCTTGCTCTTCTTGACACCGCTGAAATACAGTTTTGAAATGAAATTAAATATATTTATTCGCAAGAAGTATGGTACAATTAGGATAATTATGTAAAAAAAAACTGTCTCACATACTTCGTCGGTGACCGACTTTTCTGTATTCTGTGGCCAGTCAGTTCATTATACAATCTATAATGAATATATTATATGTTATATAACTCACCATATACATCTCCCTCCAAGTTTCCATTTCCTGTCTCTTCTTGTTCCGGAAGTTCTTCTCGCAGTTCTTCTGCCAGAGATGGTCAGTGTCCTCCATCAGGTAAGGGTTGTAATGTTCTAGCACGAACAGCTGGTTCGGTGTCGCGCGGTCTATCACAGGCTTGAGGATATCGTATGGCACGCCTCCGGTATACTCGAGGGCTGAAACAATACACAATCAATTTTATTGACATCACATTGGGAGGAAACAAAGGGTAGTTATAACAAATTTGGATAAGGATGTGTAAACATAAAAAATAAAGAGGCATAGATGGGAGGCAGACTAAGATCCCCCCACATAATAAAAAAGTTTGGAGTCAATTCAATATTTCGAATAAGATCATTCTATCTTGTATATGTCTGTATAGCTATGTAGCTATAACGCAGTTTAAATTGTCTTTTAAATTCAAATAATGTCTTCTTTCAGTAAAATGTTCTATCTACAATATATAAGGTACTTTCCCTCCATGTGGCATATCCGTGGGATGTCCTGTATATACTGTATGTTTCTGTATAGGATGTCACATATGTGATCAAGACAAAATAAATGATATATATAATATGTGTTATGTGAAATCTATCATCTTCATAAAAACCTCCACTTCGTTAGAGAACAAACAGGGAAACAAGACTCACCATCTATGTGTTCCTGTAAAACGGCCACACACATGGCGTACAGGGTTGTGACTTTCCCGATTGTTTTGTTACCGGAGTATACTTTTGTTCTGGAACAGAAAATATCGTAATAAATCTTCGCCATCACACACAAGAATAATTTTGTCGCGTCGTTGTGTGAAAATGTCCACCGAAAGAACTGTTCTAAACGGATTATGATAAATAGTTCCAATTTTTTGATGTAGCTTTTAATAACTAACTACATCATAAATAAATAGCGGACAATCCACACAACACTATCACGCCCCAAATTAAGCACAGCTTGTGCTATGGTAACCAGATAGTTGATTATTTTTATGTTATACTACTACGTACTAGAGAAGCTACGTCAAATAACTGAATTGTCCTATTCTTCGTAATTTATTCTCGGCAAAAAGGTCTTAAGCGCCATGTAAATCACGGCACTTACGCGTTTTCGAGAGAGAGCGACTGAGGCGACTGAGTGAGGTGCGGCGCGTTCGCCGCAGTTGAACGGGACAAAGTAGGAATTTACGGTGTCTTCTCTAGTACGTAGTACATATCTCGATGGCAAAAGAGGAGGATTTTAGGTCACCTTTGGTTTTTGGATGATATGCTAGCGCTGAGGGCTTCTTCATCAGTGAAGTGAGGCAGCGGCTTGGGCGGTGGGCGTGGCTTGTAGTGCGGCGATATCTCGGGCAGCGCAGATATCTCCAGCGACATAAGAGGCGCCAGCTTTACTGTTGGAGCCAACAAAGCTGCCGGACTCAGCTGCCAACAATTATACAAGTTTAAAAATTGGTATCACAAGAATCACTTTGAAACGTCGTAAAGCTAGGTGAGAGTAAAGAGCACTAGTGGTCTAGTGGTTTCCGATCCGAAGGTCGTGGGTTCAAATCCACTCGTGTACCAATGAGTTTTTCTGTCGAAAAATGTATGTGCTCTATGCCAGTACTCTTAAAACGGTGAACGAAAACATCGTGAGGAAACCGGCGTGTCGTAGAACTTAAAAAAAGTTCGAGCAACACGTGTCAAGGGTCACGCAAAAAGGGCCCGCTAGTGGCCTACTTGCGGAAAAACCAGCCCGCACATCAAGTGCGGATAATTAAGAATCAAACGAACTTACCTTGTGATGTTTGATGTCTAATTATACGAGCGTCTTGACCGAAGATGATTGCAGTTTACATGCAGCAGTACGTCAGATGATGCTGTCCTAATCACACTTTTAGAGTTATATTTTATAGATTTAAAATCGATTTAAAAGTTTTGAATCGATTCTACAAAAAGTCATTTGACTTATTTCCCACCACTACTGGCCACCCCACGCCGCCATATTGAATCCTGACGGTTGTCATTACTTTAGAGACCTATTTTTTCGGTAAGTCTCGGGGAAAAAGGGTGGGTGGGTGTGCAATCATCTTCGGTCAAGACGCTCGTATAATTAGACATCAAACATCACAAGGTAAGTTCGTTTGATTCTTAATTATACTTCGCATCTCTCCCGAAGATGATTGCAGTTTACATGCAGATGTTTAGAGCATCGAAAAAATAGCATTACAGCGATCAACATACTATTTATTTATTTATCATTAAATAAATATAGTAGGTAGTATAATAATGTATATTATTAGGTAAGGTATTATGCAATAATGTACTTAGGTACTAATCTCAATCAGCCATAATTTTAACTTTGGAACAAAGCATCAATAAATTCACTTAGAGACGAGTTTAATAAGTCCTTATACTTCAAAAATAGATTTGAAGATTCGGACCATCCTGCTGCCTTCCAAATAACTTCAAGGTTGACGCGTGCCCTATGGGTGGCGAATGTTGGGTGCTGTGAGCGTGGTCCAGTTTTATATCAATCCCACTTTTTTCTAATGTTGATTTAACCCAATGAGATAAGGTTTGAGAATCTACTTTTTTGTGCGGTTTTTGGTAACTGATAAAAAGTAAATCTTTTTGGAGACGCAACGGGAATGTACGGTTTAAGTACACAGTGCTGGACACATTTTGGGATTTTCTCTAATGTATGGTAATAAACGGAAGGCATTTGGTCTTGAGGTTTTAATTAAGGCATTGACTTCTACCTATATCTTTTCTGAATCAGCCTGTATATTTTGTATTTTTATAAGGCTGTCTGCATTATTTGCGCTAAAGTTAAAGCAAAAAGCGTTATAGTTTTAACACACAGATCTTTTAATGAAATTGAATCATTGGGAAAACGTTTATCGACATAATTTAATACTGAACTGGGGTCCCAAGTGGTATCATATTTTGGTGCAGGAATGTTTAATACGATAAACACCTTTAAAAAACCTTTTACAGTATCGTTACATGATATTTCCTGTCCTAACAGGATGGATAACGCAGAATTATAACTATTTAGTGTACTATAGGCTGCACCAGAATTACATTTTTCTGTTAAATATTTAGTTAACTGTGCAGTATTGGAAGCACAATAATTTTAACCTTTGTTATTGCAATATGATTTCATGCCACCATGATTTCAGCGATGAATTGTATTGGTCAAAAATGAAGCCATCATGATGTCGAGAAATGAATTTGGAATGCCACGTCTCAGTAGCGATTCTAGCGGCCCCTGATACTTTTATGTAAAACTTTAGAATTAAGACTAAACAGCGGAAAGGCATAAAAACGCAAGTTTTCCTGTGTAAGTGAATGCATCAATAATTTCTGAATTTGGGTCTAATTTCCATGAATATGCGCATCTTTGACATTTATGACTTTTGAATACTAGCAAAAAGTCAAATTCAGGGGCCTTCATTTCTATCTGGCAAAAAGCATAATCAGCCAGTTCCCATTAAGTGTCTGTGAAAAATTTTGGCGGGATTCAAAATCTGCGACTACGTTCATACTGGATTTGATATAAGATGCCAAACTATTGCCAGCCAAATATCGCGTGAAATTTGTTCAGGTGAGTGAATTGTATAACGCCCATTTTATTCATATAGGCTAAGTCTGTTGTATTATCGATTCTTAATAAAATATTGTAATTACTAAGTCGTGACGCAAAAATTTGGAGGCCGTACAACGCTGCAAGTAGTTCTCGAGTGTTGATATGTAATGAAAATAATAATTTTGAATGATTCCAGTGCCCATGAGGTGTTTCATCATTAGATGCTGCGCCCCATCCAGAGCTTGAGGTATCGCTAAAGATTACAAGTGAATTATCTTTCGTCATAAATAAACAACCTGAATCGTCAATGTAATCCCTCCATCATATGAATATAATATAATGATAGCGTCATATTCTTGTTGTTATTGTTAGAATAGTTAAGTGCCAAAAAAAAATTTCTTTCAAACACTGAATCAACACATTTTAGCCATAGCTGGCAGTAGGACACGCTGACGTCAGCAATGCAATATATTATATATAATATAACTTTTTTTTTTTTTTTTTTTTGTAATTTGGTCAATGACATTTTAATTAAGTAAAACCTAAATATACATATTTTCTTTGGATGTATGACTTTTATTTTCATTAATCAAGAATTCTAATTTCAATTGTAAATTTTTGCGTTATCAAGAAAACTGTAAACAGAATTTACGATACATAAAAAATCATCAAGAAAATTTACAGGCTTAGCAAGCGTAAATGGTGTAGAACAGGCTTTAACAACTTTGTGAAGACAAACGGAGCCGTACAAGTTCTAAAAGGTAAAACGTTAAACTATAATCATTGATCTTTGAACGTTTCAGAGTTCCATTTGAAACTAAGGTATCATCAATCGATACCAAAAATAAGAATCCTTTAAGTCTGTGGTTGCCATAATAATATAGCAAATACTATCTATTAACTTCAGCGCTGTGCGATAGTTCTCCATTTTGAAATGGTCAACCATTATAATTAATTACCATTACCATTAGGTGTGGAAGAAGGGGAGGGAGGCCTTTGCCCTGCAGTGGGACGACCCAGGCTAAAAATAAAATAAATAAATAAATAACCATTATAAATTTTGTTTAGTTCTTTAAAATTCAAGATAAACCGATCTTTTTCCTTAGGTTGAAGAACATGGAGAGCAAGAGGACATTTCCAGTTTATAATAATCTGTCATACACTCATCACTTATGTCTATTTCTTGGGGCTTAAAAGATCTAGATTTAGCTGTACCGATCTGATATGGTTCACAATAAAACGGAAATTTGATAACCTTTGATCAAGGACAAAATGATTTTTTCATTTGTTATGAGAAGCCATTCATAAAAACCTGCCCGTACTATGTAAAAATGTTTTTTTTTTTTTTTTTCATTTGTTATGAGAAGCCATTCATAAAAAACTGAAGTCTACCAGCAATAGGTAATGAGCTATTTCTGCCATGTACATGTGATACAGTAGTTAGCAGCCTCGCGTTTGTTGTGGTTGAGCCTTCGAGCGGTGAGTTGCAGAAGACTGCGTCGGGCGACGGTAGTCGCGCGGCCAATAGCCTGGCGCAGACGGCGGTGGTGGACTGTGATACTGTACCAGGTACACTCGCGTCTCGCCGGCAGCTGGCGCCCGCGGTGCCCCCCGTGCGTTTAAAGCCCCTGGGTTACGAGCCACATTTTTTTTGTTCTATGCGTGACTGGTTAAATTTACCACTGTTGAACTTTAACTCGGAAGCGAACGCTGATAATATTTCGTATTTTTTATGACATCTCGTTCTTTTTTTTTTTTATTTTTGTTCGACTTTTTCTTCCTTATGCAGCCCATTGGTTAAAATGTTTCAAATGATTAGTCTTGCATTAGATCTGAGCCCAGTAATTGCAAAATATCTGGGTTGAAAGACGTATAAAAGTAACCGTGAAAGTAGGTAGGTACTTATCATGTTGTGTAATAAAATTCATAGAATAGTAGGGGACATAGGACGCTAAGCGCTGATGCTTTACCCACACGCATTGTGTCGGGAACACTTCTTTTGTAAAAATATAACAGGTACTCGTAGGTACAATCCACACACATTATGTCGGAATATTTTATTTATGTAGGTACTTAGTAAGGTATCCGCACGATATACGTCGAGATACGATTGCCACAGAACATTTGGCAGAATATGTTATTTATGTAGGTACTTAGGTACGGTATCTACACACGATATACGTCGAGATACAATTGCCACACACGTTTTACGTCGGGTCATTTGACTATGAAGAAAATAATACCTAGTCATAAAAGTTTTTGAGGGTAGATAAAAATATTTTCACTCAATATTATCAAGAACTCAGTGTTCCGTGTATTTTATTAATGTAAGTACTTAGGTACGGTATCTACACACGATATACGTCGAGATACAATTGCCACACACGTTTTACGTCGGGTCATTTTACTATGAAGAAAATAATAGTCATTAAAGTGTTTGAGGGTAAGTAAAAATACTTCACTCAATATTATCAAGAACTCAGTGTTCCGTGTATTTTATTTATGTAGGTACTTAGGTACGGTATCTACACACGATATACGTCGAGATACAATTGCCACACACGTTTTACGTCGGGTCATTTGACTATGAAGAAAATAATAGTCATTAAAGTTTTTGAGGGTAGGTAAAAATACTTCATTCAATATTATCAAGAACTCAGTGTTCCGTGTATTTTATTTATGTAGGTACTTAGGTACGGTATCTACACACGATATACGTCGAGATACAATTGCCACACACGTTTTACGTCGGGTCATTTGACTATGAAGAAAATAATAGTCATAAAAGTTTTTGAGGGTAGGCAAAAATATTTTCACTCAATGTTATCAAGAACTCCGTGTTCAGTGTATTTTATTTATGTAGGTACTTAGGTACGGTATCCACACACGATATACGTCGAGATACAATTGCCACACACGTTTTACGTCGGGTCATTTGACTATGAAGAAAATAATAGTCATAAAGTTTTTGAGGGTAGGTAAATATTTTCCCTCAATATTATTAAGAACTCGCTTACCTGGAACTTCTCGATCACTAACTTGGATTTTCAAGTCCTGGCAATCTAAATTTAATCTTCGGACTACTATCATAAAATTCTTCTTCTCTTGTTTTTCACTACTTAGATTTTTCACCTTCATCAATACTCTTTTCACTATATCACTTTTCTCTTTATCTGATCGCTTTCTTTTACTTATCATATTTTTGTTGGACGAGCAAAGAATTAAAAAATAAATAAATTGAAAATGTTCGTGTGACTCGGACAACACAAAATCACGTAATGACAACCGTCAGGATTCAATATGGCGGCGTGGGGTGGCCAGTAGTGGTGGGAAATAAGTCAAATGACTTTTTGTAGAATCGATTCAAAACTTTTAAATCGATTTTAAATCTATAAAATATAACTCTAAAAGTGTGATTAGGACAGCATCATCTGACGTACTGCTGCATGTAAACTGCAATCATCTTCGGGAGAGATGCGAAGTATAATACGAAATTTGCCGAAAATCAATAAAAAAAGAGAACTTACAATTCTATGTACTTACATCGCTATTGAAAGAATTACTGGGCGAGAAATCTTTGTAAGACTTCTTTTTAGGTTTCGTTGGACTGACCATCATACCGAGGGCTTCCGCAAAACTGGCGCCTGAAATTTTAAAACAACTTAACTAACGAGCTAATGTCAAAAATTTGCCCTATACAGTATAGGTTAAAAATAAAAGGGGGTGGGGGAGGAAAGTAACAAGATAAAACGTCGAACCCTACTCCAAGTCATACAAGACTTGCAAATATTAATTCCTGACAGGGCGTGCAGGTATAGGTAGCCAAATATTGGTACTAGAGAGTAAATAACACCAAAGACACGGAGAAATTGCAAAAGGAAAATGTTGATTTTGAAATATGAAAACAAATGGTAATTACCAGAACCACAGTCAATCCCCTCCTCGTTCACTTCACTATTACTTTTCTTACTTTTTTTCTTTGGTACTTCATCTTTTGACTTACTACTAGATTTGCTTTTGTGAGAAGAACTGGATTTCTCCTTTGATTTCTTTTCACTTCTATCCTCACTCTCATGCTTCTCTTTGTCTTGTGACTTGCTGTCACTAGATGGTTTTTTCTCACTATGACTACTTTTCTCTTTTGAAGAGCTACTTCTATCTTTTGACTTGTCCTTGCTTGAAGAGCTTTGTTTGTCCTTAGAACTACTGCTGCTTTCTTTTGATCTAGTTTTGGAGCTTTCTCTCTCTGATGAACTTTTGCGCTTGTCACTGTCTCTATGTGTGCGTGACGTTTTATGCCGCTCACCCTCTTTGACTGCTTGTGAAGAGCTTTTTTGCTTGTCTCTCTCTTTGTCTGATTGTGATGTGCTTCGCTGTTTGTCAGTTTCTTTATCGGAACTCCTATGTCTGTCTGACTTACTTGTTTGACTATCAGAACTGCTTTTATATTTGTCTACACTGTCATGTTTATGGCTACTGGATTTCTGTCTTTCCAAACTGCTACTGCTGCTGTGCCGATTAGATTCTTTTTGCTGTTCAGGTGACTTGATATCAGACTTGTGTTTCTTATCCGTGTTTTCCTTTTCGTGTGAGGTTTTATGTTTGTGGGAACTGGATTTAGACGACTCGGAAGTGTGCTTCGAAGAATCAGTCTTGGAACTGTGGTTTGAATGTCTTTCTGGCTCCTGCAGCCGTTTTGAGCTAGATGACTCTCTTTTATGATCTTGATGTTGACTATGATGATCTTTATGTTTGTGTCTTTCAGGAGATTCTGTCTTTTCTTTTTTAATTTTTACTTCTTGCTTGATGTCCTTCTTGGAGTGTTTGTGTTCTCGTGAAGACTCTGATGAGTACGAACCACTGTCACTTTCTGAACTGTCAGAGTCATCCTCACTTTCGCTGTCACTAAGGTTTTCCTGTTTGTCAAGAACGGGCCGCTTGTGATCATCATCACTAACACTGTGCCTTTTCTTCTTATTGTTGGGTTCTTCTTCCTATAAGAAATTAACCTGGTTTTTATCAACTACAATTTCCTATATCGTCGGTGAGAATCATTAGTGGAACATCTCAAAATTATATGTTTTGAGTAAAAGTTTTTGAAAACGGAACGGAACTTTTCTAAGTAGTTTTCTGTCAACTAGAACCAAAATTTGAGTTATACCGTTAGTGATTTGGATAGAGTATTCAATTTCCAACCATTCTGCATATTTATCTCAAAAAACGTGATTTCGGAAATGTTCCGGTAATGAATCCGACCGACAATATTTGAAAATTAGTAGTTTATTTTTTTTTAACTTTATTAACTGTGATAATATTATGCCTGAAGTGTGATATGGCAAAACAGTAAAATTGACCACAGATAATTATAATCAATAAGCACAAACCTCACTGCTGTGATATTTCCGTTTGTTTTCAGGGCCATGCCCATTAGTTTGCCTGTGATGTGTGTGGCTCGGTTTTGACTGTGACCTTTCGTACTGCTCTTGTCTACTTTTGTGATGCCTTGAATTGTCATCGGACTCTTTACCGCTGCCATT
This sequence comes from Thera obeliscata, assembly GCA_947578465.1. Classification (NCBI taxonomy): domain Eukaryota; kingdom Metazoa; phylum Arthropoda; class Insecta; order Lepidoptera; family Geometridae; genus Thera; species Thera obeliscata. The sequence continues at coordinate 7,065,942 of OX387928.1, read as the reverse complement.
GCCATTGTGCATTGAGGCTGAAATATTCGAATGAATTTATTAACATAATCAATATAATTGATAATATTTAAAAGTTATCACACACAAATTTTAGGATGATTCCAAATAAGCTTCTGATCAAAAATACTAATTTGACTACAGGGTCATAAAAAACCTTGCCATACACACACTGATATTTGTTTTGATAAAGACTTTGTTGCTCCTAATAAATAAAGAATGCAAAATTAAAGGAGAATTTATCATTTTGCAACCATTTTAAAATTAGTTCTAAACTGTGTGTGAATTTAAGTTGGGATTCCACTCATAACCGGTCTAGCAATAGAAACTACAATTAAGATTTTTATGTAAAATATATTTCATTTCAAACACATGTCCTTAGATATAAATAGCAGCTTAAATGCTTCATTAGTCAATAATTTCAAATATATACATAAACACACTTACATAGTGATGTAAAATAGTAGAAATATACTAGGTAATCAACTTGTGTAAAAGGGTGTGATTTACCAACCTATATTTATGAATAAAATGGATGGATGCAATGTCTTTTAGTTGGAACAAGATTTAATCTGATAATGGAACACAAATTATGCAGAAATCAGTGCTCACTGTCATTTCTAGGGTCCCCTTCATGATCGCTTTCCTCAGCTGCCACCATTCGCTTCCATTTGTAGACGAGGGAGCGCGCCGCCGTGCCGACCTCGCCAGGGTCCTTGCGGAGCGCGTTCACCGTGCGACCCACCCCGGTCTCCTGCAGATGTTGCGTCGTCACATCCAGATGAAACAACTTGTCGATGCATTTTAGAATCTGGAAAACAATACGTGTGAGAACTATGATTTGGCTACTAAACTTTGCTAGGCCTTAGCATATAATTGAAGAGGTATCTAATCTTGAATTGCCAAAAATGAACTCATCCCGGGAAACCCTATTTACCCCATCGGGTTTTCCTTGTAAATTATCGGAACAATGTAAAAACATTTTGAAGATGGGAATAACCATACTCACTTTCTCCTCGTCGTTGGTATGTTTTTCAATGGACTGCTGATAATATTTAACTGCATCTAATACTGAAGCCATTCCAAAAGAATTAAATGTAACAACAAAATGTGTTGATTTTTTACCATTACAAAATGAGTGCCAGCTGGTAAACGAGCACCATTTTTGTCACTCACACACCTGTCCCGCCCGTCAAGTGACGTTTTCATTTCAAGAACACGTTCTGATACTTCGTCGGGTCGGGTCTGCGAAACAAAAATTACATTCTCGATAGCAGCACCGAAATTGTAAATTTTCTGTGGACTCGGTGCCATACATGTGCAAGTGAAGTGCAACTCTCTAGGACAGTTTCACGATTATTATTGCAGTCCCACGAGTTGTGTTTTTTCGTCGACAACATCCGTCTCAGAATAAATAATGACTCAAGCAGGGAAAGCAGGTCTTGAGTTTTCTTTTCCTGAGGGTTTGCTAGCTAGTCTTTCCTCCAAGTCAGTGTATAATCTGGGCTGTTATTCGCTATTGCCAAACCACGCGTGTTACGTGAACACGATTAAGGTTATAGCACATTATACCGGCACCGCAACAGCACCGCTCCAAACCAGCAATTAACTTGTCATTCAATTTAGAGCATTAAATCGTGTGTAGTATAATATATTTTATAATGTCAATATGAAAAAGCCAACGGCGGGCAGTCAGCGCGCTTGCCGCTACCACACAACTCGACTCGCAGCCCGCGTGCTGCAAGCGAGCGGACCTTGTGCGCACAGCGCGCCGACGGCATGCTTATTACGCGCCGACTCCGAGTCGGCAGCTAAAGCCAGGCGAGTGTTCAATCATAAATGCCATAATAACAATATTGAGTTCGCGGTGACAACAAGCTTGCACCTCGCGGCCACCGCGCGGACTGTGAGCTTACACGTCGCGGCCGGCGCGCGGACTGCGAGCTTGCACCTTGCGGACAACGCGTAGTTAGCGCGCTGGCAGCTAGCCGTAGTCTAAATTCGAGGCGAAGCCGTGCTGCAGCTGCGCAGTTGCGGTGCCGGTATAATGTGCTATAACCTTAAGACATCGGCGTGGAATCGCTTAAAATCGTATTCCATAAGCCAAAGTTGTCATTCCATAGCGCGGCACGGTACGATTTGGGCACGGTTAGATCTGTCAAATGAACGCGCTCGATTCTTGCGCGATACGCCACAGATTAGCGTGTTCCTGTTATAGTTACCGCGCCTCCACACTACTCGCGAAGTTGAACGAGGTTAGACGAATAGAATAATGTAGAGAGGCAGTTCGGCTTACTTCGTCCAACTTTACCTCGCCTCGGCCGACTTCCGTTTGTTGTCGGTTTTTGCGCCCGAGTCAAAGGGCACGAAGTTACCCGAAGTGCGTTCTCGAAGTACCTCTCTACACTACTTGGCCGAGCCGACTTCAGTACGCGTCAAGACGCCGTTGTGAACGCACTTGTGTTTAATAGATTTTATCGTTGATGTGCGAGACTCTATTATGAGCGGCATACAGTGGTCACAGGAGCAAACTATGTTGTTCCTTGAAACACTTAATAAGTATGCACGTAGTTATAATACGCTAGAGAGCACATTGCTACGGCAGCTGCTACTTGAGCGTCCATTATAATAAACGTCCGCAGGGTACCGGTAACGCTACACGAATGCGCTCCTCGCGAAGTTGAACGAGTGTGTAGTGTAGCACCGCGGACTTCAGTCAACTTCGGCCGAGTACTTCGACGAGAAACTTCGCGAGTAGTGTAGAGGAGGCATTAGGTATGGCTCGTTTCTCTTGAGCATGTTTTGAGGTTATGTTTGAAAGTTGTATAGCATTGTATCAACAAAGTATCATACAATTATCTACATGGTATAAAATAAAGAAAAACAATGAAAGTAGTGTCCTTGTGTAAGAAAAATGACTTGTGTCCAGTGAAAGATGAGTATCCTTGTTGTATCAATGCCTAGCTGTTGTGGCCAAGGCTTGTACTTTTCTCAAATAATGCGAGGAAGTCAAAACTTACTTGAACTCATTTTATTAACCGACTTCCAATCAAAAAGGAGGAGGTTCTCAATTCGGTAGTTTTTTTTTTTTTTTGTTTTTTTTTTAATGTTTGTTACCGCATAATTTCGTCATTTGTGAGCCGAATTGAAAAAATATTTTTCTAACTGAAAGGTACTGCTTCCAGATTGGTCCCATTTTAATTTTATTAAAATCAGTGTTGCCATTTTTTTTAAAATAATTTTTTTAATGTTTGTAACTGCATGCCTCCGTCATTTATGAACTTATCTAAGAACCGATTTAGAAAATTATTTTTTTATTTGGAAGGTTATTCTTATGTCCAGATTGTCCCAAACAAATTTCATTAAAATCGGTTTAGCCGTTTGGCATTGAAGTCGGTTTCTCAAGTTTTTTAAACTTATAATTATCATAATGTGTATACAATTTTACGACACACAACATCAAAGAGATAAGGAGCACAACATGCTGCCCCGGACGAGTTCTACTGTTTCGGAGTAAAAGATTTGGTTCCATTTTTAACCGACTTCCAATCAAAAAGGAGGAGGTTCTCAATTCGGTTGTATGTTTTTTTTTTTTTTTTTTTTTTTATGTTTGTTACCGCATAACTTCGCCATTTGTGAGCCGATTTGAAAAATTATTTTTTTATCTGAAAGGTACTGCTTCCAGTTTGGTCCCATTTTAATTTTTATTAAAATCGGTGCTGCCATTTTTTTTAAATATTTTTTTTATGTTTGTAACTGCATGCCTCCGTCATTTATGAACCGATTTAGAAAATTATTTTTTTATTTGGAAGGTTATTTTTACGTCCAGACTGTCCCAAACAAATTTCATTAAAATCGGTTTAGCCGTTTGGCAATGAAGTCGGTTTCTCAAGTTTTTTAAACTTATAATTATTATTAATGATATTGATTATATGATTATGTCTATATATTTTTATATTCCTAGTTGTTACTCTTAATGTTTTTGATATTACCTTGTGTAGATGTATTTTGTGTTTTCTCTGAAATAAACATAAAAAAAAAAAAAAAAAAAAAATTAAATTACACGACAGTTAAACACGTTACTTAGTAAAAATAATGGGTTTCCCGTTTTCGTAAAACGTTTGCCAGCAATACAGCAATTTCGATTTATCTCGAAGAAAGTAGTCAGAATAATGCTCTTCAAACAGCATCATCTTTGAGAAAAAGTTCACATTACCTTCATTTAACTAAATACTCGCGTAGACAAGCAGGTAGGTACCTACATAGAGATCTATCTGGGCACAGTAATGCAAGCATGGAACCCTATAGTTGTCATCGTGGATAATTTATGCATTGTAGCGTTGTAGGCCAACGGGGCACAAGCCTCGGGCTGCAGACGAGCCGTGACCTTTGTCGTCGACTACCCACTTACAGTAAGGTCTAGAATTCATTCCATGCTTGCATGTATGTAGTACCTCCTACGTAAGAGCAGCTTAGCTCTGTAGTTTGTTGAACACCCTCTAATGCTCTTTGAACTTTGTTTCACCTAGGTTACCGAGGGATAGGTACCTAATTCACTAATCAGCAGGCATTCCGGTAGATGCCTATAGTATTATGTCGTACTTAGTCGTAGTTCGATCCCCACCGAGAACAAACATTTGTGTGATGAACGCAGATGTTTGTTCTCTGTCTGGGTGATATACCTATATTGAATTCGAAGTATGTATTTACAAAAACAAATATTGATGTAGGCTTATGTATAAGTATTATTATCAGCTATCTCTGGTTCCGTTAATTAGTACAAGCTCTGCTTAATTTGGGGCTAGATAGTGCTGTGTGGATTGACCACAATATTTATTCTCATTATTATTCTTGTAAGTATCCTGTAGTGTGACATTTATAAAGTCTGTGTGAGAGAAGATAATTGAGTGTGGAGTCAACATCCACAATGGGACGCTTCAGCTAGGGACCGGTCCCTATCTTCACTCACACAGTCTTTCTTGTCATAAATAAGGCTCTTGTTTAAAAAAAACATCGTGCTCCATCGTGCATAGCGCTTACCTACGACTGGACCTGGCCACGGAATTTAAAATCTAACAAAATCGCAGTTTTTTAATGAAAACAAACCACAGAACAAATAATTGTAGGTACCTACTTATTAAATAAACGACATTACCTAAGTACAGAACAGAAGATTATCAATATTTTTTAGTGCCTGCTACGAAATGACCGGCATTGTTGTTGTAAACTTTGCGCATGCTGTTTATGTAGGGGCATTTTCTCGTAGTCTTTATGAAGTATTCAACGCTCTTTATGTGAACTGTGATACACAAAGTACCACCTAGTTCCTCGTTAGAATAGGGAATATTCAGTCCAGAACAGTCGGTGAGATTGTTATCAGCCGAGAATCACAGTAACAAGTAAACGTGAACTGGTAATGGGAGTCGAGACCGTTGGTACCGAATTCAATACAGCGCGGAAGCATTGCGGCGGTAATCTGCTCGCGCAGCGCCCGTAGATCGAGATATTTACTTGTATGCAAATGCAGGCCCTTACCGTGCGACCGCGCACCACGCCATGATGTGATAATACCCAACGGCCTCCTTATAGAGTGATATGAACAAGTGATACACGTGTAGATAAGGACGATGCTCGACGGCCGGTAATAGAGACAAAGGGACAGGGCCCATTGCGGTACCGTTGCGCTCCAATAACCGACCATAACAATAATCTCACAATTAAATATTATCATAGAGATAGCATGCCGTGCGCTAGATTTGCATACGAGTTCGTTGGTTCCTTATAAGTCCAACAGGAAGGATAATTAAGCGAACGAGATTGCGAGGAAATTTTAAAATAGCTATCCGGTTGGAGTACCCTCGCTCGGTCACTTCCTGTGCAATGGTGAGACGCATATCCCGACCCGATCGACGAGATATAGCGCGTGCGCAACGCAAGCGCTTGTTACCTATAATTTAGAGATTAATGTTATGGTGTTAAAGGATCCATCAGCGTTACCACCAGGCTTAGGTAAGGCATAGGTTAACGAGAAACTTGCAATTTGTTGTAAGTAAGCTGTCGTTTAGAAATATGGTGATAATTTGATGACCCATCAACGTAAGTGCTTTTAAAACTACAGCTCGGTCTCCGTACAGTGGTAAAAGTAACTAGACTCATTCATTGGTTTATTACGAAGAGGAATATGTTTGGCCCTTCACAATTTAATGGGGTAAAAGTTCCGTGGTAATATATTTATTTGTTTACAAATTAATATATTAGATTTTCGAACGCACAGACTGACACCCCGTCACTTGAATGACTGACTGACTTTTCCTGGAAAAATAGCATGGGGCCGTCCAAGAGGCAGCCTTATTTTAAGCAATGGGATATTTGAGGCTGATGATTATGATGATGCCTAATATTTTGTAATAACCGTTTAGGTAGAGTCGCATTAGAGCCGCGAATGATGGATGGAGGCATAATTGCTGTGTAATTATTTGTGAAACTTATTTTTTGTAGTCATCTCGCACGTGCCTTTTGTAACGGTAAAAGTAATATAATTTATAAAAACTGCTTTACAGCCATGACGACCAGCAAAAGCCATAAGCAAAAATGAAATAAAATATGCTCTGACTGTATTTTACCCCAGGCACAGTAGGTATACCTAAGGTATCTTGGTATTGGTAGTGATAACCGGTTTTAGGAACAGGACATCACTACTGAGATCGGGTAACGAAACACATCACTAGTTGAAAAAAAGAAAGATGGCGTCGTACTGCGTAGATTATTGTTTTCGGTAATATAAAACCTAAACAGAGTTCTAACTATATTCAATGGATAGATTTCCTTCCATCTGTAGGTATTAACTAAAATGTGGTATTGGCAAGTATTTTCTGTTGTAGTAGACAGGGCCATGTGTGATAAATGGTTAATTTATCTCATTGTAGATTTAGTAAGTACCTATGGGTAGAAAACTTGTGCATGAGGGTACCTACTTTGCCTACCCACCCACAAAAGCATTCACCATTCTAACATCATCATTATATGCGTGACTAGAACGAGCTATAAAACAGCTGGCTGACAGTTTTATTGAATAACTAAATACTTATACCATCGTAAACAGATCCTCAGGCGGATTACCATGGTGACCTCACCGAATGCCGTGACCCTGTATGATTTAGAAATGTTGTCTCTGTGTGAAAGTAATTATACTCTCAGCCATAAATTGAATTCGCACTGTTACTGATTGTATTCAAAAGAGGATCTAATAAATCTTAAAGTCAGACAGCAGCAAGTATTCTCTCAGGGCTTCGGGTTTGAGAAGACAGTAGAAGGGGTGACCTTTCTCAGACAAAGTAGAACATAATTTGCAATGTCGTGGCAAGTTGACAAGCGATGTGCATCGTGGCCAACGACAACCGACCCATCGATAATGTTGTGGAATTCCATGCCAAGTGCAATTTTCTGCCGCAACCAGGTTCAATTGGGATTTTCATTACTGGTCGAGAGGTTCGCGACCTACTCTAATTAGCTGATGCTTATGATTAAATGACTCGGTCACGATCCATCGATTTACATCAAATCCATCGCGCTTTTGTTTGGAAAGCTTGATCATCCGTCAATCTAACCTCCGAGCGAATGCAAAGTGGTGTATTCAATCTCCATCCATCCAAATACTTTATGAGTAGGTTGTACTACCAAGTCACAATTAGCAACTTGAATTGGCGATGTCTATAAGGCTCTTAAAACCCATAACCGCTGGGGATAAGGAATATCGAATGAGAACCTAGACTTGAACCAAAATTGAATACGTAGCTTATGGGATATCAGAAATAAATGATTCCTACTTAGTATGGAAATATTGTGAAGATAGTAGAAGGCTGATGATAATGACCCCTGTGAGCATTTCACTGGAATGGAAGTAGACAGTGTAATTTCACCTTAGCTTTTGAATTTTAGCGTTTCGTTGTCGATACATATTTTGAGCTGGAACACGATTTCTGGATCAGTAGATGTAATGGCCTCGGAGCGTGCTGTACGTCGAAGCTTTAATGCACCGATATAAGTAATAAACATGTCCCACTCACCGGCTATATCGACCTGAACTTGCGTTCGCCATAAATGCTTAGAACCGTTTCATATCGGACATAGAGACACTATATTTTCAGAAACTTACCATGCTCCGATCTTACTGATAAAGGGTAAGTTGTGTAGGTAAGTGTTGCCATAAAGAGTTATTACCAAAAGGCATGTCAAATCTAAGCTCCTATCCACCGATAGGTCTTCTTCTTCTTATTGTGTCACTCTTGGTTCTTTCTTTCGAACCAAGTGTGTTTAAAAGATTTTAAGTGCGCCTCTAAGAGCCTCCTTGATATTTATTTTCGAACTTTTTAAGTTCTACGAAATGCCGGTTTCCTCGCGATGTTTTCCACCGTTTGGGAGTACTGGCATTGTGTACATACATTTTTGGTTAGAAAAGCTCATAGGTACACGACTGGCTTTGAAGCACTAGGCCACCAGTGCTCTAGCTAATCTGGAATGATTCCATGCGTGTACCTGTCGTAATTGCTAAATGAAAATCAACATAAATCTGAAATACCATCTGCATGTGGGACATAGTTAATGTCTGCCAATGACTGTGACTATGCTAATGCTAGGAAACCTAAATGCTAAAAGCCTAATAACCACAGAGGGTTTACCGTAAATTAGTTAGAAGTGCAAGCATGTTCTACCTACATGCATGAGCTTAGCTGTAATAAGTGAGTAATTTACTTTGCAGTCCATAGAGAGAACAAACTTTGCAGTTCTACAAACATTAGCAAAAAGCTCAAGAAAACATTATACTTACAAGCAATAACTACTTAACTAATTTGTTAGTCGAAGTCTAAAATAATGTTTATTCAGAAAAAAAAAATGCGTAAGTACCTATTGTAATTATTTCATGCATTTTTTTATTTTATTACATACCATTATTAATGCTTTTTGTATAACTTGAGATGTTTGAAAAGCTAGATTGTTGCGCTCGTAACATAACATACAGGTAAGTGGGTACACCTAACATATAATCTAACACACTCGTCGTCTCAGTCGTTGTTTTTTTACCCTGAAGAAATGATAAATCAACCGTCCGAAAGGTAGAGTGCCTAATAAGTAGACCGTTATCCCGGTGCCCACGCCAAAGTTTCTAATTAGGCAGCATGCCACAAGTTGCAGGAAATATTCGAAAAGAGCCCAATAATTAATGTCACGAGCCTCGGGCTGTAACCGCACCGGTACACTGTCGAACTTGTTTAATTTCATAAACATAACAAAACGGGTGCTTGCCCTCGAAAGCTGACACTGTGCACTCACTTTGTGGCTAGGCACTACTATTTTTTTTCGTAGAATATCGATATATACCTAAAAGCTACTCCAAAGTATGCTAGACCACTGGTATGCACACGCGAACCTACGTTTTAAATACTATCTATGCAAGATGCAAGACAACCTTTGTTACAAAGCAAACAAAACCTTTCTCGGGCATGTAACGGATTACATTAATTTGCAATCGATTTCGCACGTAGTGTTGCCATTGTTTCTGTTGCGTTCCAAAGGTGTTTTTCCATTTCGGAGCGCGCAAAGTGCAAGGTTGATGTAGGTTGTGGTCGATTTCATATTGGTTTCGACCGTAACGCGCGCGGTTGAGTCCTCAGTGCGGCCGGCAATTGAACCAAGTGTTTGTCTGCTCTCTAGGTCACCTCGGGTATTGGCTATTCTGCGCTCTAGAACGGGTCAATCATTCTCAATCAGACATTCGCACTACTTTAATAAAATAATGCACACCTAATTCGCTGTAATTACGTTCCCATGTTCAATTTGCTAGCTGTAATAAGTTAGCGAGTTTTTGTCTGGAGATAAAAAAGGCAGTACAAACGTGTGAATACTGTTACTTTGTTTTGCATATCGGTTTCGTAGAGCATCAACGGTCGTCGCGTCAGCGGCCGCGGCTGTTCGGTAGATCTGGTGTGCGTCCATTAGATAAAACATCTCGTCTATTGTAATGATGTTCGGTGCCTACATCCGTCAAGATCCTATCTAGATAAAATAAAGTAATGACTGAAACACACCTGTTCACGTGGGCGGGGTTGTAATGACTGGTGATAGCTTCTAGCTGTTTCATGTTTGCTCAATAAGGCGTTGGTAGAATCTCCGCTGTCATTTACGTCCGCCATGAATAACTTAGCAAATGAGATGACCTATCTTCCTCCTAGCGCGATGAGTAGAGATAGAAGTTACCATATTCTCTGGACCATCGAAACTGTTTTATAGGCTACCTTTCTAACGTGAAATAATTAGTTACCTCGTGCGATCTCACTTTTAGCAGGGTACGTAGAGTCGTTGGTCGGGTGGTAAGACAGACGTATTTATAACACGGTGGTAAATCTTTAATTAAATATATAGTGGTCGTAAGATAGGAACAACGAAGTAAAGTAGAAAGCGATTTACTTAAACCAACGTATCAGAGAGACAAGATTTAATTAGATGTTACTGAGCATCTTGACTCAAAAAAAGTCAGTCAAATCTTTTATTTCAGTTAGATCACAAGGAGTAAGTGCCAGTTTTACGCGACCGAGCCAAGAAGAACAGGCAGCAAACTACGGCTTGGTGCCTACCGTTTTTTTTGTATGATCCTTTTACAAAGATAGATAGATATGAAATAATTGCTCACCAAAACACAGAAATAGATAATGATACCTACATAAAAAAATCTTAAAAACTATTTGTAGTAACAATAGGCGGTCTTATTGCTAAGCAGCGATCTCGAACTAAATACAAAATCAAACAGCAGTGAAGCTCCAGTGTGGTGCCACTCCAAAAACATGCTGAAGTACTCCCAACGCGTGTGGTTGTTATTAGATTAGACTTACCTACGCGTTGCAGATTCTCATAATGTGATTTACCAGAATGCCTACTAATTCGTAGGCGGGGTGGTTGTACGCGTAATGTGGTTGGCACGACCGATGTGGTTTAAACTCAGTGGTAAATCTAATTGGTCATACTTATTGAGTCCATTAGTCAGAATTACGAGGTTTTGTAGGCACGAGCTAGTTGGCAAGTTTGGCAAGTTTTATCATCCGCACTTGGTGTGCGGTCAGGTATTTTCCGCAAGTAGGCCGCTAGTGGGCCCTTTTTGCGTGACCCTTGACACGTGTTGCTCGAACTTTTTGAGGTTCTACAACACGCCGGTTTCCTCACGATATTTTCCTTCACCGTTTTGAGAGTACTGGCATAGTGCACATAAATTTTCGACAGAAAAACTCATTGGTACACGAGTGGATTTGAACCCACGACCTTCGGATCGGAAGGCGGGGCCACTACCACTAGACCACCAGTGCTCTCTAGGCACGAGCTATGCAGATACCTATAACAAGTGAAGTTTAAAATACTTGAGAAACCAATTATATGGCCATACTACAGAACCGATTTTGATCAAATATCTATGAGACAAATCTCTCAAATAATAATAAATATAGACAATCCACACAACACTATCTGGCCCCAAACTAAGCAGAGCTATATGGGAACCATCATCATCATCATTATCAGCCTGAAGAAGCCCACTGCTGGACATAGGCCTCCCCTACACATTTCCAGGAAGAACGATTCTGAGCCCTTTCCATCCATCGACTTCCCGCGATCTTAACAATGTCGTCGGTCCATCTGGTGGGTGGGCGCCCTACGCTTCGTCATCCGGTTCGTGGTCGCCATTCGAGAACCTTTATTCCCCAACGGTTGTCGGTTCTTCGAGCTATGTGGCCTGCCCATTGCCACTTCAACTTACTAACTCTACGAGCTATGTCGGTGACCTTGGTTCTTCTACGGATATCCTCATTTCTGATTCTATCACGTAGTGAAACTCCCAGCATAGCTCTCTCCATAGCTCGTTGCGCGACTTGTTGTCGTTATGGGAACCATATAGCTGATATAATATTTTCTTCTCTGTAAATACATAGGTTCTTACTTAGAATACATCATACCGTTCAGATAGAAAAAAATACAGGTTCATAAAAAGTCGGTTAAAAATGAAAAAACGTGATGTAGAATTTGGCAATGGACACACCCTAAGGAATTATTTCAACAATAGCTATCAGTTATTGTTTTTTATCTCCGCTTATGCCTGATTACGACTTAGACTTGATTGAACATTGTGGGAGCTATAATAATTAAATTAATAAAATACCTAATCTGAAGTACCTTTGAGGGTAGGTACATTTCATATCCTGTGCATAATATCTGAGTTACTCAGATACTTTTGGCAACGACTCTACCCTACTCTACCTATCTTCGATGTAAGTTGTATGATACATGAATCGATTTGCGAACGAAGAAAATTTGCATAATGACAAATCGTATGCGAAGGTGAATGATGTAAAGGGGCGCGTCAAGATTATCTCTAAGCATACAAAACTGTTCGTAGCAAAACAGTTAGTTCGGTAACATGGCAATTTATCAAATATTTTATTATTCAATTATTATCTGATAAATTGTATTGTATTGGTGTCAAATAAGTTAGTAAAAGAACCTTATAATTTTTTAGATTTCTGAAAAAGGAGTCATGATTGAGATGAGGCTTTTCAACTTAATTTAATAAATATTTAAAAAAATTGGGTCTTCACTGCTTATGCATTATAAATTAATCCTTGTAGAATATAAGGGCTCTTTTTTCATTCCAAGGATGGGCGTGTATAATAAACTTTAGGGCAAATAAAAATCTATTTCCATCTGTAAACTATGAACCCACTTTTTAAATAATAGAGTTAGAAGACATATCTTCATTCTAACCGTACTTTTCTTATACTTAAGTCTGATAAATGACTGACACATAAAAATAATTGCCTCGGAAGCCTCCGTAACAAGATTCTGTGAATTGATTTCTTTCTAATTGTCACTTGACCTATTGCGACTCCAATCCTCGAAGAAATACATTTAACAAACACGCTCACGCGCCTCATATTTTTATTTTTGTTTTTGAATTGTAACTGGGTTTTTTTCATTCGAAACACGAATTTGAAAGTGCGATTTAACATAAATAATAACTTTGGACGACATTGTAAAGATTGCGGGAGTCAGTGCAGAAGACTCCGAGACGTTCGTCCTGGAAATGTGGGGAGCTGCAGGCTGATGTTGATGATGATTTAGAACCTTATTACCATTACTACTACTAGCCTGTAGTGTCCCACTGTTGGGCAAAGGCCTCCCCCCATTTACGCCAGTCACTACGATCTTCTGCTTTAAGTTGCCAGTCCCGCTCAAAAGCGTCCAGCTCGTCTCTCCATCTCATGCGAGGCCTGCCGCGACGTCTCGCCTCGCTGTGTCAGGGCACCACTCGGTAGTGGTTTTGAACCTTATAATCGAACATGAATACTGACATTAATACTTGAGAATGCTATATAAAACAGTTAATATTAATAATATGTCTGGAATATATGTAAATTTGACTGGCCTCTAGCTCAGTTGGTAGTAGCTCTGCCTTCTGCGCCATAGGTCGTGGGTTCGATCCCCACCGAGAACAAATATTTGTGTGGTGAACATAAATGTTTGTTCTCTCTCTGGGTGTTATATTGTATTCTAAGTATGTATTTACAAAAAAAATGTATTCAAGTATTATATCAGCTATCTGGTTCCCATATTACAAGCTCTGCTTAGTTTGGGACTGGGTAGTGTTGTGTGAAAAAAAAAAAAAAAAAAAAAAAAATCGAGGGCATAACTCCTTTCACGACTTTTCCCTAACTCCCGTTGTTTCAGATTTGGCCATCACCACCATTCTCAAAAAATAACCAGTTAAACAATATATATTTTTAAGCAATAGATTGAACGATATCGCTTTCGTACAGGGCGTCGTTTCCCCCCTAAGCTTATGCTCAGCTGTTAGGCCGAACTACTTTAAGCAGTGCTGTAAAATCACCAAAATTTAGTACATTAAAAAAAAAAAAGAACTTACACCAAAATTCTAGTATTTTGAAAGTCATTTGAAAACGGTGTTCCATTTCAAAATCAAAATTATTTTTTCAGTTGTATCACAAATTCACAAGGACCACTTTGAAATGTCTAAAAGTTCCAGGTGCCAGTTCCACGCGACTACCACAGTTCCTCAGTTCACACTATATACGTTGCTCTATTGCTGCATACAACTCTCATATCACCACTATGCATGTTTAATAGAATAGTATGAATGATTGCACTTCTCCCCTCGGGAGGTGGTTTAATTGGAGAAACTCAGGGTCAACGGGTGACGACCGTAGTTCGCCGGATAATAGCACACTCAATAACTCCACTAGAATGAATAGCTACTTACCGTTATTATTTCCAAATGAATGTTAATTCGACAACAAAAGATGTGCGAACTTAATCACACGTACGAACAATAAGATCTGATACGATAAAAACTTAATTCGATTAAGATGGACAGGAGGTAATGAAACCACTCACTTATAATAACATACATTTATTTCATATTGAATATGAATATTACATTTCGTAGAATAAAAATGACGAAAGTGGAACATTTTTTACAATGACTAAGTTGTACTATGCACTGTAAGTCTTCGTATAAAAATATTAATATAGTAGGTAGGAGAATTTACATTAGTTTATTATGCTGGAAATACCTATCCACTTAAACATTTACTTAAACAAAAACCTCTAGTCCGTTTTCGCAACCGAGTTTGTACAAAATGAATTAGTTCAATATTTTATACTTAGAAACACTAATTTGACAACCTGCATACCTAAATGGGAATATCTAGTTTATAAAAATAACTTATATCACTTAATAACCTTGATTCAAATCGTTTCAAAAAATGAATAAAATCTTCGTCCGAAACTGGTAGAAACCTCAATTTCGAAAACGTCCCGTAGTAATTTAATACATTTAGTTTTCGTATAAAATAGAACAACATAAAGAATTATACTCATAATATCTCATGCTTCAAAGCTGACGGTCTTATTTAGTGATGTATTAGTTTCAGAAAACTATCCACAACAGTCTTATTAAAGCTGTATTTTGCTAACTGCGTCTATTTACACTATTTCATAAAGGTATTATACTCATTTATATAATTATAATATACAGCTATGTATTCATTTATATATAAACAGGTTGGAATAATTCTCGGAGCCATAAATATGAATAAATGTACAACAATGTATTATATTAATGATATTTTTATATACGCATATTTTGTAACTAAGTATACGCTTAGTAGCTAATAAAAGGCACACTTTTCTTTACAAGGAAACAATTTGAAATAGCGGCAAAACCAATCTAATGTGAATAAAGAGATTAATCTAAATTAAACTTTAGGTATGTTTGAAGGACTTTGAAAAATGTTTTAGCGAATAAAAAACGGATTTACAATATAAAAGTAGGTAATCCTGGATATTAATTTGGCATCATTTACCATTTATATTGACGACTCATTTGCATGTTTCTTTTTACAATATGTTTAGACCTACTTACCTAAATACCATTTACCGCTAAATGCAAACATAATATCGCATAAAATTTTATCACATCTTTATAACAAATACAAATATTCAATCGCAGAAGATGAAAAGTGACTATAGTGACTAGTTTATAACAAAATGGCCGATTTTACCGATTTAATAATAGTGGTAGAGTCGTAGAATAGTGTTTTGAGTATAATTAAAATGACATGTATTTCGGCAAGAATTCAAAATTATAGAGAGACTTTGTGATGTGATTCAACTTATAAAAAAGTTTAAAAAAAAAAAAAAATATTCTGACTGTCGTACGGGATAAAGTTATACCATGCTTTAAAAAATATTGTAGATAGTTTTTTGGCTCCTAGCCTAAAATTTAGAATTACGAGAACTTGTTGCTTCTTTTAAAGATGGTGAAGTAGTGTAAGTATATCTTCTTTACAGCTATACTATAATTTTTAACAGTTAGTAATAGGTATTGACGACAGAAGCCAACGCCACATTTTATGGCGATTTTTGAATAACTATATTTATTATAGAAGTCAAAGGTTAAAGAAGCTTAATTAGAATATGGCGCCGGATTAGCTGTTTTTGTATAATAGCGGCCAGGTGCTTTCCACAGTAATTAACGGACGGTACATGTAATTACGTGTGAAAATAGCGCCGCGGGCGAGGGTCATTGTACTGTCGAATAAAAAATGCGGTAAAAACCAAGTCAGGTAGTGCCCGGGCCGGCTGTCAAAACACACGTCACGGGATTATGGATGTGTCGCCCGCGGCAATGCTGAGCGGTCAGGGCTGCCATACCATTTAGTTTTCCACTAAACTTCGAGACACACGCGTATTTTGAAAAACTATCGATTGATCTGTCTCAATTTTTTTCTGGAATTCTTATGCTATTTTTGTTCCTCGACTCGCTTGATTGATAAACGGTAATTTATACGCAGTAAAAAAAGCATGAAAAGTAATGACGGATTAAGGACGTGTCATTTTCGCATCAACACGCCTCGCGTCATTTTTGTTTCGTTTTGCAATGGTATCGCGATGACACGTGACAGGCGAGCAACCCTGTTTTATCGACTGAGCGGTTTATTGATCGCAGGACAGTGAATCGAACGCATGATCATTGTTTGCTAATGAGAGACTCCGGGAAACACAGGTGGTCTTCTGATCAGAAAAGAAATACGACGTCTCTATAACCGCAGAGTTCAATTAGTCGTTTTGTATCACGTTTGCAAACGATATTTCGTTATGTTTGGAAGTGCGTTTGCTACGTTGGACATCTTTATGCATCTTGTGTATCAAGAGATTTGAAGGGATTACAGCGATGAGCCTGTTTTATATTAGTTACGGACCGGTAGTACTACCATGACTAATTTGAGTGTTCAAAGACATACTATTACTATCCTAATAGAGTATCTACCTACAGCTTAGGCAATCACCGTTGTAAAAACGCTCTTAAAATATACAGACGCTTAGAATTATAAGATCACATGACACACATCGAAAGTTCAGTAATTATAGAGCTATTCCGTACATTAAAGTTGTTTACAAGATTTTCATCAGCTAGTTGTATAAAAGAAATCACATCACTTTTCCGAAACTAACAACGTAAAAGCATGTCTTAGGCCCGTATTCTGAAACAGTGCTTAGGTCGGAGTCGAGCCTCAAGCACAGATTTTTGACACTTTTCAATGGAGAACTGTCATAAAATCTATGCTTGAGGCTCGACTCAGACTCAAGCGCTGTTTCGGAATACGGGCCTAAGGCACGTTTTAGTCACGCTGACCGTCAAGAGTTGAATATGCATCCAGCGTTTGACATTTGCACGGAATATTGTTGATTGTACCGTTGAATATACGTACAAAATGTGTCATTTGTGAACTTGTAGCACGCAGTAGCTTAATGCTAATGTATTTGTTTTTGCACTCTCGTTCAATATTAACGCGATTAGTGTTCAGTTCATTGCTAGTGAGTAGTACCACGTTGAGCACCGATGAGTAACTGTTGAAGTGTCGTGATATTGATATCGGGCGTGAATTTCCGAAGATTTTTTTTATAAATACAACTGTAATTGCCTGTACGTATATCCAACGGTACAATAAATAAAATTCCGTTCAATCGTTAAACTTTTTCTTGTTTAATTTTTAAGAGTTTAGCTCTTGTCGGGGTTTTGATGCAGTTTTCTGCAATAGTCTTTCGAATGCGGCCTCCTTGACTTCCTTATACGACATGACAACGACCTTTCTTTTATCTAGCTCACGTAACTTATTCTTGGCATTCTTCTTCCCCGTTTTCCTTCAACCTTTCCTTCAATAATGTTTTTTATGTAGCTGTCATGTCGTAGAAGATGTCAAACGCTGGATGCATTTTCTACGCTGGCGGTCAGCGTGTTTAAAACGTGCCTTAGATGTACATAAAGCACAATTTATTTGCAGACATTAATAGGAATGAAAATCAATAACAAAACTCACGGCAACCGCACATAGTAGGTCAACTCGAATAAAATAACCCGTGCTTACAAACACTATAAAAACACAACCATCTCACTCAGGTAACATAATGTGACCAATTATTATGCATAAAGACCTGTTAGCCGAGATTGACGTTTCACAAATATTTACGAGTTTCCTCAAAACCACATTAAAACAACATTACGTGCGATCATCTCCGTACCAACACTATAATTTTCACACCGTTTTCTTATTAACGAAACTGTGAATCTTTTAGCACCTCCAATTTATATTAACACATCGGTTTTAGTACGAGCATCGTCATCAACGAGATTTTACACGATGTCTTTTTAGAGCAGTAATTTTAATAGAAAATCTTGTAGTCAACGTTCTGTTGAACGTACATTGATGGTTTTTACACAAACCGTTGGAGTATGTCCGTAGTAAAGCCGCGTAGGAAGTCGAACACCTCAGCGGTATCGCCCTCGGGATCTGCGCTTTCCTCGGGAACCTGCAATGAAAAACGTTGCAAGTTGACACACGACATAAAATGCATACTGAACATAATCTCGGATTATGGACGGTTTAATCATATCCCCGGCTTATCGTTAGTCGTACAGGAAAGTTGTGCAAAGCTATTCGGATGATTTAAAATGCAAATAGCATCCTTACATTATAAATGCGAAAGCTTAAATGAGTCTATGTATTTGTGACTCAATCACGTCGACGACGAAATAAAACTTTTAAAAGGCGTAAAGTTCGTGACCTGTTTCATATTATGGTCTCTTTATCCAGGTAGGTACATTAAAATTATTGTACCCGCGTGCTCAAGCTATCAATAAATTTGTAGTATGACAGCGTTTATATTTTTACATGTGTTGCGACGGCAACGAGGTGGCTCGAAAGATTCATTGACAGAGAGAGAGAGGGAGAGAGAGAGAGAGAGAGGGAGAGAGAGAGAAAGAGGGAGAGAGAGAAAGGGAGAGGGAGAGAGGGCAAGGGAGAGAGAGGGAGAAAGAGAGAGTTCCAGATCATGCTCATGAATCACTAATGAATACTGAATACTCTCAGTAATCTGATACTTGTGATTTTGAATTTGAACCCCGAAAACTAAACATAAATCACATATTAATTACGCTTATTGCAATTTAATTAGGTAGGTTAGGCTGCCTTATTTTTAATTATCTGCCTTTGCCAACAAATAATTTATCTTAATCGAAGACCAGTTAGTAATCTTTTGCTTACTATGGTAAGTTTAGTTGCTACATTAAAACATCAATAAATGGATCAATAATTAAATAAATGGTAATTTATACACTTTTCCGGTTATAGACATTGGAAACTAAATGGGCAGTTCAGCGTAGAAATTGTAGAAACCTAATAAAATTGTAACGGGTGTGTGCGTTGTGGGGTATTTAATGAGTCCGAATGGTCTCAACTAGGTAATTAACCTACTTTATCATCTAAATAGGGATGCAGCCCGAATCACCGTTACAATGGTAAGGCTATTATTGTTTCAAAGTGTTATAATTTACACATGCTCTCAGTTTTTGTAGCGCCCAAATGAACATCTAATAGACGGAAATCACTCGAAAGTCACACTTACACGCAAATGATACAATGATAGCATACAAGCTTTCAAAGATAATAAGTTAATCATGATATTAGCCTGCCCGAGGGCAAATTGCCCCGTTTACTCTTGATCAAAGCGAAAAAAAGAGAATTTGACACACATTTAAACAGGAGATAGTATATTGCAATAAGTTTAATGAATGGGACAAGGCAATGAGCATATTTCGTGTTCATTGTTGGCGATTTCTCAGAACGATTTGCTAATAGCGGCTATTATCCCACCCCGGCCTCTTCGCGTGTCGACTACCGGCCTTACTATCACAAACAAAAAAACGTAATTATTCCTAAAACGGCAACACTTAATTGATCCTTCAAGTGTAGATGGCTTACGGTAAAAATGATGTCAGTTTTTTCAAGTGCCGACATACGGTGGGCATGTTCAGGTGTGCCAGTGCAGCGAATTAACGCGTCGCTGTCAGCTTTTAGCTTTTAATTTGACATGCAAAGACATAATGAGCAGCAAAATAAGCGCTAAATAGTTTACGGTTATCACATTTATGTCTTCGTATGAAGCGCAAATTGGTATAATAAAAAGTTTAGTACACGCGCTAAATTAAAATTGAAGCATCAGAAGTTATTGACAAATTTTAATAACGATTCAAACTGTAACAATAACGATTTTATATGTATGTTGTAGAAAGTACCTAATTTAAATTAATTTCAAAAGGTGGTACAAAGTATTTTGGTCAAGAAACGGTACGTTATTGATTAACTCGCGACATGTTTGCATCGGTACAGTTATGCGAATTTAACGAGATGTAATTTGTTTATCGGAGCAGTGGCGAGCGCCGCGTCGCGTCGCCGGCCGGTGAGGTGCGGTGGTGTGGTGAGGTGCCTTCACTGGCAGCAAGTAATGATTGGAAGCGTCGTGGAATGTGGCGATGCCAGCCACCGTGGATGATTGACTTGTGCGACAATCGTGCGACGGAGGCCGAGCCCCGCCGCGCCGGCCGCAGGTCATTACGCCGAATCTTACACTCGCAAGCCGCAACACAACGGTATCGACGAAATGAGACAAATTTCGGAACGAATCCGGCCAGATGGATCATGCGTACTTTCTAGTCTAGGGAGTTGTTTACTCGTACTTCGGTAATAACGTCAATATTCCACGGACGATGATAGGTGCAAAGCGCCGTTCTGCATTATTATGGCTATTGAAATCGATCCTACAATGAATACATTAGATGTGAAAGTGATATTGTGCACAAAACCCATTAACGGTAGCTATTGAACGTTGTATATTATGCTGAATATTGTGTTGTTTTATTATATTTCTGTAACCTAATAAACTGCGACGGTAGGTATGTTCGGCTGATTGATGATTGAAGTGGCTATTCATCAGATCTATGTCAGACTTTATAAGATTTCATAGCGCGACGTCGTCGTATTGAAAGCTAGCTAATGTAATATTTTATTTTGCATATAGCGGTTAATTAAAATTTGTTTGTCGAGCTAAACACAATGGTTATGAAGTAGGTGATAGTACCTGCGCGTTCTCCCGTCGGGAAACGAAAGTGTGCCGATAGTCCGATGACAAAAAGACTGATACTGATCACGTACAAAGTTCGAGTATTAAATTTTCCGGTTCGTTTTGGCGACAAACGGTTTATGAACGGTCCAGCGAGCCGCGAGCTCGAGCGCAGACGAGCGACGGCGACGCTCTTTCCAAATGGGTATAGGTAGGTACTCTTCAATATTTGTGGGTGAGATACTCACTTTTGTATTGTATGACACAAAAAAATAAGGCCACTTTCTCAATTTACCAAATGGCTATGCAAATAATGAGTATTCATAAAAGCGAGTCTTGTGTATTCAAATCATGCAAGGCATGATTGTGATTGTAAGGAAATGTTTATAGTTCTTCCTGACTTGTTGACCCATAAATTAATTCAAATCTGTCCATCCATAAATTTGCAAACAACGAGTTTTGCATAACCCTTGGCATTTCCCACATAAATTTGAATGACATCGACACTGGTGATTCCAATGTTTTATGTTCAGACTCTGAGTCTTAACTGAGTCTGTCTTGTTCTACAATTGCCTTGACAACTGATGGATGGTTAAAAGAAGCATATCTTTGGCTATCTAGCTCATCTGTGTCGACACTCATAAATGAATAGCAAAGTTTGCCTAAAAACAGACGGGACGATATAAATCAATAAATAAAGTGGAAACACATTACTAATACTTAGCCCCAAATTAATAATACTTAACCTGTACATTTTTTTTGTAGATAAATACTATTTGAGCATGAGCATACGATATAACACCCAGACAGAGAATAAATATCTTCGTTTCCCATACAAATATTTGTCCTCGGTGGGGATCGAACCCACGATCTACGGCGCAGAAGGCAGAGCTACTACCAACTGAGCTGAGAGACCAGCCAACCTCCCACATACCTACAGGGAAATCATCATCATCATCATTCTCTTGTCCTTGTCCCACTTTATGTAGGGTCGGCACAACAGGTTTTCGTTCTCCACTCTCCTCTATTAGCCGTCATTTCAACAGTCACTCCTTCACACAATCCATCCATCTTTTCTTTGGCCTACCTCTACTTCTATACATTCATATTTAGCACTCTTCTCGTTACATGACATTTTTCCCTTCGC
Organism: Thera obeliscata; assembly: GCA_947578465.1. Lineage (NCBI taxonomy): Eukaryota > Metazoa > Arthropoda > Insecta > Lepidoptera > Geometridae > Thera > Thera obeliscata. The sequence continues at coordinate 7,043,783 of OX387928.1, read as the reverse complement.
ATGACATGCCCGTACCATGCTAACCTATTGCTTCTCATCTTTTCAGAAAACAAAAACAATTTTGATAGTTTCGATTTTTTGTGGAATTTGTAATCATAGCATTATTGGTATCCCTACTCTCTGTCAAAACCGCTGTTTATTGAATACATAAGTACTTTTAAACGAAGCAAAAAGAAAATCAATGGTATCAATTAAAATGGCATAAGATCTTCTATTTTCAGCACTTAGAACACTTTCTTCGCCTCGGCGATTCCGTTCGAAAGTAAAAATCGAACAAATATTTGGAGCTCTTTATTCGGAGGAGCCCCGGAGATTTGTGTCGCGTCGCGAGACAATATGGCCGGGCGGTCGCAGGCCCATACATACACTTTACAAAAACTTAATGAAAGTCGAAAGTCACGCTTTCACTTGTCGACGGTATTGTACTTTTAGTCAATTGTATGAAACAACTATTTCAATTGTGCTTAAAAACTCAGAGCTTTTAAAACAAGGGTGCGATTGTCTGAGACACTATAGTCTGTTTGGTATTCACGCACAACGACTGAAGACTTGACGTCCAAGCTCATTACCTATAGCACGAAATAAATCAATTCCACCTCTATTGTTAATATAAATACAGGCGTATTTTTGTTTATTGTGTATTTATATCAATAGAACGCTGAAACGAGCTCTATTTCAAAACATAATGCAACTGGGTTATTAAAAGAAAGTGGAATGATTCACCAAAACTTAAAGGAGTGCGAATAATATGATAAAAGTCTCGTTTTCAACTGGAAACCTGAGTGTAATGTTAGAAATGTCAACATAAAGAACTATAATGGAGCTTTCATTTGCTTTTTAGATTTTATCGCGTGTTTTGTACAGCAACGCGACGGTGCTAAAATTACCCTTGGGTTTGTAAATTTGCTATCAATATTTTAGTAAAAGTAAAAGTTAATAAATAGAATACTCGATCTCTTCCACTTACTGTGCACGAATGGAGCCTTTTTGAGGCGTACTCAAAATCCTTTCACATAAAAAGATCCATGTTACTAAAAACAACATACTAATATAAGCATAGGTATCTAGCGAAGTTACATTCTAAATTCTATGACGTTAGTGGAAAAGTCCGAAAATGACGCACCATTTGTATATATAGAGATGATATCTTCATGAACAGAGGGCCTAGTCAAGTCGCTAAACGATTCTTTTTCTACAGTAAAGAGAGAAAGTAAAATTTGATGCGAGGCATTTAACTTCGTACACGCTGTTGATTTATTTCATGAAAACGAAAAACATTGAAACCAATTCAAACGCTTGATTTTTATTTCCAAACACGTGACTGTTTGTCCACTTACTTACCTACCATTATTTAAGTTGAGAAGAAGTTAGCCCTGTCACTATTTGTCATTACATTACGCAGGAGTGATATGAGATGGCAATAGTTTTAAACGTTGATTATCTTTTTAGAGGCTGTTGTAAGAGAATTTAAAATTGTAATTATGATATTTTCTGTAATTTGGACGTTTTCTGTCGCCTGAAAAAAAATCTAAGGAACATTAATTATTTTTTCTGTTTTCAGCAAAGGTTCTTGGAAGAACTGTAACTTGGTGTACGACAAGTTTCAGTAGTTCCTTTATTCCATAATTTGAAGCAGTTGTGAAGGCATTATTGGGTTAAGTACACTTGTAAGGGAATTGTATTGTTTGCAATAAATAATTAAAAATAACAGCGGATTAGTTCCTCCAAAGAAACTGCTGAGAACAAGCGGAAAATGTAACGTTGGTTACATTGGCGCTGTTTGGCGCTGACCTTCTCGGCTTCTGCAGTGGTTGGCGGCGGCAGCGCCTCCCAGGCGTGTCACAAGTCTCCCCAGATGAGCGCGCGCTTGCCACGGTCCACTGACGCAAGGAGGCCGGACTGAGGGTGCCAAGATACCGCCGTTACTGGTGATCTGCGAACATAACATGATAAAGATAACATTAAAACCTAATTATACAAAAAACAAAAGCTAGAATGAATAATATCCCTTGAAATTGGTGCAAGAATTTCTATTAAACATGAGCATCTAAGACCTATTTTAGCTCTAACAAAAAAAACCCCATTCAAATCGAAACATTCTCTAACAATCTTAGTCATAAGACCGCAATCCTACAACTGAAAGCTCAATTGTTTTAAATATGATTTAATTAGGCACGCCACGCCTTTCAAATTCGAGCCACGAGCATAGAGAGACACAACTTGGGGTCCTTAATAACCAGAATGAATAACAACAAAATCACCAGTTCAGCATTTTTACTCTAACATAACACCCTTCATTTCGGACGGAAGTTATACCTACCTTACATCGAACAGAATATGACTACTCGTGCACATCTAATTACAAATATAAAGAACAGTTTCAAATGTGGTTACTACCAACCTAGCTCGTATTTGTTGAATCAATATTAAACCAAGCTTCACATAATTTAATAAATCAATTTCTCATTATTCCAAATAAAAAACTACGAACTGTTTTCATCACCACCCATAATTTGCCACTTTATAGTGAACAGTTACACCCAAATAACAAAACTCATTCATGCTTCACAAACATTGACAAATACGTTGAATGAAACAGCGAAACGATTTATCATTCCGTCAGTCAGGTGGTCTGGTCATGGGGCACTATGCGCAGACAGACACGCAACGAATACTATCTGCATCACAGAAAAGGTAACGTTATCTTTGAAGATGTCGCGAAGATGCATTAAGATATTGTGCAGTGTCCACTCCCTAGAACCATAAATGAGGTTCAAGAAGCAGTGACGCATTAAGCTTGCCGAGTAATAAAACAAAACTCCAAGCACTGGCACTGGAGCATTTTTGAGTCGAGTCTCGAGAACCGTTACACTTCTCAGAATATTACACGAGAAGACTAAACGGTAACCCGCGCTGTACCAGTATGGTCGTACATTAGGAATATTATGTCAGCTCTTAGATCTGTGTCACTGGCGCTTTAAAGATACCCATCAAGCCTTTCATTAACGCTTAGAGCCTTAATGTGGTCGACAAAAATAGCACTGACCAACGCATTGGACTGTACGGTCAATTTACAGACATGAAAACGAGAGGCAATCACAATAAATGTTATTCTTAATGTCGATTTATCGTTACTCACAAATATGGAAGGATTGTGATCTAACTGGTCCATACTTTTGAGTGTGTAAGTTATTTGTCGGTATGGTCGATTGTCGGGTCCGCTCTGAGGCTTTACATCGTATCTATGCGGGGCGAGGCTTCTCATAAACAAGAATTAGCGTCGGGTTGGTTCGGCTCGTTTACACATACCGCTCCCGGTCGCTATAACGAGCCCTCCACAATATATCCAATACGGGAACTAGGAAGCGCGCCGTAAACATCGACAAATCTGACACACAATACACCCTCCAATTGTTTCCATAACGGAGGGCACTCGCCTTGCAACATCCACACTTTTATGGAGAAGCATCGCTGTGCCTCGGCACCGCTGTACTTACTCAAATGCATAATGTTGGAACATTCGAACCGACAATACCGTATCACATATTGCAATCTTCGCTTCTAATGAAGATGTACATATTTAAGTGCCTTTAAGGGCGGCAATTATAGGGTTGTAAATAACTGTAGTAAACATAATTATCGATAACTTATTAATACTTATAAAACTTGTTAATCGTCGATCGATTCATTACTGTGTGAAGCGCAAAATGTAGTAATGGAAGCAAATGCGGTTTGATGCTTGAATAAGCAGTTTTGAGTAGCAGTCAACTTTGTATTTCAATATCGCAGACTGTATCGATTTAATGTATAACATTCCTACCGTGTTCGGAAACAGGTTACCCAAAAAAGCAATTTCAAGAACCTATCCGCAGCGGTCGTTAGCCTTTCCGCTACAAAAAGCATGCACCGCGATTAGCTGAGGCCTGAGACCAATGTCCGAACTAGTGCTCACATAAACTTGTTGGTACGCAGTTCACGAGAAACTCAAATAATGGTATCGGAATACATAAAAGATCCCATGGATTTTCCAAGAGTTATGATAGCTGGGGGTAAACTAATTGAGTAATGAACTAACGTGCGCTCACAATCCGACCGCAGAGTGCTTTACGACGTATTGCTAAATGAACCTGGCATTAACATATTTTTTACATCTCTATCCGAAGCTGTTCTTGACTACTGAAGCCCAAGCAATATTTACTGCACAGTAACTTTTAAAGTCCAATAAATAAGAAAGGTAAAATATAGCGCGACATAGAAAATTACAATGTACAGACACGCAACTTTACTTATTCACCAAACGAAAGATAAGTAGTGGGCAAATAAAGTCGTACGAGAACCGACGCGAAGCTTAGAAATGATAATATAGAGAAGGGAGAAAATAAATCAGCGTCACGAAGCTATTTCGTCGATTAGAATTGAATATGCATGATTCGAAGTGAAAAAGATTTATCTAATAAAGCGTCGTTGAGTCGCAAGTTGCAAAGGTACTGCGAATCGAGCTAACAGTTCCACCACACAGCTGCATCTTGATGCGCGTTAATTTGCAGTTATGTTTAAATGCACAGGTATTCACATAGAGGCGGGTATCAGTGATACCGATCAGCGATAAGCCGAGGGACTGCGCGATAAATCATAACGATTTCCGACGACAACAATAACTGCGACTCGCAAATGTTCTCGCTAATTTTGCGCTCGGGCCGCATGCTGCGAACAACCCGGCGCCGACGTAGAGCACCCCTTAAACTGCAGATTAGCTGATACACGCTAATTCGGACAAAATCTCGCCATCACTGTGTTATACCGACATTTCCGTTAATGCTACACTTGCTTATGAACACACGCCCGCCGACGGCCGCTAGCCCGATACGGACGGACTCAGAGTTATTCAATTAGCTCGCCGATTCTACCCTTATCTGAGTTTTCGATCCCATTGATAAGGAGAGTTTAAAGATAAATGATCCTATACAGACATTTATGTAGATAAACAGTAGCTTAATTGCAGATGTAAATTAATTCGAGTAAGCAGTACAGTAGGTAACAATGTTAACGAGCCTTTCTAGATAGCCGGTATAACGTTTGCTGCAACGTAGAGCGGTTTCATTGTAACGAGGTAGGTAGCTTACGTGCCCGCGGTTAGCGCGTTTATGAAATGCGAAACAATGGCCAGAGCCAAAAGGAAACCAATCTTTATTGTTCATCTCACTTTACTCCGATATTGTTGTGTTCGAATTGATTTCAACCGAGAATGATAAGAGTTTTATGCGCCAACGGTATATTTTAGAAACCGTAGTTTCAATATTGAATTAGACAGGCGGGAGCAGTAAAACGAAACCGGCAATTTCACTGATTCAACTTGGGCAGGTCATGTAGGACGGGACTGGATATTGCGGAAATGATGTGCCTATGTAAGTACATTGGATTGGAACGTTGACTGTGGAAATGGTCCGTGTTCCTTTGTCCTTGTTGTGTCATGGAGCCATGAAGGCGAGTGCGTTGTGTTGTGGAATTGAGTTAGATGGCATCGCACGCCAGTGACTGCACTTCATGTCATGGGACAATACGGGTTGATTTGCGGAGGCTTCTGTTACGACTACAAGCTGAACAGACTCTTATTGTTATAGTCGATACAAAGCCATTGTTATTGGCCGTGGGCGTTATTTTACTAAATTAAGAGATTTCAGAAAAATCACAACCAAATATAAAATAAGCGTGCTGTTGTCCTTAAATTTCTGAAATTAGATGCGAGATTATAGTGACAAAAGACGTATTATGTTCAATTGAAACGTTATTAGTAAGAGAGAAACCATCATAGACAACAAGACAACACCACATAGAACTCAACAAAATTACAAAAAGAAGGGGAAAATGATCACTGGAGAAATTCCCCAACATGTCCAGCGCATACACCAAACCTGCTTATAGTCAGAAGACTGTTCGCAGATGACACACAGAACAAAAAAAAAATAAGAGAGAAACCAAACTTAAAATGTCCAGGTGCAGCAGGATGCATGCAGTGGCAAAATAGCAAATTATTTAATCTCCATTGTTTTGTTTAATAGAACAAGGCAGGTGAAGCGATAGCTTAATGCCAAATAAATATGCAATGTAACAGTATGGGAAAGAGAAATTTGCAATGGTGAGACAGCCCGCGCCAATGTTGACCTCACGATTTCAATTGTCCATGCAAAATGTTACCAGCGAACCGAACGATGTCACGAATAAAACAATTCCAGTTTAAAATTCAAGGTCAGAAATGCTGTCGCGGATATTTTACAGGGGTCAGGGTTCGGGCTAAACTGTATATTATGCAGATGCAAACGGTATATCGGCCACCGTATCGGTATTATTTATGCCTCGAACTCTGGATGACATTTGACTAATCATACTACGGGTATAAAGCATGGGAACTGTTCAGTCACTGAACTTAGGGCTGATTTCATGGATTAATAATCGACTGATCAACTATCTGACAGCTGTTTAACTCAAAATTCTTATTGTAAAGTTTGAGATAACTAAGCCTCATCATAATTCTCAAAGGTCCGATTTTTTTATACAAGTTAAAGGCTTACGTTTGATTTGTTCTTTTTTTATTTCATGGATTAAACGGATCAATCTTTGCAAGTAAAATTTTGACATAAGTAAACAGCTTTCGCCGGAGATCGGATGGAAGGTTTTGGGGGAGACCTTTGCCCAGCAGTGGGACACAATAGATTGAAAAAAAAGAAGTAAACAGCTGTCAAATATTTGATCGGTCAAATAAACATCCGTGAAATCGGGCCTTATTACACTTATGTTGAGGCACAGTTAGTTATTAGGTACCTATATTGATCGACAGTTACACATAAACGTCAATATTATTGCGTAGGCCTGCTATATTTTTTATTGTTTCAAGCAATATATTTTCCCATAGGCATTCGTTTTACGATGGCTGTACTTGATTATAACTGACCGATCTTCATGAATTTTACGATTTACCGCTTAGGTATTTAACTAGAACTATTGTGTAACAGTACAGTTTCGAGTTCAATGTGCATCACGCTTCTCCTGCTATTCCCGACTGACCATTCGATAAAACAGTATTTAATTATGTTCAGTTAGTCCGACCAGCTAGACTAGTGTGATATTACGGCCATGTATCTGTAAGGGTTCTAATAGGCACTGTAGGATTGCTGAACACGAACGAAGTACAAAAAAGAATAAAGGTTGTCACATATTTAGCTCTTCCGAAAATTCAATTGGCTAACAGAAATTCGTTGTCCCGTTTTTGTACCCAATAACCTTAGGTGTTTAAGTAGGTTCGATGTTTAGGTAGTCGATCATCATTTCCAAAACATAATAACAAAGAGCCCATAATATTATGTTTCGTGTTGGCGTCGTGGTTGCAATTCAAGATCTTTTATTCCTCAACGACTGGCGTTTTTTCGAGCTATAAGTATGACCTGCCCTATCAACTTATTAATTCCACGAGTTATGTCAGTGACCGTGGTTCTTCAACTGATTTCCTAATTTCTGCCCTTTTTATTACAAGACTTGGGGTAGAATACTCACGTGTGATCCTTGAGCACCGTTTCTACTCGTCCCGTATGCGTGTTCCAAACATAAACGGCGCCGTCCGCCGCGCCTACGGCCAGCAATCGCCCGCCCGGACCGAACGCGGCCCGCGACCAGTCGCAACCCACCTTAAACGCCTCGTGACTGAAACGGAAAACATCTATGGAATCGCTGTGAAATACATTCACGAAGCATTTAATTTCTCTTAAAAAAAACATTTCGTGTTTACGGGTTTACTATGTCCGGAAATGATTTGTTGTTGTTATGACAGCCCTCACAGGTCAGTTGGTAGTAGTTCTCCTTTCTGCGTTGTAGGCTGTGGGTTCGATCACTTGCTTTCATTTTAACAGTGTGTGTAATTTTGTTCAATTATTTTACCGTTTATGTTATTTTGTATTTGTTTGATATTTTCTGTCATTTTGACGTGTTCTGATAGATTTAACACTTTCTACTAATCAGCAAAATTTAACTCATTAAAATATGATGGTTTGTTCTTTAGGATTTCAAATGTTGATTACTTAAGAAAAATCAAGCGAAGGTGCCAGTAGCATAAAATAATACTACCTCGTTTTATAACTTAAGAATGAAGCGACGAATTATAATAGCGTATATATAACGTAGTTTTCGGGTACAGTGGTCCATGTCTCGTGTATTCGAAACTATGACTGCAAATTACTTGAGTAGTACTACCATCTCGTAATGTCAAATAATTATTTAGAACGTAAAGGAATTGACAGAAGGACTTGTACTTGCATTTCTAGATGTTCTGGTTTTACAGACAGGCTGCATTTGAAGTTAAAGACACATGACACTTTCCATCAAGATGTCGGGGTGTTGCCTGCAATGTAGCGTGTAGAAAATGATTTCGATTTATCTTTTAGCGGAAATATGAAGGTGCTAGAACTATTAAGGCGAAAACTATTCATTGAATATAGCTAGAACTCTGTTTATCTTTAAAACGCGGCAAACAATAATCTACGCATTACAACGCCATCTTTTCTATCTCCCGACTAGTGATGTGTCTCGTCGCCCGGTCTCAGTAGGGATGTCCTATTAATTCCCAAAACCGGCCAACACAACCTAACAGCAATCATGCCAGTCTTGGACCAGCAGTGCCCTCATCAGATATTTACTATTTAACGGAAAACAATGACGATTGAACATCTATTTAGAATATAATATAATATTTGCCAGCCTACTATGTTGTGATTTCTTCTTTCTAATTTATAGTAATTTTACTGTTGGAAAAGGCCACTTTTGGATTTAGACGATAATAGAGAGAAAACAACATAAAAAGTAATTAACATCCTTTTGTTAAAATCCTTGCCATAAGTAAATCTCCTAAAACCTCAAGCTTGGATCCATTAAAGCGAAAGTAAACAATCCAGAAATGGACGCTACCAATTTTACACTTCCAAAAATGTAATGGCACGTATGACACATACAGAACGTTCCCACAAACGTGTGGGTGACTCGCCATTTAACATAACATGATACTCTCAATGCCACTTTAAAACATGATCCGACAGCAAAACCCACTGACCCGAAAAAAGCTTGAAGATAAAAAGAAAGACAAGACATTGGTCAAAAATTAAAGTGAAAGAAATTTCATGATAAATTAATTTCGAGCGAGAAATCCATCACCAGAGTCATCAAGATAATAAAAGGAGACATGCAGACTGTTCCCATAAGATTGTATCAATGTGGGTTACTTTATTGCTCTTAATTTTGAAAAATAACGCAATAGCGATTCCATTTCTTGTCGTGTCTAGCTCTTTCTAAACCAGAGCGGTATAAGGATTTCAAGTGCGCCTCAAGGAGGTTCCTTTTGTGTACTTGACATACACATCAATGAGATCGCAAGGCTTATAAAACAGTAGCTTGGTCAGCTGATGTCATCTCTTTAGCGTCTAGTTTTTTTTGCTAGCTTTTAAGCCTTCAGTAGACCGTTCTCTTAATCCCGTTATTGGTGACAGGCGTAACCGATTATCTTTTCATCGGGATTGCTGACTTATGTAGGTAAATAGGCATATAAATAGCTGTCATAGTAAGTTTATATATTTTTTGTAGCATGCTTTTTTGTGTCATGTCATTTTGGCAATTAGAAATGATTCATATAATTATTATTAGTTGGTACAGTATTGATTACCTTTCCGGTCTCCATTTAATTAGAATGTTTGCTAGAATGAAGATAAATAAAAGTATATATCTTCATTCTAGCAAACATTCTAATTAAATAAAAGTACCTAGTCTGTTTGCGAAATGCACATGAAATAGAAGAAAGAGAAAATTTAAAAATAGCTGTAATTTTTAAAACGCAATGTAAAATAAAACAAGTGATTATGGAGAGAGGTGTGTCAGGATCGTAGCAAGTGGAAATCCATGATCTCTGCCTACCCCATGGGAAAGAGGCGTGCCTTTATGTATGTATGTATGCTTATGAGGAGCATGATATTATAACACTAAAATGATGAAGATACATTTCAGTAAATAGCTCTAATAAAACATTCTCAGAACCCGAAGTCGGAGTTTTGCTACCACATTTCGTTACCAAATGTTGTTTTCGTTTCGCCTTATTGTCTCTCTATTGCATGGAGAAAATATGAGACGGCAAAAATACGTTACGTAGTTACAGTTGTTGTCTCATCTTTTCTCCATACAATAGACAGAGACAAATAGGAGAAACGAAAACAACATTTGGTAACGAAATGTTGTAATTGCAGTGGGACTTGGGGTACTGTAAATAGTTTATCACTGTCGATATGTGTATTAAATTGCTATTGTGTCAGAGTAACAGCAAATAGAGCAATTTATGAGATGAAGGTAGTAGGAAGTATTGAGTTACCTGAAAGATCGTACTATCGTGTTCATCCGCAGGTCTATGAGTTGTATCGTGTCGTCCCTCACACACGCCAACAAATAATTGCTGTCTGGAACAATAAACCATGACCAGTCACATTCATAATAAAGTGGGAGTGTTTTTGACTTTCTTTCCAATGAATTTTATTCTCAACAAAACTATAACTGTCTTTTTGGGAAGAGTATTTGTAAAGTTATGCGGGGATTATTTGATTGTAATATGTTTGAAACCGAATATTTGTTGCAGCTCATAATTGAAACCGCTATTTTCTTTATTGCTTACCTTTTCCACGACCGTATGAAGGTATATTTAACCTTGAACCTTCGGCAGACGCTTTTATAGTTTGATAGAGGTAAAACGCAATGTGGTACGCGTAATTTAATAAAACGTTGTACGTTTTATTAAATTTGAAGTTCAAATTGCACGATAATATCTCAGTTTAGTTGGTCATCAGTCATAGTAATCAGATGTCTCGGGGTCAAATCGTAAATTTTCATAGAGCTGCCATTAACCGTGACTATATAGATACGGACGAGTTTCTCAAACTAGGTAATGTCGGGAATAGGCCAGCGCGGTAGTGAGGAGACTTTATATTCCGCCGAGAAACTACCATTTTATACAAACGATCTGAAATGATGACAGAACATGGGGATCTCGTCCACTAACTGGTAACAAATGCAGTTTTAGCTTTAAGCTTTTTATGAAAGCGTGCTCTAGTTAAGAAGGTAATGGTGTACTCGTGAAATATGATCTGATTTCATTACAGATGATGGATCTGGTTCGCGCGTGATGGGTAACTGTGCGCCAGCGAGCGCCGCACTCATTTGTCCGCCGGACGGAACCAAACGACGAATTCGACGTGATTTAATCAGTTTCCGAGGCAGGGCGCTTGTACACGCTAAGAAAAAACGCCGGGCCTACCCAAGAATTCGTGTCGTAACAAGAAAATTACTGTGTACACGGCTCGCAGCGGTGCACGAAAAAAATCTTATCTGCGCAAGACAAGAATTTTGTCTTTTCCACACACGAAAACGCAACAACGTTCGCCGCGTCGTGTCTTGCGCAGATAAGATTTTTTTCGTGCACCGCTGCGAGCAGTGTACACAGTTGTTTTCTAGTTACGACAAGAATTCTTGGGTAGACCCGGCATTTTTTCTTAGCGTGTACAAGCGCCCGCAGTGGCTTCCCGACACTCAACTTGATTGAAGGTATCAATCTCAGCGTTTCGTGCAATGCGCAGACCGTTATTGACAAAAAAGGGATCGATCGAGACACGCGTAACGGAAATAGGCAAAGCGTACTCGTCACGTTGCCGACACGAATACCGATACATAAACACGTGTTCATTCGATTACTTCTCAATAATACTTTTGATTATGATATGCGGAAATTAACAAGCCATTTATGGGGACGTGCAACTGCTTTTGTATTATATATTGTGCTGTTTTACGGCAGAGATTAATCGAGTGTTTCCTGCGTTCGGAAATGAACTGCCTAATAAATAATTGTTATACTTAATTAGTTATTTAGTTGCGAAGTAGGTCAAAGCTGTCAAAGTGAAAATAAACGAGCGCTGCACCGAGCTCGTTATCTTCAAAAACACTTATCCAGATGCGTTGCGGGTACTATAGAGATGTGCTTAGCGGTATTCTAATCTGCTTCAGAATTTATTACAGTGTTGGCTTTAACAAGAAATGTAATAAAAAATATATTTAACGTTACCTCGGCTGAGGTCGAGCGAAGTAACCTTGCCCTGAAGCACGATGTGGTTCGCAGACATTTCGGTGCGTATATCCCAAAACCTGATCCGTTTGTCGAAATGCCCCGAAATTATCGTCGAGCCAGCGCCGTCTGACGTCACCAAGTCGTTGCAAGATGATCCTGCGAACTTTGTTTCTGTACCTGTACAAAAAAAAAATGTTGAACAAGAAATGTTATCACTGTTCATAGATAATTGAGTAGGGTGTGTTCTTTCTAGCTTGTCGCCACACTGAAGGCACAATTTTAGATATAACCGCCCTAAGAAGTTCACAATTGAGGCCAATATTTTTTAATGTAAGCAAATTTTTTCGAAATTGTTTGTATTGCGGGAAAATTAGTAGAGCTCTTTGTGAAGGGCTCGTCCGGGAAGTACTACCACCATGCCTATTTCTGCTGTGAAGCAGTATTGCTGTGTTTCGGTTTGAAGGGTGTAGGTGCCGGTGAAATTACTGGCACGCGAGGCTGAACATTCTGTATGCCTCAAGTTGATAGACGCAGGGCGATGTATTTTACGGGACGTTCTTGACGTGCGTGACCTACGAGGAAATGCCTTGTTTTAGGCGATGGTTACCACTTACCATCAAGCGGGCCATATGCTTGTTCCATCTGCTAATTGTATAAAAAAAAACAACTCCAGGCGGACGAGGACGCAAATCGCTAAGTTAGTAATAAATATCAACCGCTTTGACCTGAATAATAGTTATCGAGACAGTTTGATCCGATCATAAATCGAACTCTAAGCACAGTGTAATTAAAGCCTAACAAGGTAATTATACTAAAGCACGGTGAATAGCAGGTCAGCGTGGTTCAATGAATTTCAACCTCCCGATATGTCTCGGTGCACAAATCTCTATCAGTATTCTATCCTGAATCGCTCTGAGACACGTACTGTTAACTGTTATACGTATAAGGTAAGAGGTAATACGATATCAGGCAATAACTTCTATCGGAACACTCGAGCCACCCTGTATGGAGTTTTATTAATGCAATTATACAAAATACGGCAGCCATGTTGAATTAGGAATTCAATAAATGATAAGGGACAATCTTGCGGATACATCGATCTTTGCACTATTCAATTCAATGAACAGTGATAGAGTATAAACTTGGCGTCTCATAGACGGAAATCACACTAAGGTTGTAAGGATTGTACTGAGTGCTAGTTATCTAACAGATAATGAGAAAAGATAATAGAAATGGTTGTATAATAAAAGCTGAGGGCACATGATAGCCTGATAACTAATTTTCTGTTTTCAATTATGATTTTCTAACTACAACAAGCCTATAAAATAGCTGAATGTAATTTTACGTAGTAAAATTATATCCAGGTATTTATGTTTATTATTATTAGCGTATAAGGTGTAGTAAACCGTTTGCAACTAACATAAAGCTTTATCATCGTGTCTAAGCTCCAAGCGAATATTCCAAAAATGCTACTGTACAATAAAAATGGTGCAATCTTCTAGGACCTTTACAGTTTAATAGCCTAATTATGTTTTTAATTTGATTAAAATTATAATTTGGTTTTAATCACCAATTTCTTTTAAATGATGTAAAAAACAAAACGGTTGATTAACGTCATAACCTCTATCTATTGATTAGAAATTTTAATTGAAACATTTTTTATAACGAGCCGGAATTTCCGTGAATTGATTAATTAAAGCTCAACTCACACATTCTACTTCTGAGATCCCATATTTTAAGCGTTCGGTCGTGGCTTCCGGTGATGACCTTCGTAGGCTCCCCCAGGAACTTGGCAGCCATCACTTTCCCGCTGTGGCCAGTTAGCGTATGCTGGAACAAAGGAAAACACATTACACATTATAAACCGCCTGTTTACTAAATACTTCATTATAGGCAATTTGTATGAGAATATTGGCTGTAATTAACGCTAAGGCTTTCTTTACACGATAAATGCGCCTGCCGTTTGGCATTGCAAAGTTTAAACAGACTTTCGGATCCATTTACATAGAGTTTCATGATGGCTGTAACTCCATCGTGAAACTCTACATAGGTATACCCTACATAGGTATATCCTACTAAATTAATAGATTTTAATGAAACTTTACAATAATATAGCTTATATACATCAGAATAACACATGTTAGGATGTTAGTAACAGGAACGGGGCGAGCGAAGCCGCGGGCGTCCGCTAGTATGTTATATTGCAGACCGTCAGGTGGCCTTACTCTATCAGAAGAGCTGCAAATAGCTCACATACATTGAAGAAATTCCGACAACAACTTTTTTACTACATAAATAAGTAAATAACAACTGGTGAAAGGCTTTCTGGCATGCTTAAACGATTGCCGAACGTGAAGGCAGCTGCAATAGCTTTCCGACTATTATAGCCTCTTCAATGGACGTGCTCTGTGAGGTAATTGTTATAGGCAGACGTTGTTTATAATGTTCTCCAATATTTTTAGGAAACTCTGGACTGAGATGAGGCATCTGCTTATTCCAATTTATTTAAAAAAGTCACTACCTATGCTAGCTTGGAATCTGATTCACGCAAGCGGTAATACGAATTGAAATATAGAAAAAAAAATACGGGTTGCACTCCGGGAGTGCCGGCAGAAGTGAAAACTTGATTATTAACGTAGGAACCCTAAAAGTTGTTTATTTTATCAAGTTCCTCAATGTAGTAAAACCCCAATCAAAGTCCTAAGGAACCCTAAAAATTTTAGCATTATCAAGCTCCTAAGTGTAGTTGAAATTCCAATCAAAGTGCTAAGGAACCCTAAAATTGTTTACATAATCAAGGTCCTAAGTGTAGTTGAAAGTCCAATTAAAGGCCTAAGGAACCCTAAAAGTTGTTTATTTTATCAAGTTCCTCAATGTAGTAAAACCCCAATCAAAGTCCTAAGGAACCCTAAAAATTTTAGCATTATCAAGCTCTTAAGTGTAGTTGAAATTCCAATCAAAGTCCTAAGGAACCCTAAAAATGTTAACATTATCAAGCTCCTAAGTGTAGTTGAAACTCCAATCAAAGTCCTAAGGAACCCTAAAAGTTGACCTCTTAATCAAATTCCTCAATGTAGTAAAACCCCAATCAAAGTCCTAAGGAACCCTAAAAATTTTAACATTATCAAGCTTCTAAGTGTAGTTGAAACTCCAATCAAAGTCCTAAGGAACCCTAAAAGTCGACCATTTAATCAAATTCCTCAATATTAAATTTTACGTAAAGCCAAATCCTCAACGGGTCGGAACCGCTAGAAGGGACCTTGTCGCGCGACCTACAAGTAGGTCCTAAATGAAGTAAAACGGCAGACATAGGAGGAGGGGGTTCTGGGGGGCTAAGGGGGGTCACAGCACGGCTCGCTTCGCTCGCCGCGCTGTTCCCCGTGATCGCGTGGCGGCTCGCTTCGCTCGCCGCGACGCTCCCCCCGGGTTTCGGAGGAGGGGGTTCTGGGGGGCTTAGGGGGGGTCACAGCACGGCTCGATTCGCTCGCCGCGCTTATCCCCGTGGTCACGTGGCAGCTCGCTTCGCTCGCCGCGACGCTCCCCCCGGGTTCAGGAGGAGGGGGTTCTGGGGGGCTTGGGGGGAGTCACAGCACGGCTCGCTTCGCTCGCCGCGCTGTTCCCATGGTCGCATGGCGGCTCGCTTCGCTCGCCGCAATGCTCCACTCGAAAAATAAATACAGTAGATCTATAAAATCATGTACCAATGACCACTACTACCTGCCGCGGGCGGCCGCTAGTTCATAAAATCTATAATAGGTATGTACCTATACCTACTACAGTCACGAAAAACGCCTTGGTATGCTTGCTACTAACTATTATCTATTCTGTGACGTTACCGTGTCATAGTAACTACTAGCGTATCTGTAGCGTCTTACGCTTTTTTTCGATTTTTATTATGAACTCTACGTTGTAGTCTTAGGGTACATTTCTGCAAAAAATCCGTCCTACGCTTTTTCGATAAGGTCACGTGATCCTGACGCCCTGACGCCCTGACGCGAGTTTAAGATTTTATACCCATTACAGAAAGTGCTCAACGCCGCTAAAGAAGTTTTCACTTCAAAAATTGTTTATTTGCATCAAAATCAAATTTACAGAGATGTACTATTTTACAACTATTAAAACTAGCCAACATACTTATACGTAAACCTACCCACTCACAGTTTAAATTTAATAACCTATCTACTTAAAGTTTTAATTTTGAATCCCTGGAGTTTCTGTGAAAAATCTCTATAAATAAATCCTGAAGCAGTGCGTTCACTAAGATGGTTACACACTGGCGCATTGTTAATCGGCACCATACAACATAAAAGGCTGACAGTAAGAAAAACACAAACAAATTCCTATGAAAACCGAGCCTTACCGCCTCATTTGTAAAAGATGACAACGAAGAGGAAGTGTCGGAGTCGGTCACGGTGCACGATACTGCGTGCTGGAGGTTCAAACTGCTCCATAAATATCAAATGCTATTCTACTGGGCTTTATCCACAACTCAACTAAGCCGCTTATGAATAAGAGGGTTTGTTTGTTACGTCTTCATAGATGACCATCTCGATAAATGCTTTGCCCGGTACTCTTAGCAATGGCCCCACGCAAATTTTGACAGTTAAGTCCACACGAAAGAAAAAACTAACAGGGTTGAAGCCTGAATTGAGCCTCAAATAGTCCACTGTTGGACACGAGTCTGAACCATCTTCATCCACCGACTCCGCCATTGTAACAAAGTTTGTCTTTCATTTCAACGACATTGTAAGACGGGTATAATACTTTTATACAGTAAAAAATCTGCTTACTACTTCAAAAATCTACTACTTTTATACATCCATAAGATAAGTGAAATCATAGATGAAACTAGCAGGAAACCGCTAGTGAGCAAATAGAACTAAATTATATTGATTCGATGCAGTGTGTATTTTAAGCTGACAGAATGGGAGCTGCAATTATACTGAATGGCACTAGAACAGTTTTAAATAACACTCACTGGCTGTATGAAATAATAATTAAGAGACAGCCAGCATCCATCATTTGTGCATGGATACCTACCATGAAATCTATGCATAATATTTAGATTTGTAAAGACGCTATCATGCGATGCCCTGGAAAGCATGTAACCCGTTTTGGCGTTGGGTCAAAGAATAATGCTAAGGTCCAAAGTAGAGTCGGAAAAGTATTGTGAAAAATACACGGGAAGCGGCTTATGAAAAAGTTATTTAAATAAAAATGCATTGCATAAGGTTAACACTTAACATCAGGTATATGCCTGTTCCATCAAAAAGTTGTATGTATATAAAAAAACAAAGTTTAGTATTGCACTAGAGTCCAATGAACTAGTATACCTATAGTAGTACAAAATTTAGACATGACTTTTAGTTTCAGATTTGGACTCCAAAGACGTCGTTAAATAAATATTATCTTTCGGATAATATTTATTTACTAATCAGGTACGCAGAACCGTTTCAGTTATTCAATTTACAAAAATGTGTAGTTCCGTAATTTTGTAGAAACGACTGACAAAATGATCAATGAATAATTTATTTTTTATTATCTTATACGTCTGAGCTACGGTAGCTATTTCAAATCAGATCCAAGGAGCGGAATTGAAAAGCACAAAAGATATAACTGTTAGAAGACGTTTTAAATAAATGGGTTTGGTGAGCAAGTCACGACAAAACATCTAAGAGGCAAAGTTTTTCTTAATATCTTTTTGCAAAAGCAACCAAAACGAGTTGAAAGACGAAGTAAAAAACTTCGTGGCCTGAAGAAATTTTGATGAAGCAGACCATCATTTTACTTGACCTTTTTAACAATGGAATAAAGATAATTGTAAAATTACTGGTCTGATATAGAGACATCCTGCGCAGATTTATAATACGCGTTTATTCTAAACATGACAAACATGTAGTTAAGAAATCCGGGCACGCTCAAAATGTCTGCATAACTTCTCGGTAATGTCCTCGCAGACGTCTGACCCGCTCTTGCCGGTCTTAATTGCAGACAAAACACTCCGTTATCAGCGGTGCAGACGACAAGGTTCCATTTACGTAGACTGCACAGTAACATAAACTGGCACATAGCAACTGCGCGAACAAAGCTCTCTACCTACTAAACTAGAGGACATGACAACATAAAAGTGGCGAAGCAAGACACAGTTTATAATAAAAAACATCTATTTTAAGTTATCCTACTGAACATGTATTACCCGTGGAAAACATGGCAAATAAATTGTGGACTATGCACGCACATAAACCGGCTGTTGTGGGGCATCTCCTTTAGTTTCAACACTAGTTGCCTCTGCCACAGCAGCCGCCACGCGCCATGTAAATTAATTGCATGGGCGGAAAGCACACGCTTCCCGCCCGCCTAACGCTCACCGCACGCAATCTAGTATAACCGACGCAATTCCTCAATTTTATTGACTAGGAAACAAGTTTAGTCATTAGTTGGGTCGGATCCACCGGTACACGAGAAATGCATTCCATAGAGAACATCAAAATTTCAGCTCGTTAAAAGATATTTAAAACGGTATTATGTGAAGCTGAAAAAAGTTAATACCGGTAATAAACGACCTCGGATCGGAAGTTATGAGAAGTAACCGAACGCGGCGTGACTTGATATCATAATAGCGAGTAATATCTACCATTACTGAGATTTTTTATCACAGGTGGAATATTTGGCCGAAACACCGTGAGTTTTGCACGCCGTCCACCATCATCATAATAATTATAAGCCCGGGGTAGTCTCATCCATACATTTCCCAGGCACTTGTGGGAGGGGATGGAGGGGTCCTATTCTATACTGCCGCAAACACGGGCACAGATTAAAAATAAATTGTCAGCGTCAACATCTCAAATTACTGGCACGTTTGGCGAGAAAGAGTTAATTAAACTAATTCTCAAGAGTCATTAGCGTTCTCAGTGAGCAACGGGACCTTACCATTGCATTTTGAATTTATTGTATAACGGCTAATTAAAAGTACCCTTTTGTAGATAGGTGGCGTCACGATCACGTAAGTGTTGTCTCACGTTGCGCCGCGATAGCCAGCGAGCTCTAATTGAAAGGATTAGGCGCTATCTCATAGACAACGCTCGCGGAAGCCGAGATAAAAGCTGTGAGAATATTATAAACAAACAATACAAATTCTCGGGCGTTCTATATGATATTGAGTTCAAAACACTCGCAGCAACGCATATTGCTTTATTGTTATTAGAGCACTGAGCGAATGAACTTGCGCATAAAATCTGAACGTTACGTAGGTAATGGCGGTCGGCTTATCCGTTAGAAAATAAATAAATATTGCGCGCGCGGCAGCAAAATAACTCCTTATAAATCAGTTATTTGAATTGCGCTCTCATTAGCGATTCCAGCTGTGGAGCTCTGCGCCGCAGTACACAACTTATTACTTTGGCTACACGATCAAACGCTTTTATAGAGTATCCACACATAGCTTTTATAAATACACGACTTATCTATGCTTAGATAAATAAATTATTTGACTAAGTTTTTTCAATTTAAGTGAATTTCTTCAAGCAGTTTCGAATGTGATGTGCGTAAGCATGCCAGATTTCTGAAATCGGGCGGCCGGATTATAAAGAGACTTATTTATTATATCAAAATACATTATCAGAGCTATAGGTACTGACGGAAGCACTGTATGTGAGAAGGGTTTTATTAGGTTTATTTTGACAACCATAACTGTGTAGGTTTTATGAGTCCGTGTTTCACGCGTATCGGAATAATCTCACCTCATATTTTTTTCATGTGACAGAATTTATTGCAGGTACCTTTTTAAGCTCAACCCTTTATTAATAAGTGTAAACAATTATATTTTTAACGATATAAATACACTGCATACTATTCTATTTCGAAGTCGTAATACAGTCAGACGTCGAAGCGGTTGATATTAGCGAAGATGATAAAATCTCACATTCAAAGTGTTGTATCGAGAAACTGGTACTGAAAGGTATACAAATTACGGGTACACGATGGTGGCTCAGGACGAGTTATTTTCACTTCCTCTTAAGCTGATATCGGAATGCATAAACCAAGACAGGTGGCAGTTAAATCACGCCGGTGCGCGATATGAGCCGCGACAACAGATGCGTTCAACTAGTCTTTGTAACCACCGAGTTCCGAAATTGTAGAAGAGATGATGTCACCGGATAAAAAAAACTGTTCTAATTTCAAAAACTTATTAATGACAATCCGCAGAAAACTACTATCGAACCTATAACTTTCTTATTATTTATTTGATTTGCAAGTTTGCACTCTCGTTACCCTATTTGATAAGACAAACTATAAACAGAAACATTTTTTAAACCATTTTGAGCTTTTTGTTTTCTGAACATTTCTAAAACATTGTTTACCATTTCCAAATGTTCGTACTCTATGTAACAGTAGTCACTGGACGATGTGTCGTGCTTCTAGTATATTGCCGCTAGATTGTAAGTATAATTGAAAACTAGTCCTCTAATCTTGATGGATCATTTATGGCTTGTATTTGTAACATCATCTAATAAAGCTTTCTGCGTTATTTGGGATATCGAAGCTCATTTGTAAAATGAAGGACAGAATTGAATGTCAATTTCTTAGCATATTTGGAAACTAACGAAAATTGTTCTCGAACTTTGTATGCAGACCGAGTTTTTCATACAAAAGACTTCGACGCGCTCTCACTACTCTTGAGTTTTTGATTTTGTTTTATGTCGGTTTGTATGTTATCAATCACATTATAATTCGTCGCTTCATTCTTCAGTTATAAAACGAGGTAGTATTATTTTATGCTACTGGCACCTTTGTCGAATGAAGCGTACTCATATAATATCGATCGAACTTCACTTTGCAAGTTCGTTTGATCATATATTATTTAATACTCTAGCTAAGAATTCAGGCACTTGCTTATGAAAAAGCAGATGGCCCACCAGAATAAATAAAATAAATACATAAAAACAAGAATCCATTTAAGTACATTGGCATTCTAGACAGGCATAAATTATAAATGTTTTTTGTGTGCAAAAGATTTGTGTTGTGTGTCTCAAAACTTAGATAGATAGTAAGTTACTAAGATGAGGGCGTAAGATCGCATCAATCATTAGATATCATTATAAGCGTAGATATTTATAAAAAAAAACTTGATTTACGCGTTGACGGCAGTGTATTTGCGCCGATTAAATTTATTATGTATGTACAATTAATTATAATGGTGTCTGTAAAGGATGTAAGTTGATAAATTGTATAGGTTCGACTTATTGGTAATAAAACTTTATGAATCATACTGTTGAATATAAATTATTTGACCGTGTCTGAATTATGGCATTGTTTTCTTTTAGTCACGTTTTAGTTTCTCTCGAGTATAGTGTTCAATGACACATGAAGACTATTTTTCAAACACAATTTTATTTATTGATAAGCCATTTCACGAACATTTATTTTCTGATTGATGCTAGATTATTTGATGTTTATGTAGATACTAGTGGACGCCCGCGGCTTCGCTCGCCCCTTTGCCGTTACGCCCCGTTGATTTTTCTTTTAAAAGTTTTTCCTCTTTTTCTCCGTTTAGGGAAATCATTTTCCAATTTCCTTTCTTAGTGCACCCCTATGCTATAAAAGAAACATACTCTCCAAGTTTCATACTTCTAGGACTTACGGTTTAGGCTGAGCGTTGATTGTCAGTCAGTCAGTCAGTAACGTAAGAGTTTTATATATTTAGAAGATAGGAAGCAATGTGATTTTTTTTAATTTACAACAGTTTAGTTTAAATACAAATACAAATACAAAAAAGTTTATTGTCACTTAAAGAGAAGACATAAATATAAATTTAACAGTTTTACAATAACAGCACCAACTCTAGAAAACAATTCAATCATTATAATAATTTGATCCCACATTTTTATTTTATAAAGGCCGAGAATAATTTACAGATATTAAATTGCATATTATAAAGGATAAAAATATAACATTACATAGTTTATGTCTAAATAACAGGTCATTGGTCTATGTGAGAATTAATATGTTTCATTTAATTAAAGTAAGTCATAAAATACCCGTGCAAAAAAACATGTAAAACACCTTATTTATAGGTACGTTGCCAAACAGCATATAATAAAAAGTAATCATTAGATAAACTTACTATTGGAATACAGGATTTTGCTGGTATAAATTTTAAACGGTAGCTGGTATCAATTACTTGATAATTAATAAATGATAACGATCTGATGAGGAAATAAAAATCATGATTTGAATGTTGTTGGTCCTGTTTGAAATAAACATTCAATTATATGGTCTTCTTATCATGTCACTGGTCCGCTCGAACCACTGTGGTGAGAGGATTTTAAATGCGCCTCAAGGAGGCTTTTTTGTGCAAATGGCACATATTTGTCAAACTTTTTAGCTACATTTTAACATGCTGGTTTCCTTACAATGTTTTCCTTCAACGCTTGAGAGAATTGGCACAGAGCACATATACGTTTGACCTTAGAGTCGAAAGGCGGGGCCAATACCACTTAGCCACCAGTGCTCCTCTAACTATTTGGAACATCACCGTCATTAGCTTGAAGAAGTCCACTGCTGGACATAGGCCTCCGCCATACATTTTCAGGAAGAACTATTAGCCCTCTTTATACATCTATTTCCCGCGACCTTATCAATATCGTCGGTTCATCGAGGGTGGTAAGAGAGAAAGAGAACTATTTGATAGAAGCAGATAAACGTATCCAGCCATTAGAATAATCTACGTAGCAATAACATTCGTGATGATTTAATTCATCATGTTATATTGCCCAATAAACCTAGTCATCTGAAAGCTCTCATGCCAAACCAATTACCGCAGGAATTCTAACAGAAGCAATTGTTCTACAAATATTATATTCACATACAAGTACAATCGGCTGCACTAAGATGCATACAACTTGTAAATTTCAAATTTAGTGTCACAGCATTGCAGACAAGTCAAACACTGAAAAACTAATCGGTCTTTAGTTTTATTCCTTAAAAATGCTCATTGCAATACTACTGTTATTATAACTGGACTCTCAGCTCATTTGGTAGCTCTGCCTTGTTCGGTCGTGAGTTCGATCCCCACGGAGAACAAAATATTTGTGTGAAGAACACAGATGTTTGTTTTCTCTCTGATTGTGATATTGGTTTCTAAGTGTGTATTTACAAAAAAAATATAGATATAAGTATTTTATCAGCTATCTGACTCCCAGAGTGCATGCTCTGCTTAATTTGCTAGATAGTGTTGCGTGGATTTTCCAAAATATTTAGGTATTTAATATTTTACTATGATAAAAATGATGAATTGTAATACATTCTAGTGCAGCCGACTGTACCTACGTACTGCATATCTAATCGCGTGATCATGTCGTATTTAGTTCCAACTTAAGCTTTAAACATCTATAGTAATCAATCTTTCTATTTTTTACGGCAATTTATAAAGTTTTTTCAATGCTTTGTGTAACACGCACATAAGGGCAATAATTTGAAACGATTTAATAAAATTACTCGATTACCAGTTATAATGACTTTTATCTTGTACGGTATTGCGCTTGGAGCGATTCCACGTTTTTTTAAAAGAGGACATTTGTTTAAAAGAGAAAAACCACCGCACTTATTATAATTAGTAGGTAATTTTATTTCAATACTGGGATATTTTGAAAACTAAAGTTACAGTTTGACTGGCCTCTCAGCTCAGTTGGTAGTAGCTCTGCCTTTTGAGCCGTCCGTAGGTCGTGGGTTCGATCCCAACCGAAAACGAATATTTGTGTGGTTAACACAGATGGTTATTCTCTGTCTGGGTGTTATATTGTAGGTAGGTATTCTAAGTACCTATGTATTAAAAAAAAATGTACATAAGTATTATATCAGCTATGTGGTTCCCATAGCATAAGCACTGCTTAGTTTGGGGCTAGATAGTGTTGTGTGGATTGTCCATAATTTATATATATTTTTAGTTCTATCGAGAAGCACGACCTGAACGTTTCTTTTATATTTTCGAAAAGCAGGTAGTGTTTACTATGTAATTCTAATTATGCTACAGTACGTTGATAATGTATTTGCACAGGTCTACGTTGTGTAGCCTAACTATGCTGATGGAGTTATAAAGTTGCCCCAAGCCCACCGTCATGGCTTAGCAACATCTTAGATCCAGGACTGAAAGATTATCGTGCTCTTCGAAGGACAGAAACGTTCAAATAAATGCTACTAAAAGCCACCCAGCCTCTGAGTAAGATAGCAGAGGGATTCAAAGTAAAAAGTATTGATTCATTTGTATTACAAGGATCATAAAACTAGGTGCTTGTCCAAGTGCGTAGAAGCCCCGCTAAATACCCTCGAAGGTTTTGAAAACGTTTCAGACGACGTTTACTGCTAATAAATAAATTAAAATCACTAATTAGATAGTGTTATAATGACGCCCTTTATTAAAACCGCCAATGCTCCATAAAGGTTCATTCGCGATTTTAATACGAGCATTAATTATAAGGCCATAGCAAATTTTGCACAAGTGTTCTTTCACTACGTAGGCACGTCGTAAATATTCCCATTGATTGGATACTAAAATTTTGGTTTAAAGATGATCGCAAATCCAATTAATTTGATATGAAACCGTTCACTAAACCTCGATATAAAAGGATATAAATTAACAGCAATAATGAACAGAACGATAGACGAGAGATGTAAATTATAGTAATTAATTCCGTATTTAATGATTATTTAGATTCATCGAACATTTATATGGAAAGTATTTTGTTAGCACCAAATGCTATTAATTACGCATAAATGCTATCAATTGCGCATAAATCTTTACATTTCTTTTTAAGCTTTGTGTTTCCATTAAAAAGCTATTATAGTTAATATTTTTACTGCGACATCGACACTGCTTTTATTGTTTGTCTGGTTTTTAGAATGGGCTAGAAAGCTCCTCCAACTTTTTCCACTCGTTTTCATTTCTCGTTATCCTATCATATCCCTGAGTTTTAAACTGTTTCCCACTGTTCAACTTTTTTAAACAATTAATTCATAAATGTTCTGTTCTATTCATTATTATTTTGCAGTATGTGCTGTCCATTTCCAGTCTCAATTTAAAGAATATTTGCACATAAATCTGAGTATAACTGTTAATTTAATATTTACGTATTAGTAGCCGAAGTTGACTGTCTAAGGCTACAGTTAAACAATTAACAAAATGTGTGTTGAACTGTCCCATAACGGTTTTGGCTACTGCAGATTATTATTCGCACTTGTGGACTTGCTATTGAAAATAGGTGTTTAAATATTGGTACTGATACTGTTTGATTACAATCGAAGCAGGTACCCGTTAATGTATCTAAGATAGCAGTAAAACACTCCCAGTAATGGAAATAGTATTAGCTATCTACAAAGCTTGTATTGCAGAGAATGGGCACCAGAGTATAAATACTGTAGTTTAGCTCCGAACGCATGAATTTTCACGTTGTTCTTATAAGTTATTTATTTTATTGCGGCAATTTTCATGTACTTACATGTTTAAATTGTGTTCTAGCATGCTCCATAGCAATAAGCTCATGAAAGTTTAGAGAATAAACGATTATTGTTTTCTGTGTAATGTTAATGTATTCTTAAATGAAGGATGTATTATTAAATTAAGCATAAATCGTGGTCTATTACACTCCCATGTGGTACACGGATGCAATTTCACAAGTGGTTTCACATACAATTTCCCATTATTAATTACAGTGGTAACACGAAATGGTCCGGTAGCGCGGTATGCGCGACCGTACTGCGCTCACGACGACATCCGCGCCGATTTATGTGGGAGAGAGGGGTCCTGACCCCCAGCTATGGAATTATTATTCACCTCTTCAATTGCATACCAACACAATAAGTATCTTTGTTATCATTATCAGTCTGAAGAAGTTTACTACAGGACTTCTCTCAAAGAACGACTTCCCGCGATCTTTAAATGCCGTCAGATCATCAGTGGAAGATCGTCCTTTCTTTTTCAGGCCGTGGTCGCCAGTCCAGAAACTTTTCTCCAACGTTGGTCGGTTCTATATCATGAGCTTTATGGCCTGGTTTTAGTCACTTCAACTCGCTTAGTCTGAGAACTATGTCATTGGCCTTGGTCTTAATAAATAATTATGTTTACACAATTGTCTTCCAAAACCTCGATGAAAATCTAAATAAAGTTATTTGTTACTAAATTCTTAGTTTACCGTGTAAACTGTAACTAAATACTGTAATTTGACCCAATTTTAAGATCTCTGTCTCATTTATAATTTTACACACCTCTATGAACTGGCGTGCAGACAAACGGCATTTGCATGACGCCATAAAAAGCTAGATCGGTACGGAAATGTAACCAATCACTTTTGTCTTGCAATTTCAGGAAATCTAGATATTTTTTGATTGAAAACGGTGAAACGGAATTACAGACATGGTCTACTTATAGTTGCATTGACGGTGCACAATACTTATTTTTACCGGGATTTCAGCACTTTTTACATTCACAATAATAAAATACCAACACAATAAATTATGATTTATTAGGTACTTTAAAATTAACGTTGAATTCACTCCACACAATTGGCTAAAAAGCGAAGCGATGTTCAATCAAAAATACGATAAAGTACCAACTGGTTGTACATTGAGAACACACAATCGTCCTTCTTTTCCCAGCCAATACGTAAAGGAAAACGAAAAAGATCCAAAGTTGTGTTTCGAAGAACAAGTTTACTCTCAAGTTAGTGTATGTTTTTTCGCATGGTTTAGGTATAAATGACATCGACTAACATTGCGTATAGAGAAGTAAAACCCAAATTGGGCGAGAAACGACGTGACCGTGTTACAGGTCTGTAATGCGATCATGGCGTGCCCGCACCATCTCTAATGTGATTATAATGGTGATATTGGATGGGATCGTGTAAGTGCTAAATATTTGATAGAGCGACCAGCAATTGTCTTTGTATTAGCCGTGTTAATACACATAAAAAGTTATTAGCAAGTGTGTTCGCGTTGTATCGAATGTGTGAAGGCGAAGACAACCGTCAACTGTGACCTTTTAAAATATATAAAAACACAGAACTTATGTGCAGAAGATCGCGAACAACTGTGCAATATGATTGCACACAAATTAGCAAAAATTTGATCCAAACATTAGCTTTCGTACAAAGTTTACTTATCACGAAAATATTTTATTACTAAAACCAGATAAGAAAACTTCAAAGTAGAAATACGTGCCTAGGATCAAAATACATACGTACATCGACGGTGGTCTTCGCCTGAAATGAGAAGTTAATATGTCGTATATGAGATGAATGGTTTAGTGGTAGAAATAATCATAAATGCTGGCTATTCTACAATTCTCACGAGTAGGAGTGACAGTAGGTAACTATTGACAGCAAAAGTGTACGAATGAGTGGTAGGTAATGAATAGCACCGTCATATAAGATTATATTCTATGTGGGCGCGCGTTTTCAGAAATAAGTCATCTATACGAAGTCATCGTAAAATGGTTTTTATTTGAAACTAGCGGCCACCCGCGGCTACGCTCACCCCGTTTCCGCCCCCGTTACTTTTTCAATGTATCCTATGTCTGTCTTCTGGTTCTAAGCTACCTTTCCCAAATTTTCAGGCAACTTGGTTCAGCCGTTCTTGAGTTATAAATAGTGTAACTAATACGACATTCTTTTATATTTATATATGGATAGATGAACAAAAATAATAGGATTTAATAATAGTTTGTGTTGGATATTGTATACCCAATGTTTACTTATGTAATTAATGACGTGTGACTTTTTTTTATTTATTACCTATAAATGAACTGAACTAATTAGATAGATAGATAGATAGAAAATTCTTTATTGCACTAAAACAAAAATTGCATTGTACATAGGCGAACTTAATGATAGAGAGCATTCTCTTCCAGTTAACCTTTGTGTAATTCGGACATTAACGGGTAGTGCACATACAATTTATGAATATATATATATGAAAGGGAATTGTTTGAACCCACGCCCTACAGCGCAGAAGGCAGAGCTACTACCAGCTAAGCTATGAGGGCTGCAAACAATAAACTGTTATGCACTTGTTATTGCCATGAAGCACTTCACAGCTAATATTAAACAACATAGTAAGTTCATTAACTGTTTTTTAACATTTGATCCTATAAAGATACAGTAATAAGCGTAAAGTATCATGTTAATTATGTACAAGAAATTCAAATTTTATGAACATTAAAAATGAAATTAAGATTTTAACGTATTTATATTACAAATATTTATTTCATTGCTTATTTCAATGTAAACGTTAATGTTACTACTTATTTATTGATAAGTAAGTGAGTTAACTGTATTCACTTAGTGAACTGAACAGATTACATAATACATTGTTGCATAAATATTTATCTTACAAATAAAACAAGAAGTACACATTTTACCGTGAATAAAACAAATTAATTAATAACAGTTTTAAGAAGTCACCAAAATTAATAAAGTATTATGTATTTACCTGAATGGAGATTGAGCGAGACATTTGTATTTGATTAAAAATTATATAGTATTATGTATATAATAAACCCTCCAAGCATTTTAACTACCGGCTTATACATATAAACAAATGTATACCAGTACCGCATGAAATAAAACGTGTTTCTTATACATAGCCGTATAAAAAGGTAAATGTATCAATAAAAGGAAAACATTACGTGCAAGTATTTTGAATTTCTGTACCTTCTATAGACTATGAAAACCCTTAGAGCAGCAATGCTTTGTCCATTTGCTAAACCATTATTACACGAGAATACATTTTGAAGCTTTCTATTTTCAAATCCATCTTGCACGAGCAGAAGTGAGTTTTATGCATTATCACAATTATTAGTCGGTATGGATCAATAAAACAAGAAATTGAACGCGTGATAGCGACAAACGACGATTGTTTATAACCACGGTTTGTGAATCTATTTCGAACCATTTATTAAATTATACGTTTGTTCTTCAAGAAAGTACTGGTATTAAAATCGTTTTCTCTTAGAGTGAAAGCACAAATTGCGCTTTTTTTGCATGTGAGTAATGTTCACAGGAAGTGAACGCCATAACTCAATTCTGGACAGCAAAAAAGAAGAAGCACTAACTGTTTGAGCAGCTAATGATGCCGGATCGGTGCACGCTTTGTTATTCTAGAGTAAATATCATTAAATCAGGAAAAGGGTAGAGGCGTGCGTTCAGAGGCGTGAATATTGCGTTTAGAAGTGGGCGCTAAGTGTGACGCTAGTGGTTCTGTTACAGTGTAGGCAAAGTGTAGCGAACAAAGGATCATTCGCTTTTCGTGCCGGTTAGACAATGCGCAGTCCAGGCGCCCAACTAGCGTAACGCAAGGTGAATGAATGCTAAATAAGTTCACGACGATGAGTTCGCACCTCAACACCAAGCGCTTTTGCATTTCTTGCTTGAATAATCCTTTTTGATATATCGGTTTCCACACCGACAGGCCAAAGCCGTGCCAAATGCTTGGAAGTTAGGATTTATTATTGTAAGGGAAACTAGAAGGAAACTACCGAAGCAAATTTCGGCATAGCGATAGTCCGCCAGCGGCATAGCGTAACTAATGTGCGTTACGTTTCTGCTTCACAAATAAAGAACGGTCTTTGACTCTTGCGCTTACTATGAATAACAGAAGACTGATTGACTATTTCCTGGCATGTATGATAATTATGGACCAACCATAATACTCAGCGATACATGCCAATTGAAACAGTATATTTTATTTTCTATCACGGAGCAATGGTAGTTTTATTGAACCAATAAAGTTGTATGAGAAGTACATTTCTTATGGGAATTGCTATTATAAATGACTTTAAACATAACTCAATTTAGAAATTATAACCTTTTTTCTATATTTGATACATAAGTGCTTATTATACTAAGATAGGTGTGCTATGTCACAATCTCTGTGAGGGCAAATGCCTTAAATCTCGAAATTAACGATGTGGAACTGAGAACCATGGAAACTCATCACAGACCAAAATTCGCACTTATGTAGAGCAAGCTTACAGGTATACATGGCAACAGCCACCGAACCGAAACGAAATGTCTTTGTTTTGGCCAAATTAAAGTTCCACATGAACATCGTCATTTTAATGATACTGGTGTAGCTTCGGGTAATGACATTGACTAAAATTGGGCAGAACGTCCCGCACAGAGTGTCACAAAATATATATGTAACTAGCGGCCGCCCACGGCTTTGCTCGCCCCGTTGCCGTTACGCCCCGTTGATTTTTCTTTGAAAGTTTTTCCTCTTTTTCTCCGCTTATGGAAATAATTTTCCGATTTCCTTTCTTAGTGCACCCCTATGCTATAAAACAAACATACCCTCCAAATTTCATGCTTCTAGGACTTACGGTTTAGGCTGTGCGTTGATTGTCAGTCAGTCAGTCAGTAACGTAAGAGTTTTATATATTTAGAAGACACTGAGCTCCGTTAAACAACTTCTCGCTCACACACTTTGAGCTTTTGAAATATATAAAAACCTGAACTTATTTATTAAAAATCGCGAGCAACTATCTTCTGGTGTACCTACAATTCGATTGCACACAGTTTAGCAAAACATAATTTGGATACTAAAACGTTGTCTTATTTAAAAGTTCTAGTATGTTCTTTTTGGAAAATAATTAAATTTGTATTGTATTCATTTGTACGAAAACTAGTTAGGGTACGAATGTAATCTTTCAAAGGGTTGAAATCAGCGAGCGAGAAGTACATCGACTGTGGTCTTCCAGTTTCGGGATACCAAAAAAAATCCATCATCTTTCCTTAAAACCTAAAAATGTTCCCTGACACTGTATTTAAGAGTTACTCGTAGATACCCTTTAGTTAGAGACAACCGAAAATATACTGAATACTGACCACAGTTTAAGCATTTTTTTTGCACGTGACAGATTTTCAAAAGGTCATTTATTGTTTGGGGCCAGCAATTCAGCAATGCAATAAAAGCACCAGTGGCATAGCGTTATAGGTAAACATAAATCTATGCAAACTTAGCAGCACGCATTCAAGATACAATCGTGGGAAGAGACGTGTTAAAGTTCTATGTAATTATTCGAACATAATATGAATGTCAGTGAATGAACTGCGTTAAAGTTGCATATCATGGGTGTGAAAGTTGTCTTCAGTGGTCTGGACAATTGCATAGATAATAAAATACAATCGTTTTACAACCCAAAACGCTGCTGCGAATAGTTTCTATGGCACTCTGAAACACATTGACAAACTTCAAAAGACTGTCAAAGTGAAAACATCATACTCGTATTTGTCAGAAGATAAGGACCGTGAAACTGGGCACAATGATCTTTGACTAATCGGTCACGCGCTGGAACTAAAATAAAATCCGCCCCAAGTGTGAGACCGGGCATACGATTAGCCGACTCTTCAAAATTCACGATCAATTTTAGTTCAAACTCGTTTTTGACGTTCGTCAGATAGTTATGAAACAAATTAGTGTCAAGGCAGAGATTACAAATGAAATATATGGTGATAAATTTCATAGGAATTACAATAAGATGACCGATAACTGTTTTTTGTCGTCATTATTTATAGCAGTAACAAGGCGCCAAACGGAAATTTCGAAAGTCAAGAAACTATTAAAGGATCAGAATATCACAATGGTAATTTATCATTGTTTTTACTGCACTCTAGTAGAGGAATGACCACGACCGGGTAGCTTTAACTGTATTTATTGCTTAGATATAGAAAACTTCTGATAGAAAAGTTTCCGCATTATAAAATTAACATTATTTCGTTTGTGTAGATAGAGCATCAATCAAACAGCAAAGGTATATTATTGGTTTTGGCGTAGTTATTTGTATCAAGAGTCATAAAAACAAAATAGGTTACAATTAAGTTAGATTGCTTTCTTACTGAGTTTTGGTATTCGTAATAGGTACCTAATGCAAAAACATCAGCTTGAAATATTTTTGTACTTCATGGGTGGTCGAACTAGGCGTATCTCGGGGTTCACGCAAGCACAGATAATATATTGTTACATGCAACTCTAATTCACGTTATTCTACCTGTAAGATAAACAAGTCCATATACTGATATGAATGAGTGATGCTATAAAATTTGGAAGAAGTATATTATATGATATTTAGTTGTTTTAAATTTTAAAATAGGTTTCTTACCATTAGAAAAATCCCAGAGGTAGGTAATCATATACATCGTATAATAGAGAATGATTTAGGCTTGATATTGTGGTCAGAATTATTTTATTTCTAACTGTTAGAATCCCACGCGACTTCGTTTGTGTGAAGCCATTTGTGAACTCTGCTCTGCTTAGTTTGTGGCTAGATAGTGTTGTGTAAAATTACCAAAATATTTATTATTTATATGAACTTCGGCACCCCTTATCAAACACTTGCACACACAGGCAATTCATAAAAAAACGTGGACAGATCAGAAAAAGATCCGCGGTTTCAAAGATTTTGTAATGAGTCATAGAGTGAATATACATAAATGTGCTTAACTGTATGAGTAATAATATTCGAAAGGAAAACAATACGGTATAAAATGTGTGCTTCGTTGATGGAATACCTACCTAAATATTTCTCATTCGTTCATTGTTTCAGTTAAGGGTTAATTACACCGTGCTATCTTTAACCAAGCCTGGGATCGTTGATTACGATCGTGGACGAGTTTACCGGAAGGACGCTCGAGCGGGAGACAATGCTCAGGTATTTGTACTCTGTCTGAGTACATCCGTGGAATGCCTCTCATGGAGTAATTAGAGGACGGCTCTGGGTGGCGCTGGCGGCTCAACGAGGCATCCGGCGATCACGTGAGAGATCTAGCGCCTCGCCCAAACCATTGCTGTTGTTACCGGAGATAGCCACTGACGTGGCAGACGCTTACAAATAAAAGCTAACGTGTATATTATGTTTCTACAAGCGGCTGCTCGTGGCTTTGCTCGCCCCGTTCCCATTATTTTTTCGGAATAAAAAGTGTGCGTATGCCCTTTTCCTGGTTCTAAGCTGCCTCCCCATCAATTTTCGGCCAAATCAATTTAATCGTTCTCAAAAATAAATTAAGTAAATATCGATTATTTGTGACCGTAGGTTTATTTTGATGAAGATAAAATCTCTTCTCACTAAGTCAAACAAAAAATTTCGTAGCACAGTGCTACGAAGTAAATCTGCAATTTGTCATGAAGAAATTACATGTTTAAAAGATCCCGCTACACTTCTACCTACGACAGGAGTAATCATTTAGAAAAATAAATAATTCAATGTCACTTTAATAAGACGTTTGGATTGATCGCGCGAGTGTGCCGATTCGCAACTCGCCCGGAGGGTTTTTCTACGGTTACGGTGTGGTTGCGTTGCGGCCGAGTGGTATCAATGCGGTCCGCGGTAACTGTTGATAATTAAGAGCGGTCGTTTAATGGCGGTTGACGGTAACGGCGCGGGTGCCGGTCCAAGATGCTTCCGTACAACGCCCACTGTCAAGCGACGCGCGACGCGTCATATGCGAAGCGCCAACCGCTGTCATACTTGTGCGTGCACATAAGGCAATTTGTCTATTCAGCATGCTTGTAGTACCCTCGGTGGGACTTCTTCATTACCATTTCCAGTTCCAGGCAAGAGCTTGTTTATGCACCGTTGAAAGATTAGTTGAGTAGTTTTAAGATCGTAATACGCTCTAAGCTACATGTAACACTATGGGGTGCTTCAATGCAACATCACTTCTTTCTGAGTAAATAATGTATATGTCACGAAGTAAATCATTAAATCACTGCAAGCTAAGTTTAGAATTGAATTGAGAAAAGTAAACAGTTCCGAACCAGCTGACGTTGAAAAATAAGCACAACCCGCACGACACCGATCGTCCGTATTGGAAATATGAAATACATATTTATGTCCCTGCTGGTATAATTTTAACATACATATACATTACCATAAACAATACGATGCCTCTCAAATCATCAGACAAGCCGATTTTCTTATTACAGGCGGTTATGTCATCTGTATGAATAATAACTCAGTCTGCGAAGCATCTTTATCGAACAACAAAGTAAGACATGAATTATTGAACTTTTTTACTCAATCAAATATCAGTTTGCCTCCGTAACTTTTGTTGTAAATTATATATCTCGATAATAGAATTGTAACGGGGAAGGGAATATGATCAATATGGTGTTGAGTACGATATGCGAGTGCAAAACACTGAAAAAGGCAATACACCGCCGCGGTACCGGCATCATACTATTGTATTTCAGGTATGCTGAGTTGAGTTATCGCTTGTCGTCCGTCGGGCCCTTTGCCTTCAGATCGGCTTCCGGGAGCGTCGCGTGTCCTCACCGATACGACCATGACGCCCGCGGCCCTTTTGATAATGCTAATGTTCCAACGATACGCCGATACTAGAATCACATACAATATACAAACTAAACGGGCATCAACCGCACGCCGCGGATTCCGATGCGTTTGAATATTTACAAACGATAGAAATCATTCGAAAAGATAACAGTTATGGTCACAATCCGCGACCTATCCGTGGTGTAGTTGGGAGATAACACATTGCCATTACGAACTAACTTGATACCACCTTATCGTTTCCGCAATTTACCACAATTGAATGTGTTCGGAATAAATATTGAAATAATGCAGTGGACGTGTAATTTTTTACCAGGTAACATTTTTTTTTATTCAATACCTAAGCGAACGTAAGTGAGGTACGCTTCACAGGTGGGTACCAATACGCTAGCAATAATTATTGTTGCACCAAAGTTCGCCGTCCGATATTAGTAAGGAACGGTAAAACGTTCTTGTTTAATTAAGAGAAGCATAAACGCCCAAGGAGTACACATGATTTATGCAATGAATCCGTTTGACACTGTTTGACACGTGTTAGACTATTTATAATAATTTGTACATTTCCTGAGTCATATTTTATGTTTTCCCGTTTCAGCTTTAAAACACCATAGTCGTAAGAACAAACATTATGCAGTATATCTTCAGCCCGTACTGCTTGTGCTAAAACGCTTATATTCTAAGCTCTAACTAAGTTTCCGTTATAGATAATTCCGGCCATTTTTTGCTGCAGACTCAAAAAGCTTTAGTACCGTCGAGCGAGTAATGAAATCCAGATAGGTACAATAATAGGAATGCATTGAGAAACGCACGGGAGCGCGATCGCAGCCGCACTGGTACGTGATCGACCAAACCAGCTCGATTTAATCAAATTAATTGACACAACCGTTAGCACATAATGACCATGTATTGTGGAAATAATTTGATAATATTTGAAGTTCGTATAACGTGTTGCGTGCAGAATAAAATGTGGGAATACCTACTGAATACCGGTACAAGAAGCCTCTTGAACCGCATTTTTATATCTGCTGCGTATTAGCGAACAAAGCTATAGAACATGTCTAATAATTTTATTCTCCGCTCTATAATCTAAAGCGCATTACACGTAATAATCTAAGTGGATTTGTATACGAATTAGTCTGAATTTGACCATGTATTCATCGTTTTTGTTCGTGCGTGGACTGTATGGAATTGAACGTTTTTATAGCATGTATATTTTGAACAAAATAATTCAAAATCTTTCATTTAACTTTTCATGCACCAGCAAAACTACTAACATACTTCTCATTCAATTCGTGTGATATCATAAATTAAACAAATACTGTTGTTTATCGTAAATGCCAGATTATAGGTAAGCACTATGTACTATTTAGAGTCCAAAGATATAGTGCTGTCCAAGATTTATTGGTGGAGGTATGTAAACATAATTTATAAGTGAGCTTATCCCGCTTTACGTTGGATCGCCAACTGTATTCGAATAAACTACAATCATAAATTTGTTTCAAATATTGCAGTAAAGTGAACTACTCCCGTTCCAAAAAGCAGGCGTAATATCTAACGGTTAATATCAACCGAATTATTACATCGATCTAGTGGCGGTTATCCACATCCGTCACGATTGAAGATCGAAGTGAAAACATAAGAACTGTGAACCCATAATTTGTAGCAAATTATCTAGTGCAATGAACTTGGAGTAATTTACCAAGTGCCTGGAGTATGAACTTGGCATTTCCATTGGCTAATTTTGGCATTATTGTCTAGTGTGAATCGGGTCGACAGCCTGTGGTTTACTGATGGCATGTTTTTGCGGTTGCGGGTAACATTCAACCTTATATTCAGACATGTGTAGGTACAGTTCGGATATACATACATGAAAAATCTAAGGGCGCGATCAGAAGAACGTGTTTTTTATTGATATGACATTTTGTTACTGCTCGCACATTGTTCCTTTGGGCAATAACTATACTGTAGTAAATAATAATGAACATTATTCAGCTGTTAATAAATTTCAAATATTTTGCATCTCCCTTTCGCACTGTGAAAATACGTCGTGTTGAACAAACCGTCTAAAAGTTTACAGACACGTACATAGTTTTCATAGAATAAATAATTTAAGACTCTTTTATGCTTTAGTATCAAAAGCTTGTAACAAAAAATAAACTAGTTCACATTATAATTTAACCAACATTTGAGTAAATATGAATCACGCTTCTCATTCTCAGGTCAAAGTTCAACCCCAGTGAAGAAATTGTGGCTCAATATTTAATTCCGCATACTTTGTTCATCCAAATAAACCATGAGATGGGAACATTGAAATTTAACGTAATCATAGCAGCGAAACGTGACGCAGACGGACAGTTAGGAGTCGGGCAGCTCGCGGGGACTAAGTGCCGACGTCCGACGGGGACTTCGCTTCGCCTACACGAAATTTATTTATCGGGTATCGCGTCCATCGACGCCTTAGGGTAGGCGGGCGGCGGGAGGCGCGGCTGGGACTAGCCAGTACCGGCGATCCCTCCCTCGATACGGGACAGTGCTCACTTCCTAACATAAATTCGGTGTACGGGAATCGGATATTATTATTCAATCGTACGATCGAAGTTCGCGAGAGGGCCATAAGTCACGGCAAGGGACGCGAGCGCCGGCGGCCGCCGTGAGCGGTGGCGCACGACCGCGATGCTCTATCGTTGGCGAGGACCGCTACCCGCTACCTCCAATCCACACCCTTTCACGCATCAATCCAACACAACACATAACTTAACCTTTTGCTGTTAGAATGTAATCATTATTATTGGTCGCTTGCTACATAACATTTTATCAAAATTATTTTTAAAAGACCACCGATCTTTTTTTATCTCAGGGTGGCGGACTTGATAAAAACATTAACTCGCTAACGGTTGATATATCAGTTAATTAGTTCAAGAGCCCCTTCGCACAACAGTAACTGGTTTCGCTCGGAATGGGAAGTCAGTCATTTAGTCATTCATCATTTTTGGTACCGAGAAGTGGTATGCAGATCAGGCAAATTAGATAAAAAGTACTGTATTTACCTCGTAATGATCTTCACGTACGAGTAGTGCAAACTGCTCGAGAATGCGTGTAACCTAGTTGTTCTTGGATTCCGCAAATTAGATTTCCGTCATTATTGGGTGAAATTTAATAACCATTTTCGTTTACGTGTACTACCACAAGTGAAGCATTTGCGTGCTTTCGTAAATGAACATCATAGCTTTGAAATTGGTTTGTTAGAGTTCAATCCTTTCTCGTAAGTATCTAATTGTGTTTAATTTGTGGAGGCAATTTGCGTAGATGCCTTAACGGACTTAAAAGGTAAGCATTGTTCCATGCAAATGTAGGCATGCCTTTCCGACATAAGTTACGTGTCACGGTACATAACAGAATGGTTTCCAAGTAGCCAGCGATATGAAATTACGAACCAGCCAGCAATGAGGAACAGATATCAGTTATTTTGCCAACTACATGCGCTGTATCAAGCCATCAGTAAGCTGAGTCAGGGCTTATATGGCACGAAACGAGGCTATTATTAAAATTATAAATTAAATTAAACGAGCCGGTATGACCGAGCTTCGCTCGGGTAAAAAAAAAATAGTATTATTATTTGCCAATAGATGTCAGGAAGAGTCGCATCTTTATTGGCTTATTTTTAATTAACAACGCCTTCTAGCTTGCAGTTAGTTGCTCACAATCGCCAATAGATGGCAGGAACAGTCGTATATTGAGTTTATGTTTGATTATTGCAAAACACCAACTTCTCGTCGTTTTCTAAAAATGAATCCTAGCTAGATCGATTTATCGCCCCCGAAAACCCCTGTATACTAAATTTCGTTAAAATTGTTGGTGCAGTTTCCGAGATCCTAAATATATATATACAGGGTGTCCCATAAGTCAACGTCCAACCGAAAACGGGTGATGCGCCAAGTCATGACAGTTATCAGAAAAAAATTTATAAAAAAATATTTGTTATGAAACTTTCGAGTTATGAGTATTTAAAAAAATCAGAAAAAACTGACACCCTGTGATGATCTTTTAAGTCCTGTGACTACAAATATTAACTTTTCATGAAACTTTTTTCTGCAACGTAAGCATGAATAACCCTTCTGTAAATTACAATTCAAAATTAAGCCATAACTGCCTCAGTTTTTAATGAAATCGTGGAGTTTCGGCCAACGTTTCATTTCAGATAATTACATCACCCAACTTTAACCGTCTGTACCGCAAAAAAAATGTACTACACTATCATGGCATGTAACTTTAAAAATTGGCGCATTTATTCAGAATTCCAAAATGGTATAATACTTGCTAGAGTACTCCTTAGTTTTGGAAATAAAAAATGTTTTTTCAACTAAACCGATCAATTTTTCAATTTTATTTCAATAGATAAAATGTTTGTACCCTTTAAATGATGGACTTAAAATGCCTACGCTGTGTTTTTAAGTGACTCACAATTCACAGGTACAAGTAAATACCATTTCGACAATGCAAGTAAACAGATAGATCCACCATTTTGTCGAAAGAGTAATAACCATGGGTTTTCAAGTAATTTGTTAGTTTTAGGTAAAAATTTGAAATAAAATTTAATCATAGGATTACTTCAATCGTGGTTTTAATCTAAAGTTTGCCTTCGCCCGTCGCCGGTCTTATTACATGGTTTTTGACGTGATAACGTCTTATAATTCGATGGAGCCGGCTGCTCGTACGAAAAAACATGACTCATGCGGCGTTACCTCGCTCTGAGGCGTTCCATTTAATACTTGAAGTGCAAGTGAGAGCGCGGAACGAGCGACAAAGAGGCACAATCAGCCTCCGCGTTCGTCAGCGTTCGACATCGGTCTCTCTCCTACTTGAGTGAGCGATGCGTCCGCGTGGACAGCTGTATGACGTTGTCACGTTCAACTGTCGTCAGTTAACTGACTTTACAGACAGCTGATTTTTTTTAAGGAAATGTGAGCTTGCATTACTGCTGAAGGCTAACAGTTTGAACATTTGCTGTAAATCCTTGATGTAGTTAAATTAAAATCACGATTGAAGAAATCCTATGATTGAATTTAATTTCAAACTTTCACCTAAAACTAACAAATTACTTGAA
Source organism: Thera obeliscata (assembly GCA_947578465.1). Classification (NCBI taxonomy): domain Eukaryota; kingdom Metazoa; phylum Arthropoda; class Insecta; order Lepidoptera; family Geometridae; genus Thera; species Thera obeliscata. The sequence continues at coordinate 7,004,210 of OX387928.1, read as the reverse complement.
CACCCATGGTGTTCAAGTAATTTGCTAGTCTCTTTCGACAAGATGGTGGCCCTATCTGTTTACTTGCATTGTCGAAATGGTATTTACTTGTACCTGTAAATTGTGAGCGATTTAAAAACGCAGCGTAGGCATTTAAGTCCATAATTTTAAGGGTACAAACATTTTATCTCATGAAATAAAATTGATTGGAAATCCGGTTTAGTTGAAAAAACATTCTTTATATCCAAAACTAAGGAGTACTCTAGCAAGTATTATACCATTTTGGAATCCTGGATAAACGCGCCAATTTTTAAAGTTACATGCCATGATAGTGTAGTACATTTTTTTTTGCGGTACAGACGGTTAAAGTTGGGTGATGTAATTATCTGAAATGAAACGTTGGCCGAAACTCCACGATTTCATTAAAAACTGAGGCAGTTATGGCTTAATTTTGAATTGTAATTTACAGAAGGGTTATTCATGCTTACGTTGCAGAAAAAAGTTTCATGAAAAGTTAATATTTGTAGTCACAGGACTTAAAAGATCATCACAGGGTGTCAGTTTTTCCTGTTTTTTTAAAATACTTATAACTCAAAAGTTACTTAGCAAATATTTTTTTAAATATTTTTCTGATAATTGTCATGACTTGGCGCATCACCCGTTTTCGGCTGGACGTTGACTTATGGGACACCCTGTATATATATATACAAGATTTTCTCGTTTAAAGGTATAAGACGAGCCGGTATGACCGAGCTTCGCTCGGGTTAAAAAAAAAATAGTATTATTATTTGCCAATAGATGTCAGGAAGAGTCGTATCTTTTATTGGCTTATTTTTAATTAACAACGCCTTCTAGCTTGCAGTTAGTTGCTCACAACCGCCAATAGATGGCAGGAACAGTCGTATATTGAGTTTATGTTTGATTATTGCAAAACACCAACTTCTCGTCATTTTCTAAAAATGAATCCTAGCTAGATCGATTTATCGCCCCCGAAAACCCTTGTATAGTAAATTTCGTGAAAATTGTTGGCTCAGATTCCGAGATCCTAAATACAGGGTTATTCATTATTAACTGCAAATACTCAGGAATTAGGTTCAACAAATAGAATAAAAAATATTTATGAAATTATTTTTTTTAAATTTGATCAAAAATTTTTTCAAGTTTTTGTATTAAAATTTTATTTTTATTAATTTCTTTACGGCTATTGCATAATGATTGCCACGGAGAACAGGACGATGACCCACCCAGGCGGTGACAGAACGCAGAGTGTCACTCACGGCGCGCGGGCGCGGATCAAAGGTCAAAATAGGTCAGGCGCCAATGATTCCTTTATCGATTTTCTCGGGATTTTCATAACAAAACTTAAAAAAAATCATTTCATAAATATTTTTTATTTTATTTGTTGAACCTAATTCCTGAGTATTTGCAGCTAATAATGAATAACCCTGTATATATATATACAGGGTGTAATCGTTAAGTGTGCACAGGCGATCATTCCGTAACTATTGCAGATATCAAAAAACTTTAAACTGATATCGAAAGTACTTTACCTAATGAGTAAAATGACATTAATAACTTTTTAAAAATAAAACGAGAAATATCCAAAAAAATTACATTAATCACTCCCATACATTTAGTATGAGATAGTAGAAAGGTTTTAGTTTCCTTATTTTAAGTGGAATAGTACCTACTCATTTTACCCTTGTCATTTTATAATTATGTACGATATGAAGGTATTAATGAATTTCAAGTAGATACACGTGTAGATTAATTATCTTACCACTTCAAATTTATAATAAACCTTGTTTCAATATTGTATTGATTTGAACTAGCTGAAAAGCTAGTTCAAATCAATACAATTACAATCAATACAATTACTCCGCAAATGTTAAGGAAAGTTCATTTAGAAACTGTAAATAGAGCTCGTCATTGTATTGCACAAGGAGGACGTCACTTCGAACATATGCTTTGAACACAAAATTTTGTACTTACTAAGAAATAAAATGTATGGGAGTGATTAATGTAATTTTTTTGGATATTTCTCGTTTTATTTTTAAAAAGTTATTAATGTCATTTTACTCATTAGGTAAAGTACTTTCGATATCAGTTTAAAGTTTTTTGATATCTGCAATATTTACGGAATAATCGCCTGTGCACACTTAACGATTACACCCTGTATATATATATATATACAAGATTTTCTCGTTTAAAGGTATAAGATATTGTTGGCAATCCACGCAACACTATCTAGCCTCAAACTAAGCACAGCTTGTACTTTTTGGTAAATATATACTTAGAATACAGCATAACACCCAGACAGAGAACAAACATTTGCGTTCACCACACAAATATTTGATCTCGATGGGGGTCGAACCCACGACCTACGGCGTTGAAGGCAGAGCTACTACCAACTGAGCTGAGAGGCCAATTTTTGTCAATTATCCTTGAGGTACTAAGTAATGTCAAAAAAAAAAATTTTCTTTCTTTTATTTTAATGTGCTTAAAAATATATTTAAAAGAAAATTTGCTGTAAAGACAAAGTTAATCATTACATCTAGATTCCCACAGAGGTTCTCATAGTTTAAAGCTCATTGTATTTGCAATCGTTTTTTGTATCAATTATATTTATTTTATTTAACATAAATGCTGGATATTAAAACTATTACACAGGTATTTATCGCGAATATTTCCTTATTTTATTTATTTTCCCGACGTATTATAAAGTTTAAAAAGTACTTTAAAGGCTGGATAAGCGTTACTTCTAATACAACTGCTTTAAGCTTTGCTTTGCGTAGCAAGGTTAGGTAAAAGTTTGTGCGCAACTAATGTGGGTACTGGGCAGTTACGCACGCACCTACAAACTCTTGACGACTTCATGGAATATGTTACACGGGAAAATCCTAGGAACCTTGTCCGATCACAATGACTACTAAGATCGCCATCATCTTACCTGCTGCAGCAAGGTACAAGTTGAAGTTTGAAATTACTCTGTAAGCATAATCCGTCGATAAGTTTATAATGCACTAGCGGCATTTCCCGGCTTCGCACGGGTGGATATTTATTTTTTAAACACATAAATATATCCTTTGTCTTCTTCTTCTTATCATGTCATTGATTCTTGCGAACCAAGTGTGGTGAAATAGGCACAGTAGGTAGTTTTTGAGTTTATTCATTACATACATACACGCAAAAACACAAATCTTTCCTCTTTATTCTTTATTTTCTTTATTAAGTAAAGTGTAGATATAGAAGATTTAAAACACAGGTTCTCCTAGAATAGGAGCTAGGGTAGTACTTGCATCTTCTGTTTTGTTCTATGTTATATCCCACTCGGTGAAAATGGAGAAGAAAAAATAAAGTACCTTACCTACCTACCAGTAATATAGTAACAACACTTTTCAGTATTTTGATTACTTCAATAAATAAATAGAGGCCCGCCTCGCTTAACATTGAAACCTTTTGAAGATTAGTTTATAAAAACTAAAGAACAATCAGTGCAGAAGGCACTTTCCGAAATTAGCTTCAGACAGACGCAGGAAATGACTTCGCTTCATCTATACTATACTAAGAAGCGAGGACGATGACTAAGCGCACGGATACAGGTACTCTATAGAAATGAAACATAAATTTAAAGTTTACCGTAAGTTAAAAAGGTTTCACTAAATACTATTTAAATTTTAAATTAAAGCAATAAATACGGTATTCATTAAGGATTTTTATTTTTAACTCCAGCAACTTCATTTATTCAAGTGTAATGTATAAGAGCTACTGATAAGCTTAATAAGAGCAAAAGCCAGCTGTCTACATTTAAGATAATTTTTTAGTGTAAAGGCAAAGGCTTCCCCAAAGAAGTTTCATATTAAAATACTTAATTAGTCTTTAATACATAATAATGTTATTCTACGACGTGTACGACGTGTTTTTGGAAGAAGCTAAGGCCTAAAATAGTTACATCGCAGATATAAAATAATTACATCGCACGGATGGACCGACGACATTGTTAAGATGGAGAATAACGATTCTGAGCTCTTTTATCCACCGATCTCCAGAAAATTTGAGAAACACTTTCTGAAAATGTATAGGCGTACGCCTAGCAATGGACTTCTTTAGGCTGATGATGACATCACACGGTCGGGTCGGGTCTTCATCCCGTTATTGTTGCACCGTACAATTAGGCACACTCACCGCTCACCAATTCTCGTAAAATATGACCCACTAATATAAAGGCGCTATTGGCTACAAGAATCCGATTCATGTAATTATGATATTTAAAAACGCTTGTTTATTTCTGTATGCCTCGTTGCTGTGTGTGTATGCAAACGTAGTAGATTTACGGTACTTAGCAGAACAGTTTTTCGAGAAACCTGTCCAGTATGTAATTGATTTTCCTGCATTCTTGAGTAATTTGGCCAGTTTCTGATAAGCTACCAATCTTACAAACCCACATAAGAGTAGCTTCAATCAAACGATTAGAGTAGGCGACGCAATGACAACGCGGTGTTATTTGTGTCTATAGGCGACTGTGATCACCAACTATCAAGAAGAACATATAGGAGAGAGGTTTGTTTATCTATTTTGCAATAAAAATTATACTTATTATCCATAGCCACGTAACTATATAAAACTCAAGTAGCTCCAAGTCCAATTGGTATATAGAATGGAAACATTATCCTCATTAACTTTTCCCGTGGTCAAGCGACTCGCCGCAAGACAAAAGGACCAAAAACAATCGAGCAAAGGATCGGCTGACACGCCATTAGATGGGAAGGAAGAGCGATGAAATGAGAGTGCGGTGCAGCATGCGCACTGAGGTAGCACCAGAGCCGGATAAAAAACCAAGGATAGACACAAAAAGTTTCACTTGTTCGAAGACAGAAGTGGAGGCTGGAGAAAAGGACGGAGAAACCAAAACAAAACGGTATCCAGAAGAAGAAAAGGCAAAAAGAAGAAGGTGTGGTGGTATAGCATGTTTTTAACTTGTTTTGCCTTACAGATGGCGTATGTTGAAAGTAGCACACTGTTTTTGTACCTTTTAATTAGTATTAACTAGTGTTTAAGAGCACCAGAGGGATATAAATCGATCTCAAAATGAGCCGTTGCCTGAGAGAGATAGAAAGGATTTCAATTTCGAATTTTCCTTTGTTAGAGAGTTCTGAAAGGCCGGTCTCTATGAGCACAGCCCTTCGAGCGAGTAGCGTGAGAAATTCGCCCCAGGACTGTGTCGAAGCGTGCGCACCCAATTGCTTATGCAAATGCCGCATCTAACTATACGCCCCGATGACATCTACGGAAGCTACTGCTAAACGCCAATGCGGCTTTCATCGTGGTGGTATAGCCAAATTAATTGGAGGTACACACACACCCATCTTTATAAAAGGTACACAATACTGCTACCCCTAAATGGAAAATAACGATTTTCCGCGTAATTAATGATGGGAACAAAATCTGCAAGCAGCCACGTAAGTAAATCAGGACAACTTATCATCATTAGGTACATATTATTACGATGTCTTGTGTACTATAAAAAAACAAAGCATCGCGATAAAATCGAACGAAGGGAAAGACACAACAAATACAATTATAAATAGCTACAATATATAGAGTGCTACGAGGCCAACCAAACCCAATCAAAGGCATTCATTTGCTCTCATTTGTAATTCTGTCCCTATTGGCAATTAATTAAGATACAATAACTCGTTTACCCTTTACAGATGAATGATACTAGTGCCCGTGGGAACCTTTAATAGTACCACCACGAGGCACAGTCGCCACCCTGCCGCGTGAGCTACCTACTTTTATGAACGGCTGATAATAAAGCTGAAATTCACATCGGTAGAGTTGGCGATATCTAAAGGTCAAATGCTAGCATTTGAATAGGTTGTAGGCTAAACATTATGTAAAGCAGTATGAATAAGCTTATCAATTTGCAGTAACTGGTATAAGGATGCGTTTTGTTATAAAACCGTTTAACCAGGCACCATTGTAATTTTTTCTTCTTATTCTTTCTGCCCTTATCTCACTTTATGTGGGATCGGCACAACATGTATTCCTCTTCCATTCCCCTCTGTCAGCCGTCATCTCTGCATTCACTCCTCTCTTATTCATGTCATCTTTCACACAGTTAATCCATGTTACCTGGTCCTGATTCTTTGGTCTCACATATCCATCTACATCCATACTCATCACCTAGTCACATCTCTTAGTCTAGACTTAGTCCGACTCTCCTAGTCACATGACTATATTATACATCATCTATATATGTATATGTCGCCATTGTAATTTGTAAATAGAAAATGTGTATCGCTTCATCGGTTTCGATAGGAGCACTTATACATAGCTCGTGTTTAGCATAATATCTTGCTTTATGAAGATGAACCTAGGGAAAAAGAAATCGTTGTACATGATTGAGAGCTCATTGCATACGTGATTGCGCCCCATTTTGTAGTACTCAGCCTCTGACTTTACAAGAGAGGTAATGGTTTGGGATATGCACTTTTAGTGCTTTATGCTGCCTAGCATTAGAAATGGCCCATAATCCGGCCTTTATACGGGGCACATCACAACAATGGGGTTTAACGACATGGAATCCGCTCGTTACCATTTGACTCTCCCATGTCGCTAGGAATCACCTCCCTTATTATTGTCTTGAAGCGTAATCGCACAATAAAAGCAAAACCTGCGAATAAACTCTTTTTATTTTAGGTGGATTCAATTCACTTGCAAGAAACCAGCTCAAAATGGAAGAGTCTTGGGCAACAAAATCATTCGACTAATGAATGCGTGGTTTGTTTGCATTTAATTTATCGAGTACATCATCCGAATAATTTAAGAAAGATTGTACGAAGAGTAGCAACTAAGTGAGTTCTTCTCGATTTGAGACGGTTAGAGACGTTTTTAGGACACGAGGTCAAACCCGTATGTAGGTAACTATGTCTGCAATATTCGATCGATTGATCGCGGCATGGGCTGGGCATATCGGTTTGCGAAGATGACGCGCGATGAGAGTGGACAGACGCGTACCGATTGAATCGGACAGGCGAGATGAAATTGTGGAATTAGAAGCGTTTAATCAGGGAGAATGCGCGCGAGCCAGCGTTTCGGGCCGACAATGGCTGCAGCGTCTCGGCGAGCGCTTCGCCCCGCGCCTGATCACGACCGCGACATCGGAAATCAATAATCGGATGATTTAGCCACCGCGCCTCGTGCGAACCTGATTAGACACGATAGTGCCTGCCGCATCTCTCTACTACTCCGAGGTTGCGGCCGATAGGTTATCGTAGTTTTTGAACGATATACAACTGTATTATCTTGACTAACGGAATGACATATTTTTAAATGATATCCATCTCATGAAACCGCGCACGACAGTCCGATTTACAGTAACATGTATCAGTGGTCATAAGTAGGCTTTTACTGTTGAGTATTCTGGTAGTATAATAATACACTTGTGATGTCTGAAGTCAGACATTACAGCGATAACGTCTCTAACTTATCTAGGTTGATCCGTGATTCGATGAACCAGCAGGATTCAATGGAAATAGTATAAATAGCAGCGGTAATGATTATTTAGTAACTGTTCACTGACTCTAACAGCGTATAACTGAAATGATAAGAATCACAACCAGCCTCGGAATGAAAATAATTTTGCAACTCATTTCTTCAGACAAGGAAATTTTACCTTCTAAGAACATCGTTCGAGATTATGTAAACAAACATGAAGATTAATAACGGCTGAAGTAAAGTGCTGGCCTCGGAGGCGATAACTAAGCGAACTATTTGTTTTGGTCGATGGTTTCAAGGCTGAAACTAATGCATCTCTCGCAGCCGCAGCGGTTCTTCCAAGCACTTTTGCATCTGTATTTGACAACTTATAAACAGATTCACATTTATCTTAGCGATGTTTAACCTAGTTTTCCAGAAAGCTTACAATGTCTGTTGGTTTAATGGCTACAGTTTTTTAATATTTAAATATAATATACTTACTTTCTGTTGGAAAGCTCGATTTGCAATTTTAAGCGCACATCACATGGAATTATTCAATTAAGATACGATCAAACATTGTATGGAAAAATACCTGTCCGCGTATCGTACGCAAGTCATCATTTAGTTAATGCCGTGATGAAATTGCACAATGGGAGCGTATTCCCGGAGCGCGCTTAGCTGGAACAAAGTCTAATTACATTTCGTGAGGTATCAATGAGAGGCGCAATTACGACAGTGCTCACAGGCTCTATGTAATCTGAGCTTCGAGAGTATTTTCCGATGGCTTGGCCGATGCATCTACCATTACCATGATTTATATCGGAACGATCGCGGACGGAGTTAATGACAGAGTGCCAGGTCTGGAGAAGCACATATGACTCTGGCTCTGGGTTCACGGAGAGCTCAGACAAGAAGACTTACGTGCAAGAGCTCAGGCCGTATTTGCACTTAGCCGCAGGCTGATGAGCATACATTGAAACGTTCAAGATTCTCATCAATTTATAGGGTAACTAGCCAGTCAGCCGACGGCTTATTGACCAATAATAATGGCTTAAGCAATTCAGCACACCATTAAATGTTCGAAAATATGTGTCAAGTGCACGAAAGGAGCCTCTTTGAGGCGCACTTAAAATCCTTTCACCACACTCGGTTCAAAAGAATCAGTGACACGATAAGAAGAAGAAGCACACCATTCAGACCGTTGAAATGCATTTTAAGCATAAAAAGAATTGACACCATGGTAGATTTACAATTCCAAGTTTGTGTCACTTTAAGCGGCACATAAAGCTGACAATAACGGGAAGCAACGACTAAATTAACCTGTTTATAGTTTTGATATCATCATAATGCGTTAAAAATATTTTTATGTCGTGTTTAGACATATCATAAGTGCATCGCGACGCAAGCCGAGCGCAATGAAACACTAGTTGTAAGCGGACTAGGTTATAAGCACCAGCTCTGCATTGCACCGGTGTCAACACGATACGCAGCTTTCCAGTTGGCATACAGGGTTTAGTAATTGGAAATAACTGTTGAAATTTGCATAAAATAAGGATCTAGTAGAAGGATTTATTAGTAGTTTAGTGTGTTTTGTGAAAGATTCGCCCGGGAGTACTACCAATACCAGGAACACATTTATAACACCAAGCAGTGAGGCTCGCATTGCCTTGTACTGATCTGAAAACATACATACTAAACATACCTTTCGTCGAGTAAGCGAGTGCGTGTTTTGTGAGGTTGACACTCAACATCAAGAAGGCCATTCGCTTGATCCTTCGCTTGGTTTATTAAAAAATATATCTATTTTCAAGAATCACTAGGTATAACATAGTAATACTGAGTTGTTATGTATATTCAGTACCCTATAGGGAGGTGCTGTAAAATGAAGTGTTCCAATAAAATTTAAATTATACTTGTGATAGTTTTACAACATATTGCTCTAAGCCTTAGAGCAATAAGTTGTCTAAGGTCTAAAATATGGTTATTTCAATTACGTACCTACTACAACGGTGTTTGAAGTTTAAGGACCAATCAGTAAAACAAACCAATAAAACGTTTAAATAATTCAATATAAACGATAATACATAATCATTAATATGCCATCGAGTGTGGACACATTAAATCGACAATAAAAACAAAGATAAAGTTTAAATTACTAGATGTCTACTGGCATATTATTTTACTTCGCTTATACAATTATCCAATACGATGGTGGTTAAATGTGTGTAATTTTCGAACAAGCTGCTCGACACAGAGTCGTAAATTAACTTAAATAATAAGAGCGTTTTGAGAACAACACATTAGTCGATAGTTACAACGCCTGTCGAGAATAACGAATAAGAACTATTAAAACAACAGTCTGGAGGAAAAATAATAGGCGTTTAAGTGTGGAAGCAGAATGCTGCATTGGGACAACAGCAGTATAAGAATGCTGACATTGGACGTACGTTTGTCCGGCGGCGGCAGTGTATCCAACAGCAGGTTAGTTAGCTGAGAAGTTATGATGTACCTACCATGATTTATCTCTTTTCATTATTCCAAAGCATAATGGAAACCGAATGATATTTGCACATTGATTTACCACTCACTTACATATTCTATAGAAAGAGCTCTTTGGGTATATTTAACTCAAGTTTGATTTATTTATAGGTAAAGTAAGTTCATGAAACGAATGACATTTGATGCCGTTAAAGCGCAATATAATGTGAAGTTATTTCAACATATCATAGAACAGCGACTCGTATTATTACACTCGTAATAGACAAACCTGACTTTAATGCCCCGTCTGGATAGTAGCAGTTACGAAAAGAAATGGCATACAAAGAACCTGCCAGACGCACTAACTCTTTTATAGCCCATGCCAGCAATGATATCATAAACTGTCATACAGGCAATTACGAGTTTTGTATGCTTCTTATTAGAGCCTACGTCTCTCATACGAGTTCATGCAGGTATGTTGCTGCGCCCCACACAGTTACGAAGTGTACGTGCAGTCTTTTTAATATAAATACTAGATTTATGTTGCTTTTGCGTGACAAATTCAGATTCACGGCCAAACCACAAATAAGAATATTGTCATAAGACATTTAAAATATATAATATATTTATTTGACAAACACACAAGAAAAACCGATATACAGGATATAATTAGCCCAAAATATACCAAATCACTTGACTTCATGAAAATACTACAGTAACTGATTGCATAGGAATGTTACCACAGTTGTAAAAACACATAAAATATCAATATAAGTTCTTTATTAGTAAAATGACGCACGACTCCAATGTTCAGTAACACTTTGGAACTTTACGGTGTATAGCTTGAATAGGACACACACTTCTAGAAATATTTTTAACACGTCCTGGGACGCGATTGTTTGATGAAGCTATAAATTAATTGGCGCCGATAAGACGATCAACATTTGCTACACACGTAACGCTTAATTAAACAATGCATACGGTAGTTAATAGATTTATGATAATGACTAGACCTCATAACCAACTCTGGTAGTTTGTAGGTCGCCTTAAGGCACCAGTCATGGCTTAACAACTGCCAAAGCTGGGACAGCTTAGCGTTCCTTCTGTAGCACTTCCGCTTAGATAAATATCATTATTGGTCATGGCAATCGCGCCGAACTTAGCTGAATTTACTGGCATTTTTTACAAGCACCAGTAAAAATAGAAAACGTAATCTGAATGCTGCAAATGTTCATGATGATGAGTATTTATTTAGAAACGATTAACTGAGCTTTTGAAACAAATCGCTCTTCGATGAGATGTAGTCGTATGTTTTTACTACAAACTAATCCCATAAAATGAAGTTGGTTACTTAAATGCACGGGATGTCCAATTACATGGTTATGGCTTCATACAACAATTTTACTGAAAAAATATTATTGCGACGTAATATTATAAAGTGGTGCAATTTCACCTTCACTATCTAATCAGTTCTATGTAGAGGCCGGCGGTTATAAAACACAGAGTATCTAAGAATTTTTACGTAAATAAAAGTAATCTGTTTATGGTCATCATATGCCTTTGCCTTTGCAGCTATAAAAAGACCAGATGATTAGCATGTAGGACGTATACAACAATGTTACAGCCACGCTCTATTTTAAGTTACCCGAAGGAGCAATAAAAATGTGGGTAAAATGTGATGCATTGATTAGCTCAGATCGACGATTCATTATTCGTAGAGGCGCCAATAATCAGGTCTCGGACGGGCGGGAGCGCCGGGCGACGTCCATAGCCGTAAATAGGCGTATTAGCGCGACCCAACACAGCAAACAGATAATAATCAACTCACTTTCACACATTACCTTGTTTAACCGGGAATTCGTTTTTAGCACACTTTTTTCCAATATAACATATTGCTTTTAATTGAAAAGATTTAAAAAATGTTTAAGATGATTTTAACAATTTTTATTTGTTGTATTTTTATTTGTCAATTTTAATTTTTAGTTGACTGGCCTCTAGCTCAGTTGGTAGTAGCTCTGCCTTCTGCGCCGTAGGTCGTGGGTTCGATCCCCACCGAGAACAAATATTTGTGTGGTGAACATAAATGTTTGTTCTCTGTCTGGGTGTTATATTGTATTCTAAGTATGTATTTACAAAAAAAAATGTATTCAAGTATTATATCAGCTATCCGGTTCCCATATTACAAGCTCTGCTTAGTTTGGGGCTGGGTAGTGTTGTGTGAATTGTCCACAATATTTATTTATTATTTATTTATTTTTTTCTAGACCGAGTATGTTTTCCAGAATCGAATGTCTCATACGGGACATCCGAGATGTGCTTGTTTTGTAGGAATATTGTCCGAAATTTGAGCTACATATTTATTTGGTTTTTAATGATATTATATAAACGTGGAATGAGCTAGCTTTTCTTTCTGAGCTGTACTAGAAGGACATCAGCCAGCTGCAACTGCCCAGTTAGTCTTTAAAACTCGCAAAGGCCCGAGGATATCTCTTAATATTCATATTAAGATACATGCGAATTCTATAGTCGTTTCTATAAATGACCTATAAAATGAACGATCTCGTTTAATAACTAGTAGCCACTTTGTTATTAAATTTAATAACCGTGAGAGTTATTTTACTACCCTACATTGAAAACTTCATAGTTTACGATGATACCTAAAATGGTATTTTCAACGCCCCTGTCGTAGGCTTTAGATAAAATCTAAACTATGGTACATAATTCAATCATTGTAGGACGTGTAACCTATTTATGTAAAAAGGTTTTGGAAAAAACGCAATCTTTCGATTTATTTTTCATTTTATCATACTGGATTACTCAACATTCTTTAGCGTACGACTTTACACGGCTTTAAGAGATAATGGTATGCTAATGCCTATGGATAGATGTTTCTTCGCCACAGTCGTTAGTGGAAAATAAAATACTGAAAAAGACATTTTCATATTGTCAGTAGAACGTTTTTATTGACACCGAATTGTTTAAGCGACTCGTTTCGACATTTGCATATTCCGTATTTACCCTGGAAACGATATAAAGAATTTATTTGTAGATATCCTTTCCATAAATGGCGAGTATCTCATGATTAAATACAATACAGCTGTTATCAACGACGTTAACCTTAAAGTGCGCATGGAAGCAATCCTTGGTTAATTGGATAGACTTTCGCGTATCGAATATCAACGACATAGTTTCGTACAATTAGGTATTTTCTAACACGAGTGTTCTCTATAAGGATCTTCCTCATTAGGCGGGAACATGGGCCGGCCGCCTCTGACTGCATCCAGCGCCCTACACGCCCGCCCTACTAAATATTCATAAACTAGCAATTTGTAAAGAATCGCTATTAAACCACCATGTTTAAATATTAAAACAGTTAAAATTTATTGAGCACATCCCGTAACAATGTAATTAAATCGATCCGGTTGGCCTTGCGCATCTAACTGTAACAATGTATACATATAAGTAATGAAAAATAAAAATAACAAAGATAAAAAAGCAGCATCGGTTTTGCGGAATATAAATGTACAGACTTAATAAAAGCTCCAGCCGCTCCCGACTATAACAGTCAAAATATATTAACATCTCATAAAGCGATGGTTTTATATTTGCGATAAAAAATTTAAAGAGGGCATTTACTAAACAAACTGATTTTAATCGAAACGATCACTGTTCTAGATCTTAAAAAAATCTTACTGGAACGATTAGATCTAAGTCATGGTAATAGTAACTCATGAACATGATCTCAGATTTTCGTGCTTATTGTACCAAAAATTCAAAGTTAACCGGCCAAGTAAAGCTTTGAATTTTAAAACAATAAGAAGAAGCTTTGATGTCCCTAACCCTACAAATTAATGTGTATAAAACCGTCTCGCTAAGCTGCGATGTAAGGGCTGTCACGGGACGCGATTTATAACCCGGGACCAGCTGGGGGAGATTGTACATAGGATGTGAGATGCAGCGATAATTTCGCACACGTGTAAGAGAGACGCCATTCAAGGGTACTGAGGACGCATGGCAAGGACGCCACGCAAGGCCACTCACGAGCCGCAAGTTCAGTGCTATTTGACGCGAGGGATACTTTCTTGCGTGTCTTTGCTACTGGAATGTTAACATCTTCTAGTGACTTTGAACGTTCGCCGATAAAGATAAGGATCTGCAGAAAGCAGCTTCTTTGAGTTATAAAGTTACTTATAATCGTGATTTGTAAAAGTGTTATTAGGACGAGACGCGCGCGTCGTTCCCAGCGAAGCCTCCGTGATCTCATCACAAGAACAATCGCGATATTATCGCGAAACACTTGCCGCGTGATTAATTAGATTTTTAGTTATAATCTGGCTTTAAATACAATGCATGTATGTCTTATATTTACTATACCTTTGCAAGCAGATTAGAAAATTTACTACTACATGCAAGACGATTTCACGATGGTAATTTTGTGAAAGCACTAGCTCTAACGTGTCATGTATACCATGGTGACTCGTAAAATCGGTTGCGATGCTTCGTCACGGAACGAATAAACCTGGATTCTTGGAGAAGCAAAGATCAAACGAAAACAATGGAAATATTTCTTGACCCTTCAGTTATGAATGTATTAACGCAATGAAAGTTCCGTTAACAATAAAACAGTCACGGTAGTGCCACGAGCTTATGCAAATAGGCTTTGAACTTGAAGTGTATCTCGGCGCCTGATATAAATTGGCTGGATTGGCGACAAGTTTGTATTTGTGCTAGCTTCCTGTTACCGGGCGACGACGCTCCATTTCAGTACACAATCCAAAGCAAGCCTACCGAATTTGGGCAGCAGCGCGTCTTACTATCCTTATCGCTTAAAATCTATTCCCAGTTCTATTTTGCGTAACCAAAGACGCAATGTGATTCACAATTGCTTCGTGCGGATCACAAGAATTGGTACAAGCAAATATTCAGTAATTAAGAACTGCTGACTGCATGCAGGCTCTAAAGTGGTTTAGATGAGGGAATATGCAAGATGAAAATACTCACTGGACGCAGGTCTGTATTAGCCTTTGTTGAGATAAATAGATTAAGTTGTTTTTAAAATTTCTAAGTGAATATCAAAGTATGGAAAAAAAAACTCTAATTTTATACAGTTCTACTATACTATGCTAAAACTAAATCTAATACTAAAGATCTCGAGGAAATTTAATAAAAAATATTTTGGCAACTCTATAGCTGACTTTGGATAAGCAAAGCAGTGGACTGATTGCTGTTTTCCTAACGCAGTCTCTTGAAATCAACATGTTAGAAGCAGCATGCTACATTAATTAGATGCAGACATCAAATAGTAATTTAGTCACAGGCCAAAGAAAACCTGAAAAAATGGTTTAATTAAAAATCTTGATTTATAAATACATGTCGTTTAGTAAATTAATTGCTTGGCTGGCTCCATGCACGTTATTTGTCGTGAACGAGTTGTGTCGTATTCTTGTTTTTGCAATATCAAATCATCAAGCGTTTAATATGATAATAAGATAAACAATCTTACACGTTCATAACGAAGAAGAGAAATACTAAAATAAAGCATAATATTTGAAGTGTCCCGTTCACATGCGAAATTAATTGTCGAACCAGTTTGATTAAAATTCATCGATCAAATAGATATCTATATACAATTGGAACGATCGAGTTTGAGAAAGATATTGACCCCAGATAGAGGTGGATGGCAGATGATCGATGATCGAATTAAACTTGTCAAATTTGATATGTTAGATGATTAGATGGCGCTTAGAAAAGTAGGTTTGTCCAGATGAAAAGCAAAAAATATTGATAGAGTATGATGCTATTAAAATTGACAAAAGCTTGTGTTGAATTTGCAGGTGTTTCTTCAAATCTTCAAAGGATCTGAATCGGTTCTCGGTCTATCTGGTATTATCGACCTATTTGTAGGAGTGCCTTACCTACCGTTCCTTCAGAAAACTAAAGGAATGTGAGCCCATTTCCCTTCTTGAGTAAACATCTTTCTTTTTAACATATTAAGTAAAATCTATCAGAATTTAAAGTTATTTATTGGATACAAATATCGCAGATCGACAAATCATTTTTTTAAATAAATACAGTCTATTAACCATAAAACGACCGAGAAGTGTGCGAGATATAAATCAGAATAAAGACAAGACATCGAGATAGATGCAAGTAAAAGTGTGGCGCCCGCTCGACAGCCACCTAGTGTTTCTATTTATAAAGTTGAGAGTGCTGACTGGTAGAAAGAACTTTTTTTTGACCACGCCCCAGCGAGCCATGCAAATGGCATTGAACGTGAAACAGCGTGAGGTCTCGATACTCCGATAGATTAACGAGCTTCCAATAAAAGTGCACCAGAATTGAGAGCACTCATTACTGACAGCTTACGGCTTTGTACCACCAATGGTACTCCATTCACAACACCAATTAAAAAACTCCCAAGGCGCGGTTGGAGTCTTTGACCGTGATGATCTCAACAATTCGATTAATAAGTTTTTACATGGTGAATGACAAGCTTATTTGCATTTAGTGATATGCGATACCGTAGAGGGCACGAGTGAGATGACCGATAACGGGTGCCGAAATCAACACAATACTCATTAATTCGATCAATGCAGGAATCGATCGTAGTGCGGATTTCTATTGGCGAATTAATTCGGCCGGCGACGCGAGATCGAGTAACGGTGCCGGATGCCATTGACATTCGTCAGCCGTGGACGCGCTACTGAGCCACTCAATCGCCGCACTGACCACAACCTGTATACTCTGACGTGACACTATCATTACAATCTCTTTTGCTAATGTTACCATATATACCTTTTATGATTATAGTTAAAGATGATTACGCCCTTTTGTTTCAGAGGAGTTAAAAGCTGTTATAATGGAAAGCTCCGTAAAACCGTCCAGCGCGTAATGTAACGCGAATTATTCGCGAGGATGGCAGAGATGGCTGGCACTACGAAGCCGTTCGTTAAATTACATATTGCACGCGTCTGGATTATTATGACAGCAATGATATTTGTTTTGCAAAATGTAGTTAATTATCGTTTAAATTAATACGTTTCATAAAGATAATATGCGCTACCTACGCGTAATAAGAAGCTGTATATTAAATTATGCACATATGTAATTAGAAGGCATTGAATTCTCATTAAAACAAGACATATTTTAGTTCAACGATATTTTAATAAGTGAGCTTGGGGTTTGGTGGGGTACTGACCTCGTCTTCTGAGCCCAAGGTCTTGGGTTCGAATCCATTCTTGCACTAATAAAACTTTCCGTTCAATAGGTTTTGGTCAGTATTCTAGCACGCTATTTGGTTTGCCATATGCCATTATATAAACTTATTAAAGTGGGTAAATTGACTAGATTTATTATAAAAATCCTTTCACCACGCTTGGTTCGAAAGAATCAGTGACACGATACGAAGAAGAAAATAAAAAAGCACTAAGTAAGTAAATAAAACTTAAAGCTCCGTCAGGCAAGTCCTTAGTACATTCAGTACCAATGCAGAGCGTAAGAGTGGTTTAAAATGCAAAGGGCTTCGGGAAGAGAATGCTGTCAGCAAATGAGTTTATATGCCTATGATTTGTGTGTATTACACTATGGTGGTTAGCTACGGATATTGCAAACAGAAATAACCAACAAATAAGAGACGTTTCCTTGGTTGTAAACAAGCATTATAATAGTTATAGTTTGATTACTACCTTCTCGCTGGGAATTGTTATCGAAATTATGATGATAGCTATAGAAGATACCATACATAGGCTAAAGTAATGAGATAAGTGAAGTCAGTTACCAAATTCAAGCATAAAATAGCAAAGACCTTGATCTTGTATGACTGTTAGTGAAAGAGATCAGAATCACCAGAATTTCCTATCGGTCCCGCTTAAAATTACCTGTAAGTTTTACTTACAAATCATCCTCAGATATCAGATATATATTTTATTATACACTAGCGACGCGGCTTCGCTCACCCCGTTTCCTTTACTTTTTCGGGATAAAAAGTATCCTATATTCGTCACCTCCCCACCGATTTTCAGCCAAATCGGTACATCTTTATTGTTATATTAGTAAATACTAGAATAAGCTCTTTTTGTCCACAAATACTTGTTTTTTTTTCGTAGTGTATTTCTGGCCTTTAGCGATACAGGGGGACCCTGTATCGTGTATATTGTAGGGTACCAATCAGTGATTAATGTAAGCATTATATTTTCTTATTTTTTCAGCTCATTAATTCCGAAATTTATCCTATTTAGTCAGTAATTTTATATTCGTTTTTACTAAATTAGAACGTATTAGATTAGTATTTATAGTTCCGACGCGTAAATAAACAAATTACTTTCCGCAAAAAGTGGATCTCACTAAACATAAAAGTTTTCACTTAGATTTTATCACATAATAATATGTTCTATCTATGATACAAACCGGCTCGTACTTAGGAACATGATATATAAAATTGAATTTCCATTCATGATAGAGATAAAAATACGTTTTAATTTAAACATTGCAATCGAAAGGTGTATTTATAGAATCATACGTGACCGTACGGTGGGAAATAGTGGGAGCACTCACCTGCTTGTTTTACGTTCGAGTTTAATTTAAAAAGTAAATAATGACCTAGTACTATATTGGTATAACGGATAAAATCTTTTACTGCAACTTTACGATACACACATTCATTTAATCTTTGTCGTTTAATAGTTTGCTTTATTAACTGTGACTTGCTTTACTGCTGCAACTTTGAAATTAATTTGTATCGGGTCCAGTTTCTCGATATTTTTAATGCACGAAGGTGAGAGAAAGTAAGTAGTAATTTTGGCCTGCATTGACGTATATTGCACCGGATGAAAAAGCTTATCCGGTAATCTGATCGTCTCATAGCCCCACAATTCAAACCATTCAGCGAATTTTACGAACCTAACTGTCTGGCTGGATTGTTTGACTTTACTAACTGTTTTAAAGTTCCCATGAGCAGCAGATACTACAATTTTTTTTTATAGAATTAAAAAAATAAGAGGTTTTTTATTTCCATTACAACTCGCAACATATTGTATTTAAAACAATTTCATTGATAGTGATTAGGATCCGATGGCGCAGTTGTCAGTGTAGCCCCGTACAAAGGGGTAGGTCGCGGTTTCATATTCTGCTCGGCTCTTAACTTTTGGGACATTATAAAAATGTACATTGACCAAAGTTGTGTCATTACATAGGTAAGGTACTCTGATATGCATAATAATTTACTTTACTGTTATAAAATCTTTTAAACGGTAGTTTGCCAACATAACTAAATGTATCATCAAGGCCATTAAAAAACTGTCGGCGAATAACGACTTTTCTTGTATTGTAGCGAATAACCGAGAGATCCCGGATTAGTGTCGGCACCCCGACACTTGTCCATTGTCACGGCTCTGACGACGCAGCATTTCAAACTCAAGTACGCCGAATACAACCCGGCGAAGAATGTGCGAACGAATTGAATAAAGCAATAAAAAACATATTCGCATCGGTACGTGAGGACGTGATCAACTGGCTGTGTGAGTGGATTCTGCTAATAAATAACATCACCCGAGGGATGTTTCATTACGCATTTATACGTAAATTATTTGTTTTGGTGTTCGATTACAGATCGCCGCGAGATCTGTATGAAATTCCGACGGTAAAGGCGCCTGATAATTAGCCGTACGTCAAGATCATCGTTTTGTTGTTTGACAATCGCTAGCCGCATTTTGCATCAACACGATTAAAACGAGTTAAAAGTGGGTGACAGCAGAATCAGCCTTACGATCTACATTATGTTCCGCGAACCACCTGCACACACACCGTCACTGACGAAGAAAATGGCCTGTGAAAAATGGAAAGTGGAGTAAATTTGTCTAGTGCAGTGTGTTAGTGTCCGAGCTATAACGGTGAGCGTGGCACAATAAAGGATTGTGTTCTTTGGAAATTACACTTATTGTGAGCATATTAGAGAATGTGGTGTAAAAACCGTGTGAATAGCAGGCAGCGGTTAAATCGCATGGCGGATAATATCGCGCTCGTTATGATCGTGACAATCTATTTGCCGCGCTGCTGAGTGCTGAGTGGCGGACCCATTATTGTAGCTCTAAATGAGACGTAATTAATTTTTAGATACAAATATTTTAACAAACAAGAGGATGTTGTCAGACAGTAACATCTTGATAAGCGTCACGGCTCAGTTGGCAGTAACCCGGCTTCTCCGCCGTAGGATGTGGGTTCGATCCCCACCGAGAGCAAATATTTGTGTGGTGAACATAACAGTTTGTTCTCTGTCTGGATGTTATATTGTATGTATTATACTGAAACTATTACATGGGTATTTATCGCAAATATTACCTTATTTTATTTATTTTTCCCGATAGTCGAAAACAATCTTGCACATATTGCAATTGGCGGGCAGATAAGTATTACAAAAAAAAAAATGTATGTAAGTATTATATCAGCTCTCTGGTTCCCATCTTACAAGCTCTGATTAGTTTGAGGCTAAATAGTGGTGTGTGGATTGTCCATAATATTTATTTATTTATTTATCTTGTCTCACAATTATTTGATCACAAATAGCGTCAAGCAAGTTCACCTACCTGTTGGCTACGAGTGCCTACGAGTATACTCGTACCAATTTTAATGCGCAACTTTTTCATCTCTCGAAGTCATAATGGAAACTTTCTAAACCACACAGGAAAAATATGAACAGGTTAAGAAATACTTACGAGCATCAACTGTCATTTTAACGTGTCATAATTCTCGTATCAGGGTTAAGCTGACCCATCATTTGCCGTCTTTAACTTACCTGAAAAAAGAAGAAAACAAAAAATTACTTTGATATACCAACCGTGGATATAATTTAATAAAATCAACAAGTTATGAAGGTTCTCATGAAAAGAATGAGTTGAATTGTACACAGCGGAAATGCCTAATATGAAATTATTTCAAAGTTGTTGAAATTGAACCCACAGAATTGAAATTTTACTTAGTCTGAAAGAGGTAAATAACGTATTTATTATAAAGCTGTCCTTGTCAGTTACAGATAAATGTGTTTTCTTTCTTCCTTAAAAATAGATTCAAATCTATTTTTAAGAAAGAACAGCTTTATATTTATAGAATAAATTTACGTCAGGAGTGTACAATTACTAGTGATATATGCATACATGGGAATTCAGAGCCCTGGCCTGGCAGAAAAATGCCTCGCGCAAGAGTCGATGCGCTAAGAGTAATGAGGTATTATCCTTCAACGAATTAATTCTAAGCAGCGTAACCATTGGCGGCAGGTTGCATCCGTTGCTTTAATTTTCAGCGCTAAAGCAATATGCCGTTAAAATATTTTAACTGCCAATTGGACATACAACTTCGCTCGTAAAGCTTAGTTCGTCTTCCTGTCGTTTATTATGCAGTTCCTTCTGTCTTAACATCGCTGAATAGAACGGCCATAGGGTGATAACGTTTATTATCTTTATAACGACTTACATCGCCTCTACAGGACTTCGCGTTTGGATACTAGGACTAGCGCGCTATATGCTATGGAAATGGTTGGAAGACTCGATGTGCGTCTAATGCTTAGTTTATTTGTTAACAGTAGAAGCCTCTTTGAAATTATGTTCTCAGTAATAGTTGTTCGGAATGATAAACAGATGTTATCCTGGACAGTGACAATGAAGGAAAATCAAAGGCACATGTAGAGATACTTAGCACGCGCGACCTCGATCGTGATGCGAATTTGCCATTTGTAGATGAGAGAAAGTGAAACTGATATTTGCTGCACTTGTTTACAATTAGATACTTTCAACAGGATTCCATGAGTCACACGCAGGCACAACAAAGCGATGTTGTTTTCAAATTACCGTAAATTGGACAAGTTTATGATAATAACTTCCTACGATTGTCCAAATCTTGTTGAAGGTAATAGCTAAGTAACGGTTCCTGAAATTTAGATCAACTGAATTAAAATGATTATGAGAACTCATGCGAACAATTGGTATTTTAGAGTGGACTTTTAAGGTGGATTGTCGATTTTAACTATGCTAATGATACGGGCTTATTTGTGTTGAAATGGCTTCAATAAGGATTTAAGAAGAAAGACCGCGAAAATTGCCTTAGCCATTGTCATTCTTTGATAAATACAGTTTCTTAGCTAGAATAAACGAATTATTTTAAGTACACACTCAAAAATTTACAGGATAATAAGTTAGCTCTATCATAGATCTTCTCACAACATACAGATGCTTTTTGCTTGACACAAAACATCTTTGTAGATATTTCTCGTTGCTGAGATCTGGTTTAACTACAGGGTTGTCATTGCTAATTTCCCGTCTCTATTAATGTCTCTGTATGAATGATGAGAAAGTCAGAATAAATATTGTCAGGTTAAAGAGCTCTGTGCATAGATATTAGTTGTACGGTCTATTCAGCTTAATAAACTTATCAAGAAGGAATCAAGTAAGTAGAAATGAGGAAAAACTCTAAGGGTTTTATTTTATAAAGTATTCCAGACATTATAAGCAAACTGAAATGATGGAAACAGAATTATAGCGTTTGTTTTTAAAAAACCTGTCAACAGATAAATAATGTAAATATTTGCATCGTTCTATTGGATAGCTGGATTTAATATAATATTGGCTGCCTTAAACCATTATGACAAACTGTGGCTCATTTGAAGCAATGTTTAAATTTTTATAAATATGGAGTAATCATACATGGAATACATACATTGCTTCACTTGCGTCTATTTAAAACTGGAATACTACTAAGTAAGTACTGAATCAATTTTGCTATAAATATAATAATTAAAGTGAATGATTGGTTTATTTGCTAGCACAACAGCTAAAAGTAATCTTGGAACACGCAAAGATTAAAGTCTCAAGTAGATGGTATCTCGAGCGCGTGCGAGTTTACTGCGTTTTCGCATGTACTAGAGATAAGTTCGAACATTTAGAGCAGGTCTTCTAATTATCGAGGAAATCTAATGGCTAGCGTCCAAATCGATAGCTTTACTGCAGCTACCGCACTACACGACACGTGTTTTAGCCTCTTAAAACTGAGCTATTATAGTCGGTTCTAAATTAAATTTCCTCATATTGTATTCGTTTTAAATAAACTACCGAAAATTCAGGATAAAAAAAAACATTTTCATCGCCCCATCTCGGAAAGAGTATTTTTGCTGTTTGATATCCGAGTGCAAAAGCCGTTTTTATCCGCTAGAGGTAGTACCTAAATTTAATTGAGAACATCGTGTGCACTGTTTGTGATTTCAAAACGTCATTAAACCTTCTGCCTTCATGGTGCCGAATTTATCATACAACCTTTTTTAATTAATTTAAAACTCAGTGGGATGAAATGTTACATGTTTACACTCGAGTTCAAAGATTTTTCAACTCGTGCTTTTTGGTTCCCTCGCTAACGTTCAGGATTCTAAGTTTTGAATTCTTCGCTTGCTCGGTCATCTAAGTTGAGCACGCGATTAAAACGCTATTTCGCACTCTAGTATAACAAAAAGCTATTGTCATCTGTAAAAAAAAAATAGAAATAATTCAGCACCACAATGTTATATGTCCTACCATCGTCATCATCAATTTATTGTAGTCCATTGCTGGATATAGATGTCTACCTTGGCGCGCCACTGAGTCTGGTCTTCCGACTCTTTTCTCTTTTAACCAAGGAGGCTCAATATAAATTTAAATACAAATAAAATAGACTATATCGAAAGCCTACTGCTATCTTTTGTAACAATATTTATGGTGATTGAAGTGCATTGGTCGTGATTGAAATTATCTACGCAGGCTTACGAAACAGAGCCGACGCTGATAAAACCTATAATTTCATCAATAAATCTAACCTGATAATAACTATAAACGTTTTAATCAATGTGATTTTTATACCCATCGAGATTTAAGATTGATAGGCAATTTCGTAGCTGTGTTTTTATATAAGCTACGCCTAAATAGAAAACATACTAAACTATTATCAAAAAACATTTATTTGGAAGCATAAAACGGAATATAGTAGCTTTACTATACATATACAAGCTAAGGTTTATTAATATTAAGAACCATAAGTTTTGAGCAATCTTCTTCAATATAATTACGGAGTTAATTTATTGAAAGGTATTTCATTTAATTAAGATCTGTTAGGCCATCAAAAAAAACTTTATTTTCAAAATTAATTGCGACTGCGTACTTTGGCTTGTCACCCGTGTTGTAGCTTTTTTACCCCGTTAATAAGGAACCGTTGCCGCGGGATAAAAAGTCGTAAGTATTCATAAAAGTAGTACTATTATGCTTATCCACTAACTTTATTTATTCTCGAAACCTAAACCTAAACCACTTAACCACCTAAACCACAAAAAATGTATTCAAGTATTATATCAGCTATCCGGTTCCCATATTACAAGCTCTGCTTAGTTTGGGGCTGGGTAGTGTTGTGTGAATTGTCCACAATATTTATTTATTATATTTATTATTATTACTTAACAACAGGTGGGCCATATGCTTGTTCCTAAGCGGTATGTCTAAAAAAATACAAAAATCCTAACATCGTAACTTTAGCTATAACATTAGTAGGATAACAAAAGCAATTACATTGCGGAGAGTTTAAAATGTTTTCTGTTCTATTATATTGTTTTTATTTAAAATGTTTTTCTTATTGTGGTGTAGAACAACAAAGGGATGTGTGAGCACGAGGTCTGCCACCGCAACCGCTACCAATGGCCGATAATTACGATGCAATTAAGTGTAATCATCGAGCTAAGAACATAACATGTTGAATCGGTATCACTTTTACAGGAACAATTATCCTGCGTTAAGGTATGATTCCCATCTCGGCAGCAAGCACTTTGTTTTTTAACCAACTTCAAATAAAAAAGGAGGAGGTTCTCAATTCGGTGTTTTTTCTGTTAATGTTTGTTATAGTATAACTTTTTCATTTACGAACCGATTTGAGTTTTTTTAGATCTTCAAGTTTGTTTCCACATAAATTTTAGGAGTTTGGCCATGAAGTCGGTCTCAAGTTCTTTTTCTGTACATTTTGTTAAATAAATAAATAAAGTCACAGGTTCTTATTACATTTACTCAATCAAGCTCAGGTCAAGTTTTTAATCCCTGCTCTCGGACACCTAATCAATTATCAAATATCAATTTAAGTTGTACAAACAAATTCATATTTGAATGAAGCAAACATTTGGGTGATTGATGGGCACAGGTATTCATTCATGGTGCTCAAAATATATTTGACTAAAAAAGCTTGATGATACATTAACCCCTTCAAAGATCGCGTAACATATAATATATGATCAAACGAACTTGCAAAGTGAAGTTCGATCGATATTATATGAGTACGCTTCATTCGAAGTTATAAAACGAGGTAGTATTATTTTATGCTACTGGCATTTGCACATTTTTTAAAGTATAAAAAAAAAATAAAGTTTGGTTTGACATTTCCCTCAGCAGATCGTCATTCATTTTAGAGAAGAACCACAAAAATTTAACTTTGGGTATTGGGTGGGAGGGTGATTATAACTTCGAATGAAGCGTACTCATATAATATCGATCGAACTTCACTTTGCAAGTTCGTTTGATCATATATTATAATTCGTCGCTTCATTCTTCAGTTATAAAACGAGGTAGACGTTTAGAGACGAAATTTTTGTGAAAATAAATGCAGGGAAATTAGAATTGGAATGATTTACTTTCAGATTTTTTAACGTAATCTTAAGTATTTATATTATATAAACCGATCATCAATAAATACTATGATGAACTATTTTACATAATTTACTTATTATGTTACTTATTACAATCAATCACTGAATGATTAGGTCATAATACATAATACCGATCTTGCAAAATTACCCTCATATAATATTGGTCGAGGGTAACATTTTGCGAACGACTAGAAAACTAGTCCAACCAGCCGCTTTCATAATCGTATCAACAAGATAACAGAAGTGCGCGCTGCGGACGAGGCGACGTGCCACGTGCTGTGCGCGTTGAACGTCGACTGTGACGTTGTTTTTGTGAGATGTGTATGTAATCTTCAACTATAGTAGTATAGTAGTAGCAGGACATATTGCTCTATTTTCATGAAAATAGGTTAAATCAGTACCGGTTGTTCATGACCGGCACCAGATGTTTTGATTACATCAGAAATACCTATCTTAACGCCGGTAGAATTAACTAAAATGTTTTCTCATTTTATCAGGGAGAGTGTTTACACTATAATTATATCCTGTGCCTAATGCTAAAAGAACAACCAACTTTATGGTGATTTTTCCTAGAAGTAGGTTTCTACTGGGTATATACCCAATCCGCGATTTAGTTTCAAACTACCTTCCCGGTTGGATCGGGTCCCCGGTGAACGTAACTATATTTCAGCAAAACTGGTCTAAGCTTGTGAGCCCCTTTGAGGAGGCGTTTTACATGGTCATCGGAAGCTATGTTACGGCCTAGCAAAAAGAGCTGAGCGAAGACTGTTCAAAGATTCGTAAGGGTCCCATTATAATAATATATTATTACTGTTGAGTAAGGAATAACTTTATGTTTGAAAGTGAACATCCACAAGGGTTTAAATTAAGAGTTCAACAGAACTTTCACTACTGTTTGTAGGTTTCATTTCATTGTACTGAAGCAGAGTGATTTTGAAAAAATAAACCATAACTACATAGATCGAGTGATAGGCTTGGTGATCCTTTTGCTCCAAAGGTATCCTGGAGAGCATTGCTGCAGCCAGGATAAACTGTCTTGGCGGTGAAACAGAACAAAAAATTAAGAGCGAATCAGTTTTTTAAGCAGAGGAGAGAAACTAGGGCTGAGACGGCCAGTAAGGAAATATTAGGATATTTTCAGGCCTCATCCATGTTTATTTTCTATAAGCATTTCAAGACAAGTGAAAAGCAAGGAAAGCATATAATTACATTATTTTTCCAGCCTATAGTGAATGCGTCAACTGTTATGACACCTAGATCTGGCCTCTACAAACTATTAGTTCTGGTTCGATTCCTGGTTCTCCAAAAGCTGTTACTACTCTATGGTATATTCCGTGACCGAAAGATACCATTCAATATCCGTATTAATTTTTCTAAACTCCTGATGTGATCCTGGACTATCTTTTGTATAAATTTAAGAAGCTAACAGACAGATATTTCATATTTTGTACCATTGCTAAATGTTTTTTTTTTTTCAGGTAGGGTAGGTGAGGGAATTGGATCACTCCCATCCTTTTGATGTACTACGATAACATAAAAACATTTGTGAGCAAAACATTTGAAACCAAAAATCAATAAACATTAGTTTATTATTGTTATAATAAAACAACAATCTCTCCATGCTTTTGGTATCTCTAATGGTTGTTATGGAAATCTAGTTCAGTATTTTTCCATCCACCGTTTACGCGCTGTAATTACAATATACGCCCCATCCTGTTCAAGGCGCTAAAACTAATAAACAAGGGATTTCCAGAGAGAGTGTTGTCTAATATTTTACAAGCTAAATATTTTTGTCTCTCAAACTCTTTAGTATAGAGCCAACCATACTTCACAGCTGGATACGCTGATTGATGTAAGAATCCCGAACAAGTGGGCAAATTCCTGAATAGTACCTACCAACTGGCATTCGCAAAAAACATTTTGTGCCGCTTGGTTAACGGCAGTGATATTGACAATATAATATACCCATAGTGATGTATAGGTCCAAATAAAATTGCAACATTTACGAGGATGAACATCTTTTTTCGAAATTGACCACGAAACCTATATAAGCAGTAAAGTAACTTTAGAGTTTCAGTAACATGTATCCGTCACTCCTCGAAACTGTCACCTTGACAGAGCCAATCGTCAAGATATACATATTACAGATCTAAATCTGCGATGTCTCATAATAAAGCCTGCAACTTCTTTCATTATCTTTGTAAAAGTTCGAGAAATCGAACAAAGTCATGCACTAAACTGATTATGTAGTTTTGTCAAATTGAAATCTTAAATTCTTTCGATCGGACTTAGCTACAGGAACAAGTATGATTCTGTAAGATCAATGATCGCCATGAATCCACAGGTAAGTATCATTTTCGACGCAGCCCCATGGTCTCCCATGTTGAAATGGACAATAGAAATGAGTTTATTTAGCAGATTAAGGCTTAGAATCGGTGACCACCATTAGGCGTTGGTGCTAAAAAATAATAATAATATTTGATACAAATTGAAATTTTTGAGGATAACATTATAGAAATGGCACCTAAATTAGTTAGGTTCTGGATGGCTAACCTCATTTCATTATTTTCTTTGATTGAATGAAAATTATTGTTATAAGTTATTAGGAGAACCTTGTTCTACTCTACGATTAAAAGGTTAACAGTTACGAATCAGTTCCAAAATAACTTGATTATTAGTTACACCAATCCAGCAATTATAATAAAATTGTAATCTTCCAGCATGTCCACCTACGTTATTGTTTCGTAGGAGCATATTTGTTATAGCTTGACAAGTTCGTCGAAGGACGCGTGAACTGCGCCGAGACATAGACGTGTCGTTGGTTGCGTTGCGCTCATCGATACGGTTGTTGCGCTGTCGTCCTGTATGCTGACTGCCCCCCCCCCCCCCCTTTCTCAATGGTAACGAGGGGTAACGAGAGTGCCCGATCAGTTTCCCTGGTGTTGAAAAAACTGCCAGCTGACGACTGAATATCCGAAGAAGAAGGCTTCGACGACGTTTAAAAGTGATTCTTGCAATCAAACTGAATAAATACACTTATTTGTAACCCTTGTTTTAAATTGCCTTTGAAACCTTAATGTTTTCAGGCAACTCACTCTCAAAGAGAGTTTCATATCTCTTTCTTGGTTCTTTATGAATGTAAGGAACGCTTTCTATAATCCTAGAGCGAGCTAAAGCTTTGTTCTCACTTGAGATTCGGCATAGTGGAAGTCCGTTAGTATATGGCAACCATGAGATAATATTCATACAGCTTGTACCTTATCATCGCTGGTCAAAAGCAAACTCACGCTTTGTTGAGTACTGATATGCCTAGGCCCAGCTAATCTTGTTTGGTCTGAATTTTCTTCAACTTTTAATTTTATTTATTTATTTATTTATTTAATTTGTAGAAATACAAGAAACGACCCGATACTACAGAGTAAATCATCATCATCATCAGAGACGATCCAACGTGGCATAATTTTATAATAATAATAATTTTCTAGTTCTCACTATACCAGACACGGCAGCGGATATTTCCGCGCTTAATGTGTTTGCTTTCAACAGTTTGCAGTTACTGGAAATAAAATAGTCTTTCTAATAAATAAAAAGCTTTTCTTTTACCTCCTTCTGCATCTCCTTCTTGAGGATTGGTAGCCAAAGTTGGCCCAGCTTGTCATGAATATCAAGACCATAAACTGGTATTAAGGTCATCAGAAGCATTACCCAAAGCCTGTAATGACTCTGTATCGAGTTCAGACACAGGTTTAGTAGCCTCATGCGGGGCGTTGAGGCCTCGTCTGGTGTCGTGAGGAGAGCCGGCACAGGTGGTGCTTTGTAAAGATTAAAACCTTCGTGTTGACCCGCAGTCAAACCTCCAGGCAATTTTTAAGCATCATGCTAACCCTTCGTGATAACCCGCAGTTAATCCTCCAGGGCGCTTACTAGATGCTGATATTTAAATCGGCTTGTGACATTTTTCACTTCACTCAGGTATCAGGAATGCAAAAATGCAAGACTTACTTACCTGGATTTTCATCAGAATCAGATCATGACGAAATCACAATCACGCAACGCTTTTTAGCCGTATTTTGCTTACGAAGTTTTTCGGAAAAATATCCAAATTTGTATTGCCGGCAATACATTTCAGCATTTTTTCCAATTTTTCACTGCAGAATGTGTGCTTGATGCCGTGCACAAAAAAAGAATGACGATCTGCTGAGGGAAATGTCAAACCAAACTTTATTTTTTTTTTATACTTTAAAAAATGTGCAAATGCCAGTAGCATAAAATAATACTACCTCGTTTTATAACTGAAGAATGAAGCGACGAATTATAATTTGATCCCAAATGATCCGCTCACATTAATGACTGTTATTTGTTAAGAAAAAATAAATGTTCTACATTTCCATTACTATGAATATTTCCTGGTTCATGGAGATATCATAAAAAGTCTGCATGTGTTGATTAACATCTTGAGCGTGTGAAAGGAGACGTCATCAAAGAAAATGCCATTGCTCATGTGAAAAACTTAGCTTAATCGGAAAAGAAGCATTCGTAGCGAAGCTTGTTTGGTCATTGGTATTCATGGCTGTTCATTGGTGGTGGTAACGAAGTTAAGCCGCGTTTTGGACGGTCACTTTGGTTGGGGGTCCGCCTAGTGACATTAACATGTGAGCGCTTTCATACTTTGGAGGGTAGGTATATTTAATTGGTTTCGCTCTAGGGTCCTTGCCACGGTAGATGCCTTATGGCAGCCTAAAATTTACGAGAGCGGTCCACGACTACAAAAAAACTTAGGTTCTTTTCATAGGAAATACAGACATCTATAGACGCATTTGAACTTGACAAAAAAACACTAGGCGTTAGATAATTTTACGAGAAACCTAGAAACTACTTTATTGTTATATCGCCACAGTATTTATTCGACAAACTGTTCAACAATAATAACCGAGCGTGGTAGAAAATAAGAACATTATATCTTAAGGCAATATGTCTGTTCACGGGGGGTAGCGTAAACTATCTAATTTTATTTCACAAAGGAAATATTTTGCTGATATAATACAGTATCTAAATGTTTATTAGTTGGAATCGCATATTGTTCGTTTTATCCAAAGGAAACCTCATCATCATCATCAGCCTGAAGAAGTCCACTGCTGGACATAGGCCTCCCCTACACATTTCCAGGATGAACGATTCTGAGCCCTTTCCATCCACCGACTTCCTGCGATCTTAACAATGTCGTTAGTCCATCTGGTGGGTGGGCGCCCTACTTTTCGTCTTTTGGTTCGTGGTCGCCATTCGAGAACCATTATTCCCCAACGGTTGTCAGTTCTTCGAGCTATATGACCTGCCCATTGCCATTTCAACTTACTAATTCTAAGAGCTATGTCGGTGACCTTGGTTCTTCTACGGATATCCTCATTTCTGATTTCAAAGGAAACCTATTTAGTTTGAATTAGAATCACTATTAACACTCCAAGTTTTCATGAGTGTTGCAAACCTTAGGCTTTATAAGCTACTGTTTCATTGAAAATGTATTCAACTCTGTATTCAATAAAATAAATAAATAAATGTAATATTTAAATGGCATGAGTATAAAGAGAAACAGATTGCCATATCGTTTTAAGGCATTGAGTTAGAAGCTTGATTTCATCACAGCACTAAAGCTCATACTTTTAAATAACTAATACTTAATAATTATACCTTTCGATTTGAAAGCGCCTTCTGAGAAACAAAACTAGCAGAAGGGCAATTCATCACATTATTTTATTTTCATGTTTAGGTCCGGAACCCTAAAAACTTTACCCATCTTAATCCAACGGTCTTAAAAGATGTTGTTGATTTAAGATATTTTAAGTAGTATTACATAATTTAATATGCATTTTGGGAATGAATACGTTTATTCCAACCCCATTACTTACAAGCGTTTTTCAAAAGATAATCAGTGTTTAAGCAACTGTCATCTCTTACCATTCGGTGATGTCAAACAGTGACAGGGCGAACTATAAGCAGTGCGTCACACCTAAGTAACGCTTGTAAGTAAGGCCAAAACTGTGTAAATTAGATTATATCGTGCATTAAATTTAAGCACAAAGTAAAACAAGACTTAAAATGTTAAAAGATGTTTGAATGAATGCGTTTATTCCAAATGTGTGAATTAGATTAAGTATATCGTGCATTAAATTTAAGCACAAAATAAAACAGGACTTCAAATGTTAAAGATGTTTAGCTCTGAATGTGTATCTGTGTAGTGTAGATTGCATTTTACCCCAAGAACATATTTGAACATAAAGTCTATGCTTTGTTATTTCATAAAACATCTACAAACGGAGGCAATAGTTTAATACATGTAAGGGCTTATTCACGACAGTTTCCAAAATAGAAAACGGACTATAAAATTGACGCTTTGATTTAAAAAGAAGTAGAGAAGACGACGAGAATCTTGGCGACGTACTCATATGGGATGCCTCTGCCAGCAGTGTATTTCTTCAGACTGATGATGATGACGAATGAAAGTATTAATAACAAGAATTCCTTGATAATGGCAATTGTTATAAAGTATAAAACAATAAAATCCTTCAGACTGTTAACATTAAACATTAATTGCATCTATTGTTATAGCATATAAGGATTTCATCAATTTATTTCTGTGGGTTTTTATTTTCATTTATAGCATATTTATTATTATTGAATTTTTAAGGTCATAAAGGACGTAACCCTTAGGAAACGATTCGGTTCGGACTTTTTGTTATGTAAAAATATACGTTCTGTTTGCAAATACCAATAGAACTTTACTAATAGATAGATAACTCTTTATTATATCGCTTTCTTCAGGCTGATAATGATGATGATGATGATGAACTCTTTATTGATTATGACACATATAGAAATACAGATTTTAGCTTTAAAATAAACATTTACAGTAAAACAATGGGCAGCCCTATCGCTAACAGCGATCTCTAACAGGTAACTAATGAACACAAGGCACAGTTATATGACGAACAAACGTTTTTATCACTCCATGATTACTTGTGACGAATGCCTATTAGTTCGCTGCCTATTGAACATTATCTTGGAAGCAAATCGCGGACGATAATAAACAATAAGATACGGATCGCCGTCTCATAAATGAATGAGAAACATCATATCCTGGAGCATAATGGGCACTTACGGGAAGAATTACATGCCGATCTTGGGAATATTCTTTCACTCAATAATTGACGCCAGGAAACTTGATGAATAGATGTGAAAAACAGATGAATCGAATGTTCTAATGAAGATTACAAGTTACAAATGCGATCGTGCAAGTGCCCATGCGAGTGAACATTGTGTTACAAACCGTACACACTACACCTTGTTATAATGAGGCTATTGACATATTCTCCTTCTCATCGTGTCACTGGTTTTTCGAACCAAGTGTGGTGAAAGGATTTAAAGTGCGCCTCAAAGAGTCTCCTTTCGTACACTTGACACCTATTTTTGGATTTTTAAGGTTCATTCAATTGGCTAAAAGAAATTCGTTGTCCCGTTTTTGTTAACCTTCGATGTTTAAGGCAGGTAGTCGAACATTATGCCAACATAATTTCTTAATTATTTTTCTTTCAAACCAGTGCAGTGTGGTGAAAAGATTTTCAAGTGCGTCTCAGAGGCTCCTTTCGTGCACTGACACACATAACTACGTCACAATGTTTTCGAACATTTTAGATTCTACGACTTGCCGTTTGAGAGCACTGGCATGAGACATATGAGTAGATATTTTGTAAGCAAATAGTACCTGCTGTGCTTAAGATAAAAGCATTCATATCAGCTCTGAGATAGTTCTTCTAAGTTAAACACTAGTTGCATATAATAGAAACACTATTTGATATGATTGGCCACACTATGTTCACACACATGATAAATGGCTGCACTATGAATCCGCAGAATAAATAATATGTACAATGAATTGAATGCTTTTACTTACAAGTATTCCCAAAGAGGGTTGACAAGCAGGCGGCCGGCCATAAAACACCATGAGGAAAAACTCTTATCATCAATTTACAGCGGGGAATGGAGGAGGAAGACATGTTGTGCCGACCCCACATAAAGTGGAATAAGGGCAGGAATCCACCAGTGAAATGATAAAGTTTAATAATAAATTAATCTGATAATAAAATGTGTATGATGTAGAGGCCTAAGAGATGACCCAAATTGTAAGACAACCGATAAAATTAATATCGGTATAACCCCCAAGTGAAAGTATTGTTTGATGAAAGATAAACTGCAGAATAACGAAGCCTAAGTCCTGGTGACCTCGTAGAAAGCGCGGGTCACCGGCATAATCGATTCACCGGTGAAATATATCGTCGGGCATAATGTCAACAGCCCATACAATGCTTCCTTTTAAAAGCGTCATAATTTTAGAAATGAATGATACGATCGTGACTTCAGTATTGAATGATTAGGTAGGTTTTTAACATGAAAAGCTCAGTTGAACTTTAGAGAAGAGTTATGTGTTGTGCATGCTAGGGCATTTTAAATGCATGGTTATTGACGATGAAGTATAAATTCAAAATAAAAGCTAGAGTGAAAATAATGTATGATAAAATGCCTATCAATCGATCTAAGGGTTGGGTGCTTTGTGTGAGATGCAAGCGCAGCCGGTGCGCGTTCCGAACGCTCGAAGCCGCGGGCACAGCGCGCGTTGGTCCGTCCGCCAACCGCAATCTCTCCCTTTCTCTCAAGCCTATCGCGCTCTCTCTCCGTCCTTCGGCGGCTCGTTCCTCTTCTTCTTGCAAGGTTAAGGTTACGTCAGACGTGTTATGTTATAACCGTTGGGGCGCACTCCGGCAAGTTCAGTGTCTCGTCGAGAGTGGCCGCGACACTTGGTCCCCGACCCTCGCAGCGTTCGCGTCAACTTAGGACTGTGCGCCTGTGACATACGAACAGTGACAAGTTCATGAACTACGTGTTGAAATTTGTTTGAACTCACGTGACGCTCTATCCTGACTCAGCTGAAAAATAGCCCTTTGAAGGTATGTTAATTTATTTTGATGTTCGAAAAAATGAATGAGGTTCTTTTATATCGAAATGCCATAGACAGCTAAGGGCATTCAACAGGCTTCTTTAATACTTAAATGGTTTTGAAATAATCAATCCTGAAGTTTTATTTACGTAGCGGTGAAAGAAGGCAGCTCTTCAATAGAAATAAATGAAAGAAAAATTTACAAAGCTTTATACGGTTACAATTTTGATTTTTTAAGTTCAATTTGGTGATAAGAAAACTATAAACTGTGGATAAGAGTAAATTAATCGCAGTTTCATTAAGTGTTACGGAGTATAAAGTTTAAATTGGAGCTTCTGTAATTGAGTTGCGAGAACCGATATTATATGATGGAGTGGAAAACTGATGGATTTGCTGATGCGTGCCGTTACCGTATGTAGAGGTGAAGGTTTTTGCGTCCATGCGCGCTTGTCTTTAATCGTGTATGGAACGATAAGCTTCGATGCACCTTCACGGCACATATAGCAATAATGGTACAAGCTATATTTAGAACCGCTTCGTTTGGTTCCTTTGCGGGAACTTTTATCGTACTATTATATCGCTTTGATTCCTCTTTCGTTCCAGCGGCAATAAAGAACAGAAATATATTTAAAATACTCAGGAATATTGTGTTATGGCAATTTATCTTTTGCGAAAGCGTACACATCTCGTTAACAGCAATGTACATGTAAAATGAAATATTTTAAATACCAATGAAAATTATAATTTTTCTAAAGGTCATTTTGTATCATCTAAGAGTCTAAACTTGTTTTATTATTTATTTTCCTAAAACCAAAAATGTTGATGGGTATAATTGGTATCAAAAAATTAAAACTATCTTTAATTAAACAGAAGGGTCACCTAATCTGTAACAAATAAAAACTTAGCCATATATTAAATGCATCAAAATACAGCAAAATTTTGTTTAGCTTCGTAGCACAGTCTTGTACGGTGCAAAAGACTTCAACGCGCTCGAACTAGCTACGGGCGCTAACGCAAGCGGTTGCGTGCTGTTTTTACTCACTAAATATGTAGTAGTATTCTACAAAAAATGAATCTTTTCCTCTATTGTGTTTTGTATGTATTGTGTATTTTTTTTGTAAATGACGGAAACTAAAAACACCAAATTTTTCACTTTGAAAAGTACAATTTTATTTATTTACAAAATTACACTTTTTATGATTTTAAAAGAAATATTTGTGTCTTGCAACGAAATAATTCAAAACGCACACTTTTGGCTACACGCAACATCATAAAATTATTTCATGCTTTTTATTTCTTCGTAACGTATTAATTTATTAGAAGTACAAAACAGAAATGATATAGGTAATTTTATGCGAAACTAAATGCGTATATTTTGTTTAAAGTGCTGAGGGTGACTATTTAAATTTTTAGCTGCTCCAAGAGTCTTTTTCTAATTTTTTGTTCGTATTCACAATAAGCACTAAGATATGACGCTAATATCCTCAATTTAAAAGAATAACGCTGTATTTTCTCTAAGCTGTTATTTAGCTGTCATAGCAGAGTACTATGCGGTACGCAGTACAAAAGACATCAACGCGCTCAAGACACATTACGAATGGTATAAAATACTAATTTTACAAATACATATTTCTAGTTAAGATAATTCGAACGTTAGAACGAAGTGCAAAATCATAATAAGTAAATCCAAATTGAAATATAACTGGGACATGAATCCACACGATATTCACGTACATATAGAAAAGCTTATACCCAACTGCATCGCCTGTCTTGTATATTCAATACAAGCGGCCTGTCCCGGCTTCGCACGGGTGGATATTTATTTTTTAAACACAAATATAGCCTATGTTACTCAGGGTGAATGTACCTTTCCAATGGTGAAAAAATGTTTGAAATCGGCTCAGTAGTTTTTGAGTTAATTCATTACAAACATACAAAAATACGAATTTTTCCTCTTTATAATATTAGTATAGAAAAGATATACATTTTTGAATTTTTCTTTGTGTGGATATAATAACGAAACATACTTCACCATAAAATATGAATAGCCTAATTTAATTGAGTTGTATAGTGTCTCACTATTTTGCGCCATACAAAAGACTTCAACGAGCACCGTCAGTTTATCAAGCGTGTTTATTTAAATTTTACAGTGGACAACGTCATAAGCTTTATGGACTAAAAACCAAATCAAATCAATTGGTGGTCCGTCAAATATTTTATTTGTGTACAGTAAAAGTGCTTCGTAGTGAAATGTAAAACTTGTAAAGATCATGAATAGTGTCTATAAATCATGTTGGTTGAATACATGGGTCACTGACTATCAGATCTCTCAATGTTATTATGAACAAAATAAAATATATATGCAAATATGCCATTCCAAGGAGATTTATATTGAGAAGCGCAAGCGTATCGCAGTTCATTTCAATAACTACGAAGGAAAAATGAGACTTGCATAATTTAATCTCCGGGGCATATTTTTTAGACTTATACACAACCGATACATTAAACTTGATATAATCTGCTACCTACCATTTAAGAGAATATAAAATGCAAGAATATTAATAAAAAAACACAGAACTATAAATATCTTAAATTCTACTCTCGCACACACCAACTTAAGCACCATTACATGTTGCTAAAAAGTCTGCGAATACGAATGTTACAGAGCCCTAAGCCTTAGCAAAGACAGACAAAAAAACATAGGGTATTTTGCAAAGGGTGTTTTGGACTTCAGAGTCCTAAACAGGTATATTATCATGTGGCATATTTAATTCTGGTACTCAAATAATATGATACTATTAAAAGACGTACTTCGCAACATAAAATGCAGATAGCATTTGATAATAAATTACAAAGAGCTACCGATAACATAAATTTCAATAGCTACTGGAGATCACTGCACCCGACTACGTATCAAAGCCGTGTTTTACTACTCGTGATCAAAGTGTAATAGCTTCTTAAACACTATTACAGACATTCCATTCTATCAACGCTAAACCTACTTTGTATATCTTTAATGTAGTTTTAATTACATCGGCTTCATGTTAATTTTACAACAAAATGCTACACAAAATAAATGCAAACTTCTCCAGCTATTTTCACTATCACTTAAAGTGCCTTTAAGAAATTTTAAATGAGATTATCTTTGAGGCGACTAAATTAATGGTGCACTGAGAATAGAAATAGAAAAATACAGTTAAATATGTTTAGTTGTTTTTCCCACGAGACACCGAGTAATATTAAGGTCTGCGGTGCTCGACTACTCTCGATATCTAGGGCTGCAATTACACACGGAACCACTGGCAACGTTCGCAAATGGAGTTAACTGGAGTGTTTTATAGTGCACTACCCGAGCAAGACGTTTTCAGTGCTGACGATACATTTAAAATAACTCCTTACAAATTAGGTTTTACTAAAAATTTTATTTACCATGAGTTCTATGTCCCATCTGGCAACTTGGCTAAAAAATTCCGTAAATAATTTCACACAGTGGTATAAAAATTCATTATTGTTTTTATCAATTGTAAAATTCAAATCTTTCATCGCCAGAATGTCATTATAAAATAAACTTGCAGCTATATTATAAAAGCTTTCTTTTATAATATAGCTGCAATAAACATATCTAGGTACTACTAAAAACACCAAAGTTTAATTAAGGACACAAGCCAGTCTTCATTTGGTTATATTGGAAACGAATGACTTGTCAAACTTTCCAAAGAAAGCAGAGAAACCAACGTTATAAAATGAATCATAATACGATCCTCCGTAACCCAAATCATTCGGACCACCCACTTAAATAAGCGATGACTTCCAAAATAACTCGTTTAACTTTTTTAAGAAGCTTACCGATATTGAAGGTTTATTTTTAATGCTTACGGTAAAAATATAACCTTGGGTGTGTTGAGTTGAACTTGAGCGAGTTTATAACAGTTCTAGTGGAACCCTACACGACTTCGCTCGCATGAAGCTCATTTCTTACGTAACTTCAACCCCAATTTCAGAAATTTTCAGGGGTTCAATTTCAGAAATAATTTACTTAGTACAACTCTACGCATCAAGACAAATATGGTAGTATAAAGTGACGACTAACTTAGGCTCTCCGTTCCGTCTAATATTAGGACAAAATATTCTAGTAGTAGAGTATTGGTGCCAAGATTTTACGTGAGAAATGCAAGAGCCGTGGTGTTTCGTGACCGCGCATCCATCCTTCGATGACACGCCACGCCACTTGGGGCTATCTGGGACAAGGCGATACCGTCACGTTCCCATTTCCTGATCACACTGATAATTAGCGTTTTATGCAGGGATAACGGAGAGAATACATGATTCTTTGAAATTGGTATTCGAATGTACCGTTGGCTAATTAGCGGCTCCTCACTATCTCCGAAATTGAATTGAATTGTACATTGTTGGATCGCGAACAAAAAAGTGAATAACAAGTACT
Source organism: Thera obeliscata (assembly GCA_947578465.1). Lineage (NCBI taxonomy): Eukaryota > Metazoa > Arthropoda > Insecta > Lepidoptera > Geometridae > Thera > Thera obeliscata. The sequence goes on along the minus strand of OX387928.1, from coordinate 6,965,150 downwards.
TGCTAAATCTTATCAGCACTCTTAGCGCAATCCTAAAGTATATTTGCATGTTTCTGTTGTAAATTATAATGATTATCTAGTCAATTTTGAAAGAATAAAATATATAATGTACTCGCTATCATTAGATTCAAATGATATTAAGGTCATTTTAGGTTTCCATTGCTTCGAGAATTTTATAATGTGGATAAAGATTGGACAATAGGTCATTTAGTAGCATTATTTTTCGTCCGGTATCCCACAATGGCATCGCATCGAGTGGTTGCGGAGCGAAGCTGCTCCTATTTATAAAGTAACGTTTAAAGGGCGGTACTGTGCGGTCGTGCTCGGGGTCAGGATGAATTCCATCAGGCGTGCTTTCCATGAAGGATTTTAATTACGTCGCGGCACGGGTTCAATGACCTAGGTCGCGAGGTGCGGTTGCGCGAGCGCCTACTTTTGACAGTTCTTCCTAACAGGTGTCCTTGCAGACTTGTTGGTTCTTTAATTTGCATCCGCATTTCTTTGTTTAAGTAACAGAACTGGCAAGTGGTTCACGCGATGGTTAGCGGTATTTTCGGCCAATTCTAGCTACATGGTTTTATTTGCCAATGGACCTACAAAAAATGCCTATGCTCCCAAAGAAATAATTTACAATAATTGCTGTTGTAGCGCAAGCTTTGCAATTTGTTTTGAACCGGGCGCTCATAATTATTTCATATCCACGTAAGATTGTGTTCTAAATATCAAAAAACTATATAAGCCTCTGGCTCTATAGTAGTTTCATATCTGAGAGCGATGACAAACGAAAATATACCATATATATTTTCCAAAAGTAGAACACTAAAAACGAACGTGTTTTTAAAATTACCGTTTCTTTGTATTGAGGTTAGAAAAACAAATCTGAATGAACCTTTACATTTAATTATACATTGTTGACTATCATCGCTAAACTGTAAATAGCGAGATGTAAATGAGGGGAACCTGCGGTGATTCTGAGACAATGTGATCATGTGGGTGTGCGCGTGAGTCACTGTCGACACGGATTCCACGCCATGCCCAAATATCGGTGCGACAATAATAAACCGATATTTGGAAACTGGTTCCTGACCTCACCGTGGTCGTTGTCATCCAAATCTAAGATTAGGTATTCCAAGTCTTGTTTGGTGTTGGATCTCGAACTACCAACCTAGTTTATAGAGTAGGTAGGTAGAGCTTAAAGTATAACTAACTAGGTTCAAGTATTGCAAACAAACCTATCAAAAAGTAAAAAGAAACTCCAATTACCCTCGTTAATCAAAAATTTTACTGCAGTGCACCTGAAATTAAACGACTTTTTGTGCCGCTATCTTATTAAATTTTGAAAAGGTTTTTTCACAAAACTCCATCAGCTACACCAAAGACACGGTCGTCGGGAAAATAAAAAACGCAGACTGAAAAGTCAGCCAGGTACCGTTGCAGATTCGCGGTTAACTTAGTAAAGCAACATGAACATTTTTGACCCCGAAACTGTGCTAGATAGGTATTTATAACCGACGAGCGATTATAAGTAAGAAGCTGAGGGCAGAATGGAAGGAAGGTAGTAGCCGTAGTAAGGTTATGTAACTTTCGTTTCACAAGTTACATTGCGCAATTTCTACATGTTTTTCGTAGGTAACGAGACAAGCATGACGAAGAAAAGGTCGAAACCCCCAAGTTAATGACGTTAAACTAGAATAAAAGTCGGAGAATAATACATGGAAGACTATTGACGCAGCTTCAGAAGTGCGAAATCAAGACATGCCAACGTACGGTAGAATGTCATGTTACTGGATATAAACACTGGCCCGAGTTTACCAAATGTGTCTTGAAAGTTGCTAAGCTGAAGTGTAATTCGGCTAGTCATGTCTGCTGTCCAAGTAAGCTGTTGGTAAATGCAGCTGAGACTGTTTCCCTGACCCAGCGAGAAAGCGACGTAACTAGAACGGAGATTACAGTATGTGCTTCATCATATCATGAAAGAACCCGAAGAACGAAATGCTGAAAGAATGACGCAGGCCTTCACCGAGCAGTGGAAACCTTAAAGGCTTGAACACACCGCCAGCGAACTAGTTCGCTAGCGATGGCGAACTAGCCCCCAAATAATTTGAAGTCTCCGAAATGTACATTGCCATCACAATGGCGCTTTTGGCGCTAGGTCTAGCGCAATTTCAAAGCATTTAACTGCTATTATTTTGTAGGCTAATCTTGGATTAACCTTGGATTTTAAATACGTGTCGCAGTTTGTAGTTCATATAAATTGCCAAGTTAAAAAAAAATTACATTTCTATTGAGTTTTCAAAAAAAAAAGATATTTATTGAGCACTGTGACATGCGCACCTATTTTATCGGACAACTTGTGTCTATTCAAAGTATCTAGAAGCATTTAAAGTGTCTAGGTTTATGACTACAATGCTTAATTAAAAAAAAAAAAAATACATTAGTAAAAATAGCCAAACCCTGGAATGGACCTGGCAGCACTGGCCGCAATATAGACTGTCAAGATATGAAAGATATTTAGCCCAATCAAAACACTTAACTACTGCTAGGCATGGGAAATAATTACCTGCAGTTAATCGGCTCATTTACAACCTTGAGCTTGTTCAGCTCAAACAACTCAGCGGCTCAAACATCATGTAGTTGTTGTAGAAGTGTGGAAGTGCGAGTGCAGAAGTTAAGCCGCTTACAGACCTTCTGGCTTCACTTCGGAATCATTCAGTTAATATTGTTACCTACTTTAATTTTTTTCACTGAAATACCTAACCTACCTACCAAAGTAGCAAGCAGCAAATAAACTGAATAAATAAAGTCTGTTTAAACTATTATCGCAACTGTTTGTTTTGAGCCGTTATTTATTAAAATTAAACTGCTAGCTATGCTAAAGTATAAAATGCTATGATGTGCGGTTTTGGCCCTTACGTATTTATTGCAGAAGCAAATTTTCAACATAGTTTCTATTATTGGCTATGCATACCGTAAACCTTATATCTCTTTGTGCTTCTTCCAGAACGACTTCCAATTTGATCAGGGCGAGCAACGCCAGGCGCCATAGCTCGTCTTAATCTAGGTCTTTACCTATGAAATTGTACATTTGAATATTTTTTATGCCAAAAAAATTAGATAGGCGTAAGGCTCCAAACCCCACAGCAAGCTCAGCCGTATAATTAGTTGGTCTAACTCCATCACGGCTAAGCTTGCCGCGGGGTTCCAATTCTTCGGTCCAACTTTTTCACCACTTCTACTATCGTCTTCAATTCAAGGCCTGCGCACACCTATGTGCTCTTTACCGTCGTCAGTATTTTCAAAGCATTACAACCTTGGAATTTTCAAGTCAAGAGTGAACAAGTGAATAATAGCTAAGCGTGTTCCACCTTAGGCTGCATTTTCACTTTCCATCAGGTTTGATGGCAGTCAAACGTTTAGCTATCAACAATAAAAAAAAATACCTATATATGTCGCTGGCCATGGCGATCAGTGAAACGCTGTCAAATTTGAAAGCGATATTTGACATCGTTTCATTGATAGCCATTGCCAGTGACCTAGGTGTACACAGGCCTTCATATCGTTGTTGACAACGGTTGCCAGCCGACCACAAGGCTCGTTTTTCAACTCATAATTTGCAGATTTAAATTTAAGGCTTTGCATGGGTGCAAAATACAAAAGCACATTTTGCCCTCCTTTTTTCTACACTAAGCCTGTGCAAAGCTAAGGCGATTGGCTAGTTATGTACATGGAATACATAGTGAGATAACTGGCATGTCGTAGAACCTACATAAACCGTAAAACATTGTCAAGTGCACGAAAAGAGCCTCATTGAGGTGCGTTTATCATTCTTTCACCACATTACTTTTGAATGAACTTTTGTCACCATAGTATTAAGTATGTTAAGGCTGCAATGCTTTCTAAGTGAGAGCTGAAATAAAAAGTTTTGGTTTGATTCAATTTTGGTGTGAGCTACACTGAGCTGCACAAAACGTAGATAATAATGACTCCTTCTGTCTTCGACCATATCACTTTACCAAACTTTGACACAAGAGGTGGGCGTGGCTACGCCGCCGCCACGACCAAAGAAGTAGGAAATATAAAACTTGTTAAACCCATAGAGCAGCAGCATTGTTTTTGACAAAGTCAAACGGCTTCGTAGGTATTGCTTTTACCCAACATGCTGATGCAAACAGGAATGTTATGATATTGACCACTATGTGTGTGTATAAGTATTTTATGATTGCTCATCTGTTCCCCTATATCAAATAAATATAAAAATAGAACTAGTTTATTTTAATTATATGACAGCTGTCAGTTGAAAGCGATTCTATCTAGGACTGAAAAGTATTATTTTCAACCCACTCCTCAGGCAAATTCAGACCTTCTTTCTGAATATGAGTAATGAAAAATATAAAATAAAATGTCAGGAAATTAAAAACAAAAATAAAGTAGAAAATCACACGCAGTTATACATCACGCTCGCAGAATCCCAAGCATTCAGAAATAGTTTTCATCCAGCGATTCTCAAACATCTCACACCCAAGATTAAATGAAATGCGTGGAACAGACATGTTAACATACATAGCATAGGTACATAGCGGTGAAAATCATAACCTTTCCTTTTTTTATTTTCTTCGCCGCAGTCTATGTCTATATCTAGTCGAGTATAAATAGTATAAGGTCGGGCGCGATTTAGATTAGATAGATCAGAAAACGTCGAATACAACAATTCAAATTCAATCAGTTTTAAATTTCTAATCCGCACAAGATTTTCGCCGAACACATTTTGTGCTAGACCTAAATGGTAAGAAAGTTGACAGACTGAACAGTATCCTTGGTTCATTAGAATTTTTCTATCAAACGTTTTCTGATGTACTTACTTAAGTACCTACCTATTAAACACCCGGCCTTATACTATTGAATTAGAGCACGGGTAGTCTAGTTTCTAAACTAGACTACCCGTGCTCTAATTATACATCAATCAATCTTCATCAATCTTTGGATTGGATTGACTGGACTCTCAGCTCAGTTGGCAGTAGCTCTGCCTTCTGCGCCGTAGGTCGTGGGTTCAATTCCCACCGAGAACAAATATTTCTTTGGTGAATGCAGATGTTTATTCTCTGTCTGAGTGTTATATTGTATTCTAACTATGTGTTAACAAAATGATGTGCAGTAAAATGTATGTACTATAGGAATGAGATAGTTGATTGTAATAGGTACATCAACTATCTGATTCCTATAGTACAAGACAAGCTCGGGGATAGATAGTGTTTTGTGGATTGTCTACATTATTAATTTATTTTATAAAGATCGTGGGTTAAAATTTGGTCGTGCACCACCAATGTATACTATTCTGTCAGTTCATCACCTATCTTATTATATAAATAGATATACTGTAGCTGTAGGTTTATCGACAAGATAAACCTAGCTCTAAGACTTCTCAAAGTGATCATTGATATTATGTAATTTTAAAGGTACAATGAATAAAATTAAACATTTTTACTTTACTTTGACTTTCACTTTGAATACTGCTACTCCATTGTAATCTCCATTTGATAACTCTTTGAATTGCTCGAAATCAATTGTCAATTTGAAAAAACGTCAAAACTATAGCGCTTGCAAAACAGGAAAGTATTAAAAACCGGATTATCTCCGGCTTCCGGCCAAAAACCGTTTCCAGGTTTGGTCAACGTAATATTTTTTCATATAGTAGAATTTTAACAAGAAAACAATATTCTAAGATACCTACAAAATCAACTATTAAAAAATTGTACGAAATAGGAATTAGTATCTAGTGAAGTTTAATATTACTTACTTTATTATTGAGTAGTTTATTGTTGAGTAGATAAGTAGTAGTAGTGGAGCTTTTTGTGAAGTGCTCATCCAGGGAAGTACTACCACCATACCTGTTTCTGCCGTGAAGCAGCATTGCTGTGTTTCTGTTTGAAGGGTGTGGGTGCCGGTGAAATTACTGGCACTTGAGGCTGAACATCTGTACGCGTGAAGCTGATGGACGCAGGGCAGTGCATCGTAGGGCAAATTCCTGGCGTGTGTGACTTACGAGGCAATGCTTTGTTACAGGCTATAGGTACCACTGTTACCACTTACAGGCCTATACCCGAGTGGGATCCTAGCTAAAGAAAAATAAGAACACAAATGAACAAAAAGTAAAACTGAAAAAAAAACTAATAAAAATAAATCTAACATCAAAATATATGTATTAAAAATAAAGTTTAATATTAAATTTAAACAAAATAATGACTATAATGTATGAATGTAAATAATAATGACGATATAATAATAATCGAAATAATAAGTAATAATATGCATGAAATGTAACTTAATGTAGTTATGGAATGAATGGGCTTTTTTTTTTTTTTTTTTTATAGTTACCACTTAACATCAGGTAGACCATATGCTTGTTCCATCAGCTAGATGTATTAAAAAAAAGACGCAGTGCAATAATAGAAAAACAAAGTATTGGTTTTATTATGTTTTATCGGTTTTTAGCTATGTATGCTTTTAGACAAAAAAAATCCATTTATAAAAATAATGCATCTTTTTAGTAATGTTTCAATTACCTGGACATATTAGGGCTAAGAATAAAGTGATGATGAACTGAACGCGCGAACCTTGTGCAAACAACACCCACACCATTGCCTCCATATTGCCACTGTTATGACTTTTGAGGAACAAGATTTAGCGCAGTTTCAAGACAGTATCTAACACTAATACTAGCTCGCTGCGTACAATGACAGTTCGCGGCGCTGTGTGGGGATGAATGCAAAACCCTACGCTTGAAACTGATCGCCATCGCCATCGCAGTTCGAAACTGTTCGCCGCAATCTTTTCTAAGCTTAATTCATTCACCCGCTAGTCCGGGGTACCTAGGTAGTTTTTGTTCACGGGGATTAAAAACAAAACAATATTTTTGAGGCTCAATCAGTAAGATTTATGTTTCTGATACTAAGGAAAATCGGAATACGTAAAACTTCCCTCACTGTATAGGCATACGCCTATCTATCATTGCGTCCTGAAGTGAGGGTAGTTATTATACCTCCACCTCTCAACGACGATAGCACTCATGTCAATGCTCCAGTCTGCCCACGACCACAGTTATTACAACATAGCCGAAGCGTCGGGGAAAATTATACGCGGTAAACACCCATCATCATCATTATCATCATCATCAACCTATATTAGTCCACTGCTGGACGTAGGTCTCTCGCAAGACGCACCACTGAGCCCGGTCTTCGGCTCTTCTTCTCCAGTGCTTGCCAGCTACATTTCGCAGATCGTCGCCCCACCTTGCCGGAGGGCGTCCTACACTACGCTTACCTAAACGCGGTAAAAATACCCGTGTAACAGTTTAATGTGTGTTATGATCGCAAAAGTTTAAAAAAGTACTATTGATAAATTTTGCTTAGCTGTCCGGCTTTTCGCAAAACCGGAAAACCGGGTTTGCACGCCCTAGTCAGGACGTAATGTCAGATGGGAAACTGATGGGTGGCTGAACTAATTGATGCCCGCGACTTCATCGACTGTCTCCACGGGTGGTGATTATACACTTCCTTGTTTCGATATTATATTTATGCATTCCATCTCTTATAAAAAAGTCCCCAAATATTATAAATACATTCACTTGTTCTGTTTTTTCTCCATCAATCAAAATATTACACGCTGTTAAACATTCATATCGAATACCATAAACTTAGCCTTATGATTGTATTTGTTTTTGTATTTATTGATTTACTTTGATTATGACGGTTCATTCTAGGTATGTAAATGCCCTTATTTTATTTTTTATTGATATTTGATCTTATTCTAAGCTTCTCTCCATCCAAAATTTGATTGGAAAATACTGATTTGCAGCGATATAACCGCCCATTATGCATTACTATATTTTTAAATAGTTTCAAATAAGATTCTATCCTATTATTATCTTACACAACATCTTTTTTTGCTTTTAACGTAGTTAAACAAATATTTTTAGAAGTAATATATTTTTTTCTATTAAAACTAATAGGAAAAACAATTTCCAGAGTTCAATAATATTAGAACGAATCCTCAATAGTTCTCTTTTTCCAAATTTTAGACTCTACGGGTCGTTTTCACCGATGACTAATCAGTAGATCAAATATTTGACGATTGTTTAATACACAAAATTAAGAAAAATTAAGTAGGGGGTAGTAAAACATTAAATAGGGGATGCTTTGTCTGTCACGATCTGGGAACTTTCGTTTTTATTAGTAGTGATCGCAGCGTGCAACTGTCAAAAGACGCGGCAGTGTGTGCGGATGTATACAATTCCCTATGTTGAAACTGAACGGTTCGCCACCGCGCCCGCCAGCGAACTAGGTGTGTTCGAGCCTTAAGGGTTATAATAACAACATGTTATACAAATAACACCGAGCGATATTATTTCTGCTTGAGGTTAGCAAAATGTTATAAACAACATAATGGAGTTGTAATCTTAATAAATGCAAGTATTCTGTTCCAATGCGTTGCCACAAAAGCATTGTCTGCATAAATGGCTAATAGTCGCGGGAATTACCCATAAAATTCGTGATATACAGCGGTGTACCAGATATGGCCAACAAAATTATATTCGTCGAGCTTTACATTAGCCCAGAATGGAACAGCGTGTGAGCTAAAGCGGAGAACGTGTCTGCAAAGAGCTTTATAAGTCATAATAGATTCAAAACGGGGCGAGTTAAGCGCTCGAGTTGTGCTCAAATTGATAACGAACGATACACGCGAATCGTCTAATAAAATCGCTAATGGAACGGTACTGGTTGCGTGCATCGCATAACGGGTGAGTTCTGAGCGCGCTCCCACGGCTGACACATTATGCAACCTGCGCGACGTCAACCAATGAACCATTGATTTGCGGTCGCGATCACATTCCCGACTAAAACCTGCCGCTTTTATAGGAGTGAAATCGCCGGCACTTCATCTGTCACAATCGCATCGCCTAGCCCTTCATCATTGTTGACAGGATACTAGTACATGTTCAGGATCTGAGACATGATAATATGATAACTCATAAATAAAAATCCCTTTTTATATGACGCACCTATAATTTTATCTCGTGAGGTGAGTTATAATAACTTATGAGGATGCTTGGAGCACTCACTCATGACACGTTTTTTATATCTTATTAGTACCAAAGTACTAAATTAAATTTTTCATTATAAATTTAATCAAAAATATGAATTATGCAAAACGAAAGTGTTCACCCAGAGTGATGACTACCTCAATTATTGCGTACCTACAAATTACGCAAATCCAATGAATAGGCAAGAGAAAAATTATAAACCGGTGCGGTGGAACTAATGATCCTTAGAAGAAATACTTCCAACGTCTATTGATGATAGGATGATGATTAGTCCTGTAATGATAGGAATGGTTCCCGCACTCACGACATCGACAAACGGCCTTAGAAAATTATCATTAGCTCATATGTATACATACATACCAACTGGCACGTACCTGTAACTAAACTGTAGCGATAATAGTTTATAAACGCGCAAAGGTCACATTTTTTTTAAATCACTTTGCAAAGCTCTATTGCATTTATTTCTTACATAAAGTAACGATGTCTGAGATCAATTTATTTTTAGATGTCTATGCGCATGCTGCACGAAGCAAAAACAGGTAATAAATCATTTTCATGCAGTTAGCACGCAGTTGCTTTATTAATGGACAAAATAATTTGAAATGTTAAAATTAAATATGCAACTGTATTCATTTTACGTCGTAGTGGAATCAGATTGGTGGGAAGTCGCCTCAGATAGAGATTAGATATAAGGTTTTGGAGGGCACCATTTCCCAGCAGTGGGACAGTGTAGGTTAAATATAAAAAAGTAAAATATCTGCATAGCTATTTAAATAGTTCTCCAATAGAAGTTTTTATCAATGACTAGTTGCCACCCTCGGCTTCGCTCGCCCCGTTCCCGTTACTTCCATTTTCTTATTTTTTTAATTCATAAGAACCTTTTCCTTACAAACACAAATAAAAAGAATTAGCGAAATCGGTCCAGCCGCTCACGCGTGATGGCGTCACTAAGGGAAATAGGGATTTTTATGTAATGTATATAGATTCCATTGAAGAGGTTGGTCTCTTGCTTGCTTATTAGTGGAAGTGGCACGTTTCAGTAGCGGAATTCAGTTGCGCTCGTAATGCGCGTAACCGCAGCCCGAAACGCAGATCCCGCAAATTAGTAACAAAGTTCTTACGCGTCCCTCAAATTACTTGTGGTGAAACTCCACAGCTTAACACTCCGCAATGGAACCTCCATTACCGAGAATCAGTGTGTGACCCAAATTCGCTTACTTATTTGGCATGCTATGAATGTGGAATGTCATTTGCGAGCCGCTATTTCACACCGCAAGTGAGCATTTCTATGCGGTCGTTTACGGCTGTCTTTAGTTGATTTTATTTGCGTTTTGAACTAGTAACTGTAAAGGCTTGAACACACCGCCAGCGAACTAGTTCGCTAGCGATGGCGAACTAGCCCCCAAATAATTTGAAGTCTCCGAAATGTACATTGCCATCACAATGGCGCTTTTGGCGCTAGGTCTAGCGCAATTTCAAAGCATTTAACTGCTATTATTTTGTAGGCTAATCTTGGATTAACCTTGGATTTTAAATACGTGTCGCAGTTTGTAGTTCATATAAATTGCCAAGTTAAAAAAAAATTACATTTCTATTGAGTTTTCAAAAAAAAAAGATATTTATTGAGCACTGTGACATGCGCACCTATTTTATCGGACAACTTGTGTCTATTCAAAGTATCTAGAAGCATTTAAAGTGTAGTGGGTTTATGACTACAATGCTTAATTTAAAAAAAATAAAAATACATTAGTAAAAATAGCCAAACCCTGGAATGGACCTGGCAGCACTGGCCGCAATTTAGACTGTCAAGATATGAAAGATATTTAGCCCAATCAAAACACTTAACTACTGCTAGGCATGGGATATAATTACCTGCAGTTAATCGGCTCATTTACAACCTTGAGCTTGTTCAGCTCAAACAACTCAGCGGCTCAAACATCATGTAGTTGTTGTAGAAGTGTGGAAGTGCGAGTGCAGAAGTTAAGCCGCTTACAGACCTTCTGGCTTCACTTCGGAATCATTCAGTTAATATAGTTACCTACTTTAATTTTTTTCACTGAAATACCTAACCTACCTACCAAAGTAGCAAGCAGCAAATAAACTGAATAAATAAAGTCTGTTTAAACTATTATCGCCACTGTTTGTTTTGAGCCGTTATTTATTAAAATTAAACTGCTAGCTATGCTAAAGTATTAAATGCTATGATGTGCGGTTTTGGCCCTTACGTATTTATTGCAGAAGCAAATTTTCAACATAGTTTCTATTATTGGCTATGCATACCGTAAACCTTATATCTCTTTGTGCTTCTTCCAGAACGACTTCCAATTTGATCAGGGCGAGCAACGCCAGGCTCCATAGCTCGTCTTAATCTAGGTCTTACCTATGAAATTGTACATTTGAATATTTTTTATGCCATTAAAATTAGATAGGCGTAAGGCTCCAAACCCCACAGCAAGCTCAGCCGCATAATTAGTTGGTCTAACTCCATCACGGCTAAGCTTGCCGCGGGGTTCCAATTCTTCGGTCCAACTTTTTCAGCACTTCTACTATCGTCTTCAATTCAAGGCCTGCGCACACCTATGTGCTCTTTACCGTCGTCAGTATTTTCGAAGCATTACAACCTTGGAATTTTCAAGTCAAGAGTGAACAAGTGAATAATAGCTAAGCGTGCTCCACCATAGGCTGCATTTTCACTTTCCATCAGGTTTGATGGCAGTCAAACGTTTAGCTATCAACAATAAAAAAAAATACCTATATATGTCGCTGGCCATGGCGATCAGTGAAACGCTGTCAAATTTGAAAGCGATATTTGACATCGTTTCATTGATAGCCATTGCCAGTGACCTAGGTGTACACAGGCCTTCATATCGTTGTTGACAACGGTTGCCAGCCGACCACAAGGCTCGTTTTTCAACTCATAATTTGCAGATTTAAATTTAAGGCTTTGCATGGGTGCAAAATACAAAAGCACATTTTGCCCTCCTTTTTTCTACACTAAGCCTGTGCAAAGCTAAGGCGATTGGCTAGTTATGTACATGGAATACATAGTGAGATAACTGGCATGTCGTAGAACCTACATAAACCGTAAAACATTGTCAAGTGCACGAAAAGAGCCTCATTGAGGTGCGTTTATAATTCTTTCACCACATTACTTTTGAATGAACTTTTGTCACCATAGTATTTAGTATGTTAAGGCTGCAATGCTTTCTAAGTGAGAGCTGAAATAAAAAGTTTTGGTTTGATTCAATTTTGGTGTGAGCTACACTGAGCTGCACAAAACGTAGATAATAATGACTCCTTCTGTCTTCGACCATATCACTTTACCAAACTTTGACACAAGAGGTGGGCGTGGCTACGCCGCCGCCACGACCAAAGAAGTAGGAAATATAAAACTTGTTAAACCCATAGAGCAGCAGCATTGTTTTTGACAAAGTCAAACGGCTTCGTAGGTATTGCTTTTACCCAAAATGCTGATGCAAACAGGAATGTTATGATATTGACCACTATGTGTGTGTATAAGTATTTTATGATTGCTCATCTGTTCCCCTATATCAAATAAATATAAAAATAGAACTAGTTTATTTTAATTATATGACAGCTGTCAGTTGAAAGCGATTCTATCTAGGACTGAAAAGTATTATTTTCAACCCACACCTCAGGCAACTTCAGACCTTCTTTCTGAATATGAGTAATGAAAAATATAAAATAAAATGTCAGGAAATTAAAAACAAAAATAAAGTAGAAAATCACACGCAGTTATACATCACGCTCGCAGAATCCCAAGCATTCAGAAATAGTTTTCATCCAGCGATCCTCAAACATCTCACACCCAAGATTAAATGAAATGCGTGGAACAGACATGTTAACATACATAGCATAGGTACATAGCGGTGAAAATCATAACCTTTCCTTTTTTTATTTTCTTCGCCGCAGTCTATGTCTATATCTAGTCGAGTATAAATAGTATAAGGTCGGGCGCGATATAGATTAAATAGATCAGAAAACGTCGAATACAACAATTCAAATTCAATCAGTTTTAAATTTCTAATCCGCACAAGATTTTCGCCGAACACATTTTGTGCTAGACCTAAATGGTAAGAAAGTTGACAGACTGAACAGTATCCTTGGTTCATTAGAATTTTTCTATCAAACGTTTTCTGATGTACTTACTTAAGTACCTACCTATTAAACACCCGGCCTTATACTATTGAATTAGAGCACGGGTAGTCTAGTTTAGAGGGTAGCGAGCAATCCAATCCAAAGATTGACTGGACTCTCAGCTCAGTTGGCAGTAGCTCTGCCTTCTGCGCCGTAGGTCGTGGGTTCAATTCCCACTGAGAACAAATATTTCTTTGGTGAATGCAGATGTTTGTTCTCTGTCTGAGTGTTATATTGTATTCTAACTATGTGTTAACAAAATGATGTGCAGTAAAATGTATGTACTATAGGAATGAGATAGTTGATTGTAATACATCAACTATCTGATTCCTATAGTACAAGACAAGCTCGGGGATAGATAGTGTTTTGTGGATTGTCTACATTATTAATTTATTTTATAAAGATCGTGGGTTAAAATTTGATCGTGCACCACCAATGTATACTATTCTGTCAGTTCATCACCTATCTTATTATATAAATAGATATACTGTAGCTGTAGGTTTATCGACAAGATAAACCTAGCTCTAAGACTTCTCAAAGTGATCATTGATATTATGTAATTTTAAAGGTACAATGAATAAAATTAAACATTTTTACTTTACTTTGACTTTCACTTTGAATACTGCTACTCCATTGTAATCTCCATTTGATAACTCTTTGAATTGCTCGAAATCAATTGTCAATTTGAAAAAACGTCAAAACTATAGCGCTTGCAAAACAGGAAAGTATTAAAAACCGGATTATCTCCGGCTTCCGGCCAAAAACCGTTTCCAGGTTTGGTCAACGTAATATTTTTTCATATAGTAGAATTTTAACAAGAAAACAATATTCTAAGATACCTACAAAATCAACTATTAAAAAATTGTACGAAATAGGAATTAGTATCTAGTGAAGTTTAATATTACTTACTTTATTATTGAGTAGTTTATTGTTGAGTAGATTAGTAGTAGTAGTGGAGCTTTTTGTGAAGTGCTCATCCAGGGAGGTACTACCACCATACCTGTTTCTGCCGTGAAGCAGCATTGCTGTGTTTCTGTTTGAAGGGTGTGGGTGCCGGTGAAATTACTGGCACTTGAGGCTGAACATCTGTACGCGTGAAGCTGATGGACGCAGGGCAGTGCATCGTAGGGCAAATTCCTGGCGTGTGTGACTTACGAGGCAATGCTTTGTTACAGGCTATAGGTACCACTGTTACCACTTACAGGCCTATACCCGAGTGGGATCCTAGCTAAAGAAAAATAAGAACACAAATGAACAAAAAGTAAAACTGAAAAAAAAACTAATAAAAATAAATCTAACATCAAAATATATGTATTAAAAATAAAGTTTAAAATTAAATTTAAACAAAATAATGACTATAATGTATGAATGTAAATAATAATGATGATATAATAATAATCGACATAATAAGTAATAATATGCATGAAATGTAACTTAATGTAGTTATGGAATGAATGGGCTTTTTTAATTTTTTTTTTTTATAGTTACCACTTAACATCAGGTGGACCATATGCTTGTTCCATCAGCTAGATGTATTAAAAAAAAAGACGCAGTGCAATAATGTATAAATAAAGTATTGGTTTTATTATGTTTTATCGGTTTTTAGCTATGTATGCTTTTAGACAAAAAAAATCCATTTATAAAAATAATGCATCTTTTTAGTAATGTTTCAATTACCTGGACATAATAGGGCTAAGAATAAAGTGATGGTGAACTGAACGCGCGAACCTTGTGCAAACAACACCCACACCATTGCCTCCATATTGCCACTGTTATGACTTTTGAGGAACAAGATTTAGCGCAGTTTCAAGACAGTATCTAACACTAATACTAGCTCGCTGCGTACAATGACAGTTCGCGGCGCTGTGTGGGGATGAATGCAAAACCCTACGCTTGAAACTGATCGCCATCGCCATCGCAGTTCGAAACTGTTCGCCGCAATCTTTTCTAAGCTTAATTCATTCACCCGCTAGTCCGGGGTACCTAGGTAGTTTTTGTTCACGGGGATTAAAAACAAAACAATATTTTTGAGGCTCAATCAGTAAGATTTATGTTTCTGATACTTAGGAAAATCGGAATACGTAAAACTTCCCTCACTGTATAGGCATACGCCTATCTATCATTGCGTCCTGAAGTGAGGGTAGTTATTATACCTCCACCTTTCAACGACGATAGCACTCATGTCAATGCTCCAGTCTGCCCACGACCACAGTTATTACAACATAGCCGAAGCGTCGGGGAAAATTATACGCGGTAAACACCCATCATCATCATTATCATCATCATCAACCTATATTAGTCCACTGCTGGACGTAGGTCTCTCGCAAGACGCGCCACTGAGCCCGGTCTTCGGCTCTTCTTCTCCAGTGCTTGCCAGCTACATTTCGCAGATCGTCGCCCCACCTTGCCGGAGGGCGTCCTACACTACGCTTACCTAAACGCGGTAAAAATACCCGTGTAACAGTTTAATGTGTGTTATGATCGCAAAAGTTTAAAAAAGTACTATTGATAAATTTTGCTTAGCGGTCCGGCTTTTCGCAAAACCGGAAAACCGGGTTTGCACGCCCTAGTCAGGACGTAATGTCAGATGGGAAACTGATGGGTGGCTGAACTAATTGATGCCCGCGACTTCATCGACTGTCTCCACGGGTGGTGATTATACACTTCCTTGTTTCGATATTATATTTATGCATTCCATCTCTTATAAAAAAGTCCCAAAATATTATAAACACATTCACTTGTTCTGTTTTTTCTCCATCAATCAAATTATTACACGCTGTTAAACATTCATATCGAATACCATAAACTTAGCCTTATGATTGTATTTGTTTTTGTATTTATTGATTTACTTTGATTATGACGGTTCATTCTAGGTATGTAAATAAATAAATAAAAAATAAATAAATATTGTGGACAATTCACACAACACTACCCAGTCCCAAACTAAGCAGAGCTTGTAATATGGGAACCAGATAGCTGATATAATACTTGAATACATTTTTTTTTTTTGTAAATACATACTTAGAATACAATATAACACCCAGACAGAGAACAAACATTTATGTTCACCACACAAATATTTGTTCTCGGTGGGGATCGAACCCACGACCTATGGCGCAGAAGGCAGAGCTACTACCAACTGAGCTAGAGCACTGAACTGAGCTAATACCCTTATTTTATTTTTTATTGATATTTGATCTTATTCTAAGCTTCTCTCCATCCAAAATTTGATTGGAAAATACTGATTTGCAGCGATATAACCGCCCATTATGCATTACTATATTTTTAAATAGTTTCAAATAAGATTCTATCCTATTATTATCTTACACAACATCTTTTTTTGCTTTTAACGTAGTTAAACAAATATTTTTTAGAAGTAATATATTTTTTTTCTATTAAAACTAATAGGAAAAACAATTTCCAGAGTTCAATAATATTAGAACGAATCCTCAATAGTTCTCTTTTTCCAAATTTTAGACTCTACGGGTCGTTTTCACCGATGACTAATCAGTAGATCAAATATTTGACGATTGTTTAATACACAAAATTAAGAAAAATTAAGTAGGGGGTAGTAAAACATTAAATAGGGGATGCTTTGTCTGTCACGATCTGGGAACTTTCGTTTTTATTAGTAGTGATCGCAGCGTGCAACTGTCAAAAGACGCGGCAGTGTGTGCGGATGTATACAATTCCCCATGTTGAAACTGAACGGTTCGCCACCGCGCCCGCCAGCGAACTAGGTGTGTTCGAGCCTTAAATGATCCCGCATGCGTAGACAATGGCACGATCCTATCGTGCTGTCGTATTTACCGACACGCGCCTCCGCTGGCTCTCTCAGGAAACGTGTTAACCGCCGCCGAGCAATCGCTACTATCAATGCATTAAATTACAAACCGTAAGCATGCGTTGTATTTAACCACTGTGGTCTAAGGCTAAACAATGTGTGAATTTTATAAGGGTCCGTTTTAATCAGATATCGCTCATTAGCATAAGAAGTAATTAATCTCGTTTTACATCAATTTAGTTGCGCAACTATTCGCAAGACTGTTGTTAGGACGTAGTACGTGGTCGTAGAACATTAAACACGAGGTAAAACGAGGATTTAGTGGTTTGGTTGGGTATACCTATCTCCGAAAAAGAACCAACATTTGCAATATAGCTTTTTTTAAGAATGCTGATCAATTTTTTGTAATTCTTCAATGATTCAGTTGATGCTTGATTCGCAGTATTTTATGAAGATTTGCTTCATGAAAAACCAGTATAATGTTTGCCATAGGTACATTAGGCAGAAATGAATGAGATAAAGTAAACATTCTTGCGCTCTGTCGTGACGATTGGGAGACGGATGGAGTGTGTCCGGACAGTTGCGATCACTCTAACGAGTGGCCGAGTGGGCGCTTTACATAGATCCAATGCAAATTGTGCTGCGATTCGCGCGCATAAATCAGCTGTGCACTAGCTAGCACACCACCACTGTCTGTTTCGTCAATTAACGTCTTCCAAAGTGTGCGCGATAAAGAATGCTTCGCATTCCTTGATTTATATGGCAGCAATGAGATATGTACGGGCTTCGCCTCAACTTGCTCCGCTTTTACATAAACCAAAGCTTTTCACAAACGAAGAAAAATACAGTGGTAAAGTAAAAGCCGCAGGGCATTTTACGCCGTGATAACTGGAAAGTTTATAATAAGGATGGAATAATTATCCAGAGTGCTTGCAATGGCAAAGGTAAAAATTACAGAAACGTTCTTAGAAAAATACCAGTCAGCCTACGTTAATCATTCGTATTGCTTGTATTTATGAATGGAACATGTAGTCATGGAGTGAAGGCTGCCATTAGTCTTTAACGATCAAAGCTTCACTGTTTGGTTTAAATTACAGTGGAATAGTTTTTTGTTATCAAATATTAAATTATCCGCGGCCGATATGCGCAGGCTCGGACGGAACTGATGCTCTAAATCAAGATAACGGTGTCCGCGATTATCTGTGTTTATCCTGGCGGCATAAACGTGCACGCCTATCATCGATGCTTCCGATTAATTTTCACAATGTATTACCTATTATTAACGATGGCCATATATGAGAGGTCCGCATTGTCGGGCCCGGGCTGGTTGCGGAGTGGGCGGAAATGAGAACGTCGTGAGATCGGCCGGACGATCTGCGAGATGACCGCGGGAGCTTAGACAATACGCAATTAATGAACCGTCTCGTCTTGCGTAACGAGCCACCGAGTGCCACATCTTATCGCTAATGAGAGCCAGGTTCGCAGATTGTCGCGAGCGTGCTCGATCCGCGCGGGCCATCGGGGCCAGACCCCGGCCGCCTTATCTACGCTCCACTCGGAAGCCATACAGATTGTGCGTGAAATTCCAGCTAAGCAGGTGAATTTCTCTTTATATTTCACAAGAAGACTATAATTTAGATTCTTCAAATTATTTCATCAAATTATCCATTCCGCCATTCACCTGATTAAGTATATTTCAGTGGGCCTTTCAACACCTGTTGCGTCGGTAGCGTCTGATTACAAGTATGGTTTGGGTCAGAGATCTGGGATGATTGGAAGCCACGGATGCTCCCGGGTCGCGGGTGTTGGCCCAGAGGTATCTAATCGGACGTCGATTCGTCGCCGGTGGGCGGCGATCGGGATACCGCCACCGCCGCCGCGCCCACACGCCAATTATGTGGGAAGAGGTTACGATTCCGCGCGCGATACTGGCAAATAACGCAAACGGACCAACCTAGAGGCGATCGCGTGCATTAATCGCTCGACTATTGCCAATGCCACTCCAATTAATGCCGTCTGATAAATGCGTTGATTGCTCTAATAGTTTGTAAAAGCGAACATGGGGACTCGTTTTAAATTAACAATGCTGGCAACTCGAAGAGCGCTCTCGGACCTCTTAATGTCGTACAAGAATGTTGGGTTAGGTCAGCAATATCGAAGCAACATGAATTAAATAATGGTGAAAATAATATCATTATTGAAAGCACAATCTTAGTAATCTTGTACGATTTTACAACCACTAATAAGGAAATTGTAGATAGAATTACACGTTCAAAAGTGCAAGTGACTCTGGGATAATTGGAGTCAGTCACGATGCTATCAGGGCCGGGCGCGCTCCCGTTCTCATCGATGGCCGATGGACGGAGTCAGCGGCCGTAATTACAATAAATACAGTTCACATGCCATAGGAACAACGACCACAGGCAGAAAGTCTGCATTCCTGCAATTACGTAACACCTAGGGCGTCTGCAAGAATTACTAGTTCCGGTCATAATTCTGCTTCCAGATAAAGACATGATTTCATTTTGCACGCGTATACGGAATGGAGGTACTATTTTAGAACTATTTTAATATATTTCTTATTGACGAGATAAAGATGTACACCATAATGCACAAAATAAGACTTGACAACATGACGCTTTCCTAACGGCACAATAAATTGATTTTAAAATCAGCAGAACTCCAAACATTGTTAGGGAACATTGAATCTTAAATACAAAGTTCCATTTTTGGTTACTAAGTAGCCCCTGAAGTATTTTTTATCGATATTAGCATTGCTTTACAGCTGCCTTCCGCATCCTACTCATTGTATTATGATAGCAGCTAATATTTCAGCTCTGTCATTGAATACTAATGGTGCGAGCGACTCTTCTTTGGTATGCATCTACAAATATGATTAGAATTTCTCTATCGCTTCACCAACGTTCACGTCTGACTGGTTCATGATTGACATCCGATAGATTGCAGTCAACAGCGTCATACCCACCTATTCAATTCAAAATACGAGTCAGGTATTCCGAGCTCAACTGCAATTACATATTCAAAAATGCAGCGAGTTACCAATACAGTTACGACGGTGCAGCCACCCATAAGCGGGGACAGCCGGCCATCAAGTTCATCTATGAACATTGTCTCTGTATGCGAATAACCTGATGCATATACAAGAATATTTTGAGATATTTGCAGCATTCTACACAGATCGTAAATAGTAGAACGTTCATATTATATTTAAAACGACATATTAACTTTAACCGAGATTGGAACTGAACAGGTTCTGAACTTCAGTGTAATGACACGGTGGCACTATCATAATCAGAGAGGAGTAATCGCCAGGTGCCTCGGCGAGTCAACGGGCGGTGGCTGTGTAAAGACTCTGTGCTTGTCCTCAAACTAGACCTGTTCTGTCACGCGTCCCTGCTTCTCTAAAGGCTATAGCATCGGCCTTATACCAGCACTCAGCCCTCTTCATAACCAGTATACGCGGTAATTAAACTTAATTGAATGTGGCTTAATCAACCGCGAACGGTGTACATCTAGCAGCTCATTATTAAATACAAAGTAAACATAGATGATGATGACACGACTAAGGTACAGAATCAACGTCTCCTATACAAATTGCATTTGTGAAGAAATATTTTAAAAATAAATGCATTTGATGCTTAGTTACCAGAGGAAAGTGTACGGAGTAATGACAGAAGGGCGGTTCGGTGTTATTACTGTAATGTCAGGTTGTTTCGTCTTCGTTCGCGAGCGTTACATAGCATTTCTCCTCGGTGAAGCGAAAAAATAACACAAATAACCGGCTTGCCGCAAAGTCTATTAGATTTCAAACTTACTTTTTGCAGAGGTTCGTCGCCTAACTCGATCTCAATGCGGACGTGAGAAAATTGTTTATCTTATTTCGTAATAGTTGTTTACGCGACGCAAGATGGCTTTTGAATTGGAAACGAATTTAAAATATATCAGATCTGCTATATTTGCAGAATATAGACTTTAACAATTCCTTAAAAATGGTTTCCACCGTGATTGTACACCAAATATTACCTACTTCTATGGGAAACGGATTTAAAATATAAATATTGTCATGATTTATTATATTTAGTGTATCTAAAATCTAAACTATGAACAGATAGGGCGAGATATGAAAATACCGCATACGGAATGCGATGTAGAAAGGAAGAGTGCAAATGTCAGAGCGTAGAGTCGCGACAGGGAAAGCGCTTCGACATAATAATATCACGAAAGGGAACTTCGAATCCCCACTCGGCCCATCAAGTTCACTAACAACTTACCTCATTCGATCTAAGACAGGATCGCACCCAGGAACTCGTGTGCCCACTTTCTTCGAGACATTCAAGTTTTTTGACATAGAGCTAAGCAAGATCAAACCGCATGTTCATGTGCTCGACAAGCTTGTAGTTATGTACTTTTAAAGCTCAACTAGTTCCCAGAGCTGGCTGCACCGCACGCCTTCGGCGCAATCGGATTTCCTGCTTGCGATTATTGCCTTTCTTTATTTCACAGGGCTGTTTACCGGCAGTATCGGTGTAACGGTACGTGAGCTCAGGCATTTGCATGGTGAGCCCATTACGGGACGACCGGCCCAGGTGGAAGTTTATTTAGTCAGCTATTAAAATACGCTTAAGATCGCAGGCATTCGGTGGGGTTGATAAAGGGTAGACATTGCAGAATCGTGAGCTAGCTCAAAGCTTTATTGCGTTCAGGATGCGATCAGGCACCGAGGCCGAGAGCGATGCCAGAGCAAAAAACGGATTGAGGTGTTCCGCAGGCGACGCACACTGGTCCCGATTGAAGAAATGAGGGACATAGGGGTCGAAGTCCAAATTTTGATCTGATTTTTTTAAATTAGGGTATTTGAACAATTCTAAGCCACTTTTATGGAATGCCATTTTATAAAATATCGCCTCATTTCCGAGAAAAAAAATGTTGTAATATTTTTTGTATGGAGAAAATTAGTTTTCTTGGATTATTTCGTATTGAAGGCGAGGAGTTAAAACCAAACCTAATAGAGATTATAGAGGGCATAATAGTTGACATTACTGCCGAAGACACCTACTCGATTCGTCTGCCGCTTTAAAAACGGCAGGCGTTCAAAATCTGAATTAATTGTATGTTCTTGAATTTTTTTAATTATGGTCTTTGAACAATTCTAAACAACTTTTACAGTATACCAATTTATAATATTCCGGCCCATTTCCAAGAAAAAAAATATTGTAGTATTTTTTGTATGAAGAAAATTTGTTTATTTTTGATTATTTCTTATTGAAGGCGAAGAGTTAAAACCAAACCTAGTAGGGATTATAGAGGGCATAATAGTTGACATTACTGCCCAAGACACTTACTCGATTCGTCTGCTGGTTTAAAAACGGCAGGCGTTCAAAATCAGAATTAATTTTATGTTCTTGATGTTTTAAATTAAGGTCTTTAAACAATTCTAAAAAACTTTTACGTAATGCCATTTTATAAAAATTCTTGCCCATTATTATGGAAATATGTTGTTTTTTTTTTGCATAGAGAAGATTTGTTTATTTTATTATTTCGGCTATGTATTAAAGCTAAACTTAGTGAAGTTATAGAGGGCATAACGCGGTTGGTATTAGATAATTTTTGAGGCTCTAATTATAAGGAATTTAAATAAAAATAATGATTAAATTCCATTTAAATTAGTGACGTCAAAATAGTAGTCACACAGTTTACCTACCTGCATTCTTCTTTTCAAATAACAATAGTATAATTAAAGATATCTTATGACCAATAGGTTCACTGGTATTAGTTATAAAAGTCATAAAACTATTTATCACATAATCTCTAAGTACTGAGACAAATACTGAGTACTGAGACAACCTGAGTTTAATTATTAGTGATTCTAGGTATTGTCTAATATTATTGGGTACGCCTTTTATGGTGCAAGGTACTTATGGAATCCTTATCAGTCCATTCCACACTTGAATAATATATGATAATTGAGGTTACCTGCATTATTTAAATATAGTAACGTTTATATTCCTACTCTACTCATTCGATTCTTACTCTTCCTAGTGTCAATACGCTTGATCTCATTCTAATAATGTCTCAATTTCATACAAATTTAGATTTATATGTGGCACTTAAATCCAGTGGTAATCTAAAAGCCAGTAATGTTCTATGCGATGTGTTGTTGGAGTGTATAAATGTATGTGGAAGTTTGTGAGGAGGATCTCGAACTCCTGAAAAAGTTCACGAAAAACTTTGTTTCAAATTTACTCAAGAGATGGTTGCAGGGCAACAGGTGTCAAAAATTTTTTTTCAACAAGAACATGGAGTGGTTACTTTTAGATATAAAGTGGCCATCTTTTAAATCTTTAGATTGTTTGACAATAATATTTGCTCAAGAAAATATGGATAACTCCCACGAAGTGTTAAATATTTCTATGGACACCGTTGAATTCACGTCACATTCAGATGCTGCAACAAATACTTCGGTACCAAGAAAGCCATTTCAGGATTTATCAAACAAACAGAAAAGAAGGCGCCTTTCATCACTCAAAGATCATTTTCAGAAGAAGAATTGCTATTTGCTTTAGCCAATAAATTGAAAGACGAAGAAAACACACGTTTAGCTAAAATCATTGACTGTCTATACAAGGATAGTGAAAAGACCCAACATGTTTATAATTATATGTTTACTAAACAGCCACACAGAAATTTACCGGAAGATGAATCACTGGCACTTGTAACTGCGCTTAATCTTTCAAAATGGCAATATTTGACGCTACGAAAATCATTGGCAGAAGAAAAAAAAAAGTTTTGCCATCATATCACAAAATAATTGAAGCTAAAAAGGCATGCTATCCTGAAGATAATATCGATTTCTGAAACAGGCGTCCGCATTAAACTACAATCAATTCTAGATTTCACAGTGACTAAAATATTCAAAGTAATTGGCCATCAAAATTTTGATTCAAAATCTTTAAAATTAATGAGCAAGTGGGGCTGTGATGGTTCTTCATCACACAGTAATTACAGACAAAAAACCAGTGAAGCATTTACAGACTCTTCAGTATTCATGACAAGTTTCGTGCCTTTACGCCTTATGTGTAATGATGTAGTGATCTGGCAAAACCCACGCCCATCTTCAACGAATTACTGCAGACCTGTGATGTTTGAATTCGTCAAGGAGACTAAGCTATACATCTAGCAACATACAGCAGCCATTAATGAAGAAGTAGCTAGCCTGGCACCAACTAAAATAGGTTAACTAACTAGGTTTGGTTTTAACTCTTCGCCTTCAATAAGAAATAATCAAAAATAAACAAATTTTCTTCATACAAAAAATACTACAATATCTTTTTTCTTGGAAATGGGCCGGAATATTACAAAATGGTATACCGTAAAAGTTGTTTAGAATTGTTCAAGACCTTAATTAAAAAAATTCAAGAACATACAATTAATTCAGATTTTGAACGCCTGCCGTTTTTAAAGCGGCAGACGAATCGAGTAGGTGTCTTCGGCAGTAATGTCAACTATTATGCTCTCTATAATCTCTATTAGGTTTGGTTTTAACTCCTCG
The DNA here is from genome assembly GCA_947578465.1 of Thera obeliscata. Classification (NCBI taxonomy): domain Eukaryota; kingdom Metazoa; phylum Arthropoda; class Insecta; order Lepidoptera; family Geometridae; genus Thera; species Thera obeliscata. The sequence goes on along the minus strand of OX387928.1, from coordinate 6,940,541 downwards.
CCTTCAACACGAAATAGTCCAAGAAAACTAATTTTCTCCATACAAAAAATATTACAACATTTTTTTTCTCAGAAATGAGGCGATATTTTATAAAATGGTATTCCATAAAAGTGGCTTAGAATTGTTCAAAGACCCTAATTTAAAAAAATCAGATCGAAATTCGAACTTCGACCCCTATTTCCCCCATTTCTTCAATCGGGACCAGTGTGCGACGGGGCGTCGGCCGTCTGATGAAACGCAGCTAGATCTCGCTATATAGCGGCTCATTGTACCTCTGCAGACGGCGGCAATCACCCAGCAGTTATCGACTATAAACTAGCTAAATTACGTTCAATTACAAGATTAGTTTATAACCCACTACCGATTATGCTACCGACAGAAGTGATCAGCTAATTTGAATTGCAGACGCATTAAGCGAATGTATGCTGCATATGTCGATACGAAAAGCACATATGCAAATCGCATGTATCGGAATCAAGATCATAAACGCACTGGTTCAAGGACACGCGGTTAGAAAGTGGGTCTATGAACCTGGCCCGGTAGTGACAGGGCCGCACAATCGCGTGACAAGTCTCGCTCGTACATTATCATTCCACGTACGATGCTAAACCACTTATTCGGCTTGCGTTGACCGTTATCCGAGGCACGCACGCTGGCTGCATCAATGGCATATTTTTCCTCGGCGAAGCTCCGTGCACATTTACCATTCAAGGTTAACCCGGTCAGTGTAACGCTTTGTTTACAAGTGTCGCGACGTCCGCATCCGAGATCGCAGCGGACGTTCACACATGTCACCTGGCAACGACATTTCCTTCTGACTCATTCAGAAGATACTCCGATTAATGTGTGCAGGCGGAATAATTTAGCTATGAACTGTAATTTAACCACTGCAATATTTTATATTTAAGCTAGAATATGCAGACTATTGCATTGGTGACTCTGCAACATACCAAGACTATGTTTTTTGTGACCAGCATCGTTTTAAATGGGACGTTAAACAGGTATATTTCTATTGTAAGGTTGATGAGAACGTCATCCGTTAATTAAAAAGATATTCTGTAATTGAATCTTACATCCATTAACATTAAAGTCGAGAGGATCGTGAAATGTGAAAGGTTAAGCAATTTGCTGACGCAGTCATTCCCACAGATAAATTAAGTATTTGAAGGTGAATTATGTAATGAACCTCTTCCTTTTTGCTTGTTGCAGGTGTTGGAACTTCAACTGACAATAGCCAACGCGTTAACATCGGAAGGTAATAACAAAAGCCTGGCTCTCAACCGAATGCCTTGACAGGCTGATGTACATTGAATCTAGTGCAATGTCTTCTCGATGATTGATGATAGGTGTAGCTTTCGCTGTTCATCCGCGATGTGATGAATACTATAGTAAATTCAAAGTAGAGCAACGTAAGTAGAGTTGTCCCAAATAATAGCAGAAGTATACCACATCCGCGAGTTTGTATCATATGTGGGGTTGTTAAACCTGTCCATACTAGCCGCACCAGTTTACTTTAAACTGGTTAAGCTACAAGCAAGACTTTTAATAAGGCTCCTTGCTTTGCTAAACACATCTCTTCATTACATATGAGAAATTTCTGCGCCATTGCAATCGAGGACAAGGGCGAATAATTAAAAAGATGCTAGCATTTTTGTAATTCGCTATCATAATTATACCGTGTCACAAAGTGCTTTATGAGGTTGCATTACATTTAAATTATAACCGCGACTGCGATATACAATGGTGATGGTAGTGATTTTTTAAAATGAGCTGCGGTGCTATTCCTATAACACGGTTCCATTGGGTGATTGCTGAATTCACGTTCGATTTTTTTTTTTTAAACTCACAGGGGATTCGGTGATAGCTTGAACGAGTTGCATGCGTTACTCAATTCAATGGTTGAAATTTAAGGCTATGAAACGTCAGAAATCAGCGCCTATTCATTGACATAAAAACACTACCGCAATTCAATGTTGTAAAATGCAAATGAGCCTGCCAATATTTTGTAGAGTGATTTGAGTTGGAGCTGAGATAGTCAGCGGATGGCGCGTTGTCCAATACGAGCACCCGTCATGCCATCCGTAGGTACATTTTAACGAGAGCGCGATCCGCGCCGATAGCGACAGTCTAATGAAAACCCCGCTGAATAATGCATTAATACCAGCGTTAAATCGTGAGCACACACTATCGAAGCTGCGACGAGAAATACTACATGCAAATTTAAGTCAATACCGACGCTCGATAAGCTTCCGTCGGTAATTCGAGAAATGCACACACAATAGAAGAAAACAAAATTAATCCCGTTGTCCCGTAATATGCCGCCGGGGCGTCGATGTTGAGAATAGTGTTTATGTTTTATGGCTTTATCGAAACGATGAAGTATTCTCTCGGTTCGTCTAGGTCACGAGGTCCGATACAGTGTGATTTACGCGACGTTCGATGTTAGGGGCGGGAAAATATTTACAAGTAACGGATATGATGAAGACTAAGTGGCGTTGACAGTATGCGGGGCCAAGGCGGGTGCAGGGTGCAAGTCGGTGGGTGTCGCGTATGCTTCTCGTCGTGTCTTGGTTCACGCGCGACCCTGGCTCACCTCCCTATTGAAATGTCAGTGTGCGGACCAGTGACGAGACTATCTTTAAACAGAATGTTAAGGTCACAGCATGACTTCAATAAACAATTCCAAACATGAGAAACGTGACGTCGCCGCTGTAAACGAGACCTCCTGAAAGTGTGCCAACTTGTAAGCTGGCTAAAGACATAACATGGTCGCTTGTTTGATTCTGTTCCATTTATGTTGTTATTTTTAGTTTAACCTATGACAATACAATGCCTTCACATACCGCAATGGACGTAACATTAACATTTTACAATAGAAATGTATTGCTGTCTCTGCCGGGACAAACAGGACAAGCGAATATATTTTGTTGGTACATTTATGGGCCGACATAGTTACGGAAAGCAAGTAAATGTCAGACGGTAACGTGAGATTAAACTGAAATGTATTTGGTATAAATGGTGAAGCATGCGTTATGATATACAAACATGCAAAGGGCCAAGTGTCAGGGGCAGGACAGAGCAAGTTGCCATACCGTCCATGGTTAAACTACCGTTCCCGCGTTCCACATATACGTCGGCCATGCGAGAACATGTTCAGGATTGGGGTCGTGCCGGCGACGCCTTAAAAGGCTGGCTTTTTAAGGTTAAAATACAAAATATACCTTGAAATGATAAATGCAATCAGTGCCGTTCTCGAAATAAATATCCACTATAGTTATATACTTTGTATATAAACTTTGCATTATCTTTATAATTTAGCTGTTGATCATTATAGTGAATGAACTTTAAATAACATTTTCATACCACATCACAGAACTATAATAAACAAATATGACACCTAGAAAATGAGTATCCCAGAATAATTTATCATAGCAATTTGTGTGTCAACAGGACACGGGGCGAGCGCGCACATAGCGGGGTTTTACTTTCTTGTAGTGGCCTCAAGAAACTAGTTAAGAGAAAGTAGGATTAGTATCTTCAATGTATTTAACATTATATAACTTAGCTCAGGATAATAAGGTGATTAGGATAACCCCTTAACCAAGGGCATCAATATATGCGGATGAGAATGAGTAATTGCCTTTCGATTTACTGATAAGAATAAGTAATTCCTATCAGACCAAATCACATTCACATCTACAGACATCCAATTAGACCGGGCGGGGGCAGCTCGCCGGTAACGTGCGTATCCGCCGATCCACGTGTGTCGAAAATAGGCACATACTCATAAATATTAATAGCATGCACAAAGCCGTCTTTGTATACTTCCACATTCAGCCAGAATTATAATGGCTGTGACAGTAGGATCTCGAACAAGAGCCGAAACGGACTCGCATCAAAGACAATAAAATACTCGCGACGGTTTCACTTAGCAACCGACACGGCGAATATCTCAAAAAGAAATGACACAGAAACTACTTCGCGACCGGAATCTTAAACGGGAAAGCCGAACCAGTTGTCGTCGTATTTTCTTTGGGAGATTTACTTTCACGTGTGATTTTGGGAGTAAAGTTCCGGTCGAGTGAGATGCTGTTCCCGTGAAGAATGAGTTGCGACATCGATAAAAGCGGCCACTTCCTCTTGCGGTGGTACCTTGCGGCAAGCGGTCTGTGTTGTACGGTAGCGATACAGTTAACCTGAATAAGGCGATTACGGTGTAAGAGCCCGACCATAGGCGACACTGTGATCTGTCAATTAGGGTACCCTACCGTAGTTCATAATCTCTGCTGGCTCCATATATAGTTCCAACGACCAACAAGGGCAGTCGTTACAGAAAATGTAAATCAAGTCTGTATACTATCGTTGCTCTAGCCCGCGTTGCGTTGACTGTATACAGGGGATATACGGAACTCGCAAGGTCATGGCTGTAATAAAGTGACCAAAACACCGGCGCCGACGCTAATTTAATGGCAGTAATAGCGGATTTCACGGTCTGCAGGATAGCAGATCTAGCTAATCTAGCTGTTCTCGTTGTTTTTACACATTTTTGCTTGTGTTGATTGTTTTCGAGTTTAATAGGGGGGAGTTAGTTACCTTTTAGTTTAGTTCTTATACATTTTATTTATAAAAAGTCGTCTATTTTTGGTTTTATTTGAAACTTTCCATCCGTTTCTATGATTTGAAGTCATTTCCAATGATAAACACCAACAGGTTATAGAAAAAAAATACCATGGGCTTTAGTAGAAGATACACAATAGTGATAGATCCAAATGAAAGCTTCAAAATCAAATTATTGATAGTTAACTTATAATAAAGTCATCATGCTATTCACAACCGTTCCACGAAATTCGGAAATGTAGTGGCTCGAGTCGAGGCAGCATCACGTTTCTATCAGTGTGAAATCTTCCAATAGCAATGCAGTCCACTGGAACGGTGGCTGCGAAAGGAGCGTGGCATCACGTAGTTCGCATCCAAAACAGAGTCGTGCCCGACGCGAGCCGATTCAGGTCGATGGCCGACTTACAAAATTTAATCGAATCATACAAAACTTACAGATAAACAAATATTCGATTCGGCGGCTTCATTTCGAGCTCGGTTCGTTCACCTTTACTGATGAGTTATGTCATAAACAATTGATTTTCCGATAGATACTGATAAGCAAATGGAAAACGACAAAACGCATTCTGTGGGGGGTGCAAGATAGAACATGGTTTATTTCTCTATTGTCTTAGTGTGCTTTATGCGTTTCTAAGGAGCATGTTGCGTCAAGATTGAACCGTTTACCTGCCACTGAGTTATCGAGTTTTCAGTGACAGGATCAGACGTTGATATTTATGCTTGAATGCGCGAGGCGGTAGCGCTGCGTGGGCGACCAAGAGCAAGGTATTGGACACCTCGTAATATTGCGAGCTGCTCATATCAGTGCGTGCCCATCTTGCACTTCAAGGTGTAAATCTATTACTCTTTTAGCGTGCTGAAGCTGGGTGGGACGACTTAATAAAATTACATTCGCCGAGGTATAAGTTCTTGCGTGAGTAATTTTCGTACTATGAAAAAAAAACACTGAAAATTTGCATCTTATTGAATCCTCATTTCTGCAAATACAAATATTAGGTAGGTATAATGTGCTTTCATTTATAATAATTTTAATATTGATAGATGGACAAACACCGAAAACACTGGACCGCAATACAAAAAAATATAGCAGTTTGGTTAATAAAATAGCGTTAGAAATGTTAATAGTAAATGTTTGAGTGTCAGAAAATAATTACAGGTAAAATAAAAGAAGCCATGATATATGCACGCTCTGTGTGTTCAGGCGCGTGCCTTCGCGAGATGAGTCAATATGAACAGGTTGTCGACCTGACTTCCTTTCTGGGAAAGGATACCGGTGAAAGATGTCTATCGATTTAACAATAAAAGTTCCATTCAACAATTGTAATGAGAAAATGTTGCGCTCTAAAACAAATAACCAATTGGTATTTGCGTTGAGGAATTCGATGTTATTTGCCTTTAAGAATTCGATGCGGAACCAGCGCGAATACACATCATTACATCCAGATAAAAGGAGGAGCACGAATACTAAAGCAAGTATCCTTGTTCAAAGTGCAGCTGCCGTTATCTAATGCAAATTTACAGTTGGAGATTAAACTAGTTTAACTGATTAAATCTCACGTACATTGGTGGTTCACGAGAAGCATCTTCGGTGGTTGCTGTAGGTATGCAGTGTAGCAGATAAAAACGTTTCCTTGTATCGCCCGTGAGAATATTAGCTGGGAGGCGTGACGACGGATGCTCTGGTAGCGTGACCGAGGCGTCCGAAGCAGGCACCGCGTCAGCCACCTACCGATACATCTCCGATTCTTACTCTGTAATTTATCCGTCAGCCTAATGTAAACGAAACGGTAGACGAGCTAGTTCCACGAACCCTTTGTACTAACTGGTGGATAACGGAATTGTGAACTGAACTACATCTGTCAATAACGTGTCTGCTAACCTTAGCTAATTATAGTTGGTCAGGTCTTAGCACCTCAACTTCCTCCTGTCAAATTCACTAAAGTAACGGCGCTAATAGTTTATTTTGACGTGATAACGTCTTATAAATCGATGGAGCCGGCTGCACGCACGAAAAAACATGACTCATGCGTCGTTACGTCGTTTCGTCGTTCCATTTACCTGAGCCCGAGCCCGGGTCGGGTAATGGGTAAGGGTAAATGAGGGTAAGGGTAAATGAGGGTAAGGGTTCAGTCTGGGTCCGGGTCCGGGTCCGGATTTTCATTCAGTTCCATTCAGTTTCATTCAGTTTCATTCAGTTCCATTCAGTTTCATTCAGTTTCATTCAGTTTCATTCAGTTTCATTTAGTATCATTCAGTTTCATTCACATTCAATTCAATTCAGTAAAACTAAAATTTTCTTATGAAAAATGCAACCATTCCATCAGTATTTTCTTATGACGTTATCACGTTCAACTATCGTCAGTAAACCGACTTTACAGACAACCGATTTTTTTCTAATACTTAAATAACACTCTTAGACAAATTGCGATCAATGACTTGTCTTTGTAAAACACTACCACCAGCGGAAGTACGAAAATTTTAAATGGACGGACTCTTTGTCTAGTTTTTATCAAGATAAAGCATCGAAGTGTTATTGAACACACAATATGTCAGAGGATGTACACAAAAACTTACTGATATGTATCATGCCGTTCTGTCTAAACAAATAACCGCAGCTGTGAACAAAAAACTGTTTGCTAAAGATATATTGCTACTGATGGACAGCGACTGAGTGAACAAAAAATATACATATACTTGATTCATTGTTCAATACACAATCATATCTAGTTAAATATGCATAAAATGATATCGATATAAAATAAAAAAGGTTTACATCTTCAACATCCTTGAGTACCTACTACCTACTCAAGTATAAAAAGCAATATAACTTCACTTCGACTTTGACTGCCATTTTCCTGCAATTACGCCATAAATCAATAAAAATATCTCAGTCATAACAGTGTACAGTAAAAATATGTTCAACCTGCTTAATGATTTGTATTTAGTATGCAAGATCGGTATAGAGTTCACTACTGCAATAGAATATTTAAAACGTTGTATACATATCGGTATATTTGCGTCTTCTATGTCTGTTTCTGTTATTTGACTGTGAAATTGCAATTGTACACGAGTCGAGAAAGAAATACACAAGTGTTTGCTCGACTATAAAGCTATCTATGAGACTCAGTTCGTCGAAGGTTCAACGATCAAAGAACCAGTCACAGGCAGTAAGGGACAGTTAGTTCATTCCATATTACGAGCGTATTTAATCTACTTTTGTGTGTATTGCGGTCGTGTGTATAAGAACTATGTAACACTAACAAAAACTCTCTCATTGCTGAAAATGCAAAAGAGGTGTTCTGTTTATATTTTTGAAATCTGGCTCTTTCCACTCATAAATTGTTACAACACAAAATTTTGATTGAGCAGGAAAAGCGCTAACACGCTAGACTCTGTCTGTCTTTTGTTTTAAATAGGTATTTGAGAAGCTAATGCCAGCAACGAGGAAAGCAAAACTGAATAATTAACGGGGTCGCAGAGTCACTTGCTCGCTTAGCAGCAGCGATGACCAGTAGCAGTAATTCTGTAGACAAATAAGTTGCATTTGATATCTTTGAGTGAGCTAGGTACTTTTATGCTGTATCCGTGCACAGTTGTGAGATCTGACTGATCGGCGACTTTTTCTGTCGATCGATTGAACTGGCTCGTCCAAGCGTGGGATAGCGACGAGGCCAATGACGTAACATGTACATAGGTGCTGTCACTTGATTAATGGAACAGATTGAGAAAATTGAGTTGGCATAAGATAAGTGGACTGTATTATCTAATTGACGTGCGGTATCCCAAGTGAAGTATTCATTTCAATGTTTTGATAGGTTACTGTACTTTAATTAGAGTTGAAGCGGAAAGAGATAAGCCATTTTTTCAGTGTTTTATGCTTGTTGCATGTCAAACACTTTTTATGCGAGTAGAGTTTTGATTGAGTTAAAATAATAGTAAAGCTTTATCTTGAAGGATCGCCGCTGTTTGAATTTTAATTACCTACAGAAGTCGATGCCAATTTATTTACTTGAATAAAATAGCACCTTCAGTTAGTTTAGGTATAGATAGTTTCAAGTAAAGACTTAGTTTTTCACTTACTGCATTTAGCTGATGTTTCAATAAAACTGTAAATTACCTGAAACAAAAAATATCATCAAAAGAGGAAGTGGCAGTAAATAGTATAAAAATAAAGAAAATTTAAATAGGTACCTACTTATTAAAAAACTCAGTCTCATCAAAGAGCTTTCTTATTGTGTTCCTCTAAAAGAAAGATGTACCCACCGCCTACAATTAGTTGACTCTGTTTCCACATAATTAATTCTAATGTCGTGCGAAGAGCGGTCAAGATAGTACTACAGTTAATGTTTAGATTTCAGTTACTATTTCCCGTGAGAATACAAAATGAAAGAATTTAAATAAAATAGATACCAGCAGCGCGCGACTTACAGAAACAAAACACTTTTGAATTCAAACCGACCGTATTCATTTCGAAGAGCACGTACGTTGGCATTTAGATTGGGAACACAACACCACAGAAAGTTTTAGCCACACTGGTTCTTTCGATATCAATCGTCCCTAAGTATTTTCTCTTCTAACGCCAATACTAAGCTAAATACAAAATATTGCATTGTTAAATCGTGTCTGAAATTTTTGTTTTTTAAATTTTTAAATGTTCAGGATATTTAAAAATGTAAAAGTGTTTTATTATGTAGCCTAGCCTCCTGTGGTGGGTTCATCCTTAGTACATCTATAATTGATATCGCACCAAAGTATACCAATACCAGCCTTATGCAAAAGGTATATCACAGAATAGCTCGCTAACAAGTTGTAATGTTACCGGGGGCATTATGTGATAAAGTGCTGAAGTATTAATACACGTAGCACATAAGCAGTCGTAAATTATGCACCTACTCTTACCTATTTCTATGTTAGAGCTATGCCTTACGCATTGTTGCATAACACGCTAGACTCGAGGCACAATCTCCTATATCATGTCTAATCGAAGCTCCGCAACTTCACTAAGTAGGTTTATTTATTTGAGCCAGCAGGTAGGTATGTGAGTAAGATGAGTATTACGGGAAATTCTTGTGCGCAAACGTAATTACATGTCGATACGGGGAAGTGAGTCGAGTGTGTTCCAAGAGGGAAGCGAGCGTGTGCTTGCGTCGTCACAATGTTCTCGCACGAACCACGTGATTAAAAACTACCCACCTATAATTCAGTTAGTCGTAATTGAGTTACAATCATGTGTAAACTGCGTAATTAAGTTTTTTTTTTCTTGTGATCACAGGAGTGGCGGTCGCGGTTGCGGGAGGCGGCGGTGGTTACGAAGCTCACAGGTCAGTCACCTCGCGCACCTTACTCTTCTACGATCGGAATTCGTGAATCTTCACAAATAACACGTCATTATGTCTTATTAGCCGTTGAGGAAGCACTTAGAGCAAGTGCAAGGAAAATAACACGTCTCCTATGCCGGCCGGAGAGTATTTCTACTATAATATCCATCATTGCCCCCATTATAAAATTAGTCTGCATTACATTACAAGGAACGGTTGGGTAATTGATTTTAGAAATTGAATTTAATATTTCTAAAGCTTCCGTTTTAAATCTCGTGCCATCAAATGGTTCCTCCAAACCTAATGAAATTTAAAAAAATGTTAAGAACACAAACAACTGCAGTATTTTTTTTTTAAGATTGGATTGTGTAGCAGAACTAAATAAGTTAGGAAATTTGGCTTTTAGTACGGTTTCAGTCAAATCTAATGTCTTTATAATGATACGAAACAGATCATCAGATAGGTTCATTAGGTAAAAACAGAGGTTTTAAAATAACAGGCTTAAAATCAAAGAAGTGTGAACGAATACAGTTATTTCTATGTAGGCTATATAGTATATACGAACATAATACTCATAAACCAAAACTCACATTAAGAAGGTATTATAAGCATGGTATAGAAAATAAAATATTAATAAAAACATAGGTACTGCCCAAGATAGTCTCGAAACTTTTTTGAAAGAAGTTTCGATTTAGTTTTTTCGATACGCAAAATAAATAATTCCAAGATATTATTTTGGAATGTTGTGTTCTCTGGCATGAATACATATTTTACAATAGCAATTATGAGAGATTATGGTCAATTTATAACTTAATGAACTCTAAAAGACAAGCTCTTAAAGTTTATTGAATAAATAAAATACAAGTGCGGTCATAACACGTAACAAAACAACCAGTTTTAATAACATAACGCGAGGGCGTCATTCTCAAGTTTAAAAAAAAAGGTAAGAATAATTCCGTAATAACTTACCGGTTCAAGAATTACGATAATTATCTTGTCCTTTTTACCGTTCACAAAAATGAATTCGTAAGGTGCATCGCTTATTTTTACACAAAAAACCAGATTGTATACTGTGTAGTTGAAAATTACGCTAGCAAAAAATGTCTATGAATTAATTTATGAGTCACATGTATGCTGAAGAGATGTAAATTATACCAATCACTACTGGAGAAACAGCTATACCTTTCGACTGCACGTTTACGATATTACCAGTTATGTTATTGTTGAATAAACCTAACACATAAGTAAGGTTTTAATTGTTATAAAACTGGCGTTTACGATGGGACGATAACAAGAATTACTTATGACGAGATGAAATGATAAGGTACTTATCTAAATAGCTGGTTGTCAGCACAGATAAATTATCGCGAAATCATTTTCGCAGCTAAGCGGCGAGACGCGGTCGCGGACGCTAAGCATTGGCACGTAACATTCTTACGTCTCCACGATTCAGATTCAGATACTGTCATTATAGAGAACCCAGCAATTTTGCATACGGATAAAAGCAATTTATTTCGGTATCGCAGCATTAGACATCAAAGTAACATTGGCTACGCGAGCTGAGTATAATCTTCAGCCCTTGAAGTCGGCACTTCACAAAAGCGGACATCTACGTTTCATAGCGCAATTAGAATACAAAGCTACACGGTATTCAAATAGCGTCTTTGATTGGACGATAAATAATCAAGATATGAAACAAATCTAAGTAAGGCCGCATGCTAACTCAAGAGTACGTTCTGAATAAGTTAAGAATAACTAAATGCAGGCATGCGAATACTTAGGTACAGGAAATGTCCGAGCGATATCCACCCCGAGGCGAATGGTATGCATCGGGAAGCGACGGCTACACAAGCAAAGGGCGGTCAGATTCTTAGCCAGAGGCTTTTAATTGACAATGGAAAGCGACCGATCTGTATAGATCGAAACGATAGCTTTTTACCTTTAACCCTCTCATTAGTGAAGATCGAGCTTTTCTCCCGATATTGGATACTGACGAGCATAGTCTTCACTGATGCGTCATTATCCATATCTTGGAAATCTTTACGTTCGATGTGATAGGGTTACATTCCGGGTAACTATAGCCACGGGAATAGCTTTATAAAGGAAATTGCTTTTAGTCATTACACTACACATGCGGGACTGTTGAAGCTCTTTTATTAGAGTGCGGTATTTATGTTGATTAGAAACGTTTGAGAGTAAAGATGAGTGACATTAGCGCGGGTGCAATTAGGAGGTTTCCGAGCGTCCGGACCACCCGCTCGGAAACGCTTTTAATTCGCAATTCGCTGAGTTTTACAATTAGTTGTTTCGACTTTTACAAAGCGTAATGAACAATTTGTTTTGTAATCGTGGTATAAATACCTCCGTGAATTGCAACTGAATTTATTTCAACTCTTTGTAAAAAAAGTCCCGCTATGAAGTTTCAAGAATATGTTCTGCATTCTGTGGTCTCAATTATAATTTATGATTAAGCAGTGTCCGCACGTGCGGCTACGTGCGTAAATTGCGACATACGAGCGAGAAAAGTGTCATTATACTAAGTCGTTATTTTTCCGACTGCATACCGACTGAATGTTCATATTCTGGAAGATTAAATGATAGATAACATTAGCAACTAACGGTGGTTTAAAAGTCGCATTAAAATGGACATAACGTTAAAATCGTCTAGTACAAAAGTAGCCGCCTCGAAGTTTTTCACGTTCTTGCTTTTTATGTCGCTCAAAAACCTACGTCTATGCGCGTCGGCGAGCGGGTCAAACACATGCAAAGCAGTCTGCATTCACCACGCATTAAATATGATCGCAAGTCGGGATCTGTGAGAGCATAATTGGATATTCGCAGTAGACTCTCGATTCGGCAGATAAACATGTCGAGGACGGCGAAGAGGGGCGATGTCAAGTGTCCATCCAATGCTATCTGTGCGCGACATCTTTATACTGGGGTCGGTTTTTCTACGCGTGCGCGGTGCTGTGGGCGGTAATGGCGTCCGCCCCAACGGGATTCACGCGCCAAGCCGCCGACATCGTTCACGTCGCGTCTCACCGTGCGCCCGCAATATATCGCTCCACTTAGATTATGTGCGAGCGTGTTCCAGTAAACTACCATCATACCAACACCATAAAAACATCGCTGTACTTGTATTCGAATGGACAACGAAGGATTTACTTCAAACGTGTACATTTTGCCTCGCATAGATGGAATATAAAAGTCAATCGAAGTGATGGGTCAACGATGTCATGATACGGCCAACGGAAATCAGTTACCTGGTTGCCTAGATTGGCCCAATACTACAGCATCATGGTGAGTAGCGGAACGATGTGCTCTTAAGAGGCTCGTAAAGATGCTTATAACGGGCCTACAGGAAATTAACACTAAGTTATTAAGTTTACGATGACATAACCTTAATATTGTTAATAAAAGTAGCGTCGCGTCATGCCTTTCTAAGCTTCTCATCCATCTCAGAGTCGACACGTCCCAGAATTGAAAGCGTTTTCAAAAGATAGCGCAGACGATAAAGACCTGTGAAACAGAGCAACAATCAAGCCAAATCCTCAATGAGCCTCCCACAAGCAACGGAACCGCTTCCGCCGATTACATTGTGGAGCACCAAGTAATGGGCACAAACAAAACCAAGCAAAATATCATTAGTTATATTACAATACACACCGTTACATTCATCTAATCAGTAAATGGTGTTTGCATATGCATGCAAGTTCTTAATTACTATTGATGAGTAACATCAATCATTTAACATTCAAAACTAAACATTGTAAAACTAGTTCATAGGTGGGCTGTTGATTATTTTTGAGCGTAAAGAATGCTTGTTATATTGAAAAGGGGCGTAATACTATTACTCTTGAAACATCAACTGACAGCTGTTATTAAATATAATAATAATATAATTGATAGGCTTTTAATTTGTACCGTCATGTTTTACATGAATGAACAACAGGTTAACCGTTAACTTGTGCATAAGAACGTAATCAGTTGATCTCGACCTACTTTGTAATGTTTATGTTTAGCACCTTTTAACTTGACTAAGTGCTCTAGTTTTTATCACACATTAGAGGCAGGAGATCGGAGGTTGATTAATATCGTGTTTTGAAACGTATCGGGCGCGAGTGGATCAGCTTGCGCATGCAATGTAGGCTAAGTGACCGGTATCACCTCGATTGAAAGCGACCGTTCAATATAGCAAACTAAAAGTGGGGGTGAGCATACTGAGCAGTGCATCTCAAGACACATTGTATGCCGGAAGACACACATCACCGTTATAACATTAGCGTTTTTGCATCCGCCATCAGTGGGACAGGAGTGCATCGCCTCTCCCGTCCACCAGGAACCAATCAATTACATATTAGCTTAATGCGGCGCAGATGACCGCGGTTCGCCTCTCGGATTTGCATGGTGCTGCCGACCGGGGACAGCGCCCCACTATAACGGTAACATGAGACAATCACATCGTGATTGCTATTTATTTTTATAGTTACCGTGACAATGCTCCAACACCGTGACAATAAATCGTTCATCCAAGAATTTACTACTAAAAAAGTTTGATCAAAGAATGGTGTAGCGTGTTCTTCCACAGTTTACACTATCTATAAAACTTCACATGAAATACCATGTATTGATAATCAATTTACCCATGAACAGAATTAAAGATCAAATCTAACAATGCGCAGAAGATCACGATACAAGCTATTGAAGTACGATTTTCTATTTCATTAGTAGTTGGAGGGGTATCGTAAAGTAGGTTTTAATTGTAGGAGTTGTAACAATAGCGCCGTGCGAGGCGGTTCGTGTGTGCCGCCGGCAGCGCCCGCCCGCCCTTTCTCAAACGAACCTGCAAATGCCTGCAACGCAGCGCGGCCCGCCCACGAAACGTGCCCAAACTCAAGGAAATCGACGATGCTTCTTACCGAGATATAGCCAGTGAGCGAAACGGTTTATTGTATTGCGATTAGAGTGTTATTTCTAATTATATATAAGGTACTCGAGGTTAAATTGATTTTAAGAATTGTATTTGCGAGAAAATTGTATTCAAACCATCAATATTGCTGAAGTCGTTGTTCTGTTTTCTTGAAATTTCTAAGAGTTGCTAAAATGTGATTCATTTTTGAGCAGTTTCGAGTAAGTTAAGATTAATATATAAAACAATTCTTTATTACTGGCAATCAAAGAGCTGTTTTATATTTTTCTCATCAACACCTAAGAGTGTTCTTAGTCGATGATAACACCTATATTATATACGCGTACGGTGCTTTTAAATTGGCTATTATTTCGAAGCAATTTGATTAATTAGCCGCGCTAACCTGCAATTCCTTGTTGCCATAAAACTTTAATTGTTTGTTTCGCTTTAAGAAAATTCAAATTAAATTAAAGATTAGAATGGCAGAAAGAGTTAGAGGACTGCGAGTGCATAAAACACGACGGGCAAGCAATAAACATGCCACTGCCGACACTGGTTCAATACCGATGTTTCGCATGTGGAGCCCACCATTCATTACTGCACTGACATAGATCTTACGACCAAGTACATTACTTATTTCTGATCAAATACTACCATCAAATTGCAAAAGATATCTGCACATAAATAACAAAGCCACACACGGTCGAATCCCACTAATATTATAAATGTTTGGTTTATTACTCAATCACGGCAAGAACGGCTGAACAGATCTGCATAAAAATTGGCACAGAAATAGATTATAGTCTGAAATAGCACACAGGCTTTTTTTATCCCGGTAAAATGCATGGTTGCCGTGGGATAGATTTGTTTTAATTTTTCATAGAGCAAAGAATAGACAGTGCACGGTTCCTATGGGTTGAATACAGGAACCGTATTTTTTAAAGAGTTTTTATCCCATCCAGCTGCTTCAGAGGATGAACTTATCATAGACATAGGGGGAAGGAAATTATATACCTACGCCTACTTTTTAATCGGGGGTAAAACCGCGGAACGCAGATATTTAAAAATAAATGATTAAAACTCAGAATCAGTCAGTGTTATTGAATAAGAAAAACTGTTGAAGACCATAAAAAAAATGATGATGTAGGTATGGTATTGTTGATTGACGATAAATATTATAACGCATAAATGAATTTGTTTCATTCGAGCTCAACCAGGGTCCGTTACTCTGTAACCGGTCGTATACTGCAGGTAGCATCAACACATCAATTAGTCGGTACCGATGTTCCTTGCGTAATTTCGTCATTGCGCGTCTCGCGAGTAACTGATTGCATCTACATAAAATACATCACAGGCCGCTTTACTAATACCGATTCCGGTCGATCTTAACGGTCGTCCAAACAACTATTAAATCGAATATGACAGAGAAATGCTCGTGATAAATGCACTGGAACAGGCCCCGACGTAGTTGCGCAATGATCGCGGGAAATTGAAAACGTTCGATAAATCAAAACCAATGCATAATATAACAGATAACATCTGTAACGATTATGTTTGTAAGCGCTTTCAGTCGTGTCATTAATATATGATTTATAGACGGTTGATGATGTGATGATTGCTTAGTTTTATTCTACATACGAGAAAATCTTTTCTAAAAGAAACTTCTCTTTGAATTATGTAACTCAAAAGCAATCAAATGTTATGTGTCCGTTAATTCTCTTTTTACTTTCCTAATCAATGGAGGATTACTTCTGAAAGGCTTAGTTCGCGCACAAATAGCAGTGCGTGTTGAAATGCGCTTTTTGTATTGATTCAAGTATGCGTTAAGATGTTGCTGACACTGGTGAAGCCGCAATGCAATTTACCGCATGTACTGCTGCGAAGATTGAAGCAAACCTGTAAATCGAATCTATCACGTGCAAGTCGCCGGTCATTACGGTGAGCTTTAGATTTCCTTGCGGTCGCCCATCATACATGTTGGAACACGGGACGGCATCGCTCATTTCTAATTATAACTCTTCCAAATTGAAAAATTGATGATCTGATTTCCCAAACATTAAGTACCGAGAATGTAAAATATGAGGCGGACAAAAACAATCTGTTGGCAAAGACAGAATTTAATTATTTTATGATAGATGAAATGATGAAAGCTTAAACAGTTCAAATATTAATTGTTATTTGCTTTTCAATTTGCATCGACGCTATGCTTTACTATCGCACTTCATAAATCACTGGAGCTCCTCATTCATATTTCATACCCTATCGTAGGATGTATCACTGAGCCGATACCATATTCTATTTACGAGTTCATACTTGGTGCTGCTGTAGAGGTCCGATCGCGCTTGCGGGTACAGAGATAGCTTCGCGGAAAATCAAAGTTTATTCATGTTGTGCTCGATAACAGTCACATCGAAGATCTAGCTTTACTTGAAGTAGAATTAGGTATTGTTTTATAGTATCTTATGCATGCTTATCGTAAGTCCAATGCCATTGTATCTGTTTTTGCAGCCAAGCAGTGGTGCTTGTGTTGCCGTGGTCCGATCTGTGTGCCGGTTCAATTACAGAACATAACACCTTTCATCTCAGAGTGATAGATGCAATGCAATACCACAATAGTCACGTCTTCGGTGGACGTGCTCTGAGCGGTGGTGAAATTGTTATGAGCAGATATAATTGATCAACAGCAAGTGGGCCACCTGGTAGTTCCATGCCTTTTCTCATAGAAAAAAAACATGACACTGTTCGTTATTAAGGGTTGAAAAATCTTAGAAATTAGCAACACTATTAATTCTAAGAAAACAATAATTTTTTTAGCTATTAGAAATCGCAACTCAATTTGGAACGTACGTCTTTTTGTAATTAGTAACTAGAACGATTTTCCGCATTCAATGACAGTTTCTGCGAGATCGAGCAATTTCTGATTCGTTACTGCACGGTGTATAACGTTACTCTGCCGGTAGCGTTACGTTTGACAAAACTACTACTCAAAATAATAAAAAAAGTTCTAGTTTTTATCGTCATCAATTTATTTTGAGGAGCAATAAGAATACTTTTTCAATTGTGACGGAGAATGGTGAATAGTTCACAAAGTAATCATTTTAAAGTGGGCCAATAGTAAGTTTGACGTACCTGTCTTCTCCCAAAGACATTTTCCAAATGATGTAGAGACGTGGTGCTGGGTAGATAAACGAAAATCAAAATATATAGCTCTTATTTTAGGGTTCAAGTGCTATGATTTTAATCAGAATGCTAACCGAATCTTTTAAAGACACCTACATGAAAAATTTATTGCAAATAATGAAAATTGAACGAGGCTCTGGATACCGAACTACATGGGACATGGGGTTTGGGGTGAATGACACCAAGTGACACTGTAATGTAATAGCAAAAATAATATTTGTGCTAGATGCATGAGCACGTCGTTAGCGAAGTCCCTAGTCGTCGCTAACCCACCACGTGTCCTAGTATGCAATGCAGTCAACGTCACGTCAAATAGTCGTGATGGATGCGAGGTGAAGTAGTAGGTATTGCCTAGTTAGACCAGATTGGTGTCAGGCTTCAGTAGCTAAACTAGCTTCCGAGTGAAGCGGCTCAGAAATACAAACAAAACGCAGACCATCAATACAATGTTCTTTTGATGATATTTTTTGATTTATTTCGATTCAACTTGCTAACTACACAAAAGTACAAAAGCACCACGGTCGAGTTTTTTTATTTAAAAAAACTAGAACATAATTAAACTGTTGAACGCGAGCGGTGCTTGTAAAATATAAAAGATAAAGATTACTTATTTGCATAAACATGTGTTAAAATTAAGATGGTGAACAAATGAGTTGTGACCAACACGCTTTACGATGTTGGTGTTTTGTATAGTTCGAGTATTTTCAAATCTCAGACCAAACATTAACTAAATAGTACACAATTAGAGCAGAAGAGTAGCTTTGAAAGCAATGTGGGTAACAGAAGCAACATGTTTATCTTGACTGGCCCAAGGCGGTGCGTCTGAACTGAACTTCAGCGTCTGAGATGTCACCTGGGGCTGAGCCTCCGCTGTCTCGGCGATAGTATCGTGACTAGCGCGCGTGCGTCGCCGTTGTCATGCGCTACTTGTAATAGTCATGTCTCGCGCCCGCGTCACGCCGCTTCATTGTCCCGCCTTTAGACAGGACAAAAGCTTTTTGTCAGTTGCGAATCCGAATAAAAGTGGCACGCCCAAAAGTACGGTTGATTCATATAAAAAGATGCGCGCGATTCTAGGCAAGTAGGTGGCTCTCGATTGGCTTCTATTTTTATTGTTGCAATTTTAAGTTTACAAATGCATTAAATTTGTATAAAAATAGACGATAAATACTTAGGCCGAGCGCGCAAACTCGAGCGATCAAAATACCAAATTATAATAAAATTATAAATACCTTGGACGAGCGCGTTGAAATCTTTTGTTCGAGCGATCAAAATACAAAATTATTATAAAATTATAAATTCCTAGGACGAGCGCGTTGAAATCTTTTGCAGCCAGTTTTTTGTTCGAGCGATCAAAAAACGCTGTAGTAGTGTAAGTCTATATTATTAAAATAAAACACCCAAACATCTTCAAGTTTTAATAATGAAACTATCAACGAAAACGGTAAAAATGGTTAGTAATAAGTACCCATAAATTTCTGTGTAATTAACATGTCAAAAGCTTTCTCATCATACATTACTATTGATCTGTTCTTTTATCACACGCAAGAAATGTCCAGCATTTACGATGAGGTATTCAGCGTTGGTTATATTCCAACCGAACCAAAGAATTATGGTAGTAGGTGGTATACAAGGAACGTCTCAATGACTAAAACAAATAGGCATGGTTTGCCAGTTAATACACGGGTATAGAATTCTCGTCAATATTTGCGTAATTCCATTGAGTATGTCTAGGGAACTAAGTGCATAGGCATGGTGAAGTGAGTGCGACCGTCCCGACCTCCGCGAACGCAATAATTGAACATAGAAATCAAATTACAGATGATTGATGATGCCGTTACCGCACGACCGAAGCCGCAGTGACGCCCTCCCACCAGACCGTATCATTTGCGTTATATGAATTCGGAAAATTTATAACCAACCAAATTTAATCTGGAAGACGCAGTAACTGTTCAAAAAATCAGTCAAATACACAGTTATCTCAATTTACATAATAAAACCATCATTTGTTTAACAAATAGGATAGCGCGTAAAAGCGTTTGATTCTCGGAGAATTCGCTTTGCTAATAATTGGCAGCTTTTATAGGCATTTAGTTCTGAAAACAACCAGTCAGATGTAAATCAGTCAAGTCAACGATGCTAACGTTCTTTGAAATAGAGTGACATGTAATTTTACGATAGGCCTAAGCATAAGAGGCTATAAATGCCCGATCGACATACGCGTGTGATGTTTTATAGTGCCGCTTGAAATATATCTCGACAGACAAGGGTGTCTTTTATGCCCAACTAGAGAGTAGATCTTATATTGTAGACACAGGCAGGTAATGAAGCTCTAGCCTAGGTCAAAGATACGCACTAAATAAAGTTTAACTTCTTTCATTGAGGAGCCTCTTGGCGTATTCAAAATCCTTTCACCACACTTAGTTCTAAAGAATCAGTGACACGATGAGAAGAAAAGAAGATTGAGGTCAATAAATTTAATGTGTTATACGTGTGTCAATAAAAACTTAGGTAATATAGATCTTATTGTAAGTAAAAACAACACCCCAAAATATGAATATCCGATGGCAATTAATTTTGATAAGCGCATAGCGAAAATTTATTAGAGATCTGGCGAAAGCCCGAGGCATCGAAACTTACTGGTCTTTCTACCATAATCGTTTATTTCAATTGTATGAAGAGAAAATTTAAATTTCACTACAAGCGCAGGTAGATTACTGATGTTCTACGTCAATCAATAAGGAGACTACTTTCTCTCGAGTTACTGGTTTTGTATCTAGTACATTTCTTGTAGTTTGAATATATTTTGTCCATCTATTCTATATTTTGTTTACATTACCAGTCAAAAAGAACCCGCTGCAAATGTTTCTACTTAATCACGTTCTGACTTAGAACGCTGTAATTGCTAGTTCCGACAGTTACAAGAGTTATTAGTGTTTGGCAGTAAAATATAGAACTAACAGCTTACAACAATAAACCCATTTAAAACGGACACATAATTAGAATCTATGATTAACGGACGATCATTATTACTAAGACAGTTAAAATGATGGTATACAATAGAATTATTAGGCGTAATGATTTTAATGAGTATTATGAAAATTACGCAGCATGCCGTGCCGTAAGACGGTAAGGCACTGACCGACCTCGAGTAATGATGCGTTTAAGACGTCACGTCTGGTAGGGCACATAACCGGTCGCGAGATACCTTGAGGAACAGGTGTATACGAACCCTACATGGACGCGACAGGGTGGAAACTAGTTTTATGCCCAGCTCCCGAACCTTGCCCACCAAGTTTTTCCATCCCAATGTGTAAAAAGAACGAGAGACAAAAAATCTGTCTTGTTCTGAAGCAACTAGTTGGTTTTCTCCACACAGGATTGCAAACATCAATGATGTATCAAGAAAGGGATTGCATAGTAAACTACATGAAAGCTTGAGTCCTACGTAAACTTATGCGTCAAGAATTTGTTGCCACCTTGCATACGAATTAGTAGCAGAAAGCACTAGACTAAACCTTCATTACCATTGCTCTGTATGGCGCATTTGTACTCATGTATGCCTTATCTGGTTGAATGGGACATCTAATAAGGTTAACAAACAATTGTTAGCTTTCATTAAGCGAATAGCTCGGAAAAGTAAGAGGATTTTCATAAAAACTAATAGTGTTGAAACCCAGTTTAGTCTCCTAGTTATTTTTTTGTTCAATTATCAAAACGTTTGCTAATTGTACAACAAAAATAAAAAAACGATCCAATAATAGGCGATGAGCATGATCATCTAAAAGAAAATAATTAACAAAAAATACGAACACATTCAATTACAGGGTACGAGCACCATCACCATCAGTGTTAAAATTGATGTGAGTGAAATCAATTAAGCTTAAGAATTCTATGCATCGCTGGGAAGAGAAGAAAACATGACGTTGCATTCAAAGCACTGAGTATATTTTTAATTTTAAAGCCACATTATACTTGAGCGTGAAACCACAGCGATATGGTATCATTACGTTATAAAATAAATGATACAAAAAAAAAAGAAACGCCTCGAAAGTAATCAAAGGTAAAGGAAAAGTGAATGTAATCACACAGCACCACAAAGGATGATGTGGACAGAAATAGAAACAAAATTGCGTCGCAGCCGATAATACAACCGTGACCACAACGCTCTCATCCTACTCATCACAACTTCCCAAGGCCATATTTACCAGCAAAACGTAATTGCAACCCACTCTACCTAGGTTAAGTAGCCATTAAGGCAAAGCTTTAAATTGATTCCAGTACAGACGACGAAGTTGTTTGCATAAATAGTTAAGACTGAAAGAAAGTCTCGGCAAATGCGGTCGCGGATGCAACTAGTGCACCGAAAACCTACTTCTGATTGTGCTCCAAGCCCTGCTGCCGTGAACAATGCTTCAAAATTATAGGACTTAGACCTTGGTCCCTCATTGAGTTAGAATGATTAATCGCAGAGAAAACTAGCTAGCTGCACTGGAAGTTTTAGATCGCACGTTTTGTACTGTACAGGTCATTAGTATAGTCGTTTCGCACACGATTGAATGTTTTTTTCGCAAAGCTTTGTTAGAAAATCATGCAGGTATGGACAATAATGTGTTTGAAATTACACGTATTATTGGTTTGATGTGAGTGTGCATAATATATCGCCTTTCAGACAGCACGTTCGTGCCATTGTTTCCGACGCGTTTGAACTTTTGATACTTAGTTGACCATAATTTCTCTATGATCAGAATCTTTTTGAATTATCATTGTATTACGATCTCATTATAATTTATAATAAACTTATTGGACTCACGACTAGAGCATAACATAGAAATGATTAGCTAATCAAAATGAGCTCAAATTTTTCTTCCTTATGATTTATGTCAGTAATTTGTATTTGGATGATCTTGCAATGGTTAGCCACAAGATGAAATAAATGAAAGAGAGCAAAGAGAATAATCCCGATGCAATTTCCACCTGTCCACTGGAATGCTCCGCCCAGAGCAATATCATGGAAAGTGGTTCGATTTTTCAAATGCTGCGAGGAACGCGGCGAGATAGCCCTCGCGCCAACAATGCAATAGATTACACAATCTAGGAACCTGATGCTGGTATTGAAAGTGATAGAAGACAAATAGTACAAATGGTGCAACTATAAAGCTGCAAATAGTATTGGTTACTTTGTTTTGAATTGCTACCGAGACGTGCTTCTATGTTGTTTCTAGAAGCTTAATTTGCGTTTACGATTACAGAATGGATAAGATTACGAGTCACGTAGGCAGTAGCGGGTTGTGTTGTACCGATCGGGACCGGAGAAATCGAGATTCTCTCATTAATGTAAATCGCGCAGGGTCTTACAGCTTGCGCATCAACCTACTAACCTCCTGAGTGTGGACATCATACCTATCCACCCGTTTCTTCAAGATCTTTTGCTCTTTTATTTCAATATTCACATCTTTGCAAAGTACTATCTAGGATAGGATAGTAATTCTTTCAAAGTTAATAAGCCAATTATTTGTTACGGCGGCGTCAGCCATGCGAGGTCGTACGCATCGCATGCAATAATGTTATTCAAATGACGTCGTTATTTTGATGGTAATGTCTTCCAGTCATGTAATATTACCATAATCAAAAGTTAAACAATTACTTTTTATGATAACAACAGCTAAATAATGCTTGAAAAGTAATTATTCTGATTGATGCTTATTGTGGACAGAGAAAAATAGCAGCATAGCGCTCTAAATCGAGAAGTGCGTTTTTAAATTACGCAATTGTAATTCTATTTTCAACATTATTAATTTACCTACCATCCGTAAGCATGTAATCATTATAGCCTGTGCGATGCCTTAGGAGTAAAAGTACTTTGTAAATAATCACTAGCTCTTCTCCGCGACTAATACAAATGGAGTCGGTCTGGTGATTTATTTAAAAACTCGGTAGAGTAAGAGTCGAACTCGCGCACTAAAGGTTCAGCACCACCCGAAATTATAATCATTCAACTAGTAGGTCTGAATTAATGTATCTTCAAATCTCTGGCATTATCTTACAAGCAACATCCGACTACTTGATTTATTTTTTTATCTAGTGCATCTAGTCAAATATACTATGCTTGCAGACTTGGTTGAGGATTGAAAAGCAACAAACAATGTTGAAACAGGAGACTTATAGACTAGTTACCGACGGTTATAAAAGAATAGATCCACTTTACAGACAACTGGACCGCGTAAAATTAGAACATAGGGTCGCGTTGGCATCTTTTGGGTATGGAACCCTAAAAAAGCAGATCTATTTACGCAACTACATAATTCATTTGAAGTGAGCATGAAAAGGAATTACCATAGTCCATTAACACCAAAAATGGTTGTGCAATAAGTTTGAAAAAAACGAAGCTTGATGGCTAGAATAATGGCTTTACGGGAATGTCTGCAATTATTCCCAACAACAGCGAGATAAGTGACGCAGTATCTAAAAAATGTACGTACTTCAGTATTGTTTTTGCTTGAGACATAAAAGTAAATTATACTGATTGGAGGAAAGTAGAGTGAAAAACGGATTGCATGATTGCAACGATGGGACACTGGGCAAATAATAAATTATAGTTTAAAAAACTAAAAAAAAACGCTTTTATAACTAATTGAACTAAAAAGTTAAAAATAAAACTGTAATAATCAATTGAAAAATTTATATTATTGTACATAAAAGCGCGTAGTGCTTTTTATAATAACTTCAGATATAATAAACTATTGATAAAATATTTACAACAATCAAAATCAAGCACCCCACGCTTTTTTTGTACAATAATATAAATTTTTCAATTGATTATTACAGTTTTATTTTTAACTTTTTAGATCAATTAGTTATAAAAGCGTTTTTTTTTAGTTTTTCAAACTATAATTTATTTTTCACTTTTTAGTTTTTTTTTTTACATTTTTTTATTTTTTTTTTCATATTATTGCATTGTCATCGACCTTTGACAGGTGTGCAAAGTTTGAATCAAATCTGATCGTTCAAAGTAGGAGAAAACCGAGCTCAAAGAGGTCGGTTTTCTCCTACTTTGAACTTTACTTTACTTACATACATACATACATACATACAGGTGAAGCTAATAAAAGCGTTATAAAAATAGCACTAGTAATAATACGAATTCCTCGATAAAATAAAAAAATTAGTAAAGATGCAAAGAAATTTTAAGCGCACAGCTTACTTTGTACAAAGTACACCTTACAATTTGTCAATTTTGACCAAATTATAATTGACGACCAATCGCCGCTGATAAAATTTTAACCGGTTCATTATAAACTGTTTCAATATAACGATAACTACATGTGAATTATGCACATTAAATGTTTTATATTGCGTTTAATAGAACATTATTACTACGGCATTAAACTTTATTGTATTTATAAAATGATACATTTATAGCGATCGAAAACCTACATATAAATAAGCTAAAATATAAAAACATTTTTTCTATATAAACCTACATAATACTAGCTTTATTATATCATTTTACGATCTAACAGTAATTTTGTTAAATGGTACAGTAGTAACGATTTTATGCTTATGTATTTTGGTACACCCTATTAAATACGCGCACTAACTAGGCTAGCCTATTTTTTCCGTGTGTATTGGCAAAACGTATCCTAAAGCTCAGTGCAATTTTAACAAATGAAAGCGCAAGTTTCTTTTTTTTGGTCATTTAAAATTGGTACAGGAATTTAATTCAAGGTAGTAACTACACCAATCGGATACAGGGTACAGGCACAGCATACACGTATAAGAAAAGGAAGACTACCCATAGTGTGCCAACCAGTCCCGGTATGGCGAAACGTAAATAGCAGGTTGGTGGCATCCGGCTCATTGAATGCGCTGACCCCATCTGATGGCAAGCTGGGCCCGGCCCAGCACGTTCGGATCTTTATGTGTCCACCGTGGGACTCGAAACACACACAACCGGGCCGTTTTTCAATAGTGTAGCAGTTCAGAATCTTGATATATTTTTAGAAAATAATTACCTAGACCTGTGTTTTAACAAAAAAAAACGGTTTGTGCTTAAAGTGACACGAAAGTATAGCGTTTTATTTATCGCTATACTATCTATAATTATGAAGAGCAACTTAAAATGTATTTTTTTCCATTCAATAAACTTATGTGAGTTATAAAAATAAGTGATAATATTTTAACACAGAATATCAATGAACGTAAGTACATAATACTTTGCTTCAAACCTGATCGCCGTTATGCGACAGACGTTTATTTTTTAGTACAGTATCATTTTCACTGTCACAGAGACTTTAAGCGGCTTTAAAATTTCGAATTTATCCGAACCGTTGAAGGAGGTCCTTATCGATTGAATGCTTTGCAATCATACACCTATAATGCCGCTAAATAACACACTGCTCGTGTTGAAGACAGAATCACAAAGCATTGTAAAGTTCTCATGGCAGAACAAGCGACCTACTTGAAGATAGCTACTCTGTAATACGTTGCTGACTCAAGACCTTTGCATACAGGTCAACACATTATTGTGATGGCAACAAGAGTTGCAAGAATCCCAAATCGACCAATATTTTCTGTAATGATCGTCATGTCGAGTAATCTTAACAACAAACAAGGCACTAGGCAATTTATGATACTATTCAACTGATCGTTGTTGCAAATGAGCAGTAAGTTTCATGAACATTGCTGCAGAGTAAAATAGTGAAGCTTCTGTTTTTAGAGCCTTCACGTTTGCTCCAACGTCTCAACAGATCTCAGAAAGCTAGACTAAACTTGCGTTAGGTAGCATGGAGTGAGAAAGCTCTAAGTGTGACAAAATAAGATGAAATATAGCTTTATTTTTTTCAATGCGATGCCAAAGGGGCAATCAGACGTTTAGGACAAACCTTCTTTTTAATGAGTGCATATAAAATGGATCCAAAAAAGAATAAATTCAAGAATACTGTCGAACGATCAATTTAACAGCAACACATTTTTTCCCACCTGCATTGCTCAGAGAGAAAATATAAATAACCACGTCGTCGACGCTTTGCTTGTTTTACAGATAACTTATCTTAAGTTGCATGTAACCACCTGCAGTGTAGTTTTTGCCTAAAAAGGACATGTGCCAGCCTTAAATGCCCCAAAGGTTTCTTACGTCGGCACTCCTGTTATTTCAAGCCATTGACTGCAACGCCCGGCCTTATTTATTAATACTTTCCTGCTTGAACTTTGCCATAAGAGACTGTGACAAATAACACCCGCCTTGTAAACCATCCGTCGTAGTGTTTACTAGAAAATTGTTAGATACTTTAGCACGGATTCATTTTTCACGTCACTTTGCTTTTCACGTTTTATTTTCTCATGAATAATCTTCTATATTTCATCTTATTTGTTGAACGGCTAATAAGCTTTAAATACTCCGACAGAGAGACAGCTATAACTCTTAAATAACTTTTACAAGACTAAGTGATTTATGCATTGAACGTCCATCATCAAGTTGTTTTGACATTGGATAGTAACAGTATTTTCCTATCTTAGTAATGATTCCCATGAGCTGAATTCAATTAGAATTATTTTTAATAAAAAACTATAATAATATGACGCATATGTGACGTTCATATACGAGTAATTTAATTTCAAATAGATGTGCAGATCAAATTACTATCAGGCCGTGAGCGACTGGAGACGGGACGCATGAAATGAATTAGGTTTCTATGGGCGTGTATCATTCAACATGCGTTTGCTTCGGTCTAGCCAAGGCTGTCGGCACCGTGTAATAACATAAATAATTATTCATCCATCCACTCTAGTATGAATTCAATTAACCGCATTTAACCATGTATGGAAGTTTTTCAATATAAAATTACCTAAAGCATCCACGGCACATCAAAATAAAAACATAAGGAAGTTTAACAGGCACTTGTTAACTTGCAACTTCATAAAATAGCGTCGTATTTAGCTCATAAATGGCAGATTAACAATAATAAAGTTTTATAAAACTAGTTTTGTCTCGTTCTCACAGTATTCGTGATGGTTTGTTAGTAAAATTGACTCACTCGTTACATCGATAAGGCAGACGTTAATCGAATATAGTTATTATACATTT
The DNA here is from genome assembly GCA_947578465.1 of Thera obeliscata. Classification (NCBI taxonomy): domain Eukaryota; kingdom Metazoa; phylum Arthropoda; class Insecta; order Lepidoptera; family Geometridae; genus Thera; species Thera obeliscata. The sequence continues at coordinate 6,912,430 of OX387928.1, read as the reverse complement.
CTTGGTTTTAATTATGAGTACCAAACATGTTTTAGTTTTTAATAGTAAGTTTCAAATAGATAGATGAATACTTTATTGTGCACAAAATAAGACTTAAAATAAAAGAAACATTACAAATATATGCACAATGGGCGGCCTTATCGCTAAGAGCGATCTCTTCCACACAAATAGCCCAATGGTATTGATCAAGGACACGTATACGAATATATAAATTCTTTAAAACAACTGTATTAATCTATATATATATAACTCAAAGGTGACTGACTGACTGACATAGTGATCTATCAACGCACAGCCCAAACCACTGGACGGATCGGGCTAAAATTTGGCATGCAGGTAGATGTTAAGACGTAGGCATCCGCTAAGAAAGGAAAATGGAAAATTATTTACCGAAGAGGAGAAAAAGGGGAAAAATGGTATAAAGAAAAATCAACGCACAGCCTAAACCGTTAGCCCTAGAATCATGAAACTTAGAAGGTGTGTTCCTCTAATAGAGCAGGGGTGCGCTAAGAAAGAAGATAGGAAAATTATTTCCCTGAAAGAAGAAAGAACGGAAAATGATTTTAAGAAAAATCACAAAAAATAGCTTTACAAAATACGTAAAAAAAACATTTAAAAAAATTCAGCTACCGCATTATCTGGCACCAGGTTCGATTACACACAAAGGTTCACAAACAAACCGATAATAACCACTACGACAAAATCGCGGGAAACATCTATCATACTTAAACTAAACACTGTTGAAAAAAATCGGCTCCAACAGCACTCACCTTAAAATTCAAATACGCTAAAGTGGAGGCTCAAATCTATGGTAACTAGTAGTTGGTCATGTCAAATAAAAAAAACAGATTCGATTATACACCAACGACGAATACGATAGCCCAAATTAGCCACTTCAACAAATTCACGAAAGTTCTTTACAAAATAGGCAAAAAAAACATTAAAAAATTTCCAGCTACCGCAGCATCTGTCACCTGGTTTGAATACACAAAAAGGTTAACAAAAAAACCGATGATAACCACTTAGACAAAATCGCGGGAACCATCTTTCATACTTAAACTAAACACCGCTGAAATACACTTTAAAGTTCAAGCTCAAAACTATGGTAACTAGCATTTGATCGTGTCAAAATAACAAAACCAGATTCGATTATACACCAACAAATACGATAGACCAAATTACCCACTAAAATAAAATCACGAAAAAGAGCTTTACGAAATACGCAAAAAAAAAATTATTTAAATAACTTCAGCTACCGCAGCATCTGTCACCAGGTTTGAATACACACAAAGGTTAACAAAAAAACCCAAGATTACCACTAAGACAAAATCGCAGAAAACACCTATCATAGCGAAGCTAAGCACCGCTGAAAAAATTCAGCTACAATATAACTAACTAATATAATAGCACATGCCTTTAAATTCAAATACACTCTAAAGTACAAGCTCAAAACTATGGTAAATAGCAGTTGGTCATGTCATTTAAAAAAACCAGTTTCGATTATACACCAACAAATACGATAGCCCAAATTAGCCACTTAAACAAAATCACGAAAAACAGCTTTACAAAATACGCAAAAAAACATTAAAGAAAATTCAGCTGCCGCAGCATCTGTCACCAGGTTCGAATACACACAAAGGTTTACAAAATAAAATTATAAGTTTAAAAAACTTGAGAAACCGACTTCATTGTCAAACGGCTAAACCGATTTTAATCAAATTTGTTTGGGACAATCTGGACGTAAGCATAACCTTCCAAATAAAAAAATAATTTTCTAAATCGGTTTATAAATGACGGAGGCATGCAATTACAAACATTAAAAAAAAAAATGGCAACACCGATTTTAATAAAATTGAAATGGGACCAATCTGGAAGCAGTACCTTTCAGATAAAAAAATATTTTTTCAAATCGGCTCACAAATGACGAAGTTATGCGGTAACAAACATTAAAAAAATAAATAAAAAAAAATACAACCGAATTGAGAACCTCCTCCTTTTTGATTGGAAGTTGGTTAAAAACCGATGATATCATACTTAAATTAGACACTGCTGAAAAATAAAACAACAGCACTTGCCTTCAAATTCAAATACACTCTAACGTACCTACAAGCTCAAAACTATGGTAACTACAGTTGGTCATATCAAAATAAAAAAAAAGAACTCAAATATCCACGCGGACGAAGTCGCGGGCATCAGCTAGTTATGTATAAAATGTTATGTGTGCTATAGATTCATACAAACACGAGGTAACTTTTGAATCGTGATTCGATTTCATAAGGACTCACTTAAAATTTTAACACGTTCAACAGCGTAAATGATGGAACGATGGGTAGACTATAAATTTTGCAAAATATGCATTTATGAGTGGTTATCACGCAAAGTAGGTACCAATTGTACTAGTACTTACGAACTTGGGAACTAAGTATTATTAAAATACAAAAGCAATAAAAAATACACAATATGTTCCGGATTGATATCGTTGAAAGGCTAATAATAAACAATTTGTTATTTTTATTTCCGAAGCGTGTCCAATACATTTTTACAATAAAATAGAAATAAGTAGTACCGTTGACCACGAAGTGGAAGCGACCGTTACTTGCACATTGTGCGTGGAACGTGATCCGAGCGTAAGGGTCAAAATCTATATCATTTCATCCTTTTTAAGTGCCTGATTCCTCCGACCCTCCGACCCTCCGACAGACGTCGATAAAAATAATTAGCTACTATTATCCAAAACAAATAATTATCTATATTTTATATAGTAACACTATATTGACAGCGTATTTAATGCCTAGTTCCCTATTATACGAGTATTCAAGAAGGGGTTTTCCGTGAGAGATTTATGGTGTGCGATTTTAGAAAAAGAAAACAGCGCGGGGGAGAGGGGAACAGGGGGGTTCCACGCGGAATTTCTGCGGATTGCTTTGCTTAGTCATGATGGCGCAGTGGACCAGTGAGAACCGCGCGTTCGCAGTATAAGCGTAATACGTTTTCTATACTATTCATTCCTGCTGACGGTTTTGTGCACACCATCGGACGATGATCCGGGCTTCGATCGTAGATCAAAAGAACAGGGCATAGGAACAGTGCTGTCAATTCATAAAAAAAGTGACTTAAATTAGAACTATAGATGAATTAGAAGCCTGCGTGTATTATGCGTAGTTTGACCTCGAGCAGCATCCCATCTGTTTGCACATTGTTGCCATTCCTCAAAACATTCACGTACACTTACGTGTTGCCATTTTACGGAATTAGTTTTCATTATAAGCTTCTATTGCTTTTTGAAGGTTTTAATTGGTTTTCATCTTTGAAGTCACGTCTTACCTACAGAAAATATATCTCATTAGGTTTCTTTCTAAAAAATCAAAGTAATGCTTTTATATTCAACAACTAATTTTTGAAGTGAAAACTTCTTTAGCGGCGTTGAGCACTTTCTGTAATGGGTATAAAATCTTAAACTCGCGTCAGGGCGTCAGGGCGTCAGGATCACGTGACCTTATCGAAAAAGCGTAGGACGGATTTTTTGCAGAAATGTACCCTAAGACTACAACGTAGAGTTCATAATAAAAATCGAAAAAAAGCGTAAGACGCTACAGATACGCTAGTAGTTACTATGACACGGTAACGTCACAGAATAGATAATAGTTAGTAGCAAGCATACCAAGGCGTTTTTCGTGACTGTAGTAGGTATAGGTACATACCTATTATAGATTTTATGAACTAGCGGCCGCCCGCGGCAGGTAGTAGTGGTCATTGGTACATGATTTTATAGATCTACTGTATTTATTTTTCGAGTGGAGCATTGCGGCGAGCGAAGCGAGCCGCCATGCGACCATGGGAACAGCGCGGCGAGCGAAGCGAGCCGTGCTGTGACTCCCCCCAAGCCCCCCAGAACCCCCTCCTCCTGAACCCGGGGGGAGCGTCGCGGCGAGCGAAGCGAGCCGCCACGTGACCACGGGGAACAGCGCGGCGAGCGAAGCGAGCCGTGCTGTGACCCCCCCAAGCCCCCCAGAACCCCCTCCTCCGAAACCCGGGGGGAGCGTCGCGGCGAGCGAAGCGAGCCGCCACGCGACCACGGGGAACAGCGCGGCGAGCGAAGCGAGCCGTGCTGTGACCCCCCTTAGCCCCCCAGAACCCCATCCTCCTATGTCTGCCGTTTTACTTCATTTAGGACCTACTTGTAGGTCGCGCGACAAGGTCCCTTCTAGCGGTTCCGACCCGTTGAGGATTTGGCTTTACGTAAAATTTAGGGTTCCGTATAGGGTTTTGATTAGGGTTATACTATATTGAGGAATTTGATTAAATGGTCGACTTTTAGGGTTCCTTAGGACTTTGATTGGAGTTTCAACTACACTTAGAAGCTTGATAATGTTAAAATTTTTAGGGTTCCTTAGGACTTTGATTGGGGTTTTACTACATTGAGGAATTTGATTAAGTGGTCAACTTTTAGGGTTCCTTAGGACTTTGATTGGAGTTTCAACTACACTTAGGAGCTTGATAATGTTAACATTTTTAGGGTTCCTTAGGACTTTGATTGGAATTTCAACTACACTTAGGAGCTTGATAATGCTAAAATTTTTAGGGTTCCTTAGGACTTTGATTGGGGTTTTACTACATTGAGGAACTTGATAAAATAAACAACTTTTAGGGTTCCTTAGGCCTTTAATTAATTGGACTTTCAACTACACTTAGGACCTTGATTATGTAAACAATTTTAGGGTTCCTTAGCACTTTGATTGGAATTTCAACTACACTTAGGAGCTTGATAATGCTAAAATTTTTAGGGTTCCTTAGGACTTTGATTGGGGTTTTACTACATTGAGGAACTTGATAAAATAAACAACTTTTAGGGTTCCTACGTTAATAATCAAGTTTTCACTTCTGCCGGCACTCCCGGAGTGCAACCCGTATTTTTTTTTTTTTTTATTTACACGGTTTTGATTTCAGTTGCTTTTTAGTGTAAAGAATGAGCACATGTTTTATTTTCATAGACAAAAATAATTCAATTGAGAAAATATCTCAAACAATTCCATAAGTAATGCTTCATTAACCCCACGTAGCAATTATAATTGTTTTACTTACATTTTCACATTCACATGATTTATAGGCAAGGGTCCAGTTTATTATACAAGCATTAAATCTAACGGATAATATTTATGAGTGCAGTGCAGCGCTTTAGCTTGAAAAGACAAAGAACCCAACGCCATTTAATCAATACATTATAGCAAGACTAATTTTACTGTACCTAACCGTCATGTGATCGCAAAGTGGAAAATTCAACTGAAGTCCTATGGCGCTAAAATAGCGACATTTCTCAGGCATGCTGATAGGCTAATACGGTCTAAGATAAGACCTTAGTTGTCGCCAAGACAACAAGTCGTAGTGCTGGGTACCTGTCACTATATATCGAAATACCCATCGCTGACCGCGGTACCGATGAAGGCGCCAGATCTAGCCGTTAATAAAGCTATTCCACTCTACGTATAAAGAGTCAGTTGCGTGCTTAGTCGATCAGTTTACGTATGCCAATAAATCTGAAGCTTCCCATGCAATTAACTTGTTTAAATTGCCAATAAAGCTTTTTCAATCAACACTTCTTTTGTTACAGATAACGAATGTTGCCACGGCCCCTATCAGAAAACACAATGCGGCTGCTACTTAGTTTAGTGTTAGTAGCGTGCGCGGTAGATGCGGCAAAAAAGTTCGAAGGAACCTTGAGATCGGCCGTCGATGCGCCGCCCCAAGACAACCTAGCCGTGGAGTCAGGGTCACCCGAGCCCGTGGTGGTAGCAGCGCCGCAGGATTACCAGAATCCAGGAGCGCCACCTCCTGCGCCTGAAAAACCTGATGAGAATATGGATCCAGAGGATTCTGAAGATTCCGAGGATACCGCCCCCGCTGATCCTGAGGAACCAGCCGCAATTCCCGAAACGGCATCGGAAGGCATTCCGCCATCTGCGCCTAGTGGAGCATCAGCGCCTTCAGCACCTGCTAATTCATTGGAAGAATGTGATCCTGAAATGATTGGATTCGAGCTCGTCACAGGGTGAGTAAAGAATTCTCTCACAATAATTAGTTCCGAGCCAACTAGTGCAAAATGTTATAATAACTATAATAGATAGAACTACGAGAGTGGTGACCGATAATTGCAGAAGCAATTAAGATTATTAAGTCGAAGTAGCTGGACAAGAAATGATGTTATCAAGATCCGACATCGCTCGCAAGATAGTTGAGGAAAGTGATTTAACAAGCGCCGTTCTTAAGTGACTAAAAGATATCGTGGGGATCAATCGTCCAAGCCTCCGCAGGTTCTTGCGATAAATCAGATGCTAAGAATAAACCTTTCTCCATTGCAGAAGGCATTTTGTTATTCAATATTACTGGCCGTTTTCTTTTGCAAATAATACTAAAGATATCAGAACTAGTCATGACAAATAAAACTTTTACATTAATTCTACCTTTTTTCCTACAAAAACTTTTCCATCTGGTATTCTAGGATATATGTTATACAAGATGAAGTGTTTTTGTGCTTATTATTGTGTTTGTTGTGTAGTTACGTGTTCTCGGCGCCTTCGCACATACTGGACGACATCCCCGGCACGCTGATGCTGACCGACTGCCTCGAGCAATGCCAGGCCAACGACACCTGTCGCGCCGTCAACTACGAGACAGGACTCTGCGTGCTCTTCAGCTCAGACGCTGACCAGTTGCCCGGTGAGTCGCATTCACTTCAATTACGCGAACCTGTACCAGATGCAATCCTAATAGGAAGCCAATCTGGTCCTTGGAGGGCAAAGAAACTATAATCACGATCCTATAACGCGCCGGAAATAACACTTGATTTAATCTGCACCGTCAATGTTTTATCTCTGACCACCACTTTGTGCGCTAATGAAAACTGACGGCTTGATAATAATTATAATGAATCAGTACTATCATCTTATAAGAATTATTTGGTCCGTCTTAATCGACACCATGAAGAGTTATTAAAGAAATAATAATTATAATAAACCCGGGTGTAAAAAACGTACAATAACGGCACAAATTAATGCATGAGCTAACTGGGACACATAGCAGGTGGCGCGGTAATGGCGTCAATACTCTCGTTTATCTGATACAGGTGTGAGCTCACAAGCGAAGTGTTCCGATTTTTTGCTCTTCACATCATTTGAATGTCAATAACGGAATGCCCAGTCATCAGACCATATAGGGAAAAAATAACTCTCACCGTGAAAAGGAAAACCTGATTGTTTGTATCGCGTTAGTGGAACATGCCTTGACCTTATAATTATGAATAGTTTGCGGTCGATGATTTGAGCATAATAACAAGCGCCAACCAATTGAATGGCTTTTTTGTTGGCAAATGCAATCATCATAATGTATAAGTAGGACATAAGAGTCTCAGACAACCGTTTAAATGAAAAAGAAATATTTTTTCTTATAAATAGGCATTAACAAGTAAAAATAGCTGTTTAGTGGTTATATCGAATCAAGATATCGTTGGAGGCTACTATTCGAAGAAGCGGCGCAGAGATCAAATTACTAAGCCACAAATCGCTAGGCCGAGTCGGTGAGCAGACTTTCAAATTCGCTAAGGTTGAACGCCTCTTTACCCAGAACACGTGCGTTAGAGCATGAACAATTTAATGATGACATGCGTGCTTAATGGCAAGCACCCTTTGCAATGTATTTGTGTTATGAAGATATCACCATCTAAATATATAAAACTGTTACGTTACTGACTGACTGACTGACAATCAACGCTCAGCCTAAACCGTATGTCCTAGAAGCATGAAACTTGGAGGGTATGTTTCTTTTATAGCATAGAGGTGCACTAAGAAAGGAAATCGGAAAATGATTTCCCTAAGCGGAGAAAAAAAAAGAAAAACTTTTAGAAGAAAAATCAACGGGGCGTAACGGCAAAGGGGCGAGCGAAGCCGCGGGCGTCCGCTAGTAATTCTATACATACACTTGTCTTCCTCTTTTGAATTAAGATCTATCAAATCACTGCAAGAGTATTATAATAGGTCCTAAAAGAGTTAAAACATTATTTCGTTCTCTTTGTTCGCAGGTGCACTCACAAAATCCCAGTTCCCCGTGTTCACAATCTACGCTCAAAAGTCGTGTCTCGGAGTCAGGCCGTGCGAGCGAGCTTGGTGCTTCGACCGTGTCCGCGGATACAACCTCAAAACCCAGGCCAAGAAAACCCATGTAGTTGGCTCCAGGCAGATGTGTCTCGACCTTTGCCTCGGTGAAAACGAGTTTGTTTGCAGGTTAGTACAGTGATACCGACAGAAGAGCTTTATGACGTCTAGTCGGCTACGTGTTTCTGATGTTGTGTGATAATGTGAGCCTTACAATATCTTACATGAATACATAAGTCATAATGTGCCGACGAAGCTAGTTCATGGACAATACCAATGATGTATTCATGACATACAAACAAATAAATATCAAAGTGTTGACCATTTTATATTGGGAAACGATCAAATGCCAAAAGCTATTTCTCTATTTCGGGCAAACGCGATTTTGTAGTTTTATTGATAGCAATTCGTTTCTCAGCAGCAATAAATAGACAGTACAATGGGTGCTAAAGTCGCCATTTTTCTCATGAGCATAAAATATGAATTTATGCATCGACTGGAAACCACAATAGAAGGAAGTGGTGAGAAATATTGAAATCATGTCTATTCCCGATTCTCGATTTTGTGTCCACTTCCAGGAGAAAGTAGAAATGTCCAATTCAATATAACAAAATTACCTTAGCTAAACGAAACAGTCAATTCAAGGAAGAACCGAACGTTTTATACATACAAAACAGAGCAGTAACTTAAAATTTCATACTGTAACAGAGAAATTAAATTTATATTCTCACAATATAAGCTTATTTTCTTCATAAGCATAATCTAAGACGTTTGCATTTGTAATGGATAAGGAAGTGTTTGTGGTATTAATAAATTAAAACATCGGCTTCGAAGAAATGCACAAAGTGGAGCGCGGTATGGGCGGAGTGAAACATGAATGACCCGCAAGCTCTGTTGCCCTCGACGCGACCTGTGTGCGACTATCCACTCATTTAAACAGTATTAGTGCTTGTAATATTACTAGCTGTTTGTGTATACTCCGAAGCAAGCATTTTATTAACCAAACAACACGAGCTTGAAAACCCCATGAAATAAAAGCGGAAGTGTCTATAGAGAACTACGTAGTAATTAACGTACGAATAGTCAATACTGTTATTGGTACGCAGCTTTTGAAACTATAAACGCTAATAACAGTAGACTTACGGGCACTTTAATTAAAGCAGTCACAAAAACCTCCTTGATTTATGAACTATTAGAATGTTAATATACATCGAAGCTGGAGCATATAACTTTATGGAATTACTGACAGCAGCCATTTCGAATTATTGAACGCGACGTGAATTCACTATGATTTCTTAAAAGTAGTAAACATTATCTAGTAGAGAGACAACAAAGTGACTCCTCATAATTCTGAGCGTTAGCATACTGACACTGATACTCAGCGGCGTCTTAACCTATTGTGCAGGGTGTGCGGTGCACACGGGCGCAGCGTCCTAGGGGGCGCCGAGCGCTGTGCTCGGCGCCCCCTAGCCCCACTCGGCCATTCGGCGGGTGCGTTGGCCGGGCGCCGCACTTTCAATGACCATCGTAAAAAGCGCTCCGCTCTGCATAGATTTTGAGTAGCATCATGAGCTCTACTAATATTTGATGAATAACATCAAAGCGGGTGAGCACCGTGGCGCTCAAAAGGGGGGCGCCGAGCGCCCTGGCCTTTGGCACCCCCCTTCCTCTTAGGGAGATTATTTTCGAATCTTCTTTCTAAATGCATTTCTAAGCTATAAAATAAACACACCCTTCAAGTTTCATGCTTCTAGAACTAACGGCTTAGGCTGTGCGTTGATTTTTCTTAAAACCATTTTCCCTCTTTTTCTCCTCTTAAGGAAAGAATTTCCCGATTTCCTTTCTTAATGCACCTCTACGCTATAAAAGAAACACACCCTCCAAGTTTCATGCTTCTAGGACTAACTTAGGCTGTGCGTTGATTGTCAGTCAGTTAATAGTCAGTAACGTAAGAGTTTTATTTATTTAGAAGAAAGAAGAAGATAGTCATGTCAACATCATAATCATGGATACGTTTTGGCTTGTTATAGAAAACACCAGAACACCTTGTATAATTCTAAATACATTCAACAGCACATCGTGGTAACCAAACTGAAAAAAATATTCTTAAAAATCTCAAAACAAGTTTATTACCCATTGGGGAAATTTGTCAGTTTGTGGTAACTTGATGTGCTGTTACTTGTACTTTGTATCTATTCCATTTTGAACGCGCGCTTACTAGGGGGCGCTTGGGTAATGTTTGCACACGGGCGCTACATGGGCTAAAGACGCCTCTGCTGATACTAACCATCACAATTGCACTAACAAGACGTGAACACAGACGTTGTATAAGGTCATGGTTCTATTCCCTTCAATCCGATGTTATCATGCAATGACTGATTCAGTATTGTGCTCGACGAATACAGTTACATCCCTGTTTAGTGAATCATTGCTTATTACCCACTCACGTTTGTATATGAAGCTTTACCTTTTCTATACGATGACTGCTTCACGTTAACTATGCTAAAGTCACACAAACGATCTCATTAAAAGCATGCGTAAATCAGCTTAATATCTAAACATATAAGTCCAGCAACGAACACAGTCAGTGCTAGTTACCAATGGTGTAAGCCTGCGGTACATCTTTGCGGCTTTCAGTAAATAAGTCACCGCCTCTTCCTGATATCCGTTGCGTTACTGAATTCTGCCAACGAGCATTATACAAAACCGGGGCCAATTGCACGGTTTACGTCTCAGGCGTCTAATGTAGCGAGACACGACTGTCCTATTGTGTTTATTTCCTTGTAAGGTTTTTGCTACCATTAACATAAATAGTGTCTGCGTCTCACATTCGATACACGTAGTTCTGCTGGCGTGTTCAGGTCAAGATAGCGCGGTTCACAAACGATCTCGGTATTGTAGCGCTAATTTGCTTCTGAATGCGTGCGGTACGTGCGTCCAACCAGGTTACTGAATTGCAAATCTGTGAACATTTCCTATTCGTATCCTTTCCTCATAAATTTTGACTTCAATCCAAATACAACCTTGCAATATAAAGCATTGTCTGGAATACAAAATGTGGATCTGTCCATGCGCCTTTCACGGGCACTAGGCTTATTTTGAAATTGACAAGCTACAAGGAGAAAGTAGCTGCAGTATGCCCGATCGTTAGTCTATTTCAAATATATTTAGGTATATACAATACATTTTTGATTGCCCATTGATAACAAGACAACCGAGAAATCCTTCGAACTCGTTTGTGTAAGCTTACTGTTGGATTTGTTCACGTCGATGAAGGCTGAGGAATGCGCGATTTAGCTTCGACACTTGTACCGTTGGGTTCACGTGTTGGTATCTCCATTGAGGCAGGTTGCGGCGCACCCCGGGCGGCTCTCATCGCGATCCTCGGCGGTCACGACATTTGGCAAATATTCGCGAACGTGGCACAAGCAGCGCTGCACCGAATCACAACCTGCGCTATGTGTGACCAACCCTATCGCTTCCTCTTACTATATCTACATAATATTTAGTAAACACTGCAAATCATAGAAAAGTCCCAAAAACTCTGGGATATAAAGCATGATATCGAAATGTCAAACAAATCCTAGAGAAGCTTTTCTATTGATTCTTATAAAAGAAACAATAAGCCCCCAGATATGCTCAAACCACCTGAAAAACCCTTATTTAAGCATAATACAAGCTCTCCTTAGTATGGGGCTAGATAGTGTTGTGTGGATTGACCGCATAATTTATTTTATTTTTAATTATTTTCAAATGTCACTTGTCCATCGAACTTCGGTTTATAAAACGACATAGTAACATTAAAGCTCAAACAACAACATTAAAGCAAACTCGACTAAAACAATAGAAATAAACACAATGCAACACAAACCATTTGTTTCTATCTGTATTTAGCAATGCTTAAGGGCATATCGGGAGATCTAAGAGTTAAATTACAAGTAATAGAAATTATAGATCATAAATGGTCCATTCTTTGCCAACTGAGACCACCAAGGCTGTCGGTTTATGATACTTAATGTAGACGCAGAATGCATTTATTCCAGGGTAAAGTAATGTAAACTTGGCTCAGAAATTGTTGCTCTCCTGTCAATATGGAGAGTACATAAAGTTCCGCCGTATAATAAGGTAGCTTTTTATACATGCGTGGGGTTGTGTGCACACGAGGAAGATATTACAACCTGGCAAATTGCAGGTGGTTTGTGTAATTATTATGCGATGAAGACGACGCATCGCAGCGACTGCTAGTATAATGATGAATACAACGGCTCGTCCAGTAGCGGAATACTTGCAATCATAAAGCTAAATGTTTCTTGCAAGTCCCTAAGCCCCGTTATTTACGGCAACATTATCATCATCTATAATATAATAATAAACAATAACTAACAGTTATGAGGACATTGAGCATGTTTTGTACAATAGCTCCCGCTCGCGGCTTCAGTCATATTGTTCGTAGATAAAAAGATGCCTGCATGTATTTATGCAAGTATGTTTCATAAATGATGCCTACACTCCTACAGTATGGTTGTCAAATTCTAAATTCATCAATCTATCTATATATTTTTTATCTACTATACCTTTAATGAACCGTAGCATGATCTAACTAACTTGTTTTCAAGAATTATCGAAGGTTGGATAATAGTGTTCAAGATGATCGACAAACACCGCACCGAGCGGTATGCAAAGAAAAGAACAAGTTGGGTGTAACTCATTGAGACAGGTCGTGCCAATGTCGAAAGTAAGAGTGTTGAATTGTAATAGGTATAATTGAAAAATTTCATACCCATATAGACGAGTGTCGCTGGAGGAGTGTATGGATTTAAAGATGTTTCTAATGGTTGTTCATTTAAACATAACAGAGTTTCCTTTTCAATAAGTATCAGGCATATAAGCATCATACATTTATTGAGAAAGAAGAAGATACTAACAAAAAATTCTGACAATTAATACAATAGCCCATAATGTCAGCCGATTGGTATAAACATATGGGTAGCTAATAACTCCAATAGCATGTAAATGGCGAAGCAAATGGTATCTTTTGTATAAAGAGGTTAACTCCACGTTAACTCCTTGGGAAAGTTCACACAATGAAAAAAGAAAATAAAAACATGGCTGCTGTTAAACCGCGTGAACATTGTTGCAGATCGGCGAACTACAACAATAAAACTGGGGAGTGCGTGCTGTCGAACATGGACCGTATTACATTGGCGGGAACCAATGCGTTCCAGCCTAACGAAGGTACAATTAGATCATACATTTAATTAATCAGACCTATTTTTAGATCGCCATAACAACATTCTTGTTTTTTACAGACACGGACTATCTGGAAAACAATTGCGTTGAAGAGCCGACTAAGTTATGCGAGTTCAAAAAGATGGGCGGGCGCATTCTAAAGACGGTGGATTCCGTTTATCAAGACGTCCAGACTATTGAAGAATGCCGTGAGCTGTGTCTAAACTCGCCGTTCCGTTGTCATTCATATGATCATGGCGACACCGGTGACCACGTGTGTCGACTTTCTCACCACTCCAGGGCTACACTCGCCGACATTCAGGTAAAACTCCATTTATGAATTTTACATTACTTTACATTCTGTGAACCATGTTGTGCGGTGCGGACCCAAACATCAAGTAGGATAAGGGAGATGATGATGAAATAAGTCTACATTGCAAATTGGCACAATTAACACTGGTTTATTTTCAGGATCCTTACTTGGAAGTCCCGGAAGCTGCCACATACGAGCTATCTTCGTGCTACAACGTATCCATCGACTGCAGATCCGGTGACATGGTTGCGAAAATTCAAACTTCCAAGTTATTCGATGGCAAGATCTACGCTAAGGGCAGTCCCAACTCTTGCGTTGTCGATGTCAAGCAAAGCCTTGAGTTCGAACTTCATATGGGTTACAACAATATCGAATGTAATGTCAAGCAAAATGGTCTTGGAAGGTAAGCGATTATCTTACAATTAAACTTTAGCTTCCAATTCATTTGATCAAGATCAATAACAATTCATCAAATCTATTTCCAGATACCTCAACGATGTCGTAATTCAACATCACGATACCATCGTGACATCTTCTGATCTTGGTTTAGCTGTTACTTGTCAATACGATTTGACCAACAAGACAGTGGCCAATGAGGTCGACCTCGGAATCCATGGAGATATCCAGACCGGTATCTCAGAGGAGGTCATCGTCGACTCGCCCAATGTAGCAATGAGAATAACAGACAGAAATGGTGACGATACCATCTCTTCGGCCGAGGTCGGAGACCCGCTGGTGCGTCATTGTTTTATCGATTTCGAATTTATATTAGAAATATTTATTCCCTCGTGGAGTTTTTTCTAATGCTTGTTTTCATCTTTAGGCTTTACGTTTCGAGATCATGGACCCGAACTCACCCTTCGAAATCTTCGTACGAGAACTTGTTGCTATGGATGGTGTCGACTCCAGCGAAATTACACTCATCGATAGCGACGGTTGCCCCACAGAACACTTCATTATGGGACCTTTGTACAAGGCGGCTCCGAGTGGAAAGGTAATACATCATATTTCATGTCATGTTTGTATGTTCCGCCTGGTTTTCATTCACTTTATGAGAAGAACTATCTAATTGTGATTCTCACATGAGATATTTATGATGATAGTAAAATAAATAACCTTCATTAGACATGACCGACCAACCTGTCATTTATGGGTATTGGAGAGCCTATAATTGAGTTTCAAATGCCAGATTATAAAATTATTGCGTTTATTTTATAGATGCTGCTCTCTACCTTCGATGCATTCAAGTTCCCTTCATCCGAGGTGGTGCAATTCCGCGCCCTGGTCACTCCCTGCATGCCAACTTGCGAGCCCGTCCAGTGCGACGCTGGGCCGAACGAACTCCGCTCCGTCATGTCTTACGGACGCAGGAAGAGACGTTCGACGCCTGCTGCGCCCACCGACGACATGCTGCTCGTGCAGACCATCCAGATCACTGATAAGTTTGGCTTCGACAAGCAACGGGCTAAGAACGTGACCGAAGATTCAGTATACATCAGGGAGAGCGAGGCAACGTGTGTGAACGCCGCCGGAGCGATGCTCGCGGCCGCCGCTTTCCTAGCGGCTCAGCTAGTCGTCCTCGCCGCGTGGACCTGCAGTTGGCAGCGCCGACGCGCGGCCGCTAAGGCCGCAGAGCTCCTCCCCGGACCGAACGCGCCCTCCGCCCTCTGCAAAGTCTACGATGCCAGTTTTTCCCGTGCACACCAGAGGCACTTCTGAATGGAAGGCGTGTCGTCGTGATCTACGTCCGCAATAGTAGTTTATTTCGTTAGTTTAAAAACCTCGTTCGAAGCCTCGTCCGCGAAGGCCGTGAAGTATTCCATCGACGATCACCCCTAGCCTTCGCAGAATGCAGGGCACCGACGGAGGTTATTAATGATAGTGTCCGAACGCTTCCGCGCCATACGCTACGTACGGGCGACAGGCGCGGGCGCGCGCGTCACGGAGACGGGGACGACCACAAGAGCGTGCACGAGTGTGGATGGATGCGAGGAGTTGTCGACAGACGACTTGTGAATGTGTGAATGCAAGAGATCGCTCGCTTGTCCCCATCTCCGGCGTCGTCGGCGGGACAGCGGCCGTGGCTCGTTATCAAGATCACGTCGCTCATTCGTTGACTTTACGATCGGACGTTCGTTTGCTAACTCCGATTCCGTATTGTACCATATTCTCTTAAAGTAGAGTAAGCCTGATTTAATACTAGTGATAAGTAAAATTAACTTTTCAGTACCTTAAGTAGATAACCGAACGTGCGACCTAAGTCATGAAACGTTGGTTAGACGGCCGTCCCGACATCGTAATTTATTTAATTTAGGATAGTTTCTTTTTATAATTTATCATTGAATATGTATAACTATTTAATATTTTTAAATTAAAACAAATATCAATCTATCATACAAAAGCATAATGACATGTTTACGAAGCCCGGAAGGAGTAGTGGTTAAATGATGTAAATAAAATACTGTGAAACTCAACAGTATTTTAAACTATTTCCGTCCAAATTGACACTTCTTACAAATAAAATGTGAAAATATGTTTTTGTTTTATTTATTACAGTCGAAAACCTTTAAGCCCATGCATATACTTAAGTCAACTTTAGACTAGACATACAAAACTTTAGAAAGCAATAAACAATCGAACTTTACTTAGTAACGTTTTTCTTACATTTTGGTACAGCTTGTGTATATTTCAATAAGTTATCTAAAATACGGTTATTTTATTATTAAAGAGCACACCAAACTAATTTAAATTTGAAAAGCGTGCAAATAGTTGCACGGCAGTAGAAAATGCCGCATGCCACATTGACCAGTCCGTGCTCGAGACACGGCACACATCAATGCGATGGGATCTTTAGTTAGGTTCGCGCAATCACGTGTGAAGGGGCAAAGCTCAAGTCGCATTCGTGGCTGAGATAGTATCTGCGACTCGGCACGCGACAGCACACACGTGCCGACTTCGCAAGCGCGACCATTAGTAGCCATGCAACAAAGAATACGTCTCTGACTAGTGTTTCTTGAGATCCAGATTGCAGCCGACGGTATTGAAAGAAAATGCCGGCGCATACCTGCACGTATGCAAGTTACCTAAAACAATGACAGTTATTTGTGACTACTACCCATTTACATTGAGTTATTTATGTTAAATAGCTAATGCTTCTTGAAAAGGTATTTGGATAGGTAGTTCCGATGAAGTATCACAGAGCAAAAACCAAACCAAAAAATAAAATTAAAACTTTTGAGAGAATCTGGTTGCATGTGCAGATTTGGCGCAAGATAACATAACTAGATCACTGAGTATAACGCATCCTTGAGAAGGTAAAGTTCAACAGACAAGGTCGAGGAAGTCTGATTACCTGATTAGATTTATTACGTGAAGTAAGAAGATGTTATGTACGAGATTGTTCAGAATTGGAAATGGTAGTGTTGTAGAACGCTTTAAAATTATAAAATTGAGCACAAATACCACAAAAAATTAGGATCGATATCTACTTTTTACCCGACTACGGCAAAGCAAAAAGGAGGGTTATGATTCTGACCGGTATGGATGTATGTTTATTTGTTTTCTCTTTAATTGTAAGCTGTTTATCAGAATTTTACCAAATAAATGAGGTAACACTATAATTAGAAATAAATTCTAAAATAACGTTAAGATATAGGTATTATGTCAACCAAACACATTTTCTTTACACATTTTAATATGTATTGAGATATATTTAAAAAAAAACTTAGGCCAGTATTCAGAAGCAGTGCTCGAGTCTGAGTTTCAAGCATATATTTTTTGACAGTTCTCCATTGAAAAGTGTCAAAACTCTATGCTTGAGGCTCGACTCAAACATTCTAAATACGGGCCTAAAATACACACAAAGCTTTTTAGACGATTTTCTTATTTTAATACTTTTAAGAAAATGATTGTTCAGTAGTCAGTTTTAATTCTTACATTAATTTTTTTATACTTTATCTGAAAACGAGGGTTTGCAAAAAATCTCTTTGATGTGTTGCGATTTACTTGCGAAATAATTTTCCTAACGCAAAGTAGAAATAATTGGTTAACATTTATAAAAATCAAGAAACAAAACACGTAAATCGCATCCTCAGCAAATAATAAAACAAAAGTTTCCGCCTGACACGTTGTAAGAACATGGGCGGATGTTCCACAACAATTTTGCACTTTGACAATAGCAGCAATTTTCATACGCCTATAAAATTCAAATACTGAATACAACATTGTAGCGAAATGTTATTTATAATAAATGAAATATTCATAAAAGCGAATTGATGGGAGCCACTGGATTGATGAAAGAGCTAGAAAAAAATGAAGTGAACCAGCATCAACCAAGTATAGAACAAGTGGAGCGGATGCAGTAGTAGAGCTTATTCCAACCAAGGAGTGTCCTGTAAAGTTATGGTAAGTAGGTGGTCGATAAACATCGGCCTTTTTCTTATTCTTATCTTGTTCCGAATCTACTGAAGAACTAACAGCGTCGATTCTATCTCGCTCTTCCCAAGCTCTACTATTCGATCGACTTGACTAAAAAATATCTACAAATCTGATAAAATTACAGAATAGGAATGTTGCGATTCAGTGTATTCTAATGGATGCTGATACAAAGACCGAGGCCGACGAAAAAATGCATTGAAATACCTACTCGTATTTCGAATAGCATTCCGTTGCTCCCTGCATGATTCTATTAATGAGTGCCATTAAGTAAACATTAGTGGTGCGATGGAATAGAACCCGCAGCATTGTGATAGCAGATGTGCATTGACTGAGCCTTTATATTACAAACTAGGACGCACTTTCGTTTGGAAAGGAAAGTAAACGATGACAATGGTAGCCTCCGTCTACTTGAATATTTAAGAGAAAGGTTTCCATAAGATTTGGTATTCCACGTAAGTTTAGGTAGAAATGTCGAGAAAAACAATATGTTTACGGTTGTTTGTTATTTGTGTCAAAGCATCAGGTGCACAATCAACTGTTGCCTAGTTTCGTCCAGTATGCAGTTGGCACTTAGCAAGTTTAAACAAAGCCTGCAAATTCTGGTACAAAAACAGAGATGACTATCAGTTTAAAATAACGGTGTTCCTCAAAAATGCATGCTGCTAAGATAACATCGAGAATTTAAATTCTGGTGATCATATTCCGGATGCGTGCATAATAACTGCTTCCAATTGGAATTATGTTGCAAAGATTTTAAATTTATCTCAGAAATTACGCACGCATAACAAAACTAAAATAATTTAAAAATCTTTGTGGTTTCCGAAAGCAGTTTAAAACACCTACAAGTGTGGAATTATGTTTTGATGAATGGATGGAAGGTGTCCCATACAAATATTTCTAGATAAACCATTGCGTTTGACGTATAATTTTTGAGGTCTGGGATGAGTATGAGTATACTCCCTGATGCATACTTACAAAATGGTGTTTTACTTATTAAGCATCATCAACTATGTTTTAATACGAAAACTAAAAGAGCAAAACATTCAATTCGGTTATTTAAAGTGATTGGAAAATATACGATCCATCATGTTTTTTGATCATTGAAATCTTAACTTAACAAACAATGCATTAACTTTGCACAAAGCAGAAATGTCCGAGTTACAATAAAACAGTATAAAAACAGATTGGTCGAGACATTGTGCACCACTCATTTCTAGCTAGATAAATAAAAAAGCATATTCAATAACCCATATAAACTGATGACAGTAATTTACTTCGTGACAAGAGACAACTAGCCGTATATGGAAAAAACACTTTGTAGTGTGAACATAAACAAGGTTCTAAAAAGAGGTAAAAACTTGTCCGCAAGAAAATAATTTCAGGTTTTTATTCAGTCAGTAGTCAGACATAAAATAAACAGTAAAACATCAAAATTGGTCGCGCATTTACATTATTGCAGGGTGATTGTGCCTGCCTTTTTCTCTTTCTCACTAGTGACATTACAATAGCAAACGATGATTAATTTTGAAATAGTATTTTGTAAGCAAAGACGGGTATATTACTGCAAAGGTATAATCCAGAACTATTTTTTTTCTTAAACTTTAGTTCAACCCTGCAAAAAAGCGTGATATTAAAAGCGGACCAGACAGTGACCATTTAACAATCTAACGGCAGTTTAGCGAAATTGAAAAGAAACTTGCTAATTAAATTTAATAAAAAAGCAGCCAAGTGCGAGTCAGACTCGCCCATGAAGGGTTCCGTAGCACGACGAACTACAAGAACCTTTATATATGTTACTTGATGTAACATAATAAGGTTCCTGTAGTTCGTTGAAAGGTAAATTGCGGTTTACGGTTTATGACGTATAAAAAAAAAACTACTGACTAGATCTCGTTCAAACCAAATATCGTTGAAAGTTTACATAATAATGTACAACATATATTTTTTTTAGTATTATCATTCTCTTACTTTAGAAGTTAGAGGGGGGGGGACCAACTTTTTTCCACTTTGGAAGTGTCTCTCGCGCAAACTATTCAGTTTAGAAAAAAACTATATTAGAAACCTCAACATCATTTTTGAAGACCTATTCATAGATACCCCACACGTATGGGTTCGATGAAAAAAAAAATTTTGAGTTTCCGTTTATGACGTATAAAAAAAAAACTACTGACTAGATCTCGTTCAAACCAAATATCGTTGAAAGTTTACATAGTAATGTACAGCATATATTTTTTTTAGTATTATCATTCTCTTACTTTAGAAGTTAGAGGGGGGGGGACCAACTTTTTTCCACTTTGGAAGTGTCTCTCGCGCAAACTATTCAGTTTAGAAAAAAACTATATTAGAAACCTCAACATCATTTTTGAAGACCTATTCATAGATACCCCACACGTATGGGTTCGATAAAAAATTTTTTTTTGAGTTTTAGTTTCAAGTATGGGGACCCCCAAAATTTATAGTTTTTTTTATTTTTGTGTGTAAAAACCTTAATGCGGTTCACAGATTACATCTACTCACCAACTTTCATCAGTCTAGCTTTTATGGTTTTGGAGAAAAATGGCTGTGACACGGCCGGACAGACAGACAGACAGACAGACAGACAGACAGACAGACA
Organism: Thera obeliscata; assembly: GCA_947578465.1. Taxonomy (NCBI): domain Eukaryota; kingdom Metazoa; phylum Arthropoda; class Insecta; order Lepidoptera; family Geometridae; genus Thera; species Thera obeliscata. The sequence continues at coordinate 6,891,693 of OX387928.1, read as the reverse complement.
TGACGAATCTATAAGGGTTCCGTTTTTGCCATTTGGCTACGGAACCCTAAAAATGACTGCAGTATTTTTTTTTCTACACAAAACGCTTAGTGCGACTCGGTGGTATATTAACCAGGTAAATATGGATGGTATAATGATAAATGAGCTGTGTCTTTGACTTGTCATAAAATGAAAAGGACATACATTTTTGTTTTAGAGTTCCTGAGGACATTCTCTAACTTTATAGATCGGTAATCGATACTTATGCCCGTATTCAGAAACAGTGCTTGAGTCTGAGTCGAGCCTAGATTTTTGTAGTTTTTCATAGAGCACTTTAAAAAAATGTATGCATGAGAGTGCTTGAGGCTCGCCTTAGACTCAAGCGCTGTTTTTAAATACGGGCCTTAGAATCTACGTGGAAAATTGTCAGATCGTATGATAAAAAAATACTGCTGTTTATATTCATAAATTAAAATATGTATTTCAATTTCCTTTACCAATTTGCTAAAGTAGACGCTGAGACAGATGTATTAACTTACACTTCCGTGTTCTCAACTGTGATTTGACTTCAATACGAGAGACGTACATCCGGTGTACTTAGTGCTTGCGGCCACTCGATTTCGGGTCATTATAAGTCGATTGGTTGGCGCCGGCTACGGATATTGGCGTCGCAATTTGAGCAGTTATTTGCATCGGGATCGGTCCTGACTGATCGCGGTCACGCAGGGGCTCGCAAAGCGAATATAAACTGAGATGCGCTTTAACGTGGACATAGAATGGGAATGGATGTAGCAACTTGTCACTTTTACGAGAAACATTTTACCTATTTACGATGCGAATAAATACTGCGTGTGTGACTCTGCATGTTTATTTTAGCGATTACGTACAATCGGTATTTTTATGAAATATATAAATTAGGTTAGAAGTGTTTACAAGTGTTTTAATTCTTAGATTGTCTCTTTTTTATACAACTTACTGATGGAACAAGCATATAGCCCAGCTGATGTTAAGTGGTAACCATCGCCTATAACAAAGTATTGTCTATTTTTGTAGTGTTCGAAAAACACAGAACATCCGTTCAATAATGTTTAAGTGAAATGGAGACTGTGTTCAATGTAGCTTGGCTTTAGATACCATCTGCAAGCATTTTGTTTTTACCACCACATATGTATTCCAGCAGTTAGTTTCCTGTAGAATCCTAAAAGACATAGGAAAGAGCGGCTTGGAATATACCGTACAGTAAAATAAATCTCCAGTAGAAAATAAGCGCAGATAACAATGTGTTACAGTAACTGCGAAGTTTTTTGGTTTCCATTAAAATTACCCAGATAGTGAAGGTTATTATCGAGATAAAAAAACAAAATTGCGCTCGCTCCGGCTAAATAAGTACGCACAAAATTTACTTAACCGTTCGTTCCAGTTATTTGAATGCAATGTCGGGTCAGCAAATGAGTGGGCGGCCTCTCCAATTTGTTGACGTTCAGATCCTGATTGTATGTTTGAATAAGGATTCATGATGAGAGCAAAATATACATTAACGTGGGCGGCACGCGAACAACATCACTTATAGATATTGAACCGTGATATTATCGATATGATATTTACATTTGATCCGATAGTGGTTTCGTATTCTACGTGGGAAGACCTTTCACCATCCCTATTGACTGGTCCATTGGAACACTTAGCGTGTTTGTTAGAACGAACGATATTGCAATAATATCGAACACCAGAACATCGAATGATATTAAAGTATTATGCAGATTAACGTATGCTGTGGGAATCAAAACCGGATTTCAAGAGGTCGTTTTCCGGTGGTTTGAAGATTATTTAATGATTTGAGAACCTACTTGACCTAAGTGCATAACAAATATACTTACGTTGTTATAAACAAACTCGCACTAAAGTGCCCTTAGCACGAAGACAAGATTATACAAAACAGAGTTCTATCATTAATATTTCAGATTTACTTTCTTACTCAACGATACAGAACCGTCAAAAAACTAGTGCTTTGAGCAATGCAGACTGCTTCAGATAAATCGTGATTGTTTCTAAATACTAAAGCTAGCATTCACCAACGCTATAACCGATTGTTGAGTAGCTTTTTCGCTTACCACAAAGATCTAACCGCCAGATCTATTCAGATCGGACGGTGGGCGCATAGTCATATAATGTCAGGATGATATTGTATACTATATATGTATATCGCAGACGTTTTAGAGAAAGGCCAGGTTAGGAGTACCCTAAACCGACGAGCATGTATGAAGAATGTTATGAGAGTGAATGAAGCGAAAGAGGTGTGTCAGGATCGTAGCAAGTGGAAATCCGTGATCTCTGCCTACCCCCATGGGAATAAGGCGTGACTTTATGTATGTATGATGTATACTAGTAACCGGCCGTTTAAGTTGGTGAACAGTGGCTTTAATAGGATGAACGCAGTGTCGGAAGTGATCAAAGCAAGCACGAACGGTAAGCATTCGCTAATAGTACGCGCTCGTGACCCACGTCTCTCGACACCGATAACGTACTGACAGACTGTACTGACCGATACTGACAGACTCTGCATTATTTCATTTACGAATTACATATTTTTACTTCCTGTATAATGCGAAAGTATAGAATGGGTAATTTGTTTTTGTATTTATAAGAGAGCCGAAGAAAAGATGGTATTTTACTATGTGTATACGGAATACTCTCTATATCTATAAAACTGGGGTCACCAAATATTGGGGTCCTCAATTCTGCCTTGTTGACTTCGTATGGGCTCCTAAAAAGAAATCAAAACAAGCAACAAAAGCCACTAACGTAACCTGCCAAACTCTACGCAATCATAGTAAAAGACTCATTTAAAAAGCACTTATCTGAAAATATGAATAGCTTTATTACTTTTAAAACTTATATTTCCGCAAGATGAGAACCATTTGACGGATTGCAAGAATAAATGTCGAAACGTTTGAGTCGTTAGATGTCAATAGCTTCATGTTTGTTTATAGTTGCCGTATCTTTTACTACTTATTTATGGCATGTTGAATTAAAAACATACCAGCTGTTAAACCATGTTTCTTTATAGTTATTTTGGGCCACAGTTATCTGTTTTTTAGTAAATAATGTAGCACGGGTGGTCTAGTGGTAAGAAAGAAAGAAAGAAAAGAATGTGTCGAAGAATTCGAAAACATGTGTCGAGTGCACGAAAGGAGCCTCTCTGAGGCGCACTTGAAATACATCCCCACACTGTCTCGAAAGAACCAGTGACAGGATAAGAAGTATGTAATTGTTTCTGGTAGCTATCTGGCATCTACATAGTCGTTTGTGGGTTCGATCCCCACCGAGAACAAACATCAGATGTTTGATTTTCTAAACGAAACGAAAACTAGATTAAACGGTTTGTTTGCATAATGTTGCTTGTTGTTTGCATAAGCCTTTAGATTTATAAACGCGCGTAACTTTTTAGACAACGTTAAGTTTTTGAAGTAATGTAAAGCGACTTTGGCGCCATCTTATGAATTTATGCGACGATAGAGAACTTGCCTTCCTTTCACCTCCTTTCACGCAAGTATTCGTAGCGAAGGAGCGATATGTGCAAGACGGGTTTCAAGTTATAGAATAGTTTCGAGGTGCAACAATAGATGGCGCTTTGCTACAGACCATGACTGACAACTCTTAATAATGCACAAGTTTTTATAACACGATCTTACTACAAGAGATTTTCACATCGTCTCGTTTTATTCACTTCAATTCCTTAAAAATTTTTACAAATACAAAATACTGTTTTTCGAAAAACATGCCGGCAAGTGCTCTATGGAGAGGCTCCTTTGACATAATATACCGGCAAGAACATTATCAATTTTAAGTTTAGATTACCACAATGGGGTTCTTTTTGTTTAAAGAGGGTAAGCCTGAACCTTTTGGATAGAAATTATAGTTCTCAATGAAGTTTCTAAAATGGCGACCACGAATCGGAAGACGAAACGTAGGACAGATACTCACCTGAAGGACCGACGACATCGTTAGGATCGCAGGAAGTCTGTAGATGAAGAGGGCTCAGAATGGTTCTTCCAGGAAATGTATAGGGGAAGTATATACCCAGCAGTGGACTTCTTCGCGCTGATGAAGCCTTACCCGTAATCTCTGATCTCCAACAGTCCACACGCGACTCGCGAAGTCGTTCGAAGCGCCGACGATGTAAGCGCCCGTAGAGTCGAAGTCTACCGACATGACACCCGCGTTCGAACCGACTAATGTTCCTTTAGTTTCCACTACACCTAGAAAACAAAACGAAGGTTACTTTACTGTTTTTTCACTTAGTTTTCTGTTGCAAGCCCCGCTGAAAAAAACCCGCACCCTTTTTTCCAGCGGGGTTTACATAGGATAAAAGTAGGTACTTATTATACAGTTTTCAGAATTAGCTTTCTCCAAAAAGTCACTGGCTATATGAACCAGCGTTACTAGCATTGCTGTGTTACACTTGCAATAATAAAAACGATTTCAACAGCGCTTCCCAACATTTTTTTATTTTTATAAAAAAAGACTGTAACGTGATAAAAACGAATCCTAGACTAAGCAATATTTGGCAGAAATAATATTTCTGAAGTAATTTAACTCTTATAAGCGGGCACATAGCTCTGCGGTTACTTCTATCTGTAACCAATAATAACAAGTCTTGCTTCCAAATTATTTGCGTAAACCATACAGTTGCAGCTAGTAATTTCCTCGTGTTAGCAAAATAAACTTACATTTTGAGACATCCCATAGTTTGACTTTTCGATCAGCACCTCCCGTCGCCACTAGACGATCAGTTGGACTCCATTTTACTGCGTTTACCTCACCATCGTGAGCGTCCTACAGAAAAAAATCGTATTACAATCGGCTCTGTAAATTTATGTAGGAGGCCTGGAAAATCGTATTACGAAACCTGCATTGGCTCTGTAAATCCATGGAGGAGGCCTCATCATCATCATCTTTCAAGTCCACTAGTTATTTCGACACTTATGTTCAGCAGTACCTACAACTTAAATAAAGAAGATGATGGCTTAAGCTATCTTAATTCTTACTCTGAAGTGGTCTTCTGTTTCCGGACCAATATGCAGACGTCTTGCGTATAAATTACCTGTCACTTTGAGATGATTAGAACCAAATAACTCAGCAATGCTTCCAAGATTTAATGGATCAAACAGGCCCATGTTATTCTATGGTCGCGTGGAACTGGCACCTAGACTCACCTAGCTTCCAGACGTTTCAAAGTGATTCTTGCAATCCTACTGAATAAATACACTTTTGATTTCATGATTTACTGAGAAAACAAACAGCGAGATTTCGCACGACTGAGTAATGATGGCCGCCAATAAAATGTATTTTCGTTTATGTTATTGGTTTGGCTAGACAGCGAATATAGCTTTTATAAGAGCATGTAAGGGTATTGGATACAGATTCGTTATTTCATTATTTATACTCATGTATGACGTAAGGCCAATACAGGAAGTACTGCTACTACTTTATGTATTTATATTATACTACGAAACGTGGCAGTGAGCATTACCAGGCATTACGCTATATTACTTTTCAAACAGTTCAAAGATAAATTTCTAAATATTTTCTTCTTGTGTTAACTAGTTCTTTTGAACCAATAGTAGTGAAAGGAATATCTGTGAAAGACCGCCTCAAATCATTCTCAGTGTATTTCAAGAGAAGTTAAAAAATCACAGTCCGTTTTTTGCAGAATTAAGAACTATCACATGTTTCAGGACGCCATCCTTTAGGAACTCAAGATACAGACTGAAAGAAGTGTTGTGGAAAGTACTCACAAATCTTAGAGCTACTTTGGACGGAAGCGAAGTCGCGTAGTAAGGCATCGAATCCATTATCTTTTCCTCCGAGCTGCCTCCCGAGCCACCACTACTCCGACTGCTGCCTTCTCTCGCCGCTTCTTCTAGATCTTTCTTGAGCTTGTCAGTTTTCTTCCTGTAACAGAGGAAGCTCTTCAGCTTTTACATACTTTAGTAAGCATTTTTGTGCCATTAGTACCCGTTTTATTCGAAAAGCGAGCAACGCCTAAGCGCCCGATGATTTTCGCAATATGATTTAATTTTCAACCACACATGCACCAAATATTTACCCCAAAACTCCGCCAATAGAAGCTTTTATAGTATTTATTTTTGCGATTAATCAATACAAAGTTGCAAACTATAGAGATACTTTAATTTAGATCGTCTTTTGTAGGTGTCTATTTGCAATTTCCGTATCCATAACATGCAATAAGTGTAGCACTTCCAGTGATTATAATAAATCCAATAAATTAAGCCAAAACCTTTCGCAATAAAAATGGCGCAAAATATAGTGAGTCATTCAGACTACTTGGATATCAATGGGCTCGACCTTCACCGAACAAAAGCAAAAACGTAAACGATGTAATAAATAAAAGCCTTGTTACACGCAGATTTTTAAACATTAAAAAAACAAACTGATTTGTTTCATTTTAAAATAATTATTAATGAGTCTAATGAGTTATATTATATCACATTATACCTACCTATGTTCGTGTATTTAACGTAAAATTAAGTTAAGTATATTACAAATTATTTACTTATTTTTTTAATATGATTTATTATTTGTTGTACAAAAACCGAATTTCTGAACATTTCCATTTTGTATACTGCTAGTCGTTAAGGTGATACGAACGTAATGATTTTTTATGACACGAATTATTATACAACACGAATGACGTCAGAGAATATGGGGTATCTCATACCTAGCAGTGTAATTACCATTGTTAAAAATAACATCATAGGTACGACATCAAAGTAAATGTACCTAGATGTTATGGTTGTATGTGTAGCTCAAACATGCACAAACCATAATAAGTGAAATAAGGGTAAGTTCAAACGCAACACAGTTTCGTTAAATTATGTTTCCCATTCGTATCAATCATGTTACAAAAATTAGTACAAAAGATTCAGACAAAACAAACAAGGAAATTTTCAAATATACAAGAATAAGTTCAAAATGAGTCAGTTTCAGAGTGCAGTTAAGACATAGATGGTCCACTTTCATGAAGAGGTAGATGTTCAATTTTATGAACGGCACAATGCTCAAATCACCAAATTGTCTGGTTATGTCAAACTCACCCAAAACTAACTCTACCAAACGTGTTGATGAAAAACGCGGTAGGGTTCGCTGGCCTGTTGAACAAAATAAACAAAAAAGAAGCAAACACAGCTATCAGGGTACTTTTATGCCAGCTCAGGAGCGAGTCGCGCACACAGAACCCAAACAATTAACAACACTTAGGCTAGGACTACACAACTATAAATATTATCTATTGTGCACTGGGCCTATTTGTCACGAATGCCAACCGTATTATTGACTATGACTAAAAAAATGGTAAAACTAAGCTCACGCCGTAATTAAGTAGTCACCTCAAAATAACCCTCAGTACCTACCCTCAGTAGGGTTTATTAAGAGGGTAGTCAGATGTAAGTCAAAACCACATCTAGCGAGCGCATATACCTACCATATTTAACAAAAATAAGCTTTTGAAACTATTCCTATTCGACGTAATATCGGTAATCGTCGGCGCATTTGCGTTATCATAATCGCAAGCTTTTGAAACGGCCGCATTCAAACACCGAAAATTGAACGCCAATACACAAAAAATATTTATAAATAGGACACGCGAGAGGATGGAATTCATGACAAATATATTTTGCTAGTGTGCAGTTTACGAAATAGCAGCAACATTCACTAAACTCATCGCAACTACTTTACAAGCAGAACAATAACTATTGACCAAATGCCCCAAAAATAAACAATTATAAATTAAACCTTACACATGTTACATTTCATAAGATATAAGAGTATCAGTTTAACTTCTGGCGGAGATTTTTTATTGAATTATGCCTCTTTGTATTGCTTTTATCACAAATAGTTCGGCGGATAAAACATACCTTGAAAACTGCAAAAGACATGCTAACTTTTTAGTATCTAAACCACATACAACTAAAAAATGCGTTGCCACTTACTTGAGGAAATGTTCGTTTTCTTCATTCATTTTATCCGCATCCTTAGCTTTGTACTTAATCAATCTATCTACTAAAGATCTGTTTTCATCCTAAAATTAAACACAAATAAAATATTAGACATTTACGGTCTTAGTTTGCAATAAAAATAATACATTACAACAAAACCTTTTTGAAAATCTTTTTCATTTTTGTTTCAATGAAAGGACGAGAGCGATAACAAAGGAAAATTTTGCGTCCTCCCTAGCAGAACTTCCCAGCCGACTGAACGTAAGTGTTGCTAGTTATATCAACCAACTAAAAGCTACACGCATAGTTATTACGTGAGCGTCGTAAAATATGCCTACAGAGTGTTGCTTTTACAAGGCAAAAGCTCTTAATATAATGGAGGCTTTTAATTAAATGAAGTAATTATTCGACTGTAATTGTTTCCCGCTGAGGGACACATCAGTGTAAGGTAATCTTTGTGTCGTCGTAACGCAAAATTTTGATGTTGTAGCGTCAGTAATATTAGTATGAAAGAATATGAAACACACTGGATATGATAAGATAAACGCGAATAAGCTTGGAGTTTGGCCAAATATTTAAAGATGCAACAAAAATCTAAAGTTCCAGCGTATAAATTGTTTTCATACTATAGCATCAACTATGCCAAAAATATTTGAGCTAGTATAAACAAACGCACCTAGATACAGGTTCATGTTGCCAGTTCAGATTTTATGGACCAGTGAAAGAGGTCATGGACATCAACTCTTCTAATTCTAAGGAAAGGATAATACTGTATGTGTAACTTTTCCTTTAGTAAAGATATAAGTGCATATTAAAACTTATTTTTATTATTAACTAATATGTACTAACAAAATATGGCCAATGCCAAAATGATTTACCCCCCTCATTCATAATGCAGGACACTTTTTAGGGAGTCGCTAAGTCTCTTGTCACTGTTACTTTCATGTCAACAAATAGAGATGGCAACAGACCTATTGGTCTGCTGCATTTCAGTGATGTCTGAAATGCTGTAGGGCCATTATGAATTATATTCATAATGGCCCTACAGCATTTAGCTTATACGCGTTTTTTTAAACTAGAACAAAGCTTATACTATGAATTCGGACCAGAGGAAGTACTATATTATTAAATGCAGAAAAAATCGATGCAACTTGAAATTTCGACTATCAAAGCGATAGCCGAAATTTCAAGCACGGCCCATAAGCTCATGAAGAGTTTATGGGCCGATTAGGAGCACTTTTCCGTAATAACTCAATTACCCCCTAAGTTGCTTCGAGAAAAGCTTCGCCAGTCGCTTCCGGGTCGTCGTGGAACCCACACCTGGCAGATATTATTTCTGTATCTTTTAATATGAAAAATATGCCGGTTTACCTGTGCTTTCCTTAATTTATCTTCTATAGCTGCAAACGCAATCTGTAACGCCTGATGCTCATCCCTCAACATCTGATTAAGATTTTGTAATTCTGTCATGTTGGTCTCATACATTTGGATTTCGGCCCTCAGTGAGGCTATGACAGCAGTGTTTTCTGAAATTCTAAAATAAAATGGGAAATATTATCATTCCAATACCTTTTCAGATCATTTCCTATGTCGTATTTCGAGGGTTCGGATCGAATTATTAGTTGAATATCATTCTTTTTAGCAAAAGAATGATGTTTTTTGAAGTGAAAACTTCTTTAGCGGCGTTGAGCACTTTTTCTGTAATGGGTATAAAATCTTAAACTCGCGTCAGCGCGTCAGGACACGTGACCTGATCGAAAAAGCGTAAGACGGATGGAGAGTAGACAGCTATCCCCTCTCTACGGCGCGGCGAAAATGTATGCTTGGGCCTACTGTTTCGTTTAGGCAGCGCAGGGCGCTTGCGCGAATGTTCGTGTATGTTACAGCGTGCCAAATAACAAACAAGCCCCCCCTAACCATTCCAAAATATCAAACATGCTCAACGTTAATAATCAAGTTTTCACTTCTGCCGGCACTCCCGGAGTGCAACCCGTATTTTTTTTTCATACTTCTGTAAGTTTACTACGCAAAACTATTAAAGTACAATGTATAAAGTTGGTATGTGTTTGTGTAATCCAACATATTTCATAACAAACTCACTGTTTGTCTTTATACAGAGTAGGTCTTTCGGTTTTTATATTTAACGAGGTTAGTCTATTTAAATAAATGCTATGAATAGATCATCGAATAAAAATATGATGTTAAACATAACCTTGTTATTTGTTATTATTATTATGGTCACCCAAACTCGGTGACCTCGAAAAAGGAATTGTGTTTGGTTTACAATAACCAATGTGGTGTTCAAATGGGCAAGAATTAGTTATGCCATATGGAAATATGGGCATAACAAATATGGCCATAGGTGCAGATGACCTAAGTCTTATCCATCTGGCTCATCAGGCCATGAGCAAAGTGTTTAGATGCCTCATACTTGACCCAATGTCTATGGTTTGAATTCTAGCTTCAGATATTTTAAAAACTGTGTAAAATGCCTTCAGCTAATTCTTTGATGTGCACTTAGTGAACGGACTGGTCGACTGGCCTCTAGCTCAGTTGGTAGTAGCTTTGCCTTCTGCGCCGTAGGTCGTGGGTTCGATCCCCACCGAGAACAAATATTTGTGTGGTGAACATAAATGTTTGTTCTCTGTCTGGGTGTTATATTGTATTCTAAGTATGTATTTACAAAAAAAAAAATGTATTCAAGTATTATATCAGCTATCCGGTTCCCATATTACAAGCTCTGCTTAGTTTGGGGCTGGGTAGTGTTGTGTGAATTGTCCACAATATTTATTTATTTATTTATTTTTTACTGGTTTTCACAACTAGGCCGCTGGCGGGCCTTTTTTGCGTGACGCTTGCCGCATGTTTTCGAACTTTTCAGGTTCTACGTCATGCCGGTTTCCTCACAAGGAGGTTCTTTCAGCATGTAAGACTACTGGCATAGTGTACATACATTATCGAACAGAAAAACTTGTTGGTGCATGACTTTTGACTTACAAGATATCTTTAGCCTGTAGTTGTTTCTCCAAATCGTGTACTTTTTCATTCAGACTTAATATTTGTTGAGTATTTTCCCCGCGTCTTCTATGAAGTGATGTCAATTCTTCTTGCTGCATCAAAAGTTTCTGTTCCAATGCTTGAACCCTTTCATTGCTACTGCTCCCTGTAAGCCAAACATTACCATCATTAACCAAAGCCTTAAAAAAAACAGGTTCAGTGAAATGACATGTATTTATCTCAAATAATAAAAAAATAATCATTTCAATACACAAGATACAATTTATTGTTCAAAAACCAAGAATATGTAGAACCTTGGTGATAAATTTATGTAAAATTATATTCACAACCATCATCATGCCTAATTAGAATAGGTATGAAACTAAATGTTAGATGCTTTGAAATGTCATTTTGAACTAAAATGGTAAAAAACCATTCTGAAAGTTATATTCTACATAACTTAAGCAAGAATATGTGAATGTTAAGTGTATCATCTGCAGCTTTTCTTTCTTGGACCTTAGACGAAAAGTAGTATTTACAACTGACAAACTATTGTTGCTAAGCTTGCACACTCAAAGTGTGCTTAAGATATACAATCCTAGAAATCAGTTATCAAAAATCACATATAACATCGTAATAAAATTGTACACAAAGTGGTTGCTTGCAATCTTTTATAGATAAGTTCAGTGATTATTTATTGTTCAGATCGTCAAAGTGTTGGAGCAAGAATTTGTTTCACAGAGTTCAGCCTCATCATAACACAGACACAAAACCAAACATTACATTATTAGTAAAGTAAGTTATGATAAGATTTACGGTAATGTACAAAATTATAGTTAAGCAAAAATGTATTTAAAATAAACAACTACCTCCAGAAACCACACTTTCAGCACCAGTGTATCGTATTCTCTCATTAACAAGTTGCAGCTGTAAGTTTTCATTTTTCAATGTGTTTACATTGTCAAACAATCGGCTCTCTGAAATTGATAACAATTCATTGTATTAATAATTTATGGGCATCTAAATTGCAAATCTGGTAGGTAGGTACCTCTACAGTTTACAAAGAAATGAGTGTGTTCTTTCATCCCATGTTATCTGCTGTGTGACCTAGGTTACAACTTTTAATGAGATAACAACTCAGAGCGTAAGCGTAAAGTAGGAAACAATGGGCTTGTTTACTACTGGTTATTTATACCCACTGATTAATTATTTGTTTATGCTAGATTCATTTACAATTCAGACTTTCAACCGTAGGTATAGCCAAATATTTCCGATTACGATGTATTACGTTTTAGATATCTTCTAAGCGATTCTTTAAGTTGTTGGTAGTTTACATATTATAATAAACAAAGAGTTAGAGGTTAGTTTACTTACGAAAAGAAATAATATCCTGGAACGCAGCCGTCTCATATCTATTACGATTCTGTAGCTGGCTGATTATACATTTTCTCCATTCACCACCTTCCATAATTAATTAGCTCTCCAATACAACAATAAACGAAAATAACTCAATTTAAATTAGTTTGTCGATGAAAACAAACAGGTGTCATCACGATTAATTCAATCTTTCCCAATAATAATTGTAGTCCAGCACTAAATGCAAAGCTTGAATTCAAAATCAAGTGTTAAATTAATTTCGTAAAACTTTATTTCCACTTTTGGTAAACAATTGATACAGCTCTCTCTCTCAATAATCTTGAAAATGAAAATCTCGAATCGGGCGGAACAAGCAAGTGAGTTTCTTGTCTATCATGTCAACGTCAAAAACAACAAAATTAGGTGGTTTGACGGACATTTATTGACAATTGACATTGGCAGATAAAAAAATTTCGACAGCGATGACTTTACATACGTATCTATAATCTGTGCTGTGGGAACAACTAGGTAGGACGCTAGCGAATAGCGATCGATGACAAAATGATGTAAAATTTAAAACGAGCCACCAGGCAACAAACTACGTTATGAGATAGGTAGGCGCATAAAATAAAAGAAAATTTAGGTTTTATGGTCTAAAAATTTAATCCAATGATCAAGGTAATACTGATATTCCTTGTTTTCTCTGTGAGCTGAAAAACTCTCTACCTGTAACAATAATATAGCGTTAGATTAACATCCTAGTCTGTTGGTAGACAAGTAGGTACATAGGTATACTTACTCAGTAGCATTTATTTACACTTACCTTTTTCGCCTAACACTTACTTTTCTTTTTCAAATTCTCCAAGAGTCCTTTCAAATGTATCTGCCTCTTTTCACGGAGACGTGGGCCTGTAAAATTTTCAGAATCAAAACATTCATCATTCGTTATTTTTTCTGGCGTTGGATACTTTATTGTTTTGCCAAGTTTTCTAGGAGCCTCATGGGCATTTGAAAGTTTGAAACCAAATACTTTTCTTTGACGGATGGTTGACAGAACGGCGAGAGAAGTGACTTTGACTGATTGAAAAGTTTGAAAGGAACGGTCGAATTGGATTCAAAAATTTCAAAATAAACTTGCTGTTCTTGTAAAAAGTTTTTAAAGTAAATTAAAGTACCTATGTAGTGTTTATTTATTAAGTTGTGGTATGTGTTTATTTTAAATAGTTTATTTAAGCTTTAAGTATGTAGGTGTAACAGGATTGTATTATTGTACACAGCCGTTTATCTGTTTTTCGTTAATCAAAATTTACAGACGTCTTTGAATGGAGACTATTGGCGAGGGCAAAGGACTAGGTAATTCGATTTTTGGGGTTCCGTAGCCAAATGGCAAAATCGGAACCCCTAGAGATTCGACATGTCTGTCTGTCTGTCCGTCCGTATGTCACAGCCATTTTTCTCCGAAACCGATCGAGCTAGACTGATGAAACTTGGCGAGTGGATGTATTCTGTGAACCGCATTAAGATTTTTACACAAAAATAGAAAAAAAACTATAAATTTTGGAGGTCCCGATACTTGAAACTGAAACTAAATTTTTTTTTTTCATCGAACCCTACGTGTGGGATATCTATGAATAGGTCTTCAAAAATGATGTTGAGGTTTCCAAGATCGTTTTTTTCTAAATTTAATAGAAGTGGAAAAAAGTTGGTCCCCCCCCTCTAACTTCTAAAATAAGATAAATATAAAACTAAAAAAAATATATGTTGTACATTACTATGCAAACTTTCAACGATATTTGGTTTGAACGAGATCTAGTCAGTAGTTTTTTTTTATACGTCATAAATCGTAAACCGCAATTTACCTTTCGACGAACTACAAGAACCTTTATATTATGTTACTTGTTACGGAACCCTTCATGGGCGAGTCCGACTCGCACTTGGCTGCTTTTTTTCTTTTCCATATGTAGGTATTCTTTTTAGTGAAGTACGTTACACAGTGCACTGAACCATCTCAATCAGTGAAGTCGGAGCAAAATTAATGTACTTATTCTAGAAGTAAAAGTCAGCAAACTGCTTTTTTAAATTTGATTTTGCTATAGGTACTTTTTGTTAGTTTCTGTCAAATATTTTTTTTACTAGCGACCCGTGCGAAGATGGATCGTAATAAAACAAATTAGGCCAGTTATTGGTTAATGAGTTTGTAGACCAGTTTGGCATTTCCAGTGTAAATGTCCATTGCAATGATGCAATTCTAGGTAAACTGTATTTATAATAGGTATTTGCCGCGTCGTTGACTGCTACCAGTGGATATCAAAGATACCTTTATAACCACCCATTCATTGGTTTCAGTCGTACCACAAGATCCAGTCAAAAAGGTAGGTAACCCGCCTCGCCATGAATCCCCCGCTTCACGTGGAGGTGGTCCAGAAGCAGAGCAGTCACGCGACCAAAGATCAGCTGAAGAGCGCCGTGCACGCGTTCCTCACCAACTACAAATCCTTGAGCCCCGGAGCCAGCCTGAGCACCGACGAGCTGCAGGCCAGCGAGCTGTGCAACCACGTGGAGGCCATCTCCTTCTGCGACGTGGAGCACGCGGGGGGGGCGGACGTGGCGCTGCCGGACACCGCGCTCGTGCTGCACGTGTTCCGCCTGCAGGCGGAGCCGGCGCAGCGGGACTGTCTCGCGGGCGGCGGCGACGGCGGCGAGGCGGAGGCCAGCGTGGCCGAGCTGTGGCCGCTGCCGGCGCGCTCGCTGCACGGCCTGTGGGAGAGCCTCGTGTTCGAGTCGCGGCTCAAGGAGGACACGGTGCGCTTCGTGGAGACGGCGTTCCGGTTCGCGGAGCGCGGCGTCGACCCCAACCTCGTGGCCTGGAACCGCGTGGTGCTGCTGCACGGCCCGCCCGGCACCGGCAAGACGTCGCTGTGCCGCGCGCTCGCGCACAAGCTCAGCGTGCGGCTCGGCGAGCGCTTCCCGCGCGCCACGCTGCTAGAGATCAACGCGCACGGCCTCTTCTCCAAGTGGTTCGCGGAGAGCGGCAAGCTGGTGGCGCGTCTCTTCGAGCGCGTGCACGACATAGTGCAGGACGGCGGGCTGCTGGCCTGCGTGCTCATCGACGAGGTGGAGTCGCTGGCGCACGCACGCCGCGCCGCACTGAACGGCCTCGAGCCCAGCGACGCGGTGCGCGCCGTCAACGCGTTGCTGACGCAGCTGGACCGGCTGCGGCACTGCCCCAACGTGCTGGTGCTCACCACCTCCAACATGACGGGCGCCATCGACTGCGCGTTCGTCGACCGCGCCGACATCAAGCGGCGCGTCGGCCCGCCGTCGGCGCGCGCCGCCTACCAGATCCTCCGGTCGTGCTGCGCCGAGCTGGCGGCGCGCGGACTGGTGGGCGCCGGCGGCGAGCGCGCCTTCTGCCTGCGCGCGCTGGAGGGCTCGCGCTGGGCGCCGAGCGCGGCGGCCGATGCCTCGCTACGGCTGTGGGCCGTGGCGCAGCAGGCGGCGTGCCAGCGCCTCTCAGGCCGCGCGCTGCGCCGCTTGCCCTTCCTGGCGAGCGCGCTGCACGCTCCTCCCCCCTCCAACCCCGCAGCCGCCGCCGCCCCCCCCACGCTCTCCGCCTTCGTGGGCGCGCTGCAGGCCGCGCTGCAACAGCACCTGCAGGACGCGCGAGATTTCGTCGAGGAAGACGCGCCTCCTCCCCCTCCCCCCGCCTCCTCCCCGCCGGACCCCGCCGCCGCACAGCGAGAGGAATCTCCACTGTGACGGTATTAGCGCACTCATTTTGTTATTTATGTAGTTACCTAAGAAGACTTTTTTAATTGCGTGTATTCTGTGATGTTATTGATATTGAATGTTATTTAAATACTTAGAAATGTTTGCATTTCTAATGGGTAATGAATTGAATGTGTATCTACGTAGGTAGTACGAACGATTGCCTTTTAAACGAGTTTTCATAATTATAAATTAATATTTTTTTTAAGTATTATTATTTCACAACTCACGATCAGAATCGGAATCCGAAGACTCTTGATACTTTGCATGAACTCTAGCATTTTCTGCAGGAAAAAACCAACGCATTAGAACAAAGACAAGTACGATCGTGTAGGCAAGGCATCTTAAGGCTGAGCGCAGACTTGAGTCACGACAGAGAGACACAAGTCTGCCGCGACACTGTTTTCTCTGCGACACGTCGCACACCTAAAACAAAACTGTTTTGTCTACTGCGGTACTTTTGTACCTACACGTTTGGTGGAAGATTATTTTGTCTTTGATGTGCGAGCCCACATACAAACAAAAGAGAAGCCGACAATCGTCAGATTCGTCGCTGTGCAGTTCTTGTAGGTATAGACAATTTTGTTTGAGACGTTTTGTTTGAAGTTTGCGCGTCTCTATACGTTTTAAAAAGCGGTAGTCTGTCTTAAGACTATCGTGACTCAAGTCTGTTCTCAACCTGATAATAACCGTTGAATAATAAACTGTTAACCTTCTGGCTCATATTCTTCAGGATTCATCCCTCTTGTGCTCAATCTATCGGAATCTGAAACAAATTGTTTGTTTTTCATAATACTGTATCTGTAACCATAACGGAAAACCACCTTCTTCCTTTCCTTTCTTATGTTTGGTACATAAGAAAGGAAAGGTGGTTTTCCGTCCACCTTCTTTCCTTTCTTATGTACCAAACATAAGAAAGGAAAGGAAGAAGGTGGTTTTCCGTTCTCTGGCAGGAACGCCATGACGGAGGCCTGCGGAAAAACGGCGTATATACCTAATATTATTTTTATCACTGGCTCCGAATCAACTGAAGTCTGAAAGGTACTTGTTGCGATAATATAATGTTATAGAAAACAATTATATACCTATAATTTATATTTCTTAGACACAGTTTATGGTGGATCGAGAGGGCTCAGAATCGTTCTTCCTGGAAATCTAGGTAGGTATAGAGGAAGCCTAATGTTCAGCAGTAGGTACACTTCTTTAGGCTTATTAGCCTATAATGACAACCTCATTTGCTGTTTTAAATTAAAAGCTCTCACCATTGCTGTCGTCGTCAGATCTAGCGTCGTTTGATCGATCCCGTTCTTTGCTGGAGTCAAAGCGTACTGGAGGCACATTATTGGTGACCTCGGAACTCTCACTGCTAAAGAAATCTGCCCGGACGGATGGACTGGTCTTGCTTTCGCGAGGTCCATCGTCTGCGGCTCTTGACTTGAACTCTGATGAATCTGTTAGATTTGATACTTGAGTACGAGGATGGGCGAAATGTTATTTTATCCTGGTAAGTCATTCATCGAGGATCCAATTTTGCCTTTCCCTGGCTACCAGCACAGCCATAGTGCACCTGCATTTTGGCGAGCTAGCTTTCCTGTAGTCTGCCCACCAAATGCCTAGTTCCTAGTCGTGAAGACCAAGACCAGTCTATTCAACAACGTATCTGTCTTACTGTACCTATTCCAAATAAATAAATTAACTACTTATTACCTTCAAAGTCCCTTATTCTCAGAGAAGGTGCACCGTTCTCCCTTTGCGTCAAATCGAAACCGATACGGAGTTTCACTAAAATTTTGAAAAATGCTCGTTATGTTTATAGGTAGTATTTTATATAGGTACGTGGTGTTCTATTTCTTCGATGTTAGAAATAACAACGAGCAATACGCGGCTCACAGAAATGAATGGGCAATATGCAAAATACATAGGTATTGCTGTTGTGAGTTATGAGGCCATCTAGCAACAAGTTCTTTCTCAACTTACACCATGCTTTTGCTGACAGCCATTGTATTAGACAGATAGATACATAGATAGATAGCTTTTATAGACAGCCGGCAATGATCCAAAAAAACTTATAATAACTAAACTTACTTGTTTTATCCCCAGACGAATCTGGAAATGCGCTTGTAAAGTAAATGAGGGCCTGCAAACAACGAAATGCCCAATGAGTAGGAAACGAATCGTTAACTAGTCTGTCTACCTACCTACTTCAGTAGGTAGTGAAATGTAGGTAGGTATACGCTGTTAGATAAACATTTTTGAAGTGAAAACTTTTGAAGTGAAAACTTCTTTAGCGGCGTTGGAGCACTTTCTGTAATGGGTATAAATTCTTAAACTCGCGTCAGGGCGTCAGGATCACGTGACCTTATCGAAAAAGCGTAGGACGGATTTTTTGCAGAAATGTACCCTAAGGCTACAACGTAGAGTTCATAATAAAAATCGAAAAAAAGCGTAAGACGCTACAGATACGCTAGTAGTTACTATGACACGGTAACGTCACAGAATAGATAATAGTTAGTAGCAAGCATACCAAGGCGTTTTTCGTGACTGTAGTAGGTATAGGTACATACCTATTATAGATTTTATGAACTAGCGGCCGCCCGCGGCAGGTAGTAGTGGTCATTGGTACAAGATTTTATAGATCTACTGTATTTATTTTTCGAGTGGAGCATTGCGGCGAGCGAAGCGAGCATGGGAACAGCGCGGCGAGCGAAGCGAGCCGTGCTGTGACTCCCCCCAAGCCCCCCAGAACCCCCTCCTCCGAAACCCGGGGGGAGCGTCGCGGCGAGCGAAGCGAGCCGCCACGCGATCACGGGGAACAGCGTGGCGAGTGAAGCGAGCCGTGCTGTTACCCCCCTAAGCCCCCCAGAACCCCCTCTTCCTGAACCCGGGGGGAGCGTTGCGGCGAGCGAAGCGAGCCGCCACGCGACCACGGGGAACAGCGCGGCGAGCGAAGCGAGCCGTGCTGTGACCCCCCTTAGCCCCCCAGAACCCCCTCCTCCTATGTCTGCCGTTTTACTTCATTTAGGACCTACTTGTAGGTCGCGCGACAAGGTCCCTTCTAGCGGTTCCGACCCGTTGAGGATTTGGCTTTACGTAAAATTTAGGGTTCCGTATAGGGTTTTGATTGGGGTTATACTATATTGAGGAATTTGATTAAATGGTCGACTTTTAGGGTTCCTTAGGACTTTGATTGGAGTTTCAACTACACTTAGAAGCTTGATAATGTTAAAATTTTTAGGGTTCCTTAGGACTTTGATTGGGGTTTTACTACATTGAGGAATTTGATTAAGTGGTCAACTTTTAGGGTTCCTTAGGACTTTGATTGGAGTTTCAACTACACTTAGGAGCTTGATAATGTTAACATTTTTAGGGTTCCTTAGGACTTTGATTGGAATTTCAACTACACTTAGGAGCTTGATAATGCTAAAATTTTTAGGGTTCCTTAGGACTTTGATTGGGGTTTTACTACATTGAGGAACTTGATAAAATAAACAACTTTTAGGGTTCCTTAGGCCTTTAATTGGACTTTCAACTACACTTAGGACCTTGATTATGTAAACAATTTTAGGGTTCCTTAGCACTTTGATTGGAATTTCAACTACACTTAGGAGCTTGATAATGCTAAAATTTTTAGGGTTCCTTAGGACTTTGATTGGGGTTTTACTACATTGAGGAACTTGATAAAATAAACAACTTTTAGGGTTCCTACGTTAATAATCAAGTTTTCACTTCTGCCGGCACTCCCGGAGTGCAACCCGTATTTTTTTTATAACAATAATACTTTACCGATGTAAAAAGGCTTAGTTCAAGACTGTGGTTTACCAGAGAGCGCATGGTGGTGTTTGTAAAGATTAATTTCATAGGTAGGCAGGTACTTTATTTCGAAAGAATAACAAATAAGTATTGTGCTTTGATTTGCTATGAAATTAATTAAAATACAATACCCACAAAATGTATTAGTAGTACCTAGTAAGTACCTACCATCGTCTATCGCTCGTTAGTCTACTTCAGTCAAGGCAATTGTAAATAGGTTGCGATGGTGAAAAAAAAGAAGAGGTTTTTAGAAAAAATATATCATGCACTTATTAAACTAGAATTGAAATTTATAGACAGGTAGGTACCTATTTCCTAGGTAAAACCATCTATGAACAACCTTTCGTTCACATGAACACGTAATTCTCTAGAATATTTTCTACTACAACATCAATTGAATGAATTTCCGTTTCCTTCATTGCCAATGTTTTTTCCAATTCATGCCACTTTTTCTTATCTAAAGAAGGCAGCATCGATTCAATTATTTTATTTTGAAGGGCTGGAAGTGAGGTCAGTGCGTGTAGTTTTTTCATCGATATAAATTTACCCTCCGAAAAAGCATTCCATAACACATCAGTCATGTTCAATTCAGTAAACCCATCCGGCAACCGTAGAACTTCATGACCATGAGATTTGATTATTTTGTCTATCTTATATTCTTTAGTTTCTCTTCTGTTCATTCTAACAAGCTCAAACATGTCTGGTCTTGAAATGTTAATGCTGCAAGGAATATTGTTAGAAATCAGCCATTTAAACATTTCGCTTTTAGTGCTATATCTAGTGATTGAGCAAGTGTCAATACTTGCCCCATGAATAGGGCTGTTATCCATGACAATTACAGAAGGTGTCTTTAACTGATCTAAGATTATGTCTATGATCCATTTGCTGAATTGTTCTTCAGTAGCTTGATTGCTGAATAATCCATTTAAAAGACCGTCTCTGGTTATTGCAAGGAAAAATAAACTTGATTGAGGGGGTAAGCCCTTAGGCATGCTAAGCCTTTCATATTTGAGCTCAAAGTTGATTACCCTTTCGTCTATGTATACTATTTGTTTAATACGATTTGTTCTTATTTTTTTTATTTTGTTTAAATAAATATACCGTTCAAACCTCTGTTCTGAATTTTCAATTAAAATGTTCTTGCCATCAATGGTTTCTTTAAGCATGTACCCCAGTTTTGTCATTCCATGTTTAAAACTATGAATATCTGCTGTAAGTTCAGGATCATTATGTTGTATTATTTTGTTCAAAATATCAAACACAATATTATAACTGGGAGATACATTTTCCATGTATAGTTTTTTTAGAACATTCATAATTGCTATGCGGCTTATAAGTTTAATTGAATGAACTGGCATTGTTTTGTGAATGGCTTGGAGAGTCTCTTCATGCAGTAACAACGGGTCCTCATGCACATTGCCGGATGCAGCTGAACTAGATGCATTGACTTCAGAGTTCTTTGACTTATTTGTTGAAACAGGCTTGTCATCATCCTGAAAGAAAAAAGGAAGTTATAAGTATGTTATAGGCTTATTTAATAAGTTTTATTTATTTTTGAAAATTTTACGAATATCAGGATTTACACTTTTGTACACCGCAGTTTTACTGGTTTTCGTAAATTCTCTCCATCCAAAGGTCTAGACGCTTTTAGCAATAAGGCCGCCCATTGTACCAATATTTGTAATGACTTGCTTGTGGACTTGGGTCGGAGTAGCAACAAAGCATCATAGGTTATACTCCGATTTATTGTTCTAAGGTGCATGCCCTTTGCGTATTGACATAATCAGCTGTTAGGAAAGATATACTATGTTCAAGTGGGGCAAAAACTTAAAAAATCATTTGTAACTAAGCTCTTGCTCCTATTTAATAGATTTTTGGTACAGAGCTTGAAAATGGTGCCTAGTATAGGCAGTGTAAAGGAGAGCCCTTTTGTTGTATCAACCCTGTATAATTTATATTTCCTGGTGTTGAGTTACCTGCCTGTCTACTAATAATTGTGTTGACTGATTTTGGGAGAGCTACTGCCTATTTTCCTGCAACACAGTGTAAATGAATGCAGGAAACAATGGAGAAAACACCTAAAAAGTTAATTGTGTTGTATCAAAATCAGTTATTGAAAGCAACATGTTATAGGTATGCTTACCAAATTATAAGTATCCCGGTCTTTATTCAGCCGAGAATTCTTTATGATGAAATCCATATCCTTGTACCATCTTCCTGTACGTTCCGAAGGGCAAACTGATGAGAAACTGTATCTTTTTTTTAACTGGTAATATGTAGATTTCAGTTTGCATATTTTTTCTTTTATCTCTTCAGTTCCCAAACCATCCAAATTTTCATTTTGCAGCATTTTTTCAGCAATATCTTTAAAGGCTGCGGCTCGTATGGGTATAATTGAGTAGGAAGGATCTCTGACATTCCATAGACATTCATGGCTCCTATATAGATGTACGAAGTAGCTGATTTCATCTTCAGACCACTTATGCTTATTCATAGTTTCCTTTAGGTGTGAAAACTATTCTTTGAAACCAGTTTCCTAGAAGAGTCTGGATGAAGGTACAGAGCGATCAAACCTGCGAGAAAACAAAAGGAAAGTAACGCAAAACTTAATTTTGGGAATCGTTATTATGCTTAGACTTGTATTGTGCCTACTATATTGAACTATTTGGAGCATACCTACTTACAAACACAATAATACTCAAGGGAACAACAAGTTAAAGTTATTGACCGTGACTCACCTAACTTTAGGACGTTTCAAAGTGATCCTTGTAATTCACATTCACACCTTGTGATACAAGTAGTATCATACAACTGAATATTATTGAAATAAAGACATTTTGAGTTTGATTTGCTAACTTTGCGATGTGATTTTTAGCGGCTAGGTCCTAGCTTATCCTATAACTTGGACGAGAGATTGGAGTATGTACGCTCAATTTTGAGTATTGTTTGAAAACAGCTATTGTATTTTCCGTTGTATAAAATTATTAATTATTTCTCTTTTGGTGTTGGCTGGCTGCTTTCAATTTTGGCTCGCTGGCCTGGCTGGCAGTGTTGCCAACGACGCCGGGACTGATATCGCCATTTTTCACAGCTCAGGTAGCCTAATGTAGCCCAATTTAGGATTCTTTCGCCTAAAAAGGAGCCGAAATATAAAATAAAATAAATTTGTAGTTTAAATTGAACTTTAACTTTATTTATACTACCTACTAACCTTTTAAAAGATTCTGGTTCGTCTGCCAGCAACTATAAAGCACCGTTTTTAGCAGCGTGTTTTCTATGAATGATGCAGCATTTTTATCATTCATAGAAAACATCCAGAACACCCGGAACAAATATCTGTAAATCGTACAAACATTTGTCCCAAGGCGAGAATCGAACCCGCAACTTCTGCCTTTGCCCACCGCGCCACCAAGGTCTTCACAGACAGTTCCTAGAGATCCTTTAATGTCATAGAAGTGCTGCTTACGACAGAAGGACAAGGCCCTTCATCGCGATAATGCTTCACATATTTTCCGTGCTTTCCCATGTTTTTATCATGGAAATAATATTTTACACGGACACGGACACAGTTTGTACACGGACAGGATAAGTTCCAAAGCGAACAAAACTAAAGACAGTGACAAAACATTTTCCTGAACTACGTAGTTAGCATAATCTAAATCAGGGATTCCCAAAGTGGTCGATATCGACCCCTTGGGGTCGATATTGGTTTCTTAGGGGTCGACATAAACGAAAACTGATTTTGGGGGTCGACGAGGTCTAAAAATCGACCCCTATTAAATTAACACAAGTTCTTATTTAAAACTTTCAAAATAGGTAGGTAGGTACACTGTATTGTTTATGTTGTGTTACGTGTACTAAGAATAAATAATATTTTTCTAGAAAATAGCATTGTTGTAGTAATGTAAGGTCTCAATTTCGAACAACGTACGTAACGTATTTTGTTAAATTTTGATGATAAAATGAAGTCAACTTTACTCACTTAACCAAGTGCAAAGTTTGGCCATGGGGGTCTGAGGTAACTGTTCATTCTGGAAAAGGGGTCACTTGTCCAAAAAAGTTTGGGGATCCCTGATCTAAATAATTGCGGTAGTCACTAACAGCAATACAAGTACATTTCACTTTATTGCCTCCTAAATTTGGTTTCATAATTGCTAGGACAAATTCTGGGTATTCCCCGCCCCGTAACTAAACAACCAACCATACAAGAATGACTGTAGGGTGACTATGATTTGTATTAAAAGCAATTCATTTGCGATTCGGATAATTTAAATGGCTTGTCCCTGAAGTAGCCTAACAGGCGACCAGTCGCCTTTATGATTTTTTCGTCGCCGATTTTAGTCCTGAGTAGCCTAAATGGCGATAAATCGCCTACGTTGACCACACTGCTGGCTGGGTCTGGGTGGCATGTGGCATAGCAGTTTTTTTTTTCTTTTTAATTTTGTGCTGGCTTGGATTCAAAGTCCTTCCGCCAAGTCCTATGTGGGTGGCACTGGCCTTGAGTGTATGTGTTCTTTGGCACTGGCAGTGTCAGTGTGACCAGTGTGTGCCTTGTGCAGTGCTGCCAGTAGCAGGCAGTCAAATATGAGACAGCTCAAAAAGTAACATTTTCACGAGAAAAGTAACATTACAATAAATTAGGTGAAATACGACACAATGCTATAGTGTCCTCTTGACTATGTGGCCAGACTCTTTGAGGCCTGGCTAGTATGCCAATATTTAGTGCCGAATTAGTGACGCAGATTGGTAATTGTATAGGTTTCAGAATTTGTGATGGAACCAGTTAATGGCCAAAACATGTGGACTATTGTGGACCACTGTTCAGTAATCAGGACTGTGTGGCCACCTGTTTTCTTGAATAACTTTGTACTTATGCTTTGTATTTGTGTTTTTGCAGGATTACATATGGATCGAATACTTTCATGTGTTCAATTTCAATTCAATTTCAATTTAATCACGTGTTAAAATTTTCTCCGGCTTTAAATATTGACAGCCAAACTACATGGTCACCTCCTTCAGATATCGTAACCTCCACATGTTTTTTTTTTAGATTTCTCAAGAAATAGACCGTTACAAATTATGAAATCCACACCAAAACGCGCCACACATCCTTATATCCTATTAGTATAGCAGCTAGGCTCCTATTTCTTGTAAATTTTTGTTTTACATCATCGGTTTGGAGGTTAAATATAACCTCAAGGCGGGCGGGCGGGTTGCTACCACTAGATCACCTTCGACTTCCGGCAAAATACCTACAAAATGAGTGTCGAATGGTCAAAAGTCTCCAACTGAAAAGGTATTAAAATACTGAACCTGGTCACACTGCCCGACCGCGGGTAGCTGTCTGTCATAATAGATTGTGTCTTGTCCGTCATTTCAACGGTCAATCATGCCAAAAAAAAAAAACGATCAATCATGCGAATGCCAGTGTCAGTTAATAATACTGTCTGTCATTATATTTGACGATGCCAATGTCAGTCACCTAAATTTTAAAGATACAGTCCGGCAAGTATAACTTGGCGGGTCTGAAGTGAGCTGTTCGATCGTTAATGGCCAATGACTGATGGAAGATTGGCCAAACGGCTAGCTTCAGACCCGCCAAGTTATACTTGCCGGACTGTAAAATAAAACATCATTGCTTGCAAATGTTTTATTACTTCCTCCAAGATTGCTAATGACAAAAAAAGTTTCTCAAACGATTCCTAGATGGCGTTGTGCGAGCTAGAAACGAAAGTTTCCTTTTTTGAAGAATCAGTAAGTAGCACAGAACTAGAGATGGGCAGAGGGTTTAAACCCAGTTGGGCAAAAAGGCCATAAACTGGACAAATAGGGCAAAAACGAATTAACGTCCTTTTAAATGTCCAAAATCAGGGCGGAAACTCTAATAAGTCAAAATCAGACTTTTTCATTGAGTATTCGTAAGATGTACCTGTTTAAACCATTTTAATATTAGAACAAATAGTAATTGACCAAAAAGGAGGATCTCACTGAAAAAAAAAAAAATATTTGTTGCCAAATTACAGAATTATCAGCAGAATCACAGTCTGTCGGTATTATTTAAATCAACATTTTACCGCACATGGTATTCGTGATTCGTGCCTGCTAATCGCTGTCACTATCGTAATCATCATTAACCTTTTGAAGTCCACTGCTGGACATGGTCACTCCCATGGCGCGCCACTGAGCCCAGGGTTCGGTTTGGCTCTTCCTATCAAGTTGCTGCCCGCCACTCTGCATAAGTCGTCGCTCCATCTAATCTGAGGCATCCTACGCTATGTTTCCCCCAAACGTGGTCTTCACATTATCGGTTCTTCGAATCATGACCGGCCCACTGTCACTTGAGCTTGCTAGTTCTTTGGGCTATGTTGACAACTTTGGTCCTCTATCAAATGACCTCATTCCAGATCCTGTCTCTGAGAGAGACTCCGAGTATAGCCTTAACCATAGCTTTTTGAGCGACTTTTAATTTATGGACCCGTCAGTGTCCACGTGTTATTATAACTGGTAGGACGCACTGGCTTTCGTTTTTGAGCACTGTGGGATGGGTTACTAGAAGACCTGACGAAGTTTCCCAAATACCGCCCAACGTAGCTGAATTCTCTTTCTTAACTCTATACTGTACTATCATAATAAAGTCGGGACAAATTCAAATATTCTGGATGTAGAAGTTGATGCTTGACCATTGCTTCTCTATTAGGTTCATATTTGGTTTACGCAAATATGACCATGTTTCCGATTTTTGTAATAAGGTTAAGTGGTTGCCTATTCGTTTTTGCAGGAATACTCGTCTCCTTTCCCTCTTGTACAGTGTCATGTTTAACCCTTCCACCCCCCTTATCTAAAAGCTAAACTAATCTCAACGCTTTGAATACCTAAATCTTTCTAACTCTCGTACTTTACGGTCTTCTGAAACTCTACAACTTCCTGTCCACTCTTATTCTTTCTATAAGCACTTATTCACTGTACAAACTATCTGTATTTGGAACTCTCTTCCTATTGATATCAGAAAATTGATATCTCTTCCCATCTACAAAAAGCTTTTGCACAGCCGCTATTCAGTTGAATTAGGAAGTCGCTACTTTCGTCAGCCTATACGAGATCCGAACGGCTCTCAAGCAGCTTAAAATAAAAAAAAAAATATTGTGGACAATTCACACAACACTAACCAGCCCCAAACTAAACAGAGCTTGTAATATGGGAACCGGATAGCTGATATAACACATGAATACATTTTTTTTTTGTAAATACATACTTAGAATATAATATAACACCCAGACAGAGAACAAACATTTATGTTAACCACACAAATATTTGTTCTCGGTGGGGATCGAACCCACGACCTACAGCGCAGAAGGCAGAGGTACTACCAACTGAGCTAGAGCTCAAGAAGAAAGAAGAAGAGCTAGCTTAAGAGTAACAAGGCACCGCGGGAAGTCGGAATAACGACAGAACTTCTGAAAGCGGGTGGAACGCCGATACTTGAGGTTCTTCAGAAGCTTTTTAATTCTGTCATCCTTGAGGGTACGATGCCTGAAGCATGGGGCAGGAGCGTAGTGGTGCTCTTCTCCAAGAAGGGTAATAACACCCTCTTAAAGAACTATAGGCCCATCTCTCTGCTTAGCCACGTCTATAAGCTGTTTTCGAGAGTAGTTACCAATCGTCTCGCTCGATGGTTTGACGACTTTCAGCCTCCCGGACATGCTTTAGCACCATAGACCACATCCACACGCTACGGCAGATTATACAGAAGACTGAGGTCTATAATCGGCCACTTTGCTTAGCGTTTTTAGACTATGAGAAAGCCTTCGATTCAGTCGAAACCTGGGCAGTGCTACAGTCGCTCCAGCCTTGTCAAATTGGCTATCGGTATATCGAAGTGTTGATATGTATCAACAGGAATGCCACAATGTCTATTTTAACTTCAGGATCAGAGTACAAATCCAATCCACATGCAAAAAGGGGTGAGACAGGGAGATGTCATATCTCCGAAACTGTTCACCTCGGCAATGGAGGATATTTTCAAGCTCGTGTCCTGGACAAGGTATGGCATTAACACCAACGGCGAATTCATCACTCACCTTCGATTTGCCGACGACTGGCCATTATGAATAAGTAGTCATAATGGCGGAGTCGCTGTAAGATTTAGGCACAATGCTCAGAGACCTCTATATTGTCTCCCAATAGGTGGGTCTAAAAATGAACATGAGCAAAACAAAAATCATGTCTAATGCTCATGTTAATTTGGGTCAGACGATCCAATTAGGTAGAGCCAACTTCGACAAAGAGGTCAGCCGACGAATCCAACTCAGATGGGCAGCGTCGGGAAATTGCGCCACATCTTCTCGTCGCAGGTACCGCAAAGCCTCAAGACAAAAGTCTTTAATCAGTGCTAGTTGCCAGTGATGACTTACGGAACTGAGACGTGGTCGCTAACTATTGGCCTCGTACACAAGCTCAAAGTCGCGCAACGAGCTATATATAGAGAGAGCTATGCTGGGAGTTTCACTACGTGATAGAATCAGAAATGAGATATCCGTAGAATAACCAAGGTCACCTACACAGCTTTTAGAATTAGTTAAATTGATTAAATTGAAGTGGCAATGGGCAGGTCATATAGCTCGAAGAACCGACAACCGTTGGGGAATAAAGGTTCTCGAATGGCGTCCACGAACCGGAAGACGAAAAGTAGGGCACCCACCCACCAGATGGACCGACGACATTGTTAAGATCGCGGGAAGCCGGTGGATGGAAAGAGCTCAGAATCGTTCTTCCTGGAAATGTGTGGGGGAGGCCTATGTCCAGCAGTGGACTTCTTCAGCCTGATGATGATTATAGATTAACTTAAAAAAACCTTTTTAGTCATTAGAACTTACATTGTGTAATAATTTGTGAATTTTGCGATATTTTACAATAAAAATATATCCACCCTGTTTTGGGACGTTTACTGGGCGTAAATGGACGCTTACTCGGCATTTACTCAATACGTCCATAAATGCCCAGGCAAAAACCCATCTCTACACAGAACACAATAATTAAAACTCAAGAGGGTAAGTAGTTGCTTGACCAGTCGGGTGATTATGACGTTTTGTTGCTATTCTTAATAATAATAATTACCTACATAATTTGGCCTCCTGATTAGAGATGGGTTTTTGCCTGGGCATTTATGGACGTATTGAGTAAATGCCGAGTAAACGTCCATTTACGCCCAGTAAACGTCCCAAAACAGGGCGGATATATTTTAATTGTAAAATATCGCAAATTATTACACAATGCTAAGTTCAAATGACTAAAAAGATTTTTTTAAGTTAATCTATAATCATCATCAGACTGAAGAAGTCCACTGCTGGACCATAGGCCTCCTCTACACATTTCCAGGAAGAACTATTCTGAGCCCTTTCAATCCACCGACTTCCTGCGATCTTAACAATGTCGTCAGGCCATCTGGTGGGTGGGCGCCATACTTTTCATCTTCCGGTTCGTGGTCGCCATTCGAGAACCTTTATTCCCCAACGGTTTTCGGTTCTTCGAGCTATATGACCTGCCCATTGCCACTTCAATTTACTAATTCTAGGAGCTATGTAGGTGACCTTGGTTCTTATACGGATATCCTCATTTCTGATTCTATCACGTAGTGCAACTCCCAGCACAGCTCTCTCACAGCTCGATGCGCGACTTTGAGCTTGTGTACGAGGCCAATAGTTAGCGACCACGTCTCAGTTCCGTAAGTTATCATTGGCAACAAGCACTGATTAAAGACTTTTGTCTTGAGGCTTTGCGGTACCTGCGACGAGAAGATGTGGCGCAATTTCCCGACGCTGCCCATCTGAGTTGGATTCGTCGGCTGACCTCTTTGTCGAAGTTGGCTCTACCTAATTGGATCGTCTGACCCAAATTAACATGAGCATTAGACATGATTTTTGTCTTGCTCATGTTCATTCTTAGATCCACCTGTTGGGAGACAATATTGAGGTCTCTGAGCATTGTGCCTAAATCTTCCAGCGACTCCGCCATTATGACTACTTAGTCATAATGGCGGAGTCGCTGGAAGACTGGAAGACGTTGGCAAATCGAAGGTGAGTGATGAATTCGCCGTTGATGTTAATGCCATACCTTGTCCAGGACACGAGCTTGAAAATGTCCTCCAGTGCCGAGGTGAACAGTTTCGGAGATAACATCTCCCTGTCTCACCCCTTTTTGCATGTGGATTGGATTTGTACTCTGGTCCTGAAGTTGGATAGACATTGTGGAATTCAACACTTCGATATACCGATAGTCAAATTGACACCGCTGGAGCGACTGTAGCACTGCCCAGGTTTCGACTGAATCGAAGGCTTTCTCATAGTCCACAAACGCTAAGCAAAGTGGCCGATTATAGTCCTCAGTCTTCTGTATAATCTGCCGTAGCGTGTGGATGTGGTCTATGATGCTAAAGCCTTTCCGGAACCCGGCTTGTTCGGGAGGCTGAAAGTCGTCGAACCATCGAGCGAGACGATTGGTAACTACTCTCGAAAACAGCTTATAGACGTGGCTAAGCAGAGAGATGGGTTCTTTAAGAGGGTGTTATTAATTACCCTTCTTGGAGAAGAGCACCACTACGCTCCTGCCCCACGCTTCAGGCGTCGTACCCTCAAGGATGACAGAATTAAAAACCGCTTTCAGAAGATCTGTCGTTATTCCGTCTTCCCCCGGTGCCTTGTTACTCTTAAGCTGCTTGAGAGCCGTTCGGATCTCGTATAGGCTGACGAAAGTAGCAACTTCCTAATTCAACTGAATAGCGGCTGTGCAAAAGCTTTTTGAAGATGGGAAAAGATATCACTTTTCTGATATCAATAGAAAGAGAGTTCCAAATACGGATAGCTTGTACAGTGAATAAGTGCTTATAGAAAGAATAAGAGTGGACATGAAGTTGTAGAGTTTCAGAAGACCGTAAGGTACGAGAGTTAGAAAGATTTAGGTATTCAAAGCGTTGAGATTAGTTTAGCTTTTAGATAAGAGGGGTGGAGGGGTTAAACATGACACTGTACAAGAGGGAAAGGAAACAAGTATTCCTGCAAAAACGAATAGGCAACCACTTAAGCTTATTACAAAAATCGGAAACATGGTCATATTTGCGTAAACCAAATATGAACCTAATGGAGAAGCAATGGTCAAGCATCAACTTCTACATCCAGAATATTTGAATTTGTCCCGACTTTATTATGATAGTACAGTATGGAGTTAAGTAAGAGAATTCTGCTAGGTTGGGCGGTATTTGGGAAACTTCATCAGGTCTTCTAGTAACCCATCCCACAGTGCTCAAAAATGAAAGCCAGTGCG
Source organism: Thera obeliscata (assembly GCA_947578465.1). Classification (NCBI taxonomy): domain Eukaryota; kingdom Metazoa; phylum Arthropoda; class Insecta; order Lepidoptera; family Geometridae; genus Thera; species Thera obeliscata. Next base: position 6,860,449 of record OX387928.1, on the reverse strand, counting down.
TCCTATCAGTTATAATAACACGTGGACACTGACTGGTCCATAAATTAAAAGTCGCTCAACAAGCTATGGTTAAGGCTATGCTCGGAGTCTCTCTCAGAGACAGGATCTAGAACGAGGTCATTCGATAGAGGACCAAAGTTGTCAACATAGCCCAAATAACTAGCACGCTCAAGTGGCAGTGGGCCGGTCATGATTCGAAAAACCAATAATGTGAAGACCACGTATAGGCAAACGTGATGTAGGATGCCTCAGATTAGATGGAGCGACGACTTATGCAGAGTGGCGGGCAGCAACTTGATAGGAACAGCCAAACCGAACCCTGGGCTCAGTGGCGTGCCATGGGAGTGACCATGTCCAGCAGTGGACTTCAAAAGGTTGATGACGATTACGAAAGTGACAGCGATTAGCAGGCACGAATCACGAATACCATGTGCGGTAAAATGTTGATTTAAATAATACCGACCGACTGTGATTCTGCTGATAATTCTGTAATTTGGCAACAAATACATTTTTTATTTTCAGTGAGATCCTCTTTTTTGGTCGATTACTATTTGTTCTAATATTAAAATGGTTGAAACAGCATCCAGCAATGGTTGAATGGTTGGGCATCTTACGAATACCCAATGAAAAAGTCTGATTTTGACTAATTAGAGTTTCCGCCCTGATTTTGGACATTTAAAAGGACGTTAATTCGTTTTTGCCCTATTTGTCCAGTTTATGGCCTTTTCGCCCAACTGGGTTTAAACCCTCTGCCCATCTCTACTCCTGATCTAACAGACAGACAGGTGCTCGTCAAACATGTACCTATCTAGGTAATAGTAAAAAGCATAACAATTAAATATAATTAAATACATTGTGTAATTGATTGTGGCTGTAAAGAGGCCCGTCACTTATCATGCATGTAAGTGAATAAATGCAAGGGAATTTGTGCGTCTAATATCCATGGACGCATGGACATTTTGCTTATTAGACTTACTGCTCATTAGACCTTTTGCTCTGTTGGACATTTATCTACTTAGACCTTTTGATCAGGAGGCTTTTTTGTACTTAGGTACTTAGGTACTAGTCTTACAACATGTAGTATTCACTAGGTATTTCATAATTTAGAAAGTCAACATTACATCTTGTTGCAATCGAGGCATATTTTCAGATTAGTCCCATAGAATTTTCATCAAAATTGGTTTAGGCATTTTGTTTGATAATGCGTACCTCTGTCATTGTACCGATTTAGACAATTCTTTTTTTTATCTGATTGGTAAAACTTCCAGATTGGTTTTAATTACAACTAGCTAATGGAACAAGCATAAGGCCCACCTGATGTTAAGTGGTAGGTAACCATCGCCTATAACAAAGCATTGCCTCGTAGGTCGTACACATTGTTGGTCCCTTTTAAATTTCATAAAAAATGGTTTTATAGCCTTGAAGTCGGATATTATTAGTATATGATTCTTTTACAAATCAAAAATAATGATACCTAATAACAGTGAAGTTCCAGTGTGATGCCACTTCACTTAGTGAGACGTAGGCAATTATATCTACAAAAGCAAAAGTTTCAAAGATAGCCTATGTAATAATACGTAAAACAACATTCAAAGTAATAATAGAGTAGTACCTACACAGCATATACAAATAAGATACGAAAATAGTCGGTATTACAGACATTGAAAATTTACATGGTAAGCTTCCGATGTCCTAAAACGCCGACAGCGCATCAGCACCACCTCTAGTGTTACAAGTGTCTATTGGGCGATGGTACTTACTACTTTCCAGAGCAGATGGGCAACCCGTCTGCTCGTCTGCCAGCTATGGCATAAAAATTATTTATAAATCTACCTAAAAACATAACAAATGATAATTCTCATAAAAACTACTGTAGCAGTCAGTGTAGCTGTAATTCAGGACGCGAAAAATTCGATGTGGTTGCAAGTGTTTGTTTTATGCTACCCCGCGGGCGCATTTTGTCTGTGCTTTTATTGTTGTTAGTATGTTGTCACGTGACACGGCGCTTCGCGGTTCTCGAGTGTCGCCGTTGTATCCATTGTTCCAAAAGCTATGCGAATGCTCGCAGGTACACCTAATTGCTGTGGCTTGCGCTCCTCTACGTGAATAATTGCACTGTTCAACTGCAGTTGAAAATAGTTTTTATTGTTCAAGGTGAGGGATGCTGCAACTGTGATACCACTTCCGTTTTCAGCGTTTCACGTGCAAAACATGGCTGTAGATGCAGTCTTTCGTAAAATATCATATGCAAGTTCGTAGGTAGGTTTAGGAATTTAATATGTTAAACAAAGTTTTTTTTTCTATTGTAATTTTTATTAGAAATTGTAAAATTTCAACAAGTATTAGGCATACCTAGTTCCAAACATTTTATTCATAAATAAATCATTACTTAGGTAGGTATATCATTTATGGTTTGTGTATACAATTGAGATAGTTATGGTGTAATTTAGAATCTCCAGATCCTTCCCCATAGCATTCAAACTACTTGTAGGCATCTACCTACATATAGAGATACCCTACTTTTATCTAGGTAGTAACCAGACTATATTAACCGCTAACGACGGTTTTCGAAGTTCGTTCGCCCGCCTGCACGCATTTACTTTATCGTACGGAAAACTCATGATGACTGATTCATTAAATTATAATCAGAAAAAGCTGCGTTTTTTATATAAAATATTATATATCAGACCTCCTGATGATTTGCTAAGAGTGTTTAGGCAGATAATCCCATCTATTTATAGGCTAACAAAAGGTCTGAACTGTAAGTAAATTCGATAAATTCAACCTTATTCAAGCACAATATTCTAGAGACATTGATGTTTTCGTGAAATTGTGCAAGAAATTCTTGCAAAACTCGTTACAATCACAATAATGAAAGTCGTTAATTAATTATCGTTCGTCGCGTTTCTCAGAGAGGGCGTGGCGAGTTTCCTGTTTGCTAGGTAAAGGCTCGAACACACCTAGTTCGCTGGCGGGCGCGGTGGCGAACCGTTCAGTTTCAACATAGGGAATTGTATACATCCGCACACACTGCCGCGTCTTTTGACAGTTGCACGCTGCGATCACTACTAATAAAAACGAAAGTTCCCAGATCGTGACAGACAAAGCATCCCCTATTTAATGTTTTACTACCCCCTGCTTAATTTTTCTTAATTTTGTGTATTAAACAATCGTCAAATATTTGATCTACTGATTAGTCATCGGTGAAAACGACCCGCAGAGTCTAAAATTTGGAAAAAGAGAACTATTGAGGTATCGTTCTAATATTATTGAACTCTGGAAATTGTTTTTCCTATTAGTTTTAATAGAAAAAAAATATATTACTTCTAAAAATATTTGTTTAACTACGTTAAAAGCAAAAAAAGATGTTGTGTAAGATAATAATAGGATAGAATCTTATTTGAAACTATTTAAAAATATAGTAATGCATAATGGGCGGTTATATCGCTGCAAATCAGTATTTTCCAATCAAATTTTGGATGGAGAGAAGCTTAGAATAAGATCAAATATCAATAAAAAATAAAATAAGGGCATTTACATACCTAGAATGAACCGTCATAATCAAAGTAAATCAATAAATACAAAAACAAATACAATCATAAGGCTAAGTTTATGGTATTCGATATGAATGTTTAACAGCGTGTAATATTTTGATTGATGGAGAAAAAACAGAACAAGTGAATGTATTTATAATATTTGGGGACTTTTTTATAAGAGATGGAATGCATACATATAATATCGAAACAAGGAAGTGTATAATCACCACCCGTGGAGACAGTCGATGAAGTCGCGGGCATCAATTAGTTCAGCCACCCATCAGTTTCCCATCTGACATTACGTCCTGACTAGGGCGTGCAAACCCGGTTTTCCGGTTTTGCGAAAAGCCGGACAGCTAAGCAAAATTTATCAATAGTACTTTTTTAAGCTTTTGCGATCATAACACACATTAAACTGTTACACGGGTATTTTTACCGCGTTTAGGTAAGCGTAGTGTAGGACGCCCTCCGGCAAGGTGGGGCGACGTCCTGCGAAATGTAGCTGGCAAGCACTAGAGAAGAAGAGAGAGAGAGAGAGACCGGGCTCAGTGGCGCGTCTTGCGAGAGACCTACGTCCAGCAGTGGACTAATATAGGTTGATGATGATGATAATGATAAATAAACAAATAAATAAATATTGTGGACAATTCACACAGCACTACCCAGCCCCAAACTAAGCAGAGCTTGTAATATGGGAACCAGATAGCTGACATAATAGGTACTTGAATACATTTTTTTTTTGTAAATACATACTTAGAATACAATATAACACCCAGACAGAGAACAAACATCTGCGTTCACCACACAAATATTTGTTCTCAGTGGGGATCGAACCCACGACCTACGGCGCAGAAGGCAGAGCTACTACCAACTGAGCTAGAGGCCAGTCGAGGCCAGTTTTCCTTAGTATCAGAAACATAAATCTTACTGATTGAGCCTCAAAAATATTGTTTTGTTTTTAATCCCCGTGAACAAAAACTACCTAGGTACCCCGGACTAGCGGGTGAATGAATTAAGCTTAGAAAAGATTGCGGCGAACAGTTTCGAACTGCGATGGCGATGGCGATCAGTTTCAAGCGTAGGGTTTTGCATTCATCCCCACACAGCGCCGCGAACTGTCATTGTACGCAGCGAGCTAGTATTAGTGTTAGATACTGTCTTGAAACTGCGCTAAATCTTGTTCCTCAAAAGTCATAACAGTGGCAATATGGAGGCAATGGTGTGGGTGTTGTTTGCACAAGGTTTGCGCGTTCAGTTCACCATCACTTTATTCTTAGCCCTAATATGTCCAGGTAATTGAAACAATACTAAAAAGATGCATTATTTTTATAAATGGATTTTTTTTGTCTAAAAGCATACATAGCTAAAAAACCGATAAAACATAATAAAACCAATACTTTGTTTTTCTATTATTGCACTGCGTCTTTTTTTTTAATACATCTAGCGGATGGAACAAGCATATGGTCCACCTGATGTTAAGTGGTAACTATAAAAAAAAATGCCCATTCATTCCATAACTACATTAAGTTACATTTCATGCATATTATTACTTATTATTTCGATTATTATTATATCATCATTATTATTTACATTCATACATTATAGTCATTATTTTGTTTAAATTTAATTTTAAACTTTATTTTTAATACATATATTTTGATGTTAGATTTATTTTTATTAGTTTTTTTTTCAGTTTTACTTTTTGTTCATTTGTGTTCTTATTTTTCTTTAGCTAGGATCCCACTCGGGTATAGGCCTGTAAGTGGTAACAGTGGTACCTATAGCCTGTAACAAAGCATTGCCTCGTAAGTCACACACGCCAGGAATTTGCCCTACGATGCACTGCCCTGCGTCCATCAGCTTCACGCGTACAGATGTTCAGCCTCAAGTGCCAGTAATTTCACCGGCACCCACACCCTTCAAACAGAAACACAGCAATGCTGCTTCACGGCAGAAACAGGTATGGTGGTAGTACTTCCCTGGATGAGCACTTCACAAAAAGCTCCACTACTACTACTAATCTACTCAACAATAAACTACTCAATAATAAAGTAAGTAATATTAAACTTCACTAGATACTAATTCCTATTTCGTACAATTTTTTAATAGTTGATTTTGTAGGTATCTTAGAATATTGTTTTCTTGTTAAAATTCTATTATATGAAAAAATATTACGTTGACCAAACCTGGAAACGGTTTTTGGCCGGAAGCCGGAGATAATCCGGTTTTTAATACTTTCCTGTTTTGCAAGCGCTATAGTTTTGACGTTTTTTCAAATTGACAATTGATTTCGAGCAATTCAAAGAGTTATCAAATGGAGATTACAATGGAGTAGCAGTATTCAAAGTGAAAGTCAAAGTAAAGTAAAAATGTTTAATTTTATTCATTGTACCTTTAAAATTACATAATATCAATGATCACTTTGAGAAGTCTTAGAGCTAGGTTTATCTTGTCGATAAACCTACAGCTACAGTATATCTATTTATATAATAAGAAGATAGGTGATGAACTGACAGAATAGTATACATTGGTGGTGCACGACCAAATTTTAACCCACGATCTTTATAAAATAAATTAATAATGTAGACAATCCACAAAACACTATCTATCCCCGAGCTTGTCTTGTACTATAGGAATCAGATAGTTGATGTATTACAATCAACTATCTCATTCCTATAGTACATACATTTTACTGCACATCATTTTGTTAACACATAGTTAGAATACAATATAACACTCAGACAGAGAACAAACATCTGCATTCACCAAACAAATATTTGTTCTCGGTGGGAATTGAACCCACGACCTACGGCGCAGAAGGCAGAGCTACTGCCAACTGAGCTGAGAGTCCAGTCAATCTTTGGATTGGATTGCTCGCTACCCTCTAAACTAGACTACCCGTGCTCTAATTCAATAGTATAAGGCCGGGTGTTTAATAGGTAGGTACTTAAGTAAGTACATCAGAAAACGTTTGATAGAAAAATTCTAATGAACCAAGGATACTGTGTCAACTTTCTTACCATTTAGGTCTAGCACAAAATGTGTTCGACGAAAATCTTGTGCGGATTAGAAATTTAAAACTGATTGAATTTGAATTGTTGTATTCGACGTTTTCTGATCTATCTAATCTATATCGCGCCCGACCTTATACTATTTATACTCGACTAGATATAGACATAGACTGCGGCGAAAAAAAAAAAAAAGGAAAGGTTATGATTTTCACCGCTATGTACCTATGCTATGTATGTTAACATGTCTGTTCCACGCATTTCATTTAATCTTGGTTGTGAGATGTTTGAGGATCGCTGGATGAAAACTATTTCTGAATGCTTGGGATTCTACGAGCGTGATGTATAACTGCGTGTGATTTTCTACTTTATTTTTGTTTTTAATTTCCTGACATTTTATTTTATATTTTTCATTACTCATATTCAGAAAGAAGGTCTGAAGTTGCCTGAGGAGTGGGTTGAAAATAATACTTTTCAGTCCTAGATAGAATCGCTTTTAACTGACAGCTGTCATATAATTAAAATAAACTAGTTCTATTTTTATATTTATTTGATATAGGGGAACAGATGAGCAATCATAAAATACTTATACACACACATAGTGGTCAATATCATAACATTCCTGTTTGCATCAGCATGTTGGGTAAAAGCAATACCTACGAAGCCGTTTGACTTTGTCAAAAACAATGCTGCTGCTCTATGGGTTTAACAAGTTTTATATTTCCTACTTCTTTGGTCGTGGCGGCGGCGTAGCCACGCCCACCTCTTGTGTCAAAGTTTGGTAAAGTGACATGGTCGAAGACAGAAGGAGTCATTCATTATTATCTACGTTTTGTGCAGCTCAGTGTAGCTCACACCAAAATTGAATCAAACCAAAACTTTTTATTTCAGCTCTCACTTAGAAAGCATTGCAGCCTTAACATACTTAATACTATGGTGACAAAAGTTCATTCAAAAGTAATGTGGTGAAAGAATTATAAACGCACCTCAATGAGGCTCTTTTCGTGCACTTGACAATGTTTTACGGTTTATGTAGGTTCTACGACATACCAGTTATCTCACTATGTATTCCATGTACATAACTAGCCAATCCCCTTAGCTTTGCACAGGCTTAGTGTAGAAAAAAGGAGGGCAAAATGTGCTTTTGTATTTTGCACCCATGCAAAGCCTTAAATTTAAATCTGCAAATTATGAGTTGAAAAACGAGCCTTGTGGTCGGCTGGCAACCGTTGTCAACAACGATATGAAGGCCTGTGTACACCTAGGTCACCGGCAATGGCTATCAATGAAACGATGTCAAATATCGCTTTCAAATTTGACAGCGTTTCACTGATCGCCATGGCCAGCGACATATATAGGTATTTTTTTTTATTGTTGATAGCTAAACGTTTGACTGCCATCAAACCTGATGGAAAGTGAAAATGCAGCCTAAGGTGGAGCACGCTTAGCTATTATTCACTTGTTCACTCTTGACTTGAAAATTCCAAGGTTGTAATGCTTCGAAAATACTGACGACGGTAAAGAGCACATAGGTGTGCGCAGGCCTTGAATTGAAGACGATAGTAGAAGTGGTGAAAAAGTTGGACCGAAGAATTGGAACCCCGCGGCAAGCTTAGCCGTGATGGAGTTAGACCAACTAATTATACGGCTGAGCTTGCTGTGGGGTTTGGAGCCTTACGCCTATCTAATTTTAATGGCATAAACAATATTCAAATGTACAATTTCAAAGGTAAAGACCTAGATTAAGACGAGCTATGGAGCCTGGCGTTGCTCGCCCTGATCAAATTGGAAGTCGTTCTGGAAGAAGCACAAAGAGATATAAGGTTTACGGTATGCATAGCCAATAATAGAAACTATGTTGAAAATTTGCTTCTGCAATAAATACGTAAGGGCCAAAACCGCACATCATAGCATTTTATACTTCAGCATAGCTAGCAGTTTAATTTTAATAAATAACGGCTCAAAACAAACAGTGGCGATAATAGTTTAAACAGACTTTATTTATTCAGTTTATTTGCTGCTTGCTTTGGTAGGTAGGTTAGGTATTTCAGTGAAAAAAATTAAAGTAGGTAACTATATTAACTGAATGATTCCGAAGTGAAGCCAGAAGGTCTGTAAGCGGCTTAACTTCTGCACTCGCACTTCCACACTTCTACAACAACTACATGATGTTTGAGCCGCTGAGTTGTTTGAGCTGAACAAGCTCAAGGTTGTAAATGAGCCGATTAACTGCAGGTAATTATTTCCCATGCCTAGCAGTAGTTAAGTGTTTTGATTGGGCTAAATATCTTTCATATCTTGACAGTCTAAATTGCGGCCAGTGCTGCCAGGTCCATTCCAGGGTTTGGCTATTTTTACTAATGTATTTTTTTTTTTTTTAATTAAGCATTGTAGTCATAAACCTAGACACTTAAAATGCTTCTAGATACTTTGAATAGACACAAGTTGTCCGATAAAATAGGTGCGCATGTCACAGTGCTCAATAAATATCTTTTTTTTTTTTGAAAACTCAATAGAAATGTAATTTTTTTTTAACTTGGCAATTTATATGAACTACAAACTGCAACACGTATTTAAAATCCAAGGTTAATCCAAGATTAGCCTACAAAATAATAGCAGTTAAATGCTTTGAAATTGCGCTAGACCTAGCGCCGAAAGCGCCATTGTGATGGCAATGTACATTTCGGAGACTTTAAATTATTTGGGGGCTAGTTCGCCATCGCTAGCGAACTAGTTCGCTGGCGGTGTGTTCAAGCCTTAAGGGGAAAAGAAAGTTAGATTAAATGAGACTCATTGTTACACCATTGTAATACCCGTACCTACTGGCGCCGTCAGCAATTTCGGCACAAAGAGACAGAAGAGTCAGCAACAAAGGGAATTAAGTAATTTGTAAGTTCTTGCCGACGTAACCAGGTTTTCTATTCATTTTCTGTGATAGTTAATTGGAAGAGCAAAAAACAGTAGGTGAAAAGTAAAAGAGAAAAAAAAAAAGAAATTAAAAGTAACTTTTTACGCTACTTAAGGGGCCAGCGGAGGGCGAATTTTCATACAAACGTAATACCAAAATGATTACTAGTTTAGGCAGATTTTCACTATATTATTGTAATAATTGTATTTGTATAGTATTTATCTAGGTTCCTGAACAATTTTTATTTTAAATTACTTACCTCAAATGAAATTAACGCCAATCACATTTTACAATTTTTTTTCATTGCAAAATGTGTAAAAACTGTTAAATTAGTAATCATTTTGGTATTGCGTTTGTATGAAAATTCGCCCTCCGCTGGCCCCTTAAGACACCAGTCGATTGGCACAATAAATAAAATGTACAGAAACCCTGAGCCAACAAAAGGGTAAATAATGGGTTATTTACGCACCAATATCTTTATGAAAGAAAAAAAATACAAATAGTAATTAAAAATGTTAAAAAAACTGTATTTCCTAATAAAGATAGATCATATACCTACTACTAAACAATAAATTGAAGTGAAGTGAGTTGAAGTGGTAATGGGCAGGTAGCTCGAAGAACCAATAGGTGTTGGGAATAAGGATGCTGGAATGGCGACCACGAACCGGAAGACGAACCGTACCGGACGCAGATGGACTGATGATTTTGGATAGGAGGAAGTCGTTGGATGGAGACGGTTCAGCATCGTTCTTCCAATGCTTAGAGGGGGGTAGTCCAGCAGTGAACTTCTTCGGGGTAATGATTATGAAACAATAAAAAATTTTTTTGAAGATTAGATCAAAGTTTTGTTGTCAAAAAGTTATAGTAGTCATGTTGGGGCGTAGAAATTTCGTAGTAGTTTTAAGCAATATAGTTGTAGGAAATAAAAATCACAAAATGTATGCGAATTGATAGATTAATTTCATTCTATTACGAGTTCTCTTGGCGTTAGTTTGAACTTATTGTAATACTCAATTAAATTAATTTACTCGTACAGATTTTCATAGCTATACAAGAAAATTTATTTATGAGATCGACTCAAATTAATTCTGAAAAAAGCAATTTGTATTCGACCACTTAGTTCAAAGGGCAAGGCAAGACGCCAAGGGCCGTATCAAAATTTGAAACTTCATTTAAGCGGATAAATTGCTTCGTGGCTATCTGCAAGATAAATATACCGTAATCTTAGATCGTTAGGTAAATAATTTTTGTGTTGTGAAGTCGAGATTTACTCGTACACAAGGGATTTGAAAACTTCTAGTTTTTAATTAATTAATTTACAATATTAAGTTATATTTTATCTATAAAATACTTTATTAATAAAGCTTTTTTTTGAAAAACTGAAAAGACTCATAGTTTATAAGATGGCTACTTATTGGTCTCTCAAGTCATTACTTAAAAATACTTAGAGCTGCTAGTAAATTAACTACTCATTGCGAACTATTCATTCATAATTGTTAAATAGATACCTAAATGCTTATGGAAATAAAACAAATAAGTGTAGGTTTATCTTCTAAGCATGAACTATAGCTGCACGTTTATATTTATTAGAATTATAAATTAGCAATACTTATCATTTATTTGTAAGAAATATAAAGCTCGCTCTCTGTCATGAACAGAGCCATTTGATTTCGCTCTCATTATTCAAACTCAAGATTCGTGGTATAAGCAAGAACAATTCTTGCGATAACATTTGGGATTTGTAACATGGACGATAAATAAATTATAAATACATTTAGCAGCGCACGTTTCAAACCATTTCTCTTCTTACTCGACTAGCCCATTTGCAGATCTCCAAACGGTGCCATTACTCAGCAATAAATTGGCATTTGCGCCGTCATACATAAATTACGAGAGCGCACAGAAAACGAAGTTCTCTCGCACTCACTTTTTAGGGTTCTAAAAGACTGACAAGGAAACCTTACACACTATGCGTATTAAAGTTTCACCGTATTCGTCTGTGCGTCCGAAGTCGAGAGTTCTTAACTCGATGATTTCAGAAGAAACAATAAAAACAAAGATATGAAAGGAAAAGTTTAACCTGTTTACTTTAAAAGTGCTGTTGGCATATTTTTATTTGCTTATTCATCGTATATCTTATCCAATATCTTAAGAACTATAAAAGCAACAGAATATTAGGAAACTGGCATAACACAATGCAACGGTGCCAGGGCACATAAAGCCTGATACTTAGATACTAAATGCAGTGTAAATAAGTAAAGACAAATAGTTTAGTAAACTCGCTCGTACATTCTGACCCTTGGAAAATTAATAAAACCACTGAACTTAATTATCGAAATTCGAAAGCGAAATCATTTGTACAAAAAAAAAATTTTTGCTCAACTGACGAAGCGACGAAACGATTTGGCAAAGGATTTTGGCTTATAACTGGTTTTCATAAACATGTTAGGATCAAACACACAATATAGTTGCTCGTGGTTGCTCGCGATTTTCGATGAATATGTGTTTTTATCTTTCAAAACATCAAAGTGTGCAAGTTGTTTTACGGTTTTCAGCGTCTTTAGTTGCGCTTCTGTAGCCGTCACTGCGGGGCCCGACACATACATTGAAAATGTTCCTTTTTATCACGAATTGATTGTCAAACTTGTGATTTTTGATATTACACTAGGTTCCAAAAACCTGAACGGCGTAAAACAAGCTAGCAAAGCATATTACAAAGAGTGTATATACCTAGTTTAATCCACTTTGTTTCCGAGCTGATGGATTTATGGGTATATCTTCGGGCACGACCGTCTGTCGTCGTAGCGGACCGTTGCATCGGTCAGCAATTCCAAGATAAAAACCTACAGAAAATACTGTCTACGTCCCATTCTGGAATGGACTCGGATAGTCTTGGAGCTTAGCTCGTATGTTTTTAATGATCCATGGATATATGAAATTGGTTCGCCTGTGGCTACAAAAGCTGACTAATTGGCAACAGTATCGGTTTTGCATAGCCACAATCCCAATATACAGTTGTCGCAAATCCAGCTAAATCTATTATAAAGCAGCTTTGGTCAATTTATACGAATTAAATTCGTATATAGAATCGGTTGTTTTGTAGCTAGCCGTCAATGTTCTTTGTTTTGGTAACATGTGTGTTTTACCAACTATTTACATATAGTAGCTTTTTTATCTATGCATGCCATGTTTACTGCAGTTTTCAAACAGTTCATATTATATTTACCACGTAGCATAACACGCGATACTTCTGAATTATTCATATAACTTCTAGAACCTGTTTTATTACCTATTCCGGTTCAAAACCGCGACATCTACGGTGTAATGGAATGTTTATAAAACTAATTACATAAACTACCATTTATACTCTAATTGCATCCATCAGATCCGATGTTTTATAAAATACAAACAAGTTGATTGAATCTAAGAACAAGGCTTATTCAACGGCAGGTTCTAGAAAATTCATTAGTTTACGGCGGCTTTTATTACATTAGGTAAGGTATAAGTTTATGCATAGTCAGGTCTAATCAAACTGACCAGAATGATAAGCACTTAGTTTGTGAACATAGAGAGTATCATGTAGACGTAGATTTGAGTAAAGTGCCTAATTGTTCACAAATCTTACATAAAGCTATGCTGTTGTCATCATCACTTTAGTGGACTCACTTGTTAATCACCCCACCTTGCCCAGATAGGTATAAAATTTGAAGCAATTTTCAATACAATCACGTCGCTTATAATAAAGGCACGTTCCTACATGAATCTTTCCCGGCTTCGTTCTAATGAAAGTCATAAGCATGGTAGTAATACCGGTCCATTAACACTTCCCAATTGCTGTTAGAAGGGAGAAAAACCACCCCTTTGGAGCAATGACTCCGTGTCTTTAGGTCCCATTAAAGTTAACACACGAATTAATCGAAACATTGCGTGTGAGAGGGATGTGGCATTTTCAATGCAGATTAATCAGACTTGTGCTTAGGGCTCGTGAAAGGGAGCGTTTATCAATAGCACAAAGCAAACCGTTCACTAAGATCGTAGAAGCTGCGAAGGTTCGGCGTAGCACGTCTACGAGCGTCTACGCGTCTCACGCTGACCACGTTCAGCTAAAAAGATTTTTTTTTAATTTGAAGTATAAGCAATCGTTTATTCTTTAAATGACACGTTGCAATTCTATAACCGATGCTTAAATATAAACATTACCTCACAATATTTTCCTTTGTCTGTTGTGAGCTAAAGTTTGCCTGCAAAATGTTATTTAATTTACATGGTTATCAGAACAAATAAAACAAAAGTTCCTAGACAAAGGTCGAATCTGTCCATGTCAAGAATGCTTAATCCAAGACTGATCTTTGTTGATTCACCACAAAAGGAAATTGTTTTGCGGTATTTCCGCTGAACAATCTTAGAGAAAACGCTCGGCCACTTAAACAAATCTCAGTGAGTCGTCTTCCACCGAAGTTTACTTAATACTTTAAACTGGTAATGAAGGCATTAAAGCGGGCTGCATGCATAAAGAATGAGGTGCCACCACAACCTTCTATATAATAAACCGCTTTGGTATCTATACATTTTTACTTTATGTCTCAAAGAAGGAATTAACTAATGTCTAAAATGTATGAAAATGAGACAAGATAGAAAGAAGGTGGTCAATAATCCACTTTCATTACATTTTATAGGTATTATAACAGAGCAATGGTGGTGCAGTGGTAGCGGCCCCGCCTTCCGATCACGAAGGTCGTGGGTTCAAATCCAGTTGTGTACCTATGAGTTTTTCTGTCGAAAAAATTATGTGCACTATGCCAGTACTCTCAAAAACGGTGTAGGAAAACATCGTGAGGAACCGGCGTGTCGTAGAACCTAAAAAAGTTCGAGCAACACGTGTCAAGGGTCACGCAAAAAGGGCCCGCCGCAGCGGCCTACTTGCGGAAAAACCAGTCCGCGCGTGAAGTGCGGATGATAAAAATTTGCCGAATTTTTGTTATTATTACAAAAATTGTAAAATTTGTGTTTGTTACGAAAAGGTTTTTATGATAATACCTATTTTGATGGACCCAGTGAATCGTAGGGCACATCCCTGATGTGTGTGACCTACGAGGCAATGCTTTGTTATATAAGCGATGGGTACCATTTAACATCAGGTGAACCATAAGTTTGTTCCGTCAGCGAATTGTAAAAAAACAATATTTCACGAAAATCACCCCTTGGGAAAAATATGAGTTATACTCGTATTTATAATAATAATATACATATAATATAATAGATATATAATATAAAATATTTATTTCAGAGAAAACTTAATAACATCCACATATACAGGGTTATTCATTATTAACTGCAAATACTCAGGAATTAGGTTCAACAAATAGAATAAAAAATATTTATAAAATTATTTTTTTAAAATTTGATCAAATTTTTTTTCAAGTTTTTGTATCAAAATTTTATTTTTATTAATTTCTTTACGGCTATTGCATAATGATTGCCATGGAGAACAGGACGATGACCCACCCAGGCGGTGACTGAACGCAGAGTGTCACTCACGGCGCGCGGGCGCGGATCAAAGGTCAAAATAGGTCAGGCGCCAATGATTCCTTTATCGATTTTCTCGGGATTTTCATAACAAAACTTAAAAAAAATCATTTCATAAATATTTTTTATTTTATTTGTTGAACCTAATTCCTGAGTATTTGCAGCTAATAATGAATAACCCTGTATTGTAGCATAAGAGTGACAACTAGGAATATACATTATTATATACACGATTGATGTAGAGAATAAGATCTAAGTAAGAATAATCTACCGCTATTTGTGCTGTGTACACTACACACGTCCACCGGCATCGCCTAAGCATACTAATAATTGAAGTGTATGGCTATTGCAACATTGTTTGCGACTTGCGTTTGCTATTCTATCCTTGGACAGTTCTGTAACGAGACAATAGTGGTGAAAATGTTATTCATAAAAAGTTGATAAACTTGCTACAATAGATGAAAAAAAACAATCTCACAATGGTGACGATTTCTCTTTTTAACATAATTATGTAGTTTACATTATACAGGGTTATTCATTATTAGCTGCAAATACTCAGGAATTAGGTTCAACAAATAAAATAAAAAATATTTATGAAATGATTTTTTTTAAGTTTTGTTATGAAAATCCCGAGAAAATCGATAAAGGAATCATTGGCACCTGACCTATTTTGACCTTTGATCCGCGCCCGCGCGCCGTGAGCGACACTCTGCGTTCAGTCACCGCCTGGGTGGGTCATCGTCCTGTTATCCATGGCAATCATTATGCAATAGCCGTAAAGAAATTAATAAAAATAAAATTTTGATACAAAAACTTAAAAAAAAATTTGATCAAAATTTAAAAAAATAATTTCATAAATATTTTTTATTTTATTTGTTGAACCTAATTCCTGAGTATTTGCAGCTAATAATGAATAACCCTGTATTCATGCTCAGCAAGTAGGATTTACTGCTGTGCAAAGAGGCTGTGGCGGTGTGCAATGCATATTGTAAATGTGTTCCATTTTCAAACCACTTTACCGTATGCTTGATATGTTATAGTTCATTCCATATCAAACTATCTAAAACTCCTTGGTGAAACATTCTCTTTTATTATAAAATCATAAGAAAGCATTTTATTGAGCATTTGCATTTGTGTATGGCTATTTTAGCTGATACCGATGCAAATACATATTTACTAATTAGGTATTCAATTTAATAATAGTTATTTGTTATACAAGAGTGCAAAGCTGCTTTTTAACCGCGTGCTCAATTTTGATGACTGAGCAAGCGCAGGATTCTAAAGTTTAACCACGAGCGTAGCGAGTGGTTTAAAAGTTAGAATCCTAAGCGTTGGCGAAGGAATCAAAAGAGCACAAGGTGAAAAATCTTTGCACTCGAGTGCAACACGTAACTTTTCATCCCACCTCAGCGAGGAAATGACTAAATGCAAAAAAGAACATGGCGCGACTAAAAGTAACACACCAAGAAGGTTCCGAGTATGAGTTATTAACAAATTTAAAAAGGTTGTATTATAAATTCGGCACCATGCAGGTAGAAGTAAATAGGTTTAATGGTGTTTTGAATTCACAAATACACCAAGAAGGTTACGAGTGAGAGTTTTTAACAAAATAAAAAAGGTTGTATGATAAGTTCGGCACCATGGAGGTAGAAGTAAATAGGTTGTGTATTCACAAACTTATTGAACACGATATTCTAAATTCAAATTTACTTTATCCTCTAGCGGATAAAAACGGCTTTTCCAGTCAGAAATTAAACAGCAAAAACACACTTTCAGAGCTGGTGGGATGAAAATAATTATTTACCTCTGATAAATATTACATTTTGTCATGCTTACCTATAATCTATTACTTCACATGAATAGGACCTTGTTTTGTAATAGCTCACTTACTGCTCTTGTGCAACATATTATAACCACCAAAAACTTCAGGTCATGACATAGTTTTGAATTCGCGTCCAGAGATATTTACACTCAGTGATATGCTTCGATAAATAGTATTCATGTTCAAGTAGGTGTGTAGGTTTGTTATGGAGGGTGTGAATGATATAAATCAGTGACTTTATTGCAATGGGCGTACACGCATAGTTAGATGGTAATGATTTTACTTTTACAGCTGATTTGTATAATTAGACTTTTCAAAGTGATCCATGGGAAGTAGTTCTGCCTTCTGCCATGCAGCCGCGTCTTGTGCTTGTGATTTCCCTTTGTATCTTGTACAGTACATGGTTTTTCTGTATCTGGGTTATATTAAATATGTGCTTAAAAATAGTGTATTTGCTTTCTATCAGGTGCCGGTTCCCATGATACAAGTTATACCTAATCTGGGGCTAATTGGCCTTGTTTAATAAATTACATCTAATTGTGACACGACATTGTTTCTCAAAATAGTTATTATAAATCGACAATGTGTCTAAGTCCACAAACGCACAATAGACCAGCTTCAGTTTTCTTTCTTTAATTAAGCGGATCGCTAAAAGTGTTTCTATTCTGTGTGTGTTTTTGCTTATGTCATAGACGATCGGGAGACACAGTAAACATTGAATATACATCAATCGATCGCTTTAGACGCGTTTTCTCTGCTCTCGAGAAAAGCCCTCGCCACCCTCAAACTAATTTCATAAAGTAATCGAGAAGGTTTGCCGGTTTGCGTATCGTCTTGTTTAATCTACATTCATTGGGCAACCCTCTCGTTAAACAGCTATTCTGACGCGATAATAGCCAAAGTTTATTTACGTTATTGAACTGGCGAAATTAACACATCGAATTTGTATTTCGGATACCATCTACAATTTTCTTCAAGAGTAGACCTTAGTTAATTGGTTGTATAGTTCGATCAGTCTTTTTGTTTGAGTAAAAAAGTTACATTTGCAATATTTGACTTTCGAACATTAATTTGCCATCCATATTCATTTACTAATTGGTGAAGTTGATCAAATTACCCCAGTCATCAGCGCAGTTAATGATGACAGTTAATTATATAATAAAATACCCAATATATCAACTTTTAAACTCTGAAATATTTTAACTGGAAAATCGACCGTTATCACGGTAATTGAACATGATTCATTATCTGTCAGCCATTTTACGAATGTAAACGTCCACTATGCTTTACCTACCATTTACATCAGATGCGCAAGTGAGGCTCCACTTTATGTAGGGCTGACAAAACAGAAACAATAAACAGAGATTGCTACAATATTGCAGTAAAATTCCAATGCGGGTAAAGTCATATGTATAAAATAGTCGTACTAAGATTGGCAACGTATACAATGGATGAAAGAAAAATAATTTTATTATTATGTACTCTCAACCCTATGAAAGCCCAATATATCCATTGACCAGACGATGCTTTCAACGGCAAATATAATTTGATAGTGATGTTGTCATTAATTATTAAATATCATGGATAATTTTTTTATCAAATTAAAATTTACATCTCGATAAGATAGACCTTTAAAAACATCACAACTAACAAGATTTGCTGTTATTTTGTGTAGAGTTCTTTGCGCTTAGGTTTTTCACTACATATTTATTCTCTCCTCAAAAAACGTTTGTTTCTTTACAACCTTTGCATGGAGCAGTAAATTGCTGGGTTGCGTGTGATCACGCGTACAACGTGATTCGAGAGCGTTCGCGCTCGCCGAGAGACAATAAATAAACAATAGACGTAACACGTGAATGTCGCGCGATCGACTCGAAAGGACGATAAATAACCTCATTTGATCCGATCGCGTATAGCTCGTTCGGGAGCTGGCATTCCATCGATAAAAATAAACAAACGTGTGTAGAGATTCCACGCCCACCCGGCTCCGACAAGACTGCGAGTTTTTAAATACGAAAGGCTTTGAACATAATGGAATGATATAAATCCTTTGGCGGGCCCATGCAAGGATCAACCGGCGTTGTCACAAGATCCTGCCCGTTAGCCGTGCGTTAATAGGATCAAACCGGGCTTTATTTGGGACGTGTCCACGCGCTTTCACCTAACTTATCGAATTTGCAAATCGGATTACGCTTCGTTATCCATACTCTTATGTATGGAAAACATGTTATGTTAAAATAACGAAGTAAGCTTGCACTAGAATAGGGTCGTCTGTTTATTCACGAACTGTATTATTTATGAATGGCTGATTCATTGTTTTGTATCAGGGGGAGTGAGATGTGAATCAGTCGTAATTAATCTTCAGAGAAAGGAATTAAATTTAAGGTACAGCCACATCAAAGCTGCATGTAGGTATACCTATAATAAATTGCATATATGTTTTTATAAATCCAGTATGGAACAAGCATAAAGCCCACCTGATGTTAACTGGTAACCATCGCCTATAACAAAGCATTCCCAAGTCACGCACGTCAGGAATGTGCCCTAGGATGCACTGCCATACGTCTATCAACTTTGATCATACAGAAAGTTCAGCCACACGTGCCAGTAATTTTCTCGCAACTTATCGCCTAGAGGTGGCCGTGCCTTTAATGATTTATCAGATAGCTGATATAATACTCAATTTTATTTTTGTTAATATATAGGTATTTAGAATACAATATAACACCCAGACAGAGAACAAACAACTATGTTCACCACACAAATATTTGTTCTCGGTGGGGATCGAACCCACGACCTACACAGCACAGAAGGCAGAGCTACTACCAACTGAGCTGAGAGCCAGTCGATGCTCTACCTTAGTATGGTAAAACGGTGAACTGTTGACTAAAGGAAGATAATCAAACTAGGTTCGAGTTCACCCCTTTGTTCAAAGGCACTTTAATCAAAGTTGGTCTGTAGGCCTACTATGAGCTCTGTCTGGCTCTGTCTCTGGGTTTGGTTTTGAGTCTGTGTGAGTGCTCACTAGTTACATTATACTGTGTGTGTGACGTTTTGACGTAGGATTTATTTAGTCAACACAAACACAGACTTAAAACCAGAACCAGAGACAGAGCCAGACAGAGCTCATGGTAGGCCTACTGAACGATGATGTCACAAGCGAATGAGTTGAGTACGTTTATGTTACATGCAATTTCAAGATAAAAAAACGTCTTGGAGACGCTTCTGTCTGGTTCTGATTTGGATCAATCAGCTGAGCTATCTCTAGATCTTTTGCAACGGTCTGCAGATACACACAACTGTTTCTTGTGTATTTTGTACATTTAGAAAGTATTTGTTTTATTGCGAGTTTCTTTGTGTACTTAAATAAATATATTTAAAGAAGGGTTACCTGTTTTACGGTCGTATACATTCTGAATACCGGTGAATGAAACTGTTAGGTGCTTATTTCCATCATCTGGTCATGCCTCCCTTACACATTTCCAGGAAGAACGATTCTGAGCCCTTTCTATCCATCGACTTCCCGCGATCTCAACAATGTTCCATAGTAAAGATAAATAATTCATTAGGATTGCAATGGCAATGGGAACAAAACAATTTTAGTCTAAGTAGAAAATAGTCGGAAACCTTTCTCCGCTTAGTCTCTTAAATTATTAACCTTTGTGAGGGCGATACGCAGAAAGGTTCTGTCTTGTTTACGCGTTAAGGGAGACAGGGAAGGGAACTTAATACCCTATATCACTGTCGGGGTAATACAAACTAGCAGGGTCGCAACCTTTTCCACTAAATTACGTATCGGCGCGGGATAATCCGAACCAAGCTGAATTACATCGAGACCGCCACTTAAGAGGTAACTGCATCGAATTCAAGCATTTCACTCGATTACAATCCTCTCATTAATTTTAATTCTCTGAATAACTCTGAGGGAACTCACTGATATAACTTTAGAGACAGTAAATAAGTATATATATTTTAAGTTGGAAGGTTTATTAACCCAATCACGGTTGTATGAATTAATCAAGAATATTATACTAAACACTCATCACCATCACACTTATTAGTTGAGCTATCTCTAGATCGTTTGTAACAGTTTGCAGATAGCCTCAACTGTTTCTTATGTATATTGTAAATATTTGTTTAATTTTTTTTTTTTTTTTTGAAGTGAAAACTTCTTTAGCGGCGTTGAGCACTTTTTCTGTAATGGGTATAAAATCTTAAACTCGCGTCAGCGCGTCAGGACACGTGACCTGATCGAAAAAGCGTAAGACGGATGGAGAGTAGACACCTATCCCCTCTCTACGGCAGTAGTAAGGATTGATTCATTCTGGCTCACTCAAAAAAGTGTGTGGAACGACGGACCTACCATGGCGCCGACTAAAAAAAAAAAAAAAAAAAAAAAAGTTTGGAGTCTTTTTGTATGTTTTGGCACACGCCCAATCGATTGAGCTAACCCATTTTAACGCATCTCTTTCCATTCAAAAGTTACAAAGCCACTTGTATACTCAATAAATGAACAATAGCCTTATAATGAGGGTTGAGCCATTGTGTCCGGCTTGCGCCGCAGGTAGTAGAGATAGGCGCAGTCCCTAATGCATGTTCACTTCATTTAGGTATTTAATTGAGAACTTATGATAATATGATAATCAATATTTATTATTAGCAATACACCAATATATTTTTATTTTATATGTATATTATTTAATATTGTACGGCCCCCCACGATGCATATAATATGAAATTGTTATTTAATAAGTATGAATTATTTAACTATTATCAATTATTTTTATTATTTAAATAAACTAACCTAACACCTTAACTGTGATGCACTGTTCGACGCCTGATTAACCAGCAGTGGGCATTAATTATAAGCTGTGGATGATGTAATTGCAAATAAAATTTTCGTGAAGTTCATCGTTCAGCGTCATGTTATATTGCGAATCGCTATACATTGAATGCAAATATATAAAAAAAAGACGGGTTGCACTCCGGGAGTG
Organism: Thera obeliscata; assembly: GCA_947578465.1. Classification (NCBI taxonomy): domain Eukaryota; kingdom Metazoa; phylum Arthropoda; class Insecta; order Lepidoptera; family Geometridae; genus Thera; species Thera obeliscata. The sequence continues at coordinate 6,838,655 of OX387928.1, read as the reverse complement.
CCGGCAGAAGTGAAAACTTGCCGCTCGTATTAAAACTTATAAAGTACTCACTCATTTTCTTTCGCTATTCATAATACCTTAATAAATACAGTAGATCTATAAAATCATGTACCAATGACCACTACTACCTGCCGCGGGCGGCCGCTAGTTCATAAAATCTATAATAGGTATGTACCTATACCTACTACAGTCACGAAAAACGCCTTGGTATGCTTGCTACTAACTATTATCTATTCTGTGACGTTACCGTGTCATAGTAACTACTAGCGTATCTGTAGCGTCTTACGCTTTTTCGATCAAGTCACGTGATCCTGACGCCCTGACGCCCTGACGCGAGTTTAAGATTTTATACCCATTACAGAAAAAGTGCTCAACGCCGCTAAAGAAGTTTTCACTTCAAAAATCGATAGATAGTGACCACCCAAAAAGGCATTTTGCTTGTCGAGACATGACGCCAGTTTATTGCTACCTACGCTAAAAGCATGTCAGATTACATCTTAGATAAATCAATGTGAGTTATGTGACGCTGCATACCTGTTGAAACATGTCATCAGTTTTTTGCAATACTTCTCTGCTATAAATGTCCAAAACCCCGAGTTACTGTCACAGTCTTACGCCATTCGTGCATTCGTATTGTTATAACGTGTAATAACATCTGCGTGTATTCTAAAATTATTCGTTACTCAGCACACAGTCTTTGCCACAATAAATAGTGTTTCCGTGTTCTACCGTATAAAATGGTAAGTTCTGATTTCACCTTTGTACTTAAACGCTATCAATACCTATAAGCTAAACCGAGTTCAAGATACCCTTGATGACAAATTGTTGTAGCGCCACTTAAACTTTATTTGAGCTCGATGTGATCTATGATTTTGCATTTATGTTGTATGTCTACTTGTATCTATGTATTTTATAAAAGTAACATGTCGTTACAGGACACGCCAAGTTACTCCCCCGTGGAGCAGGTTGATGAAGACAACACTTTCAAGCAATTCTATTATAATACTATATCTGATGATGAGGACGCCACCAATTGCGTACCATACTACCTTGCAAAGAAATCTATGTGTAAGCGCCCCCGCAGTAGTCTCAGCAACATAGATGAGTTCTTTCCGGAAGTGCCGCCAAAAAAGAAGAAAGCAAAAAACTCATCAAACGTTGGACGAATGAACAAAGAGGGTGGTACATCATACATATCAACAAACACAGACGACAGTGTTAATGCAGCACATCTTATAAAAATTGATGTGTTTGATGTGAAAAAGCTGAGCAAAATTCCTCCTCCCCAACATTGGAAACACGCTGACGTTCGTGTCAAATATTATTGCAAGGAATTGAATAACAAAAATTATGAAAATTTGAAAAAAATTGTTTATCAAATCACCAAGGAGATATCGGAATCCGAAGACAGCAAAATATTTTCTTTCAAAAATCAATAGCTAACTAACTAGGTGAATAACTTGGAGCACTGGTGGTCTAGTGGTAGTGGCCCCGCCTTCCGATCCGAAGGTCGCGGGTTCAAATCCACCCGTGTACCAATGAGTTTTTCTGTCGAAAAATTTATGTGCACTATGCCAGTACTCTCAAAACGGTGAAGGAAAACATCGTGAGGAAACCGGCGTGTTGTAGAACCTATAAAAGTTCGAGCAACACGCGTCAAGGGTCACGCAAAAAGGGCCCACCAGCGGCCTACTTGCGGAAAAACCTGCCTACACATCAAGTGCGCATGATAAAACTTAGGTGAATAACTAAATATGTAATAATTATTTTTAGAATAGGTCATTGTCAATATTTTCTTGTGTATCCAGGTATTTTTATTTTTATACTTAAATAAAAAACTTTTTAATTTCATTAAACTTTGTTTTATTTGTATAATGATTCACTTTTAACCACATTTATCGATTAGTTAACTTAGTTAATTTAGTTAACTTTAACTATTGGTATCTGGTCCTTTTTTATTTTTCAAGCATTCATTAAACAACTTGTGTAAAAATAGATCGTTATTGAGGGTATTGTTACTAAATAATTCAGTAAAATCTGTCATAGTATTACCATAAAACTTGAAATACAGATATGTCAAACAATATTCTCCACACACTGTTGTTAGGTCGTGCTGCAGTCTATATCTATTAAAATCCCACTGTCTTGAGTTCCTGCGCAAGAAGTTTTTGTGGTAGTCTTTAGGTGCATGTCCATATGAATCAAAATACTGACCAACACCATTTTTATCTATGTGCATGGCCACCCAATGTGAGCCTGGCTTGTTGTCCGGATCCAAATTACTTATTAGATACATCGGTTTTTTTACATGCAGCGGTAACCTGTTTGCAGCATACACATTTTTGTGTAAAGCTGGGTGAATGTAGTGTAAATATTTTTGAATATCAATTGTATCCATTATTCTTAATAAGGTAAGCTGTATCAAGTTCAATCTTCAAACCAAGAATGAGACAAGGAAATTTATAAATTACTTTTTATAGCGAAAAAGTAAAAAAAGAGGTTTCAGGAAATAAAACTATTTGTAGGTATGCATACATCAATGTTTTATTTATTTATTATATACTTAACTAAATACAATTTTATCCAATTTTGACAATTGATAGTCTAGGGTCACATTTCAATAACATTATCGAACTTTGCATAAATAATACAATTTATAGTCTGAAAAGATTCAAAACAATACAATTTAATAGTCCGTGAATTGGAATACAATTTTATTACATCCTAACTACTATAGTCTACAGTTACATTACGATTCTTATCAATTTCAATAACATTATCGAACTCTGCATAAATAATACAATTTATCGTCTGAGTCAGAGTAGATTCAAAACGAACCTCCAGTCTAACGCTACCATGTTTTATAAGATTCCAATGAGTGTTTGAATTAGAGCTGAGGTCAGCTGTTAGATCAAACGCCAACATGCAATATCCTTTTGCATATTGCTCCCTAGATATACCATTACCTTCATTCAAAAAATGTATACCTGTCCCTGAAAATAGTGTGTGATAGGCTGCTGTGTAAATATTATTATCGAATGATGGTTGCAAAGCTTTTGAAGGTATTTGTTGACCATCAATGTATAAACAAAATGTATTTGTATTGTAGTTTTCAAAATTGAATGGATTTTTTGTTAGACCCCCATTAAAAGCTACATTGTTCACAAATCCGATTATACACCTTTTGGGAACTTGCCCCAAAAAAATATTATCTAGAGTCTTACCCTGAATCCCCGAAGGAATAGTTAAAACTTTGACTTCAGCTCGAGTGATAGGATATTTGGCTGTAGTAGAGGCTAAAACTTTTTGATGTGCAAGTAATACAGTAGGATTGATTCGTGCTCTACGTATAATAAGTGTTGCATCTGTAATGCATACTTTAAATTTCAAGTCGGATGTTGAAGCCATTAGGTTAAATGTTTCTCTCGAACGAACTAATTTGACACTCATTTCAACACCATTTATTAAAAACTTTTCTTGATTAAATATATCGCCATGGAGATGACCAATCATTTCTATCTCCTTACTTTCACATGCTAATTCTCGTCTTTTATCAAATCCCTCATTTTTTTCATCAGTTGAATCCATTTTCCCAGCCGTATCTTGATACCAAAGACCGCAAGTCAGATGAGATTCCTTAGCTGCAGGAGCATAATTTAATAAAGTTTCCATGTAAGCTCTATAGGCATATGTATTGTTTGGTGGTGATACTAGCTTTTGATTCAAATTAAATATCCAGTTGGGTGAAAAGAGAATGGAGCCAATTGTTTACTGGAGCTACAACAGTTGAGTCGGTTAATTTCGTACCATCCTGGTTTTGTATCTTGGCTTTTATGTGCAGCAATGTATGGGATAAATCCATGTAGTCATCACCTGTTCCAGGTACTTGAAATTCTATGGGTCCATCATCAGCTAGAGATGAAATGGGTTTGTAGTGTATCCATAACCCGTTTTCTATACTAGTTTGCGTGGATGGTAGAGCAAATAAATCTAACTCTGATTTTATACATTCACAGGAATGGCTATGCAAGAATGACATTTTAAAAATTATTTATGAGAATATATCTTTTTGATTATTAACTCGTAATTTTTTTTGAGCTTTCACTTTGACAGCCGACGGTGGAATGACTGAACTAAGACGCTTCCTTTTGGTTATATATCCAGAACCAGACATATTCAATCCGTCAATTTTATCATGAGCTTTTCTTTTCAAGTTTGAAGTAGCTACTTTTAATCGGCTTTTAATTGATTCTTCCATGGGGCGGGCAGTAGCCATATCTGATAGAAGACCGACACCAGCATTTAGAACCTCCTTGCCTATTACGCGAGCGCCACTAGAAAGTAAGGGTAAAACTGATCTAAACAACCCTCCTAAAAAGCTACCGATCCCATGGCCACGTTGGTAGGGTGCCCCTTTGTAAATCACTCCAATACCAGAACCAGCTTGATGAGAATAATAATGTTCATATGGACAAGTTATGCTGTTACGGGGATACATTATAATTTTTTGAAATGAAGTTTAACACACACTGTTCCAAACTGGAATGGTATTTTTTGACCTGTGCTGGATCTTATATCTATTTCAATGGTATCAAATTCTCTACGCATTACTGGTAAATAGTGAGGAGGTGAGAAAACATGCATTTTATTTGCACCATATATATACTTCGCTGGATCTAAAGGAATGATTCTCAGGAGAGGAGACATAACATCTCCTACTATCTGAGGATCGATTATGTCACAATAGATAAATAATTGTGATGGCAACCCTAAATGCAAATTTGCGGGGCATTTTCCAAGACCATTATCTACAAGATTTCTATTGGGTTCAAAACCGAGTTGAACACCCAATTTGGGTTTTAGCATCACCGATTTTACTGAATCATCCATCACTGAAACTGACACAAACTTTGATATTTCATCATAGCGAAATTTTACTTTTTCATACATATTATTCAACGCTGTTAAAATATGATTAATGTTATCATAATTTGTAGCTGGAATGTGTTTTTTATAATAAACCAATGAAGGTGTTTTCATATTAGGCATTATCATCGTTTGAGTTATGTAAATAATATTTTCATGTTCTTGAACAGTAAACATGGTACATGGATATTGAAATTCGACAACTCCGACGGTCCATTGTCCTTCCAATTTTATGGCTTTTGGTAATTTAGTTGAAAATCTTGTAGTAACATTGTCTGGAAAATATTCCATAGAACTGTTACTAGGTAATGTTAAATAAAAACTTTCCTTATTCATATTTGTTTTAAATCGGAAACTAGAACCCAACTTTTAAATTTATCTGGATAACCTTTCCACTTCACTAACACTTGCTTTCTGTTACCAGAATAGCGGGAACTAATTATTTTATCTAGTTTATAATTTAGAGAGGGGTCATACCCCACTTTTTGCAATTCCTTTTCATAAAAGGTTCCAACAATGTTTTCTTGCTGTAAATCTCTTAGTGTGTACACAATCCATGGAGTCCGATCTATCACTGAAGATATTACAAATATTTCATCACTCCAATTAGATTCATATCCTTTTTGAAATATATGTTTATATTTTGTTATTCTTACATAGTCTCCAATATGAAATTTGGGCAGTGTTGGAGATGTTTTGGTATTATTTTGAACATGTTTGCGTGTATACAAATTGTTCCACACTGTCATTATATTTTTTGAGTTTACATCACAAGGACACATCTTAATGCTGGAATGGTAGCTGTGGTTATATGAATATATTAAGTCCTGTAAAATATCAATGTATTTATATGTATTTTTGTGAGTAAAGTAACGCCACATCCTCATTTTGAGTGTCCTTTGAAATCTTTCAACTACACTAGCCTTAATATCGGGGTTGTTTGTAGTATAGTAATTGACATTCTTCGTTTTAAAGTATTTTTGAACATCTTTCGAAACAAATTCGGTTCCTTTGTCGGATTGTATATGGGTTGGTGTTATATCGGCTTCACGAAATATACTTTCAAAACATGTTTTAATCGATTCAGAATTTTTATTTTTCATTGATCGAGCATAGGCAACTTTGGTAAAAACATCAATAACACAAAGTATGTAATTAAAACCATCATTATATTTTGAATAAGTTCTCATGTCGCTTAAGTCAGCCTGCCAAAGTTCATTAAGATTAGATAAGACATATTTGTTTCGTGGAAATTTTTTGTGAACCGGTTTATGCAGCGTGTATGTTTCTTGTGATTGTAGCCATCTTTTAACATCTTCTCTGTTCATTTTACCTTTCATAGCACTAGCCAGTTTATCAACACTGGCATATCCCGCTGGGTGTGAAGGGTTATAGTAAATATTGTTTATTTCTAATAAGGACTCCATTTTTCCCAATCTATCTTCTGTCTGTTTTTGCTAGTAACTGGTGTTGAAAATTCTTCCTCCTCTTTCCGCGATGTGTATTCTTTATATGGTGTAATCGGAAGCTGCTGCATATAGTCGACTCTTTGTGGATTTCCAATATAAATCATTGGTATTTTAATATCTTTCAGTGCTTTTGCAAATTTCTCCCATCCTATTGGAGCACTTCTTTTTAGCGGCCTCAATGAATCATTTACTAAGTCAACAATATTACTCCCAGGGATTTTTTCTTTGTCTACAGTAATTATACCATCAGCATCCCAATCAATTTTATTTTTGTTCGATGCCAACAAAAACAATAATCTCTCACCCTTCCTTATATATGTTTTAGGCACCAAGCTGAGTATGTGTTTTGGGGTGTAAGCAGTTGGTTTTTCATGAGAAACAGTAATATTTACCTGTTCCTCACCTTCGTTTGGAGACTGAACAGTAACTGAATCTTTAACACTGATTTCATTGTTTTTATTATCAACTGTGTCATATCCACTATTATTCCTATCAGATACTTCATTATTTGATACGATGGCTAATTGAATTGGTCGACGTCCTTCTTCAGCAAAATGTAAATATCGCTGCAAAACTTGCATATATAGAGTACACTTTTTTCTTTCATCCATATCACTTTTTAAAATGTATTGATTTCCATATCTAATCGTGATAGGGGGTTATCAGCCGTATTATGCTGATTAAGTTTTTCTATTACACTTGGATCAACAAGCAACATTTTCTTGGCATGTTCCATTTTTCAAACAAGAGAGGCAACTAATGCACTTAAAATTGAACCCAATATCATTGGTAAAAAGGCACCTCCTTTTTGAATGATTATGTTTTTGCGAATTTTGTTTGTACTTTTACTTACTAGTTTGCGAAGTATGTCTTTATATTTTTTCAATTTTTTTCTAGCTTTTTCTTCTAAGGGCACTTTTCCTTTTAAAACGTTATGAATGCATTCACAAATACAATTAATTTCTTCTTCATTACACGATTTTAAAAGAGCTTTTATGTATTTTGGTTTAAGTGTATGCAGGGCTCTAAGTAAATCCGTATGCGTCTTTAGTCTTCGATGCATTATTTATGACTGATATGAATTTGTTGATTTTTAGCATATTTAAACACTTTTGTTGGGATGTACACGGTACAATATCCGTCTGAAGGGAATATTTTTGTCTTAAAACGACACATGTCATTAGTATCTTGTTTTAAATCAATCATTAGGTACCCATGAGCTTCATTAGTCGCATCTTTGTAAGAATCTTCCATAAACTTCATATTTTCTGGTGAAACTTGTCGTGCTAGGTATCGAATTTGAGTCTTATCACGAGGATTTTTGAAATAGATGATATAACTAGAGTTCAGTGATATGTCTCTTTGGCCTTTACCTTGATGAAATAAGTTTTGTGTTATGTAGAAAACACTCAAATTTCTGTGATGACTACCTTTTGTAAAAATATCAACAATGCGTCCATCGGATTCCCTCATGAGATCATCAATAATTATTAATTGCGGATCCTTTCCATCGAACATACTAAGATCTGGTATTCCTTGAAAATAATTTACGTTTCTCAAATTATACAACGGTTGCATTTCATCAAAACACCATGTAGTTTGAACAAAATTCACACTGCAAACTTCTTTTACATATTTTATAAAGTTTGTAACAAAATTAGATTTTCCACACCCACTTGGACCAGCCACTATTGCAGTAAATGGATGATTGAAATGAAACATTTTTTACTACCAACACGTGTTTCTGGTATGAGGTAAATGAAAATAATGAAACAATGTATCGAAAATTTAAAATATATATATTTATGTAAACTTAAATTTAAAATAGAATTAAAATTTATATTGTCTTAAAATAAAGGAACTGTATAACTATATTATTACATTAACAACTAGGTACTTTACAAAGGTGCGGTGAGGTAGGTACCTAACTAGATACTTAAATTCTAATATTACTTAAACTTAGTTTCTTAAACTATAATGCCCCCATGCTAAAGTATTTACAGAATTCGATAAAATAAGACGTTTAGTATCATTATGTGAAAGACATGTTTTGTTAATTTTTTGAGTGAAAATGACATGCTTTATTGACTTAAATCTATACATGTGTGAAAATTGAATATTTTTATCAAAGAGACACGTCTTATAGTTATCCATTGTAAGTTTTTTAGTTACACATTTATTGACTCCTTTAGCCTTTGTTATGATTCTATTCTCAACCAGCATTGCATACATTTTCGATCGTAAGCCCACAAACTCTGTAAAGATTTTACCGTTATTTTCATCTTTAAATAACCCTACTCTTTTTTTGTTGACAAGTGAAAAATTAAATACATTGTCTGGTGGATAATCAGATGTATCGAAGTATGTTTGAATATCGTCTTTAATATCTCTGTAAAAATCGTTTGTAAATATTTGGTAAACCAAACTGTCTGTATCTGTGTATAATAGATTGATATTGGTTTGAAATTTATTTTTCATGTAATTATAATGGAAATCATACATCAAAGTTTTGGAAATATCTAAAACACACAATCCTAAATAGATGGGTTTGTTGTAAACCAATTTTGTTTTACGAAGTTGTATTGCAACTAATTCTTCTGAAAATATGGAAAGACTATGAAATTCAGGTCTTGCTATTAAACTTTGAGCCCCTTGAATCTTCCCTCGATTTTCCCAGTGAGTGAGCAATTTAACATTTACCCGTTTCTCAATGTTTTCCATTGTTTTTCCAAAGATTGCATTGTTCAAAAGCTTATAGAAATCCTTTTCGAAATCGGATTTGGCTTTGGTTCTTTGATTTGTATTTAATTCTATATACTTACTTAACCATGGACTTTGATCAAATTTTAAAATTCTATGAATTTTTTTAAGTTTTAACCCCATATTTAAGCATTGTATTAAATTTCTGTAGTGTATTACGTAGTTACTTTTATTATTTAGATTTGGAACCAGTTTAAAGTCTTTTGTATTTCCTATACAAACATTTTCTGGACAGAGTGGAAAATCAGAATGTAAATCATGTAAGTTATCAGGATATTCTAAATCTACTTCTAAAATATAGCCGATTTCAGAATCGATTGCAACTTTGAAATTAGTCTCAATATCAACCCACTGGAAACCTCCAACGGGGAGATACTGCGACATAGCCCAACCATATAAATTATTAGCATCAAGATATATTAAAAATGATGTTGCCCGATTTTCATCGTAATTATTCATATAGTGGTTGTTTGCTTTGGCATATCGATGACTGCACTGTGATACTCCACCTCGAATACCAGATTTAATAAAGGCAATTTTATCAAAATCTGTTAGCAACTCTAATTCTATTTTTGTGTATTTTAACATCGCATCCCAACTTAAACCTGGTGCTGTATAGTAATGCGCAGGATCCAAACCATATGTACTCATACAAACAGTTCTAAAGTTTTCAAAAATGTCACTTAGCAATAAAACATCTGTCTTTAAGTACAAATCAGAATAATCACTCATAGAACGACATTTAAAATGCTGCCAAACATCTTTAGCATGTTCATAGTCTTCATTTGAAACGTTTGTATCCGTTATTGAGCTAAAGAATTGGTTTTGTGTAGGAAGAGATTTTTGTTTAAGACTTTCTAGTCCGGTCATAAATTCATAAGGATATACACCTTTTCTTTTTAATCGGTTAAAATCCTGTTCATTCGGAAAATGTTTCCTCAATTCATCGAATTGATTGATGTTTAGATTATTTGCTAGTGTCTCCAAACTACATGACAAAAATTTCAGAGAATCTATAAACCGTAAACTTACTCGATGGTTATTAACTTTTAATAATTTTGAAAAAGATATATAACGCTCTTTGTTTTGGGGAATTATTTCCACTGCACCTTCAGCAAAATTTAAGGCATGGACAATAAAATGAGCATCATAATTACTTAGATTATGCAGGATAACCGGAACGAAACATTGACTTCTAAATTTACTGCTACATATTTCATGAGCAACACCTCGAAAAACGCCTGTATACCAATCGTGGTCTATTATTTGTTGGGATTTTAAATCTCTCCCACAAATGTAGCATGTAGTAGCTACAGCTATTTTATCTTTGTCCATATCTGTTAAAGGTAATGGACATTTTTGAAAATTATTTATTTTGGTAATTATTTCAATGTCTTTCTGTAAGCTTTCCATAAACTTTTTTGCACAGTCATCACCCACATAAGTTCTGTATTTGGAAAGACTGTCGTCATAAGCACATTTAATGTAATACCCGAAACTATATACATCATGTCTTTGAACATTTTCCGTATGAGGTAAATCTGGATCATTTGAACAGGATGTGATTGGTCTCAGAAATGATTCAAAATCTGCATATATAACGAACGGAACCTTGAGTTGTTTTTGATATTTATCAAATGAAACCTTATTATTGGAAACATTTTCACCGAACCAATTCTTTAAGCATGGTTTTTCGGAAGGTAAGTCAGTACGAATTTGATTACAATCTCGCTCTTGATGTTGCAATAACTGCTTGTGATTTGGAAAATACAATAAACAGCCATCACATAAATGTATTGCGGCGTGTCGCGAGGTGAGTTGACTTCTTATTAAACGTGACATATTTTTGATATAGCAATAATGACCATTAGAACCATTTGTTATGTATAATAAGTTAATGTGACAACTTTTTCGACACTTTGTGAAATATAAGGGGCCAACAACAGAATTTTGTTTTTTAACATCATCATATTCTAATCCGAAAACATTCACACTAATGTTGTTTAATTTTTCAACTTTTGAGATGTCACATAGTTTAACGGGGAAAGAAACCCCATCAAGTATTAATTTATTTTCATTTCTTACATATGATGTAACTCTATCAGCATTTTTTGCAACTGGATACAATGCCGACAGTAATGCCCATTGGAAACATTTAACGTCTGCGTTTTTAACATTTACTACTGCTTTTTTTGTTTGTATATCATGTGGTAATTCAATGTATGATGTACCACGTAGCGGGTTAAATTTATTGATATTCATATCAATGCTCACAATTTTGGATAAACTCCAACCACTATCCTTTTTTTCAAATTCGCTTATTTTGTTAGACAAAGTGTCCTTTAATGATTTTAAAAATATATCTAAATCATCACCTTGCATGATTATAAAGTTACTAGTTTGAAAGTCAAATGAGTTTTTTATTTCTTTTGTTTGTTGTACAAAATCAGCGTACAATATAAAGTTAACTTTAAAAATTATTAGTTCTTTAATAGCTTCATTGATTAAAACTGAAATTGTTTCATTGATTGATTCTACAAATAACTCAGGAGTTTCAAAATCTATTTTCGTTTTATCTATTTTAGATGTTATTTTGTATGTATAAACACGGTTTCCAAAAGCTGATTGTATAAGATCAACATTCGATAAAGAATGTTGAATTTTAACAGAGTTATATTTATGTTGTTTACTATTGAAATGGCTATTTAAATACCTCTTTTTTATTGGTAAATTGCAGGTAGTGCAATCTACAGTTCCAGTTTCAGCTTCCATACAAAGATTGAGTAATTCATTATCGAAAATTGGGTCAAATGCTTCCTGCGATGTTGATGGTATTTCCAAATGGTTTTGTTCCTCTGGCCGTCTTCTCTTCATTTTATATATATGCCCTCTTCATCAGATATAGTATTATAATAGAATTGCTTGAAAGTGTTGTCTTCATCAACCTGCTCCACGGGGGAGTAACTTGGCGTGTCCTGTAACGACATGTTACTTTTATAAAATACATAGATACAAGTAGACATACAACATAAATGCAAAATCATAGATCACATCGAGCTCAAATAAAGTTTAAGTGGCGCTACAACAATTTGTCATCAAGGGTATCTTGAACTCGGTTTAGCTTATAGGTATTGATAGCGTTTAAGTACAAAGGTGAAATCAGAACTTACCATTTTATACGGTCTACCGTATAAAATGGTAAGTTAATGGTTAATGGTAAGTACACGAAAACACTATTTATTGTGGCAAAGACTGTGTGCTGAGTAACGAATAATTTTAGAATACACGCAGATGTTATTACACGTTATAACAATACGAATGCACGAATGGCGTAAGACTGTGACAGTAACTCGGGGTTTTGGACATTTATAGCAGAGAAGTATTGCAAAAAACTGATGACATGTTTCAACAGGTATGCAGCGTCACATAACTCACATTGATTTATCTAAGATGTAATCTGACATGCTTTTAGCGTAGGTAGCAATAAACTGGCGTCATGTCTCGACAAGCAAAATGCCTTTTTGGGTGGTCACTATCTATCGATTTTTGAAGTGAAAACTTCTTTAGCGGCGTTGAGCACTTTTTCTGTAATGGGTATAAAATCTTAAACTCGCGTCAGGGCGTCAGGGCGTCAGGATCACGTGACTTGATCGAAAAAGCGTAAGACGCTACAGATACGCTAGTAGTTACTATGACACGGTAACGTCACAGAATAGATAATAGTTAGTAGCAAGCATACCAAGGCGTTTTTCGTGACTGTAGTAGGTATAGGTACATACCTATTATAGATTTTATGAACTAGCGGCCGCCCGCGGCAGGTAGTAGTGGTCATTGGTACATGATTTTATAGATCTACTGTATTTATTAAGGTATTATGAATAGCGAAAGAAAATGAGTGAGTACTTTATAAGTTTTAATACGAGCGGCAAGTTTTCACTTCTGCCGGCACTCCCGGAGTGCAACCCGTCTTTTTTTTATATATTTGCATTCAATGTATAGCGATTCGCAATATAACATGACGCTGAACGATGAACTTCACGAAAATTTTATTTGCAATTACATCATCCACAGCTTATAATTAATGCCCACTGCTGGTTAATCAGGCGTCGAACAGTGCATCACAGTTAAGGTGTTAGGTTAGTTTATTTAAATAATAAAAATAATTGATAATAGTTAAATAATTCATACTTATTAAATAACAATTTCATATTATATGCATCGTGGGGGGCCGTACAATATTAAATAATATACATATAAAATAAAAATATATTGGTGTATTGCTAATAATAAATATTGATTATCATATTATCATAAGTTCTCAATTAAATACCTAAATGAAGTGAACATGCATTAGGGACTGCGCCTATCTCTACTACCTGCGGCGCAAGCCGGACACAATGGCTCAACCCTCATTATAAGGCTATTGTTCATTTATTGAGTATACAAGTGGCTTTGTAACTTTTGAATGGAAAGAGATGCGTTAAAATGGGTTAGCTCAATCGATTGGGCGTGTGCCAAAACATACAAAAAGACTCCAAACTTTTTTTTTTTTTTTTTTTTTTTAGTCGGCGCCATGGTAGGTCCGTCGTTCCACACACTTTTTTGAGTGAGCCAGAATGAATCAATCCTTACTACTTACGGCGCGGCGAAAATGTATGCCTGGGCCTACTGTTTCGTTTAGGCAGCGCAGGGCGCTTGCGCGAATGTTCGTGTATGTTACAGCGTGCCAAATAACAAACAAGCCCCCCCTAACAATTCCAAAATATCAAACATGCTCAACGTTAATAATCAAGTTTTCACTTCTGCCGGCACTCCCGGAGTGCAACCCGTATTTTTTTTTAAGTACAAACATTATATTTATTAATTTTATAACAACAAAACAAAAATTCATTTGTTTAATTGTAAGTTTCTTCGTATAAATACATGTTACTTAACACTAACACATGAGGTAACGACAAACAAAATGTTTCTTACCTTTCCTAAAGTTTCCATAGTTGCCTGGCTGCATACCGATTGTACCGTTTTCGTCACATATTAGATCGCTTACGTACGTAGTGTTAAATAATTACTTAGAGCGACTTGGTGTATATCCAATGCATAAATTATGAGCTTATCTATCAACGCCCGCGGGATCTCGCCCCTCCGGGCGGCAGTGCTGTGGGTGACATACGACCCAAGTCACGTTAATAATCCATCAGATTGACTAAATCTTCGCAGACACACAGCTAAACCTTTCTTCTACTAGCTACATTCAACCTTTATGCGTCTTTTGTACTCTGAGGGCATATTTTATGACGTCTGGATAAGCTTTATCAGGCAGTTAAAATGAAAAGGGTTCTATTTGAAACCGAAAATAGGGGCTTAAATCTACGGAATTTATTAAATTACACATGTCCGAATCCAACAGAAATTGTGGGGAACGTATTTTAAGACGGTGCCTCGTTATTACGGTTGTTATTAAGGTGGATGTTTTATTGCGGCTTTAGCAGGCTATCTCAGCGCAGGCGTACCGTAGAATTAAAAATTAATTTGATGAAATAAAAGTGCTGTGATTTCACCCTACGAAGTGCGAGCCAGCCGGCGCACACTGGTCCCGATTGAAGAAATGAGGGAAATAGGGGTCGAAGTCCGAATTTCGATCTGATTTTTTTAAATTAGGGTCTTTGAACAATTCTAAGCCACTTTTATGGAATACCATTTTATAAAATATCGCCTCATTTCTGAGAAAAAAAATGTTGTAATATTTTTTGTATGGAGAAAATTAGTTTTCTTGGACTATTTCGTGTTGAAGGCGAGGAGTTAAAACCAAACCTAATAGAGATTATAGAGAGCATAATAGTTGACATTACTGCCGAAGACACCTACTCGATTCGTCTGCCGCTTTAAAAACGGCAGGCGTTCAAAATCTGAATTAATTGTATTTTCTTGAATTTTTTTAATTAAGGTCTTGAACAATTCTAAACAACTTTTACGGTATACCATTTTATAATATTCCGGCCCATTTCCAAGTAAAAAAATTTTGTAGTATTTTTTGTATGAAGAAAATTTGTTTATTTTTGATTATTTCTTATTGAAGGCGAAGAGTTAAAACCAAACCTAGTTAGTTAACCTATTTTAGTTGGTGCCAGGTTAGCTACTTCTTCATTAATGGCTGCTGTATGTTGCTAGATGTATAGCTTAGTCTCCTTGACGAATTCAAACATCACAGGTCTGCAGTAATTCGTTGAAGATGGGCGTGGGTTTTGCCAGATCACTACATCATTACACATAAGGCGTAAAGGCACGAAACTTGTCATGAATACTGAAGAGTCTGTAAATGCTTCACTGGTTTTTTGTTTGTAATTACTGTGTGATGAAGAACCATCACAGCCCCACTTGCTCATTAATTTTAAAGATTTTGAATCAAAATTTTGATGGCCAATTACTTTGAATATTTTAGTCACTGTGAAATCTAGAATTGATTGTAGTTTAATGCGGACGCCTGTTTCAGAAATCGATATATCTTCAGGATAGCATGCCTTTTTAGCTTCAATTATTTTGTGATATGATGGCAAAACTTTTTTATTTTCTTCTGCCAATGATTTTCGTAGCGTCAAATATTGCCATTTTGAAAGATTAAGCGCAGTTACGAGTGCCAGTGATTCATCTTCCGGTATATTTCTGTGTGGCTGTTTAGTAAACATATAATTATAAACATGTTGGGTCTTTTCACTATCCTTGTATAGACAGTCAATGATTTTAGCTAAACGTGTGTTTTCTTCGTCTTTCAATTTATTGGCTAAAGCAAATAGCAATTCTTCTTCTGAAAATGATCTTTGAGTGATGAAAGGCGCCTTCTTTTCTGTTTGTTTGATAAATCCTGAAATGGCTTTCTTGGTACCGAAGTATTTGTTGCAGCATCTGAATGTGACGTGAATTCAACGGTGTCCATAGAAATATTTAACACTTCGTGGGAGTTATCCATATTTTCTTGAGCAAATATTATTGTCAAACAATCTTAAGATTTAAAAGATGGCCACTTTATATCTAAATGTAACCACTCCATGTTCTTGTTGAAAAAAATTTTTGACACCTATTGCCCTGCGACCATTTCTTGAGTATATTTGAAACAAAGTTTTTCGTGAACTTTTTCAGGAGTTCGAGATCCTCCTCACAAACTTCCACATTTATACACTCCAACAACACATCGCATAGAACATTACTGGCTTTTAGATTACCACTGGATTTAAGTGCCACATATAAATCTAAATTTGTATGAAATTGAGACGTTATTAGAATGAGATCAAGCGTATTGACACTAGGAAGAGTAAAAATCGAATGAGTAGAGTAGGAATAGAAACGTTACTATATTTAAATAATGCAGGTAACCTCAATTATTATATATTATTCAAGTGTGAAATGGACTGATAAGGATTCCATAAGTACCTTGCACCATAAAAGGCGTACCCAATAATATTAGACAATACCTAGAATCACTAATAATTAAACTCAGGTTGTCTCAGTACTCAGTATTTGTCTCAGTACTTAGAGATTATGTGATAAATAGTTTTATGACTTTTATAACTAATACCAGTGAACCTATTGGTCATAAGATATCTTTAATTATACTATTGTTATTTGAAAAGAAGAATGCAGGTAGGTAAACTGTGTGACTACTATTTTGACGTCACTAATTTAAATGGAATTTAATCATTATTTTTATTTAAATTCTTTATAATTAGAGCCTCAAAAATTATCTAATACCAACCGCGTTATGCCCTCTATAACTTCACTAAGTTTAGCTTTAATACATAGCCGAAATAATAAAATAAACAAATCTTCTCTATGCAAAAAAAAAACAACATATTTCCATAATAATGGGCAAGAATTTTTATAAAATGGCATTACGTAAAAGTTTTTTAGAATTGTTTAAAGACCTTAATTTAAAACATCAAGAACATAAAATTAATTCTGATTTTGAACGCCTGCCGTTTTTAAACCAGCAGACGAATCGAGTAAGTGTCTTGGGCAGTAATGTCAACTATTATGCCCTCTATAATCCCTACTAGGTTTGGTTTTAACTCCTCACCTTCAATAAGAAATAATCAAAAATAAACAAATTTTCTTCATACAAAAAATACTACAATATTTTTTTTCTTGGAAATTGGCCGGAATATTATAAATTGGTATACTGTAAAAGTTGTTTAAAATTGTTTAAAGACCATAATTAAAAAAATTCAAGAACATACAATTAATTCAGATTTTAAACGCCTGCCGTTTTTAAAGCGGCAGACGAATCGAGTAAGTGTCTGCGGCAGTAATGTCAACTATTATGCCCTCTATAATCTCTATTAGGTTTGGTTTTAACTCCTCGCCTTCAATACGAAATAATCCAAGAAAACTAATTTTCTCCATACAAAAAATATTACAACATTTTTTTTCTCGGAAATGAGGCGATATTTTATAAAATGGCATTCCATAAAAGTGGCTTAGAATTGTTCAAATACCCTAATTTAAAAAAATCTGATCGAAATTCGGACTTCAACCCCTATGTCCCTCATTTCTTCAATCGGGACCAGTGTGCGGCGCGGTGGGCTCTCCGAGCGACCCTAACGCGCGAGTGCCACTTACCTGTTACAACTTGCTGAATTATTTATCAAACTATCCAACTTACTGGATTGAAATATCACAGTCTTATGCCTTATTCTGGTTACAATCTTCTTTTAGCACCATTGGGATTTGTAATGCAATCTGAAGGGAAACATAATGGTTGGCTAATCACATTGCTGTTATTACAAGTTAGAAATTGAAATTCATATCATATTCCTTGTGCATAATCATTAATCGTAAGATTATGAGTGGACATTATTCTCGTGCGGACGTCAACGGGTAGGAAGGGAATAAAGTTTTATTGGCCAATGTGTTAGAATACTTATTTCAGTTTACTGCTCCTCGTCCAGTCATCCCAGGGCTATTAAATTCGACAGAAACGTCACATAAAACGGCCAAATCGATTTCACATAAACGGTAGACGTGACCAGCCGATTGGTTCATAGCCTAATTTGACTCGGATGTCAAATGAAAGTCGTGCTCTAGCATCCTTTCAAAACTATCTAAACATAAAAATAATTATGAACGTTTTATAAAATGTTGTCTTAGCGGAAAAAGTTTTAGCATCAAACAGCTAATGATACACATTGTTAATCCTTATCACTGGTTTGTAATAACCATAATGCAAACAAATTGATAGACATTTAACACAGCGCCATCTAGCCCCAAGCTACGCTGATTTTGGCCTACCAGAACGATAACTGATAGAATACACTCGTTTTTCTTGTACTAAGCATCTCTAGCTCTAGCATCCAGAACCAGACACTGACTACTGACAATTGATCTGTGAAGCCAGTCGTAAAATAAATGTTTTTATTATGCACATAAAAAGGCTGAGGTGATGAAGGTAACGTTATTAATCAATTTAATCGCCTTGCATTTCGGTGAGGTCAAATAGCTCTTTTGTCAAATGATTAAGGTTGATGGTATCAGACTACTGTAATTACTGCAGTGAATTTTGAGAACAGCTGGGGAAAACAGGATCCTGAGTTTGTATCCTACCAAACATTTTAATGACAAACTTGTTTCGGTAGATGTCTACTTTATTTTTTGGCTCTACAAGGTACACCCACAAGTATGGGATAAGCTGCGATATTTAAGAGAGATACCTGTAACGCTGTTAACATCTGTCAGGTGAGAGGGTCGCCACCACCAAAAAATTGTGAAACAAAATATAAAACTAAAACGAAAAGAAATGACACCATTTGAAAAAAAAATAATTTATGAACGCACCGTTATACGTAGGTATATTATACTGCTTGTGTGACGTTTCGACGTAGGATTTATTTAGACACCACTCACACGGACTCAAAACCAGAGCCAGAGCCAGACAGAGTTTGTGACTACTGGTATGCTAATTTAGTTGTATAAAAAAAAGTCAACAGACAACAAAATTGTTAGCGTGATGTAGGTAGTGTAGTAGTACTCTGTGTTTTTTCCGAATGCTGAAACATACTTTTAAGTACTAACTTTATTATTAATGCTACATAAGAATTTAGCTATTTCGCTTTGACCGAAGTTTGATGTAGTTTATAGCGAGTTACTTTCGGGCCATAAACGGCGTTTACAACTCCAGCAATTAAAACTATGTTAATGCTATATTTTAGTGGTTCTATCGGTTTCACGGTGCAGTATTTATTTGTGTTAATAACTCAACTAGACCCTAGTACTAAAGGTTGTATTCTGATCTCGGCAGCACGCAGCAGTGCTGCCGGCCACTACTAGTCCCCTTACATTTTCTATAGGTTATTATGTCATTACATTCGCACTCAGCAGTGTCGCGGCACACTGTCATCGCGCCGCACGCATAGAATTTGTCCGTAATAAATCAGCGCGACACACAAGAAGCAGTACTACCGCAGCATGCTACGGCAGCACTGCTGCCGCGATCGGAATACATCCTTATTATTCTATTCGGTACCTAGTTATATGTTTATTCATTCATTAGCTCATGTATTTTTTTTGCAAACATATATTATGTTGGAACTTTTTTTAGATTGCTGTCATATTTGATGGAATGATTTGAGCTGAAGAATTGGCTGCTCGAACAGTAGTTATCAGTTGCCTGGTGTTTATATTTTTATTTTATGTACCTATACAGTCTTGGGAGTGAGTGCGACTCGAATAAGTCCAACTATCACGGTCTATTACATAAAATCTTTTCAGGCTATTCAGCGTGAATTAAGTAAAGGTACGTCTCCTCTATTATTTCTGCACTTCACTCAAAACCCCGTACTATTTTTACGTCTAATGGAGCCACTAAAAATTTAATGATGTTGAAATCTATGAAAAGTGTGCTCTGCAGATTGTCGAGTGAAGTGGCACATCTGTTACCGGTGCTCGCTCCTCTGACTTGTAATAATGGAATTAACGAGCTGGTTATGAACAAACGGCGTCTTCATTTCCAGGGTCCCGTTTATTCGTCCTTTGCCCTATTTCACTGCCACACCATTACGCTGAATGAAATAATAGACTCGATATTGCGCCCAGACTCTCCACGTCGGGAAAATATTTTCAAGGTGTTTACGATGGGAGGGTAATGAGATAGTAATTCAAGTTAAAACGGTCGAGATTGTTATGATAGGTGTGAATTTATAGCGATGATTCAGTCCCGCATCTCATTTTAATTTCGTTTATTAGTCATAGAGCAGACCGAGTTTGCGCTGTGGCGCGTACAAAATCCATTCACCAAATAGCCTTCATCTCGTATAATGGCAGGAGGATGCGTAATCCAATTAATTAGTAACGAGACAGAGCTCTGGCGTGAGTTGCATCGCAATACATTGTGATATCTCCGCAGTGATTCCCTCTCGAACTGATTTTCTTTGCACTTATTTTACTAAAACAAACGCTGCTTTAAGAATTTGTCTTCCAAACTGCTGGGCTTAGAGCGGTGGATGCGAGTGTAATGTACAGCGAGCACGCTTCCTCTCGTACGATCCTACCTGCTTTTCCTTGTTATTTTTGAGATTCTGTGAAAAGAATTTCTCGTGATAACATAAATGAATTTCACACCGGCCTGATTCTCAAAGCAGGAAAATATTTTTAAAAATGCTCTGCTCCATTTAACATTTTCGAATGATTATCAATTTTATCAAGTTTTATAAGGCTTTCTCAGTCCATTGCTAGATTGGACCAGCCTGGTAGATGCACATCTAGCTCGTCGCACCGTATAAAAAGTATTAAGGTTAAGGAGGCTTTTGCCTTGCAGTGCAAATTTATAATGTGGTTATAATTACCAGAGCCATCTTAGTGGAATCAACGTGGTTTAGTAAGACAGCCTTTGGCCTCGTTATCAAAGACCTCCTATAAATCAGGACCCCTGTCCAGTAGGAACCAGCAGTAATTCACAATGGACAACGTCAAAACATTAAGCAGGTCCTTGATAAGTTTACTCATCCTATGAAAGCCGGGTCTGTAAGGGTCAAGCCTGGATGTTGAAATGTAAATGTGTTAAGTAGTTTGATAGTGGGATGACTGAAAGTAAATTAAAAAGAACAGTTTTAAACATAATTTCGCTAGGAAGTGTTCATTCAATGACGTAATAGCATGCCAAAAAGTATTTTTTTAAGTTTTCGCAATAGGAGTACCTATTTAAAAGCAACATCACAAGTAGGTACATCAGTTCATCTTCTTTTTTTCAACACTTATAAATAAAAATTCAAAAACTTACGTATTCTATTCATCATTACATTGACCAAAAACTGAACAATTACTACAGCGTCAATTTATTTTCAGAAGAGGTTTTTACCACAGCGAGGTTCCAACATGTAGGTACCTACTTTGTTATTTTAACAAGCTGCGAACTATTTGATGGATGACTTCTCTTGGTCTTTCCTTGCTCTCCGAGTTTTACTTAACACTTCTAAACTAAGCGGACAAACTTTATCTGCACTTAAAACTTGCTCAAGTGTTAATCGATCATCTGTGGTCAATGATCTGTGCTCAAATATGTGGCGACGAGGTTGCACTAGGGTTTTAACAAAATGCATCGTCTGGGAAGTGCACATACTTAAGCATTTTATAACTTGAACATAGCTTGAGCATATAAAATTCTTGGCTGAAATATCTTGCCATAAATGGGGCCATGCAGGTAGCGTTTCAGAGATGAATGACAAACACGTCTGGCAAGATTAATGTATTAAACCCTTTGATGGATGCATTAGCGCTGCTTGTAGGTATTTGCTTGAGGCTAGATAGCACTGTGTGTAATGTCGTCAAAATTCATTATAAGTATTGAGTTTATTTTTAAGAATCACTATGCTGTAACTAACAAATCTATAGTTTATGTTAATGTTATAAAATATAATATGTTTTGTTTATAAAATCTATATATATATAACTCAAAGGTGACTGACTGACTGACATAGTGATCTATCAACGCACAGCCCAAACCACTGGACAGATCGGGCTAAAATTTGGCATGCAGGTAGATGTTATGACGTAGGCATCCGCTAAGAAAGGAAAATGGAAAATTATTTTCCAAAGAGGAGAAAAAGGGGAAAAATGGTTTAAAGAAAAATCAACGCACAGCCTAAACCGTTAGCCCTAGAAGCATGAAACTTAGAAGGTGTATTCCTCTAATGGAGCAAAGGTGTACTAACAAAGAAAATAGGAAAATTATTTCCCTAAAAGAAGAAAAAACGGAAAATGATTTTAAGAAAAATCACAAAAAATAGCTTTACAAAATACGCAAAAAAACATTTTAAAAAAACAGCTACCGCAGCATCTGGCACCAGGTTCGATTACACACAAAGGTTCACAAACAAACCAACACCAACACGCATACGAAACCCCAAATTAGCCACTAATATAACATAAAACTACAAAAAATAGCTTTACAAAATACGAAAAAAAAACATTAAAAAATTTTCAGCTACCGCAGCATTTGTCACCAGGTTTTAATACAAACAAATGTTTACAAAAAAACCGATGATATCCATTAAGACAAAATCGCGGGAAACATCTATCATACTTAAACTAAACACTGCTGAAAAAAATCGGCTCCAACAGCACTCGCCTTCAAATTCAAATCAACGCACAGCCCAAACCACTGGACAGATCGGGCTAAAAATTTGGCATGCAGGTAGATGTTATGACGTAGGCATCCGCTAAGAAAGGAAAATGGAAAATTATTTTCCAAAGAGGAGAAAAAGGGGAAAAATGGTTTAAAGAAAAATCAACGCACAGCCTAAACCGTTAGCCCTAGAAGCATGAAACTTAGAAGGTGTATTCCTCTAATAGAGCAAAGGTGTACTAAAAAAGAAAATAGGAAAATTATTTCCCTAAAAGAAGAAAAAACGGAAAATGATTTTAAGAAAAATCACAAAAAATAGCTTTACAAAATACGCAAAAAAACATTTTAAAAAAGCAGCTACCGCAGCATCTGGCACCAGGTTCGATTACACACAAAGGTTCACAAACAAACCAACACCAACACGCATACGAAACCCCAAATTAGCCACTAATCTATATATATATCTATATATATATAACTCAAAGGTGACTGACTGACTGACATAGTGATCTATCAACGCACAGCCCAAACCACTGGACAGATCGGGCTAAAATTTGGCATGCAGGTAGATGTTATGACGTAGGCATCCGCTAAGAAAGGAAAATGGAAAATTATTTTCCAAAGAGGAGAAAAAGGGGAAAAATGGTTTAAAGAAAAATCAACGCACAGCCTAAACCGTTAGCCCTAGAAGCATGAAACTTAGAAGGTGTATTCCTCTAATGGAGCAAAGGTGTACTAACAAAGAAAATAGGAAAATTATTTCCCTAAAAGAAGAAAAAACGGAAAATGATTTTAAGAAAAATCACAAAAAATAGCTTTACAAAATACGCAAAAAAACATTTTAAAAAAACAGCTACCGCAGCATCTGGCACCAGGTTCGATTACACACAAAGGTTCACAAACAAACCAACACCAACACGCATACGAAACCCCAAATTAGCCACTAATATAACATAAAACTACAAAAAATAGCTTTACAAAATACGAAAAAAAAACATTAAAAAATTTTCAGCTACCGCAGCATTTGTCACCAGGTTTTAATACAAACAAATGTTTACAAAAAAACCGATGATATCCATTAAGACAAAATCGCGGGAAACATCTATCTCTATATATATATAACTCAAAGGTGACTGACTGACTGACATAGTGATCTATCAACGCACAGCCCAAACCACTGGACAGATCGGGCTAAAATTTGGCATGCAGGTAGATGTTATGACGTAGGCATCCGCTAAGAAAGGAAAATGGAAAATTATTTTCCAAAGAGGAGAAAAAGGGGAAAAATGGTTTAAAGAAAAATCAACGCACAGCCTAAACCGTTAGCCCTAGAAGCATGAAACTTAGAAGGTGTATTCCTCTAATGGAGCAAAGGTGTACTAACAAAGAAAATAGGAAAATTATTTCCCTAAAAGAAGAAAAAACGGAAAATGATTTTAAGAAAAATCACAAAAAATAGCTTTACAAAATACGCAAAAAAACATTTTAAAAAAACAGCTACCGCAGCATCTGGCACCAGGTTCGATTACACACAAAGGTTCACAAACAAACCAACACCAACACGCATACGAAACCCCAAATTAGCCACTAATATAACATAAAACTACAAAAAATAGCTTTACAAAATACGAAAAAAAAACATTAAAAAATTTTCAGCTACCGCAGCATTTGTCACCAGGTTTTAATACAAACAAATGTTTACAAAAAAACCGATGATATCCATTAAGACAAAATCGCGGGAAACATCTATCATACTTAAACTAAACACTGCTGAAAAAAATCGGCTCCAACAGCACTCGCCTTCAAATTCAAATCAACGCACAGCCCAAACCACTGGACAGATCGGGCTAAAAATTTGGCATGCAGGTAGATGTTATGACGTAGGCATCCGCTAAGAAAGGAAAATGGAAAATTATTTTCCAAAGAGGAGAAAAAGGGGAAAAATGGTTTAAAGAAAAATCAACGCACAGCCTAAACCGTTAGCCCTAGAAGCATGAAACTTAGAAGGTGTATTCCTCTAATAGAGCAAAGGTGTACTAAAAAAGAAAATAGGAAAATTATTTCCCTAAAAGAAGAAAAAACGGAAAATGATTTTAAGAAAAATCACAAAAAATAGCTTTACAAAATACGCAAAAAAACATTTTAAAAAAGCAGCTACCGCAGCATCTGGCACCAGGTTCGATTACACACAAAGGTTCACAAACAAACCAACACCAACACGCATACGAAACCCCAAATTAGCCACTAATATAACATAAAACTACAAAAAATAGCTTTACAAAATACGAAAAAAAAACATTAAAAAATTTTCAGCTACCGCAGCATTTGTCACCAGGTTTTAATATAAACAAATGTTTACAAAAAAACCGATGATAACCACTAAGACAAAATCGCGGGAAACATCTATCATACTTAAACTAAACACTGCTGAAAAAAATCGGCTCCAACAGCACTCGCCTTCAAATTCAAATACACTATAAAGTACAAGCTCAAATCTATAGTAACCAGCAGTTGGTCATGTCAAATTAAAAAAATCTGATTCGATTATACACCAACACGCATACGAAACCCCAAATTAGCCACTAATCTAAATCTAAATCTAAATCTATATATATATAACTCAAAGGTGACTGACTGACTGACATAGTGATCTATCAACGCACAGCCCAAACCACTGGACAGATCGGGCTAAAATTTGGCATGCAGGTAGATGTTATGACGTAGGCATCCGCTAAGAAAGGAAAATGGAAAATTATTTTCCAAAGAGGAGAAAAAGGGGAAAAATGGTTTAAAGAAAAATCAACGCACAGCCTAAACCGTTAGCCCTAGAAGCATGAAACTTAGAAGGTGTATTCCTCTAATGGAGCAAAGGTGTACTAACAAAGAAAATAGGAAAATTATTTCCCTAAAAGAAGAAAAAACGGAAAATGATTTTAAGAAAAATCACAAAAAATAGCTTTACAAAATACGCAAAAAAACATTTAAAAAAAACAGCTACCGCAGCATCTGGCACCAGGTTCGATTACACACAAAGGTTCACAAACAAACCAACACCAACACGCATACGAAACCCCAAATTAGCCACTAATATAACATAAAACTACAAAAAATAGCTTTACAAAATACGAAAAAAAAACATTAAAAAATTTTCAGCTACCGCAGCATTTGTCACCAGGTTTTAATACAAACAAATGTTTACAAAAAAACCGATGATATCCATTAAGACAAAATCGCGGGAAACATCTATCATACTTAAACTAAACACTGCTGAAAAAAATCGGCTCCAACAGCACTCGCCTTCAAATTCAAATCAACGCACAGCCCAAACCACTGGACAGATCGGGCTAAAAATTTGGCATGCAGGTAGATGTTATGACGTAGGCATCCGCTAAGAAAGGAAAATGGAAAATTATTTTCCAAAGAGGAGAAAAAGGGGAAAAATGGTTTAAAGAAAAATCAACGCACAGCCTAAACCGTTAGCCCTAGAAGCATGAAACTTAGAAGGTGTATTCCTCTAATAGAGCAAAGGTGTACTAAAAAAGAAAATAGGAAAATTATTTCCCTAAAAGAAGAAAAAACGGAAAATGATTTTAAGAAAAATCACAAAAAATAGCTTTACAAAATACGCAAAAAAACATTTTAAAAAAGCAGCTACCGCAGCATCTGGCACCAGGTTCGATTACACACAAAGGTTCACAAACAAACCAACACCAACACGCATACGAAACCCCAAATTAGCCACTAATATAACATAAAACTACAAAAAATAGCTTTACAAAATACGAAAAAAAAACATTAAAAAATTTTCAGCTACCGCAGCATTTGTCACCAGGTTTTAATATAAACAAATGTTTACAAAAAAACCGATGATAACCACTAAGACAAAATCGCGGGAAACATCTATCATACTTAAACTAAACACTGCTGAAAAAAATCGGCTCCAACAGCACTCGCCTTCAAATTCAAATACACTATAAAGTACAAGCTCAAATCTATAGTAACCAGCAGTTGGTCATGTCAAATTAAAAAAATCTGATTCGATTATACACCAACACGCATACGAAACCCCAAATTAGCCACTAATCTAAATCTAAATCTAAATCTAAATATATAAAACTCTTTCGTTACTGACTGACTGACTGACTCACTGACTGACTGACAATCAACGCACAGCCTAAACCGTTAGTCCTAGAAGCATGAAACTTGGAGGGTATGTTCCTCTTATAGCGTAGAGGTGTACTAAGAAAGGAAATTGGAAAATTCTTTCCCGAAGAGGAATAAAAGGGGAAAAAAGGTTTTAAGAAAAATCTACACACAGCCTAAACCATTAGTCCTAGAAGCATGAAACTTGGAAGATGTGTTCCTCTTATAGAGCAAAGGTGCACTAAGAAAAAAAATAGGAAAATTATTTCCCTAAAAGAAGAAAAAAGGGAAAACCAGTTTAAAGAAAAATCACAAAAAATTGCTTTGCAAAATACGCAAAAAAACAGTAAAAAAAAATCTGCTACCGCAGCTTCTGTCACTAAATTTGAATACACACAAAAGTTTACATAAACCCCACCGTAACCACTAAGACAAAATCGCGGAAAACACCTATCATACCGAAACTAAACACCGCACCGCTTCAAAAAATGGCTAAAGAACATGCTCAAAACTATGGTAACCAGCTGGTCATGTCAAATTAAAAAAATCTGATTCGATTATACACCAACACGCATACGAAACCCTAAATTAGCCACTAATATAACATAAAACCACAAAAAATAGCTTTACAAAATACGCAAAAAAAAACGTTAAAAAAAATTCTGCTACCGCAGCATCTGTCACCAGGTTTTAATACACACAAATGTTTACAAAAAAACCGATGATAACCACCAAGACAAAATTGCGGGAATCATCTATCATACTTAAGCTAAACACCGCTGAAAAAAATCGGCTACAACAGCACTCGCCTTCAAATTCAAATAAACTCTAAAGTACATGCTCAAAACTATGGTAACCAGCAGTTGGTCACGTCAAATTAAAAAAATTGATTCGATTATACACCAACACGCATACGAAACCCAAAATTAGCCACTAATATAACATAAAATCACCAAAAATAGCTTTACAAAATACGCAAAAAAAAACGTTAAAAAATTTCCTGCTACCGCAGCATTTGTCACCAGGTTTTAATACACACAAATGTTTACAATAAAACCAAAGATAAACACTTAGACAAAATTGAGGGAATTATCTATCATACTTAAACTAAACACCTTTGAAAGAAATCGGCTACAACAGCACTCGCCTTCAAATTCAAAGACACTCTAAAGTACATGCTCAAAACTATGGTAACCAGCAGTTGGTCATGTCAAATTAAAAATTCAGATTCGATTATACACCAACATGCATACGAAACCCCAAATTAGCCACTAATCTAAATATATAAAACTCTTTCGTTACTGACTGACTGACTGACTCACTGACTGACTGACAATCAACGCACAGCCTAAACCGTTAGTCCTAGAAGCATGAAACTTGGAGGGTATGTTCCTCTTATAGCGTAGAGGTGTACTAAGAAAGGAAATTGGAAAATTCTTTCCCGAAGAGGAATAAAAGGGGAAAAAAGGTTTTAAGAAAAATCTACACACAGCCTAAACCATTAGTCCTAGAAGCATGAAACTTGGAAGATGTGTTCCTCTTATAGAGCAAAGGTGCACTAAGAAAAAAAATAGGAAAATTATTTCCCTAAAAGAAGAAAAAAGGGAAAACCAGTTTAAAGAAAAATCACAAAAAATTGCTTTGCAAAATACGCAAAAAAACAGTAAAAAAAAATCTGCTACCGCAGCTTCTGTCACTAAATTTGAATACACACAAAAGTTTACATAAACCCCACCGTAACCACTAAGACAAAATCGCGGAAAACACCTATCATACCGAAACTAAACACCGCACCGCTTCAAAAAATGGCTAAAGAACATGCTCAAAACTATGGTAACCAGCTGGTCATGTCAAATTAAAAAAATCTGATTCGATTATACACCAACACGCATACGAAACCCTAAATTAGCCACTAATATAACATAAAACCACAAAAAATAGCTTTACAAAATACGCAAAAAAAAACGTTAAAAAAAATTCTGCTACCGCAGCATCTGTCACCAGGTTTTAATACACACAAATGTTTACAAAAAAACCGATGATAACCACCAAGACAAAATTGCGGGAATCATCTATCATACTTAAGCTAAACACCGCTGAAAAAAATCGGCTACAACAGCACTCGCCTTCAAATTCAAATAAACTCTAAAGTACATGCTCAAAACTATGGTAACCAGCAGTTGGTCACGTCAAATTAAAAAAATTGATTCGATTATACACCAACACGCATACGAAACCCAAAATTAGCCACTAATATAACATAAAATCACCAAAAATAGCTTTACAAAATACGCAAAAAAAAACGTTAAAAAATTTCCTGCTACCGCAGCATTTGTCACCAGGTTTTAATACACACAAATGTTTACAATAAAACCAAAGATAAACACTTAGACAAAATTGAGGGAATTATCTATCATACTTAAACTAAACACCTTTGAAAGAAATCGGCTACAACAGCACTCGCCTTCAAATTCAAAGACACTCTAAAGTACATGCTCAAAACTATGGTAACCAGCAGTTGGTCATGTCAAATTAAAAATTCAGATTCGATTATACACCAACATGCATACGAAACCCCAAATTAGCCACTAATATAACATAAAATCACAAAAAATAGCTTTACAAAATACGCAAAAAAAAACATTAAAAAATTTTCAGCTACCGCAGCATTTGTCACCAGGTTTTAATACACACAAATGTTTACAAAAAAACCGATGATAACCACCAAGACAAAATTGCGGGAATCATCTATCATACTTAAACTAAACACCGCTGAAAAAAAACAGCTACAACAGAACTCGCCTTCAAATTCAAATACACTCTAAAGTACAAGCTCAAAACTATGGTAACTTGCATTTGATCATGTCAAACTAAAAAAACCAGATTCGATCATACACCAACGAATACGATAGCCCAAATTAGCCACTGAAACAAATCACGAAAACGAGCTTTACAAAATACGCAAAAAAAAACATTGAAAAATTTTCAACTACCGCAGCATCTGTCACCAGGTTTGAATACACACAAAGGTTTACAAAAAACCCCATGATAACCACTAAGACAAAATCGCGGGAAGCACCTATCATACCAAAACTAAACACAGCTGAAAAAAATCGGCTACAACAGCATTTACCATCTTTCGAACACACTTTATATAGTTTTGAATGCAAACTCAAAACTAAGGTAACCAGCACTTGGTCATGTAAAACCAACGCATACAAAACCCAACTTAGCCACTAAGGCAAATTCACGAAAAATAACTCTCAAAAAATACGCAAAAAACAGTGAAAACATATCAATAGTTGTCCGCTTTCCACAATGAAATAGTTTCTTTTAAACGAACTCAAACTATGACTTTATACTAACCACGCGGACGAAGTCGCGGGTGACAGCTAGTATAATATATAACTCAAAGGTGACTGACTGACATAGTGATCTATCAACGCACAGCCCAAACCACTGGACAAATCGGGCTGAAATTTGGCATACAGGTAGATGTTATGACGTAGACATCCGCTAAGAAAGGAAAATGTCTAAATATATATAACTCAAAGGTGACTGACTGACATAGTGATCTATCAACGCACAGCCCAAACCACTGGACAAATCGGGCTGAAATTTGGCATACAGGTAGATGTTATGACGTAGACATCCGCTAAGAAAGGAAAATGGAAAATTATTTTCCGAAGAGGAGAAAAAGGGGAAAAATGGTTTGAAGAATAATCAACGCACAGCCGAAACCGTTAGCCCTAGAAACATGAAACTTAGAAGGTGTGTTCCTCTAATAGAGCAGAGGTGCACTAAGGAAGAAAATAGGAAAATTCTTCCCCTAAAAGAAGAAAAAAAGGAAAATGATTTAAACAAAAATCACAAAAAAAAGCTTTACAAAATACGCAAAAAAAAACATGAAAAAATTCAGCTACCGCAGCATCTGGCACCAGGTTCAAATTCACACAAAGGTTCACAAAAAAACCGATGGTAACCACTAAGACAAAATCGCGGGAAACATCTATCATACTTAAACTAACAACTGCTGAAAAAAATCGGCTCCAACAGCACACGCCTTCAAATTCAAATACACTCTAAAGCACAAGCTCAAATCTATGGTAACTAGCAGTTGTTCATGTCAAATTAAAAAAATCTGATACGATTATACACCAACACGCATACGAAACCCCAAATTAGCCACTAATATAACATAAAATCACAAAAAATTGCTTTACAAAATACGAAAAAAAAAAAAAAAAAAAAAAAAAAAAAAAAAAACTGCTACCGCAGCATTTGTCACCAGGTTGTAAAACACACAAATGTTTACAAAAAAACCAATGAAAATCGCGGGAAACATCTATCATACTTAAACTAAACACTGCTGAAAAAAATCGGCTACAGCAGCACTTACCTTCAAATTCAAATACACTCTAAATTACAAGCTCAAAACAATGGTAACTAGCAGTTGGTCATATCAAACTAAAAAAACGAACTCAAATATCCACGCGGACGAAGTCGCGGGTATCAGCTAGTTTAATGTATAAAATTCTGTGAGTATATTGATAAGTAGGTAACTATTATCCTTCGCCTGATCGTGTCGCGCTGTTTCTTTCGAAGTAGGTGTAGACGACGCACCTCGCGAACCTGAAACCAAACATAAAAAATTATTAAATTATAAGTGTAGGTAGATTTGAAAAAATATAAATGTACTTACTGTTGTTCGTTGAAATAAACTGACAACTAGCTTGTCCGCGCGCACTCGGCCGGTTTTCTTCTATCTTCCTATAAAAAGTGTTTTTAATCCCCACGGCATCTCGCCACTCCACGCACCTCCGTAACAAAGTCCTTACGAGCCGGATTATACGTGGAACATTGTGTAGAAGTCGCTTAAATGTATAAAACCCCACCGCAACGCAGCCGCCATCTTACAACAACGGTGCGGACACGTAGTGCGTGGAAAAAGGAAGAACTGAAAATGAAGGAAGACCCGAAGCGCGATGTCCAGTCGGAAATAGTGAAAAAGGGAAACCCTGAAACGGCATTTAGTGTCATCACGCGACCTAAAACTGAAGGCGATTGCCTAAAAAGCGCCCACAGTTTGCAACCCGTTTCTTCCAAGCCGCACTCCAACTCGACATCTAAGTCAATAGAAGCACGAATGAAATTACTTGAGTTTGAAGCCGCCAAAGCGAGGGCTGACATCGAAAGAAGAGAAATCGAAAAGAAGACTCAACTCGAAAAATCTTTAATCGAACATAAGTTAGCCGCGGATATAGCGGCCTTAGAAAGCGCGTCCAAAAGTCGTCGAAGTTCTCTGTACCAGCCTACTGAAATAGACTCAATCGGAAAAGTGCAACAGTGGCTCGATAAAAGTCACTTAGCTGAGAATTTAAAAAACAGTGGCGCGGACGCTGACCGCGACGGCGCGCGGGCCGGCGCCAGCGGCGGCGGCGCGGGCGGCGGTGTTGGCGGCGGAGCCGAGATACAAAACCTCGTTAGTGCTATCCACCAGTCTAACCTGCAAAATAAACAAATAATATCAAGATTTGCTGGTTCAAAAGACTTACCTCAGTTCTACGGAGATCCTCTCGAGTGGCTGGCGTACAAACTTGCTTACGATGAATCTACAAAAATATGTAAGTACAGTGATGCTGAAAATGTGTGGAGATTACGCAAGTCCTTAAAGGGAGAAGCAAAAGAAACAGTTTCTTCACTCCTCATCGTGACCACGGCTCCGCAAACCATCATTGAAGCGCTCGAACTCCGCTACGGCAGACCTGAAACAATAATACACAAAATTACATTTCAACTGAAAAAAATACCACCACTATCGCAAAACTACCACCACGAAATTGTGTCATTTTCAATAAAAATCAAAAATTTCGTGGCCGCAGTAAAAGCAGTGCAACAAACTGATTACCTAAGAAGCCCTGAGCTGGTATCTTCGGTGCTTGCCAAGTGTCCTAGTCCACTCGTCAACAAGTGGGCCGACTATTACAGCTTGAACTGCAACATAGAAAAAGCTAAGTTAGAAATGCTAGCTGAATTCTTATACAGCGAAGCGAATAAAATATCAGCCGCCGGTTTGACGCACTTACAAAGTCTATCAGATTACCGTAAGAAGCCCGAAGAGCGAAAATCGCACTCAGTTCTATTCGGCGCTAAGCGCAACGAAACGATCAGCTGTAAGTTCTGTAAGACTAGCCGACACAAGCTGCCTGAGTGTGCACGATTCAAACGAGCTTTGACAAAGGATCGATGGCGCTTCATACGAGTCAACAACCTGTGTCATAAATGCCTACTTACTAATCACAACAGAGACACCTGCTCTGCAGCTTCCTGCCCCATCGAGGAATGTGGACTACCGCATCACCGTCTTTTACACTGGAAGCGCAAAGCCCTGAAAAGTGAAAGTGTAAATAGTGAAAAAACTGAAAGTGAAAAAGTACTTACCAATAATGACAATAGTGCGATAACCAGTGATAAAAAAGTAGAACAATTAAATAGTGACTGCTTAGTGAATAACGAGACTGTGACTCATGCTAAGGACGACTCAACATCGTGTGTGTTTTTGAAAGTGGTACCCGTAAACATCCACGGACCGAAAGGTGTGATCCGTACTCATGCATTGCTGGACGATGGCGCCACGGTATCCTTGATATCAGCTGATATCGCCAATAGTGTCGATTTACATGGACAAAAACAAACCCTTTGTGTTCGTGGCGCGTGGGACTCGGAACTTATGTGTGAAAGTGAAAAAATAAAGTTTAAAATAACAAACATAAACAATGACTCATTCGACCTCAGTGCCAGAAAAATAAATGAACTAAATTTACCGCTACAAAAATTATCCAACATAAAAATAAAAGACTATGCCTATTTAAATAACGTGAACTTTAACATGTCATGTAGTGTGAATGTGAAGCCAAAATTATTAATTGGTCAGGACAATTATCATCTTATCGCACCAATAAAGACAATAATGCGAAGCAAAAATGAACCTTGTGCCACACTAACACCACTAGGTTGGTGTGTGCACGGTGTGTGCCCATTAAAACGTAAAAGTTCAAGTTCAGTATCAGAGTGTGCAATGATAACGGTGAATCAACCGAGGCGCGCCCTTGCCCCAGTCTCCAGCTGCCTACCCCGCCACGCCTGCACCTGCGCTGCCGCCAACACTTCCCCACTGGTGGACACGCACACAGGCGCCTGTGGGATCACAGCTGACACCTCATCGGACCACACAATCGAAAATGTAAATACGAATGAATGCAGTTATTGTTATCGCCAATACGGTTTGATACACACGGACTCTGAGAATGACGAGCGCTTACATGAAATGGTTCGAAAATCTTTTATGTTCGAAAGCATTGGTGTTCACAATAAGCCGAGACAAAATAAAGACGAAATGAAAGCCATAGAAATCGTAGAAAAATCTGCAAAATTAATTGATGGAAAATGGGAAGTCGGCTTACCGTGGAAAGATGAAAATTCTAAGATGGCAAATTCATTTTCAAATGCTTATCGTCGATTGAAAACCATAGAAAGGAAAATGTCAACAGATCCAGGATTTGCCATAAGATATCAAGAAAGAGTGCAACATTTGCTCGTCAATGACTATGCCTGTAAAATCGAGTCTAATGAAAATAACCATAGAGCTACAAAGGAATGGTATCTCCCTCACTTCGGAGTTGACAATCCGAATAAGAAAAAATTGCGTCTTGTATTCGACGCCGCTGCTACTTCTGCTGGTCAGTGCTTGAATGACTACTTACTTCAAGGTCCAGACCTATTAGAATCCCTACTGGGCATCATGTTACGGTTCCGAGAACGAACAATCGGACTTACAGGTGACATAAAAGATATGTTTCTTAGAACAAAAATAAAAGAAAGCGACCAAGATGCCTTGAGATTTCTTTGGCGAGACAACCAGAACGAAAACAAACCCATACAAAAGTACAAAATGACGTCACTAATTTTTGGCGCCAACTGTTTACCTTTCATAGCACAACATGTAAAGAATTTAAATGCGCAAAGATTTACCGAGGAAATGCCCGAAGCCGTGCATGCTATTGTACATAGCCATTATATGGATGACTATATAGACTCCTTCGATAATGTAGACATGGCCGTAAAAACGATGAGAGATGTCACATACATACACAAACAAGGCAACTTCGAGATACGAAATTGGACGTCCAACGAACCTGAAGTATGTCAAAATATATCTAAAGAAGCCTTAAGCGAATCCGTCGTGAACTTCAAAACAGAAGAAGATAATCTGTGCGAACGCACCCTAGGATTATTATGGTACCCGAGAACCGACACATTTGGTTTCAACCTCTCACTGCAAAAGATTCCAGAAAAAATATTGACATGCGAACAAAAACCTACAAAGCGGGAACTTCTACGCATTGTTATGTCTATATTCGACATTTATGGCCTACTGACACCGTTCACTATAAAGGCAAAAATCATTATTCAAGATACCTGGAAGTCTACAATAAAATGGGACGAACAAATACCTACAAAACAGTTTGAAATTTTTCGTAAGTGGATTTGTCAATTACAAGAAATAAAAGATATTCGCATACCAAGATGGTATTTTCGTTCTGCTACAAAACAAGTTCCAGCTGACGAAAGCTTCAACAATCAAGCGAGTTCAAGCGAAACAATAGAACTTCACATATTCTGTGACGCATCGCCCGCCGCGTACGCCGCTGTAGCCTACTGGCGCGTACACACAGACAACATGAATGTGTGCGTATCCTTCATCGCTAGTAAAAGCCGTGTTGCACCGATAAAACCTAATTCAATTCCTCGGCTAGAACTACAGGGCGCTGTACTCGCATGCCGCCTCGCCGATGTTATACAAAAAGAACACAGAATACAACCGAGTAAAAGATTTTTTTGGACGGATTCTATGACCGTATTACACTGGATTAAAAATGACACTCGCAATTACAAAACATTTGTAGCAAATAGACTGGGTGAAATCGACGAGTTGAGCAAAATTAATGAATGGCACTACATACGATCTGATAAAAATATTGCAGATGTAGCTACAAAAAATATGAATTTAAAATTACACAATGATTGTGAATGGTTCCAAGGCCCTGGTTTCCTTTATAAAAGAGACAGCTCCTGGAAAACGACCGCATCTGAAAAAGAAGAAATAAAAATTAATGAAGAAACTTTAGAAATGATACACCATGTATACACTACTGAGAGCGCTACTTTACCTGTTCCGGACCCCAAAAAGTTTTCGTCGTGGCTTCGTCTTATGAGAAGTACTGCTACCGTTCTACTGTTCCTAGAAAAATGCAAGAAAACCTGTAAAAAAGAAATTGACACAGAGTTATTACAGCGAGCAGAAAGGTTATTAACTCGCTACGCGCAGATGCAATCATTTTCTACGGAAATCCATTTATTGAAAAATAGTGAACAGGTACAACCTGACAGCCGAATACGCAAACTGACGCCGTACCTAGATGAGTGGGGTATCCTCCGGGTTGGAGGAAGAGTAGGAGCTACCACAGAAGTGAGCTTTGATATTAAGCGACCCATTATACTGGACGGACGTCACCACATCGCTCGACTAATAACTAAAAGTTACCACGAGAAGTCGGCGCATGGTCATAACGAGATGGTGGTTAATGAACTTCGTCAGCGCTACTGGCTGTTAAATATACGACCCACAGTACGCACTGTCGCATCCCAATGTATATCCTGTCGAATGAAAAAGGCTGTACCATCCGTGCCACGAATGGCAGATTTACCTGCTGCAAGACTATCGCATCATCAGCGCGCCTTCACCCACTGCGGCGTAGATCTCTTTGGCCCCATGGAAATAACTGTTGGCCGGCGCCGAGAACGACGTTACGGCGTGTTATTTACCTGTATGACCGTGCGGGCCGTGCACGTGGAGGTGGTGCCATCACTGACCACAGACTCCTTCATTATGGCCCTTAGAAGAATGGCGTCCAGAAGAGGATGGCCGCAACAAATGTATTCAGACAATGGCACCAATCTACGAGGCGCCGACGCTGAACTTAGAAAATCATTTGAACAAATGGATCAGACCAGCATCTACAAAGAAATGACCAATCGAGGGTTAGCCTGGTCTTTTTCATCGCCACTTAGTCCTCATAAAGGTGGTGCATGGGAACGCCTTATAAGAAGTGTGAAGACCTCCCTGAAAATTATTTTGAAAGAAAGGGCCCCCCGTGAAGAAACCTTAATAACGCTCCTCGCTGAAGTAGAAAATATAGTAAATAGCAGACCATTGACCCATGTGAGCGTCGACCCAAACCATATGGAAGCTTTGACCCCAAATCATTTTTTAATTGGTTCTTCTTCAAACTTACCGGTACCTGGAACCTTTGATGACGGAGACCTGTACCTGAAAAAGATGTGGCGAACAGCACAGAGATTGGCCGACCTATTTTGGCAACGCTGGATCAAAGAGGTGCTACCGGACCTTTTGCCTAGACAGAAATGGTACGAAGAAAGAGTTAACTTGAAGCCAGGAGACCTAGTGCTTATAGTCGACCCTAACCTCCCGAGAAACACTTGGCCGAAGGGTATCGTAGAGAGAGTGTTGCCTGGATCGGACGACCGTATACGCACTGTAGAAATAAAGACGAAGTCTGGAGTGTTGGTCCGACCAGTTACTCGCTTGGCGCTGCTTCCCGTTGCTAATTAGTGTCCCTAACGTGACACTGGGCGGAGAGTGTAGACGACGCACCTCGCGAACCTGAAACCAAACATAAAAAATTATTAAATTATAAGTGTAGGTAGATTTGAAAAAATATAAATGTACTTACTGTTGTTCGTTGAAATAAACTGACAACTAGCTTGTCCGCGCGCACTCGGCCGGTTTTCTTCTATCTTCCTATAAAAAGTGTTTTTAATCCCCACGGCATCTCGCCACTCCACGCACCTCCGTAACAGTAGGTTTACTGACTAAGTGAAGTGGCATCACACTGGAACTTCACTGCTATTATTCTAATAGATTATTTTTGATTTGTAAAAGGATCATATAAAAAAAACGGTAGGAACCGAGCCACAGTTTGTTGCCTGTTCTTCTATAGGCTTGGTCGCGTGGAACTGGCACCTATAGACTCACCTAGCTTTAAGACGTTTCAAAGTGATTCTTGGAATTGAAGTGAATAAATTTCGATTGAGTTCAGTTTGAGTTTTAAATTGTTCTCCCGTCAAAAACACAGCATCAGAGATTGAAGATTATATAAGGCAGTATATTGGACGGCCAACCGCAGATCAACACTTACAATAATCTAACATAATCTTAATATATTATATAGAATTATATATAAAACTTTGATAAAACAGTATCTTACTTTTTTAATACCACTTTGTATAAAACTTTCATCTCAAGAATAAAAAATCATCATCTGTGCATCGCATTACATTTTGTACCATAGTGATCTGAGCGTCCCCTTACGATACCGCTGCCGGTATACTGCGGTTTGCACCAGGGATGTGTATGAACCGGTAGATTCATCGAATTTAATTTTATAACACATTCTTTTTTTCTGGTTGATAATTTGATTGATGAAGGTTTTATAACAATGACGAATGTGCTTATTAGCTCTAATCATAGTTGTTGATCTTAATTTTAATACTTAGGTTTAAATTATCAATCTTAGTAAAAAACATTGCATTTTTTATTATTAGGTATTTGTTTTTCGGATCAGAAGACTCGTCCGAATCTTCAATCACTAGATATCGCATTTTTTTCTTCAAACATTGCACACTGCAGATAAATTTATCCTGAAGATAAAAATATATCCACAAAAACAAGGAGTGACATTTTTTATTCGATGATTAGCGTTATTTCGTTGATGGAAAAATCTGATCTTAATTACATTAAATGGGTTGAGGTCTTCTAAGTTGTACAGCCTGTATTACTAGAAGATTACCTCATTGCTGTGGTAAGGTATCGGTATCATTCAATCGGTAGGCAGTCACTTCCCTAGCAACTTCACGGCGCTGATGCACAGAGCTGGCTCACGGCTCATTAGGTATGTTCGAGCCACGGTGTACGTTACAAACAAAGCACAATATGTAAGCGGTTCATTAATATTAATTTGCTAATAAGTGCAGCTTACAAGAAAAATTGTTATTTTTTTTACCCAGAATCTATTATTTGCCAGTGCTCAAACGTGAAGGTAAACTTCGTGAGGAAGCCGGCATGTCGTAGAACCTAAAAAGTTCGAAAATATGTGTCAAGTGCACGAAAGGAGCCTCATTGAGGTGCACTTAAAATCCTTTCACCACACTTGGTTCGAAAAAACCAGTGACTCGATAAAAAGAAGAAGGAGATTTGAATGCCCTCATAGATTGGTTCTGCCTTCAGCGCTGGAGGGCATGGGCTTGATACCCACCGAGAACAGATATTTGTGTGGTGAACGCAGATGTTTGTCCTCTGTCTGGTCTCTCTGTATTATATTCTAAGGCATGTATTTATAAAATAAGTATGATAATAGTGATGTGTGGATTGTACACAAAATTTATTATTATTACATATTAATCAGCTAGAATTGATAAATTTATTCATCGATATTTTTGAAATTTT
This sequence comes from Thera obeliscata, assembly GCA_947578465.1. Taxonomy (NCBI): domain Eukaryota; kingdom Metazoa; phylum Arthropoda; class Insecta; order Lepidoptera; family Geometridae; genus Thera; species Thera obeliscata. Next base: position 6,799,165 of record OX387928.1, on the reverse strand, counting down.
AAATACTTTCGCAATTTTGTTTCTATTTGTCAAAAATAATGCGAAAACAATTATCATGAAAGCTCGTCGATGCTTTCAAACGAACAAAATAGCAGCAGCCATGTCGCCAGCTATAATACGTTAGCAAGCCGTTAAACCCAGAGCGTTGTGGGGCTCAAAGGCTTTACTTTATTACATTTACTTATTCAGATTGTGATGTCCACATTAAGAGACTACTTAGTTAATTGAACGTAGCTTAAATGTCCGGTCGTATGACGCTATCTGTCTGAGAACGGGCTTACGTCTAGTTTAGCGAAATTTAAGCATTCACCTGAAGCGGTTACGTAGTGCAGATTGAGTATAATGTGTTTTACAGTGTTGTAAAACGTAGTTTAGAGCGGCTGTTTCGTTTTAGCGAGGCAGAGGAAGGCTAATTTATTTTTTATTTATTTATTATTTATTTATTTAATTAGAACGGTCTTGAGACCAATAACACTAATTAATTTACATTTCCATAATTTAACAATAGGTAATATACAATCATAATACATAATTAATTAAACATTAAAGAAAATTATTACAAAAAAAACGTTTAGCATGTCAAATTAGGTACATTAGGTCAAAAAATAACTAAGTAATTGACTAAAAACCTATACCTATATTTTTAATGAATTTAATGGATTGTTAAACACATCACTGAATAGGTTGAAACGTAAACGCCATTTACCACATTACGAGCACCTACATACACGTGTAAGTGCTCGTAATTTTTTTACCAATTATCAATGTTTGTAAAGCTGCGTATACATTGTAGACAGTGGCTGCAAAACTGTTGCTCAACACCAAATATTCTCAACATCACAATTGCTGGCAATAATGTCAACCGCCATATTGGTAAACTAGCTGATACCCGCGACTTCGTCCGCGTGGATATTTGAGTTCGTTTGTTTTAGTTTGATATGACCAACTGCTAGTTACCATTGTTTTGAGCTTGTACTTTAGAATGTATTTGAATTAAAAGGTGAGTGCTGTTGGAGCTGATTTTTTTCAGCAGTGTTTAGTTTAAGTATGATAGATGTTTCCCGCGATTTTGTCTAAGTGGTTATCATCGGTTTTTTTGTAAACATTTGTGTGTATTAAAACCAGGTGACAAATGCTGCGGTAGCTGAAAATTTTTAATGTTTTTTTTTTCGTATTTTGTAAAGCTATTTTTTGTGATTTTATGGTATATTAGTGGCTAATTTGGGGTTTCGTATGCGTGTTGGTGTATAATCGAATCAGATTTTTTTAATTTGATATGACCAACTGCTAGTTACCATTATTTTGAGCTTGTACTTTAGAATGTATTTGAATTTGAAGGTGAGTGCTGTTGGAGCTGATTTTTTTCAGCAGTGTTTAGTTTAAGTATGATAGATGTTTCCTGCGATTTTGTCTAAGTGGTTATCATCGGTTTTTTTGTAAACATTTGTGTGTATAAAAACCTGGTGACAAATGCTGCGGTAGCTGAAAATTTTTAATGTTTTTTTTTCGTATTTTGTAAACCTATTTTTTGCGATTTTATGTTATATGTTTCCCGCGATTTTGTCTAAGTGGTTATCATCGGTTTTTTTGTAAACATTTGTGTGTATTAAAACCTGGTGGCAAATGCTGCGGTAGCTGGAAATTTTTTAATGTTTTTTTTTTAGTATTTTGTAAAGCTATTTTTTGTGATTTTATGTTATATTAGTGGCTAATTTGGGGTTTCGTATGCGTGTTGGTGTATAATCGAATCAGATTTTTTTAATTTGACATGACCAACTGCTGGTTACTATAGATTTGAGCTTGTACTTTATAGTGTATTTGAATTTGAAGGCGAGTGCTGTTGGAGCCGACTTTTTTCAGCAGTGTTTAGTTTAAGTATGATAGATGTTTCCCGCGATTTTGTCTTAGTGGTTATCATCGGTTTTTTTGTAAACCTTTGTTTGTATTAAAACCTGGTGACAAATGCTGCGGTAGCTGAAATTTTTTTAATGTTTTTTTTTCGTATTTTGTAAAGCTATTTTTTGTAGTTTTATGTTATATTAGTGGCTAATTTGGGGTTTCGTATGCGTGTTGGTGTTAGTTTGTTTGTGAACCTTTGTGTGTAATCGAACCTGGTGCCAGATGCTGCGGTAGCTGATTTTTTTTAATGTTTTTTTGCGTATTTTGTAAAGCTATTTTTTGTGATTTTTCTTAAAATCATTTTCCGTTTTTTCTTCTTTTAGGGAAATAATTTTCCCATTTTCTTTTTTAGTACACCTTTGCTCTATTAGAGGAATACACCTTCTAAGTTTCATGCTTCTAGGGCTAACGGTTTAGGCTGTGCGTTGATTTTTCTTTAAACCATTTTTCCCTTTTTTCTCCTCTTCGGAAAATAATTTTCCATTTTCCTTTCTTAGCGGATGCCTACGTCATAACATCTACCTGCATGCCAAATTTTAGCCTGATCTGTCCAGTGGTTTGGGCTGTGCGTTGATAGATCACTATGTCAGTCAGTCAGTCACCTTTGAGTTATATATATATAGATTGTAGTTTTATGTTATATTAGTGGCTAATTTGGGGTTTCGTATGCGTGTTGGTGTTAGTTTGTTTGTGAACCTTTGTGTGTAATCGAACCTGGTGCCAGATGCTGCGGTAGCTGATTTTTTTTAATGTTTTTTTGCGTATTTTGTAAAGCTATTTTTTGTGATTTTTCTTAAAATCATTTTCCGTTTTTTCTTCTTTTAGGGAAATAATTTTCCCATTTTCTTTTTTAGTACACCTTTGCTCTATTAGAGGAATACACCTTCTAAGTTTCATGCTTCTAGGGCTAACGGTTTAGGCTGTGCGTTGATTTTTCTTTAAACCATTTTTCCCTTTTTTCTCCTCTTCGGAAAATAATTTTCCATTTTCCTTTCTTAGCGGATGCCTACGTCATAACATCTACCTGCATGCCAAATTTTAGCCTGATCTGTCCAGTGGTTTGGGCTGTGCGTTGATAGATCACTATGTCAGTCAGTCAGTCACCTTTGAGTTATATATATATAGATATGGCGGTGGTTGGTGGGTGGTGGTCCACACTCATTTTTGTATAATTCTTTCAACTTCATAATTTTATCACTATGTTTAAAACTGTTTCCAAACACGTCCACACCCGCCAACATTTTTTGCTAAACAGATGTTTTCGTTCGCCGAGCAACGACTCTTCAACGTGGCTCTAGACACTCCGCAACATAAGTGTTGCTTGCAACAACCAACAGCATGCTTACAGCCAACTCAGCAACATGTATATGCGAACATATATTTAAAAACAAATATTTATAAGAATACGAAGCTTCACACTCCTAATAACAAATAAAGAACATCCTTAAAAGTTGGTTATGGTCATAACGACTGTGGCACTAAAATTAGTCAAAGTGAAATTCAGTCAAAGATAATTTGGTTTGTTTTAAGGCTCGAACACACCTAGTTCGCTGGCGGTAGCGATCAGTGAAACGCTGTCAGATTTAAGATTTAACAGCGATATTTGACAGCGTTTCACTGTTCGCTACCGCCAGCGAACTAGGTGTGCGCAGGCCATTAATCTGGCATCCACTGCGTGACAAAAGGCTCTTGTCCGTATGATACCTAGCATTGATAATTAATTAAATACATTTGAAATACCAGGTAAAGCAACAGAGTGATTTTAATCCGATGCGGTTTGCAATTACACGTTGAATTCTAATTTGTATATTCGTTACCTATTCAAAACCTGTACTCACTAATGTTTTGCGAACTGAGCTAATCCTGCAGCGCGGAATGTTAAAATGATGGTGCCTATTCTGCTTTTGTGTAAAGTTCTAAAATATAGCTGTCTTTATTTTTTACAGTTCAAAAGCAAGGGATGGCACCATTAGCAGCGACTGTGTTTGCTATTCGTCGCCATAAAACATGCACACGAAGGGTGGAATGTAATAAAAAATCAAGGGAACTCTTCAGTTGGAGGGACTTAATTGCTCTATTTCCACGCAGTATCAAAGGTACTCCGACGCAATTACGAGCTCCCCACCAATGCGTCCGGCAGGCCACAGGAATGGCGAGAGAAACGACGAGATAAGTACACATAATTATCAAGTCAAGTCTTCTTTACTGTTAATTACTACCACCCGTGGTAAGCCCGTGGGAACGCAACGATTTGAAGATGACGGGAATTTGGATGGACGGTGGATGAAGAAGGCTTTAAGCCTTCTTCATTCATTCATTTTATCTTAAGTTTTTTGGCTGGTTGAGGAGTTTTTAAGGTGCTGAATTAGTATTTTGGGTGGATGACTGCACTCAGCATCCATGAGCCAGACGAAGGCTACTCACCATCCACTGACTACACGCGATCTTAAAAATGTCGTCACGTGACCGCACTACCATTTGAAACCATCGACCAGTCGGTTTTGAAAGAACACTCCTATTGTTCACGTGTGAACGTTTCATCATTTGAGACTATAAAAACAGGAGAACCTGCAAAAACATATTTCATGCAAGGAATAATGTGTGTCAACAAAAGTCGTTGACGACTATTTGCATCAGAGCGGCACTCGCTATTTTCACAGCCTCACTCGATTTGCCGCGATTAAACGATTCAATTTTCGAAGTGGCAACATTTAATGAACTTTCTCGTCTATTTTACGCTTTTCAAATATTTGGGCGTTGAAAAGTTGCTGATCTTTGATATTTTCAGGACGTTGTTGCTCTAAACTTGTTTATTTAGGAAAGTTTGTAGACTTTCGTTATTTATATTATTTACTTACTGTGATAAAATTAGTTTTAGATTTATCTTACTATGAAATAACTTCGTATTGTGATGCACTTAGGTAACTACTTACGTACGTAATCAGAATACGAGCTGGCCGCCGTAACCATGGCCACCTGAGTTCATGCCCCTCTTGGCCGTTGAAGCAGAGATTTGGTTTCTAGGTTGAAGCCAATCGGCAGCGATCGGAATAATTTAACGTAGACTCAGCACTACTTACACCTAAATAGGTAATCCAGTTTGGCTGGAACTCCAAGCAATACTAATCTAAGAAACGAAGCTTTTCCACAATTAAGTCAATCACTCCGTGCTTAACTCGATTTTCTTTTAAGAAACCTATTACAGGCCGCAGGGACCATTCTACGAGAGACCACGAGCGAAATTGCTCCGAGGTAGTCAATTTAAATGGCAAACGAGTTCCACTTTAGAAAAGTGTCAATGCAAATGATATGGCGTGAATTAAAAAGTAAATTATTTTCCTACCGTTTAATAAATTGGATCTTGTACTAAATACGTTTTTAGGTAGATATTTAAGTTTACCTTCCGTAATACTTACTATCACATTGGTCAGGTATAACACACAGGACATTGCTTTGTAGGCATACAGTCTATACCTACATGAGACGATCAAATACCAAGGTAGCCTCTATTGTTCCACAAGAACGTCTGTAATCTCCTATAGATAATTCATTTAGCTATTTAAAATCATAAAATGTAATAAAATAATTTTGACGAGCGTTCCTCCATTTCATGACAAATTCAGACGAACAACCGAGCCGAATAAGCCAAGCATTTTGTCCTTTTACAAAGTAATTTAAGCTGAAGGTAAGGAATTATGATAATCTAAATCATACTGAATTAATAAAGACATCCCCAGAAATAAGATTAGAATAAGGGACGGTTTTATACTTTTTCATCATTTATGCTCGGAGAGAGAATCTTCAATAAGTTGAATAGGTACCGTAATTTCATCACTATACTTCCATAGCGATATATAATAGCTCTCAATGCTCTATGTGAAAGTTTTAACTTTCAGTAGGCCTACCATGAGCTAGGTTTTGAGTCTGTGTGAGTGCTCACCAGTGCATTATACTGTGCTTGTGACGTTTTGACGTAGGATTTATTTAGTCAACACTCACACACAACTCACTTACTCACTCAGAAAACCAGAACCAGAGACAGAGCCAGACAGAGCTCATGGTAGGCCTACAGTTGAAGTAATTTGAAAAATTATGATTCTATTAGGTAGACACTTTACTGGTTTTGATTCTCACTCTCGTTTCTGTTTTAGAACTTTACACATGATGTGATATTTGGTTCTTCTAAATGAATCAGACTTTGACTCTTTGTGATATTATTGTACCGGACTGCGGGGGTTGTTTATAAGAATAATGACATTATTTTCTGTCAGAGCTGAAATCCATTTAATATATTCGTTGTGGTGCGAGAAGTAACTAAGTGCAAAAAGCTAGTCTCGAGATAATCGCGTTTTAAAGTTTTTTTGTTCTTAAAATTAGAGTAACTTATCAATTATGTTTCTAAAGTCAATTCTTAACAGTTCGATCAAGTAAATTAATAGCTCATTTAGTTTTGCATAACGTATTGGCGGATAGTCGAGTGTGGCCTTTGATGGAATGCCTGTATCAAAAAATGATGGTGGTGATTTATCTACGGGTATTCACGGTTTATCTATTTGGGTAAATTGTTATTGCAATACGTGTTTTCTTCATAGATAAAATTATAACACAGTGTATTTCAGATTATTATAGCAATTTTATTAAAATGTATAAAACTGATAATGTGGTCAGAAAGCTTCTGAACAAAGGCTAACGTAAAGCATAATATCTAGAAATACATAGTCATGTTTGGAGTTATTTTACCATATAACATGTTATTTTCACAAAGTATTTTGTCGGCATCATTATTTTTACAATTTTCTTTCAACATTTCTAGCAACATATCCTTTAGCTGTTGCTTTAAAATTTTTCCTCTCGGGTTCTTCGGCATTTCCTCAATAAACCTTGCTCCACCTCTTAATTGCATTTTCGGCGTAACCTAAACACGTTCAGAATACAAACAGTGGTTAATGGTGGGTTAATGCGTGTTTACACTATGCAAGTGGCTCTGCGCAGTGCCGTCAGGATTCCGGGGTGGAAACGTTCAGATTTTACTTCATCAATGAGCGCAGCTTCAGAAATAGATAGATAGTTTGGCAAGTTTTATCATGCGCACTTGATGTGCGGGCAGGTTTTTCCGCAAGTAGGCCGCTGGTGGGCCCTTTTTGCGTGACCCTTGACACGATGTTTTCCTTCACCGTTTTGAGAGTACTGGAATAGTGCACATACATTTTTCGACAGAAAAACTCATAGGTAGAGTGGATTTGAACCCACGACCTTCGGATCGGAAGGCAGGGCCACTACCACTAGACCACCAGTGCTCTCAATAGATAGATAGATACAGGATAATACTGGATTCATGAATTTTTTTGGCAAAACAATGGGCGACCTTATCGCTTTGAGCGATCTCTTCCAGGCAACCTTTCGAATTTAGAAATGTACTGTTGTTGACTGGTTCCACAGTTGAGTGAACCCTCAAAACTGTATTTTAAATTGTAAATGCTTAAAATAATAAGTAAAAGAACTCGTTTTAAAGTCATATAATTTTAACAACACATACAATTTGAAAACAAAAAAAATCGCCTGCGGTCAGATTCTTTATACGTATAATATTATATGGAAGAAACGGGTATTTATCGCAATTAACTTTAATATTTCCCGACGCTTCGACCGTGTTTAAACAGCCGTGGTCGCGGGCAGACTGGAGTTCAATGGAGTTACCGTCGAGAAGCAGACGCAGTCGCAGTTGCAACTCACTTGGTCTTCATAAATACCCTTCCTTGGTCTTCATAAATACCCATTTCCCTATGCATAACGATCGCGTGAATTTAAATTAAATTAATTTAAAAAGTATACTTGCAATACTTACATTTCTATTGACCAGATCAACTAGTTCCTGTTCGGAGACATTAGTTCCAGGCTGGCGAACTATAAAAGCAGTAGGTATCTCTCCAAATATAGGGACAGGTTGCCCAACCACACAAGCCTCTTTTACTCCAGGATGCAATTGTAGCAGCGTTTCCAACTCTAGTGGAGGTATCTAAAAGTAAAAAACATTAAAAAAATCGGTTGTCTGTAGAGTCGGTTTACTGACGATAGTTGAACGTGACATCGTCATACAGCTGTCCACGAGGACGCATCGCAAGTCTTAAATGGAACGCCTCAGAGCGAGGTAACGTCGCATGACGTCATGTTATTTCGTGCGTGCAGCCGGCTCCATCGAATTATAAGACGTTGTCTCGTCAAAAATCCATAAAAGTCCCAAAGTCCCGTCTTCAATTTAAAAGATCATGGGACTTTGATCTAATTAAAAGTGGCAGTGATACGGTAAGAAACAAGCCATAAATTTCATGCCTGTTCTTCAAGACTTATGGTTGCGAGGAACTGGCACCTAGACTTAGCTAGCTCTATGACTTTTAAAAGTGATAATCCACTTCACTTTCATATTTCTCCTACAAGTTATCAATAATTTGACTTACGTTGGAACCGTTATACACAATTATGTCTTTAAGCCGTCCGACGATGAAGAAGTACCTATCTTCATCATAATAGCCAAGATCACCAGTCCTGAAGAAACCTTCGTCGTCCAAGTTATTGGAAAGATCCATTCCGACATAACCTTTCATAAGGACCGGTCCCCTCAGACAAATCTCGCCTTGTTCATTCGGACCCAAAGTAACACGGGTTTCTAGATCTGAAATCTGAGAATACATTTTAATTATTCTCAGAGAGAGAGAGAGAGAGAGAGAGAGAAACTAAGTACTTTCTTAAAAGTAGGACTGCTATTTTTAGTAGGCCTACCACAAGCTCAGTCTGGCTCTGTCTTTGGCTCTGGTTTTGAGTGTATTATAGTAGTGTAAATAGTAGTGTACGTGCGTGTGCCGTTTTGAAGTAGGATTCGTTTTGACAATACTCACACAGACTCAAAACCAGAGTCAAGGATAGAGCCAGACAGAGCTTTTGGTAGGCATACTTATCTGTACCATTACTGGCGAAAGGCTTTCATTGTTTGGGTACACTTACTCAAAAAACTTACTGAAAAAATTATACCCTGTACTTTTATTGCTCTTTAGCTTCATACAAGCTCTGCTTAGTTCAGGGCTAGATAGTGTTGTGTGCTTTGTCCCCAATATTTATTTATTTCTCTGTGTAGAACGCGGCTATTGCATGGGGCCAAGCGTGAAGTGGACAAGGTTCACAAAGTTTAACAGCATTGAAAACTTTTATCGTCCTATTTTTAACCCGAGGTTTACCTTTAAAGTGATCCCTGGGGATGCTCTTCCGACGCTTCCTGGCTTTGGGCCTTTATGACCCCAGCTTTCCGATGTTAGTTCACCTGATTCTGACATGCCGTACCCTTGCAGTATGTGTTTGAGATTCGGGAACCTGGGAGTAACAAAATAGGCACAAATGGAACTATGTACATAATCAAATAGATAGACAAAACACGAACACAGCATAATAGGATAGTACTTACAGGATGGGATGGGATAGGATAGGAAATTTATTCTATTATTAGAAGAGAAGATAATTTGTCTTCTGAATCCTTTATAAATAAATAAATCACACAACACTATCTAACCCCAAATTAAGCCGAGCTTGTACTATAGGAACCTGATAGCTGATATAATACTTAAATTATTTTTTCTCGTAAATACATGAATAAAATACATTAGACGAAGAACAAATTATCATCTACGTTCACCACACAAATATTTGTTTTCGGTGGGGATCGAACCCTCGAAAACTTACGCTTATTACATCCCTTTACCTTTTTTTGACTTTTTCAACTGTTTTTTTATGGAGTGGGCTTGATCTTGAGTAGATTGTTTTGAGGGAATCTACGTTGTATTTGTCAACATTGTCTGCCTTTGATAGATAAATGACCAGCGATGGTATGCAGAATACGATGTTTGCCTGAAATTCAAGTTTCAAGTAAATAATAATCATAATCCTGAGGTGTTTTCATTTATTAATATCCTTATTAATATTAGAATAATTTTTCTTCATGCGTTTATTTAGACAGCACTCACACAGACTCAAAACCAGAGCCAGAGATAGAGCCAGACAGAGCTTGTGGTAGGCCTACTGATCATTCTAACACCTTGTTCTCATAATAAAAATTACCAGTATTACCTTGTACTGATCAATGCTTCGTAGAATAGACTCCGTGTTTATTTCTAGCGCGTAAATAATTTTTTTACCCATTGTCAGGAACTTGTAAGTCATAAATGAGTCGTAGTTGTGATACCACTCGCCAGCGATCAAAGCGGTTTGGATTGATTCATCAGAGAAACTAAAATAAAGGATAGCAATATTTATAAGTAAACAAGAAAAAAGTATTTTTATTATAAATTCATGAAAACTAGACGTCCAGTGTTCAAGTCGTAGTGAAACCGCTTTCTGGTCTAAGGTCGTAAGTTCGAATCAGGTCGTGTCTCAATTAACTCACTCTCACTCACAAACAGTTCCAAAAACGGATCTCTCACGCTCGAGAGAGGTGTTGATTACCGTTGCCATATAAGATTTTTCAATATTGCTCACACAACAAGAAAGTACTTACTCGTCGGGCAAACTATTAAGTATACAGTTCAAATGTGTCAGTTGAACTGCTTTCGCTAATCCAGTAGTACCGGATGAATACAAAATGGCCGCGACGTCAGTCTGTCCGAGCACGGGAGCCGGCTCAAATAACTCCACGTCAACATCCCCGTTTTGCGAAATCAAATCCTTTATCGAAATGGTAGAGTCACATGAATCGTCATATGTGAGAAAGTCTTTGATACATTCAAATTCTTGTAAAATATATTTGTTAACAGTCCAGAATTGTTTCGAACAGATGAAGTATTTTGGTTTTGTAATCTTTAATTTGTGTCTGAACGCTCCTGAAAATACAAAATAAATATATTAGATCAAAACGCGACAAATCACTCAGATCGACCGACTTAAACATCTTCTTCTTGTTCCTGCCCTTATCCCACTTTATGCGGGGTCGGCACAACATGTTCTCCTCTTTCATTCTCCTCTATCAGCCGTCATCTCACCGACCTATAGGTACATATTATACTTATTTATATTTGGTGGTACAGTTGGCTCATTGTTAAGGGAATAGCTATTTCATTTGCTCCCATCGCATATAACGCTAGACATGTACCTACGTTTCTTTTATTTGTTAGTAGAGGAAAGGTCTTACCTCTTCCACAGTAGAAAGCGTGAGGAGTATAACTAGCTCCTGTAAAGACAATCGCGAGAAGCGTAGGTATTAATTCATTGCGTGTTTCACAACCGACGGCGACGGTGTCCCCTTTGCCGACCCCCAGCTTTGTCAGCAAGGCGGAAAGATTGACGGCGTATTGTGTGAATTCCTTGTAAGATAGCATTTCCTTCGTGTCGATGTTTTCCTGAACGGTAAAAAATGTTTATTAAAACATTTCCTCATTTTCCACAGTAGCGTAAAAATTTACGTTTGAGCACATACAAAAGTTATCACCGAAATTGAATTTGAACCCAAAAATTTCGCGATAGTTTTATAAAATCTTTGCTCTTTCCCCAAGACCTAGTTTAGGACATTGTATAAAAACAAATTATTAAAAATACCGTTGCCATTAAATACATATTAGGGCAAATTAAGCTTAATATGCTGCCCCTAAAATAAAACAAGAGCAAACGCCGAATGAAATATTTTACTTACCACTGCTATTTCGTCACCTTTGGTCTTCAGACGGTCGAACATATATTTGCCGAAATTCAAATGTGCTGGTACTTGCGCTTCTTTACCTTGAACGTATAACTTATTGCTATACATTTTCAGTTTTTATGGATAAGTGCACAATTTTTACTGGGTACATATAAGCTAGCTAAGACTGTCGTCTTTATACTGCGGTATAGCCACTGAGTTATGACGTTTTTATCATGTTCTAGAGTCGTATCGTAATGTAGTCGTACTGTAATGTACCTTAATGACTGAGCGAGCGAAGCGTTTCCAAATCAGCAACTCATTCTTTAATTTTCTTTTTTTTCCCATCCAGTTATTTTCTCAAAATACATGTGATGCCATTTGTCGACTGATGTTTATTTATAGTTTTATTTTAAAGTTTGCTGCTGAACCAAACACCCTATTTTGAATGAACTTTGTAGTTCATGTGACCTCTAGAGTGTTGAACATCTCTTGGAGAATCGCCGAAAAGTATCGGAGACAATGATGAATCACCTTACTTAACTCATATTTTTGTCTCCTAAGTGCACCCTATTCCTGTAATAAATGTTATCTCACTCGGTTCAGTGGCGTAATTGTGCAACCGTAACAAACAGACATACATACTTTTAGCATGGTACCAAAGCGCATCATTAAAATACTAAATTAATTTAATGACTCAGTAAATTAAAATGATAAACAAACGACGATTGCTTCAATGCATAACGGGGCCTACCTTATCGTTCTTATAACGAGTTGTTTTTAATTACCTATACAGGTCTATAAATTGATTAATAATAAATATTGTGGGCAATTCACACAATTTGAGTGCAGTAAATTACTAAGTAATTGGTTTTGTTTACACAGTTATGCGGTCAAAGTTACTATCTCCTTGTTGTAATATCGTACGCTACTCTCACAACAATTGATAATAACATATCTCGTCTAGGGCACATGACCTCATTTGTAAGTTAAACTTCCCCCCTGGAAGTCACATAGATTTTAATATTACCTACTCAGATAAATAGGGTCTATGTTAGAGTGTCTTGGAGTGGGCGATAAAAAGAACAAATAAACAGGCCTTCAAGGGACCATTTCATTTTATGTTTTGGGTTCTAGAAATAATAAGAGTTCAGTAGAGTGGTTATCTGAACTTCGGTAAAGGAATATCCTAATAATGTTACAAGTTCGAAAGTTTGGATGTAACTGCTGTACAAAATAACACTATCTAGCTCCAAATTAAATAAATAACAAATAAATATTGCGGACAACATAAAAACAAAACAAAAATCTGTTACTTTTGACGGAAATGTTTTAAGTTTTCTTCCGTGTAAAAAGATAAAATAGTCTAAATTTGCTAGTTCCATTCATGATGAATGTAAAACAAAGCAAAGATTAATCTTTAACAGCAACAGAATCCATAGGTTCAATAATACTATTTTTTTTCATTCGGAAATCATTCGGGTCCATTTACGTAAGAAAATGATGGTGATAATTTATCTACGAGTATTTACGGTTTATCAGTTCGGGTAAATTATTATTGCAATAAGTTTTGTTTTCATGAATTAAAATTACACAGTGTAATTATAACAATTTTATTGAAATCCATAAAACCGCTAAGTGGTATTAAATTTTTTGAACAAAGCCTAACGTAAATCATAATATCTAGATATACACCACAGTCATGTTTGGAGTTATTTTACCATAATTATAACATGTTATTTTCTCAAAGTATTTTGTCAGCATCATTATTTTTACAATTTTCTTTCAACATTTCTAGCAACATATCCTTTAGCTGTTGCTTTAAAATTTTCCCTCTTGGATTCTTCGGCATTTCCTCAATAAACTTTGCTCCACCTCTTAATTGCATATTCGGCGTAACCTAAACACGTTCAGAATACAAACAGTGGTTAATGGTGGGTTAATGTGTGTTTACACTATGCAAGTGGCTCTGCGCAGTGCCTTCAGGATTCCTTAGTGGAAACGTCAACGTTGACTGACTTTACTCAACTGTGAAGTTGAGTGAACCCTCAAAACTGTATTTTAAATCGAAAATGCTTAAACTCATATGTAAAAGAACTCGTTTTAAGGTCATATAATTTTAACAACACATACAATATGAAAAAAAAAAATCCCCTGCGGTCAGAAACGGGTACTTATCGCGATAACCTTTAATATTTCCCGACGCTTCGACTGTGTTATAACAGCCGTGGTCGCGGGCAGACTAGAGTTCATTGGAGTTACCGCCGAGAAGCGGACGCAGTCGCAGTTGCAACTCACTTGGTCATAAATACCCTGACTTGATCTTCATAAATACCCGTTTCTTCCATATGCATAACGATCGCATCAATTTAAAAAGTCTTTAAACGTTACCTACATTCTTGCAATACTTACATTTCTATTGACCAGATCAACTAGTTCCTGTTCGGAGACATTAGTTCCAGGCTGGCAAACTATAAAAGCAGTAGGTATCTCTCCAAATATTGGGACAGGTTGCCCAACCACACAAGCCTCTTTTACTCCAGGATGCAATTGTAGTAGCGTTTCCAACTCTAATGGAGGTATCTAAAAGTAAAAAACATTAAAAAAATATCCATAAAAGTCCCAAAGTCCCATCTTCAATTTAAAAGATCATGGGACTTTGATCTAATAAAAAGTGGTAGGGATACGGTAGGAACCAAGCCATAAGTTTCTTTCCTGTTCTTCAAGACTTGGTTGCAAGGAACTGGCGCCTAGACTCACCTTGCTTTAAGACTTCTAAGAGTGATAATTATAACCCATTTCACTTTTATATTTCTCCTACAAACTATCAATAAATCTATTAACTTACATTGCAGCCGTTATACACAATTATGTCTTTGAGCCGTCCGACGATGAAGAAGTACCTATCTTCATCATAATAGCCAAGATCACCAGTCCTGAAAAAACCTTCGTCGTCCAAGTCATTGGAAAGGTCCATTCCAACATAACCTTTAATAAGTACCGGTCCCCTCAGACAAATCTCGCCTTGTTCATTCGGACCCAAAGTAACACGGGTTTCTTGATCTGAAATCTGAGAATTTAAATTTAGAACGAGCCGTATACAAAAGGTTTATTAAAAAAAAAGGTTTGTGTCTCGAGCTTATTTTTGTTTTTTTATTAGTTGTTTCTCGTTTCGACTCCATTTGATGGTGTTTCTTGTTTTTTTTTTATTCAGCCTGTACCAATGTTGGCGAAGGGTCATCATTATTTAGGTACACTTACTCAAAAATAGCTTGAAGATAGTAAAATATAAGGAAAATCTATCGTCGATAATGTAAATACGAAACCTGCAAGTGACATGCAAATAAAACAGAGACTTTTTAGATAAATTGATATTCATAAATTAAATCCTGAGTGCAGCGAGGGATTCAAGGTTGCCCAAGATGAAGGCACCTTTATCCCTGAGGTGAATACTCTACTTTTCACACCATCTACGTGACAACAAAATGCAATAGTACTATAATCAAAGAATTTATTAAAATTACATTAGCAGTTATTAGACTTATTCAAAACCATTAAAAGTTAAAGGTAATGTTTGATACATCAGACCAGTTGTGGAAAGACAAAGTTATGTTTTTATTCAGTACATTTATTGAATTTATTGGAGTATTACTGTTGTGTAAAGTTTCAGAAGCTTGGGTCTGTTGAGGGCCGTTTTCAATCGTGAAAGTTGGTGAAGGTTATGCTTGAGGCAGCGGGCTCGATGAATAGCGGTTTTGATGTGGAAGGTTGTGGTGACAAAAATGTCCAAGGATCAGTTATATACTGGTAGCGGCCTCGCCTTCCGATCCGAAGGTCGTGGTTTCAAATCCAGTCGTGTACCAATGAGTTTTTCTGTCGAAAAATGTATATGCACTATGCCAGTACTCTCAAAACGGTGAAGGAAAACATCGTGAGGAAACCGGCGTGTCGTAGAACCTAAAAAAGTTCGAGCAACACTTGTCAAGGGTCACGAAAAAAGGGCCCACAAGCGGCCTACTTGCGGAAAAACCAGCCCCCGCACATCAAGTGCGGATTATAAAAAATTGCCGATTTTGCCCCAACATTAATTTATTTCTGTGTGTTTAGAACGCAGTTATTGCATGGGGCCAAGCTTGAAGTGGACAAGGTTCACAAAGTTTTACAGCATTGAATACTTTTATCGTTCTATTTTGAACCCGAGGTTTACCTTTAAAGTGATCCCTGGGGATGCTCTTCCGACGCTTCCTAGCTTTGGGCCGTTATGACCCCAGCTTTCCGATGTTAGTTCACCTGATTCTGTCATGCCGTACCCTTGCAGTATGTGTTTGAGATTCGGGAACCTGGGAGTAACAAAATACGCACTAATGGAACTACATAATAAAATAGACAATACACAAACACATCATAATAGGATAGGATTGGATAGGAGATAGGAATTTTTATTCTATTATTAGAAGAGAGTATAATATATCTTCTGTCTCAGGTTATATATAAATACTTACGCTTATTACCTCCCTTTACCTTTTTTTGGCTTTTTCAATTGTTTTTATATGGAGTGGGCTTGATCTTGAGTAGATTATTTTGAGACGTTGTATTTGTCAACATTAACTGCCTTTGATAGATAAATGACCAGCGATGGTATGCAGAACACGATGTTTGCCTGAAATTCAAGTTTCAAGTAAATAATCATCATCATTCTAAGGTGTTTTCATTTATTCATATCCTAATAAGTATTAGAAGACTGAGTGAGGTGAGTGAATTGCCTTTAGTGCTACCGTCATGGTGCTTGTGGAGCTAGATCTAGCGCAGTTTTATAGCGCCGTGTCACGCACTGTCACAGTCTCTTGCAGGCGTCCACGGAAGCGTCTGTATGACACCCTTCGACCAAAACTTTGCATCCATGAAGGTAGGTAGTCTAGTCACAACACACAACCCTCACACATACACACACCCACCCTCACACAATACACGCATAACACACGGTAGCAAAGATCTTTTTTGGGTGTTTGTTTTTTAAAATTGCTTTTTCCTTTTTATAACGCTTTTATTAGCTTCACCTGTATGTAAGTTTGTATGTAACCGACCCCTTTGAGCTCGATTTTGTCCTACTTTGAACGATCAGATTTGATTCAAACTTTGCACACCTGTCAAAGGTGGATGACAATGCAATAATATGAAAAAAAAAAAAATATGAAAAAAAAAAAAAAAAACCTACTTTGAACGATCAGATTTGATTCAAACTTTGCACACTTGTCAAAGGTCGATGGCAATGCAATAATATGAAAAAAAAAACTAAAAAGTAAAAAAATAAATTACAGTTTAAAAAACTAAAAAAAAAAATGCCTTTGTAACTAATTAAACTAAAAAGTTAAAAATAAAACTGTAATAATCAATTAAAAAATTTATATTATTGTACAAAAAGCGTGGGGGGCTTGATTTTGATTGTTGTAAATATTTTATCAATAGTTTATTACATCTGAAGTTATTATAAAAAGCACCCCACGCTTTTTTGTACAATAATATAATTTTTTTAATTGATTATTACAGTTTTATTATTAACTTTTTAGTTCAATTAGTTATAAAAGCGTTTTTTTTTAGTTTTTTAAACTGTAATTTATTTTATAACGCTTTTATTAGCTTCACCTGTATATAAGCTTGTATAAGCTTAATTGTATGTAACCGACCCCTTTGAGCTCGATTTTGTCCTACTTTGAACGATCAGATTTGATTCAAACTTTGCACACCTGTCAAAGGTCAATGACAATGCAATAATATGAAAAAAAAAATGAAAAAAAAAAAAAGTAAAAAGTAAAAATAAATTAAAAAACTAAAAAAAAAACGCTTTTATAACTAATTGAACTAAAAAGTTAAAAATAAAACTGTAATAATCAATTGAAAAATTTACATTATTGTACAAAAAGCGTGGGGGGCTTGATTTTGATTGTTGTAAATATTTTATCAATAGTTTATTATATCTGAAGTTATTATAAAAAGCACCCCACGTTTTTTTGTACAATAATATAAAATTTTCAATTGATTATTACAGTTTTATTTTTAACTTTTTAGTTCAATTAGTTATAAAAGCGTTTTTTTTTAGTTTTTTAAACTATTATCTGCATAAAATATGTTATTTCTTTGTTTTTAAATCCCGCTCTACTTACTTCTTTTTTCCGGTTCGACTACCACCTTCAACGTCGAACATTGGTGTATGCTGAAAACCACAGCCCTGTGCATCATCTATGTAAGTATGTTGCACAGAATTAGTGCTGAGCCTACTCTTATTGTCAAACTGTCAAATTTATATAATTGATCGAGTGAGCGAAGCGAACGAGATCTTACAAACAACTTGGGCGATTTGGCATTTTATGTGCGTATGTATGTATGTTTGTCCGACGATAACTTTCGATCCTTTGATCGGATCTGCATGAAATTTGCTGGTAAGCATATTATGAGTAACATCGGATAAGGGGTTATTAAGATATGCGGTTTTTTAAGGATGCAAAAATAACAAAAATAACACAAATAAAACAAGTTACATGTCATATGAAAGAACTTTGTTTGGACATTCCAAAACCGTTTTTATTTTTTTTCTAGGACGCTCAGTTTTTGCTATACAAAAAAATATTAAATTAAGATATCCAACGATACGAGAGCCCCCATCTCTAAGATTTTCGTTGGCATCAAGGTTTTTCTACTGGTCGGTATTTTTTTTTACTTTTTTGTATATTTTTTTCTTGAAATAAATGAAGGAGGTACTCAGGTGGCACATTTTTTTCTGATTACCACCTATGTTCTTTTCGGGCCATTTGGATCGCATCACGAGATCTTAGTTCGGGGCGACCTACTAGTATTATAGACAATAAACTTTGTTTGTATTAAATAAGACGAGCAGTTGGCACTGTAATGCCTTTACTACTCAATGTGATGGACAAAGGCAAAGTGAAATCACGAAGAACACGTCCACAATAATAGACGTGCTATGTGAGATAATCCAATGGTTCTAAACAGTATAGTCACCACTGCACATTGAGTAGGCTAACTCTAGGCCTACCCCAAGCTCTGTCTGGCTCAGTCCCTGGCTCTGGTTTTGGGTCTGTGTGAGTGCTCACCAGTGTTTTTTTATACCGTGTGTGAGAGGTTTAAACGTAAGGTTTATTTGGACAGTACTCACACAGACTCAAAACCAGAGCCAGAGATAGGGCCAGTAGGCCTACCACAGAGCTTGTGGTAGGCCTACTGATCATTCTAACACCTTGTTCTCATAATAAAAATTACCAGTATTACCTTGTACTGATCAATGCTTCGTAGAATAGACTCCGTGTTTATTTCTAGCGCGTATATAATTTTTCTACCCATTGTCAGGAACTTGTAAGTCATAAATGAGTCGTAGTTGTGATACCACTCCCCAGCGATCATAGCGGTTTGGATTGATTCATCAGACAAACTAAAATATAAAAAAGCGGCCAAGTGCGAGTCAGACTCGCCCATGAAGGGTTCCGTAGCAACAATAGTAACATAATCTAAAAGTTCTTGTAGTATGTCGAAAGGTACATTGCGGTTTACGATTAATGACGTATTCAAAAAAACTACTAACTAGATCTCGTTCAAACCAAATATCGTTGGAAGTTTACATAGTAATGATATATATTTTTTAGTTTTATCATTCTCTTACTTTAGAAGTTACAGGGCAAAAACTATTAAGTTTAAAAAAAAACGATTTAAGAAACCTCAAAATCATTTTTGAAAACCTATTCATAGATACCCCAGACGTGTATGGGTTTGGTGAAAAAAAGTTTTTTGAATTTCAGTTCTAAGTATGTTCAAAATTCATGTTTTTTTTTCTATTTTTATGCGATAATAAGATTATCGCATAAAAATAGAAACCGCAAGCAACCGCAAGAAATAGCAACCGCTTGGTAAGTAGATGTATTTTGTGAACCGCATTCTTAATGCGGTTCACAAAATATCTACCAAGTCTATCTACTTACCAAGTTTCATCAGTATAGCTCTTATAGTTTGAGAAAAAAGTGGCTGTGACATACGGACGGACAGACAGACAGACAGACATGACGAATTTATAAGGGTTCCGTTTTGCCATTTGGCTACGGAACCCTAAAAATCAATACTCATAAACAAGAAAGAAGTCTCTTTATATATAACTTCATGAAAACTAGAGGACCAGCGTTCAAGTGGTAGTGAAACCGCTTTCTGGTCTAAGGTCGTGAGTTCGAATCAGGTCGTGTCTCGATGAAATCACTCTCACTCACAAACAGTTCCAAAAACGAATCTCTCACGCTCGAGAGAGGTGTTGATTGTAGGTGACTTACTACACACTACATAGTATTTACATTATCTATCCTATTTATTTATAAACACGTAACAATTAACTTATTATATAGTATTTCATATCTATTTATACATATACTTTCACACTACATTCATACATCACGCTCCACAGATAATCATACACACAATAGTTTATAAATTTCACATTAATATTAAACACACACGCAAATCCAGGCGAAACCCGTAGTATGCGGCGGGCTATTGTTCTATCGCCGCGATGCCGCGCACGAGCACCGCGCGTGCGGTCCTCGCTACGCTACCCGCCGGCCGCCAGTCGAGATCTGCTACGCGACGCGATAACTGTGTCGCTCTGTACTTCACGCGCTCTCGTAAATGTTATTGTTTCAACGCTTTCAAACTCTTACTTTCTCTTGTGCTGTGTACCTAAGCTCTAGGAACTATCTGTGCCTCTTCCTCTATTCTTCCTTCTAATCTAAATTGTGTGGCTTGTGCAATAAACAGTTTTGTTTACCTACAGTGGATTTGGGACTTGCTTATTTCTGACCATCTGCACTACCGACCTATACCACTAGCAGCGACTTAGCCACCAAACTGGTGACCCCCAAGAACACAAAAGCGAAGAGTCAACAGAATTGATGTCGTCGAGTGAAAGCGATAGCGAAGACCAGCAAGTGAACGTCACCACGCGACCACGGGCGCGCGCTACAAAGACTGAACGCAACCCGGACGATACGCCCGCGATGCCCTCAACGCCTGTTCAGATCCGGATTCCTCCATTCTGGCCAGAAAAACCAGCGATATGGTTCGCACAAGTAGAAGGTCAGTTTGCAATAATGCGAATAACTGACGACGCGACCAAGTTCTACCATATTTTAGCCACGCTGGATAGGCAATATGCTGCAGAAGTAGAGGATATCCTCACCGGGCCAGCCGATTATAAACGCCTAAAAAGTGAGCTCATTAAGCGATTGTCGGTGTCTCGGGAGAACAAGGTAAAGCAGCTGCTTATGCACGAACAACTTGGCAGCCGCAAACCCTCGCAGTTTCTACGACACTTGCAACACCTTGCCGGACCCGAGATACCCGAGGACTTCCTGAAGACGATCTGGACCAGCCGCTTACCAGTTGGAATGCAGCCGATCGTTGCGTCACAGCCGACGCTGACTCTGGACGCACTGGCAGAGCTCGCCGACCGGATCAACGACATCGCAATGCCATCGCAGCAGGTCGCTGCGGCGTCATCACCATCACCATCATCGTCATCACCATCATCACCGATGGACTTGCTGACGCGCCAGGTAGCGGAGCTGACCAAGCAAGTAAGCGCTCTGACAGCGAGGTTCAACCACCAACCACGATCCAGAGAACGAGGACAGGAGAAACGCGGCAGATCATCATCATCATCGCGCAGGTCGCAGTCTAA
This sequence comes from Thera obeliscata, assembly GCA_947578465.1. NCBI lineage: Eukaryota > Metazoa > Arthropoda > Insecta > Lepidoptera > Geometridae > Thera > Thera obeliscata. The sequence goes on along the minus strand of OX387928.1, from coordinate 6,777,884 downwards.
CTACCGTCGTTTCCCAATCTGTTGGTACCACCACAAGCACGGGGCCGAGGCAAGCCGCTGTACCAAACCCTGCGACTACAGATCGGAAAACTCTCCGGGCAGTCAGTGATGGCGACTAACGACTGCCACAGCTCAACGGGTCGCCTCTTCGTCACGGACCGCGGAACCAATACCGAATTTTTAATAGACACTGGTAGTGACATTTGTGTATATCCGGTATCCGCTCTACGTGAGCGCCGTTGTAAAACTGCTTATCAGCTCAGCGCAGCCAATGGTTCAGCTATCGACACATTTGGTTACATACAACTTAGTTTAAATTTAGGCTTACGCCGTAATTTCCCATGGCGCTTTGTTGTTGCTGACGTCACTAAAGCTATAATTGGTGTAGATTTTCTTTCATTTTACCGCCTCATAGTTGACGTCAGCAAACTAAAGCTTGTCGATAGCCTAACCAACGTAAGCATTGTAGCCACTATAGCAAAACCTGATTGTCTTGTCTCGAGTGTAAAGGTTTCGACTGGTGGTAATAGTAGGTATCATAAAATTTTATCTGAATATCCGGATATAACACGCCCTGCTGGTACTCCGGGTATCGTCAAGCACCACACTACACACCACATTCGTACTATACCAGGTCCGCCCGTCTCATGCTCACCTCGACGCCTTGCCCCCGACAAACTCAAAATCGCCAAACAAGAGTTTGATGCCATGTTGGCTAACGGAACTGCTCGTCCGTCTGACAGCCAGTGGGCATCAGCCCTTCACCTTGCGTCCAAAAAGGACAATGGATGGCGTCCGTGTGGCGACTATAGGTTATTAAATGCCCGAACCATTCCAGACAAATATCCGATTCGTCATATACACGATTTTTCACACAGTCTGTCTGGTTGTAAATTTTTTTCAGTAATCGATTTAGTCAAAGCTTACAATCAGATACCTGTAGCTGAGGACGACATACCGAAGACGGCCATAACCACGCCCTTCGGATTGTACGAGTTCCCTTTCATGACCTTCGGACTTCGTAACGCCGGTCAAACTTTTCAGAGGTTTGTTGACGAAATGACGCGTGGCCTCGATTTCTGCTATCCCTACCTCGATGACTTTTTGATTTTCAGTAGAACAGCAGACCAGCACGAAGACCACTTGCGCCAACTTTTCACCCGTATGAAAAATTACGGCGTACTCGTCAACACTGCCAAATGCGTCTTCGGTGCCTCCGAAGTCACGTTTCTTGGGTATCAGATCTCCGAAAACGGCACCAAACCTCTGGACAGCAAAGTGACAGCCATTTCTGATTATCCCATCCCAAAAACTGTTAGAGAGTTAAGACGATTTTTGGGCATGATTAACTTTTACAGGCGATTTTTGCCTAATGCTGCTCGGATTCAAGCTCCCCTTCATGCCCTGTTGACTGGCCCAGTCAAAGCTTCCCATCCCGTCGACATAAAAGGAAATTCGTTGCAAGCCTTCGAAGACTGCAAGAAGAGCCTGTGTAACGCAGCTCTTTTGGCGCATCCTGACACTCAAGCCAAGTTAGGACTCGTCACTGACGCCTCCGATACGGCGATAGGTGGCGTTCTACAGCAACTCAAGGATGGAGCTTGGCAGCCCCTAGCATTTTTCACTCGCAAGTTGAGCCCATCGCAGACGAAATACTCTCCGTACGATCGCGAGCTCCTGGCGATCTACGAGAGCATCAAATATTTCCGCCACATGCTAGAGGCCACTAACTTCACAGTCTATACTGACCACAAACCGCTATGTTACGCTTTCCACGAGCGGAAAAGTAACTGTTCGCCGCGTCAGTATAGACACCTGGACTTCATCTCGCAGTTCACAACCGATCTTGTGCATATTTCGGGAAAGGACAATGTGGTCTCAGATGCACTTTCCAGAGTTGATGAACTGCAGACACCCGTCAACCCAGAAGTGATGGCCAGACTCCAAGCTACAGACTCAGAGCTCGTAGAACTCCTACAAGGGGAAACTTCTCTTCGTTTGACCAAGACGAATATTCCCGGAAGTCGTACTGAATTGTACTGCGACGTCAGTACGCCGACTCCCAGGCCCTACGTCCCCAAACAGCTACGTCAGCAAGTATTTAATTGCCTTCACTCACTCAGCCACCCCGGAGCCAACGCTACTGCCAAGCTCGTTGCACAACGCTTCGTATGGCCCTTAATGCGTAAGAACTGCCGTGAATGGTCTAAGGCATGTTTGACGTGCCAGCGCACAAAGGTAAACAGGCATGTCACGTCTCCTTTGGGTACGCATGATTTACCATCAGCGCGTTTCAAACATGTCCATATAGACCTGATCGGACCATTACCGCCAGCTGGTGACTATCGGTATTGCCTTACAGCCGTCGATCGCTTCACGCGATGGCCGGAAGTTGTACCTCTTACCGATATCACCGCCGAAACAGTGGCCAAAGCGTTCGTTGCATGTTGGATATCCCGATACGGTTGTCCAGTGGAGATCGTGACCGATCGCGGTGGACAATTTCAGTCTGCGCTATTTCAGCAGCTGTCCAAGTCCGTCGGTTTCGATCACCGCAGGACAACCGCATACCACCCACAATGCAACGGCTTAATTGAGCGCTTCCACCGGCAGCTGAAAGCAGCTATCACCTGCCATGCCGACGTTAACTGGACCGAGTCACTGCCACTCGTTCTTCTCGGCATAAGGAGTGCCTTCAAGGAAGACCTCCAAACTTCATCGGCTGAGCTGGTGTATGGTGAGCCGCTTCGTCTGCCCGGCGAATTTTTCGGCCACAACGTCGCGAGTTACACCACCGACATCACCGATTTCTCAGCACGTATGAAGTCCTTCGCCGAGAACATACGTCCAGTCCCACCTCAGCACCACTCCAAGTACAGAGTCTTTGTGTTCAAGGAACTTGCCACATGTAGCCACGTATTCCTCAGGGAAGACGCGCTGCGTGGCTCACTCCAGCCTGCGTACACAGGGCCACACGAAGTTCTGAAGAGAGGTGCCAAATATTGTAAAATCAGCGTCAAAGGCAAGGATGTGACAGTAAGCATAGACCGCCTTAAGCCAGCCTATATGCTGTCCGACGACATTACGCCGCTACGACGCGATATACACCTCCCAGATCCGCCACAGACACAACCTCCTGACACCCCGGTTACTCGAACTACACGTTCAGGAAGGCGTGTCCATTTTCCGGACTACTATCGCCCGTAGACACGGCCTCTGGAAGGGAGAGATGTAGGTGACTTACTACACACTACATAGTATTTACATTATCTATCCTATTTATTTATAAACACGTAACAATTAACTTATTATATAGTATTTCATATCTATTTATACATATACTTTCACACTACATTCATACATCACGCTCCACAGATAATCATACACACAATAGTTTATAAATTTCACATTAATATTAAACACACACGCAAATCCAGGCGAAACCCGTAGTATGCGGCGGGCTATTGTTCTATCGCCGCGATGCCGCGCACGAGCACCGCGCGTGCGGTCCTCGCTACGCTACCCGCCGGCCGCCAGTCGAGATCTGCTACGCGACGCGATAACTGTGTCGCTCTGTACTTCACGCGCTCTCGTAAATGTTATTGTTTCAACGCTTTCAAACTCTTACTTTCTCTTGTGCTGTGTACCTAAGCTCTAGGAACTATCTGTGCCTCTTCCTCTATTCTTCCTTCTAATCTAAATTGTGTGGCTTGTGCAATAAACAGTTTTGTTTACCTACAGTGGATTTGGGACTTGCTTATTTCTGACCATCTGCACTACCGACCTATACCACTAGCAGCGACTTAGCCACCAAATTGATTACCGTCGTTTTTCAATATTGCTCACACACCAAAACAGTACTCACTCGTCGGGCAAACTATTAAGTATACAGTTCAAATGTGTCAGTTGAACTGCTTTCGCTAATCCAGTAGTACCGGATGAATACAAAATGGCCGCTACATCAGTCTGCCCGAGCACGGGAGCTGGCTCAAATAACTCCACGTCAACATCGCCGTTTTGCGAAATCAAATCCTTTATCGAAATGATAGAGTCAGATGAATCATCATATGTGAGAAAGTCTTTGATACATTCAAATTCTTGTAAAATATATTTGTTAACAGCCCAGAATTTTTTCGAACAGATGAAGTATTTTGGTTTTGTAATCTTTAATTTGTGTCTGAATGCTTCTGAAAATAACAAAATAAATATATTGGATCAAAGCGCGCCGACCGACCTATGCATATTGTACATATTTATATTCTGTGGTACAGTGGACTCATTGTTAAGGGAATAGCAATTGCAGGTGCTCCCGTCGCACATAACCCTAAGTAGGTACGTGCTCTTTTATTTGTTAGTAGCGGAAAAGGCTTACCTCTTCCATAGTAGAAGGCGTGAGGAGTATAACTAGCTCCTGTAAAGACAATCGCGAGAAGCGTAGGTATTAATCCATTGCGTTTTTCAGAACCGACGGCGACGGTGTCCCCTTTGCCGACCCCCAGCTTTGTCAGCAAGGCGGAAAGATTGACGGCGTATTGTGTAAATTCCTTGTAAGATAGCATTTCCTTGGTATCGATGTTCTCCTGAATGGTAAAAAATGTTTATTAAAAAATTCCTCATTTTCCACAGTAGCGTAAAAATTTGCGTTTGAGCACTCAACAACATACAAAAGTTATCAACCAAATTGAATTTGAACCCAAAAATTTCGCGATAGTTTTATAAAATCTTTGCTCTTTCTCCAAGACCTAGTCTAGGAAATTGTATAAAAACAAATGATAAAAAAAACTGTTACCATTAATTTAATATATTAGGGCAAATTAAGAGCTTTATTTGCTGCCCCTAAAACAAAACAAGAGCAAACGCCGCGCGCCGATTGAAATATTTTACTTACCACTGCTATTTCGTCACCTTTGGTTGGGAATTTACACAACTATGGGCAAACAAAGTATAAATGTACACTAAAATAGCTGTAATAGAATTTTACAGTGGTTTTTATTGCCGGCCAGTTATATAAAGTTGGAGAAAACTGTAGGATAACAGAAATATTAATAAAAAACCAAAAAAGTAATTTTTTCGTCATTCTTTCTAACGGGTACTCGGCATTGAATACGCGAATGAGCTTAAAACATATGTCTCAAAATAGTCGTAAAAGTCGGTTAGTTCTTTTTCTGAAGCCCCGACTGCCACGACCAACGGCTACCACTCCAACTTTATATAACTGGCCGGTAATAAGGACCACTGTAAAAGCCTATTACAGCTATTTCAGTGTACATTAATACTTTATTCGCCCATAGTTGTGTAAATTAAGTTTGTAAGGAAATCGTACCACCTTAAGCACTGAATAACATACAAAAGTTAGCAACCAAATTTGAATTTAAACCCAAAAAATTCACGATTATTTTATAAAATCTTAGTTTTTTCTCAAAGACCTAGTTTAGGACACTGTTTAAAAACAAATGATTAAAAATACCGTTTAGGGCAAATTAAGCTTAATTTGCTGCCCCTAAAATAAAACAAGAGCAAACGCCGAATGAAATATTTTACTTACCACTGCTATTTCGTCACCTTTGGTCTTCAGACGGTCGAACATATATTTGCCGAAATTCAAATGTGCTGGTACTTGCGCTTCTTTACCTTGAACGTATAACTTATTGCTATACATTTTCAGCTTTTATGGATAAGCGCACAATTTTTACTGAGTTTATAAGCTAGCTAAGACTGTCGTCTTTAGACTGCGTTATAGCCACTGAGTTATGACGTTTTTATAATGTTCTAGAGTAAATATATTCGTGTCGTAATGTAGTCGTACTGTAATGTACCTTTATCTAATCTGATACTATAGTCAAAGATAATAAAACTGAAAACAAAATTCTTATGACAAACATTACGTACAGGCCAAAAATAATAAAAAAAAGTTTCATTACGATACAGGTCTTGTATGGACACCTGTAACATAATATAACTTATTAATCATAACGATACCCTATACAACCTCCAGCTGGACCAAGGAGGTTTAACCTCTACTTTAAGAAAAAGCAGCCAAGTGCGAGTCGGACTCGCCCATGAAGGGTTCCTTAGCATCAAGTAACATAATATAAAGGTTCTTGTAGTTCGTCGAAAGGTAAATTTCAGTTTACGATTTATGACGTATAAAAACAAAGTATACTTACTAGATCTCGTTCAAACCAAATATCGTTGAAAGTTTGCATAGTAATGTACAACATATATTTTTTTTAGTTTTATCATTCTCTTATTTTAGAAGTTAGGGGGGGGGGGCGACTAACCTTTTTCCACTTTGGAAGTGTCTCTCGCGCAAACTATTCAGTTTAGAAAAAAACAATATTAGAAACCTCAACATCATTTTTCAAGACCTATTCATAGACACCCCCACACGTATGGGTTCGATGAAATAAAAATTTTTGAGTTTCAGTTTCAAGTATGGGGGACCCCCAAAAAGTATAGTTTTTTTTTCTATTTTTGTGTAAAAATCTTAATGCGGTTCAAAGAATACATCTACGTGCCAAGTTTCATCAGTCTAGCTCTTACGGTCTCGGAGAAAAATGGCTGTGACATACGGACGGACAGACAGAGAGACAGACAGACAGACATGACGAATCTATAAGGGTTCCGTTTTTGCCATTTAGGCTACGGAACCCTAAAAAGGTTTAAAAAATCTTTTCAGTATTTAAACAAAGTTTGGTTTTGTTTGTAAAATACATAAATTTTGTGTAAAAAACAAGTCTGAAAGTGGGGTTAGTGGTGATTGTACACCACCAGACATTCTGGAAGCTGATCTAGGAGCAAATATAATAAATGTTACCACGAATTCATGGAATGGAAAATGAATAAAAATGCTACATCATTTTCTTAAAATATGTTGTAATCGTACTTTCAAGAGTTATCTGAATAATAAAAAATGTCAAGAATGTGGGTTAAATACTCCATGATTAGAAGTACCTCACTTACACTCAATATTTACAACGAAGTTGACTTATTTAAATAGAGCAAGCAATCAGCTTGCTCTATTTAGATAAGCGCATCAGCGTTTTATTTGCAATATTGTTTTACGTATTATAGTATGAGAGTAGATAAAGTAGTGTATGACACTGTACATAACTTGGTCTTATAACACTCGTGTGATACTATGAAAATACTCGCCTACGGCTCGTTTTTATAACGCTTTTATTAGCTTCACCTGTATGTATGTCTAAGTAAGTAACCGACACCTTTGCACTCAATTTTGTCCTACTTTGAACGATCAGATTTGATTCAAACTTTGCACACCTGTCAAAGGTCGATGACAATGCAATAATATAAAAAAAAAACTAAAAAGTAAAAAAAAAATAGTTTAAAAAACTAAAAAAAAAACGCTTTTGTAACTAATTGAACTAAAAAGTTAAAAATAAAACTGATAAAGCATGAAAAATTTATATCTATCTATATATATATAACTCAAAGGTGACTGACTGACTGACATAGTGATCTATCAACGCACAGCCCAAACCACTGGACAGATCGGGCTAAAATTTGGCATGCAGGTAGATGTTATGACGTAGGCATCCGCTAAGAAAGGAAAATGGAAAATTATTTTCCAAAGAGGAGAAAAAGGGGAAAAATGGTTTAAAGAAAAATCAACGCACAGCCTAAACCGTTAGCCCTAGAAGCATGAAACTTAGAAGGTGTATTCCTCTAATGGAGCAAAGGTGTACTAACAAAGAAAATAGGAAAATTATTTCCCTAAAAGAAGAAAAAACGGAAAATGATTTTAAGAAAAATCACAAAAAATAGCTTTACAAAATACGCAAAAAAACATTTTAAAAAAACAGCTACCGCAGCATCTGGCACCAGGTTCGATTACACACAAAGGTTCACAAACAAACCAACACCAACACGCATACGAAACCCCAAATTAGCCACTAATATAACATAAAACTACAAAAAATAGCTTTACAAAATACGAAAAAAAAACATTAAAAAATTTTCAGCTACCGCAGCATTTGTCACCAGGTTTTAATACAAACAAATGTTTACAAAAAAACCGATGATATCCATTAAGACAAAATCGCGGGAAACATCTATCATACTTAAACTAAACACTGCTGAAAAAAATCGGCTCCAACAGCACTCGCCTTCAAATTCAAATCAACGCACAGCCCAAACCACTGGACAGATCGGGCTAAAAATTTGGCATGCAGGTAGATGTTATGACGTAGGCATCCGCTAAGAAAGGAAAATGGAAAATTATTTTCCAAAGAGGAGAAAAAGGGGAAAAATGGTTTAAAGAAAAATCAACGCACAGCCTAAACCGTTAGCCCTAGAAGCATGAAACTTAGAAGGTGTATTCCTCTAATAGAGCAAAGGTGTACTAAAAAAGAAAATAGGAAAATTATTTCCCTAAAAGAAGAAAAAACGGAAAATGATTTTAAGAAAAATCACAAAAAATAGCTTTACAAAATACGCAAAAAAACATTTTAAAAAAGCAGCTACCGCAGCATCTGGCACCAGGTTCGATTACACACAAAGGTTCACAAACAAACCAACACCAACACGCATACGAAACCCCAAATTAGCCACTAATCTATATATATATAACTCAAAGGTGACTGACTGACTGACATAGTGATCTATCAACGCACAGCCCAAACCACTGGACAGATCGGGCTAAAATTTGGCATGCAGGTAGATGTTATGACGTAGGCATCCGCTAAGAAAGGAAAATGGAAAATTATTTTCCAAAGAGGAGAAAAAGGGGAAAAATGGTTTAAAGAAAAATCAACGCACAGCCTAAACCGTTAGCCCTAGAAGCATGAAACTTAGAAGGTGTATTCCTCTAATGGAGCAAAGGTGTACTAACAAAGAAAATAGGAAAATTATTTCCCTAAAAGAAGAAAAAACGGAAAATGATTTTAAGAAAAATCACAAAAAATAGCTTTACAAAATACGCAAAAAAACATTTTAAAAAAACAGCTACCGCAGCATCTGGCACCAGGTTCGATTACACACAAAGGTTCACAAACAAACCAACACCAACACGCATACGAAACCCCAAATTAGCCACTAATATAACATAAAACTACAAAAAATAGCTTTACAAAATACGAAAAAAAAACATTAAAAAATTTTCAGCTACCGCAGCATTTGTCACCAGGTTTTAATACAAACAAATGTTTACAAAAAAACCGATGATATCCATTAAGACAAAATCGCGGGAAACATCTATCATACTTAAACTAAACACTGCTGAAAAAAATCGGCTCCAACAGCACTCGCCTTCAAATTCAAATCAACGCACAGCCCAAACCACTGGACAGATCGGGCTAAAAATTTGGCATGCAGGTAGATGTTATGACGTAGGCATCCGCTAAGAAAGGAAAATGGAAAATTATTTTCCAAAGAGGAGAAAAAGGGGAAAAATGGTTTAAAGAAAAATCAACGCACAGCCTAAACCGTTAGCCCTAGAAGCATGAAACTTAGAAGGTGTATTCCTCTAATAGAGCAAAGGTGTACTAAAAAAGAAAATAGGAAAATTATTTCCCTAAAAGAAGAAAAAACGGAAAATGATTTTAAGAAAAATCACAAAAAATAGCTTTACAAAATACGCAAAAAAACATTTTAAAAAAGCAGCTACCGCAGCATCTGGCACCAGGTTCGATTACACACAAAGGTTCACAAACAAACCAACACCAACACGCATACGAAACCCCAAATTAGCCACTAATATAACATAAAACTACAAAAAATAGCTTTACAAAATACGAAAAAAAAACATTAAAAAATTTTCAGCTACCGCAGCATTTGTCACCAGGTTTTAATATAAACAAATGTTTACAAAAAAACCGATGATAACCACTAAGACAAAATCGCGGGAAACATCTATCATACTTAAACTAAACACTGCTGAAAAAAATCGGCTCCAACAGCACTCGCCTTCAAATTCAAATACACTATAAAGTACAAGCTCAAATCTATAGTAACCAGCAGTTGGTCATGTCAAATTAAAAAAATCTGATTCGATTATACACCAACACGCATACGAAACCCCAAATTAGCCACTAATCTAAATCTAAATCTAAATCTATATATATATAACTCAAAGGTGACTGACTGACTGACATAGTGATCTATCAACGCACAGCCCAAACCACTGGACAAATCGGGCTGAAATTTGGCATACAGGTAGATGTTATGACGTAGACATCCGCTAAGAAAGGAAAATGTCTAAATATATATAACTCAAAGGTGACTGACTGACATAGTGATCTATCAACGCACAGCCCAAACCACTGGACAAATCGGGCTGAAATTTGGCATACAGGTAGATGTTATGACGTAGACATCCGCTAAGAAAGGAAAATGGAAAATTATTTTCCGAAGAGGAGAAAAAGGGGAAAAATGGTTTGAAGAATAATCAACGCACAGCCGAAACCGTTAGCCCTAGAAACATGAAACTTAGAAGGTGTGTTCCTCTAATAGAGCAGAGGTGCACTAAGGAAGAAAATAGGAAAATTCTTCCCCTAAAAGAAGAAAAAAAGGAAAATGATTTAAACAAAAATCACAAAAAAAAGCTTTACAAAATACGCAAAAAAAAACATGAAAAAATTCAGCTACCGCAGCATCTGGCACCAGGTTCAAATTCACACAAAGGTTCACAAAAAAACCGATGGTAACCACTAAGACAAAATCGCGGGAAACATCTATCATACTTAAACTAACAACTGCTGAAAAAAATCGGCTCCAACAGCACACGCCTTCAAATTCAAATACACTCTAAAGCACAAGCTCAAATCTATGGTAACTAGCAGTTGTTCATGTCAAATTAAAAAAATCTGATACGATTATACACCAACACGCATACGAAACCCCAAATTAGCCACTAATATAACATAAAATCACAAAAAATTGCTTTACAAAATACGAAAAAAAAAAAAAAAAAAAAAAAAAAAAAAAAAACTGCTACCGCAGCATTTGTCACCAGGTTGTAAAACACACAAATGTTTACAAAAAAACCAATGAAAATCGCGGGAAACATCTATCATACTTAAACTAAACACTGCTGAAAAAAATCGGCTACAGCAGCACTTACCTTCAAATTCAAATACACTCTAAATTACAAGCTCAAAACAATGGTAACTAGCAGTTGGTCATATCAAACTAAAAAAACGAACTCAAATATCCACGCGGACGAAGTCGCGGGTATCAGCTAGTTATTGTACAAAAAGCGTGGGGGGCTTAATTTTAATTGTTGTAAATATTTTATCAATAGTTTATTATATCTGAAGTTATTATAAAAAGCACCCCACGCTTTTTTATGTTACTTGTTGCTACGGAACCCTTCATGGGCGAGTCTGACTCGCACTTGGCCGCTTTTTTTGCGTTAGATAGTAGATATATAGTATCACGCAATTTTCTACGTGATGCGACTCGTGCGAAGCGGGGGCAGATCGCTAGTAATAATATATTTACCAGGCGCGAGTAACAATAGTAATTACATTCGGAGCTGACTATTAGGCCTAAAACATACACAAGCGACGTAAGGCAGCAGGCGTGGAACAGGCGCGGCGCAGACCGCAGACATGCCGCCGTTTCGTTGCCTGCGCCGCGTCGCTTCAGTATAATTCAAAAACTTCGCCTGCATACATTTTGTATGAAATCGTTTTGAAGCGGCGCACGCCTGCGCCACGCCTGTTCCACGCCTGCTGCCTTACGTCGCTTGTGTGTTTTAGGCCTTAGGCCGCAGATTTCCTCACGATGTTTTCTTTCACATCTACATATTTATCCACCGTCTTCCTTACCTTCCACATTATTTACCATGGGGAAACTGACCGCGCCGGTACAATATCTTGCCAAAAGACCAATAAACTCTGAGAATCAAACCATTTGATATGGCTGCATTTTACTAGCAACTCGGCCACTGAAAAATAGCTGGCTATCACATTGCACTCCGGACGAGATTGCCCTCACTTGGCGCAATAGAAAATTCAAGAGCGTAAAACTCTAGTGCAGTAAATTACTAAGTAAGGTCACGGAATATATAATAGTAGGTGAGGTATCGATTGTCTGGACAGTAAAGAGCGGTTGCTCCAAGATTGTTCCGCGTTATGTATTAATGGTGAATAGCGTGCACGTTTCTAAGCGAGGTTGCAGTGGTTTTGCTCGTCTTGGTCGGACTCCCAGTGCTTGTGGTCTAATGCTGTGTACGGAATGAATAAAGATAATCTGTTTGCAGCGAGTTTGAGCTTATTTTCAATGTTCTAAAGCTCGTTGCCATTCATTTCCATGTCCATCAGTCATGTCATTTTATGTTCAGGGTCCATGTGATACTGACTTACACCTAAGAACTATGTATGTACCTAAACTAAACCATGTTTATGCAATAAATGTATTGAGTATTGCATTTTTTAAATACGAGGTACCCAGTATTCCCGGGTGGCATTATGGTTTGGTAAATGTTGTGCTGCTTGAATGCGTGCGCGTACCCATTCTAGAGATATCTTGCAACGTCCTAAAAGCTTTAGGGCATTATCTCCTAGGAAATACTCCTAGAAATGTATTGTGGAGGCCTATGTCCAGCAGTCGTAGACTTCCCACGCTGATGATAATGATGAAATATCCAGTAAAATTGTACGGCACTTCAGTGAAATTTGCTTAATTGTATACATTATTTTTTACAACATCTATCAGCCTTCACAGCTCATTTGGTAGTAGCTCTGCCTTCTGCGCTGGAAGGCGTGGGTTCGATCCCCACTGAGAACAAATAATGGTGTGCTGATAATAGATGTTCCTCTGTCTGGGTGTAATATTGTATTCTAAGTATGTAATCTATGAGTACGTTTGAAAGAACCAGTGACACGATAAAAGAAGAAGAAGAAAAATAAGTACCTATGTTTTAACAAAAACAAAATATCTCAGTATCATATCAGCTATCTGGTTCCCGTTGTACAAGCTCAGTTTAGTTTGGGGCTAGATAGTGTTGTGTGGAATGTTCAAAGTACCTATTTATCTATTTTATTAATTTATTTATTCTTGTACTTAATGCTATACATGCATGACTGTACCTACATAATGCTAGCTGCATAAATTCTTCCAGTTAGCCTAATGTGGAGTGGAGTGGGTGGTATTGTTTACATAGTTATGCGGTCAAAGTTACTATCTCCTTGTTGTAATGTCGTATGCTACTCTCACAACAATTGATAATAACATATCTCGTCTAGGGCACATGACCTCATTTGTAAGTTAAACTTCCAGGGGAGTCACATAGATTTTAATATTACCTACTCAGATAAATAGGGTCTATGTTAGAGTGTCTTGGAGTGGGCAATAAAAAGAACAAATAAACAGGCCTTCAAGGGACCATTTCATTTTATGTTTTGGGTTCTAGAAATAATAAGAGTTCAGTAGAGTGGATATCTGAACTTCGGTAAAGGAATATCCTAATAATGTTACAAGTTCGTAAGGTTAAATGGAACTGCTGTACAAAATAACACTATCTAGCTCCAAATTAAATAAATAACAAATACATATTGCGGACAACATAAAAACAAAACAAAAATCTGTTACTTTTGACGGAAATGTTTTAAGTTTTCTTCCATGTAAAAACATAAAATAGTCTAAATTTGCTAATTCCATTCATAATGAATATAAACATTTATCAGCAAAGATTGATCCTTAGTCAGCAACAGAATCCATAGGTTAAATAATACAGGGTGTGTTTTTTTTTTGAAAAATCATTCGGGTCCATTTCCGTCAAAATAAAAATCATTGAAACAAATGAATATAGTCGGTCTAATATAACTTTGCAATTTGGGGAAAAAAGTGGAATTCACAAATTTATATTTGGAAACACCGCATGTGTTTCCAGCTTCAAAAGAGGGTTTGATACTTTTGTTTTGAAAGTTATTGTACCTGAAATCTGATGCTGTCTTGATAAAGAATGGTTACATTTTCATGATGCAGTGAGGGTTTGATACAGAACTGCCAGATGGTCCACTTGATGTTAATTAGGAATGGTTGCAAATTAATAAAACGAAATAAAATAAAATAAGCCTTTATTTCACCGAACTTAAAAAAACAGTATTGATTAACTTTTAAATTCAAATTCTGTACATTACAATCATTAGTTTTTATTATTATTATTTTTACACTGCTCATTTTGGTGAGGTCCAGACATGATCTGCGCCACTTCTTAGGAAAACAACTCTTAAATTTCCCATCGCTTTAGCTACCGTTCTCTGTTGCATTTTTCTTCTCGTGGGTACCAAAAACCACGAAATAATCGAATTGGCAAAAATCAACAAAATCCTTAGACAATTTATATGGTGATATCACATGACCAAGTATCAATATCATTTGATCTCCTTACTAGTGAACTCCAGTCAACTCCTTGATTACTTGTAAACAATGTCGTTTTTGTCTAAGGCCAACCGCGGTTTGTTCCTTCACATCCTTATATCTATTATGCATATTATATAATAGTTGCCACACTTCACCTTTTATTGATTTAGCCATCGTAGAAATGAATATTTTTAGAAAAATATCTGCGGCACAATCAGCCTGACAGCTCACTTACCATCAAAGTGACTGCTCATTAGACTTGCTCATCAAAATGACTGATAAAAAATAATACTATGCACAAATCTTTTTGGGGCTATCTTTATAGGCATGACTCCTCTCACGACTTTTCCCTAGCTCTCATAGTTTCGGACTTGGCTATCATCGCCCTTTTCAAAAAACCACCCTGTATACAAAAGTCAGGTTATTATTATTATATTATTGATGGAAACATTTGGTATTGAATTCAAAACTAGTATTTCTAGTTTTTTTGTTTGCAGTCTACTATTCGCTGCACTACCTAGTATTCTACTTACTATTCAATTAGTTGAAGATCACTTTTAGGTACTTACCTAAAGGTGACCTTTAACTAATTGCAAAACATCGTATGGAATATCAATAGATGGAATTTTCAAGACAAATTATCCATGAGAGCTCCAGTGGCTTCCGACAAAACTTCATCATCATCATCTCAGCCAGGTATCCCCTGCTGGGTAGGCCTCCTTTATTTTCTGCCAGCCTCTTCTGTCCTATGCGTCTCTTATCCAGGTGTTTCCAGCAATCTTTAAGATTTCGTCGACCTAACGCGCTTTCGGACGACCCAGATTTTTTTCGGCTGAACTTCGGCCACCATTCTGTCAAGGCTTTGCTTCACCGGCCATCACCGCGTCAGGTATCCTGCCCAATTCCACTTGAGATTTGCCGTCATGTTACCGACATCGTAGACATTTGTACGAAGACAGATGAAACTTAGGTATACTTAAAGTCAGGACACCCATTTTGCATCGTCCTAGTCTGTTTTAATAACAAAGCAATTCTAAGTATAATATTTTCGTAGACATTGATTCAATTATCTTAGATGAGTTAATTGTAAACACTGTTAAGGAAAAAAATATCGAAAAACAACGATTATAAATTTATACTATATTTGAGTGGCCTCTCCGCTCATTTGGTAGTAGCTCTACCTTCTGCACTGTAGGTAGTGGGTTTGATCCCCACTGAGAACAAATATTTGCGTGGTGAACATACTCAGAGATGTGGATTTGTTCTCTGCCTGGGTGTTATATTGTATTCTAAGTATGTGTTTACCTAAATAACATATAAGTATTATTTACCTATTTTTAGGGTTCCGTAGCCAAATGGCAAAAACGGAACCCATATAGATTCATCATGTCAGTCTGTCTGTCCGTCCGTATGTCACAGCCATTTTTCTCCGAAACTTTAATAGAAACTTGGCGAGTAGATGTATTTTGTAAACCGCGTTAAGGTTTTTACACAAAAATAGAAAAAAACAATTAATTTTGGAGGTCCCCATACTGGAAACTGAAACTAAAAAAAATTTTTTCATCAAACCCATACGTGTGGGGTATTTATGAATAGGTCTTCAAAAATGATGTTGAGGTTTTTAATATCGTTTGTTTCTAAACCGAATAGTTTGCGCGAGAGAGACTTCCAAAGTGGTAAAATGGTCGTCGTCGTCCCCCCCCCCCTCTAACTTCTAAAATAAGAGAATGATAAATCTAAAAAAAATAAATGATGTCCATTACTATAAAAACTTCCAACGATATTTGGTTTGAACGAGATCTAGTGAGTAGTTTTTTTTTATACGCTATAAATCGTAAACCGCAATTTACCTTGCGACGAGCTACAAGAACTTTTATATTATGTTACTTGTTGCTACGGAACCCTTCATGGGCGAGTCCGACACGCACTTGGCCACTTTTTTTATTATTAAAAAGTGGATTGTCCACAATATTTATGTAATCAATATAATATTTAATCAATATTTATATAAATAATGTTTGTTTTAAAAACAGTTCAAATTATTTATTGTTTTTAAGTTAAGACCCACAAATTACGAGGGGAATTAATTAGGGGAAGGTCGCGGGTTCAAATCCCGCTCGACTCTTAACTTTTGGGACATTATAAACATCTTCACAAATTACGACTGTCCCATTTAAAATAAGCTGTTTGTACAAAACCGGTAGGACTGGATTAATAACTAAATTAGTATGACATTACGAAGGCCAAATCTATGAACGATAAAAACGTTGCAGCTCAGTGGTCATAACGCATACGGAAGACGACAGCCTTACTGACAAGCAAAAATACAAAAATGATTAAAAGTAAATTTTATGTTCAGGGTAAAGAGGCGCTAGTACCAGCGCATTTGAATTTTGGTAAATATATACTCGACCGTCTGAAGACCAAACGAGATGAAATTGCTGTGGTAAGTAGAACGTTTTTCTATTTTATGTTTTAGGTTACAAAAGATCTCGAGTTATCTTATCCTAATCAGTGTTAATCGGAAGTGTCCCAAGACGTTGCTGGCTGCATTGCTGGCTGGATGGACCTTTTTACATCTATGCTTACCAAACCTTGGGTCACGCGTTGTTCGTTTAGTCAACATGAATAATGTAACGATTTTATCTAACACTATAGCTATAATGATTTTTCATGAACACGTTTGAACGCCACCGTACACCTCCGTTTTTACCAGTTTTGAAAATAAGAGGAAGTTCTCCAATCGGCTCTACTTTTATTAGAATGAATAAAACCATATATGGTCAAATTCAAAATTATCTTTCAGGAAAACATCGATACGAAGGAAAAACTGTCTTACAAGGAGTTCACACAATACGCCGTCAATCTTTCCGCCACGCTGACAAAGCTGGGGGTCGGCAAAGGGGACATCGTCGCCGTTGGCAGTGAAAAATGCAACGGATACATGCCTATGCTTCTGGCGATTGTCTTTACAGGAGCAAGTTATACTCCTCACGCCATAAACGGTGGAAGAGGTAAGCTTCCAGCATTTCTTTATCTACTAACAAATAAAAAGGCAGAAGTTAAAGTTGACTACATAAAATTAAATCAAATCGTTGTGCAAGCGGTTCTTTGTTGTAGTGTTTATCGAACCTCTGATTGCTTGAACGAACTGACATAGTAACCTAAGTAAAGATGATCTATGGTCCAGCTTAATATAATTTGTAACTTTCAGTGGCATTCAGACACAAATTAAAGATGACGCTACCAAAATACTTCATCTGTTCGAAGAAATTCTGGACTGTAAACAAAGACATTATACAAGAGTTTGAATGTATCAAAGTTATACTCACATGTGATGATTCATTTGACTCTATCCCTTCGATAAAGGATTTGATTTCGCAAAACGGGGATGTTGACGTGGAGTTATTTGAGCCGGCTCCCGTGCTCGGACAGACTGACGTCGCAGCCATTTTGTATTCATCCGGTACTACTGGATTATCGAAAGGGGTTCAGCTGACACATTTGAACTGTATACTCAATAGTTTGGCCGAAGAGTAAGTACTTTTAATTTTAAAAATCATCATCTTCATCAGACATCAGTGATATTTAGTAGTAGTAGAGCTTTTTGTGTGTGGCTCGTCCGGAGAAGTACTACCACTATGCCTATTTCGGCACGGTAACGGCATCGATGTGTTCCAGTTTGAAGGGGGTGGATGCCGGTGAAACTACTGGCACGTGAGGCTGAACATTTGTATGCCTCAAGTAGATAGACGCAAGGCAGTGCATCGTAGGGTACACTCAGAAAAAAATATTGTTGTTTCCAACAATAAAACTTTAACAGGGGAGAGCCCACAATGGTGTATAGTCCGTGCGTCAATGTTTTTATTGTCATGGATCAAGTTGTCAGTACAACAATATTTCTATTGTCAAGAAGTAAATTGTCATTGCAACAATGTTTCTATTGTCAAGAATTAATTGTCATTGCAACAATGTTTCTATTTTTTCAATAAGGCGTGTTTTGATACTACAACAATGTATCTTTTGTCAGCGGAACTAATTTCGAAAACGAAGGACTAAAAATGTAAACTAGTAGGTACGAAAGACCCCAAGTGTGAGGGGTAAAAAAAGAAGATTTGATAAGACCGAAGTCATATCAAATCTTCAACGGATTCATTAATCCGTTGAATACAATTTCCTAAAACCACTTCTACAATATAAGGAAACGCCGTGCGTTTTCGTCAGCGCGTTCTAGGATCGTTACAATTTTAGTCACGCCATCTAGTTCTAAATTTAGAAAGCAGCTTTTTTGTTAGTTTACTTTATTAGCAATGTTCACATTGACACACTTGCAATGTTCCATTGTCACCTCAGTGACATATTTATTGTATGACAAAAGGTAGTTGAATACTACAACTATAGTTATTTTGCTAGGTTGTTTTACAATGTTCACATTGCTACATTAGCAACGTTCTATAGCCACCACAACGACTTACTTATTGCATGACAAAACGTAGTTGAACTTTACGCTTTAGTTATTTTGCTAAATTTATTTACAATGTTTACATTTACACATTTGCAACGATCCATTGTCATCACAGTAATATATTTGTTGTATAACACTGGCCCACTTCTACTCCAAATATTGCTATGCCCTAAACTTAAGAGCCTATTATGTATTCACCATTTTTAACTTCACCATGTAACATAATAATTGCAATAAAGAATATGAGTATGAGTTTGAGTAGTCATATGCTCCGACTATAGGTCTTTTGTTAGATTTATTAAAAATGTTCGCATTGACACACATGCCAGTTCCATTTTCACCTCAGCAACATACTTATTGTATGACAAAAAGTACTCAAATGCCACAACTATAGTTACTTTGCAACGTTTTTTAACAACGTTCACATTGACACGCTAGCAACGTTCCATTTTCACTACAGCAACGTATCTTTTGCTTGTCAAATGGTAGTTAAATGCTACGACTATAGTTACTTTGTTAGATTTAGTAACAATGTTCACATTGACACACCTAAAACGTTTTATTGTTATATAATCAATTTTTTTATTAACTTTGATGTAAGGACAAAGCTAAATTGTTCCTAGCACATTAAACGACGGAAAATCAGCGGACAATAAAAAAGTTGCTGAACCCAACAAAGCTCTTTCTGCTAAAGTAACAGAGTATTTAGTTGCTCCAACAGGAAATTTCTGACAATGCATTTATTGTGACTTTGTTGACCCATTTTTTTCTGTGTGTACGTTCCTGACGCGCGTGACTTTTTTATAGGCGATGGTTACCACTTTTCATACACTCATACATATAAAAAAAACCTTTGCTCGACGTGAAGTAGTCTACTGGGGCTAGGAAGAATGATTTTGATTCCTCTCCATCAGCTTCTACGATTTACCGCAATCTTTACAACACAGGTACCTGTTCTTAAAGGAAAATACACTGAAAAGCTTTGTTCATTATGTTAGTTTTCGAAATGCAAATTATGTCGCGATGAGGACTTCTATGAATTTTTTTTTATAATTTGAATTTATTATTCCTTTAGTTACTCTGATGAATCAATCCAAACCGCTTTAATAGCTGGAGAATGGTTTCATAACTACGACTCATTTATACTTTACAAGTTCTTGTCAATGGGTAAAAAAGTGATTTACCTCATCACAGAAATGACCACGGAGTCCGTCCTACGAAGCATTGATCAGTACAAGGTAACGCTCACTTTTTTATAATAATAGTAGTCAAAATACAGTTTAGAACGAACCAAACAAGTGAAGTTTCAAAAACTTGAGAATCTTTACGAACCGACTTTAATACATTTTCAATGGAGCCAATCTGGAAGTACAGTAGGATACATCTCAAGTTACCTAAAAACAAAAAAAAAATACGATTAGTACTGCAAGGACTCGGATGCGTATTCTTGTGAACATAATTAATTACCTTTCAGATACAAAAATATTTTTTTCAAATCGGTTCTTAAATTACGAAGTTATGCGATAACAGACATTTAAAGAATGAAACAAAAACATTTAAAAAACAAAATACAACTGAATTGAGAATCTCTTCCTATTTTATTTAAGAAAATAAATAATATTAACTGGTTTCAAATAATTAGTGATTCACTTTCGATGTTAGGTGGAATAATTAATATTATTTACATAATACTTATATTACAGGTGAATATTGTGTTCTGTATACCATCTCTTGTCAGTTACCTATCAAAGGCAGAAAATGTTGACAAATACAACGTAGAATCCCTTAAAACAATCTACTCAAGATCATCCCCACTACATAGAAAGACAGTGGAAAAAGTAAAACAAAGGTAAGAGGAGGTAAAACTGTGTAAGTACCTCTGTACAATAACTAAAGGTGATGTCATTTTATAACTTAGTTTTACGTAGTATAACATAGCACTTTTTAAATTAACGCGATCGTTATGCATAATTATATGAAAGAAACGGGTATTTATTACGACCACGGCTGTTGTGACACGGTCGGAACGCCGGGAAATAATAAAGGTAATCGCAATAAATAGCCGTTTCTTCCATATAATGATACTATTACATGTATTTTAAAACTACTTTCCAGGTTTCCAAATCTCAAAAGAGTTCTGCAAGGGTACGGTATGACAGAAGCAGGTGAGCTAACATCAGAAAGTTGGGGCCACAAAGGTACAAAGCCAGGAAGCGTCGGGAGAGCATCCCCAGGGATCACTCTAAAGGTAAACCTCAGGTTAAAATAAAATGAGGTTAAAGGACTTATTCGATGGTTGTGTGCTTCCTTGTTAAAGTGAAGACGCGTGATCTCATAAAAGGTATAAGAATTTCAATTATTGGTTATCTGAATATTCGATGCAGATATAACTTATATGACTAAACTGTTTTAGTACTGACACAAAATAAATAATAGTACCTACTTGTTGGAATACGAAAGGACTTTTAATTTAAATTAAAGTGCCAAAATTTTGAAATTGTTTTATTCAGGTAGGTATTTATAATACGCGGTAGGTTCCAGGAAACAGTTTGAGTTAAAATTTTGAGTATTATGCGGCGGGAGTATTATTTATCTACAAATTATTATGCAATCCTTGCTTCAAATCTAAATGTATTTTCAGATTTCAGATCTAGAAACCCGTAAAACTTTGGGTCCGAATGAACAAGGCGAAATTTGTCTGAGGGGTCCGGTCCTTATGAAGGGTTATATCGGAATGGACCTTTCAAATGACTCGGATGACGAAGGTTTCTTCAGGACTGGTGATCTTGGCTATTGCGATGAAGACGGGTACTTCTTCATAGTCGGAAGGCTCAAAGACATTATTGTGCATGACGGTTACAAAGTTAGTTTAACATTCTATAGTTTTCTATTGATGGCTCGTATTTTGATATTAGGGCCCGTATTCTGAAATATTGTGTCAGCCGACAGTCTGAGTTGAGCCTGGTTGAGGCTCAAGCACAGATTTTGGATTTTTTTCAATGGAGAACTGTCATAAAATCTATTTTGGAGGCTCGACGCAGACTGAAGTATTAATTTGAAATACGGGCCTTAGACTTATATATTACCGGTGTTTTATAATGATGGATACAAGTAAAGGCTTTTTACTCATGATTGTTTTTTCTATGTAGATACCTCCACTAGAGTTGGAAACGCTACTACTATTACATCCTGGAGTAAAAGAGGCTTGTGTGGTTGGGCAGCCTGTCCCAATAGTCGGAGAGATACCTACTGCTTTTATAGTTCGCCAGCCGGGAACCAACGTCTCTGAACAGGAACTAATTGATGTGGTCAAAAGAGATGTAAGTATCGCAAATATGTACAAAGCCACCAAAAACCGAGCACAAGCAGTAATTCAATTAATTTAAAAAACCCTTCTTATCCTTACCCCCCCCCCTCTTATCCTTACAAAAAACTTTCACTTATTTTAAGATAAATTATAAAAGTACCTCAGACGTAGAAAAACATCTATGTTTATATACATGTACCTACCTACTTAGGTTGGAGATCGAACCCACAAAAAGCTTATCTTTTACCAACTGAGAAGCTAGTCAAACAACTTATAAAAAGTCGTAACTTATCTTCATAAAAAACAGCGCAGCAATAATTACACATGCAAGAGCAGAATTAGCTGCACAATGCAAAGTTTCGCTTTAAAAACTAGCTGAAGGTCATGCTGTCAAAATAAATTGGACAAAGAGTCGTGGCTCATGTTCAAGGAACAATGAGGCTGACTCTCTAGCAAGAGCGGGTGCGAACAGACGACCTATGACTCTGCAAACTCCCATGGGCAGATATAAGAAATAGACTTTTCCGTCAGAATTTTTCGGAGTTATTTACGGGGGGGTTTCCTTTCCACCTCGTAGTCGTCACGTCACTGGCTAAAAGCCACTTGCATAATGTAAACACGCATTAACCACAGTTTGTATTCTAAACGTTTTTAGGTAATGCCGAACATGCAATTAAGCGGTGGAGTCAAGTTTATTGAGGAAATGCCGAAGAACCCAAGAGGAAAGATTCTAAAACAACCGCTAAGGAATATGCTCATAGAAATGCTGCAAGAAAAGTGACAAAATAATCATGCTAAAATGAAGACGATCACTCCTAGCGTAATTTTCAAAAACATATTTTTTGGATATTTTCCATTTTGACAAACTTGTTATAATAAAAAAAATTTGGCATGCAGGTAGATGTTATGACGTAGGCATCCGCTAAGAAAGGAAAATGGAAAATTATTTTCCAAAGAGGAGAAAAAGGGGAAAAATGGTTTAAAGAAAAATCAACGCACAGCCTAAACCGTTAGCCCTAGAAGCATGAAACTTAGAAGGTGTATTCCTCTAATAGAGCAAAGGTGTACTAAAAAAGAAAATAGGAAAATTATTTCCCTAAAAGAAGAAAAAACGGAAAATGATTTTAAGAAAAATCACAAAAAATAGCTTTACAAAATACGCAAAAAAACATTTTAAAAAAGCAGCTACCGCAGCATCTGGCACCAGGTTCGATTACACACAAAGGTTCACAAACAAACCAACACCAACACGCATACGAAACCCCAAATTAGCCACTAATATAACATAAAACTACAAAAAATAGCTTTACAAAATACGAAAAAAAAACATTAAAAAATTTTCAGCTACCGCAGCATTTGTCACCAGGTTTTAATATAAACAAATGTTTACAAAAAAACCGATGATAACCACTAAGACAAAATCGCGGGAAACATCTATCATACTTAAACTAAACACTGCTGAAAAAAATCGGCTCCAACAGCACTCGCCTTCAAATTCAAATACACTATAAAGTACAAGCTCAAATCTATAGTAACCAGCAGTTGGTCATGTCAAATTAAAAAAATCTGATTCGATTATACACCAACACGCATACGAAACCCCAAATTAGCCACTAATCTAAATCTAAATCTAAATATAATATATAACTCAAAGGTGACTGACTGACATAGTGATCTATCAACGCACAGCCCAAACCACTGGACAAATCGGGCTGAAATTTGGCATACAGGTAGATGTTATGACGTAGACATCCGCTAAGAAAGGAAAATGTCTAAATATATATAACTCAAAGGTGACTGACTGACATAGTGATCTATCAACGCACAGCCCAAACCACTGGACAAATCGGGCTGAAATTTGGCATACAGGTAGATGTTATGACGTAGACATCCGCTAAGAAAGGAAAATGGAAAATTATTTTCCGAAGAGGAGAAAAAGGGGAAAAATGGTTTGAAGAATAATCAACGCACAGCCGAAACCGTTAGCCCTAGAAACATGAAACTTAGAAGGTGTGTTCCTCTAATAGAGCAGAGGTGCACTAAGGAAGAAAATAGGAAAATTCTTCCCCTAAAAGAAGAAAAAAAGGAAAATGATTTAAACAAAAATCACAAAAAAAAGCTTTACAAAATACGCAAAAAAAAACATGAAAAAATTCAGCTACCGCAGCATCTGGCACCAGGTTCAAATTCACACAAAGGTTCACAAAAAAACCGATGGTAACCACTAAGACAAAATCGCGGGAAACATCTATCATACTTAAACTAACAACTGCTGAAAAAAATCGGCTCCAACAGCACACGCCTTCAAATTCAAATACACTCTAAAGCACAAGCTCAAATCTATGGTAACTAGCAGTTGTTCATGTCAAATTAAAAAAATCTGATACGATTATACACCAACACGCATACGAAACCCCAAATTAGCCACTAATATAACATAAAATCACAAAAAATTGCTTTACAAAATACGAAAAAAAAAAAAAAAAAAAAAAAAAAAAAAAAAACTGCTACCGCAGCATTTGTCACCAGGTTGTAAAACACACAAATGTTTACAAAAAAACCAATGAAAATCGCGGGAAACATCTATCATACTTAAACTAAACACTGCTGAAAAAAATCGGCTACAGCAGCACTTACCTTCAAATTCAAATACACTCTAAATTACAAGCTCAAAACAATGGTAACTAGCAGTTGGTCATATCAAACTAAAAAAACGAACTCAAATATCCACGCGGACGAAGTCGCGGGTATCAGCTAGTTATTGTACAAAAAGCGTGGGGGGCTTAATTTTAATTGTTGTAAATATTTTATCAATAGTTTATTATATCTGAAGTTATTATAAAAAGCACCCCACGCTTTTTTATGTTACTTGTTGCTACGGAACCCTTCATGGGCGAGTCTGACTCGCACTTGGCCGCTTTTTTTGCGTTAGATAGTAGATATATAGTATCACGCAATTTTCTACGTGATGCGACTCGTGCGAAGCGGGGGCAGATCGCTAGTAATAATATATTTACCAGGCGCGAGTAACAATAGTAATTACATTCGGAGCTGACTATTAGGCCTAAAACATACACAAGCGACGTAAGGCAGCAGGCGTGGAACAGGCGCGGCGCAGACCGCAGACATGCCGCCGTTTCGTTGCCTGCGCCGCGTCGCTTCAGTATAATTCAAAAACTTCGCCTGCATACATTTTGTATGAAATCGTTTTGAAGCGGCGCACGCCTGCGCCACGCCTGTTCCACGCCTGCTGCCTTACGTCGCTTGTGTGTTTTAGGCCTTAGGCCGCAGATTTCCTCACGATGTTTTCTTTCACATCTACATATTTATCCACCGTCTTCCTTACCTTCCACATTATTTACCATGGGGAAACTGACCGCGCCGGTACAATATCTTGCCAAAAGACCAATAAACTCTGAGAATCAAACCATTTGATATGGCTGCATTTTACTAGCAACTCGGCCACTGAAAAATAGCTGGCTATCACATTGCACTCCGGACGAGATTGCCCTCACTTGGCGCAATAGAAAATTCAAGAGCGTAAAACTCTAGTGCAGTAAATTACTAAGTAAGGTCACGGAATATATAATAGTAGGTGAGGTATCGATTGTCTGGACAGTAAAGAGCGGTTGCTCCAAGATTGTTCCGCGTTATGTATTAATGGTGAATAGCGTGCACGTTTCTAAGCGAGGTTGCAGTGGTTTTGCTCGTCTTGGTCGGACTCCCAGTGCTTGTGGTCTAATGCTGTGTACGGAATGAATAAAGATAATCTGTTTGCAGCGAGTTTGAGCTTATTTTCAATGTTCTAAAGCTCGTTGCCATTCATTTCCATGTCCATCAGTCATGTCATTTTATGTTCAGGGTCCATGTGATACTGACTTACACCTAAGAACTATGTATGTACCTAAACTAAACCATGTTTATGCAATAAATGTATTGAGTATTGCATTTTTTAAATACGAGGTACCCAGTATTCCCGGGTGGCATTATGGTTTGGTAAATGTTGTGCTGCTTGAATGCGTGCGCGTACCCATTCTAGAGATATCTTGCAACGTCCTAAAAGCTTTAGGGCATTATCTCCTAGGAAATACTCCTAGAAATGTATTGTGGAGGCCTATGTCCAGCAGTCGTAGACTTCCCACGCTGATGATAATGATGAAATATCCAGTAAAATTGTACGGCACTTCAGTGAAATTTGCTTAATTGTATACATTATTTTTTACAACATCTATCAGCCTTCACAGCTCATTTGGTAGTAGCTCTGCCTTCTGCGCTGGAAGGCGTGGGTTCGATCCCCACTGAGAACAAATAATGGTGTGCTGATAATAGATGTTCCTCTGTCTGGGTGTAATATTGTATTCTAAGTATGTAATCTATGAGTACGTTTGAAAGAACCAGTGACACGATAAAAGAAGAAGAAGAAAAATAAGTACCTATGTTTTAACAAAAACAAAATATCTCAGTATCATATCAGCTATCTGGTTCCCGTTGTACAAGCTCAGTTTAGTTTGGGGCTAGATAGTGTTGTGTGGAATGTTCAAAGTACCTATTTATCTATTTTATTAATTTATTTATTCTTGTACTTAATGCTATACATGCATGACTGTACCTACATAATGCTAGCTGCATAAATTCTTCCAGTTAGCCTAATGTGGAGTGGAGTGGGTGGTATTGTTTACATAGTTATGCGGTCAAAGTTACTATCTCCTTGTTGTAATGTCGTATGCTACTCTCACAACAATTGATAATAACATATCTCGTCTAGGGCACATGACCTCATTTGTAAGTTAAACTTCCAGGGGAGTCACATAGATTTTAATATTACCTACTCAGATAAATAGGGTCTATGTTAGAGTGTCTTGGAGTGGGCAATAAAAAGAACAAATAAACAGGCCTTCAAGGGACCATTTCATTTTATGTTTTGGGTTCTAGAAATAATAAGAGTTCAGTAGAGTGGATATCTGAACTTCGGTAAAGGAATATCCTAATAATGTTACAAGTTCGTAAGGTTAAATGGAACTGCTGTACAAAATAACACTATCTAGCTCCAAATTAAATAAATAAAAAATACATATTGCGGACAACATAAAAACAAAACAAAAATCTGTTACTTTTGACGGAAATGTTTTAAGTTTTCTTCCATGTAAAAACATAAAATAGTCTAAATTTGCTAATTCCATTCATAATGAATATAAACATTTATCAGCAAAGATTGATCCTTAGTCAGCAACAGAATCCATAGGTTAAATAATACAGGGTGTGTTTTTTTTTTGAAAAATCATTCGGGTCCATTTCCGTCAAAATAAAAATCATTGAAACAAATGAATATAGTCGGTCTAATATAACTTTGCAATTTGGGGAAAAAAGTGGAATTCACAAATTTATATTTGGAAACACCGCATGTGTTCAAAAGAGGGTTTGATACTTTTGTTTTGAAAGTTATTGTACCTGAAATCTGATGCTGTCTTGATAAAGAATGGTTACATTTTCATGATGCAGTGAGGGTTTGATACAGAACTGCCAGATGGTCCACTTGATGTTAATTAGGAATGGTTGCAAATTAATAAAACGAAATAAAATAAAATAAGCCTTTATTTCACCGAACTTAAAAAAACAGTATTGATTAACTTTTAAATTCAAATTCTGTACATTACAATCATTAGTTTTTATTATTATTATTTTTACACTGCTCATTTTGGTGAGGTCCAGACATGATCTGCGCCACTTCTTAGGAAAACAACTCTTAAATTTCCCATCGCTTTAGCTACCGTTCTCTGTTGCATTTTTCTTCTCGTGGGTACCAAAAACCACGAAATAATCGAATTGGCAAAAATCAACAAAATCCTTAGACAATTTATATGGTGATATCACATGACCAAGTATCAATATCATTTGATCTCCTTACTAGTGAACTCCAGTCAACTCCTTGATTACTTGTAAACAATGTCGTTTTTGTCTAAGGCCAACCGCGGTTTGTTCCTTCACATCCTTATATCTATTATGCATATTATATAATAGTTGCCACACTTCACCTTTTATTGATTTAGCCATCGTAGAAATGAATATTTTTAGAAAAATATCTGCGGCACAATCAGCCTGACAGCTCACTTACCATCAAAGTGACTGCTCATTAGACTTGCTCATCAAAATGACTGATAAAAAATAATACTATGCACAAATCTTTTTGGGGCTATCTTTATAGGCATGACTCCTCTCACGACTTTTCCCTAGCTCTCATAGTTTCGGACTTGGCTATCATCGCCCTTTTCAAAAAACCACCCTGTATACAAAAGTCAGGTTATTATTATTATATTATTGATGGAAACATTTGGTATTGAATTCAAAACTAGTATTTCTAGTTTTTTTGTTTGCAGTCTACTATTCGCTGCACTACCTAGTATTCTACTTACTATTCAATTAGTTGAAGATCACTTTTAGGTACTTACCTAAAGGTGACCTTTAACTAATTGCAAAACATCGTATGGAATATCAATAGATGGAATTTTCAAGACAAATTATCCATGAGAGCTCCAGTGGCTTCCGACAAAACTTCATCATCATCATCTCAGCCAGGTATCCCCTGCTGGGTAGGCCTCCTTTATTTTCTGCCAGCCTCTTCTGTCCTATGCGTCTCTTATCCAGGTGTTTCCAGCAATCTTTAAGATTTCGTCGACCTAACGCGCTTTCGGACGACCCAGATTTTTTTCGGCTGAACTTCGGCCACCATTCTGTCAAGGCTTTGCTTCACCGGCCATCACCGCGTCAGGTATCCTGCCCAATTCCACTTGAGATTTGCCGTCATGTTACCGACATCGTAGACATTTGTACGAAGACAGATGAAACTTAGGTATACTTAAAGTCAGGACACCCATTTTGCATCGTCCTAGTCTGTTTTAATAACAAAGCAATTCTAAGTATAATATTTTCGTAGACATTGATTCAATTATCTTAGATGAGTTAATTGTAAACACTGTTAAGGAAAAAAATATCGAAAAACAACGATTATAAATTTATACTATATTTGAGTGGCCTCTCCGCTCATTTGGTAGTAGCTCTACCTTCTGCACTGTAGGTAGTGGGTTTGATCCCCACTGAGAACAAATATTTGCGTGGTGAACATACTCAGAGATGTGGATTTGTTCTCTGCCTGGGTGTTATATTGTATTCTAAGTATGTGTTTACCTAAATAACATATAAGTATTATTTACCTATTTTTAGGGTTCCGTAGCCAAATGGCAAAAACGGAACCCATATAGATTCATCATGTCAGTCTGTCTGTCCGTCCGTATGTCACAGCCATTTTTCTCCGAAACTTTAATAGAAACTTGGCGAGTAGATGTATTTTGTAAACCGCGTTAAGGTTTTTACACAAAAATAGAAAAAAACAATTAATTTTGGAGGTCCCCATACTGGAAACTGAAACTAAAAAAAATTTTTTCATCAAACCCATACGTGTGGGGTATTTATGAATAGGTCTTCAAAAATGATGTTGAGGTTTTTAATATCGTTTGTTTCTAAACCGAATAGTTTGCGCGAGAGAGACTTCCAAAGTGGTAAAATGGTCGTCGTCGTCCCCCCCCCCCCTCTAACTTCTAAAATAAGAGAATGATAAATCTAAAAAAAATAAATGATGTCCATTACTATAAAAACTTCCAACGATATTTGGTTTGAACGAGATCTAGTGAGTAGTTTTTTTTTATACGCTATAAATCGTAAACCGCAATTTACCTTGCGACGAGCTACAAGAACTTTTATATTATGTTACTTGTTGCTACGGAACCCTTCATGGGCGAGTCCGACACGCACTTGGCCACTTTTTTTATTATTAAAAAGTGGATTGTCCACAATATTTATGTAATCAATATAATATTTAATCAATATTTATATAAATAATGTTTGTTTTAAAAACAGTTCAAATTATTTATTGTTTTTAAGTTAAGACCCACAAATTACGAGGGGAATTAATTAGGGGAAGGTCGCGGGTTCAAATCCCGCTCGACTCTTAACTTTTGGGACATTATAAACATCTTCACAAATTACGACTGTCCCATTTAAAATAAGCTGTTTGTACAAAACCGGTAGGACTGGATTAATAACTAAATTAGTATGACATTACGAAGGCCAAATCTATGAACGATAAAAACGTTGCAGCTCAGTGGTCATAACGCATACGGAAGACGACAGCCTTACTGACAAGCAAAAATACAAAAATGATTAAAAGTAAATTTTATGTTCAGGGTAAAGAGGCGCTAGTACCAGCGCATTTGAATTTTGGTAAATATATACTCGACCGTCTGAAGACCAAACGAGATGAAATTGCTGTGGTAAGTAGAACGTTTTTCTATTTTATGTTTTAGGTTACAAAAGATCTCGAGTTATCTTATCCTAATCAGTGTTAATCGGAAGTGTCCCAAGACGTTGCTGGCTGCATTGCTGGCTGGATGGACCTTTTTACATCTATGCTTACCAAACCTTGGGTCACGCGTTGTTCGTTTAGTCAACATGAATAATGTAACGATTTTATCTAACACTATAGCTATAATGATTTTTCATGAACACGTTTGAACGCCACCGTACACCTCCGTTTTTACCAGTTTTGAAAATAAGAGGAAGTTCTCCAATCGGCTCTACTTTTATTAGAATGAATAAAACCATATATGGTCAAATTCAAAATTATCTTTCAGGAAAACATCGATACGAAGGAAAAACTGTCTTACAAGGAGTTCACACAATACGCCGTCAATCTTTCCGCCACGCTGACAAAGCTGGGGGTCGGCAAAGGGGACATCGTCGCCGTTGGCAGTGAAAAATGCAACGGATACATGCCTATGCTTCTGGCGATTGTCTTTACAGGAGCAAGTTATACTCCTCACGCCATAAACGGTGGAAGAGGTAAGCTTCCAGCATTTCTTTATCTACTAACAAATAAAAAGGCAGAAGTTAAAGTTGACTACATAAAATTAAATCAAATCGTTGTGCAAGCGGTTCTTTGTTGTAGTGTTTATCGAACCTCTGATTGCTTGAACGAACTGACATAGTAACCTAAGTAAAGATGATCTATGGTCCAGCTTAATATAATTTGTAACTTTCAGTGGCATTCAGACACAAATTAAAGATGACGCTACCAAAATACTTCATCTGTTCGAAGAAATTCTGGACTGTAAACAAAGACATTATACAAGAGTTTGAATGTATCAAAGTTATACTCACATGTGATGATTCATTTGACTCTATCCCTTCGATAAAGGATTTGATTTCGCAAAACGGGGATGTTGACGTGGAGTTATTTGAGCCGGCTCCCGTGCTCGGACAGACTGACGTCGCAGCCATTTTGTATTCATCCGGTACTACTGGATTATCGAAAGGGGTTCAGCTGACACATTTGAACTGTATACTCAATAGTTTGGCCGAAGAGTAAGTACTTTTAATTTTAAAAATCATCATCTTCATCAGACATCAGTGATATTTAGTAGTAGTAGAGCTTTTTGTGTGTGGCTCGTCCGGAGAAGTACTACCACTATGCCTATTTCGGCACGGTAACGGCATCGATGTGTTCCAGTTTGAAGGGGGTGGATGCCGGTGAAACTACTGGCACGTGAGGCTGAACATTTGTATGCCTCAAGTAGATAGACGCAAGGCAGTGCATCGTAGGGTACACTCAGAAAAAAATATTGTTGTTTCCAACAATAAAACTTTAACAGGGGAGAGCCCACAATGGTGTATAGTCCGTGCGTCAATGTTTTTATTGTCATGGATCAAGTTGTCAGTACAACAATATTTCTATTGTCAAGAAGTAAATTGTCATTGCAACAATGTTTCTATTGTCAAGAATTAATTGTCATTGCAACAATGTTTCTATTTTTTCAATAAGGCGTGTTTTGATACTACAACAATGTATCTTTTGTCAGCGGAACTAATTTCGAAAACGAAGGACTAAAAATGTAAACTTGTAGGTACGAAAGACCCCAAGTGTGAGGGGTAAAAAAAGAAGATTTGATAAGACCGAAGTCATATCAAATCTTCAACGGATTCATTAATCCGTTGAATACAATTTCCTAAAACCACTTCTACAATATAAGGAAACGCCGTGCGTTTTCGTCAGCGCGTTCTAGGATCGTTACAATTTTAGTCACGCCATCTAGTTCTAAATTTAGAAAGCAGCTTTTTTGTTAGTTTACTTTATTAGCAATGTTCACATTGACACACTTGCAATGTTCCATTGTCACCTCAGTGACATATTTATTGTATGACAAAAGGTAGTTGAATACTACAACTATAGTTATTTTGCTAGGTTGTTTTACAATGTTCACATTGCTACATTAGCAACGTTCTATAGCCACCACAACGACTTACTTATTGCATGACAAAACGTAGTTGAACTTTACGCTTTAGTTATTTTGCTAAATTTATTTACAATGTTTACATTTACACATTTGCAACGATCCATTGTCATCACAGTAATATATTTGTTGTATAACACTGGCCCACTTCTACTCCAAATATTGCTATGCCCTAAACTTAAGAGCCTATTATGTATTCACCATTTTTAACTTCACCATGTAACATAATAATTGCAATAAAGAATATGAGTATGAGTTTGAGTAGTCATATGCTCCGACTATAGGTCTTTTGTTAGATTTATTAAAAATGTTCGCATTGACACACATGCCAGTTCCATTTTCACCTCAGCAACATACTTATTGTATGACAAAAAGTACTCAAATGCCACAACTATAGTTACTTTGCAACGTTTTTTAACAACGTTCACATTGACACGCTAGCAACGTTCCATTTTCACTACAGCAACGTATCTTTTGCTTGTCAAATGGTAGTTAAATGCTACGACTATAGTTACTTTGTTAGATTTAGTAACAATGTTCACATTGACACACCTAAAACGTTTTATTGTTATATAATCAATTTTTTTATTAACTTTGATGTAAGGACAAAGCTAAATTGTTCCTAGCACATTAAACGACGGAAAATCAGCGGACAATAAAAAAGTTGCTGAACCCAACAAAGCTCTTTCTGCTAAAGTAACAGAGTATTTAGTTGCTCCAACAGGAAATTTCTGACAATGCATTTATTGTGACTTTGTTGACCCATTTTTTTCTGTGTGTACGTTCCTGACGCGCGTGACTTTTTTATAGGCGATGGTTACCACTTTTCATACACTCATACATATAAAAAAAACCTTTGCTCGACGTGAAGTAGTCTACTGGGGCTAGGAAGAATGATTTTGATTCCTCTCCATCAGCTTCTACGATTTACCGCAATCTTTACAACACAGGTACCTGTTCTTAAAGGAAAATACACTGAAAAGCTTTGTTCATTATGTTAGTTTTCGAAATGCAAATTATGTCGCGATGAGGACTTCTATGAATTTTTTTTTATAATTTGAATTTATTATTCCTTTAGTTACTCTGATGAATCAATCCAAACCGCTTTAATAGCTGGAGAATGGTTTCATAACTACGACTCATTTATACTTTACAAGTTCTTGTCAATGGGTAAAAAAGTGATTTACCTCATCACAGAAATGACCACGGAGTCCGTCCTACGAAGCATTGATCAGTACAAGGTAACGCTCACTTTTTTATAATAATAGTAGTCAAAATACAGTTTAGAACGAACCAAACAAGTGAAGTTTCAAAAACTTGAGAATCTTTACGAACCGACTTTAATACATTTTCAATGGAGCCAATCTGGAAGTACAGTAGGATACATCTCAAGTTACCTAAAAACAAAAAAAAAATACGATTAGTACTGCAAGGACTCGGATGCGTATTCTTGTGAACATAATTAATTACCTTTCAGATACAAAAATATTTTTTTCAAATCGGTTCTTAAATTACGAAGTTATGCGATAACAGACATTTAAAGAATGAAACAAAAACATTTAAAAAACAAAATACAACTGAATTGAGAATCTCTTCCTATTTTATTTAAGAAAATAAATAATATTAACTGGTTTCAAATAATTAGTGATTCACTTTCGATGTTAGGTGGAATAATTAATATTATTTACATAATACTTATATTACAGGTGAATATTGTGTTCTGTATACCATCTCTTGTCAGTTACCTATCAAAGGCAGAAAATGTTGACAAATACAACGTAGAATCCCTTAAAACAATCTACTCAAGATCATCCCCACTACATAGAAAGACAGTGGAAAAAGTAAAACAAAGGTAAGAGGAGGTAAAACTGTGTAAGTACCTCTGTACAATAACTAAAGGTGATGTCATTTTATAACTTAGTTTTACGTAGTATAACATAGCACTTTTTAAATTAACGCGATCGTTATGCATAATTATATGAAAGAAACGGGTATTTATTACGACCACGGCTGTTGTGACACGGTCGGAACGCCGGGAAATAATAAAGGTAATCGCAATAAATAGCCGTTTCTTCCATATAATGATACTATTACATGTATTTTAAAACTACTTTCCAGGTTTCCAAATCTCAAAAGAGTTCTGCAAGGGTACGGTATGACAGAAGCAGGTGAGCTAACATCAGAAAGTTGGGGCCACAAAGGTACAAAGCCAGGAAGCGTCGGGAGAGCATCCCCAGGGATCACTCTAAAGGTAAACCTCAGGTTAAAATAAAATGAGGTTAAAGGACTTATTCGATGGTTGTGTGCTTCCTTGTTAAAGTGAAGACGCGTGATCTCATAAAAGGTATAAGAATTTCAATTATTGGTTATCTGAATATTCGATGCAGATATAACTTATATGACTAAACTGTTTTAGTACTGACACAAAATAAATAATAGTACCTACTTGTTGGAATACGAAAGGACTTTTAATTTAAATTAAAGTGCCAAAATTTTGAAATTGTTTTATTCAGGTAGGTATTTATAATACGCGGTAGGTTCCAGGAAACAGTTTGAGTTAAAATTTTGAGTATTATGCGGCGGGAGTATTATTTATCTACAAATTATTATGCAATCCTTGCTTCAAATCTAAATGTATTTTCAGATTTCAGATCTAGAAACCCGTAAAACTTTGGGTCCGAATGAACAAGGCGAAATTTGTCTGAGGGGTCCGGTCCTTATGAAGGGTTATATCGGAATGGACCTTTCAAATGACTCGGATGACGAAGGTTTCTTCAGGACTGGTGATCTTGGCTATTGCGATGAAGACGGGTACTTCTTCATAGTCGGAAGGCTCAAAGACATTATTGTGCATGACGGTTACAAAGTTAGTTTAACATTCTATAGTTTTCTATTGATGGCTCGTATTTTGATATTAGGGCCCGTATTCTGAAATATTGTGTCAGCCGACAGTCTGAGTTGAGCCTGGTTGAGGCTCAAGCACAGATTTTGGATTTTTTTCAATGGAGAACTGTCATAAAATCTATTTTGGAGGCTCGACGCAGACTGAAGTATTAATTTGAAATACGGGCCTTAGACTTATATATTACCGGTGTTTTATAATGATGGATACAAGTAAAGGCTTTTTACTCATGATTGTTTTTTCTATGTAGATACCTCCACTAGAGTTGGAAACGCTACTACTATTACATCCTGGAGTAAAAGAGGCTTGTGTGGTTGGGCAGCCTGTCCCAATAGTCGGAGAGATACCTACTGCTTTTATAGTTCGCCAGCCGGGAACCAACGTCTCTGAACAGGAACTAATTGATGTGGTCAAAAGAGATGTAAGTATCGCAAATATGTACAAAGCCACCAAAAACCGAGCACAAGCAGTAATTCAATTAATTTAAAAAACCCTTCTTATCCTTACCCCCCCCCCTCTTATCCTTACAAAAAACTTTCACTTATTTTAAGATAAATTATAAAAGTACCTCAGACGTAGAAAAACATCTATGTTTATATACATGTACCTACCTACTTAGGTTGGAGATCGAACCCACAAAAAGCTTATCTTTTACCAACTGAGAAGCTAGTCAAACAACTTATAAAAAGTCGTAACTTATCTTCATAAAAAACAGCGCAGCAATAATTACACATGCAAGAGCAGAATTAGCTGCACAATGCAAAGTTTCGCTTTAAAAACTAGCTGAAGGTCATGCTGTCAAAATAAATTGGACAAAGAGTCGTGGCTCATGTTCAAGGAACAATGAGGCTGACTCTCTAGCAAGAGCGGGTGCGAACAGACGACCTATGACTCTGCAAACTCCCATGGGCAGATATAAGAAATAGACTTTTCCGTCAGAATTTTTCGGAGTTATTTACGGGGGGGTTTCCTTTCCACCTCGTAGTCGTCACGTCACTGGCTAAAAGCCACTTGCATAATGTAAACACGCATTAACCACAGTTTGTATTCTAAACGTTTTTAGGTAATGCCGAACATGCAATTAAGCGGTGGAGTCAAGTTTATTGAGGAAATGCCGAAGAACCCAAGAGGAAAGATTCTAAAACAACCGCTAAGGAATATGCTCATAGAAATGCTGCAAGAAAAGTGACAAAATAATCATGCTAAAATGAAGACGATCACTCCTAGCGTAATTTTCAAAAACATATTTTTTGGATATTTTCCATTTTGACAAACTTGTTATAATTTAATCGTCTAGTTCTAATGAAAACATCGTCGACCGCATCATCAGTTTACACCAGGTGAGATTGCGGTCAAGCGTGATTTCATAATTAAACAATCAGTTTAGTTAGTTGTAAGAACAGGATTGCTACTTATTTTTTTTAACGATGACTTTATTTTGAAGATAAAATAAATAAATATTGTGGACAACCCACACAAGACAACTCAAGCGTAGAACAGACAAGCTTAGGCTATATGGAAACCTGAAAGCTGATATTATTATAACACTTATACATATTTTTTTGTAAATACATATTTAGGATATACAATATAACACCCAGACAGACAACAAATATCTGTGTTCACCACACATAGTTATTTGTTCTCTGTGGGAACGAACCCAAGACCTACGGCACAGGAGGCAGAGCTACTACCAACTGCGCTGAGAGGCCTGTCATCAATGGCAAATAAGTGTCAATTATTCAATTAGGTACTGTGCCTAAACTTTATTATTGCAAGGGAAATTAATTTATCGTAAATAAAGGCTTATAGGCAGCCTGGATATAAATAGATACCTACCTATTTAATTGAAGGCAGACAATTAGAGGCCTTAGTTAAAACTTGGTAGGACTAATAGGTTTTTATTAAAACGCTGTCTTGATAAGCTTCGTTTAATTTACACATTTATTTTATTTGGCAGTTCCATAGCAATACAAATAAACTTATATAAAACATGATTTCATCTACCCACACCCTACCTGATATTTTTTTAATAATATATTACAGTATTTAAATAATAAAAACTTAACAGATCTTTTAATACATTTAATAAGGAACAAAAGCATGCTTCACATTTATTTCTATTATACCTACTAAGCCTAGAAGTTTTCACGGTAAAAAGTTTACAACTATACTGTCATCATGTTCAAGTACATACATATTTGTCCACCTACATATTTGGATAGAAATTACCCCCCCTTAATAAATATGTGATATGGTATTTTAAACTGATTAGTTGTTCTTTCTACAGTCAAAATACAATTGATACATAAACTACTGCAATCTTTTACCAAATAAGAATAGTTTTTAAAGCATCTACCAAAATTATATTCAAAGACGGTTGTAAAATACAATAAATAAACCTTCATATAATTTTATATGAAGATATTAATTTGTAAAACGCTAAGTTACTCTTTGGAGGCTGTATTCACTGCGCCTAAACCATTCTTTCATTCTAGTCGGCCTCATCGATAGGATCCTTGTGTAATTTTAAGTGGGTTTCATCGCAATTTGAGCAGTTTGAGAGAAAAGGTTGAAGTTAATCTCCCAATTTCATTTTTATCAATGGAGCAGAATTTGTTATAAAACCATCTCATGTAAGGGATACAAAAGGTTTCTAATTAGGCGTTTAAAAGAAGATGCTGTAGAAAACACGTCAGAACATTAATTATACATGATGTAAAATACTACTCCCGAAAATTTAATAAATACCTTTAAAAAGACAAAAATTGAGTGAAACCGCTTACTTTGTGTATTTAATTAAATTTTAAAATGACTCTTTTAAGTAATTCTTGTAAGAATAAATTTCAACAGTCGGTTTTTTTTAATTTTATGCTGTAGGTCTGGATTATAAGGGCACTGATGGCATTGCTTTAAAGGGAATTTTCGATTCCAGATATAAAAAAAATACTTGACTATGATTTTGTGATTTATCAGGGGTAATGAGGTAAAAGTAGCATAATATGTCCAACATTCCGTTCATGTTTTCGGTGGTAGAGTATTTATACCTTGCATACATACGTACAGTCTAATAAAGCGTCTAGTTACAGAATACTAGATTACAATTATATTACAAGGGCTAGAATCTAAACCGAGAGACGTTTTTGAACCAAAGCTAAGTCGCACGTACAGATTAGACTTTATCATTTCAGAATGTGAATCTCAAATATTAAATAGACCATCTATAAGTGCGTAGCCTCTCCGTGCGCCCGCGTTGGGTCCACACCTTTAAAAGAGGCGACCAAGGAAACCCACCAGGATGGGTAGCAATATATTCTGAGTACCGATACTGCACGATCAACCTTTCTATGACTAAGGCAAAACTGTCCCCCACCCAAATATGGAGAAGGCCTAATGTTCTTATATGGATAGCGTTACCTTGGTATAGTAAAACCCGCTTTTATTTGTCTATTTAATATGTGAAAGCCTCACCTGAATCAAATTTATGAGTTCTAGCTATAGAATGTAAAGTCATTAGTTACATAGACAAAATAAAATATTCATAACTAGTTACAAATGGAGCAAATATTTTATTGTCTGGCCGGTCTAAAACAATTCATAAAATAATTAAGAATAAAATAATATTGCAATCTATAAAAAAATTCGTTGGATCTGAAAATACGAATTTATCAAAGATTATACTTAAACATTAATATCACAATACATGTCAGTAAGAAAACTAACGCATTGCTGAGATTTGACCGATACGCTGTACTGCTGTCTTCATCGAAATCTGAAAAAGAAGCGATGATCTGCTAAATAAATGGCCTGATAAAAATCTATCGTAAGTTATGCTTACTAACTTATTTCTACTTTTTACCAAAATGCAATAATTTCGAAAATAAGAAACATTTTTTTTTTCTAGAACATTAACTATTGACGCTCGAGGATTGACCTAGACAGCATAATATTGTTCATTAATACCGTCGAAAGTTTCTAAAGTTTTCCCTTCATTTTCTGTCATTAGCAATGATAGTGACAGTGACAAGAGACTTTTAGCGAGCCGTTAAAAAGTGTCCGGATTCGTTTTCTGTCATTTCGGGAAGGAACATAGCTTTTTGATTCTAATTGTTTTTCTGTTATTTTGAGTTCTGTTGTGTGATTTCGTTGGTATTTTAACCAACATTACTTGAGGTCTTAGCTCAAAGTGTTAGCAATTATAATTAAAGTGTATTATGTGATATTCTGATTTGATCGAAAATGTTTCAGATGGTTTTGGGAAGAAACGGCCATCTTTCTTCCTATGCCAAGTAGGGCCGGCTTTGACAGAAGACTGACGAATTGACGGAAAAGTATTCTATCTATGTAATATATTATCATCATTCTCATTAAACTACTCGACACTGGCAAAATTTATCCGAAAAGGACAGATGCCATTCATTAAGAAGAAGAAGAAGAAGAAAAAGTGTCCGGCATTATGAATATGAATAAAGTATTCGAATGACGCAAAAATAACCAGTTTTATTTTGTAACTTGCATAAATTATATATTCATTTTTGAAATTCCTTACCTAGAAATTTATTCACGGAATGCGTGAGCTTAAGTCACCCATTTGTATTTTATATCATGTAGCTACATTCTTACAAACATAAAACCCGGAGGAGGATAAATATTTGAAAAACTTCAAATAATTATTATCAATCATGACATCTATACTTACTTCATCATCATCATCAATCTATATCATTCCATTGCTGGACGTAAGTCTCTCCCAAGAAGAAGCACCACTGAGCCCGATCTTCGGCTCTTCAGCTACTTACTCTAAGGTTGTTCGATTCCGATACAAACTGAATTTACACAACTATGGGCAAACAAAGTATAAATGTACACTGAAATAGCTGTAATAGAATTTTACAGTGGTCTATTTTGCCGGCCAGTTAGATAAAGTTGGAGAAAACTGTAGGATAACAGAAATAGTAATAAAAAACCAAAAAAGTAATTTTTTCGTCATTCTTTCTAACGGGTACTCGGCATTGAATACGTGAATGAGCTTAAAACATATGTCTCAAAATAGTCGTAAAAGTCTGTTAGTTCTTTTTCTGAAGCCCCGACTGCCACGACCAACGGCTGACACTCCAACTTTATATAACTGGCCGGTAATAAGGACCACTGTAAAAGCCTATTACAGCTATTTCAGTGTACATTAATACTTTATTCGCCCATAGTTGTGTAAATTAAGTTTGTATGGAAATCGTACCCCCTTAAGTAAAATGATTGAAGAAAAGGTTGAAAATAATTTAAGTTTAAAAAACTTGAGAAACCGACTTCATTGTCAAACGGCTAAACCGATTTTAATCAAATTTGTTTGGGACAATCTGGACGTAAGAATAACCTTCCAAATAAAAAAATAATTTTCTAAATCGGTTCATAAATGACGGAGGCATGCAGTTACAAACATTAAAAAAATTATTTAAAAAAAAATGG
Organism: Thera obeliscata; assembly: GCA_947578465.1. Lineage (NCBI taxonomy): Eukaryota > Metazoa > Arthropoda > Insecta > Lepidoptera > Geometridae > Thera > Thera obeliscata. Next base: position 6,737,079 of record OX387928.1, on the reverse strand, counting down.
CAACACCGATTTTAATAAAATTTAAATGGGACCAATCTGGAAGCAGTACCTTTCAGATAAAAAAATAATTTTTCAAATCGGCTCACAAATGACAAAGTTATGCGGTAACAAACATTAAAAAAAAAAAAAAAAAAAAAAACATACAACCGAATTGAGAACCTCCTCCTTTTTGATTGGAAGTCGGTTAAAAAGTGAGGAATAAGAAGGACAAGAATATGATACGTGAATTGAATGATAAAAAAGTTTGCTGTCAGTTCGTATACGAAAGTCAAGAAGGCCACATTCGAAAGAGCTATTTCAGAGGCAACTGCATAATAGCTAAGCCTTTAGTAGAAGATGTTGTCCCATAGATTGCTATATTGTCTTGCTTACCAAATTCTCGTATTTGCTCACCATAAGCTTCACCTTGAAAGTTCGAGCTGACAGCATCACTACTTTGTACAACTTGTGGCTGACCTGTGGAAGATATTGTTTGCATATCACTACGTCCTATTTTTATTTCACAATATTTTTTATTACTCCGGTTGTCAAGTTACTTTTGGAATATCATAAAAGTCTTTGTTAAAAGACTTACAAAAAAAAATACCATGGTCGTTTTTACTAAAATAAATAAAGGATTTACCAACCACATGCCAAATATGAAATTTACCTTTTTTTCTTATTGTCTGGTTATCCAATACCGATTTTTGGGTGGTTGTAAATGCGGACGGTGGAGCTGGTATTTCTGTTGGGAAAATAATTATTTTCACAAACATGCTCGGAAAATTGAGCATTATTTTGACAACCTTCTTCGAGATAAATCGAAATTGCTGTACTGTCCAAATACATGCGAGCAGCGGCCAGCAAAAGTTGTATGAAAATCCATTACCTACTGTCGTGTTTAGCGGCCAGGTACAATATCAGGGGGCTAATTCTCGGGCCGATCTCGATCAATTTGAAATTTTATTTTATTGCTTCTTTTCACAATCCTTCAATTTTTGTACGTTTTCCGTATATCGTAGCTGTCGAGGCTTTTACGAAGAGGTCGTTTATGAATTACTCAAGGAACTTATCCATTCCCCTTTCGAAAAGAAGCAATAAAATAAAATTTCAAAATGATCGAGATCGGCCCGAGAATTAGCCCCCAGTTTGCGTGTAATTTAAAAATCGAACGATCTTTCACTTCAAAATATGGCTGACAAAACAACAAAAAAGGTAACTGGTCAAGGTTGTATTTAAATTTCGAGCTGGCTTGTAATATAAAATGCTGTTTTTTGATACAAAAACTAATGAACACCTCAACGAGAGAAAAAATTGTGTTCGTTGTTCGTCGTAGTTGTACTTGACAAAACGAGTTCAAGTAGTTTTAATTTTCTCGCATTATTTGAGAAAAGTACTATACAAGCTTTGGAATTAACTAGGTATTAATGGAGTTACGTGCATTAAAAATGAAGCTGAATTCAAAATTACGTTACCATCCAGTTTTATGATTCCGTCGGTTTCCCCGAGCGAGTTCTTAGCGATGCACTTATAAAAACCGAAGTCGTCCTTCGTGATGTTCCGTATCTTGAGCATCATAAACTTGTTATAGCCACTGTCCATCGGGAACGCCTCGTACTTTCCACCTACAATTTCCATTTCTACTTAAATAAAATACCTATCTGTTCAAGAACCAAAATGAAAATAAAATGCTTAAACTAAAAAAACCTCCAGGTAAATCGAATTCTTGCAAGAAAACAAGCCGAAAGTTTGTCAGATCAAATCGAATTTGCTGTTAGCCTGTCCATGCTCTGTTAATTCAGGACAAGTAAATAACAGAGGTACATATTTAATTGACTGGCCTCTAGCTCAGTTGGTAGTAGCTCTGCCTTCTGCGCCATAGGTCGTGGGTTCGATCCCCACCGAGAACAAATATTTGTGTGGTGAACATAAATGTTTGTTCTCTGTCTGGGTGTTATATTGTATTCTAAGTATGTATTTACAAAAAAATAAAAAAAATGTATTCAAGTATTATATCAGCTATCTGGTTCCCATATTACAAGCTCTGCTTAGTTTGGGGCTGGGTAGTGTTGTGTGAATTGTCCACAATATAAAAAAAAAAAAAAAAATTATATAAATTGTTTTCGATACGTGCCACAGCGAAATAATTTCTAACATAATCACTAGGCATTTGGATTTCCCTCATTCGATCGCTCCGATACAATAGAAACTATTTTCATTATGAAGTAATAAATCAATGATAGAATCGAACGATGCCGAAACAGACAGGAACACATGTTATTTATGAGAAAATGATAAATGTGTGTTCCATATTCTGTTCTGTTTGGGCCTAAGCTCGATAGTTTGATGTTATTTTGGTTGATTACAATCAGTTATAATAGAGCTTAGTGTTTAGTATTGTGAACATGTGACAGGTTGGTAAGCTTGCTACGCAAAATTGGCAATTTGTACAACAATACCACGATAAACATTTGCTTGCTTCTATTATAGTCTTTACTAATAGACCTTCATTATATTATTGGATATTGATCCAAGTATGATGGACATATGTAGGACCTACGTCAATCATATTGTATCTAATTAATTGAAATAGACAAACTGAAATTACGAGACTTATGAAAGCATTAACTATGAAATTTATTTTATATTTTCTTTTATCAAGCGAACCTGAAACTTTTTGAACGTAAAAAAAGTTTTTCGACTTTATCATCTAGAAACGAAGTGATTCGGAAGGCGTATCGCAATATCAATCTTCTTTCAACGATATTACGAGGTACATTTTCCCTCACGCTTATGAAAAGCTCTATTTGAAGCTACCCTGTGGCTTTCAACCAAACTGGCAACCCTATCCGTAAGCCTATAACTCCGTGAATCATAGCGTGTCGTAAAAACACGAATTTGTAAAGTTTCCCCTTCTTTGCGTGCTCAACGAAGCAAAAGTAACGACTTAGAGACCCCAAATGTTGTATAAGTCTCACCGGAAATGATCATGTCTCCTTTATCCGTGGTCCAGTAGTTTATCGAAGAAGGGTAGGCTTCGGTGTGGCACTCAAGAGTAACGTCTTGGCCGATGTATGCGCCTTCCAGTTGGTTAGGAATAGACAGCATCGGTGGAACTGTTGAAAAAGACGACCAACCAATAATGTAATAACCCATGAGTTCATTTAAAAAAATTAACCACTTAAATGCTGAATCGTTGAATAATAGAATAGAATAATAATTAAAATAATTATAATTACAAGATTTGATTATACATAATTACTAGAGAACACTGATCCACTTTTAGGTAATCACATACAATGTATGGTATTTAGTGTCGTAAGTGGATATGATGGTGACGATTAGTCATCACAGAAGACTGTAGATACGAATTTAGCACCTAATCAGTTACGTTACCAAATGAGTTCACATCAAGTGTACAATTTAATAATAAAGACGACAAAAGATTGCGTAGGTATACAGTATAAAAAAGGATAGTCTTTAAAAATCTGCTTTGACGTTCTTTTAAGAAACCTAAGCTCCTCTAAACAAAGCTGGTCTTAAGACAAAAGAAAAGCAAAAGCGACCACAATCGCTACGTTTGTTTGCCTCCTAAAGCTTGTGTGCGGAGGAGAAAAGACGCATTGTTTACTAAGAGTGAGTACTCTTCATCTACTAATCTTATAAAGAGGCGAACTTTGTTCGTATGAGTAATAGGGGCGTCTTAAAGTGTTCTTGACTTTCGTGAACTAATCTTTGTAAAGATCTCTTATGTGCTTACAACGGCCATAAACGATCGTACTTTTAGAAAGTTTCCGAGAGATTATCATGAACTCTGGTGATCCTTACTTTTTCATGGAAAATATTAAAATATTATTTTTTTGGCTGATATTTATCTGATCAAATTGACTTGCTGAACTATCATAACATGACCTCTCGCACGTCGGCTTACACTAATAAATTCTTTTTTAGTTTGAGATCCAATTTGTCTGGTTGGCATCAATACAAACAAACTTCTCTAGTGTGCATGAACACATGCCCATTAGTCAGACTCTAGAGAACTTTATAAGTAAGACGCCGAGACGAATGTGGACTTAAAAACTTACATGACCGACTTTGATGAACAGATAGCATCGTCGTGAACTAGAACATCGGCACACATTGATACAAATCGATATAATAGAAGTAGACCGAGTCTAATGTTACCACCGCATTAAAATATATAGACTCACTACCGGTAATTTTGCATTATTATGTCCATGTCTTTCCGTTGTGCTGTCAATTTGTAGTAACTTTGTAAGCATACACAGCGCCACCGTGTTGTTGCAAGCAAAAAATATTCTTGCATAGAATTTTCAGAATATTGTCAGACTAAATTTAAGGAGTTTGCAAGTTATTTTCTTTAAAAGGTTATTGGAAGCTTTGAGGTGAATTTATGCGGGCTAAGGTCTAATTATCATTATATTTTTGTTTATTTTTGGTTAGAGGTTGAAATATTCAATTCAACTCTGACAATGTAATCCCTTCGACTAAGTTTTCTTGACGTTGATGCACAGCAAAGCTGTCGTACTTCTGATGATAATAAGTACTAAGCTTTGTATGAGTACGGTTTGATTATACGCGCATTATATACAATACATTGAACATTATTGGCTCAGAAAAAGAAGGTTGCACTTCATCGATCGGTGTGAACAAACTTCGTTCAACTACTTTTGAATTTATATATATTTATTCAAGGAGCGAAGAGCAACTTCTTTCATAATTATAAACTTCACAAGTTCTGACAACCCTAAAATAGGCTGACAAAATTAGGGTGTTCAAAACTTTCAGACAAACAAATAGTTTTAGTTTGAAGTTTTAAAATGACACGTTATCGGAACGCTTCAATAAATATTGTGGAACGAGATAGAATACTCACATTGCACCATTAGCATAATCCGTTTGCTAATGGAAGGTGGTACTCCGTTAGACGCAATACATAAGTACGCGCCCATATGTAATCGAGACACCTTCCCAATTGTCAGCGTCTCTCCATCCACCACACTCACTGTCAAATGATAAACATGACAGTAATTTCACAATATCAATTACCTACTCTTCAAATAATAAGATAACACATTATTCATACCCTTAGTAACGGCTGTACTACCTACATAATACACAGTTTTCTCTCTTTTGGGGAATTCCAAACGTTTTACACATTTTATCTCAATGTTTACTGGTTTTGCGGTGGTCAATATTTTCTTTCTTCTGCACTACTGCCCAGCTGTATATCAGTGGGTAGTAAATTCTTAGCTTTGTCCCACGCTTTGTTCACGGATAACTGATTTGCTTACAGATCATAAAACTATTCCAATAAACAGGACCCTTTTCCAGAATTTGATGAATTTTCTTTTCAGCGACGTGGACCATGGATTGAAATTATTTCATTTTAGTCGAGAGCGTGAGCGTATACTGAGCGTATGAATAGATTTGGAATAGAACCTTACCTTCCCACAAAACATAAGTGAGCTACGCCTACATCAAAAAGGATAGAGACAAACGTACGCTTATTATTACATGTATTTGGAGGAGTAATTTATTGGTTAGCGGAATTGTTATAGATGAGCGTTTGACTGCTTCGAACGATATTGGCCTCAGCTATATTCTTCCGAAGACTTCTATAGCCGAAAAAGGCCCGTATTTAGATACAATGCTTCTGTCTGAGTCAAGCCTCAAGCAAAGATTTTATGACAGTTCTCCATCGTGTAAATAAATTATAGTTTAAAAAACTAAAAACAAACGCTTTTAACTAATTGAACTAAAAAGTTAAAAATAAAACTGTAATAATCAATTGAAAAAATTATATTATTGTACAAAAAAGCGTGGGGTGCTTTTTATAATAACTTAAGATTATATTAAAATATTGATAAAATATTTACAACAATCAAAATCAAGCACCCCACGCTTTTTGTACAATAATATAAATTTTTCAATTGATTATTACAGTTTTATTTTTAACTTTTTAACCGACTTCCAATCAAAAAGGAGGAGGTTCTCAATTCGGTTGTATGTTTTTTTTTTTTTTTTTTTAATGTTTGTTACCGCATAACTTCGTCATTTGTGAGCCGATTTGAAAAATTATTTTTTTATCTGAAAGGTACTGCTTCCAGATTGGTCCCATTTTAATTTTATTAAAATCGGTGTTGCTATTTTTTTTTTAAATATTTTTTTTTAATGTTTGTAACTGCATGCCTCCGTCATTTATGAACCGATTTAGAAAATTATTTTTTTATTTGGAAGGTTATTCTTACGTCCAGATTGTCCCAAACAAATTTGATTAAAAACGGTTTAGCCGTTTGACAATGAAGTCGGTTTCTCAAGTTTTTTAAACTTAAATTATTATTAGTTCAATTAGTTAAAAGCGTTTGTTTTTAGTTTTTTAAACTATAATTTATTTTTTACTTTTTAGTTTTTTTTCATTTTTTTCATATTATTGCATTGTCATCGACCTTTGACAGGTGTGCAAAGTTTGAATCAAATCTGATCGTTCAAAGTAGGACAAAATCGAGCTCAAAGAGGACGGTTACATACATACAGGTGAAGCTAATAAAAGCGTTATAAAAATCTGTGCTTGAGCCTCGATTCAGACTCAAACAATGTTTTAGAATACGGGCCTAAGACTTCTTTAGGCGAGACCAATATCGTATGAAGAAGTCAAACCGCTCATCTAAAACAATTCCACTACCATATTTTGACCTTAGCTCTCAAGGCTTACGTCACAGTACATGCTAATCTTACCTGATTCGCCATTATAATTGAAGTCTTGTCCATCCTCCCGTCGCCACATGACATAGGGCTCGGGGTACCCTGAGGCACGACACACCAAGGTCACGTCAGACCCTTCGCGCACCACCATATCCGTGGACGTCATGTTATCGATGATTGATGGTGGCACTGCCTCACACAACAAAATGTACAAATTACTACGACTACTTTCGTTAATTGAAAGCATCACTGGCTTTCTTTTGTTTGGATGTAGGTCATTTGTTATATAAGGAGACAGAAAGAGTATTATAAGAATGATTTCTGTTTTATTTATAATATTGCGATCGATATCGTGACTGTGATAGTTTCTTTCTTCGTGCGATTACTAGATTACTAGTTGGCATATTTCCGACTCATCATTACGTCATAGCAGTCGTAAAGCCATGAAAAAGAACTCTAGTTAACTAGGTTAACTAATTAAAGTTCTATTGTATGTGGCACAGGTATTATTGAAACTGCAATTGTGAGTGAGTATGCCGATTCCGTTGATTTAGTCAACTTATTGACAATGTTGTGTTTCCGTCTGGTAAATCTTCAAGACATGATTTTGAGACACATTACCTACAGAATTTGTGAAATGTGAATAGAAAAGTAATGACGTACACAATTTTAATTAACTCTTATATCTTTACTTGAATCAGCTTTCTACCAAAATCGGAAATCGCATCCCGATCGGAGCATCAGTTTCAGAGCTACAAGGCCACTGACTGACAGGGAAACACAGACACACTAAGGTCTCAAACTTATACTTAACACCGTTTCATGTCGAGGGTAAAAAACTATGAAGCGTTAGATGTAAGAATGAACCGAATCTACAAAAAGACAGCAGAATACTGACCTACAACTTGTAGATATCCCTTCCTGGAGCGCATGGGGTCGGTGTTGACCTGGCACATGTACCAGCCGCGGTCCACCTCCTGCACGCTCTTGATGTGCAGGTACCACGAGCGGTGGTCGTTGTACGACAGGCTGATGCGAGCGTTCTGCGTTATTATGTTGTGGTGGATGCTCAGGATCGTTTGTGTGTCCATTCGCACCCACGCCACCTTTAAGAAACTTCATTTGAATTACAACTTTTACTGATATATTATTTCAGATAGGGCCGTGGCTTTATCTTAAGATAATCCTAAAATAAAGTGAAGTTAAAAAAAAATATTATTTTTATCTGAAATTATCATAATATTATTTTGTCGTTGATTTTACTATCGTAAAGCCTTGCACGCATCTAAGCGATCCGCGATAGCGATCAGTTAAATGCGCTGACAATATTCAAATATGATAGCGATAAATTTGAGCGTCTCCGAGTTTTCAGCGTTTCACTGATCGCCAACGCCGTCGCCTACATGTGCGCAGGCCTTAAGAAAAATGTTCGTGTAAAAGAACGTATAGAATGTTCATTTTTAAATATCAAACTAAAGTTTTTACTATTCAAATTATAACTCAACTTGGTTAAATATTTATTTTTACAAGTGATAATTTCATTCGTAGTATTTTATACTCGTAGCATGCGTCACCTTAAAAACCCTACTCATAGGTACATTTCTACCAATAATATAATCTAATAAGAGACATAAAATTGACTCAATTATCATCTACAGTTAGATTGCTTTGTCAATCACATTATGCGGTCAGTAGGTACAGACAAGATAATTACCTGTACATTTAAGAGCTATTGTGGTTGGCGATTGGTGCGAATACCACTAGCTCAGAACAAGGCATGCAATTACGTAACTTCAACGGCAAACTGTCCCTTCTAATTGATGTCAATCGAAGATAACTAAATTGGATGGAGTGAGAATTGGGCCAATAAAGTTCGTTAGGTACCGAAACTCTCAAGTATCGAGTTGAAAATGATTATGTAAGGGTATTCAGGATTAGGGTGGCAGTTAATTGAGGTAATCAAAGAGGTGGCATGCTCCAGGACATTATAATTATTAAATTTGACCGATTCTAAATGTTTTAAATTTGAGTTATTGGCGCACTTTGTTAATTTTCAAAGCACAAGTCTTAAAATTATGCAAACCTTGTACTATCATAAACTGACCTATTATCATGTCAGAAAAAACGAAGTTTTTGTTATTGAAAGCTTTCTTCTTTCAATTCTGTAGACCACAAGCTCTATCTGGCTCTGGTTTTGAGTATGTTTGAGTGCTCATCAGTGTATTATACTGTACTGTACTCATGTTTATTAGTAGGTGCCGGTATTTATTAATACAACACTCACTCAGACTCAAAATCAGAACCAGAGACAGTGCCAGACAGAGCTTGTGGTAGGCCTACTGTGTGGCTTTTTGAGTAAAAGCCACACAGTAAAGCCCACTAGTCTTACTTTGAATCCTCTCAAGTTGTCCACCACACATGCCAGCAAGGCGTCTCTCCCGACGGTGACCGTGACATTCGGTATGGGCTCAGCAAACCTCGGATACATTGATTCTGCAAAGAATTAGCTTTGTTACAGAGGGAAACGTCATCATCAGCCCAAAGACTTCACTTGTAGAATAAGTTATTCAGTTAAATATCCACAATTTTTCTAGAAAAAACGTTGTTCGATCTTGGTCTGGGCTACATTTTATGCTTAAAAAAAAACATCGACCAAACTAAAAAAAAATCTTCTTAATTTTTGAGAAAACAAAAATTACGATATGAAGTTTTTAGTCCCTTTTTTTCAAACCTTTGCTTTAAAACCGTATCTAATAAAAACTGAATAAAGTTTTTTCTATAACAGTTGCATGGTCTTTCAGCACAAAGTATTTTGTGCCATCAATCCATTTCTCCATCCACTGTCTTTCTGATTCAAAAACCTTCATGACCTCCAAAAACTCGTCGGTCCATCTGGTAGGGAGGGGTTATCCCATTTCGTCTAGTTGGTATAACGTATCTGGTAAGTAATCCGTTTTATATTAGAGTAATTGAATGAGATCAGAGATAGCGTGTAGGCCTCGCCCTTTGGATTCGAAGGTCACTGTTTCTAAATCCGTGTGCAACTATTAGTTCTTCTACTAGAACAACATAAACGGGGCGTCTTGAAATCATAATACCGTGATTATTATGAGCTGACGACAAAAATTTACCTGCCACTACAAAGTGATATGAAAAAAGTTAAATTTACAGAGCTTTATAGAACGTAATCATGAAAGCAGTTAATTATAGAGCTTTGAAAAAAGATCACCAACAATTTGTTTGTATCTTTTCAGTGGTATCCTATTCAGACGTGTTTCAAAAGATTTCTTTTAAGTATCCGGGAGCAGTCTTAACATTCTGTATCAATAACTAAGATTTTAATTGCTGATCTAAAATTAGAGCGAGGTCTCAGCGGTGGGAAATTTACAGGCTGATTATGTTTATAAGATATCGTAACTGTGGGGTAAACATGTTTACGGGTTATGAAAGTTCTGAACGAGTGGAAAGAGTCGCAAACATGACGAGCGCCGCTGTGTCTGCCGGCGGCGACGGCGGAACGATCGCTCTAGGGCTGCCAAATAGCACGGGCTATGGAACAGTTAATTAACACTCACAACTTTTATCCAATGCTTTCTTTTACGATACCATAACATGCTACGTTCAGTTTTTATTTTATGTTCGTTCAATTCGTCAAAAAGTTTTCTTAATCCTATGATTTTTATAATCAAGTTTATGTTTAAGCTCGTGGCAGAAAGAGGTAGCTCGTAGCTCACAATGGGTGTGCACAGGAAAAGAATTACGAGGTAATCATTTTTATTCGAAAATATTGAATTCTGTGAGCACAATAGGTAGGGTTGGTACGTTGTTGACACGGAAAATATTGAATTGGCCTATTAAATTTCCGAGCTATTAAATCTCTGGCAATACTGAACGGTTTGTTTACCGTAAAGTTTCACTCAATCTGATTTATTGTAACTTTACAATAAAATATATTAATGTGGACAATTATTGGTATGATGATTTATTTATAGGGTTGAGCCACGCATTTCTTTTGAGGCTCCATGAATTTTAACGCAGAGAAAACAAACCGATGGCGTTATAATAACGATCAATGGTTTTCTTCATGCATGGAAATAATGTGATTTTTTAGAACAAAATTAAATAATTGTTGTATAGTTCATTGAACTTACATAAATATTTACGTATTTATAGTTTTTTATTCATATTATTATTTTTATTTATATTTACGACTTAATAATGCATTTTTTACTTCATGCTAGAAAAACATGTGAAGAGTTTGCACTGCAATTTTCATAAGCACTCGGCACGAAAGATCTTATATTAACCCCTGAGAAGGTACTAAGTTGTAAGAAAAAAATCAAGGTAACGACGTCGCGTAGGAAAGTAGGGAGGAAGTTAGGTGTTTTTTGTAGCACGGTGAAAATAAATTCCAGAAATTCCTACCCATCCCCGTCATGTTTATTAAAGAACGTGCAAATGTAAACGTAAGCAGCTAAATCCCGTCCGGAAATTCAAAGCACGAAGATTTGCAAAATCTGGCAAATGGAATTTGCTGTAAGGACCTTTTTAAACCTCGCTGGAAGTGATACATATTGAACTGTCCGTGCGAACACGAGCCAGCCCTGGCGGTAGGGTTGTGTGATTTATACACGGCTCACCCACGACAAATAGCGGTTTGTCGCGGTATCGCTCCTTCACCGGCGAAAATAACCTATAGAAGGCACAATGTTAAGAATGTTTTCCAACTTTGGGAAAATCCTTTCCTGGGATCAATTTTATACGATTTGTTTACGATACTTTGAAATGTTCAAAAAGTTATACTGATAAAATTACCTTACAATTTGCCTGATCCGTGTACTTAAGAAGATTATGTTTTTTGCGTTGCAAATTATATGAGTACCTTTATTGGGCCACAGGTGCACTCTCGAAGCGTAAGCCGCCCCACCTCAATAAAAGAAAACTAAAGTGCTTTAAACCAGGCGCATAAATTAAAGTTTATTTGGCAATAAACAGACCGTTTTGGCCCAACAAAGTGTTTAAGGGCATTTTTGATTAGTTATAATGAAGCAGATGTTTTCTCTGAAATTTTTATTAGACTTTTATTGAAGACTTTTACCAAAACGGTATAATTATCCCCACTTATTGTTGCGTTAAATATTATAAATAATATATTGCTAATTCATACAATGGTTTGCAAGCACTTACCAATCTAAGCCGACATTTTTCATATTTTTACGATTGAAACTAGTCAACCCAAATGTGTGTGTTTGGAAAAGCGTGTATAACAAACCCTCTGCGCTCGCCCTCGGTAATAAGGTAAAAAAATACGTCCCTATTCGCTTTTCTTGCCCAGAATTTGCTCTTATCTTTTGCAAGCTCGCGTCCAGCAATCCCTGGTGAGTCATGCGAGTATCTCATAATATGAACTTAACAAACTACAGTTTAAACTTTCTTTGCGTTTATATTCAACTTCCCGTTTTAAACGACGCCAGCAGTTACTAAAAAAAACTTACAGATATAAAAACGAACAGATAAGGCACGTTTTATTTTATCCAGTATAAAAGCATATTACGTACCATCAGGAACTTCTATGGGTGCTACAGACACTACATTTTGCCCGGTAGGTAATTCCCGACCTGAAATTAAAACGAATGCTTTAATATCTGGTTGGAGTAATATTTTTAATTTCCATAAGCCAGCGAGTATGAAACAGCAGTTTCAAATTATTTTATAGTGCACGGCGGGTACGTGCAGTAGGTACATGTACTTTACCGCAGGCAATAATTTAACAAGTGCTTAACGAGCTAAGAACTTCAATGAAGGCGCTATTTAGTTAGACGAAACACATTATTATACAGAGTGTTTTATTTTTATCTTCTTATTTTAGGATAGGTACTGTTCTAAATGTACGCACGCTGTGCTAGATTTCCTTTTTTGTATATAACTAGATAATAGAAACTGAAAGTCGCTCAGCGAGCTATGGGGAGGGCTATGCTCGGAGTCTATCTGAAGGATAAAATCCGGAACGAGGTTATCCGACAGAGAACCAAGGTGGTCGACATAGCTCAAAGGATTAGTAAGCTGAAGTGGCAGTGGGCCGGTCATGTTTGCCGTCGAACAGACAATCGTTGGAGCATACGAATACTAGAGTGGAGACCGCGTTTAGGTAAGCGTAGTGTAGGACGTCCTCCGGCAAGGTGGGGCGGCGATCTGCAAAATGTAGCTGGCAAGTACTGGAGGAGAAGAGCCGAAGACCGGGCTCAGTGGCACGTCTTGGGAGAGACCTACGTCCAGCAGTGGACTGATATATAGGTTCATGATGATGAGATGATACAACATAATGGCCCGCATGATGTTAAATTCGTGACGATGCACTGTCCTGCATCCATCAATTCCTGTTTTTAACTGCTTCCATGTAAATTTGGTAGCGCAAAGATAAAATACCTTCTCGTTAAGTGAACCTAAATTTTAATTATCACGATGCACTCAAATGAATTATAATTCATTCGGTCTCGAGTCAGTAAAGTTTAACTTCTGCTATATTTAAGTCGTGCATAATTTACAGCGTAACTTCTATAATAAACTGTTTTAAAGTATAATAAACTTTTTTTGAAAATCTTCAATATAGAACATGCAGTTGGCCAACCCGATGTTGACCGGTTTTCCTTTATATCAAAATAAGCTACATCTTAGAAGAAAGGGGGGCGAGAGGGAGTCTGTCTCCAGCGGGCCCCTAAAATAATTAGATCTATATTATTATGTGATTATAAAAAAGCTCTGAAGCCTAAAACGTGACTGTAAGTATCAATAAATATGATGGTTTATGTAAATAAATAATAGTTATTTGTTATACAAGAGTGCAAAGCTGCTTTTTAACCGCGTGCTCAATTTTGATGACTGAGCAAGCGCAGGATTCTAAAGTTTAACCATCTTTGCACTCGAGTGCAACACGTAACTTTTCATCCCACCTCAGCGAGGAAATGACTTATGCAAAAAAAAACATGGCGCGACTAAAAGTAACACACCAAGGAGGTTCCGAGTATGAGTTATTAACAAATTTAAAAAGGTTGTTTGATAAATTCGGCACCATGCAGGTAGAAGTAAATAGGTTTAATGGTGTTTTGAATTCACAAATACACCAAGAAGGTTACGAGTGCGAGTTTTTAACAAAATAAAAAAGGTTGTATGATAAGTTCGACACCATGGAGGTAGAAGTAAATAGGTTGTGTATTCACAAACTTATTGAACACGATATTCTAAATTCAAATTTACTTTATCCTCTAGCGGAGGATAAAGTCCAGTCAGAAATCAAACAGCAAAAACACACTTTCAGAGCTGGTGGGATGAAAAACAAATTTATGTGGACTATTCACTAGGAGCCCGTTCACACGAGCGTGATTATTTCGGCGCGACACTGCGCGAGACTCGCGTATAAGCGGCTCCGGCGTTTGTTCCACAGAAAAGGCGGCGCGCGGGCGCTGCGCTTGTGCGACTCGTATGCGAAATGGTTTCTATTCAGGCGCTGAGCGTGCGCATATCAATATCGATAAAATATATAGAATGTGTATGTGTATGTTTGAATGACATAAACTGTACATTCAAAAGTATCTGATTAGCAAGCGGCACGACGCGCGTGGTGTCGCGCCTACTAAAATCGCGTTCGAGTCTTGCTCGTGTGGACGTGCCCTAAGCCATTTATGACGTTAGGTCCGGGTGTCCTAGAAACTATGTCATCTTACTAATTACACACTAGGCTATAACCACTTTGCACATAGAGCTGAAACTACGAACTAACTTTCGGAAAGTATCAAATAATTAAGTATCGTCGACCTGCACGAGTTCAACTGATTGTTTGAGGGCAATTGAAGTTATTTGAGGATATAATTGGTAGGAATTTTCTCGAAATACCTGGTACCGGTATTTAGTAAATTGACCAAAATTGGTCAAGTTTTCATAATTATACGCGCTTGGAACAGTTTTTACATTGTAATATGAGACACGTGAGGATTAATAAATAATTAATATATGTAGCACTTAACGTGTGTTGATACGCACACGTACGGAACTTTTCATCAATAAAATTCATTTTGCTGGAGTTTTCACAGTAAAAAAACTAAGAAAAGTTGTAGATTGTGTTTATTTATTTTTTACAATTACGATCAGTTTACCGCCATCTCCCCTGTTGGTATGGGTATTAAAAATCTAGATGCTAGAATACTATGCTTATAAATAAAATACTTAAAGAACCTTTTGGAATATTACCCGTGATAATGATTGAGTATAGTTTTACGCTCAAATAACCATGGTTCAGTTTATAGAATGGTTGGCTTTTATATTGGTTATTATTTACTTAAAACTATATAGAGTTTAAGAAAACTATTGAAAAAATATATATTAGGTATATATTAATTCAATCTACATAGAAAACGAACCACCGGTTCCCATACTACATCAAGTATTATAACAGCTATCTGGTTCCCATATTACAAGCTCTGCTTAGTTTGGGGCTGGTTAGTGTTGTGTGAATTGTCCACAATATTTATTTATTTATTTTATTTACCTTAACACCCAAACATTAAGTTCATCACAAAGTTTGTGATCCATGGGAATCAAACCCACAGCTGCAAAAGGCAGAACTAATACAAAACCAACTGAACAAAAAACTGAAAGTTTTGTCTATCATTTGGAAAAAAGCGTTGAGGAAGAAAAATTAAGTCTAAAGTAGGCATAAATATTTCTATTTTTGTGCTTATTAAACGTCTTGGATATTGTAAACTTTTACTTTGATACGGTACGGTACTTCATTCGAGATTTGTTGGAAAGATTGCAAATACCTAGATTTGCCTTTGAAAGTTGAGCGCGAGATGTACTGGCGGGTGGTCTAGTGGAAGCGTCTTCTATTCCAAAAATCGTGGATTCATATCCAATAGTGGTAAGCAAATAGATTTTGAAAATTGTTTTTGAAGTGAAAACTTCTTTAGCGGCGTTGAGCACTTTCTGTAATGGGTATAAAATCTTAAACTCGCGTCAGGATCACGTGACCTGATCAAAAAAGCGTAAGACGGATGGAGAGGACGTTGCCGTTCCGCTCGACTGACCGCGCCGTACCCGGTGTGCGACGTTGTGGCTTCGCTCGCCGGCCGGCACTGTTGCTACGATGGGGGCGGGGCGGCGCGTGCGGTTCGTGCATCTATTAATGATAAAAGTGATGAAGAAATAGCGAAAGAAAATGAGTGAGTACTTTATAAATATACTAGATGAAAATTTAATAAGTTTTAATACGAGCGGCAAGTTTTCACTTCTGCCGGCACTCCCGGAGTGCAACCCGTCTTTTTTTTTAAATGTATTTGTGTGGTGAACACAGATATTTTTTCTCTGTCTGGGTGTTATAGTATATACTAGGTATGTTTTTTACAAAAAAATATGAGTATTAGATATGTCAACTCTCTGGTCCCCAAATTACAAGCTCTGCTTAGTTTGGGGCCGGGGGGATAATTCTCGGGCCGATCTCGATCATTTTGAAATTTTATTTTATTGCTTCTTTTCACAACCCCGCACTTTTTCTACGTTTTCCGTATATCGTAGCTGTCGAGGCTTTTACGAAGAGGTCGTTGATAAATTACTCAAGGAAATCATCCATTCTCTCTTCGAAAAGAAGCAATAAAATAAAATTGCAAAATTATCGTGATCGGCCCGAGAATTTGCCCCCAGATGTGTTGTGTGGATTGTCCACAATATTTATTATATATCATTAATGTTAAAGGTTATTGTGCTTAAAACCTTGACACGAAATAGCTGATAAAAAATTAGCAGCAACTATAATAAAGTGAATTAAACCGGCAAAATAAAGTAACTTACAAATAAGACTTTGTTACTGATTATACGGAAGTAAGTTAGTATCCCAAACTCTGTAAACAAGTACCTACAAACTCGTTTGTCACATACATTGTGTTTATCAAAGGTAAAAAAAAACAGCCAAGTGCGAGTCGGACTCGCCCATGAAGGGTTCCGTAGCATCAAGTAACATAATATAAAGGTTCTTGTATATAGTTCGTCGAAAGGTAAATTGCGGTTTACGATTTATGACGTATAAAAAAAAAACTACTGACTAGATCTCGTTCAAACCAAATATCGTTGAAAGTTTGCATAGTAATGTACAACATATATTTTTTTTAGTTTTATCTCTCTCTTATTTTAGAAGTTAGAGGGGGGGGACCAACTTTTTTCCACTTTGGAAGTGTCTCTCGCGCAAACTATTAAGTTTAGACAAAAACTATATTAAAAACCTCAACATCATTTTTGAAGACCTATTCCTATGAATAGGTCTTCAAAAATGATGTTGAGGTTTTTAATATAGTTTTTGTCACATACAATATAATTTTTTTTTCATCGAACCCATACGTGTGGGGTATCTATATACCCCACACGTATGGGTTCGATGAAAAAAAATTTTTTGAGTTTCAGTTTCAAGTACAAAATTTATAGTTTTTTTTCTATTTTTGTGTAAAAATCTTAATGCGGTTCACAGAATACATCTACTCGCCAAGTTTCATTAGTCTAGCTTTTACGGTTTCGAAGAAAAATGGCTGTGACATACGGACGGACAGACAGACAGACAGACAGACATGACGAATCTATAAGGGTTCCGTTTTTGCCATTTGGCTACGGAACCCTAAAAAGATAAATAAAACAGATACAAATATTTCAAATCTCATAAATACAGTCGAATTGAGAACCTTTATTATTTTGAGTCGGTAAAAAAAATCTTATATTGGAGTTTTATGGATTCAAAAATAGATCTGTCTTCGTGTCCCTCCGGCATCAACTAGGATAGGTTTTTGTCACTGATCGTATGCCATTACCACGACCGTTGACAGGCCCACTTCGCGACAACGACAGGATTGTTCCATTATCGGCACGTGGATGAATAATCGACACTCGTACATGCTTGATGGATGCGGTGACGATGTATGAACGCATGTTATTTGAAAGTTTCATCGATAGAGTAATAATAACTATTTGAGGTCTCTGAACTAGTAAAATAATTATAAGCGTTAATAGAAGTCCTTTAATGAGTCGGTGATGGAAGAATAGAAGATATAAAAAGATATAAGATAACGAATAGAAGATTTAGAAGTGGTGAAATTAATAATTTCTCAAGTTGATGGACGTGGGGCAATGCATCGTAGGGCACGTTCCTGACGTGCGTGACCTACTGACTTTACTTTTATAAAAAAAAGTGCTATTTTAAACAGCGTAGACAAGTGAGCATCGTATGTTTGTGTTTACGTTAGTTCGAGCATAAACAATTATCCAAACTGCATAGATGCAACACAGATCAACAGCTATTAAGATTTGACGATAATGTTATGAGCTAAATCGGTAAAGAGTGAGTTATAAAAGTTTGATTAGTATTCTATAACCACACACATACTTATATAAAATCACGCCTCATTCCCATGGGGGTAGGCAGAGATCACGGATTTCCACTTGTTACGATCCTGACACACCTCTTTCGCTTCATTCACTCGCATAACATTCTTCATACGACACGTATGAAGAATGATTAGGGTTCTCCATACCTGGGCTTTCTATAATTACTGTTACTTATTCAGTTTCTTAGTTCCGTGTGTAAGGCCCGCAACTTCTCAACTCTCAATGGTGAGGGGTGACAAGGATAAACATAGCGCTTCCAGCCAAATTGCCAAGTTGCCCATAAGTGGATTGAGTTCTGACCGTGTTCGTAACCCGTCCACGTATACCTAGCTCAGTTAACGTAACCGGATTATAAACACACTTCCCTAAATTAAACTTATTGCTCTTTGGTTATTATTAGTCTGAAACAATAGTGATTATGTTTTTGAACTTGGGCCCCTTTTATTTTAAGGATTCCGCTTCTGAAAATTGAAAATGATTAAAATTTTAGAAAAAAAATACTGATTTACTGACTTAATGACAGCCCTGATATATTTGTTGGTTTATTGCATAATATTGATTGAACTGTCATATTGGACAGCGTTTCACTGATAGCCAGCGCAGCACGCTTAGATGTGCGCAAGACTTTAGGAAAATGCTTGATTACAAAAAAATACTAGTTTTTTCTTTTTTTTTGGACAAAAATAATATTTTTGTTGAATCTTCATTTTCATAAATTTTATAACTTCAAAAATGGTGTGATGTGCAATGTGCGAGTTGCGTGTAACACTTGTCAGCGGTTTATTGAGACGCGTTTTCAGTAGGTATAATATTATTCTACTAGCATAGTACATGCTCCTTTACAGGGCGTCAAAATGCTGTATTAGCGGAAAAAAACTCAAGTTTAAGATTTTTCATTTTTTCAACAACGTGTTGAGCAAAGTTCACTAAGTGGTGCGAATCTTTCTGCTTTGTCCGCTTGGAAAAGTTTCCTGAACAACATATTTGCCAGCTTTTTTCTGTATTCTTGAATTCAAGTGCCAGAACTTTTGCAAAGAGAGAATGTACGTACTATTATTATTTGGGTGAAAATCAAGCTGTGACCAATTCAAGTTTTGTAAATATTTTTATGGATTATATTATCAGATCAAACTACATTAGCAGCGTATTGAGGAACGTGTTTGGTAACGAGCTCTTTGTGAAGTACTCGTCCGGGGAAGTACTACCACTATGACTATTTCTGTTTTGTTTCAGTTTAAAGGGCGTGGGGCGTTGGAGCTCAAGTTGAAGGACGCAGGGCAGTTCAGCGTAGAGCACGTTCTTGACGTGCGTGACCTAACGATGCAATGCGCGATGTTATGGAAGATGGTTACCACTTAATGTCAGGTGGGCAATATGCTAGTTTCACTAGCTAGTTGTATAAAAAAAGTGTGGTTTGACTAGATAACGATATTGAGAAAATATTTTTTTTGTTATTTATACATTATTCCTCTTTCTAATAAAAACATATTTCTAAGATAATTTATTTTCAATCATAATTTAAAAACACGCCAAGTTATTAAGGAAAGTGATTTATGAAAAAAGTTTCACAACCTTATAACCAATTTAAGGGAGGTCTTCTTTGACTTGACGATGTAAAAGACAAATTCAGTTTTCGTAATTTTTATTGAATTAATAGACAAAGTTAGGGAAATCATTTGATGAAATTACATCGCGATACCTTTTGTACATGAAGTTTGCTTATTGTAATTCAATATCATTGTGCGACCCAAATAAGATGAAAATGTTGAGGATTCTAAACTTAACTTAGATCAAAAAAGCATCCTAACATTTTTATTCCAGTTGTGTTAGTTTCACTATTTATAACTCAAGAACGGCTGAACCGATTTGGCTGAAAATTGGTGAAGAGGTAGTTTAAAACCAGGAAACGGACATAGGATACTTTTATCCCGAAAAAGTAACGAAGGCGAAGCCGCGGGCGGCCGCTAGTAGTTATAAAAAATAGCTAATGCCTGTCTGCTAAATGCAAGCTATCTGCGTGCCCCATCTTGATTGGTTCTGAGATTTTACAGCGTGAAAACGTACAATTATTAGTGATTTCTCATGTTGATGATGATGACTCACATTTACAAATTGTAATAGATGTAGATTATGAAGGTTCTCATCATGTATGTAAATGGTAAAGACAGCGTATAGCTTCCAAAAAGCATTACTCATCGCTATTGTGTTTATCGTCGTCGGTCCAACACATCGATAACTGTCGAACCGGGATGCCCACGGATATCCGTAAAGATATCCTCCGATGCGTCATCGTCTTTGGGCGGTTTTAGACTAGCGTTTTTACGGCGCGCAATAGCTGTTTTTTGAAGCGCGTGTCGAGTTGCATGTTTTCCCAAACATGCAACTCGAACGAGCGTTGAAGCCGCGAGGAACGTCTACGACACTCCCAAAGTTGATTGGCCTCTCAGCTCAGTTGGTAGTAGCTCTGCCTTCTGCGCCATAGGTCGAGGGTTTATCCCCACCGAGAATACATATTTGTGTGGTGAACATCGATGTTTGTTCTCTGTCTGGGTGTTGTTATATTGTATTCTACATAATATGTATTTACAAAAAAAAAAGTTTTTAAGTACACACTATATCAGCTCTCTGGGTCCCATAGTACAAGCTCTGCTTAGTTTGGGGGTAGTTAGTGTAGTATGGAATGTTTACAAAAAAAAAGTTTGAGCTCTCACGGCGGAATAAGTCCCAAAAAGTCGTTCGACTTTTTGAAGCGCGAAATGTAGCGTGTAAGCACGTAGGTATGCCAATACGACCGTATACGCTCAAAAAACGCTTGTCTGAAACCACCCTTAAAGCTTAGAAGCCACTGACAATCGCCCTACGTCATGTTGACGAAGCACCGCATTGATAAAAATTGAAATCTTGTTTTTCTTTTCTGTTTTATTTTTGCGATAGCTGTATAACACAGATTCCTATGTACTAGGTACCTACACAGGTACCTAAGTAATCACGTTCTAACCATAGAAGTAGGTTTATCAAGTAATTTGACATAAACTTATGTTTCAAAGTAAACAACGAATAAAATTAATCAACGTATATTTCGGTACGTGCAGTGTCATGCATGACTGGCCTAAGTTTTGGAAGTAAAAACGTATAAATAAATAAATATTGTGGACAATCCATGCAACACTATCTTGGCTAAAATTTAGCATTATAGAAACCAGATAGCTGATTATAATACTTATTTTGTAATTAAAATACCTACAATACAACACTTTAGCACTAATACCCAGACCGAGAACAAACATTTGTGTTTATCACACAAATATTTGTGCTCGGTGGGGATTGCCCACGTCCTACGGCGCAAAAAGCAGAGCTTACAAGTGAGCCTGAGCCTAGAGGCCAGTCAGTTATTATTGTAATGTGCCATGATGTAAAACAATGAGTGCTTGCTCCCCGGCTACGGTTCTTCCCCTTGTTAACTGAATTATGTTATAGAAACACGAGTGTTCGTCTTTCGCCAGACCCTCTGAATAAATCTCGAACTTGAAGAAGCTTACGTTCCAATGGCTGAGGCGAGGGAACGCGGTGTATTTTTAAGATAACAAAATCGGAAATCCTATTAACAAAGGCACTTTGTGATCGTTATAATCACGGTTACTTTGGGAATAAAATTAATAACGTTTTTTTGGTGTGTTGATATTAATTAATAGTACATTGTTACCTGAGTGTTGAAAGTCACGTTTTTTGAGTCCCGAGACGGGTTCGGCGCCAGAGCGTAGCGAGGGCGCCAATGGAGCTTGAGGGACTTAAAAGACTTTCACCCTAGGTAAACACTGTGCTTTTCATTACGAATACAAGGAAAGTAAAAATAAAAACATGAAAGAAAAATTAGTGAAAATGAAGATTGAATTGCCGCCTTCCCGGTTTTTTTTTCTTTTTCTCTGGCGGGCCTTCGGCTACGGCTCGCCAGCATTATTCAGCCATTATTTTCATTTTCATAATTTAAAAAATGGTAAATTGTTTGCTCAAATCTATGTTATTTTAAATAAATAGTTAAAGCTATAAAGTAATTTAGAAGATATATTATTTATTTAATACCATCTTTATGTTATTAAAATTTAAATTTTACATTGCGTTCTAATTAGACTTTTTAAACTTCTTACCGTTGTAATGGGTTTCCAACCTTCTTGCTGAATAAAAAGTTGGAATTTTGTTCAACAACCTCCTTGCAGTTAGAAAGACGAAGAAGAAAGTTGGAACATGGTTGAATAAAATAGAACTTGTTTTTTTTATAATTTGATAGCTGTCAGTAGAAAGCGATTCTCCCTAGGGCTGAAAGTATTACTTTCAATTGGGCCCCTCAGGCAACTTCAGACCTACTTTCAGAGTATGAGCAATGAAAACCAAATTTTGTGATCTGCAGGTCTATTCGTACAACACAATTCATTCATAGACATAGGCATAATGCCTACGTCTGCGCATATGTCATGTTACTCGTAATTCTATGTGTGGATAAATAAGTAGGTACTTCGCCTCTGATAAGCATTGACTAATAAATCAAAGCATATTATCGTATTAAACAGGCATGCCAATTTATTAATAAAACATTACAAAACTACATGAAATTAAAAAATAATAATAAAAATAATATTTTTTTTTCGACCATGTATAAATGTTTTGTAGTGTTTCGCTTTAGCTCTGTGCAATTCAAGTAAGGATGTCGCAGCATTATTTGGCACAACAATCCTGTTATTTCTGCGAAATAATCTTCATCTCAATCCTGCTTCTTCTTACTTAATTCTTGACCCCGGAGTAGACGTAAGATTATAAAGGATAACACTGAAGTTTTAATTTCAATTAATCATTAAATATTAAGCGGGTCGTCCTGGCCCTAACATTTAAAATCTAATGTCGAGCAATTTCCTCAATAATTGATCTCTAATTACATACCAGACGCTAAGTAATTTTATGTTTTATCTAGCACAGAAAACTAAACGACCCTACGTTTAGTTTAAGTAGGTACAATAATGATGAATAAATTATAGATCAAAATCTAGTTCTTAAATTTTTTTACTGGACGTATTACTATACTTAAGCTATTTGTGAACGTAGCGTAAGTATGGGTATAAATAAATAAATAAATATTATAGACAATCCACACAACACTATCTGGCCCCAAACTAAGCAGAGCTTGTACTATGGGAACCAGATAGCTGATATAAAAACGATATATTTTTTTTGTAAATACATACTTAGAATACAATATAACACCCAGACAGAGAACAGACATCTGTGTTCACCACACAAATATTTGTTCTCGGTGGGGATCGAACCCACGAACTACGGCTCAGAAGGCAGAGCTACTACTAACTGAGCTGAGAGGCCAGTCACACACCATGGGGGTATGTCCAGATAACGAAATTGTTTTAGGATGCTGTATGCTAAAACGATATATCTCCCATGCATTAGTTTTTTATATCTTACGTGTCTATAAGAGCTATATACGTTCACCACGATGGCACCGATGGTGGCAAGATGTCGACTCCTGAATACCTAGTTATTGTATCGGTCAATGCCCTAACCGATACACAAACGTCACAAAAACCTTATTTTTAAATTAAATCTTACAACAGACTTGGCAAAGACTTTTATGCAAAAAATAGTAACAGAAGAAAGTTTAATTGCATGAAAACAAATCTTTTCCAGCTTTGATTTAATAACCCTCATTTTTTGATTCCTAAATCAAAGGTAGTTCGTAAAGTTACACGTAAAACAAATTTCCGATTTTTGAGCGAAAAAGTTTTTACAAGTTGCCGGCGAACTCTATAAATATGCTAATTGCACTATCAACTTACCTGTCGTGGTGCAGCAAGTCAGTATCGACGCCCATATAACACAGTAGAAACGTATAAAAACAGTCATTTTGCTGTGGTCACATTAGTATAGTCTTTTGTTTTTATGTTAGTTCACGTTCACCTGTTCCGCGAGAGAGATACGGGGAGGTTGCACACGTCAGGGCGGCCGCGTCCCATCGCTCGGGCGGACTGCGGAGGCACTGCCGCGGGGCGCCCCAAGCCCATCGCGCCACTCCGCCGCGCTAACTACCCCCAACCAGATAAACAAGGCCGAGAAACCGGGAACAGGCAGACAAGCCGTCTCGCTAGCCTTTATCGCCGGGACTGAGTAACGGATAATAAAATAAGACAAAAGACGGAAAGCGGAAGAACTGACGCGGATGCCCGACGGATAGAGATTTGTTTTTATTTATTGCTAATAAAGTAGATTGTTACTTTGTGTTGGTATTCAATTTCAACGGCTGTGGAAGATTTTAGGAAGGGTCCTTGCTCGCGGATCAAACAAAATAGTCCAATTTGGTATGGTAATCAAATAAGAGGCTTTTAGCCAAATTGTGCGCTTCCTAGAAATATTATATAAACATATCGCTAATCCATTAGCCGGACAGATTTCGTTTTCTCAAATTTCATGCTCGACTAATATCTGGTTTGCTATCTGCATTTATACAAACAAAATATTACTTGCTTCAATGCTCATCGAGGATATTCATACGAAGATGATTATGCTACAGAAAAAAAGGTACACTAAACAAAATGAGCAGGGTTAAATGGACCCGCACGTCCTCGCTAGGTTAAAGGCAAGATCAATTCAATATACTCATTGTAATTATAGTAATAAAAATGAAACAAGCAAACGTGTACAATATCATAATAACTGCTTATTTACAGGAAAAGGGGTAATTTAAATGAAACAAACTGAAATTGATGCATGGAAAACAAAGCTCGAAAGCTTAACTCGTTTATAAGCTCCGTACTTATCGTGCCCATATTTTGTTATTATTCGTCAACCTTTTGTGGCAATTGCGGAAAAAATATTCAGGATTGCCCTGAAAAAGGGATATTATATTGAGCCCGTTCATTTAGGTTAACGGAGTTGATTTCACGCATAGGGAAATTCATAAGGGTTTTCACGTGAGTTGTTGATGTAGATACCGTCGTTCACTATTTGGAAACTGAATGAATAAACCCTAAGATAAGAAATCCTAAGATAAGGCAATAAGAACAAGGGAAAAATATTTCAAAATAAATTGATGTAATGGTGGGCACATTATCCTAAGCAAAGCTTCCTCCTATTTTTTTTATATATTTCCATCTCTAGTTTAAACTTGACAAAAAAAACTTCTTCCTGCCCTTATCCCCCTTTATGTGGGCTCTGCACAACATGTCTTCCTCCTCTATTCCCCTCTGTCAGCTGTCATCTCTGCATTCACTCCTCTCATCCATGGTCATCTTTCACAATGTCCATTCATTTTTGGAAAAAAAACTTTCAAACTTCCCCTGATAGACTCATTCCGTATTTTATAGATTCTTGTCACTCCACACAAAACAAACATATACCGAAAATATTTTCAACATTCTTTCTAAATGCTCTTTAACTGAAAAGGTTTTTACTGCAGAAATGTTATACTACAAACTTCTGTTAAGAATTTAACTGTTCTTTTGACGCACCTTACTACGTTCCGAGGTGAACCAATAACACTAAAATATTTCATTAGCTTTTGATTCGTACTGTCCTTATGTACGATCGTGGCGTTGTAACTAAAACCACATTTGAATGACTTGTGTTTAAAAAACATGAGAAACCGACTTCATGGCCAAACTATCAAACCGATTTTTATGAAATTTCTATGGGTTTGATCTGGAAGACCTGGGACCTTACAGATAAAAAAAATTACTAAGTAGGTACATCAGTTCATAAATAACGGAGATATGTAGTAAACATTAAAACAAAACAACTAAACCGATGTCGGTGTAATTTCTATAAAGCCAATCTGGAAATTGGCTCATAAATGCTGTAACTATGCGAAAACAATCATTAAAAAAAACCTCATCCTTTTTTATCTGAAGTGAAAAGGTAGGTTCTAATACGTCTTGGCATTGGTTGGGACACAATGTATGAAAATTATTATTTCTCATTTGTATGGACGTGGCATTCGTAGGACTAACACCAGTTAATATACAAACATCTGAATCTGCAAGTTTTCAGCATAATATTACTATAAACGAGTGTCTGAGAGTATAATGTGTGTCGTTATTGCGGTATCATGCACTAGATAGTGTCGCGACACCCCAGACACCAGTCTAAGCTACCCCAGACACTAGTCTAAGATACTCCAGACCACTGCATAACAATAATGTTGTTCTTAAGTGCTACTCTCTTGTAACACGCTTATAGTGCTTATTCTAAGTTTTAACATCATTTTGTCGTTAAAACGCAAAAAGACTTATCGTTAGCGTATTTGCTAGCACCGATTTTGTATTGAGAAACGATGAGCGATGGATGGGATGGGAGAACTCATGTTATTACTTACGAACGCTCCATAAAAACATTAGTTCTCGCAATCCCGCTAGGGGCGCTCACCGTTTCTCAATACAAAATCAGAGCTAACGGCTACTCTAACGATAAGTCATTTCACGTTAAGCTAACGACAAAATGATGTTAAAACTCAGAATTCTCAGGCCTTGTTCTCTCGAGTTCTCGTCATGCATGAAAATATCAGTGTTATCGGTGACCCAGCAGATATCCGTATACTGATAAACACAAATGCAATGTATTTATATCCAGAAGTAGAACGAGGACGACCAGGAATATACTCGTATTTGCATGTTTTTCGCTATACTGATACTTATTTTTCTGTTGATAAGAAAAGAAACAGTACGGTATTTTTCCACTGTGGAATTCCAGTATACTGGGAAAAATATGGGTATGGTATGGGTGAAAACTACTGTAATTTTAGCGTAATATTTTGTTTTTGTAGATGCTTGCTGGTTGTGTGACGTACAACGCACAGCCTAAAGAACTAATCCTATATAGATTAGAAGAAAAGAGGTTACGTTTCTTGCCAAGAATAGAATTATGAAAGTTCACACCTTAAAGTCTAACAGCCATACCTACTTATAAACGCAATTTAAATTTAGTCATTGTTTAAAGTTAGCCCTGTCACTTCTTGTCATTATCCAGTGGTAAGAGATGGCAATAGTTAAAGCACAGCTTATCTTTTGACATATTTTTATAAGTAAGGTCATAAGTGTTTTGAATATTTGTAAAATAGTACCTAACTACAGTGAATAAAAAAGTGCTTGTGGACGAAGTCCCGAGAAACCACTTTGTTTAGATATGAGGCGGTTACCGAGCGCATGAACTGTCCGGAGTTTGTGCACTTAGTGTGAGCTCACCTATTACCGTTGATTGCAAAGAATTTAAATTTGGAATTTTTAATAAACATTCTTACACAAAACATGAAACATAATTTACCAAGTGACGGAGTCATTTATACATTTTTCTTCGCTACCAAGCCGAAATATTTAACTATGAAGCTATTTGCTAGTTTTTATGTAACTTATCCAGAAAGCTATTTATGACGGTTCTTTTGTCATACTTGGCTGGAATGTTTGCTTCGTTATTCGTGTGATATTTTGCTGGAAATAATTTTCGTAAATTATTTATTTATAATTGGGATCCAAGTTCTTACACTGGCTTAATAGAAAAAAGTTTCCAAGTTTGTGACATTTTTATGCGAAATATTTTAGCATGGAGCCTGTCAAAGTGATTTTGCCATTTCGGTTGGAAAATCGCTCAATAAGATGTTTCGCGATACAGCCGGTAATACGAGTACCTATATTTTTTCATGACATTGGTCGTTTTCCTCGTGGTGGGAAAGGTTTGTGGGTAATAAAATATTTTACCGCTTTGGGTTGGTGTAGGTTCTCATGAAATGAGTAACATTACAAGAAATTACATTGAATTTACATCATATCTTGCCTTTTGCTAAGGCAATAAAGTAGAGAAGGGTACAGACGGAATGTTAAGGAGGTATGTTTTTTAATTCTCTTCCAACAGCAAATTATTATAAGCCACCTGCAGATTGCCTTGGGGCATTAGGGCTGAAAAATTCACTGCTGGGCATAGGGCTCTTCTATACATTTCCACACCAGGCTATTTTTGATCTTCTTCATCCTCCATCTTCCCGCGATTTCCACAAACCACCCCAGCTACACACTGGCACTGTCAAAGTTTAGCTAAAATCATCCGAAAAATGAATAAGCAAACTGTGAAAACAAAAAACGATGTCGTTTTTAAAGGCTGATGAATTAAATACAAAATATTTTATGCAAATTTTCTAATATTGAAAAGTAGTGAATATTTCCAAGTAATGGTTTTTTATAAGTTGATGCTAGTTAATTAAGTACGCAAGTTCTTGAGCAATGCTTATTTTAAAAGTACCATCTTGTGAAGCTCATTAAGTGAAGTTCGCCTCCGGTTGTTTATTTTATAGATATTCAACATTTCTACCATTAATTTATTTATACAGAATGTTATGAATGATTGAAATGAAAGAATGTCATTGTGGTTATACTTTTGTTACCTACCTACCTGTCTCCTGGTTGGTTTGTGGTTAAATCTGATCTTGGCTATATCCAATTGCATAACTTTATTGGGCACTTCGACTGAGGATGTGCCTAGTTTCATTTCTAGTCCATCCTTCTATGTAGTGATATGAATATTTTTGGCCAAAGGTTGCTAGGTTCTCATTATTCGCTGAATAACTAAAGCTGGTTTGTGAGTTATCATCGTGATTCCTAGTTATCATAGTGTTCCTAGGTCATCTGGCAGCCCCAGTCGTCGCCACGGAGTCGCGCCGCTGTTGTCTCGCAGTTTACTGACCCCAAAATGTGGGTAACGACTTTTGTTACGACCACTCCGCGTCAGCCTTTCCGACTTGTTTTGCGATGCAGTCAATGCAATGGTAGAGTTTAAATTAATTGCTTGTTGGCAAATTGTCGGAAGTTTACCAGAGTTAGGTAGTGAGTTCTAGTGATGGTTTGATTTCAGGTCGGTTCCCAGAAAATTAATTTTAAAGAAGAACATACTTGTAAGTTTTGTTTTTTAATATTTTAGAGGAACTGAAATTTATACCTATAGAAGAATGCGTGTATGTGCATCGACACTTTTAACCAAAGCACAGCAAAGAAAGGGAGCTTCGAATCTTGGGCACAGAAATAAGTAAAGTACCACTTCCCGCAAACGATTCAAATAAACCATTTAATATTAAATCCTACAGAAAAACACGAAGTAACATTTTACTACTAAAAAGGGTAGTTATTATATTATATATTATCGTTTGACAAATTTTTAATTCGGCGCGATCATTCCACCATGATATCAGACAAATCACAAGCAAAAACGAGTTAATTATCTTCGGAAAGCCAGTCTAGGTGTAATCAAAATTACACATCAGGGAACGCAGATAGCAAATGCATTGAAAGCCGTTACTAAGTTGCCTGATTCCAATCTAGTTATAGTGCGACCAGCGATCGAGCGTTCGATCGGACGCCTGTTGTGTACAATGCTGCTCCAACTGGCATCATCATCGACCGATAGAATTCCAGTACAGCAGCCTTATTGTCTAACTTGAAATCCATTATCAGTGAACATTAAGGGGCCGGCGGAGCGCGAATTTTTATACAAACGTAATACCAAAATGATTACTAATTTAAGCAGATTTTCACTATATTATTGTAAAAATTTTATTTATTTTGTATTTATATAGGTTCCTTAACAGTTTTTATTTTAAATTACTTACATCAATAGAAATTAACGCCAATCACAATTTTCTATGAAAAAAATGAGTAAAATGCGATTGGTGATTATTTCATTTGAGGTAAGTAATTTAAAATAAAAACTGTTCAGGAACCTATATAAATACCGTTATTACAATAATATAGTGAAAATCTGCCTAAACTAGTTATCATTTTGGTATTACGTTTGTATGAAAATGCGCCCTCCGCCGGCCCCTTAAGCCGATTGTCCCAGTCGACCCAGTCAGTTTTTTTTTGGTATGGTCTAAGGTTTTCAACTGAAGTTCATTTTCGGCATTACGCAATTCCAAAATACGAAGGACCATCCAATTTTATTCATTCACTAGGTTTGAATTTTGGTGGTGTTGGTGTTGCTTTGTTGCTGTTTTTTTGTTTCTTTCGTATTTAAGAATAGAGAGCTCTTTGTGAGGGGCTCGTCCGGAGAAGTACTACCACCATGCCTATTTCTGCCGCTAAGCAGCATTGCTATGTTTCGGTTTGAAGTGTGTGGGTGCCGGTGAAATTACTGGCAGTACGCCTCAAGTTGATGGACGCAGCGGAGTGCATCGTATGACACGTTTCTGACGTGCGTAACCTACGAAGCAATGCTTTGTTATAGGCGATGGTTACCACTCAACATCCGGTGGGTCATACGCTTGTTCTATCAGCTAGTTAAATAAAAAAAAAACTATAGTTATGCTTATCACAGTACTAAAATGCTATATTTATGATTCAGTTACCAGAGAAAAGCATAAAAGGTAAGTAGGCACATACTTCTGTATATAAACGTAAACGCGAACTAGGTATAAGTATTACTTTAAAAGAGTAATTTTGCTAATGAGAAATACTTAACCTACTTGTTGATCAAAAATAAAGTAATTTGTGTGAAGCATCATTTCTACCAAGTAGGTATTGCTTTTTGCCAACGCTGAAACATCTAGAATGGCTTGTACACTTTAACGGGACTTAGCATTGGGCTAACCTTGTAAAGTGTTTACTAATTTTCATTACAGTTTTTTATTCCGCTAATAATCAATCTAAATATATAAAACTCTTACGTTACTGACTGACTGACTGACAATCAACGCTCAGCCTAAACCGTAAGTCCTAGAAGCATGAAACTTGGAGGGTATGTTTCTTTTATAGCATAGGGGTGCACTAAGAAAGGAAATTGGAAAATTATTTCCCTAAGCGGAGAAAAAGAGGAAAAACTTTAAAAAAAAAATCAACGGGGCGTAACGGCCAAGGGGCGAGCGAAGCCGTGGGCGTCCACTAGTTGGATAATAAAAATGAGAGAGCTTGCAAGTGATTGAGTAAAATTGTTCGGATTTATCACCGTAACAGCTGAACTGAATTTGATGAAACTTGGGCTAACATGCAATGTAGAGATCGTTCAATCTTAAACTGCACGTCCCACTATTTCAGTCAGTCAAAGTAAAATGTTCTTCATCACTTACATCTCAAGGATCATTTTGAAGTACTTTGCTGGGAGTCAACAACAAAAAAATAAGGTGGAGGGGTATGCTTTATCTTTATCTCTAAAACCACTATAAATATACAAAAAACTTACAAATAATACAAGTCACAAAATAGGACTATTAACTTTAGCGGTAGGTATACTAAACATGGTATATATTACACGGGTATTAAACTATTATCTCATTATCCACGTATTACTTAATATCTACGCGGATATTCTCTCGATATTAAGCTCCGTAGGCCATGGGTTCAATCCCCACCGAGAACAAATATTTGTGTGGTGAACATAGATGTTTGTTCTCCACCAAAAACAAATATTTGTGTGGTGAACACAGATGTTTGTTTTCTGTGTGTGTGGGTGTTGTATTGAATTCTAAGTTTGTATTTACAAATTAAAATGTATAACCAGCCATCTGTTTCCCATCAGATAGCTCTGCTTAGTTTGGCTAGATAGTGTTGTGTGAGTTATCCATAATCTTATCTTATCTTATCTTATACCTTTAAACGAGAAAATCTTGTATATGCGTATTATATACGAAATTTAGTATTTAGGGGTTTTCGGGGGCGATAAATTGATCTAGCTAGGATTCATTTTAAGAAAATGATTATTTCACTCCGAGTTCAATAATTTAACATAAACTGAATATGTGACTGCTCCTGCCATCTAATGACGATTGTGAGCAACTAACTGCAAGCATATTATTCAGGGTAGGCAACGCAGCACCCTTGGTGTTGTTGGTGTCTATGGGCGACGGTGACCGCTTACCATCAGGTGGGCCGTAAGCTCGTTTGTCTATCTTTTACATATAAAAAAAAACAATACAAATTAATATTAAAAAATACCGAGCGAAGTTCGGTCACCAACTGCTAGTAATTATTTATTTTATTCTAAGAAGCAATACAGCGGTTTTCATTTAGCTAAGCCAGGATTCACATCACGTACACTCCATTAGCTGATTTACCATGGGAAGTGGTTGGCGAATAAGTGTCGTGATTATAAAGGAAAATTTCCTCGTGTTTTTTATTAACACCTTGCTAACACCTGCGGCTTTACTCGCGTGGTTACCTACAAAAATTGGAAAGCCCCCAACCGTGCTTAATAAATATCAATAGAACATGAAAACAGCTAAATTAATTACTATTAAACATGGCTGAGAATCATTTCGAGTCACGCACGTCAGGAACGTGCCCTAAGATGCACTGACCTGCGTCCATCATCTTGAGGTATGCCTACTTGCACTTATTATTTGTATCTTTTTTTATGGTCAATAAACATATTTTCTTTCTTTCTTTCTTCTTCTTACTTGAGGTATACAGATGTTCAGTCTCACGTGCCAGTATTTTAAGTATATAGTCACAAACGTCTAGGCATCCAAACTCTTATGCATAGCATTTTTACTTCAAGATTATTTTTATTTGATTAAACCTGTCTGAATTGTGCTCGTATTATGTGAGAGTTTTTTTTATATTATATTTTTATATTCATACCATCAGTGGTATGAATGAACATCATTTTGCCTGTTCTTCTAGGCTTGGTCGCGTGGAACTGGCACCTAGACTCACCTTGCTTTAAGACGTTTCAAAGTGATTCTTGCATCGTGCTGAATAAAAAATTATTGACTTTGACTTTGAATTTGATTGCTTACTTTAATCAGTCTTTATCTTTTGTCGTTTCTTTGTTATTGTATTTACGTGGTTGCAATATCGCAATAGTTGTAATAAAGTAAATAGTTACATAACTCAGTGTTGTTTGCCAAATAAATGAACTTTTAATAACCAAAATAGCGTTGTAAAGTTGAATATTAGGC
Organism: Thera obeliscata; assembly: GCA_947578465.1. Classification (NCBI taxonomy): domain Eukaryota; kingdom Metazoa; phylum Arthropoda; class Insecta; order Lepidoptera; family Geometridae; genus Thera; species Thera obeliscata. The sequence continues at coordinate 6,704,033 of OX387928.1, read as the reverse complement.
TTGTGAATCAACCTTTTCTTTGAAAGTAAGCTCTATTGGTAGCTGCCAACCATCTCATGTAATTCTTACAAAAACCTGCATCAAAAAAACTATCTAGACCCAAAGTAGCTTTAGACTATTCGTAATACAAACTTGCATCAAAATAAACCGCTACCTGTACCTGACGCCATCTTTTTTTTTGTAGTAGTTTTTCTGTATTCTGTAAGGATGCCGCTTTCCAGCGAGTTTTGTATGAAAACGCGGGCGTTCAGAAAACTCTGACCGTACAAAACAAAACCCGGGCTCGCAATACGAAAAGCCAATAACAAAAAATAAACTCAAACTTGAGGTACTCTACTGCTCAAACAGACACTCACTATCAAGAGCTTATTGCTGTGACAGAAAAAATAATATTCATTATCCCTTTCTGAGCACAGAGATAGGTGGCTGGAAGATATTTTATAAATATTCCGGTCACGTAAAGGTGGGTCCGTTTGTAGTTAATTCACTGCGACCCGGTCGGGTGTGTAATCGAACTCTGGACTTTACGAGTGTAGTGCTCAACTCAATACGTGTCACTAGGCATTTATTATGACGTGGGGTTATTTAGAAGCTCTCTTAATTTGCTCAGTGCCATCTTATTCACAAGGAACGGGTGCTTTTGCAAAGTGGCTGTGTTAAATTTCTCTAATAAAATGAACGATAGATGTTTTCGTTCGGATGTGCTTATCTAATAGCCCCTTCCCACCGTTGTGTGATATCGCAAACGGAGGCGGATCAGCTCGCACGACACACCATGGGAACGGTCTCGTGCGCCGAGGTGCGCGGTAGCACAGGAGCCCTTTCTGTGTGCGTTGCCGTGCGTCGTCGTTGGCTGTGCGTGATGATCTGCAGAACCACGCACCGTAGGAAGGCAGCATAAAAATTGTTTGAATCTGGAACACATTTTAAATAATTATGTGTGACTGACCCTGAAATACAAATGAGTCACGTTGTGTACTGTTTCCACGCTATCAATCAATGATTTTATTAACCTCTTTATTAATTGTCACATCAAATCCTCGATAATCTTCTATTTCAGAAGCATGAGACGATCTCGATCAATATCCGGATTCAAAGACTTCTCATAAAAATATTATTTTTCCCATAAATAAAATCTATTCCTGATACAAAGGGCGAGTCGAGCGAGCAACTGCTCCAAGAATAGCCTCCCCTTAGGTATGATGGCAAGTTATTTCAACCGGTAGTGCATTATTTAGAACATAGTTACTGAACTAAACTAGCTAGACTGTCTTTAATAATATTTTAATGTGTCGACTGCGGAAGTTCCACCGTTGGGTATCCACGAGGTTGTAATCAGGAAAATTCCATCCAGGGTCACGTGGAAATTTTGATTATATTCAAGCAATCACTAATAAATAAATAAATATTGTGGAAAATCCACACGACACTATCTGGCCCCATACTAAGCAGAGCTTGTACTATGGGAACCAGATAGCTGATAATTATATTCTTAATATTTTTGTAAATACATTCTTATAAAATACAATAAAACACCCAGAAAGAGAACAAATATCTACGTTCACCACACAAATATTTGGTCTTGGGCCACCTTTGCTCAATTTCTGGAGAATTAAAAATATATATTTTCAATTGATGGATTGGTGTGTTTGATGTATCTACATCCCAGAATGTTTTTTCGCAATAAGGTAAATAAAATTGCGCAATTTTTACAATGCAATTGGCGCAAGAGCGGAAACAGTAACATGATACTGAATAAAATATAAATATTAAGTACCTATAAAACCCGAGCAGTACACATACCTAGCTATTATGCAGATTTGATAGAAGGTTAATAATACTTATTATTTTCATGTATCTATAGCTAATAGATGAAGAAAATGAGTTGTTTATTATTATAAACTCGTATTGTTGTTTTCCTTCTAACATGAAAATAAAAGAGGCTGGTTTTGCTAGCTTGAAAAGTAAAATATTATTATAGAATCAAGCCCCTCTCCTAGATACAGGCCTAACTCCGCGCAAAGTTCTCGTCCACGCTCTGGATGAAAGTTGGTAAATCAGCAAGAAAATGCAGATTGAAGGAAAGCTATTTCCAACAAAACGGTCCGCATCGGCTCAGAAATTGGTTCCTCTTACCGCTCCGTTGGCAAACTTGCTACGCTATAACCTATTTTTATTATTTCGTTGTTTTATAGTTTTGTTTTAATCTTCGGTCATGTTTTGGAAGAGACATGTTTTTTCTTTTTCGTCCGTGCAATGATCACGTGGAATATTCCGCGAATATTTTAGCAGATAGAAAGATGAAAAGGAAAATAAAAGTTTCCAATAAATACTTCGGTTTGCATGTAGAAAATAAATATTCTTTATGCTACAAATTTTAAGAGAAGCTACAAAACCTGGATTTAAATAATATTATATCACATCACATCATTGCCGATTTGCCGTAGCCACCTTGCTTGTTAATTTTATAAAAGATTTTTTTTGTAACTAGCTCAAGATCAAGCATATGGCATACCAAGGCATTATTGCATAGGTCACGCATTCCAGGAACGTGCCCTACTAATGAGTGCCCTAAGTGCTCTTAAAATATCTAAATAGAATCAAATGGAATCTAGACCAGAATCCTCATTGAATTTGCCTAACGTTACTCAATTCACTTATAACTCATCCGTATACGGCTTGAGGAAAATGAAAAATAAAATGGTTCCGGTGATGCCGGCTTTCGTTGAAACATACGAAAACCTTATCTCTCCTATTTTATTATTTTCCTAGTTCGTCCGCAATAAATATGCGCGAGATGGCTTCGCAGATGCATCAAAACTCAAATCTAATGTCTACCTACAATTAAGAAGTAACATACTGTTGGATGTAACACACCATTTATAGTCAAATCTTGTTTATAGAAAATAAAAATGCAAATAGTTTTGTTTGATCTTGTTTTCGTTGGTAGTATAGACTCAAAGCCTTTAAATAAATGTCTCTTTGAGATGCTCAACTGAAAAAGACTGCAAACAAAGCCACAAAAATAAACGTGGCGGAATTTCCACGAATAAAACGCAGACTAATACGAAATAATAGGCTTTTTGTTTTGTCACCTCCCTCGCGTACGAATTTATTAGCTTTCACGGTTATCACGGCGTACCTCTCACTCGGTGGGCTTTTGTAAAATCGTCCGCATTCCGACGCCGCGCCGCGCATAGTTCCCGCACTTCCGCCGCGCCACGCCACGCCACGTCTCGCCACGCGCTGCCGTCGGCCACGGACCAACCCTGCCATAGATGTTGGAAACACAGCTCACAGCTATGCGTCCATCCACAAAGTTTTTCTTTTATTGGCTCGCTCCACAATTGGCTTTTATTCTTTGCTCGTCTTGTTCTAAAAACTTTACTTGAGGTTTATAAAATGTAGCACTGCATCCGTGCATCAAGAATACCTCAATTTAAATAATTTAGGTTGATTCATCCCCGATGGAAGATGTAAAAAAGGTTGAGCAAGAAAATAAAGAAAACATTGCTTTATAGCGCAAATAAGCAAAGAGGCAAATTGTGTACACAGACGTAAAAGCAATACGTTCGGCAACAAATCGACACTTGAAGCGGCCGTATCTTTCAAATTTCCAAGGAATCACAGCCCCATCCACGCAATGGGTACTCAGTAGTAACATTCTGAATTCATGAATGTTTTATTGCAAGCGACGCGGAGTTTGCGAGAAAAATGTGATGCCATTCGTTCGCGCTCGGCGCTCGTCACGGACACTAACTGCGTGTACTGGCTTGTTTGGATTTAGTGAGAAATGCGTGTCTCCCCAGCTACGACCTTTTAATGCAATCGCAAAAGACATTCGTATGTATTACGAGGGCGTGACTCAGACTCTATATTACGTACTTATATTTATTGCTTTTATTCTATTGAAGATTAGAAACAACGTATCGAAAGTATTTGGGTTGGTATATTTTCGCAGCTTTAGATAAGATTATGCTTACAAAGCCGTAAATTTCAGCGTCACCCGCCACATAAATTGCAAAGAACAATGTGTGTGGTCACCACAAACACGCATCGGCGTAAGTAGAGTCTTAGAGCTAACCCACAACGTTGGAGCATCGCGGTAATAAGGTTGAAAATATTTTAGAAATTTCAAAGGAAAAACTATTTAGTATAATAAGGTGAAATTACACAAAATGTAACGCACATTTTGTCAACCAGGAATTTAATAATACCCTAAGGCTAAAGTTATTTGCCATAACTGCGAGTAAATATCAACTCAACTTATGTGATATTATGGCCTCAATAATTTTGCATCCTTCTAATAACTCATTTGTATTTACGAAGAACCACAATTCAAAAGATAATTGAGAGAGCTTTCTATATTCTAATGTGGGCGGAAAATTCTGAAGTAAAGCAAAAAATGCCAGACAGAGCGGCCCCAGCTTACATAATAGCGTCATGAAACTAAGAGGAAATCCTCATGTAGGACAACAAACCCATAACTGCTGTTATTGAGATCAACCGAGGCTCAATATGTTGCCAACTTTTGCCTCCAAGCAAGCATAACTCTGTCTTATTTCACATGTTGATTTACAAGTAGTTCCTTTTTGTGTGATTTGCCAGATCAGTTGTATTTAGTTTATTTTTTGTATCTAGACCTAAAATATAGAAGTTCTTTATAGGATTAGTTTCTAGATGGTTCTGTCTAAAATATCGTATGCTCTGCGTAAGTTACAAGTATCTTGTATCTAGAGATTAGCGCTCACATTTTCTAAAAACAAAAAGAAATAAAATAAACTTAAATTTAACAAGCTTTGCTTTTTGATTGAAAACCGCCGAAAAATATGATAAAAGAAAACTCCTGTTCTTTGAATTCATACATACACACATCCAACAGGATCTGTCTAACAGTACTTCGGTTATAAGCTGACCTACAACCAGTGATCCGGTATGACATGACGGATTGAAATCTTTACTGCGGGTGGCAGTCACACCATTTGAGTTGTAGCCATGCACTGGCATGCACTGCATGAGAAATACACAATGTAGGTACACACACGTAGAGAGAGTAAACAGTGTTTTATTGTCGCAGAAGTATTTTACAAAGTGTTTCACAATTTCAGTCAGATCCAACCATTCCAATTAGTTTTAAAAACAGTCAAATATGATTAATTTTGATTCGATAGTAAAGTTGAGGCGTTCGCTGATGGACACCGATCGCTTTAGCTAAGTTTTTTATATACACGGACAGTAGGCCTACCACAACCTCTGTCTGGCTCTGGGTTTAAGTCTGTGTGAGTGTCGACTAAATAAATCCTACGTCGAAACATTACAACCATAGTACACTGGTAAGCACACACACTCACACAAACTCAAAACCAGAGTCAGAGACAGAGCCAGACAGAGCTTGTGGTATGCCTACTGTTTCCGATATCTATTTTCCGAACACCTATAATTGAACGTTTCTAAGAGTGAATAGGTCACTTCTTGGTAAGCGTGGTATATTGCCTGCCGCCCACATAATCAGTGAGATTGCGGTCAAAGCCTTGTAAAAAATAAGAGCACATTCAACCCCGCAGCTTGTATCGACCAACTATAGTACCCACGTGATTAAATTTAAAACATTGGCATTCTGATCGGCGAGTGAGCTTGTTTGCCTCTGTAAGCGAGTAAAGTGGACAAATGCACGGGCATAACGAAGGAGCGTCCATTGCCGGCCGACCGCTTGCACTTGGCCGACCTCCAAAGCCTTGATTTAAATGCGGCATTAAGTGAGACTGGGAAAACAATTTTATTTTCGCTCTGAATATTTCCTGTAAATCACACATTAGTCTTAGGTTTTGTACTTCAAATTTTTAGGAAATTAAATACGAGTAGATCTGTCAAAGATTTTTTTTTTAAAACTGTGAAGAAAAATAACAAAAATCATTTTGATTTTGAAATTTAGTTATTATTTGCTGATTGAACTTAGAAAAATAGTAAATCGTCCAATGACATAATTATGCAGCAATGCCAGGCTGAATGGCAATGCTGGTTTTTCTATAATCTTATAGCAATCTTAGTGAAAAAATAACAAAATGAAAAACATAGTGGAAGTATAAATAGAGCTACGTTAAAATCTAGGTCAACCAAGAGTCTACGTAAATAAAAAGCAGCCAAGTGCGAGTCGGACTCGCCCATGAAGGGTTCCGTAGCATCAAGTAACATAATATAAAGGTTATTGTAGTTCGTCGAAAGGTAAATTGCGGTTTACGATTTATGACGTAGGTATAATAAAAAAACTACTGACTAGATCTCGTTCAAACCAAATATCGTTGAAAGTTTGTAGTAATGTACAACACATATTTTTTTTAGATTTATCTTTATCTTATTTTAGAAGTTAGAGGGGGGGACCAACTTTTTTCCACTTTGGAAGTGTCTCTCGCGCAAACTATTAAGTTTAGACTAAAACGATTTTAGAAACCTCAGCATCATTTTTGAAGACCTATTCAAAGATACCCCACGCGTATGGGTTCGATGAAAAAATTTTTTTTAGTTTCAGTTTTAAGTATGGGGACCCCCAAAATTCATAGTTTTTTTTCTATTTTTGTGTAAAAATCTTAATGCGGTTTACAAAATACATCTACTCGCCAAGTTTCATCAGCCTAGCTCTACTCTACGGTTTCGGAGAAAAATGGCTGTGACATACGGACGGACGGACAGACAGACAGACAGACAGACAGACAGACATGACGAATCTATAAGGGTTCCGTTTTTGCCATTTGGCTACGGAACCCTAAAAAGCAACTGACATAATGCTTTTGTACGAGTAGTTGGTTCACTTCGGATAGCTCTCACAGTCATTTTAATCACGTTGTGCTGCGCTTTATTTACAATAAAAATTTGAAATCAATGCTAGCTGTTATCGCGCAAAAATATTTTTTCAGGGAGTTCTGAAACTTTGACAGAATTACAATGGTTATCAGCATCGGCTGTCGTGCAATGCGATATGTTACAATATCAAGGCTACCTGTGGATGATACCGGAGCCGTACTGCAAATGCTTACGAATAAAGTTAACGGATGGAGGGAGTAGGCATGGTGGCGACACATTTTTTATTCAAATCCTTAGTAAATGGATAATGACTTGATAGACACAGAAGACTTTACATATTTCATATTGTCGATCGAAATAATCGAAATAAATAAGTTTATTATCAAAGTGATTACAGATCACTTTTAAGCATCGCGTGGCATTTTCATAGACCATAAATAATACGAATATAGTTTGTGTCTACTGGCTTATGCTTTGAATTTGCCTGCTTGAAGCAGGGTGTAAAAACTTCTTCATAGTTGGAAACTCCAAACCATGTTTTCGACAGCAAATCGACCAAACATAAATACTGACGGTATACGGTACGACTAACAATGTGACGGTGCGACTGGGACAAACAACATATACTTAAATACTTCTCTAAAAAAATAGTGATGGTGCGACTATGACAAACTTGTTTACTTGACGCCTGACAGTGCGTTTTAATTATTATGACAAATCCACGTTATGTAGGCATTGCGCTTACGATCACAGCACAGAGTTAAGCGGATACAGTCCTCGCATGGACCAAACACCCAGAGGTTTATGCAAATTGGACTCCTTTGTACTTCGCTGGATTAAAATATAGTGGGAATTAGTTACGTGTCAGATATACAACCAGCGGACCACTCAAGCCTACTTGATTATTTGGATCCTTGCTTAATTTAAAACTCTTCATGTTTTAATGAGGCTTATATGGCACTTGACACATATATTTTTTGTACTTTCTAGGTTCCACGACATGCCGGTTTCCTCACGGTGTTACGGTGTACATACATTTTTGGGGAAAAAACTCATTTGTACACGACTGGATTTGAACCAACGACCTTAGGATCTTTGTCACGACTGCTATCAATGAAATGAGAGAGATGATAGAAGAAAAATTTAAAAAACGACTTTTGTCATTACTCAATTTTATTTTTGTTTGAGTAATAATAATATATCAAAAATAAATAGTCTTTATCCGTTATGAGAACCTTGCGTTTGAAAGTTGAAACCATCGCTTTCTCCATTTATTCAAAACATATTCAAGCCACGCTCTTATTTCTAATGATGTTGAATGATGCGAAAGTCCGCATATTCAAAATAGACCTCATCATTTAAAAAAGTGGTTTCCTTTCATAGTGAGGTTTCGCATAAAAGAGCCCCTTCGTTATTCAAAGACTTTAGCGATGGTCTGCGGAGACTCAGCGGTATTGACGGCCTGCTATGTACTATACCTACCTACCTACCTAGTCATTTAGAGTAATAACCCCCGGCCATCTTTACAAAAACACTTCTGGGCTGTTTTACCAAGAACAACATTAAATAAAATAAATTTATTAATTACTTACACTCAGTCTCGTAATTTGATTATTTTTGTCGTCTAAATAGATAGAAATAGTTATTTGTTATACAAGAGTGCAAAGCTGCTTTTTAACCGCGTGCTCAATTTTGATGACTGAGCAAGCGCAGGATTCTAAAGTTTAACCACGAGCGTAGCGAGTGGTTTAAAAGTTAGAATCCTAAGCGTTGGTGATGGAATCAAAAGAGCACAAGGTGAAAAATCTTTGCACTCGAGTGCAACACGTAACTTTTCATCCCACCTCAGCGAGGAAATTACTAAATGCAAAAAAGAACATGGCGCGACTAAAAGTAACTCACCAAGAAGGTTCCGAGTGCGAGTTTTTAACAAAATAAACAAGGTTGTATGATAAGTTCGGCACCATGGAGGTAGAAGTAAACAGGTTGTGTATTCACAAACTTATTGAACACGATATTCTAAATTCAAATTTACTTTATCCTCTAGCGGATAAAAACGGCTTTTCCAGTCAGAAATTAAACAGCAAAAACACACTTTCAGAGCTGGTGGGATGAAAAATACTTTATTTGCACAGAACAAAGTAAAATGTACAGGTGCATAAAAAAAACTTTAAAACGATTTGCCTCATACTATTGACTGTCGTATCCCTAAACAGCGATCTCTACCAGACATACTTTGAATGGAATGTGTTTGTACTATTCTTGAGAAATAGTCATCATCAACGGCCGAAGAAGTTCGTTGTTGAACAATTATTATATACTTTCTTCAAATACCTTTCCAGAAAGAGCAATTCTTGAGCTCTCTCCATGAACCAAACAAATAATAACAAACCAGTAAAATATAGAGCTCAAATACCGGTTCGATTATTTCAGTAGCATTTAAATTAAATTTCATCGAATCTGCAGGAGACATCGAAATATGAATTGAAAGGAGCCAGACATCTTGATTCAGTGAAATCAGTTTTATGCAATTCATAAGATGCAAGTTAATATTCCCGTATTTCTGTAGATAACAAGTAAACCTATATATAATGTGCCCCGGGCAGATGCAAATCCAAATATTTTTATAATTTTAAAAAGTTAAGAGCCGAGCGGGTTTAAGAGTGTAGTAAACACTAAATCAATAAAAAAAAGGTGCAAATCCTGTCGTGCACAGCCATCGAGTTTTTTGTCTAAAAACTTATGTGCACTATGTCAATACTTTCAAACGGTGAAGGAAAACATCGTGAGGAAACCGGCATGTCGTAAAACCTAAAACGGTTAGAAGTAGATGGTGCTTATTTAGTAAGCCAATTTACAATACTATAAAGTTTACGTCCATAAATACAAAACAACACAATATACCTTTAATAAATTTCATTTTTCGATTTTAATTTGTTTTGGTAGAGTTTTTTCATCATCAAACTTTTTCCCACCAGAAGTAGTGGAATCTAGGGTACTGGGCCCGCATATCGCTGCATTAATAAAAGCAATTGCAACGAAATCCTATTACGAGTGCCAGGTCCAATTCAACCGTTTATTTCGTTCGAATCTCATCAATCGGTACTTGGCGTCAAGTTGCATTTTGGAAAAACACGAATTTTCATTGTGATTCGATGCAGTGCAGCACACCATGATTGAATGTTTTCACACTCACTGTATTTTGTTAGTTATTTTTCGTGTTCAAAGATTATGAATTTGCATACTCTGTTTGGGAATTTTCCAATGTGTAAAATTTACCTGTATGAAGCCATGGCTGTAAATTTTTGATTCAACACACAGAAAAAAATGGGTCAACAATGTCACAATAAACGCATTGTCAGAAATTTCCTGTTGGAGCAACTAAATACTCTGTTACTTTAGCAGAAAGAGCTTTGTTGAGTTCAGCAACTTTTTTATTGTCAACTGATTTTCCTTCGTTTAATGTGCAAGGAACAATTTAGCTTAGTCTTAACATCACAGTTAATAAAAAAATTGATTATTTAACAATAAAACGTTTTAGGTGTGTCAATGTGAACATTGTTAATAAATCTAACAAAGTAACTATAGACGTAGCATTTAACTGCCATTTGACATGCAATAGATACGTTGCTGCAGTGAAAATGGAACGTCGCTAGCGTGTCAATGTGAACATTGTTAAAAAACGTAGCAAAGTAACTATAGTTGTGGCATTTGAGTACTTTTTGTCATACAATAAGTATGTTGCTGAGGTGAAAATGTGTGTCAATGAGAACATTTTTAATAAATCTAACAAAAGACCTATAGTCGGAGCATGATTGTGACTACTCAAACTCATACTCATATTCTTTATTGCAATTATTATGTTACATGGTGAAGTTATAAAGTTAAAAATGGTGAATACATAATAAGCCCTTAAGTTTAGGGCATAGCAATATTTGGAGTAGAAGTGGGCCAGTGATAAACAACTAATATATTACTGTGATGACAATGGATCGTTGCAAATGTGTAAATGTAAACATTGTAAATAAATTTCGCAAAATAACTAAAGCGTAAAGTTCAACTACGTTTTGTCATGCAATAAGTATGTCGTTGTGGTGACAATAGAACGTTGCTAGTGTATCAATGTGAACATTGTAAAACAACCTAGCAAAATAACTATAGTCGTAGTATTCAACTACCTTTTGTCATATAATAAATATGTCGCTGAGGTGACAATGGAACGTTGCAAGTGTGTCAATGTGAACATTGTTAGTAAAGTAAACTAACAAAAAAGCTGCTTACTAAATTTAGAACTAGATGGCGTGACTAAAATTGTAACGATCCTAGAACGCGCTGACGAAAACGCACGGCGTTTCCTTATATTGTAGAAGTGGTTTTATGAAATTGTATTCAACGGATTAATGAATCCATTGAAGATTTGAGATGACTGGAGTTGATCCGGTGAATGCATTGGATCAACTTCGGTCTTATCAAATCTTCTTTTTTTACCCCTCACACTTGGGGTCTTTCGTACCTACTAGTTGTACATTTTTAGTCCTTCGTTTTCGAAATTAGTTCCGCTGACAAAAGATACATTGTTGTAGTATCAAATTAATTCTTGACAATAGAAACATTGTTGCAATGACAATTTACTTCTTGACAATAGAAATATTGTTGTACTGACAACTTGATCCATGACAATAAAAACATTGACGCACGGACTATACACCATTGTGGGCTCTCCCCTGTTAAAGTTTTATTGTTGGAACCGACAATATTTTTTTCTGATTGAAATCGTGTTATATTTTTAGCTTTTTGTTTATCATATTAACACTTCTCTCGCTTTCTCAGCGTCACATTTTTTGTGTTAGAGGAATCTCATTATAGGTAGCTTATTTTTTTAAAGAAAACTTCCTAATCTTCTCTTGACGAGTTTCTAGTTTTTTCGACCCAGTATGGTGAAAGGATTTTAAGTGCGCCTCAAAAAGACTTTTGTGCACTCGGAACATTTTTTACGACATGCCAGTTTCCTCACAATGTTTTCCTTCGCCGTTTGGGAGTACTGACATAGTGCTTAAATATTTTTGTACCAAACTTCATAGGGTAGTGTATTCTTATGAAAAGGTATATCTAAAAACTTTTTTAATTCATAGAACCAACTCACTAGATTTTCAACTGCAAAATCTAGGGAGAATTTCGGTTTGTGAATATTTTCCGTTAGTTTGCTATCATACTGTGAGTAAATGCATTGCTCATATTCACAAAAATCTAAGTGCATTTCCGTGTAACGACACTTCTGTGATTCTGTGATGTGTGTGTATCTGGTTCTGTAACTATAGTTGTTGTACTATGACATATTCTTTTTCATTACACATACTCGGAAAGTAGATTTGTAGGCGCCTACCACATGCTCTGTATGGCTCTGTCTCTGGCTCTGGTTTTGAGTCTGTGTGAGTGCTCACCAGTGTATTATACTGTATGTGTGCCGTTTTGACGTAGTAAGTTGCCTGAGCGGGTATAAAAGTAATACTTTTCAACCATATTCCGACATTATACAATACAGTCACTCAATTACAGCGCGGTGTAAAAGGAAATAACGTAAAGTTAAGGAAAAATTAAAGAATGTTATATTTTTAAGGGCTTTATTATAATTCAGTTGAACATTTAACCATTTTTTCACTGATGAAAATAAAAAATAATGGGTCATTGCCATTATTCCACCACACAAAAAATAATATTGGCGAGAAAGTGGCAATCTGATCTCCATTTGTTTTTTTAAGCTGTAGAGTCTTGTTTATACTTTACGTTACTATACGTTTTTATTCAGTCCCAAGTCAGGCTCGTCCAGGAAGGTACTACCAGTATGCCTTTTTCAGCTGCCAAGCAACTTCTTTGCTAATGTTTTGGTTTGAAGGAGTATTTAGATTTGCGGGTAATTATACAGGCGCATAAGGCGATGCCTCAAGTTGATGAACGCAATCTATTGTAGGGCATGTTTGTAACGCCCTGATGTTTAATTTTAAGTTCCATCAGCAAGTGGTATAAGTACAACACTTTTGATGAAATTTTGTCATGAAAAAAAGCGTTGCGAGACTAAAAATTAAAAGCAATTGGATTAATTGTACGCGTCAGTTAAATGTGAGCTTCCATTCCATTGATTCACGAGTTCCCAATGAAAGGGTTGATGCTATTGCTGGATTAGTGCAACTTTGTGTACGTACGGATAAATGGACTACCTATTTGTTTTTATCCTGCCATAAAAGCGCGGATACAAAGTGATTTCAATATTTTACAGCGTATTAAAAATAATTTAGAGCCGAAGAGTAAACTTTTTAACTTTACCGAGAAAAAATCGTTTAGGCTTGTAAAATATTGGAACATTCCGTGTTATGAGCCAAGTTTGTGGGCGTCCCGCGAACGATTTTCCTTATGAAGAAATTCGCTAGTTTGTTAGTATAGCGGTGTTCTAATAATAAGGGGTCTATTAAGTTTAATAGCCGGCGTTATTGACTCTCGCCAAAGTTAATGCGATTTCGATCGCTCCCACTCATAATAAGATCGACTTTATTTATAAGTATGGTTATTTTTATAGCATAGTGAAAATACTTACCTACTAACGGAATAAAAACTGCAGAGTTTAAAAAAATATCTTGAATAAATGCAATTCTCCCCTTCAGGGCAGTTTGAATGTGCTGTTGCACACTTATAAAATATCTATCTTGTTTACAAAACAACTGGAGTATTTTAATTTGGAAAGAAGATAAAATTATTTCCCACTCAGTAGTGTTTAGCATGCTATTTAAAAAAGTTTCTGTACGTGAGAAATCCCGACGTTTGTGAATATTCATAATGTTGTTTCGCATGCTAGGACTTGCAGCAACTTTTATTTCTGTTTCTTCACTTTGTACCGTTTATGCTGGGCGTATCAGAATATCCAAGCGAAATTATGTCAAACTAACGGACGCCCAAGGCTTCGCTCGTCCCTTTCCGGTAAAAAAAGTCCGCCACCCTGATTCTAAGCTACCTCCTACCTGGTTCTACCCCACCAATTTTCAACAAAATCTGTTCAGCCGTTCTTGAGTTGTAAATAGTGTAACTAACACGACTTTCTTTTATGTATTGATTGATGGATTCTAATGCTATGTTTCCATGCGTGCCGTGCAGCCCGGCAGGCTGCCTGGCGGGCTGCGTGGCATGCAGCCCGTCCCGGGCCGGCGAACATTCAAGCTGTTTACATGCATGCCGTGCAGCCCGGCGAGCTGCCTGGCGAGCTGCGCGGCATGCAACCAGTGTTACCAGGTACACGGTAATTACCGTAGATGCACGGTATTTTTGGCTTAAACACGGTATACGGTAATGTTTCACTACCGTGTCATTTTCTACGGTATTTTTAATTATGAATTACCTTGACAGTCAATATGTAAATAATTACGAAGTAGGTATTCCCCGATCATCAAAATACGTCTAAATGTAAAAGTATGCCCTTTGCCCTGCCCACTAGTTAAACAATTAGTGTATATGAAAATTGCTTTCCCCAATTAAATTTTGCAATTTTCCCCCAAGCATTGTGGATTTTTTTCTTGTCCTTATGGAATTTATGCTCGGGGTTCCATAATAATTCTTGTTCCTGGTAATGTTCCAGGAACGTCAAAATTGTCTCGTTAGACCAATCGACCATGTTGTAATTATTACGACCAATATAGAAGAGTACTCGGTGATTACGACTTTGTAACCTAACTAAACATGAAGACATTTTGTCATACAATAATTGACTCGTTGTCTTAGCAACAGTCACAGAGGTTTTATTCTAATTGATGCAACCTCAACAGTAATCTCCGATCGTAGCGACTTTTTTTAGCAACGTCCACTCGTCACGAAAGCGCGAGAGAGACTGACTGCCCACCAGTGTTGCCACGTGCCAAAGCAAAATATCTGGGGACAGACGGACAGATAGACAGACAGACAGTCAGACGGACAGACAGTGAAGTCTTAGTAACTATATTAACTATACTAATAGTATTATCAAAAGTGGATCTAAATGAATATTTTTTGCCTTTATTATGTTTAAAGATGTTCATCTTATCATAGACTAAATCAGATTCCAAAAATCTGTATAAAAGAAGGGTAAAATCTGTAATCTGTAATACTACCCTAAATTCTGTATAAATACAGATAAATCTGTATAATTGGCAACACCAATTTGGCCCGCGCGCGTGTAAACAGTCACCGGGCGCCCGCACATTCATCAAAAAACTGACACTCGCCCGGTTCGCGGCATTCACGTTCACGGGCGCGTTTACGGGCTCGGGCGTACCGTTTCCACGCGCGTGAATGTGAATGTGCACGTTGAATGTCGAGTTGAACGCACGCGTGGAAACGTGGCATAAGAAAATTTATTATTAGCAAAAAGGCTGAAGAAAAAAATACAAGAGTAGGTATTATGTATTTCTGTGGTTAGATTATTTTATAACAATTATACATGTTAAAACTTAGGTCACTTTTGCAATCAAATTTAAACATTAAGATTGAACTTCTTAAATAAGATTTTGGTAATCACAATACTCTTATGCTATGTTTCCATGCGTGCCGGGCAGCCCGGCAGGCTGCCTGGCAGGCTGCCTGGCGGGCTGCGTGGCATGCAGCCCGTCCCGGGCCAGCGAACATTCAAGCTGTTTACATGCTTGCCGTGCAGCCCGGCGAGCTGCCTGGCGAGCTGCGCGGCATGCAACCAGTGTTACCAGGTACACGGTAATTACCGTAGATGCACGGTATTTTTGGCTTAAACACGGTATACGGTAATGTTTCACTACCGTGTCATTTTCTACGGTATTTTTAATTATGAATTACCTTGACAGTCAATATGTAAATAATTACGAAGTATTCCCCGATCATCAAAATACGTCTAAATGTAAAAGTATGACCTTTGCCCTGCCCACTAGTTAAACAATCAGTGTATATGAAAATTAGTTGTAGGTATAATATATGAATGAATGAATCGCTTTCTCGCAACTCGCACCGTACTCTTTTTTTCTTTGATAGTTTTGTTGGTGTTTGATGTTTGGCAAGTGCGCAGTGCATTATTCAGCGAAACAATACTTTTAATTTTGACCATGTTGTAATTATTACGATACTCTGTGATTACGACTTTGTAACCTAACTAAACATGAAGACATTTGTTAAACAATAATTGACTCGTTGTCTTAGCAACAGTCACAGAGGTTTTATTCTAACTGATGCAACCTCAACAGTAATCTCCGATCGTAGCGACTTTTTTTAGCAACGTCCACTCGTCACGAAAGCGCGAGAGAGACTGACTGACTGCCCGCCAGTTATGCCACGTGCCAAAGCAAAATATCTGGTGACAGACGGACAGATAGACAGACAGACAGTCAGACGGACTGACAGTGAAGTCTTAGTAACTATATTAACTATACTAATAGTATTATCGATTCTTTTTCTGTCATTTCGGGAAGGAACATAGCTTCTTGATTTTAATTGTTTTTCTGGTGTTATTTTGAGTTCTGTTGTGTAATTTTGGTGGTATTTTAACACAACTTGAGTATTTTAACATTACTTGAGGTCTTAGCTCAAAGTGTTAGCAATTAGAATTAAAGTGTATTATGTGATATTCTGATTTGATCGAAAATGTTTCAGATGGTTTTGGAATAAACGGCCATCTTTCTTCCAAAGCCAATTATGTAGGGCCGACTATGACAGAAGACTGACGATTTGACGGAAAAGTATTTTATCTATGTAATATATTATCATCATTCTCAAACTACTCGACACTGGCAAAATTGATCCGAAAAGGGCAGATGCCATTCATTAAGAAGAAGAAGAATAGTATTATCAAAAGTGGATCTAAATTAATATTTTTAGCCTTTATTATGTTCTTACGAAACAGAAAGGAAACAACTTTTTTAAAAATATCAACCACTGAACCTAACCACATTTATTTGTTATTTCATTACCAACTAATCAACTACTGACAATAGAACTTAACCAACACGTTAAACCTCTATGAATCGACTATGAAAATAACACCAATTATATTATATGCCTAAGTACATAATGAGCCTCTACAACCGTCCGTCACAACCAAACGCTACGCGCAGAATGAGTCAGAGTGCCTCGCGCCGCTGCCTTTTATAGTCGACCGCTCGAACCGCTCGTGGAGAGAAGGAATCCGCTAATACGGCCTCTCCTGACAGCAAGGCGTCCTCGCCTGCAGTATCAACCGTAGGAGGTTCAACCCTTACAGGCTGATCATCATCAGATTGATCACTCTCTGTAACACACAACAAAAATAGATTTGAAGTGACTTGAAAATAAGCGCAACATAGTCTGAAGCTAGTCAAATATTGAAAGATCATTTCTTTTAACAAAGTAACAACAATTTTAAAAGCAGTAAGCATTTACAGCTAAACTGAATAAAATAAGCTCCTTATGTCATGGGCGCAAGCGTGCACTCAAGCGTCCACAAGCAAAAGTACTTTTAAGTGATTTATTAGTTCAAAACAACCTTTGGATAGCTTCAGGCTTCAAAAAATAAAGACTCAACATTAGTCACATCAGTCACATCAGTAGTATCAGTTACATCAGCCACATCAGTCACATCAGTAGCATCAGTCACATCAGTAGCATCAGTCACATCAGTCACATCAGTAGCATCAGTCACATCAGTCACATCAGTCACATCAGTCACATCAGGCACATCAGTCGCATCAGTAGCATCAGTAACATCATTAAAATCAGTCACTTCAGTAACATCTACAACATCAGCAACATCAGCCACATGAGTAACATGAGCATCATGAGTAACATCAGCCACATGAGTAACATGAGCAACATGGGCAACATGAGTAACATGAGAAACAAAAGTACTTCACAAACAACGATACATTGTATCTCGAATAAAGGATTCCGGACTCCATTACTCGCTATACACTGCTTAAAGTGTGTCACAGGTACAGACCATGGGGTCTGGTACCCTGACGCGTCAGTGGCCCAAAGTTCGCTTAACGCCGGGAAGTCACAGGCAGAGACCAAAAGCGGCCTACTGCCCTGACGCATCAGAGGCCCAAAGTTCGCTTGACGCCACTCGCCACGCCGCAGCAGCAGCAGCTCGGACGCCAGCCGCTCGGACGCTAGCAGCTCGGACGCCAGCAGCTCGGACGCCCACCGCTCGGACGCCAGCAGCTCGGACGCCAGCAGCTCGGATGCCAGCAGCTCGGACGCCCGCCACTCGGACGCCAGCAGCTCGGACGCCAGCCCAGCGCACGCGCCAGCACGTGCGACGTGCCGCCGTGCCCCTCTGCGCGTCCAGCGCCTCCGCCAGCCGCACCACCACCAGTGGCACCGCCAGAGCCTCTCGCGCCCGCACGCGCGTTCCACCGTCAGCTCCAGCGCCAGCTCCAGCGCTGCCACAGCGCCAGCGCCAACGCGTGCACCGCCAGCGTGCCCGACGCGTTGCCGGCCATCAGCGCCGTGCGATCCAGCTGCGCGGGCAGCAGCGCGTGCGCCCTCAGCCCGCGTAGCACCGCCAGCGCCGCCTCTGCGTCCACCGGCCCGCCAGCATGCTCCTCCATTAGCACGACACCAAGTCCAACAGAACCAGCGTCCGTGCACAGCCCAGCCGGCAGCCGGGGATTGGAGATCGCTTTCTGAAACACACGTGGGGGACGTACGTCCCTACCGGTTAACACGAGCATCATTGATGCTTGATTCTCAGACAGCCGCTCGACCGTCCTGTGCCTTATAATTTAATTGTCTCCTAGCTTGGCAATTTGCAGAGCTAGCACCGAGAGCAACATCTCGCACTAGTGTTCGGATCGCAAATTAGAACAACAAATTCAACGCGGAAGTCTGCATGGATTTTTGCTAGGTGAGGTTGAGAATTAGCTAGAGTTGCTATAACCGCTCAGCTCACTTGCGTTTTCTATAAGAAGGCTCGATTTGGAGCATGTTTAAGGCAGTCCTAACGTACCGTTCTACTTGTCCATTGGCATGGTGCATGTCCGGCGTTATATTATGGAGTTCAACGCCTAAATCTTGCATACACGACTTAAAATGTAAGGACTCAAAAAGAAACCGAGTCAAGAGAACGCTTCTCTAACTCTTTTAAGCGCGATAAAACAGTGTCTAAAAACTCACAGTTACTCCGTGGTGCTGGTGGCATGGAAGGCGTGCGCACGCTTCGCGGACGCTCCTCACACACCGGGTTACCTTGTACCTAAGCACAGCTATGCCCACGGCCTGCTTGGTCAGGCGAACGGGGGCGCCTGATGTGGTGATCACGTGGGGGTAGCTCGTGGACGCATCGCCCTCGAGTGTCCGACCGATGGCCATGCGAGCGTTGGTGTGGAGAACGCTCATGAGAGTGGCTACGGTGCTGCTGGCTACCAGAGCGTCGGTGAGGTGATCGCGCTTGCGATCGCGCACGCGATCGCTCATGCGATCGTGCATGTGATAGGCTACGGGAACGCTGGTCACGGGAGCGCCGACGAGGCGATCGCGCAAGCGATCGGCTACGGGAACGCTAGTCACGGGAGCGCCACCGATGCGACGGTTGACTCCGTGAGCGACTACGGGAGCGCTGGATACGGCACCTCCTGTCCTCGTTCAGCGAACGCGTCCTCCGTGATCCAGACGGTCGCCTGTGTCGAGACCTGGAGCGGCTCGACCTTGTCACTTTACGTACGCTGTAACAAGACACAAATGCGGTGCACCAGTGCACCCTAATCAGATAAATCCACAAAGCAAACGTAAAAAGTGAACTACCCTCTTTACCACAATGGAAACACGTAACCTTATCAGATGTCTTTGATAGACCATGCTTCTGAAAGCGTTGGTCCTGTGTACGATTTAAACCATGAGATTGACGCGTATCTTACTTGGGCTTAGCGTATAAATAAAAACAAGAACTTCACCAAATCTTTTGGCAACAACTTAGCATTTGTTGCTTAAACTGCAGGTCAGTAATACCTCGCACTCCAATTGCTGACCTCAATTCATCCGAAAGACCTGTTACGACGTTAAGGCACAAGAGTGACTTGCGAGCATACTCAGCATACGCCGGAAACTGACTGGAACTCTTGCTCATCACTTCATACAAAATGGTAGGAACATCGATCTCACACAGACGCAGCGCGTGAAATTCTACCTTGAAGTTGCTCCATGTTCGTCACCCTCACACTCACTCAACCAAGTTTTCGCGTCACCACGTAAATAACCACCTATCCGACCAAGACATTCTCCCTCGTCCCATTTGTTTATCAACCGACTGCGATCGAACTCTGCACACCATGTATTGCGTCGAAGTCATAAACACTCTGATCGAAAGAAGATTATGTAAAAATGTTGTAAATTAATTTCGAAAGTACCCTCACTAGTTTGTCTGCTTCGCTCTCAACCTTTGATGTTTGTGAGAACTCCTTCGTAAATCCTGTTTGTTGGCTAAACAAAGTTGATGCCAACAGAGGCCGAGGAAGCGACGTCAACGCGTGGCGTTCGATTTCAGGTTGTGACGGAATATCGGTGGACAACGACGACGGTGGAACCGTACCCTCGATTTTATCTAATCTCGTAAGAATTTGACTAAAAATCTCATCACGCGAGGCACGATAGTCACGCGATCAGTCACAAGATCGGAGACGCGATCAGTCACGCGATCGGCCAGGCGATCGGCTACGCAATCGGTCACGCGATTGGTCACGCGATCCGTCATGATATCAGAGACGCGATTGGTCATGCGATCGGCTATGCGATCGGTCACGCGATCCGTCATGATATCGGAGACGCGATCGGTCACGCAATCAGCTAGGTGATCGGCTACGCGATCAGCCACGCGATCGGTCACGCGATCAGTCACGCGATCTGCTATGATGCCTACGTGAGCAAGTCGGTGGGCTGCGCATGCATTCACGACGTCTAGATGACCGTTCTTGACGAATAACCGAACGGTCCCTAGCCCGAGATGTAACCAACACATTAATGCCACCAACATAACTATTACGCGATCTACTTCTATCTTCACGGAACTTGTCCCTACGGCGTCGTGATCTACGAGATATATCACGATTCCTAGATCGACTAGCACGTTCCATTATTATTTCACTGACTTACCCGCCAATAAAAATTCCTGATGAAAAGACACCATTATTTACCACGTGTTTATTAGACTTTAGGATAGCAAAACGATCAAGCGCACATAGGTGATCCCACCTTTCTGATCTTACGAAACAGAAAGGAAACAACTTTTTTAAAAATATCAACCACTGAACCTAACCACATTTATTTGTTATTTCATTACCAACTAATCAACTACTGACAATAGAACTTAACCAACACGTTAAACCTCTATGAATCGACTATGAAAATAACACCAATTATATTATATGCCTAAGTACATAATGAGCCTCTACAACCGTCCGTCACAACCAAACGCTACGCGCAGAATGAGTCAGAGTGCCTCGCGCCGCTGCCTTTTATAGTCGACCGCTCGAACCGCTCGTGGAGAGAAGGAATCCGCTAATAATGTCTAAAGATGTTCATCTTAACATAGACTAAATCAGATTCCAAAAATCTGTATAAAAGTAGGGTAAAATCTGTAATCTGTAATACTACCCTAAATTCTGTATAAATACAGATAAATCTGTATGATTGGCAACACCAATTTGGCCCGCGCGCGTGTAAACAGTCACCGGGCGCCCGCACATTCATCAAAAAACCGACACTCGCCCGGTTCGCGGCATTCACGTTCAGCGGGCGCGTTTACGGGCTCGGGCGTACCGTTTCCACGCGTGTGAATGTGAATGTGCACGTTGAATGTTGAGTTGAACGCACGCGTAGAAACGAGGCATTATGATTTATGTTTGTGTTCAAAAAGGTAGGTAAAATTCAATACCTCAACGTTGGGACGACTTCAATTTCAATTTCTTATTTCCCCAGGAAAATACTGTAAGATTAGAACACAGCATGCACAACTCGCTATATATGGTAGGTATTTCCCCAAACCCAGGTACGAGACGGAAGAGAAATATTCCTCGTCATACGGATTGCAATACCGTCGGAACAGTCGGCGCACATCGATAATTGGAAATTGCATACACATTGCGCAATCTTCTATAATATCAGTTTCGTTAGTTTTCGTAAAAATAAAATTTTATTTTTGAATTTTTATTTATTTATTTTATTTTATTATTTTTCTTTATTAGAAAATCGATACCAATTACAGAAGTTGGAAAGCAGGGTATTATATAATCTTAAAATAGGCCATTAACAGTTTTTCCTAATTGTCCATTATTAAATAGTACATTGTTACCTGAGTGTTGAAAGTCACGTTTTTTGAGTCCCGAGACGGGTTTGGCGCCAGAGCGTAGCGAGGGCGCCAATGGAGCTTGAGGGACTTAAAAGACTTTCACCCGAGGTAAACACTGTGCTTTTCATTACGAATACAAGGAAAGTAAAAATAAAAACATGAAAAAAAAATTGTTGAAAATGAAAATTGAATTGCCGCCATCCCGGTTTTTTTTTTCTTTTTCTCTGGCGGGCCTTCGGCTTCGGTTCGACAGCATTATTCTGCCATTATTTTCATTCTCATAATTTAAAAAATGGTAAATTGATGCTCAAATCTATGTTATTTTAAATAAATAGTTGAAGCTATATATTAATCAAGTAATTTAGAAGATATATTATTTATTTAATACTATCTCTAAGTTATTTAAATTTAAATTTTACATTGCGCTCTAATTAGACTTTTTAAACTTCTTAACGTTGCAATGGGTTTCCAACCTACTTGCTGAATAAAAAGTTGGAATTTGGTTCAACGACCTCCTTGCAGATAGAAAGACTTTAGAAAATTGGAACATGGTTGAATAAAATAGAACTTGTTTTTTTTTATAATTTGACAGCTGTCAGTAGAAAGCAATTCTCCCTAGGGCTGAAAGTTTTACTTTCAATTAGGCCCCTCAGGCAACTGCAGACCTACTTTCAGAGTATGAGTAATGAAAAGTACTTTTCATTACTCATACTCAACTTTCTAAAGTCTTTCTAACTGCAAGGAGGTCGTTGAACCAAATTCCAACTTTTTATTCAGCAAGTAGGTTGGAAACCCATTACAACGGTAAGAAGTTTAAAAAGTCTAATAAGATAGCGCAATGTAAAATTTAAATAACATAAAGATAGTATTAAATAAATAATATATCTTCTAAATTACTTGATTAATATATAGCTTCAACTATTTATTTAAAATAACATAGATTTGACATTTACCATTTTTTTAATTATGAGAATGACAATAATGGCTGAATAATGCTGGCGAGCCGAAGCCGAAGGCCCGCCAGAGAAAAAGAAAAAAAAACCGGGAAGGCGGCAATTCAATCTTCATTTTCACAATTTTTTCTTTCATGTTTTTATTTTTACTTTCCTTGTATTCGTAATGAAAAGCACAGTGTTTACCTCGGGTGAAAGTCTTTTAAGTCCCTCAAGCTCCATTGGCGCCCTCGCTTACGCTCTGGCGCCAAACCCGTCTCGGGACTCAAAAAACGTGACTTTCAACACTCAGGTAACAATGTACTATTACTGCCCTCTAGCAATACCTAGGTTAATTTAATCTTTCTACTCAAATCTACACCGCATTCTTTTCTCAGTAACAAAAAGTGTAAAAGCTTGTTAGTTGAGTAGAAAATTCTTGAAATAGCTTAGACCTGGCTGGAACAATCATCCTTACCTAGGTAGCCCGTAAATCCTAATAAATTGTCTAGATCTGGGGCCGTAGGGCTCTGCAGTTTCCGTAGACTCCTTGTTTTATCATGGTAACCGAAAGTGTCCCCAAATTACTATTTATTAGCATCTGCTAACTGATTTATGTACACAAAAACTGTAATCTATATTTTTATACTAATATTATGTAGAGGAAAGATTTGTATTTTTTTTTGTAATGTTTGTAATGAATAAACTCATACAATACTGTGCCGATTTCAAAAGTTCTTTCACCATTAGAAAGCTACATTCACCCTGAGTAACATAGACTATATTTATGTGTTTAAAAAATAAATGTCCACCCATTCAAAGCCAGGACAGGCCGCTAGTAGTATATGAAATTACTAGCGGCCGCCCGCGGCTTCGCTCCCATTTTTGGCCCGTTTCCGTTATGCCCCGTTCTCGTTACTTAAATCCGTTCTCCGTTACAATATCTTTATATATTGTAGCGTATGTGTTATTCTGATGTATAAGCTATATTATTGTAGAGTTTCATTAAAATCCATTCAGTAGTTTTAACGTGAAAGAGTAACAATCATCCATCCATCCATACTTACAAACTTTCACGTTAGTTTATAATATTAGTAGATTAGTGCAATTCGCCATCTACCGATGTTTTAAGGCCCAATCTGAATCAGAATTTTATGTGCTCTTCTTATAACAGCATAAATATTTATGTCAAATATTATTAGTATCGTAAAAGGTAGGGAAAAGATAAACTTTAAAACAACTGCGCTTAAATGTATACTAGGTATAGTTTAGTTTTTGATGTAGGTATCTAAAATTTTTCAAAGCACATAATTAGTTTGCGTGGAACTGGCACCTAGATTCACCTAGCTTTAAGACGTTTCAAAGTGATTCTTGCAATTCAAATGAATAAATACACTTATGATTGATTGGTTATAGATAACTTACATGAGTTCATTCCACCCAACGGTTAATTGAGGTCTTTGTTAGAGCAATAAGACAAAGCTTTGTATTCACAATAGGTATCAAGATTAAGACGAGCACTCGTGGTCTAGTGGTGCCAGAGTATCTCGAATTTTTCGAGGAAAAATTTGAGTTAAGCATCTGTCAAATATTTAATCGGGTGATAGGCAATCCGTGAAACCGACTCTTAGTCAAATACAGATCCCAGTGATACACCATGAACTTATAATAGGGTCCCGTCATCCCGAGTTAGTTTGCTATCTAATTGGATCACTGACACACACTTATTAATTGTTTTGGTATTAAATTATTCATAGACAAAGGGACCTATTTATTGGAAGCCGTCTATGTATACAGGGTTATTGGTAATTATATAAGAAACCAGTTAAGAGCTCCTTCTGTTCATCTTAACAAACAACTTTTGTTCAACGACTTTCAATAATTCGTAATTTTTTTTTCAATACAAAACTAAAAATAACAAACTTGTCACTCTAAATAATTATAACTCTATGCCCCGTGGAGCGGCGCGCGGTAATCTCAATGAAAGGGGCACGCGGTGCGGGGTCGCGATGCGACTCCGGTCACCGGTCATTACCATGAAGCGTGTACGCCATGCAGAGCTAAAAAGTGTTACAAAAACATAAAATATTTTTTTTGGGAAGTGTATTGATTTTTGGCAAAAGTCGTAGAACAAATATTGTTTGTTAAGATGTAAAGAAGGAGCCCTTAACTGGTTTCTTATATAATTACCAATAACCCTGTATACTCGTACTTTTATATAATGGGCATTTCACACATTGCTGAGGAAAACTTTTACAGTGGTAACCAGCTTACAATAGTAAATAAGTTTAAATTAAAAAAGCCAACAAAGCGTTGGAGGAACGCTTTCGAACGAGAATGGTGGGCTAAAGCGATGAATAGAGACGGTTGGAAGGATTTGGCGGAGACCTTTGCCCAGCGTGGGACGACATGGGTTACATTTTTTTTTCTTAAACACAAAGGATCTTATTAATAATCCTGGCGTAGCGTTGGATTGGTTGACCCGTGTTTTGTCTCTTGCATTGACATGCAATTGTCAAGTCGAAAAAATGTGACAAAACACGATTTAACTACTCCAGCGTTGCGCCGGGATTATTAATAACACCCTGGGTGTTATTAATAATCCCGGCGTCGTAATCCTGGGTGTTATAATAATTCACAAAACACGGATCAACCAGTCCAACGCTACGCTAGGATTCCCAAAGAGCGAGCTTGAATTTTTGAGTTTTGGGGAAGTCGTGACATCTGTGCTATATTTTTTTTTATTAACCTATTGTGTCCTACTGCTGGGCAAAGGTCTCCCCCAAAACCTAAAAAGCTATATTATTATGATAAAAATAAACAGATAATTTCAGAAACCTTACAGCATCAGGCGTTGAATCTGTTATATCAAATTTAAGCTGCATGTTCCTCCCGGCTGCAAGACCGTACGTTTGTCAGTCACCATCTAGCGATTGCCGCAATTATTCAAGTCTAATGCCTTGTACCCGCAAGCCTTGTTTACTGTGCTGCCAACATTTAACATCTATCAGGAAAGCCAAACATAATGTTTGCACAATTATTATCCTATTAGCTTTTGTTATAAGAAAATAAATTATATGAGCGATGGTGTGGAAAATTATCTATATTTTTAAATTATTTTTTAAAATTTTGAAAGCTAATTTTAACGCCTATGTTGTCAAATTTAATCTTATTTAGTAACGCCATTGTACCTGTACCTGTCATACGATTAAATAAATAAATTATTTTTTCTAGGATGACCATCAGCTTTATAAAACTAATTTATATAGTATAACTAGCGGCCGCCCGCGGCTTCACTCGCGCGTTCCCGTTACGCCCAGTTCCCGTATAATATTTAGAAATGTTAGGCAATGTGTTATTATGATGTCTAAGCTGTAATTGTAAAGTTTCATTAAAATCCATTTAGTAGTTTTTACGTGAAAAAATTACAAACATCCATATATCCATCCTTCCATCCATACTTACAAACTTTCGCGTTTATAATTTAGTAGTAACATTAACGGATTAATTTAGTTTTAGGTTATCAGAGAAGCCGATAAGCGGTCCTCAGGAATGGCAACTGAGTGGTGGACGCGCAAATAAACGAAACATTTATGGCCTTGCGCACATCTAAGCGTTCTGCGGTGGCGATTAGTGAAACGCTGTCAAATATCGCTGTCATATTTGACAGCGTTTTACTGATCGCCACACATTAACAAGCAGTGACAGGTATCTCGGGTAAGTGAGTAAAGAATGCCTGCCTACATATCTATCTATACTAAATAATTATAAATTTAAAAAACTAGAGAAACCGACTTCATTGCCAAACGGCTAAACCGATTTTAATGAAATTTGTTTGGGACAATCTGGACGTAAGAATAACCTTCCAAATAAAAAAATAATTTTCTAAATCAGTTCATAAATGACGGAGGCATGCAGTTATAAACATTAAAAAAATTATTTAAAAAAATGGCAATACCGATTTTAATAAAATTAAAATGGGACTAATCTGGGAGCAGTACCTTTCAGATAAAAAAATATTTTTTCAAATCGGTTCACAAATGACGAAATTATGCGGTAACAAACATTAAAAAAAATACAACCGAATTGAGAACCTCCTCCTTTTTGATTGGAAGTCGGTTAAAAACTAAGTTAACAAAATCTATAAAATATGTTTTAGTAACCTACAGTAACTAATAAGAAGTATATGGAAAGGTTGAAGGTCTGGGCCTTGGGCACATTTAGGCGATGGTGATGCCGATCAGAAAAACGCTGTCAAATATGACAGATTTATTTTACAGTGTTTTCGCTATCACAGATTGCTTAGATGTGCGCAAGGCTTGAGTCGTAAAATTTTGTGTCAGATGACAGAATGTCAAAAGTTTATGCATATGCAACATTTTTAGGCGAATTTATTCAGCACGTAATTTGGTGCTGCCTCATTTTACGTAAATATCCGAAACTGAATACAATAACATCTACTAATTTTAGGACTGTCAGTCTGGTCTATCAGGTGATATGCTAATTATGAACTTTAGCGAAAACAGAGCTTTTATATTTTACACAGTTTTAATTAGTTACGTAGCAACCATATTGCCACCAAAATAAATTTAATATTCAATTGTTTAACTAGCATTATGTGTGTAATAAATCAGTCTGACAGCTCACATACCATTAAAGTAACTGATAAAAAATAATACCATTTACAAATCTTTTTTAAGGATACCAAGTGAAACTAATTGGCAGAGTTAGCTTGGACGTACTATACCGGTTATTTTTGAATACCTACTTAATTGGGTTTATAATGGCTAAGGACGGATTTGTGTATGTATAAAGGTATATAGGTACCTAAGAAAATAAACAATTCAGCGCTAAGATTTACACATACAGTTATATGTCGTATAGTTTGTTGCCCGTTCTTCTAGGCTTGGTCGCGTATTCGAACTGGCACCTAGACTCACCTTGCTTTATGACGTTTCAAAGTGATTCTTGTGATACAACTGAATAAAGCAGTTTTTGATTTTTGGATTTTTTGTAAGTTGCAAAACTTAAAAAACTTAGTATTAATACTTACAAAACTTAAAAACTTAGTATTAATACACTACAATAAGTTGACAAGTTTTCGTTTAAATTGTGACTCAAAACATAACAATATGGAAAGGATTTTAACGGCTGGACGGATTCAGATGAATATATTATTTTGTCATGCTTATTAGATCAAAAATACCATAGTTGGTAAATACCATAGTTTGAAATAAATGCTGTCTAAAACATGAAAACACTAATGAAACTGACTGAATTTGAAATTCATAATAATATTATTATAGTTTCAGTGCTGAATTCGTTCAGTTTCCAATTTATTTCTGGATTGGTTTTAGCAATACCTACGTAATACGATCCAATAACACTACTCGATCTACAATTTTATTTTCAAATTTCACTTATTACTTTATTGGTCTTCTATTTAAAATGATACCAAAATTAAACGTTGATTACGTACAGTATGAGAAATATAACCATTTTAGTGCAGGTATGTGTGTGTACTTGCAGTCAGTGTCAAAAGTGTATTAATAATTTAAGTTGCTCAATATGTACCCATTTTCCATTGGTGGCATAAAAATGGCAATTTGGATTTATCTATAAGTAGTTGGCAAGATCTTCATGATAAAGTTCTAAACTTAGATGCAAGTGAGTTCCAAAATTGTATCCACTTTTATCGCTGACTATAGACATACCTGTACCGCAAAGACTTATTAACTTCCCCAAGAAGATTAAATCTATTTAACGATGTAGGTAAGCGCGCAATAGTAGGAAGACGAATGCATAAATTAAGATTAACCTTTATTCTGCGGGCAGCTCTAAATTTCCGAAGCAAATGCATTTATCACAATTGCACCTCCGACCGCTAACAAGATTTAGAGGGAACGTGGACCACGGGCGTACGCGTCTACCTATGCTATAGGATAATTAGTATCGCTACCTCGCGGCATCTCATTTATCGTCCTCCGGGGGACGGGTCAGCCAGTAAATCTACCAACCTGAGCGCTCTTGTCTTTGTAAACTCCAAAATCTAATTACATTTACAGCTCCGCTTAAGTTCGCCTTTCCCGTTAAATTTGCATTTCTTGATTTTTACCTACCTCGACGATAAGATTCCCTCTCATCGGAGTTCTTTCGAGTTTCTATTTTCATTATTTAAGCTAAGAGGGCGTGTACGGGGTGGTGCGTAGCGAGCGTTTGAGCCGCGTCGGTTTATATGCCCGAACAGGTCCAATAAAGAGCGTCTCGATGTTATAAAGGCGTTCCTAATGCTTATTTGCATTCAAGAAGGCTCCCAGAACGGGCCAGCAAGTGTACGGGAACGGCTCCGAATGCCGGTACCAGTTTGGAGCACTAGACAGAAGGCTCCCCTGGTAGTGATTAGACGATGCTAATACCATTTACTTTCCAACTTTCCTGACTCAAGCGCCCGTTACGGGAACATTCACTATTTATATTGGGTACTTTAAAATCATCTTATGCAGTGGATTTAATGTAACCAGTGCATTAACACATATTTTGATTAAAGAAGGACATTACTTGTTCACGAAAAAAACACTGATAAGCAACCACTACACCTCAATGGGCTAAAATATGTTTTATTGTTTTACAAGACAGTAGACCTACCACAAGCTCTGTCTGGCTCTGGTTTTGAGTCTTCAAAATTTACTTCCGTAGCATCTACGTATCTGCAAACAAAGTTAAAAAAACTAATTTGATCCCGAGACGACGTCGAGGAGCGCGAAGCTGGCGCGTCAACCCTCACCAAGTCAACGGAGCGACCGTCGCGACGGAGCTTAGTTCACATTAAAACTGCAACTGAAAACTTTGAGCGGTCTCAGTTCCGTGGTCGAGTGTGCGGTGAAACTTGCACTGCATTACGACAAGCAAACCTGCAGTTAAGTGTTTACTTCGCACATTCCAAGGCATTGTTCCAGCAACTTTGCCCCATAAAAACGGCCTGACTCCTGCTTCCGGATACACGGCGCAGTTAGTTACTAACAAGATGAATGTGCACTATCAAACTAGCTTGTAAACTATCGTTAGCAAGTAGCCTATAGTTGTGCTAGCTTCAGTATTGCAGTGCAGGTATTACCCAAAAATAAATCACTTTGGTTTTGGATTGCAACGTGAACGATATCTACTCGTATATATAGAGGATCCCACGGATATACCACTTGGAGGGAAAGTACCTTTAATATTGTAGATGGAACATTTTACTGAAAGAAGGTATTATTTGAATCTAGTGAGCCAATATTTGGACAGAAACCCGAGTATACCAAACAAAAAAGATTTCATTTTGATGGCAAATGTTTGTCTAAAGTCGGCACAGTAAAAAAAGTCGGCACAAATGAGCCACCGGTCACCACCACAGATTTAAAGGTGGCAAGCAACAAGTAGTTCAGATGCTTTTTATAATTATTTTTTTTAAATCTTCTTACACGCGTGGCTATGTGGCGGCCACTTGCAGTCCCTACAAAATGAATTTCGTAAGCCACTGGTGACTGGCCAGTGGCTGATTTACGCCGAGTTCTTTCATGCACAGTTCAAATATCAAACAGTTAACCTAATCTTCAGTTTGTTACTGAGAAACGATCCCAGGTTTGCTTATCCCATTTACTTACGGCTCAGTCTGGCAGTGATTGCCGCAATTATTCACCTCGCCGCGTCTCTTTCTGCACTCTCTAACAGCCCACTTAATCCAACACCGCCTTCCCTTTGCCTCTAACATCAGGACTAAAAGGTTAGTTTTTTTATTTTGCATTTATTTCATTAACTAAGCATTTACTTTTACTTTTTTTGGGGCTGGGTAGTGTTGTGTGAATTGTCCACAATATTTATTTATTTATTTATTTATTTATTTTATTCTCTACCAGCGATCACCTGCTGCTTTGCTCATCTTATTTCCGTTCTTTTTCGGGACAAAAAGTAAGTGTCCTATGTCCGTCTCCTGGTTCTAAGCTACCTCTCTACGAATTTTCAGCCCAACCAGTTCAGCCGTTCTTGAGTTATAATAATAGTGTAACGTGTAACGTGTAGTGTAATACGATTTCCTTTTATATTTCTGGATAAAAAGTGTCCTATGTGCATCTCCTGGTTCTAAGCTACTTTCCTACCAATTTTCAGCCATATCGTTTCAGCCGCTCTTGAGTTATAAATAGTGTAACCACGACTTTCTTTTGTTATGAATATATGTAAAGATATTATATTAATACTGTTTTCGTACAGCAGTCGATCAATGATGAAATGTGAAAACTGTATCTCCCTATATTTTATACCGCTAAAAAGTGTCCAGAAAGGAAACGAAATGTGTAAAATACGAGTGAATTACGTTATCAGAGTGAACAATGTAGTGAAGTCATATTTTTGAAGTAGAAAATAAAGCAGGCCCGGATACGAGCTTCTGGTTATTATAACTTTTCTTTACGCGAGCCATTAGTACATTAGCTGAGTTTTACTGGTATGCTATCCGAAGCCGAACGGGAAATTGTAAAATGATCACCAGCTAGAATATACACAGTACACACATTGTTTTATTGAATATTATTTATTTAAATGTACAATAATTTTAAGATAAAAATATTTAGTTTTTGTTCCTAATATACAACAGTACCTATATATAAATTTGGAACAAAAACTTTTGCTCGTAACACTATTTGAATAAAATTAAAACTTATTTCATTCAATAAAAAAAACAATTTTTTTATTGAATGAAATAAGAAATGTTTTTTTTTGTAGATACGATGAAGCTTTTTTATAGATACGATGAAGTGGATTATGTAACTGGTAGGCAAACTACTGTAACCAGATACCCTACCGAGCCAGATAAAAGAGAAGGTCGCTGTCATTTCGATAAGGAAGTCAAGGAGGCCGCATTCGAAAGATTCCATTGAAGGAAACTGCATCAGAACCCCAACAAAAGCTAAGCTCTTAAATTTAGGAAAAAGAAGCCGTTTTCTTGGTGTCTAACAGAGTGTAATATCGTATTAAACAAAGCGTCGGAGTTGTTGGCGATGCAAATATACTTTGAGCTAGTAATAAATGTATACCTGCCCCAATTGCACACAAGTCCTTAGACAGCACATAGGTATTGGTTCGTTCGGATCACGGATTTGAAATGAGAATTTCTTTAGCGTTTTCTTTTTAAATTGGCAAAAATCTTAAATATTTAAAAACAAACTGTCAACCAACATGGTCGTTATAACCGTAAAACATTCAAAATGAAAAGCCAACAAAACCATTGCACAGTATTGATTGAGCGTCGGGTAGCCGCAATATGGGAGATTTGTTGAGAATAACGGTTGAACAGAGAGCTCGAGTGGCCATTAAAGATATCTTGAAGCGCTGCGATCGAAAGAGAACACCCTTACCTACGTCTCACTCAAGTAATGTTGCACCGGGAGGGCCGTATATCCAACCGGGCTGCAATACTACCCTGGAAATTCGCTTTTCGCTCGGCGGTTATAGCGATTTACAATAAATTGTTCAAACTGGCGCTTTAAATAAAATATTTTGAACTATAGGAATTGAAATATACTTATTTTATGCACAGGTATTCTATTGTATGTTGTTGAAAGCACGTTCTGTTTATATCAGTGTGAGAAGGGACGCGAATTGCATTCAGCTAGATATAATATTGTGATAACCATTGGATACTGTTGAAACGGTCAGTTTTATCACTTAAATTTCATAAAAATCTGTTCAGTACTTTGGCCATGAAGCCGGTTTAAAAACTTGTTTTTCCAACTTCAAATGTTATTTAGTTTAAATGTAATGTTTTTTAATGGTTTAAATGTTATTTACTTTTATACTTACTAGTGACAAATCTCTTGTCTCTGTCACTTTCATGTAAACAAACAGAGGCAGCGTGTGTCCATGCGCATCACGATTAACAATGAACATACCGGATGCGCTGCAGCAGTAGTGCCCTACTCTTTCGAATCCAATCATGATAGAACTTAACTCACAAGGTAAGTTCTTTTAATCACTAATGATTATGATAGTTATTACCTATACATTTAAGTAAAAACAGAAAACAATTTAGACACAAAACCATTATTTACCTACAAGCCTTAACTTTTATACCAAAACACCAGTGCATCGATTTGAGTACGAAACTTTTGCGTAATCAGATTATTGGTAGGCCATATTCGTAAACTGACATTAATGACACAAAGTGTGCCGTAACGCTCGTAACAGCTGGCGGTAGTAACGTAATAATTCAGTTGTCTTCATTGTTCATGGAACTTCCGCTTTAGTGGGATAAAATGACGCGTTATTGATAGTAAACCTTCGTGTTTTGGTGTGGGAAGCTAAAAGCTGTCAGAGAGATAGAATAACTGGATAGCTTTGTTTTTATCATAGATCCGCGGTTTTGCTTGCCTGCTTCCGTTACCTTTTCGGTCACCTAGTTCTAAGCTCCAGCCGTTCACGCGTGATGGCGTGACCAAGGGAAATAGGGATTCATTTTTATATAATTATAATTATATAAGATGGATTTACTCGCTGCTATAAATATTATTTTAATCAACAGAATAAGCAGACGTTTTTTTTTAGAATTTATGAGTTGTTATGAATGGCAATAATTATAAGTATGTTTTTCATCTAAATATATAAAACTCTTGTGTTACTTACTGACTGACAATCAACGCACAGCCTGAACTAATAATAATAATAATTATTATTTCCTCACTCTGCAGCCTTGACCACCGGTACCTTGGGCCGGTGGTCAAGGCCTAAAATAATATAATAAATATAATGGCTATAATGGCTTTAGGAGTATCAAATTTGGACAGTAGATTTCTGGTGTAGTGTGGGGGTGCACTAAGAAAGGGTTTTCCGAAACTCACCCCCTAAAGGTTGCAGCGTGGGTTGAAGTTTGTACGGAAAAAGCTTAACGCGATCGAAGTCGCACGGGATTTCACTAGTACCTAATAAAACTCTTAAAAATAATTGGTTCGAGTGCAATTTATAATTAAAACTCCCTCAAAAGTAATGGCTGTACTTAATTCAAAATAGAAAAAATGTGATAGTTAAATATTTATTACTATTTTTGTGCGGATTGGCCACAATATTTATGTTTATATAATATAAATATTATCGTTACCTACTATAAAGTAAAACTGTAAAAAGTTGTTTCAGATATACAGATAAATATAAACCCATGCTCTAGTGATTTCAATTAAGCAATAATGTTCAATTTGTTGAGTTTTTCAGCCGACGGAAAAGGCGACGGCCCATCTATAAATTGAATAATTAATAATGGCACGTTGCTTTGTGCCTAATTGATGATGAAGTGATTCGATCTCGTGGCCTTTTCGTAATTTTCCCCAATATAATATTCAGTATTTTGATAAAACAAAATAGATCTAAGCAGGTAAATCATTTTAAGAAAACTCATTAATCGTATTATTCAGTCTCAACCGAAGCGCAAATTACTGATGCTTTTCATATTCGAATCGTTTTACTATGTAAATTAAAAAAAAATATGCATTAAACTTTAATGCATATTTTTTTTTAATTTACATAGTAAAACGATTTATATTATATTATAGTACTTTAATGATTAAAGTACTTTACTTTAGGGTAACAAATCTTTCTGTGACAAAAGGGCCTAAATACACTTACGACACTAGCAGATAAACTCCGAAAACCGTGAGTAATTTTCAAACAGTTTCAACAGAAAGAGATGTTACCTTTCAAATATAAGCCCTTTCAGATTTAGCCTCGATCCAGGCAGAACGCCTTGTCACGGTGTGAGGTCACTTCCAGCGCTATAGGTCAATGTGCAGGTGAACTCGCGGGAATCGCCATTTCGCTCACGTTCGGCATCCGATAAAAGTTTCCGCCACAATCACCTAAGAGCTCAGCTGTCATGGTATAACCATAATATCGGTTTTGTACCCATTGCGTCCTCCGCCTTTGCAACTGATGCTATGGAATTATCCTGTTACGTCACTCTTTATTTTGAGAGCACTGGTAGCCTAGTGGTAGCGGCCCCGCCTTCCGATCCTAAGGTCGTGGGTTCAAATTCAGTGGTGTACGAATGAGTTTTTCTTACCAAAAATTTACGTACTCTCAAACGGTGATACCAACTGAGCTGAGAGGCCAGTCAAAAACTAGATATAGATAACTCTTTATTGATCACCATGACACACTAGGTAAGTAGAATACAGCCTCTACTTACTCAATGAAACAACAGCACAAAATGTATAAAAGCTCTTAAATTTCAGCTCAAGCAGTTCAGAATCTCGTTCATTTTTAATTAGGGTGTAAGGTGTTGACGGTTGCAAAGCCAACAAAAACTTTTTATGTGGCGTGAAGTGTTACCAGAACACGGTTGCATTAACACGGTTTTCCCCCCTTGTCGCATTAAATTAATTTCACCAGTAATTTAAATTACCCACGCAATTTTCCTAATTAACGTTTAAGTTAATGATATTTACTTTTGGTGTAACCGGTACTTATTCGTTGTTTATTATTATGTGAAATGTTGTGGTTGAAAGAGTATAAGTATAAGAGTATAGTTGTAAGCGATAGGTTTTATGAAAAAAGACATCGGAAGCAAAACGTATAACCTAATTATAAGCATACAACTTGTCAAGACGTAGCTTATTATCTAATAAGCTACAGTTTTTTTTTATGTTACTTGTATTTTGTATGTCGTCCTTTATGTAGTTTTTATTTGAATTCTTAGTGTGTAATTTGTTTCCCAATAAACATTTGTATTTGCTTAACTAAACAATGACAAGGCTATTGCAACGCTTAAGGTATGGGAGTTATATAAAACCGTACCAAGGCAGAATCTCAAGCGAAGAAATGCACCGTTTGGTAAGTTCAATGCTTTTCCCGTAGCATTTTTGATTACACTTTCAATAAAGCACGGTCATTTAGCTAACGAGCTCGCTCCAAAGTAAATAACTTGAACAAAGTCTATGTCAGTGAGATCCTACAGTTTCAACCTTTGATACTCTACTCGAGATACCAACTTGGTGCCGAAGAAAATGAAAATAAAGAAAATAAAAATAACATCTGCCAAACAAGTTTGCCGCTGGTTTCTTGGAAGTGGCATAATGAATGCAAGCTATGCAACGTCTTGAAACAAAAAAGTTGCATGAACATTAATTGAAAGAGTTTTTAAAAGAAATGTACCTAGACATACTATCGCTAACAAGCTATCAAAGTTCAGTAAAACTCAAGAACATCATTTCAAAGACTCTAAATTGAAATATAATTAAATTAAACAAACAATAACTCGTCTTTTGACGGAGGTGCAGGAGAAACAGAGTTTGCAATTCGCCCAAGAGCTGCAAAAGTTTTCTGTTCACGTCCGCCCCTTGAGATAAGTTTCAGCCACAATTACCTGACCGTTCAACCGTCAGGAAATATATTGGCACCTTCTGCAACCTCAACGCCTCCGCCCTCGCAAAACGCGGCACAGCCCAATCTTGTATCTGCTATCTGATTTCCATCGCGGGAAAAAGCAAAACGTAAATAAAATTTATGAGCACTCAGCTAAGCCAATTTACGAATGCAGAAACAGTGAGTCACGTCACACTCCGTTCTGTCTCAAACAATCAACATCACTTTGATAAATAAAATAAATCAAAACATTTGCATTATTAATGGTAGCGCCTCCCAAAAGTTTTCTGAAGAAAAACAACATGATCATTGTTAAAGCACACAATGAAATCAAACGACAACTTTTAAAAGGTCCCTAATGGACAAGAGGCCATCGATCAAGTTACATAAAATGTTTTTCTTAGCACGAAACCATCAATGAATTTGAACATTTCAACTGCGTTCAGATTTCCATTAAAATAAGTCATTTTCACCGTGTAGGCTACTATATCACTTGACAGGTTAATGATTCAAAACCCACTGAATTGATGGAAATAAAAGCGTAAACGCTACACGAACGCTTACCCACCTTTATGTAAATTTATAAAATGTGGGGCCATTTTAAAGCGTAAGGAAAATCAAAGGGCGGCTTAGTGCCGTAGAAGAATGTTGGTAAAGTCAAAAAAGGGCTGTATCGGGTGGCCGCAATATTCGAAGCCCCTCGATTTCGGGATGGAATACTTGGGGCGGCTTTCATTCGATCGCAATCTCTATGCTAACAGTTTGCGATTCTGATCTTCGTTTAGCGGAATGACCGCAGTCACCCCGGCTCTCTGTGACGCTTATTCCATACACGTTCACCCCACAGAAGTTTTTATGGACACAAGAAGCTTTCGCTCTTATATTCAGTTTTTTTTTCATAGGTGAAAAAAGCCATTTTCAACCTTAAAATTCAGTTTTTACAGTACATTAACCATAAATTAGATTTTTATATGTACTTCTACCGTATTTATCGGCTAATGAATTCAAGCAAATACAGTCAAAATCAAATCGGTTTATCAAATGATTACACAGTTAATTCGAATTACATTGAGCAGTTAAATTCCAAATTGCAATGTTTGCATCGACTTTAGCTTTCATTCATGCATTGAAACGTTTCGAATTAAAATGATTCGAAAATAACGCTCGCCCAGTCGAGTAGCTAACTCAATAACACTGACAAAATGGGGTCTGGCGAGCTAGATAGGTATGCAGATTGTAGTAAATGTCCTCTAGAGAGGGTTAAAGAGAGGTCAGTTAGCATACAAGATACGAGTGTGTAAATTGCGTATTTATACTGAGGTTCCGGAAATTAGACGCGAACCTAAAACGTTGCTTTATCCAATTTTGGATATAATTTTCTCTACAAAGCATAAGAAAAGGACTCATTAGGTGCTATTAATAAAAGTTTAAAAATGAATTATAACAACATATTCGTAGTTCTCCTATGCGGAATTCAATTATACTTACTCAAAGACACATTTCTTTGAGTAAGCTTCTTTGAGTTTAGCATATACCACAGAAAATAAATTATTTTCGGATTCTTGTACTCCTAGTGTGAATCGATGTGAAACGTGCTGAGAAAAACTTATTTCCGCTGAAATCTAATATTTTACTTATACAGAAATAATTCGTGAAACAAAAAGAATGAGGGGTCAAAAGCAGATGGTCCGCTTTTATAAAAATGTTGGAGGGTTGTGAAATATGACACTGTGTTATTTCTTCGCACACCCGGTCAAGAGTTATTGCATTCCATTATACGTTTTCTCTATCTAAAGGAAGCTATTTTCGCCAAAGAAGAACTATGCCTTCTAATTTTTATTTCACCTATCTATTTTCCTGGATCTACTTCAAGTATATGACGTGGTTGAAGACCGACCATTTTCGAAAATATTGACTGAAATTTTTCAGGAAAGATTACAAAAAACAATTTTTCACACAAGTTTAATCAGTGACTTTGAAATGTTTTAGGTATCACGTCGCTCCTTTTAACATGGCAAGCTGCGTAAGATTGACAATAGAGCCAGTGGCTCGGAAAGGGCTTCCTTATCTCTGGTACATTGTGTCCTGTCACATGAAATGCGAGCGCCTCGGGCAATGAACGGATTTCACATTCATAATGAAGATTAAGCAGGACAAAATTCGCTCGTACGTGGAGCAAATTTTATACTGAAAATGCTCGCTTCGATTCCAAATGTAAATAAGCTCTTCAGTAACGTTTATTTAGAGCCCGGTGGAAATATATTTACGTTGCGTATTCTCTCTAGTTTCTAGCTCACCGTGGTTTCGTACCCAGTCGTTAAACTGTCAAATTAGACCAAGTAGTCCTCACTGTCATTGGAACAAGAAAAAGTACAATTTGCTTTTATGCCGTGACTTGGAAGTTTTGATGTTGATGTTATTGGTGTGGTGGCATTACAGCGGTTGTTTCACACACGCTATTACTGAGAATTTTTCGTTCGGATCTTTCATCTTTATTGATGAACCTAATGTTAATATACTTGTTGGTATGTATCTCTAACCAATGCGAAAGCAAGTGAGCGTCGATATTTCAGATTTTGAGTAGGTTTAATTTTTTGTAATAACTGTGATACCTTGCAAGCACGTCTATCTGGAATGTTTCTAGTGGCATGCGAATAGCGTACCTACGTCACTCGAAAACATTGTGATGAAAAGTTCCATGTGCCTGTAATTTGTCGGCAGTCCGGGCACATCTATGCTTTTAGCTTACAGCATGCCTGCTAAAATAGATAAGTTTTCTTCCTTCCCATCCGTCCGGACGAAAAACTTACTGCTTATCCACAAAAAAAGTTAAGTCAGTAATGCGAGTTTGGCATGAATCTGAACAGACGAGGGAATAAAATTTGGTGGAGTAGGAACAACAATGACGGTGCAAAATGTCTTTTAGCAGGCACCAGGCTTACAGGCTTTAATATATCATAAAAGAGTTTAAAATGGAACACCTACAATATTTCAGTGTTCAAATCTCAATAAATCGTCTAGGCGTGGTAACGAGCTCGCTGCGGCGTAGTCTCTGCGGATACGTATTTTATTGGATTCACTGAAACGTTTTTCAGGTCCGAAGGATTATTTACGAGCGTCTGCTCTGCCGCTGCAGAAATGCAAATGGACACAAAGCGCTCAAGGCGGATCTTTGCACATGTATCTTTAGATACATATTTGAGTACATGTATTGGGATTGCGTTTTGAAAGGTGGGTAATATGCTAATCCTATATGAAGGAATGTCTGCCGTATCTAGGGATTACGGTCGTGAGAGGTCGTGAGCCTCTTTTAGTTTCTATTCTTTCCGATAAGTTGTGCTGTTTTCAATGTGTTTTAAAAATCGAACCTTAGCTGCTATTTGCATTTGAAAGTTGGTGTATTTTTTAATTACCTGTAGTTTTTCTTTGACGAGTGAGCATTTTGTTTTTTATCATGTTTTGGAATAGCAACAGAGTCGTTTGACGAAAATAAATATTGACATATTTTATTTACGTGTAGCGAGATTTTTCCTTGACTGCCTGCTTTATATTAAAAAATTGCTGGTTATTCGCGTTTGAGTTATTTCATTTGTATTACAAAAATGTTGTGTGATTTATTCATTTAAGATTTTTAGGAAAACTGTGGATTAATGTCGTAGTGCCAAAATCGATAAGTATGTCCTCGGTGGACATAGCTGCAAAAGGTAACCCTCAAAAGCAGGAGGCCCATTACATGCAAGCATAAAAATAGTATATTTCATTACAAGTGCGGAAAGCCTGTCATTGCAAAGAGTTCCGACAAATGTCTACCCGAGCCGAAGGCGAGGGTTGACAGTCGGAACAAGTTGCAATGACGGTTCCGCACGTGTACTGAACGACTATTTTTAATACAGTTGCGAAAAAATGAAGCAATTTAATAAAATAATAAAAAAACTATTTGCTTTTTTCTCTTCTCTCCACGCAATAAGTTCGTCATATGTATGCATGTAGCGACTTTTTGACTTTTCCGGTAAAATGTTCTCCGAAGCATTTTGTGCAATTATACTGAGTTCCGGTGGTGTTAATTCAAAAAAACTAGGGTCGAAATTACTCATTTTGTGCAACAAACAAATAAACTCGCAAAGAAAATTTCTGAAAAATGGCGCCAACCGTAGAAT
Organism: Thera obeliscata; assembly: GCA_947578465.1. Classification (NCBI taxonomy): domain Eukaryota; kingdom Metazoa; phylum Arthropoda; class Insecta; order Lepidoptera; family Geometridae; genus Thera; species Thera obeliscata. The sequence continues at coordinate 6,663,468 of OX387928.1, read as the reverse complement.
ATAAGCAGGGTTTTTTTTTTTCTTCACCCATTCTGGAAGGCAAAGGTATACTATACCCATACAGCCAAGTCTTCAGTAGATTTTTTTTATTGATTATGAATTGAAAATGAAATTTAATGAGATGAAATGAAATGAAACCTAACATAACTCGTTTAATCAAATCAGTAAATCTGTTAATGAAACAAATTAGCAGCTTCTTTTTAGAAATATACGTATTTGCATGAATCATAAAAACTTCGATGAATTTTTTTAGTAAAAACTTCATGGTTGGTTTTTCTTTTTAGTCATTATTTTGACAGTTGGGAAAGAAAAAGCACTAGTGCGGGAATGGTAAAAAAAAAGCACGTGTGTGTAATAGCCCACATCCCGAACGCTATACGTCCCTGCAATACGCCACTTTTTGAGCAACTGTATTAAAAAAATCATTTCATACGTTCGCACCATTGCTGTTCGGGTTATCTCGTGGTGGTTTCCTTCACCGTATAAGAGCGCTAGCTTGCTCGCAAAAATATAATTTATTGCTTAGCCGTAATACCGTTTCATATCTAATTGTAAGCGTGGTCCCGATAAGAGTGCAGTCACAGGTGGTCCGCGTGATGAATCGCCCTCGCGAGGCAAAACCTCCCCAACCTATTTATTTATACTCACGAAAGTCGCGCGATCGGAAACTTGCCAGCTCTAAATCAGTTGGGGATACTACAACAATACTACGGTGCACGATTCTTTATAAAATGTCAGTGACCAATGGAACATTGTTCTTTAGCTTTCTTTAGTGCCTTCGCAATACGCGGGAATTTTACCCAATGCGAAAGTTTGTGTGGAGATACCCTATATTATTATGTGTGTATGTCAGCATGCCAATTCCTGCCGTGAAACAGCATTGCTTTGTTTATTTTTGAAGGGGTGAGACCGAACATCTGTTGGCCTACCATGAGCTCTATCTGGCTCTGTCTCTGGCTCTGGTTTTGAGTCTGTGTGTGTGCTCACCAGTGAATTATACTGTGCGTGTGACGTTTTGACGTAGGATTTATATAATCAACACACACACACAGACTCAAAACCAGAACCAGAGACAGAGCCAGACAGAGCTCATGGTAGGCCTACAGTATGCCTCAAGTTGATGGACGCAGGGCAGTACATCGTAGGGCACGTTCCTGACGTGCGAGGCAATGCTTTGTTATAGTTGATGGTTACCACTTTACATCAGGTGAGCCATCAGCTAATTGTATTGACTAATGACTAATGACTGGCCTCTAGCTCAGTTGGTAGTAGCTCTGCCTTCTGCGCCGTAGGTCGTGGGTTCGATCCCCACCGAGAACAAATATTTGTGTTGTTAACATAAATGTTTGTTTTCTGTCTGGGTGTTATATTGTATTCTAAGTATGTATTTACAAAAAAAAAATGTATTCAAGTATTATATCAGCTATCCGGTTCCCATATTACAAGCTCTGCTTAGTTTGGGGTTGGGTAGTGTTGTGTGAATTGTCCACAATTTTTATTTATTTATTTATTTATTTATTAAAAAAGGACTCTGCTGCAAGTTATTTCCGTGAGCGTAGGATTAGAATGAAACTTGAAGAATTCGTAGTTCGTAACCTGTAATAAGATGGATTTCTGCCGCCAAGTATAGATGCTCGCATTTCTATCTCACGATGTGAAGATCTCATCACTTTTACGCCTCAGAGTGATGACGCAGTGCAATGCCACAGAGCACGCGTGCTCTCCTCGGACGCGTCAGACGTGCTCTGCGAAAGTAATCCAGTTTTTATATCTCAAAGTAATCGCTTAAAATCAGATCCATTTACTTGTTCTCATAAAAAATCAAAAGGGTTGATAACCTTGTTAAAAAGTTATAGATAAATTGACTGTACTGTACTGGTATGCATCACTTTATTATTAAAGTTTTCGTGGAACTGTAATAGTTCTGATATAAGCTACGAGATGAGATTTAACATGAATAAAACATAGTTACACCGAAAGACACGCTAGTATCCTAGCTATTGGAGATAGACAGATGATAGATGGAGTAGAAGAATCCATACAACACTATCTAGCTCTTTAGAGGAACCAGATAGCTGATATAATACTTACTTTTGTGAATACATATTTAGAATACAACATAACACCCAGACAGCGAACAAACATCGGCGTTGACCACGTTAATATTTTTGTTCTCGGTGGGGATGGAACCCACGACTTACGGCGCAGAAGGCAGAGTTAGTACCAACTGAGCTGAGAAGCCAGTCAACACACACACAAAAGCCATAAAAAGTTTGTTAATAAAACTCTTTTAGCCAAATTGTACTTACTACTATAATTAACTATATAATTAACACATTTAGGTATGCATACTGTTGTTGGAAAACCGCAATACTGGTTTAAACACCCACGCCGCAAGCTTACAAATCAATTACCTACGAGAAATATCTACCTATTTAAATATTCAGTCAGTTTTTTCAGGAAATTTTTCTTAGGTTTCTGAAAAAAAATTCCAGCTCGTAATTTTGAACATCAATATAAATAAATAGGGTCCATGAACTGTCAGACATCTTTGGATATAAGAGTTGATTAATAAAAGGCATTCTTTTATTAATAACTAGCGGCCTTTCCTGGCTTCGCACGGGTGGACATTTATTTTTTAAACACATAAATATAACCTATGTTACTCAAGGTGAAAGTAGCTTTCCAATGGTGAAATAATTTTTGAAATCGGAACAGCAGTTTTTGAGTTTATTCATTACAAACATACAAAAATACAAACCGTTCCTCTTTATAATATAAGCATAGAAAGGCAGTCCAAATATTAAATCGATGCAGCTTGTACCTACCTATAATGTGAATAAGATTCAATATTGGAAATCGTTGACTCACAAGTGTGCTGTGTGTGTGAGCCCCGCCCTCGGTACAACAAGACGGGTTTGATGAGGGAGACGCATAGTATGGCTCATGGAGAGTTGGAGAGAGATGCGGCGAAGAATGCACACGGCCAACTCGAGCAGGTAGAAAAAGGTGGACTCTCGAGCGTATCAACGCAAGCGGCGCAGGAGCAAGGGGGAAGGGATAGTCGGCTCGGAATCACGGAACTGAATGGTCGTGCGCGCGTAGTGATAAGGTGAAGAATAATGTTTAGTTAGCTTTGGACGCGGGTCAAGTAGGTCGGATCGGGGCTCTCGAATGGAGCTAGTTGTGCGAACGAGAGCGTTAATTTTTAATAGATAGGGGGATGATAGCTTGGGTTTTTAGCAGTTATCGCAGAAGTGTTAAAAATTAGTGTTTCGAGTTAGGAATCGGATAGCATCTTTTATTATCGTTGAGACGTCACGGCAGTGGTTTAAAATAGCTCATTAGCTTAATTGTGATTGTCCGGTTAAAAATTAGTCTTTTGGTTTCTTAAATTTGAATAGTTACCTAGGTTATTAAATTATATTTCAGAATAACAAATAAATAAATAAAAATATTAATAAATAGATAAATAATAAATAAATAAGTGGTTCATTTATATTTTAGAGTTTTGATTAGTGAATAGTGAAGTTTTCTTCGGCTGAGTCTGTAAGTTTCTAATTTATAATCACTTTGTAATGTGTGCTTTATCTAGGGAATCTTGATTGCCTAGATTGTTCCATGCAGGGGATCAAGACTCTTCCAGCTGACATTTAGCTATTTCCGATTATTGTAATGTTCACATAGATAAATAATTACATATTTTTAAAATAAATGTGAATATTTCATTATTCGAGTCTCTCTGATTTTCATTTTTGTTTTTGTGTTTTCTGTGTTTTTTGTTGCCTCACTCAGTAAATAGTACAACATCATCCGGGAATTGATCCATTGACAGAGACTGAATCGTCAGTTAAATTAATGGATCTTAGGGAAATGCTTTACATGTAATCCAGTACTGAATTATTATCCGTAAGGGAAAATAATAATTCACGAAATCGAAGTTAGATACAGCTTTAGATTATAATTTAGATTTTAAGTATTCATTAGATTTAAGAAATATAGAACAACAAATTACACACCAAGCAGTAATCGAACCTGGAGAAAGAACATCCATCTTATTTTTATTTAGATGATTATTTATTTATATATTAATATACACTATTTACATAACACATTTGTAAAAGCACTGGTTCAATTCGTTAGTTTTGAGACTAACAGTAGAAGTCTCCCGTCCTAGTTTTAAGTGATAGCACGAATGGAACCAAGGCTGGAAATCTATTTCCGTAAATATTTTAAATAACAAAAGTTTTAAATTGAGTGAAGCAACAAACTTTTCAGCTAGTTTTAAGTAGGGAGTAGGGACTTTTGATACTGTGCTACATATTAGTAAACTATTTGCTATTTGCATTCTTTATAATGCAACTTGTTGTGAGCCAACAATGATATAGTACTGCCGAACGGACTCCGTAGTCTAGAATATACTTCTAGGCTGTCTTGGCTGTCGGCAGGACAATCTCATTGCAAAGGAGGTGTAGCAATTCCGTTGGATGCCTCGTGTGTTGGCGGCTCTTTTAACTTGGTAAATACTATTCTTGGAAAATGGGCACAGTCGCGGACATCATATTAATTAGTAACTTATTAAAATCACTTGTTCGAAACATTGTCTCGGAGGGCCTCAAAGCCCAAAAGTGGATTGGGAACTCTCTGAGTTAGTGTATTTATAGAAACAAGGCGACAAAACACAATCAAAATTGCGAGTTCTCATTATCGTGCGCCGGAAAGTCACATATTAGTTAGTCTAATAAATTTATTCCAGCCTCTACGTGTAGTATTAAGGAAATTCTATCTTAGTTATAAAATATGTGACGCTAGTGATGGGCAAGTGAGAAATCGCTTCCTTGTTTCTCGCGATTAAAATCCTTCCAAAGTTTTACATGACCTGTCTAGAAATAGATGTTAGGTCTTAAAAATTCAAACCTCGTAATAAAATCCGTAGAGTACTAATCAAGTTCCTTATAGATCCAGGGACTTCTGAGGTGCCGGAGGAGACCTTATGAACCACCATGTACTCCGATTAATTATACAATTTCTTCCAGATACTAAACTAAATTGTACATACAGTATACTGAAATGAAGTTTTCGATCGACTTCTATGTTTTACGAGAGTTATCTGAAATGTACATACAAGCTAGCAAAAGAGGGCCTTCAATTGGCTCTGCATTATTATGTGGTTAAATTAAGTTGTACTTACTGGCGAGCTACAGAGGACAGAGGAGGACACGGGACAGAGGAGGAACAAGAGGTGAAGGAGGTGTATATCCAGCAGTGGATGATACCGGCTGAAATGATGATGATGATGATGACTGGTTAGCGAAGCAAAGTCTTCTATCAACTTCTGTATATTATGTGAAATCTTCGAGTGATTTCTGAATTTATAAATGGACAATTAATGATACCTAGCACTTTATGTAGGCTAATTTTATTTCAGTTTTACATGGTGGTTCTAAGGTAAAAGAAGACCACTTAAGGTTGGTTTTATTATTTTATAATAGGCCATTTTGGATCAGATCATGTAGTAATAGAAAACCGGTTTGTTGTTTTCCTTAGAATTGAATTTCCTTGACATAATAATAACTTAAGTAAAACCTAACTTATCTTATTCAAATATTCGCAAAGAACAGATTAATATCGAGAATCCTTAAGTTTATCTGTGTGTGATGATCCAACTTGGCAATACCAGTTGTTATAATGAGTGATAAATTTTCACAGTTTTAAGTAAATTAATACATAAATCACTTATTGTACTTCTGATGAACTAGTATCAAATACTGTGTGCTTTTCCAGCTTTTATTTTGTTGTGTTCATTATTTAGTATGTTATCTACGAGTCATTTGGGAATTGTAATTTATATATTCTATAATTTTCAGCATTTGTTTCAGCTTTTAAATTTACTTGCCTTTTCCATTTTACCCTTTATGTACAGCTTAAAAGAAATCTAATACTTCCATTGTTTACGATACAACTAAATTACTATGTGTATATTTTCAGCTTTGAACTTACAGATGTTAATAATTTACTTTTATAAACATTCTATTACCATGATACTCTTTCATCAATAGGTTCACATTGAACTTGCAACTGTTTCTTCCAACTTGAATCTTTGAAATTTATTATTTAATCCTATCGAGTCTTAAGGCGTAAATTATTTCTTACAGAATCTGCATTATAGTCATTAAGCCAGTAGGTGGAAATATGATATAACCTTATCAAAATATGACGTAGTTATTAAGTTCTTACCTAAATGAATAAGTAGTTATAATAATAATTTTAAGTTACTAGATTTACTTGCTGTGCGAGGTACAGGCAGTCCCATCTCGCTAATTACATAATTAGAGACAATGGTGGGATTGTCTAAATTCAATTGTATTCAATAAACTGTGGTAAAAGGTAAACGGAGGTAAAGGTATCAGGTAAAGGTTTTGACCAGGTAAAATTCCTCTAGGTTAGACTAATAATAATTAACCATTCAAGGTTATTAATTGCTGGGTTGCAATGGTCTACTACATTTTACTCACTATGGGTGTTTTCATAACTAGTATGAGACTGTGTGGAATTGTTGTGGCGTCAAGACCTCACAAACCTTGACGAGCGGAATTATTCTACTGAGTTTGATATTAGTGATTACAGCTCATTGCACGCACAAATACTATACACGCAGCTGATAAATATTCCCCACACTTTACATAGAGTTAATGAGTGTATGTTCTGTTAGGCCGACAGTTCATCGCTTATTAATTCAACCTTCGACACTATAACCAACCAAAACATAGGTACAGTAGACTATTGTCAAACCAGTAAGTTTGGTTAGATGTTGGAGTCCGGACTTCAACTAGTGTTCCTCCTATCAATCATTTATTATCCCTCCCACTCGTTCCTATATCCTTATAAAGGATTAAAGTAATTGAATTGAAATTAACTAAAACTATTCAGCTTCGATGTGATTGGTGTGATAATAAAGTAATAACTATTACAATCAAAGTTAGTATTTATTCATAACATGAATAATGTTGTAAATACTGATATACAATAAATTCTACTTGACAATCTGGTTTCTAAAGGTGAAACATATGGGGCTTCAGTCTAATCTGTAGCTGGGCATCCAGCACTCCTGGATAATCACGAATGTGCTGGGATTACATTCGTGGGACCCCTGGGTGTACCTTCTGGCGCTGTCTAGTATTATGGATGGATCGGGGTCTTGACCATTGATCGCTTGATGGAATCATATAGTTGGGAAAATCCAATATTACAAAGAACCTTATATGGTCAACTTATGGTGATCAACACGATTACTAAATACGGCATAGCCGATCATTACAAACAATGAAAGAACCTTATATGGTCAACTTATGGTGATCAACACGATTACTAAATACGGCATAGCCGATCATTACAAACAATGAAAGAACCTTGTATGGTCAAACTTATGATGAATAACATTTAAAAAATAAAGAAGTAAGAAGTAAACGGGGAAGGGGTAAAGGGGAGAATATCAATCACACGGGACTGAGTGGTTATTTGTTTTGATACATATAAAACATAACTCATCTGTCCTACCCTTACCTAATCCCCGGGGGGTGCATACTGTGGATGGCACTCACAGGAGTGGGCGAGGTTGGAGCCTTCTCTTCTCTTCTCAAACAAAAAAAAAATATATCTTAGTTTGTGTTCCTTAACATTCTCTGACTCTAAAAGTTCCAGGGTTACTTATCTCACAACGAGGGTGTAGACGATCATCTGGCCGATTCTTCGTGGATTTCCTTATGCGTGCGGGTGGTTTAGTTACAATTGATGCCTCGGACCAGGATAATTGGAGTATTCTTTAACTTAAAGTGGGCTTTATAGCCTACAATTGATGTTCGTGAAATGGAAAGAGTTCCAGAGGCTGTTTTTGGAAAAGACACAAACGTGATTATAAGCGTCCAAATAACCTTAAAATACCTAGGATTTTATTTTAGTCTATGCGGTTGTTTAAATTTGAGTTACCTAAGACCTTAAGTCTGTGGGGGTGCTTAAATTTAAATAATCTAAGACCTTAAGTCTGTGGGGGTGTGCTTAAATTTGAATTACCTAGGACCCAAAGTCCATGGGGGTGTTAGTAAGAATAAAATTAGTTCTTAGGCACGAAAACGTAGATACGGTATAAATTATTTTAGTTTCGTTTGATAGAATGTAGGACGTTTCGTAACGTAGAAGTTAAATAAATAAATAAATAAAGCTTTTATTTCCAAAATAGTTTGCATTAATTTACTTAATCTATTCAATTTCAATTTATATAGTAAATTATTAGGATTATATTATTATGATTAAGTAGGTATATTATTATGCATTGTAGTATTTTGTGATAATATTATTAGTATTAGGTTTAAATGATATTAGTTTTATTTGGCCAGAATAGGGTGTAGGCCTCCTTCAAGCGATTCCACTGTCGGCGATCTTGCGCTAGTCGAGTCCATGCCTTCCAGCCACCTCTACAATATCGTCGGTCCATCTTCTCCTCGGTCGTCCACGTGAGTGTGTCATGTTTCTTAGGTACCAGTGTAGGATACGTTCGCTCCATCGCCCATCTTCAATTCTAGATACGTGACCCACCTTGACTTCAGTTTGCAGAGCATACTCACTGCGTTCGTTACTTTAGTGATGCTTCGAATTTTGTCGCATCTGATTTTATCACTAAGTCTCAGTCCGAGCATTGATCGTTTTGTTGCTCTCTGGAAAGTGTTAATTTTGGCGATGATGTCTTTCGTAAGAGGCCAGCTTTGACATCCGTAGAGTAATGTAGAAAGTATGGTTTTGTCTATAAGCTTATTCTTTAAGTGAATCGTGGGTTTGCTCTTGAATATGTTTTTGTGTGACCAATACTTTGTCTATGAGATGGCGATTCGATTATTTACCTCTTTTAGCGTAGTTTCCCGGAATGATATGCATTGGCCTAGGTATACATATTCGCTTACATATTCAACGTTACCGGTTTCTAGTTGTATAGTTCTAGGGATACTGTTTGTCATCGCTTTAGTCTTGCTTAGGTTTATATTCAACCTATTTTAACCTAAGCCTATTTTACAGCTTTCCGTGCTTAGAGTCTCCAACATGTAGTGTAGGTGTTCATGTTTTTCCGCAAGAATGACGATATCGTCTGTAGAGCAAAGGTGTGTTAGATACTCCCCATTTATATTGATACCGTAGTTTGACCATTCCAGTTTTCTGAACATTGACTATAGTATTGTTGCAAACAGTTTTGGCTATATTGGGTCACCTTGTCTTACTTCTCTGTTTATTGCAAATGGTTTTCCAATCGTTTCCAATTTTATTTTAGCATAAGATTGTGAATATATTCTTTAGAGTATATTGATATATTTTTCTTCAATTCCCTGCTCTTTCAAGTTCTCCCCAGGGTGATTATGTGAAAAGGAGTCAAATGCTTTGGTGTAGTCTACAAATGCTAGGTATATTTCCTTATTATATTCGTTGCATTTTCCTATGAGCTGTGTTAATGTAATTATATGGACAGTGGTAGAATTTCCATTTCAGAATCCGGCCTGTTCCCGCGCCTGCTGTTCGTCTAAGGTTTTCGTTATTCTGAATAGAAGAATAGACGAAAAAGGTTTATACAGTATTGGTAGTAGGCTCATAGGTCTGTAATTATTATCTATAAATTTAGGGTCTTCTTTTTATAGAGTAGGGTAATAATCGGGTTTCCCCAGTCATCAGGGATTATCTCTTCTTGTAGAGTTTTATTGAATAAGACAGTTAGATGTGGTGATAAGGGTTCTATCATTGCGATAACAGCATCTTTAGTTACACCGTCTTCACCTGGAGAGTTGTCTTTTTTTCATTTGCAGTATGTCGCGTTTAAATTCTATTGGAAGGAACGGTGGAATCGTCTGTTCTGGTGTTAATATGCTCGGAGATGTTAGTGCAGTGTAAACTCTTTATAATGTTATCCTTTATAACAATAAACTAACTGTAAAGTTGAAGTGAGTCCAACTTGGTTTGCGTTATAGCGATACGCCATTCGCTATTACGAAGAAATGTGTTCATATTTTTAGAGAGTAAATATTTATTATCGGTATTATTGTTAAGTTATGTTAACAGGTAACAAAAGACTTTGAAGCTCCGAAACATTCGAGGTCGGCCTAGCTTTTGTTATCCTTAATTGCCTTGGACACGTGCAGTATGACGCATTGTTTCTCAGAAGTGATGGTCTTCGATCAAGCATACTGGGTAGGGTACCTATTGTATTATCAGTCATAAACATAATTTGAAACTGTTAAATTCTCCTTGTTTGTTTAGTAGAGCTTCTTTTGTCTAGTCCAATTTCCAGTGCTTGTAACTTAGTTTTCTTGTTTGATATCATGTTGTTTTTTTGCAGTGTTTTTAGTCTCCGTTTTTGTTAAGTTCTTGGATATGTTTTTTCAGGCTTTCTCGTTCTTCTATCATTGCTTTTACTTCTTCAGTTACAATATTAACTTTTTATTTTGTTTTGCAGGTAACTTTGATGGCTGAAACTGTATCTAGGTACCTAGCATAAGTTAACATCTCCTGATGTGATATTAGGGAATTGTTGTTTCATTATTGTGAAGATATTCTACTTCCATTGGCGCAAAATTGCTGTTCTTTGTCCAAATTTTGTTCTCTTTCTTTTAGTATTAAGGTTAAATTCATAAGTAGCCCAGATCATCTGGTGGTCTGATGAAAATTTTACTGAAATAACTTCTATGTTTTTCCTTTCGTCTTCTGACTGTGGCCAGAAGAAGTTAGGTTAATTTAATTGACTTATCTTAGGGCCTAAGTACTGATCTAGACTAAATATATTTTCTCAGCACTAATGTTTGTTATTACTATTTTATAAAAGTCGCTGAATAAATATCTCAAGGGCCGAAATTTCAAGAAACAAAAGGACACCTGCCGCAGTCGTAAACAGCCGCTTTGTTTTGTTATTGTTAAAATTGCATTGTCTTTAGGAAGGTTGACTCCAGGTAATAAAAGCACTATGCACATCTCGTATTAGTAAGTAGTAAACTAGCTTAAATGCGTATAGCATAGACAAGACATATCATAGACAAGTAATAATAAAAATTATTGCGACTAATATTTGGTTATTTTCTTTCTTCACTTCATATAGCTCTCAATGACGAAAAAGAAAATGCTCGATCCTTGCGTTTCGTTATAGAAAGCTTACACTTAAAAATAAATAAATGAATAATATATTATAACAGTACGTTTCATTCTGAAGAAAAATTTTAACCGGATGAACCTTTTAAAATTTTTGGGGGTGAATGTACCTACCTATAATGTGAATAAGATTCAATATTGGAAATCGTTGACTCACAAGTGTGCTGTGTGTGTGAGCCCCGCCCTCGGTACAACAAGACGGGTTTGATGAGGGAGACGCATAGTATGGCTCATGGAGAGTTGGAGAGAGATGCGGCGAAGAATGCACACGGCCAACTCGAGCAGGTAGAAAAAGGTGGACTCTCGAGCGTATCAACGCAAGCGGCGCAGGAGCAAGGGGGAAGGGATAGTCGGCTCGGAATCACGGAACTGAATGGTCGTGCGCGCGTAGTGATAAGGTGAAGAATAATGTTTAGTTAGCTTTGGACGCGGGTCAAGTAGGTCGGATCGGGGCTCTCGAATGGAGCTAGTTGTGCGAACGAGAGCGTTAATTTTTAATAGATAGGGGGATGATAGCTTGGGTTTTTAGCAGTTATCGCAGAAGTGTTAAAAATTAGTGTTTCGAGTTAGGAATCGGATAGCATCTTTTATTATCGTTGAGACGTCACGGCAGTGGTTTAAAATAGCTCATTAGCTTAATTGTGATTGTCCGGTTAAAAATTAGTCTTTTGGTTTCTTAAATTTGAATAGTTACCTAGGTTATTAAATTATATTTCAGAATAACAAATAAATAAATAAAAATATTAATAAATAGATAAATAATAAATAAATAAGTGGTTCATTTATATTTTAGAGTTTTGATTAGTGAATAGTGAAGTTTTCTTCGGCTGAGTCTGTAAGTTTCTAATTTATAATCACTTTGTAATGTGTGCTTTATCTAGGGAATCTTGATTGCCTAGATTGTTCCATGCAGGGGATCGAGACTCTTCCAGCTGACATTTAGCTATTTCCGATTATTGTAATGTTCACATAGATAAATAATTACATATTTTTAAAATAAATGTGAATATTTCATTATTCGAGTCTCTCTGATTTTCATTTTTGTTTTTGTGTTTTCTGTGTTTTTTGTTGCCTCACTCAGTAAATAGTACAACATCATCCGGGAATTGATCCATTGACAGAGACTGAATCGTCAGTTAAATTAATGGATCTTAGGGAAATGCTTTACATGTAATCCAGTACTGAATTATTATCCGTAAGGGAAAATAATAATTCACGAAATCGAAGTTAGATACAGCTTTAGATTATAATTTAGATTTTAAGTATTCATTAGATTTAAGAAATATAGAACAACAAATTACACACCAAGCAGTAATCGAACCTGGAGAAAGAACATCCATCTTATTTTTATTTAGATGATTATTTATTTATATATTAATATACACTATTTACATAACACATTTGTAAAAGCACTGGTTCAATTCGTTAGTTTTGAGACTAACAGTAGAAGTCTCCCGTCCTAGTTTTAAGTGATAGCACGAATGGAACCAAGGCTGGAAATCTATTTCCGTAAATATTTTAAACAACAAAAGTTTTAAATTGAGTGAAGCAACAAACTTTTCAGCTAGTTTTAAGTAGGGAGTAGGGACTTTTGATACTGTGCTACATATTAGTAAACTATTTGCTATTTGCATTCTTTATAATGCAACTTGTTGTGAGCCAACAATGATATAGTACTGCCGAACGGACTCCGTAGTCTAGAATATACTTCTAGGCTGTCTTGGCTGTCGGCAGGACAATCTCATTGCAAAGGAGGTGTAGCAATTCCGTTGGATGCCTCGTGTGTTGGCGGCTCTTTTAACTTGGTAAATACTATTCTTGGAAAATGGGCACAGTCGCGGACATCATATTAATTAGTAACTTATTAAAATCACTTGTTCGAAACATTGTCTCGGAGGGCCTCAAAGCCCAAAAGTGGATTGGGAACTCTCTGAGTTAGTGTATTTATAGAAACAAGGCGACAAAACACAATCAAAATTGCGAGTTCTCATTATCGTGCGCCGGAAAGTCACATATTAGTTAGTCTAATAAATTTATTCCAGCCTCTACGTGTAGTATTAAGGAAATTCTATCTTAGTTATAAAATATGTGACGCTAGTGATGGGCAAGTGAGAAATCGCTTCCTTGTTTCTCGCGATTAAAATCCTTCCAAAGTTTTACATGACCTGTCTAGAAATAGATGTTAGGTCTTAAAAATTCAAACCTCGTAATAAAATCCGTAGAGTACTAATCAAGTTCCTTATAGATCCAGGGACTTCTGAGGTGCCGGAGGAGACCTTATGAACCACCATGTACTCCGATTAATTATACAATTTCTTCCAGATACTAAACTAAATTGTACATACAGTATACTGAAATGAAGTTTTCGATCGACTTCTATGTTTTACGAGAGTTATCTGAAATGTACATACAAGCTAGCAAAAGAGGGCCTTCAATTGGCTCTGCATTATTATGTGGTTAAATTAAGTTGTACTTACTGGCGAGCTACAGAGGACAGAGGAGGACACGGGACAGAGGAGGAACAAGAGGTGAAGGAGGTGTATATCCAGCAGTGGATGATACCGGCTGAAATGATGATGATGATGATGACTGGTTAGCGAAGCAAAGTCTTCTATCAACTTCTGTATATTATGTGAAATCTTCGAGTGATTTCTGAATTTATAAATGGACAATTAATGATACCTAGCACTTTATGTAGGCTAATTTTATTTCAGTTTTACATGGTGGTTCTAAGGTAAAAGAAGACCACTTAAGGTTGGTTTTATTATTTTATAATAGGCCATTTTGGATCAGATCATGTAGTAATAGAAAACCGGTTTGTTGTTTTCCTTAGAATTGAATTTCCTTGACATAATAATAACTTAAGTAAAACCTAACTTATCTTATTCAAATATTCGCAAAGAACAGATTAATATCGAGAATCCTTAAGTTTATCTGTGTGTGATGATCCAACTTGGCAATACCAGTTGTTATAATGAGTGATAAATTTTCACAGTTTTAAGTAAATTAATACATAAATCACTTATTGTACTTCTGATGAACTAGTATCAAATACTGTGTGCTTTTCCAGCTTTTATTTTGTTGTGTTCATTATTTAGTATGTTATCTACGAGTCATTTGGGAATTGTAATTTATATATTCTATAATTTTCAGCATTTGTTTCAGCTTTTAAATTTACTTGCCTTTTCCATTTTACCCTTTATGTACAGCTTAAAAGAAATCTAATACTTCCATTGTTTACGATACAACTAAATTACTATGTGTATATTTTCAGCTTTGAACTTACAGATGTTAATAATTTACTTTTATAAACATTCTATTACCATGATACTCTTTCATCAATAGGTTCACATTGAACTTGCAACTGTTTCTTCCAACTTGAATCTTTGAAATTTATTATTTAATCCTATCGAGTCTTAAGGCGTAAATTATTTCTTACAGAATCTGCATTATAGTCATTAAGCCAGTAGGTGGAAATATGATATAACCTTATCAAAATATGACGTAGTTATTAAGTTCTTACCTAAATGAATAAGTAGTTATAATAATAATTTTAAGTTACTAGATTTACTTGCTGTGCGAGGTACAGGCAGTCCCATCTCGCTAATTACATAATTAGAGACAATGGTGGGATTGTCTAAATTCAATTGTATTCAATAAACTGTGGTAAAAGGTAAACGGAGGTAAAGGTATCAGGTAAAGGTTTTGACCAGGTAAAATTCCTCTAGGTTAGACTAATAATAATTAACCATTCAAGGTTATTAATTGCTGGGTTGCAATGGTCTACTACATTTTACTCACTATGGGTGTTTTCATAACTAGTATGAGACTGTGTGGAATTGTTGTGGCGTCAAGACCTCACAAACCTTGACGAGCGGAATTATTCTACTGAGTTTGATATTAGTGATTACAGCTCATTGCACGCACAAATACTATACACGCAGCTGATAAATATTCCCCACACTTTACATAGAGTTAATGAGTGTATGTTCTGTTAGGCCGACAGTTCATCGCTTATTAATTCAACCTTCGACACTATAACCAACCAAAACATAGGTACAGTAGACTATTGTCAAACCAGTAAGTTTGGTTAGATGTTGGAGTCCGGACTTCAACTAGTGTTCCTCCTATCAATCATTTATTATCCCTCCCACTCGTTCCTATATCCTTATAAAGGATTAAAGTAATTGAATTGAAATTAACTAAAACTATTCAGCTTCGATGTGATTGGTGTGATAATAAAGTAATAACTATTACAATCAAAGTTAGTATTTATTCATAACATGAATAATGTTGTAAATACTGATATACAATAAATTCTACTTGACAATCTGGTTTCTAAAGGTGAAACATATGGGGCTTCAGTCTAATCTGTAGCTGGGCATCCAGCACTCCTGGATAATCACGAATGTGCTGGGATTACATTCGTGGGACCCCTGGGTGTACCTTCTGGCGCTGTCTAGTATTATGGATGGATCGGGGTCTTGACCATTGATCGCTTGATGGAATCATATAGTTGGGAAAATCCAATATTACAAAGAACCTTATATGGTCAACTTATGGTGATCAACACGATTACTAAATACGGCATAGCCGATCATTACAAACAATGAAAGAACCTTATATGGTCAACTTATGGTGATCAACACGATTACTAAATACGGCATAGCCGATCATTACAAACAATGAAAGAACCTTGTATGGTCAAACTTATGATGAATAACATTTAAAAAATAAAGAAGTAAGAAGTAAACGGGGAAGGGGTAAAGGGGAGAATATCAATCACACGGGACTGAGTGGTTATTTGTTTTGATACATATAAAACATAACTCATCTGTCCTACCCTTACCTAATCCCCGGGGGGTGCATACTGTGGATGGCACTCACAGGAGTGGGCGAGGTTGGAGCCTTCTCTTCTCTTCTCAAACAAAAAAAAAATATATCTTAGTTTGTGTTCCTTAACATTCTCTGACTCTAAAAGTTCCAGGGTTACTTATCTCACAACGAGGGTGTAGACGATCATCTGGCCGATTCTTCGTGGATTTCCTTATGCGTGCGGGTGGTTTAGTTACAAGCTTTTACCTTATTTTTAAAACACGAACCTTTAAAAAGAAACAAGAATCTGAGCGTGAAAATAATTCAAGAGATTTACGAAACCAGATCTTATCTTCAAACCAGAAAATTGTGACTGCAAGCGTTTTTGTTCAGTAATATTTTTCACGAACGTGAGCTGCGGAAAAGTGGACGAAATTTGTTATGTGGCGTCACACGTAATCTAGCATAATGTTTTTGCTTGCATTGGCTTGGTCCGGTGAAGCTCTCAGGTGGTAGGTGGCAGGTGGTTACCCTGATTAATCGGAGTTAGCTGGCAGTGTTCTATTTATACCGTGTCTGAAATGGCCAATGCCTCGGGCGTATGTCTAGTGAACCGCAGGGATATAACACTTGAAACTGCCATTCCAAAATACCTCGGTGTCCATAGTTAGATTGGTACCGATCTGCATCCGAGTGTTTTTATTCTTCTTCTTATTTATGAGCAGTACTCTTGTCGGCGTACGCATTTTTCTCCAGGTATTTTTTTGAGGCCTCTTTGATCTTCTTATACGACATCACGGTCATCTTCGCTTTTATTTGGCTCTTGTAGCTTATTCTTGGTATTCCCTTTCCTCTTTTTCCTTCTACCTTTCCTTCGATGATACTCGTAGATGATAACAATAAATAACGTAATAAATAACAAATTTTTCTATTACTCATTTTATTTTGTTTAGTTTAGTTTGTGAGAGTATTTTATACCTTCTCTTGTGAGCATGTTTCAACTATGTAGCTACTAGCTAGCTATGAACATTATTCTTTAGAAAATTATAAATTTTCTCTAGAAATTCTTAATCCCCCGTTTACCTGAGTAGGTTATTCAAAACAGTTTTTTATACAGCCGGTGTTTTCAAATCAAAATCTTTATAATCCCAAAGTTTTAAGTAGGGATTCGAATCACTTGGCCAGATACAGACTTAAAATTCCAACCTCATTTTACTTTAGTGGATTAGGTGGTAGCAATTAGTTCGTCGCTGGATATTCGGCCGGAGCCTTATTTATAGTCCCGGGTTGTGGGTACACTGGGTACCACTAAGCTGCTTACAGGTGCCACAGGACTTGTAATTGTTGTTGATTCTTTTTCCCTCTCGTAATTAAGTTTCGCTCCCATACCTATAATAATGTTAGGGGAGGTCTCCCCCGAAGGGCTGTTTTTCCCAAAGTATCAGAAGTCGACACTAAAGTCAAGAAATATAAAATTCATCGATTGCTGTTCCGCAAACATTTCATTGGATAACTTTTTATGCCGTCCAAACATAAGCACACAGGTCTAACATAAACATATTATGAACTGCAATGAGGTAAGTTTTTGAATTACTTATAGGATTGGTGTGTCGTGTAGTTGTTGGAACTTTATATTTTCAGAAAATGTACCACTTTAGACAGATAGCAATAAATATTGGTTGACATTTTACACTGCGTCATCTAGCCCCTAACTAAAGAAATAAAATAAATAAATATTGTGGACAATTCACACAACACTACCCAGCCCCAAACTAAGCAGAGCTTGTAATATGGGAACCGGATAGCTGATATAATACTTGAATACATTTTTTTTTGTAAATACATACTTAGAATACAATATAACACCCAGACCGAGAACAAACATTTATGTTCACCACTCAAATATTTGTTCTCGGTGGGGATCGAACTCACGACCTACGGCGCAGAAGGCAGAGCTACTACCAACTGAGCTAGAGGCCAGTCAGCAAAGAAAGCTGGTACAGTCAGCAAAAAAAGTTGTTTGACAGAAAGAGATTTAGACTTACATCCTGAAATCACGGTAGTCTTCTTCTTCTTCTTCCTGCCCTTATCCCACTTTATGTGGGGTCGGCACTACATGTTCTCCTCTTCCATTCTCTTCTATCAGCCGTCATCTCTGTTTTCACTTCTTTCTTATCCATGTCATGTCACACTGTTCATCCACCTTTTCTTTGAAATCACGGTTATATAGTAAGGTAACTTATAAAGTTAAACTAAGAAATCATTATAATTATTATTTCCATCTTTGCACCTTACACTGCACCTGGGGTCTTATTCTCGGGCCGATCTCGATCATTTTGTAATTTTATTTTATTGCTTCTTTTCGAATAGAGAATTGAAGATTTCCTTGAGTAATTCATCGACGACTTCATCGTAGAAGCCTCAACAGCTAAGATATACGGAAAACGTAGAAAAAGTCGAAAAGAAGCATTAAAATAAAATTGCAAAATGATCGAGATCGGCCCGAGAATTAGGCCCCTGATGGTAATAATCACTGCATTAATTTTAAATAAAAAACAAGAAAAAACATATTTGAACAACTGTTCAACAAAGGCTTTGATCCCATAACCCGCATATAAAGCCTGTATGTGGCGAGGTTGTCTTTCTCATAGACCTAAGTAAAATCTTGGGCATATCTAGATCGCATGCGATGGCAATTAGTGTATCGCTGTTAAATATCGCACTTACAAAATTCTCGGTACTGTGTGCGAATGTATGCAAAACCCTATGCTGAAATTAATTGCTATCGCACAGCTTGATGGGCGCAAGTTCATAACCTGTTTATGAACTAAGATTTTTTTTAGTTCGTAACCTACTACGAACTACGAAAAAAAACCTTCCACGTAACTGGTTCCGTACAAGCACTAAAGGAAAAAATTAACATTCAATTATAGGTTAATAGTCCTCAGTAGACACAAATTACAGTAGCTAGTATCATAGTAGTATATTATTAGTATATGCGGCAAGCTAGTTTGCTACGCTATATTGGATATTTTACAATGTGTATTTTTTTATAACCTTTTTTCTAGGTTGACCAAAACCCGGTTTCCACAACCAATTTTATTGATCGATTTAGTCATCCGTGAAACTAGGTCTAAGTGGTAAGTAGGCTTTATAAGCACTAGAATGTTTTTGAAGTCACTTATATTGTTAGCTAGATTTATTAAAACACAACTATTAATACCCATTTTATAGCACGTGCACGTATAATAAACAACTTAAATAACCAAGAACATGCTACTAAACAAATTTATAGACTATAATTTTAAACTACTTCTTTCGTGATAGACTATTGTTTACGTTCGTTACCGTAAATAAAGTGGGCACATTAATATTATCCAATTAAGGAAATAACTACGAGAATTTTAAAATGCTTAAGACAAGTAGAAAATGTTCAGGTCTGATGTACCCGGGCTGACGAGCGTGTATACAAAATGAAATGATCTGATTTATAAAAGCAAAAAAGAATATGTCGTATTGAGGTCAGAATCACCAAGCAAAAATCGATGATCTCTCAACGGTGAGAGATTACGGAGAGTTTATGCAATAGTAAAAAAAGTAAACAGGCCTTTGCATCTATTGTAGATGATTTATATCAGTCAGAGGCAACTGGTGAATACACAAGCCTTAATCGCGGGACGCTATAGTGCCTGGGCCAAGATTTTAATAGATGGACTGTTTGAGAGCACTAGCAGTGTGTACATCCATTTTTCGACAGAAAACCTCACTGGTACACGACTGAAGAACCCACGACCTAAGGATCGGAAGGCGGTAGTCCACCAGTGACACAATAGTATTGTGTAGCATATTATAGTTATTCCCTACCTATCCCCATTCCATCATATGCTGAAGTCCCGCGACCAACATGTATACACAATACGCACAAACCTGCTAGAAACGAGTTGCTAATTAATTAGAAAACAAATGATATTAGGTTTCTGCTTGTGTTGAGGTAAGAAATTTAAATAATCACTGGTACCAAGCAGTGAATACTGATGACAGTATTCAAATTGTGTTGAATTGTCAAAACAAGAAAATTGCTCCTGGAGCGAGTCGGTTCGCTCGTCGAGCGTTCTGGGTACAGCTCCCGTGGTGTCGATTAAGGCAATGCTAATGTCATTTTGTTTGCGAACTCGACAGACTCCTTCGTCGGTCGAACACATGCATCTGTGCCCTTCTGTAAATATTACTGCTATAATGGAAACAAATACCACCCGTCTTATCTCTCGCAACCATTCACGTTGCAATTTAATTGGGCGGCTTGAGGCTGCTGCTGTAGACACGTAAGAAACGAAAACATTTGCACGGAGCAATCAATTTAGAGGCTTTTTCAACTTCATTTTCCCGTTACCAAAAAGTTGAAAAGTATTAAGCCTTTTGGAAAAGCGCTGTCTTTGTGTTATTAAGTTTTTCAATTATTCTGAGTAAATCATGCGAAGCATTTTTGGCTAAAATTCCAAATATGTAGTGATATCTGTTTCGTAGAACTTTCAAATAAAAGAAAAATAGTTTGATTTATTCTCTTGATTGTGTAGAGAATTTATCAAAAAGAACATCGTCAATTTTTCTGCTTTTGAAAAATTCTTTAGAATATCTCCTTTTTGAATCAATGAACTTTATTCATGTCAGTTTATGTTCTGTAGACAGCTATAAATAATATTATTTTTATTTCACTACATTAGGGAGGCGACGGCGGTGGGATCACCGCAGCTGACGGCATAAAGTGCCGCGAGTTAGCTAAGTCACTTCATTCAAACTTTTGCCAATTTTAAGGCGAACTTTTAGTAGATACAAAAGTTAGCCTTAAGACCTTTTTGTTTGTACACGGTGTGATTTTGTATAGTGACGAGAAACCTGGTTTTATTGTAATGTTGTTTGTAAATAAGGTTTGAGCTCATTCATGATGGTAAATTATCACACTTTGTAAAGTCGTTTTATAAAATTGCGAGAAAGAAAAGAGTCCACCTTTACATTTTAAGGGGACCCGAGATTAGCCTGGCACTTGGGACATTAATATCAAAAAGAAGCTCCGCGCAGGCGGGTTAAATAAATGAAGTGACTAATAATTAATTGGACTTTCGCCCTATTTTCCGTTCGGTGACAATTAATTTCCGGCACCGAGAAAAGAAACCCTTATCACAACCATTTCGCACTCTCCTTTAGACCAAAGTGACAATTAGAAAGGCCTCCGCAAAAAAGAGTATCAAGAGTATCAGCTTTATGTTAATGTGTTTTCGTTCATAGAAAGAAAGGTTTGGATTGTGTTGGGAAAATAGAACAATGACAATAAGAGGGACTATTTATCAAATTCCAGGATGACTATGACAGTGGCGGCCTCCGGCGCTGTACGAGAACATTCGTTCGCAATCTGGTAAAAACATAAGGCGAGTATAAAACAGCGACTTCATAGTGCGAGTCATTTGTGCTTAAACAAAGCGTCAACTGCAGAGTTGCTGCTAGCAATAACCGAGATCATTTTTCATGTGGTTTATTCGGGCGGTCGAGGAAAGCGATATAATAAATCATCGTTGCCAGCACCACGACGTTATTATTTAGACCAGTTGGTTTTTATCCGCGCAGGTTATAAACTCGTAATCATGATCATTGTAAATTTTGCAATAACGAGCAATTGTACTAGATTTTTTAATGTCCCGTACTAATTGATCACAGCGTTGATTGTTCGCCTTTTCCTATATAAAAGCAAACGAACTCTAAAAATGTAAGTGTTGGTTGGTGGACAAAATATTTTCGGTAAAATACAGTAGCAGAAGCATGAGTGCAAAAATTCACCACAGTCACTAAAACGTCTTAATTTTCTCGAACAAAAATAAAGTTTAATGGATTATCACGTTTTTTTCCTTTGAAAACAATCCGAAAAGGAAAAGGCGGCTCAATTAACTGATGGACATTTATTTCTTTACAAAATAAGAATTTCTATAGACACCTATGTTATTGGAAACAGAAAGTTTAACCGCTAAGCTTAACTACTTACTTCACTTGATTATTTCGTTATTGTTGAGACGAGCCAGAGACTGAGCCAGACAGAGCTTGAGGTAGTTATTTGAAATAATGAGGCTTAGTGTCAAAATGGTGAAAAGGCATAACATGAAATAATGGTTTCCTTACGTCGTATTTTCTTGGTGTTTATTTTTTATTTGCATATTAAACTTGAACGACGTAATGAAATTTCATGGTTCGGTAAGTTTCATTCACAGTTATGTTTCACGTTACTTTTCTTTCATTACCAGCTTTATAAACAAGAAGCAAACATTGTTTTATTTTGTAGATAGGTGAAATTTAAATAAATAAATTAATATTATGGACAATTCACACAACACAGCCCCAAACTAATCGGAGTTTGTACGATGGGAACCAGATAGATATAAAATAAAATAAAAATAAATAAAATTAATACATATTCTGCATGCAATATAACACCCAGACATAGAACAAACATGTGCTCACCACACAAATATTTTGTTCTCGTTCGCGAAATATTTGTTCAGAGATTCCAAGGTTTACTGATGAAAATCTCAAATAAGGGTGTAATCGATTCCAGTCCCACCAACGTATCTGTTTAGCTAATTAAAAAGGATTAATATCGTTATTTAATTTAATTTGTTGCCAGTTTCATCATCTTGTTTTACATATTTTGGGCACTACATTCTGCCATGGATCAAACTGACAAAAAATGACAGTAGGTGCGCTAAAATAATAGATAGCTGAACTTTTCGATTTCCTTGTCCTTTCCAATTTGAAGTCGTAAAATTTTGCCAGTATATCTTGGTAGGCCATTGAAGACACACGGCGACGTGAAACGTAGGGGGCAACCTCAATCTCACCAGTTATTTTATTTAAGTAGGCCTACCACAAGCTCTGTCTGGCTCTGTCTCTGGTTTTGAGTTTGTGTGAGTGCTTACCTGTGTATTATACGAGTAAGTAAGTCTGTGTGAGTGATGCTCACCAGTGTATGTGACCTGTGTGTGTGACGTTTCAACGTAGGATTTATTTAGTCAACACTCACACAGACTTTCAACCAGAGCCAGAGACAGAGCTTGTGGTAGGCCTACAGTTATTTTATTTCAGACCTCATTTGTCTTTGTTCTCGGTTTCCTATATTTTTGCACGCAAAGTCCATTATCTAATTTAGCTTTGGCGGAATGCCATGTCGTTGCTGTTACTTTCTTACAGAAAAACAGTTTTTATTCTTTTGCAATATAAACACCTCGGCACATTCGTTTCAATTACTCCGTCAGCGTATAAGAAAATTTAATAAAACCCACATACGAGTAGATTTTTATATCCGCATTTCGTAAATAGCTCCGTATATCACTTTCTTAGAAAATTTGCTTTACGAATTAACATAACTAAATATCTTGTAGCTTTGATCTTAGTATTTGAGATCTTTGTGTTTAGTCTTTTTAAACTTTTGCGATCATAACACATATTGAAACGTAATAAGTAAGTTTAAGGTATACGCGATAAGTACCCGTGTAACAGTTTCAATATCTATGTGTTTCTTTCGTTTACCAAGCAGTGTTGCTCGCGTTGCTGTGTTCCAATTTGAAGGCATAATGAATACAGGGCGCAGAGCATTTACAGCCATATGAGAGCTGACCCCTCCACATAGTTTCGGAAAACTCGTGATGTTCTGAGCAGTCAGTAGTCATTAGTCAGTGTTTAATAGTAGTAGAGCTCAGTGAGTGGACTTTTTGCTTATAAATATAGATTCAGAGATAACCCGCTCAACATCAGGTATATCTACTGCTAGCTCGATTACTAGCAAATCACAAAAAACATGACAGTGACCAGACGTTTTACTACTAAGTAAGTAATACAAACCTAGACAAAATCTAAGAAATATTATATTTTGTGAAGAGGCTAGCATAGCTTTTTGTAAAAAAATGTTGCATGGATATAAGTGTAATAATAAAAACTAAGCAAAGCTTGTATACCACCACGAACTGATATTATCAGTTCGTGGTTATACAAGCTTTGCTTAGTTTGGGGCTAGATAGTGTGGAATGTCCGCAATTATTTGTATATTTATATGAAATAGTAGAACATTTTGTATTTGATTGCCAGTCCATGAAACCAGAATAAATTAGCAGCAGTGTTTAAATAGGACAACAAAGTAGGCACTTGTTTTGAGCGTATTTCAGTCACGTAACGCACTACCCAACGTTATGTTACTGCCACAATTAACAAATTCGGACTTGCATACTGGCCGCAGCTGGGAGCTTGTTCGAATATTAACTACCCAGCAACAAGTAGGTAGGTATATTATTTTTAAAATGAAGTAAAAAGGACAAATAATAAACTGTAATGCCCAAGTACTGACATTTATTCTAAGCATGTTTAACATCGTAAGGAAACAAGCATATCGTAGAACCTAAAAAGGTAGAACCTAAAAATATGTTGATAATAATAATAGGAGGTTCAATTTTTCTTTATAAGTTTTCCTTTGTGTACAACTGCGTGTTTATCTAATCTTGTTATAAGAAGTTCAATTAGAAGATTAATAATTTAAAATATTACGAGATAATTTCATATTTAATTATTTCAAACTTGAAAGTCGGCTAAAGCCGGTATTGTTTATTCCTTTAATTTAGTTCGTTATCATCAAAAGAGCTAAAACAATAAGCTTTATAATTCGCAAATGCGAACTGATTTCTGCAATGCACGGGTTTATAACCTAAGAACAAGCAACAGCTTGAATAATCAAAAATCAAATCAAAATATATTTATTTGGAATCAAGGTACAAGGTTATACAAAAACAAATGTAAATGATACTGACTGCAGAAGTATAAACTGTGTCGCAGCCAGTAACGCCCTCCTCTTGGCAGGTGACATCCAATTTAAAACAAAGTAGGTAGAAATATTTAAAATGAACACAAGGAAAATTAAATAAGAATATACCTATAATATAATAGAATATGCAAACATTTTTGCAAAAGGGAACGGTGTGTTTAGGTGTGTATTGTGTAGTGGTGTGTAAATGTGGTGTATGAATGTGGTGTGTGAGTGTGGTGTGTGTGTGTGTGAGGTTGAAAATAAACAAATCTTACCGCGATCGCTATCGGTGCCTGTCATGATAGTGGATTATCGTGCTGACAATAAAACTTAATGTCTTGTACATCGCTTTTTTAACCGACTTCCAATCAAAAAGGAGGAGGTTCTAGAGGGTAGTTCGAGACTTTGTTTTGAGCGGATGTGTTTGACGCCTAACTCGCTAAATTTAATCGGAAAAGTAGTAAATTTCGAAATACGCCAATTGTGCTTATAATCAAAATAAAGCCTATGAAACGTGCTACGAAACAGTGAAAACCGAAGTGAAAATCTTTAGACGAGTAAAAAGTTATGACAAAAACTAGTTTCAACCATTACGAGTATCCGTTACAACAGGGAGTGAACACCGCGTCGCTGTGACTCACCCGACGGCCGGGCCATATGAACAGCTGATAACCGTGCAATTGCAAGCAAATCTGGCTATATTTGAGTATCAAAATGAATTGCATCGCATGCCATCGACAGATATCACGATCGGAAATTATAAATTGCTGCTCATGTAAGGATTCCTACCATTATGGATGTCTAAACATGCTAACAGCGTACTACATTGAAAATAAAATCTCTTTGATGCAATCTTGGCGCTGCGAAAGATGCCTAAACGTGACACGACGGACAAGAAATGACGACACACCAGTAAGAAAGCAACTATCTCCAATAATCACTGACACAATCCTTGGCCATGAAGACCATAGTACAGAGGTGAGTGAACAAAAAACTCATAGTAAACAAACACCAACACAACAACTACACATGAACACCAGTACTATTACACTAGAGCAGTTTAGCCGATTATTGGAAACAACACTGGATAAAAAACTAGAACAACAGAAACAATCAATCCTTTCAGAAATTAAGATAACGGTAGAGAGTGAAATAAACAAGGCAATGACTAAACTACGACAAGAAATCACATTAAAGACAGAAGACATCAAAACTGAACAAATTTATATTAAAGAAGACATAAAGCAATTAACCATGAAAATAAAAAAACTAGAAACCGAATCAGACAACCTACGAAAAAACCTACAAGACACATCGAAAAACACAGAAAAAGATCTTGATAAAAAACTAGTAATTTACGGGCTAAGTGAACATTTTCATGAACGAGAACTTGACTTAGAAAATCGCATTCTCCACTTATTCAATGACACAATGAACGTAGACCTTACCGGCTATGTAGAAGGCATTTCCAGGATAGGAAGATTAGGGAATCGGCGCCCCGTCCAAGTAGAACTTATAAGTAAAAGGATGACGAAATACATTATACAAAACGCAGATATGCTACAATACACAGGGACCCATGTCTCACAATACCTAGATAGGAACAGTTTGCAAGCGAAAAGAAATCAACGCAACAACAACAACCTAATGACACAAACTACTACTAGACACCCAACAGAAAACTACATAACACAAGAAAACAACCAGACACGACAGTATTTTGTGGACTCACCTTTAAATGGGCAGCGCAATAGCACTGCCCAGTATTCATTTCGCAACTAAAAATCAACTTAAAATACTATTTCACAACATGCAGAGCTTATTTAATAAAAGAGACACGCTTCAAGCGTTTCTAGATCAAGAAACTGAAAAGTACCATATCCTATGCATATCGGAATCAATGCTCTCGGAAGAAAAGCTGAATCTAATACACATAAATGACTACCATATTGTGACATCCTTTTGTCGAAAACACTTCAAAGGGGGAGGAGTCTGTATACTATCACACGAGGATATCGAGTGTAAAGAAATCGAGGAATTTAAAATGTTGTCAATAGAATACGTAGTAGAACTTTGCGCCGTGCACATTCCTGAACTAAAAACTGTAATTGTAAATTTATATTGGAATGGGAGAGGGACCGACGTTTTTTATGAGCAATTAAGATTAACGTTAGAATTAACTAAAAGGAAATTTGGAAAACAAAAAATAATATTAGGAGGAGATTTTAATGTAGATATTTTGAGAAAAACTAGTAAGAGCACAACATTATTAAATACAATGTCTGAATTTAACTTCACTCAGAAAATAAACACAGCAACACGAGAAACTTCACATAGTAACACATGTATAGACCATCTTTATTCAAATTGTGCCGTAGAAAACCTAAAAACAAACGTCCTAAACCTAGGTTTCTCAGATCACAAAGCTATATCTGTTATTTTTGACATAAACAAAATTCAAATTAAAAATAAACCTTGGAAAATTGAAAAACGTTTGTATGGAGTTAAAAATATAAATTACTTTAAATCTGAATTAGTAAATATAGATTGGACTAGCATTATAAAATCAAATACAGATATCAATACAAACTACAATTCATTCGACAAAACATTACAATTACTTTTGAATAAATGTATACCAAAAAAAACAATTCAGTTACAGCAGAAATCAAAAAATCGTTGGCTGACGCGCGGCCTTAAAATATCATGTAAAAATAAACGACTCCTTCGAATCCACCTAAACACTACGAACAACAAAGTATTAAAAAAATATTACAAGCGATACGGTAAAATACTTAAATGCGCAGTAAATAGAGCAAAAAAACTTAGTTACATTGAACGCATAAAAAAATCCGATAATGTAATCAGATGTATGTGGAAAATAATAAAAGAAAAAACCAATAAAATACTAATAAAAGACAAACAAAATATAAAACTAAAAATGAACGACATAACAATAAATGACCCAAAATTAATTGCGAATGAATTTAACAATTTTTTTGCTTCCGTAGGTCAAGTAGTGAGCACGTCCAATGGCATACCTACCTCAACCCGCGTAACAAATAGCATGTACCTGAGCCCAGCTACACAAAAAGAAATTAATGTCATATTAAAAAGCCTTAAAAACAAGCTGAGCTGCGGAATTGATGAATTGCCACCTAAACTAATTAGGCAATGTGCGGACGAGCTAACTTTACCTTACTTAATGCTAGCAAATCAATCCTTGTCAGAAGGAACATTCCCGGACTCGCTAAAAATATCATTAATAAAACCTATACATAAAAAATGTTTAAAAACCGACCCTAACAACTATCGACCCATAGCACTACTTCCTACTTCGTCAAAAATACTAGAAAAAATAATGTGCAGCCGTGTTTATTCATATTGTGAGAAATTTAACTTATTTGACGAAGCCCAATGCGGATTCAGGAAACATCGATCTACGACGTTAGCAGTCTATAAATATATTAATAAAGTGTTAGGAATTCTAGACAAAAAAGAGTACGCGGTCGGATTACTGTTAGATATGTCGAAGGCATACGACAAAGTCCAATATAATATCCTTTTAACAAAGTTACAAGACATAGGTATCCGAGGACTAGCACATAACTGGTTTGAGTCCTACCTACATAAACGAGTACAATATGTAGAAATTGAACACTTTGACCATGACGTAGGTGTTATAAAAAACATAAGGTCCGATGCTCACCACGTGACCAGCTCAATACCACAGGGCAGTGTTCTCGGATGCCTATTGTTCTTGATCTATATTAATGACTTACCTAAATGTATAAAAACACCGAGCGTTCTCTTTGCGGATGATATTTCCCTATTGATGCCATGTTGCAGCACTGACAACATCACCGGTAAAATTCAAAACGCCCTCACAGAAGTATCAAACTGGTTGTCGGACCACAATTTGGAAATAAACTTCACAAAAACAAAAGTTATGCAGTTTAGACCGACTCAAAAACGTGCAATAGACATACAAGCGACGCATAATGGTATTCCACTGGAATGCGTCGACACTTTCTCCCTACTAGGCATAAACATCGACACCCATCTGAACTTTAAAAACCACGTTCAAAAGCTAAAATCAAAATTATCAAGCTTCACGTACGCCTTGCGCGAATTAAAAACGACTACTAACCTGGCGACCGCGCTAACTGCTTACTATGCGAATATTTTCTCCCATATTTCCCAATCTATCATATTATGGGGCAATAGCACAGATGTGCAAGACGTATTTATTCTTCAGAAAAAGTGCGTCCGTATCCTAGTAAATATAAGACGAAGAGAAAGTTGCAAGCCACACTTTAAATACTTGAAAATATTAACTTTACCCAGTATTTATATTCTAGAAATGTGTAAGTTTGTAAGAAAATATCCCCACCTTTATAAAAACTTAAATGACATGCCTCGAAGATACGTGTTAAGACCGGGAAGAAACAAATTAATAACACCGCGATCTCAACTAAAAATGCACAGCGACGGCCCGTATGGAATGTCAGTAAAAATTTATAATAAACTTCCAACAGAAATAAAAAATATAGAAAAAGATTCCCTATTTACTAAAACATTAAAGTTGTTCCTAATTGACAAAGCCTACTATGACATTAACGAATATTTGACATAACTTATGACTAAATAAATAAAATAAAAATGTATAACTACGCACTAAACCTAACTTTGACTACTTTTAAGACCTTGACATTATCGTTTAATCTGTTTTACCAAGCTTATTAATTTAAAATAAAGTAACAAACTATCTACATTATAATGCCTGAAAATTCTCAATCTATAATAATATATATGTATCAACTACTGTGTATAAGCCTCGGCCTACCTCCATGTTGCTTTACCCTATTCACAGGGTCCATGTGATACTGACTTACACCTAAGAACTATGTATGTACCTAAACTAAACCATGTTTATGCAATAAATGTATTGAGTATTGAGTATTGAGTATTCTCAATTCGGTTGTATGTTTTTTTTTTTTTTTTTTTTTTAATGTTTGTTACCGTATAACTTCGTCATTTGTGAGCCGATTTGAAAAATTATTTTTTTATCTTAAAGGTACTGCTTCCAGATTAGTCCCATTTTAATTTTATTAAAATCGGTGTTGCCATTTTTTTTAAATAATTTTTTTAATGTTTGTAACTGCATACCTCCGTCATTTATGAACCGATTTAGAAAATTATTTTTTTATTTGGAAGGTTATTCTTACGTCCAGATTGTCCCAAACAAATTTGATTAAAATCGGTTTAGCCGTTAAACCATGAAGTCGGTTTCTCAAGTTTTTTAAACTTATAATTATTCAATAAGGTCTTTTCGATAATTGACTGGCCTTCTGTCCGAAATGTATTTAATTAACAAACAAGAACTCATTTAACTGCTACTATTTGCTGTTCCTTGTTCTTAGATAATCAGCCTGCCGCTCGTTAATAAGGGGGTACGATTTCCATACAAACTTAATTTACACGACTATGGGCGAATAAAGTATTAATGTACTATGGGTAATAAGGACCATTGTAATAGGCTTTTGCAGTGGTCCTTATTACCGGCCAGTTATATAAAGTTGGAGTGTCAGCCGTTGGTCGTGGTAGTCGGGGCTTCAGAAAAAGAATGGCGAAAAAATTACTTTTTTGGTTTTTTATTAATATTTCTGTTATCCTACAGTTTTCTCCAACTTTATATAACTGGCCGGCAATAAAGACCACTGTAAAATTCTATTACAGCTATTTCAGTGTACATTTATACTTTGTTTGCCCATAGTTGTGTAAATTCAGTTTGTATCGGAATCGAACAACCTTAAGAGGAAATGCGGGCTGCAAGAAATCTGAAAATTGGTATATTGTTGACGCGCTGTGCCCGAAAGAGGGTTATAATAGACAAACGCTAACAGATTTTACCTATATTTCGTATTCCCCTGCTTTCTCCTCTAAAACTGTATGGATTTTGATATATTTTTCAAAATAATACTAAAAAGGTTCGGCTATGCTTCTAGGTTTTCTTTTTTTTATTTATACTTATCAAATTTGTTTGCTGAACTTCTGAGAAAGGGAAGGTAAAATTGGTAGATTTTTGGAGGATGCTAGTATAATATTTGTTTAGAAAAAAAGCATAGGTACAGTGGTACAAAAAAATTGTATTGTGATGAAATATTTGCTCTAGTTTCATTATCCAAGAGAAGAAATAGAGGACTACGTTTGTACTCGACACCAACCGCATTTCCTCATAGCACGAAACGGTTACATGATTCGCAAGTTACTAAAGTAAGCCTTGGCCTTTCTGTTCAACTGATAGACAACTATTCCATCAAGCAGAAAATTAGTTTAATTAATACGCGATGTATGACGGCTGACGGGAGACGTTCTATCGAAATTTACGATGATAAGCGGTGCTTTTCCATGACACGACGACTTTGTATAAACTGATATAGTATTTGTTATAACATCTTATTATTTTGTCATACTTCAAGCGATTAAATACATTTCATTTCATTTCATTTAAAAAAATATCTAAAAAATCTTATTTCAAAACCATCCACGTGGCCAATACGTACAAATAAGCAATAGCAATAGCAGTGAGCACTCGTAGAGAAAATAAGCGGCGTTGCTTTTTGATTAAACTTATTTTGATATACGGTCAATCAACGACAGTGGAACTAAAAATAAGACCGTTTTTAGCAGCACGACAATGCAGTAGCGAGATAGACGTTGATAGTTATCAAAGGAGATTTAAAACTAATTTACCAACGAATGCCACACAAGGAAATGTAAACAAGTTCCTTCAGGGTAGGCAACGCAACGACAGCACATCTTGGTCTAAGTGACGGTTACCGCTTACCACTAGGTGGGCCGTAAACCCGTTTGTGTATCAAAAAAAAAGGAGAGGAATTCCTTGCCGGCGTCTGTTTTACCGTAGGTACTCTTATAATTTTGATGTTTTTAAGAGTAGAGGGAACAGCAGACCGATCATGTAACTTTAGTTGCAATGGTTTCAATCAAAATTTTATTGGAACCGTCAATTTTCGAACTAATACGTGACAGTTTCAATAAAATTTTGATTGAAACCATTGCAACTAAAGTTACATGATCGGACTGCAGGTATCTTCTAAGTAAGCGAGCAACATCATTGACCGCATCATCACTTAGTAAAAAAATAATAATAATAATAAATAATGCGGACAACCCACACAACACTATCTAGCCCCAAACTAAGCAGAGCTTGTACTATGGGAACCGGGTAGCTGATATAATACTTAAATACTTTTTTTTTGTAAATACATACATAGAATACAATATAACACCCAGACAGAGAACAAACATCTGCGTTCACCGCACAAATTTTTGTTCTCGGTGGGGATCGAACCCACGCCCTCCAGCGCAGAAGGCAGAGCTACTACCAACTGAGCTGGGAAGGCAGTCAATACTTTTTTTTGGATAAAAAAATCCTGCCTACTTTATATTTTAGTATTCTGCAAGTTATCATGTTTTCAGTGATTTTTATCGTTTTTTAATGGATTATTATGTCACGCATAATTATTATATGCATACTATTTTAATTTAATGGTTATTGTTGAAAATATATTGCGAAAATAAGCTTTTACGAGATTAGTGTTAAATCCGATGCTCATAATTTTATATTATGTTTTTAACGTTTTGTTTACAACAGGTAAAAACCTGTCGATGATTATCTCTATCCGAGTTTCGAGTGCTTCTTGCCTCAACACAAAAATTTTCTAACTAATAGGTATTTTTCTTGCTTCGACCCAAAACGTTTGATTAAAGTTCTTGTTTCTACCCACGCCTACTTTTTCGTAATTTCTATTGTTTAAATTCAAATAAATGGCATTGTTTGTATTTTTTTATTTTCAAGCTTGATCTTCTTTTCAAAACGTGGTAAGCGTCTCCATCGGCCGTAATAAGAACTCTCGGAACTCAATACAAACCCGGGCTATTAATACAGAAAACCAAAGAACAAATACCTCGGAGTTACAGTTATTTTCACCCGCTAATTGTCGTAACGTCACGGTCAGTGGAAACAACCTGATGTCAGTTCTGTTAAACTTTCTAAATGAGCGTTTTAATTCGAATTTCTATTCCGAGTGACTTCAAGAGTTGAACTGCACGTAGCCGCGTGAT
The DNA here is from genome assembly GCA_947578465.1 of Thera obeliscata. Classification (NCBI taxonomy): domain Eukaryota; kingdom Metazoa; phylum Arthropoda; class Insecta; order Lepidoptera; family Geometridae; genus Thera; species Thera obeliscata. Next base: position 6,630,497 of record OX387928.1, on the reverse strand, counting down.
TCCGGTCTCCCCTGACGGTGATTACAATAATGCTAATATCTTTCGACTTTAAACTTCTATTCCTCGCACTATTTGAATGCTGAGACCAATACCAGAGTTCAGTGGGAAGTAAACGACTCATTCAATTTCAAGTTTATGAAGGTCTAATGCAGTGAGGGCGGAAACTGCATGTAATACTTGGGACTTTTTGTTTCCTTATTATGACACTGGTCATATTATGAGTAAAGTGTTGGATATGGATGTGGGTGGTGGTTATAGAGGATAAGGTAGACCCAAGGAAAAGATGAATGGACTGCGTCAAGGATGACATGAGCAGGAAAGGAGTGAGCACTGAGATGACGGATGATAGAGGTGAGTGGAAGAAGAAAACCTGTTGTGCCGACCCCACTTAGCGTGGGATAAGGGCAGGAAGATGATAATGATGATCGCACCTTCGACTTTATTCACTTATTACTAAAGATGTAAATACAGGCTTAAAATATCTGAAAAACTTTATTCTTACGCTTATTTTTACAAACGATTTTTGTGAGCTACTTTTTCACTTATCTGCTTTTTTCAACTTATCAAAAGCAAAAAAAAATATATAATTTTACAACCCAAACGGTTGTCAATAAAATTATAGCCAAATTCCGCTGTTACCTATGTGCAATGAGAACTGCTTTTCAGAAGAATTAGGAGCGTGGCGAGTTGTTCCCTGAACGACCACTTCCAGAAATAACAATAATAGTATCAACTATTTATTCTACCAAAACCAGGACCAGGCATATTCCTAAAAGCTACTTATAAACATGCACTAGTAAACCTACGTATTTTAATTAAACTAAGTCAGTTCCTGGTAACAGACAGCATCGTTTCGTTGCAAGCTTGACCTAATTTAATTTGCAGTACCTTCAAAAGATGTGTACTACGTGTAGGTAGGTTTCAGCAGTAGGTTGCTCAAAGTAAGATGTTTTAATTAAGTCTTAGACCTCGCGATAAACTGGCTCGGGCGGCCGGGACAGCACTAATTGCTAGTATATTTAATCCAGTAAAATAGTAGTAACCATGATTTCCATAAGCTTCTATTGTTGTGTGATACCTGTCGCAAGCTATCATCTAAAAATAAGAAATTAAGATAGTAGTGAGCTATCGATATTGCTGTACACCATTTCATTGTCATATGCTTCCTTTGAATATCTAGTAAGCAGAATCAAGACAATTTGGGTTTACCTAAAGCCCTCAAGGGGTTTCTGCGACTTAAAGGCTCTGGCAGATCTAGCAAGCATGGGCGTTTCAAATAAGCATTCCGGCGAAAATGCTATGAAATATTTAGTGAGTGAAAACGGTCCATTCTCAAAAACACAAATCTCAACTAAATTTCAACTCTTGTTGAGTTGATGAAAGCTCAAAGCGGATCTTTCGGGTTCAACAACCTGAATGTATTAACTAATGTACCTATAAAAACATTCATGTGTCGAATACTTTAAGATTTGTTTTAGGTCTGGATCTCTCACTCGCACTCATGCTGAAATGTTTTTTTTATAATTAAGAGTAATTCTTTTATTATCGAAATCCAGGTTATCGACTCTGGAGCATTGTCAATTCAAAAATGCATACAATATCCCATGCCGAACAGATAAAAAATATTTAACTTTATTCATGCAGGAACTGGGATTTTACAAAAAATAACGAATTATCTTCCAATTGATATTTAAATTTTTATCGCGATATTCGATGAATTTTGTTCGCTCATCTCTGGTGGTATTCGTCAGAAGGATCTTTAAATCGTCCGGTATAGTATTTTTATACCGTTAGGCCTACCACAAGCTCTGTCTGGCTCTGTCCCTGGCTCTGATTTTGAGTCTGTGTGAGTGCTCACCAGTTTAATATTATACTGTGTGTGTGTGACGTTTTGACGTAGGATTTATTTAGTCAACACTCACACAGACTCAAAACAAGAGCCAGAGACAGAGCCAGACAGAGTTTGTGGTAGGCCTACTTGTATTAAAAATAATGCTTGAAAATCTGCTGTTCATGTGAAAACTTTTCTTGGGTACCACGTAATGATGGAACGCGGCTGGAAAAGACCCCTTTCGTTTCGCGAGTCATTGTTAACACCATTAATTGCTACTAATCACCAACCCTCATTATTAAGTAACTAAGAAAAGCTTTTAAATAACTCCACTTAGAACTTGTTATGATACATATTAGTATTTTATTTCAAAATTAGTCTTCTACTACTTCTTCTTCTTCTTCTTAATTATGGCATCTGTCCATTTCAGACTAATTTTGCCAGTGTCGAGTGAGGTAAATTATATAACATAAATAAAATAGTTTTTAGTCAAGTCAGTTGATAGACAAGTCAGCCCTAATTGGCTTTGAAAACAAATGGTGCTCGTTTTTTTTTCAAAACCATTAGAAACATTTTTGATCAATTATTGGTCCAAGTATTTGGATGAGGATTTCAATAGAAAACAACTACGATTAGTTGAGAAAAGCCGACAAAGCGATAGAAGGACGGACAATGGACTTTCATCCCACGTATTTTGCCCTTTCAGGTAACAGTTTACCAACATCCTTCGATTGGTTATGTTTAAAAGCACCATAGTCCATAAGGTTTTGTTTTATTAAACTAGCTGATAGAATAAGCATACGGCTCACCTGATGTTTCGTAGGTCAAGCACGTGAGAAACATGCTTTACGATGCACTGCCCTGCATCCATCAACGCGGTGCAGCTTGGAAATCAAAGTGTTGCTAGGAATGCCAAGTGCACGTCATCAATCCTACTGGCGTTATCGTAACGAACGCCACCGACCGGATTCTTGGTAGCAGCCTTCAGGCTGCCGGATGTTTTGAGCCCACTAACTAACCAATGTAGACAAAGAAGAAATAAAAATAAAAAGCTGGGGAAATATGGTTTTATTCACTGTGGGTGATGATGGTATCCTATCCTGCTAATATTTGGAGAGAGAAACAAGGAGATAATAATATGTAAAAGGAAAACTCTTAGTTTGTTTCCTTTCATAGTAATAGTAAGTAGTAGTATAGGATCCCTAGAAGAAGGACCTTCACCGAGCTGGTTATTTAATGAAACGTATTTTATATTTAATTAAACATGCCAATAAATATATTCTATATGGGTTGCCTATCAAATTTCAGTCCAGGATATGATTAATTAATAATAAAAAAAAAAATGTTTTTTTAACTTTCCACCGGTTTGTTTATTAGACAAATTCTATACCAATCGAAAGTATAGACCCCATAGAATATGCAAACGTTAGGTTGCCTATTTTTTTCCTGTCACAACTCTCGGGTAGCCATAGGAAAATCGATACTAGCATTTTGCACCGGTATGTTTATTGAATAAAAATACTGGGGTCTATACTTTCGATTGGTATAGAATTTGTTTAATAAACAAACCAGTGGAAAGTTTAATTTTTTTTTTTTATTATTAATTAATCATAATTATCCTGGACTGAAATTTGATAGGCAACCCATATAGAATATATTTATTGGCATGTTTAATTATATATAAAATACGTTTCATTAAATAACCAGCTCGGTGAAGGTCCTTCTTCTAGGGATCTTAGACTATAGGTAATTGATCTATCTAGTACAATGCATGCCTTAGATACCGCGACAAAATTAATGATGGTCACGATGACCTTATTGCACTAAAGTTTTTTTTAAATAATATTCTAAGAACGTCAGTAAGTATATACTAAATAAGTTATTATTCTGGAATGGTATTATTATGGCGTACTTGGTAAATAAGGATTTTTTTGTTTTCATAAAGTAGTTTTCTTTTTTTAATGTTTTTAGCAATCAGTTCGTAGAGGATACGAGGGTAACCAGCATTTTAACTCTTTTCCCACTCAACATTGTTACTCGTACTTTCACAAACGAGCCGAACACGTGAGTCGCGTACTAAAACCTGTTTTTCCTTTTCAAGATAATAAGTCCAAGCCAGGTTTTGAATCCTTTAACAAGTTTAAGCATTCAAAACGTTGGTTTTAACTAATTCTAGTGCCTTATTTTTAGTAAAAACAGGATATTTACCATGATTTATGAGTTTTATTTTATGCTAATGATCAAAGCCATGGATAGTTTCACAAGTCACCTCCTATTTTCTTATTTATTTTCACTTTGATGGTTGTCAGTCCATTAATAGTCACTGTCTTTACCGATTAAAAACTCAAGCCAGGATATGGTATAGACGCTAATAGCCCCTTCCCACTGGTGCGTGATATCGCGCACCAGCCCGCACCAGCACGCACGACACACCATGGGAACGGTCTCGTGCGCCGAGGTGCGCGGTAGCACAGGAGCATTTTCTGTGTGCGTTGCCGTGCGTCGTCGTGCGCGGTGCGGGCTGGTGCGTGATATCACGCACCGTAGGAAGGCGGCATAATATAGACACTACGATACGGTTGTTGGTAGACAGGACAATATTTTACTAGAGACTCTTTGGAGAAGAATGAATATTACATTTATTTTGACACAATCATGTAGTTTATATTCTATACCTGCCAAGTTGTAGGCATAAGACTTGTTTATTTTCTAACAGCAGCGTGCCTCTAGAAACCCCTACTTTTCTCTGGCACCTACATCCTTCAAATTGCACAACAGCGCTGCTTGGCGGCAGAAATGCGCATGGTGGTAGTCCTTCCCCCGACGTGCCCTTCACAAAGAGCTCTACGACTACAAAATTAATGTAAAGAAATTCCCGAAGCTCAATCCACAAAGTGCAAGAAGGGGATGAAAGTAGCTTATTTAAGCGAGGCTACATTTCATACAATACTGATTTATTTTGATTCTATTCTGGGCTGAGCTTGCCGTTACAAGGCAGTCTTCAGACACCTCTTCAAGTCTATTATTGCAACACTTACGTCCAAACTGCCCGTTTTCATATTTAAGATTATTTCTCAGCGTGCCTCGTATAAACCGAAGTTAGCTAAGTTTATTTCCGTTCAGTGTTCAGTGCACTTCTTGTTTACTATCCATCATATTGTTGAGACGGGGCCGTCGTGTTTGTCCTGTTCAATTTTAGTTTTCCTATTTGATATAGAAATATTTTCATTTGGATTGTTTTTGCTATTTTGACGCCTATTCTGAAGCTTTTATGAATCAAATAACCTTAATATAATAAAGCGAGTGATGTCATTAGATAATAAAAACATTTTTTTAAGAAAATGTATTGAGTGAGTCAAAAGAAAGTTTTTTTTCTGTTGTCCTTTTAATCTGCGATCGGCTTCTTAGCCATAATCAGATGTTTTCTGGGTTAATGCAATGGGGGTGTGTTTCCAACGAGACGACACCGTATGTGAAAAACTGGTCAGGTTTTCTGGTACAGGTTGAGTATTTGCCATCTCTTTAGGCTTAAGCTTTAGGCTTAAATAAATAGATACGACTTAAAACCCCATAGCAGATATCCCCTGAAAACACTAATTCCCAGCCAAAGTTGTTTAGCAATAATTGACCCACGCTTGTTCATAATATATATTCAAGACGAGTATATACCTACCTAGTTGTAAAGGATTACTTAAAAGTACATGAATATCATAAATTAAAAACATTTTCAAGGGTAACTTGTGGGTGACGCAATTCGATCAGTCAAAACCATAAATGCAAAAAGAAATTAATTATATTGATACAGTACTGCGTAGGTATAGGTACTGTATAAAAGTAGGCGCCCGGTAACAAAGTGGGTGCCCTAGGTCGGATTAATTTTGTTCGAGTAACCGCAAATTATTTCTGCCGGATCTCAATTTAATTAGCGTTTCCTGTTTAATTACATGTTACTCAGTTCCAGTAATCAACTCGCGTTTCGATTAGGGTCGCTAGTGCATGAATCTTGTTAAGTGGCCATGAACTTGGTACCTTTATTAGCAGGAAATTTAGGACAGGATTAAAGAAAAAGTAAAAAAACATTCCCCTTCTTGTAAGGGTAGCAAATAGAATTATAAATAAATATTTGCGGACCTTCCATACAGCACTATCTAGCGCCAAGCTAAGCAAAATTTATACTAATACAAATAAGTATACAAATATTATATTTGATATTATTATATATTTACATTATTATATTGTTGATATACAAATAAGTTTTGCTTTATTATTTGATACGATCACGGTGCCAAAATATCGGGAGTCAAAACTCACAAAATGTAATCATGGTAAATATCCTTGTAAATACCCCGTTGTTCATAAAATTAGTAATTCATTGTTAGTTTAATCAATGGTTTATTTGAGTCCAGTTTTAACAAACAACAGGGGGATAAAATTTAATCAAATAGCCTAGTCATTTTTGAAACTTGAATTTGAAAGGATATAAATTGCTAAGTTGGCCGTCGACATTGAAACGCACTTAACACTGTAGGTTCTCGGGGTCGTATTCTCTAGTCTGTACGAGGTCATCATTTAGTGAAAAATACTACTGACACTGGCTTCTGTGTAATGGTAAAAGTAACTTTTGTTTAGACTTCATGGGTAAGTGTAAAGCACGCCGTGTGAAGTGCCTTTAGGAGGTGTTTTTATTCATTCATATTGGCATCTCTGGTTCATTGTTCTATAATGAAATGCACCTCAAAGACAATTCATAATTTACGAACGATCTTATGAAAAACAAATTTTGCAAATAAATAACGAGCATAAAAGTAAAATGAAACGAGTTTAATAAAATTATCGTTACCATAATGTAAGAATACCGAGACGTAAAGCGCTCTGAGACGAGTAAGGTCTAGCAAATATTAAATTCGTCATAAAATTTCATTAGGGCACACCAATTTAAATGTAGCGAATGTTACTAAAGGAGAATTTTCACTATAGACGACCCGTGTATTGTACGCGTGTGTGTGTTGTTGTGTGATCATGTGTAGTATAGAGCAGACAGAGATGGGGGTATTATGTGTAAACCCGCGCAAATCTGCAGTAGTCTGATCACCTCCATACAAAATGTATGGAGGTGCAAGGAGGTGGAAAGCAAAAAACATTAAATAATACTACGCATAGAATGGAACTGAGCGATATTTGAGAGCCTTTATTTCCTAACGGTTGTTGGTTCTTCGAGCTGTATGACCTGCCACAGCACACACTCTCTGCAAAAGCTCAAAATATTCTTGACAGTCTCACTTTCATGTCAATAAAAGAGAGACAAGAAAGTTCTTAACGTGCGTGACCTATACGAGGCAATGCTTTACTAAGTTTACTACTTAACAACAGGTGGGCCACATGCTTGTTCTATCAGCATTGTATGAAAAAAAGAAGGCAACAGACATACATTGTTTCAGCGACCAATATGAATAACTGGGTAAGGGTTTATTCATTGTGTAGGTACGTTTGTTTGTTTGTGAAGCGACATCGCGACACTGAGCCAAATAACCTGACGCCCGCCCGTTGCCTGAAATAAGGCGCTTTCTAATTTACATTCTGTATACAAATTGCGCAAATGTGAGCATGAAAATAAAATTCTCGTCGTTTGTGTTTTCTTGCGGGGAGAGCATCTCGCATTATGTAAATTTTTATTACGATCTCTGTCAAATTAGTTTATTCACGCACGTTTTTATCAACCTTTGTATGGATTCCATGTCTTTTTTATCAGTTAATTAATTTTTTTAGAGATGTTTTCACTTAGCTTGGTAATTTTATTCGTACCGTGCGAGGAACAAGTTACATAAGGATCGTTCTGGAAATTTATGAATGAAGTCTAAGTATAGCAGTTGGTGCTGATGATTTTGTTGCTGTTGCTGCCTTAGATTCAAATCAGATATGCATATTGTGTTTACATTATGCCCATCTTATAACATAAGTTCTCTCTCTCTTATTGTATTTAGCCAACAAGCAAGTAATACAACGGGAGTGAGTGTTAGAGGGACTGCAAGGGGTCTACTATAATAATAGATATTGTGTGTTTAATCTATGTTGAACTCTGACAGGTGACTTTTTGGAACGGTAATTGTAACTATTTTTATCATCATCTAGTCCACTGCTAGGCTTAGGCATTCCCTGCACATTTTCGGAAAGATAAATTCTGAGCCCTCTATATTAATGTTTTTTTTTTGCTAGATGCAAATTAGTAAGTAGTGACGTCAGCACTAGTATAAAAAAACACAAAACAAACCACCACGAAGTTTAGGGGTCCCGCCGTTCTTAATAAAGTGTCAGCGAACTATTTAACAGGCGCGCGTGACAATTTATCCCGCATAAGTTCCCGATTTGTTCAACTTTACCGCTCAAGTTTGCATAATTAGTATTTCACGCTAGCACAAGATAAAACTACTTAGTTATACTCCCAGATATGAAGTAAACGGGTGGTTGCAGTTTTGAGGCGCAAATTCACAATAAGGACTCTTCATAAGTCTACTGTTTAACTTTCCACGATAAACTTTATTCCTCACTGTTTCTTCGATATCGCATTATATCGAATGTAGTGCGGAAAACTTTCCAGTTAACTTTTTGTATTATGCGGAGGAAACTAGATCAAGACTTATATAAGTGGAGTGTCTGTTTAACTAGCGCACTCGAGTTGTTCGAGTCAATGCTATGAGATACTGTTTTCAAGAGAAATGCACTTTAACGAAATATATTTCAAATACTATTGCACTATTATTATGGTTATGTTATATTGGTAAATCGAATTTTATAAGAAATGTTAGCATAAGAGAGAGGGACGTGGACATATTTTCCTGTAGGTAATGTGATAAACTCGTAGAGCGCTACGCCGTAGAGAGTATGTATCCGCTACGCCGTAGAGAATGTAGTTGAGTCATCATGACCAAAGAGTAATCTCTAACTCACTAAAAGATAAATTTGTCAATCTTAAAATTACTTGCGTTGTTATAAATATAATTCAAATATCTTTTTTTTTCAATTTCTTAATTTTTAAAGGGCATTCAACTCTACTCGTAGATATCAATATTTTACGCCATTTACGATCAACATAACAAAACGTATTATGTTATCCTGCTACCCACTATTATCTAAAACCTCGGCCTACATTCATATATGCATTACTCTATACGGGTCCTTGTGATACTGACTTACACCAAGAACTACATTATGTATGTACATAGACTACTAAACCACGTGTATGCAATAAATATATTGCGTAGGGGGTACGATTTCCATACAAACTTAATTTACACAACTATGGTCGAATAAAGTATTAATGTACACTGAAATAGCTGTTATAGGCTTTTACAGTGGTCCTTATTACCGGCCAGTTATATAAATTTGGAGTGTCAGCCATTGGTCGTGGCAGTCGAGGCTTCAGAAAAAGAACTAACAGACTTTTACGACTATTTTGAGACATGTGTTTTAAGCTCATTCACGTATTCAATGCCGAGTACCCGTTAGAAAGAATGACGAAAAAATTACTTTTTTGGTTTTTTATTAATATTTCGGTTATCCTACAGTTTTCTCCAACTTTATATAACTGGCCTGCATTAAAGACCACTGTAAAATTCTATTACAGCTATTTCAGTGTACATTTATACATTGTTCGCCCATAGTTGTGTAAATTCAGTTTGTATCGGAATCGAACAACCTTAAGTAAAAACTACAACACTGAAAAATCTTGTAATGAAATCTCTCTTGATAAAATACAGTTCGTTTACAAGAGGCGAACTTTACTATAAAGTCACTAATAGTTTATTTGTTTTTAAACACTTTTTGACTATATTTGAAGATAAAATACATTTTTGATCTCGGTATCACGAGCAGTGATTATCATTTAGGGGTTAATAAATGGGGGAGGTGAGAGGGTGGGGCGAAAGGCTAAGGTGACTCGACGACAAGGGATCAAAAATCGTCGTAATAGTCGTAAAAAGTCTGGAAGAACGCGCGTGGTGTGAATTCGGAAGGCGTTTAAACGATTTTATCACTCCTAGATATCTTGATACTATTGGGTTTTCTTTTGTCTTTAAAACTATCCATACACCGTTTTTAGGGTTCCGTAGCCAAATGGCAAAAACGGAACCCTAATAGATTCGTCATGTCTGTCTGTCTGTCTGTCCGTCCGTATGTCACAGCCACTTTCTTCCGAAACTATAAAAGCTAAACTGATGAAACTTGGTAAAATAGATGTATTCAGTGAACCGCAATAAGATTATCACATAAAAATAGAAAAAAAACCATACACTTGGGGGGTCTCCATACATAGAACTGATACTCAAAAAAAAATTTAGTCAAACTCATACGTGTGGGGTGGGGTCTATGAATAGGTCTTCAAAAATGATGTTGGGGTTTCTATATAGTTTTTTTCTAAACTGAATAGTTTGCGCGAGAGACACTTCCAAAGTGGTAAAATGTGTCCCCCCCCCCCCCCCCCCCTAACCTCTAAAATAAGAGAAAGATAAAACAAAAAAAAATATATGATGTACATTACTATGCAAACTTCCAACGATATTTGGTTTGAACGAGGTCTAGTAAGTAGTTTTTTTTATACGTTATAAATCGTTCACTGCAATTTACCTTTCGACGAACTACAAGAACTTTTATATTATGTTACTTGTTGCTACGGAACCCTTCATGGGCGAGTCGGACTCGCATTTGGCCGATTTTTTATTTCTATGTTTTTCCCTTTTATAATGCGTAATCTATATCTATACTAATATTATAAAGAGGACAGATTTGTATTTTTGTATGTATGTTTGTAAAGAATAAACTTAAAATCGACTATGCCGATTTAAAAAATTCTTTCACTATTGGAAAGCTACATTCATCTTGAGTAGCATAGGCTATATTTATGTGTTCAAAAAATAAATGTCCATCTGTGCGAAGCCAGGACAAGCCGCTAGTCTTTATATAAAGTGAGTACGAGACGAATAATTTATGCTTTCAACTTTCGCTGGAAACGTAAAATCAATTATACATAAACGTAGATATTTTTTTTGTCAACAAACCTTCTCATTCCGACGTCCACTTCAGTAATTTATGCAAATGAAGCCTAAAAATTCTTTCCGAATGATTTAAATGACAAATTCAGTGATTTCTTTTTGTTGTTGTTATTTTTAACAAGATTATACAAGTAAATCATTTTCTTTTCGTAATGTTGCCTACATTACGAATTACGAAAAGAAAACATTTTAAGAACTAAAGTTATATTATTTTTACAATTTATAGGCTAACGTTTGACCGTAATCTCATCTGCTGGTAAATGATGATGCGGTCGATGCCCAGCAGTGGGTGAAGTTGGGCTGTGGATGATGATGATGATGATGAAATAAAACCGCACATCAAGTCAAGTCACTTTTTTCAGAAGTCGTGGTTTTCTATTCTGCCTGCGTATACTAATTAAGAACGTTTGGCTCATTACGTATGGCTCTTCCGTGATAAGACCGCCCATTGTACATTAGTATGTGTTTAACTATTGTTACTTGTTTTTCCATTGTTAGTTTTAAGGTGTGCAATAAAGAACTTTCTATTCTATTCTATTTCTACCCTTACACTGACAATATTTTTCTGGTGTTAAATTTATTTATCATAACCTTCCTGCCCACATCCCAAGCTAAGTGGGGTCCGCACAACATAATTACTTTAAACCATTACCTACCCTAGGTCTAACGTAATGTTTTCATTGCAGTAAAGTATGGTAAAATAAAACCAAGTCAGTGTCTTAAAAAATTCCAACGACCCCAAATTCAACTTACAGTAACTCAGATCGCTTTAGTAGGTTGATAAAAGCACTTCATAAAACTGTAATCTTTGCTAAGTGAGCCGTGAAATACGTGGCGGTGATAAGTGGTAAGCGAAAATATTAAAAGGCTACCTTAGTCAACTTGCTATAATATTCAATAGGCCTTCTAACATTACGCAGAAGGTAAATCATTGTAAATTGATACTTAATGCAGTAGTGGGATGATTCTTGATTCTTATTCTCAATTGCTGCATTTCTTACCGACTGACACTCTGTTTTTATGTTCAGCATATTTTACACTAAGCTCTATGAAGCCGAAATTAACCGAAGTGCACTATTTGTTACCTACTTCTATAATAGATATACTTAGGCTGCCTATTTTCCGGCAGCCTAAGTATATCTATTATAGAAGTAGGTAGTTTTGAAGTGTTCTGGTACTGGTAGGTGGTGCACAAAACACATTCAATTAAATTAAATTCAATCCAACTTACATATTATTATTTTTGAGATAAACAATACAAATTATTTATTTAGAAATTTAAGACAGAATGCATAAAGATTTGAGAAGAAAATATTTCACAGACCAAGAAAGCTTTAAAATAGGCAAGTGATATTACAATTTCAAAGAATACGTTCTTCGCGAACTTTTACCTCGGAGACAAACGAAATGCAATATTGTATGGTTATGACATGACATTTGTATTACCTTGGAATTGCAAGTGCATTAATAATAAGATATTTGTTTTTAATAACATACATATAATAATGTGTTTATTAAAACAACCTATGCACGTGTGAATTTACTATCCCGTCAGGAAGTTTGCATGTTCGTACAACATTGATGATTGGATACCTAGGGCTAAAATACAGAAGGCCCTTGGCTGGCAAGGTGTCGCCAAAATGCATGTACTCCTTTGTCCATACAAATTCGGTAGTTTTTTCGGGAGTCAATAAAAGATGTCTTGTTGCGCATTAATTACTTTCCGAACAAGAAGTCAAGCAACAAGAAAATACTTTTTTTACACCCGTCTTCCTTTTTATTCTTAGAATCCGTGGTGATATTTTCAACAAAATAGTGATGTTTAGAACTGGCAACAGTGGCTCCCATACAAACGCATGATCGTCTTTCTAGGCACAAACAAGCCATATGGCTGCAAAATACTTACTTCTACCTACTAAGTAGAGTAAACAAAATTAACTACACATTTCGTGATTTAAAACACGATAATTCATTTAATTCTCCTCTTTTAAAGTAACGAACAACAGTGCAACGGCTATTTGCTTTTATTTCCTCATCACTCAAGTCTTTCGAAGTACACTCATAAATATGCAAGTCCGGAGTTGTTGAGTTGAGGCAGCTCTTCGTATTTCACCACTTTTAGCTGGGATACCTACACAATTGACTAACACCACCCATTGCATATGAAGGCTGAACTGAAGTTTCTCGGAGTTACAATATCCGAACGTTCATAAATATTCACAACAATGTAAGGTCTACTTTCAACTACTTTTATTAACCCCGGAAGGCTTGGGTTATCTCAATTTTCAGTAAATTGCGTTCTTTGACTACGTAAAACCAAGGCTAATTGGTAATTTTATATCTGCCAAGCCGGCTCTATAACGAAGACCTACTGAGTTAATTAATTAGCTATTTGATTTTGTATTTGCATTCAGGACAACAATCTCTGATATTGTTCAGCTATTTTTAAAGTTTCATGATCATCAAAGGAATGTATGCTTCAAGTTGATGGACGCAGGGCAGTGCATCGTAGGGCACGTTCCTGACGTGCGTGACCTACGAGGCAATGCTTTGTTATAGGCGATGGTTACCACTTAACATCAGGATTGTGTGAAGGATGACAAGAAAACAGTGACTGCTGAAATTAAAGAAAGAAAGAAAGAAAAGCATTTTATTGACCTACTCATATACACAGGAATACCTACCTACTTAAAAAATAAAAAATAAAATCACATAAAAAATTATAAAAAAAGAAAATAATCACTAAAGGATAGGCAGGGTTAAATTACGGCTAAAAGAGGAGAGTGGAGAGCGAAAACCTGCTGTTCCGACCCCACATGAAGTGGGATAAGGACAAGAAAATGATGATGATGATCATCAAAAGCCTGAATAAACCCACATGATGAACTCTAAGATGATAACATGATAACTCTGCCTAGAAGAAATCGTTTTCAGCAATAAGGCATTGTACTTTATTTTGATACGCCTAGTTTTTATAACGTATCCTTGAGTACAATAAAGTGTTATCTATCTATATAATAATAGTTAAGTGATTTTTAGAGTTTCGTCAGCATCATCAAACTAAATAAATAAAATACTCTAAATATAACGAGAACTAAATATTTAAAACCCGCACTCTCTATCCCGCTTTTCGCGATCGACAGAGTGGCATTCTTTTTTTTCGAGCTTGCTTAAATTAAAAACTTTTAAATTGGAGGCGTCGCGGCAGACCAAGAACAAGATGGCGAGACAAGCTCGACAGGTATAGACCACAGTGGGATATCTCGGCACAGGACCGCACAGAGTGGAGGGGATTGGTGGAAGTCTTTGCCCAACAATAGCTTATAATGTGCTATTATAATAATAATATATTACACATTGTTATGTATAACTCCTAGTTCTCTATCTTATACTAAGTACGAGAAAGAAATAGCCAGCTAGATCGTTATCGAGAATGGACGTGTTAATCTCACGGTGTCGAGAGCATGTGACGATATTATTTTTCCCGGCATCATATCGAGTGATTAATAACGTTATTCCTTTGCCGTAATGACAGCCCTCCGATATCTCCTCCGCTCTGCCTTTATTTGAAGTATTTGGTCTGTGATAATGAGTTAATCGTAGCTCCGTAAGACGGTCATTTATTATTATGAAGGGACTGGTAACTCTGGAGGCATTCAGAGCGTAACCCGCGGGATTAGAAGTCCACCGCAGCCGCTGTTCAATAACGTCAGTTCTACTTAGGCCAGTTATAACAACTCCTGCTGAGACTTAATTCCTCCATGGACGTTGTTTTATGCAGTAAATGGTATCATCTGTTACTGCAGTTAAATTACGTGCACAATACACAATTACACTGAAACAGCTAAAATAACGCCTTGTTGTACGAAAGTTGTAAAATAAATTGCCACATCGTGCTCTTTTATAAAAGCGAATCAAGCGACATAAATAACGTGACTAAAGCATGTGTAAAATAAACTACTTTATAAAAAGAACCCTGTCCAATAGCGCCCGACTTATCGAAATCATATTTCAGGGACGTGAGGACGATGTAGCTTACCCTTTCCCGAAGCATTGTCTGTATGGGCCGTTCACATCGCTGAACTTGCCGCCATTCCACTCGCTTTGCAGCTCTACGGTCACTGGGTCATAAGGCGGACCGACAAGTAACTCGCCTGCTTGGGAACCTGAATGTAAATATAGCACTACCCTTTTCTAAAGCATTGTCTATATCACATTGTCACGAGCACGCGGCGACACGAGATATTCGCTGAGATATAACTTTATTTAAGTTATATCTTCGTATGATCCATGTTGTTTTTATGTGGAAGAATTTGTCTTTACCTGAAGTAACGTAATATTTTTTTTGATAATGCACCATGTTTTTGCATTAAATCTCAGCCAGGAAACCTGACTCGAGATCCAGCAAGCTTGAATAAATAGCCCGTCTACACGATTCGTGTATCACGTAACCAAATGTCTCTGCTTGCGAACGTCGACTCGAGATGTTTATGGTTGGAAGACATTCGGCGAGCACATTCCGTGGCTCCTTACGAGCCTAACGAGACGCGGAGGCAGTCGCAGAGGTAGCCAACAGTTGGAGCGGCCGAGAGTCCGTCCCTAATGAGCGAGACTCCATCGTTAAATAAATTGGATAAAGACGTTCGTGATCTCTCAAGAACAACTCGGCCCTCTTCACTGCGACTAGCAATTAACTAAATTAAAAGATTGTTCGTGCACTTACCGAAACGTCTGAAACACTTTGCCAGTTACATTTTCTATGTGATTCTTTTTTGTTATATCTTCCTTTTGTACTCTTTGTCTTTGAAATAAAATGCTTGACTGAAATATGTTGGTTCTAAAAGACAATAAATAAACTAAATTGCAATAATCTGACTATTGTAGGTGTAAATTATGAAATATACATTCCTTCAGATGTTGAGGCACTTATTTATCAACCAAGTACAGTACAGGTAACTAAAAAATTCATAAATATTTTTGGGCCGTACCAGAGTACTTCATCATGTTATCAGCACACAACAGATTTCCCCACTTATGCTTATTATACTGACCTGTGACAATATCGGCAATAAATTTTACTCGCGTTAACGTTGATAAAATAAACTTTGTTGATTTTCTCGTGCCCCGCCAACCGTTGTCTGCTTTCGTTTCCAACGATTGGCGGATAAAATAAATTTAAAGTAATTTAACCGAATATTATTATTAGTTTTATATAAAAATATCCGTTAAAATTATGCATATTCCCACTAAATATTATTATTATTTGCTGGGAAATGAGTGATCGGATTTTCGGTGAGCAATTTACAGAATAATCATCACAAGAAGGGACAAATACAGTAAAAATTTAAAAACGTCATATAACGTAGACATACGTTACAGCACCAATAAGTTTCTGTTTCAGATAAGAATGAATATTATGATCAAATCGTGCTATGAGATCTTAGTTTGAGGCAAAACAGTTAAAATATGCCCTGCTAAATCGGTTATAAATATATTATTTTCTAACCTCAAATTATATAGGTACTGGCACTACCAAATTCAACGGCTATATTTACAGAAATCCAACCTCTTAGTTTTCATTGATTTTATTTCGTTGGGCATCGTTTTATTAGTAATTACAATAGACGATTAGAATCAAATCAATCAAAAGTTATTTATTTTATGCCACATAAGAGTAGTATTATAACAAAGATGAAAAATATAAAAGTGAACAATGACACACAATTGTCCGTCACTCAGCATAAGCTATACTAGCGAGTGCTACTAAAACGCTGGTCTTCTGTGATACCAGTAGAATGTGTAGAGTGAGTTGAATATAGTAGATGGATTAATATATCGCATAATGATGTGACAATGCGATGTACGCAGATCCACAAAGGAGGCAGTATTCCCCTATGTCAGCTGATCCAGGAGCTCGCGACCCGGATCAGCGGATTAACTGCCTGTAACAGTATGTCAGCCGGCCGAACAGCCAAGATTTACGCGTCTGTTTTCATTCTCTATTAAAAGGATTTGTTACGGTCCCATAATATAATTAAACCACAAAAACGTTTCTCATCCAGAAATGTGTTCCAATTTCGGATTAATAGCACCAATAAGTAGCGGGCCGTCAAAATAACCCCTTTATATTGACATGCGGGGCTGATGCACGTCAGACTGGGCTCATATTGGATCTAGCCAGTTCCATATCCACGGCGCTACGAGTGTAAGCCTTTAATCTCTGCATTGCGTCACACCGAGCGGAATGAGAGTTATCGGTTTTCCTGCTGATAAACACAAACGAATGAGTCCGGGTCCGCAGTCCAGCTCAATAACGCCCATCCGCGGTATAAAAATTGATTGTAACAACCGTTCGGATAAGTAGATATTTTTACAGGCGAATTGCGCTCGTAGCTCACAGATGAACGCATTTTCAACCGTGGTATTTATTTTATGTTTGGTGACATAATTAATCATTTTTAGCTGTCCATTATCGGTTACCACAAACGGAAACGCGGAAACCAGAACAGCAATGGTGATTGAACCGAAACAAAAGCAAAAGCTGTGAGATGGACGCAAAGGATTATGAATGTGGTTCAAAGGGCTTAGCCCTCCGTGCCTCCGTGACAAATAGCACGTGAGTTTTGGGACCTACAAGTATAGGATTACTGAAAAAGCTCGCTCACCTAACACGGTCTTGACTAACGATGTATAAAATTTCCATTGTCATCAATCTCTGACACGACGAGGAGGATTCGCAAACTCTTCACTAATTGCAATTTGAACAAAAACTAAAAAGCAGAGTCATCGCGGCCTGCAATTTTTACGCTACGCTCAAAAAAACTTCCGTAAACTGAAAAGGAGCTTAAATGTAGCGACTTGTTGTTGGTTTTATAACAAAGTGCTTAGTCAAATCTCCATCAATGAAACCAGCAGCTTTTTGATACTGACTTTTTAAAAGTATTAACAATCAGTTATATAACAAACAACAAATATAAATCATAATCATAAACATTAACCTGAAGAAGTTACTGCATCATGAATCTGCAAAACTGCGTCATTTATGAACCGGTTCCAGATTGGTCCCATTGATATTTCACCAAAGTCAGTTAAATTTTTATGTCATTATCTCTTTGTAAATGATCCTTGTGTAATATATGTGTAATTTTCTGGCATAAAATAAATAATTTGATTGATTGATTGAAATAGTTTGGCCATGAAGTCAAGTTTTTTTTATATTATTTTCAGAGCCATTTTACCTGGTATTTTCGAGTGCCTTAATTATACAAACACATAGCACCGAGAGATAAATAAGGTACCAACTTTGGAAGCTTTTCTTGTGCGTGGTTCGACACACGCTTTGCCAGTTTATATTTATTTATTTTGTGGTGAAACCGCAGTCACGGGTAGGCGTATTACGTACGACTCTGCAATGCATTTGACATGTAATGGTCTATTCTAACCACCTTTTGTAGATACAATTCATTGTTTTTTTTTCAGTTGTTATCTCTTTCTGAAAAAAGAGGTACCTACAGCTGAGCTGTGAGGTCAGCTGATCATTTTAAAAATAATCGATACTGAACTAAATATAATAAAATTTATTGCGGACAACTTCCGAGAAACTTAATAACTAGTAAACTAAGAAATAAAGAAAAAGAAGACAGTGTCCTGCAATGGGCGGTAATATCACTCAAGCCGATTTCTTCCAGGCGACTAGTCTACTACCCTTGATATCGTACGTGAAAAACTTCCAGGCATTATACGAGCATACCACACACACACACGTGCACAGTTCAATATAATCTAGATATAATCTTGTATGCGTAAATCACACTACACTTAAAATAACGTAGTAGTGGATAAACAAATCTTCCATACTATCTAACTACTAGCTTTAAGGAGCGTAGATTTAGAAAACTTTTCAGCGTCTGTGCAAAGCCGTTGGAGTATCTAATATCTCAAGTAGGTACCGGAAGTTTCTTAGTAGTTAATCTACGGTTCACAAAGTCTTATAAGACCTGGGAAAACTAAACTTTGTATGTCATTGCCCGTTTCATTCCAGAAACTAATATTTTTAAATTCTAGGCTTTTAAGCCCATGAAAATAAATGAGTTCGGTTTAAGCTTTTCGTAGTGATAAAATTTTTGCTGAATTTTACAATGTTGCTGTAATTAAGTTTATCTATACTAATATTATAAAGCGGAAAGATTTGTATTTTTGTGTGTATGTTTGTAATGAATAAACTTAAAAACAACTGTACCGATTTATTATAAAGAGGAAAGATTTGTATTTTTATGTGTATGTTTGTGATGAATAAACTGAAAAACAACGGCACCGATTTCAAAAATTATTTCACCATTGGAAAGCTACATTCACCCTAAGTAACACAGGTTATATTTATGGGCTTAAAAAATAAATGTCCACCCGTGCGAAGGCGGGGTAGGCCGCTAGTTTGAAATAAAACTCTTCAAAATAAAATAAATAGCGAGACATAGGGTAAACCATACTATTCTTGGCACCCCCCCAATGATTGGCACTCTAGCCTATAAACCCATGAAATAAGAGTTTCGAGCAATTTTTTTTAAGTGACAATATTTTTTTTTGTAGTATATTAAATTTTCTTAAAGGTAACATTCATTTTATGCTTAGAATGTCCGCCATCCAAACTTTTCACCCAATTCTAACTTTTTTTATAACTTTTTACTCGGTTGTTTCATCCTTGCTATACACCGCTGTGAAAGGAATATGGCGGACATTCTAAGCACTTAAAAAAAAACGCTCGAAACTCTTATTTCATGAGTTTTTATGCTAGAGTGTCAATCATTGGGGGGGTACCAAGAATAGTATGGTTTACCCTACGTATGTTTTCAATTAATAAATTTTAAGACATAGTGTCATCGTCCTTCCCATAAGTAATATAAATGGTTAACGATTCATTATGATTTGATTTATGTAATCTCTTCTTACAAATCTTCACACCTGAACACAAACACATACAAGTAAGATATCATCATGTAAAACAAAGTCATAAGTTTAGGCTGGTTTATAAAGGGTGTATACAAACTACTGGAAACGTGGTACTTTCTATCCTCACGCTCCTAGATCCATAGATCCATTGCCACTCAAAAAAATCGAGTCCAAAGACATAAACTCTGAACAACTTATAAAAAAACTCTGATCAACTTAAAAAAAAGATAGGTAAAATTTCAACTCGAAATTATTTATTGAAAAAAAACTTTTGTTTGTTCGTTTTTGACATAATTTATAGGCCCTCACTTCACAATCTTATGTGTATACGATATCGCGTAAATTAGAACCCATATTGAAACTTTTCAGCATAAACCAAAATGTACGAAAGGAGCCTCTTTCAGGCGCACTTAAAATCCTTTCACCACACTTGGTTCGAAAGAAGCAGTGACACGATAAGAAGAAGATGAAGTATAAACCAATATTGTGTAGTGTTTTTATAAGGGTGGCTGTCCCTAAATTTTTCGGGAGCCATATTTTTACACCCTATGTTTAATCCCCAGATTAAACGCGCGTAAGCTTCTACTGTAACACCTCGTGTGTAAACAGCTTTATTTGCTGTAAATATTTCCCTTCGAGTTTTCGTATGCCATAATTAAGAAAAGCACTTATTCATCAGTACAACCTGTGTAGGTATTTTCGGGTATTTTTGTATTTTGATTTCAATAAATGCTGCTGTTTATACTTTTGTTTTTAAATGTTATATAACGCGTTGAAAAATAATATTGCGGTTATAGCATACTGTGTTTTTAACCCTAAACAAACCTAGACATTGGGTAAAAGGTTTTTGTATAAAACAAAAACTTTCTACGCGTCCTAAATTTAACCCAAAGAAAACAAAAACTGAGCTTTTTGGCATGATTAAGTGATCATTCATATCAATAGATATTGGCAATAAATACTCCGATGAGATATTGGCGTTTGTGGGCCATCTCAATTTGTAGGGCCGCTTATCTCAAATATCGGCAAGACCGGTCGAATAATATATAACCTACGACTGTGTTGGGATTTACCTCCGGCCCTACAGTCCCAATGTACCCCTTTGTACTTTTTACTTTGCACGGCTTTTATATTGAAATGCTCACAACAATGCAGCGCTTTGTTATTCGTAGGTTTTCTTGCTTTGTGAATTATCCGCTCAAAATCATGCAGCAGTTCCATGATGTTCACGTCAGAATATATTTTATTTATTTAGTTCTCTCACTTAAACAAAAGACAAGGTAAAAAATAGACCTGGTACGCATATGATTTAACTTAACTTAAATTGAGAGGTGGTACCCAAGGAGGTTTTAAATTAAAACCTGTAGATCGGGTCACCAGGGCCCGTCTTCCGGCCTCGATACATTTTTATATTATAGGTAGGTATCAAATGCTTAATACCCTGGTAAGGCGCACTTTAATTCTAGTTTATCAATATAGCTATGTCATAATATAAGAGCGAGTAGAAGAATTCAAATACAAATTACAAATAAATTACATAGCTTAACTGTTTTTTATGTATTTTGTACATTTTCTAAATATTTAATTTTGTTTAATTGTAAATTTATTTGTGTAAATAAATTTATCGCGTTTAATTTCATAAATATAGTACTTTTGGAAATAAAGTGCAAACTTTGATTCATAAAATGTTTTTTTGTGTGTAAATGTATTCGATCGTATAAAGAATGGTACCAAAAAATTACATGGGACATTCAGTCCCATTTAATTTAACAATTGTCTTACCTTTTACCTACGGCTAGTACAAAAAATATCCGGCTTTACTGACGCCTCACTGTGGTAACCCTATCGACAGGCCAAGATCGTCTGAAATTACCTACAACAGGTTTTTGCGGAATGATTTGTAGCGCCCCCGGGCGACGTTTGATCCGACACGCTTGCCCGTGTCGGGAAACAACTTGTGTTTAGGCAAAATTATTCAAACTGACTACGTGAGTAACTACCGATCAAACAATCGTACCTACAGATGCTATTATCAATATAAACATAAAACTTATTTGAACTTAGAAATAAAACTAATTTTATTACAAAGTTGTTGTTTTTTTGCATTCATTATTTAAATGACAAAATGTTGTTGTTGGTTTTCAAAAACTCGTAAGATGAGGTTTCGTGGCTATTAGTATTTTTTTTTAAGAAAACCAAGTGTTTTTGCTAGAATATCTACATTTCAAAAAATATAAAGATTGTAGTGTGTAGTGTATTTGTCATAAATACGCAAGTAACAACTATAATAATCTTTTTTAACACTTTTCACGGCTATAAATTCAGAATGAAGAAGTAATAACAGAGCCATTCACATTACCTTAACACGAATCTCGTTCGAAAACTTTTGTTATAACATTAAATGTTTAATTTCATTGAGGTAACAACATCAGGAGACGCTTCCAGTGAAATATGATGTCGAGGTAAAGTTTTGTTTAAAATAATTACAGCTGTACTTTGAGTTATAATTTTTCGCGGAGAAACAAAATACTACAGTTTTTTTTGTAATAACTAATTTATTTATTTACAACCATGTATTTTCTTATTAGCTGATTTAGTATTTGGTAAAATAAGACTAAAATCAAGAGATGTAGAACTGTAAATTAATTAAGTGTAAGGGGTTCCAAACAACACCACTCGGAACCCAAGCCAACCTCACCGGCCCGTGGTACACCCTGCCGATCAACAGACGAGGCTCTGGCGCCCCACCCACCAACCCGCACTGGACCAGCGCGGTGGGTTACGGTCCAAACCCCCCCCCCCCCCCCACTATGATGATACAAAACACACAACGGCCCCATGTGCCCGGCGGCTCTGGGGTTGGAGCTGTCGATGACGGAAGACAGAACCACCCTGGGGCCAGGGGTGCGAAGAATCCCCGGGTGAGATCGATTACTCGTCAGACGACCCAAGCTAAACGAAAAACGGACACTGATTGCACTTTAAACATATTAAGTTATAATGTATGTACATTAAAATCTGACGACAGACTAACCGAGTTGGAAAATGCCTTAAAAGACCTAAAATGGGATATACTAGGATTATGTGAGGTACGCCGCCTGGGAGAAGACACCATAGAACGTGAGAATACCATATTTTACTATTATGGTACAACAGGAAGCTTGTATGGGGTCGGATTCTTAGTTGCCAAGAAATGGAAAAATAACATTTCAGAATTTCTTGCTTATTCGGAAAGAATAGCGGTCTTAAAGTTTAAGTTAGGTAATAATAAAAAGTTAACGATAATACAAGCTCATGCTCCTACGTCAACGCACCCGGACGACGAAGTAGAGGAGTTTTATGAAGAACTAAATAGGGCATGTAGCGAGCACAGAGGCACCTGGAATGTAGTCATGGGAGATTTTAATGCCAAAGTCGGGGTGAAACAGGAACTTGATAGTGATTACATTATAGGCCCACACGGACTTGGTGACCGCAATGAACGTGGGGCACGTCTCATTCAGTTTGCTTTTGGGCAGAATTTCCGCATAAACAACACCTTTTACCACAAAAAACCCGAACGACGTTGGACGTGGCTTTCTCCGGGTGGTAGGTATAAAAACGAGATAGATTACTTTATTTCGTCCGGACAAACTAATATAACAAACGTTCAGGCTTTAAATAGAATCAAGTTCAGTTCTGATCATAGACCTCTGAGAGCTACAATAAATTTTTATTTCAAAATAGAACGTCACAAAATGATTAAGAGTAACATAAAAAGAATATCTCGAGAGTCATTAATAGTATGTAAAGAAGAGTTTAACATAGAACTAAAAAATAATTTTAACTTGTTAAAAATAGACGTAGAAGACGCGCAATTAGAGTTTAATGTTATAGAAAAATGTATAAAAAACGCTAGTGGAAAAATCAAGCAAACAAAAAATAAATATGAAAAACTCTCAGAAACCTCCATCAAACTAATAGAAGAAAGACTAAATTTGAGAAAACAAAGTGTAGAATATAGGGTTAAAGATAAACAGACTAAACGAAGTATAAGAAAAGATGTCAGAAATTATAACACGAAGTTATTTCAAATTGCCCTTGAGAGAAATAGCTCATTAAAAGTAGCCAAACAAGGAAGTTCGATAGGCAAATCCTGGATTACCAGCCTACGCGATGAACAGGGAACAAAACATCGATGCAGAGAGAAAGTGATGAACATATGCACACAGTTTTACAAAACTCTGTATTCAGGTCCCGAACGGATAGAAAATGAATTCTCATACTCTTGTCCAGACTCCATTCCACCAATAACAGGACATGAAGTTCATAAAGTTCTGGCAAGTATGAAATATAACAGATCACCTGGTGAGGATGGAATTACAACGGAAGCGTTAAAAATTGGCGAACAAATTCTTCTACCTCACATTACTAACTTTTTTAACACCATCCTCAAAACAGGCATTTTTCCCGATCGTTTCTGTCATTCGAACATCATTCTTTTACATAAAAAAGGCGATAAGTCAGACATCAACAACTTTCGTCCAATAAGCCTCGTGTCCCACCTCTACAAAGCCTTTATAAAAATAATAGATAACAGGATCTCTAGACAGCTAGATTTAGAACAACCGGCTGAGCAGGCAGGCTTCCGCAGAGGGCTCTCCACGACCGATCACCTTCAAGCAATAAATCAAATTATAGAAAAATATCAGGAACACAATATGCCACTTTACCTAGCCTTCGTCGATTATACGAAGGCATTTGATAGCGTCATACATTTAGCAATTTTTAAAGCCCTCGAAAATCATAATATAGACATCACGTACATCAATTTACTTAAAATCATCTATAGTAACAGCACAGCCGCGATAAAATTAAATTTTCCAGGTCCATCCTTCAAAATCAGAAAAGGTGTAAAACAGGGAGACCCTCTTTCACCCAAACTTTTTAACTCGGCCCTTGAAGAAGTATTCAGGAAGCTAACAGCTGGCTGGGAGCACAAGGGCATTGTCATCGGCGGAGCGAGGCTGACAAATCTCCGCTTCGCCGATGACATTGTCCTCTTCTCATCTTCACCCTCCGAGCTTCAGGCGATGATACAAGATCTTAGCTCTGCAAGCCTTGAGGTTGGACTGCGGATGAATAGAGCAAAGACACAGGTCATGACTATAACCGCGTTAAAACCAGAATAACGGTGGATGGTGAACAACTTGCATACGTCCAGGAGTATATATACCTGGGCCAAATAGTCTCCTTCGAGGCCAGGCAAGATAAGGAGATCGCTCGGCGAACCGAGAATGCCTGGAGGAGCTATTGGTCCATGGGAGATTTAAAGAAAGGTGAGCTCCCCATATCGCTTAAACGAAAGCTCATGGACGTATGCATCCTCCCCGTGCTGACATATGGTGCGCAGACCTGGTCTCTGACCAACATCCAAAAGTCCAGGCTCAAGGTTTGCCAACGTGCGATGGAACGTAGCATTCTGGGCGTCCGTCGAATCGACCGAGTCCGCAACACGGTACTGCGTTCACAAACGCAAATCGTGGATGTGGCGACCAAAGCTGCCAAGCTCAAGTGGGAGTGGGCTGGCCATGTCTGCCGCATGCATAACGAGCTCTGGGCCAAAATTACAACAGAGTGGTGCCCACAAGAGCCAAGGCGTCGCGGCAGACCAAGAACAAGATGGCGAGACGAGCTCGATAAGCACAGACCACAGTGGAACATCTCAGCACAGGACCGCACAGAGTGGAGGGGATTAGGGGAGGCCTTTGCCCAGCAGTGGGACATAGTAGGCTCATAATAATAATAAAAAGCTAAAGAATCAGTGTTTATTTTTGGTATAAATTAATATATTTATTTTACCTATCTAATTCGTCACCTACTAAATAATACGCTTAAATTTAGGTAAAGCCTGAAAAGGTGCTAAATAGGGTTTATCCATGAAAACAAAAATAAATAGGGTTTAGTTCAGGCTATTTTTTGCTACACCCTTCCGCTAAAGAAATTACTTTCCTTACCAAAGCAGAACAAGGGCTACCTGAAACAAATTAAGTATTTAACCGAGCTACTTCGTTAAGTTCCTAAATAAATGAATCTACCTAGACTAACATTTGACGTGGGTAATTGTAATTAGTTTCACCTCTTCGTCCGGTGGTCCAGTTTTGGACATTTATTTGATAATTACATTGTATAATTCCTATTGTAACTTGACTTGAAGTCAAAGAGTGACTTGAGAAAGCCATTACGTAAATATAGAATATTCCATCTCTCGTTTATTTAATATAATACAATGTTCAGTTGTATTTAGAAATCGCCCCGAGCGATAAGACCGCTCATTGCAGGACGATATATTTCTTTTCTTTAATGTACTAGTTATTAAGTTATTCTAAGTTGTCCGCAATAAAGTTTTTATTATTATTATTATTATTATTTAGCACTGAATTTAGTATTTTAGATAGTAGGTTTTATGCATTTTATAACAGACAGAGATTTTCTATTATAATACTGATTAATAGTTTTTGATCAGCTCAAAATAAACATGGCTTATAAACTATGAATCCATTTATGTAACCAGAAAGTGAAAATATTTTTCTACATGTTACCCATACCATTGCCGTCGGGATAATTTGTGATAGGAAAATGGAATTGTATGCAGAATAATAAAAACCTTCGACCCTTTGAATCGTGCCTATAATAAATTTTGCCGTTTCGGTTTTCACCTTTATCATTTGATCTAAACTACCGAAATCACCTCTGTATAGAATAGAAAGTTCCTCATTTTGGTCAGAAATATTTTAATTGCTTTGCCTGTTTCAATCGGATATTGTAGGATAGTTATGGTGAAAAGTTTGATGCGTCTTTTGATTTATTAGTATATAAACTTGAACCCGTTTGAATTTAATGTCGCACATAACAATAACATATCTCTACGAAGCGTGTAGGATAGACCGCAAGGCACAAACTGAGTGCCTCCTCATCAATATTTCGCGCGCGTCCGGAAACTTTCTGCCACAATTACCTGAGAGCTCAAGTGTCGGAAAATATATTGGTTTTGTTCGTACTCTTACCTGAAGAAGGGAATCGATTTCCAACAGAATAATCTATTCCTGATAATCTAGACTGGAGACGTAAAAAGGGGGCCTACTGTCTGGGTGATTTAGTACAGCACGCATTGGCAACATTTAATGTTGGTACTTATTTTCAAGTTGCTCACTTATTCTCTGCAATGAAATGCCAGTTGGTTTATCAAAGAAAAGTATCAATTAAGCATCATGTTTCCAATTTTGTATCTTTTATTATTATTATAAAGTTTAAAGCAAACACACAAGACATAAGTTCGATGCAGGTATACCTACACATAGAGTAAATCTCAAAATTGCTTATTACGAGATATGGCCAATCAATGGCTGGCTAATACCAAAGCATTTTTCTTCTTCCACATGTTGTTCACGCGAAAGTAATTAAAGGAGCAGAGTAACTCGCACTCGTGGCTCACCCGGTCATTGCGATTAATTTCTAGACGTGACACGGACGCTCTACATCCGGCTGGTTAATTAATAACAGTGGAGAGGTCCGAGGGAGGGATTACTCGCAAAGCGAAGAAAAAATATCATTCCGCTGAGCGTTGGTTAGTTAGCAGAAAAGACCGCCGGTGTATGGCCCGAAATAATAAGCCGCAACCCGCGCCTCACCAGTGATTTATTGTTTTGGCTTTGCAAAACCTCACTCGGAAACCCGGTAAAAAATGATCGCACTTATTAACACCACTGGCTGAGCCAGACTTCATTACGCTTTGCCGATCCCAGTGACAAGCAAACATTTTTTTATTCAGATTTTTGTATAATACACCAATCAGCATATTGCGCTTCGTGTAACACTATTCCGTGTTTCAAAATTGCTTTAGATTTTTTTCGGTTACACAAACAAACATAATAATAGAGGTTAGTTGGGTCGATATTATCATGATTGGTGCTGAATGAAATATGTATAAAGCATAAAACTAGATTTTTTGAAGCTGAGTATTCTAACATAAATAAAATAATAGGCTCTGTGATGTACTATTGAATGAAGTCCCATGATTTAGTTTAAAGTCTGGTTATTATCGTAAGCAAAATTCTTTACGGTATTAGAATGGCCTGCCTCCGGAAAGTTTTCAAATATTACCGCCATTATTTCACAAGATGACAAAGGTTGGGCACATATTAGTAAAGTTGGAGGGCGGCGGACTCCATGTCATTCGATTTATTTTTTAGGACACAGTCATCTACGAAGCTCATCAAAATTGTATGGCTATTTAAATTGAAAGTAAGGAACATCTTTTTTGTGGTGCGTCTAATGAGAAGGTCTGGGAATTTAGAAAGTAAGTATGTTTATTATTTAGGTAGGTAGGTGACATGCATTCCGTATCGGTGCTGAACAAAAGAGAGGGAGGCGCGCCTGATAAACTTATTTAATGTGCATGCGCTACTGTCAAAAATTTATATTGATTGAACTAATTAGAATCAGTTTGTTATGTAATTAGCTACTGGGAGAATTGGTTCAGCTGTTAACGTCTAGATGGCGTTTAACATAGTGCTTATCGAGGTAACTTACCTAGTCATAAGGTGAAATAAAGTGAAGCTATACAACACTGTAAGTGCTAGCTATATAAATACGGTTGTAGGCAATAAATATTGCACATCGGCTAATTTCGGCTTCATAGAGCGTAGTGTGCATCAGAAACGCTCTACAAAGCTGAAAAGCCCATGTGTGAATATTTATTGCCTACAACCGTAGCTTGTTAATTCATCTGTCCCAAACAGTTACTCGTTTTCGTAATTCAAATCGACACGTTGCATTAATAAGCAACTTGCGTTCTACTAGCGTGTAGTAATTTAGTCGGCACCGCCAAAAAGTCTCATATCATAAACGGGAAAATTAATTTACATTTCCACGTTTACATAAATAATAAAAAGGGGCCGTATTGCCGTTCGTTTGCGGGAACCGAGCTCCCTCGGAAATGCTAATACGCGAGTGTGAGCCCGGCAAAAACTGCTTGACTGTTCACTTTCATCTAGGTGCTAATAATTTGAATTTAAACTGCTCCTGGCAAATTCTGCGAGTGTGGGGCACATTGGCTTAATATGAACGTAATGGCGGGATCAATGTCGTTCCTTTTAACGGTTCTGATTAATGTATCGGAAGTTACCAACTAACCCATTTACTTTTATTGTTATCTTCATCCAACCTTTAGGGTATTTGCGGTGGGCAGCTCATTTTGTACAAATTATGTCATTGGCACTTTTTATCTCCCTTGGTCCTTCACCCAAAATAAAAATTTGAACTCTAGTGCTTAAATCTATTTGAACTTTTTAATTGTGATAATATGAATTGTTACACATAATTCTTTTCAATTTTCTTTGTTTTTCGGTAACTGGAGCTGTATCCTTGTGTACCATTAAATTGTTTTTTTATGGAACTAGCTGATGGAACAAGCATATCGCCCACCTGATGTTAAGTGGTAACCATCGCCTATAAAAAGCATTAAAGATCGGAAATGTTTAGCTAAATCATCTTTATAACCCTTGCATTTACCAAATCCGTAATTACAAAGTCAGTAAAATATTTAGGCAATTTAGTTTGCTCAACAATGTTTTGTAAATATTAGAGGGAAATTGTTTCGAGGCTTAAAATTTCAGAAAACTTTGTGGAAACTCAAAACCTTATCTTTAAACCTGAAGCAAATTGAGAGGCTCCGCTCGTTTTCTCGTTAGTTAATGACCATAATTTAAACTTAATAATAAAGACGGACAAGCTGCTTTGTTTGTTCTTGAAAGGTGAAATTTCGTACAACAAAATGAATACTAATTAAGAAATGTGAGCTCATGGAACTCAAATTGGAGACCGTGACCATTTTAAAAGATTCTACTTAATAATTAGTTAAAATTAGAAGAGTTTTTACTCGTCAAACTACCACAAATTTAAAATTCTCGCGTTTTCATATTCGTGCATAAGGAATTTTTCTTCTACTTATCGTGGTTCTTTCAAACCAGTGTGGTGAAAGAATTTTAAGTGCTCCTTTCGTGCACTCAACACATGTTATCAAACTTTTTTTAGGTTCTATGAATTTAATCTATCGTATCTATATTTTTTTGAAATAATGTATTTCTGAACATAATTAAATGGTAACCAGCGTGTATAAAAAAGCGCTGTCTCGTAGGTCACGCACGTCAAAAACGTGCCCTACAATGCTATGCGTATGTTTTATGGTTCAAGATATCAGAACTTTACAAGACAGAAGCTAATTAATAATTACTTTGGACAAGAAAAAGCTTTGAACCAGATATAAGAGCTATTCATATTCATAACAAAAATATTGAGAAAAATGACCAACAAGTAACATGGTTATATCGAGAAACATTAAAGAGTCGCCAAATTAAATCAAATCCTGAATTTAGAGGTATGTAGGTTCTTTTTACTTCTAGAAACAAACTCCATAGTAACGATTAAGCCAGCTAGTAAGGTAGTAATCATAATAAAAGTTTTTTATTGCTCAAAAAAATTACACAGCGTCGTTTACACATGTACTATTTGAATTTTTAAATCTAAACACAAAAATTTGATAGAACACGCAAATGTTGAGCGATTACCTCTGTCTACAACAATTGCATTACCACACAAAGCACGTCCACAAAGACGTGCTCTTCGTGCATTTCACTGTTTCGTTTTGATTTGAAATCAGTAAAAAAAAGTACAGTGCCACTAACACACCTGGTCAGTTGATCATACAGGAACTTATACAGGGTTATTCATTATTAGCTGCAAATACTCAGGAATTAGGTTCAACAAATAAAATAAAAAATATATATGCATTTTTTTTTTTCATTTAAGTTTTTGTATCAACATTTTATTTTTATTAATTTCTTTACGGCTATTGCATAATGATTGCCATGGAGAACAGGACGATGACCCACCCAGGCGGTGACTGAACGCAGAGTGTCGCTCACGGCGCGCGGGCGCGGATCAAAGGTCAAAATAGGTCAGGCGCCAATGATTCCTTTATCGATTTTCTCGGGATTTTCATAACAAAACTTAAAAAAATCATTTCATAAATATTTTTTATTTTATTTGTTTAACCTAATTCCTGAGTATTTGCAGCTAATTATGAATAACCCTGTATAGTAACTAGCGGCCGCCCGCAGCTTCGTTCTCCCCGTTCCGTTACTTACATCCGTTCCCCGTTACAATATCTTTATAAATTCTGGCCTATGTGTTATTTTGATGTATAAGCTAAATTAAAGTAAAGTTTCTTTAAAATCCATTCAGGTAGTATTTACGTGAAAATGTAACAAACATCCATCCATCCATACTCACAAACTTTCACGTTTATAATATTAGTTTTTTTTTTTACAACTTGCTGATGGAACAAGCACACGGTCCACCTGATATTAACTGGTAACCAGCGCGTATAGCAAAGCATTGCCTTTTAGGTCACGCACGTCAGGAACGTCAGGATGCGCTGCCTAAGGCATACAGATTTTTAGCCTCACGTACCAGTAATTTCGACCTTTCAAACTGAAACACACTGATGCTGCTTCACGGCCGAAATAGGTATGGTGGTAGTACTTTCCCGGACGAGTCCCTTTCAAAGAGCTTAGAACTTCTTCTCGTTAGTTCCTGTCGTTTTTTAGTATGTTCGTTTTACAAAATAGTAAAGTAAATTGCTGCATGAGAAATATTTTTAGGGTTAAGCTCGCCTTTGTACACGTCTCAATTTTAAGTTTTCTAAATATTTTTTTCTGTGTTGTACACATAAAGAATAACGAAAATAAAAATAACAAGAAAGTTCCAGAGTGGCACCAATTCAATTGAGCCCTCTCGTCTCAACAGAAGAGCTAGTGGCTCTGTAAACAAAAAATTTCTGTCTTATTAAAATGTAAAAACGGATATCCATACGTCTTGTATAATCTAGAACATTACAAGTCCCGGCTGCGATTCTTCTTCCGCACCGTTGAGATATTGTAATGAAATCCTACCATCTGTTTTCTCTCGACGGAATATTATGATGTGCGTCTCGTGCTTGGAAGATTTTACAACGGGATTCGGAAACATTCAATTTTAAATAATCATAATACCTACGTATTTTTTTTTACAATAATATGTTATGGACAATTCGTTTTTCACTTCTTATGCCTACAAATCAAAATAAAAAAAAATAGTAGAAGCTAAATAAAATAAAACAGGCTAACAAGAATTTTCTTTCCTCCAGATAATACAACGTCACTGGCGTAAAGTCTGCTTTTTGTATACCTCAATTGAAATAATACGGTGTACATTGTGCACGTTGTTTTTCTAATTGAAACCTCTAATTAGCTTTAAATAAATAAATACATTTTGTGGACAATTCACACAACACTACCTAGCCCCAAACTAAGCAGAGGTTGTAATATGGGAACCGGATAGCTGATATAATACTTGAATACATTTTTTTTTTTGTAAATACATACTTAGAATACAATATAACACCCAGACAGAGAACAAACATTTATGTTAACCACACAAATATTTGTTCTCGGTGGGGATCGAACCCACGACCTATGGCGCAGAAGGCAGAGCTACTACCAACTGAGCTAGAGGCCAGTCACAGCTTTACCATGCGCCCGCAAGCAAGAGGGCAACATAGAGAGAAACTTTACTTGGAGACAAAAACCCTTTGATATATACCTACTCAAAGACTCTTGCCAATTCAATTACAATACGATGCAATGTTTTTTCGGATATGAGGCGTGTTTTCATTCGATTCCCATATAAAGAGTATCAACAGCATTTTTATATGTATATTTGTATAATACACATTTATTCGGCTCATGTAGGACTGTGTACGTTTGAGTAGGTAGATGTATTTTGTCGATGTATGACTAATTAGAGCATGCTGTGTCAAATACCTAATTAGTGTTTGCCCAACTCGAGCCAAGGTACACAACGTGACAATATGTGATCTGGCAATGATCTCGTACATCATATGGCGGCGCGATAATGATGTGCGTGCACGCTCTAATATTCGATTTGTATTCACAGTCGCGTTGTTTATCGCCTATTGAGATGCGGACGCCCATCCACAGGCCAATTTACATTGTGCCGATAGTTTTGTGCTCGAACCCGGCGC
Organism: Thera obeliscata; assembly: GCA_947578465.1. Taxonomy (NCBI): domain Eukaryota; kingdom Metazoa; phylum Arthropoda; class Insecta; order Lepidoptera; family Geometridae; genus Thera; species Thera obeliscata. The sequence goes on along the minus strand of OX387928.1, from coordinate 6,597,553 downwards.
GCGTAATGTTCTAATTATACCCCGCATCCCGCATGCCATCCCGTAAAACTAACACTGAATTCAGAAACCGTAACCCAAATTACTATCGAACAAAAGGCATCAACATCGCTGCCAAATACCAAAACAACTTTACATTTACAGCGAGCAAATCCTAAACTGTTGAAAAAGTAAAACTTTGAAATAGCGAACGTAACTTTCAATGAAAAATACGTAACTTCTACAGTTTCCCTAACACACCTCTGCAATTCCTAGTCTAGTTTTATTGCGACCGATACAGCTATACGATCTCATTTGAACTTTAATCTTCATTGCAACACTCTAGAGCTCGACTTTATCATCGAAATGCAATCGATGTAAGACTATATTTGCCTCATTAAAAGTTCCCAGCACCTGATCGGAGCACAATGTGAAAGATACATATTTGCTCTGAAACATCGTACTATTGCTTCCTAGATTCCCAACATTATTCATACACATTGTATGCCCATTATTATAGGGGTCATATTTGAATAAAGATACGCTTGACTGTAGGTTCCTACCTGGTTGCTTCAGATGAAGTTGTTATCATTCATTTTATGAAAGTTTCATGATAAATGAGTAGAGTTTTGTGTGCGCTACAAAATGGAACAATGTATTTCACGTTTCACGCAACTATGCACTTTCTATCAGTTAAGAAACTTTTCGAGAAATGTTTCTTGTCATTTAATAAACTTGCTATTAAAGTTTCTGTACTATCCATCAAAAAATTAAATGTAGCTTAATATCAAAAAAGTATAAAACTAGATCTGAAGACTTCTAAGTTTTTAAAATCTAAGACTGAATTTAGTGAAGCCAGATATCGCCAGAAACTGTCTGAATATTTCAACGCACACGGCAGCGTCGAGTCTTCATTAATTAATAATTTCAGGTTGATACCACACTCTCCATAAGAGGCTCAGATGTCTGTTGACAGGAATTTACATTATTAGTTTGGTATTCCTGGTAGCAATTGAGCAATTCAAATTGATATAATATGGGTTTAATTTGAATTCACTTCCAAAACAAACAAAGAAGTCACAGCGTAATGCACTTGATTCTTCGTCATTAGCAGTAGGTAGAAAAATAGATGCTAGAAAAATAGATGGATAGCAAGATGTTTTAGGTAATATAGATATTGTGTTTGTAGTAAAAAGTGTGAAAGCTGATTAGGCTTAAAAAACTATGAGTTTTGTTCTTTCTACTTTCACCACTGGACTTATTTATTAATTAAACTTGACAGAATAATTATGTAATTTTATCATGATGTAAGCCAAAACTATATCAGCCAGTAACATATTTTAAAATTAAGCGTTCAAAATGTTTGCATTATTATCGCAACTATAGGCACAGTGAAAATTAATATCCTGCTATAAAGGCCGAAGCGATATAGGGCCAATATTGTTTATTAGTTGGGTGGTTTACACAACCTCACCATATTGTATTTCATCTTCACAGAGCATTAAATTTGATTACATTCAAAATTAATAATATCTGAATAGTGGCTGTAAATCGGCACTAAAGTTTAACTTTGTAATATCTTAGCTAGTTAATGCACAAAGTTTGCGAACAATCTATATATTTACCAACGTAATCAAGTTGTTTAATAGACATAGGCGCGCTTAAACCATCCTAACTTTACTCGTATTACGTACGGCCCCTGTTACGCTGAGTCATGTCATATAACACGCATAAAAACATAAAAAATGTATTGTGCTTTTTAAAAAATCTATGCCAGTGGGGTGGGACTAAGTGGGTCTATAAGCTAGTACGTCAAATACGTACTCACACTCATTTGTTTATTGCAGGTATGTTATGTTAAGCCTTGCGATGACACTGGCGATGGCGATAGCACACACTGTCGCAAACTTTGACAGTTCAATATTTGACAGCAATACACTGATTGCTATCGCAGGCCATCTCCAAGTGTGTAAAGCTACACGTTAGCTTAAGTTTAGGGCATGGCAATATTCGGAGTAGAAGCGGGTCAAAGTTCAATTGATAAGCTATATTTTAATCCACAACTTGTTGAAAAAAAAATTTCTGGAACGCATTTGTGGAAAAACAAATTTGTGGTTTTCCAATGATATATTGGCAAATTGGTTATATTACCAACTAGCTGTCACCCGCGACTTCGTCCGCGTGGTTAGTATAAAGTCATAGTTTGAGTTCGTTTAAAAGAAACTATTTTATGGTGGAAAGCGGACAACTATTGATATGTTTTCACTGTTTTTTGCGTATTTTTTGAGAGTTATTTTTCGTGAATTTGCCTTAGTGGCTAAGTTGGGTTATGTATGCGTTGGTTTTACATGACCAAGTGCTGGTTACCTTAGTTTTGAGTTTGCATTCAAAACTATATAAAGTGTGTTCGAAAGATGGTAAATGCTGTTGTAGCCGATTTTCTTCAGCTGTGTTTAGTTTTGGTATGATAGGTGCTTCCCGCGATTTTGTCTTAGTGGTTATCATGGGGTTTTTTGTAAACCTTTGTGTGTATTCAAACCTGGTGACACATGCTGCGGTAGCAGAATTTTTTAAATGTTTTTTTTTGCGTATTTTGTAAAGCTCGTTTTCGTGATTTGTTTTAGTGGCTAATTTGGGCTATCGTATTCGTTAGTGTATGATCGAATCTGGTTTTTTTAGTTTGACATGATCAAATGCAAGTTACCATAGTTTTGAGCTTGTACTTTAGAGTGTATTTGAATTTGAAGGCGAGTTCTGTTGTAGCTGTTTTTTTTCAGCGGTGTTTAGTTTAAGTATGATAGATGATTTCCGCAGTTTTGTCTTGGTGGTTATCATCGGTTTTTTTGTAAACATTTGTGTGTATTAAAACCTGGTGACAGATGCTGCGGTAGCTGAAATTTTTTTAATGTTTTTTTTTGCGTATTTTGTAAAGCTCGTTTTCGTGATTTGTTTTAGTGGCTAATTTGGGCTATCGTATTCGTTAGTGTATGATCGAATCTGGTTTTTTTAGTTTGACATGATCAAATGCAAGTTACCATAGTTTTGAGCTTGTACTTTAGAGTGTATTTGAATTTGAAGGCGAGTTCTGTTGTAGCTGTTTTTTTTTAGCGGTGTTTAGTTTAAGTATGATAGATGATTTCCGCAATTTTGTCTTGGTGGTTATCATCGGTTTTTTTGTAAACATTTGTGTGTATTAAAACCTGGTGACAAATGCTGCGGTAGCTGAAAATTTTTTAATGTTTTTTTTTGCGTATTTTGTAAAGCTATTTTTTGTGATTTTATGTTATATTAGTGGCTAATTTGGGGTTTCGTATGCATGTTGGTGTATAATCGAATCTGAATTTTTAATTTGACATGACCAACTGCTGGTTACCATAGTTTTAAGCATGTGCTTTAGAGTGTCTTTGAATTTGAAGGCGAGTGCTGTTGTAGCCGATTTCTTTCAGAGGTGTTTAGTTTAAGTATGATAGATAATTCCCGCAATTTTGTCTAAGTGGTTATCTTTGGTTTTATTGTAAACCTTTGTGTGTATTCAAACCTGGTGACAGATGCTGCGGTAGCTGAAATTTTTTTAATGTTTTTTTTGCGTATTTTGTAAAGCTCGTTTTCGTGATTTGTTTTAGTGGCTAATTTGGGCTATCGTATTCGTTGGTGTATGATCGAATCTGGTTTTTTAGTTTGACATGATCAAATGCAAGTTACCATAGTTTTGAGCTTGTACTTTAGAGTGTATTTGAATTTGAAGGCGAGTTCTGTTGTAGCTGTTTTTTTTTAGCGGTGTTTAGTTTAAGTATGATAGATGATTTCCGCAATTTTGTCTTGGTGGTTATCATCGGTTTTTTTGTAAACATTTGTGTGTATTAAAACCTGGTGACAAATGCTGCGGTAAGCTGAAAATTTTTTAATGTTTTTTTTTGCGTATTTTGTAAAGCTATTTTTTGTGATTTTATGTTATATTAGTGGCTAATTTGGGGTTTCGTATGCATGTTGGTGTATAATCGAATCTGAATTTTTAATTTGACATGACCAACTGCTGGTTACCATAGTTTTAAGCATGTGCTTTAGAGTGTCTTTGAATTTGAAGGCGAGTGCTGTTGTAGCCGATTTCTTTCAGAGGTGTTTAGTTTAAGTATGATAGATAATTCCCGCAATTTTGTCTAAGTGGTTATCTTTGGTTTTATTGTAAACCTTTGTGTGTATTCAAACCTGGTGACAGATGCTGCGGTAGCTGAAATTTTTTTAATGTTTTTTTTGCGTATTTTGTAAAGCTCGTTTTCGTGATTTGTTTTAGTGGCTAATTTGGGCTATCGTATTCGTTGGTGTATGATCGAATCTGGTTTTTTAGTTTGACATGATCAAATGCAAGTTACCATAGTTTTGAGCTTGTACTTTAGAGTGTATTTGAATTTGAAGGCGAGTTCTGTTGTAGCTGTTTTTTTTCAGCGGTGTTTTGTTTAAGTATGATAGATGATTCCCGCAATTTTGTCTTGGTGGTTATCATCGGTTTTTTTGTAAACATTTGTTTGTATTAAAACCTGGTGACAAATGCTGCGGTAGCAGAAATTTTTTTAACGTTTTTTTTTGCGTATTTTGTAAAGCTATTTTTTGTGATTTTATGTTATATTAGTGGCTAATTTTGGGTTTCGTATGCGTGTTGGTGTATAATCGAATCAATTTTTTTAATTTGACGTGACCAACTGCTGGTTACCATAGTTTAGAGCATGTACTTTAGAGTTTATTTGAATTTGAAGGCGAGTGCTGTTGTAGCCGATTTTTTTCAGCGGTGTTTAGCTTAAGTATGATAGATGATTCCCGCAATTTTGTCTAAGTGATTATCATTGTTTTTTTTGTAAACCTTTGTGTGTATTGAAACCTGGTGACAGATGCTGCGGTAGCTGAAAATTTTTTAATGGTTTTTTTTGCGTATTTTGTAAAGCAATTTTTTGTGATTTTATGTCGTATTAGTGGCTAATTTAGGGTTTCGTATGCGTAATGGTGTATAATCGAATCAGATTTTTTTAATTTGACATGACCAGCTGGTTACCATAGTTTTGAGCATGTTCTTTAGCCATTTTTTGAAGCGGTGCGGTGTTTAGTTTCGGTATGATAGGTGTTTTTCGCGATTTTGTCTTAGTGGTTACGGTGGGGTTTATGTAAACTTTTGTGTGTATTCAAATTTGGTGACAGAAGCTGCGGTAGTAGATTTTTTTTACTGTTTTTTTGCGTATTTTGTAAAGCAATTTTTTGTGATTTTTCTTTAAACTATTTTTCCCTTTTTTCTTCTTTTAAGGGAAATAATTTTCCTTTTTTCTTTCTTAGTGCACCTTTGCTCTATAAGAAGAACACATCTTCCAAGTTTCATGCTTCTAGGACTAATGGTTTAGGCTGTGTGTTGATTTTTCTTTAAACCTTTTTTCCCCTTTTTCTCCTCTTCGGGAAAGAATTTTCCAATTTCCTTTCTTAGTACACCTCTACGCTATAAGAGGAACATACCCTCCAAGTTTCATGCTTCTAGGACTAACGGTTTAGGCTGTGCGTTGATTGTCAGTCAGTCAGTGAGTCAGTCAGTCAGTCAGTCAGTCAGTAACGAAAGAGTTTTATATATCCATATCGCTTACTCATAACCGACAAACTAATGAACAAATTCAATTAAAACCTTGCGATACTACCACGTACCTAATTCAATCCCCGTGGACACTACAAACAAGTGTCCTAGTGGCGATAAAACGTACACCGTCCATGCTGAACACGAGTGGACATGGTACTCTACTAACTCGTGCGTCGTCTGTGCAAAGCCCCAGTCAAAGCGCTTCCAAACTAGCGTTGGCTGACTATGACGGTGTGCAGCGTTTTTTTTTTTTTGAATGCACCCATATGCCTGCACTTTGTCAATAAGTATGCATTATGATGCTTTTAAACGGACGTATAGCTGTCCACCCAAACGAAAGTTTTGTAAAAGTAAGACAGCCATATCAATTTGGATCAGGCAGGGCCTTATCAGAGACCGTTTGTTATTTGAGAATTCATTATATTTTTAATGTTTTTTTGTTGTAAAAGAATAATTGACGGCGATAGCTTAAAAACTCCAAAGCAAAGCACCATTAGGTGCATGTTATCTATATATATAAATCTTTTGTGTCACAATTTGGAACGCGATAAACTCCGAAACTACTGAACGGATTTCGATAAAATTTTGCAACTGTCTAAAATATGGTCGGACTTAAAAGATAGGATAGTTTATATTCAATATTTAGGTGTTATTAATTTATAAGGGGCAAAAGTTTCGAAATCTATGTCTATCCCTTTCTATCACGTAGGGACTTATATATGTCTATCCCTTTCTATCGCTTAGGGATTTTTCTGAAAATTCACGACTTTGACGAGAACAGAATGCACATAGACGCTCTAGAATGATCTGGAATAATCAAATTTAAAGTCGGTTAGCATCCGGAATGCTCCCACCCAAACCTTAGTAATCCAGAATTATCTAGAATACTCAAATATACCCATGCAAACGGTTCTGAATTCTAGATTTTGACAAAATGTTCTAGAAAATAGTGCTCCTAAACGTTATAGAATGTTCTTTCATCATCATCATCAATTGATATCAGTCCACTGCTGGACGTAGGTTCACCTTGAGTAACATAGGCTATATTTATGTGTTTAAAAAATAAATGTCCACCCGTGCGAAGCCGGGACAGGCCGCTAGTATGATATAAATTATGTAGTTATATAAGTAGGTACGAGTAGATTTTATCAGCGTTATTAAAGATTTTTCTAATAACTATAGTATGATGAAATGCTACAAATTTCTGTGCTGTACATACTTTGAAGTCCGCGTTGAGAAGACTGACAAAGTTGCAAAGTAATATAAAATACTGAAGTGGAGTTGATTTTTTTTCTGAAAGCCATTAAGATTTAAAACCTTGTAGAGTTTTATTACTGCTGATTGCAAAATCAAACGGACTTTGTACCAGGAAAAAGTTTCTATTAGGAAAATGCGCAAATTATTTTGTTATAGACGCGCACTGGCAGTGCTGTAAAACGTTCAGTGAACAAAGGCGACATGTCAGATTGCCCATTGATACTGAAAGCAACATTGTTTTAAACATTAATGGCCTTACTTATAAAAATATATGTCATGAGATAAGCTGTGTTTAAACTATTGCCATCTCTTACCACTGGGTAATGATAAAATAAATAAATAAATAAATATTGTGGACAATTCACACAACACTACCCAGCCCCAAACTAAGCAGAGCTTGTAATATGGGAACCACATAGCTGATATAATACTTGAATACATTTTTTTTTTTTTTGTAAATACATACTTAGAATACAATATAACACCCAGACAGAGAACAAACATTTATGTTCACCACACAAATATTTGTTCTCGGTGGGGATCGAACCCACGACCTACGGCGCAGAAGGCAGAGCTACTACCAACTGAGCTAGAGGCCAGTCAACAGTGAACATAAACAGTGACAGGGCTAACTTTAAACAATGATTAAATTTAAATTGCGTTTATAAGTAGGGCTATAAATAGTTTGGAGGTTTCTAAAATTCGGGACCACCTCTGTAAGAATAACAATAGAACCACCAGTTTACCACCATTTTTACCTTATCAAATACAAAGCTAGGACCTATAGCATACCGCTAAGTGACGCTGATTTCGAATCAATCAGAAAAAAACACACATTTTACATTCTACGACAGTAGGTTCTTTATTTCTAAATTATCTGGAATCAGCATCACTCAGCAGTCCTGATGCTTTATGTCAAATTTTTGCATCAAATCGATAAGCAATCTGATTGTCGGCTCCCATACTATGATAGCTAGATTGGCTAAAATAGTTTTGTGGCCAAATTGTATTGTACAAAACTATTTTACTCATTAATTTCAGCCAATTGTAGATCTTTCGTTAGATATAATTGGCTTGGGTTCGTATAATTTTGTTAAATCGGGATGATTTGGATACGCAGAGTGCTAGATAATACTGTGACGCCGTGCTGACGTAACTACGTGAAGATTTTTGTTCGACATTCAAATCTTACCAGAAAATTCTAGTAGCGGCGAGTGCCTTCTTTAAGGAATTCAAATAAAGAACCGAAAGTTCTGGACTAAAACAAGAAATGATACAGGTAAGGAAAGACGATCGGAATCCAACAGAAGAAAACGAAATGACGATCGAAATTCAATAAATGACAATCGAAATTCCGGGTATATAAGGAGCTGCAGGCGCGTCTACGGGCAGTTCAGTGGAAAGTGATCTGAAGAAAGGAACAAGAAGAAAAAGTGGAAAAGTGGAAAAAGTGAACAGTGAAAGTGAATAGTGAACAGTGAACAGTGAACAGTGAACAGTGAACAGTGAACAGTGAACAGTGAACAGTGAACAGTGAATAGTGAAGTGAAGTGCAAAGTAGTGAAGTGCTCTCAGTGGACTGTCAGTGTTCGGAGCACAGCGTTGAACCGTGTAACGCGCAGTGCGCGGGGACAGTGTCGGACAGTGCTACGCGTTTCGTGCAGTGCTACGCGTTCAGTGCAGTGTTACGTGTTCGTAGTGCGAATAAATCGCTACTTTCGGTAAAACGTTCGTTTCCTTCCAATCCCTGTACCCACTTCCGTAACATTTGGTGTCAGAAGTGGGATTGGAAGGTAAAATGCCTGTCATGCCGAGGGAAGGCGTGAGCACTCGCGCTAAGACTGGCTCGCAGCAAGCAGGTGGCTCCGGCGCCGAGGCTCCTGAGGAAGAAACCCCTGGGCGCCGAGACAACTCCGGTGGAGCAACCCCGGAAAGTTCGTCGATGAGGACCCAAGTTGGACCAGACCTTGGCGCCTTATTTGAGCAGCTGCGTGCCATGCAAGCGGACCAGGCTCGCTGGGAGGAAGAACAAGCCCGCCGGCAGGAGGAGCAAGCCCGCCGGCAGGAGGAGCAAGCCCGCCGGCAGGAGGAGCAAGCCCGCCGGCAGGAGGAGCAGCTGCGCGCCATCCAGGAGGAGCAAGCTCGCCGCCAAGAAGAGGATGCCCGCCGGCAGGAGGAGCAAGCCCGCCGGCAGGTGGAGCAAGCCCGCCGGCAGGAGGAGCAGCTGCGCGCCATCCAGGAGGAGCAGGCACGCCGCCAAGAAGAGGATGCCCGCCGCCAGGAGGAGCAAGGCCACCGGCAAGAGGAACAGATGTGCGCATTGCAGAAAAGTCTCTTGACCGCTATCACCGACAGCATGCGGAGGGTAGAAGCGGTGGAGGAAACTATACAGCAGCATGAGACTCGCCTCTGTTCCATTGAAGAAGGTATCAAAACTGTACAACAACACGGAAGCCGCCTCTCTTCCGTCGAGGAAGTCGTCAAGAAGCTCGAAACGAATGGAATCCCGGCCTCAGCGTCCATAGTAAGTGCGTCAACTGCAGGCGGAAATTTCAAAGTCCCGCCTTTCGATGGAACCTCCTCCTGGGCGGCCTACAAGCTTCAGTTTGAGGCTGTGATGAACCTTAATGGGTGGACCAAGAGTCAGGCTAAAACCGCACTCACTTTGGGACTGCGAGACAAGGCCTTGACCGTACTGGAGGCTTTGGGGAGTGATGCTACCTACGAGCAATTGCTAGAAGCCTTGGAGTCGCGCTATGGGGACTCGCACCTGGAGCATGTTTTCCGCGCAAAACTCCGTGATCGATGCCAACAAGCAAATGAGTCATTGCAACAGTGGTTTCTGGAGGTAGAAAAGTTGGTCCGGAAGGCGTACCAAACATCGCCGGCATCGGTCATTGACAGCATGCTTTTGCAGTCGTTTGTCGACGGTATTTTCGACGCGGAAGTAAGAGCTGCCGTGCGCTTGGGTCATCACGGTCACATCAAGGAAGCCGTCGCACATGCGCTCGAGGTGGAAGCCGTTCGGCGAGACCCGAGGAGTGGACGTCTGAGGGGAATAAATTCAATGGAAGTGGCGCGGGTAAGCCAACACAGAGCTTTCGTCCCTAGATGCTACAACTGTGGAGAGACGAAGGACCGATGCTGGTGTACAAGCATTGGAGAAGCAGAGAAACTAATTCCAGCCAGGGCTGAAGGGTGGGCATCGGCCGGTGGACATGAAGCCCCGAAAATCAAGATTTGTCAGAGTACAGATGGCAACAGCTTAACTGTTAATGGATCAGTAAATGGAAGTCCGTGCTCACTGACTTTGGATACTGGAGCGTCACGTACGGTAATTGGAACACAGCTGACAAGAAGAAACGGAAAGATCAACGTTCGGAAGGGAGCTTACCAGCTAACAACGGCTACCGGCCAGCATATACCAGTATCAGGTGAACAGAAAGTGGCTATAAAGATTGGTGACAAGCTGTACTGGCAACAAGCGGTAATAGCTGACATTGTGGATGACTGCATTATCGGCCTTGATTTCTAAAAGGATCATCGATGTAAGCTCGACATTCATTCTGGCGTTCTGAGGTGTGGAGAAGACGAAATACCGATGAAAGGCGGAGGCGAAGGCAAGGTGTACTGCATAAAGAACACTAAACTGTTGCCAAGATCAAAAACGCTAGTACCAGTAATTTTTCCCGGAAATGGAAGTTTGAAACAGCGACGGTGGACAATACTAGAAAAAGCGGATAACGAGTCACCGTGGTTGCCAGCACGTACAGTCGTCAATTCATCTGCAGAAGCAGTGGTACCTGTATTGAACTTGAGCAATGAAGAACAGGTGTTAAAGAAGGGTACGCTAATAGGACGAAGCGAAGAAATTGTGTGGTTGCGGAATTGCCAGGAAACCAAAAAGACGGAAGCAAGTACAATCGACGTTAACAGTATACTAGAAAAATGTAAGCAAGATTTGACAAGTATTGAATTGCTCAAGGCGAAGAATTTGCTACGTCGGTACTCCGATATATTTTCGAAGAATGATGGTGATATCGGAAGGACGAGCATGGTTCAGCATAAAATCAATACTGGAAATGAACAACCTATACGACAACGGCCCCGCCGAATTCCTTTTGCCAGAGAAAAGGAGGTGGACGACATGATTCAAGACATGAAGGATAATGAAGTAATCGAACCATCGTCCAGTCCGTGGTGCTCACCAGTGGTTTTGGTAAAGAAGAAGGATGGGTCAACGAGGTTCTGTATTGACTATCGCCGCCTAAACGACGTGACCAAAAAGGACAGTTATCCATTACCAAGGATAGACGACACCTTGAATACTCTCAATGGCATGAAATGGTTTTCTACGCTGGACCTAAAAAGTGGCTATTGGCAGGTGGAGTTGGATCCCAAGGATAAGGAGAAGACCGCGTTCTCCACAGGAAAGGGCCTCTGGCAGTTCAGAGTGATGCCGTTTGGGCTGTGCAACGCCCCGGCTACTTTCGAGAGGTTAATGGAACGTGTCCTTGCTGGGTTGCTGGGAGAAACCTGCTTGGTGTATCTCGATGACATTATAATAGTGGGGCGAGAATTTGATGACCATTTGAAGAAGCTGGAATCCGTATTCAACAAGTTGAGAAGTGCAAATCTGAAACTAAGCCAGAAGAAGTGCTCATTCTTCAAACGGCAGGTGAACTATTTGGGACACGTTATTTCGGAAAGCGGCGTCGAAACGGATCCATCGAAAATTACGGCAGTTAAAGATTGGCCTGTGCCTGCTGACAAAACACAAGTACGAGCGTTTATGGGACTTTGCTCTTATTACCGTCGTTTTGTCAAGAGTTTTTCAGATATAGCGAAGCCATTGCATAGACTAACAGAAGAAAAACGGCCTTTCGTCTGGGACCAACAATGCCAGGCGGCTTTCGAGGAACTTAAGAGCCGGTTATGTGAAACACCAGTACTCGGATATCCAGATCAGTGTAATGAATTTGTAGTTGACACAGATGCAAGTAATACAGGGATAGGAGGAACACTCTCACAAAGAAAAGGAGATCAAGAAGTTGTGATAGCTTATTACAGTAAATCCCTGTCAAAACCAGAGCGGAATTATTGTGTCACTCGAAGGGAGCTACTAGCAGTTGTCAAAACACTTCAGCATTTTAAGAAGTATTTATTGGGTCGGAAATTTCTAGTCAGAACAGATCATGCAGCCTTGAAGTGGCTACTGCAGTTCAAGAATCCTGAAGGACAAGTTGCGCGATGGATTGAACAACTACAGGAGTACGACTTTGTAGTAGAGCATCGCAGTGGAAAGTCTCATGGGAATGCTGATGCTTTGTCAAGACGGCCGTGTTCTGAAGACTGCAAGCACTGTGTGAAACAGGAAGATAAAGAAAGATCTATGGTCCGAGTTATAAGAACTGATACAGTAAATGATGATTGGAGCAGCGATGCCATGCGTAAACTACAAGAAGAAGATGAAGACCTTAGACCAATACTCAATTGGGTGAGAGATGGATCCGCACGCCCAGGATGGAGTGAAGTTGCCGGAATGAGTGCAGTAACTAAGAGCTATTGGGCACAATGGAATAGCCTGCTCTTACACAATGGTCTTTTATGTCGAAAATGGGAGAGTGCATCAGGACAAGACAATCATCTTCAGACAGTTGTGCCAAAGTCAAAGATTTCTGATATACTGCGAGCGTATCACGACGGAACATCAGGTGGTCATCTCGGTGTGAAGAGAACTTTGGTGAAAATTCGTCAACGTTATTACTGGTTGCACTGCAAGGAAGATGTTGAAGACTGGTGCAAGAAATGTACGAGTTGTTCCTCTGTCAAAGGACCACAAACAAGAAGTCGGGGAGCGTTGAAGCTATACAACGTGGGTGCTCCTTGGGAACGAATAGCTTTGGATGTGGCCGGGCCGTTTCCAATGACGAATAGTGGAAATCGTTACATTTTGGTGATAATGGATTACTTCACAAAGTGGCCAGAAGCGTTCGCATTACCAAATCAGGAAGCTATCACTGTGGCTAACAAACTGGTGAATGAAGTTTTCTGCCGATTTGGACTACCCCTTGAAATCCATAGTGACCAAGGCAGGAATTTCGAGTCGCAAGTCTTTCAGGAAACATGCAAAATTATGGGGATACACAAAACTCGGACTACGCCGTATCATCCGCAATCTGATGGAATGGTAGAGAGGTTCAACCAAACTCTGGAGCGGCATCTGGCAAAAGTTGTTGAAAGTCATCAGAACAATTGGGATGAGTACATTTCTCTGTTTCTTCTGTCGTATAGAACGGCAGTTCATGAGAGTACCTCTACTACTCCGGCCCGAGCGAACTTTGGTAGAGAGCTTCGACTTCCAGCGGATCTTCTCGCGGGTTGTCCTCCAGATACGCCTAGCTGTATTTCGGAATACGCGGAAGATTTGAGAAAGAAAATGGAGGAAGTTCACGGGCATATGAGGGAAGAGAATCTGCGTGCTAGTGAGCGAATGAAAACGCGATACGACAGAAGCGTCAACTCCAAGTCCTTTGAAGAAGGTTCTGCTGTTTGGCTTCACAACCCCGTTAGAAGGAAAGGAAAATCTCCAAAACTACAACCGAGTTGGGAAGGCCCTTTTCAAGTAATTACGAGGATCAATGATGTCACATATAGAATTCGGAAAACGCCAAGAAGTCCAGCGAAAGTGGTTCATGTGGACAGGTTGGCACGGTACTACGGCTCTAACGATGCTCGGGACGAGCACGTCTAAGGAGGGGGTAGTGTGACGCCGTGCTGACGTAACTACGTGAAGATTTTTGTTCGACATTCAAATCTTACCAGAAAATTCTAGTAGCGGCGAGTGCCTTCTTTAAGGAATTCAAATAAAGAACCGAAAGTTCTGGACTAAAACAAGAAATGATACAGGTAAGGAAAGACGATCGGAATCCAACAGAAGAAAACGAAATGACGATCGAAATTCAATAAATGACAATCGAAATTCCGGGTATATAAGGAGCTGCAGGCGCGTCTACGGGCAGTTCAGTGGAAAGTGATCTGAAGAAAGGAACAAGAAGAAAAAGTGGAAAAGTGGAAAAAGTGAACAGTGAAAGTGAATAGTGAACAGTGAACAGTGAACAGTGAACAGTGAACAGTGAACAGTGAATAGTGAAGTGAAGTGCAAAGTAGTGAAGTGCTCTCAGTGGACTGTCAGTGTTCGGAGCACAGCGTTGAACCGTGTAACGCGCAGTGCGCGGGGACAGTGTCGGACAGTGCTACGCGTTTCGTGCAGTGCTACGCGTTCAGTGCAGTGTTACGTGTTCGTAGTGCGAATAAATCGCTACTTTCGGTAAAACGTTCGTTTCCTTCCAATCCCTGTACCCACTTCCGTAACAATACTTAGCTTATTGAAACTGTCGGTTGATAACCCCAAGCGGCATCGTCATTCATTAAAAGTAAGAGACGGCAATCGTTTGAAGATCTTTTCACAGATTTTACTGTGACGTGTATATGCGTTTTGTGCGTGTCCAATTATAGTTTACACTTCTGCGTTATCTCCAAAGTGTCCGTTAATATTATTCATAGTAAGTATGAAGGTACAGTACAATCCCAGTAACGAAGTGACCTGGAGCACCCGTGAGGATCCGTCAAGAGGCCATTAAGGCCCCCTCCGGTGTGCCAATCTTCTTGAGTATCACGTCCAATTCTTAAAGCAGACAGTGACATTTTTCTCTTTAAATAAAATTGAATAAAGGTGCCTAGAGCTTTTTGCTAACGACGCACTTGAGGCAGAACTATGAGTTATTAATTTAAGTACTTAAATAACTTTCAAGTGTGTATAAGTTGTGTTATAAGTTTGTAGCAACTTTTCCTTGAGATCTTGAATCTTGTCTAGGCTATATCAGATGCAGGCAGAACTTAAATCAAAATAGTTAAATAGATTTATGAAACGTTGTTACTCTAAGCTTTTACTATAAATAAACTCCTCGAAATATGACGACGAAAGGGCAACGTGTGCTCTATTTTTATATAATCAAAATATGGTAGTGGATTAGGCGGGAATGTGCAGATGGCGCCGAGCAAGTAAGTAAAGAGCGCAGTGATAGGGTCCCGATATACGTGTCTTGGATACTGACTAGCGTTTTCACATTTTTGATATTCAGATCGGGCAACCACTGGGAACAAAAACCGAGTTAACTCTGCGATATTGAAAGCTTATGGATTTTGCTACCGTGGATATGACTCCGGTAATCAGTACGCTAAGTATATTGAAGCAATTTTGCAAATCGACATTTTATTGTTGGAGGAAAGTGTGTTGGATAAGGGAAGAGTGTATTTTTGTCACTTTCCCTTACTGTACATTTGTACGAGTGTGGTCTACCTACATGTTTTGTTTTGGGCGTAGTAATTCTTGAAACAAAAAGCAGTCAACTGCAAACTCCATTGTGGTGTTATTGTTTACACATACGAAGAGTGAATGAAAAGCGGTATAAGGAGGAAATTGGCGATAACATACCAAATGGCAAAACTGGCGACCCGTTTTGGTTAGTGGCCAATTTTAATTGAATGAAAAAATGATCGTCTATGCATTTTTTCGTTTTGGATGATGGGCTAATGGAAATTGGCAGTGGTCTCGGTAGCCACCCGTGCCAACTTTTGCGGAGCCAGCTATCGCTACGCTCCAGTTCGGGAGCCACTGGCGAGATATATCGTTTCGATTGAATAATGGCCTCATGGCAATTGCCGTCCACCGTCCACGTAATCGAATTGATTATTCAGATTTGATTTCACCTTCACTGTCATACACCTTTCCTCGTAGATCCGATGCATATGTTTAACGCCGCAAAGGTATAAACATGTGGTATTCGAATGAACGAATTTCCTATTTGAATGATTTCATTCATCTTTCAAATGGGAAGTCGATCGCATGTGCACCAAATGGACGTATTGGCATGCAAAGCCTTGTGCAGTTTCTATTGAATTGTAAATTTGAGTTCTGAGACTCGAGCACTGGTTCACGATAAAAATAGGTATTATAAATTCATTTTCGCTGTATCGCTTTCTCCAATACAATGTTAAAAGGCGGATTCTTCATTTGAACTCAATAGCGGAACTTTTAGCATAATGATTCATATTTTTTTTATTTTTTCCTCACGCTGCCGCTGCTTCTTTATGTATGAGAATTTCGACAACATAGCATTTTAAGACCATTTGAATGGCTATATTAATAAAATTAAAAACATAAGAAACCCTTTATTACTAATAAGAGCACTATTTTTGAACCAATTTCTCTAGTTTCTTAATAAACTTATGAATGCACTTCTTACTTACTAATTTACAATTTAAGTTTAACATATAAGTCGCCTCAGTGGCCTTGGCCTCCCCTAAATCTGCTGTGTTCAATCTTGTTTCTGTTTTTTTTTGTTTGATGTATCCATCCTTTTTTGTGTTTTACTAAGTGTTGTATTTTGTTTTTCTTCTTGGATTGTTTTCCTTTTTGGATGTATTAATTATTATTCATACATAATACTGTTTGATTTTATGGAGATAATTATGTCGATCATTCTTTAATTCCATCTTTTTTTATTTTTTGTTTTATATGATTTGAGGGGTTTGGTCCGTCTTTTCCACAGTGAATCAGCCAGTCACCGTGGAAAAGACAGACCAAACCCCTCGTTTGGAAAAGGAAATGTACATCTACTAAACAATAATTTGATGCACTCTAATAACTGCTCATCGCTTAAAAACAAAGTGGGTTAGTAAGTTATTCATACGTATCGCAATGCAACACAGATGCGTGAAAAGAGCCGCCTAATTTTTACGATTTCCATTCTTATGATGTTATTAATTTGAACGCTTAACATCATATATTTATTGAGTCGTGATTGGAGGGCTCTTTCAAGCTCTCCATTCCCGCGGCGCGTGATTTAATGAATCAGAATATTTCATGTATCGTTAGGGCCGGCCTCGAAATCAATCACGATATTGAGCACGACGTGTGTGAAATAAAATGAACAACCAAATTATTCCAGCTTTCATAATAAAATTAGTATGAAGCTTTTAACTTTGACGGCGACTTGTAAAAATGTGATAAACATAAAAAAAACTAAATAACCAGTTCTGATGATACAAGCAATTTAGAATAAATAAAAAATAATTTTTTTTTTACCTTCTAAGGGGCGTAAATTATATTCACTATAGGTACTATGAATCCGGTTTTATATTTTTATGGCAGCATAGTTTGCAGGAGTAAAGGTAAAATATATGGTTCCGATGGGATAGATTTTTTTTATTTTTATAGAGCAAAGGATCGACATGATTTTTTGCATTTTTTGTAGTGTTAAGGGTTAAAAAATGACAGGCTTATTTTTATCCCGGAAAAATGCAGGGTTCCTGTAGGATAGCATACAGAAACCGTGTTTTTAAAGGGGGTTTCCCCCATTCAGTTGCTACAAAGGATGAACTTATCATTACATAGAGGAAAATAACTTAACTATATTTTAATCGCGGGTAACACCGCAGGGCGCAGCTGGTATAATATAAACTTAATTTAAATATCGATAACATATTTTACTATTTTTATTAAAACTTTTATTCCACGTGAGCTTTATTTGATTTAGTATTTGACGACGCTCGTAAAGCCTAATTGTGATATTCAATTAAAACCAACTATAGCCTTGCACACATCTAAGCGTTCTGCGGTGGCGATCAATGAAACTCTGTCGCTGTAATAAATAAATAAATATTGTAGGCAACAACACAATAATATCTAGCCACAAATTAAGCAGAGCTTGTAATATGGAAACCAGATAGCTGATATAATATTTAAATACATACTTGGAATACAATATAATACCCAGACGGTAACATAACATAAATATATAACAGCGTTTCACTGATCGCCACCGCAGAACTTAAATGTGCGCAAAGCTTAAAGCAAATAACGAACGAGTACTATTTATCCATGTACAAAATCTAGGAATCGCAATTTGGTATTGCAAACATTGTTAATTAAATCCAACTACAACAAGCTAGGTTACTGTATTGTTATCTTCCAGGATTTCGCTTGAGTATTTTTCGTTGTGAAACAAAGGCTCTATTCAAAAGTCCATCGTGTGCTAGCCCACAACAGATCGTGCAACTGTCAGGCGCCGTAACCGCATCCTACAACGGATTGGACGGCGCGAACTAGCTCCACTTTCAAACATCACTTTTTTATTCAAAACTCTTTTCCTCATACTAACGGTGGTAAAATAATTGAATATAATACAATGAACAATGCAAAAGTAAAATAATAAAACGTACTTCTTTTTTTCAATTGCCAATAACAATAGAGCTTTTTTCTCCCACTGAATACACAATGTCTTTAGTTCAGTACCACCTGCATTATTATTATTTCAATACTTGAAAATAATCATTCTGATCTCGCAATCTATAACAAAACCCACGCAGTATGGACCTTTGTATTCTCATACGAATTATACAAAACACGTTTCTGTGAAAAGCCAAGGGCATTTTGGCAAAACCGTTTTTCTTATAACAACAATTTCATTTTATTTCGAAAGAAAAACGATCCAATAAAACGCATATTACCTCGTCGCATTGTAAAAGAAAATTTGAAAAGTAGGGGTGTCTACAGAAACGGATGGTATTACAATTCGGTGCCATTTGCTGCTGCCTCTTGTGCTCAGCTACGTGCTTGTGTGGAAACTTTTGAGGGGACTATAAAGAAAATTCTTTCCCTTAAATTTACGATTTCCCTATCGCGCTTAAGCGGCGAATCATGGCGCAGCATGGATGAAATATTATCGCTCGCAGTAGCGCACGGAGCGACTTTGCCGACTAAAGTGTTGCCGGATTTTCACATGTGTCTCTGCTTTTTCGCAGGATGTAATTTGTTATGTTAGAGTCAAATTAAATCTGTTCCTGCTTTCCTGAATTCATATCCGGGAAAGTTGGCAAGTTTATTTGCTTTTCTGAGTACTTCAGGTGGTTAGTAGAAGCAAACCCTTAAAGGTTAAATATAATTATAAAAAAAGCGTTATAAAAACATGATATACTGTTGGCTTAAGTAGCCTTCCTCGAAGATATTAGTGCATAGGGAATTGACGATATGACATTAACCAAGATGCATTGTTAGAAACAGCTCCATCTTACATAATTATTAACTTACCTGCATTAAACCAACACCAACTCATTAATGTATGTGTCTCTTACTTCCTTGCTCCGTGTCTGTATCCGACGTCAGCTTATTTCATAGTCATATAGGGTAAACTATACTATTCTTGGCACCCCCCCAATGATTGGCACTCTAGCATAAAAACCCATTAAATAAGAGTTTCAAGCAATTTTTTTTAAGTGACAATAATTTATTTTGGTAGTATATTTAATTTTCTTAAAGGTAACATTCATTTTATGCTTAGAATGTCCGCCATCCAAACTTTTCACCCAATCCTAACTTTTTTTATAACTTTTTACTTGGTTGTCTCATCCTTGCTATACACACATGTTTGGAAACAGCTGTGAAAGGAATATGGCGGACATTCTAAGCATAAAATGAATGTTACCTTTAAGAAAATTAAATATACTACCAAAACAAATTATTGTCACTTAAAAAAAATTACTCGTAACTCTTATTTCATGGGTTTTTATGCTAGAGTGCCAATCATTGGGGGGGTGCCAAGAATAGTATGGTTTACCCTACAAAAAAAAGAATGAAAAGAAATGGTTCAAATAACAAATTACCTGCGTGAATGCATTAAATAAACATCAGAGTGCAATTTAAACTTCTATAATCACGGTATCTTTGTTCCTCCATCAAATTACTCATCAATATCTGACGCCGCATTTTGAACAAAGGCCGAGGGAGAACACGAAAATTCATCAAAACTTTATTGAGACTGAAACAATACATCAAGTTGCTAAAGCATCGTAATAGCTAAGAGATTGATCGTCCGAGGTTACCGACGTTATCGGAAGGTATGCCCGCTCCCGCTTCCGCCACCGCTTATGCCAAGATACCATGAGGGCCAAGCATTGTACCTACGTTTTTATCATCATCGTCATTAACATCGTCCTTTTTGTTTTTTTTTCACTTTTTATTTGAATATAAAAACTCCGCGATTCCTAAAAAAATTACAATCAACTCAAGCTAGGCCTTCTGGTCTAGAAACTCGGAACGCACTTCACTTTAAGTAAAATGTGATCCACTACGGTGGCCATTCGCTACTTTGACCTATAGGTAGGACTTACTACTGGACTGACTATAGAACCTATAGGACTGACCTATAGATATAAAAGTGACTCAAATGCCTGGTTGTGCTTTTAATTTTTTTTATGTCAAAATACAAACGTTTATTTTGTAGCAAGAATAAAAGTTGAATATTTTTGTATGTGAGCTATCCCCTGAATAGCATTCCAAGCCACGAGAAAGTGATCGTGTGTATTCAAAGATATCAACAAGGCACTTAGCTGACACACTGACAGGTTGAAAGCATATCAGTGTGGAAACGACAAAGAACCTCTTTAACCACATGCACTTCTAGTAAAACTTCAAACTGCTACCAACAAGCATGTTGTAAACCTTCTTTGTGTTTGGTTGTTTTATGAACCGACTTTAAATAAAAAGGAAGAGGTTCTCAAGTTCGTTGATTTTTTCGTTTGTTATCGCATAACTTCGTAATTTATGGTTTTATTTTAACAGTTCCAGATTAATCTAATCAGAAATTTCATGAAAATCGGTTCAACAGTTTGGCCATGAAATTGGTTTCTTAAGTTTTTAAACAAATATTATTCTTATGATTCTTTTGTATGCTTGGATGTGCTTCTTGCTACCTTAAAAATTCACAAAGATCGATGCTATGGGTGTTGAAACCACACAACATCAAAACAGTAGTAATATAAAGTATAGAAAAATATTGTAAATATTAAATTTTGTGTTGCACACCAGTTTATAACATTAGTGTTTTTAGAAATCCCATAGAACCTAGCGCAATACGTGATCGCTGGTAACTCAGTATTAGCAGTGTACACAAGGCCTAATGCCCATTTAATAAACCAAACAATAGACTCATCGCCTCTATGCCGCTCGCCTATCGCCCTATTATTCCTAAACTAATTACCAAAACAGACGGACAGGTGTATAGACCTTTCAGAATATTAAGGGATGCTGAAGTAGAGTAACGTATTTTGATTTCAAGGATTGGTGTTCAATATCAGCTGGCCACAAAACCCTCAAAACTGACAACTGCGCATAATGAGGTCAGCTCCCATCTAATGGACAGACAATTTGTGAAGATTTCGGGTAATCTATGGATATAATATGTCTCAAAAACCTTCTTGAAGAATATGGGATCACCTTTGTTCAGCATTAGACTTCGTCAAGCTGATGATGATTAATGATACCGTAAGCTAAAATAAAAGTATTTACATACTTTCTGAAGTTTCACAAATAATGTTTGGTCAGTTCGGCTATACTAATTTGTAAAATTGGTTAAATTTAAAATTAAGCAGGACGGTTACATTTTTGAATAGACCCTAAGTCATACCATCACCAATTTAATGTTTATGAGAGAGGACTTAGTAAACTTTTTTCCTAAGGCTGAAATTATGATGTGATGATGATGGTTAGTTTATCGTCTGGTATATGGTCGTATGATCTCATGGTGGAGGTCTTGTTCTTCGTATTCTTCTTCTACCTGCCCTCTCCACCACTATCCACTCCCACTTTGTGTAGGGTCACACAACATGTTCTCTTCTTCCATTCTCTTCCATCAGCCTTCATCTCTGTATACACTTCTTTCTTATCTTTCACACTGTTCATCCATCTTTTTTTGCCGTACCTCTACCCAAATATCCATCTACACTCTCCTAGTCACATGACTTTCATCCCTCCTCATAATATGCCCATACCAAGCCAGCCTGTGAATACTAAGAGCAAAAGTTGAGGAGCAACAGTTGCTCCTCAACTTTTGCTCTTAGTATTCATTTGTGAAAATAAACCTCTTCTGCTAAAATTTGAAAAGTATTTTTTGCAAGTGATTCAGCTTCACCAAAGCTCATGCTTGACCCCAATCTCGCCGAGTGAGAGTTCTAAGGTTAAAAAAATACAACCCAAATAACAATGATTTATTTGGCCTTCACTAAAAAAGTCAAGCGTTGCTCTAGAAAGGCGAACTTTGGTAAAACAATATTTTTTACGCCTCAACTTTCTTTTTACAATTGATTATCTACTTGGGTTGAATGATTCTCATTTTTTTAAACTTAAATGTACAAGTTTCAGTTTGTGATCACGAAATAAAAGTTCCACGGAGCACTTTCACTGATTTCCTTTAAATGCGATAAATCTAACTTCTTTTGCGATTAATTTTGTGCTTTATCATTCTTTTCCCTTTGTTCACGGGCTGGGTTTATGTTAGCATTTTGTAACGGTAGGTATTTTGTTTGGATTTCATGAATAAAGAATCTGGTATTTTTTAGGAAAAACTCAAAACAGGTAACTCGGGTAAATATTGCGTGAGTAATAGCTTTATTTACCTCTCCTAATCAAGTCGATTACACAGAACGATGCTGAAATAAAACCACTTGTGTAATGCAAATTGTAAAGGCTTACAGCGGATTTCAGACACAAGCGGATTTATTTATTTGTAATTGGTAATTACCTTTACACTTAACTTCTAATTTCCCATTCAACATGCACATAAGATTTTATGACAATTTATAGGCAAAACGTTTTACTGCAATTTCATCTGCTATAATCATTATGAATACAATAAAGGCAACAAAAGGCGACACAGTTACAAAATCCGACCGTATGTGTCGTGTCGTAAGCTATAATATAAATGAATAAAATATTGTGGACAATCCACACAACACTATCTAGCCCCAAATCAAGCAGAGCTTGTACAATGGAAATTAGAATAGCTGATATACACACATACATTTTTTTTGTAAATACATTAATAGAATACAATATAGCCCAAACAGAGAACACAAATCTGCATTAACCATACAAATACTTGTTATCAATGGAGATCGAACCCACGCTCTCCAGCACAGAAGGCAGAACCACTTCCAACTGAGCTAATATGAAGGCTGACTAGCTCGCGACATGCGACCCACCTTCCATTCCCAGCCACGCAAACGATCTTAAAGTTTCACACTACTCTACATGCAATCACTGCGAACTTATTTTACAACGAGAGGCCGGGGAAGTATTTTGTTTTCAGAGAATTCAACTCATCCGATCGCATTGTTATGATTACGGGAAGTTGGATAAGGCTAAAAATAGTTCTTTCTGGAAATATATAATAGGGAGGCCTATTTTCAGCAGTAAATCTTTTTCAGGCTAATAACGATGATGGTTACGAACGATAGCTGTCAGCAAATATAAAATGAGTTTCCATTTTATTTTACTTATTTGTTAAACAGAATCCACAGGTCTAAAGGCCTGCGCACATCTAGGCGATGGCAATCAGCTGAAATTATATCAAATATGACAGTGATATTTGACAGCGTTTCAGCTGATAGCCATCGCCACCGCCTAGATCTGCGCAGGCCATAGATGTAAAACAATATATTATATTCTTAATACTAATCTAACCTTACTGTCTTTGAAT
The DNA here is from genome assembly GCA_947578465.1 of Thera obeliscata. Classification (NCBI taxonomy): domain Eukaryota; kingdom Metazoa; phylum Arthropoda; class Insecta; order Lepidoptera; family Geometridae; genus Thera; species Thera obeliscata. Next base: position 6,574,114 of record OX387928.1, on the reverse strand, counting down.
AAAACCTACTTCTTTCTTGAGTTACAAGTAAATTAAATTTTTGTTTGTGAGCGTTATTTTCTACGAAGGCCTCAAAAGAAAAAAGGTATCATCCCACAAATATTAAAAAAAATAATGAAGTTATTGTATGTCGGGACTGGAAACTTAAAGCAGAAGATCGTAGTGAATGGCGAAAATGGGGGGAGGCCTTTGCCCAACACTAACACACTACGGGCTAGTACTAATAGTAATAGTAATGAAGTTACAGGAGCTAATTAAAAGTTCCTTATGAAACATCAATAAAGAATCTCTAAAAATAAATCAGGCAATCTGGGCCAACACAACTAACAGCTCCAAAGGCGTTATTTAATTTTTCTAAGTTCTGTATCATTTCCCTGGAGACATCACGAACGTAGGGTCGTGCGAAGAAATTTTCTTAGAAAAACAATAAATTTTCTGTGAGGCGCGCTCGAGTGAGTTTCAGTGTCGGCTGGGTGGGAGCACGCTCGCCATAATATATTGAATTTGAAACGAACAAACTTTAACGTTCTCTTCGCCCGCGTGTAAAAAGATTTTCTCAAAATGTTTACAATGCAATAATTTTTATTCGACATCAAAGACAAACAATCTGTTCCGTGCAACAAAATAACACAACTTTACTATAAGCCAAGCCTTTGTACATTTTGTTCTCAACGGTTAAATGTTATTAGGAATTAGGTTAATATTCGTTTTATCTAAAACTAATATTTACCTTCTTATCGTGTCACTGATTCTTTCGAGCCAATGTGGTGAAAGTATTTCAAGTGCACCTCAACGAGGCTCCTTTCGGGCACTTGACACATATTTTTGAATTTTTTATGTTCTACGACATGCCGATTTCGTCACGATGTTTTCCTTCACCGCCTTGAGAGCGCTGGCATAGTGTACATAATTAGTTGGGCAGAAAAAACTCATTAGTACACGACTAGATTTGAACCCACGACCTTAGGGTCGGAAGGCGGGGCCGCTACCACCAGGCCACCAGCGCTCTCCTCATTCCATGGAAAGAGTTTAGTTAAAAGTACTCGGAAGTTACTCTAACAGGTAGGTATACTTAAAAACCTTAAAATTAGACTTATTAAACGAGTAATAAGCATTTCAACATAATAATATAACATTAGACTTAATCCGAAGTTCCCATCTAAATGATGATCCTCATTATTTATTTTTCCATTTGGCAAAACACGAAAATCTCATTTGCACCCAAATCCCTTTTCTGTCTCCTTAAACCCTTTCTTAATCAAAGTATCTGTGAGGAGTGTTGTGACGAAATGTTATATTTTTAGAGACCTATTGATCGGTAGGAAAACCCTTTGTTTCATAGCGCTTTACCGGCGGTTAAACCACAAAAAATATTGGCGAAAAGGTGCGAGCTCTTCTGGCTTAATCCCTGACGATTTGGGAAGAAGGAAAAAAGGGTTCGTGAGATCCCCTCCGTAGGCGGCTACTGGCGGTGCTTATCGTCCTCATGCCTGCTTCTTTCCTCAAATGCTATTAATGGCAAGCTTCCAGATCGAACGTTTAATAAGGTGATGTTATTTATATTTGGAAAAGTAATGGAACACTGGACTTACTGCTGGAGCTTCATTCAACATTTTAAGGCTCGAACACACCTAGTTCGCTGGCGGTAGCGATCAGTGAAACGCTGTCAAATATCGCTGTCAGATTTGAGATTTGACAGCGTTTCACTGTTCGCTACCGCCAGCGAACTAGGTGTGCGCAGGCCATTAGTGCGAACATTATCTAAGCTCACTATGCGAAAACTGTTAAATTGTCCCTAGCTGTCTTTTTAAATTATCAATTAGATTATAAGTACTGTTTGTACTGAGAAATAAAATCAAAATAAATAAATAAATAAGCTGAGACAGTATTTTTTTAAATGACGTTGATATCTGAAAATAGAAGATTTATAACTATAAAGATGATGTCCATAAAATGACCCAGAATCGACAGAAATGAACTGTGTACCAATGGATTGGCATTTAAATATAATATAATGTTGCCAAAGCGGCAACCCTGAAATCTTTATAGTATAGGAGCTAAGAGCAAAATAAAATAAGTAAAAAAATATTTTTTTTATGTTTTTTTATTTGAATTTGGCCCATAGATACTACAATCGTTATGGTACTGTGTGTATTATTGGTAATTCTGTAGCTAAGGATTGCAAATACAATAAAATAAGTAAAAAAATATTTTTTTTATGTTTTTTTATTTTAATTTGGCCCATAGATACTACAATCGTTATGGTACTGTGTGTATTATTGGTAATTCTGTAGCTAAGGATATATGTATATAAGGATTTTACGTACATGTTTTTAGTTCGTGTATAGTTTGTGTATAATTCCAAACTGTATTTTTTTTGATTATTTGGGCAATAAAGTTTTTATGATAATAATTGTTGTTTTTTTTTTATCCAAAGCAACATAATTACCAATAACACACAATACGTTGATTGTAATATCTATGAGCGAACAAAAATAAGTATAAAATAAGTATAAGAGTATTTCTTTTGCTTGTACATTCATGTGTAACACAAGTTATTGTGGATTAGAATGTCGTTGTTGATATAGGAAATATAATTAGAACTTATCACAGTAAGACTTACATTATGAACACAAATCATTAACAACGATATTCTCACCCACAACATGACTCTTAGCTCCTATACTAATATACCAATTATTTTTATATTTGCAATCTTTAGCCACAGAATTACCAATAATACACACAGTACTGTAACGATTGTAGTATCTATGGGCCAAAAGAAAAAAATATACAAAAACAGAGTATTTGTTATGTTGTGATTTAATATGATGTTGTTATTATGTTGCTGTTGCTTGTGAAATGTGTTGATGATAATTATAACATTAAAACAACGTCATATTAAGCCACAACATGACGTAAACTTATTTTATTATTGTTTTAAACGAATTTTTTTCTTATTATATTTTGCTCCTAGCTCCTATACTATAACTATTTCAGGGTTGCCCCCTTGGTAACATTATATTATATTTCAATATAATAATAATAATAATAATTGTTGTTGCAAGATGAGGCGATCCCTGAAGAATGGTGCAACAGTTCACTGGTGCCCATTTTCAAAAACAAGGGTGATGTACAGAATTGTAACAACTATCGAGGAATAAAGCTCATGTCACATAGTATGAAGGTTTGGGAGAAGGTGATAGCGAGACGAATGAGAGAGGAGAGTGAGGTATCACAGAACCAGTTCGGGTTTATGCCTGGACGTGGGACAACGGACGCCATATTTGCTCTACGCCAACTTTGCGAGAAATACCGCCATGCACACAAGAACTTGCACATGGTTTTCATTGATCTGGAGAAAGCGTATGACCGGGTCCCCCGTGAGGTTCTGTGGTGGGCTATGAAAGAAAAAAGAGTGCCTGGAAAGTATCTGCAGCTGATTCGGGCCATGTATAGTCAAGCCAGTACACAAGTCAGGTCCGAAGCTGGCGTTACCGATAAGTTTAGTGTGGCTGTAGGCTTGCACCAAGGATCGGCTTTAAGCCCTTATTTGTTCCTCCTGGTAATGGATGCATTGACATCAAACATACAGGAGGAAGCACCTTGGTGCATGCTGTTCGCCGATGACATTGTACTTATCGGAGAAGACGCAACCGAGGTCCAGAACAGGCTGGTAAAATGGCAGGGGAAACTGGAGAGTGTCGGATTGAAGCTCAGTAGGACCAAAACAGAGCATCTGTTTTGTGACTTCGGTGGTCCCTCCAGTTTTACCACTATTGCCTTAGATGGTGTATCCCTGCCAGCCTGCTCCAATTTTTGGTACCTCGGTTCAGTAATACAGAATAAAAAATAAAAAAAAATAAAAAAATGATTGTGAGATTGACAGGGATGTAAAGAGCAGGATAAACGCAGGATGGATGAAATGGCGACAGGTCACAGGAACAACGTGCGATCCGCGAATGCCCCTTAAACTAAAGGGGAAGATTTACAAGACGGTTATAAGACCTGTCGTTTTGTATGGGTCTGAGTGTTGGGCCACCAAAGGGATTGATGAAAGAAGAGTGCATGCAGCGGAAATGCGAATGTTGAGATGGATGTGTGGAGTGACTAGAATGGATAAGATAAGGAATGAGTATAATAAGGGCAGTTTGAAAGTGGCGCCAGTGACTGAAAAGATGAGAAGCAATAGGTTAGCATGGTACGGGCATGTCATGCGAAGGGAAGAATGTCATGTAACGAGAAGAGTGTTAAATATGAATGTGGATGGTTATAGAAGTAGAGGTAGGCCAAAGAAAAGATGGATGGATTGTGTGAAGGATGACATGAGTAAGAAAGGAGTGACTGTTGAAATGACGGCTGATAGAGGAGAGTGGAGAACGAAAACCTGTTGTGCCGACCCTGCATAAAGTGGGACAAGGACAAGAGAATGATGATGTCAATCCACTGGTATACATTTCATTCCTGTCGATTCTGGGTTTTTGGTCCATACATTTATGGACATGTCCTTTGAGGTACCTACTATAATTTTGATTTAAAAGAACTTGCAACAAAGAATTACGACTAAAGGCCTGCGCACATCTAGACGATAGCGATGGTGATCAATGAAACGCTGTCAAGTATGACAGCAATATTTGACAGCGTTTCACTGATCGCCATCGCAGAACACTTAGATGTGCGCAAGGCTTAACACACAAGAAAAGCTAATTATTTTATTTCAAGGAATAAAATCAATAAATCTAATATTACCTCTAACTGACCTTGTGTAAGAAAAGTATTTTTTGGTTGTTTGCTTGAATTTTATGTTCCCGCAATGCTAGTCTTTTTATTTTAATCTATTTTCCAGGAAAGCGAAAATGGTAAGAACACGGTTCCCTCGAGTCTACATAACTCTAATTAAAATGCACAACAATGGAGCCAGGTGCACCTAGATCAAGTATAAATATAATTTATTACAATCAACGCAACGTTAAATAATATAATATTCATGAGAAAATGTTTCCCACAACCCCGTTAAAATATCTTACAATTACTAAAATTTACTGTTTGCGTAGCAAATAAATATGAAAGGGTGCCATAGACTCTTTCGACTCCCTCTTTTAAGTTTTTTTCCTTTGGCTTTACACGCTTTGGTAAACTGAAATGTTTCGGACACTTTTCGCAGTGGTCTTTGGCAGTTTTGTGTAAAACCGTCCTTAGCCAAACAATATCCAAATTTTTCCAGAAGCTTCATAGGTTTTTGTCGTCTTTTTCAGTTAATTCGTTATCAGCCTGAAGAAGTCCACTGCTGGAAATAGGCCTCCCTTAAAATTTTTCCGGAAGAACGATTCTCAGCTCTTTCCATCCAGCGACTTCCCGTGATCTTAACAATGTCGTCGGTCCATCTGGTGGGTGGGTGCCATACGTTTCGTCTTCCGCGGTTCGTGGTTGCCATTCGAGAATCTTTATTCCCCACTTTAGCGAACCTTTCTTGGTAATTTCTAAACAATCGACTATTAGGTTGAGCAAAATTCAGTATTCTTCGAGCTGGTTACCTCATTCGAACATACCGTGTATTCAGGAACACAACCTGAATAAAAAACCATGCACGGTTTTGACATTTCCCAATTAAAAAATCTTGAGTCTCTTGGGCTATACACCATCGAGATCTCGACCTCAATTGGCGGGAGTCTGTGGCGCTTACAACAAAATATTGAAAGACACTTCAGACAGCGAGATCTGGCCCCAAATTAAACCTATCTTGTACAATGAGAACCAATGAACTGATAAAAAAAAATATCATAGGCGGTATTCAGTATTCCGTATGTTTATTGCCTTAATAATATGCATGTAAATTTAACAGAGTCAGATCTTAGAACTAGTTTTGAACTAGTATTGACAATCCACGCAACACTATCTAGCCCCAAACTAAGCAGAGCTTTTACTATGAGAACCAAATAGCCGATGTAACACTTGTAATTTTTTTTTGTAAGTACTTGCTTAGAATACGATGTAACACTCAGTTAGAGAACAATCATTTTTCACCTCACAAATATTGGTTCTCGGTGGAGATTGAACCCACGACCTACGCCTCAGAAGGCAGAGCTACTACCAACTGAGCTGAGAGGCCAGTCAACATATTATTATATAGAACGTTTACTTATAATGCTCTTTTTATAATAACACGAGTACTTATAATAAAAATCTCTATGTTTACCACACAAATGTTTGTTCTTGGTGGGGAGCCTATAGCGCAGAAAGCAGAGGTTTTACAACTGATCTGAGTCGATGATGAAAACAAGCAATTGAATACAGCTCCAAATGTAGTTCGATTCAAAAACAAACTCAATTTAAAATTCTGTTCAGCGAAAATACACAGTGAGCGGAAGCATATTAGATCAGCCCAGTGACTGTATTTAACATATTACAATTAATTATGCATGCCTATTGGGTTCGCGAGGCTGGCGCGTTCTGATAATATTAAGGTAAATCTGGTTAATCTCTAAGCTACCGTTAATTAGACACACTTGTTTGTCGCTGTGGGACCGGGCCCTTCCATTCATTATGTATGCGGCTAATGATGATGATTCCGGAGAGTTGAATGTATAATTATGTACTATTGAGGCAATGTGAGGTAAACGTGTAATCCTTCATAAGGGTCTTATCAATTATTAAGGTATGAGGGCATCCCTTTTGAAAATTTAATCAATATGATGAGCATGTTTTACTCACAAATAATGTATAACTTTAAAGTAATTTCATTATATGATGTTAAGCTAGTCACGAATTGAAATTAATAATAATTCCAGGGACTGAGCTACGCAAAATCTGAATTTCTGACTCGTATTATTATATCCGGAGATATCCGAGCTTACTTAAAAACTCATCATAATTAACATTCATTTAAATTTAAGATTATTCATGGCAGAAGGCAAAGTTACCTCGGTGGTATTTAGCGACGCACCTGCCCGAGGCGTCTCAGCGTGGTCGAAATTAATGCGACGCAAAGTCGGCAAAAGTCAATTACACTTTATTAAAACCGTCTTCATTTATATCAATTTGACGCAAACTGTTACAAATACTGGTGATGTTCCGCCGTTTGATGGTCTCGCGAGGCGGCAGGCGGGGCTACGCAAGCGCTGGCTCCGCTGCCGCCGGCGTAGCGCCGTCTCGTAGACAAAGCGCCGCGGCTCGCGTAGCGCGGCCAGTACGCAACCGGCGCGCCGCGGGCTCGCAACGACCCCGCCGCTCTCGGTCCCTCCGCGTACCGACCCGAATACCCCATTCGATTCACCTTCCGATGAATATTTAATCGGCCCGATACCGATGGCGTATGAATGAGAGAACTTAGTTACCCCACTGACAGTTATGAGCACTTTTATTGACGCACCTGTAATTCTTGAGAAAGTTACGATGTCTTTGGGGTAAACTTATTCGGCATCATGAACGGACAAAGATTAGTTCCGTGTGCAGCGGTGACACCTGTTCTGTTGCTGTTTATATTAGGCAGTTCCGTGGCATTGACAGATGGTAAGTTACTTGAGAGTATTTTAAAAGCTTCAAGCTTAAGCTTCCTGTTTTTCTGCATATACCGAACGCTACTGTAACCTGTTTAAAAATAACTACATTAGCTACTAATAAATAGTTTATTTACTGCCAAACTAGTAGTAAAGTGCTATCGTTTTTTTCGAGAGACATTGCGTCTAAAAAAAACAATTGTACGACGACTAATTCACTTTGTACTTTATTTTGCTTTTGTATGCAAGTTTACTCGGTGCATTCGTTGGCTGTGACTACTATTAGAGTAAAAATAGTGATTGTGAATAAATCCAACGTAGTAAATAAATTTAAATTAACAGCAACATGGATCATTTATGAATAATTCATGCATGCAAATACTTTTGGATTGTTTGATATTTTGTGGATGCGCATTGGACTCTGAAGTTTTATTTTTACTTATATAATTTATGAATATGCATGCATTTAATTTTTTTAGTTTATTTCGCTCTTATTTCGCTCTAGTTGGACCAAGATTTATAATCTTGGTCCAACTAGGGTAGTAAATAATGTTTTACTAAACTTGCTTTAAATTACAGAAGGCGGCTAATACGGTCCTATTACTACTATGGTTCTACTACATAAATTATCTACTACAAAAAAATATAAGTTGTCTTTATTCTTTATTTCATTATAGGCACATGTACCTACAATTTAGCATGTAAAGATAGATAGATAGAAAATTATTTAATGCACAAATAAAAAGAACTGTACACAGGTGAGCTTTGCTGACTAATATTATCTAACAGCTAACCTTTGGGTAATAAGAAGATATAGAAGATGTTTACCTACCTATCTTATGCTGTGTGGGTTTTCCACAATATTTATTTTATTTTGAAGATTTTTTTTTTACTGTTTATGTACTATATTGATTTAGAACAGAATCCTTTTTTAACTCTTGCTGAAGAAACAAGCATAGTTTGGCCCACCCGATGCTAATGGTAAATATCGCCTATAACAAAGCATTGCTTCGTAGATCATGCCCGTCGGAATCGTGTCCTACAATGCACTGCCTTGCGTCCATTAACCTTATAATAACATGAAATGAACTACTTGTATTTTATTTCTTTCTAGTTTCCTATTAAGTAGTTCTTCAGTTTACGGCACATAAAACTTTGTTAATTTAACAACAAAGTCAATCAAATATAACTCATTAAAATCACAGGATCAAATTAATCTCGCCGTCAACATTAAACTTTATCAAAAGAACGTTAAATTCAAAAATAATTACTAAGAGCCGTATTCATTATTCAAGTAATATCCACAAATATTTATTTATTTTATTTACAGCAAAATGTACATTTTTCACAAAAAATATGAAATAATAATGTGCATAAAATATATACTACATTTTAAAAGAACAATGGCCTAGAAAAAATATTATTATAGGTAGAAAACAGAGCTCAGTAGGCCTACCACAAGCTCTGTCTGGCTCTGTCTCTGGCTCTGATTTTGAGTCTGCGTGAGTGTTCACTAGTGTATTATATTGTGTGACGTTTTGACGTAGGATTTATTTAGTCAACACTCACACAGACTCTATCAGAGACAAAGACAGAGCCAGACAGAGCTTGTGGTAGGCCTACAGATAAAGTTCGTTACTCATATTATATTATTCTAAATGTCTACTAAGAAATTTATTAACACAAAGAAACTTACAATTAAACAAATATTTACAAAATGTACAAAATACACATGAAACAGTTGAGCTATCTGCAGACCGTTACAAACAATCTAGAGATAGCTCAACTGATCCAAATCAGTACCAGACGGAAGCGTCCCCATGACGCTGGCGGCATTGCCACGCTGAATAGCAATTCTAATGCGAATTAATTCTAAATGTTGGAATTATAAAAGCGAAAACAATTGGCATATTTTCTCGTGATGCCTGCCCCAACGTTGATATCTATGCCCCATTATTCAACGGATTAGCTTTTTGTCAGATGAATTGTGGGAATTCAAAAGAGTTATTGAATTTCGATTCAATATGAACTCACTAAAATCCGATTAATCCCGGCGTCATCAATGCTTTTAATGCAAATTATTTTTTTAATACTCGGAAAGTACTTGTATGTCTCAAGTTGCCTGAGCAGCGGGATATAAGTAAAACTTTTCAGTAATTCTTTTCAGCCCTAAAATAAATTTAATTTTGTTTCAACTAGGTATTTCTTTAAAATATTATTATTGTAATTTGGGAATAATAATTAATTTTTTTTCAATTATTATTATGAAAATTAATAGTACATTGTTACCTGAGGATAGAAAGTTACGTTTTTGAGTCCCGAGACGGGTTTGGCGCCAGAGCGTAGCGAGGGCGCCAATGGAGCTTGAGGGACTTAAATAAGTCTTTCATCCGAGGTAAACACTGTGCTTTTCATTACGAATACAAGGAAAGTAAAAATAAAAACATGATAGAAAAAGTGAACATGAAGATTGAATTGCTGACTTTCCGCTTTTTTTTTGTTTCTCTGGCGGGCCTTCGTCTGGCCAGTATTATTCAGCCATTATTTTCATTTTCATAATTTAAAAAATGGTAAATTTTTTGCTCAAATCTATGTTATTTTTAAGAAATAGCTGAAGTTAAATAATAATAAAGTCATTTAGAAAATATATTCTTTATTTAATACTATCTTTATATTATTTAAATTTAAATTTTACATCGCGCTCTAATTAGACTTTTTAAACTTCTTACCGTTGTAATTAATGGGTTTCCAACCTCATTGCTGAATAAAAAAAGAATTTGGAATTTGGAAGTTGGAATTTGGTTCAATAACCTCCTTGCAGTTAGAAAGACTTTAGAAAGTTGGAACATGGTTGAATAAAATAGAACTTGTTTTTTTTTTATAATTTGACAGCTGTCAGTAGAAAGCGATTCTCCCTCGGGCTGAAAGTATTACTTTCAAATAGGCCCCTCAGGCAACTTCAGACCTACTTTCCAAGAATGAACAATGAAAAAGTATTAGGTAATGGGTACTTAGGTTATTAAATTCGCCTGTTTAGCCTCTAATTTAATTTATTACCAATTGATCCTGGACCACTAACTACCGAGACTAGGTTTAGATCCACTGATTATGGTAGGTTATGTTACCGACGTGCTTACTGTTATTCACAAACATTTTCAACTACATAAGACCGGCTCGGTCCATATTGTTATCATTTAGTGCATGTAGGACACGTTCGCGGTGTGTGTGACCTACGAGGCAATGCTTTGTTATAGGCGATGGTTACTACTTAACATCAGGTGGGCCATATGCTTGTTCCATTAGCTAGTTGAATAAAAAACATATTACTTATTATACTAAGTCTATTCTGTCTTTTGTACTTGTACAGGTTGTTCATTATTCATTTTTTTATATACATTAACGGACAGAATTTCAATGTGCATCCAAAACAAAGTACAAACACATCAAGTAAAAGAAACAATCTCTCGAGTATCTGTTCCATACATGAATGAGAACGTTCCCCCTGAGCCGTGTAGTGGAGGAATGTCACGACAATGCATTCCACATTCCTTCGGCCCCGAGAACAATCTTGGAAATCACTGATTTCCACACATATATGTTTTTGATTTTATCTTTATAGTTTAACAAGGTTCGTTGAACCACATGCGGCGCGATTTGAATCAGTAATTGGATAAGTGTTGTGTCACCACTCAATACATACTAATACACACCTTACAGCCAGTACTTATTCTGCTGTTAAACGTACGTCTGAATGCTCTATTAAATAGCTATCAACATCAAAGTAGGTCAAACGGCTACTACAATTTGTGGTCCGCCTTGGAAGGCATCAAAATAATAGTCAAACAGTCTCAGAAATACTCAGTATCAAGATCATTTGAGAAGTAGTTATCTGATTGAGTAGCAGCTACATATATCGATCTATAAACTCTCCATCTCGTAATCCCCCGCATCCTGACCGCAATCCAGAACAGTATTACTATCATCAAAGTTGGATTGAACTTTGAGCGCGATGGAACTCAAAACCTACCTTGTGTATGATGATCTGTTAGTTGTCTACTTCAAATTTGTTACTCAACTAGGGAGCGCCTTTGCTGAAAACTTGTTCCCATGTAGAAAGTGACGGTTCATTTCCACGCCAATTGCAACATAAACAAACCTCGCTCAAGCTACGTTGCCGCGATACCAAACTTCCGTGTTTACTCTTCTCACTACATAATCATAAAACATCTCCAAGATAACTTAAGCACTCGTCTTTCCAAGCACCGAAGAAGTTGGATGCTCACATAATAATAATTTTAATAACATCGGGCTGGAACCGTATAGAGAAGAAAAGGACAAGTTTTTGAACTTTATTACCACAACAGTTTTGTAGAACCTTGAACGATTTAACGGTCTTTCCAGGTAATATTGTGGTTGTCGTAGTGAAGTATTGCCAGGAAAAATATTTTAATAAAACGTGTCTACGTAAAATTGTGTTTTTATTTTGTATTCGAAGAATTATAGACATTTAAACTTTAAAAATCATAAACCCAGGATTCATAAACCCAGAAGCATCAAATATTCAGATACGCCAAGATTAAGCATTTGTCTATTGTGTAAGCAGCCTTGCTTACCTCTAAACAGGTACACAATAGACAAACACCGAGGCTCAAAAACGCTTCACGACAAAGCAATATTGTACTTCTAACAATGAAGAGCGGAAAAATTGAAAATGATTTTCTGATTTAAACTAGCTAGCTAGTTTAGTAGATTCAGTGTTTGATGCATGAAATTTGAATGGTGTAGTGTAGCATCTCTGGAACTCGAGCACCAAGCTGCGTCGTTGTGGTGACATATAGCAAAGATATTTGTCTTTCAAGCGCGTTTGAAATCATACGAGCGTGTGTTATGTTTATTGGGAGTTTGCTTTACAAATAACGCAGTATCCAGATTTTATTGAATAAAAAATAGCGCTATATATCGGTAAGCAATGTCGCTGTGGTAAGCGATTACCGCCACCTATTGGCACTCACATTTTCGGCGATATTGTTTATTATACACGGTACACGGTTATTGACTTCTAAATCCTAGCAAATAAATCTTGTTTTACCCGCTTTTTTATTATTTCTAAAGCAGTAAAAATTCTGACAAAGTCAGAACAGATATTTTTGGTTCAAAAATATGTGCCAAAATAAAGAATCTCTCAAAGTTGCCTTTTCACATACAATATAACATGACAGAAGAACAATATGAAAAGGACAAATGATATTATAATAATAGAGCCTATTTGATAAAACCATACGGTCAAGTAACAGGAAAAAGGTAATGAAATAAAGCTTCGCGAATAAATACAAGCATATGAATTTTCTCTTTCACCCAAACCATATTAGTAACAAGAATTAATACCGGGATCATAAATATAACAGTGCCGTGTTTTATCCTTCAGTGCAGTGTGTCGACCAATAACGCGCCCTCCACCTCTATCTAATGAAGCCAATTTTCTGCGCCCTCTCAACATTGCTTTCCTTTTGAATTTTCTCGCGGATTTTCCTTGTCATCCATCTCTTTCCACGTTTCCGCGTAAGCAGATTGCTTTTGATTTCAAATTCCGCTAGCATTGATTAAATAAATATAATTTGTTTGCCCAGTGAATAAATAGGAACTGAAACAGACAATTTTGAGTCAAGATGTTTTGGTTGTATTTTTTTTGATAAAAGTTTTTTTGCTCTCGAGCCTTCTCGTGGTATTGTTCAATTCTTTTTTGAATACCTCAAGGTCGCATCTCTCAGCGCTTTCTCAAATGACCCCGACGCCAACGTACGTCAGGTAGCCAACGGGTGGTCGATACCTGTCGGGAGGCATCTGGCTAACGTATCCCGCCTACTTCCACTTCGCCTGGCAATTTGACCACCAATAACAGTCTAAGGCCCGTATTCTGAAACAGTGCTTAGGTCTGAGTCGAGTCTCAAGCACAGATTTTTGACACTTTTCAATGGAGAACTGTCATAAAATCTATGCTTAAGGCTCGACTCAGACTCAAGCGCTGTTTCGGAATACGGGCCTTAAAGTGCATCGTGATGTTCCTATTATGGTTGGTTCCTGTCACCCAGTACACTACCCTCCATTTTGCCCTCTGACAAATCTTGAGCTTAAATAGAGGTTTTTTGGCGTTAATAATGATAAATATAAATAAAATTAAATGGGATTATTTGAATAAACACATACGGTATTTCTTATTTCCAATGCTTTTCCGGTTTTCTGTTGAATGCAATACGGGTCAATACAGACCGTATTAGGGTTAATCCAGGTAGTGCTCTGGAATAGTAATTATTCAACTCCAACCGATGGCTCTATAAATGAATTCTCGACAAGATGACACAGCATACACGTTTCAGCATCCGTACATGCTGACTTCAAAACTAATTTTGATTAAACTCGAGAGCGGAGTTCGACTGGTGTGCTGTTTATTTTTAAAGAAATCCGAGTACATAAAACATCCTTATTTGCAGTGCACGGTCCTTTCGAACCGGGAAATATTTCGAAGCAAATTTTCTCTTACTTAAAGTTTATGCTAGTTGCCCGCGAGTCAGCTGCTACGTAACTGGCATTACGGGAATATGAAATACTCTTCTCTCTTTTTTCTGAAAAACTCTTCTTCAACAACCTTTCCAAATTATTCATCCGTATAAAATGAGTGAAGATGCAGTTATCATAATAATATTTTTCTGTTTGGTAAGTATATGAAAAACTGGCACAAGCGGCTGAGCATCAGTATGTCTCAAGTTTATGGACGCAAGACAGTGCATTTTAGGGAACGTTCCTGACGTGCGTGACCTACGAGATAATACTTTGTTTTAGGCGATGGTTACCACTTTGCATCAGGTGGGCCATATGTTTATTCCGTCAGCTTTAGATACATGTATAAAAATAAAATGTTTTTGTCACTGGTCTAATATTACCTCATATTTAATTTTAAGCTTTAGTTATTTCATTCGATCATCGTTAACCCTACAAGGCTCAATTTTGTTCTTCTCGCTAATTAATTTATATGTGATGTAGTTAGTGGTAAATACTTCGGGAAAATTAGTAAAAAAAATCAAAAGAAAGTAGTTTTTTAGAAATTCATTTTTTTATTTCTGTTCCATATGTGGTACACTGAGCCTCAACTAACCTTTGTTGGTCATAAGCTAGAACAATATCATATAATAATCGGAGCAATATAATTCTAATAATAGTCAAAAAATTGTGAAAATTTCGAAGACAATTCATCATTTTCTTGTCCTTATCCCACTTCATGGTGGTGGGGTCAGCAAAACAAGTTGTTTTTCTCCAATTTCCACTATGAAACTTGATTGCAGCTGTCACTCCTTTCTTACCCATGTCATTCTTCACACAATCCATCCATCTTTTTTTTGGCCTACCTCTACTTCTATCCGACCCATCCACATTCATATCGAGCAGTCTTCGCGTTACATGACATTCTTCCCTTCACATGACATGCTCATACTACGCTAACCTATTGCTCCTCATCTTTCCAGTCACTGGTGCCACTTTCTAATAGCCCTTGATATACTCATTTTTTTTCTTATCCATTCTTGTCACTCTACACATCCATCTCAAAATTCGCATCTCCGCTGCATGTACTCTTCTTTCAACAAAACAATTATTATATTTATTGAGATAGAGTTCAACTTGTCATTTCTCATACGAAATAAGTGATTTCTGTGCAACTAGTACTTATAGCGTTGCCTTTTTTTGTCCTAAATAGGAAAATAGTCAACCAGTCTAGGGAGGATTTTCAGGAAATTAAACATGACGTATCTGCTGCTCTAAAGAGGAACAATTGACAGCAGACTGAATTTTTTCCATGTCTTCATCACTTTTAGCTTCAGAGAAATCTTCGTAATTTTCATTCCCTGAAGGTATGACTAACAAACCTTCAATGTATCTTCAACATGATCTTCTCTCTTGTCTTGTCGTCATAATCTACAAATAAAAGTATACAAAGGAAGTACAATTATCGTTACTTCTTTAATCATAAAAAGGAAGGCAAAGGCTCAATGTACCGCATGTGGAACAACGGTAAAACTATGATTTATCGATAGATAAGCTGAAACGTTAGAAAAATGAACTCACCTCTGCAAAAAATACACTTTTTTACAATACAAAAAATATTTTTTCGGGTCAAAATCGTAAATAAACTGTTTTTATAAATGTTTCAATTCACTAAAAAAGCAAACTTGCAACTTTGGTTCAAATTTCAGCATTGACTGACCACAACTAGTTCAGTAGTTAAATCTATACGTAATTACTTGTACTACATGATTGATATATTCATCCGGTATACCTTGAAAACCATAAGATGTCGCTGCTAGTATTTTAGAAAGCTGTGGGAACAAAAGAAGTGGTTGTCCCAGATATGGCACTGAGGGCCTTGTAGGGTTAAACATAGGTACGTCTTATTACCCTGATGACCTACTATGTAAAATAAAATACGTTTTGAAAATCCAAAGCAGCCAGATACCATATTTCGTATATGGTGAACGTTTGGCCATATTTCTCGGTGTCTATGCCAATGTCTGCACCGGTAGCATTTACGCGACATTCCCGGTTTTTCGATGTGCGGTTTCCGCGCCACAATACCATTTTATTTACGGTTCAACGGCGAAGCTGAGCGCGAATGCACAGTTCGATCATGACGTAAATGTGGACAAGTGAATCTTGCTTGCGAAGCGTCACCACTCACACCATTTTGTTCTCGCCGTGGTCAGGCACGCTTGCGTTTCAATCTAGCGATATGAGCCGGAAACAATTCCCAACCACTCGCGCTAGCTTTTTGTTCGACGTTTTACAACATTTTTACACTCTCACGAATTCAGCGAGTCAATCTGTGCTAATGTTTGTTGAGCCTGGAATTCACTGTAACAATTTGAGCACAAAGTGTTGATTTACACAAAGGCAGGCTTTGTCTTCTTTTTCATTTTTTCATTTTTTCATTTTTTTTTCATAAACTGTCATTTCATATCTTACTTATGTTTTCTAAATAAGTGATTAATAAATAATATGAGTGTGAGTAATAACTTTAATAAAAACAATATTTTTCTATTTTCTTATAAATGAAACGATTATAAAATTACATAATTTCAATGCTATATTACGATAAATGTGTTATTTATCTTATACAGATGTTTCGGTAAAAATAATAGACATCAAATCTCATTCTCAAATATCAAATAAATTGCATGTTTTTACAAATAAGAAAAGTTTTCGTATTTTACTGTCGTGCCTGTCTGGGCTAGACTGTAACGACACGGCATTTTTGTCGAATTCGTTTTATACAAGGTAACTGACTGAAGTTTTTTTATTGTTGGTCTTACTTATTCTGCAATTTCAGAATCCTATAGATAAGATGTAATTTGAATGTTTGTAACACGAAATAGGTTTTAATTTTAGAAAGGGTCAGGTTTTTACACGAAACGATTAAATCAGGCAACCCACCTGTTAATAAGTGATTACCGTAACCTATAGACGCTTATAATACTAGAGGGAATCTGTCCCACTCCATCCAATAATACAAAAAGTGGTAAAACGATGGCCCGAAGCGTGGAAGTAAGTTTGCGTGATCTGACGAGAAAATGTCCTCTCATATTTATAACCAAGCCAAAGTTTTCATAAGAAACACGCCACGCCATCTTTTTGCACGCCCAGGAAGATTGGTAAACAGTTCTATCAGCACTAAGTTCTCCTAGCACTAAATTGTGTGTGTTTAAGTATTCAATCCTACTAATATTATAAATGCGAAAGCTTGTAAGTATGTATGTATGTATGGATGGATGGATGGATGTTTGTTATTCTTTCACGTTTTCACATTAATACTTTTGAATGGATTTGATGAGCTTATACATCAGAATAACACATATACTACAATATATAAAGATATTGTAACGGAGAACGGATGTAAATAAATAAATAAATATTCTAGACAATCCACTCAACACTATCTAGCCCCAAACTAAGCAGAGCTTGTACTATGGGAACCAGATATAGCTGAGTAATGTAAGTAAAGGAAAGGGAACGGGGCGTATTGGAAACGGACGGGAACAGCCGCGGGCGGCCACTAGTAAAAAAATAAATATAATGTAGTCAATCGGTTAGAAATAACTAAGCAAAGCCACGCCACAAGCTCTTCAGGGTAATGAGATGATGCGGTTGATGAGAGTTATGTGTGATGGAGGTACGATAAGGCGAGGTTTATGCGCGGTACGGTGTCGCGACACGCCGTGGCACGGAGCAAACAGCACGCGACACCAACCACCGCTGATTTATAGTAGCAATATAACCGACCTGCCCTCCACGTATTTTTACAACCTCATATGGGTGATATTCCTTTCTTCTATGAATGTTGTAGTATAAGAATCAAAGTCCTGACTTACTGAACGTCTGGCTGTGTGTTGTATGTCAAACAGTAAACTGAAATGCAAGGAACAGACAATTATTTACTCATTACGACATTAAGTTACTCTAAAGCTAAGTGAACCGCAAGGAAACAAAGTCCGACGTATTAGCGAGACTATTATGAATAAATAAATAAATGAATTGGAGACCGTATACATAATTTCGTTTGGCATATGCCAACATAAAAAAAACACATTATTTTACTCCAAAATAATTGTTCCAGGATTCTGTATCTATATCTTGCTATAGCCCAGTAGGCCTACCACAAGCTCTGTCTGGCTCTGGTTTTGAGTCAATGTGAGTGCTCACCAGTCTATTATACTGTGTGTGTGAAGTTTCGACACAGTGTTTTTATAGACAGCACTCACACCAGAGCCAGACAGAGCTTGTGGTAGGCCTACTGGGCTATAGCAAGATATAGATACAGAATCCTGGAACAATTTACAGGTGTGTTTGCGAAAGTAATAAGGCATTCAATATAAAAGATACAAGAGGTTTATTTTACTGCCTTACTAATGATTAAACAGTAAGCAATTATATTTTTGACGAGTATTTATTTTATTTATATTTTTAAGAACCTTTCGTCCTATATCACAATGCATTTTTTCTGTTAATAAAAACATTAACATTATTAATTCACGATTATTTCAAAGAAAAGTGCTCAAATAAAATCCCCCAAGTCATCTATTCTATGGTTCCAAAGTTGCACAGCTCAAATCTTCAAAACTTATAACTGAAAGTTTGTCCAAACAATTTACTAATTTATGCTCTCCTTAATACACAAAGCTAAATAATTAGTATAATAAAAACTGACATAATTGAGCCACTTTTTCTATTTGGATCTTTATTTATTAAGCTCCTGCAGGCGTCTATAGGCTACCGCTTGCCATCAGGTGGGTCATATGCTTGTTTGTCAACTTTGTTGGTTAAAAAACATGTGCATGTTGTGGTTTAATATGAAGCACTACGGCAAGACGAAGTTTTCATGTAGATAAGTAATCTAACTTTCGTTTTAAAATATATTCTCGTCACCTTTTGAAACCTGTTCCGTCGTTCCGTCGAATTTTTTTCGTCGGGTAAAAATAAATACTACAAAATAATTGCACTTTGTAAATATTTCGATTTATTATCACAGCAAAAATGCTATGATAACAAATCGAAATTATCAAATGGGAATATAAAAACATTAGCCTATTTATTATATCAAGGCAACTGCTACGGCGAGCGTAGCGAGAAACGTAGCAAGCGCTACGAATATTCGTAGAGCGGCAAGCTGGTACTAGACTAAAAAAGGTTAGGCACTCTGTTGTGTCTTTAGTATTTACACAAAAACATCATGTTTCTCGTTGAGATCTTTGTTTATCTTTACGATAATCATACACGTTAATTTAAACGTCTTCAGCAAGTATTATACTCAAAGTAAATTGGCTTTCATGTTATAATTACGAGCAGCTAGTTATAAGCTATTGTTCAACGGTTAACGAGCTGTTCAAAATGATTATAATAGCAATAATTATTCGCCATTTTGCTAATTATACACTTTAAACTAACTCCAAACGCCCATAACACGTGTAAATAACGTAGAACACTTATCTTTAAAAGCTTTTAAGAAGACCTATTAAAATTCTCAATAGCTCCTATTACCAGTATAACAGACAACTAAAATACCTATTTAATATAGGTACTTACTAATCCATTGATCTGCATTGGAACGACGACGTGCTAACTTCTAATTAATTAACAAACCAAAATTCTCATCAGTTGTTTGCTCATCCTGTGCACACAATACGATTGGCAGTACCAAAATTAGGCAAATGATTTGAAATTGGCACCCCTTTCTGGAATAGTACGGGAGTGATATTATGTGGCAGACGGGACACTCTCGCAAGACCTAACCGCTAATTGTGCGCCGTGTTTCTGTTAATACACGCCTTCCACTGCAATATTGCCAGATAGGTCGCTCGATTCCCCTACACTGTTCCTCGGTTACACGGCCGTATACCGATATAATTGCTAGATAGATGGTTCACACAATACGTATCGTATAGTCGACATGTTCAAGTGAATCTTGTTGCATTTTGCATAAAATCGATACTCATGAATACCCGGAGCCACAGCAAAGCCGCTATGAGACGAGCCAACTCGAATTTGCTACAATCGGTTTTATTTTAGTACTCGCTCGAACCGCTTTATTTTTCCGAGATTCGATTGGATACCAACTAATTTTTTCAAAACTTTTGTCTATCACTGTAGCTCCAGTATTATGTTAAAAGGTTTTTTGCCCTTTCTGTACAGAGCTGATGAAATTTCTACTAAACAAAAAAGTTATGCAACTTTACTGATTAATCACAGGAACATACGGGTACGTAAGCCAATATCCACAAAGGCGAGCTCAAAAAGGCAAGCAGCATACACTGCACAGCACATTCTGAGCCTGACTAATGAAAAGTTCCAAAAAGACTGTTCGCCGAGGTCTTTGGCGCGTATTTCAATTAGTCGAAAGTCAATTTAGGGTGAAAGAGGTAAGTAAAGCGGCGGTGAGTGTCCAGTGGTCGCGGGCAGGGGTGGTCTGGGAATCTAATTTGGCCGAGGGGGGTCCGACGTGGACTTTTGTCAACGATGTACTGTGCCAATTAGGTAAATACGCGAGTGGACCGGGTGCTGGGTGCCGGCGAGCCGTCACGTGCATCCGTAAACACTTAAGGCTGATGAGCTACCCGGCCGTAATCATATTTCAAGTGGCTAAGTAATCCCCTTGTCTCATTAACGCCCGACTACATACATACATATACATATACACTCGCTACAGTTAGAACATATTTTAAAAATAGTTATTAGTGGACATTCCACACAACATAAGCACAATATTGTATCATGGGAACCAGAAAATGTATCAAATTTGTTGTTTAATTTTTAATTGTCGTGATGACGACGGACGATTATCAGAAGTGAACCCTTACTAAGAATGGTATTACGATGACTTGTATTTTCAAATTAAGTGACACGTTCGGTAATAACTATGCTAGAAAAACATGTTATATGGCACTGTTTATACCATATAATTAAAAAAAAGCCACAGATGGTGCTGGTGCATGGTGGTGGCTTAATTATCACACAAGAGGGTTTAGGTTTATTCAATGCAATTAATCGATTGAAGTACTAATACCATATTTTCCTTAATTTTATCATTACTCCACCAATGTAGAATAACATTAAGAATGAGACACATTTTTAAACGAAACATAAATTAAATGTTCTATCAAAAGCAAACAACAAAATTTCTCAGTAAAAACTTCGTCGATTTGCATTCAATTTTACTTCTCTCGAGTAAAAAAGAAAAGTCACTTATACCAAGAAACTTTATCCCGTACATACCGAGAACACATTTCACGGGCCATCTATCTTGCGGGGATATTAGAAACAACATTTTCCGATTGTTTATACGTGCTCGGTAAGCTCTTCTTTCATTAGACGGCAACGTCGCTCGCAGGGAGGCCACACCGAACTCAAGATTGATGGTCGCGATGGATTTGTTCTATTCGCGTTCTCACTCATCAATCATTCGCGGATATTTTCCCGTGTTTCAGGTTGTTTAGCCTATATAAAATGTTGCACGCTGCGGGGCATCGACACGTATCGTATTAGCATTAACGCTCAAAGGCTGTAAGTGAACAGCTTCCCGATTTTGTGAAGTGGACCTATCTCACAATGTATTGTATATTCACAGGCTTACAACGAGGTTACAAAGGCCACTATGTGGCTGACCTCAACCGCTGATCTGGACACTACAGCGAGATAGTTTCACCAATATCTTGCGGTTTCCATACAGTTTAATACCTACAGCGTACTGCAGCGTAATCTATTACGTTTAACTTTTTATGTAAACAAGCCAGTCGAGTCCGAGTCTTCTGCTCGTTCTCTGCATTGTTTCATAACCGGTCGACTGCGTTGTTTGTTTGTGCAAGTGCCAAAACTTTACTCAACTATTTAATAATTCACGAAAAGTGGTAGGTTGAGTGGGAAAACAAATAAACATTACGACACCGAACACTTTTATAATCCTTACTTTACTGTCTCTAAAAGATAAAATTACTCTCCCGCGTCGTGGTTATTATGCTTATACGAGCAAACAACGTATCACATACTGTATTAACGACTTAAACATGAAACCACCAGAGTAAATTGAATAAAGCTCATACATACTCGCAATATTATTTTATGACACTTTGCGTTTTTTCTCTGCTTAGTTTGGGGCTAAATAGTGCTGAGTGAATTGTCCACATAATTTTTTTATTTGTGTTTTTTTTACAATGGATATACAATACACAATGGATATAATGGAATGAAAATACAATGGATATAATGGATATATCACATAAACCTATATCTGTATGTTTATACCTACATTTGTGCTCAAAATCATTGCCTGAAAGCCAGGCATAAAATTAATTAGCACGTTGATGGAACGCATAACAGTAAATACATAGGTTGAGGTTCCCTTTCCCATACAAACGGCCGCAGCTCACGAATGGCTGGCTGTGAAAGCAATGATGCATAGGTGTCGATGTCGGTTGTTGGCCCGAATGAATCGTAAACGGCATTGATTGCTGTACTGTAACGGAACCACAATTTGTGCAAGTGATGCTATATGAGACGCTTTAAATTGAAAAACTTATCTTAGGTACATTGTTCGATTGATTTATATTGTTTTATAAATTATACCCTACTTAAAAAGTTTTTACTAAAGTTATTTTTTAATTACATCCATTGAATTATTTTTTGGCTGCTATCACTCTAAGCTGTGTAATTTATCCTTGTTCCTGTAAAAACAAAACATTGTTATAAGATATTTCTATCTGTCTATCTATTGCTTCAGTGGTTGTTGAAAGCCTCATCGTTTATACATCTAAGAAGAGTTTTCAATGTACATATAAAACATAAAAGAGTTTTGCAAAACGGAAAACTGTTAGCCAGATCCGATAGAAATAATATAAATACAAACAGAATAACGTGATGAAATTGTCGCAGAGTCGTTGTTTCCTCGGTTCGTGGAGCCCGTGCCGAATGTGACCGTCACCGTGGGCCGCGACGCCCTGCTCGCCTGCGTTGTCGAGGATCTAAGAGGATACAAGGTATCTACTCAACCCCATTTGCAAACTGAACATTCAATTTATTCGCCTGGAAAATTGTTTCTCCTGAATAATCGAATAATTTTGTCCATGCCAAACTCATAGCCGAATACAGAATTACATTCAAAAACAGCTAAGCTTTAAGCTAGCTTTGCAGCTTTTTATTGTCCGCCCAAAAAGGGTAAGCCTTATCTTCAATTAAGAACACAAACAACCCGCATCCTACAAGCCATGAGAATGACGTGTCAAATCTTGTGATGAACGACCGTAATATAATTCTATGAACGGATACGTGGCACGGAACTTCATACAACTTCATTCGTGCGGTGCACGGGGTAAAGTTTTAACAAGCCAACTTAATATCACTTTGCTCAGAATGCACGATTCGCCAGATATTAATCATGCAGGACGGCTAGTTAGCGAAATCGGAGTGCTGTGTAGTGCGCTGAGATTTATACGGGATGAGGTAGAACGGGTTTTAGTGCCATTATGGTCGAGATTAAGAGGGTAAACTTCCACTCGGGAATTTTAAAGTTTTAGCTTGTTTTTACATCTGCTACACTGTGAAACTTTGTGATAATGTGCGCGATAATGTCTGTGCAGGTAGCGTGGGTGCGGGTTGATACACAGACGATCCTGAGCATCCACCACAACATAATAACACAGAACGCTCGCATCAGCCTGTCGTACAACGACCACCGCTCGTGGTACCTGCACATCAAGAGCGTGCAGGAGGTGGACCGCGGCTGGTACATGTGCCAGGTCAACACCGACCCCATGCGCTCTAGGAAGGGCTATCTACAAGTTGTAGGTCAGTATTTTTTTCAAAAATAATATGGTATGGTATCAGTTTAGATACTGTTATTAAATTAATTTGCCAGAGGATCAAAAAGTGTTTTGTGTGTCCTCCACAAATCAACTAAAAACTAATGTAAAGCGTGTAATAATTAAAGTTTAAAAATAAATAAATAAGATTTGAGAATTGTACACATAATATTATACAGTCACGGAACTACACACCTAATTACGTAGGAATACTAAAAACCATACGTTACATAAGCTCACTACCTGTGTAAAATCAGTTTAAACCAGACGTTCAACATAAATTCAGTACATCAAGGCTTACACAGCCTTCATGTATACTATAGGACTTGCAAATTCAAACAACTCAAGCATCAGTTGCCGAACTAAGGCAATCATACACCCATAGAGGGGTACCACACCGTACGAATATTAATCTTTGAAACTAACGTACAAATAGACATGAATTCTAGTCTGCTAGAGAATGGTATGGAACAGGTGTAAAAAAATATATATAAAATAAAACTTTAGCTGTAAAATAGTTTGCACAAAAATACTTTGTTGAACCTTGCGTTAGAAGTATTTTTGTCACAGAAATCAGATGCGATCTGAAATGGCAATCAGTGCGATACACTGCGCAAGCCTTTAAAGTTTAAAACCCAAGAAAATTTTCATAGCGTCTGCAGAGCTGAAGCAAGCACGAAAATAGGCTGCCGGTAAACGGTTTTTTACAAGTGCTGATAAGGTATTTATTTTATTAACGTTTACTGTCACACTGCCAAGTTCCATCTAAATCCACTCGAACAGTACAGAGCGGTGGTGAAATAACAAAAACACAGTCATATAGCAATATTTTAAGACAATTCATATATTTTATATACCTATCTACACAATTATTTTTGTGTAGCAAATACATCTTCAATTCAAATTGAAGAAAAGCAACAAGGCTCTTGAACCTAACCAGTCAAACAGATAACTGCTCTCTTTTTAATCTCATTGTCTCTGTCACTCATCACATTCATGTTTTTCGAGCTTCTTCTGTACGTGTAAAACAAACAAAATGGAAATACAGCCTCAAGTTAAGCTCAGAAAGCTTTCTAAGTATCTCACTGGTATCCAAATATTGTGTTTATCTCATAACATTGTATTTATCATATTGTAAGATCTCTTTGGTATGAGAGTGCTCATGAATGTTATTGTACAGTTCACGGGCTCTTGAATGTACGAATTCTAGAATGCTTCATCTGAAATAAAAACTGCCGACGACAAAAGATGAACTTTACTGACCTTCTGACCTTTCATGACTACTTAAATTCGTTTTTTAGTTATTTGTATTTCGTATTGAGAGGCCGAGTGTTCTTATGGAGTCACGAGGGCTCTCAGCACGTCTGATAGGCTTATCATGAAAGGGGCTTATTGCTTCTAGAGTAAATAAACAATCGAAAGCTATTTAGACTTGAAGTAGGTACTATCATGTATTCTATCTTCTCGACTATATACAATATTAAAATGTTATGTTGGTTTGAGTACGCTTCAAAAACTCAAAAAGTTCTGCACCGATCGAGCTGAAATTTAAGCATGATTATATAATCCGCATCAAGGATTGTTTTTATCTATTTTTTGTATCAGTCACATATCCGTGACTGCAAAAAAAAAGCAGCCAAGTGCGAGTCGGACTCGCCCATGAAGGGTTCCGTAGCATCAGTTAACATAATATAAAGGTTTTTGTAGTTCGTCGAAAGGTAAATTGCGGTTTACGATTTATGACGTATAAAAAAAAACTACTGACTAGATCTCGTTTAAACCAAATATCGTTGGAAGTTTGCATAGTAATGTACAACATGTATTTTTTTTGGATTTATCATTCTCTTATTTTAGAAGTTAGAGGGGGGGGACCAACTTTTTTCCACTTTGGAACTGTCTCTCGCGCAAACTATTCAGTTTAGAAAAAAACGATATTAAAAACCTCAACATCATTTTTGAAGACCTATCTATAGATTCCCCCCACGTATGGGTTCGATGAAAAAAACAATTTAGAGTTTCAGTTTCAAGTATGGGGACCCCCAAAATTTATAGTTTTTTTTCTATTTTTGTGTAAAAACCTTAATGCGGTTTACAGAATACGTCTACTCACCAAGTTTCATTAATCTAGCTCTTATGGTTTCGGAGAAAAATGGCTGTGACACGGCCGGACAGACAGACAGACAGACATGACGAATCTATAAGGGTTCCGTTTTTGCCATTTGGCTACGGAACCCTAAAAACAGTGTGCCACAGTGAAACTTGGCAGGGAACAGCTAGTTGTTTATATTTTTCTGTCTTAGTGCCTCCTGTTATAATCGACAACATGACGTCAACGGACATGGTGGTACGAGAAGGAACAAATGTCACGATGGTATGCAGAGCAACGGGCTACCCAGAGCCCTATGTGATGTGGAGGAGAGAGGATGGACAAGAGTTTAATTGTAACGGGGAATCAGGTAAAGTTTCTGATAATTATGCAATCAGTATGCTTATGCTTAGCCTGTTTACAATTTTTAAACAGCTCAACGAAGTTAAGCAGTGCCTAGTGTGGACAAAATGAGTGAATTCTGGTGGCATTCTCCACTATTATCTTCAGTAGGAACTAGAAAAGTGAAGCTATCGATCTTAGCTGTAACAGTCGATAAGCCATGTCAAAGCCTCTATCTGGTGGCCTAAAGATCAATACTTATCTGTCAATACAATCCTGATTAGGCACATGTCAACCCGTGCCACTGATCGATCTGTCACAGTTAATCTTTTGTTATTTCTTGTGTTTTTGTTACATATTTATGAATTTGCTCCAGAATAATATAAACAATAATGATGTCGCTATTGAATCCCAATCGAATATTCCGGTACTTCTCATTATTTGTTGAGTAACAATCACAGAAGTGCTGTCGACTTTCTCTCCTAACATGAATTATTTACTCTTATAAATATCCGGTCAAAACATTGCTCTCGGATGCTCATTATGTTGACGCTCTCACAAAGAAACACTCGAAAGAAATCTTCAGAGCGAGAAATGGCTTGGAATGGACTCGAGTCCAACTGCGAAATCGATTGTGTCTCGTTCTAAAAGTTACGATTTCAGAATTATTTAGAACACAAAGATACTTTGTGAAGTATTCGTCAGATTTCTTTTATATTGAGCAATACATTTTGATTAGCTTTTCATGATACATACTCGTATTACCTACCTAATAATCTTAATGCCAATATTTCAATGCAATTCAAAGAGAGTTTGATATTTGATAGAAACGCAAAGTTTATCTTCGTTCGAGTTGAATTGAAGCAAGCTTCGAACATGGCAATCTAGATTGAATGAACCTTCGAATCAAATGGTCCGCAAAAGGAATCTTCCGGCGAAATGACAACAAATTTTACTCGATTGTTCCGCACAATACAAGTAAATTGCACAGAAATGTTTTAAGCTATTGAATAAACAATAGAACCAACGATAACTGGAATGAATTGTTCATCTCTTGACAATCATTTTTAATCAATTTATCGTTTCCGTTATCCTATAACAATAAATTTTCGTTCTTTTTTGCTGCATTTTTTTATTTTGATCTTTGTTATTTTAACATAACAGTTGAAAGTGTTTTTCATGAAATATTCGATCCATTGTGTGGGAGAAAAAATATTTAGAGGTACTTTTTCTACAGTGAACGTGGTCGACGGTGAAAACTTGACAATATCCAAAGTGTCTCGTCTCCACATGGGCGCGTACTTGTGCATCGCATCTAACGGTGTACCACCTTCCATCAGCAAACGAGTTGTTCTTATGGTTCAATGTAAGTACTCAATCTAGCTATATCTTTACTAAGAAAAACACAATGGCCGTCTTAGGAAAATAAAATTAAAAAACATTATGTACCACCCCCACAGCACATTCTAGCCCTAAACTAAGCAGAGCTTGTACGATGGGAACCAGATATTTGATATAACTTATACACTTTTTTTTTGTAAATACGTACTTAGAACACAATGCCTGGGTGTTCACCCAGACATTGATCCCCATACAAATTTTGTTCACGGTCGGGATCGAGCCCACGGCCTACGGCGCAGAAGCTGGGGGTTATTACCAACAGAACCGTGACGCCTATCAAGTTGAAAGTAAAATAAAATTGCCCTGCATATTGGCAATTTACAGAGGCAAAACATTAATTCAAGAGTGTCATCAAGTGTCTCCCCGCAGCGGGATACCCACCGGCAAGCTGTAAAACAACTTCCCCAACTTTATTCTCGACCATTCATGATCTATGAAGTGTTGTAATAAGTTCAACACAAAAATAACAGCGTAACAGCGTCTGCTGAATTGTGGCCAATATGCTAAGCTAAAGACTCATTTTGCTTCTATGGCATACGGCATATTGGCATTATTGTCAAACTCAAGGTAAATAAATTATAAATAAATATTGTGGACCATTCACACAACACTACCCAGCCCCAAACTAAGCAGAGCTTGTAATATGGGAACCAGATAGCTGATATAATACTTGAATACATATTTTTTTTTGTAAATACATACTTAGAATACAATATACACCCAGACAGAGAACAAACATTTATGTTCACCACACAAATATTTGTTCTCGGTGGGGATCGAACCCACGACCTATGGCGCAGAAGGCAGAGCTACTACCAACTGAGCTAGAGGCCAGTCAAAGTATATAATGTATAAAATACATGTTGAAAAATATATTAAATTTATAAATGATCAATTTATTCTACTTGAATCTAACTCATGTCATAACTTATAAATCCATTATGTTTTTTATGTTTTGATTTTCTATCCTTCAGTTTTTATCATTGTGATTAATGTATACTTATTTATTATTGGTTTTTCATACATTAATGTTTTGAATGTTTTGTGCTAGGAAGCAAATAAATGATTGTCTATATAAATGTCTAAAATAATTTATTATTCAACGACCTCGGCTTTTGAAAACATAGAAAAATAACGGGTTCTTACTATAAAAAGGCTTAATAACACTTTTAGGCAAAATCCATCGTGAACCTTTTGTTTCCTAATGGACTCCTATTCTCTGTATCCGTTATTGTTAGCGCCTTCATTAAACTGAGTTAGAATAAGTACCCGTGAATCTACTCGGATAGATTGAAAAATAAACGGAATGCCATAAAATAATACACTACTTTATTACTCGTAATCCGATGTTCGTTTGCAGAGTTCCAGCGGAGAAAATTTAATAACAGCTAAAAACATTACCGACATGAAAGTTTATTTGAACTCCAGACTCTTCAGTTGTTTTTATACAATTATAACGTTTAATTTATCATCTACTAGCTGCTGCCTGTGGCTCACTCGCGAGGCAGTAGTTGCCTTGGTATTTTCAGTCACAGCCTTTTAAGCTTCATTAAAATCGATACTACCGCTATGATATTATTGAATCAAATATACTCACTACCTACATACAATATTTATACAGGTAGTGAATAACACAGACCTTTGCATTTATAAAAGGTAAACCTATCTATATTGATTTGATATAGCATTGTGACAACCACTTACCTATTACTCTTGAGCAGGTAAGTAAATAACTTTAGTGTTTTTCCAAAAATATTGAAATAGCAAATAATTTGATGTTTTTATACCATTGGCATACATATCTGTGTTACTTAAAACCAGTTCACAAAAGTATTTTATATTCTTGGAACGAGTATGTATGTAAAAATTGCGTGTAACATATGAGTGCTGCCGCAGCACTGCTGCCGAGATCGGAATACAAACGTAATACTGTAAAAATAGTAGTTATAAAAAAATATGAACTGTGTTTACTGTTTCTGTCGCCCTTTGGGACTTTTATATGAATGTAAAAACTGTATAAACTGTATAATTATTTATTAGTGTAAAAAAGGGACGCGCGCGCGTCCAATGTAAAAGGGAAGAGAATGTTGCCACACTGGCACACCAAAAAATGCTTATAAATAATTGCTAATTATCTTATGTCATAGACATAGGTGGGGGGGGAAAGGATACTACATATTACTTGAAACAATATCTGCATAGCAAAGAAATTGGTAAGATTATGTATATCTACCGTTACTTATTATATGTTATGTCCTACTTCTCTAATTTTATGCTTATTATACACTGTAAATCCCTAAACTTAGTTTTATTTATTTTATTCTATAGGTAATAGTACAATTTTGGACACTGCTCGAGTGTGCAGTTTCTTATCAGATGTTTGAACCTCTACAACTCTTACATGGTTGTCCTTGCCACAAACTACCTTAGTGATTCTACCCATGGGCCAATGAAGGGGTGGGGTGTTAGGATTCAATAAAAGAACTATATCGCCTAGCTTGAGATTAGGTAAAACTTTTCTCCATTTAGTTCTCTCGTTTAGCGAAGATAAATAGTCCTTTGACCAGACCCTCCAGAAATGCTGCCGAACTTGCTCACAACATCTCCAAAACCTGAGCCGATTGGTTGGGTATTCGGTTAGATCGGGCTGTGGTATGGCTGTTAGAGGGCTGCCGATTATGAAATGTCCGGGAGTGAGACATGAAAAATCGGACAAATCCTGAGATGGTTTAGCTATTAGTGGACGCGAATTTAAAATACTTTCAATTTCGGCCATAATTGTACTAAACTGTTCATATGTAAATACTTTACAAGTTGAAATTCTTTTTAAGTGGAACTTAGTTGACTTGACGGCTGCTTCCCACAAGCCACCATGATTTGGGCTGTAAGTTGGGATAAAATGGAATTTAATTTCTTTTTTCAGCATGAAACTATGAACACTTTCCTGAAACTCTTTATTACTATGTAATTTGTATAATTCTAAAAGTTGGTTATTGGCACCTTTAAAGGTACTGGCATTGTCGCAGTAAACGTCTGAAGGTATACCTCTACGCGAGATGAACCTTTTAAATGCAGCTAAAAATGTATCAGTTGTCATATCAGATACAACTTCTAAATGTATGGCTTTGGAGACGAAGCAAACAATCACGGCAACATAACCCTTACTGATTATACTATTTCTTTTAGACGATTGTTTTATGTCAAAAGGTCCGCAGTAGTCTATGCCCACCCGTTCAAATACCCGAGCAGGGTTTACACGATCTTTAGGCAAGGAACCCATGAGTTGCTTGGCAGCTTCTGCCTTATGCCTACAGCAAATAGTACATTTGTGGATTACACCTTTGACTTCTCTCACAGAATTGATTATGAAGTATCTTTGTGATAAACTGCTTAAAACAAGTTTTAAACCAGCATGCATCAGAGCCAAGTGCTCTTGTATAATAATTAGTTTTGTAATGTGACAATGCTTTGGCAAAATTATAGGAAATTTTTGAGAATAATCTACTTTTGCATGATGTAGTCGGCCTCCTACGCGCAAAATGCCATTGCTGTCTAGAAATGGGTGTAGGGACTTCAAAGAGGTTTTGATGGGTGATTCTTCAGCAATGCATTTTAATTCTTCAGCAAAATAGTGTTGCTGAATGACCCTTTGTATACTGCTCAAAGCCCTTCTGACCTCCCCTACAGACATTTCCGCAGAAACTACATTATTACGTTTTCTACATTTATTAATAAAACGTAAGGCGTACGCCATGACACGCACCGTTTTGTATAAGCTAGAATATTTTTCAATAAATGTCTCAACTATTTCATTTTTATGGTCATTGTACAGGATGTATTTTCATCAAAAATAGTGACAGGTTGAAAAAATGGCTTTTCGACAGAAGCCAAATAAAGATTATAATTATTACAGTCAAGTAAATAGTCAGGACCATGCCTCCATAATGAATTATTAACAATATCCATTGGCTCAGAACCTCTGGATAGAATATCAGCGGGGTTTAAAAGTCCTGGTGTAAAATGCCAAATTGAATTTTGTGTAATTTTTTTTATCTCTCTTACTCGGTTTCCTATTACGGACCTTTACAGGTGATAAATCTAACCATCCGAGAACAATTTTTGAATCATAAAATAAATGTACATTTTGAATTTTTAACAACTCTGCAATATGTGATGCAAGTTTGGCTAATAATAATGCTCCATTGAGCTCTAATTTAGGTATAGTTAGCTTAGAATTAATAACATTAAGTCTAGATCTGGAGGAGAGCAAATGAGAACTGCATTCATCACCATTTTTTACCTTAATGTAAACACAACAGCCATATCCCTTTGCCGATGCATCACAGTAGCCAATGACTTCAAGCTCACTGTCATCTTTGGTTTGTATATAACGTGGAATAACTATTTCTGGCATACTCACAAGATTTGCATAAAAACTATTCCAGAAAGTTTCTAGCTCAAGCGGTAATGGGGTGTCCCAGTCTAAATTATGTAACCACAGCTCCTGCATGAAAAGTTTGGCTCTCATAGTAACAGGCCCAACAAATCCCATTGGATCAAATAATCTGCTTATTGAACTAAGAACTTGCCTTTTAGTTGGTATTTTAGTGGGGACTACATCTCTACCATTCAACAGGAATGCATCACTACTAGCATCATAAGATATGCCTAATATTTTGACTATTGACTTGTCCTGATCCAAATCTTTGCGATAAGAACCTAGGGCCTCCTGAGGAACATCCTGTAGTAGCTCTGAGCTATTAGATACCCATTTATGTAACCTGAAATTAGCATGACTGAGCATTAGGCTTAGTTCATGTTTAAGCTGCCTAGCTTGTTCAATTGTATTACATCCTGCCTGGATATCATCAATATATGAATTATTTATTACGGCTGTGCTTGCTAAGGGATATTGATCCTTATATTGCTTTGCTAATGTGATGAGGCATTTAGTGGCCAAATAAGCTGAGCTGGTCAAACCATAAGTTACCGTCTGTAATTGCAGGACATTTATGCCCCCATTTTCGCGCCAAAGAATGTTTTGCAAACATCTGTAATCCGGATGTATTTTTATCATTCTGTACATATGACGGATATCACATTGTATAGTGTATTTGTATGTTCTGAACAGTATCAATATGTCAAAGAGTGAATTTTGTACCACACAACCATTGCACATAAAATCATTAAGACTCAAGCCGGTTTTACTTTTTGCACTGGCATCAAACACTACTCTCAATTTATTTGATTGTTTTTCTGGCCTGAGAACCCCATGGTGCGGTAAAATGAACCGCGGCTCATCCCTAGGGTCACAGCTTTTTGTATTTATTATTTTTGCATGTCCTAAATCAAGGTACTCTTGTATAAATGCTTTGTATAAATCATAGTACTTAGGATCTTTTTTGAATCTTTTTTCTAAGCTGTATAATCGTTGCAATGCAATTGCATATGAATTAGAAGGGTCAATGTCCTGCAATTCAACCTTGAGCGGATACTTGACCTCAAATGTATTATTTTTTAATGAAACTGACTCATTAAATACCTTTTCACTATGCTCGTGCTCAGGCAGGGACTCATGATATATATCTGGTACTTTTTCTGCCTCCCAGAACTGACTTATGCAATGATCAAGCTCTGGGCTTATGACTGTATGCATAGCGACGGCTGTATTATCAGTGGATATAACTGGAGATGAGATGATGTATCCCAGCTGTGTATTCAATAAAATGGGATCTGCTGGGCCACCCTCTATCTTACCATCTAAAACTATTTTGAAAAATACATCATAGGCGAGTAATAATGATATCTCACCTGGAGTGGAGAAATCTTTGTCAGCTAAGTCTACATGTTTAGGTATAACAAAGCTATTTAAATCTATTTTCCTTTGAGGAATCTTTGAGGTTATCTTGTTGATTACTGAACAAGTAACATTGAATGAGAAATTATTTTTTAATGATTCACATTGTAATTGTATGCCTTTGCTACTGGAATTGTTACAAACATCACCTAAAGTTGAAATGTTTTTATGCAAATCAATAAGAGGCAACCCTAGCTGATTAGCCAAAGATGCAGTGCAAAATGAAGACTGGCTACCACTGTCCAAGAGAGCTCTGACAATGAACTTTTCATTATTGGCCGCAGTCACTAAAACCTTGGCAGTGGGAAGTAATACACTTGCAATAAGGGGCTGAGAAATGTGCAAACTCACCGGTGTAGCAGCTTTACCCTCATTTGTCTTTGCTCCAGCTTTATCCTCAGGTTGATGCAGTAAAGAGTTGTGCGAACTGGAATTACAAACAGAACATTTAAATTTGTACCTACATTTTTGTGAATGGTAGGCCAGACACAATTGACACAAATTGTTCTTTATCACAAATTCTAGTCTTTTTTGTATTGATTATGCATTGAAAGTGGGACATTTAAATAGCTTATGAACTTGGGAGCACATGGAACACTTTGGGGATTCACTTTTATTAATTTGCACTGCTAAGCTCACTGCTGGTTTTCCCTTGGCTTGCATTCTATCACCCACAGGTGTGCTGGCCTCTAAGGAAGCTGCTCGCTTGTCTAAGAAGGTGAGTAGCTCATCCATTGTCACTACTTGTGTTGTGTCCCTCTCGGAGTGGAATAATCTGACCGTGAGAGCATCAATCTTGCGCATCAATATACAGGATAAAATGGCATTCCATTCTGCGACTGGTTGTTCAAGATTCTTCAATGCAGTAACATGTTGTCGGACTTTAGCAACTATGTCTCTCAGCTGCGGGGCAGTACCACGCTGTAAACTTGGCATATCGAGTAAATTGCACACATGGCCATGTATCAACAAGGCTGGATTATCATATCTTTTCTGTAATAATTCCAAGGCAGCTTCATATGACTTGCCGATGATGGGTAGATTATCAATTATTTGTAGGGGCTCTCCTTTTAAATATTTTTTCAAGAAACATATTTTTTGTATATCCGTTAATCTTGTGTCGTGGTGTACTATTGCTTTGAACATTTCCATGAATGGTTTGAAATTGGCAATGTCCTTACCGACAAATATTGGTATTTCTAAGGTAGGAAGCTTGGCTGCATGATGGCTTAGCTCTTTGGAAGAGTCTGCTGGAGGATTGTGCAGCTTTGTTAGACGCTCTAATGTTGCTAGCAGCGTGAGATATCGCTCTTCAGGGTCCTCGTCTTCCTCCTTCTCGCCTAGCAGTTCCAAACATAAGGCGATCTCTCTGTATTTTTGGTAAATATCAATCAGATTTTGCTTGCGGACCTGTAGCTCCTCGAGTCCAAATTGGTTATTGTCGCTGAGATATTTTTCTAGGCGAGTAAACGAAGATTTGCACTGGCCGCGTGCGGCGATAAGTTTTTTCCGTTCCACATCTGTCATATTATAGCTTGTTTCTTCGTCTGAGCTCTGAGAATCCGATCCTGAGCTGACACTTGAGTAAATGCTCATTCAATTGCTTTATCTTGAAGGCAAATTGTATTTTTGTAAAAATCACCACGTTTCATGAAAAAAGTTCCCTCCATACAATGTGAATGCAAATGGCGTCTTGCCGGCCGGCGCAAACGCAACCCAAGATTAACACTGAATTACTGTATTTATTAGCTCTGTAGGAGTTAATCACTGAAAATGTTTCGGCACCAATGTTTCTGTCGCCCTTTGGGACTTTTATATGAATGTAAAAACTGCATAAACTGTATAATTATTTATTAGTGTAAAAAAGGGACGCGCGCGCGTCCAATGTAAAAGGGAAGAGAATGTTGCCACACTGGCACACCAAAAAATGCTTATAAATAATTGCTAATTATCTTATGTCATAGACATAATATCTTATGTCATAGAAATATCATAGTCTTCTTTTTTGATGAAAAAACGCAATTATTCCTGAGTAAACTGTAATATAAAAGCTTTCTAGGGAGGCTAGGGCTGTGGCACGTGTTTTGTCTTATAGCCCACTCTCTAGCTCAACGATTCATCATAATTATTTTGTCATTTTGTATAAGATTATTTATACAATACTATTTATTTCAAATTTACAATTCTCGAATTGATAAATTACTTTCGTGGCTTTGAAACTCTATTAAATAACGATTTGTCTCTTTCTCGGGTCCAGATGTATGATAGTAGAAATTTTATGATATACACCGTTATTTCATTTGACGAAATACATTAAACGCTTGCGATAACAATATTGGGCTCAAACCAAAACTTGGTAAATAAAGGAATAGTTAAAGCCACTAATCATACGCAGTTTGCCGTTTAAGACACCCGCGCAAATTGCCCTCACACTCGATATCATTTCCTCATCAGAGAGAAAGAAAACGCTAGCACATTTCTCCCGGTCCGTTAACTTGGCCTCAAATTCTTCGTTCGCAAGTACGTGAGCATTCCACGTCGCCGTTTTCTTTAGT
The DNA here is from genome assembly GCA_947578465.1 of Thera obeliscata. Taxonomy (NCBI): domain Eukaryota; kingdom Metazoa; phylum Arthropoda; class Insecta; order Lepidoptera; family Geometridae; genus Thera; species Thera obeliscata. The sequence continues at coordinate 6,537,989 of OX387928.1, read as the reverse complement.
CGGGAGTCAGCGCTGAGAAATATTATTTTTCTCTGGGTGAGCGTCGTTAACTAGTATTTACGAGGACGCGGCGTCTCTACCTGAAGGGAGGCGCCTTCCGTCGGATCGACCGTAATTGCACCCAATTAGAGCATTATGCTGACGTGAATACGGCACGGACGCGATAATGGCGATACTATCTCTCCGGCCCGCGCCTCCAAGCCCGGCCCGCCTCGAAAACCAATGAGACGCTTTTCTCTCCGCCTAATTCACATTCAGTAAATCAGCACGTTTCATACTCTCTTCAGTTCTTACGTTAAACGGTCGCGTAACTTTCACTCGATTAACCAGCAACTTGTCTTATGAATTCGCCGTCAGTTTTCACTGTTAGGTTCTGTAGTTTATTCGCTGAAGACAAATCTTAATGGTACAATTATTATTCTGAATCCATGTCTCGTTCCTGGACTCAATTCATTCATAATCCCTTTAACTCCTCCTTATGTTGAACTGGAATTGGTTGGTTAGATACTTATGAAACTAAATAATTTGTTATCTTAAATTTCCCATCAACATGCGAACACTCGCTGGAAGGCTTAACGTGGTTCTTATGCTAAAGTTACCGATTCAACTCCAACTTGGGTCTAGTATGTGTGCATGTGTTGGTATTTTACGTCAAGACGATAAGGATAATATTATGAAAAATAAACAACTGAAGTATGAAAAACTTGACAAACCCGATTTCATAGCCAAACTGCTGAGCTGATTTTAATGAAATTCTGAAAATATAATCTTCAAGATATTTTATTTTTTTTTCAAATCGGGCCATGACGAAGTTAAGCGAAAACAAATATAAAAAAAAAATATTTAGCTGAATTGAGAACCTTTTTTATTTCAAGTCGGTTAAAAATAGTCATCTTTGCTATTATTCATGGGTCTACTAATAAAAGAATATAGCAACAAATTTCTTGTGAATCAGCACATTTTTCACTGTAGTGTTTGCGTGCGTAAAATACGTGCCAGTACGCGCTAGGCACGGATTTTTACTATTGTCTTTGTTATTTATTAATAGTTCTGCAAACATAACATAACACACGCACGCGACACGATGTCTATTCATGTTATTTTATTAGCGAAACTTTACGCAGTTCCACCGATGCTGTCGATACCAAACCAACTGGAAGCGGCTTACATCGGACAGGACGTTACACTGGAGTGTCACACTGAAGCGTATCCCTCGTCTATTAACTACTGGACAACGGACAGAGGCGACATGATTATATCTGGTAATATTAGATTATAATTTAGCCTTATCCTGAAAATTTTGAATAATTCTTTCTTCTTCGTCTTTTTATTTAAGAGCAACGCTCTTGTCGGCGTAATGATTGTATGCATCTTTGTTTTTATTTGGCTCATATAGATTATCCCCCCTATATTTCCTTCCCTTTCCTATATTTCCTTCTACCTTTCCCTCGATGATATTTCTGATAATAAAGCTGTCATGTCGTACAAGATGGCCAATCATCTTTCCTCTTCTGTTCTCAACAACTTCTATGAGGGCTCTTTCCTCGTCGACTCTATTTAAAATTTCTACGTTTTTTTATTAAATTCTTTATACAAATTTAATATTTTCTCAGGAAACAAATACATGACGTCCCTCAGCGACGAGAGCTACAGTAGAAAAATGAAGTTAACCATCCGTAAAGTGTCGCCTCGAGACTTCTCGTCGTACCGATGTGTCGCAAAGAACTCCCTTGGAGAGACAGATGGCCTCATCCGACTTGACGGTACATCTACTAGATTATATCCACCCGTATTAAGTAGACGGTTATGTGCCGCGAATAGTATTCTCTATCATAGAAGACACGCTACATTGAGTTTCACGCCAATTTACCGCCTTGACATTACCTGGGAGAACTCTTGAGTTATTTGCGTTTGGGGCTTTCTGATAGATATTATTCTTAAAAAAATGTGTGTCTTGTATAAAAATCGCACTAGAAGAATATTTTTTGCGGGATACACAAAAACTAATAAAGGCTTAAGGTTACTAAACATGATTAAATAGAAGAGAAGCATTTATGAAAACGTGAGAAAAATTGTATCATGACTTTGATCTCAAAGAATGGTAGATTCACGCTCAAGTATGCAATTATCTGTAAAATATAGCTTTTCTGTATAAATTACAAATTGGGATTCCTTTTCAGAAATACCTGCGCCATCCACAATCAGTACGACAGTGAACTACGTCGCTACATTCCCTCAAAGGAAAAAAGGTATTCGACAACTTTGCTCATTTAAAAGTCTAATTATAACAAGCCGTATTCAAACAAAATTTATTTCACTCTAATTGCTTTCATGAAAGCCCTGAGAACAAAACAACTATAGGCCCGAACACCGGCATAAAGTTTGAAATTAAACTGTTCCAGGGACGATCTGTTGCGAATACCTGAATTATTTTTTGATGATCGACTCATTTCGGTCTGCAGGCGCCGGAGTTTTGGCACCTAAACCACGATTAGAAATTCAATAGGAATTGAAAGTTGCCACTGCCGCGTGCCTTTTATACATTCATCGAGCTCTCCTTGAGCTCTCGGTGCGGGAAAGGTCGATGGTAGATTTTGTATTTATTGGTTTTGCCGGCACAACCCAATGCTTCCGTACAATTGGGTCGTTAGTAATATTATTGTGGGAAAAGCGATTTTGTTTGCGCTTTGACTCCCAATGTACCGCGTTATTGTTATAGATTTGGGCTTTCTTTACGACCTCATATGTTTCGTTCACACTTGAAAGCCTACGTTCACGGGCCCTTAGCAGCATGTAAGAAAATTTTATGACGCAATCATTTTCCGCGTCGTGTTTTACTGGAGATATATTTTTATCTTATAAACCTTATTTCTGTCAGGTAAACATAAAAATCGCTGGCGGGACGGCTCAGCCGAGAATAGAGTTATAGGTGATTACGAGGTGGAAGAATGGAAAGACGTCGGTAAGTCTTTTATAATTAGTCTCCTAACTCTTTCTTAGGCATTGTTTGTCATTTACAATGCGTAGACATTATATTTCATGCATTATTTTTGATCAATTTTGTGCATAGCGTTTTAACAATTCTTAACTTTGCGATGTGCATTAGTTTTTTTTTCTTTTTAATCATGTGTACCCTAATGATTATTAACATTTTTGAATTGTTTTGCGTAGTAAGTATATTTTGAATTCAGTTCTTTTAGCTATGTTACTGTGTGAAATGTATGTCAATATTTATTTATTCTATGTATTAATTGTTCAGATTACGAGTCAACCCAGTCGTCCGATTCGACCACTTCCAGAGGTGCCTTTTTCATCATTTTGGCCGCTGTTTTAGTCTCCAGCTGACGATAGAACATTCCTATAGAACCATCACAGTGCCAATGCGAGACAATATTTGTGCTTAATTAACTGTATTTAAAATACTTACCTAGAGCAACATTCCCCTTAATATTAAACGTAGTGTCAAAATACTCGACGAAATTTCCACAAACAGCCACAAATTAAATTTTCGTCCGTAACTTACCTAACTGACGGGCTCATTTAATCGGAATTATCATTTCAGCAGGTCTATTCCTGTAACACATTTCGTTCAGATAGATAGACTAGTTGATCGCTAGATGAATCCGCTGTGAGTGTTCTATGTTTATTTCAAAATATTGAAAATCAGATGACCTACTGTTGCTCTGTCTAGCTCTGTCTCTGGCTAAAGTTTTGAGTCTATGTGAGTGTTGACTAAATAAATTCTACGTCGAAACGTCACACACATAGTATAATACACAGGTGAGCACTCACACAGACTCAAAACCAGAACCAGAAACAGTGCCAGACAAAGCCAGTGCTTGGCCTACTGACCGAGCTGCGTTGTAGAAAAAGCAAGACAGATCTAGGTTTTATTCATCATACATCTTGGATATTGTATCACCCATTCGGCCACGTTCTACCCACTTTGCTAAAACGCGCCGGTGCAGCAGTTTTCATACTGTGAATCGTTTTAATGGCAGAATGTCAACATGGCAAAGTGAGTTAGGTATTGAAAAGTGTGCCACTTTTTTCGCAGTGAATATTATGGCGTGCAAAATCCTTTGGTATTTTTGTGAACCTACCCTATAGCTGTGTTAGGAAAACAATGATCCAGATTCTGTTTTATTTGTAAGCATAACTATTTTTGAATATGATGTAAATATAAACTCTTGTTAAAAGACTGATAGGTTTTTACGGTTAATGTGCCATATCTTGCGTATTCGTAGAGTTAGTCGTTATAAATGCTGTAGCTACAAATAGCTTCATTGCATTGTTTGGAGTTAACGTGATTAGCGCGCAAATGCTTAAAACAATGCAATTGGCCTTAGGTAACCTTATTTGAACTCTACTACTGGTATAATTAATTTTAAGATAAATTGTTACTATTTTGCTGTTTATATGAGTCATATCTAGCCATGGAAGGTTTAAATACTTGTGTATCAAAACAAAGGTATTTTTGCTGAATGATGTAAGCATTGAATGTGTTAGTTCTAATTGAATGAAGAAGAGTAGTTTAAATAGTAAGTTAAAATCAACAATTTTTTTTCAAAAACTTAATGACATTTATAATAATATTCATACAAACTTTGCTTGGGCTAGTTTTACGGATTCATTAATTATCAATCCGTGAAACCCTTACTATACTTAATATTATTTATGTGATAGCCATAGTAAACAGCTAATTATAAATAGCATTTTGTTAATACAGATAGGTCGTCATTACGTTAAAATAAATATATTATTTATATAATCTGCAATAAAGACAATATTACGTGCTTTGTATAAATAAATCTAGCTATATAACCTAGTTATGTACGTTGTGTATGTGTAGATATGTATACTTTTATGTTTTGCCATCTGGCTTGTTTTTAATCTACCAGTAGTTTCATAAGCATATAAGAATGTAAGTATATATTTAATGAAAACTTGGTAAAATTCCATGATCCGTCTTCTAAGTGTTAATGTAAATAAAATCTAGTTACTTACTTCTGTTGAATTGTAAATTAGCATATCTCAAAAAGAAATATGGACATCGTTGCAATTAGCTGTTTATGTAAGAAAAATAAACCATGTTTCATAAAACATTACTTTTATTTTATTCTCTGGTCACAAATTACACTGAAACACTTGAGTTACGGTCGCGGCCAACAAATTGCTTTGCTTAAAAATATAACACCTAAAATTTTACTATAAGCACTGGCAGCATCTCTTTGTTTTTTTTATGGTAGATGCGAATGAATAAAGTCATGCAGCAAAAAGGAATTCGTTTGTAGGAGATACAGACGCAGTGGTGGTTCTGCCTGCAAAAATATAATCGTAATAGAAAGCTTAATAAAATAGTATTTTCAAAGGCTCTTTGAAAATGTTGCTGGTTAAAATAATCCTTTGAATAGCTCTCTCAGAATTTTATTCAACAAAGACTAGCTTTAACTATAAAATACATAAGTATGAAGAAAAAATTAGTACCTACTAAGGCCGAGTTAAACTACACGCTTGGTAAATTCATTATTACTGTCAAAAAATTAAAATGTAAACCAAAAATAATTGTTGTACTTTATTATGGAGACTGGATGGTACTAAGGATACAAAGATGTATCACTTGTACCATCAATGGTACAAATTACTGACACAAAGGCAGCTTCAGTATTGAATTTCTTTGACAGTCGTATTGTTAGCGCCACGCCACTACCGAGAAGTGAAACGACAAATGAAAAGGCAAAGCTCTATTGTTCACAAAATTGTGACACTTCTCCTACTCGAGCTCATTTTGCATGAAATAATGGGTGCGGAAGCGGTACCTGGCCAGCCCGCGGCCCGCAGACACTTTAATGCACTTACTGCCAAGAGGCACGGCGACCTGACGAGCTGGAATATAGCCTCGCTAGCATCGACCGAATTTTAAAACTGGCGTAAAATTCGGCCGAGAGCTTCGAGCATCGCCTATTCAAAACTTGTCGGCGCACTGACGGACGCCCGGCTCATGCATCGTTTGCACCGACATATGCCGAGATTTTATGTGCTCGACAAACTTCCACTTCTTTATCTAGCGTCCTCTCGTTAATAAACACTGCACAGAAGCAGCCAAAAAATACACCGTCAAAGTTATTTCAACGAGCTATTAACGCTCACCCTGGTGCGGAAGTCAACCCTATAGAGCTTTCGGCGTCTAAATAATCTTCATAAAGATAAAACCAAACCAAAAATTTCCTACGGCATCCGAAGATCGGATTTTTTTTAATAATAAAAACGTACCCAACGTTAACCTACTCAGTGTTTGCTTTCGTAATATTCCTGATTTTCGTAAAACCGGCAGAAGTAAAAATAGATAAATTTAGATTTTATCTCGTGCTGTTGAACTCCTTTCTTGCTTTTTCGCACTAAAAGTCTAGGAACATATTAAAAGTATTCACCATTTAACTTTAATTACCTGCTTGAGAAACTTACATAGTTGGTTAAGTTAATTACTATGCATAGTTTCACAGCGGCAAGCATAACATTATTATCAACGAGGTTGAGAGCATAACAAATTCATTCAATGCACATTGTTAGAAGCGCCTTGATGTTGTATCGATTTTATGCAAAACGCAGTAAGTTCCGTGAAACGAACAGTCTGCGCCACGGGTGCACGGGCACATAAAAATAAGAGACTATCTAAACTCTAGAAGAATGCAGTTGCTAGAAAACTTTTGATGGATAAGACTCCAGGGCAGGCAACAAAACGACAGCTTCGTTAGTGTTTTTGGTGTCTATGGGCTTCGATGACCGCTTACCATCAGGTGACCCGTAAAGTCAAAGTCACATTAAAAGATGTATTTATTCAGAACCCGAAGTCGGAGTTTTGCTACCACATTTCGTTACCAAATGTTGTTTTCGTTTCGCCTTTTTGTCTCTCTCTATTGCATGGAGAAAATATGAGACGGCAAAAATACGTTACGTAGTTGGAGTTGGTGTCTCATCTTTTCTTCATACAATAGACAGAGACAAATAGGCGAAACGAAAACAACATTTGGTAACGAAATGTTGTAAATGCACTGGGACTTCGGGTACAGTAGTATCCCAAGGATCACTTTGAAACGTCTTATAGCTGTGAATCTTTTTTAATTTGAATTGAACTTAAATGTTTAGTCTCTCTTATCAGGGTATAAAACTTTAGAGCTGCTTTTGCATATTGTTGTAGGTATGTTCATTCTATACCCAGTAGTTGCAGCTATCATTTTCCAGTACTGGGAAAATTTTATAAAAATAAAATATCAACTTGCTGTTTCTACGTAATTATCAGGCTATTGAGGTAAATTGGGAATGCGTTTCCATTAAAACTTTACAGGCTCACCAATGTGTACTGGGAAAATATGTGCTGTAAATAAAACCAACAGCGCATTGTTCTACTTTGACTAGGTATAGGGTAGTCAAGGATATCCAAACAAGGGTATCCAAGAAATGGACCTACTTATGTGCATTAAACTTTGTCTTAGCCATTCCTTACTATTTTAGTAATCCTCTTTTTATTCAGTTTTCGAAAAGAAAACATTAAGCCTCCACAAGATTTCTAAGCGATCAAATTGGGCTTTGGGCTTTGTAATTGGGCTTTCTAGGCAAGAAAGCCCAATTACACCAAAATGCTATCAATTATTTTCATATATTTCATATCAATGTTACGTAGCATGGCATAGTAAAAACATCACTTGAAAAAATCCCATAAAACACAAGTATCTCAAATGTTCAATAAGGCAAGAAAGATTTCGGTTTTATAGCCGATGCGTCCTCGAATAAATAAAAGGGTAAAAATAATAAGGAGACGTGAAGGAAAATAAAATATAATAATAGAACGCACCGTAGTCATTGTCCAACGGCTTCAATGGATTTGGGTGTTTAAGAGTTATTAAGGTGGCGACTGACTTGTATCATTTTGTGTAACATAACGTTACTTGTAACAAAAGACAGTGCGAGCCTGGAATATCAGAAATCGAGGAGCAGCGTGGTCAAAACGCGAGCATAGAGCATTAATTGATATATTTTGACCAACTGCTTTGGCAACATTCAGTGCTAATAATTTAGAAGTAATAGCTACGTCACCTTTGAGTATTTTAAAGTCTACAAAATAGTATTAATTCACCTAGGTTAATTATTACCATCCTTGTTTTTTTTTTTGACGGGTGGTAAATCTGCTACCAGACCATCCAACTACGCTGAGGGAGCGTATTTTTACCATCCTGGCTTAGCTGTCAGAATGGTATAGCTACTGAGTAAGCCTACTCTATCTAAAATACTTGTTCAGGTACTTCAGCATCCTGGAAATAGGGGCATGCGAAGAAACAGTTGAGACGTTATATAAATTATCTACAATAGATGGCAAAGGCCTGTTTTTTTAGGTCTATGTGAACAGTACCCGAAGTCCCAGTGCATTTACAATATTTCGCTAACCAATGTTGTTTTCGTTTCGCTTACGTGTCCCTCTCTTTTGCATGTAAAAATGATGAGACAGCAATTTTAACCACGTAACTTATTTTTACTGTCTCATCTTTTCTCGATACAAAAGACAGAGACATTTGGTAACGAAATGTGGTAGCAAAACTCGGGCTTCGGGTACAGGGGAACTAAGTTTGCGGTGCCTTATTTTTTTAAAGTAGAACGTAATTTCATCCCAAAAAATAATTTTTTGTATTTTTTTAATGTTACATTACACCTCACTGTTACAGAAGAGTCGGTACCTTTACAATTATGCTAGTATACGGCTACTTGAAAAGGGTAAGCGGTCAATTCCGTACGGTTTGAATTCGGCTTTAGCTTTCCAATCATAAAGTACGATATCGATGACAGTTACAATTTTGTTTACAAGGATTTATCTACGGCTGTGGGCATACAATTATACGGCAAGCGATGTTTTTCAACAGCGAACGCATATTCTTGATACTTTTTTAAAACGTAATTGCGATCATTATCAAAAATTGTATCAAAAATTATAAAATCACTTATTATTAAAAACGGTATTTAGAAATTTAGGTAATCACCATTGAGTTTCGTTCAAATGGGTAACTACATAATAACACATCAAAACAAACGAGTTTACAGACTGAAAATGAAATTTCATTCAACTATGTTCGCTCTCGTAAAGTCAAAACATTCCTGACGACTATGTTCATTATTTTGCTTTAGTTCACAAATAAATCATATTTTGATTCATTTAACTATATTATCCAATTCTTTACGTACATATTATTTAGATTGCAAATTGTATTATACGATGCAGTTGGTTTTTATTTGATTTGTTATCCAAATACGAAGTCTAACAAGATTGACCTCGTTGAAAGCTGACTGTATCTTTTGAGTGGTTTTTTTTTTCATTAATTTACATCATCATCATCCACCGCCCGACTACAACTACTGGTTAAAGGCCTCCCTCAGGTTGTGCCACCTTCTTCGGCCCTGTCCAAGTCTGAACTATTTCCAGGCCAGAATTTGACTTCATATTGCTGCAGGACGTTCTACGTTTCTGTAGCTGGTTCTTGGCCACCATTAATTAATACTTACTTACTTACTGCTGTGGCGCAACGACTCAAAGTGGATCTTGGCCTCCGACACCAGAGTCCGCCAAGCTTCTCTGTCCATACAGGCTTCCGCATAGTTGTTGGCTCCGAGTTCTTGCAGGTCATTTACGACTTCGTCGCCCCACCGGTACCTGGGACGACCAACGGGCCTACGTCCGTTCGCCTAGGTATAACCTAGGGTACCTAGGGTGTACTGTCACAGACACCAATCAGCAAGAAGAAGAGATCCAAGTTCGTATCCAAAACACCCTCAGGTGCACAACAGCTTTGCATCCTGTAAGTGTACAAGCTTATGAGTAGAGCCACGAAACTTCGCATCTACAAAACTATTAACTATTATTAATTAATAACGTACATTTTATTTCATCATCTAGAATAGTCAAATAAATGAATGAGAAATATAATTCGGTAATTGTTTTTTATATTAATTTAGTTAAAATATAACTTGAATAAAATAGCTATTTTTCATTGCTCATACTCTGAAAGTAGGTCTGAAGTTGCCTGAGGGGCCTAATTGAAAGTAATACTTTCAGCCCTAGGGAGAATCGCTTTCTACTGACAGCTGTCAAATTATAAAAAAAAAACAAGTTCTATTTTATTCAACCATGTTCCAAATTTCTAAAGTCTTTCTAACTGCAAGGAGGTTGTTCAACCAAATTCCAACTTTTTATTCAGCAAGTAGGTTGGAAACCTATTACAACGGTAAGAAGTTTAAAAAGTCTAATTAGAGCGCATTGTAAAATTTAAATTTAAATAACATTTATATAGTATTAAATAAATTATATATCTTCTAAATTACTTGATTAAGCTTCAACTATTTATTTAAAATAACATAGATTTGAGCAAACAATTTACCATTTTTTAAATTATGAAAATGAAAATAATGGCTGAATAATGCTGGTGAGCCGTAGCCGAAGGCCCGCCAGAGAAAAAGAAAAAAAAACCGGGAAGGCGGCAATTCAATCTTCATTTTCACTAATTTTTCTTTCATGTTTTTATTTTTACTTTCCTTGTATTCATAATGAAAAGCACAGTATTTACCTCGGGTGAAAGTCTTTTAAGTCCCTCAAGCTCCATTGGCGCCCTCGCTACGCTCTGGCGCCAAACCCGTCTCGGGACTCAAAAAACGTGACTTTCAACACTCGGGTAACAATGTACTATTGATATTTTCTAACAACACAAAATAATTCTCGCATTTATTCACGTGCAAAGTGCACTTGTTAAAAGCTTTTCGATAGTAAAAAAAGAATGAAATACATTCTTTCTCTCGCTTGCTACCAGATAAAGAATATTATTTTCGCCCATCACATTAATGATGAAAGCAACACCAACATTTTAAAATCCTCGCAGTCCACCATTATAATAATAACTTCCTCTCAGTTGCGCTTTTTGTAATGGCTCGAACAAGTAAAATAGTGCGCTTTTGCTGACTTGACGAACAGACAAAGTATTTGTTTTTGACTTATAATCCATTATGGTGGTATTTCGCATAAGTTAGCTATCTAACACTTGTAAAGATATAATATATTCATAATACCTAAACCTTTACGAAAACCGGGGACTGAGAAAACAGCTCAGTGTGTGTTGAGTGAGGGGTGTCCTTTGCCCAGTAGTTATATTATTTCTAGTCCTCTGTGACACCGGGCTACCTATAGTAATATAAAAATAAGTAAATGGAATTGTATTTTCAGAGTTAATGAGATGTTCAAAATAAAACACGGAAATAAATACAAGCTTTCAATTCGCTAGAAATAATATACCAGCAGCCAACTAAATAATACTCGAGTTCCAAAACGCAACACCGAACTTTACGATTGTATGTTTATTAGCAACCGCATGCTTCATTTGCTTGTATGAAAACAATAAACTAGATCTACATTTTATGTAGGACAGCAATCAGGTTCAGTTTATTAATATTGTGTCATGTTCCATTCCACTGTTTCATTTTACACATCGTATTTGAGAACAAGCGGGCGGAGTATAGCGTTTGCTTGCGCCAACGTAAATAGAGTTGCACAAAGCAAGCAAGGCAGCGTTATCGTTAATAAGATGGTGGTTCAAAGAAGAGCCCACTTCTCCTTAAACTTGGAGAGTACGCGGCTTAGGGCGGGGTGCGACTGACGACGGAAGAGTCTCTTTACATTTTCAAAAATAAAAACAGTAAAGTCTAGCACACATCTAAGTGTTCTGCTGTGGCGATCAGTGAAGCGTTGTCAAATCATCATCATTCTCTTGTCCTTGTCCCACTTTATGTAGGGTCGGCACAACAGGTTTTCGTTCTACACTCTCCTCTATTAGCCGTCATTTCAACAGTCACTCCTTTCTTACTCATGTCATCCTTCACACAATCCATCCATCTTTTCTTTGGCCTACCTCTACTTCTATAACCATCCACATTCATATTTAGCACTCTTTTCGTTACATGACATTCTTCCCTTCGCATGACATGCCCGTACCATGCTAACCTATTGCTTCTCATCTTTTCAGTCACTGGCGCCACTTTCAAACTGCCCCTAATATACTCATTCCTTCACTCCTTCCTTCATTCTATTCCAAATATGGTAACGATATTTGACAGCGTTTCACTAATTGCCACCGCAGAACTCTTAGCATTATCATCATCCACAGGGCTTAAAAAAGAAGAGACGACTTACTCCAACAAAATAAGGCTGATGTTAAATTACTTAGTAGCCGTCATTATGATCTCTATGTATGTAAATAAAGTATAAACGTACTAAAAACTTTCAAGTTCGACAGTTTGTAGTCTTTTTAGGAAAGACTTGGACACATCTAAACGTTCTGCAGTGGCGATCAGTGAAACTCTGTCAGATATCGCTGTCATATTTTTAGTAAAAAAACGCTTATTTTATTAAAAAAATTCATCGAGTATTGTCATTTTTTGACTTGATTTTTATATAATGCTAGGTAGGTATCGATCAAGATCCAGACGCTGTAAGTAGCGCCACTAGTTGAACAAAGTAAGAAGGCGAGCCCATGTTTTTATTTTTCAGTTACTATTTCTGACCGGCTTATGGTACGGACCCGCCCGGGATAGGTAAGCCGAAACTCACAGCTATTCGAGATTCGCTTCCGAACCGAAGTCGAAGAGCCTTAAAACTCTACTGTTCAGGTAACGGACATCTATATTTATTTTCAAAACTGTTATGGGCTGTGTATAATAAATGTTTTTATGACTAGCAGTTGTTTATTGAAAAGAGCACAGAATTGAATTTTGTATTGTTTAGTGTGATGACGATTTTGTTTTTATTAATATTAAAACTCAACAAACAATGCAGTGAAAACGAACAATGTTTTTGTGTGTATGCACTGTAGCTGAAGATTGAAAAGTGTAGTTAAAAGGGATGGATACCTATGCTCTACAGTCTAGTTACTAGAAAAGATCAACTGAACTAAAAGTGTATACATAGAAGATACTTCTGGACTTAAAGTCTTTTTTGGATTTACGGAATCTTAACATTAAAAATAATAAAGGTTTAACTTTCTAGAACGAACCTGTGTAACCTGCGCCAGAACCGGTTTGTTATAGAAAGTGCAATCATGGTAAAACTACTTAATGACCGAGGAGGCTTAAGCGCTACCTATAAATAAGCATCAAGGGATATGCACTCGCATTTAGTTCTGAAAATGTACCTGCAAAAACCGAACGGATATTTGCGTGTAATTTTTTCCATCTTTTACGAACGAGATTTGGGGAGGTATTTTTATAATGTCTTCATAACTACAAACAATCTCTGCATTCAGCTATCTAGATTGTGATAGATTATGTGTTCACATAACAAGGAACAAAATCATTCAACTAAAATGCAAAACTATGGTAAAGTTTAATGAGGTTTATTTGAGAAAATACAACTAATATAACAAACAATAATAATTGAGCACTGTTGGTCTAGTGGTAACGGCCTTGCCTTCCGATCCTAAGCTCGTGGGTTCTAATCCAGTCATGTACCAATAAGTTTTTCTGTCGAAAAATGTATGTACACTATGACTGGCATAGTTCCCGAACGGAAACATCGAAGGAAAACATCGTGAGGAAACTGGCGCGTTGTAGAACCTAAAAAGTTGGAAGAACACGTGTCGAAGCGTCACGCTAAAAGGGGCCCGCCGGCGGTAATTGCGGAAACCAGTCCGCACAACAAGTGCGGATGATGAAATTGCCAATTTTTATTTGGATGTACAAAGAAAAAATATGATGAGTAAATGAGCTTTTTATGCATGTACGCGTGTAATATATACAACAAATTGATTGAACCCTCTTTTATATCGACAAAAAAATATACAATTCAAAAGTCAGCTTCTAAGTCTTGCGATGATGAAAACTTCAAAGCCTCGTGCTACGAGTGTACGTGAGAATTTTCATAAGTCCCAGAGTAATAAAAGCCAGGTAATAAACCGCACTGTTATTAGGAACGTAATGGATATTCAGCCCCTCTAACATTCACTTAGTTTCACTTTTATAAACTTGTAATCCTTATTGCATAGTCAGGCGTTAGGAGATACTAAACTTTATTTACAAAATATAGGTACTTACATTCTCTTTTAAAGAAATAACATCAAAAGTTCTGAAGAAAAGCCAAAATCTGCGGTAAATCTCGTTGTTAAAAGAATCGTAAACTAGAGATATCTTTTTTCTGTCGTCTCTCATATCGGTGTTTTAATAAAAACGGATCACGGTTCGCCGGCTGAATATTGTCGGAGATATTTCAATATTGGCGGGATTAGCAGCCTATTTAAACATCAGTCTCAATGCTGCGCTGCGTCATATCGAAATACAATTTCATCCGTAGCAACCTTTCAAAATATTTACTGAACGTTTTTAATTTAGAGTTACGTGCCCTATAAAAACGAATCATTGAGGATTTTCGAATGATAACAAACACGACAGATAGGGATAGGACGATGCTCTCGAATCATGCGACGCGACGAAAGTTTCCATGAAAACGATTGATTTTATCTCAGCGAGGGAAAACTTGAAGACTTTGAAACACAAACACACTTTATTAAAAGCTCCTCGCGTGTTTTAACTGTTTGCCTTGGTCTTACAAAATGCTAACTTTGGTAGATGCCTACAACTTGCAATACCTAGGTAAATAATTTCGATGGTACACCACACTTTTACTTAGTTAGTTTCTTACTTTGATTCACAGTTTTTTTTGCAATGGTCTCAAAAGGTGAAGGAAAACATCGTGAGTAAGCCCGCGGCTTCGTCAGCGTAGTCGCGTGGTAGACTCACCTAGCTATAAGATTTTCAAAGTGATCCTTGTGATACTGTTGAATAAATACATATATGACTTTGCACGTATTGACCATGTCGTTCCTGTGTATTAGGCCGACTAAACTGTCAGGATGGGCAAGCCTACTCCCGTCTAAAAATTATGTCCCAGGCACTGTAGCGTCCCGTAAGTGAGGGCATGAGCAAAAACAGTTGCCCTGACGCTATATAAATCATCTATAGAATAGATGCAAAGGCCTGTTTACTTTTTTATACAGAATGTTATTTATTGGTTTTCACTGTTGTGTACTATTATTTCAATGCACAAAAAGCGTAGCTACAGGGATATTGAAAGCAGTCGACACATGAAGGATCACTCTAGACTAGAACTCTAGGGGCCTTATTAATAATCCTGGCGTAGCGTTGGACTAGTTAATCCGTGTTTTGTCTCTTGCATTGACATGCAATTGTCAACTCGAACAAATGTGACACAACACGGATTAACTACTCCAACGCTACGCCAGGATTATTAATAAGGCCCTAGAAGTCTAAGCTCAGCAGCTAACGTCCTACGACTGAAATGATGATGAACAACAAAACTCAATATTTATGAGGCGCTCGAAGAGTAAATTCATGTATAGGGAATGTGTAGAGTTTTAATACAGGTACCTCATACTTCTAAGTGTAGTGCTCCAAGTTGCGCTCCTTTTAGAAAATACATGATGTGATTTATAGTTTCGTTGTATATATTTATAGGGTATTGTAATCCTGCCGATGACGGGTATGCATAAATTTCTGTGTCCGCTTGGAACCGAGCAGTCATTTATCAGGGGAGCCGCTGTTTCATAAACTGTCTATCGCATTGTTATCAAGCGACGTTTATTGCCACTGTACTATTTGGGAAGCGCCCTGATTAAATAATCTGTGATTAAACGATCAAACATATTGCTTAACAGTGATATATAGGCTCCAGTTGACAGGACTCTCGCTGCGGTTGCTGGGCGGGGATGGTAAGTCAACGAAAATTACGATTAACTGAGAGATTCATAAAATATGAGACATTGACATGTGTGACCTATGAGGCAATGTTTGACAATAGTTACCACTAAACATAAGCTTGTGGTGTAATTATTCTGGTGAGAAAATGAGAGAGAACATCACAGAGAGAGCAAATCATAGATAGCACAAACAAAGACTACTTAACAGTTCGAGTAAGACAGTGGATGATGACGGTGGTTTAATCACTTTGCAAATAACTCTGTACCAGGAAAAGAAAAATAGATACTTTTAAAATCACATTCATAACAACTTATCCTAATGACCCACAAAGGAAAAAAATGTAATAAAGGCATTTTTAGTCAAAGTAGGTATTCGTTGCCAATATATCAGCACAAAGCGGTGCTGGAGAATGAATAAACAAACAAGGAGGGCCCCACAGGCCGCACTCCAACTTCATTAATCAACAGCATGTCCCATTTCATAAAGTGACATTTTCATTGTTATATTCAGCCCCAAAGTTGGTATTTACTCATTTATTTTCATAACGCAAGATGAGCCAAAGCTAAGTCCATGCAAGTCTAATAAATAAAACCGTACAACCACCCTTTTGAATAAGCCAACACATATAATATTCATCGGGATTAATCCGATAAACACGCGCTTTTATATTCACGAAATGCAGGAAAAGGCTTAAAAGTTTTGTTCGAAATTCGTTTAGGAAAAAAATAATGTTTGCAAAATAAAGTAAAAAAAATAAAAATGATCACTTTTCTTTAACTTACTTTTGCTAACAGAGTGATCAAGAAGATCTCTAAAAAACGTTTGTAAATACAAAACTAAAACTACTACTACGTCTTATAAACACGTTGAAACTTATACAATGACAATGCGTGGCATTCTGGTGTCATCAGTGCAAATACAAAGATCAAAAGGCGACTAAGCACACTCACTACACAAGTGAGGATTGGCCTTAATCCTACTTTAAACCAATAAAGAACGAAATCTAGTTTTCGTTAACGTCATGTGATTCAGTTTAAATTGTGCGCGTAAACGATTTCACTAAATCATGTCTAATGTTTGTCTCTTTATGGACCCGCAAACTGGCAATAAAATAACATTACACCACAAAATACCTAAACAATTCGATTTAGCGCCACGCACGATGGAGCGTGGTTATTGCGTTCTCAATCAACAAACGATACACATACACTCAAACTGATACGCTGTCAAATATCGCTGTCATATTTGACAGAGTATCAGCTGATTGCCATCGCCATCGCCTAGATGTGCGCAGGCCTTAAATCAGTAAAGAATGAAATCTAGTTTTCGTTAACGTTATGTGATTCAGTTTAAATTGTGTGCGTAAACGCTACACTAAATCACTAAATCATGTCTAATGTGTAGGTATCTCTTTATAGACCCGCAAAATGGCAATAAAATAACATTACACCACAAAATACCTAAACAATCCGCTTTAGCGCCACGCACGATGGAGCGTGGTTATTGCGTTCTCAATCAACAAGCGATACACCATACACCCGAAACCGTGTTAATGCATACTGTAATAAAATCGAATCGAACACTGTCGTGTGAACACGTAAAAGCATTTTTGAGCACGCCGGATAAAACACTTTTATTTTTTACTTTACCTTCTACAGAGGGGCTATTCTGACTTTTGCAACACCATTTTTGGTGTCGTGTAAGACATAAGGTGTCGTGTTAGCGTTTTGTAAAGAGGTTTTAACCTCTTTACAATCCCGATTTTGTATGAAAAACGATGAGCGCCTCTGACGGGCTTTGCGAGAAATAATATTGCTACGTATCTTCACTTACTATTGCTAACACCGGTGATAGTCTATCGTCAACACCAAAATCGTACTAAATCTTTTCGTTAGCTTCACGATTCTGACGGTTTTTGTGTAAAATGCTATTCTTAGTTTCGGAATGTATTTGACAGCTTCACGATCGATCAATCAAAATGAATTAGTAAACAAACATTTATTTGTGCATTTTTGAAGTCAATAATTGCTTTTGAGAATGTCTGCAAGATGTTATTTTGCAATGCGGATGGTCGAGAAAAACCGGGTTCGTAAATTACGGGAACTGCGGGCTGGTTTACGGAAAGCTTTCAATCCTATCGAAGATCTTCCGGAGACCATATTTTGTCGTCGGTATCGTTTGTCCAAGGTTGCCTTCGCGTTCTTATGCGAAGAGTTGCGACAGCATAACGACCTAAAGTCTTCGCAGCGCGTGAGCTTTGAATTAAAGGTGAGTTATGTTATTTTCATTAATGTGTACCTACCACCTAAGATTACCAACCCGGTATTACTGCTTATGTAGGTACGTACAAAGGTGTCCCTCAGGAAAACATCCTAACTATATGGTAACTATTTAAGTACTTTAGATTTTTACATAGAAGATACCTATTTTTGTTTGAGCTTCGTAATAAAAATTATCAACATCATTTCAGGTGACTCTGGATACCCACAGTGGCCTTGGCTCATGACACCATTCTTAAATGTTACTGCAACTCCCCAGAAAGTATGTACAACCAGAAGCATATGAAAGCCTTGGTCACAATAGAAAACACTTTTGGCTGGTTAAAAACAGTTGGCGTTGGGCAAGGATAGGGTCTTGCACTACAAGCCAAACAAATGTGCACAGATCATACAGGCTTGTTGTGTACTTCTCAACTTAGGCCTTGATTTTGATTGTTCAGATCCCGAAGAAGATCTAGTTATCAAAAGCCAACATGTGAATTATTTGCAATGTCTGTACCTACCTACTATTTTCGTATCTTATTTTTATATGCTGTGTAGGTACTTTACTATTACTAAGCGTAGCGTGTGCGTGTTTTGTAAAAAGATCATACAAAAAAAGTAGGAACGAAGCCGTAGTTTGTTGCCTGTTCTTCTAGGCTTGGTCGCGTGGAACTGGCACCTAGACTCACTTAGCTTTAAGACGTTTCAAAGTGATCTTAGTAATACTGCAGAATAAATTCTTTTTTTTTATTTGAGTTTTAATTTAAATACGCCCTATACTCCAGATCGGTTTTAATAAATAAGTCTCCTGAGTTTGCTCGTGCGCGGCGTCGTGCTGGTGAGCGGTGGTGGCGGCGACCACGCCGTGGTGAAAAGCGCCGGCGAGGTGATGGTGCTGTATAGTGAAGTATTACATAACATCAGTGTAAATCAGTCTGTAGGGATCCGTAGTTCTGGATATCAGAACAGAACATATATATAGAGTATATAGCGTCTCAATTCATATTATGCTGAAAGCCCGCAGAATTCTAAGGATTTTTGGTAAACCAGATCTTAAAAAAGTCGAATACAACAAGAGTTACCTACGATTTGGCACGAAAAAAACTTCAAATGCTTCTCCTGTAGGCCTACCATGAGCTCTGTCAGGCTCTGTCTCTGGTTCTGGTTTTGAGTCTGTGTGAGTGTTGACTAAATAAATCCTAGCTCAAAACGTCATACACACAGTATAATGCACTGGTGAGAACTCACACAGACTCAAAACCAGAGCCAGACAGAGTTCATGGTAGGCATACTGAACAATCGTGAATTGTCAGTCAATTGAACCAGCAGTCATCTTTATGGTCTTTATTTTGAGGAATCTATGCCCGATCCATGTTGACAACTTGCTAAAAAAGAAGACTTCGTGTTAGATTCATTGCGGCCAACATCGAAATGTTTGCGTCTTATCACCATGTCAATTTGCCTAGGGTAGCACGAACACGAAGTAAAAAGTGAAGCTAACACCCAAAAGCTTGTCAATTCTTGGAATAAGCCCTCAGACTGCATGAGTTATAAACGGCTCAATGAGTTGTGACATTTCTTTTTGCGGAAAATTGCTCTATTTCGGCACGTGACTGCCTTGTTTTTTGGAATTACGCTTATTGCTCTCCGTGTCAATCTATTTCACTGACACGTTTCGTACAGTTTATTTGTAAGTACGTAGTATTGTGAAATATATTTATGTTTGATAAACTGAACTTAGTTAATTAACTATGGGCTATGAACTATTACTATTACTATAGGTATTCGTATACTATAAATCTGAAATTCAAGCATGATAAATCTCTAAATATAAAAAACAATTGCTGTTCGTTAGTCTCCATAAAACTCGAGAATGGCTTGACCGATTTGGCTAATTTTGGTCTTGAATTATTTGAGGAAGTCCAGGGAAGGTTTAAGGTGAATAAATATGTTTTTTTTATGATTTTAGATTACTCACAAGATTTTATCGATTTTCGATGCATAGGTTCAGCGTTTATAAATCATTCAGAAAGTCAAAGTGTGCGAGCAAGAAGAACTTAAATCATTATGAAATATGTAGCTGCCAGTCTTAGACAATTTAACCTAAGGACTTGCCTTGCATCTATTCAGCCTAACAAATTTTTCTGCCATATTTTGAGGGGGACGAGGAAAGCACACACTGAAACGAAAGCGACACACATTCAAACGATCGTAACACACACAACAATTATTTGTGTTGTTATGAACGCACACAAATACAAATCTTTAACACTAGTTCAAGTTTACTGTATAAACAGGTGACACACATTCAAAATACAGAGAACCACAACAGTGATGCCGTATCATCATTTTATTTTACCCTATGTTAATTATGAAAGAATGTAAGGCTTCCGAAGTCAGTAAGATTTATTTATTAAATATTCATTCTGAATATTATTTTAGATTTCATGGCAGTAATGGTCGTCGGGTATTATTTATGTTCAAGACAAACAATATAAAAATTATAGGCCTATCTCGTTGCTACCTATTGTTTCTAAAGTTTTTGGAAAACTTATCAGAGATAGGTTAGTATCACATTTAAAAATTAACTCTATATGAACGACAGTTTGGCTACCAGGTGAATGTAGGTACAGTAGATGCTATAGACTATTTGGTGAACGATGTTGTTACAAATCTTACTAATAAAATGAAAGTGTTGTTGTGTGTGATCTTTTTTCTGCTTTCGATACTATAAAATCATAAATTACTGATTGCTAAGCTAGAACACTACGGTATCAGAGGTGACGTACTTAATCTGTTTATGTATATACCTTACGAATATAAAACAATTCGTAGAGATAAGAAGCATTTTTGGTAAACAAGAAGTTGTTACAGAATCCGGGGCAGTTACCAATATTTTTTGGCATGTTCCTTAATGATCTTATAGATATCAGGCCTTTTAATTATATTATAATTTACGTATTGACATTAAAATAATAGACAGTCTACATTTATTCAAAACTAGACTAAAGCAGCTTTTGTTGAAAGGGTGTTTTATTCTACTGATGATTTTATAAATATGAAGTGACATTGCTGGTATTATTTGATAACAATTTCTTTGATAATTATTTAATTTAAGATATGACTCATATTATTTTTGCTTATTATGTACTATTTTTCAGACACAAATGTATAATTGTTAATGAATGAATATCACAGGCAGACTAGTTCATTTCGTTCAATTGATCTGGACTGGACAACACTAAAACTACAGCCAGCTCTCTAGGATGCCATGAGGGACAAATCCTTTATTGTATGTTACTCATTACTTGCACTAAGAACCTATTTTTACCCCAAATCTCAACAAACTACATCTTGATTAAGTTGGCAGCATTACTACTCAAAACTGACACTTTCATAGAGATTGATAAATTTTCTGAGCTTAAAATCAAAGATATCGATGTTTTTATTTGGCCTAAATAAACTTATCATTTTAGGACCAATATGGGGTCAACCTCAGAATAAGAGCGAATAAGCTGGAAACTCGTATACACCGTCCGTTCTAAAAGTTCTTTAAAAAATAGCATGAAATTCTATGATGACTACGTTAGTTTTTCAAGATCACAAAAACTATCCATCTTATAAAAGGTGGGATGAATAAATGTTTGGAACTAAATTTGTGTCAAATGCTATGCTTTTGGATGTCCGAATACGCAAATTGGCAAATTTTATCATCCGCACTTGGTGTGCGGTTTCCGCACTCCAATGTGCGGGCTGGTTTTTCCACAAGGTATAAAGTTAAAAGTTTTTTAAGTTCCTAAATTGTTCAACAGCTACATTGTTAAATTAAACATGTAGGCTACGTAATGTTATGTATAAAATAACACGTTACAACTTCAACACAATCCGTTGGTGCACGACTGGATTTGAACCCACAACCAATCAGAAAGCTAAGACAAATCTACTCGCTAGAACACCCGTGCTTTTATCGATATCGATAAAAAACTGTGTGTAAACATTTATCCACCTCTATCACTAGTCTCGCTACCGGAGGGCGGGGTTTTGATGTCTCGGGCCTGTCAGGTCTGGAAAAATTCAAAGCCAAATCGACTTAATATCTAAATCTGTAAGGTCAAAAATTCATTTTTGAAATGCCAACTAGTCTCGTAGGGAGTTCATAGGTACGTCATAGGTAGTCTCGTTACAATTTTAAATTTTTGCTAGTGACTAAAATTGCTTGGCAATTAGAGATTATTTCGCAATTATAGTCTATTTCATTTTGTGATAAGGTTGAAAATTAAATGCGGATAATTGACGGCAGGAAACTCGAGGCGATTCGATCTTTTTCGTATAATCGTATACTGAATCGATGTTCTAGAGCTAAACGCCGCACAACAATTTCACATTATTTTAATAGAAAAAAACATTAATTATGCAAAAAAATAATTACATATGAAATGTTACACCATCCTTTTACAAGCTTGATGTGTTGGACTTCCTATTACACACTGCAACTGCACATGTTGGCATTTTTGACGTGATAACGTCTTATAAATCGATGGAGCCAGCTGCACGCACGAAAAAACATGACTCATGCGTCGTTACGTCGTTTCGTCGTTCCATTTACCTGAGCCCGAGCCCGGGTCGGGTAATGGGTAAGGGTAAATGAGGGTAGGGGTAAGGGTTCAGTCTGGGTCCGGGTCCGGGTCCGGTTTTTCATCCAGTTTCATTCAGTTCCATTCAGTTTCATTCAGTTTCATTCAGTATCATTCAGTTTCATTCACATTCAATTCAATTCAGTAAAACTAAAATTTTCTTTTGAAAAATGCAACCATTCCATCAGTATTTTCTTATGACGTTATCACGTTCAACTATCGTCAGTAAACCGACTTTACAGACAACCGATCTTTTAGAAGAGGTCCTTTCACCGCGATACCGATACTGACACTGATAAAGATCGATTACGAAGTGGTTTTTATAAACGTGCTAGATATGTCAGATTCATTAGTCTTGTACCTTTTGGCAGAGGGGAAGATCCATGCAAGGCAGGTCCTGATCTAAATTGTCTAAGCTGCCAGTATATGAAAACTTCTGTCACTGGTACTGCAATAATACCAATCAAAGTTTGTCGAAAGATTTTACATTATGATCATTGAAAAATGAATTTTACAATGATCATAACAAAAATACAGCCGCAAGCCAAAAATCGTGGATGTCAAGAACATGGCAAAATTGTAACAAACAACAAATTACAATTTAATTATAATTTTGTTGTTTCCTAAGTGAGGACTTTTATTAATAAGAAATTACGCTATCATTTTCATCATAAAATATTTCATAAGCGTTGTTTTTACTTCTGTTTATTTCATCGACCAAAGATAAATTTGCTAAAAGAAAAATTGCAATTTGCATTAAAATATCTAATCATCATCATCACCCACTGCTGGGTTTACTTGGCCTCCTTCATCTTTTGCCAGCCTTCTCTCGCCTTCTCGTCTAGATTTCTTGGGCGAATTTTGGCCACCATTTAAAAAAAAATGAAGGAAACGCAAGATCTGCGACACAAGGTTATTAATCTTTGTGTAGGCTCTGCATATCACTTTATGCACAAACAAATTGTCTTTGACCTTTTCCGTTAATGTTATTCTGTCTGTTTCTCTGTATACCGTTTTTTCTTTAAATTAACTTTTAATATTATTTATTTGGTCAAGGCCTTAACTCCACCGACCATCACCACATCTGGCAAATATCTAAAAGTTTACATAAATTCCATCAAAATACACAAAAGTGGCTTACAAACTTCTTAAAGGTTTCCTCAAAATCTCTAACAACAAAATAGGGATCAGTATCACACTGCATAATGTATCCTTTCACGGTGTGTCACGGAGCCTCTGACAATAAGTAGAACCGGTTTGCGTTGAGAATACATCAATACGAGGAATGTCGGAAGCCTTCAGTGCCTTTATTTATGCCTCACATCACAAGTGACGCTGAGAATGTGGGCCGTGATTGATGTTACAGCGAAAACAAGGATACATCAATTCTTTTTGCAAATCTAAAATACTTTTACAATATGTAGATGTGCTCGCGAATGCTTCGTCCACGTCGAATGTTGTCTTTGGTCAGTTTAAATTTGCAACGAAAAAACATTATTATTAATCAAAATAATTTCAAAAGTGACAGATGCGACTAGCTTTTGATTGCAACAAAAGATATGTAGTTACCCCAAAAGGTTAGTACCTAGTAAGTAGTAGAGCTCGTTGAGAAGGGCTCCTTCAAAGCGAAGTTCCTATTCGCTATCTCATTTTTATTAGGTCAACATTCAGTCTCGTTGCAATCGTTCCTAGCCAAAGAAAAATTTTGTGTAAATTCGTTTTTTTATTGCTCTCGAAGCTCAAAATAATGTCAAAAGTGACGCATCTGTCACTTTTGACATTATTTTGAGCTTCGAACTAGCTTTTGATTCCATCAAAAAATACACAGTTACCCCAAAAGGTAAGTTGCTTGTTCCATCAGCTAA
Source organism: Thera obeliscata (assembly GCA_947578465.1). Classification (NCBI taxonomy): domain Eukaryota; kingdom Metazoa; phylum Arthropoda; class Insecta; order Lepidoptera; family Geometridae; genus Thera; species Thera obeliscata. The sequence goes on along the minus strand of OX387928.1, from coordinate 6,513,434 downwards.
TTGTTTAAAAAAAAAGGTTGTAAATTATCCTCATGAATGCAAATAAAAACGCTGAGATAGTTTAAAAAGCTTAAAGATACAACAGGTTAAAAGAACATGATGTCAAGCTTAAAGAAGACAGTAATATCATAACTAGATGCTAGTCTAAAGGTAGAAATATTCACTTTAGCTAGAAAACAATGAGAACATAAAAATCTCTCCGTAACCATTTCATTTGCAGCCCAAGGCACAGGAAGCGAAATGCACTATTCCATTTTCTCGACGTAACTACATTGCACGCTTCGAACAATGAAATGCTTTTAAAACAAGAAACAACCTGATTCAAACAAGTACATGAAATGTTATAGAACCATAAAAAGGGTTATACATTAAATTACCACGACAGTGAAAAATATTGGCACAAAGCCATTCTAAACCTATCTGAACTACGAGTTTTAGATTGAGTAAGCGTAGACAGTTTTCTAACTTAATGATATTAATGACAATTTCGGTAGTTTGTATTAATTGGACATAATAATATACGAGTATATCTTTTACCTATTATTTTTTTCACACGCAACTAACACAAACTTTTTGGTTTCGCATATTTTTTCCGAAAATTGAAATGAGCTCAAACTAAATTAGAGTGTTTCCATTTCGTATTTCATCCTTTGATGTAGCAAGCACATGCATTTCTACTCTGTATTCCAACAAGCATTGCAGAATGTAAGAGTAACTAATTAGGTATAAGTAATAGTAATGAGAACAGGTGCGCTCTATAGACAGCTATCTTTGTTGAGAATATGAATCTATTAAATGAAAATATGTATAAATAAATGGTGATGCAAATAACCATTTTTCACTTGTCATTCACACTCGATATTTTAATTTTTCACTGTATTTTCAACACATTTTTTCTTGGAAAGCATCGAGGTGTGACCTGTGAATATCATAGTACCGTTGGGTTCTGGTTCCGCATGACCACTTTTTGGGTCACTTTTATTGCTCGGCGATCACTGTAAAACCTTTTGTTATCTACCTTTTGAAACATCTGCTTTTAAACAAGACGTTAGATAAGTTGTATTTAAAAGAACTTAGGTATACTGGCGAGGTTCGACCAACTCTGTATCTTGAAATCTTTACTAGTTATTGACCGACTTCAAATAAAACAAAAAAAGGTTTTCAATTCGGTTGTATTTTTTTTATGTTTATTATCGCATTACTTCGTCATTTATGAGTCGATTTGATACTTCCAGATTGGTCCTATAGATATTCCATCAAAATAATTTTATCAAAAAACCATGGTCAACATGAAGTGGTTTAGCAAGTTTTTGAAACTCATATTATTAAATAAAAGGTGTTTAAAATAGCATCGCAACTAACCAGCTAAGTAAATAAATTACATAAATCTAATCGGATTATGATTCAGAGATAGCAAAATAATTAAGTAGAAAGCGGCAGAACCTCCGAGGGATCCCGGCAACAAATTAAATTTCCCCCTCGTGGCCACTTGACCCTCGTTGAATGTCCATTGTGCACTAACAGGTTATTGATGCAAAGCAAAAAACAAATTTCTCGGTTCCCGAGAAGGGGTTGGATTGGAAAAATTGAGAGAATCTACTGGAAAGAATTTTCCGTTCAAGTCGTTTTATTCGGAGCGGGGAGCGAACGCTACTTTCTAGTATTATGTTAGGTTCGTTTGCTTAATCCAGGACGCAATATCGCAAGCGGCGGTGGCTGATGACATGTGCGATAAAAATATCATGAATAATCAAAATAAGTAGATTTAAACGGCTTTTGTATAGTGATTGGCTGCCGTAAAACATGACACCATCTGAAAGCGATGATAATCTCGTAGAAATAACCAATCTATGATTTAAGAACACTTTATAGGCACTTATCAATAAAGTTACTAGTGACCGAGAACAGGGTGCTTTTTATAGGTAGGATAGGTAGGTTAGGATGATGGTGATCCTACGGTTGCAGGTTCAAATCCAGTCGTGTACCTATGGATTTTTCTGTACAAAAAGTACACAATGCTAGTGCTGAGAGCACGGTGAAGAAACGGTGAAGAAAAACATCGTGTGGAAGCTTATTGTCCACCATGTCTTTTCTGTGGAAAAAGCCGACTAAGCTTTCAGGATGGTATGGTGCTGGGCAAGCTTGTTCCATCTAAAATTCTGTCCTTAGGCACTAAAACGTCCCGTAAGTAGCAGCATAAGTAAACACCAGTTGCCCTTGGCGTTATATAGATCATCTACAAAAGATGCAAAGGCCTGTTTTAGGATGGTGGTGCAAGTTACAATTCAAGTCGATTCAATATCTTAGAGTAGGTATATTATTTTCTGTGATGATTAGTAATAGCAGCAGAGGGCCATATTTTTTATTTCACATTCTAAAAACAACATCTAACTTAAAAAAAAGCAGCCAAGTGCGAGTCAAACTCGCCCATGAAGGGTTCCGTAGCACGACGAACTACAAGAACCTTTATATATGTTATTTGATGTAACATAATAAGGTTCTTGTAGTTTCGTCGAAAGGTAAATTGCGGTTTACGGTTTATGACGTATAAAAAAAAAACTACTTACTAGATCTCGTTCAAACCAAATATCGTTGGAAGTTTACATAGTAATGTACAACATGTATTTTTTTTAGTATTATCATTCTCTTACTTTAGAAGTTAGAGGGGGGGGACCAACTTTTTTCCACTTTGGAAGTGTCTCTCGCGCAAACTATTCAGTTTAGAAAAAAACCATATTAGAAACCTTAACATTATTTTTAAAGACCTATTCATAGATGCCCCACACGTATGGGTTCGATGAAAAAAAAAATTTTGAGTTTCAGTTTCAAGTATGGGGACCCCCGAAATTTATAGTTTTTTTTTTATTTTTATGTAAAAATCTTAATGCGGTTCACAGAATACATCTACTTGCCAAGTTTCATCAGTCTAGCTCATACGGTTTCGGAGAAAAATGGCTGTGACATACGGACAGACAGACAGACAGACAGACAGACAGACATGACGAATCTATAAGGGTTCCGTTTTTGCCATTTGGCTACGGAACCCTAAAAATCGAACCCTATCTGCATAACGTATTAGTAAAAGCTCTTGGAAGTAGAAACAACAGATGGAATTAAATAAACCAAAAACAGACAAAAACATGTGCATTTATTAGACTGTAAATAAATTAAACCAGAGATAATTGGTAATACAACAAAGCCACCAAACACGTTCGAAATAAGCTGGTGCGAACAAACAATTGCCTAAAAATTTTAACCCTGACTGGTAAATATTTGCTTTGAAGATCCTAAACAAAGAACAGATTACGCGCTCGTTTTTCAATATACAAGGATTCTCATAATAATTTATTCATTATTTACGAATATTTCGTGGCACATTTTGAATTCGACAGAATTTGCCAGTCATTGCTGGTTTCCAGTACCTCGACCCTTTTGGGGAGCTACGGGTTAATAGGAACTTTGCCAATATTTTTACAGTCAGATATCTAGGAATTAAGAGGGCATCACACAGGCGACTCTCCATACAAACGTAGTCCCCTATTTCCTCCCTGGATAATGCCTCTAGAGTAACCATTTTTTCTCATAAAATCCAGATCTGCTATATGCGTGCTCGTATGTTTTCCATTTTTTCAGAAACTTATTTATAAAGAAAATATGACCCTCTTAAGATTTATATGAAATATGAATTGGAGGTGATATTTTCTTTATCAATAAGTTTCTGAAAAAAAGGAAAGCATACGAGCAAGGAGGAATGTTATGACCATATAACCACCTCCTAGGCATATCGAAATGTGTCTCGTTTGTATTACAGTACAGAACCTAATTCTTGATCCGTCAAGGTTTGTCTAATGTACACATACATAACAACGGACAGGTAATGCTTCGCCGATTAATGCGTGCAAACTGCATTAATAATTGCCAATACATCGAGGCTGCATTGCAATATTAATGTTTATGTTTACTGTGACAACATGTACATCTATATACACTAATATTGTGTTATGCGATTGTGTGTTCGATTTGTTGTATGAAAAAGATAGAAATAGAAGATAGAAAATACTTAACTGCAGGTAGGTACAAAAAAATACTTAAAACTATTGGCCTAATACAATGAAACATCATTACATAGAAAACGGTTTTATATTAAATATGCTATATGGTTATAGCTCAAATAATACTTATATGTTTTTTTTTGTAAATACATACTTAGAATACAATATATTGGTTCTCGGTGGGGATCGAACCCACGACCTACGACGCAGAAGGTAGAGCTACTACCAGCTGAGCTGAGAGGCCTGTCCAATATTATAAACAGCACAAATATAACGAACATAACATAAATTTTATAGCGAAAAATTTAACATTACGGTTTATTCTATCCCCCAAAGCATTTCTGTTTAAATAAATACATTAAAACTCAGTAAACCTTAACGAAATCACCATGCCATTAATTATTCTTTACAACCTCACGCCCCTAAAATATCGCTAAGAGTTAATGGAACTCTATGATTTTCAAATCTTACCTGACTGTTGAATTTATCCTGAAGATTTACCTCAGGCTGAATAATTTGCGATTGTCAGTCTCATAACAAGATTCCACTTTACAGGGGAAATGCGCCACTTTATTATGATAATTGGTCGACCTAAAATCGGGGCTCCATCGAGTGCCGTCTCAAAACGTGTCCGGGATTCTTAGACTGAGGGATCACTAATGATGTAATAAATAACCAGTGATTCCAAGATTCAGATCTATACCTAGTTCTTACCTGACAGTTCTTACACCAGACCTGTGTTTGCAGAGTGAGGCCTGGACAGGTTCTTTTGAGGTTAGTTCAGGCAACTGACCTTCACAACTCTAAGTAATTAAATACTTATTGATATTGGTGAAGGAAAAATAAACAACTTTTTACTTTCTTTAACGCTTATTTGCAGATAATTTTATATAATTTTTTATAATAATTTTTTTTCTCAGAGATTACTAGTTATTTTAAAGGATTTTTTTTTTTTCACAGTTATTTGCTAAGAAAAAATATTTCACAGTATTAGGTTATTTCAAAGTATTTTTATCTAACGCGTATAGCCACTATCCGTATATTATAAAAAGTGTAAAGCCTTGTGCACATTTAAGCAATCTGCGATGGCGATCAGTGAAACGCTGTCAAATATGACAGCGATATTTGACAGCGTTTCACTCATCGCTATTGCCATCGCCTAGATGTGCACATACATTTACCTATTTAGGACTTCGAGGGCAAAACAAATTACAAGAACCTTTTACAGCTCATGCAGAAAAAGGTTGTTCAGAAGATATCCTTCGTAAAAGTTAGTCGTGTCACCGTATCACTTTAACAAATAATATTTACACGTTAGTGATGCGACGCAAATCTGAAATTCACTCACGACACAGTAAAATAAAACCAAACATCTCCAGTAGGTCTACCACAAGCTCTATCTGGCTCTGTCTCTGGCTCTAGTTTTGAGACTGTGTTGGTGCTCACCAGTATAATTATACTGTGTGTCAGACGTTTCGACGTAGGATTAATTAGTCAACACTCACACAGACTCAAAACCAGAGCCAGAGACAGAGCCAGACAGAGCTTGTGGTAGGCCATACAGAAGAAAAACACATGTCGTGTCTAACTGAACGTGACATCCAACGACACGCATCTCTTAAAACTCACGCACAACTATTTGCCAACATAAGCCCGCGAGGCTTGTCAAGATTTTATCTAGACGTATAAGCGCAGTGTTTACACAAAGATTTCCTACTGGATAAACCAGCCCTGGGGCGTCGACTTCCTATAATCCATTTGGGCGAACAACTGGAGTCATGTCAGCTTGATTGATGTAGGTAGTAGTACAAGGTGATCCGTGAGACGACTTTATCTACGCCTCTTTGACTTCGAACCCGAAAACATCAGTGGTTAATGCTCACACACAAAAAAGTTGGCCCATACTGCTCGTTGGACTAGACCTGCGAGTCTATTCCTGCAACACATTTCGTTCAAGTAATCGCTGAATTCGCTGTGATTTTTCCATTTTTGTTTGAAAATTTTGATTTAGATGGACGCAGGCCAATTCTTTGACGTGCGTTAGCTACGAAGCAATGCTTTGTTATAGGCGATGGTTACCACTTAACATCAGAGGGGCCATACGCGTCTTCCATCAGCTAGTTCAAAAAAAAAAAATCGAACGTGTATTTAGTAATCACCCGAACGAAGCGTGTTACAGAAATAATAGGTCTTGGATACAGTTATGCATAGTGAGTCCAAGCGCCATTTTCAGTTTTTTGGGAAATTACATAAACGTGTTTTTTTTTGTAGAAGATTTGCATTTGCATCGTCAGAAAGTAAATCTATGTACATCGAAGTTTATATTTGTAATTTAACATGTTACAAAAAAAAAACACAAAAAAAGGTTTTATTTTGGAAAATATCGTTAAAAATGCACTTGGACTCCTAATAAATATGATGTTCTCATTTTGCAAAACGAGTCCAAGAGACAAAATAATTATTTATTCTGGAAGATTAGCTTTAAGCGCACGTGGAAACGAATTAATATTATGTACTCATTTTGCTCAAATGAGTATAAGTATAACATAAAAATGTTTCCTGGACTATTTTCCTATCGTTTAATAAAAACCCCTTGAATTTCCGTATTTACTCAGCATCTTATATTAGATGTTACAGAGGATTGATAAAAATAAATAAAAAACTATTAAAATGGCACTGATAGTATGTCCAGAAAATAAAACAATATAATTATCATAATTTAATAAACAATAATAATTTAAAACAAGATAGGACTATCTCAGATATTATCTTCAGCTTTCAGACAGACAGAATAATGATTGATGATATTATTGGTAAACACCAACCCCAAACCCAGAACATATCGGGTAGGATGTAGGATGGAGTAGGTAAATAATATATAAATCTACTCTTCTTCAATATGTTCCGGATCAAAAACCTAAATGGCCATCAACACCTTCAACAACAATATCATCTTCAATCGTGTCATCAAAAATCAAATCTTTGTCAAATGCTAGCGTCGTTTGGGATATTATGAAACAGTGATTTTAAATCTTTTAGTTTTTTCTCTGAAACATTTTGTCCTTTCCTACCCTTTCTTTTCTTTACATCAATTTCGAAGCTTTCTTCTTCTTCTACTGCTCCTGCCTTGACATAATGAGGCAATGGATGATTTTAGGTTTCCTTTATCTGGTTTATTCTTAACCAATTATTATTGACCTTCTCGCCCACTGTTATCTTTTTTCTGTTGACAATAGCTTTTTCCTTTTCTTCAGTATTTGTGATTCTTTGTTCTGCAGCTTGCCATAACTTTCTTGTAGTCTTGTGGAGTATAAAGTATTAATTGCAGTTTCAGAAATATAGGGTGCTTTTCGAGGAGAGATCATCAGGTCTATTTTTATACTTTTTTGCTATATTGTACGCCCGAAATAGGTAAGCTGTTGGAACATAATTACTTTTAAGATGTTTTATACACAGTTTTAAAATAAAATATTTTTATCTTTATCTTTATACGTGTATTCTGGCCTTTATTTTTTTTATTCTGTTCTCCACAACAATTAAGTTGACCAAAGAATTAAGTTTTTGACTTTGGTAAACTAGTATAATATGTGCTTCTTTAAACATGACTTGGGTTCTTCTGCCAGCCTCTCCTTCCACCCAAACAAAGATTACGTTCAGAAGTTACAAACAACTGTCGCGTAGACTACTGATGCGTAACACTACGTCGTTTGGACTAGTAATGTATAATGGAGATGTGCTTTTTCATCATAAAATTTGGTTGTTAGTTTTAAATTGGTTGTTGGACTTGTATTGCATTTCAATAGTACATTGTTACCTGAGTGTTGAAAGTCACGTTTTTTGAGTCCCGAGACGGGTTTTGTTACCTCCTAAAATCCTACCCCTACCTTGGGGATCACAAATGAGAATACACAAAGGTTCGGACTGGTAGTTTTTTATTTATATCCTGCAACGTACACAAGCGTACAAAAATACACCAATAAATTAATTTAGGGCTAGCTTAGTCAGAGAGAAAGGTACACAGGCCTAGGGTCTCCTAGAGATGAGTTGCATTGATGGTAAGTTAAAAAAAATATATGGAATTAAAATTGTGTGTGGTATTAAAGTAGTTTAGAATTTAAATAGAAAGTGGGCGCCAACCGTAGAAGGTAGTTCAGCTACGGTACTGAAGAAAGTAGTAATATGATAATAATAATGTTACCGACAGGCAGCCTCCGGGTCTGCCTAGGCCGGAGCAAGGTGGTATGAAGATAGGGTACTGGTATTAGCTCAGCACAGTACACGGAGTGGGGTAGTTGTGGTGTATGAATAATATATCACACCGGTGTCCGTCCAGTGGTGTACAAAAGAACTAAATAAACACTGGGTAAAAACCGAGGAAACCGGAGAATAACGGAGAAACGGAGAAAACCCCCTGTAATTAAAGAGAAAACTCCAATTACAGACTAGTAATGTAAACTGTTCCGACGGAACAGGGTAGAACATGTGGTTTTAATACTGGAAAATCTACTTTTGTGGAACAAATAAGCTTGAATTTAACTAAGTAACTTTGCTGAACGTTATAGAATGGTAAGATACAGGATTTAAATTATAAATTGACTGTCCTGAGGGAAGTTTTGATGAAATTTAAAAGAAGAATTATATTTCATATAATAAAAAACATGTTATTTTTTTTTAAGAAACCAATTCCTAAAGATACTGGGGATGAACATACCTGAGGTTTAATCCAGGGGGCTGGGTAAATAGTAGAAACAAATTGTGGGAACAACGTGCTTTTAAATCCCACGCCACATCCGACAATCGACAATCTGTGGATAGTTTACTGGATTACAACAACGGAACGAAAACCATAGCGGGAAAAGACAGTCTTTTCACATCAGACTCACCATAAAATTGATAGAAAAAACTTGCTGCGCAAAGGCAGCCTTCCGTGTAAAAGTCTGGTCCAGAAAAGATGGTGGACGAAAGAAAGAATATCCATCTCGTGTTTTGTATACGGTTGCCCGCTTCAGCAGAAATATTCCAAAAGTGGCCTAATCTAGCGTAAAGAAGCGTCAACTAATGGAACGAAAATGAAAACAACTATTGAAAAATGGGGAACTGTGAGGCTGAACCTATATCTAAATTTTAAAGAAAGTTAGGGCACGGCGTTAACAAAAAAATATGGCTCGATAATACTGAAAAAATATCAAAACCTTTCCTACCAAAAAGCTACCCGATTAGCGGAATTGAAAAGTTGAAGCTGGCAACAACTTTTCGAATAACGTTTCGGTTAACGCATCCAAATACCAAAAGTTACGTTCCGTGTGCAGAGAACGAACGCAGATTAAAAAAAATAGATAAAACCCAAATAACTACGTGACAATGACCCCCCCACTTAGAAGAATTTTGCGACAAAAATCGCGAAATTCAAGCTGGTCCTCCAGCATAGAGCGGAGTGCTTGAAAAAAGAACAATCAAGGTAAAGCTACTCAAGAACACGAATAAAAAACCCAGTCCAAAAAACAAACATGCATTTAAATGCCAACCAAAGGCATAAGTCGCGAATCGCGAGGTAACTTAGAGGTAACTTAGGACAATAACTATTACAGAAACTAAATATAAACAGCTCTAAGAGGTTACTTCGCTATCAGCGCGCAGTACCCGAAGCGAACTGAAAACACTACACTTAGGTATTACTAAACAAATCCATGAGATAACTCCGCTATCAACGCGTCGCACTCCAATACTTACCTAAAACGCAAACTGTACAGGACTAACAAAATTTTGACAAGCATTTGGAATAAGGCTTTTTGTAAGGGTTTCCAAAAAACCGCCCTGGCATTGGCTTTTTTTTTAGAGGGAGTTACCACAACCGCTCCCCTTTGCTTAAAACAGAAATCCGAAACAAAAACACGAAAAATTTATGTAGGTCAAACATACCAAAGTACAGTCGACAACATAAATTGGTAAACAAACAAAATATATAAGAAAAAAAAATACCATATGTACAAATATACAATATAATACAAACTATAAATAAGTTTGTACTGACAAACAATCTTTCCATACAGACAACCATTCCAAAAAATTATCCAACCGCCAGGACTCGATCTTACAACCAATATATTCCCTACCCGTCCGGGCTTCTCATGACATGCTATAGAAAAAACGCCTCGTCTAAAGTCGAACCCACAAAAGTAATGTTTAGTTCAGTTAGTAGGTAGAACACCATCTGACCCATCACCCTTCAAATACTGGAGGTGCCAAGCACCCAAGTGCTTGCCAGTGCTACAACTTTCCAACTCGTACACCAAGGGTGAACGCTTAGTAACGATTCGACACTTCTCGTATTTAGGCGCAAGCTTCGCCATGAAGAACTTACTGGCGTCGCTCTGAGGAAAGGTCTTCTTCCAAACAATATCCCCGACATTGTACTCACATGCGCGGCGTCCCTTATCATAATAAACGGCGCTTTTCAGGTGAGCCCTAGCAATGGCCTCTTCTACCTTCCCGAAAATGTCACGTAGAACACCTAACTTAGAAACATAGTCATCGCGTGAACCACAAACAAGATCTTCCCAAGACGCGCGAGCTGAACCATAGAATTGACCACTCGGAATGGCTTCTCGGCCGTGAACAAGGGAAAAAGGAGTAAATCGTGTTGTTTCATTGACAGCTGTATTCAAGGCGAACTGAACCTTGGATAAAGTGGTGTCCCACGAGCGATGATCATTCTTCACAAGAATAGATATAGCCACAACAATCGTTTTGTTATATCGCTCGACTGTGTTGACCTGTGGACAATAACGAGGGGTAAAATGTATTTGAGGAATGTTGTACCTCTGAAACATGGACTGGAGCTCACTACCAGTGAATTGCGTACCATTATCCGCAACCACTGTACGTGGTACACCATGGGTCAGAAACACACCATTCTCCAAACATTGAGCAATAGACTTGCCAACTGCTCTCCGAAGGGGAAACAACAAGCAATATTTGGAAAAACAACAGACAACTACTAATAAAAAAGTGAAACCTGATCTAGAACGCGGCAACGGCCCAACCAGATCAATACTTATGGTTTCGAAAGGACGAGAACAAACCTTTGGATCTCCCATGAGACCTTTGGGTGGCTCTTGAGAATGTTTATAAGCAGAGCAAGTCTCGCACGCATTAACAAAGTTAACCACGTCCTGATACATCTTCGGCCAATAATAACGCAAGGAGACCTGCTTAAAAGTTTTAAAAATACCGAAATGTGGTGCCGTATCCCTACAATGACAAAACTCAAGAACTTCGGAACGCTTATATGAAGGAACAACTTCCTTCCAGTCAAACTCGCTTGATAAACCAAATTTATTTTTAGAATACCTACACAATTTACCGTCAATAACAGAATAATTCGGACAAGCTTTAGTAGATTTAGTACACTTGGCTAATAATCTGTCAAACCAAAAGTCGCGGGGTAAGGGGTCAGGAGGAGGATCAATTGCAAGAATGGGAACTGCACGCGAAAGCGCGTCAGGAACCACATTATCCTTGCCTTTGCGGTGTTCAATGACGAAGTCATACGGCGACAAGCGACATCCCCACCTAGCGAGACGTCCGGTTGGATTAGACAAATTAAAAAACCACTTAAGACTGGAATGGTCGGTAATAATTTTGAATTGAGGACCTCCTTCCAAGTACGGGCGAAAATGTTCGACGGAAAAAACTACTGCGAGCGCTTCTCTTTCGGTGGCGGAATAGTTTCGTTCAGCCCTATTCAATGAGCGACTAGCATACGCGATAGGGTGTTCTAAACCGTCTACGAGAACCTGAGTCAAGGTTCCCCCAATACCGTAGCCAGAAGCATCACAATGAACAGAGAAGGGCCTGGAAAAATCGGGGCACGCCAAAATCGGAGCAGACACTAAAGCCGTCTTCAACTCGGCGAACGACTGCTCAGCCTCTTGAGTCCAAAGGAACGGAGGAGCATTCTTGCGAGTGGAAGTAAGTTTATTTAGTGGCGCCGCGATAGAACTGAAGTCCCGAATGAACCGACGATAGTACGACGCAGTACCCAGAAAAGACTTGACTTCTTTTCGGGTGGTAGGTATTGGGAAGTCGACAATAGCCTGAACCTTACTAGGATCAGTTCGAAGCCCTCGTTCGTCAACGACATATCCAAGGTACTTCAACTCTCTACGAAAAAATTGACACTTTGACAGGTTAATAGTTAAGTTAGCAAAATTCAAACGTTCCAAAACTCGAGACAGCAACGAGATATGCTCCTCAAAATCACTACTAACAACAATAATATCGTCTAAATATACGAAAACCCTATCACCGAATTCGGGACCGAACAGCTTATCCATGAGTCTCTGCTGTGTAGCTGGTGCGGAGGTCAAACCAAAGCACATGACCTTGAAATGGTAGAGGCCGCGCCCAGGCACAGTGAAGGCGGTCTTCTCACGCGACGAGAGATCCAACGGAATCTGCCAAAAGGAGCTCTTGAGATCAATAGAACTCAGAAACTTAGCGTCCCTAAGTTGATCAAGGATTCGAGAAATATAGGGTAGTGGGTACGCATCATGTTTACTCACAGAGTTCAGCTTGCGGCTGTCGATGCAAAAGCGAAGCTCACCGTTTGACTTTGGAGTGAACAGGGTAGGGTTGTTCCAAGCACTAATGCTAGGCTCGACTACGTCTTGTTCCAGCATCTCATCCAACTGCCTGTTCAGCTCCTTCAACCTCTCGGGAGATATTGGGTAGTAACGCTGTTTGATTGGAGGAGAATCTCCAGTATCAATGGTGTGAGTAAGAAGAGGCGTGCGACCCAAACCTTTTTCCTTAAAAGAGATAGACTTGAATCGTTCTACAATATTTTCAGCAACAAGACGTTGATCAGCAGGCAACTGAGCGAACGGTTGTAAAAATCGAATTTCGGATACGACGTTAGCATCCGAGAAATTAACAAAAAAATCCTTATTATTGAAGATCCTTGGAGCAAGATTAAATGCCTTCCAAAAATCTACACCTAAAACAAGCGAAGGAGATACGTCGGGCACCACATACAGTTTAATAACACGAGTCAAATTATCAAATTTGATTGGCAGCATAAAAAATCCTACCACAGAAGCACGGGAATTCGTCGCAGAAGTGATGTGGGAAATATCATCACTGCGATGAAGGGTAGCTCCCGCCTTCAAGAACAAATTACATGCATTAGCTCCCAAAATGGATATGGTAGCGCCAGAGTCCAAGAGACCACGTAAAGTGTGGTTAAAAACCTCAACACGAATAAAGGGACGATTATCATGACAATCACGAACCGTCGAGACACTTCTATACGAAGAAAAGAAAAATTTTAATTGTTTTAAGTAGTTTTGCCAGTCGGCGTTATCAAAATTAGAAGAACTATCTCGATGGTTCTGACCAATTAGTTTTTTGTATGATTTGGCTCTGCTTGAGGCGAAATCGGTGGCGTAGGTTTGCAGACCGGACATCTAGCAGCAGTAAAACCTTGCTTACCGCAACGGAAACAAACAACGGCGGTGGACTTGCATTCAGAGAGACTGTGAGAGTCGACACGACAACGGGCACAAAACTTGTCTACAGAAGCCACAGCAAGTACTTTGGGCTTCACAGTTTTGCATGCTAAGTCAGGTGCTAAGCATCCACTGGATGGTCTAGGGGGCTCGACAAAAGTCTGTGTACGGTGTTTACCCACCTCCAGCATCTTACACATTTCCTTTAGTTGTTTCAACGATGTAATTTCAGTGGTACACAGGGGAACTGAGTACTCCGGTCTAATGTTTTGGTAAACGATGTCAAATTTTTCCCTCTCCGAAACTCTATACGATAGGCGGCTAAAATAGTTCAGCATTACAGCAACATATGCCACGATGTTCTCGTTAGGACCCTGCGTACGCGAACGAATTTCTTGCATGAGACGGCGATCGAAGTCATAAGGTAAGTATTCGTCAAGCAAGCTTTGCTTGAGCTCCAACCAACTATCTACCTCGGACCGAATGCTGCGGTACCAACACAAGACGTCGCCCTCGAAAAGTTCGGCGGCAGAAGTTAGTAACAGCTGCTCGGTTATACCACGCGAGGCACACAACTCATCTAAACGCTGAAGAAATACACGCACACAAGAGGAACCGTTATACTTTAAGTTTAAGGATGAAACCATTTGATATCTCTTGTTTGGGATAACAGCCGCGAAAGACGCGGGAGATGCGGGAGAAACATTCGGGGCTGGATCTGCGTAAGCGTCTGAGGCGCTTGATTGAAAGATCGACATCATGTTGTCCAATTTAGCTAAGACTTTGTTCAAATCGCTCGTTAGTTCTGAATGAATTGATCTATCAGCATCATCTAAAGGATTCAAGCGCGTAAGGCGGTGATACAAGTGATGCGCTAACGCCTGTATGCGCGTTAGGTTCTTTAAACTTGGACTAGTCGATCCCTTCAGAAGTTCCGTAAGCTCCTTGAACTTAGTTTGAAGCAACTGCAACTCGTCGGACACCTTTCCCTCAAAAGAAACAATTAAATCCGAAGGTACTTCCCTTGCTAAAGATCTTATTTGTACTCTTAAAGAAGAAACATCATCGGCTGGCAAAACATCCCTAATACGGACCTCGTGAATGAGTTCATCCTTGTGCAACGCTTGGAAAGCAATAACGCGTTCACCCATGATGAAATAACCCAAAAAAAAATTAGTCCGAAAAAGTCCGAAAAATATTTCGAAGTTCAAAAGTGCAAAGTTTACCTAATAATAACCAGTAAGTACGTAACGGTACTTGATAATGAACAAGAAATTAAAACAAAAAAAGTTTGAAAGTAATTTTTGTGACTGACTGTACCAAAAATTTTTATAGTTAGTTTTTGTTTAAAAAGTTGAAAATAGCGTTGGCATAAAAGTTTAAAAGTAGTTCATGTAAGTTTGGGCAAATTATACCACCAATTTTGCAAATCACCTCAAGTTTACAACAAAAATATTTTGTAAATAAATTCCTAACCTATAGAACCATCTAGTTATAAAAGTAAAACAGTGAGCAATTGCTCATAAATGCAAACAATATTACACAGTCAACTGATAGGAACAAGTTTACAGTTTAACAATAAATTATAAAACACACACACAATTTTATTCCGGTGAAATTAAATGCAATTTTTTGTCACAGCTAAAACGACATGACAACTATCTCAGGAAAAGCCCCACGTTGGGCGCCACTGTTACCTCCTAAAATCCTACCCCTACCTTGGGGATCACAAATGAGAATACACAAAGGTTCGGACTGGTAGTTTTTTATTTATATCCTGCAACGTACACAAGCGTACAAAAATACACCAATAAATTAATTTAGGGCTAGCTTAGTCAGAGAGAAAGGTACACAGGCCTAGGGTCTCCTAGAGATGAGTTGCATTGATGGTAAGTTAAAAAAAATATATGGAATTAAAATTGTGTGTGGTATTAAAGTAGTTTAGAATTTAAATAGAAAGTGGGCGCCAACCGTAGAAGGTAGTTCAGCTACGGTACTGAAGAAAGTAGTAATATGATAATAATAATGTTACCGACAGGCAGCCTCCGGGTCTGCCTAGGCCGGAGCAAGGTGGTATGAAGATAGGGTACTGGTATTAGCTCAGCACAGTACACGGAGTGGGGTAGTTGTGGTGTATGAATAATATATCACACCGGTGTCCGTCCAGTGGTGTACAAAAGAACTAAATAAACACTGGGTAAAAACCGAGGAAACCGGAGAATAACGGAGAAACGGAGAAAACCCCCTGTAATTAAAGAGAAAACTCCAATTACAGACTAGTAATGTAAACTGTTCCGACGGAACAGGGTAGAACATGTGGTTTTAATACTGGAAAATCTACTTTTGTGGAACAAATAAGCTTGAATTTAACTAAGTAACTTTGCTGAACGTTATAGAATGGTAAGATACAGGATTTAAATTATAAATTGACTGTCCTGAGGGAAGTTTTGATGAAATTTAAAAGAAGAATTATATTTCATATAATAAAAAACATGTTATTTTTTTTTAAGAAACCAATTCCTAAAGATACTGGGGATGAACATACCTGAGGTTTAATCCAGGGGGCTGGGTAAATAGTAGAAACAAATTGTGGGAACAACGTGCTTTTAAATCCCACGCCACATCCGACAATCGACAATCTGTGGATAGTTTACTGGATTACAACAACGGAACGAAAACCATAGCGGGAAAAGACAGTCTTTTCACATCAGACTCACCATAAAATTGATAGAAAAAACTTGCTGCGCAAAGGCAGCCTTCCGTGTAAAAGTCTGGTCCAGAAAAGATGGTGGACGAAAGAAAGAATATCCATCTCGTGTTTTGTATACGGTTGCCCGCTTCAGCAGAAATATTCCAAAAGTGGCCTAATCTAGCGTAAAGAAGCGTCAACTAATGGAACGAAAATGAAAACAACTATTGAAAAATGGGGAACTGTGAGGCTGAACCTATATCTAAATTTTAAAGAAAGTTAGGGCACGGCGTTAACAAAAAAATATGGCTCGATAATACTGAAAAAATATCAAAACCTTTCCTACCAAAAAGCTACCCGATTAGCGGAATTGAAAAGTTGAAGCTGGCAACAACTTTTCGAATAACGTTTCGGTTAACGCATCCAAATACCAAAAGTTACGTTCCGTGTGCAGAGAACGAACGCAGATTAAAAAAAATAGATAAAACCCAAATAACTACGTGACAGTTTGGCGCCAGAGCGTTAGCGAGGGCGCCAATGGAGCTTGAGGGACTTAAAAGACTTTCACCCGAGGTAAACACTGTGCTTTTCATTACGAATACAAGGAAAGTAAAAATAAAAACATGAAAGAAAAATTTGTGAAAATGAAGATTGAATTGCCGCCTTTCCGGTTTTTTTTTCTTTTTCTCTGGCGGGCCTTCGGCTTCGGCTCGCCAGCATTATTCAGCCATTATTTTCATTCTCATAATTTAAAAAATGGTAAATGTCAAATCTATGTTATTTTAAATAAATAGTTGAAGCTATATATTAATCAAGTAATTTAGAAGATATATTATTTATTTAATACTATCTTTATGTTATTTAAATTTAAATTTTACATTGCGCTAAGAAAGAAGTTTAAAAAGTCTAATAAGAATTAGACTTTTTAAACTTCTTACTGTTGTAATGGGTTTCCAACCTACATGCTGAATAAAAAGTTGGAATTTGGTTCAACGACCTCCTTGCAGTTAGAAAGACTTTAGAAAGTTGAAACATGGTTGAATAAAATAGAACTTGTTTTTTTTTATAATTTGACAGCTGTCAGTAGAAAGCGATTCTCCATAGGGCTGAAAGTTTTACTTTCAATTAGGCCCCTCAGGCAACTTCAGACCTACTTTCAGAGTATGAGTAATGAAAAATACTTAGTTTGCTATAGAAGGCGCTTGGACTGGGTATCAAAAAATACCACTTAGAGTGAAGCTGGCTGCAAGAGTGTTTTTTTCTATGGCTTAATTATGCCCTAGTGATTACGAAAATGCGAAAAAATCAAAAAATGAAATTTGGCGCTTGGACTCCTTATGCATAACTGTATCCTATTGATATATTCGTGTAGCGTATAGTGCCTGTGGGTTTATTAGGTAAATACAAAATAATATTGTGTTACAACTGCTAACCACGAGCTTTTGTGTTGCTACTCAGACGATATTTAACATGATAATTTGCCTGAAACTAAAACTATGCAGTTTGACGAATTAGGTATTACCCTATTTTTATTTTGTTAATGTCTCGTGAAATCTCGATCCACTTCGTTCGTTATTTACAGTTGGGATTTCAAAATCTTTTGTTACTAGCGGCTACGCTTCAAAGACAGCCGATCTGATCTTAATGCCTTATAATTTCTATGATGAGCGTGAGGAATTATATCAAAAGTCGAGGTCAGGTTAGGTTAGTCGAGTGGCGTAGGCGGGTTAGGTAGGCGCGTTGTGTTGGACCTACACTTAAGGTCCACGATATTCCAGTATTGTATCGCTAAGTACCAGATAAGCCCCTGTAAATGTTAAAACAATAAAATCATTTACCCGCCCAACACAGTCATCGCACGGCATTAGAATTAACGAACCATTACGAACGCTGTGAATGCCAATGACAGAGGAGACATCGATATTCGCAATCGACTGGGGTGTGTACCAACGACTCAATTTATTATCCAATTTGCAAGATCGTGTGGTTCTTAAATCGAGCTTGTACAAAACATATACAAAAAAGAAATTTGCGGGCAAACGTTATTAATTTTTTATACATCTAGTTGATGGAACAAGCATATAACCTACCAGTTGTTAAGTGGAAACCATCGCCTATAAAAAAAAATTGCTTCGTAGGTCACGCGTGTCAGGAATGTACCCTACGATGCGCTGCTATGGTGCAGGGTGTCGATTCTAAAGACACAAATCACTCAAGCGATCGCGTAAATCGATGTGAGTTGTCAATTTTTGTTTGAAAAATTTGAAAATGGAACGCGGATTCAGCGGTCACTCGACGATCACTCAATCGAGCCGTGTTGCTGGAATTGACGCCCTGCGCTGATTGTGATGAAAAAGTAACGTTATTGTTTTGACGCAGACTAGTCGTGAACTACGCAATTTATTAGTAATAGCGAACATTTATCCCTCTGCGAAACCAAATGATAGGCACGACAGTCCCTTACTCACAGCAAGAGACCAAGGGGTATATAACAACACAACGATAAGTAGATCCCAGTTGGCAGTGATAGAGATAACACTTACGTACGTGCACGCTTTTCATATGAAAACCATAGTAAGTTTCTCCAATATAGTAACAAACTCTGATGATACCGTTGTAAGGCCATCAAATACAAAAAACATAACCTATTAGAACAAACCCAATCCAAATAAATAGTTGAAGTATATTCGATCTGAAAGTCCGTAAGGGTTCAGCCAGAAAGCGAATGAGATACAATTAACTATTTACTGGAGTTTAGAACGTAGTTAACAATTCGTAGTCGCTCCATGTTTTGTACTAATTATGAAGTTAAACAAACATAATTAATGTAAATGAGGCTACACCTCTAATGTGAGTATCTAATTTAAATAATATAAATAATATCTTATTTAAAAAGGCATTTATTTCTGGACTCTTTAGATACGTACATAAGCGTAATCCTTTAAAAACGGGTGATGGGTGTTATAGCAATATAATTCTGTTTAACTGATAACGATCCCATAAACTGTATAAAGGGTTAAACTCTCTCCGAACGCCTGCCCTACCTTCAATTCGCGGAGAGTCGTTCGGGAAGCAAGTTATAAATAACACAAAGTACCGGTGACCGTTAGTGTGAGTTTCAGTTAACGGCTCATTGGAGCGCGACGTCTTTGCCGCCCGTGCCGTGCGCTGCCTAAATCTCCAATCTAAGTGTTATTTACTTTTATATTTCGCCTTCGAAGGCTTACTGATTTTATGCTTCGCTTTATGGCGCATCCGGTACAGCCCATAAAAATAGTATCCCAACTGATTGCCATCGCTCCAATCGAACACTCAGAATAAATAACCATTAAAACGTGTGATTTATGTTAGAACTAGAGCATTCATTTCATACTTGCGTCGGAGAATGTTCATAAAATGTCTTCGTTAAGTTATTACCTAGCTTTAGTGCAAGCGTGAGGACCAGGTGCCTATTAGTCTAATGGCATTCGTGAGTTATGATTTCGAGCATAGCTCTAGATGAAACTAATTTCATCAACTAATCAGTACGGTCAGCGCACACCAATGGACGCGGCGTGGCAGCGGTTTTTAGATTTACCAATGTATGTTCTCATCAAATCAATATGAAGTAAAATTTTAGTTCCATGCTTGAAAGCCTATGGTCCAACAGTGGACTTACTTAAATAAAAATACCAGAAGTACCTCATAAACAATGTTAATATTGTGGTCTCTGCGTTGTGGGCCAAACAGATCCCATGTCATCGTATAGCCGCTCCACACAACACTGAATGAACAGTACAAACTATTAAATCATAAACAGCTTGCTAGCCAACATAGGCACTGCTGCAATCTGTTGGCTTTCACGCACGATATGTAGAAAATCATATCATCGTGTCGTACAATATGCGGCTCTGAGGCGCCAAAGTACTGAACCGAAATCAAGCAAAATGCAATGAGTGTGCACATTCAGACGCTCTTTGAATATCTTTGTGAAATTAGAGCTTGAGCGAATCTGTTTATCTGCGACTGCACGGGTGAAGTCTCCAATTGTACAGTCTGCACAAGAATATTATGTATCCAATGCGTAAATTTCAAGTTAGTGTCGCAGCATTGCTTTTCTCTCGTTTCAATAGAAATATAAGAAAGAGATAGAGAAGAAAGAAGTACACGAAAAGTACCTAGATTTTAATAATGTCCCAAAAGTTAAGAGCCGAGCGGGATTTGAACCCGCGACCTTCCCCTTGGTACGGAGCTGCGCTGGCCGCTGCGCCATAGGTTCCTAATCACACTCAAACTACCTAGTCACGGTTTCAAATCCCGGTCGGCTCTTAACTTTTGGGGCATTATAAAAATCTTTGTAATTTCCTTAAGTGTAGGAAACACTATAAAATCAATAAAAATTACCTATTATGTCTAGAATTTAAAGGATTTAAAATTTAAAAGAAGACTAGATGGAAATTCAATAGATTTAGAGTAAAATACCTACGCCTCGAGCACTTAAAATCTTTTCTCCACACTGGTTTCAAGAAACTAGTGTAAAGAAGCATTGTGATGAACACTGGCAAACACTTATTACGTGCGCTTTCTACTTTTGACTGGCCTCTCAACTCAGTTGCTGATAGTGGTTCTGCCTTCTGTGCCGTAGGTTATTTGGTTTGATCCTCACTGACAACCAAAACAAAAAAGGTATATGAAGTATTATATCAGCTATATCTGGTACCCATAGAACAAGCTCTGTTTAATTTGGGGCTAGATGTTGTGAGGATTGTCCACGATATTCATTTTTATTTATTTTATTGACTTATAAAATGTTGTATGTGTGACGTCATTCTTTGCCCTGTAATGTCAAAATGTCAATTGCAATGCCTTGTCTTGTCAACAAGAAAGAACTTGTTACATTCTATTACAGCCAACTGTACCTAAAAATGCAGCTAGTTATTCCCTAACTTTATATGCTGCTCTTCAAAAATGAAGAAATGACTGCTGTATTTTTTTCTTTTTTGCCATAATTTTTAACGAGTTTATCTACCTAATTATAGGAAAATAAACTTTATAACCATATTTCTTCTGACGGGTTGTTGTTGTATCGATTTCTGATAGGATTTAGAGGTTTAGTGAGTATTTATCAGCATTCCTCTCATTCTAACATTCTCTAACTATTTATTTGTACCCGTAGAGCATGTCAACAAATTGGATATTTAACAACAATATTTTTTTTATATTTTGATGTCTTATTTTATTTACAAAAAATATAATAAAGGATTACATTTTAAGATAGCTCTTTAACTGTACTCACAATTTCATTGTGCCACCACTTTAATATCAAAGGCCTGATAAATGGTCTTCTACAAATGAAATATTTCACGCTGTTCTTTGAAAATGTCAGCCAAATATTAAATTTTCAATTACATTAAATGAAATTAAATCTTATGCTTATCTATAAAACCCGAGTTGTCATATTTATTTCTTTCAAATAAATATGGGTTTGTAAAAGTACATAAAAGTAATATCTAACCATTTAAATTCTTCTGTGCCTTTTTCTTATTGTTTGAACTTACGTCCTAGCAAATAATCAAGCCATCAAAAACAACTTGACCTGTATCGTGTATAAGTTGATCGTACGCTTTTTTGACAGAGTATGATGTGTATAACTTGTTTTTTCAAAAAAAAAGGTGGCAGACTGGCCGACAAACGTCGGGCGTCAGACAAAGAGATTTTTGAAGTGAAAACTTCTTTAGCGGCGTTGAGCACTTTTTCTGTAATGGGTATAAAATCTTAAACTCGCGTCAGCGCGTCAGGACACGTGACCTGATCGAAAAAGCGTAAGACGGATGGAGAGTAGACAGCTATCCCCTCTCTACGGCGCGGCGAAAATGTATGCCTGGGCCTACTGTTTCGTTTAGGCAGCGCAGGGCGCTTGCGCGAATGTTCGTGTATGTTACAGCGTGCCAAATAACAAACAAGCCCCCCCTAACCATTCCAAAATATCAAACATGCTCAACGTTAATAATCAAGTTTTCACTTCTGCCGGCACTCCCGGAGTGCAACCCGTCATTTTTTTTTTACTTTTGATGACTGAAATCCTAAATTGTCATTTCAACCACTATTATTTTAAATTAAAGTTTGTTGTAGCTATGTACGTAGCAAATCTCGTAGCACGTTTCGTAGCCAGTCTACGTACGTTGCTACATCAACCCAAGTGTGAGCGACTGCTTGCGTAGATTGGAAATCATATCGGTATTTCGATATTAGAATTCGTCCAATAACGCGGTTCCAGGTATAATATTTATAAATGAAAGTTGTCCTTCCCCTCGAATACTTTAATTTGTAAATTATTTATTTAAATTGCTTTATTATTTTTAGACACATTTTTGGAAGTATATTTGTCATTTTTGATACTAGATTCCATATAAAGTAAAGATAAAATGATCTAAAACAGAAAGCTTAAATTCAATTTTAATTAAATATTTGTTAATTATTTTTTCCCTATAAGTGCCCACCCTACATAAAGTGGGGTAGGGGCAGAAAGAAGAAGAATAATTGTTTATTTTTCTATGTTTCATAACTTATTTTGTGTTACCAATTGGTTCCGAAATTAACTAATGAAATTGAAAATAAACTTGCAAATGAAATAATCGTATCCCATCAAAAATCTTGACAATATTAAAATAATGCTACGAGTAATTCTTGCTACGCCAAGTAAATGCTTATAACTTTTGAGCGCAAATATGCCACAATATCTGCTATGCCCTTTGTTTAAAATCAGCTCAGAATAATACATTTTAAGATAAAACATGACTGTTTCAAAGTGTGAAGCACCACTTTACGTAACAATCATTTTCGTTGCAAACAAAGCAAGTACCAACTTCATATCAAAAATTATCAGACATTGTTATTTTCGTGATCCAATCAGAACATTTCAGTGCATCGAGCTTGTGTCGAGTGGTTCGATGAGCATTAATCAGCAGACCATGAACGAGAGCGCAGGCATCAAGCTATCGGACTTACTATCTAGGGCAACATGCATGTGTATGCCAGCGCTACTAATGCACTCGTCATTACTACCTACAAGATAACCATCCGTAAATTAATAGCGGCTCCGCCTTCCGATCCTAAGGACGTGGGTTCAAATCCAGTCGTGTACCGATGAGCTTTTCTGCCCAAAATTTATGTACACTGTGCCAGTGCTCTCAAACGGTGAAGGAAAACATCGTGAGGAAACCAGCATGTCGTAGAACCTAAGTTCGAAAATATTTGTCAAGTGCACGAAAGGAGCCTCTTTGAGACGCACTTAAAATCCTTTCACGACGCTTGGTTCGTAAGAACAAGTGAGACAAGAAGAAGAGCATCCATCAACAAAGACAAAAATAATTATTTTTTTTGAATCGCAGGCACGCGAGCTAGCCTATCTAGAAGAAGAATGGGCAAGAAACTTACGGCTTAACTCCTATTTATTCTGTTAAAAAATACCTGTCTACAAATACATGTACCTACTATACCTAGGCAACGTTTTCTCAACTTACCAGCTATCACAGCTAGAAAGAGTCCACTGCTAGAAATAAGTCTCTTTTATACATTTTCCAGGAATAAATATTCTTAGCCCTCTCCGTACACCTAATTACTACAATTCTTACAATATCGTCAACCTATTGAGAGATGTGGGAACCATTTTTTCTAAGAACAAGCCCAAGAATAGAAATGCAGTAGCAAAAATTGTTTTATTGGATACCCCAGCACTCGCCATCACATAGCTACTTATTACACACACTACAACAACACAAACACACATATTTACACATTTTATACAAACGCAAAACGATAGCAACCACTTAGGGCGCTTGTACACGCTAAGAAAAAACGCCGGGTCTACCCAAGAATTCGTGTCGTAACTAGAAAATAACTGTGTACACTGCTCGCAGCGGTGCACGAAAAAAATCTTATCTGCGCAAGACACGACGCGGCGAACGTTGTTGCGTTTTCGTGTGTGGACAACATTCTTGTCGTCTACACGAAGAATTTGTCTTGTCTGCCGCAGGAACGGCAAATTTTCTTAGCGTGTACAAGCGCCCTTAGGCAAAGTCGAGAGGAACAGATATCGTGCACTGTAGACCTACTCCTGCTTGTACTCACCTAGCATTAAGACGTTTCAAAGTAAGCCTTGTAATACAACTGAATATACATATTTTGAATTGAATTTAATGTAAATAAAAATGCCAAAAATACACAGTTTTTTTTAAACGAACTCAAACGCAAACCCCCTTATTTATAAAGGTGTTCATGCATCGTTGTTTAGTGAATTAATCATACGCACGATAATAACAATTTTATAAGCCAATTTTACAGCAGAGTTAAAGCAAGTGCTTTCAGAAAATTTGAGTGTGTTTTGGCATGGAGAATAGTAATAGCTTGAGCTTATATCTACTGTGGCAATAGTGTCATCGACACGCTTCCAGAAAGGCAAGTCGTAGTTTTACTCGATCAGTATGAACAATTCGTTTCGCTTACGTGTTTCTCTCTTTTGTATAGAGAAAAAAAGAGACAACAGTAATACTTTACAAAGATACAGTTGAAACGAGTTGTTGTCTCATCATTTCTCTATACAAAAGAGGCGTACACGTAGGTGAAGTGATTTGTTCAAACTGATCGAGTAAAACTCAGACTAGAGATACAGTGGAATACATTAAACTTGTTAGTACTGACTAACTATAATAACTATAAATCTAGTGGCTTTATCGCACAGACACACTGGCCCGAAGCAAGTAGAGCGTGATGACATGATGCTGAGAAACCGATAGGTTAACTGAGCCCCTTGTGGCATGGTGCGTGCTATTTTACTAAGCTTTTTGTGTTCCAGCAAGGTCTTTTTACAAAGACACAATGGCCAGTCATCAACCAAAGGTATTCCTGGAGGTATTTAAACATGAAAGATTTAATATAAATAAATTATGACGAAGTTTCATATTACATAATAGTTGCACAATTTATAAAAAAAAACATGATGAAAGCCGTAATATCGACACGCGTCATAGATGATGCAACTGATAGTAAATAAAAAGTAAAAGTAAACAGGCCTTTGCATCTATTCTAGATGATTTATATAGCGTCAGGGCGCATGGTGGAGGTATTTAATTAAAATTTCATAAACTTACCACATCATCACATGACTGTAGGCTAGGCATGCTTTTTACAAAATTAGCAACTAACACTCAATTAATATAAGATAATAGTCTGATAAAATTGATAAAACGCTATTAAAGGTAGGTATATTATAATATTAAAGGTGGGTTTAATGCTTACCTTAGGGTAAGCATTAAATCCACCTTTAATATACCTTTTGTACATTTATTTTTAAGTTTTTGTGTATGTCGACGCAAGACCGTCATTAATCATTATTATAATTTTAAAATGATCTAATAATTACTTAGGGCTTATTTAAGAGTCGATTTGTTACTAAAACTATTGTCATAACTAGATAAAGTTAGTTTAAGAAAGTAAAAGAAAAGTAATTGACTGTTGTCGTTTCTCGGCATCAGATAATTACTTATTAATTAGGAAAAGTTATTTCATAGGTTGTAGATCATTGATAAGTTCGTAATTTGATTTGTCATTAATAATCAGTAGGTTTAGAATAATTTCCTTCAATATAAATGCAATGCAGTCATTAGCTTGATCTTGTTTCCGGTTAAAACATTTCAACTTCAGTGTTTTAATGTTTTAACCGAAAATAAAATAATTAAAATTCAGAGCTAATTTTTATAATAATTTTAATGAATTTAACGATTTAAATCTACTACGGTTATCATTGTTTCGAATATTGTGATTTAAAATGGGGTTTCCGGAACGCCATCATGTAATAAGCTGAGCGCATCGAGGCCAGTCTTGTTGGAACCTCGTGAAGAATAAGTGGTGTTAAGTTTGTGCTATCCTGTGAGTACCTTAATTCTATAATTATTATTAGATTATTATTAGAAGATTAGATTTATGTTTAAGGTTGTTATAAAGGATTAATAAACCTAGTGCTTCAAGAATAAGTCGTGCGTTTCATTATTTGCAATGAGCGAGCCTAGTGATGGAAATAGTGACGTCAGCCCTGCTGACGTCACAGCTCTTAAAAACCCTGTTGGTCCAGCTCCCTCGTCATCAGAAGTGGGTATGACCCCAACTTCTGCTCGATCATCCTGTTCAAACAATGAAAATATTAACGCTTCTGTTAGCGGGGTACCAACAGAGTTTTTTTCGCAAATGATGCAAATGATGAAACACGTGTCCGAGCGTATCACGACGCAGCCTGATCCCAAAGTCAAAATTAAAGACATATTTCTACCGTCATACGATCCGGACTTAAATATGGGGGTTAGGGAATGGTGTCAGCATGTGACCACTGCCATGGAAACTTATAACCTAAGCGACTATGAGGTTCGAATGAAAGCAGGTAGCTTATTAAAAGGTCGTGCAAAGTTATGGGTTGATAATTGGCTGGTTACTACCACCACGTGGCAAGAGTTGCGCGATGTTTTGATAACAACTTTTGAACCGGAAAATAGATATTCACGCGATATTGCCCGCTTTCGGGAGCATAATTATGATAGTTCCAAAGACATAGCGCAATTTCTGTCCGAGTCTTGGGTATTATGGAGACGTATAACTAGGGACAAATTACCAAATGATGACGCAGTTGAGGCTGTTATTGGTACCATTGGTGACGAACGATTGAGAATCGAACTGTTGAATGCCAGGGCCACTTCTGTACCCGAATTGATTTCCGTGGCATCATCAATTCGCCGCATTAAGCGACCTCACTCGGGGGTAGCAAGTGTGCATGAGGGCCCTGCCAAGCGACCACGATATTCAGATAAGTCGTCCCCTTTTTGCCAAGTATGTAAAAAGCCTGGTCACGATTCACGAGACTGCCGATACCGCGATAAAACTGAAAATACTCAACCGCGTCATCAAGCTAATAAAACGGTACCTCGAAATGATACTTCACAAAAACCAACGTGTACATTCTGCTCGAGGGTAGGTCATACATATGAAACCTGCTATAGGCGAGAACGCGCAGTGGTGTCAAATGTCAATTGTGTGGGCACGCCCAAATTGAATTCGATACCAGTAATCATTGGCGATTTGAAATTACTCGCAGTTTTCGATAGTGGAGCAGAATGTTCGGTAATACGCCAGTCACTGGCAGCAAAGTTGCCCGGAAAGCGGAACGTTGTCAACTGTTTGAAGGGGATTGGACAGTTTACGGTCGTTTCGCTTTCAACGCTAACCACGGTATGTGTTTTCGATATTCTAAGAGTGGAATTAATATTTCATGTGGTCCCGGACTACGAACTGTGTTATGATATGCTGATAGGAATGAATCTTATTGAAAACACAAATCTGAGCGTTCTAGTTAACTCTCAGGGCGCTACACTGGTACAGCAACCAAATGTCTACCACATGCGATCACAAAGTGAAAAATTTGACAAAATAGATTGCGATTTGACTAACGATGATCAGATAAGTGAACTAAAGATTTTATTGAATAGATATGAACATCTGTTCATCCGCGGCTACCCACACACACGCGTGAATACTGGTGAGCTAGAAATTCGGTTGAAGGATCCAAACAAGTTCGTCGAACGCAGACCGTATCGATTGAGTCCAGTTGAGCGGGAAAAAGTACGCGACATTTGTAATGAGTTGCTCGAACATAATATAATACGCGAAAGTAAATCACCCTTTTCCAGCCCAATAATATTGGTTAAAAAGAAAAACGGTCAGGATCGCATGTGTGTGGATTACCGCGAACTAAACAGAAACACATTGAGAGATCATTATCCCTTGCCAATAATCTCTGATCAAATAGACCAACTGGCGGGAGGTAATTATTTCTCCACTTTTGATATGGCCGCAGGGTTTCATCAAATACCCATATCAGAAGACTCTATCGAAAAAACCGCCTTTGTTACGCCGGACTCTACGTATGAGTACTTAGCAATGCCTTTCGGGCTTAGTAACGCGTGTTCAGTATATCAGCGGTGC
Source organism: Thera obeliscata (assembly GCA_947578465.1). Taxonomy (NCBI): domain Eukaryota; kingdom Metazoa; phylum Arthropoda; class Insecta; order Lepidoptera; family Geometridae; genus Thera; species Thera obeliscata. The sequence goes on along the minus strand of OX387928.1, from coordinate 6,485,178 downwards.
ATGAACAAAGCCTTGGCTCCCCTTTTGTGTTCACCAGATCAGGTTTGCCAAGTCTATGTTGATGACGTTCTTTCAAAATGCAAAGATTTTACGGAGGGCCTCTCTCATATCGAGCGAATTCTGATGGCTTTACAAGAAGCGGGGTTCTCAATAAATATTGACAAAACTGCCTTTTTTAAACGCTCCATTGAGTATTTGGGCAACATAATATCTGAGGGGCAAGTCGGCCCAAGCCCAAGCAAAGTGGAGGCTCTAACAAAGGCACCGATTCCCAAAACACCCAAACAAGTTAGGCAATTTAACGGCCTCGCCGGGTACTTCAGGCGTTTCATTCCCAATTTTTCAACTGTGATGGTACCACTTTACGAATTAACAAAGAAAGACGTGAAATGGGAATGGAACGAGAGGCACGACGAGGCCAGGAACTATGTTATACAACATTTGTCTACTGCGCCTACCCTTAAACTATTCCAGGAAGACGCACCAATAGAACTCTACACGGACGCCAGCAGCCTCGGCTACAGGGCGGTGCTGATCCAGACCATCGGGAATCGCCAGCATCCAGTCGCGTTCATGAGCCAACGCACCACGGACGCCGAGAGCCGTTACCACTCTTACGAGCTCGAAACCCTGGCGGTGGTGCGAGTGGTAAAACATTTTCGCCACTACCTATACGGCAGAAAATTCAAGGTAATAACTGACTGTAACGCCTTGAAGGCATCCAAACACAAAAAGGATTTACTTCCACGAATCCATCGCTGGTGGGCCTTTCTGCAGAATTATGACTTTGAGGTCGAGTATAGAAAAGGTGAAAGACTGCAACATGCCGACTTTTTTAGTAGAAACCCCCCTGCTACGCTTTCAGTCAATATTATGACCAGAGACTACGAATGGCTTCAAATAGAGCAGAGACGTGACGATGTGCTTCGCCCACTGATAGACAGCATGTCTAGCGATAATCCAGTTCCCGACTACGTTTTAGAAGAGGGCGTGCTCAAAAGGAAGCTCGCAGAACCTAAACTAGGTATGGACAAACCTATCGTCGTTCCAAAATCGTTCCAGTGGAGTTTAATAAACTCGTTTCATACCACGCTGCAACATCCAGGATGGGAGAAAACACTACAAAAGCTAAGAGAGACTTATTGGTTTGATAAAATGAGCACGCTTGTCAGGAGGTTTGTGGATAATTGTGTTGTATGCAGAACCTCGAAAGGACCCTCTGGTGCGATTCAGGCACAGCTTCACCCGATTCAAAAACCCACTGCAGCATTTCAAGTTATCCACATGGATATAACAGGCAAGCTTGGCACAAGGAACACTGAGGGACGTGACGAGTACGTAATCGTGAGTATTGACGCATTCACCAAGTACATACTTCTGAGCTACTCTAATGACAAAAGCCAGAGCAGCAGCCTCTCCGCGTTAAAACGTGTGGTGCACTTGTTCGGGACGCCAGTGCAGGTCGTAGTCGATGGCGGCCGAGAATTTCTTGGTGAGTTTAAAGCTTATTGCGATCGTTTTGGTGTCAATCTACATTCAATAGCGCCAGGAGTTAGCCGAGCGAATGGGCAGGTTGAAAGAATCATGAGTACATTGAAAAACGCCCTTACAATGATTAAAAACTATGACACCGAAAACTGGCAAACTGCATTGGAAGCTTTACAGCTTGCATTCAACTGCACTCCACATAGAGTAACTGGAGTTGCACCACTCACCCTTCTGACCCGCCGCCAACAATCTGTACCGCCAGAGCTCTTGAGGTTAGTCAACATAGATAATGAGACTGTCAACTTTGACTCCCTTGATCAACATATTCAACAGAAAATGGCTGCTGCGGCTGAGTATGATAAACAACGATTTGATAAAACTAAAGCAAAGATGCGCCCATACCAAAAAGGTGATTATGTACTCATCAAGAACAATCCACGAAATCAAACGTCTCTAGACCTCAAATACAGCGAAGCATACGAGATTCACAGAATACTGGACAATGATCGCTATATGGTAAAGCGTGTAACAGGCAGGGGAAGGCCACGGAAAGTTGCCCATGATCAGCTGCGCCGGGCACCACAACCAGGTGATCAAGAAACCGTGTCGACGAGTTTTGAAGGTGGAACCCAACAGCAAACATCTCAGCTAGCCGACGACGCATCGAGTGAGCCGCTGCCATCCACTCCTCAAGCTGATGACGCACCCAGCGAGCCGCTGCCGGCTACATCCCAAGCTGCCCGCTCATTGGATGCCTAAACATACTGGTTAGTTCTTTTCATTTTAACTGAGAAGCAAATTATTTCACTTAACGGTTTATTAAACGAGTAATAAAATCACCATATTAGGTGCTTAGAATAAAAGAACGTTTGGTGGTATATAGAACGTTCTCCGTACTAAGAAGTTTGTTCAAACTATTTAAATAACCTGTTTCCCTTCCTATTTCAACATTTTCAGAGCCTCTGGGGACCACGGTCATAAAAATAAGACCTAGGCCTCGGCAACGTCCTTCCTATATCCTTTAGAGCCCCTATGGACCACGGCGTACAAGACCGCTTAGCACCATAGCATCAATTTCCTATGAGCATTATTATCAATTAAAAAACTGTAGCAGTCTACATATTTTCAGAGCCTCTGGGGACCACGGTCATAAAAATAAGACCTAGGCCTCAGCAACGTCCTTCCTATATCCTTTAGAGCCCCTGTAGACCACGGCGTACAAGACCGCTTAGCACCACAGCATCAACACCCACGACATTTATTTTCAGAGCCCCTGGGGACCACGGTTATAAATAAAGACCTAGGCCCCAGCATCAACCTAGTTCCCTATTCATTTAGAGCCTCTGTGGACCACGGCGTACGAGACCGCCTAGCACCACAGCATCATCCCTGTCTACGAGAACCAATATCATGCAAGGATGCGTGGAGCATTTGCATTGACCTGCGAGCATATAAACAAATACACAAGTACCTAAGTGAGTAGGTATGCGTGAAACGTCGAGTACCCACTTCGCTCATTTCCCTATGTGTACCTACAGTAACCAATGACAATAGTTTTAAAATACTTTGTTGTGTTTTGAAATATGTGTGCAATGCAACAGCGAGCCCATTATTGACTTCATTTAATGTAAACTGATATGCTAAAAAACTATGCTGATAACTTGGTTGATTGAACCAACTATCACTTCAAATATAAATAATCAAATCAAACAACTGAGTTGTCAGCTAGTGTACCTATGAACGGATACCTAGCTCAGAGAATATTTTCATTCCAGAAACGCGACTGGTGCTGAGCACGCACCGTCCCGCAGAATGGCCGTGTCGACGCAAGACCGTCATTAATCATTATTATAATTTTAAAATGATTTAATAATTACTTAGGGCTTATTTAAGAGTCGATTTGTTACTAAAACTATTGTCATAACTAGATAAAGTTAGTTTAAGAAAGTAAAAGAAAAGTAATTGACTGTTGTCGTTTCTCGGCATCAGATAATTACTTATTAATTAGGAAAAGTTATTTCATAGGTTGTAGATCATTGATAAGTTCGTAATTTGATTTGTCATTAATAATCAGTAGGTTTAGAATAATTTCCTTCAATATAAATGCAATGCAGTCATTAGCTTGATCTTGTTTTCGGTTAAAACATTTCAACTTCAGTGTTTTAATGTTTTAACCGAAAATAAAATAATTAAAATTCAGAACTAATTTTTATAATAATTTTAATGAATTTAACGATTTAAATCTACTACGGTTATCATTGTTTCGAATATTGTGATTTAAAATGGGGTTTCCGGAACGCCATCATGTAATAAGCTGAGCGCATCGAGGCCAGTCTTATTGGAACCTCGTGAAGAATAAGTGGTGTTAAGTTTGTGCTATCCTGTGAGTACCTTAATTCTATAATTATTATTAGATTATTATTAGAAGATTAGATTTATGTTTAAGGTTGTTATAAAGGATTAATAAACCTAGTGCTTCAAGAATAAGTCGTGCGTTTCATTATTTGCAATGAGCGAGCCTAGTGATGGGAATAGTGACGTCAGCCCTGCTGACGTCACAGCTCTTAAAAACCCTGTTGGTCCAGCTCCCTCGTCATGTAAGTAATATAGAGTTAACTAAATAAATAAAAAGGCAAACATACTAAATAATAATAATGTTGATTAAATTTTTTTGGTACTACCCCGGACGAGCCCTCCACAAAGAGCTCTACTACTAGACTATTACATTTGATAATAAAGGTATCTTAATGCATCTGATTGATGGACCTAATGGATCGAGCGAATGCTGCAGGTTAACGAGGCAACTTGCTCATAGTCCGACTGTTTCCGCCGTGAGCTGGCTTTACGCTGAATGTGCAGTTGTTCCACGATTCGACAGAGCTTTGTAAGCTGTACCGGGAAAGAGGACAGTTTTTGTCGAGTGTTTTATTGCCGTTTTGATAGTCAACTGTGTTGGCATCCCAACACATAATTTTTATTGTAAAAGGAAGTTCATAGAAGTTTAATTGTCTATAGTCGTATTTTTTTTTAGAGAAGTTTAAAGTTCATTAGTGTTTTATATCCAAGTGGTTCCTATATCTTACTACATTTTGACTGGCATCTCAGCTTAGTTGGTAGCTCTGCCTTTTGCGCCGTAGGTCGTGGGTTTGATCCCCACTGTGAACAAATATTTGTGTGGAAACGCAGATGTTTGTTCTCTGTCTGGCTGTTATATTGTATGAAATGTAAGCTTCTGTTATTATTCCATGAGTTTTAGATGTTATTTGAAACCTTTTGGTACCTTAATTGACAGGAAGTGTGGACTTTGTTACTAAATTGTTAATAGAAGGTATTATTAATTAATATTAAGATGATTAGGTTCATAAAAATATTATTTGTTTTGTTACCGTTACAAAAATACACAATTATTCAGAGATCAATAAATCAATACTGTAGTTGGATTTCCATCAGTTGCTTGAACTCCAACCTTCAAGCCTCAATCTTCAAGCTGTAAAAACAAGAGTGGGGAAGATTGGGGTTTGCAAGCAAGCGAGTGGTTATTCAAGCATTCATTCGGTTTTGAACCGTCGACAAGACAAGTCCACTTAGTTCGTCTCGGCGATAGCCATGTACAAGTTTAACTTAATGTATCTAGATCCATAAAGTACTCAAGTTGTTAATAAAATTGAAGAAAAGGCTATAAAGTGGTTTGAATTCTACATCCTCGGTCTTCTCTGTTAGTGGATCTTTCAAGTCAGAAGTGGGTAGAATCAAGGTACGTAATATTTTTTATATTGTTTCAAAGTAATAGCTGTAATTCTTACAATTATCTGGTAAAAACGCATGTATAGTTTATCGTGTGACACACATGGCCAAGGCTACTCTTTGGTAGTGTTATCACACGATTGCTATAATTTATTTGGTTGAGTAAATGCATTCAGAGGTTATCGTGTGGCACACATGGCCAGGGCTACTCTTTGGTAGTGCTACCACACGATAGCTGTAGTGTATTTTAGTTTTTTTTTTAGTAAATACATACACAAGTTGTCGTGTGGCACACATGGCCAAGGCTACTCTTTGGTAGTGCTACCACACGATCGCTGTAGTGTATTTTAGTTTATTAATTACATACCTACGTTGTTGTGTGGCACACATGGCCAAGGCTACTCTTTGGTAGTGCTACCACACGATAGCGGTTGTTATTCTAGGAAAGATAAATGCATGCATAGGTTATCACGTGGCGCACATGCCAAGGATACCCTTGGGTGATGCTACCACATTAAATGTGACTAAGCGCTGCTTGTATTTCTTTTATCTACCATAGATTGTCATAAAAAAGAAATACTGTAGTTGGTTATCGAATAAATCATCCCTTTTATATATCTCTTTTCATGCGACGGCGAGGAGAAACCAACGGAGAATGACGTGTGTCATCCGACCATGGCCGCAATAGAACATGGACCACCCGGACATGGAGCATCAAGAAGATTGGACTTGACACTGGAACGCGACTCAATGCCACTAAACTGGACTAGCTGGGCGATTGCAAGTTGTAGCCGTTCGTTGCTGTTTCACATCGTGAACAACAGGATGAAGTAAACGAAACTGCAAGACATTTCAGTAGAAAATTAACACGTGAGTTCACGTCTCAATTCCCAAAGATTTTTAATATTGGCTCATCAAGTACTAGAGTAGATTCAGCACTGATGCTAAACTGAAACAATATACCTAAATTAAATAATATATGACTTAGGTTAATGGTGTGAACCATGAATGTGTAATGGTCATGTGAGGGTGTGTGTGTGAATGTTGTATCAGAAACTTAATATTCCGATGATAACGATAGAGGGTAAGAAGTGAAATATTAAAAAAAAAACGGGGGAGTTTTTTATGATTTTAGGTTGCTTACGAGCTTAGCGGTAGATAGGCATTTTTTTCTCACTTTTGCAAAGAGTATATTTACGGAGTATAGTGGAAGAATTCTATCGGATTTAACTGGTATTCTATGTATGTACGTATCCCTGGGACATCTTCTGGTCTTCTCCTGTTGGTAGGTGCGTACCTACCCTCAGTTTCTTATCGAGGTTGTTTCTAAAAGTGCGGTTGTGATTAGTATAGATTTATTTGTCCTAAAGGTGGTTTTTAAAATTTTCGATACAGTTTGTCCAAATGGCGAATACTATTCAAGAAAATAGGAGTGATCCAAGGTTCAAATACGTTTCTGGTGAAGATAGGTACCTACGTTGTCAGTTTTTTGTTTTACTTTTGTTTATTTATTTGGATATGCATTGGATTGCAGTGACGTTGTCTGGGTCATTAGACAGATGATGTGACGTCTGAGGTGGGGGCAAGTTTTATCATTAATATCATTCCAGTAGGTGCCACCGTGAGAACAGTAGCAGGAATATAAGAATAATAGGAAATAGAGGCGCTAAGAAAAATAGTAGATGGTTACTTGTTTGTTTATTTAAATCACCACAAAATTACGCACAAAAATAAATGTAGGTTCAAACAAACAAAATATTCTCCCTCGTGCTTACTCACTGAAGGTTGCCTTCAGTACTAAACTGGTAAACTGGTATTATAAATAGGAAGGGTAATGAAAATAATTGACGAATATGATATTATAAATAGGAGGGGTAATGAATAAAGACAGGTACAATGATATAGGTAGGAAACCACATCACACACTTAATATTTATTTACTAGTTATCGGGGTTTTCAAAATTGACTTAAAAGTCTAGAAAAGTAAATTAGGTGCACAATTAATCTTAAGGTGGGTACTTTGCAACTAAACGTTTAATAGTCTATGACGTTGACTCCTCGATCTAACTAAGTATAAGAACTTTTATGTAGACGCGAAGGATCTCTGCTTCGGCTGATCACAATACTGGTTTGGCGACAATGACATTCAGTTGAGGTTTGGAATGACTTAAGACTACCATGCTCTTGGTTACGATTGGACAAATTCATAATTATCCAATCCTTCGTAGGAATGAAGGATCGTTTTCAACCTAAAATCGGTTAGTATTAATTATCAGAAAACAAAACAACAGTTTATACTACAAATATTTTGTTAATGCAGTATATTTTTTTTATACCGTGATCTATCCGATTGCAGTATAACTTACTCAACATCGTTCATTATGAAAGGTAAACTGCAGTGGTAGAATCTGCGAAGGGATTAAAAATTAGCCTCAGCAGTTAAAAGGAAATAAGTTAAAATCATGTTCATTTATTATTGATTGTCTAAGGGGTGTTATAATGCCAAAGTGCAGTGGGTCTAGTTCAGATAGATAGATGGATAGATAGATAACACTTTATTGCAAACAAGGATACCTCATTGGAACTAAGCGTACCTAACTAAATAAAGCGTTATTAGCTTGTTACTAAGTATAAATCGTTAGTTCAATGCCTATTAAAACTGTACATAAAGTACTACTTTACAGAATTAAACTTACCTACTACATAAGTTTATGAATCATCGTTTCAATTTTATCCATACCCTTTTCAGGGTGAATTTTGTTACGGGTAGAATTTTTTTGTGCGTAGGAAGTTGCTATCCAGTGACGTTCAACAAAGGATGAAACCGTCGTTTTGTACGAGCTAGTGGTCAGAAAATATTATAATTGCTCTTTCTTTATGCGTGCGGTTTTCAGAAAAGTAGATAGGTCTGTTAGGCCTTTCAATATTCCATCTTGCAGTGCCTAGCCTATCAGGCTGGTGCTTTTGTTAGCAATGCCTAGTTGTATAAAAATAATAATTGATAAAACAAAAAAAAAAAAACCTTTTAAACGACGACAAAAAGCTGTTTCTTGCATATGCCTTGCTGGCGTTAGCTATGTCTGTTAAGACGGTAGATGTCTTTTATGTTGTGACTCATCGAGGTACACGTACTACGTCAGCTGTTGTTAAAACAACGTGTTTTAGATCCTCCTATGTTTCAGTTGTCATATGTGATGAGTTTCTTATTTCAACACTGTTGCCTCTGGCATTAGGTTCCAGGTTTCAATTTGGTTCTTGAAACTGGATTTTTGTGTCTTTATTGGTCAAAATGTTTTAAATCAACGGCGACGAGACACATCACTAGTCGAGAATTCAAGATCAAAAAAAAAGATGACATTTGAAAGAAAGAAAGAAAATACATTTATTTGACATAAGTAAGACAGATAAAACAAACAAAACACACAGAACGGACAACTGAAAGCAGGCAGGCTACCTAAGAAGGTAATAATACATACAAAACTGGGCACAGAACACGCTATTACGATCACAATAACAAGAAAACTGGGGCCCAACCAGTCCCGTCCTGTGCTGAATGGTTAAAGTCTAAAGAGATTATTATGTCAAATAGGCCCCGACTCAGCTTTTTGCTGCTTGATATGGTAGTAGCTACCATGTCAAGCAACGCTGGTTGTCAGGCATCGAAATGAGTAGATGGTTGTTCCGCGTGTTTTATAGGAATACGGAGTTCTTAGCTATAAACAAATGGGTAGTTTTCGCTGAAATAGTGAGGAGGTATCATATTGGTTGACATGAGCTCTATCGCATCCATTTTACATCGTTGATGGAGAAGAAAATAGCTGCAAATTTGTCCTGGTCCTTTGTGTTAAGCGAATAGATCTAGAATTTCCGATCTGCATAAGTCATTAATCTTAATAGTAATGTTGCGATTTTACTTAATTACGGTTAGACACTAAGAGTATAAAAGTAATTAATGACAGCAAAATTAAAAACCTTTTTATTATTATTATTGCGGATAGCCAAAAAAAAAAAAAGGTACTAAGTAGAAACTGGTTGATAATCATTAGCTAAAACACAAATGGAACTGGGAAGATAGATTAATGATGACCTTATTAAACTTTAAGTCTGTCTGTCCGTCGCGCTTTCACGCCAGAAATAATGAACTGATTTAAATGACATTAGGTACACAGTGTAGAAATTGAGAAAGGGCATAGACTACTTAAAAATAAAAGGATGGTAAGGGGTTGAAAAGATTTTAAATGAGTGAGCGATGCAAGTATGTGTTATGTTGTGACAATTATTAGTAAGATTCCATTATATAAGTATTAAATCCATTATATATGTAAGTAATAAAATCATATTAAAAGCCTTTATTAATAAATAAAAATAAATGAGACGTGAACCACCAATAGAAAAATGGATGAAATGGATATAGCACTGATGAAATGATTTCTTTTGATCACACTACAAATAAGTGTGCATTAAACAGAAAAATGGATGAAATGGATATAGCACTGATGAAATGATTTCTTTTGATCACACTACAAATAAGTGTGCATTAAATTGAAAAATGGATGAAATGGATATAACAATGATGAAATTATAACTTTTGATCACACTACAAATGAGTGTGCATTTGTTGATACATTCAATTACACTTTCTGTCGACTAGCTTAGCTTAGCTTAGATTAGCTTAGATTAGCTAGATGAACAATTAAATAAATAATTATTAAATGCAAGTTATTACATGATGTCTTAGTTTCAAGTCAATTATTAGTATTGTTTAAACGATTAACATTGTGTTAACGATTATTTTATTTAAAGAAAAAAGTTTTTAATCATCTATCTAGCTACCATAGCACAAATTCTACTTAATTTGGGGCTAGATAGTGTTGTGTGGATGGTCCACAATAATTATTTATTCAGTACGGTCAGTATGGTCAGTATGGTTAGTATGGTTAGTATGGTCAGTATGGTTAGTATGGTCAGTATGGTTAGTATGGTCAGTATGGTTAGTATTGTAGTATTGTAGTATTGTAGTATTTTGATTTAGATTTAGATTTAGATTTAGATTTAGATTTAGATTTAGATTTTGATTTTGATTTTGATTTTGATTTTGATTTTAATTTTTTACTTTTGTTACTCATGTTTCTCGTGTTACTCATGTTGCTCATGTTACTCATGTGGCTGATGTTACTTATGATACTGATGTTACTCATATGGCTGATGTTACTGACGTTGTAGATGTTACTGAAGTAACTAATTTTAATGATGTTACTGATGTGACTGATTTAAATGAAGTTACTGATGTTACTGATGCTACTGATGCTACTGATGTGACCGATGTGTCTGATGTGACTGATGTGACTGATGTGACTGATGTGACTGATGTGACTGATGTGACTAATGTTGATAATGTTGATAATGTTGATAATGTTGATAATGTTGATAGTATTGTAGTATATTGATTTTGATTTTGATTTTGATTTTTTTTACTTTTGTTACTCATGTTTCTCGTGTTACTCATGTTGCTCATGTTACTCATGTTGCTCATGTTACTCATGTTGCTCATGTTACTCATGTGGCTGATGTTCCTTATGATACTGATGTTACTCATGAGGCTGATGTTACTGACGTTGTAGATGTTACTGAAGTGACTCATTTTAATGATGTTACTGATGTGACTGATTTAAATGAAGTTACTGATGTTACTGATGCTACTGATGTGACCGATGTGTCTGATGTGACTGATGTGACTGATGCTACTGATGTGACTGATGTGACTGATGTGACTGATGTGACTGATGTGACTAATGTTGATAATGTTGATAATGTTGATAATGTTGATAATGTTGATAATGTTGATAATGTTGATAATGTTGATAATGTTGATAATGTTGATAATGTTGATAATGTTGATAATGTTGATAATGTTGATAATGTTGATAATGTTGATAATGTTGATAATGTTGATAATGTTGATAATGTTGATAATGTTGACAATGTTGATAATGTTGATAATGTTGATAATGTTGATAATGTTGATAGCGTTGATAGCGTTGATAGCGTTGATAGCGTTGATAGCGTTGATAATGTTGATAGCGTTGATAACGTTGATAACGTTATTAACGTTGTTGATAATGTTTAGAATACTGATAATGATTGTTAATAATTAAAGCTATTGATAATAAGAGGTTGATAAAGTTCATGATAATGTTCGTTGATTATGTTCATTGATAATATTCGTGGTTTGTTGATAATTTTCTTTGCATGTTGTTAAGTATTGTTGAATTGATAAAGTTGAATAGTTAATAATATAAAGGTATATAATATATTGATATTGTTAGTTTATTGTTCGTATTGGTACCTAGTTGATACAAATGTTTGAAAAAAAATGTGGATGTTTAACAAAATGGTCACTTTGTTTATTGTTTTGATGAATCATTACAAACGTGTTATTTCATAAACTATGTACCTATCACGAGGTCGTGACTGTTTATCAGGATGGACGAACTTGTAAGCTTCTGTTATTATTCCATGAGTTTTAGATGTTATTTGAAACCTTTTGGTACCTTAATTGACAGGAAGTGTGGACTTTGTTACTAAATTGTTAATAGAAGGTATTATTAATTAATATTAAGATGATTAGGTTCATAAAAATATTATTTGTTTTGTTACCGTTACAAAAATACACAATTATTCAGAGATCAATAAATCAATACTGTAGTTGGATTTCCATCAGTTGCTTGAACTCCAACCTTCAAGCCTCAATCTTCAAGCTGTAAAAACAAGAGTGGGGAAGATTGGGGTTTGCAAGCAAGCGAGTGGTTATTCAAGCATTCATTCGGTTTTGAACCGTCGACAAGACAAGTCCACTTAGTTCGTCTCGGCGATAGCCATGTACAAGTTTAACTTAATGTATCTAGATCCATAAAGTACTCAAGTTGTTAATAAAATTGAAGAAAAGGCTATAAAGTGGTTTGAATTCTACATCCTCGGTCTTCTCTGTTAGTGGATCTTTCAGAAAATTATGTATTTATATGTAAAAAATATATAAGTGTTATATTAGCTCTGGATCCTATGGAACAAGCTCGGGTTTATTTGGAACTAAGTAGTGTTGTGTGGATTGTTTACAATATTCAATTAAATATTTATAGAACTAGCCTAGAACAACTAACTGGACTGAATCTTTCAATTCTGCAGTAAGGTTGTTCTTCAGCACTAAAATAATTTTCAAATTCAAAAATTGAAACTAAACATGCTTAGCGTAAGGCACACACAAAACTGCTTTTAAGAAGAGTAGGTACTTCTCATTAGTTTGAAAAAATAACAAAACTTGCTAGTATTTATAGAACATAATTATTTGAATCTTTAACTGTTGAACGTACTGTACATAGTAAAAAAATGAAACATAGCATACACTGAGTAGGTAATCCGCACCAACTGTAGACATAGAAAATCATAATCGCTTCATAACTTGAAGTCAATACGACCCTTATATTTTACTTCTCAATTAACTTTTAGATGATTCGATCTCTTGGACTATTAGTTTAGAAGTTGGAGTTCACTGGCTACCATTTGCATAAGTTACACGTTTCATTTCCGTAATTACCATTCGATCGTTACCATTAATCTTGGGACGTAATCCAGCTGGGACGTCAATCGTTTGACTCTAATCACAGGATTTGCTCTAAACGCTCGCTTTCGTACCAGCCTCTTAGCGAATCCTTTTCAAAAAAAGCTGTTAAAAAACGGAACAAAAACAAAGGGAAATAGTCGGGGCGGTCTCCGGAGAGTCGTTCTTAGCCCTGGGACGGTACTTAAATCAAATGTTCACCATTCAAGGAAATTATAAGAACAGGGCACGGATTCACGTACCCTCTGAGAGAACCCCCTCGGATAAAAAGGCTCACGTAGAAAGTGTTGTGAATAGTTTCACTATCCTCACATAATATTTTCTTGAATATCCACCCGGTGGGTGCTTCGTTTCAGAGGATGGTGTTGGTAACGTGATCCTTACAAGAGGCTAGGTATTCCCTAAGCTCATTCCGTCGTCCGTGATGCATATGTTATGATCCTCATAACACGAACTATCTTGGGAACGGTCTTGTAGATGGCTTAGTATGTGATGTAGTACCTAAGTAACTGCATTATCGAAGAAATACCTCGGGTTTTATGAATAGAAAAACTTCCCTACATCCAATTTTTCTTTGCTAGACTTTTTACAAAACTTTATCTACGTCACCCATTAATAAATACTCACAATTTTGTCTACCGTGCCTGTTTTATACATTAAAGTATTAATGATTTTACCTGTAGGCAATGAGCATAGTCCATAGTGCCCAATAATTTATTCAGTGCATATGTATTTTATTTAGTCAAACTCTCAGTAAAGCCAAAAATGTGTGTTCTATTTTTTTGTAACATAAATATTGAAGAGCAATACAATAAAGTAAACAAGTGACCTTTCAAATAATAGTAAAAAACCATTTTTCTCTTGAATTTTTATATTTACTGGCTGAAAGTAAATGTAATATTTTATCTATTATTCATTTCATAGTCTGGACAAATAAAAGGTTTACATAAAAATACCTCGGAGTTTTCAGAAACATTAAAATAACAAAAACATTGAACAATCAGAGATGTCATCGGTTAATATTCAGGGTGGACTGTAAGTTAGGGATTTTGTTTTTGTCGTCTTCAAGAATATTACTTTACCTCGCAACAAACTTATGGGACCTAATCCGCTTTCCAAGTTGAGCTTCTACTTGTCTTATGACAGAAAGCTTACAGCTTCGAAAAACGTGAAGAAAGTTTTTAATCTGTTCACGTAGTAAAGGCATGTCATTAATCATGAATTATCGATTCGATCGAAGTCACACATGCTCTGTTACCTGTGCAGTTTTTGAAAACAATAGAACAGAAACCAGATAACATCCCACTACCACACTTATCCCGCTGTCCCACTTCCTACTTCCCACTTCCCACTATCCCTAAAGGCTGGTTTACACTTTGATTAGTGTGAGTGCAGGTGATTAGTGCGAGTACAAGTGTGGAGTGCGAGTAGTGTCCAATTCACTGCGAGTGTCTTCGGTCCACTTTACCAATTTTTACAACAACAAGCGTCCAACGCTACACACTAAACGCTAAACACCCCTGTCCAGACGTGTTTAGTGGCAGGCACGCTGCGAGTGAGGGGGAAGGGAGGGCGCGCGGGATGGCTACTCGCCAAGGAATATAATACTCTCTAGAGCTACTCGCAGTCCACTCGCAAAAAAATAGAACACGCTTCTATTCACTTTACTACACAGCCCACTAATCACTTGCACTAATCAGTCGCTGTCCACACCTAGTCACTAAGCACCTGCACTAAACACCTGCACTCGCACTAATCAAAGTGTAAACCAGCCTTAACTTATACTATAAATCTGAAAATTGGATAGATGGATGGATGTTTGTTACTCAATAACGCCAGAACGGCTAAACGGATCTGGATGTAATTTGGCACAGAGATAGATTATAGTCTAAAATAGCACATAGACTATTTGACTTTTTATTCCTGTAAAATTAACAGTTCCCGTAGATGGATTTGTTTTTTATCTATATATGTATGACAGAAAGTCGTGTTATTTACACTATTTATAACTCAAGAATGGCTGAACTAATTTTGTTGAATATTGGTAGGAAGGAAGCTTAAAACCAGGAGACGGAAATAGAATACTTATTATCCCGAAAAAGTAATAAACGGGGTGAGCGATGCCGCGGGAGGATGCTAGTAAATAATAATGATAATGTACGTATTCCACCTATCGTTTGTCCATATGTCGTTTTCTTTGAAGACCTCTCGATGCGAATATGAATAAAATTTTCTTATCCAAATTGAGAGTCGCAAAAACGTGTCGATTTCTTTATTTATTCAATACTTCTCTCCTTTGAAACGTTTCTCCTTGGATTCATCCGCGCTTATCTTATATTTATGAATTCTTTTAGAATTTTTATATAAACCATTTCCCTATATTGCTGCCGTATGGAAAAGTTTTGGACTTATTTATAAACAATAACTATTCTCTGTTACTGTAAACTAACAAAAATATTCATGGTAAATAAATGTGAAACATGGGAGTTTGATTATTTTTGCTGGAAAAATATTTGTACACATAAGACAAAGTCTAATGGCGCTACAGTCTTTTCTGACCCCGTGTTTTATGAATGCCAACTTACTAGCGCACAAAGTACCAATTCACAGCAAACATTTTGCTACTTAAAAACTTACGGGTTCCGTTCCAAGTGAACAATGTTATTTATTAGTCAAAGAGATATCCGAAGAACGCTGAAAAACGCTCGGCGTTAGAGACCGCCAATATCTCCTCCTAACAGTTTAAAAACGTTTCGGTAAGTTTGGCTTTTCAAACCTTCGTTTTTCACCCGAAGAGATTTTGTATGGGCGCCTTTACGTAACGTAAACTGGTTGCTTTTTTGCGTAATGTTGACTAATGTTCCCTCGGCGTGAACTAATGTCTCTTCAATTGATGGGTACTGCAAACGAGCTGGAAAGTTTGGTATTACTACCTATTTTTGCAAAGATAATATAAGCACTAGAGAAGTAGGCGTTTAGATTACATACATATTTCCTACATATGACCTGTTCTATGCATTCTGTGTACGCATGTTTTGGGGTACTGTATAGCTCATAGTTAAAAATTTGGAAGCTGTGTAAAAATTAAAAAATTTACACAGCTATATCGTCGATTATAGCATCCGCGAAACCAGTCCTTAGTCCTCAAACCACAATAAGCACATAAATGGCTACAATCGGAAATACGAGAGGACGATAGAACGACATCTGCTGGGCCCAAATGCAGTGAGCGTGAACTAGTTAGCAGTTATATGTAGAATATCAGCTTACTGAATTACCTCTATCTACTGGGAGGTGTTATTATCAGTACTTATTTCGATCTAATTAATATAGGTACATAAATATGGCACACAGGGTGGTTTTTAGGTTCCGTAGCCAAATGGCAAAAACGGAACCCTTATAGATTCATCATGTCTGTCTGTCTGTCTGTCTGTCCGGCCGAGTCACAGCCATTTTTCTCCGAAACCATAAAAGCTAGACTGATGAAACTTGGTGAGTAGATGTATTCTGTAAGCCGCATTAAGGTTTTTACACAAAAATAGAAAAAAATCTATAAATTTTGGGGGCCCCCATACTTGAAACTGAAACTCAAAGATTTTTTTTTCATCGAACCCATACGTGTGGGGTATTTATGGATAGGTCTTTAAAAATTATGTTGAGGTTTGCAATATCGTTTTTTTCTAAACTGAATAGTTTGCGCGAGAGACACTTCCAAAGTGGAAAAAAGTTGGTTTCCCCCCTCTAACTTCTAAAATAAGAGAATGATAAATCCAAAAAAAATATATGTTGTCCATTACTATGCAAACTTTCAACGATATTTAGTTTGAACGAGATCTAATCAGCAGTTTTTTTTTATACGTCATAAATCGTAAACCGCAATTTACCTTTCGACGAACTACAAAAACCTTTATATTATGTTAATTGATGCTACGGAACCCTTCATGGGCGAGTCCGACTCGCACTTGGCTGCTTTTTTTTCAACAGAATCCATTGGTTCAAAAATACAGTAGTTTATACAATGTATTTTTTTTTTAATCAAGTAAAAAGCTTTGGAAAAAAAATGCAGTTATTGTTCTCTAATAAATCGAGGGCATGACTCCTGTCACGACTTTTCCCTAACTCTCAGTTTCAGACTTGGCCATCACCGCCCTTCTCAAAAACCACCCTGTATAGTATACAGGGTGGTTTTTGAGAAGTTTTATGGTATACAGTGTATACCATACCATCAAGCGACTTTTTTGATCAGGGAATCGTGAACAGGGAATTTTCACAAAATGAACAGAAAAAAATGTTCTATGATGGCATTTTCATTATTTTAGGAAATTACATTTAATAATCGTTTCCTTTGGCACTTATCTATAACATAATTTCCAAGAATTTTCAATAACACAGATGGAGAGAAAAAGTTTTTTAAGAGGATTAAAGTACTCTCAGAGAATCTGTAAAGAAATATCTTTTGTAACTTACCCTCGAAATATTGAGTTCATAACGAGATATATAATTCATGCACTTTCGGGAGCAGAACCTTCTTTGTCGGTAGTTTTGACTAAGTATTTTAGCGTTCATTTAAATTAAAATGTAAAATAGGCAGTAAAAATACTAATAAAATGTTAAGGCAAAACTTTGTCGGTAAACCATTTGATTTTCAAATTTCCTCGACGCATAAAGATCTTAAAAAAACATCTACCGTAATAAAAATAAAAGTAAGTATCTAAAGTAACATCTGCGGTAACTTAATCAGGCACGTAGAATCAAAAAAAGTCGTTTCCTTTTTGCAGAGCGTTCTTCTCTCAAATTGGCTCGAGATCCATTCCTGTTGACAACTTTATCGAGCGGTTTTCGATAACATGCGGCGAGGGAAAACTAAATAAATCCAAGAGGGACTTTAGATAAGGTAATGGCTTCAGTAATGTCTAGCGACTGTGGTCCGCTGAGCCATAATGCAATCGGAAATTCAGCTAACCGCGTTTTCACACACTGTAATACATCTGTAACATTTCAACAATACTCACTAGCCTGGGCTTTTTGTAAAACACCGTCTTTGATATTTGATATTTATTTATTCTTCATGTGTCACTAATTCTTTCGAACCAAGAGTGGTGAAAGGATGTTATGTGCACCTCAAAGAGGCTCCTTTCGTGCACTTGACACATATTTTCGAACTTTTTAGGTTCTACGACATGCCGGTTTCCTCACGATGTTTTCCTTCACCGTTTGAGAGCGCTGGCATAGTGTACATACATTTTTGGGCAGAAAAACTCATTAGTACACGACTGGATTTGAACCCACGACCTTAGGTTCGGAAGGCGGGGCAGATACAACTAGGCCACCAGCGCTCTTTTCACAATAATTAAGTCTTTGAAGTGGTGTTATTAATGTATACTTTTTTATTATGAGTACTCATTTAGACTCATTCATTTTAATTACTCTATTTTAACGGTATATTATATTTAATTGTTTCAGCAGCTTCATAGTAGAGAGCGCTGGTGGCCTAGTGGTAGCGGCTCTGCCTTCCGATCCCATCATCACCATCATCAAAACATTTTGAGGAAACCGGCATGTCGTAGAACCTAAAAAAAAGTTCGAAAATATATACATAGTATAAGGTGCACGAAAGGATTCTTTTAAGGCGCACTTAAAATCCTTTCACCACACTTGGTTCGAAAGAACCCGTGACACGATATGAAGAAGAAGTAGCTACATTATACACCTTTATACATTACTAGCTGACACCCGCGACTTCGTCCGCGTGGTTAGTATAAAGTCATAGTTTGAGTTCTTTTAAAAGAAACTATTTTATGGTGGAAAACGGACAACTATTGATATGTTTTCACTGTTTTTTGCTTATATTTTGAGAGTTATTTTTCGTGAATTTGCCTTAATGGCTAATTTGGGTTATGTATGCGTTGGTTGTACATGTCTAAGTTCTGGTTACCTTAGTTTTGAGTTTGCATTCAAAACTATATAAAGTGTGTTCGAAAGATGGTAACTGCTGTTGTAGCCGATTTTTTTCAGCTGTGTATTAAAACCTGGTGACAAATGCTGCGGTAACTGAATTTTTTTTAATGTTTTTTTGTGTATTTTGTAAAGCTCTTTTTCGTGATTTTGTTTAAGTGGCTAATTTGGGCTATCGTATTCGTTGGTGTATAATTGAATCTTGATTTTTTAGTTTGATATGATCAAATGCAAGTTACCATCGTTTTGAGCTTGTACTTTAGAGTGTATTTGAATTTGAAGGTGAGTGCTGTTGCAGCCGTTTTTTTTCAGCGGTGTTTAGTTTAAGTATGATAGATGATTCCCGCGATTTTGTCTTGGTGGTTATCATCGGTTTTTTTGTAAACATTTGTGTGTATTCAAACCTGGTGACAGATGCTGCGGTAGCTGAAAAATGTTTAATGGTTTTTTTTGCGTATTTTGTAAAGCAATTTCTTGTGATTTTATGTTATATTAGTGGCTAATTTAGGGTTTCGTCTGCGTGTTGGTGTATAATCGAATCAGATTTTTTTAATTTGACATGACCAGCTGGTTACCATAGTTTTGAGCATGTACTTTAGCCGTTTTTTGAAGCGGTGCGGTGTTTAGTTTCGGTATGATAGGTGTTTTCCGCGATTTTGTCTTAGTGGTTACGGTGGGGTAAACTTTTGTGTGTATTAAAATTTGGTGACAGATGCTGCGGTAGCAGAATTTTTTTTACTGTTTTTTTGCGTATTTTGTAAAGCAATTTTTTGTGAATTTTCATGAAACTTTTTTCTTTTTTTTCTTCTTTTAGGAAAATAATTTTCCGATTTTCTTTCTTAATGCACCTTTGCTCTATAAGAGCAACACATCTTCCAAGTTTCATGCTTCTAGGACTAATGGTTTAGGCTGTGCGTTGATTTTTCTTTAAACCATTTTTCCCCTTTTTCTCCTCTTCGGGAAATAGTTTTCCAATTTCCTTTCTTAGTACACCTCTACGTTATAAGAGGAACATACCCTCCAAGTTTCATGCTTCTAGGACTAACGGTTTAGGCTGTGCGTTGATTGTCAGTCAGTCAGTCAGTCAGTCAGTCAGTCAGTAACGAAAGAGTTTTATATATTTAGATAAACCTTCCTATAGAAAAAACTTAAAGAGAATGTAGAACACGAGAACTTAGATAAATAGGTTCAATCTACTTAGGTACGTACATTATTATATTATGTAGGTACGTAACAAGGTTTAAAAACAAATCGTCCTGTACCAACTTGCTTCA
This sequence comes from Thera obeliscata, assembly GCA_947578465.1. Lineage (NCBI taxonomy): Eukaryota > Metazoa > Arthropoda > Insecta > Lepidoptera > Geometridae > Thera > Thera obeliscata. Next base: position 6,465,102 of record OX387928.1, on the reverse strand, counting down.
CTATCCAACTGTTCATATGAAAGTAATTGGAATCCATATTAGAAGTTTTAAAACAATTAAAGCCATTCAGTGCAAACCCCTGTTCCAACTTTACTATAGAAGACTTTTATTTTGCATTTAAAATGTCTTTGTCGGGAACTTTTTTCATTAAAATCTGGTCGGTTATGAAGGTGCCACGATGCATAAAAGATTTCAGAGCTGTTCTTCTGCTAAATGATTTTCTGAGTAATTAGAATCTCAATTTACTGTGATGTTGGAACTTGTCTCTAACTAGCTCCTTAGATATATCTTTAAGACATTTGTGACCACTAACATCCTAGATACGTATATTATGTAGATAGATATATAGATAGCACTTTATTGTACACAAGATACATCATAGTGACTAAGCGTAACTAAACAAGTTACAATGGGTGGCCTTATCGCTGAAAGTGATTTCTACCAAGCAGTATATAATAATCATCTCTAGGGATTATAGGCGAGCTTATGAAATATTTTTCAGTAGGTATATATTTTTTTTAAGTATTTTTATAGTGACTTTAGACATAAGTAGATAACCAATACCGCAACAAAAGTGGATTAAACTTAAACGAATAGACAAAACTCTCGTCGTATAAAAGTTAGAATAGTGCAATCTGAACGCAGTCTGAAACGCATATTGAAGTAGCAAGACAAACTCATTGTCTCACTGCAAACATCAGCAAGGCAACTTCTCAATGGAGAGTGCGGCAAGATAAAGTTTGTGATTCGGCTCATACTTAGGAACAAAGTTCTCGAAGCTTGAGCAGCGGTATCACCTGTAACCCCACACAGACTGCCCTGGTCGAAAACTTGACAACATTCGAGCTCCTAGGCGTTTGTCACCTAACTTTACGTCTTTGTAAAGTTAATCAACGCTACGCGTGGCTACCATTTGGATGGGTGAACGCTAGTGGCATTCTATTTCGGTTTCCGTGCTTTGAAGGGCACGTTGAGATGTCAGTATCAGCTGTAGACCATTGTCCGAAGATCCATCATTAAAAATCGGCCTCAAGTCGATACGAGCTTTTCTTTCTTTTTTAATAAACTGAAGCAAAAAAACAACAGAAGTTGTTCTAATCAGAATGTAACTTACTTTGGTTTTGCAGGCGGCCTGAAAACTCTTTCATGATTTAGAGTATGTCACTACGATACAACCGACGTGCACATACGAACTTCGTTTAATCAGAAATCATGTTTGTGAAGCACGTGTCACACCACATACAAGGTAATCTTTCAAAGTCGTTAAGTATAAGAACTTTTGAGACATCAAGAACCACGTGTTGAAGGGGCTTAAAATCACCCAAATTAAACTGAAACACATTTTGCCTGAATGGATTAGTGTATTCACATAGAAAGAAAAATTTAATTTGCTTTCGCTACAAAATATACAGAAAAAATAAAACATTAAATGAATGCTTATAGTGTTGCGGCTAAGTAGGCTAATTCGACGGCAATGCAGGCAGATTGCCGAGACCAGGATGAAGGTGCAGTCTACGGCAAGCCGGATTTAACTTGTTTTTAAGTTTATCGCGGCTTTAATATTGTTCGCGACTTAAACGCAACGTATAAACCTTAGTCGTCGAAGCTACGTACCGAGCACGTACAATGGTTCATTTGTGTTGTATTGCTAAGTCTTTCAATAGGTGCGCTGCCGCTGTAAGAAACTTGTCCGCCGTCTTGCTGTCGTCAATTTTAAGGTATTTTTTATGAATATTTAAAAGATGGTTACAAAAGCGTTTTTTGTGCAAGACTTCGTGAGTTTTTGTGGGATAAGGGCAGAAAGAAGAAGCACCGATACTGTAGGGATTAAACTGACTTTTAGAGTCACTAGGTGAACTTCAACGTAGTGAAATGCATACACATACTTACTGCAGAATGTAATTGAGTAGGTAACTCCACAAAACCTGGAATGCTTTAAGCTTAAACAATTTCACGAATCGAATTCTCAAAGCAAGCAGCAAAATTTTATTCGACAGCGTTTCCTAAATTGCATTTAAATCTACTTTCCGCCTGGCTTACATTTCCGCGCATCAAGTCCTGGGAATGTACAAAAACATGAACCGTAATTTGCTAAGACGAATAACGTTTGATTTAATCCGGCACGTAGAGCGTCCGGCCGGGCGCGTCGATTTACTTTTATTGCTATTTCGTTTTATTTCGCCGGGGCCTTGCTGTCTGATGTGGCCCTGTTTTCGGGATCGTTAACGGTAAATGTGCTAATCTTTTTTACACGGCCGTGGCGTAACAATAAGCGACTTTGATGGTTTCGACCTACGGGCGCCGTTACTCACGCTAATGTCCCCGATTAAGGATTTAAATTTTCAGATGGCAAGATCTAATTTAGGAATCTCTGTACCCTTTTGATTACGCGATACGCATCGATGGTAATGGACCCCGGATCCCTTGTGTATAATAAGGGGTAATCTTATTACTTGACAGAACCCCATACATTATTCTTCAATGTCTAAAGGGTTAATCCGTTCAGTTTTTAAATCGAAAAGTCAAGTGTGCCAAGTTTATCTGGCGTGCTATAAAGGTTTCCCAGTCTCCCAGTTAACCATGCCTAACTTCGTGCCGAGGGAAGTCAATTACAACGACTTTAAAATACGACACCTCAAGACATTAAAAGACAAAGTTAAACAAGCCAATAAACGCTTAGAGAAAATGTTTAGCTTGGCTCTGTACTATTTAACACCAGGAAAAGTTTAAAGAAGAGTTTGCATCATGTAAACTTTGTGTCTTAAATGATAATGATGTTAAAAATGGTTAACGCGCCGTTCATAACATCGCATAGGTACGGAATCTCTGTTTTTAGATTGTTATCAGACTCGGGAGTCAAAGGAATTCTTCATTTTTTTATTCAACGTGTCTCACAGCACCTCACAAACTCCTGCATAATAAATGCTACGACCTAAACACGTACGCATCTCTCGTAAAAAGGCTCACGAAACACACACACACTACGTTTTCAATAAAGGTGTCGTTACAGAGAACCCCGCAAAATCGACAAAGCGACTGTTTCATTTCGTAGGTGAAAGCAATTCCTTCTCTTTTGTGAGATAGAATTGCCTCTTAGTAGGCGGGACTTCCATGTAAAGTGCTCGGAATAAGAAATATCCCATTCACAGTCAAATGCAAAGTAATAATACGTATCTACATAACGCTAATATCTCGTCTCTTTTAATAGGATTTTACTGTGATAGTTTACACTATCAATAAACCGAGCATTAACAAGTTCTTAAACTGCTAGTCAGTTATGATGCCAACTGTGCGCGTATGTTCCACGAGTATTACCAAAAACAAACATTATAATTAGGCAATCAGTTGGCACCGGCATTCGGATTCAAACTAACGTGAATAAACGTGGAAGTGTGGCCTGATTGAATCACTTTCGCACAATAGGCCTCATCACTGTCTGCGTGACAGCACACTGCTCCCGTTCCCAGTTTATGCGATAGGAATTTATATTAATTTCCTGTGTCAGTCCGCCGGGAAACCAGTTGGATGCAGTCAATGTGGCTAGCGCGAACTGCGGTCGGCGCCTGTCCTGACCTGTTCCAAACACTGCAATAGACATGCTCGTATAAACTCACAAGCAAATTTTACCTCCACCCCCAATTTCTAATCACACCGACTGGAATGGCGATTTAACAAACATAGCTTATAAACGAACCACATGAGTATACCTAAATGTGGTTGATTGCTATTTTGTGGTTATTATTGACCAATTACTGTTGGTTAAATGAAGAGCATCTCCACAAATTCAATTTCTTTTTGATTTTGACATCACTATACTACTATTGCTTGTTCAAAACCTCATTCTCCACTATGCCACCGGGCATTAAATACCATATTTTTACCACATCTGATTTATTTTAACTTGTACTTTCGGTACTGGTACGATTAAAGTTGTTTTTTGCAAACAAACGTAAATCTCAAAGAAAAGAAAAAGTTAAATTTTTCAGCGTTTGTGCTTGATCGTCGTCCTTCAGTGTTTCATGATCTGATAAGCCGAACGTCCGCGGCGCGCGCGCCCAACTCCGTTTAATGCCGAGGCATAAACTAACAAACAAGTTTTATCTCCGTGGAAGTTGGCGTCGCACCTTCATCCTTCACGTGCTGATCTCTGAACAACAATAAAGTTCCAAATCCCGGTACACGGGGATTTACCTTTACCTATATATGTATTACCAAATACCACAACAATATTTTTATAGGTATTGGTTTATTATAATTAAAGTGAAGGAAAACATAGTGTGGAAACCTGCATGTCTTAGTATTAAAAGTACGAAAGCATGTATCTGAAAGGAGCCTCTTCGAGGTGCACTAAAAATCCTTTCACCACACTCTGGTTCGAAAGATCTGGTGACATGACAGGGAAGGATAATATAGGCCAAAAATATTATTGGAGATGCAACACCATTTTATAAACTTTCGCAGTCATCTTGTTTTAATTTTAATTTTTGACACAGGCAATGCTTTTTCCTGAACGGTAAGCACAAGTGGACCACTAAACGGATAATAAAGATGACTTATTAGTTTATTTTAAACGTCTAAACTGGTAGGTATCAAAGTTAAATCTAGCGCATGAAAGTGAAGTAATCCCTATTATCCGGCACTTTATAGTGCAATGGAGGGTCCAGCGCTGTTGTAGGACCATCCGGCTTTACGAGCAATGAAAACGGAGCCTCTGGACTGAGGTAATTACTGGATTACTTACATGTGTGCCGCACGCTCACTTGCCCATCCCTCGCTGAACGACTCGAGCGGTATTTTATTTTCCAGTGTTTAGTTACAATCGATTCATTTGAAATAGAGACTTCTGTTGCGTGGACTCAAGAGAATAGCCGTTCCGTATCCAACCGTAAATCTAGCAGCTGTTGTTTGTGATTTTGACCGCGTGATTTCTTTCATGTTAGTTTCTTTGGGAGTTGAGATGAATAGAATAATCTATAGAAATTCCAGGATTGGTTTTATATTGTGTCTCGTTTATTGTGTTTTCGTCGCGCCAACAAAAGAGTTAACCTATATCATCTGAAGTTCAAGCAGACATTGAAGTTTGTTTTTTATTTGCCCCTTTTTTTGTTCCTTTTTCAAACTTTTTTTATTAAAGCTGAGTTTTATAAATACATAACGTTCAATATCACTTTCAATGGTCGTTAATAAAGTCATAATAGTAATTTGAATTCAATAATGAGCCCACCGACTATTAAAGCAATAACAGTACTTAATTGGCATATAAAATTGGGAGCAATAAAGAGAAAATCACTATTCAGATATTAATAAATTACTTTCTCAAGCTAATTAAAAATGTAATCATCATCACCATCCACAGCTCGACTTCACCCACAGCTGGGTATAGGCCTCCCTTAGTTATAAATGTAATATAAGTATTATATTATCTATCTGGTTTTCATATAGTACAAGCTCTGCTTTGTTTGGGACTAGATAGTGTTGTGTGGATTGTCCATAATATTTATTTATTTATGCCATTACAGTAAAAAAAATGCTTAATAAGCAAAAGCTACCCTGTTTTCAAATAGTGATTCATTCCCCAATTTCAACTACACACTGGTTTTGTTTTTTTAATTTTGCGGGACTTGAAATTGATTTTCCTTATTTAATTTTAACAGTTTGTGCAAAGTCATGCCTTTGACTTTGCGAGATTGCAGGAGAATTATTTTCATTTTCAAATTAATACATTTTATTTAGAATGAAACTGTAGGTAATTTTATGCATAATTAAATTCTCTTTCAGATATTTTTTTATTTACAGAGCTACTCGTAGCTTGCGTGGTTTCAAAGTTATTTAGAGTTAATTAGGTAACCCTGTATTTTTGAGGCCGAGTGAGGTTCCACCATAGAATTGTTCCATGGAACTAGTAAAAAAATCTCTAGCAAACCTGGCACATATTTTATCATATCACATCAAAATAAATAGGCATGCTTGACCTGACCAAACTCGGTAAAATCAGTGCATGATCGGATTTGAACCAATAACTAAGATCAAGAGGCAGGATTACTTAGTGCCCTACCAGTGCCTTAAAATCTGAAAATACATTGTCCTTATCATTCTACTAATATTTCATTTGATATAAAAGGTTTACAAAACTTTGAAAAAACTTTAAAAAATTTGAAAACTTTGAAAGGTTTAAAATTAAAAAACCATTTTAATTTTAAAGTTATAAATGAATTTTAGATAGATGGATTAACTCTTTATTGTACACAAAGAAATAAATACAGAAACTTTTACAAAAATAATGAGTAAAATGGGCGGCCTTATCGCTAAGCGCGATCTCTTCCAGACAGCCTTTTATAGGTTTTATAGAAACGGCTATCACTGCTTACAGCAAAACAGTGGAATTAACCACAATTTATCGCCATAGTTTAAGAACTACGGCTATTTCACTTTTACGTAATAACGGCGGCGCATAGCAATATCACTATATTACGTAATAAGAGTGAGACAGCATAATAAAACGTATAAACAATACATCTACCTGCTAACGTTTCCATCCGTACTTAAGTTTTATTAAAGTCGAATCAAAAGCAAATAGCACCTTTTCCACAACCCTTGTTGCAATTTTCTTTTCGGATCATTTCACACACATTTAATCGAATGACTTTCACATTGGGAATACTTTAGTGTTTTGAGATAGCTCCTTACAAAATAGCGTGCTTACGCTCACGTTCTTTCTTGGTGGAATATTTTATCGTGATAGATTGATCGCCAGTGTGTAGAACCTCAATTTTTGTACTTAAGTAATAATTTGTCTTGAAATTAACAGTTTAAAGTCACAGACAGACCAATAATCTTGCGTTTTATACGTACCTAGGTCAGCACTTACCAAAACTTAAATATCAAGAATGTAGCCTTTACATTATTAATATTGTAGCTTTTGTCTTTTTTCTGTTTATTACTGTTATTTTCCTCAATGTTTTTTTTTTACATCATTTCTGTAAAATGAAGGGAGAAACCACTGGTTCCTGAAATACAGTTTTTACTAGTTCGGGAACCTATTGGATTCAATCATGCATACAGTACCATGTTTCTGTCAATAAAGTTATTTTGTATTAAAAGTGTGTATTAAATGTATGGTGAAAAAAGAAAAAAAGCGAACATAAAAACTTTGGCAAGCCAAGCAGCGTTGATTTGATTCGGTTAGAAGGGTGTGGGATGCCGGTGAAATTACAGGCTCATAAGGCTTAAAACATGTATTCCTCGAGTTGATGGACGCAGGGGCTGTGAATCGAAGGGCACGTTCCTAACGTGCGTGACCTGCGAGGTAATGCTTTGTTATAGGTGATAGGCACACTTAACACCAGGTGGGCCATATTATAGTTATCTCTGTGTTTTGGAATAAATTATTTTGACTTTGCCATTGACGTATCTTTAAATGCATTTAATTCTTCACTGTTAAAAAAAACGACTACAAAAAAATTCATTTTTACATAGCAGAACTTAACTTTTTGAGATTATATTATGGCTTCAATGTTTCATACAAGTCAGAAAAATAAAACATCACTATATGGGACTAAAATATTGGCGAAAGACAATCGAAACTTTTGTGACTACCATGTTTTATAATCTCTCAGAGTGCTTTTTTCGGTTTATTTAAACATGAAATATAAAAAGGAGCTATTTGGGACTCTTTAATGGACTGATGGTGACGGAACAACATTACACAAGAAATTGTGAGCACATTTTAATTGAAAACATGCAATTTTCTCTTGGGTTTTAATTGGGTTTGTCACGATAATAATACACAATGTACTATACAAATGCCTACTAATGCGATCAAAAAGATTTCAATAACAGACTGATGGGGGTGTAGCCTCAGATCTAGGTTCCCCTTTGTATACAGAATTATAAAGGGTAAAATAAATAAGGGTAGGTACTTTTACTGAAAGAATAACCAGATCTAAGGCTCACTTTTCTTTGATGTAAGCTATTGAAATAAAAATTCATGAAAGTGATGTACTAATAGGAACTAGCAGTTGGTAACCGAGCTACGCTCGGAATTTTTTTCGTTAATTTGTATTTTTAAGAAATCATAAGAGTCGTAATTATTATCTTTACTGGTTTATTCTTACTGAACAACGCCATCTGCTGGACATGCTTGCAGTTAGTTGCTCAGAATCGTCAACAGATGGCAGGAGCAGTCACATATTCAGTTTATGTTTAATTATTGAACTCGGAGTGAAATAATCATTTTTTTTTAATGAATCTTAGTTAGATCAATTTATCGCTCCCGGAACCCTCTGTATACTTAATTTCATGATATATATATATATATATATACAAGATTTTCTCGTTTAAAGGTATAAGATAATAGTATTATACCTACTTCAATAAGAGTTTATAAAAACAATACTTTTTTAGAAACTTGTATAACACAAAAACATTGTTGTCCATTGTTGAAACACAAGCAAAGTCGTGTTTATAATGATCACTCATTTGGAAAATTCCCACAATATTTTAAAAGGACGCTAAAACTCGCAAATATTTTTGAGCTCGGTACATGAATGAAGACGGGCGTCTAGTATAATCTCAACAAAATAAAAATACAAAATTCCTCGTGTGCTTCCATTCGCTGTTGCGGGATACGATTAGAGAGAAATGTGCACATGAATTGAATTAATGAATGCCACTTAGTACGCTGGTGGGAGAACCGGCTCGTGGTGAGCAACTCTTGTTTTTTTGCATTTTACTCATTGTCATTTAATTTTTATCACTATGGTAATATATTATTTATTGATCGAGTGAGCGAAGCAAACGAAGATCTTACAGACAACTTGGGTGATTTGGCATTTGTAAGAATATGAGAAAATCGGATGAGGGGTTTTTCAGAGGTGCAAAAATAATAAAAGTGACACAAAAAAATCTAGTTACATGCCATATGAAAGAACTTTGTTTGGACATTCCAAAACAGTTTTTGCTCTTTTTCTAAGGCGTTTAGCTTTAGATATAGACCAGCCAGCATGATATAGAGTCTATATCATGCTGGCTGGTCTATATCATGTAAAAAAAAAATTCTCTAGTGCATCATCAGCTTGAAGAAAACCACTGCCGCATAGGCATCTCTTATGCATTTCTAGGAAGAACGATTCTTAACCCTGTCTATCCACTGACTGCCCGCGATTTTTATAATGTCATCGGTTCATGGCCAGTTACAGGCCAAACGATCGAAAGCGAGCAAATATACACACAAAAACTATTTAACTCACTAGTGCTACACTTTGTGTGGACATTGGACATTCTTGTTTGCTAGTAAATAGAGAAGGATTTCTACTTCTTGCTTTTGTTAGCTTGGTTTTTGGTCTTTACCAGTCATTAGTCATCGGCCACCAAATACTCAAAGCAGGAAGAGGCAGATTAGTATTTCAAACACAAGGCTGGGTTTAGGCTTGGTCCCGTGGAACTACCACGGCCTACGTTCGTAACCTACGAGGCAATACTTTGTTATAGGCAATGATTACCACTTAATATCAGGTGGGCCATGTTCGATCAGCTAGTAACATAAAAAAACTGACCCACTGACAGTTGAAAATCGACGAACATTTTCATACCGCCACTATACATTAAAAACTTGCTACATTATAGGTAAGTGCAATATAAATTCAATTACTGGTAAATTAATGTTTATAAAGTCATTTCAATGTTCCATGCAGTGAAATTAATTACACAAGTGATATTGGAGTTGAAGAGCTCCGTGTTAATCAGATTGTTGGGTAAACTGCTCTTGGTCTGAATACCTACTGGGAATGAATAGTTGGAATCATAATTTACTATCACACCAGTCGCCGAAATGAGCAGTAACTATCACAATCCTAGGCTATGGGAACAACGTCATCGAGCTGAAATTTTATAGCATAAAACCACACAATAAAGTTAGTTATTAAAATCTACAATTCTACATGATCAAGGTCTACGCGTCGTAGACCTCTACGCGGCGTAGACATCTACGCGGCGTAGACATCTACAAGCATCGATGTATACCAAGCTTTTCAATAATATTTGGGGCTTGAAACAATGATGTGTATGTGAGAGCCTACAACGTTTAATGCTAACAATTAGTTATTACCCCTTTGTCTGTGGAACCGCATTGCGAAACTCGACACTAAAAAGAAAATTCTAGATTGTTTGTTTACAAATATTATATCTTGAGTTTGGCCTATACTGCAGCCAAACTCAAGATATAATATTTGATATTTGATAATATAAAATTATCCGATTAAGAGCGGCAGCTAATCATGCATAGTGGTTGTACCTATTAATAAACAATACCCAACGCTGTTGAATAAACGATCATCGATCTCATAAATCAGTTTCAGTTAGCATGTGGCTGGGCGAGTGTGGACTACTCGATAAGCTGTACCTAACTAGACAGATGAGACGTATTGCTACCGGGCAGCCAAATCCGCCAATATAACTTGATCTCTGGCACATGCTGCCTGAAGTGATATCTACGAACGCTTTGGAAAAGGGATCACTGTTTCGAGAGTCATACTTCACTGGTTTACCTCCAAAGTTTTATTATTGTACAAAAAATGTAGGTATTTATTATTATATTAATACTACGTACCATTTTATATTGTAAGATATTTAATAAATTAGATTAAACTAAAAATATATATGCATTTCCTACATATTATGTAGTTAAGCTTAAAATAATTATTCTCCTCCAATTATTATTGCCAACTGACACAAGTGCAAAGCACACAAAGACGCATACTGAGATGAGAGAAGAAGACCCTTTGAAAAATATAAAATCACACTCACTGAAAGATAGTTACAAGGAATTTTCGATAAATAAGTTCAGTACTTGCAAGTGTGTGCGAGCAAGAAGTTATTTCTCTGTTTTCAGCGTCATAACCTCAAGGTACAGTAAGTAGACATCCGCAGTATAATGTATATGAATATTGATCGTAACGTATGTCAGATTAATTACTAATTCTCGCAACTCATGCAATATTGTCGTCAGATATAGTGGTATTGCACATGATACGTATCATCGCTGAATAATAACCAAGGGAAGGCTAGGAAGCCTGGCAACGTCACCACCGTTTGACGTTGACGAAGATTGCCTATAAATTTGCTACTGCTAGCTTCATGCTTAACGATGGATCACATTTATACTCTGTATGTGATGGATATAACACCAGTAGACACTTCTTCGATAATATGCTTTGAAATTCGAAATTTGAATTTTGAAATTTGAAATTTTCTTTATAAATTTTGTGGAAGTCTTTGGGGGAGACCTATGCCTAAAAAAATGTGCTAAATTATTAAAAATAAGCAAATGATAAACACTTTACTCAAGGTACGGAAATTTTATCTTGTAACTATTGATAGAATGCTCAGCTCAGATAGAAATAACGATACCTTGTATTTGTTTTATATGCAGCGAATCTAAAGAGATCTCAGATGAATTTCACTGACTGACAATTTCTTTTGTAGAACTCATCGTTGGGATGAAAATGCCCCCAAAATTAATCATTCAGCTCTATTACTATGTTGGCTATTATTATTCACTCACTTTGTGTCACTAAAATCTAGGCATAGAACTTCCATTAAACAGCAATTGATATTCCATACGTGGAAGGTTTCATGCTTATCGTCGTTTCTAGAAAACTGTTCCTTCCGTCACCGTTCAAGATGAATCGGGAATAAAGGAATTTTATTTAGGAAAAATAGCTCGTGGCTTCTCTGGCGTGATAATCTGTATAAACTTTTTGGGTACGAATTCCCGAAAGATTTTCGTAAAATCCTATTTGAGCTTTAAAAGAATACTTGTTTGAGAATAAAGTGAGGTGGTTGTTTCCTGCGCATAGTTTAGCACCTGCTTAAAGTAATACCTACATGTTTATATGCGACTCGGTGTTGAACTCCTTCGTTATATGTTAGTATGCTTTCTCTTTTTAACCGACTTCAAGTAAAAAAAGAAGAGACTCTTTTATGTTTGCTATCGCATAGTTTTTTCATTTATGAACCGATTTTAAATATTCAAGATTAGTTCCATAGCAATTTCATCAAAATCGCTTCAGCAGTTTGGTCATGAACTCGGTTTCTCAAGTTTTTTAATCATATTATATTATTGATATCATCATAATAATCGCGTACGCTTCCATCAAAAACGCTACAAAAACTCTTTTTTCATACTTATTTTATGTTTTTTCACATTAGGTATGTATACATATGGATGACAAAAGACAAATTCAGCTATAACTAAAAAGCCTATTGCTTCTATTGTGTCAATTAATCTCAGATAAGCTCAAAATGGAATTGGATTCAGTATATCAGTGGAACTAATCCGGCTGCACCAAAACTCAGCGTCAACCAATCATGTGTGTGCACCTCGGTTGGTATGTTCCTACGCAACAAATGCACAATGAAAACATCGAATTGCCGGGTTCGTCTCCTGTCCGGCGTGTGTTGTAGATACAAATGTACGTGATTTATCCTCGATGCATGTCCGGCACTGTTGTTTTATAGCTCCATCATTGTGCTCGCGAGTCCATTGCAATTTGACTATGCCACGCGCAATTCAGATAAACTATACGAAAAATTTAGGTACCTACCAGAAACGTTTTTTGAACCGTTTTGTTTATTTGTTCAGCCATAATGTCTTTCTCTTCAAACATCAATGGATCACACCTTATTTTACAAAACATTAAGTTTTTCCAAAACACTGATCTGTTTTGTATCTCTTTGATATTATCATGAAATAAACTAACCGCTGCAGGCTCTTACACTAAAGTTTGTAGGTACCAATAATAAACAGTCCTTCTTAAAAACATTAATTTATTTTTACCAAAGGTTGTCTTTAGATTTTTGTGTTACACGATAAATCTTTTATATGCCTAAATACGAAAGAAACAGTAAATCTCACACCTAAAATATTACCCAAACCATTAAAAACAAACGGAAACAAAGTTTGAATCCTCGTACGTTCCCGACAGATATCTATGGCACATCGGTTGCATTTACGGGCGTCCCGAAGACATTACAAAAGCCATTTTCTTATCTAATGTTCTCCTTGGATTTATTTAACTTTTCCACGCCTCCACATCTCGAAAATCGTTCGATAAAGATGTCAACAAGAAAAGGTCACCGGGACCGCGGGGACACAAAACACAACTCGGTGTTTTTTATTGTCAAGTGGTAGGTACTTGCTATTCACACATGAGGTCTTCGTAAGAGATATACGCACGCGATAGGAAAATAAATCTATTTTTATTTTTTTGTTATTTAATCGTGCCAGTCTCGCGCTCTAACACTTTGTAGATTGTATCTTTGCTACTCATGTAAAATAACGTTGGTGTAGCAATGTGTACCAGCTCGTACTACAGCACAAATAAATATATGGTCACTAAAGCATTGTTCGTTCTCCAGTTTACCACAGTCATGACGTCACAGGTCTAAGTCACTGGCTACAGAGTGATCACTAAGTGCAATCCAGGCTTAGCCACAGACGTCACTAGGAGCGCCTTTGTAATAAGATTATGGTAAATTCCCACCACGCGGGACTTAACAATAACGGGGGATCGATTTATTGGCAATTTACATTATACAGAATTTTAAATTGGAGAACGCCGCTGTAATTTTTTAAATCCTGCATAATTATGATAACTTTCCTTACAATCTTCTTTTTGGTTTGAGATCATTTCGCCGAATCAACGGGGTCCGAATAAGGAAAGCTAAACCAAAAAACCCAAACGAGTTCTTGATCGTCATACCTATACCTCTCTTACCCTTCAGGGGTTTTTTGTTTGTGTAAGCGACGAATTCAAAGAAGCAACTTATTATAAGACTCGAGAAAAAATGGACAATTGAGCAGTTCAAGAAAGAATAAAAATTTGTTGAGCCATAAATTAACTGGGACCCGGAGGCAAGCTTCGCAATCTGCATTAGCCAAGACGCACTTCTCTCCAGCGATTAAATGAAATTTCACGGCCGGTTGCCTACGGAAACTCACTGGACAAAGGTCGGGGTTATTTAAATTGAATGTCTTTAATCCGACTAACTCCCACATTTTTCTTAGAATAGATTTTAGCAAAATAATTGAATTTTTTTGAACTCTTTCTTTTTATGCGGAACCATCTTCGAGGTCTCTCGTGGTAGGCAGTGTGTAACAAAAGCACAACAGCTTACTTGAGAAAAGTTAAGTCCTCGAGTAAAACATAGCCTGAAGAATTTTATGCCTGTTTTTGTATTGTACAAAACACTCCCACTTATTCTAGGCTTTCTTTAGTTCATCCTCAACGCATCAGTAAAAATCCTATCGAAATAGGACCAGCCACTTTGTAGTTATTAAAAAAATTGGTGCGTACATGCGAGCCTAATTGAATACCTTCTTTTTTGGAAGGTGGGTAAAAATACACCTTCAATACATACTAGGTGCACCTTCAATGTATAGTTAGTATACCATAAATACCACGAAAAATAGAACGAATATTTTTTTTAGTCACTTCGCAACTCTTCTACGAAAATCCGAACAAGATTACTGTATTTTCTCGTTTCAAAAGATTAAAAGGCCGTGTCACACTGATGGACTTTAATTATTAACGAGAACTCCAATAGGTACCCGTGCAGCACTTAAACTCTCCCGGGGTTCTCCGTTTTTTCCGAATTTTTAATTAATTTAGGCTTCTACAGATAAGTATACCTATCAATATGAAATCGGTTTTATAGCAACCAACTGCACTGCCACACACACACACACGAGCAGCTATTTATTATACTAACCTGAAAAAACTTAGATAGCCCCGTATTTCGCGGCAGAAAACGAAAACCTTTAAAATACGTCAGTTGCGTAAAGTTTTTCTTCAGTCCGTGGATCGCAGTCGAAGGCTTGAGAAAGCAGGTACGTATCCCCTTTTGCACTAATCGAGCAATTTCACCCATGTTATTAAAGGAAAATGGGAATGTTCGCAGGCCGTTGCGTTCCTACAACGAGTTTCTTATAGACGGTATTGAATTTTTAAACAAATTTTTCGACCCACAGCTTCGCCTTAGGAACCCACTTTATGTTATTATAGGATTAGAACGTTATTACACCATTACACCTTTCATGAATTATTCTTAGTTCCATGGTGTGATCATTATACAGATTTCTTTTACTGAAGTTTTTCCGCTTCGCAAAGCTGCAAATGCTTTAAAAACATGATTCAGAAAAAGATAAAAGAAATGAATGTGATAAATTGTTTAGTTAGCTAGACGCAAAGTTTCGCTTCGCTACAGAAAATTGTATCTTAGGTTCACAGAGTTCGTGATGACTTCATCAGATTAATAGTTTAATTAAGCAAGACTAATACGATCCACCGCAAATTCGGAGGATAAGCGACTGTAGAGACATTTAAAAAATGCTACAAAACAGAGAGATATTTCCCTAGGGCAGCGTTAATGTTACGGTGCTGGCGTGGGCCATTCGACCGAATCTCTGGAAATTAAGCCAGAGAAAAAGTCAATAAGTCCAAAACCTGAGTAAAACTGAAGCAGAGTCTCCGAGATTAGGAACTAGCTGGCTTCACATTGATCCTGTGTAGTGTACATAATCATAATCATATTATAATCATTTATTTGCCTCAGTGAAGTGAACATAAGAAACATGTTATAAATTATTAAATAAGTGACACTCAATCCCCATAGCTGGGATGCTAAATTTTCGGTTCATGCCATTTAAGTTTGGAAACACCATAGGTACCTAATAAAATCAAAATTCCATTCTACTAACGTTATACAATAATAATAAAATGTCATACCAATAGAAAAACAGTTATCAGTTATGTAAGTATACAGTATACAATAAATTGCTAAAATTCAAAACTATTAGTAGAGTTACAATCAAAGGTTCGTTACGAAAAGAAAACTCAGAAACTTTTGTCTTGTTTGGCTACAATTTATACGTGTACTCACAATGTTATTTATTTTTCAGTTTCGAACGTAAAACATGTTTCTTTTACCAAACTCTTTGTAATTTTATTATTTAATATCCTTTGCACACTCACCAGATGGACTGACGACATTGTTAAGATCGCGGGAAGTCGGTTGATGGAAAGGGCTCAGTGAAAATGTTTAGAGAAGGCCTATGTCCAGCAGTGGACTTCTTTAGGCTGATAATGAAGATGATGATGATGACGACCCTTTGCTTTTGACCATATTCTTAATGAAGCTTTCCGAGGTTAATTTGGACTAAAACCTCCTGAAAATAGATTTATTTATCCCTATTAAGAGAATTAGAAGCTAAATGTTCTATACGTGCTCCCAAAAGGTGCTCTCTAGATTTGTTTTCAAGTCATTGCCTGCGGAAATCGTATATCTCGACAAGGTGTGGTGGCCGCCTCCGCTGGCAAAATTCTGCAGTTAATATTCTTTTCATGGGTTTAACTGACGTTATTTCAGCCATTTCACTCACTATTAGAACCATATTTTCTGAAACTTTGTAATTTTAAGTTAATTTGAGGTTGGCTTACATGCCATGCCATGTCGTATAAGTCTCGATTAAGACGAAGACAACCGTTGATGTACACTAGCACATTTAGACTTTTTTAAAGATAACTATTAAATTTACTCTACTTAAAAGTTGGCTGTAAAAATACATACTTCTTTTTCTTATCATGTCCCGGTACCAGTGCAGTGTGGTGAAAGGATTTTAAGTGCGCCTCAAAGAGGCTCCTTACATACATACATTATAATATACATACAAAATTCATACCTACGAAATGTAGGGCGCCCACCCACCAGATGGACCGACGACATTTTTAAGATCGCGGGAAGTTGGTGGATGAAAAGAGCTCAGAATCGTTCTTCCTGGAAATGTGTAGGGGAGGCCTATGTCCAGCAGTGGACTTCTTCCGGCTGATGATGATAATAGTGAATTCATAGTTACTCGCTTTATTATAAATAGCATTGGTTATATCTAGAACATGAAGCCTATTTTCTGTAAAAGTTCCAATAACAAAGTAGTCACTTAAACATTAAATGGGAAAGTTGTGACCACAGTTCGTCGGCATGACCAATGCACGCTCATTCCAGAACTACGAGTTGGTCAACTAATCCAAGTTTTCCTTTACCAGCTAATGAGACGAGTTTGATTCGAATTCCCTCGCCGCCGCGCTGCCAGCAAGCTCCAAATAACTCCCGACTAAACAAACCGTACCTTACCTAAATAAACAGTACAGAATGTAAATTATTAACTGTTAAAGAATACCTTTATGTGAAATTCGGAGTATTTATCAAAGGTAAATTATTTATAAGTAGATAGAGCCTGTGATTTTGTCTGTGTACTGCCTTTGATGATTTGTAGAGTTTCTTATCTTTTTTACTGATTTAATTAAAAAAACTCACAGTATAGAATATTCGTTGTTTTTGATTCGTTGATTTGTTTAAATGTTTATTGATTGGTTTATAAGTCATCTGTGCGCACGGTCCTTAATTATGAACTTATGCCTTACACACATAAAGGCGATCTGCGATGGTGATCAGTGAAACGCTGTCAATAGATGTGCGCAGGCCTTCAGGCAGGACAAAGTCCCAAAGCTAAGTTAACTCTAAAGATTTGAGAAAGCTTTTCTTCTTAACTTCTTATAATGCAGTTGCTGTTCCCTGAATTATTTTCATTATGTAAAGTATATGCACCCATTTACCATAATGTTATGCCACTCCTTACATTATCCCAGAAATCTCAGCATTTCAAATTAAGAAAAGAATCTGCATTAGTAAAATCTTCCACGGTTGATGCAAAACAAGACCAAAATGTACATAAGATTTCCTTAGATGAAATGGACACTCCCAGTGGTCTTATTGGGCCGACCGTATATAAACAAAGCGTCTGGCCTCCGTAATGGAAATTACATACCCCCGAGGTCGGAAATCAAATTGACAGAAGAGGTTAAACAAACGATGCGGTCCGGCGTTGGAGACCGAGGTCCGTCGAATATTAATCGCTCGGTAAATGCGCTTTTATTTGTTCTCCCCCGGCTAACAGTGTCGGCGAGAAGTGACGTATTTTATAAACAATGGCTCTATCTGATGAGAAAATAAGAATTATGTGAGCTTATTGTACGTTACACTTCGGTTATTGGAGAAAGAAACGTTCCATAAATACCCAACCCAGGCAAGGCCCAACCGTGCTATTTTCAAATAGATTTAAAATTCGAATGGATGAGCAATCTAGCCACAGCAGTCACCGGCGCCCATAGACACCTGTAACACCAGAAGCGATCCTGATGCGCTGCGCTGTCGGACTTTAGTTTATGGTTGCTAATCTATATTGAGCAGTTCAATGGAATACTGATATGCGAAATGTATCTTACACTAGGCTACAGTTTTCACTGCATTAAAAAACGATAGTAGGAATATTTTGCTAATAAACTCACACAGCAGATACATACTGCATTTTCTGACTGTATATCAGTGCGTGTTTAATGAAACTGAATCAATCAGTTTACCGAATTTGCTGTAATAAATACGTGGATATGTTTACCGACTTCACCGAACTACATTTAATGAGTTTACAATATGCCTGTATGAAGTGCATTATTATTTATTTCAGATACGAAATAGTAACAACATATCTATGGAGTGCTTGAAGGTAAAAAACTAGTAATTCAAAATTCTAAATATTAGAGCGGCTACTGTGTTCTATCAAGGAATAAACCGACCCGCTTTCATCTTCAGGAATAAAAGCTTGATTGATAACGTTATCTTCTAGAAACTTCTTGCAATACTGTACCAACTGCAAATAAAGATATTTCTATTTCAATTTCAACTAAAATAACAATTTTCTCGTTGCCTCGTTTCTCGTAACCTCTTATCTATAAATATCTAAAACGTATCTTATACATAATATAATGTAACGTTTGTTTTCTTTCTCGCATTTTCTGTTTATTTCTGTAGACATAATTTCTTTTAAAAATAAAAGACAAGCCACTGGTTCCTGAAACACAGTTTTCACTAGAACTAAAAATAGTTTTGTAGCAAAACGTATTGATACATGATCTATCTATTTATTACAAAAAAATGATTTAACAGACCAATAATGGTGCTTGCATACCCTTTCATGGTGATTTTTAGCAGCTTTGTTGATTCGCTTGATTTCTTGTTTCAGATGCGGAGTTTCTCCGAAGCGTGTATTAACAGTCCAGTTATCTTCAACAAAAACAAGCGGTAGCACACACGGGTATCCTGAACAAAGCAGAATGGTCAATTTCCAGCTTGATAATAATCGGACACGAAACTAATTAACTATTAGGTCAGGTGTGTGTAATGTCATATTCATCAACATATTAGTGCACTTGCATGGGTGCATAGTCGATTGTCTCTCTCTTGCATTGTTCCCTCTTACACAGAAATACATGCTCATAAAATTATGTTAAAAGATAATAGCATAAACTACCTAACATCTCCTGAGAGAGCACTGGTGGTCTAGTGGTAGTGGCCCCGCCTTTCGATCCGAAGGTCGTGGGTTCAAATCCACTAGTGTACCAATGAGTTTTTCTGTCGAAAAATTTATGTGCACTATGCCAGTACTCTCAAATCGTTGAAGGAAAACATCGTGAGGAAACCGGCGTGTTGTAGAACCTAAAAAAGTTCGATCAACACGTGTCAAAAGTTTGGTCACGCAAAAATGGAACACCAGCGGCCTACTTGCGGAAAAACCTGCCCGCACATCAAGTGCGCATGATAAACTTGCCGAACCTACCATCTCCAATGTGAAAAAGCAAACGGCAAATCAATGAAATTTTAAAAACTTTTAGTGCGAAGTACGTCATCAGTCTTGAGGACGGAATGCGCGTAGGCTTGTTCGTACCATAATAATCTTTTCAAATGGAAAAGTGATGTTTACAGTTGCAGTAAAAAATATTTATATACCTTTTATAGTCCCCAAAGAACCGTCGCTAATGATACCCACGCTGCAATAGACCTTCATTCCGTCGCCTCTCGAACGCGCTCCCCAAATTGTTTGTAGACTTCTGGCAAATTCAGACGCTCTGTATATGCAGCCGTAGGGATTTCTTGATGCGGCTGACAGCACCTGCAATGTTAGTTCTTTTTACTTTGCATTATTTACTTTTAATACCACCAGACCACCAGAGATGTACCCTCTTAACTACAACATGAATAGCTTCAAGAAAAAAACGTTAAAAAAACTCCTCCAGGGTAGGCAACGCAACGACGCGACGGCACCCTTGGTGTTGTTGGTGTCTATGGGCGCCGGTGACCGCTTACCATCAGGTGGGCCGTACGCTCGTTTGTCTATCTTTTATATTAAAAAAACCATAATTGAGGGAATACAATTATATTGCGTTTTTTTTTTTTTGAAACCACTTTTTAGTTCGATTGCTACGTAATCGGCTACGTGGTCTACGCAAGCTCTACGGAATTTGTAGATGTATCTATGCATCTATCAACTACTAAATAATATAATTATGATACCAACGACAACCTTTGTTTTTTTTACTAGGATAAAAGATACCTAGTTAGGTTAAGATACACAATTTGTACTGGTTTTTAGAATAAAATAATAACACTATAATCGTATAACATCACAAAGTCAGTCAGTTTTTTGGGCCGCCCTACGGCCAACGTCATGTCTTAGCGGCTTCTAGAATTGGAGCAGACGACTCTACGTAGCCTCTGGTGCTCAAATGAAAATGATTAATTAATAACTTTTTCAATGTATTCCTTTTTCATCCAAGACTCGCTGAATTGCGTGTGGTCTAAATTAATCGATTGCAAAAGATCTTTCCCGATCATGTCACTGTCACGGTTCTTTCCACTGACCACATCGTGTATAATCAGCGGCTTTTCAACCTCGATATGGAATACTTCGTCGTTTGCCGCCCACACCAATACATCATTTATTACGTTGCATTGAACCTATAAAAAGAAATTAACTGTAGGAAGAAAAACCCTGATAAGGATAGGTAAAGGAGTCAAGATGATGGTTGAAAGGGGGAAATTGAAAACGTTAACAGGCAGGAACATGTCAACTCAGAAACAATAATAGTCAAAGTGAGAGACGTGCTTAAATCTGAGTTGCGTTTCAGTATTCGGGGGATAGGGTACATACTTTAGAGTAGGTGAGGTACCCTACAAAAAACTTAGGCTGTTTCAAGAAGAAAGGAGAAAGAAATAATTATTGACTTATGTAGCTCGCATTACTGAGTTCCGGAAAGATGGGTATGGGTGCTGCTGGCTGATATAATAAGAGGCGCATGAGGCCTCTACGTCTCAGAGTGATGGACGTATCAATGGCACATAGAACATCATGATAGATATATGAGAAATTTCTCAATGGTCATGCTTCGTGAGCAAATGTAGTAAATACAAATTGTAATAAGCAGAGGCCACCGCTCATAAGCTTTTCCACTTGCTCGGTTTCCTTTTCAAACATTCGCCAGTAATATTTTAAGTTTAACCAGATTAGCACCTACAAACCTTCAAATAATCTCCCAAAACATACTTCGCTAATGCAGGCAGAGGAGTGGGACAAAAAAACAAATCATTTGGCAAGTTCTGAGACAGTGTCATCAGGATATCAATCGCCACCAAACCATCAGCGAATATAATCTTTTTTCTAGGCTTTGGCTCCACTTTTTCTTTCTTTTTTTTGAACACAACGGTTGTTTCTTGTTTCTCTGGTATCAAAAGCTTTATTGATAAGCTATTTGCGACTTTAATGATCAAATAAAGTGTGTCAAAAGTATCGTTATCTATATTCTCGAAGTCTAAACAGTTGGGATTCCTGAAGTTTGTAATGAAGCAAAATACGTCGGCATCTGAAATACTGCAATAGCAGCGAATTATGAGACTGAGTTAAAAGTATCTATTAGGTAACACGATTGGCTATTGACTAGGTGTTGGTAATTTGGTAGATACATATGTGACTGTTGTGGTGGGGTTACCTAGGTAAGTCTGAAGAAACTTCAATAGTATTCATACACGAGAAAGCGCAGCTATTTAATTCCAATCTATATTCTTCGGCCGCGGATTTCTCATTTGAATAAACCAAGAGGATGAGATCAACCAACTGGTTACTCCCAAATACTGAGCCGGACATTATTTTGATGATAGTTAACTGGGCAGCTGGTGAGAGTGGATTAACAACGAGAACTTTTAATGGCGGTAAAACTGGCGTGCATTGAAAATTCATATCTGTAGTCAAGCTATAAGCCCAGGTTGGTTAAACGATACAGTTAGATAAAGTAATGGTACTTTGCCACTTTCTCCAAATTCTTTTTGAGAGGAATTTGTAAGGATAAGTACTTCCTGTCAGACTTGACAAATAATTTATAGGTAACTACTTACTGTCACCTAGGAAGACTTATTAAAGAGGTAAAACCTAGACCTAATAAAAAAGTAGATAAGGAGCCTAGTGAGACACCTAGGAAGATTAATAAAAAACAATATAAGTACCTAAGTATTTGCTTTTTTTCTATGGGAGAAAATGAAAACTTCCGTCTGTGAACCATCGCGATGATCAACATTTTGCTGCGTTGATAATGCAAAAGGGTAAAAGTTATAACCCGTACTCAGACTCTAGGTCAACGTACCTCATGGACCTTGGGTAGCCTATGTCCTGTCCATGTGCATTAGGTACTTAAACTTACCTCCACCAGGGCCGGTAGATTTATTATAGACGATAGACTGGCTCTTCGTAAATCACTGCATAGTTACGCCATCTATGTATATTTTTTGGAACATCGTACTAATGTTTACGAGGGTTGTTGAAGCTAAAAGTTAATTTACACAAGAGCTAAACAAAGTATACCTACCTACAAATACCTGCTTAGAAATAATTGAAAAAGCATGTCTTTGGCTTGATAATGAATTAAAACTTCACTTCAATTTTTTATTTAACCTTAACTTCGTAAACGTGCAAACTAGTTCTGACTGTCAAAAATGTCAAAGTCAATGTCATCGTCAGTGATGCTGATGACATTTTTGTTGACGCGTTTGGGAGACAGGAATGTACAACCATGGATTGTACGGCTTGGAAAGCACAGCCCGGAATTGATGTACATTTTGGCAGCCAATTCCATGGCTGTGCATTCCGTGGTTAGATATTCCAGGCTGTACAATCTCGGCTCGGGCCGGGAATGTACGACCATGGAAAAGGCTGCCAAATGGTTTCAAATTCTCAGGTTGTGTTTTCCTGGCTGCGTATTCCTGGCTGTACATTCTCGGCACGTAACGGGATTGTACGACCCTGGAAAACACGACCTGAGAATTTGTGACCATTTCTGATTGGTCGCCTGACAATGAATCAGAGTTCATCGAAATTTTGTGCTTCGTTTACAGGGTTACATTTACTAAACCAATTTCATTAGGACGAGTACCACAGATTAAGCGAACTATAAAACCTAGAAACACACTTTGTTCGGGCCTTAGATTTTGAGTGTGTGGACTCTAATCTTGCGAATATATTATCTGTCCAAGCTTGCGAATGTCTTGCTTGACTTTTGACTTGCGTTTGTTTGTGTTTCCATTTCCAGTTCCACGGCTTCCACCACACTTTCCACAGTGAGTGAACATCGATGTACGTAGAGTTTTGGTATATTTTTTAAAATATATTTTTGTCATTCTATGCCAACCAGACAACCAGATTCGAGTCGAGTCGAAGATGAATAAAACGATCAGAATCCTGAGAAGGTTATCGCTAGCACCATTATAGAACACATTCAAGAACAAGGTTTTGCAGAAAGGTATGATGACCGATATTACAGAATCAATTTATCAAACTTTAGTAATGAGGAAATCATGACACTATCAAACTATCAAATCAAATTTTAATAATGTGTCAAATCCCTTGTCATCTGGAAAACAGGTTGCAGGAACGCCTCTTTTCATAACACTAAAGCAATAAAAATTCCACGTAAAATCTAGCTGCCATGGCATTATTATTGTCGGTGACACGGAACCTCTCGTAGGCATTGGACTTGAAGGGAAAAGTGTACCAAGACGATCTTAGGACCTCTCGTAATGTTTGGATCTGAGTGTTGGGCAACATACAGGACGGATGGAGAAAAGGTACATGTGGCATGCAAATGTTGAGATGGATGTGTGGAGTGACAGATTGGATAGGATACAGAACAAGTATAACAGGGGAAGTTTGAAAGTAGCGCCAGTGACAGAAAAATTGAGGAGCACTAGACTTGTGCGAGACGGGCATGTCATGAGATGAAAGTCATGTGACTAGGAAAGTGATGAGCATGGATGTGGATGGATATGTGAGCAGAGCTAGACCAAAGAAAACAAGGATGAACTGTGTGAAAGATGACATGGGTAAATGAGGAGTGAATGCAGAGATGACGGCTGAAAGAGGGGAATGGAGGAGGAAGACATGTTGTGCTGATCCCACATAAAGTGGGATAGGGGCAGGAAGAAGAAGAATTATATTTAGCATTCCTGCTAATTTAGTACACCTGTTAGCTGACTAAAGCTTTGATCAAGTGTTTAGAATCCGGTCATATGACTATTATATCATTCCCTACCTGATTTTTTAGCATAATTATTATTTAAACTTACCATGCTCTATGGGTTCTTTCTATCCTGCAGGATGTTTTAATTTCATCGAGATCAAGAGTAACCATGTGTAAATCTGGCCAGTGCATGTAGGTCATAAAAAATACATAAAGAGATTTTGATATAGCTATATTGTTTCAGATCCAAAAGGCTGCCTTGAAGTGCTGATTCACACTGCATTGCCTTCTAAGGAAAATTTGCTTACTTTCATGAACAATACAAAGCAGAAATGAAAAAGTTACTTTACTTAGGACCCATCTAAAGACATTTCAAAATGATCCTTGTGCTTGTGATACAACTGAATAAAATGCTTTTATAATTATAAACTTTAAGTGGAGAAAGATTTTTGCACAGTTTGCAATAGGTAGGTAATGTGAAAATGTTATACTTACACTGAATAAGACAGTGTTTTGCAATTATTAACTGAAAAGGTAGTTGATAAATACTTGTAGAAGTAGTACTCTTCTCCCTGCCCTTAGCCAACTTAAATGGGGTAGGCACAACTTGTACCTACCTTTTCTGTAATAAAACCAAGTGAATGTATATAAATTGATTATAATATAATATGTCTATTTCCAATAATTCGTTTTAATTGTTTTTTTTTTTTTAAGCAAATTGTTTCCTCAGCTGGTCGACGCCACTGGTGACAAGAGGGCTGGCTCTTTTCTCGCACAGAGAATAGCTAATGCTATTCAACGTGGAAATGCAGCCAGCGTTCTTGGCACCATGCCTCATGGACACCCACTTTTGCTAGATTTTTAAGGTTTAGTTTTAATTAGTTTTAGTTTTTTTTAATATCATGAATTTTTTGTTGTTTAAGGTATAGTTCAATAAAAGTTTTTTTTTCAATGTATTAATAATGTTTTACTTAACACTAGCTGTCTGTCCCGGCTTCGCACGGGTGGACATTAATTTTTTAAACACATAAATATAGCCTATGTTACTCAAGGTGAACCTACGTCCAGCAGTGGACTGATATCAATTGATGATGATGATGAAAGAACATTCTATAACGTTAAGGAGCACTATTTTCTAGAACATTTTGACAAATTATTGACAACATTTAAGAATTCACAAAGTTTTTAAAAATGTCCCAAAAGTTAAGACGGGATTTGAACCCGCGACCTTCCTGTCAGTGCCGAATAGTACCTTGGAGTTATTCGTTTAGTATGATTAGGCTGATAACGGCAGCCCTGCGCGTTTCCTACTTAATAAGAGCGCCGTCACATACCATTAAAATAATACGGTTATATCGTGCACATAAATAAATATTACGTGAAATAAAGTAATAGAATTTATATTTTAAGAAACAGAACACAGCGCCATCTATTGGTATATTTGCAACCTAGATGTCAATCAATATTGAAGAATGTTATCGATGAATCAGGAGGCAATAATGTACGACCCGTTAATGCACAGCATGATAATAATGTACAGCAGGTTAATGTACACACCGTTATTACGATGCCAGGGTTTGGATTAACGACGGGAGTATACATTGCCTACAAAAAATAAGAAATAATTGAATTGCCTCAGTGTGCATCCAATTAACATGCTGTACAATACATCACGTGACAATTTTGTGCACCCAGTTATTTCGCAGCCAATTATTGTACGGCATGTTAAAACGAATCCGAAAAAACAAAAAAGCAGCCAAGTGCGAGTCGGACTCGCCCATGAAGGGTTCCGTAGCAACAAGTAACATAATAAAAAGGTTTTTGTAGTTCGTCGAAAGGTAAATTGCGGTTTACGGTTTATGACGCATAAAAAAAAACAATTCACTAGATCTCGTTCAAACCAAATATCGTTGAAAGTTTGCATCGTAATGTACAACATATATTTAATTTAGTTTTATCATTCTCTTATTTTAGAAGTTAGAGCCCCCCCTCTAACTTCTAAAATAAGAGAATGATAAAACTTTTACTACTTTAGAAGTGTCTCTTGCGCAAACTATTCAGTTTAGAAAAAAACTATATTAGAAACCTCAACATCATTTTTAAAGACCTATTCATAGATACCCCACACGTATTTCGTAGAAATTTTTTTTTTGAGTTTCAGTTTCAAGTATGGGGCCCCCCAAATATAAAGTTTTTTTTCTATTTTTGAGTAAAAACCTTACTGCGGTTCACAGAATACATATACTCGCCAAGTTTCATCAGTCTAGCTCTTACGGTTTTGGAGAAAAATGGCTGTGACATACGGACGGACAGACAGACAGACATGATTAATCTATAAGGGTTCAATTTTTGCCATTTGGTTACGGAACCCTAAAAAGGTTTCGTTTTAACTAGGTGTACAATAGCATGCTGTACTTGACGTACATTAACCGGACCCGATGAATCAACGTACACCGCCATCTATGAGAACTTCCTAAAACTAAACAGTACATCAACACGAAACATTTAATTGATACATAGGTACATAATATTCGTTTTCATTTATGACCTTAGTGAATAATTGAAATAAGTATATTTGAGTATTTTAATTAGTCTTAGAATTAAATTTGATTCCAGAACCTTAGAGAACATTGTAGAGCGTCTATGAGCATTCTGTTCTCGTCAAAGCCAAGAATTATCGGAAAAATCCATAAGTAATAGAAAAGGATAGACATAGAGAAGTCCCCACGTGTTAGAAAAGGATAGACATAGATTTCAAAACTTTTGCCCATAAAGGGCATTGGGTAACTTTGTATGGAGTTGTGGCGTTGTTTTTAGGGTTGCGTAGCCAAATGGCAAAAACGGAACCCTTATAGATTCGTCATGTCTGTCTGTCTGTCTGTCTGTCTGTCTTTCTGTTCGTCCGTATGTCACAGCCATTTTTCTCCGAAACCGTAAGAGCTAGACTGATGAAACTTGGCGAGTAGATGTATTCTGTGAACCGCATCAAGATTTTTACACAAAAATAGAAAAAAAACTAGAAATTTTGGGGGTACTCCCATACTTGAAACTGAAACTCGAAAACTTTTTTTCATCAAACCCATACGTATCTATGAATAGGTCTTCAAAAATGATGTTGAGGTTTCTAATATAGTTTTTTTCTAAACTGAATAGTTTGCGCGAGAGACACTTCCAAAGTGGAAAAAAGTTGGTCTCCCCCCTCTAACTTCTAAAGTAAGAGAATGATAAAACTAAAAAAAATATATGTTGTACATTACTATGCAAACTTTCAACGATATTTGGTTGGAACGAGATCTAGTCCGTAGTTTTTTTTTTATACGTCTTAAATCGTAAACAGCAATTTACCTTTCGTTGAACTACAAGAACCTTTATATTATGTTACTTGATGCTACGGAACCCTTCATGGGCGAGTCCGACTCGCACTTGGCTGCTTTTTGAAGTGAAAACTTCTTTAGCGGCGTTGGAGCACTTTCTGTAATGGGTATAAAATCTTAAACTCGCGTCAGGGCGTCAGGATCACGTGACCTTATCGAAAAAGCGTAGGACGGATTTTTTGCAGAAATGTACCCTAAGACTACAACGTAGAGTTCATAATAAAAATCGAAAAAAAGCGTAAGACGCTACAGATACGCTAGTAGTTACTATGACACGGTAACGTCACAGAATAGATAATAGTTAGTAGCAAGCATACCAAGGCGTTTTTCGTGACTGTAGTAGGTATAGGTACATACCTATTATAGATTTTATGAACTAGCGGCCGCCCGCGGCAGGTAGTAGTGGTCATTGGTACAAGATTTTATAGATCTACTGTATTTATTTTTCGAGTGGAGCATTGCGGCGAGCGAAGCGAGCCGCCATGCGACCATGGGAACAGCGCGGCGAGCGAAGCGAGCCGTGCTGTGACTCCCCCCAAGCCCCCCAGAACCCCCTCCTCCGAAACCCGGGGGGAGCGTCGCGGCGAGCGAAGCGAGCCGCCACGCGATCACGGGGAACAGCGTGGCGAGTGAAGCGAGCCGTGCTGTTACCCCCCTAAGCCCCCCAGAACCCCCTCTTCCTGAACCCGGGGGGAGCGTTGCGGCGAGCGAAGCGAGCCGCCACGCGACCACGGGGAACAGCGCGGCGAGCGAAGCGAGCCGTGCTGTGACCCCCCTTAGCCCCCCAGAACCCCCTCCTCCTATGTCTGCCGTTTTACTTCATTTAGGACCTACTTGTAGGTCGCGCGACAAGGTCCCTTCTAGCGGTTCCGACCCGTTGAGGATTTGGCTTTACGTAAAATTTAGGGTTCCGTATAGGGTTTTGATTGGGGTTATACTATATTGAGGAATTTGATTAAATGGTCGACTTTTAGGGTTCCTTAGGACTTTGATTGGAGTTTCAACTACACTTAGAAGCTTGATAATGTTAAAATTTTTAGGGTTCCTTAGGACTTTGATTGGGGTTTTACTACATTGAGGAATTTGATTAAGTGGTCAACTTTTAGGGTTCCTTAGGACTTTGATTGGAGTTTCAACTACACTTAGGAGCTTGATAATGTTAACATTTTTAGGGTTCCTTAGGACTTTGATTGGAATTTCAACTACACTTAGGAGCTTGATAATGCTAAAATTTTTAGGGTTCCTTAGGACTTTGATTGGGGTTTTACTACATTGAGGAACTTGATAAAATAAACAACTTTTAGGGTTCCTTAGGCCTTTAATTGGACTTTCAACTACACTTAGGACCTTGATTATGTAAACAATTTTAGGGTTCCTTAGCACTTTGATTGGAATTTCAACTACACTTAGGAGCTTGATAATGCTAAAATTTTTAGGGTTCCTTAGGACTTTGATTGGGGTTTTACTACATTGAGGAACTTGATAAAATAAACAACTTTTAGGGTTCCTACGTTAATAATCAAGTTTTCACTTCTGCCGGCACTCCCGGAGTGCAACCCGTATTTTTTTTTTAATGCGACCACTGATGCAATGTGTTTTGAATTTAAGTACTACACCTGTATACTTATTATAAAAAACATAATACGTCGTAACTTATATCGGAGCAAAAATATTCGACTTTGAAGTTAAAAGAATAACATTGTCTAAGTTTGCGATAAAATGCATTTTATTTTCAAAACTACTTTATTACCTTTGGAATCAGTAAGTTAGGAATAAAAAACATGGATCCCATAAATAATCATCATCATCATCAACCTATATCAGTCAACTGCTGGACGTAGGTCTCTCCCAAGATGTGCCACTAAGCCTGGTTTTTCTCCTCCAGTGCTTGCCAGGCACTTCGTTCCGGCGACGGTGATCGGCTCTGGGGTGATACGATCATTGAACATGATCTTTGTTTTATCTAAGTTCATGCCGGCCGACCCGTCGTGAGGAAACAGCTAGGCTGTTCAGCATCTGTTGTAGGTCGACTAAAAAGGTAAAAATAAAATTGTAATAATCAATTGAAAAATTTATATTATTGTACAAAAAGCGTGGGGGGCTTGATTTTGATTGTTGTAAATATTTTATCAATCTTATCTTTTAATTTAAACGAGAACATCTTGTAATATAAATATTCAAAAGAAAGAAAAGAAAGAAAGAAATAAAACTTATTTATTTATGACGGCACACGGTAGATATGAGAAACACGAACATTATATTCAGGATCTCGGAAACGGCGCCAACGATTTTGATGAAATTAAGTATACAGGGGTATTCGGGGGCGATAAATCGATCTAGCTAGGATTTATTTTCAGAAAATGACGAGAAATGGTTTTTTGTAACAATCTAACAGAAACTAAATATATGATTGTTCCTGCCATCTATTGGCGATTGTGAGTAACTAACTGCAAGCTTTTCCAGCAGATGGCGTTGGTAAGTAAAAATAAGCCACTAAAGATTATGACTCTTCCTGACATCTATTGGCAAATAATAATACAATTTTCTTTAATAATACGTTTTACAAAAAAATCAAATCCCGAGCGAAGCTCGGTCATACTGGCTCGTAGTTTATTATATCTGAAGTTATTATAAAAAGCACCCCACGCTTTTTTGTACAATAATATAAATTTTTCAATTGATTATTACAATTTTATTCTTAACTTTTTAGTTCTATTAGTAATAAAAGCCTTTTTTTTAGTTTTTAAACTATAATTTATTATAACGCTTTTATCAGCTTACGCAAAATATCACCACGATTTTGTAGATTTTGTGACGCAAAATTGACGCAAAGTGCAACGAAAAAACTCCGACTGCCAATTACTAAACATGTATTGTGTTTTCGCTGTCTCATCTTTTCTCCATATAATAGAGAGAGAGGCAAAACGGCGAAACGTTTTATTCATCCCAATTCATTTACAACATTTCGTGACGAAATGTTGTAAATGAATTGGGATGACGGGGACTTGACACTCACTGAGGCTGAGGCCGAGATTCATAGACCGAACTTTGTCTTTACTTTGATGGAAAGTTCAACTTTCAACCAAAATTATATTTCATAGTTCTGTCAAGCTCTTCTTTTTTCAAAATATTGATAGGAAAGGATCAGCTAAAACGCTGTCAAAAATGACAGCGTTTTAGCTGATCGCCATCACCATCACCTAGATGTGCGCACTCACATAATATAAAGCATAATATTTCTCCAGTATTATTATCTTTGTATGTATCAGATATCTTAGTGGATTCACCTACCTTGTTACCGTTCTATGGTTTATTTGCGCTATCTAGCGGGTTGTATGTGCGTCAAGTGCGCAAGACTCTATCAACCGAGATTCATTTGAGATCGTGATTTTAGATAATTTATGTAACAACCTGCACGTAGTTCGCTTTAGTTCCGCGAGATGGAACCCATCATAATCATGGCATATTGTGATGATTGCTTTTACAATTTTTCTTGTTCGTTCACTGATTAGGTACTTATTTTACATTGCTCTGCATTGATTAAATATTGCTAATTTTACAATAGCTTTTTAAACTACATGGAACAAGCAGATGGCCCACTTGATACTGAGCAAGCCTTTTGAAATATGGGTAGTCTTTGAATAACAAATAACAATGCACTTTGCTAAGCTGATGCTTTAAAATAGAGGGTAATCATCATCATCATCCTGAAAAGTCTACTGCTGGACATAAGCCTCCCCTATACATTTCCAGGAAGAATGATTCTGACCCCTTTCCATCTATTAAATTCCTGCGATCTTAACAATGTGATGGATGACCGATCACATTGTTAAGACACATAGACTACCACCTAGGTGGCTTGCAACCTGTACGCAGTAAAACACCACATTATATGCATGAGTTAGAGAATCACAATTCATGCAAATGTTTTTTAATTAAAAATAAATGACCGTGAACCTCATAGTACTCATGATTTACATGGATCGTAATTACAATACCTAATCAAGAAATAGGATAACTTACACGTAAAAAATGCGAAATGAAATGTAATGCCTAACATATAACATACTAGCAGCCCGTCCCGGCTTCGCACGGGGTAGACAATATTGTTGTACCTACATTATTTTGTTCTATCGCTAATAGTTTCGGCAGCGCATTCGACGAAAGACATTTTAAGACTCATTTTTCTACACCTTCGGTTACATTGTTCAAATTTTACCAAGGATCCCTAATTTTTTTAAAATGAAATGTAGCCTAGGTATGTCAAATTGGAAGAATGCAGCATTATAATAGTGAAATAATTTTTTAAATCGGCCCAGTACTTTTTGAGCCTATTCATTACAAACATACAAAAATAGGTATACAAATCTTTCCTATATAATATTAGTTTAAACAACGAAAATGATTTAAAAAATACTGTTTACGCATGAAAATCAATAAATATCGATTATCGATTGTTCGTTCGGACAATTTTACTTTACAGGTCTGAACTAAGCCGTATAAGCGAAAATATCCAATAGCAAATCGAAGTTTAGGTCAAACAGCTAACTTCAGGCTCGCCAACCAAGTTACGCCCGGCCGTACGTAGTGTACCTTGGAGGAAAGATTTGATATTTACTCAAAGTAGTTGTTGTCGAAAGGGTGTTTCTAATAATGCGTGACGATGAATAACGAATTTGTCACCTTTATTATATTATGTATCTACTTGCATTACAATACACATACATGTACATACAATTAGTGCCTGTGTGAAATAATTCAATTCAGAATTTAATTTTTTCATCTGTGATATTTGTCTAATCGAAATTGGGATAGTACAATTTTTACTCTGTAGTTTTAGATAAATGAGGCATAGGATTCCGATCAATCAGACAGTCTCTGTGATTGGTTGACTGTCAATAACCACTCAACCAATCACAGAGGTATGGCAGCCAATTCCATGGTTGTGTAATCCAGGGTGTGCACACGTTTGTACGGCTAGGAAAGCACAGCCAGGATTTTGGAGCCAAAATGTACATCAATTCCGGGCCGTGTATTCCAGGGTTGTGTTTTCCTTGGTTGCACAATCTCGGAACGTTCTGAGAATGTACAGCCATGGAATTGATGACCATTGGTTGCCAAATCCTGGCTGTGTTTTCCTGCCTGTGCTTTCCTGGCCGTGCTTTCTCGGGTTGTGTAATCCATGGTTGTACATTAACCGCACCCACGCGTTTGCGTTTACGTTTTTTGTTGTTTTACGAGAATAATTGCGAGTTCGTTTCGTGACTGAGTATAGGTTGGAAAATTGTAAATAAATGTTTTTATTATGTCTAGCTCCAAAGATAATGAGGTGGTGTCCCCAGCGACTTCATCATCATCTGTGAAATTCAATTTCTTCGATAGATCTCCGTCCGTTTCATCAAATAGGGAAGACAGATGGCCAGAGCTACTGATATCCAAACCGGATAAATCGTATTACTATACCACCAAATGTAAGTACCTACCTATCTGTTTTGCATTTTAATCGTTGCTATATAAAATACCCACTTATCACTATAATCAAAACGGCTGTCGGTACCACAGGTAACTTTATGCAATTAACTCATTGCATGTTTTGGTTGGTAGCTCTAAAATAACGCTTATTCAAAACAGTCCGCCCTATACGTAGGCCTATGCCTAGGTCCTAGATCATAAAGAATGCTCTATCAGTTTGTTTTTACTGTTGTGTGTTTACGCAACTTTTTTTTTAAATTCCAATAGAAACATTATTTTTATACAACTAGCTGTTGGAACAAGTACTTATATGGTTCACCTGATGTTAAGTGGCATGTATAACAGTGCTGCTTTGCAGGTCACACAGGTTAGGAACGTGCCCTATGATGCATGGCCATGTGCCCATCATCTTGTGGCATACAGGTGCTAAGCTGTCAAGTGTTTCAATTAAGTTGGAGTAGGTCTTCAATGCACTGGCTGTTCCGCTCTAAATGCAAGTTACATGTTTAATTCTTGCAGCAGGAAAAATGTGTGTATGAGCTGTAAATGATCTACACAACATAGGACATAATTATTAAATAATACAGCCTTTAAAAAAAAACTCAATAGACCATCAGGACTTACTCTGAGGTGTACTTGACATTCTTTATTACACTGGTTCCAATAAATAAGTGAAGCTACAAAAAGAAGATACCCAATTTACAATCTAACTCAACTTCACAGCTCAGTTGGTTGTAGCTCTGCCTTCTGCGCTGTAGGTTGTGGGTTCGATCAAACTCTGCTTACTTGGGGGCTAGATAGCATAGTGTGGGTTGCCCACAATATAAAAAAAACTAAGCATTATTCAGCCAACTGGTTCCCATAGTACAAGCTCTGCTTTGGAGCTAGATAGTGTTGTGTAGAATGGCCAAAATATTTATTTATGTATTTT
Source organism: Thera obeliscata (assembly GCA_947578465.1). Taxonomy (NCBI): domain Eukaryota; kingdom Metazoa; phylum Arthropoda; class Insecta; order Lepidoptera; family Geometridae; genus Thera; species Thera obeliscata. Next base: position 6,430,876 of record OX387928.1, on the reverse strand, counting down.
AGTTGTTAAACTCAAATTCGTAGAATAAACTGCCTAAACACAACCATCTGGTGAGACAGAGAGTCCATTAAAACCCTATTTTCTTATCTTATACCCATAAACGAGAAAATTGTGTATATTTGTTAAGGTTATTCACCCAAAGGATAAAACAGGACCATATTATTAGGACTCCGCTGTCCGTCCGTCTGTCTGTCTGTCCGCCTGACCTGGTTTTTTTTAAAGTAATGATTAAACTTTGTTATGAGTTCCGGCATTCCTGGGAGATGAAAGAAAAGTCAAATAAATATTATCTCATTGCCTTGTTGAATAAACACAAATGTGACTCACTGAATAAATAAAATGCTATCATCAAGAACAAGGCCAGCTGTTTTTATCACTCAAAGTAATACATTTACCTACTTAGTATTCATGGAAATACTAATATGCCTATGCTGCTGTATTTTGATATTTTAGTTCATGGGAAGTTGTGTTTGTAAACGCTGTAGACTTTCTATAATTTCTGACCCCCCAGGATGTTAACCTGGGGGTCTAATTCCAATTGATTTGGAGGAATAAGATCTGCACTGACGTCCCGCGATGGGGTGTATTGTGCATTGTCCCCCTGCCAAACCTCACCCCAGCCATCCCAACTCCTTAAAATAACGGAGTAGGACTTTGGGTTGGTGGCACCAATGTTCTAGTGAACCGGATGGTGACAGAGATGTGGATGTGGAGGGCAAGACTCAATAAGTTCCCTGAGCCTAACCTGGGGGTATTCTTAGTGTTGTTAGTATGTTTGTAATTAGTTCTGATAAGTTTGAACCTACATACGGCAAGTTCGACTGTATGAAGAATACTGTTCCCATCTTGGAGCCACTCAGTCAACGCCGTGACATTGGCTCTCTCTTCGTGTTTTACCGCCTCTTTAATGGAGAATGCTCTGATGAGCTATTTGACATCATCCCCGCGTCGAGATTCTACCACCGCTCTTCTCGATATAGAGACCGTGGTCGCCCACACATTTTGGATCCATGGGTTTCTCGTACTGCTCGCTTCTCAAGGTCGTTTCTTCCTCATACCCATCAATTGTGGAATGAGCTACCGCCAGAGGTAATCCCTCTTAACTACCACATGAAAAGCTTCAAAAAAAAAGCCTCCGGGGTAGGCAGCGCAACAGCAGCACTCTTTGTGGTGTTGGTGTCTTGTCTATGGGCGACGGTGACCACTTAACATCAGGTGAGCCGTAATCTCGTTTGTCTATCTTTCACATAAAAAAAATGCTGTCTATTTTGCCTAACGTCATAAAAACAGAGGTACGGAAATAGTATAGTTGGGTAGGTAAAGGTAAAGGTTAACTTAACTTAACCAAACACTAGGTAACCAGTTCCAAAAAAGTGACACAGATGGCAGCACCCCGACCCAACAACGGCGCGACTCAAGTATTGATCTCTTGCCCCATCTGAGTTCACCCCTCACAGTTACTATCATTTATTCTGTGGTGGTACTACTCTACCGGGAAATCAATATTTGAAGGCTGGAAAAGCCGTGCGCTCACGATAATTTCTGCGGCGTATCGTCTTGTTTTAAGCTATTTTAGGGGTTTTACGGGTTACAAAGTGAAAGTTTTCGGTTGCAACCAGTTGAAACGTTTTGTTTGCGTTATATTATCAGTATTCAAAATGAATCTATACGGGTAGTCACGATTAAGGGAAGTGTTTTACTGTTTTCGCTTACTCGTTTCGTTGCTGCTTTATTATGCGTTCTCTAACCGCGTTACACGGGGCTGATCCCTTGCCTGAGCTAGGGCTTCCGTCGGCGGTGCACCAGCCGGGCGACGCCTCAGACGGCGACATGGCCGGCGCACAGGATACCATCTACCTGTGCAACTTCAGGGTGTCCGTAGACGGTGAATGGTTATGCCTGAAGGAGTTGCACGACATGGACGCTATGCAGGATTCCTACATACGTCCTTCGGACCACGGGGCAATCACCTCGCCTGATGATCCTATGAGTTCTTTAATGGGTAACTTCATTGGTTTACTGTGGTAAGTTAGGTTCTTTGCGCAAAAACAAGTATTGTAATATCGTTTTAGCACGCGACCCGGTGGTGATCGAGCGTAGTAATCTCGTGAACATCTGCAAGTTGATTGTGAAGGAGCTGATTGAACAATCGCTTCGCTATGGCCGTATGCTGGACAGCGACCATCTTCCGTTACACCATTTCTTCATTGTCCTCGAGCATGTTATGCGTCATGGACTCAAACCTAAGAAGGTACCTAATCTCAATATTTACATAGTATTTCTCCTCATTACGTCTTAGATTCCGCAATTGTTTGATACACTATAGAACAATATAGAACTACGTATAATATTATTAGATAATCTTAGGCATAATCAGTCCATCAAGCACGTGTAGTTCACACCAACGTACGATAACGTAACTCTAATTAGATTTGCATGTCAAAGTGAAGATGTTAACTTCTGCATTGTTTACATAAATTGTAATTTTCAGGGACTCCTTGGGCCTAAAAAGGAACTCTGGGATATTCTGCAAATGGTCGAGAAGTATTCGCCTGAAGCGGCCGACATTACTGCTAGCGTTCGAGATCTTCCAACTGTCAAGTAAGAATTTACAAGACAATTGCGTCAACAAAACATGGGAAGTCGTTTATCAGCGTGCAACGTTCGGTTTGCGAGACAGTACACGTAATTGAGCAACATCCTCTTATAAGTTGAAGGTCTTTGGCCTTATTATTCACCATATGTTACCAATGTTTACCAAGCGTAATTCAACCGCAAATTGTAGTACATATTCTCAGTCTCTTGTCTTTATCAATCCCTTACATAGATAAATATTTAACAAAATCATCATCATTAGTGTGATGCAGTCCACTGATGGGAATGGGCCTCGACTATTCCCTATATATTTCCTGGAATAACGACTTTGAATCTTTGGCCTTCATCAATGACTTCGCAATCTTCTTAATTTAAATTTAGCAGTCCATTGGGTAGAGTGGGCTGTCCTATACGATTATGTTGGCCTGTCCATTGCCACTTCAACTTTTTCTGAGGTCTATGATCTCGGTGACCTTGGATCTACGGACGTTCTACGGATTTTCTCGTCTCAAACTTTGGCATCATCCGCTTAAACCATCTTAATAAATTGTTTTGTTTATGGCGTAAATTCTTAGTCGTTTCACACATCCATAATAACCAATTTACAAATGAATGTTTCTGTCGGGACATTGTCATGCTTCTTCCATGAATGATGAATGATGATGGGCCATCTGCTTGTCCCTTTGCAAGTAGGATATAAACTGGTAACTTGGATATAGCAATCAAGAAGATACCACACAAAGCCCATTCTGAAACAAATTACCGTTTTACAGAACCGCGATGGGCCGTGCTCGTGCTTGGCTGCGACTAGCCTTGATGCAGAAGCGTCTGGCCGATTACATGAGGCTCTTGCTGGAGCATCGTGAAGATACTCTAGAAGAGTACTTTGAACCTCACGCGCTGATGCTCAATGAAGAGGCGGTTATAATCACCGGTTTGCTCGTCGGGCTCAATGTCGTCGACTGCAATTTGTGTGTGAAGGTAAATTATGTTCTTCCTTTTTAGACTTTTTCTTATCGTGACAGTAGTTCTAAAACAGTGTGGTGAAATGATTTTAAGTGCGCATCAGAGAGACTCCTTTCGTGCACTTGACACATGTTTTCGAACTTTTTAGGTTCTATGATATGCCGGTTTCCTAAAAAACTCTCATTCCTTAGGAAGAAGACTTAGACAGCCAGCAAGGGGTCATCGACTTCTCTCTCTACCTCCGCGGCAGCAACTCTTCCAACGACCTCGCTGGCAACGGTAATGCGAACACAGAGCCGAAGCAACGCCATATTAACACTATGCTCGACCAGAAGAACTATATTGAGGAACTGAATCGACATCTCAAGTAAGTTTTAGTAGTACTCGAGCTCTTTGTGAAGGGGTTGTCCGGGCAAGTACTACGACCATGCCTATTTGTGCCGTGAAACAGCATTGCTGTGTTTCGGTTTGAAGGGTGTGGATGCCGGTGAAATTACTCGCACGTGAGGCTGAACACCTGAATGCCTCAAGTTGATGGACGCAAGGCAGTGCATCGAAGGGCACCTACGAGGCAATGCTTTGTTATAGGCGATGGTTACCACTTAACATCAGGTAGGCCATATGATTGTTCCATCAGCTAGTTGCATTAAAAAAAAGTATTGCCGTCATCAGCCTAAGTTAGTCCACTGTTGGACGTAGGCCTTCCCTGTATTAGGAGGTTTGCCGTAGTCACCACACTTAGCGCAGTGTCGATGTTTAGTATTCAAAATATCCGGGAGGTGCTGGATTGCAAAAAAACACACATATACTATATTTTGATGGAATACCGTCCTCTTGTTTCTAGTGGGCCACCAAGAAATAAACATAAACCAGTCGTTTCAAGGTTTTTCAAACTAATAATTTCAATAATATTTAGAGCGCTGGTGGCCTAGTGGTAGTGGCCCTGCCTTCCGACTCTAAGGTCGTGGGTTCAAATCCAGTCGTGTACCAATGAGTTTTTCTGTAAAATGTATGTACACTATGCCAGTGCTCTCAAACGGTGAAGGAAAACATCGTGAGGAAACCGGCATATCGTAGAACCTAAAAAGTTCGAAAATATGTGTCAAGTGCACGAAAGGAGCCTCTTTGAGGCGCACTTAGAATCCTTTCACCACACTTGGTTCGAAAGAATCAGTGACACGATAAGAAGAAGAATAATATTTCAAAACATTCGGTATTAGTTTGAACAGTAATCACCCGTTTATAAGTTGGTGAACGTTCGTGAAGTCTATTGTTTTGCTAAAAAGTGTAGACCATGAGATCTAGATAGTAGTCACACGCGGGAGAAATTAAAAGAAAGTGAACTTTATGCCTCTATTTAAATCGTGCTATTATTGTGATTTTATACGGTTTGTTTATTTTATTTGATAATAAAAAATAACAGTCCTCAACTTTTACCCGACATCTTTATATTCAGTAAAAACACTTATCATTTTCGTTGCTCATTGCTTATATAGATTGATTTAACCTAAATAAAATCTGATACTTCGTTTTATTGTAATTTAATCGGCGTATCTAGCAAATAACAATAAATAATACAACATAATGTACTAGGTACCGCCATTATTTTAAACAAAAAAATAATGGTTTCCGGTTAGGTACAATGCCCGTACTTGTGCGTATCATCTACCGATTTCGATTAAATAATGTATTTCTAGTTTGTGCGACAATCCGCACCAAATAAACCGACGATATTGTAAAGGTCACGGGAAGTCGTTTAATAGCTCGTAATCGCTCTTCCCGGAAAAGTATAAGGGATGCCTTATGAGGTCTATGTCCAGCTTTATCAGGTACTAGCAGCGAGGTCCGGCGTTGCCCGGTCATTCCAGAATGTTAAATAACATTCTAAAGCGTCTAAGGTCCGTATTCCGAAACAGCGCTTGAGTCTGAGTCGAGCCTCAAGCATAGATTTTATGACAGTTCTCCATTGAAAAGTGTCAAAAATCGGTGCTTGAGGCTCGACTCAGACTTGAGCATTGTTTCGGAATACGGGCCTAAGAGCATTCTATTTTTATCGAAATCGAGAATTTTTAGAAAAATCCTTAGGTGATAGAAAAGTTCCTACGTGTTAAAAAAGGATAGACATAGATTTTTTGCATTATTTTGCATTGATGCTGTTCCTATTAGTCGTAGCGTGATGTTAAATATTGTACGCATGCTGTCTTCACCTATAATTATAATAGCACTTGACTCTGTACTCTTAAGCACTATCTTGTTGTATTGTACTAGTGTTTATTATGTTGGTGATCAATAAATAAAATAAAATAAAAATAAATAGCTTATATAGCCTTCCTCGATAAATGCACTATCCAACACAAAAATCATTTTTCAATTCGGCGCAGCAGCTCCCGAGATTAGCGTGTTCAACCAAACAAACTCGTATGCTTTATAATATTAGTATAGATGATAATGAATGTATTTAATTGCAGTGCGACGGTTGCTAACTTACAAGCGAAAGTGGAAGGTCTGACCACAACAAACGCTCTGATGAAGGAAGATTTGGCCATTTCTAAAAACACCATGATTTCTCTCGTGGAGGAAAACAATCAATTGAAACATGCACTTGGTAAGTACATGTTATTGTTTCCAGTGTATTGTCTGCCCACAATATTTTTTTTCTTAGACCGTGCTGTAATGATTCTTTTTCTCTCCTGTATGAACCAAATTATCATCACTTTTGGTTATTTTCTCTCTCACGCAAACATAGCTATTTTTAAAGCGTAGCGTGTGCTATCTTTGAAACTTTTGCTTTTGTATTATTGCCTACGTCTCACTCAGTGAAGTGGCACCACACTGGAACTTCACTGCTATTATTTTTTTTTTATTTGTAAAAGGATCATTCAAAAAAACGGAACCAAGACGTAGTCGCCTGTTCTTCTAGGCTTGGTTGCGTGGAACTAGCACCTAGACTCACTTAGCTTTAAGACGTTTTTAAGTGATCCTTGTGATACTACTGAATAAATACATTTTTTACTTTGAATTTACGCAACAAATTCATTTAGAAAATTGGATTTCAGATCCTGGTTTTAATACTAATAATGATCCAGTTGAAAGCAATCAGCAAAGCCATAATTTATAGCATGTTTTATTGCAGTGCTGATTTATAGCTCAACTGAAATAGTTTTTTCCCGCGGGATTCTTTTTTTCTGTTTGCAAGTTCTATTTCTATTCGAAACAGATATCAAAGTCTCGGTTGGATGGTCACGGTCATTTGTGTTTACTTGACGAAATTGCGACTTGAATTATGTCATTAGATAAAACACCTTGCATTGATGAGTCAGACACTCACTATCTGTACACTGCTATTGTATTGTAACGCTCAGTGTGCATTATAATGCCAATCGTGTCGCACGCGTCTATCAATCCCATATCTATTTATGAATATTTTAAAACCGTTATAAGAACAGTTAAAAATATTAATGGGAAACTCCACGTCCAAATCTAGGAAGAGATCTATAAGGATTATCTCTTGTGAGTTATTTCCAAGTGTTTATATTTATCTTCGGACGTCGCGACTGTTGTTTTTGTTTGTTTGAACACGTGCTATTTTTGCAGGTCAGGATATAACCAAAGATACTAGAATGAAGGTGACGGAACTCCATTCAGATGAAGAGGTAAGGTTCAAATTAAATGTTTTTGACATGGTTTTGCGGATATATACGCGATAAATACCCGTGTAATAGATTCACTATTTGTTATATTCGCGTAAGTTTAAAAAGTACTATGAAAATCATAGTACTTTTTTTTGCTTGACAATATTTTTTTAAAATTTTGTAATTACATCAACATTTTAAAATCTGAAAGAAAAGTCTTTATTATCAGTCTATAAAAAAGTCCACTGCTGGATATCTCTCTTTAGTTGAAGGAAGTACGATTTTGAACCTTCTTCCATTAACTTCCCGCAATCGTTAATATCATCGGTCCATCGGATGGGTATGGAGATATAATAAATAAGTACTAAGACATTGAAATTCGCCCATACGCCTGCTATTAGATATTGAAAGAAAAGAAAGAAAGAAAGATATTGTACACGTATTTGACGTAATTGGTACCTCAGAATAATATATGTTTAAAAAAACTTGAGAAACCGACTTCATGGCCAAACTATTTAACCGATTTTCCGGACCGAAATTTCAATAAAATAAAATACAACAAAATTTAGAATCTACGCCTTCTTTGTTATTTGAAGTCGGTGAAAAAAATGTTCGGCATATAGCTCGAAGAACCGAAACTCGTTGGGGAATAAAGGTTCTCGAATGGCGACCACGAACCGGAAGACGAAACGTAGGGCGCCCACCCACCAGATGGAACGACGTCATTGTTAAGATCGCGGGAAGTCGGATGGAAAGGGCTGAAAATCGTTCTTCCTGGAAATGTGTAGGAGAGGCCTATGTCCAGCAGTGGACTTCTTCAGGCTGATAATAATGATGAAAAAAAGTATTGCTCAACTCATTTGTAGCAAGTAAACAATTGACTCATTTTAAAATTTCAGGAAAAAAGAAGCGTTAGAAGTACTACCTCTGATAAGTCGAAGTCAGATAGAACTGATAAGGACGGTGAAGTGGGGAAATTACTCGATGAAGAGAGAAAGCGAAATAATGAGTTACAAAGGGAATTGGATTTGCAGGTACATTTAGAAAAAACTTTTTTACCCTACCGAGGACAATATTTTTAAAATGAATATGAATTGTCATAATTTTTGGGGCTAGCTAGATGATGCTGTGTGAAAAGTTCACAGAAGTTTATTTAAGTAAGGGCTATTTATTCAATCTACACATAAAGTTATCCGTCAGACCAGCACCATAAAAATATAGCCATCTCTTTTTTAAGCTTATAAAAAACAAGGACTGTAATTTTTTGTTCGACGTATTATTACACTATAAATCAAGTACGGCTGAACCAATTTGTCTGAAAATTATTGGTAAGGTAGCTAGAACCAGAAAACGGACATAGGACTTTTTATTCCGAAAAATTAACGGGAACGGGGCGAGCAAAGCCGCGGGCAGCCGCTAGTTTTAAATATTTATGAATCGTGACCAAGAAAAGCACATCAGCTTATCGTCACTATTATTTTGAAATAAACACAAAATGGTTTGCTTTTTCAGATCTCATTGAAAGCTGAAATGGAAGTGGCAATGAAATTGCTGGAAAAAGACATCCACGATAAACAAGATACGATTATATCTTTGAGACGACAGCTAGACGACATTAAGTTAATTAACTTGGAAATGTACAAAAAACTACAGGTGAGTCATGCTTCATTTTATTTTGTATTTGTCCTGATTTTGTACCCTTTTAAACAACACATACAAGGCACAGTATCTTCTTAAACCAGTAAAAACATCAACGTACCCTAGAACCAAAGACAAATCGCACAATAAGTAACATTACAGTAGTAATTAGCGTATTTTATATGACAATGACTCTAAGCAGGCTTATTTGCATGCAAAGTACTGGTTGTTTATATACTGTGTCTGAATAATCATTGGCATACGTCAAAGATTGCACAAATTGCAATTTCCTAAGTGCTTTATGCTTTACGGTCTGTTGGTTCACTCTCTATGCTTGTATGTAACACTTTTAACTTTCAACTTTGCTTCACTGACAATGTTTTGTCCCAGTGTTTTCAAGTTCACACGCTATATAGACACCTTTTGTCATTTGTAAAGAAGAATATAAAGGCAATGCCCCATGAAGGTCGCTCATTGCCAGTGGGCGCTTATCTGACTCAATTGTATGACGCCCATGCATCTTAAATTAATTGATTTGAGCACATCTACTGATTATCCTTTGTTCTGTTTCTTCATCACCTTGCATAACTTATTTCGTATGTATTTCTATTTAATGTTTATGTATTTTATCGTATACTAACATATTGCTGTTCACAATGCCGCGATTGTCGCTCGGAAGGAATGCGAAATGGAGCTGACGCAGAAGGGAGAAATGGTGTCGAGGCTTCAAGTGAAAGCCGAACAAATTGGCAAAATACTGACTAACCTCGAGAAATATAACCACTTCTTAGGACCAGACCACGAGCTGGTCAAAGCCCTTAGGTCCCCCACCACCAATGAGCATAACCTAGGAGAAAAAATTGAGAAATTCAGGGCACAAAACGCACAAAAGGGTACAAAGTCCAAAGACGAAGGCCCGCCCCATAAGAAACTGAATCTTCAGGAAATACCACCCTTTCGTAAGAGTGCCAGCAAAGATAAGCCTCTCGGTCAATTAGGAGAATGAAAATAAACCTAGCGTTTAAATAAATAGTTCAAACTTGATGTTTTTACATTCGTTACGGGTGGTATTTCCTCATAATAGTAAATTGTATTAATATTAATAACATTGAATTACTATATTGTATTCTATGCTATTATAGAGGATAATATGATGGTTTATTATTCAAAGTAATTCTCTTCCATGTTTATAGTAGAATTTTATAAATAAAACCACTATATTAACTTCGCCTATGGACGACATAATAATTCTTATTGTTGCATTTACTCGCTTTACTAACAAATACCTCGTAAGAATTATAATTTTGATTAGCTAAAATGTATTGGCATTGTTTTAGGAATGTGAAAGTTCCTTGAAACATAAAACAGAGCTAATAGCCAAATTGGAAGCAAAGACTGAGTCAATGGGCAGCACGATACATCAACTTGATGAAAAGTAGGTTTTATTTTATACTATGACGTCACTATACGGGCTTCGGCCCTCAAGGATGAGTGCCTAGAATAGTGCGTTACTGTAATCGCTTTACATATCAATACTTGCACATAGGTGTGTTCAATGCACCGCTTCATATTGTCCTTAATCGCTCGATATTGGCAAACCGTCACAATGAACTTAGACTGTAAGCTACATTGACGAATAATTTTCCTAATAAAAAAAACGGGAAAGCGCAAACTTAGAAATGTAACGCTACTGTTGCTTTGGCTTTCTTGCTGTCGTCAAATATAAAATCAAGTTTTACTTAAGAGCGGGTCGTGCGAAAATTTGAGATTTAAAAAAAAAAAATCATAACTAAATAACTAAGTGACATTTTAAAAATCGCAAAAGGACTAATTGTAGACTATACATTTGAGATTAATTCGAATTTAAGTGTGTTAAAAAAATATACTATTTAACATGACATTCTATTTAACGCTGACATACGATTTTCATTAGCGTTATAGAATGTCACGTTAAATAGTATATTTTTTTAACACACTTAAATTCGAAATAATCTCAAATGCATAGTCTACAATTAGTCCTTTTGCGATTTTTAAAATGTCACTTAGTTATTTAGTTATGAATTTTTTTAAAAAAAATCTCAAATTTTCGCACGACCCGCTCTTAAATTGTTAAGTTTATTTAATTTTATTTGCTGATTTTTAGGATCTGTTGATCACAAATTCGTTAATTTAAGTGAACTGTAACTTTAAACTGTTGTCACATAATTATAATAAGTTAGTTTTTTAGAGTTATTCTGGTTGAATTGTAACCTTTAGTGATATCAAAGTATTAAAGACTGTACAATATATTATATAGTGTTGCAGACTATTATGATCTCGTAATTTGCTAATAAAGTCATTATTTATTGTATCCAAATTAAATGCTAATTAAAAATAGTAGCATGAAATGTATATTTTGATTCAAATAGTTTTGTAATCCAAGACGGTAGCTATGTAGCCTATATTTACAATAAATGATTTCAGTCGCATAGTGTATTTTATTGAACCACAGTTTTGTTTTGTTTATTGTGTAAGTTTGCCATTATCTATTCATATTTGCATGATGACTAATTGAATACCATGACCTGGGGCCTAATTCTCGGGTATATCTCGATCATTTTGCAATTTTATTTTATTGCTTCTTTTCACAACCCCGCTCTTTTTCTACGTTTTTTATATCGTAGCTGTCGAGGCTTCTACGATGAGGTCGTTGATGAATTACTCAAGGAAATCTGCCATTCTCTCTTCGAAAAGAAGCAATAAAATAAAATTGCAAAATGATCGAGATCGGCCCGAGAATTAGGCCCCTGCCCACACACATACCCGCGACCTACGGAGAATTGTGTAGATATCACACCTCGAATCATAATTAAACCCATGCATGAAATGTAAAAAATATTGACACTGATATTACCCAGTTTTTTTACCCCGCGAACCTCACTATCAACCAGTATAAATTGGAGTAAAGTAAGATTTGAAAGAATTAGTGACTCGAAAAAAATAAGAACCCTAAAAAAACTGCCAGATTAAAACAAACTTTTTTTATTCGAGCTCTTGTTACTTTTGACACATTTTAACCTCGAATCTTTTTTTTTATTTCAAAATTTTATTAATTTTAGATTTTGAGGGAACCAGATAGCTGATATAATACTTTAATTGTTAATACATGCATAGAATACAATATAACATCCAGACAGAGAACAAACATCCATGTTCACCACATAAATATTTGTTATCGGTGGGGATCGAACCCACGACCTACGGCGTAGAAGGCAGAGCTGCTGAGAGGCCAGTCAATAATAACACAACACTTCGACGGTCATCAGAATTAGTAGATACATACTTAACAATTAGCTGTTTCCCTTTTTTAGGTGCTTTTATTATTAGCTCATTGTTCTATAATGATAATAATTTGAATACCACCCACTCGTTTTGCTACGGAACAATATCAAATAGGTACAACGATTCCAGAAAAAAATCCTGGCTGTCCTGGCTTTTTGAAACTTCATATTTTTGTGGAAATAGACTAGGTATGTGTAGAATGCATCGTAAAACTAAAACTATCAATTTAAATCATCATCTACCTGTTGGCCTCTATTAAACCTCTAAGTTCCATATACCGCTATAATGTAATCGTTCCATCAATTTTATACTGTTCTGCAGTGTTTGTTGTTCCAAGTTGAAGCTAGACTATCCCACTAACATTTCACTTTCCTATTCATAGAGCTAATATAAGCTTACTGGACGTAGGTACCTAAGGCCCGATTACACGGATTACTAATCCACCGATTAAATGATTGAAAGCTGTTTGTTTTTATTTATTTTCTTTATAGCCGTCAAAAATGTATAATAAAAAGTATAAATGTATAAAGAGCACATCTAGCGCGATGGCGATGACGATCAGTGAAACGCTGTCAAATATGACAGCGATATTTGACAGCGTTTAACACTGCACCTAGGAGATAAACAGCTGTGAAATATTTGATTGGTCAATTAGTATAATCTGTGAAATCTGCCTTAAGTCCAGTGACCGTTGGGAAAATCTTTTACTGACACATTCTGTCCTAAAAGTTATTGACGGATTTAAACTCAAATCTACATGGATTTACTATCCCTCTTCCCTGCAAATCTTCGATCTTTCTTTTCTAAAAACTTGTCACCTTGACCATTACAGTGCCACCAACTTATCAATTCAGGCGGAAACAAACTGCCAACATCACAAAAAATCAGCGAAGCGAACTAAAAAGACGTCATTAAAGCGAAGACAAACGTCGATGTACTTCTCGTTCGCACATTTCAACCTTTTGAAATAGGTACATAAAATCACTGTTTTTTTTTTCGAAAATCGTGTAATTGAAAGACAAGAACTCATTTCGATCGATATTTTTGCTGTCTCATCTTTTCTCCATAGCGAGAGACAAATCGGCGAAACGAAAACATTGCTTTACTTTTTTATTGAAGTGGGACTTGCTTTTCTGGTCACCTGAAAAGGATAGTTGGTGGCACTGTAGACCGGTGGGCTAAAAAGTTATTTGTATGATGGCAGTTACATTAGATATCGTACAATAGGTTACAGGAAGATAAGATGGCTAGGAAGGAATTAGAAGAGAGTGCGCGCTCGCTAGGACAAAAAGCAGCGAATGCGGAGAAGAGGGCTGTGGCAGCTGAAAGTGATATCAGGATCGAAAACGAGTGGAGGATATCATTACAGGTAAATAAATTGGTCGACCGAAAATTTTCAAAAACAAATAAATATTGTGGACAGTCCACACAACACTATCTAGCCCCAAATTAAGGAGAGGAAACCAGATCGCTTATATGTACTTGAATACATATATTTTTAAATTAGTATACATTAGAGCACCCAGACAAAGAATAATCATCTATTTTGACCACACAAATATTTGTTGTCCGTGGGGATCGAACCCACGACCTGAGGCGCAAAAGGCAGAGCTACTAATACCAATTGAGCTAAGAGGCCAGTCCCGTTTAGGTCAGGAAGAGACGCGTCAGGCGTTTTCTCATAGGCCTTGTAGGTAAAGTCAGCTGTACTAGATTACTAGAATGTATAAAACTCTTAACTTTTTTTTTATACAACTAGCTGATGAAACATATAAATGGCCTGATGTTAAGTGGTAACCATCGCCTATAACTAAGCAGTCTCGTAGTTACAGGACGTCAGGAACGTGCCCTGCGTCCATCAACTTGAGGCATACAGATGTTCAGCCACACGTGCCAGTAATTTCACCAGCATCCACACCCTTCAAACCGAAACACAGTATTGCTGCTTCCCGGTAGTAAAAGGCATGGTGGTGATACTCCGCTCTCTGATACTAAGATTGATTCGATTCTGGTCGTATTTCTAGACTCTTCTTTATGACTATTACACCAAGCCCCGAACAAATGTTTTCGATCCCGCAAACATTTGTCTGGCCGCCGAACGCACACATCTTGCATCGCCGCGGCACAACGGTAATGTGGGACTGTCTGGCCGCCGAACGCACACATCTTGCATCGCCGCGGCACAACGGTAATGTGGGACTGTCTGGCCGCCGAACGCACACATCTTGCATCGCCGCGGCACAACGGTAATGTGGGACTGTCTGGCCGCCGAACGCACACATCTTGCATCGCCGCGGCACAACGGTAATGTGGGACTGTCTGGCCGCCGAACGCACACATCTTGCATCGCCGCGGCACAACGGTAATGTGGGACTGTCTGGCCGCCGAACGCACACATCTTGCATCGCCGCGGCACAACGGTAATGTGGGACTGTCTGGCCGCCGAACGCACACATCTTGCATCGCCGCGGCACAACGGTAATGTGGGACTGTCTGGCCGCCGAACGCACACATCTTGCATCGCCGCGGCACAACGGTAATGTGGGACTGTCTGGCCGCCGAACGCACACATCTTGCATCGCCGCGGCACAACGGTAATGTGGGACTGTCTGGCCGCCGAACGCACACATCTTGCATCGCCGCGGCACAACGGTAATGTGGGACTGTCTGGCCGCCGAACGCACACATCTTGCATCGCCGCGGCACAACGGTAATGTGGGACTGTCTGGCCGCCGAACGCACACATCTTGCATCGCCGTGGCACAACGGTAATGTGGGACTGTCTGGCCGCCGAACGCACACATCTTGCATCGCCGCGGCACAACGGTAATGTGGGACTGTCTGGCCGCCGAACGCACACATCTTGCATCGCCGCGGCACAACGGTAATGTGGGACTGTCTGGCCGCCGAACGCACACATCTTGCATCGCCGCGGCACAACGGTAATGTGGGACTGTCTGGCCGCCGAACGCACACATTTTGCATCGCCGCGGCACAACGGTAATGTGGGACTGTCTGGCCGCCGAACGCACACATCTTGCATCGCCGCGGCACAACGGTAATGTGGGACTGTCTGGCCGCCGAACGCACACATCTTGCATCGCCGCGGCACAACGGTAATGTGGGACTGTCTGGCCGCCGAACGCACACATCTTGCATCGCCGCGGCACAACGGTAATGTGGGACTGTCTGGCCGCCGAACGCACACATCTTGCATCGCCGCGGTACAACGGTTATGTGATGGGACTGTACTTACTTACTAAATGTTTTATGTTACAGGAATCAATGGTGCGAGATCGCGATAAAATATCGATGTTGACTCAAGAAGTCGAATCATTGAAATCAATAGGACAGGTAAGAAAGTTTTAATTCAATCAAATAACGAGTATCACTTTGACGACGTCTTCTAGATTAGGTGAATCTAGGCACAAGTTCTACTCGAACAAGCAAGAAATTCGAGTTTTCTTTTATTCAACAAAGCTGACAAACAAGCATATGGCCCACCTGATGGGAAGCGGTTACCGTAGCCTATGGACGCCTGCAATACCAGAGGTATTACAAGCGCGTTGCTATACATTTTTTTTTATATCCTATTCCCACAGCTGGGCAAAGGTGTCACCCAAAACCTTGTAGGTACTTCTGTTTTTTTTTTAATAAAATGTGTAATTTTTTTAAGAAAGAATTAAAATTAAATGATAGAGATAAGTAGAAAGTAAGTAAACAGGCCTTTGATTTGATGAGGTGATTCATATAGCGTCAGGGGCAACTGGTGATTACTCATGCCCCTACTTACGGGACGCTATAGTGGCTGGGACAGGGTTTTTAGATGGAATAGGCTTGTCTAGCACCTATACCATGGTACAATAGACATACCTGTGATACGACAGTGATAACGTACTTGTAATAGCATTGACAGTAACTTATTGTGTCAAATTGTGTAGTTTTATCAACCTTGTCCTTGTTAAATCCGACCATGGAGGCCGCCACGGTCAGTTAGTTCGAGCGGCCACCAAAACATGCGAGTTCATGGTGACAGATCATCGTATAGATAAGAATTGTAGACGATCAAACTCACCAAATGAAACAGAGCGTTGCAAATTCTAAATTCAATTCATATTTCTATGGGACCAATTAAAAGGTAATAGGTACTTCCACTAAGTACTACACTACACAGACACACTAGGTAATAGGTATTTTTTTGGTAGGTTCTGGAAGTAGCTATTACCTTTTTATTGATCCCATAGAAAAAAAAAAAATTTTTTTTTCAATCGGCTTATACAAGGTGTATCTAAATATGTGTACTATGCGAAGGTGGGGGGTTTCAGACCACAATGGTGATCAGTTGTGGAGGGGAGATAATTAAAAATTCCTACTTTCAGTTTCCCATACAAAAATATTTAATTTCATAATGCCTAAATAAATTGACAACCCTATCCTTGTAACCCTTTGACCCCTTGACCTACTACCTCTGTAGGTCTACTACTACTACCTACTACCTCTGTAGCTGAGTTTAGGGTTGTCACTTTGTATAAAGTCAGCTGTTAATGTTGAAACTTCGTTGCAGTTTTTTTCAGAGATACCAATCGAAGTTCGAAAAGTCGTTGAACAAAAGTTGTTCCCCGGGGGGTGGAAATTCACCCCCCTTCAGGATAGTACACATATTCTGATACACGTTGTAGGTTAATAACTTAATTAAACCATGGAGAAGGCCTACATCCATTTTTTTGGATGCTAAATAAAACAGATTCAAATTAAAAAATATTTTTAATAATACGCTATTTAATACAAACAATAATCATTAAGTTATCTTAGTATTATATTTTGTAAAAATGAAATTAATTTATATAATTTCATAAGGTTTAGGAAATAAAGGCTTTATTTATTTATGTTTCTCATATGTGGTCATGTGTGAGTCTCATATGTGATCATGTGTGGGTCTCATGTTGTCATAAGTATACCTATCCTATTTGTGGTCGTGTGTGAGTTTCATAATATGTGGTGTGTTATTAAATTAACTATGATAATAATTACCAAACAATATAATGTATTGTCTTTATAACGGATGTCCGTTACACCATTTTACTCTGATAATAATTCGGTGAACTCACACAATATGTATTATTTTCTAGAAATATCTATCACTACAAGTGGAGCAGCACTTACTAAAAACGCAGTACAGTGATGCGCAGAAAACGTTAGAAGAGGTCGGCGCTACACTGAGCGAGAACAAACTACAGCTTGCTGAGTTGTTAGAGCGAGAGGCAAAGACTTCTACTACAGGTGGGTATAGGTAGCGACACATAACTTTAGCGCTGACCGTTATTGCGCAGAAGTCAAAAATAAGGTACCTGAGGGGGGCTAGCGGAATGAAGGACGGGCGTGTGTAGTGCTGATTGGCTCTCCAGTCGCACTCCGCTCTCTGTACCAATAGGACACTCTGCACACATCCACACATCCAGTGTGCGCGACATGAGCACACTACGACGCATGCGCAACTATCCCCTCCGCGTATCGCTCAGGCTCAGCGCTAAAGTTATACACAGACGTCAGTTCAGTTGGTATTAGCTCTCCTCTTTCTGCGCTGCAGGGCATGGGTTCGATCCCCACTGACAAGGAGTATGTTGAGCTCTGGTGGTCTAGTGGCAGCGACCCCGCCTTCCGATCCTAAGGTGACGGGTTCAAATCCATTAGTGTACCAATGAGTTTTTTCTGTCTGTTTCTACCTAGTTTAGTGTAACCCATTTGTTCACCATCTTAATTTTAACACATGTTTATGCAAATAAATCCTCTTTATCTTTAAAAAAACACAATTCACACAAAACTAGCCCCAAACTACGCAGAGCTAGTAGAGAGCTGATAATAATACTTAACTGCATTTTTTTTTGTAAATACTTAGAATACAATATAACACCCAGACAGAGAACAAACAAAGGTTGAAGCTAAATAGCGCTGTGTTCCAAAATGTTATTTAATTTATATTTCTTTACAGACGATACGCCTACCTGGACCAGTGATAAAGACGCGGTGGCTTGTACAGCCTGCACTAAAGAGTTTACCATCGCTAGACGGAAGGTACGTCCTTAATCGTTGTACTGATTGTAATAAAATGAAATAGCCTGATTTGAGCATACTATGGGAACCAGATAGCTGATATAATACTGATATACTTTTTGACGTGACAACGTCTTATAAATCGATGAAGCTGGCTGCACGCACGAAAAAACATGACTCATGCGGCGTTACCTCGCTCTGAGGCGTTCCATTTAAGGCTTGAAGTGCAAGCAAGAGCGCGGAACGAGCGACAAAGAGGCACAATCGGCCTCCGCGTTCGACATCTGTCTCTCTCCTACTTGAGTGAGCGATGCGTACGCGTGGACAGTTGTATGACGTTGTCACGTTCAACTATCGTCAGTAAACCGACTTTACAGACAATTGATTTTTTTATTTAATACATGGGATCATCATCATCCACAGCCCGACTTCACCCACTGCTGGGTATAGGCCTCTCTCTGTATGTGCCACTGTTGCCGGTCTTGTGCCAATCTCATCCAGGTCTGGCCCATAATACATGGGATACCAATACACAATATAACCAGACAGAGAACAAACATCTGTGTTCACCACACAAATATTTGTTCTCAGTGGGGATCACAAGCACGTCTAAGATAACGTCGCCTACAACAGAGTATTTCCTAGCAAATCAGGCACGTGACCTATGTATACATTATAAATAAATATAAATACCTATTTTTTTATTATTACAGCACCACTGCCGTCGGTGTGGCCACATATTCTGCGCGTCTTGTAGCGATAAGGCCGTCGCGTTAGTTGGTAACACCAAGCCCGTACGAGTATGTGACGCGTGCTATGCTGAAGTGAGACTGACGTAGTGCTTTTTAATACAACTATTTAATGGAGCAAATATATGGCCCGTCTTATGTTATGTGGTAACCATCGCAAGTCATTGCGTAGGTCACGCACGTCAGAAACGTGCCCTATGATGCACTGCCCTGCGTCCATCAACTTGAGGCATATTCAGCGTGCCCTACGATGCACTGCCCTGCGTCCAACAATTTGAGGCATACAGGTATTCAGCTTCTCGTGCGTAATTTCACGTGTCAATAAGTTTATGTATGTTTATTGTGTCATTAAGAAGAAGAAGAAGACACTGCGAATCTTCGTAAAACGTTAGCAGAGTAAACCCCCTGTTTCTTCTAAAAGCATTGTTGCAAACTGTTTAGATTTCATTCCCAAAATCAAGTTATAAAAATAAAATCGATAGTAATTTTACATTTGAGGAGATAATATAAAGAGCCAAAATAAGTTATTTAAAAACCTAATACTTCGATAAAATAATGCTCACCATTAATTACTATTTAAGTGCATAAGCACGAAATAACAAAAAATATTTAAGACTGAAGTAAATGCTTCCGCATTCTGAGACGGTGTGTGACAGTGAGAGTATTTCATTGTATTTTAATATACAGGGCATCCCACGAATATACCACATGGAGGGAAAGTACCTTGAATATTGTAGATGGAACATTTTACTGAAAGAATACATTATTTGAATTTAAAAAACAATTTAAACTGCATTCATAGTTTTTTTTTTCTCATTTTGAGTGTTTGATTTAATTGATGTAATTATTTAAATATCTTAGAATGCCATTTAAATTGTTTTTTAAATTCAAATTATATCTTGTTAAAATGTTCCATCTACAATATTCAAATTTTGTTCTCTTCTTGTGGCATATCCTTGGGACGCCGTTTGTGCCCGTGGGACGCCCTATAAACACTGCCAAAACGCCAACAAAATAAAAATACAAATTTAAAACTATAAAAAATGCAAGGGTGTTTTTGCAAGGGTACAATATAATTATTTTATTAACAAACATTTTAAAACTAATAGATATAAATATCAGAAAGACCTTAGCCCAAAGAACGTACTTACAGTTAGCCCTTTTACTGGTTGTCAAATTTAAACTCAAAATTTATTTATTCAGATTTATACTTGAATCACAAGGACCACTTTGAAACGTCTTATAGCTAGGTGAGTCTAGGTGCCAGTTCCACGCGACCAAGCCTAGAAGAACAGGCAACAAACTACTGCTTGGTTCCTACCGTTTTTTTGTATGATCATTTTACAAAACAATAAAATATAGCAGTGAAGTTACAGTGTGGTGCCACTCCAACTTAGTGAGACCTAGGTAATACAAAATCAAAAGTTTCAAAGACCAAACACGTTGTGCTTCAAAGTAATAATAAAGTACCTACTAAGTAAATAAAAATCAAAATACGAAAATAGTAAGATTATATTTTAAGAAACGCTTATTGTAAGGAGTATGAACATGATTAGGTCAATCAATTAAAACTAAAACTTTAAATACATAATAAATTTAATTAAATAAAGCAGGTATTGTTATTGTTTTTGTTCAGTCTGCAATTATGTTCATCAGAATTCTAGCCAAAACCTTCTTCTTGCTTATATGCTTAATTAATATTCAAAATATATGTGTAGTATTTTTTTAAAGTATACATAATTCTGCTTTCATAATAAGTGTGTGGCTATCCAGAGTATGCTATGTGGGGTACTTAGAAAAAAAATGTGTAAAGTAAATGTACTAAACCTTATGAAATTATATAATTATTCTAATAATTGTTATGGAATTACTATGTTGTAAATATACGTAGGTACATGTTACTGTTTGTATATTCATAATTATGACAAATTAAAAAAAATATAAAAGATTGCAAATTTATTACTTATTTTTTTTTCTAACGGAACTTTATTTCAATCGTTACAAAAGAATTATAATTAAAAAAAAAAAAAATATTTTTACTGATTTGGATCAGTTGAGCTATCTCTAGATCGTTTGTAACGATCTGCAGATAGCTCAACTGTTTCTTGTGTATTTTGTACATTTTGTAAATATTTGTTTAATTGTAAGTTTCTTTGTGTAAATAAATTCCTTACATAGTAATATACATTAAAAAAAGTTATGAAGAGACTAGATAATAAGGCCTATTTAAATTACTATGAAATTATGGAATAACTAAAAATATATTACATATTTAATGATTTAAGGCCTGCACACACCTAGTTCGCTGGCGGTAGCGATCAGTGAAACGCTGTCAAATATCGCTGTCAGATTTGAGATCTCACAGCAATATTTGACAGCGTTTCACTGATCGCTACCGCCAGCGAACTAGGTGTGCGCAGGCCTTTAAGAGCACGAAAAGAGCCTCGTTAAGGCGCATTTTAAAATCCTTCCACCAAACTGGTTCAAGAGAACTACGAAGAACTCAGGTTTAATCACCAATCCATGAATTAAACATTAATCTTAAATCAAAGTCTCCTGTTGTCAAATGTTGCAATATCTGTTCCATGGCCTCTGGATTATCTTCTGGTACCTGGAGACAAAATTCACATAAATACAAAGTATTTATATATTTTTATTCAGATCTGTAATTCACTCTTGAGTATCATAAGCCTTGCACACATCTAAGTGTTCTGCGGTGGCAATCAGTGAAAGACTGTCATATTTGACAGTCAGCTGTCATTAAAACCCAAGATAATAAGGAAAACATCGTGAGGAAATACGATTGTTGTAGAAGCTAAAAAATTCTAAAAACATGTGTCAAGTGAACGAAAGAGCCTCTTTGAGGCGCACATAAAATCTACCTACTTACGACACGATAAGAAGGCTTAAATGAGCACACAATAGAAATATGTACTATGTACTTCGTTCAACAAGTTGAAATACAGTGGTATTTATATGATTATTTTTTTGTCCATGTCAAAGTGTCAGTTAAGTTAACAAGAAAATTTATAACACAAAGCACTTTTATCTCTCTTCCTCAAACCACCGCTATTAAAGGAATAAGCATTTATCTCTAACAAAAGGTCATTTGCAGGGAGGTTTTTCGTAGTCGCTCAGTGAAATGCTGGTGCCTATTTACTGGTGCTCACAGTCACAAGTCAATATTATAATAATATTCTTCTTCCTGCCCTAAACCCAGTTTTATAATAATATCAATGAAAATAATGATTCTATATATTTATATAAATCTTACCCAGTGACCAGCTCCAAACACAGACCAGAAACTAAATCGTTTCCATTGTTTGTAAAAGCCGTTTCTGACTCCCTTTATTGGAATTCTCGAAGCCTTTGAGAAGTTCCCTGCACCTTGCCAGCGTAACTTATGGACCCAGTTTGATGTTCCTATGAAAAAAATATATTTAATAGGTAACTTATTTATGCATAGGAATATACATTATTTATACAACATTAATTTGTTAAAATAAAAAAATCCTATTAATAAGAAAAACTACCTAGCACATTTAATAGTAAACTCTTCTTTCCACCTTTAGGTATTACAGGTAGAAAACAGAGTTCAGAACACCGACCGCGGGCAATGTAGGTACCTACCCAAAAGGCTGGCAACGTTACCTCTTTGAATAGCTAAGTTAACTCTTTGCCCTAGCGCCAGCCCTTTGGTCACCAGTCTCAATGTTATGCAAATAAACATCATGTTGCCCAAAAATTGGGCCGAGAATTTCAACAAAAATTAGGAATCTTAGAAACACACCTGCTACAGGGGTGATTATGTCCAAATTGCCGTTGTAAACAACGATTTTTAAATCAGAATTGTCCAGAAGTTTCTCCACTGAAAAAAAGAAAAAAATGTTAAGTACTGTTAAAAATACCTACTATTAAGTACGTTTACAAATCACCTAATTTACTTACGGAATGAATACGTAGGCACCATAAAGTCCTTCTTCAAACTATGGTAAGCTTTACCCGACAAGTACCGCCAATGTATAGTTTGGTCCACGTTTCGTAATGTCGGCTTCACGTACATATTCATCTTTACGTCCAGATACTCCAAGGCAACGTTCGGAGTTTCAGCATTGATGTTATTGAAGTTAATAAAGCGATCTTTGTTGATAGTTTGAAAGAGTTGACTGTCCAAAATGGCTGCAACGGCGTAGGATCCGCTGTCGATTGCGTTTGCCAACTTTAGTGTTATATTTTTGGCGATGAGATATATATCTCGATCTATTGCTCCCTGAAATCAAGTGCATCGATTTCAATATGAATACTGACGTAGTTTTCTCAGTCCAAACCTTCCTGATTGGTCAACATAAGAGTCATCATTTCTTTACTACCGCCGCGCGCCGTATCTACCGTATCAATTATATGGGGCCACGGGGGCCCCCGACATGCGTAAGCAAAAATTAGTAAAAACGCGAAAGTTTCTTTGTTAAACTGATTAATAATTACCTAAGAACGCCTTAGTCCTGTCATTATTGTCCATATAGAGGCAGATACTTTAAAATATCTAAAGTCTAAATATCTAAATAAATCAGTTTGCCGAAAAAAGGCAAGGCAAGTGTAATATTTAAAATTTGAAAAGTGACAGATAGATAATTATGATGAATAAATATTTATTGTGATTGTATGCAAACATTTTTTTTCTTTTGTGAAAAATCTTTACCCTTCATAGGGGCCCTAACAATTTTTTTTACGGGGCCCCGCCAAGGCACGATATGCCACTGATACGAAATTCGAAGTTCCCATATATTTTGTTTGGCTAAGGGCTAAATAGATAATCATTATTAATTATACGACCGCCTTTATTAAATTTATTGCTTTTCCATTGTTTCTCATCCTTCTTACAATAATGTGTATACTTACTGCATGATATAAGAAATCGGGTTGAGTCAATGTGCTTTCTTTTGGGTTCACCCATCCCCCACCTATTGCAATACCTTGAAAGTTCATCTCCAAATATTTGTTTTGAATGGCCTGTAACACATATTATGGTGCTTAAATTATGTTATGTAGTAGACATCTAAGACATACGGTAGATGTGTTAGCCAAGTTCGGAAAAAGAAATGGGGAACGCATCATTAAAGTTAGTTACAGTACTTACTACTGTTATTTATCTGGCCGTAGCATTAGGAATGGTACTTACGGTGTATAAGTAAAGGGCCAGTCTGGGAGTTATTTTGCCGCCATAACTTTGACCTATTATGTAGGTTGGTGCTCTTCGAAATTCCGATCGTCTTCGTAGAAACAGCTTTATGGCTTTTGAAAGGTCTATTGCTGTAAAAATGTCCTTGAAATGATAATCAAGTTCCATTGCTCTATGGATTTTAAAAGTTTTTATGGGGTCGCATGCTACCGTCATATAAAGCTGTTTGCGTGGCAGCGGCAAAACTTAACTCGTATTGCCAAAATTTTTATGACGGTATCAATTTAGTTGCAACTTATGACATGGTTCATAGTTATTTATATGAATAGAAAGGTGTTTTTACCAATTTCACGGTCCGTCTTCGCCAATAATGAATCGTTCACGGCATAGCTGAACCCGGCTCCCACAGGGTGATCTATTAGCAGCACGTTTCTTCCTTTTACCTTAAACAGTTTCCTTACAAGGTTTAAATTTATTTACACTATTAAGTACCTACCACGAGGTGCATTGAGTGCAAATACAATAGAACCGTTACTGTATTCATATTATGAGACACTTCATCTTGACACCCCCACCGGCGAGCTATCTAGCCGACGAGCCAGCGAGCCAATAGTATAAACCGCCAATAGAGCACCAACAAAACCGCGGTCTTGTAGGTGCTCCATTGGCGGTTTATACCTTTGGCTCGCAGGCTCGTCGGTCTTAGCTCGCCTATGGATCGCCAACTTTACTGTGAAGGTGGTAAAAAGAGTGTCAGGGTAAGAGTTGCTGTGACCCGCATACCTAATTGAATATGCTTTGTTATCCTAATGTGAATGTGAACAAGAGGAACAGTCTTTGGTACCTAACACTTTTTCCTTCTAAATTAAATGGGTAACGTAGTAGGTTCCAGAATCATTGTATCCATACGAAAAATATTAATTTTATCAATTTATCCTCCTGGCTTGTTCTTACCCAAGTATGATTTCGCGGTTTGAAGTCCATATCCAAAGGGCCTATTTCTGCAAAATTTCCCACTCCACTGGCTGCGAATCCCGGCCCTCCTTGGATCCATATGAGTAGAGGTTTGTCTGCTGCACCGGCCTTTCTTCCATTAGCGTAGTACAGTTGGTAGAAGAGGTGAACTCCGGGGCGCACTTGCAAGTAGCCATGGGCTCTCTGCCGCATCAGAGAGCATTTACGTGCTGCTGCTTTGTATGGGTTATACCCTACAACATCATAGGAAATGACAAGCTTGGAATTCCTAGAGCCGATATAATACAGATAGTAGTAGAGATAGTGAGCTGTGTTTGTGTGTTTTGCTTGTGCGTGTAGTGCATATATGTACATTATATTAATATATTTCGGAATTCACTGACAGCATACGTTTCTCTTAAAAGCAGGGTTTCGCAGAAAATGCAAACGAAAAGCCAAGAAGGGAGTATGTCTAAAGAAAAAGCCTGAAATGCATTTTTGTTATTTTAAATCCTTGATTACGCGAGAACGCATTTGCTATACCCATATTCCAAGCAATGTAGAAATATGTTAAAGTATGTAAATATATAAAAGTATTTACCTTCCTAGGTGCAAATATCATCAATTGTATGTTAATTTACAAAAGTGCGTTCTAATTTTGTTTTAAAAAAGTAATTCATCGAACCGTTAGAAAACTACGAAATAAATTATGAAATTTAGTAACAGATTCAAAAAAAATCCAAACAGATACGTACCTCTCGGGTACCGAACCAAATGGCATGGTAAGTACTCATTGCCACACACATAAAAATCCGAGTAATTCATCGCCTCCGCAAACATACACACACAAGTAATCCATACTAAAAGTATCTTCATTTCGTATTCTTACAAAAATTTTACTGACTAAACACGAGTGCCTTTCCGAAGCACTGAAAACAACACTGTACGAACGATTCACACATGGTATTTTACTACACAAATTAAGGAAAAAGTTTAATTAATTGCGGAAAAATTACTCATCGCGGATCTATTTAAATTTTGTCACGAGGTTTCCATTAAATTGGCAACAATTTGCGCATTGCGCTGTGGTAGCACTACCTGCCATCTGATAGATGTGCCTACGTCTTGCTCGTCTCTCCACTTACGTAAGATCATGACAAAATGGCATGGATTCAAAGGTTGCAAGGTATTTTCGTGATAATACGCAGTCACGAACAATAGAAGGTGAAATGTATAAACAACTACCTACAGCTACTACAGTGTACGACACTGGAAAGGTTAAAATGTGACCTAGGAGCTACAAAAGCCGAAAAAGTTTTGTATAATTTATTTGAATAATAAATCAACGAAAGATCCGAATATTCCGTCGCTGTTCATGTTTCTTGGTCGTTGCCCCCTCACGGGATATGCAATGGGCCTTGGCGTTGATGGTGGAACTCTGCTCGAGTAATATGGCCTGTAAGTGGTTCTTTCAGAGTAACTTCTTGGAGTACGGCTGGGGAAAAAAGGCCTGTTAGTGGTGGTAGTAAGAAAGTCTGTCGTTGTGGGTCTCGCAGGTGATACTCCTATGATGTGGCCAGAGGGACCGCCGACCAGACTAGGGTGATACGGCGGTTGATACTCTTCTGAATGCTCGTGGATTGGTTTGATGTCATCTGTACAAATAAAAATAAAACTTTCACACTCGCGAATAAAGACTTAAAATAAAAAAAGGGGCTTTCAATTCATACCTTTCTTAAAATACCTTAAATAACTCCTGTTAGCCTCAAGATTCAAATTTTGACTAAAGTTTGAAGAAGACGTTGCAAGGCATTATCATTTACTTAACATAATTAAATAAGCATTGAAAAGGTTTTCAAAAACAAACTTCCGTTGCTGACTGTACACCGAATAGTAGTTATCATGAGGCTTATCCGATTTCGATGGGGTTTTCACTATTGTGTTGAGAACTATCCCACATTTTCAATGTTGTGTTGAAACCTCGTAAGTTTTGATTTGCTTCTGGTATAGGTATATTCGGCAGTAGTTTCGCTATTGAATGTTCCAGCAAGTTATAAAATAACAATAATTTTAACCTATCAAGGTAAATATACCTTTTTAATGCTAATGATATCCATAAAATAAGGACAAGGACAGAGGAAAACCCCATTTCATAAAAATAAAGTAATTTAAACTAGTATGTATGTCACTCGACCTAATTAGGTGGATGATCAATGATGTTGGTATTTCCACAAGCTATATAGGTAAATTGAGTCGCGAAGAGTGGAAAGAGGGAAGGGAGGCCTTTGCCCTGCAGTGGGACAAACACGGCTGAATAATAATAATAATAAAGGTAAATTACTTAAATAAAAGGGCTTACTTGACGGATATTGCTGCAATGGTGGTGTATATTCATTTTCGCCGAACAACCCGCCCGACCAATATGGCGGCCTAGTAGGGCCGTAGTTGGGGAATGGGGGCCGCTGTGGTCTTTGGGGCCTTTGTGGTCGTATATTCGGAGGGGGCCGCGAGGGGTAATCCTGTGGCGGTCTGTACTGCCCGGGAAAGAATGTCTTGTCTTGACCTTGTCGACGCTGAACTTGTGGTGTGACTATGCAAACAAAAGATAACATTAGCATTACCTACTAGGTTGAACCAACATTGTTCTCATATACTTACATCATTTTATGGAGGATTATTAACCGACTTCAAATGATAAGGAGAAGGGTCTCAATTCTGTTGTATTTTTTTAATGTGTGTTATCGCGTAACTTCGTCATTTATCAACCGATTTGTAAAGTACTAGGTTCAACATTGTTCTCATATATGCTTACAAAATTTAATGGAAGATTTTATTTCTTAACCGACTTCAAATAAAAAGGAGAAGGGTCACAATTCGGTTGTATTTTTTTAATGTGTGTTATCGCATAACTTCGTCATTAATCAACCGATTTGAAAACAAAACTGCAGTTTATCCATGAAGTCGGTTTCTCAAGTTTTTTTATTACATAGTAGCCGTAACCACGAAAGCTTATAACTGAGTTACTACGAGCTTGCAATGAAGATGATACTCGTAGCGAGCACCCCTCAAGTTCCAACCACTTACTTGAGCTTAGATCGTTCTCATCGTAATCCTCTATCTCCCCGCAGTCATCCGGGTCTTCCTCCGGTTTCTCCTCCAAATCATTAGGTGGACGCGGGCGTTGCGGTCGGTCTTGAGGATCCTGGAACTGTAGACTGTTCGGTGCAAGCAGGTCGTAGAATGCACCCAAAGTGCGAGCATTGCCATAGTTCCAATTCGCGATTCGACGGTGGGGCGCTATTTTATTCGTGGGGCATATGGGCACGGTTACTGCTTCTAACGGGACCAAGACCACAACCCTGAAAGATTAATAATATAAAATTAATAAAAATGGTAATTTTTATTTAAAAAAAACTGACATAAAATAAAATAATAGTTTTTTTTATTATTTTATTATCAGACCAATTTACCACTGAACCAATCTTAGACCTTTTATAAATAGTCAAAGGAACCAATCAACGCTGAAAAAAGGTTCACGTCTGTGATGCAGCTTGGTGGATATCCTCTCACACATCTTTCGGTCCATGTCTATACAAGCTTAGCACAGATTTGTTAGGTACCTGATTATTAGGTATACCTACCTAAATAAATAAGGGACTAGGTATAACATGAACTCACCAGTAGAAAAATGATGAATTCGTGAACATGTCTAGGTCTCATTGTTCTAATAAATCGCTCGAAAGCTCAACGCTACAAAGTATCTCTTCTCGTTGGAGTGTGGCTGTATTCTGACTGGGGTCCAAAAAACAAAATACTATTACGTGTTGGATCGCCCACGCAGACAAAATCGTCATAATGCTTGGGCAATGACCGAACCCTGTACGGCAAATGATAATATACGAGGATATCTAACCAAAATGAGCAACGTTTGCAAATCTTTAAGAAGGTTATTAGGTCAAATTAAACTTTTATGCACAATGTTTTTTTTTCTATGTAAATCTCTCGTTTCGCAACATTCATCGAGATGGAGAAGCAAATACAAATCCAAATCGTCTCGCAGTTTGTTGGATGACAGCGAAGGTGTTAGGGTTACAGAGTATTTCTCAGATTCCAAAATTACTTAAAAGGGTGCGTTCCTGAAGGCGTGTAATGCAGGATTTTCCGCATCGATAATCGGTTCCTCTTGAAGCCCAGTATAGGGCTGCTAGTAGGTAGACTTCACAATATTCTGTGATATATTTTTCTTGCATTTTCTTCAAAATGGAATAGATACAAAGTACAAGTAACAGCACATCAAGTTACCACAAACTGTCAAATTTCCCCAATGGGTAATAAACTTGTTTTGAGATTTTTAGGAAGAAATTTTTCAGTTTGGTTACCACGATGTGCTGTTGAATGTACTTAGAATTATACAAGGTGTTCTGGTGTTTTCTATAACAAGCCAAAACGTATCCATGATTATGATGTTGACATGACTATCTTCTTCTTTCTTCTAAATAAATAAAACTCTTACGTTACTGACTGACTGACTGACAATCAACGCACAGCCTAAGTTAGTCCTAGAAGCATGAAACTTGGAGGGTGTGTTCCTTTTATAGCGTAGAGGTGCATTAAGAAAAGAAATCGGAAAATTATTTCCTTAAGAGGAGAAAAAGGGGGAAAATGGTTTTAAGAAAAATCAACGCACAGCCTAAGCCGTTAGTTCTAGAAGCATGAAACTTGAAGGGTGTGTTTATTTTATAGCTTAGAAATGCATTTAGAAAGAAGGTTCGAAAATTATTTCCCTAAGAGGAAGGGGGGCGCCCAAGGGCACGGCGCTCGGCGCCCCCCTTTTGAGCGCCACGGCGCTCGCCCGCTTTGATGTAATTTATCAAATATTAGAAGAGCTCAAGATGCTATTCTAAATCTATGCAGAGCGGAGTGCTTTTTACGATGGTCATTGAAAGTGCGGCGCCTGGCCAACGCGCCCGCCAAGTGGGGCCCCGTGGTGGTCGCTCGGCGCCCCCTAGGACGCTGCGCCCGTGTGCACCGCACACCCTGCACAGTAGGTAAAGACGCCGCTGTACGCGACCACACTGTTTGCTGAAGCCACACTATAAGTGTACCTAGCTCCAGTAGCGGCAACACTTTTCCATAGATTACGTGGTCCGAAAAATCACTATTGCCGCTATCTATATCTATCTATGCACTAGAGTGTGTAGATATAGATGTCGTTGGCAACATTGACATTTAAACTTATCAAGGATCCGCCTTAAATACATTGCGAACTAGTTTAATTAAACTATGCTAAAGCGGGGAAATACCCAATCCATAAAAAATAACAATTTATTAGGTAAGACATTTATTTGATTCAAAACTTTTACTTATTACATTTATGGACCGGTAATGATACTTAGTATCTAATAAATACAATAAAACCCTAATTATTAAGACATCACAGCACTACTTCAAGGTATTGCGAATACATGCATAACAAGAAGTAAATAAGTAAAAACAATTTTAATAACAATTTAAACCGCGTGCTTTTATTTATTAAGCGTTCGGTAAACATATTTTTTTTTTAACCAAGTAGGTACATCAAAAATATCTTTTAAATTATTGCATGACGGTGGTAAGCTTGACTTGAAGAACTTATGTATTTATTTAGAATCTATGTCATACTATTGGCTCTAAGAAACGCCAAAAACATCTAAATACTATGTATAAGTTTCCTATACCTAGGGACTTACAGATTGTAGTTTACAAGATAACACCTACATGACTGGGTCATAGCCACGCCAATCAAGAAACAAATTTAGATACAAACGTTAAGAGTGCATCGTGCGAAAATTTGAGATATTTAAAAAAAAAATCATAATTAAATAACTAAGTGACATTATAAAAATTGCAAAAGGACTAATGAAAATCGTATGTCAGCGTTAAATAGAATGTCATGTTAAATAGTATATTTTTTTAACACACTTAAATTCGAATTAATCTCAAATGTATAGTCTACAATTAGTCCTTTTGCGATTTTTAAAATGTCACTCAGGTCCAATTTCACCGTTGAAATTGAACGCGTTCTACTGACGTTTAAACACGCTTAAGCATTCAGTTGGTACATTTTTCTCTAAACGCGCTTAAAGACCTGTCAATGTCGTTGCATTTCTTTTGTGTACGTACATATAAACGAGTTTAGTTAAACGCGTTTAACGGTGAAATTGGACCTTAGTTATTTAGTTATGATTTTTTTTTTTTAATCTCAAATTTTCGCACGATGCGCTCTTAAGAGGCAAACCACAGACAAACAACTGTCCCTCCTGGCACATTTCAACGTTTTTGAAGATATGAAATCACTGAACTATTGAATGTGTTTATGAAAATTTGCAAAGTTTCGTGGAACAACATTACTCTACGCTAAGGGTCGAAAAAAACATATTTTTATACAAACAAGTTTTTCCTATCTGAAGTTTTGTTTTACTAGTTTTTGTTCATTAACAAACTTTTTGGTACACTATTGAGAGAGGTTGTGATGGTAGCGCCATTTTGGATTCGTTTCTATAATGGTGCAGTTTCTTTATGATGACTAGTTCCATAAAATAGCATGACCTCACATCTAAGACCCATGATTTTTTTTATATAGCTAGACATGGCAATTAGTAATGGACATTCTATTGATACATACCAATCAGTTCTTTTACTTTTAACCCCTTCGTAAAACTTAAAATCGATAAGTTTTTCACGCATCAAAATCATCACAAACAATAAGGACCATAAAAATAGTCAAAGCCTTACCTTAAAAATTCTTGCGTTTGCCGATTCAATCATCATGGGCAGAAAATAGATCGTGATCAATTTTTATCCCCACTCCAATACAATCATAATTTTGACCCCAGCATGCCTAAGATTATCTATCTAAAAATACTAAGAAAAATGTGGAGCCAAACTACTTATCTACTTCTATCGTTAGATAAAACCTTAAAACTTCTATTATTTCTCATCTAGTGTAATGTGGGTGAAAACTTTGGAAGACTTATGAAACACAACACAGGATTGGTAATTTAGAAACAGTGAGTTCACACAATAACTGTGAAAAAAACAATAGACAATCTATTCTAAAATCTCGTCTTCCAGCCTACTTCATATGGAGTCAGCAAAACATTATTTTCTCAAACATGCTCGGAAATTTGAGCATTATTTTAACAACATTCTTCGAGATAAATCGTAAAATTTCGACATGCGAGCAGCGGCCGGCAAAGTTGTATGAAAATCTATGAATTGAAAATCCGTTAAGGCTCGAACACACCTAGTTCGCTGGCGGGCGCGGTGGCGAACCGTTCAGTTTCAACATAGGGAATTGTATACATGCGCACACACTGCCGCGTTTTTTGACATTTGCACGCTGCGATCACTACTAATAAAAACGAAAGTTCCCAGATCGTGACAGACAAAGCATCCCCTATTTAATGTTTTACTACCCCCTACTTAATTTTTCTTAATTTTGTGTATTAAACAATCGTCAAATATTTGATCTACTGATTAGTCATCGGTGAAAACGACCCGTAGAGTCTAAAATTTGGAAAAAGAGAACTATTGAGGATTCGTTCTAATATTATTGAACTCTGGAAATTGTTTTTCCTATTAGTTTTAATAGAAAAAAAATATATTACTTCTAAAAATATTTGTTTAACTACGTTAAAAGCAAAAAAAGATGTTGTGTAAGATAATAATAGGATAGAATCTTATTTGAAACTATTTAAAAATATAGTAATGCATAATGGGCGGTTATATCGCTGCAAATCAGTATTTTCCAATCAAATTTTGGATGGAGAGAAGCTTAGAATAAGATCAAATATCAATAAAAAATAAAATAAGGGCATTTACATACCTAGAATGAACCGTCATAATCAAAGTAAATCAATAAATACAAAAACAAATACAATCATAAGGCTAAGTTTATGGTATTCGATATGAATGTTTAACAGCGTGTAATATTTTGATTGATGGAGAAAAAACAGAACAAGTGAATGTATTTATAATATTTGGGGACTTTTTTATAAGAGATGGAATGCATAAATATAATATCGAAACAAGGAAGTGTATAATCACCACCCGTGGAGACAGTCGATGAAGTCGCGGGCATCAATTAGTTCAGCCACCCATCAGTTTCCCATCTGACATTACGTCCTGACTAGGGCGTGCAAACCCGGTTTTCCGGTTTTGCGAAAAGCCGGACAGCTAAGCAAAATTTATCAATAGTACTTTTTTAAAC
Organism: Thera obeliscata; assembly: GCA_947578465.1. Classification (NCBI taxonomy): domain Eukaryota; kingdom Metazoa; phylum Arthropoda; class Insecta; order Lepidoptera; family Geometridae; genus Thera; species Thera obeliscata. The sequence goes on along the minus strand of OX387928.1, from coordinate 6,397,540 downwards.
TTTTGCGATCATAACACACATTAAACTGTTACACGGGTATTTTTACCGCGCTTAGGTAAGCGTAGTGTAGGACGCCCTCCGGCAAGGTGGGGCGACGATCTGCGAAATGTAGCTGGCAAGCACTGGAGAAGAAGAGCCGAAGACCGGGCTCAGTGGCGCGTCTTGCGAGAGACCTACGTCCAGCAGTGGACTAATATAGGTTGATGATGATGATAATGATGATGATGGGTGTTTACCGCGTATAATTTTCCCCGACGCTTCGGCTATGTTGTAATAACTGTGGTCGTGGGCAGACTGGAGCATTGACATAAGTGCTATCGTCGTTGAGAGGTGGAGGTATAATAACTACCCTCACTTCAGGACGCAATGATAGGCGTATGCCTATACAGTGAGGGAAGTTTTACGTATTCCGATTTTCCTTAGTATCAGAAACATAAATCTTACTGATTGAGCCTCAAAAATATTGTTTTATTTTTAATCCCCGTGAACAAAAACTACCTAGGTACCCCGGACTAGCGGGTGAATGAATTAAGCTTAGAAACGATTGCGGCGAACAGTTTCGAACTGCGATGGCGATGGCGATCAGTTTCAAGCGTAGGGTTTTGCATTCATCCCCACACAGCGCCGCGAACTGTCATTGTACGCAGCGAGCTAGTATTAGTGTTAGATACGGTCTTGAAACTGCGCTAAATCTTGTTCCTCAAAAGTCATAACAGTGGCAATATGGAGGCAATGGTGTGGGTGTTGTTTGCACAAGGTTCGCGCGTTCAGTTCACCATCACTTTATTCTTAGCCCTAATATGTCCAGGTAATTGAAACATTACTAAAAAGATGCATTATTTTTATAAATGGATTTTTTTTGTCTAAAAGCATACATAGCTAAAAACCGAACAAGCATATGGTCCACCTGATGTTAAGTGGTAACTATAAAAAAAAAAGCCCATTCATTCCATAACTACATTAAGTTACATTTCATGCATATTATTACTTATTATTTCGATTATTATTATATCATCATTATTATTTACATTCATACATTATAGTCATTATTTTGTTTAAATTTAATTTTAAACTTTATTTTTAATACATATATTTTGATGTTAGATTTATTTTTATTAGTTTTTTTTTCAGTTTTACTTTTTGTTCATTTGTGTTCTTATTTTTCTTTAGCTAGGATCCCACTCGGGTATAGGCCTGTAAGTGGTAACAGTGGTACCTATAGCCTGTAACAAAGCATTGCCTCGTAAGTCACACACGCCAGGAATTTGCCCTACGATGCACTGCCCTGCGTCCATCAGCTTCACGCGTACAGATGTTCAGCCTCAAGTGCCAGTAATTTCACCGGCACCCACACCCTTCAAACAGAAACACAGCAATGCTGCTTCACGGCAGAAACAGGTATGGTGGTAGTACTTCCCTGGATGAGCACTTCACAAAAAGCTCCACTACTACTACTAATCTACTCAACAATAAAGTAAGTAATATTAAACTTCACTAGATACTAATTCCTATTTCGTACAATTTTTTAATAGTTGATTTTGTAGGTATCTTAGAATATTGTTTTCTTGTTAAAATTCTACTATATGAAAAAATATTACGTTGACCAAACCTGGAAACGGTTTTTGGCCGGAAGCCGGAGATAATCCGGTTTTTAATACTTTCCTGTTTTGCAAGCGCTATAGTTTTGACGCTTTTTCAAATTGACAATTGATTTCGAGCAATTCAAAGAGTTATCAAATGGAGATTACAATGGAGTAGCATTATTCAAAGTGAAAGTCAAAGTAAAGTAAAAATGTTTAATTTTATTCATTGTACCTTTAAAATTACATAATATCAATGACCACTTTGAGAAGTCTTAGAGCTAGGTTTATCTTGTCGATAAGGTGATGAACTGACAGAATAGTATACATTGGTGGTGCACGACCAAATTTTAACCCACGATCTTTATAAAATAAATTAATAATGTAGACAATCCACAAAACACTATCTATCCCCGAGCTTGTCTTGTACTATAGGAATCAGATAGTTGATGTATTACATCAACTATCTCATTCCTATAGTACATACATTTTACTGCACATCATTTTGTTAACACATAGTTAGAATACAATATAACACTCAGACAGAGAACAAACATCTGCATTCACCATAGAAATATTTGTTCTCGGTGGGAATTGAACCCACGACCTACGGCGCAGAAGGCAGAGCTACTGCCAACTGAGCTGAGAGTCCAGTCAATCTTTGGATTGGATTGCTAGCTACCCTCTAAACTAGACTACCCGTGCTCTAATTCAATAGTATAAGGCCGGGTGTTTAATAGGTAGGTACTTAAGTAAGTACATCAGAAAACGTTTGATAGAAAAATTCTAATGAACCAAGGATACTGTTCAGTCTGTCAACTTTCTTACCATTTAGGTCTAGCACAAAATGTGTTCGGCGAAAATCTTGTGCGGATTAGAAATTTAAAACTGATTGTATTTGAATTGTTGTATTCGACGTTTTCTGATCTATCTAATCTATATCGCGCCCGACCTTATACTATTTATACTCGACTAGATATAAACATAGACTGCGGCGAAGAAAATAAAAAAAGGAAAGGTTATGATTTTCACCGCTATGTACCTATGCTATGTATGCTGTTCCACGCATTTCATTTAATCTTGGGTGTGAGATGTTTGAGGATCGCTGGATGAAAACTATTTCTGAATGCTTAGGATTCTGCGAGCGTGATGTATAACTGCGTGTGATTTTCTACTTTATTTTTGTTTTTAATTTCCTGACATTTTATTTTATATTTTTCATTACTCATATTCAGAAAGAAGGTCTGAAGTTGCCTGAGGAGTGGGTTGAAAATAATACTTTTCAGTCCTAGATAGAATCGCTTTCAACTGACAGCTGTCATATAATTAAAATAAACTAGTTCTATTTTTATATTTATTTGATATAGGGGAACAGATGAGCAATCATAAAATACTTATACACACACATAGTGGTCAATATCATAACATTCCTGTTTGCATCAGCATGTTGGGTAAAAGCAATACCTACGAAGCCGTTTGACTTTGTCAAAAACAATGCTGCTGCTCTATGGGTTTAACAAGTTTTATATTTCCTACTTCTTTGGTCGTGGCGGCGGCGTAGCCACGCCCACCTCTTGTGTCAAAGTTTGGTAAAGTGATATGGTCGAAGACAGAAGGAGTCATTATTATCTACGTTTTGTGCAGCTCAGTGTAGCTCACACCAAAATTGAATCAAACCAAAACTTTTTATTTCAGCTCTCACTTAGAAAGCATTGCAGCCTTAACATACTTAATACTATGGTGACAAAAGTTCATTCAAAAGTAATGTGGTAAAGGATTATAAACGCACCTCAATGAGGCTCTTTTCGTGCACTTGACAATGTTTTACGGTTTATGTAGGTTCTACGACATGCCAGTTATCTCACTATGTATTCCATGTACATAACTAGCCAATCGCCTTAGCTTTGCACAGGCTTAGTGTAGAAAAAGCAGCCAAGTGCGAGTCGGACTCGCCCATGAAGGGTTCCGTAGCATCAATTAACATAATATAAAGGTTTTTGTAGTGCGTCGAAAGGTAAATTGCGGTTTACGATTTATGACGTATAAAAAAAAAACTACTGAGTAGATCTCGTTCAAACCAAATATCGTTGGAAGTTTGCATAGTAATGTACAACATATATTTTTTTTGGATTTATCATTCTCTTATTTTAGAAGTTAGAGGCCCCCCCTCTAACTTCTAAAATAAGAGAATGATAAGGACCAACTTTTTTCCACTTTGGAAGTGTCTCTCGCGCAAACTGTTCAGTTTAGAAAAAAACTATATTAGAAACCTCAACATCATTTTTGAAGACCTATCCATAGATACCCCACACGTATGGGTTCGATGAAAAAAAATTTTAGAGTTTCAGTTTCAAGTATGGGGACCCCCAAAATTTATAGTTTTAGAAAAAAACGATATTAGAAACCTCAACATAACTTTTAAAGACCTATCCATAGATACCCCACACGTATGGGTTCAAGGAAAAAAACATTTTTGAGTTTCAGTTTCAAGTATGGGGACCCCCAAAATTTATAGTTTTTTTTCTATTTTTGTGTAAAAACCTAAATGCGGTTCACAGAATACATCTACTCACCAAGTTTCATTAGTCTAGCTCTTATGGTTTCGGAGAAAAATGGCTGTGACTCGGCCGGACAGACAGACAGACAGACATGACGAATCTATAAGGGTTCCGTTTTTGCCATTTGGCTACGGAACCCTAAAAAAGGAGGGCAAAATGTGTTTTTGTATTTTGCACCCATGCAAAGCCTTAAATTTAAATCTGCAAATTATGAGTTGAAAAACGAGCCTTGTGGTCGGCTGGCAACCGTTGTCAACAACGATATGAAGGCCTGTGTACACCTAGGTCACTGGCAATGGCTATCAATGAAACGATGTCAAATATCGCTTTCAAATTTGACAGCGTTTCACTGATCGCCATGGCCAGCGACATATATAGGTATTTTTTTTTATTGTTGATTGCTAAATGTTTGACTGCCATCAAACCTGATGGAAAGTGAAAATGCAGCCTAAGGTGGAGCACGCTTAGCTATTATTCACTTGTTCACTCTTGACTTGAAAATTCCAAGGTTGTAATGCTTCGAAAATACTGACGACGGTAAAGAGCACATAGGTGTGCGCAGGCCTTGAATTGAAGACGATAGTAGAAGTGGTGAAAAAGTTGGACCGAAGAATTGGAACCCCGCGGCAAGCTTAGCCGTGATGGAGTTAGACCAACTAATTATACGGCTGAGCTTGCTGTGGGGTTTGGAGCCTTACGCCTATCTAATTTTAATGGCATAAAAAATATTCAAATGTACAATTTTATAGGTAAAGACCTAGATTAAGACGAGCTATGGAGCCTGGCGTTGCTCGCCCTGATCAAATTGGAAGTCTTTCTGGAAGAAGCACAAAGAGATATAAGGTTTACGGTATGCATAGCCAATAATAGAAACTATGTTGAAAATTTGCTTCTGCAATAAATACGTAAGGGCCAAAACCGCACATCATAGCATTTTATACTTTAGCATAGCTAGCAGTTTAATTTTAATAAATAACGGCTCAAAACAAACAGTGGCGATAATAGTTTAAACAGACTTTATTTATTCAGTTTATTTGCTGCTTGCTACTTTGGTAGGTAGGTTAGGTATTTCAGTGAAAAAAATTAAAGTAGGTAACTATATTAACTGAATGATTCCGAAGTGAAGCCAGAAGGTCTGTAAGAGGCTTAACTTCTGCACTCGCACTTCCACACTTCTACAACAACTACATGATGTTTGAGCCGCTGAGTTGTTTGAGCTGAACAAGCTCAAGGTTGTAAATGAGCCGATTAACTGCAGGTAATTATTTCCCATGCCTAGCAGTAGTTAAGTGTTTTGATTGGGCTAAATATCTTTCATATCTTGACAGTCTAAATTGCGGCCAGTGCTGCCAGGTCCATTCCAGGGTTTGGCTATTTTTACTAATGTATTTTTATTTTTTTTAAATTAAGCATTGTAGTCATAAACCTAGACACTTTAAATGCTTCTAGATACTTTGAATAGACACACAAGTTGTCCGATAAAATAGGTGCGCATGTCACAGTGCTCAATAAATATCTTTTTTTTTTGAAAACTCAATAGAAATGTAATTTTTTTTTAACTTGGCAATTTATATGAACTACAAACTGCGACACGTATTTAAAATCCAAGGTTAATCCAAGATTAGCCTACAAAATAATAGCAGTTAAATGCTTTGAAATTGCGCTAGACCTAGCGCCAAAAGCGCCATTGTGATGGCAATGTACATTTCGGAGACTTCAAATTATTTGGGGGCTAGTTCGCCATCGCTAGCGAACTAGTTCGCTGGCGGTGTGTTCAAGCCTTTAAGGCTCGAACACACCTATATAGTTCGCTGGCGGTAGCGATCAGTGAAACGCTGTCAAATATCGCTGTCAGATTTGAGATTTGACAGCGTTTCACTGATCGCGTTCGCCAGCGGCTTAGGTGTGCGCAGGCCATTACACTCGCATTTAGCAGCCAAATAAATTACATAGCAAACTGTTGTGTATTTTAAAAATGGAACGATTTTCTGCTTCGAAACATGGCAACCAAGGCGGTAACATAGAAAGGTTTTATTTAAATTTCGAACTGGCCTGCAAAAATAATTTATAATCGGGAGGCGATAATGTACATCATGTTATTGTACACCCCGTTTTTACGATGAGCGAGAGCGAGCGTGCCGCCGCAGAATTTTTTTTTCCCAATACCCCCAAAGGTTGTCTCGTTTGGTACAATTATCCATCGATAGATAAATCTGGTATACATGGGCCTTTACAATTTCACAGTGGGAAAAAAGGTGGATTCGTTTTAACTGGGTGTACATTAACTGGCCGTACATTAACCGGACGGACAAAATGAGTTCAAGTAATATTACCTAGTTTTAATTCCCTCGCATTATTTGAGAATAGTACTAACAAGCCTTGACCCCAAATAAGTACCTATTGATGGACTTACGAACACAATATACTAATTACACTTTCATCCATCAATGCCTCTTTTACTGGCCGCTGCAGTAATGCACCATTCTTTCATCTTTTACGTTCTTTGCAAAATCATGCACCTTCTATGAGCCGTCATCACCATGGTTACTTTTTTACCACTGATCTCCATTACTAGTAGATAAATCTTTTAATGTAAAATTGCTTCACTACTTTATTTCAAACTGCCCCATTACTTTATTAAATGATTACATGTAATAAGGATAAATTGAGTTTTAAATTTTTTTTTACGTCAAGAAAACTGCGTAATGCGTGGTTTTTACGAATTAAAATATCTATACTATAGCTATAGTATGTACTATAGCTATAGTATAGATATTTATCAGATGGAGATCAGTTTTATCATGTTAGTAATGACACAGTTCATCAATCCTAGAGTCTTCACTAGTCTTAAAGCGAGTTACAATACCTCGTGTTGAAAGACAACAGTTTCCTTAACAAATGAATCGGACCCTTGCCAGCAGCTTTGCGCGCACGTGAACACTAAAACCGAAAGAAAGTGCAGATGCGATAGGGGAATGTTATGTGGAAGGATTCTTAGAGCCTCTGCGAATTCTGGGACGAGTTGCAACTCGCAAATGAGATGGGATCCACAGTGGGTGCAGGCAGTGGGTACTAGAGGTTTGTCCGGGCTTGTCGCGGAGCTGGGGATAGCAGCGCCCAGGATCGGAGGCACTTCGCGGGAATATCTAGAAGACACAAAAAATGAAGTTAGCGCCATCTAGGTAGTATGTAACAGTTGAACTAAGAAATGGGTCTATCTTTGGGTTTAGAGTCATCACGTAACCAACTGAGTCGTGCAACCATAAATAATTTCACTATGTATTATATATTTCGCTCGCACTTGTGGGTCTTATGGAGCCACATAGTAATGTGCGTAAGATGGTTTATAGTAAGCCTGTTTTACCATTCGAAGTAAGGTTAGGTTTTACAACAGGGTAGCGCAATCCAAATAATATATCTAACATTATTTTTGACAAGTATACAGTAAGGAAAATAAATATCTGTTTCATAACGTTACACAAGTTAGATAGTAAAACAGTCACTTCAAGCAAGCGAGTCTGAGCCCTCTCCAGACTCTTCTACCGGGAGAATGTGCGGGTAAATATATATATAAATACTGTAGACAACTCACGCAACAGTATCTAGTCCCAAATTAAGCAGAGCTTGACTATGGGAACCAGATAGCTGATATAATACATTATATTTTTGACGTGATAACGTCTTATAAATCGATGGAGCCGCCTGCACGCACGAAAAAACATGACTCATGCGTCGTTACGTCGTTTCGTCGTTCCATTTACCTGAGCCCGAGCCCGTAATGGGTAAGGGTAAATGAGGGTAAAGGTAAATGAGGGTAAGGGTAAGGGTTCAGTCTGGGTCTGGGTCCGGGTCCGGGTCCGGGTCCGGATTTTCATTCAGTTTCATTCAGTTCCATTCAGTTTCATTCAGTTTCATTCAGTTTCATTCAGTTTCATTCAGTTTCATTCAGTATCATTCAGTTTCATTCACATTCAATTCAATTCAGTAAAACTAAAATATTCTTTTGAAAAATGCAACCATTCCATCAGTATTTTCTTATGACGTTATCACGTTCAACTATCGTCAGTAAACCGACTTTACAGACAACCGATTTTTTTTTTATAAATACATACTTAGAATACAATTTAACACCCAGACAGAGAACAAACATCTGTGTTCACCACACAAATATTTGTTCTCAGTGGGGATCGAATCCACGATCTACACCGCAGAAGGCAGAGCTACAACAAACTGAGCTGAGAGGCAGTCAATATCACTGGTACATTATAATACCAGTTCATTTTCACTGGACTGGCCTCTCAGCTCAGTTGGTAGTAACTCTGCCTTCTGCGCTGTAAGTCGTGGGTTCGATCGCCACCGAGAACAAATTATATTTGTGTGGTGAATACAAATATTTGTTCTCTGTCTGGGTATTATATTATATTCAAGGTATGTATTTACCAAAAAAAATATTATAAGTATTATATCAGCTATCTGGTTCCCATAGTACAAGCTTTGCTTAATTTGGGGCTAGATAGTGTTGTGTGGATCGTCCACAATATTTATTTATTTTATGTCTTTACAAAGGTTCTGAAATAGAAAACACCAGTGTACCTGAGGATCTGTCCAGGGTTATTCCTGAGGCGCGTGATGAACGCATGGAACAGCCTGTCTCCGTGCAACGGCGCCGCTTCCTCATAGACATCGTCTTCCCCGCCCCCGCCGCCCAGCCGATCCCCGCACGGCTCTACATCTAGAAAGAACCATTCCATTCTTTTGACCAGCTTTTACAAAAGGAAGGTCTGAGTTGAATCAAATCAAAAAACGTCTATTCAAATAAAGGCATTTTTTTTAGTTGAATGTTTGGTGAGATGCGTAAATCGTTATTTTTAACCCTTGAAAAAGGGAGGCCTGTAAGGGTGTATTTATTCGGCCTTGTAGCTTCAAAAGTAATAAAAAAGTAATGTGTTTATTTGACTGCTAGTCTTTTTTTTAGAATACTAATAATAGGGCTGAGATGGTTTTTGAACATGTTTGTCTAATCTGTATAAAATCGAAATGGCTTATGGCTCCGGTCATGCTAATAACACATATTATTCAGTAAATCCTTACCATTATCCTTCTTGTATTTATTGAGCAGCTCAACAATCTTCTCATCACTATTGTCAGATTTCTTCCATTCTTCTTCAACACAAATGAACTTTGGAAAAAATTGCAGCGGGGCACACATCAGCCGACTTCGCATGTCTTGTGGTAATTCAGCAGTCTGTAAGATTACATTATAATTATATTATACTAGCAGCCCGTCCCGGCTTCGCACGGGGTAGAAAATATTGTTGTACATTATTTTGTTCTATCACTAATAGTTTCGGCAGCGCATTCGACGAAAGACATTTTAAGACCCATTTTTCTACACCTTCGGTTACATTGTTCAAATTTTACCAAGCATCCCTAATTTTTTAAAAATGAAATGTAGCCTATGTCAAATTGGAAGAATGAAGCATTCTATTTGTGAAAGAATTTTTTAAATCGGCCCAGTACTTTTTGAGCCTATTCATTACAAACATACAAAAATAGGTACAAATCTTTCCTCTTTATAATATTAGTATAGACTACCTACATGTAGCATGATGAACACAATTTGATTGACAAACCAGGCAAAAAAAATCATCATCCGCACTTGATGTGCGGACTGGTTTGCACAAGTAGGCCGCTGGCGGGCCCTTTTTGAGTGACGCTTGACACGTGTTGCTCAAACTTTTTTACGTTGCTCACGATGTTTTCCTTCACCGTTTTGAGAGTACTGGCACAGCGCATATACATTTTTCTACAGAAAAGCTCATTGGTAGACAACTTGATTTGAACCCACGACCTTAGGATCGGAAGGCGGGGCCAATACCACTAGACCACCAGTGCTCTGTTCCCAAGCCAGGAAATCCATATCCAATCCAATCCAACTTAGGTCACCAGCATTAGTCTCAGAAAATTCGTTGCAATGAGCAGACCATAGCTAAAAGTTTTAGTGATCCTTGCGATTCTAATGAACTAAGATGTGTAATTTTATAATATCTGTAACATCGTTACCTGGTTTAGTAATTGTTCAATATCTTTTGATGGGTTTGTAGGAGTGTCAACAGTAACCAGTCCTGGCTCGTCCCCACCCTCCAATTCTGCTGCAGCCACTGGAGCACCTATGGCCCCCACAGCTCCTAAATAAGTAATAATGTAAAAACTAAGAACTAAAAGTAATAGATTTTTTGGGGTTTTTATAGGTGTTGTTCTTTATTACAAGACTTTTTCCAGGTATCTTCATTTTATTTCTACATCTTGAAAATTCTATCATTTTAGATGTGTACTAGTATTTAGGTTCATGGTAGTATGAGTGCCATCAAATCAATTATTAAAAATGCAGTGTTTGGCTCTTAGCACCATAATAAAGATATTACTGGATGAGACTTGTAAAGGATATAGTTGACCTGGACTAATAAGCAATTTTTTTACTGAATATAAGCCGCGGCCATAGTTGCAATGCTACTTTTATGAACGGATTTGTAATTATGAGGATACAAGTTTTAAAAAAAAGCTGACCCCTGATTACACCAGGCGAGTTGTGTAAATGAAATTCATAACAAAAAACAAAACCTACAGTTGTTAGGTTGGTTCTTCAGAGGTCAACCTATTTTTGGCAAAAAATACCTTGAACAGGAGACATGTTTGCGTTGTGTGCATCAAATACTTGTAGATTCCCAAGTGCCTGTTCTACTGATTCCAACTCATAAGAGTTACTTTCATCATCATCAGAACTCCTGCAATATAAAAAATTGCTTAGCTTAGCTGGCCGGTTTACTAGGTATAGTTTGGAAATTTTAATAAACAGTTCAACAAAGATATATTCCAGCTTTCTTGGTTGATGTGATAAATATATATTGTGGACAATCCACACAACACTATCTAGCCCCAAATTAAGCAATGCTTGTTCTTTGGAAGCCAAATAGCTGATATAATACCTATTTTTTTTTTTTTTTGTAAATATGTACATACTTAAAATACAATATAGCACCCAGACAGAGTTCAAACATCTGTGTTCACCACACAAATATTTATTGGTGGTGGTAATCAAACCCACAACCTACAGCACATAAGGCAGAGCTAATAGCAACAGTCAGTGATAAATTAGTAGGTAGAGTCTGTTCAGAAAGACAGCCGTCGTAGGCAAATTGTGAACTAATGTTTCGATTTTTATATGGCAGCCCATCCCTGTCTTTCTGTCAGCATTTTGCATCATAAAAATGAAATAAAGGAATAGTACACTAGTTGTGATAGGATCAAAACGCAACAGACGCGTTTTGATCCTATTATATTGCCCACTAAACATAAAAGGTAATTAAGCACAGCTGCAACCTCAAATCCCACGACGGGTCTCTTTCTGAACAGACTCTATGTGACTTTGAAGATCTTTAGACTATCCAAACTCACCTATGCATAGCATTACTTTGATGGCAGGATGCATTATCTACACTCATAATATTCCCATTGGCTGTATCACCATTGTCATTCTCATCCCACTCATCCGCTCCATCACACCATGTGACATTATGATCTGGGCTTGGAACACAAACAATAGAACCAGCATCAGTCCTTGATTGGTCGAGAAATTGAGTTCGAACACATAGCCAGCTGAAACAGGAAGGAACAAGGTGGTTGCAGCAATTAAGATTATTTCAATTACAAATAGTTGCACATTTTTTTTTGAATGTCTCAAAAGTTAAGTGTGATTTGAACCCGCGAGCATCCCCTTGGTATGGGGCCGCGCATCATATCCTTACCACACTCGACGAATAACACATAGAGACTGTTTGAAACTAACGCGACCAAGCAGCGGTCAGCGCAGCCTAAAGGGAAGGTCATGGGTTCAAATCCCGCTCGGCTTTTGGGACATTATAAAAAATCTTTGTGATTTCTTTATGTGTAGTAAGCCCTATAAAATCAATAAAATAGGTGCACATTAATTTAATTTTGTCATAGTTAGAAAATATTTTTATGCCTAGATTATTGTGAAAGTAACTGGTTAGTTCATACCTTTCCGATTGATTCCAGCAGTTTGGGTTGATACACGCGAAGACGTAAAGGGTGCGATGATACAACGAAATATCGAGAGGAGCATAGCACTGAACGACCAAGAGCCTATGTAGACTGCACAGGGGGCATTTCGAGGGGAACTGGACGTTCTCGATAGGCGGCCAGTTCTAAACAAACAAATATTCATTGATTAATTCCATCACAAACGTGGTCAAACAAAATTTAAAGGTATGTGTTCTATTGTGTGTCTTACTGGAAATCCACCGATTTTATTCACAGTGTAGTTCAATAAAGTCAAGTTCCTTTCTGTAATGGTCTCTTCTTCATAGCCCAAATAAATTTTGCCTGGTTTATTTGCCATTTTAGATTCACAACTACATAAAAATAAATATTTGTAACATGCGAAATGCGAATCAATGGAATTAGCGAAATGTCACTTTTTACTTTTTTATGTAACGATCATTGAATGGTTGCACATCAGTAAGTTATTCTACTCAGTCCAGTTTCATTCGTAGACTTTCAATGTCATAGACAAAATCAACGTATTTTAATTTTGCTCTGTGCTTTTTAGGCTGTGGTGACCGGAAGTAATTTTTGATCGATTATCTGTCTGTGCTTGCTATCGTCCCAGCGTTGCCAATTTGTGGAGATTTCCCCAACGTGCGGGTAATTTCAAGGTGTTGGAGAATGCATTTGTATGGGGAAAACGCGGGAATCTTTGAGTTATTTATACATATTTCCAAATTTCTAAGGATATGAAAATTTCGATTAACATGACTTGTATCAAGGCTTGGATAGCTTACGTTTGTCAGAGATCAATAGGCCGAGATCTTTTAGGGACACTGAAAATCCCGGTCAGTCCGAGAATCAGGCCCCAGGGACTTGTATAGATCATTCGTTATAATCTGAAGATAATTACGATAGTTTCTTGTGTATTTTGTACATTTTCTTTATACTCTTGTATTACATAATTGAAAGTTTATGTAAATACTATTATCAAAAGTCATCATTCATCCAGTGAATTTGTCAAGTTATGTTTTCCACTAGCTTTATTGTTTGTTCGTTGTTAAAATTTCACAAAAGCATACTTTTTCATTCATAAAATGTGTTTTGTGAATTTTGTAATTTGATATTATATGCAATAAGTTTTTTTACCTTTGTATAAAACAAGGAGGCAATTTGAAATTTAAACACACAGAACGCTCTGTTAAGAAATTTATGGATCCTGTGATAATAACTACTTAGATACATGCTTATTTATTATGCATGAAAATTCATTTCAAACTATCAAAAACGCGATACATTTTATATTTTGAAAAAAACCAGTGTGAATATTAGGAATGTACATATAAATATAATTATGGGGAATCCAGGTTTTCCTCTCCCCAAATGTGCGTATTTTAGCACATGAGCTGTGGCAACCCTAGAACGTCCGTCCATTTTCCAGAAAAGTTGCGGCGATTCGGTGAGACAGCGGTGCCGAAAATCAAATCTACGTGATTTTCATTGCAATCGTGAATCTAGTCTACTAAAATCAATTTAATTGAATTGAAGTGCATCACTAGCGTAATTGTAGAGCCAGGACCTATCTCTGCACTACATAATTCTGAACGATCATGGCCAACGAAACCGCAGTGCCTCCTCCCGTTTTATGGGCCCAGCGCAAGGAAGACGTCTTCCTCACATTTAGCATCGAGTCCAAAGATCCGAATATCAAAATTGAAAAGGAATCGGTTTACTTCAAAGGTGTCAATGCTCAAGACAATAAAGTTCATGAAGTAACCATACCGCTGTATGATGCTGTTGTTCCCGATACTAGCGCTTTCGTGAATAAAGGTAGATGTATAGAAATGATCCTACGCAAAGAGAAGAAAGACGCATCTTACTGGCCCTCTCTGACAAAGGATAAAAAGAAGCCACACTACCTGAAGATCGACTTCAACAAATGGACAGATGAAGATGATGTAGAAGAAGATGGTAAACCTAATAACTTTGACATTGAAGACATGCTCCGATCGATGAGCCCTGGAGACGGCGCTGGGGATCCAGCAGCTGCTAAACCAAACTTCGATGACTTAGAAGAAGATTCAGATGACGAGAATCTGCCCGATCTTGAGTGAATCCTTTAGTGATATGCTAATATTTTGATTTGTCAGTACCTACTTGTGTATAAGGTTTTTACAGTTACAATAAAATCATTCATGAAATGACTAATGATATGTTTAGCTTTCTCCAAAAAAATCCTTGTTTTTACTCTTGAGTAATGCTAAAAATTGCTAGCTTATTTCTTGAAGCTGATGTTTCTCATCTATTGAGATTTACATTTTATAGTACAGAGGTTCAGGAGTGAGAGTTAATTTGACATTTTCGCATGGGTGTCAGGATTGTTCGAGTGAGTCACTAGTAAATAGCATATGTCACGCAGGGATAATGTTGCTTTATAATGGTGAAAGAATTTTTGAAATCGTTATATACAAAAACATTCCTCATAATAGTGTAGAAATAGATTTATGAAATAGCTTGTTGATCATCAATTTTCTAAGGCCTGCTTGGATGGTATAACTACTCTACCACAGCACAGCATTAATAACTTGTTAGTTGTCATGACAATACGAAACATAGTTATAAAAATTCATAAAATATAATATCAGTAGGTTATGAAATGAATGTATATTCCAGATGGCTAGGCCAAACATAATACACTTTTTTTATACAACTGTTAGCAAACAAGCATACGGTCCACCTGATGGAAAGCGGTTACCATAGCCTATGGACGCTTGCAACACCAGAGGCATCACTCGCCCATTGCTGACCCTTTAAATGTTATAAAACACCCTTCACTGCATACTGCATTAGGTAGGCTGTAATTAATTTAAACTTTCCCATTAGAGAAAGTAAGCAATAATGAACTCGCCCATTATTTCTTTTTGGCTGTAGAAACTGTTGCATCACTATTATTTTCCAAGTAGATACTTTACATACTCGTGAAACGGCTGTAGGTTCGACCCGAACTATACTACCCAATGTTTTTTTACAGCAATTTTGTAGGCCGCTCCAGGAAGTCAGCTTTTAATATACGAGAGGTTATACTAAACTACCTACCTATCTAATGCTAAATAGAGACTTGCTAATGCCTATCCAACCTTTCATAGTGGTAGGTACTCATGATTCTTACTCGATTCCCGCAACGAAACTTGAAGCCAAAAAGATAATAGTGGGCTCCTGCCCATGGTTAGGTACTTTTATATAATACTAGTGGCCGCCCGCGGCTTCGCTCGCCCGTTCCCGTAATACCCCGTTCCCGTTGCTTTTTCGGGATAAAAAGTATCCATGTCCTTCTCCCGGTTCTAAGCTACCTCCCCACTAATTTTCTGCCAAATCGGTTCAGCCGTTCTTGAGTTATAAATAGTGTAACTAACACGACTTTCTTTTATAAATATAGAAGAGAAGATATATATTAAGATAGCTGTGTCAAATACTAAGGCACAGCACAGTATATTAGCATGTACTACACCCGCCCCTCACCACATAGGCATGGTAAGGTTAGGTAGGTTACCTAGATGCTTTAGCATTCCTAGTAGTCTGCGGTACCTAGTCAAGGAGTTTGAGGGCAGCACCATAAGCCTATGGTATGTTCTAAGCCCTTGAATAAAACGAGAGCTTCATTACAAATTATTACGTTTATTTGGATCGTTCTGAAAGTGAAACCACTACACTATACAAATGGAATTGTTGGCCATGTCTTCTTATATTTAAAGCTAAAGTCATGCAGTAAATGAGCCTGTTCAAACTCTCGCATTTCAACATGTACGAGGCACCTTGGCCGGGGCAGAATACAGGCGCTCCATAACTCTGACAGTCGTACATAAAGTAGGAAGCACCAGCTCTTCCAAAAGACAAATTTTTCGTAGGACTAGTCAGTAGTCCCAAATTGTTCTTCTCAAAAAAGTACGACATGGCCTTGCTCAAATTGAAACGATCCGGAAACATGTTGTAAACGAATCCAAATATAATTTTATCAAACTTGACTGAGAAAGAATACGGGAACATATCATCAAACTTGCTGTCCAAATCTTGCACGCCTATTTCATAATTTCGCTTGTTTCCTATTTTATCGACACACTTTTTGTGGTACCTGTCGCCCGCATTCACTATTCCATCAAGGAAACTGCCCGTCCAAGCGCTGAGGTTACAAGCCTGGGTCATGACAATGCCTACGACGCATGTAGCGAGGTACTGCTTCCCGCGTTGAGCCTCTTCAAACTTCTTGTCCAACGGGTGAACTGTACCCCACAACGAAAATAAATCTCCCGGAAACTCAATGTCCCAATCTTTCCACAAAGCAGGAGGAGTCTTTCTCTCGAAACCCAAGTCATTAACGGGATTCATTCTTGACCACGGTATGCTCTCTATATTGAGCCAATACATTTTCTCATCCACAATTGGGCGCAATTTCCTACGTTTTAAATAAGGCAAGTTTGGATTATCGTCGGGTTTGAATAATGGACTCAATCTGTAGTTCAAAGCGGAGTGTCGCGGGGCGGTCTTCACGGAGGTCAATTCGAAGGTGTAAAATTCGGGAGAGTCAGCTGTTTTCGCGCAAACAACTTTCTTTAATCTGCGTATCAGAGCATCTAAGGAACGGTACAGAGTCCAGGTTGCTACAGAGCCCGATTTCTTACCAGACTTCTCTTCCTTTTTCCTTTCTTTTTTCTCTTTCTTATCAGATTCTTTATCTGAATCGTCTTTTTTGGGTGGTGGGTCTTCGGTCGGTGGCGGGTACGGATCAAACAGGTGATAGTACCCTTCAGTTTGGCATATTACCATACTGCACTGAGGGAATCGAATGATCACATACCGCAATCTACGCAGCACCGCTTTCAGATACTGTTCCAATCTCTTTTCTGGATTCTCGTTCACGACTATAATTTTCTTGATATTGATATTGATGAACTTGCCATCTAGAATAATGTTTTTGATAACTCTTTTTTCGCACACGTTGAGGTTCGTTGCTTTTTCGTTTATTTCGAGACCTTTTTCTATGCATGTGTCTATCATGACGTGATCCCATGTCCTGATGGGATGCATGGCTGCCATAAGCATAGCTATTAGGCAGACAAAGTGGCATGGTTTCACGTCGGAACTTGCCTTTCGGTCCTTCAGCGAGGTGGTTCCTCCTATCCTGTAAACTCCATCTACCTGCTGATATCCTACAATAGTTTGACTCTTCGGTTCCTCTATGTCTATTGAGCTCTTTTTATCAGATTTACTGGAAGAGACGATGGACGGCTTAGATTTCTTTGACTTGGGTAAACCAGTGGCATAGTCGTAGTCCTCAGGCAGCTTCGAGCGAGGCTCTTGTAGTAGTCTCCTGACCAAGATTCTGCTCAAAATGAATTGCTGGTCCTCACTCTTGCCATCTTTGTTGTACAATACTCTGAAGACAAAAGATACAAGGATTTAAAGATAACACAAGGATACAAGGTTTTTCGTAGGTCGTTGGTTCGATCCCCACCGAGAACGTTCTCTGCCTGGGTGTTATATTGTAATCTATCTAAGTATGTATTTACGAAAAACGAAAACGAAAAATGTAAGTATATAAGTATGATATCAGTTATCTGGCTCCCATAGTACAAGCTCTGCTTAGTTAGGGGCTAGATAGTGTTGCGAGGGTTGTCTATAATATTTATTTTTCTACAATATTTATTAACGTGATTTTTTCAGCACACTTATAAATTGGCTGAAACGTTAGTCTAGCTAGACCGATCATCTCACCTAGTAACGAGGTCATGTAAGTTACGAAACCGAAGAAAGCAGCCCTTTCCCTTGCCGTCGTCTCGCAGCCCCATGGCGTTGCAAGGGCTGCCATCAAATAAGTAATACAGGCCGTTTCTCTTGAAAAACGCACAACTGTAATTAGTTGTTGTGATCATCCCTCTGTCGTATTTTGTCAGAAACTTCTTCGCTAGTACGTCTTCCAGCTGCCAGGTGGCGCCCTCTCCGGCCACGTCTATGTTGGCGTTGAAAGCCTGGGGAATAAAAAAGTCTGAAATAAGTATGTAATAACTACCTATCCCCAAACTAAGCAGAGCTTGTACTATGGGAACCAGATGGCTGTTATTATACTTATATTTTTTTTTTGTAAATACTTGCTTTTAATACAATATGACACTCAGACAGAGACCAACATCTGTGTTCACCACACAAATATTTGTTCTCGGTGGGGATTGAACCCACGGCCTACGGCGCAGAAGGCAGAGCTACTACCAACTGAGCTGAGAGGCCAGTATGTATCTCAATCTCTCAATCTCTCCATAGCTTGTACTGTCTTATTGTTCCGGTTCTTAGTTACCATACTGTATCTGACTGCTACTACTTCATCATCATCATCATCATCAACCTATATTAGTCCACTGCTGGACGTAGGTCTCTCCCAAGACGTGCCACTGAGCCCGGCCTTCGGCTCTTCTCCTCCAGTGCTTGCCAGCTACATTTCGCAGATCGTCGCCCGACCTTGCCGGAGGGCGTCCTACACTACGCTTACCTAAACGTGGTCTCCACAACACTACTTGCCAAAACTACTACTTGACAAAAGCCAAAGTAAATTTTTGGGTTCAAGCTTGGATGGAATACTTAGAATTAGAGTGGAATAGCAGACGATTGGATGTAATGTTGATCTAGGCTTGGTCGCGTGGAACTGGCACCTAGAGTCACCTAGCTTTAGACGTTTCAAAGTGATCCTTGTGATACTACTGAATAAATACATTTTTGACTTTGATTTTGATTTAAAACTGACTTAGACCTGAATATTGTAGTAAGCTTTACCTGATGTCCAATCCCTATCTTCGGTATAATATGCACAGGTGCCAATTGAAACTTTCCCATTTTATTCTGATACAGTTTCTTAGCCGTGTCGATCACAAAGTTCACTATCCCCGGCGCCCACGTATTTATAGAATACTTGTAAGACGTCACGATAGCCATTATCGCAATAAATGGAAGAATATCGACTGCATTCGCTTCAGAGACTGCTGACGTGCCTCGAACGATCTCTGTATTGTCTGGTAGCTCCTTGAAGTTACTAGGCTTTGCTAGTTCTTCGGACGGTGTGGATTCTAGCTGCGCCTCAGCGAGGGGAGGGGTCATTTTCTTTCTGAGTTGTCGTAACTTGAATCTGTAGCGAGCGTCTTCTGTGAGGAGTATCCGGCGGTCAACGTGGACTGGTGGTAGGGTTTGGACCTCGTCTTCGGCGACCTGGATTGGCGCGAGCTGAAATTGAAATGAACTTTCAAACCAGTATAGTGAAAGTATTTTAAACGCGCCGCAAATAAGCTCCTTTCGTGTATTTGGCACATGTTTACTAGGATTTTTTTTAGGTCCAAGCTTGAACCACTGGTTAATTATCATCACCGCCAGAAGAAGTCTACTGCTGGACTTATTTATTTATTTTTATTTCTTAGGAAATCTCGCTCCTATTTGTCCCTACACGTTTCCAGGAAGAACTATTAAGAGATGTTAAGCCTCACGGGCCCTCAAACCGAGACATAGCGACGTTACGATTGCTGATCGTGGCCGTCATTCGATAAATTACAGTAATAGGCAACAAATGTTGCACATCGGCTAATTTCGGCTTCATAGAGCGTAGTGTACGTCAGAAAGAGATAGCACTCTACGAAGTCGAAAAGCAGATGTGCAATATTTATCGCATACTAGCGGCCGCCCGCAGCTTCGCTCGGCCCGTTCCCGTTACACCCAGTTCCTATTACTTTTTCTGGATATTCGGTTTCTATGTCCATATCCTGGCTCTAAGCTACCTCCCCACCAGTTTTCAGCCAAATCGGTTCAGCTGTTCTTGAGCTATAAATAGTGTAACGACACGACGAAAAACAAATCCATCCCTTGGGAACCATACATTTTATCGGGATAAAAAATAGCCTATGTGCTATTCCAGACTATAATATATCTCTGTGCCAAATTTCATCCAGATCCGTTCAGCTGTTCTGGCGTTATTAAGTAACAAACATCTAAACTTTCGCATTTATGAGGGACAACCGTAAATAGTTCTATTAAATTATATTACCGGCACTTCTTTGAGTGATGGCTGCGGCGAAGGCGGTGGTGGTGGCAGCGGCGGCGGTAATTCTTCTGCCTTCCGTCTCGCTTCTTCTTCTTCGGCTTTTATTCTATCCGCTTCCTCTTTCTTGCGCTTCATCGTGTCCTCGTCTTCCTCTTCTTCGGCCTCTTCCTCCTGGGTAAGTCGTTACTTATACAAGTTAGTACAAAGATTTGTGATTTGTGCGTGTGTGTAAGATCTGTGTTGATCTGTGGGATGTCTATTATAGTCTGTTCAGAAAGAGAGCCGTCGTGGCTAAATTGAGAACTAACGTTTCGATTTTTATATGGCAGCTCATCCCTTTCTTTCTGTCAGCATTTTGCATCATAAAAATTAAATAAAGGAATAGTACACTAGTTGTGATAGGATCAAAACGCAACAGACGCGCTATTGTATTGCCCACTAAACAAAAAAGGTTATTAAGCACAGCAGCGCCCTCCAATCCCACGACGGGTCTCTTTCTGAACAGACTCTATCTAAGTCTAGTCTATGTCTAGTCTATAGTGCGTCCATGGAGATCACAACGTTGAGTCAATTATTTTAGCTACTAGAGGTGGTAAAAATCATTTACCTCTTCTTCTGCTCCTTCAGGCACCTGAAACAGATAGCATGTATAAATAACAAAGTTTGGATAAGAGAGAAACTGATTTGGACTGGGTACTTGTCCAACACTACCCAGCCCCAAACTAAGCAGAGCTTGTACTATGGGAACCAGATAGCTGATATAATACATGAATGCATTTTTTTTCTAAATACATACTTAAAATACAATAAAACACCCAGACAGGGAACAAACATCTGTGTTCACCACACAAATATTTGTTCTCGGTGGGGATCGAACCCACGCCCTCCAACGCAGAAGGCAGAGCTACTACCGTACCGACTGAGCTGTGAAGGCAGTCAACTGAGCTGTGAAGGCAGTCATAGAACAAAGGCTAGGCATTCTGAAGAATACAATATAACACCTAGACAGAGAACAAATATCAATGTTCACCACACAAATATTACAAAATAAGGGGTTTACCACAGGCGGCGGCGGCGTCGGCGGTGGTGTGGGTTCTGGGTCTGGGTCGGGCTCTGGCGGTTCGTTGCTCTTGTCGCGAGGCTTCGGCCATGGGGGTACCACCTGCGTCACTGACACCGTCGGCGAATCCAGGTTTACTAAACAAATTAGATATGATTGTTTATTAATTTTATAGTGTTTACTACACTTAGAGAAATCACAAAGATTTTTATAATGTCCCAAAAGTTAAGAGCCGAGCGGGATTTGAACCGAAGGGGAAGGTCGCGGGTTCAAATCCCGCTCGGCTCTTAACTTTTGGGACATCATAAAAATCTTTGAAATTAGATATGTTTTTAAGCTTTTACTTTTTTCTAAAGTGCGGTCTCGGAGCAGGAAGAATTTCACGCTTGCATAGATGTTTTTAAAACGGTAAACTACTGCCGCGGCACGCACGCTCTGCTCGCTCGCCTCGCGCGTAATTTTTGTTCTAACATAACCTAACCTATCCAAGTCGGATCCGCCCTATAATGTTAAGGCCAAGTCAAGTCATCAAGGATAAGTATAAGTATCCCAGAAATAAAAACAAAAATCTATGTTTGAATTGCTCCATCAATGTACCTACATGTGGCTTAACTTAACTGGCATCGTAATAACGGGGTGTACAATAACATGATGTACATTATCGCCCCCGTTTTCTATATTTCGTAATGCCAATTTTGTGTATAGTATAGTACTTACTGATTCTCGGTTCCAACGGTTCAGGAGCCATATTCTTATAACGCAGAGGTATCGGAGGCAAGTAGTCTTCTTGGATACTGTCCACCAAAGATACTATATCGCCCATCTGTTCTTCGTCTGCTTGTGGCTGTTAACAAATTAGTTATTAGATTAGACTACCAACACATTAGTTGGTATTCCAGATGTGACTGATTGCAAACTCATCCCCATTGCTAGAATAACTATAGCTCGATTAAGCTAAGTTTGCATCTCGCGTCAATTACAAAAAATCGTCAGTCTGCAAAAATGGATTTGCCATGACTTTAATAAATTAAACAAAATGTTTGTTAGATATTACTTCAATATTGTTTTTAACATTATATTTTGTATTTTTTTGTATTATTATATTGTACATTAAAATATACACAAAAAGCGTGGTGCAAACTTGGTGGAGTTATAACTGATTTCCTCACGATGTTATGCCTTCGCTTTTAACCACCGACCGAAAAAAGGGATGCTATAAGTTTGAGGCCATAGTGTAAGTCTTTACGTCTGTCGGTCGGTTGTCACGTAGCTCCGAAACGTTTGATCTGATATGAATGAGGTTTGGTTTTTTTAGAAAGCTGATAGCTCTGATAGGTTCTTAGCCATGTCTGGTAGAAATCCATGCAGTAGATTTTTATAATGTCCCAAAAGTTAAAGGCCGAGAGTTAAGGGGAAGGTCGCGGCTTCAAATCCCGCTCGGCTCTCAACTTTTGGGACATTATAAAAATCATTGTGATATCCTTAAGTGTAGTAAACACTATAGAATCAATAAAAAAATATCCATGCAGTAGTTTTCAAGTTCTAATAACTTCGGTCGGGAATTGCAATTTTTGTGTAGAGTCTGTTCAGAAAGAGAGCCGTCGTGGCCAAATTGTGAACTAACATTTCGATTTTTATATGGCAGCTCATCCCTTTCTTTCTGTCAGCATTTTACATCTAAAACATTAAATAAAGGAATAGCACACTAGTTGTGATAGGATCAAAACGCAACAGACGCGCTGTTGTATTGCACACTAAACAAAAAAGGTAATTAAGCACAGCTGCGCCCTCATATCCCACGACGGTTCTCTTTCTGAACAGACTTTAATTAACTAGTGTTTTTTATAACTTACCCCAGCTGGCTTGCCTTCCAAAGTGTCGTCAGGTAGTACATCGTGGAATAGCTCCTTGCCATCGCCTTGCGCTTGGCTCATAGGTAACACTTTTCTTTTGCCTTTTCCACGCGCGCCCGGTAGTTGCTCGTCGCTTAGAGTGCAAACTATTTGCTGTAATCATAATATTATTATTTAGAAACGAACGTTCGCAATAGTACAAATAACTTCCTTCTTCTAAAATTTAAGTGATTAGGTTTTGTCGGAATTTGATGCAGTTATCTCCAATTAAGTCTTTCGAATGCAGCCTCCTTGACTGAGATTAAAGAAAAGGTCTATGTCATGTCGTATGAACATGACATCGACCCAGACAGCCTTCACAGCTAAGTTGGTAAGAGCTCCGCCATCTGTGCTGGAGGGCGTGGGTTCGATCCCCACCGAGAACAAATATTTGTGTGGTGAATACAGATGTTTATTCTATGTCTGGGTGTTATATAGAATTCTAAGTATGTATTTACAATAAAAAACGTATCAGTTATCTGGTTCCCATCTCAGAAGCTCTGCTTAGTTTGGGGCTAGATAATGTTGTGTGGAAAGTCCAAAATATTTATTTATTTATTTGTTATTTATTTTTCTTTTGTCTGGCTCATATAACATATCTTGGCTTTCCTCTTCCCCTTCCCCATTACCCTAGTAAATTATTAGCGGCTCCCTATAATAATATTCTTGTCTTTGTCACTTTTATGCCGACAAATAGAGATGGCAACAGACTTAGCAGCCTGCCTCGATAGTCATACTACGATTTTTTTACTGATTTCGTAAAGAGCAAATTACCTTAGGCTCCTTCTTCTTCAACTTCAGTACTTTGAACGCGTGAATATAAAACTGCGTCGTCGTCGGTAAGTAGTCCCAATTCTTAGTAAAAGTCTCCGCCATTGTATCAGAGTTCAAAAACATCCAACAGCACGCTCTGCCCACTTTCACAGATCTCATTCCATCGTTCGTTCTGGGGTACGGATCAAACAAATAAAACATATCCTTCTGTCTCCAAACCGCCAGAACATAATTATTGAAGTCCAGAATACCGCTATTGTATTCGTGACTGAAAAAGTCTTCCAAACCCGATCTTATATTGAAAAGACACTCTTTTGTGGTAAAAAGCTGGCCTTTCACTCGTTCGCGGTAGATTATAATTTCACAGGCGTACGGCCCGACAGTGATCTGATTCGGAATGTTATCAACTGACATGTCAATCATCACTTTAGGGTGCAGGCAATCCATAAACAACTTGTTCCCCAGACGCAGGACTTTGTCCAGAGTTTTCGTGAACCAAGTATTAGGTGGTGAAATCTTTGCGTACGTCATAGCGACTATAGCAATAGGAAGAGCTTGTCGGAACTTGCAATCTTCGAAGCACCGATCGCCTAGATGCATATTAGCGTTGACTATCGCGCAGTTTTCGTTCAGAATCCTATAACCCATCATTGCCTTCTCAGCTTGGGTGAGTTCCTTATCCGATTCGAAGTCTTCGTCGGCTTTTTCGTCGATCATTTTGAGAACTTTGACGGGAGCTAAGACGAACTTTTGGTCTTCCAAAACGCTTCGGGCTAGGAGTACTTCAGCGACGGATTCGAGATCCTTGACGTTAACAAGAGCAGCGCAACCGTTGGAGTAGTTAGAATATGCTCGGGAGTCTCTGCCGGCTGGGTCAAAAATGTAGTAGCAAATTTTATCTCTCCATATCACTACTTTGAGGACTCTGCAATGTGAAAAATTCAAAATTAAAAGTATTCCCTTAGCAATAAGTCTGTTACGTTCCTGAGAAGTGATACTGTTAATTACTGTTCATACTGACTTTCTAACTGTAATAGTAATACAAAACACTATTGAGACCGGACGAAAAGCGCAACACTCTTAGAGGAGAAAGATGGCGTCATAACGCATAGATTCTCGTGTAATATACAAAAACAGAGCCCTGGCTCTTTTCAATGGGTAGATTCCGCCTTATAAGGCAAATGCAGTTTGGGAGCGCAATTTCTTTTCACTATGCTCACATCTTAAATGGCAAGCTACTGTTATGATTATCATCAGCCTCAAAAGTCCACTGCTGGAAATAGGCCTACCGTACACATTTCCAGGAAGAACGATTCTGAGCCCTTTTCATCCACCGACTTCCCGCAATCTGCGCCCTACGTTTCGTCTTTCAGTTCGTGGTCGCCATTCGAGAACTTTCCTACTACAGAAACGGAGTAAGCTACTGTTATACCAACCTTGAAAGCATAACTCCGGCCCGATTATCCTTAAAGAAGGCTTTGAGTCCTCGACACAGGTTATAAACAGTAGGGTCTAGTGACATAGAGTAGCCAACGATATCAGGCTCGCCTAATAGAACCTGCATTCTCTTTCCGTTCAGAACTAGAGTCTGCTTCTTGCCGAATGGTAGCACTTCGCACATCCCTTGCACGGCCGAGTGGTCGTGGACTTTCTCTAAGCATTGGATGTACCTGGTAGACGAAACAACACATCATACACACTTTATATTTTTTCTTTATAATCTGCACTTAGTCTTAGTCTTATAGTTATATTATTTGTCTCAACGGTTCGTGTTATTATTCTTCTGTAAATTAAACCTCTATAACGACGGTGAGTTGCAGTTGCTGCGTTGTGTCGCACTCTACTGGTGTCACGGAAGACCAGCGTTATAGTGGCACTCGCCACTATAACATTTATGCTGGGTGACGACCAATTTTTATGTCATCGTTACCTGTTAAGATCCTTGTAAATTACTTGTGGCATAAAATAAATATTTTTTGATTTGATTTGATCGAAGAAGTCTTTTACATCCTATCCTATTATTTATACACGGTGTTTTTTTTAAAGGGCGGTGTTGGAGTCTATAGAAACCATTTTTAGTTTTTAGCAACTTATTAGTTAGGGAAAAATTGGGATATTAAAAGTAAATACTTAGTGAAAACTTGGTATTTCCATTCATTTTTAGTTATACATTTATTTGCAAAGATTGATCCTTATCAGCGTCAGAATCTATCCATTTAATAATTACAGTCTATTTTTTTTTAAATCATTCGGGTCTATTTCGGCAAAAGTAAAAGATTTTGGAACTTTATAAATATGCAGTTATTGTCATCTTATAACTTATGCTTTAGGCTTTAGGGGTGCGCTCACGAAAAAAGCCCTTAAGATTTAATAAGTAATTTTATTTTATTTTATGTATGTTAGTCTCTAAGGTATTTATTAACTATGGACCTAAGGTGTTTCATTTTTGTAATGTACATTTTATAGTTGTCTGAAATAAAATATATTATTATTATTATCATTATTATTATAAATCGAGGGATGACTCCTCTCACGACATTTCCCTTAATCTCATGGTTAAGGACTTGGCTCTCACCGCCCTTCTCAAAAAACCACCCTGCATAGCGTCAAGTGCAACTGGTTATTCGGCAAATTCAAATTAATCATCCGCACTTGGTGTGAGGACTGTTTTCCGCAAGTAGGCCGCTGGCGGGCCCTTTTTGCGTGACGTTTGACACACGTTATTCGAACTTTTTTAGGTTCTACGACACGCCGGTTTTCTCACGATATTTCCTTCACCGTTTGAGAGTACTGGTATGCCAGTACTCTCAAACGAAAACACACTAAACGAAACGAAAGTGCACTATGGTGCACTTAACTTTTCGATAGAAAAACTAATTGGTACATGACTGGATTTGAACCCACGACCTTAGGATCGGAAGGTGAGGCCGCTACCATTAGACCACTGCTCTATATTTTAGCCAACCATAAAACAAAGTGATATTGGAATATAATTAGAATCTATATTCACGATGTCGATATTAGGGTTTGTGTGCTAACAGCGCTAACAGACGTCATGGGCACAGTTGTGTTAATTTAAGGAGATCCGTGAACTAACAATTCGACAATTTAAAAAGAACTGTTTGTACTTTTGCAAGTCGGTCTCTGCTCCGGCGAAGTATAGGAGCCAGATTTCTTCCTACTTTATGACCACCGTCTACCATACCTCATGCAAATAAAGATATTGCATTTAATAACCTACCATTGGTCTCCCGCGTCGACAAGGTTATCCACTAGTTTCATTGTCCACTGCTTCGGATGGTAATGGAAAGCGAGGCAGTAAGCCATCACAGACATTGTCAGCGCCTGTCGACCTTTCGACCTTCCGCCTGTGAGAATAAGATTCAAATTAGGTTGAGTTATAAATGAGGCTGCTATACAGGCTGGTTTTTTGAGAAGGGCGGTGATGGCCGAGTCCGAAACCATCCGTAAATCCGAACTCCGAAACGACCAGTCCGAATTTTCACTATTTTATGTTTTTACACGGAAGAAAAATCGCCTCGTAAATGGAGGGCATGAATCCTTTCACGACTTTTTCCTAACTCTCGAGGTTTCGGACTAGGCCATAAAAAAAAACACCCTGTATAAAGACACTTGAAAAACTTCGTGTGTTAGTGGTAGTAGAGCTCTTTGTGAAGGGCTCGTCCGGGGAAGTACTACCACCATGCTTATTTCTGCCGTGAAGCAGCATCGCTGTGTTTCGGTTTGAAAGGTGTGGGTGCCGGTGAAATTATTGGCACGTGAGGCTGAACAATGTATGCCTCAAGTTGATGGACGCGGGGCAGAGCATCGTAGGGCACGTTTTTGGAAGTGGATACAAAATTTTAACATACTCACTGAATTTAGCATCATACATGTTGAAAGAACCCGTTAAAATGCCGTAATGTATCTCCGGTTTCTTCTCCTTAGTGCAAGGGATCACAGTCAGTGAATGTGTTTGTAATGTTCCGCGTTTTAGATTTGATGGTATATGCACCTGGAATATAAAAAGTACTCATTTTTAGGTAAGCAATAGATTTTTTTTAACATATACAATAACAAACAAAGACATCCAATAAGTAAGGTAGGTATTTACGTAAATAGAGATTGACATTTTGATCATTTTGAAGTCTCTAATGAGGCAGTTGGCTAATTTTTTTAATCAGTTTTCAAGAGTAAGTAATATCAAAAGTTTAATAAAACACCCTTGTGTTTGGCTACCATCACCACTTCCTGCCTCAAGTAGCAAACAACATTAGTACAAAATGAATGCTGTCGGATTGTGTTGGTTGTCAGATAATGTTGGCTGTTGAATTGAGTTGGTTGTCAGATTCGTTATAAAAATACTAACATGCTCAGGTCTTGGTATCTCATCCAGGCCACAAATGGAGTCATCGTCTTTTAAATGCTTCTGGGTCCCTCTAGCCCTTGGCTTGCCATCTGTTACTCCTAAGGTGGTGTACGGTAGATCAGACCTGATAGTGATCAAATCTTATATTGAGTCCCAGAGAAGACATGCACGTCGGATTTTTTTTCGTTGTAAGGACGAATTCATTTAGTTTTTAGGTAAAATATAAACTTAAAAATAAACCAGACCAGAAAATACGATAACTTACC
The DNA here is from genome assembly GCA_947578465.1 of Thera obeliscata. Taxonomy (NCBI): domain Eukaryota; kingdom Metazoa; phylum Arthropoda; class Insecta; order Lepidoptera; family Geometridae; genus Thera; species Thera obeliscata. The sequence goes on along the minus strand of OX387928.1, from coordinate 6,368,906 downwards.
TTCTGTGTTTACCTTTCTTCCCCACACCCGCGTGTTTTCTGTAAATAAATTGTAAAATATCTCAAACTGTGCATTGAAATTGAAGTTAATTAAATTCCAGAATTTTACTTACCGACTTTTTCTTTTACAGCTTTTTTTTCGGCAAACTCTGGAAAATAATTGATATTAAAAAATATTTAATAAATCAAAATGTGCAAATTTAGGTTCGTGATTCGCAACAGGACCAAATTTTATGAAACTTGGAACTGATATTGTTTGTGTTTCTTAAAACAAAGGTGAAGCATTCTGACTGCCGATTTTGAAAGTACATACAAATATTACCCACACCATCGGAATTAAAACCAACGATACAAATTATCTCTTAGATGAAAGTTAATGCTTATGATATCGTACATAATAATAACGATACTTCATTTCGCTATCAGCCTCAATTCAAACCAGCAAAATTAATTAAACTTACCGTCCTTTATTGCAAGGCTTTCCCTTGCCTTTCTTGATTCTGAAATCAGAAAAGTACAAATACATACAAAAAATAATATACGGTTGACTCTATCTAAAAGGGGTAGCGAATGGCAAGTCCAAACATAATATTTAGCTCAAGCCCACATTTTCCTCCAGTGTAGGCAGAACTACCAGCTCAGCCTACACTGGAGGGCAGGTTCGATCCCCACCGAGAACAAATTTTAGATGTAATGATTAAAGAGATAAACAAACAAACCTTCCTGGAATATTCCTGGGTCCTGGAGCATTAACAACATCTGGAACAAACTCCTTGTCTCGATTGATGACAAGCCCACTGTGTGGCTTGAAAAGCCTGAAACAAAAACACGGTTATAAGTTTTTGACGTGACGTCTTATAATTCGATGGAGCCGGCTGCACGCACGAAAAAACATGACTCATGCGGCGTTACTTCGCTCTGAAGCGTTCCATTTGAAGTGCAAGCGAGAGCAGGGAACGAGCGACAAAGAGGCATAATCGGCCACCGCGGTCTGATTGTATAGTTGTTTGTTTAATAAAATTCTATATTTTAATGTGAAGTGTGTTTAACTGTAAAGTTGTTTCTATTTTAAACAGACTGTGTACACGTACACCCACTATCTAATTAAATTAAGGTAAACTCTTAGACAATTTAGATCAGGACCTGCCTTGCATGGATCTTCCCCTCTGCTAAAAGGTACAAGACTAATGAATCTGACATATCTAGCACGTTTATAAAAACCACTTCGTAATCGATCTTTATCAGTGTCAGTATCGGTATCGCGGTGAAAGGACCTCTTCTAAAAATGCCAACATGTGCAGTTGCAGTGTGTAATAGGAAGTCATACACATCAAGCTTGTAAAAGGATGGTGTAACATTTCATATGTAATTATTTTTTTGCATAGTTAATGCTTTTTTCTATTAAAATAATGTAAAATTGTTGTGCGGCGTTTAGCTCTAGAACATCGATTCAGTATACGATTATACGAAAAAGATCGAATCGCCTCGAGTTTCCTGCCGTCAATTATCCGCATTAAATTTTCAACCTTATCACAAAATGAAATAGACTATAATTGCGAAATAATCTCTAATTGCCAAGCAATTTTAGTCACTAGCAAAAATTTAAAATTGTAACGAGACTACCTATGACGTACCTATGAACTCCTCACGAGATAATTGGCATTTCAAAAATGAATTTTTGACCTTACTGATTTAGATATTAAGTCGATTTGGCTTTGAATTTTTCCAGACCTGACAGGCCCGAGACATCAAAACCCCGCCCTCCGGTAGCGAGACTAGTGATAGAGGTGGATAAATGTTTACACACAGTTTTTTATCGATATCGATAAAAGCACGGGTGTTCTAGCGAATAGATTTGTCTTAGCTTTCTGATTGGTTGTGGGTTCAAATCCAGTCGTGCACCAACGGATTGTGTTGAAGTTGTAACGTGTTATTTTATACATAATATTACGTAGCCTACTTGTTTAATTTAACAATGTAGCTGTTGAACAATTTAGGAACTTAAAAAAATTTTAACTTTATACCTTGTGGAAAAACCAGCCCGCACATCAAGTGCGGATGATAAAATTTGCCAATTTGCGTATTCGGACATCCAAAAGCATAGCATTTGACACAAATTTAGTTCCAAACATTTATTTATCCCACCTTTTATAAGATGGATAGTTTTTGTGACCTTTTACCTTGAAAAACTAACGTAGTCATCATAGAATTTCATGTTATTTTTGAAATAACTTTTAGAACACCTTGTCTTATCGATATCTGTGATTTTAAGCTCAGAAAATTTATCAATCTCTAAGAAAGTGTCAGTTTTGAGTAGTAATGCTGCCAACTTAATCAAGATGTAGTTTGTCGAGATTTAGGGTAAAAATAGGTTCTTAGTGCAAGTAATGAGTAACATACAATAAAGGATTTGTCCCTCATGGCATCCTAGAGAGCTGGCTGTAGTTTTAGTGTTGTCCAGTCCAGATCAATTGAACGAAATGAACTAGTCTGCCTGTGATATTCATTCATTAACAATTATACATTTGTGTCTGAAAAATAGTACATAATAAGCAAAAATAATATGAGTCATATCATAAATTAAATAATTATCAAAGAAATTGTTATCAAATAATACTAGCAATGTCACACCATATTTATAAAATCATCAGTAGAATAAAAACACCCTTTCAACAAAAGCTGCTTGTCTAGTTTTGAATAAATATAGTTAGAATGAAATTAAGTATACAGGGGTTTTCGGGGACGATAAAACGATCTAGCTAGGATTCATTTTTAGAAAATGTCTCCATAATCGTAAAGTAAATAATCAACTTTATCATAAAATCATAACTCCTAGCGCCATCTGTTGATTAAGTCATGAGTTAATGGGACAGAGAACGCCATCTACTGACGAGTAGTGGAGTTTATTATTATGTCGGTAAGATCGAAAAATATTAATATTTAATCAGTATGTAAGTAATTCGTATTTAAATATAATTCACAACAACAGTTTACCAATCAAAAAATACCGAGCGAAGCTCGGGCACCAACTGCTAGTAATTTTTATATTGTTTGTCTTGAACATAAATACCCGACGACCATTAGTGCCATGAAATCTAAAATAATATTCAGAATGAATATTTTAATAAATAAATCTTACTGACTTCGGAAGCCTTACATTCTTTCATACTTAACATAGGGTAAAATAAAATGATGATACGGCATCACTGTTGTGGTTCTCTGTATTTTGAATGTGTGTCACCTGTATATACAGTAAACTTGAACCAGTGTTGTTGTATGTGTTACGATCGTTTGAATGTGTGTCGCTTTCGTTTCAGTGTGTGCTTTCCTCGTCCCCCTCAAAATATGGCAGAAAAATTTGTTAGGCTGAATAGATGCAAGGCAAGTCCTTAGGTTAAATTGTCTAAGGGTAAACTTCATCATCAATCAAATCAACATCATCATCCTGAAGATGTCCACTGCTAGACATTTGACTGGCCTCTCAGCTCGATTGGTTGCGCCGTAGGCCGTGGGTTCGATCCCCACCGAGAACAAATATTTGTGTGGTGAACGCAGATGTTTGTTATCTTTCTGGGTGTTACATTGTATTCTAAGTATGTACCTATTTAAATAAAAAAAAACTTATATGTAAGTATACATATATTATATCAGCTATCTGGTTCCCATATTACAAGACAAGATCTGCTTAATTTGGGGCTAGATAGTGTTATGTGGAATGTCGAAAATATTTATTTTATAGGACTCCTCTATACATTTCCAGGAAGAACGATTCTGAGCCCTCACCATCCACCGACTTATGAAAAAAAATGCTTACTCGTGTCCCGACTTGGCTGGCAACGGCGGAACCACTTCCCCAGGCTTGACTGAGGCTCTTTGGGCTTGGATGACGTCACCACTTGTCCTGGGACTACCAACCTAACCAAACGAAATATAAATAGACTTTTAGAAACTCAATGACCCGACATCGAGTATACTTAGAACAATTTTAGCACTATGTTAGTATTCCATACGGTTGGCTCTCTTGGCGGGTCTGAAGTGAGCCATCTGTGTGTATTATGTATGTAGATGCAAACCCACCAAAATCAGTTAGGGAAAAAAGTGGATTTTCCTGAGTTTGCATCTATATGATGCAATTATTGAAACTGATCGAGTAAAACTACGACTTGCCCTTCTGTTGGCTCTAGGACCCAGGACCAAAAGTCACTCGGTGGAAGATTTTCCCTTTCGTACGAAGGCAACAAACCGACCTTGTCCTACACAAGGATAAGGTGGCAATACTAACATTAAGTATAGATTTATCAGATGCAGTGTGTTTTATAACGGGAACCGGTGTTGGCAACATTATATCGCCGGGAAGAAGATCGAAGTAGCGCACTCGCTTCCGGAATTTTCGTCTCTTTCCCGTCCGCAAGATGCCGCTGGTCGCTTCATCGTCTTCAGACGTGGAGTTGAAATCGAAACCGCTGTATGCACCTCTAAAATTTTAATACATATCAGTACTTGATTGTAAATACTGAACTCAACGTATTGGATACTACTAGGTATAGGTATTGTCGTAAAAATAAAGCTGGTCTAAGATGCCACCCACCAAATACGTACGGGTTTTCCGTGCGCAAACACACAACTCAACCTTTTCCCAGCGTTCTTTTTAAGACTATAGCATGTGTTTATTAAATAATTATAGCTACTAGAAATAAAAATAAGAAAGTGACAAGGTATTATAAATATTACAAACCTGGCTCCTGAACCTTTTGGAGGTTCTACTGCACAATGACCGATATACCGTAACCTAAAACAGACGAAACCTGAAGTCAAATTAACTTATTGGATAATTTAAGCCTAGCCTATTTATTAGAAAGAAGAAATTGTAAACCACTTCGATGGATCAAAGTTCAAATCAAACGTAGTTTAACGTCGAAGTGGCCAAAGTCCATTGTCCGAAATGCGAAATAAAATAAAATTAGTCCGATATCCCGACTTAGAATGGCGTAATCGTGGTATCGGCCAATCAAAGGATTCATTATCATCATTTCAGTCCTTTTGCACCCTCTACTGGATTGGATATAACCTTACTCCTTATTATGCCACTCTTTTCGGTCTCTTACGAGTCTCATAAACTCCACTGGTTAATCAAAGTGTTTTTTGAATAAACGATAGTCATTGTCTTGCGATAGTTCGTCGGTTGACATGATAGGCGCACTTTTGCTTTGGCGCTCGAGCGAGGCGGACGTCCGGGCACCTGGCAGCTAAAACTACACGCGTGTTTTATTTCATTACCATAATCTTATACCTTTAAACGAAACTGCACCAACGATTTTCACGAAATTTAGTATACAGGGGTTTTTGGGGCGATAAATTGATCTAGCTAGGATTCATTTTAAGAAAATGATTATTTCTTTCAGAGTTCAATAAATAAACATAAACTGAATATGTGACTGCTCCTGCCATCTATTGACGATTGTGAGCAACTAACTGCAAGCATGTCCAACAGATGGCGTTGTTCAGTTAGAATAAACCAGTAAAGATGATGATATTTATGACTCTTATGATTTCTTAAAAATACAAATTAACGAAAAAAATTCCGAGCAAAGCTCGGTTACCAACTGCTAGTAGTAATAACTCTAGCATAGCAGTACATAACACAAAGAATTAGTAAAATAAATAAACAAATAAAAGACAGTTTTACCTTGTATGCATAGAGGGCACCATAGGCACGCATGTGTCTTTGTAATGCCGCGCCTTGAACGGTTTTGTTTTGAATTTGGGTGGTCTTGAAGTACTTGCTTTTCTTGAATCTGAAATCCAAAAGAATACCTTCTCATACCGTAAAAAAATACTTGAGTGTGATTCTAAGTTTCAGTTTCAGTTTATTTATTCATTAAACAATTAAAAATCGCAACTAAGTATGCAACCGTAGTAATATGTATATGTACAATTAAGTATGCAACCTCTTACAGTTTCAAAGTGATCCATGTGATAATTTTCAATACATATTTCACTTTTGACCCTATTGGAGATCTCTAAACAATCTTTAGTAGGTTCTAGGCAAGTATCTAGTCTATAGGGTCTACCGCGCTGATAAAATAGCTATAAAATAAACTTACTTTCATCATTAAAAGTAAGAGCCTCAATGATTTCTGCGACATCTTTACAGTCTGTAACCTTAACATGTCTACAGGTATTCTGTAATTTTATAGGGCACTTGCATGACCTGTAAACAAACAAACAAGAATAAGGTAAACAAGAATCAACGCTAAATATATATGAAAAATGTATTGAAAGAGTTACTTACTGTTTTTTCTTGTTCATTTTAAATACTGTTTTCTTTATTTTTATTAATTTTTATTTTATATTAACACGTATAATTTTGATTTCAGTGTCTATCTGTCAAGACTAAGGCAAATGTCATAGTTTGAATGTGGTTTGAATTTGGAGATCCTGTTCATAGATACAAATCCAGGCGGTTGGTAAATATAAGAGCCACAGATAAAAAAATATACTTTGACAATGCAACACTTATAGGAATTAATCCACTAAGTTGCTTCTATAGAATGCTGAACTGTACTCATTGCTACATCTGAATAACTGAGCAGCAATAAAACAACGTAATTAGGTAATAATCTAGTTAATTATCCTACTGTACTGAACTGATAATACTAGCACCATTTACCACCACAGAATATAAATGTAACTAGGCTAGTCTCAATGTCCAATATAACATTTAAAAAAACTTTTTATGGTTACATAATTATTTTAATTGTAATTTATCCACAACTCACAATATGTACTTTAATGGTTCCCTTTACATCCATATTAAGTTGAATTTTGATTTCATCAATCAATATAATATCCATATACCATTCTCTTAAAAACTAAAGTATAATTATAAATTGTTCACTAAAATTGGTAAAACCCCCTTAACCTTCTACCCGGTGTGCTTGTATTAACTAAACATAGAATCATGTAGTACTTCTAATTCTTCTTTCCTTTGCACTGCACGCTTCTTTTCTTTCTTAAATGCTTCATAAGCTTCATTATCCGTTGGTAGCTCAAATCGGCAGAATGGACATGAATTCGTCTGAAAAGAAAAATGAAAGGTTATTATAATCTTTCTTAAACTTATGTTTTGGATAAATCTCATTAGGTACAATCAACCATGATGGAAAACACCTGTCCGTTGGTTCATTGATATTGTCAGAGTAGTTGGGCAGCAATTGCGGAGACTGGCACAGGACTAAAAAGAGTGGCGTATTAGGGAGGCCATATGCGCCTATTGGGTCCTCTACCCAGCATTGGGCGCATATGAGCTAAATAGGTGCCTTAAATACCCATAAAAAAAGAAGATGTGAGCAGTTAATGGACGGAAAGGGCTCAGAATCATTCTTCCTAGAAATGGTTATGTGCAGCAGTGGATTTAGGCTAGTAGTGATGATGATGATGAAACTCATTACAACATACATTACAGAGAATAGTAGAAAAGGGACTCCATGATGGCAGGAGGTGCTTTAGTCCACCAAACGTAAAACAGTATTTTATATTATCTTGACCAGACCTGTTTTATTTCACAAAGGGTTTAAACTTACCTTCGCCAACCATGTCAATATGCAAGTGGAATGAAAAGCATGTTGGCAAGGCATCTGTTTCACCTTGTCTCCAGTTTGGAATACTTTCAGACAAATAGGACAGTTTTTATCATCATGAGCTTCTGTAATGGAAACATCGGGAAGATTGTTCACAGCCTCCTTAGATGCTGGAGGCGGCAATCTGAAATTAATTAATATGTTTTTTATTGACGTTATACTGTTTTGGGAAATCACCAAGATTTTTATAACTATTGGGACATTTTAAAAATCTTTGTAATTAATATGTGTTTTTGTATGTACCTACATACAGGGGCTACTCTATATACAATCTTATATCTCTCCTTTTCTATTTCATAAGCACTTATCTAAAAATTCTACATGTTGCAAAAATGTTTTAAAATTCTCTAGAAAATTCTAATATTCATGCCAATAAACATTATGTGCAACTGGGTTTCGCTGCTAGTACATTAATAAATTAATAAACCAGTGATCAATAGAACTGTACCTAATGATGAGTCCAGTGCTTCAAAGGGTTTTTGCCGTGGCACACTAGATATCCCCACAGATCTACTACCACTCAAGATTCTTTGCGTATGTCTAAGGGGGGTAGTCTAGAGGTATGTCCAAGGTCAAATATAACATTGGCCCACATTATGCACAGGTTGCAAGCACAGCCCCACTGCCAGAATACTAATGTCTCTTCACAATGTTTTCTTTCACGATTCAGAGCCATGCATGACATCAGTTGGTAATAGAAATATGATAGGAAGTAACTGCTAAGTTCACATACATGGGCCATTCCCTGGCATCGTCATTGTGGAGTCCGAAGTCTAGCATAAATCTGGCCATATGCAGAAGGTGGTCTGGACTCTCTCCATCTTGCAGTTCCCTCCATCCCATCTCCTCAAAGTAGCCAGCCATTTTCTTACAGTAGAAATAACTTCAACACTAACAAGAGTCTAAAAATCAAACAACAAGGAGTTTGTTCTCTCGAAGAACAAACGTCGTAGTCTTTTTTCTGCGACTGTGAAAAACTAACAATATGTATTATGCAGTCGGTTTGTAGTTTAATTTGTTTGAATTTCGAGAATTTCGTGATGACTTTTAAATTTGAAATCTATCTTTTGGTTTTGATTTTGAATTTAATCTCTTCAACTTCTTTTTTTTTTGGTAGAATTGTATATATGACTGTCATAGACTATATGACTGTATATGACTGTAATAGCCATTATCTGTCGACTGTAGCTTTGGGTTACAAGTGGTGAGCGAGAAGGAGGCGATTAATGCTTTTGTGAGAGTGATTGATTAAAAATTATTTATTTTGAAATAAATAACATGACAGATACAGAGCCCAATGCATTAAATCTAGAAGTAAGGATAACATACACATTACACCCACATACACACCCACCCACACATTCTTCGGTGTAGGCTTCCCTCTGTGCTTACCAGACTCATAAGAGACTGGGAGAATCATGGAAGCCTACTCACACACCCATACACAATCTTTTAAGTTCTCCGTCATTCACAAAGACTGGTTCCGTCGTTTGATGCTAATCCTAGTAGTCTGTGGTCGTTTGGCATCTCAACTTGTCGCCTAAAAAGGTAATAGCCGAAAATCAGTGTTCGCACTTGTGCAATATACATTTTTGTCTGGAATGCAACACACACGCCATCTTAATTTTCGTAGCTATTTTTTATTTTCTTGTTAGGTTTTTGTTTTGTATAATAGTATCTCTGTATTTTTATTTTTTTATTTTGTGTGTGTTAAATCTAGACAAATAAAGTTTTTATCTATCTATCTATCTAACATAATATTTCACTTGTAAGCAAAGGCTATGCCACAGAAACAAAATATAAACATTCAGCAATTATGCTACAAATTACAAATACAAAAAATAAAAATAAGTCTAAAAAACAAAAAATAAGTTTTTATTCTAAATATGTACATAACTAATAATATATAATTAAGTAGTACCTACTTATAGTTATAGATTACCATTGATAATTTCGCTTTGCGAACTATCTCCTCCGTGGCGCAGTAAATCAACGTGTCGACACTAATAATCAAGGCAAAGAACCCTGGTTCAAACGCCGTTAAAGTAGTCTTTCCAGCGACCAGCGACCAGCATTCCATGCGACCAGCATTCAAACAAAACTATGGATAATGGATGTACCATTGGTAAAATTACCATATTTTGTAACCCACGAACTAAGAATTAGCGTTACCTCCTTTTTTTGTATGGACTCATTCTCTTGAGTGTATACATACATGTGTTCTTTGGCCACTATTGCTGTCGTATTGCTGTCAAGTGTCAAGTAACAAATTTATAGTCTATCCCTTCTGCCAAAGATGGATTTGATTGATTGACCTAGCCGGACCTAGCTGACATTGACTTTTTGTTTAGACAGTAGAACAGATAAAAAAAAGTAATCCTTCCTTAATCACAAGCACAACAGTCATGTCATGTCAGGTGGCATGCAGCATGCATGGTTGTTGTCTGCCTGGAGGGCACTGACCTCCCAATTTATAATTAAATGATACTGTACCTAAGTTGGTACTTAGGTAGAATAGAAAATAGAATACAACTTTATTGTACACCATAAAATTAAATCATCAGGTAAACATGGTCTAAAAGAATACTTAAAAGTAGAGGTACAATGGGCGGTCTTATCGCTAAAAGCGATTTCTTCCAGACAACCTTTGGATGGAAAGAAACATTAGAGTACGAGTATGGACGGGGCATACATAATAAAATAAAATAAATAGTCATAAACTAATAAATACGTATGCATATGCAAGTAGGTATTTTCCAAAGACTACTGTATCGTTTGGAGAACAGTAGTTTTTTCAGACGACAACACGCCTTGCACACATAAGTAGGTAGGTAATAATAGAAAACATAACAAACAAGCTAAACAAGCCGGGCGGGGTAAGTAGGTACCACAGAGTACTTTGTATATACATAGGTACACATACACACTCGTAAACTAACTGCTGCTAACTGCGTCGTCCACCGTCGCGTCGTCGCGCGTTCGTACCTATGTCTTTGATTTTCCAATTTTTCCAGTGATGACATTATGTCGTACAGGGTGTAGAAAGTGGTCTTCAACCGTCACCAGTTGCAATTGAAGACTTTGTATTTTTCAAATTTAGATTTAACTAGGTATGATGTACATAAGTATCTACACATAAAACATAATATCACTGAGAAGGTGAGGTGAGGAGGATGGTGAGGTCATTCACTTTGTCTGCTGGAGAAGCATGTAGGTAACTACTGTTTTCGGGAGTGATCTTTTTACACTCTGTCTATGTAACTAATCGTTAACTAATACGTGGGAGGTACCTTCTCTAATCGTTGACCCAAACGTATAGGTACCTAATCTACCTATCTACCGAACCGACGAGTAGCACCCAGATAAGGGAATGGTATGTGTGTGAGGTGTAGCATTCAAGCATTTCAAGGTTTATTCGAACGTATGTACAGTCAACTACACCGGAATGTATGCAATTAGTACAAGTTGTCACAGTCTTGCTATGGACCATTCACCATTTCATGATCTTCGAGTTTTTGCCCCGTAGGTAAATCCATTGCAAAATTCCGACACTACCTTGAAGGTTTGGATTTGTATAATGTCGCAGTCGCATCCGATTTGTTTGAACTGCTTAGCCGTTTCACTAGCCACCTGAATCATACCTATCTGCTAGTGTTAAAAATCACCAAGTCCCACAAGAAGACGAAAAAAAACCCCGCGATCTAGGTATGCATTTTAGCTTTTTAGGACTACTTTTGGTTAGGTTATTAGGTTTATTTTTTTGTTTTTAACGACTTGACTAGGCAAATGGGAAACTTTCAGGCATTAATTTGCATGAAATGTTAGCATTTGTGCGATTTGGCAAAAGTTGTAAGCCCAAATTGTAAATGTCTTTATTTATTATTGAAGTGAAAACTTCTTTAGCGGCGTTGAGCACTTTCTGTAATGGGTATAAAATCTTAAACTCGCGTCAGGATCACGTGACCCTGATCGAAAAAGCGTAAGACGGATGTTTTTGTAGAAATGTACCCTAAGACTACAACGTAGAGTTCATAATAAAAATCGAAAAAGCGTAAGACGGATGTTTTTGTAGAAATGTACCCTAAGACTACAACGTAGAGTTCATAATAAAAAAACATTAAACTGCACGAGAATTGCCCACTTTCACAGAACTGCACAATTATTGTGCAATAATTATAACAAGTGAAAAAAAGCCAAGGATCTCCAAATTAAATTATTGCAAATAATAAACAATAAAAAGCGGAGTCAATATAATTCTTATTCTATAAATGCAAAGTTTTTGAAGTGAAAACTTCTTTAGCGGCGTTGAGCACTTTTTTTTTTGGGTCATGTAGGGAAGGTGAGATTATTTTGAAAGCAATATAAATTTTTCCCCCCTTTCCCTCTAGACCCCTTTATTATTTAAAAAACCTAAAAATGCCCTATTTTTAAGCCTTTTTTTTCGAGTGGAGCATTGCGGCGAGCGAAGCGAGCCGCCATGCGACCATGGGAACAGCGCGGCGAGCGAAGCGAGCCGTGCTGTGACTCCCCCCAAGCCCCCCAGAACCCCCTCCTCCTGAACCCGGGGGGAGCGTCGCGGCGAGCGAAGCGAGCCGCCACGTGACCACCCCTAAGCCCCCCAGAACCCCCTCCTCCAAAACCCGGGGGGAGCGTCGCGGCGAGCGAAGCGAGCCGCCACGCGATCACGGGGAACAGCGTGGCGAGCGAAGCGAGCCGTGCTGTGACCCCCCTTAGCCCCCTAGAACCCCCTCCTCCTATGTCTGCCGTTTTACTTCATTTAGGACCTACTTGTAGGTCGCGCGACAAGGTCCCTTCTAGCGGTTCCGACCCGTTGAGGATTTGGCTTTACGTAAAATTTAGGGTTCCGTATAGGGTTTTGATTGGGGTTATACTATATTGAGGAATTTGATTAAATGGTCGACTTTTAGGGTTCCTTAGGACTTTGATTGGAGTTTCAACTACACTTAGAAGCTTGATAATGTTAAAATTTTTAGGGTTCCTTAGGACTTTGATTGGGGTTTTACTACATTGAGGAATTTGATTAAGTGGTCAACTTTTAGGGTTCCTTAGGACTTTGATTGGAGTTTCAACTACACTTAGGAGCTTGATAATGTTAACATTTTTAGGGTTCCTTAGGACTTTGATTGGAATTTCAACTACACTTAGGAGCTTGATAATGCTAAAATTTTTAGGGTTCCTTAGGACTTTGATTGGGGTTTTACTACATTGAGGAACTTGATAAAATAAACAACTTTTAGGGTTCCTTAGGCCTTTAATTGGACTTTCAACTACACTTAGGACCTTGATTATGTAAACAATTTTAGGGTTCCTTAGCACTTTGATTGGAATTTCAACTACACTTAGGAGCTTGATAATGCTAAAATTTTTAGGGTTCCTTAGGACTTTGATTGGGGTTTTACTACATTGAGGAACTTGATAAAATAAACAACTTTTAGGGTTCCTACGTTAATAATCAAGTTTTCACTTCTGCCGGCACTCCAGGAGTGCAACCCGTATTTTTTTTTTTTTTATTATGTGCCCTCCAGGTCCCACTGCTGGGCAAAGGCCTCCCCCCATTCCTTCCACACATCGCGATCCTGGGCTACGCCTGCCCAATCCGTCAATAAACCATCAAGCTCGTCTCGCCATCTCCTTTTTGGTCTGCCGCGTCGCCTTCTCGCTGGGTCAGGAGGTAAATGTCTAAATAATATAAATAAAAAAAAACATTCAGTCAGCTCGTGAAATAGCGGTGTTTAATAAAAAGGCTAGGCAGTTATTTAAACGGCAGATTTTACTATTTAGCTGTGATATACATTTTAGAGCAGCTGACTGTACCAATATTTTAGCTATGTGAAGTGAAACTACACCACCCATCCCGTCGTCGTCAACTCGTCAGTTAGCGTTCGTCACCCACTCCGTCGCACGCGTTTTCGTCATCATCATAGTCAGTACTAGTTACAGTAGGTCAGTTTAATAGTGAAGAGAGTCAAGGCAAGACGACCAACGCGTATTTTGTGATTTTTCGTTGCATCAAAAACTGGTAGGTACCCTTATGCCATAGACAAATAAATCTATCTTTTACCCGCTATCTGTTCTACTATTGTTTGAACCTGTATGCATCTACTTGATTGGCTGGACGGAAATAAACCGCTTGTTTACATTTTTCATCTCAAAACGACCCAACCGGTACTAGCATAGCCTACTTTCGGTTGCTAGCGTGTTGGTGTAAAAGGTAGGTACCTACCTAGGTGTAGATACCTCGGTCTACATCTTATTATGACTAAACGTGACTGTAAAATCATAGTAGGTATTTTTGGAATTTGTGTAAGTGGGCCTGAGTATTAACATCAAGCACGCAGATAAGATAATGCTAGGTATTACGCTCTACTAACCAATGTAGTTAAACCCAATTTAGAGGTAGGTAAAGGTATAGAGGATTAGGTATGTATAGAGATTATGGACGTATTTTATTATTATGTAAAACCAGTTTGTTGTAAGTAGGTATCGTATAGAAAGTACCTAGTTACCTACTGAGGTACCTATACCTACTTACCATAATTTATTATTCTATGATTAATAAAAATGAATTGGCGAAAGACGCGAAGTCTTCAAGTTTTAGTCAAAATTTTGATGACCGTGATATAATCAAAAATGAATCTTTTTAAAGCGCGAGTAAGATTACCTCCATATCTTACCTACATCTGCTTTTAATTTTACATGTGCCAATCCTTCCTGAGGGCTGGTGACACGGATTGCTATTTGACAGGTTTATCTCAAAATTTACAAGCAAAAACAACTGTCTAATATTTAACTGGTTGATTAGCTTCGACTGGCCTCTAGCTCAGTTGGTAGTAGCTCTGCCTTCTGCGCCGTAGGTCGTGGGTTCGATCCCCACCGAGAACAAATATTTGTGTGGTTAACATAAATGTTTGTTCTCTGTCTGGGTGTTATATTGTATTCTAAGTATGTATTTACAAAAAAAAATGTATTCAAGTATTATATCAGCTATCCGGTTCCCATATTACAAGCTCTGCTTAGTTTGGGCCTGGGTAGTGTTGTGTGAATTGTCCACAATATTTATTTATTTATTTATTTAGCTGTCCGTGAAACCGGCCCTTAGCAAGTTTAAGTATGGACTTATCTAATTCCAGACCCAATTACATAAAACCATAGTAAGTAACCTATACATTGGTTTAAATAGTCTATGCTTGTATTTTTTTAATGAATAAACTCAAAAACTAATGTGCCGATTTTAAACATTCCTTCACCATTGGAAAGCCACATTTACCCCGAGTAACATAGGCTAACTTCATGTATTAAAAAAATAAATGTCCCGACAGGCCGCTAGTATTTAATATAGTAGGTTTACCTACTACTTGCTACTATGGAGGTAGGTATTATGTGCGTAAGTTAGTTAGCAAGGATTAAAAAAGTTGTAGTGGCACGTAGTAGTTAAATGGTTACCTAAGACGAACGTCAAACTTCCGAATCGCGAGCAAATATAAGTAGGTACCTAGAAAAGCCACAGCAGGTTTGGCTCGTTCAAAATTATTTTCCGTCAGAAATTCAAATTTAGTCTGCACGCACTTGATATTTTAATACCTATCGCAACCTAAATATGAACTTGCAATAATGGCAATGCAAGTTCGTTTTTTTTCTTTCTCTCGTCAGTCATTGTTTATTTTCGCACAAACAGCTTAGGTAGGTACTTCAGATCAGGGGGCTAATTCTCGGGCCGATCTCGATCATTTTGCAATTTTATTTTATTGCTTGTTTTCACAACCCCGCACTTTTTCTACGTTTTCCGTATATCGTAGCTGTCGAGGCTTTTACAAAGAGGTGGTTGATGAATTACTCAAGGAAATCATCCATTCTCTCTTCGAAAAGAAGCAATAAAATAAAATTGCAAAATGATCGAGATCGGCGCGAGAATTAGCCCCCAGCCAAGATCCGCCGGCCTATACAAATAATACGCGGTTTCATAAGTTTTATTACGACACCTACTAGATTTATTTACTTACGCTTTGCAAATTGTCACAGATATTTTCACAAAATCAAAGACATTTAGAATACGAGTATTTTCTACCTACATTTTCGTCAATATTACTACACACATTTATATTTGTTCATACCACAGTTTTACATTGGAGTAGGTACCTACTAAGGTGAACATAATTAGATACTAGGTAACCTCAGTGAAGTAGGCTAGAGTCGTAAAATACAAAAATATCTACCTACTGCCTGTAGAAAAATTTAAATTCACAATTTCTTTATTCAGTTGCATCACAGGGATCACTTTGGGTGTTGCGACCTGAAACTACGGCTGAGTTACTATACTACTGAGCCGTAGTTTGTGCCTGTGTAGTAGCTAGAACAACTAACTTTCGAACTGCAAGATATTATCACCTTGATACCTACGTGTAGCCATTCTTGGTGAGGTGACATCAACACAGAAGCCCCAGTGACTTATTAATTATCACCTAGGTACTACAGTATACTTAGAGAGCACTGGTGGTTTAGTGGCGGCCCCGCCTTCCGATCCGAAGGTCGTGGGTTCAAATCTAGTCGTGTACCAATGAGTTTTTTAGTCGAAAAATTGATGAAAACTCAAAACGGTGAAGGAAAACTTCGTGAGGAAACCGGCGTGTTGTAGAACCTAAAAAAGTTCGAGCAAGACGTGTCAAGGGTCACGCAAAAAGGGTCCGCCAGCGGCCTACTTGCGGAAAAACCAGCCCGCACATCAAGTGCGGATGATAAAATTTGTCATTTGCCACAGTAAACCTACTTATTAGCATTATTTCTGGGTACTATTTGGCATGGTTAACCTACTATACCTAGTACATCGAACTTAGGCATGCGTTCCTATAGATACGCAAAAAGATTAAAATATTGAGTTATGTAAACATGTTTTATGATAAATGAGCTATTATCTTATCTTTTCAGATAATGGGCAACGTGATATTCTCAATAATTTGGCTTCTAATCCTGATTTTCATCGCGTTCGCAGTGGCAGGCTTTGCAGCTGGATTCTACATTCTTTTCTTACCCTTCACAGTATGCATATCGGCTTTATCGGTAAGAAACTAGATATACTTAATAATATGTAATTTTGTGTTAACTGATTGATATCTGAATGAGTCAGTTAACATCAATGCCAACTCATTATTACCACCGAAATAAAATATTATGTAAGTATGTCGCGCAACGAGCTATGGCGAGGGCTATGCTGAGAGTTTCACTACCTACGTGATAGAATCAGAAATGAGGATATCCGTAGAAGAACCAAGGTCACCGACCGACATAGCTCGAAAAACCGACAACCGTTGGGGAATAAAAGGTTCTCGAATGGCGATCACGAACCCGAAGATAAAACGTAGCACGCCCACCCACCAGATAGACCCGACGACACGACATTGTTAAGATCGCGGGAAGTCGATGGATGGATAGACATCACATTATGTCAAAATCTTAAATAACCATGACGAATTTTCCAAAAACACACTAAGTAACCTGTTAGATAACATCGGTAACGGCTACTACCCAAACCAGGAAAACCTGTAAATATTATCACGGTTTTCTTTGAGGCGTACCTACCTACACATGACAAGTCTAGTAGGAAAAATCATTTTTCTAGTAGGTATAAGTACTATATTTTATATCTAGCTAATAAAATGTGTATCCTCGTGGGCCCAAGGGCCCCGTCAGCACGCGCGCTGACAATTCTGGCATATTGAAATGAGCCACAGAAGCGGTCTTATGTGTGACGACACATCTCAGGTATTTGTTTTTTTTTTTCAGGGACTCACGGACTTCTTGCTGTCAGTCATACAATTCCCAAGATACTGCGCGACGTGCATGATGGAAGGAAGAGGATTTAACTAAATAGCTTTAACT
This sequence comes from Thera obeliscata, assembly GCA_947578465.1. NCBI lineage: Eukaryota > Metazoa > Arthropoda > Insecta > Lepidoptera > Geometridae > Thera > Thera obeliscata. Next base: position 6,351,373 of record OX387928.1, on the reverse strand, counting down.
TATTATTTAGCTCTAGTCACGCACGATGAATATTTTTTATTTTTTATCAGATAGGTAAGACATTTCTTCAAACTTTGAGTCAATTATTAGAGTCTTCGTACTTACTCAAGCTATCATATAAGTATTGGAAGTAATAACATGAAATGACTTAATTTTAAGTGCGGAGTAACCGAAAAAAATATATATTCCGCTTGTTTATTAATAAGGAACTACTGACTGCCATTTAATTTCACTCTATTCATATTTTTCTCTTTACTCGATACCCAATGGACCAAAGGCGTGCAAGGGGCACAAATTCAAAGGTGCCAATTTTCATAGAGATTATTTTATGCGTGTGTATTGATAGGTTATTGTGATTATAATACAGATAACATTTTGTAATAAAAAAGTTGAAATAAAAAATTGTATTTTCCAAAACATCTTGTAGGTAAGAGGAGCACGTTTCCTTTGATTATGAACTGGAATACCTACATTCCAATTGTTTAGTTGTCAACTGACCAACTGATGGCGGTACGATCTTGGCAAGTCTATGGAAAGCTGAGCATCCACAGCACAAGACCGGGAAGAGTGGAAGGCGGTTAGGGAGGCCTTTGCCCTGCAGTGAGACGATGCAGGCTAAAAATAAATAAATGACAACAGACCAACCCTAAGGACCAAAGAAATGCAGAAGGGCACAAATTCAAAGGCCAATTTTCATACAGATTATTTTATACGTGTGAAATGTGTAAGTATAGGTAATAGTTACCTTTTACAGAGTACGTCTATCTATATACAGGGTGTCCCACATGGAGGGAAAGAAATTTAAATAGTTTTTTTTAATTCAAATAATGTCTAAATATTCCATCTACAATATTAAAGGTACTTTCCCTCCTGTGGCATAGCCGTGGGACGCCCTGTATATATATAAAAGAAAGTCGTGTTAGTTGAGTTAAGTGAAGACATCATTTAAAACTATCATTTATAACTGGAAATGTTGAACCGATTTGGCTGAAGATTGGTGGGGAGGTAGCTTAGAACCAGGATACGAGCATAGGATACTTTTTATCCCGAAAAATAAACGGAAACGGGGCGGCCGCTTAGTTTGTAATAAAAACAAAATTTATATTAAAGTCATATGTATTTTCCAAAATATCATACACGTCCCAAGTTTCTTACAAGACTAGGTGGGTACGCTAAATGCAGCTACAACAGAGTATCGTTCTACGGCTACCCTTCGATCATTATACACTACTAGATCCCGCGTCTTCCTACAAGACTCTAAGGCCCGTATTTTGAAACAATGCTTGAGTCTGAGTCAAGCATCAAGCATAGATTTATTACATTTTTTAATGGAGAACTGACAAAAATTCTCTGCGCGAGAGTACTTGAGGCTCGACGCAAGTATAGGTAGCGGCACATAACTCTAGCGCTGACCGTTATTGCGCAGAAGTCAAAAATAAGGTACCTGAGGGGGGCTCGCAGTATGAAGGGCTGGCGTGCGTAGCGCTTATTGGCTCTCCGGTCGCACTCCGCTCTCTGTACCAATAGGACACTCTGCACACATCCACACATCCAGTGTGCGCGACATAGCACACTACGACGCATGCGCAGCGCGTATCGCTCACCGCTAGAGTTATGTGCCGCTAGTTATACTACATTGAAAGGTGTAAAAAATCTATGCAGGGTCAGTTCATTCCTTTAATTATAATTAACCACTCAGCATTCAGTGGAGTGCAGTGGGTCAAAGTTCAAGTTTTTTTGATAAATAAATAATTAGATTTATAGATTTTTGTTTCCATCAACTTCTGCTGTAAGTTATAAAATATCTTACCAATAACTATTACAAAATAGGACGTATACAACAATGAAATCAGTTTTATATACAATGCATGCATTTGGTATGTATTTGTTCACTTAAATAAATATTAAAGTTTAAGAAATACGACTAAAGTTTACAGCGAACATGCATTAAGACTCATCGCACTGATCGAGATCGTCGAACGAACCTAGTTACATAATATAGGGAACATACTACGTGACCCGTGTATGGGGGGGGGGGGGGGGGGGCGAGTCTTTAAAATATGTACACACAACAAAGTCTAGGGAAGAAGGATACTTTAGGGTATATTTTTAATTTAACTTGTTTTTGTCTCAGATGTTATACATCAAAAGAAGCGAAATGTATTCTTGATTTCAGTTATGCAATTAAATAAACTAGCAGTTGGTAACCGAGCTTCGCTCGGAATTTTTTTCGTTAATTTGTATTTTTAAGAAATCATAAGAGTCATATTATCATCTTTACTGGTTTTTTTTTACTGAACAACGCCATCTGCTGGACATGCTTGCAGTTAGTTGCTCACAATCGTCAATAGATGGCAGGAGCAGTCACATATTCAGTTTATGTTTAATTATTGAACTCGAGGTGAAATAATCATTTTCTTAAAATGAATCCCAGCTAGATCAATTTATCGCCCCCGAAAACCCCTGTATACTAAATTTCGTCAAAATCATTGGCGCAGTTTCCGAGATTCTAAATATATATATACAAGATTTTCTCGTTTAAAGGTATAAGATTCATGTAAAAAAAATAAGGTTTAATAAATAACACTAAACCAAAAAAAAGTTCTTCAAATTACAAAAACATACCTATGATGCTTGCGTAGAAATTAAATGAAAAAACATTATTTGCAGCTTTTTAATAATTCGTTGACCCTCCCAGGGCATAAAACCTTACTTTAAGCAAACCCCTTACTCTGCGACTAAGTTCGGTTTTTCCTTGTTATTTTGAAAAGATTTCGCACTTTTTTTTTTAAATTACGAACACATGGTTTATTCCTCTTCCAGCCGTTATTTATAAATTTTAGTGACCAGTAAGTACTTTTTTTTACGAGTTTTCACAAAAAAGTTGGAGGTATTATTGCTTGTTCCCTAGACTTTGTTGAGTAGTGTACTGTCGATTTTACTGACAGAAATCTCGTATTTTTCAACCCGCCCGTATTTTTTTGTGCCGTCACAAAATTAGTATTTTCAGTATTTTTTTGTGCCGTCAACAGCGTCTTTGGGTAGCATTTTTAAAAATATATAATTCACTTTAATTTAAGTAATTTAATTATGCATGCAGTCTTATGCAATAAAGACGAGTATAAGCGTTTTTTTTTCTACTTGATAATTATAAGTTTAAAAAATTTGAGAAACCGACTTCATTGCCAAACGGCTAAACCGATTTTAATGAAATTTGTTGGGGACAATCTGGACGTAAGAATAACCTTCCAAATAAAAAATAAAATTTCTAAATCGGTAAATGACGGAGGCATGCAAACATCAAAAAAAAATATTTGAAAAAAAATGGCAACACCGATTTTAATAAAATTAAAATGGGACTAATCTGGAAGCAGTACCTTTCAGATAAAAAAAACAACCGAATTGAGAACCTCCTCTTTGATTGGAAGTCGGTTAAAAACTAAAAGGGGAGGAGGGGGGTCTTAGCATATACTACGAGTGGTGTCCGATAGGAGGGAGGGGTCGAAAAATCTAAAAATAGGTCACGTAGTTACGTACCCCTAAGTATCATCACGTAAACAACGCTTGACAAAGGTGCAGGTGAGTTTGCATACACCACCAAATAGCTACTGGTTTAGCGTGCACACCCCATCCATATTCTTTTTTCGTGATGATCTGTCTAGCATTTTATACACAATTGTTTGGTAGCCTTCGTATCCAAATGTAAAATTTTTCCGTTGTTCCTTGTTAAATTCGGATTAATACTCGTTCCCCTTTAGGAAGTTCCTTGTCCGAAGTTAAGCAATCTTTTGATTAAATTGTGAAATTCATCCGCTGTGTCCTTCAACACGTATATTTTTTCTCTGGAAAATAAAAATATATCAATAACCAAAATGGGAGTCAACTTTTCTATTTAATTAAGCTAAATAATAAAACAGAAAAATTTAAGTAATTACCAACATAAAATAAATAATGCATTTAAGTTTTGCGAAATGGTTTATGGGTTTAATGAGATTGAATTTTTCGACGATTACATAACTAGCAAGAAAAGTAAAAGTACTTTCTTATAGGGACATGTCCTGATCTGTTTTTTTTTAATATTTTTCAATTCTAACCGAAATTAAATAAATATATTTGGATAGACAATAACAAAATATAGCTTATCTGAGAAAACAATAAAAAAAATCTACAGAGAAAATTTGTTTATTTTATGGCAGCACTGAAAGCAGCATAGAGATGGCTATATTTTTACGACGAGATACCTAGTACTTAGCGAAATCAATTCAAATGAAAACCATGAATCACATTAGGACGATGACAGATGACATTAGTAGGTACATGTTCTGACTTCTGACAGATAAGACATGCGGTGCATTCTAACAGTATGCAATAACAGTCATGCAGTTTTGGCCAAGATTTTTGGAGATACCCATCATTAAAATAAATATTCAAAATGATTAATTAAAAAAAAGCGGAGGTCCATCGGCGGTTAAAGGTTCCATATTTTTGACATTTAAAGTACAGCATAGTTTGGTTTTGGTCAGAGGTCGTCGTATATAAAAAAAACATCTATACAAAATCGGGACAAGTCCTCTATGAGCTTAGCCCTTGTCGGGGTTTTGATGCAATTTCCTGCAATTTAGTCTTTCGAATACGGTCTTCTCGACTGTATAAAATAGTTGTTACCTGTGCTCAAAGAAAAGCTTGTCATCAGGCACATAATTAACGTTTGCTATACTTTTCAACAACATCTGTTGATCTTTGTTCATATGTTCTTGTTTGATGGCTCTGAAAAGATTAAATAGTTTTTTTTACACGTTTATTACTAATCCTCTCAAAGCACTATAGATATCCTACTAATAAACGCGAAAGTTTGTAAGTATGGATGGATAGATGGATGTTTGCTACTCTTTCACGTAAAAGCAACTGTCAAAAATATCAATAGCTAGAGACCGCCCGCGGCTTCGCTCGCCCCATTCCCGGTCCCGTTACTTTTTCGGGATAAAAAGTATCCTATGTCCTTCTCCTGGTTCTAAGCTACCTCCCAACCAATTTTAAGACAAATCGTTTCAGCCGTTTTTGAGTTATAAATAGTGTAACTAACACGACTTTCTTTTATAAATATAAGATGTCCTCAGGAAGGCATTTTGGCCACGTTTTTAAAGGCCGAGCATGCTCATCATAATTCTATTTGGCTATGCCTTACCTATCGAATGCGCTTTGTATGACGACGATGTGTTCCAACCATTGCTCTAACTCGCGGTGTAATTCAAATCTTTCGTCGGATTTCTCTTCAGATAATGTGTACTCTTTACTGAAAACATAAATAGTACATACAAACATACGTTCATTTTTCATACAGTCCTGGCGTACTTTTACTACGTTAATCTGTCCGCGAATATCAGAATCTATGAGGCTTGAAGTTTCATTTCGGCTGAAGAAATTCAGTCGACACTTAAAGATTTCTATATTTTTTTGTTGGTGTTTGTTTTTAAACAACCTACAACGAATTTATTCCATGCCTATTTGTGCCGTGAAGCAGCATTGCTGTGCTTCGGTTTGAAGGGTGTGGGTGCCGGTGAAATTACTGGCACGTGAGGCTGAACATCTGTATGCCTCAAATAGATTGACTCAGGGTAGTACATCGTAGGGCACGTTCCTGACGTGCGTTACCTACGAGGCAATGCTTTATTATAGGCGATGGTTACCACTTAACTTCAGGTGGGCCATATGCTTCTTCTATAAGCTAGTTGAAAAACAAAATAAAAATTTTAGCTCGAGTGATCAAAGCTACAATCGAAAGCAAATAACGATAATAAAATTTACTTACCACAATGTCGAGATTTTAGTAAAAAATCTTTTTAATTTAATCACAAGTATTCCGAGGAAACGCGACTCATTGCTTGATTCGCTGTGTATGTTAATGTTGTTTTCAGTTTCGCATTGTTTTAGATTATCACCATTATCTTCATATTCGTTCTCATTCTTTCTCTCCTTTATTTTTTTTTCAAAATCTGGATTAACTGTGAAATGGCGTACAACATTCCTTGATGACTTTTCGCCTTTATTAAAATGAATTTTGATATTGTGAAGATTTAAGTCTGACTGATGACTGAGTCTGACTGATCCTTCCGTTGTTTGTGCTTGATCAGTTGCATCGCACGCTTTTTCTTCTACAGCCATCGGTGTCTCATCATTTTTCGAGACACTATCTTGGGATTTCCTTTGCAGATGTAAACAATTGAAATACGTTACCTCAATGTCTTTTCCAGTGTTCTCTCCTTTCGATGACGTATCTTCTTCAGTCTGAAAATTATCAAGTCACGTAAAGCTATCAAATATAGCACTCAAAGCGATAAGGTCGCCCATTGTTTTGCCAAAAATCTTCATGAATCCTGTATTATGTTTTTGTGTGGTGAACAATAAAGAGTTATCTATCTATCTATCTACACGGTATTAAATATAAAACCCGGTGCGGGCACTGTTTCATACTTTCCTGTCATAGGTAGTATCTATTTTATCATATAGAATATAGATAGACTTCGCGAGCAAAAACTCTTGTTTACAACAGAAACTAAATTCATTTTTACAAATTAACCTACCGAATGTTGCTGACAAATATTATCAAAATTGGCGCTGTCACAAACTTCACAATTTCAGTTATGTATTAAAATTGGCTGGTTAATTGCACCGCAGCAAATTTCCTCCCTTTTTAACCGACTTCAAATAAAAAAGGAGGAGGTTCTCAATTCGGTTGTTTTTTTAATGTTTGTTATAGCATAACTTCATTTATCTGCCGATTTGAAAAAAAACCTTTTTTTATTTGGAGTCACCCAGATTAGTCCCACAGAAATTCCATCAAAATCGGTTCGGCCTGGTCATGAAGTCGGTTTCTCAAGTTTTTTTAACTCATATTATTACATACCCGCACACCATCTCTTTACCACCTATAGATAGTGCAATCCACGAAGGCGCGCCCCACTATTCTTCCTAACCGTTTATAGTATATGTGTGCAAGCTTCCGTCAATGTTTGAGTGTTATCGGTACACACTAATTACCTATGAGTGCACACGCACACTACAATGAATAGACTACGGTTCGCGAATGCCGCTCGGAGCAAATTCCCCGCACCCCGCGATCCCCTCCACCGAAAATTAGTGGGGCGCGTCTTCGTGAATTGCACTATCTATACATAGGGGACGACGTACTACTCCAATCAAAAATCGGCGACGACATTATCAAGATTATAGTTGCAAGAATGCTTACCTTTTGCATGCATTTTCGCCTTGGATTTGCGTTGCTTATACTTTTCCGTCTTTGAGGTCGTACGTTATATGAGTTGGTCGCGTTCTGAGATTTCCGTCTTTTAGGCCGTAGGTTATATGGGCTGCACGAGGCATTATTCTCATCAGATTGCGTTGTTTCCGGTTCATTAGAAGAATCTGTACTTTTAACTTCAGAAACTTCCATATTATAATTTTCATATGTTTCGAATTCATAATAATGTTGATCACTGTCTGAATCTGAAAATCAAATACCCACTCACTTGCAACTTTCTTCAAAAGATAATCAGTGTGTAACTGCCATCTCTTTTAACCTAGTAATGACAGTACCAGGGATAACTTTAAGCACGTAAGTAACGCTTAGGATTCGTTTTCTGTCATTTTGGGAAGTCACATAGCTTTTTGATATTAATTGTTTTTCTGGTGTTATTTTGTGTTCTGTTGTGTAATTTCGGTGGTATTTTAACCAACATTACTTGAGGTCTTAGCTCAAAGTGTTAGCAGTTGGAATTAAAGTGTTATGTGATATTCTGATTTGATCGAAATTGTTTCAGATGGTTTTGGAAAAAACGGCCATCTTTTTTCCATAGCCAATTAGGGTAGGGCCGACTTGTGACTGACGACTTGACGAAAAAGTATTTTATCTATGTAATTTATCATCAATATACTCATTAAACTACTCGACACTGGCAAAATTGATCCGAAATGGACAGATGCCATTCATTAAGAAGAAAAAGAAGTAACGCTTATAAGTGAGGCCATTAAAACTTAAGCATGCATGAAATGTGGGGTATAACGCATTTTTAAGCGTATCGCGCGTGTGGTAAAGGCCGTATTGAGAAACAGTGCTTGAGTGTGACTCGAGCCTCAAGCACTCTCAAGCATAGATTTATTCACAGTTCTCTTGATTAATTAATTTTTATCGCGTAAATCAAATCAAATCAAAAGTGTATTTATTCAGTTGAATTGCCAGAATCACTTTGAAACGTCATAAAGCTAAAAAAGCAGCCAAGTGCGAGTCGGACTCGCCCATGAAGGGTTCCGTAGCATCAACTAACATAATATACAGAAAATAAACAGGAAACAGGTTCTTTTAGTTCGTCGAAAGGTAAATTGCGGATTACGATTTATGACGTATAAAAAAAAAACTACTGGCTAGATCTTGTTCAAACCAAATATCGTTGAAAGTTTGCATAGTAATGTACAACATATATTTTTTTTAGTTTTATCATTCCCTTATTTTAGAAGTTAGAGGGGGGGGGACCAACTTTTTTCAACTTTGGAAGTGTCTCTCGCGCAAACTATTCAGTTTAGGAAAAAACGATATTAGAAACCTCAACATCATTTTTGAAGACCTATTCATAGATACCCCACACGTATGGGTTCGACGAAAAAATTTTTTTTGAGTTGCAGTTTGAAGTATGGGGACCCCCAAAATTTATAGTTTTTTTTCTATTTTTGTGTAAAAATCTTAATGCGGTTTACAGAATACATCTACTCGCCAAGTTTCATCAGTGTAGCTCTTATGGTTTCGGAGAAAAATGGCTGTGACACGGTCGGACAGACAGACAGACAGACAGACAGACAGACAGACAGACAGACAGACAGACAGACATGACGAATCTATAAGGGTTCCGTTTTTGCCATTTGACTACGGAACCCTAAAAATCTACAGATCCTGTTTATTTGTACCGCTTTCACGCCCTGACTACTCAATAGATCCGCGGGTAACACCACGGGGTGCACCTAGCATAATATATAAAAAAAAATCGAAAAGAGGCACCCTCGACTGGACACAAGACAGTCCTCTAAAATGTCGTTCTAGTAGAACTATGGGTAAGTATTATTTAGACTGGACACAAGACAGTCCTCTAAAATGTCTTTCTAGTAGAACTATATGGTAAGTTTTATTTAGACTGGACACAAGACCGTCCTCTAAAATATCGCTCTAGTAGAACTATGGTAAGTATTATTTAGACTGGACACAAGACAGCCCTCTAAAATGTCGTTCTAGTAGAACAATGGTAAGTTTTATTTAGACTGGACACAAGACAGTCCTCTAAAATGTCGTTCTAATAGAACTATGGTAAGTATTATTTAGACTGGACACAAGACAGTCTTCTAAAATGTCGTTCTAGTAGAACTATGGTAAGTATTATTTAGACTGACACAAGACAGTCCTCTAAAATGCCATTTTAGTAGAACTATGGTAAGTATTATCATCAAACGACTCACTTAGGTTATCCGTAGATTTACGGTGCGGATTATCAAGAAACGTCTCTTCTTTATCGTTTTGGATATCGTACAATAGCTTTTTCAGTGATTCAGAAGCGGTTTTTACATAATAACAGGTGCAAGCATCTGAATTGCCCTCCGTTGATCCACTTGTTTTTTCTTTTTTGCTACCGTTCATGCATGCAGCACACGTATCCTAGAAAAAGTCATTATTTATTAAAAACTATTCGATGCTTCAGCAAAACACTGATATGAATTTACGTACGTACGTTTAATTTCATATGAACAGTGGCGGAATGAAATTGTTCGTCGATTTTCAACTTGATTTGTTCAACGTATCACGATCAAATACTACCTTTTGAAACTGAATAGACAGAATACGCCGATAAGTTAACGTCACAAATTATGTCAAAATGTGTTCATGATCAAGGCACTGGTGCAAGCGAAAACCGACTCTTAGGTGACGAACATTTTCATACCGCGACTGTACATACATAAAATCACGGTATGTGAAACCTTTCAAATAAAATTATTTATATAAATCGCTTTTTAAATGGTTATGTGATAACATACAAAAAAAATCTACAACTGAATTGAAAACCTTCAGTTTTTGAATTCGATTAAAAAGGGATTTCAGAGTTACCGCTTTTGAGATACGAACAAATTAGTAAAATAGGCTAAAAATTAACGCAAGATTAGTTTATTTTGATAGAAAAAAACAGTGAAAATATTCCCTGTAGGGTTTGCCTTAAATAAAAACCATCTTTTTGTTAAATTCTCTTGACACTGGTAAGATTGACAAGTGCAAAAAATAAGAGAAGAATAGTTTTACCTGGAATGTGTCAACCAAATACACGCCGTTACTGTACATATCCATGAATTCAGACGGCTCCATGTCATAAGTCGATTTTCCTGAAACCAAAAGTAATGACATCATCATAAAGCAAGTTAATCTATACTAATATCTTATACCTTTAAACGAGAAAATCTTGTAGTTGTAGTTTCAACTACAAGATTTTCTCAACGCCAACGATTTTCATGAAATTAAGTATACATAGGGTTTCGGGGGCGATAAATCGATCTAGCTAGGATTCATTTTCAGAAAAGACGTAGGAGAAAGTTATATAAATAATTAAAAATTTTAGCGCCATCTATTGCTGAGTAGTCAAAATCAAAAAAGTATTTTAGTAGTAGTAGAGCTCTTTGTGATGGGCTCGTCCGGGGAAGTACTACCACCATGCCTATTTCTGCCGTGAAGCAGCATTGCTGTGTTTCAGTTTGAAGGGTGTGGGTGCCGGTGAAATTACTGGCACGTGAGGCTGAATATCTGTATGCTTCCAGTTGATGGACGCAAGGCAGTGCATCGTAGGGCGCGTTCCTGACGTGCGTGACCTGCGAGGCATTGCTTTGTTATAGGCGATGGTTACCACTTAACATCAGGTGGGCCATATGCTTGTTCCATTAGCTAGTTGCATAAAAAAAAAAAAAAAAAAAAACACGAGTTAGCTCTCTTATAGAGTATTAAATTCTTTGCGAGTTAGTGTCACGGAGAACGCCATCTACTGAGCTTTTACGTAAACGCTCGAGACAAAAGTTCCGGAGATTTTCATGAAAATTAGTAAATAAAATACCGAAAAAAATACCGAGCAAAGCTCGGTCATACCGGCTCGTAACACGTCACATGCATAACGGATACTCCTGTGATTCCCAGACTCTTATGAGACTGGTACTAGCAGGAGTATCCACAGAAAACATCAAAACATCAAATAGGCAAATACAAACTCTACTATACCTGTTTCAATTGGTTCGCCGAGCATAACTTTAGAATGATAATATTATTGCTGTTTTTGTACCTACCTACTTACTTTATTGCTTACATAATGTAGATTCGAATTGGTTAATGTATAAAATACATTGAATAGCTTAAGATAAAATCTTACCTCTCACATCGCCCATTTTAAAAATAGTGTTTGTATGATGTTTGGCCGCGGCGGTAAAGTCGAGGTGGTGCATGTTGTATTTTTGCATAATAGATGCTAAAGCTTCAGGTATAAGTGTTGGCGCTTTCTTTCTTTCTTGACTTTTAACTGTTATAACATCTTCCATTATTTGCTTGAAACGAAACATCCATTCATCGAACCTCGTCCTTAAAACATTTTCCATGCTTTGACCGGCGACTTCAAATATTACCTTTTCAGGGGGTATTTTTTTTTTTAAATCTTGATTATGGTTCTTTGGTCTATCACTTGATGGTGTTTTCTCAACAATCATATTCTCACCTAAATTTCTTTCCACCCCAATCGGATCACTGTTGTTACTGTGACTCGCTGATCTGGACACGGATGGTTTGTGTGTGGCCTGTGTCAAAACGTTTGTAATTTTGCTGGGTGAGATCCTTTTCGCGGGTCGCTTTCGCACTAGTTCTTTGTCTTTTGTACCGGTGAGATTCTTCATCGATATAATTTGTCTGATACATACTGAGTCCAAGCTTACGTGGTCGCTTGCCGATGACGATGAAGATTGGGGAGAGCTATGATCAGACATTTTAGCTGGACTTTGGAAATCAGCATCAGCAAGTTGTGTACCACGCTTTGGAACAGATTTAGAAGGACTTCGGCACCAATCCGGATTGAAGAGTTCGCCAGGCTGTACTTTGAATTGACTTTTCGTAGAAACATTAGTGCCGGCTAATTCTTTGGCTGGTATTATTGAAAGATTTTGGTTCAAATTATGTTTAGATATTTTTGTACTGGCATCATTGTGTAGTTCAGGTGAGTGATGGATTATTCGAGAGGTTTTTTCAAGGGTGACACTAGCGTCATTAGAACGTTCAGTAGCTTCAACGTTTCTTTGAGTAGTTATACCACATATATCTTTAGCACCAGTAGCAACTTTAGTAGAAACAGAGGATTTTCGAGAATGTATTTCAGAGATATCTCTAGCGTCTTTAGCACGTTCAGGAGCAACAACGTTTCTTCGAGAAGTCGTACCAGAGATATCTTTAGCATCTATATCAACTTTAGTAGAAACAGAGGATTTTCGAGAATGTATTTCAGAGATATCTCTAGCGTTTTTAGCACGTTCAGGAGCATCAACGTTTCTTCGATGAGTCGTACCAGAGATATCTTTAGCGTCCATAGCCACTTTAGTGGAAGAAGAGCAATTTTGCAAATTTATTTCAGAGATATCTCTAGCGTCTTTAGCAAGTTCAGGAGCATCAACGTTTCTTCGAGAAGTCGTACCAGAGATATCTTTAGCATCTATATCAACTTTAGTAGAAACAGAGGATTTTCGAGAATGTATTTCAGAGATATCTCTAGCTTTTTTAGCACGTTCAGGAGCATCAACGTTTCTTCGAGGAGTCGTACCAGAGATATTTTTAGCGTCCATAGCCACTTTAGTGGAAATAGAGCATTTTTGCAAATTTATTTCAGAGATATCTCTAGTGTCGTTAGCAAGTTCAGGAGCATCAACGTTTCTTCGAGAAGTCGTACCAGAGATATCTTTAGCATCTATATCAACTTTAGTGGAAATAGAGGCCTGTCGAGAATTTGTTTCAGAGATATCTCTAGCGATTTTAACACGTTCAGTAGCTTCAATGTTTTTTCGAGAAGTTTTAGCACAGATATCTTTAGCACCAGTTGCAACTTTAGTAGAAACATCGGATTTTCGAGAATGTATATCAGAGATATCTCTAGCGATTTTAGCACGTTCAGTAGCTTCAATGATTCGAGAAGTTTTACCAGAGATATCTTTAGCATCAATAGCAACTTTAGTGAAAATAGAGGCTTCTCGAGAATTTGTTTCACAGATATCTTTAGCGTTTTTAGCACGTTCAGTAGCATCAACGTTTCTTCGAGAAGTCGTACCAGAGTAATCTTTAGCACCTTTAGTAGAAACAGACGATTTTCGAGAATTTATTTCAGAGATATCATTAGCGCCTTTAGCACGCTCAGTAGCTTTAATATTTCTTCGAGAAGGCGTAGCAGATATATCTTTAGCATCCATAGCAACTTCAGTGGAAATAGAGGATTTTAGTGAATCTGTTTCAGAGATAGCGTTTTTAACACGTTTAGTAGCTTTAATATTTCTTCGAGAAATCGTACCAGAGATATCTTTAAAATCAATAGCAACTTTAGTGGAAATAGAGGCTTTTGGGGGATTTATTTCACAGATATTTCTAACGTCTTTAGGACGTTCAGTAGCATCAACATTTATTCGAAAAGTCATACCAGAGATATCTTTAGCATTCGTAGCAACTTCAGTGGAAACAAAAGATTTTCGAGAATTTGTTTCAGAGATTTCTAGTGCATTTTCAGTACATTCAGTAGCTTTAATGTTTCTTCGAGAAGTCTTACCAGAGATATCTTTAGCATCCATAGCCACTTTAGTGGAAATAGAGGCTTTTCGAGAATTTGTTTCAAAGATTTCTCTAACGTTTTTAGCACGTTCAGTAGCATCAACATTTTTTCGAGAAGTCATACCAGAGATATCTTTAGCATTCGTAGCAACTTCAGTGGAAACAAAGGATTTTCGAGAATTTGTTTCAGAGATTTCTCTAGCATTTTCAGTACATTCAGTAGCTTTAATGTTTCTTCGAGAAGTCTTACCAGAGATATCTTTAGCATCCATAGCTACTTTAGTGGAAATAGAGGCTTTTCGAGAATTTGTTTCAAAGATTTCTCTAACGTTTTTAGCACGTTCAGTAGCATCAACATTTTTTCGAGAAGTCGTACCAGCGATATCTTTAGCACCCATAACAACTTTAGTAGAAATAGAGGTATTTCGAGAATTTGTTTCACAAGTATCTCTAGCGCCTTTAGCAAGTTCAGTAGCTTCAACATTTCTTCGAGAAGTCGTACCAGAGATATCTTTAGCATCCATAGCAAGTTTAGTGGAAATAGAGGATTCTCGAGAATTAGCTTCAGAGATTTTTCTAGCGTCTGCGTTTTTAGTAGCATTATTGTTTCTTCGAGAAGTCGTACCAGAGATATCTTTAGCATCAATATCAACTTCAGTGGAAAAAGAGGATTTTCGAGAATTTGTTGCAGAGATATATCTAGCGTCATGAGCACGTTCAGCATCAGTGCTTTTTTGAGAGGTCTTTCCAGATATATTATGAGGACATTCAGTTGCATCATTGATTTTTTGAGAAAATAATCCAGACATATCTTCAGTATTACTAGCATATTCAGTTTCTTCAATAATTTTTCGAGAAATCATTCCAGACATATCTTCAGAATCATTTGTATTTTCTGTTGCTTCAACCATTCTTCGAGAAATATCTTCAGTGTTACTGTCAGACATATTTTCAGTGTCACTGTCAGACATATCTTTAGAGTCACTGTCAGACATATCTTCAGTGATACTGGCAGACATAGCTTCAGTATCACTAGTATATTCAGTTGCTGTGTGTGTGTGAAAAGTTATTTCAGACACATCACGAGCATCATTAGAATATTCTGTTGATTCAACCATTCTTCGAGAAATAATTTCAGACATATCTTCAGTCTCATTAGCATTTTCTGTTGCTTCAACCATTCTTTGCGAAATCAATCCAGACACAACTTCAGAATCATCATCTTTTTTTGTTGCTTCAACCATTTTACGAGAAATATCTTCAGTGTCATTAGCATATTCTATTGATTCAACCATTTTTTGAGAAATATCTTCAGTGTCACTGTCAGACATATCTTCAGTGTCATTAGCATATCCTGTTGTACAAATAATTCTTTGAGAAATCAATCCAGACATATGTTCAGTATCATTATTAACAAATTCTGATGCTTCAACCATTTTTTGAGAAATCGTTCCAGGCGTATCTTTAGTGTCATTAGCATATCCTCTTGTATCAACCATTGTTTGAGAATTCATTCCAGACACGTCATTTTCAGTATCATAAGCGTATCCTGTTGCATCAACTATTCTTCGAGAAGACATTCCAGACATTTCTCGAGCATCACTATCAAGTTCAGTTTCATCAAAAATTCTTGTATTTTCAGAAAAAGATGCATTTTCAGCAGAATCAAAGAATCTTTGGGAAGTTCTCTCGGAAATAGTATCTTGATAATTATTAGCAAGCTCAGTTGAAACACACGTTGTTTGCAAAAGCGTGTTAGCGACATCGCGAGTATAGTTTGCAGGTTCAACTGATCTAGTTGAGTCCAATCTTGGAGAAGGTGTTGAAAATATATCATCTCGGCTGGCTATATTTGTTTCCATTGCAGTATTTGGCACTACAATTTTGAGGGCAAGTGTGGGCGAATTTCCTCTAAACAATTTTATTCTCTTTGGTTTGTTCTCCAAAATGTCTTTTATTTGCTGCATGGTGAATGCATATAAGTTTTCGATGTTCGTTTTATAATGAAACAATTCTGTATTATTGGTAATGAGGACGACATGGGTGTATTGCGAAGCTAGCATAAGACATGTATTAAGTGTCATGTGGCAAGCGCTTTCTCCGTCTACTTCTTCCCCTGTAAGTAAAATATGAAAGGTGAGATTTCACAAGAATCAGAACATATTGTATACAAAATTGTGCAGCATGATTGGAGACCAGATTTTTGTACATAGCATTATTATTTCTAAATCTCATTGTATAAATCCATGTAAATATTAGTGCATGAGTAAAACTAACAGGCCTTACGCCGTTTGCGCAAGTACCCTCGTTGCTCTCATTTCCATTATTTTTATCAAACATATAGCAATACTAGACAGCTTTTCTGCCATTGGCGAAAATATAATTAAAAACTTACCTAATATCGCCAGCCCAGATTCAATTTGCTGGGTGAGGAATCGCAACACCCTTCGGGCCTGCACATTGCTGCTTTCAGAAACGTGTACCTGAAGTTCCGACATCACATGGAAAGGCACCAGCAAGTGACAATTGGGATCTGAGACAAAATATTTGTGTTTAGTTGCTGAGGGCTTAGGGTCATCCGGTTTTACTAATATTTACGAGAAAAATCGTCGGTACTCGTACGTTATTCTCCTAAAAAATTCTGGACGAATCGTCAATGACGGATACATCCACTAAGGTGTCTAATTTGTAAGCTGAGCTACGTACACACAAGGTAAGTGGACAAATTTATAAAAAACGAAAACCAAAAGTTTGGTAAGTATTAAAAAATTATTTACACACAATTCAATACTTTTATTCACCATCTCACCTGATTGTGGTTTCGATTCCCACGACGGCGCAAATGGCGGATACAGGATAATCTAGACATCTGCAGGGCATGTTTGCTACTACCAAGAGATTAATAAACTACGAGTATACTAACCTGCAGCAGCCATATTGTTTAAGTAGTTGTAATTCTTGAGGATAACGTCTGCATCGACTACTATGTGCCATTGATCTGAAGTACAGCCTGCATAGGTCAATAATTTAAGTGGTCTTAGGCTCATCTGCACTGATGTTTCTTCCCAAACTTTTTCTTTCTACAAAAGAAAAGAAATAAGACTTGCTTTAACCAATTTTAATAACTAGTGATGCGAGAAAGTGCCTTAATTATGATGTTGCTTACGATTAGATGTGATTGTGGCCAAAGGGTGGCCAATTTCAAGTACCTACAAAAAATTGATTTTTTCAAAAACTTACCTGGTCATTTTCTTTCCATTTTTTGGTTCTGTCTTCCTCATTTCCATTGAAACCTGAAGAAAATTAAAATACTAATTATCATCATCATTGATTCCACACTGATCATAAATAGGAGGGTTAAGGTTTTTACTTTATACAAATAAATAAAAACTTACTTTCGGAGATACTTTTTCTCCGGACTAACTTTTCACGCAAGTCAGGTTTAGTTATATTAGGCGTAAGTTCATTGTCACTGCTTCGATTATTATACCAGCGCTTTGAATTTCGAGACTTCCATCTTGGTGTCTTATTTTGTTGTGGGTTACAAGGTATTTGCAAACTGGAATTATGCACTGGTGTGTTATTAGGCAGTTGTATTAATCTTTGGAAAGCTTCAGGAACAACGATGGGTATAAATTGGTACTGTTGCTGGTTCCCCTGCGGAGGTAGGTTCAGAGGATTGTCCCATACAGGAACATTGTTCACCAGACCATCAGAACGTTGATTCGCAAACTGGTTGTTATTAAACTGTTGTTTGTATATTTTTTCTTTCCTATAAGGGTTCATTGTTGGAAGCTTCTGTTGTTCTGCTCCTATAGCCACTTTCTTGGATCCTATCTGTAATTATTATCAATATAATTACATTGCACTGAAACAGCAGCTGCTTTCTAATAATAATAAATAAATTATAAAAAATTGCCTCCGACTCTGTGATATTAAACACTTCAATGCCAGTCCATTGGTTAAATAATACTTGAGACAAAAAAATAATTATATACTAGAGACTAGAATGTGATGTAGACAAATAACTCAAACATAATCTACAGTTGTGGAATTTACTATGCTTTTGCAATTTTTTCCTTGATTACAACTCTAAAGATCAAACAAGAAATGCGCGAAATCGCATTGAACTGGCACGTAGGTGCATAGTCTTAAATATTTCAAAGTGATTGTTGCGATTCTACTGAATAAATACTCTTTTTTTTTTTTTTTTTTTATGTAAATTCCGATAACAAATAAATATTTTAGACAATCCACACAACACTATCTGGCCCCAAACTAAGCAGAGCTTGTACTGTGGGAACCAGATAGCTGATAAACTACTTATATACATTTTTTTTGTAAATACATACTTAGATAACAATATAACACCAATTTATATTTACCAACAAATTCCAAATCAGCATTCATGTGTCCCAAATGATTTACATAGAAAAAGGCATGCAGCAACCATTATGTGCACTGTAGAGTATATCCGTTATCCATGCTCATATTTAGTAAGATAATACTATTATTTGTTTATTTATTATGTGCCCTGAAAAAAAAATTAAAGGCAAATCAGCAGATGGATGACTGTTGCCATGAAAGTGATGAGAGTGAGCACAAGAGAATCGGCAAGCCACTAACTGTATGTGTCTCGCATAAGAAAGAGGAGGTTAATCTTTTACAGTCCCTATTTGTTGACATGACAGGCCGAATGGACGTAGGCCTGTTGGTCGTCCCAGGTACCGGTGGGGTGACAAAGTCATAAAGGACCTGCAAGAACTCAGAGCCAACAACTACGCGGAAGCCTGTATGGACAGAGAAGCCTGGCGGACTCTGGTGTTGGAGGCCAAGATCCACTTTGGGTTGTTGCGCCACAGCAGTAAGAAAGTAGGTAAGTAACTACACAAATACCTACACCAGTCAATGAATAATGTTTGTGAACTCTAAAAGCGTAACAAGTAAATATAAACTTATTATAGACTTCGGAAACCCATTACGTAGCAAGGAGTCCTAAAGAGAGAGTCCATAAAAATTATAGATAAATAAAAAATATAGGTACTTTCGATTTTCCCATAGCAGTACGCGGTAAGATAGCAGATGGTTGCACCCTGCGCAGGGTATTTTACCACAAATGTGTTAATTGCTAGCTAGTTTCGAACAAAGTACTTGGTGCTAGACTGGATGGACTGATTATAGACTGATTCTAACCTCCTTCTTTCGTTTTACTTGATATCTGGTACGCTTCCCTGGTGGTAACGTACCTGTTCGATGCAAAGACAATGTCAACGGCTGGCTGGCTAGCTGGCTATGTAAACATTTGAGCTGTAGCCGAGCAAGTTAACAAGAGGAAGGTAAAATAAAAACAGAAAGCTGTAGTACCTTTCGCTATCAATGTAACTATTGTAGTTTTTTATCCAATTGCTTACTAATGGTATTGAAACAAGCTGCAGTAACAACGGGCAGAAATCAAAAGGAAATTCAATTTATTTGACAAATTGCAAAAATAAAAATGAAATACAACACATCAATACAATCGACGAACGACGATCGACGTCGAGTCCGGTTAATGTACGGTACGGCAATGTACGGCCAGTTAATGTACGCACTGATAAAACGATGCCACTTTTTTTCCACTGGAAAATTGTAAAGGCTTATGTACACTGTCGCAGATTAATATTTTGATTATTATTATTTTTATCTAGCGATGAATAATTGTACTAAACAGGCAGCCCGTTTGAGGTTATTGGGAAAAAAACATTCTCTGGCACTGCGGCCGGCGGCCGCTACTGCGGCACGCTCGCTCTGCTCGCTCGCCTTGTGCGTAATTTTTATGTTCTAACATAACTTAACCTTTCCAAGTTGGATCCGCCCTATAAAGTATCAAGGACAAGGTATAAGTATCCAAGGCCAGAACAAAAAAGTAAATGATCATGTTTGAATTGCTCCAGTGTGCATGTGACTTAACTGGCATCGTAATAACAGTGTGTACATTAACATAATATATCCTGTAATGTCACGAAATGTTTTTCACAACTTTTTATAAGTTTTCAGTTTAACTTTCTGAGCTAAAGTTTTCATATATTATTCTTACCTATTCGCAATTTTTAAAACCGCGACTATAATATATACAGGGTGTCCCGTAAATAATGGATCAAACGTAACGGGTAGGTAGCTTACCTCATTTCCAACAACCAATTTGAACAGTAAAAAAAAAACCGATAAGGTAACCAAGATATTTTTTTTTTTCGATTTTTACTATTTTCTGTACCAGCATTCAGTGTTTTTGATGCTGTTGCTGCAAATGGTATCATATTTAGGTGTGATTTTTGTCAAACATTTCTGAATAGTTTACTAATGTTATAAGATACCGTTTTTTAAATAACTATTTATTTGCCTTAGAAAAAAATCTTGAATTGAAAAGTTTTGTTTTTACGATGAAAAGACCAGAATTGGAAAAATTCTCCTGTAAAAAAAATGTATGACAACAAAGTGTACCATTATTTTAAAAACTTGTAAGATCACTAAGGTTTGCAAATTGGTATAAAACTTACGTCTAGTCCTTGCGGTTACAAAGATATTGCTATGAATCTGACAGAGGTGCCAAATTACGAAATAAAATAAAATTTGAAAAAGTGTGCACAATTCAACTATTTTCTTAAAAATGTTTAGGTAGCTCAGCGTATGAAAAAAATTAGGAGGTTAATTAAAAAAAAATACAAATAAATCGTTTATTTTGTTTTTACAGTAAATGTTCAAACTGACGTCCCTCTACGTGAATGCAAAGTCTGCACCTCCTAATAAAGGAAGCTCTAATCCGACGGACAAAATGGCTGTTGTTTATTTCTGATACAGCAGATTGGATGCGCTGACGTAATTCTTCTTCCGACGTTATTTGTTGTTTGTAAACTTTGTCTTTTAAACATCCCCAATAAAAAAAATCTAAGGGATTTAAATCCGGAGATCGCGGAGGCCACAAAATTGGTCCTTATCGGCCGATCCATCTGTCAGGGTAAGTTTCATTAGGAGGTGTAGACTTTGCATTCACGTAGAGGGACGTCAGTTTGAACATTTACTGTAAAAACAAAATAAACGATTTATTTGTATTTTTTTTTAATTAACCTCCTAATTCTTTTCATACGCTGAGCTACCTAAACATTTTTAAGAAAATAGTTGAATTGTGCACACTTTTTCAAATTTTATTTTATTTCGTAATTTGGCACCTCTGTCAGATTCATAGCAATATCTTTGTAACCGCAAGGACTAGACGTAAGTTTTATACCATTTTGCAAACCTTAGTGATCTTACAAGTTTTTAAAATAATGGTACACTTTGTTGTCATACATTTTTTTTACAGGAGAATTTTTCCAATTCTGGTCTTTTCATCGTAAAAACAAAACTTTTCAATTCAAGATTTTTTTTCTAAGGCAAATAAATAGTTATTTAAAAAAACGGTATCTTATAACATTAGTAAACTATTCAGAAATGTTTGACAAAAATCAAACCTAAATATGATACCATTTGCAGCAACAGCATCAAAAACACTGAATGCAGGTACAGAAAATAGTAAAAATCGAAAAAAAAAAATATCTTGGTTACCTTATCGGTTTTTTTTTTTACTGTTCAAATTAGTTGTTGGAAATGAGGTAAGCTACCTACCCGTTACGTTTGATCCATTATTTACGGGACACCCTGTATAGACTACTTGCGAAGTTGACCGAAATTAAGCGAATGGGCGTTTTTCCATTATCCGGCCCGGCACCGGCGGCACCGGCACCGGCGCCGTGCCGTTGCCGGGGAAGCAAAAATGTAAGCTTAAGCTTTGGTCTCGCGATCGTAACGCACAACGCTGCGGTATGCAGCATGCGGCGGCGGACACATCATAATCTTATGAAAAACGTCTAGAATGGTCTCTTGTTCCGTCGCAGTTTGCGTCAGCGGCGAAGTGCAATCGTGTGACGCTGCGTCAAGCCGTACCGCAGCGTTGTGCGTTACGATCGCGAGACCAAAAGCTTATGCTTCACTTCACTTTGTGTAACCTCGTCTCGCTTCGGACAACTTCCATTCCGTGTCGGTATTCTGCGTAAGCAAAAGTGTTTTAGCTTTTCTGTGGGTATTTGCGCCCGAGTGAATGAGCTCGAAGTGTCCCAAAGTTCGAAAACGAAAAGGTCTCAACTCTTATTATACTACTCGGCTCACTTCAGTTCAGTCAGTTCGCGGCGAGACATGCCGTGGAGAAGTCGTCAACGTTAGAGAGAATATCTTCAAAATACCTACATATAATCCCCGCTATGAGTGTGGTCACAGGAGCAAATTCTTTTGTTTCTTGAAACTTTACAATCATAATAATAATAACAATAAATTTTGTGGACCACACAACACTATCTAGCCCCAAATTAAACAGAGCTTGTACCATGGGAACCAGACTGATATAATACTTAGATACTTTTTACGTAAATAAGTAGGTTATTACAGCCGCAAATGATAGATATCTAGCTAATGAATATACATTGAATTGTGCAAACTATCGGATGTAAGACGCGGACGTAACCTTGAGCGTTCGGACCTCCGACAGAAATCTGGCAAGCCAGGTCCCGTTCGACTGTGCACACTATGAGTCGCGGCTGTAAGCCGCATCCGTCAGCCGCGTCCGCTAATATGTTCCCAACTTTAGAATACAATAAACACCCAGACAGAGAACAAACATCTGCGATCACCATTCAAATATTTGTTTACGGTGGGGCTTGAACCGGCGCAGAAAGCAGAGCTACTATCAATAATTATTAAGCTAAGAGGCCAGTACAACCAACAAGCTGAGAGGAACCAGATATACATATTAGGTGACCCAAATAAGAAAGCTCATAAAAATAAAAAGAAGTCAATGAGGCTTGGGTAAGTATAATATGTGGCGGCACATAACTTTAGCGCTGACCGTTATTGCGCAGAAGTCAAAAATAAGGTACCTGAGGGGTGCTAGCGGTATGACGTGCGGGAGTGCGTAGCGCTAATTGGCTCTCCGGTCGCACTCCGCTCTCTGAACCAATAAGACACTCTGCACACATCTTCACATCCAGTGTGCGACATGCGCACACTACGACCCATGCGCAGCTATGTGCCGCTAATTATATCCAAAATACCTACTTATAAAAGATATTATTATGAAAAAAAGTCTCGGCTAGTTTGATTAGATCTATGGCTGCAATGCAACTTGGTTTTTCATGACGTGTGAGCGTTGTTACTTTCGTTTCGGGGCAGTGGTCCAACTGATCTGTCCAATTGTTTTAATTGGACCTGGGAACTCTACTATGGTGCCGTGGTCCAACTGCAAAGATAGTTGCAAGCGGCTTGCAACTATCTTTGCAGTTGTTGGACTACGGCGGACTACGGGCCTTTACTAGGGGCTTGGAGCAAGCCCCTAGTAAAGGCCCGTAGTCCAACTAGTTGGACAGATCAGTTGAGCCACTGCCCCGAAACGGTTACTTTTGACCCTCGCATGTTACATCCATTATGAAAGACTCAATATAAATAAAATTTCAAAATATTTCCCAGCAAAAAAAAATATAGCGAGAAACGGAATGCCTCCAAGGTTTTTGTTTTTGTGTAATAAAATAGTGTATCGTTTTCTACATAATTTATGGTACCTATGTTACTTTTCTCGTAAAAATGTTACTTTTTGAGCTGTCTCATGTTATAATTGACTATCGGCCCCTGGCAGCACTGGTATAAATAATTATTGCGGTCGTGAGGCGTTAATGTACATCACGATAATGTACATCCCGTTATTACGATGCCAGTTAAGCTATATGCACACTGGAACAATTCAAACATGTATTTTGCTTTTTTGTTGGATACTGATACCTTGCCCTCGATACTTTATAGGGCGGATCCGACTTGGATGGGTTAGGTTATGTCAGAACATAAAAATTACACAAGGCGAGCGAGCAGAGCGAGCGTGCCGCAGTGCCAAAAAATGATTTTTATTCAATACCATCAAAGGGCTGTCCCGTCTATGACAATTTATCCATGGCTAGATGAAAAAAGTAATAAGTAATCGAAATATTTATCTGCGACAGTGTACATGGGCTTTTACAATTTCACAATGGAAAAAAGTGGATACGTTTTAACTCGGTGTACATTAATCGGTTCCACTTCCCACCTCGAAATTGACCTGTGCTGTGGTAATGGTAATTGGTAAATAAAGCAAGTGGTTACGGAAACAAATCTTTTCTTTTTTGTTCAAACCTATGTTTCGATTTTATCATAAATTTTTAATAATCCTTCTTGGTGATCTTCATTAAAATAATATCAGGACTTCTGAAGTTGGAATGCTGTTGTTCTTCAGGAATTTTCTCAAGTCGGAAATGATCTGAAAGCTTGTTGTGAAATATATCCCAGAGGCCCTTTTGTGTATCTGAATTTCTAATTTCTTGAGTTAGGTATATAGTTGGATTCTTTGTAGAGGTATTCGTTAACTGTAATAAGGTTACCACCAAGGGATCAATAGCCTGAAAAAATATGAAAAATAGGTTAATTTAAGAATAAGTTGACTGGAACCAGGGTACCGCTATAACTTCAAGATCTAGGCCTTTTATTTGCCTATACACCTGTCACTATCCTATCAAAAAGAGGATTATTAAAAACTAGTGGAATCCTGCAAGGCTTCATTCTACACCAGGAATCTCCTCTCCAAATTTCATACTCTTACCACTAATCATTGGCTGTATGTTGTATGTCAGTCAGTCAGTAACATAAAAGTTTTACATATTTAGATGTAGCTAGGTAGTACTTACACCAGAGAAGGGTATTTAAAATTTTTGTTATTTTTTTGCAACTTACTTCTTCATAGTAAATGCAGTCTGCAAGAACCACAATGTCAAATTCTTCTTTGACAAGTTCCGAGTTTTTGTCACCCCAAACAAATGATTCGGCTATGGCATATCCTCCCATACTTGAAATTTTTTTTTTATTTTCATTTATATTCATACGAAGTAAGGATAGGGAGTCAGGTAAATCCGTCAAAGTAACTTGAGCTCTGTAGAAATAGATATGGTGGTTTAATTTCTTACAGGATGTAAAATATTGTTCTAACTAAAAATTTAAAACATACCCAAGAATTGCAGCGGTGAGACCAACAACTCCGAGCCCAGAACCTAATTCTAATACTTTTATCCCGCTTAGAAATTCAGATTTTTTACTGCTCATAGTTTCTAAATATTTGGCAAGAACTAAGGAAGCATCCCATACAACACAGTTTACATCACCTTCTATTTTTTGGAAAATTTTAAGAGTTTTTAAACACACTTCAATATCTATTTCTCTCGGGAATAGATCGTTAATAAAACGATCGGCACAAAATTTCCTATGGGACATGACGTTTATCTAGCAGGATTCTAGGGCCTAAAATTAATTATTATTGTGCTCTACGACTACGACAATAACAGTCGAAAATTCGTTGTTTGTGCGGAGTAGACATCATTGATTTCAGCTAAGTTTTGGCCTGTTGGAGTATTCATGAATCATCACGATTTTGTTACAGAAGAAAACGACAACCGACAACCGGATGGGATAACTTTCGGCTGATCCAATTTTCACGAAAAAAAGAAGCAGATTTCTATGCTCAATGTTACTTGTGTGTAAACAGAGACATTGTGTTGCGTGCATTCTATAGTTCAACTGTCGAAACTCGAAACTGACAACTCGAACTGCTAAATTTCAAGAAGCGGATGTAGTGCTTGCTTCTGCCTTCCGCTTGCCAGTGCTCCTTATAACTAGCGGCACATAACTATAAAAAGCATACCATTGTCCTCTTGATTATGTGGCCAAACGATTTAAAGCCTGGCTGGTATGTCAATGTCAATATTTAGTGCCGAATTAGTGACGCAGATTGGTCTAAGGCCCGTATTCCGAAACAGTGCTTGAGTCTGAGTCGAGCCTCAAGCATAGATTTTATGACAGTTCTCCATTGAAAAGTGTCAAAAACTTGTGCTTGAGGCTCGACTCAGACTCAAGTACTGTTTCAGAATACGGGCCTAAGTTTCAGAATTTGAATTTCGCTGAGCCGTAAGTGGACTACGTGGAGGGGAAGGGCATAGCTGCGCATGCGTCGTATCGTAGTGTGCGCATGACGCACACACTGGTTGTGTGGATGTGTGCAGAGTGTCCTATTGGTGCGGCTGAAGAGCCAATCAGCGCTACGCACGCCCGCCCTTCATACCGCGAGCCCCCCTCAGGTCCCTTATTTTTGACTTCTGCGCAACGGTCAGCGCTAACCGCTAAAGTTATGTGCCGCTACATAATATACTATAGAGTAGTAGTAGTATACTAGTAGTAGTAGTAGAGTAGTAGTATACTATAGAGTTACCAGACGGTACCTATACTTACTAGCGACTCGCCCCTGGTTCGCACGGGTGGATGAATTCAAAGGCAGTTACTTCACAGTTTTGAAGTGTGAGTGTGAGGCCAGGGCGATGGCACAATACAATAGACCTTGGAGCTGGCGTATGGCGGTAGCCTTGGAAGCAATAGACGACCGCCATATTTGTACATGCGTCATCATCATCTTCTTGCCCCTATCCTGTCCTGTCATTAATTCGATATTTCTTTTCCAAGGGATTATGGACGGACGCATATCATCAGAAAACGTCTAACAGAAATTCAATGAATAATTTAGGTAAAAACAATGCAAATACCTACATTTTGTGGCCGACCGGCGACGACGCGACGCGCCGCGAGACGGCCGGCGGGCGCGGCGGCGCGTTCCACAGAGCAAGGAGTTTGAAAGTCTATGACAAAATTGCATTCTGGCAACTCAGAAATCATATGACTGACCTGACAGCGGCGGGCGACTATCCGATTGAAATAGTCACGAAAAATATTTTCGATCAAAATGGCTACGTCTACGGCTCTTTTTTGGATTTCTATTGCCTCTACGATATTTGGTAAGATATTTATAACATTATAAAACCTTTAGAGCTATGTATGACTTCTGTAACTTTTGCTTTGCGCTCCCTGTTTTAGGCCTCAATGCTTCGGGTGAGCTTAGCATACTACACAGCCCGGACTCCTTGAATTTCATAGGATCTAGTAAAGCTCCTGAGAGCATTTTGAAAGAAATATATTCCGCAACTCTAGGACTGTCTGTAGAAGAGGTACGTGTCTACGTTTGAACTTCTATTTGAAAGCCTTTCTCAGGCTGTTATCATATATTTTGTCACACTTAAAATTAATTTAATCAAGTTTCCTGTTTTAGAATTCGGAATGGAATGGTCTTCTTATTACGGACCCCTTCGATACACCAGAAGCAGTGGTACAGGTGTACATTGATGGTGTACCAAGCCTTGGCAATGCTGTTAGTACATACCTTGATTACAACATAATTTTGAAAAATAAACTTGCATGGAGAATAATTCAATTTTAAGTTGCCAAGATAAGATTTATCTACATAAATAAATTCGTGTTTTTCTCTACAGGCTAGTCTGAAATCAAAAAACTTCCCGCTGATCATTGATGAATATGAGTCAAGCACTTTTGATTCAATAAGGCACAGAATAATGCAGAGATTCCCCAATGGTGGCTACCAACTTGCCAATATTATGCTATCAGATATAAATGAGGTTTGTACTGTAACTGTTTTTATCAATTTTATCTCATGTGGCAGAGTATAGGCCTAATGTCCTGCAGTGATAGTCCAGACTCCAGATATCAAATCAAATCAAAAGTTATTTTATGCCACAACAAGAATAGTATGTATTACACAAGGATGATATTATATACAAGTAACAATGACATAAAAATTGGCCGGCACTCAGCATATACTATAGTAGTGAGCACCACTATAATGCTGGTCTTCCATCACACCGGTAGAGTGCGACACAACTCAGCAAAAGCAGCGTCATTGCTGCTGGATATCTTTCAAAATAATACTTGTTTATAATATTATAGACCTGCCTTCTGCTTGTTTTACTGTTTAAATCTGATATTTCAGGGGACAGCCTATGATGATATATTTGGAAAAATGGTAGTGCCTAAAGTAAAGAAGCAGTCCCTACAACACTTGAAGCCATCAGTTGAGGAAGACTATCAATTCCTGAATGAGCTTGAAGCTTTGAAGGCCATCACTGAAAAAGTAAGGCTAATATTTACATTTAGGGAAGACTAAACAGCACTTCAAATCATATAAAACATAAGTTAGTTAAGATAAAAAAAAGCTAATAGAAAATTACCAGAATTTAATATAAATGTCAATATAAGAAAGTATTTAAAGTTGTGGCTCAATCACAGACACAATATATTTGTACAGATTTTGGTGAAGTTTGGAATAAATATAAATTTAGTATACCCTCTTCAGACGCCCCTAGTGAGTGACACCCTCATAAGATATAAAGTGGGCCACTTTTTCCAACAGAAACTATAAAGAAGAAAACAACAATCTAGGAGTATAAAAAATCCTGTGGCTTTAATCCTTTTATTCAAAATTCATATCTGATGTATAACTCAAGTTGTGGGTGTTTGAATGGTGGTAAAATTACTGGTATGTGATGAAAATTACTGCTGAACATATGTATGCCTCAAGTTGATGGACGCAGGACAGTGCATCGTAGGGCACGTTCGTGACGTGCGTGACCTATAAGGCATTTGTTATCGGCAATGGTTACCACTTAACATCAAATGCTTGTGCCAACAGCTAGTTGTATAAAGGCCTGCGCACACCTCTAAGTCGCTGGCGTCAGCGATCAGTGAAACGCTGTCATATATTGCTGTCAAATTTGACAGCGTTTCACTGATCGCCATCGCCAGTGATCTAGGTGTGCGCAGGCCTTAAAAAAATCAAGAAACCTAAAAAAATTATTAAAAAATAAAATAGGACACAACTGTCTTCATTTAGATTTGATTTTTTTATTGTAATTTGCAGGTCAAGTCCGGTTCAATTGTAGCAGATAACGTTGTTGACTTCTACAACTTCCGTTTCCGCTCTCTTCATGCTCTGTCAGACTTCCACGGACCTAACTCCCTCCAAACCAAGGAGGCCAAGAAGATTCTTGGTGAGTTATTGACTTATTAATGTAGATGTAACTTGAACGACTACCAGCAGGCTTGCTGTCAGGTCTTGTACAGATGCAATGCATAAAATTTTATGACAATGGTGAATGAAGCAACAACACTAGATATTTCAGCAAATGCAAAGTAATTTTAGAAATATGTATTTTTTACCATTAATTCACTTGGAAAGGTGAATTTAGAGGCCAGTTCCACGCAACCAAACCCAGAAGAGGCAACAGTTTTTTTTATTTTTTTTTGGACAATCCACATTTTTCTATTACCTACCTTTATACTTCCACTTTTTTTAAATACATTCTAAGAATACAATATAACACCCAGACAGAGTATCTGTGTTCACCAAATAAATATATGTTCTTGGTGGGAATCGAACCCAAGACCTACGGCGCAGATGGCAGAGCTACTACCAACGGAGCTGAGAGGCCAGTCAACCATTAAGAAGGCCACTGATGCATTTCCAGGGCTTATTTTATTTTATGCTAGTAGATAGTTATAGGTAGCAGCACATAACTTTAGCGCTGACCGTTATTGAGCAGAAGTTAAAAATAAGGTACCTGAGGGGGGCTCGCGGTATGAAAGGCGGGCGTGCGTAGCGCTGATTGGCTCTCTAGTCGCACTCCTAGTCATAGTTCTCTGTACCAATAGGACACTCTGCACACATCCAGTGCGCGACATGCTTACACTACGACGCATCAGCTATCCCCTCCGCGTATCGCTTAGCGCTAAAGTTATGTGCCGCTAGTTATAGCATCATTTGAGATTACGTAAGAGTTTTCTATTAAAATAAAATGCTTGTAATCAATTGTAGGGGAGGCTCTGGAGGACATGACAGCGGCTTTCGTGAAGGCCTATGATGGCTCTGTCCTCGTGACAGCTGTGACCACGGACATCGCACATACTCGTCGTGTCGTGCGTGATACACGTCAAAAAGTAAGTTAATCTACTTAAAACTTGTCAGAAAAACAGCCACCTGAATCGCTTTGAAGGCACGGTTTCCCCGGCAGGTAGTAATTTAAAGTCAAATCTTCAATTAAAAAAAAATAGCTGAGTTTTGAAGACAGCGAAAAGTTGGTAATCGGTAACTATGTTGAGACCGGTAGTCTCGACAATAGGGCTTTGGACCCTAAGGAGAAACAATGAATCGTGAGTTAAGATAAAATTAAGAAACAGTTGAGATACCTGCAGACCGTTCAACAAACGATCTAAAGATAGCTCAACTGATCCAAATCAGTACCAGACGGAAGCGTTCCCAAGACTTAATTGTTTTTATGTATAAATGGTCTTAAACAGTTCTCGATGATGAAGTAGAGCGGAGAAAACTTTTGCCCAGCATTAAGACAGTATAGTAGATTAATTAAAAAACACTGGCACTCCGGGAATGTTGATAGAAGCAAAAACTTGAACAATTACCCCACAATACATAGAAGTTCATGTGTGGAGTACTAAAAACCATTAAAAAAAATAGTCTAAACCATGGAGCAAGATTTTTTTTTCTTTTTTTTATCTATGGCTAAACTAAGCTTATGTTTTAAATGTAGGTGATAACTTCGTATTTTTTGTTAATTTGTACTTGTTTTATCAAAAGGCCGACACTCGCGACGGTTCGTCGACGGAACCCACAGATGTGAGATTAATATTATCTCCTTAGATTTAGACATTATTATTTCGAATAGACTAAAATGCAGTACCGGGTTTCGCATTTAGTGTAGTCTTTTTATTTAATTCACCTCTCATTTTAGCTTTTATGTTGCTGTTAGGTAGATAAAATAGATAGATGATAAACATTATGGCCTCGTGTTAGATCATCATCCATAACACTTGTTGGAGATAGATAAAAAATATAAATACACCACCTCTCTCTCAATTACACTGTTGTTGGGTACATATTTTTTTGTAATAGTCAAACAACTTAATATTTAACCCCATACTTAAAATGAGCACTGTCACTACCCATTGGTAATAGATGGCAATAGTACTAGTAGCATTGTTTATTTTTTAGGCAAGGCTTTAATTTGTTTCAATATTATATGTATTTATTTCCAGCCGATTACCGAGAACACGGATGACGGATATTCGGCCGACTATGCTGCTATTTTCAACATCATTCTGTGGTTCGGCGTGGTATTCGTATTCACTTTGGTCGCTATCGTGTACGCTTTGGTCGACATGGACCCTGGCAGAGACTCCATCATTTATCGCATGACCAGCACGAGGATGAAGAAAGATAACTAAGTTATCTCATACAGGCCAGTCCGATTAAGTAGGACTACCTTAGAACTTTACTAAGGACCGTATTTCGAAACAGTGCCCGAGTCTGAGTCAAGTCTCAATCACAGATTTGTGACAATTTTCAATGGAGAATTGTCATAAAAGCTATGCTTGAGGCTTGTCTCAGACTCAACCACTGTTTCTGAATAGAGGCCTAAAACTTCAAATAAGTTCTAAACCAAAGTATTTGATAACATTATTGTCACGCTCACAATGCCTTTGGTTGGCCAATGTAACAAGATCGAATGGATTAGGTTCTGTGATTGTGTAAAATAGTGTTGAATTAGTTATAGTTTGTTAGAATTTCAGATTATTTTTATTTATTTGCAATCATAAGCTTGTAAAAATATACTACTTCTATTATTAAATGTAATGTTCAAAATGTTAAAAATATTTAAGAGTTG
The DNA here is from genome assembly GCA_947578465.1 of Thera obeliscata. Taxonomy (NCBI): domain Eukaryota; kingdom Metazoa; phylum Arthropoda; class Insecta; order Lepidoptera; family Geometridae; genus Thera; species Thera obeliscata. The sequence goes on along the minus strand of OX387928.1, from coordinate 6,319,804 downwards.
TTGTGGTAAGTGCACGCTATTTTTCAATTACAATAATTTGCAGTGTTTAATTATAGACTTAAAAATGTTCATAGGAATAATTCTACCAGTTGTAAATGTCAATAAATAAGGTACATTCCCTGCCTCATATAAAGTTGCTTTTATTTGAACCACATGTTCTGATTTATAAACGCGTTCCTAATGTATTCCTAAAGATTGGCATAGCAAACAGACACCTGGCCAATATTATTAGATCCGTGTATCAAATATAGCAAAAAAGCTATACTGACATCGTTAGGAAGTTCACGAAAATATATTTTTTCGATTCAATTGCCAGAGCAATAGTATGACGGGGGCCCCCTAACCATCGCTCATTCTAAAACAAAGCATTGCGCTTCGTCACGCACGTCAGTAACGTGCCCTATGATGCACTGTCCTGCGTATACAATACAATACGTGTAGTAATGCCTCGTGTAACTGTAATCTATCACCCACACCCTTCAAACTGAAACACAGCAACACTCCCTCTGGCTACAGAAATAAGCATGGTGCTAGTACTTAACGGACAACCCCTTCACTAACACGTCAGTAGGACCGAAAAAAACACCGGATTTGTTAGTAATAACATTTAATTCTCTAAATTATTTTTGTTACACTTTAGCACAAAATACAGGTTCATTTAAAATGAACGGCAGATATTGTAAAACAGCACCATACAAAATATAGCAGTCATCTATAAGGCACATCTTTATAAAGCCAAGCGTACAATAACATACTTTGAACTGATTATTATTCTTAACCTAAACTATGTCGTAACAATGGATCTTTGTGGCTCAAACTTGTTGCGCCATTGTCATCTAGCCCAAGCTTCTCACAATTGTACGGTCTAGGATCTTTGGGGGTTTCCCCTGTTAATATCCACGCCTGGCACAGTGGCATACGTCAGTGGCCACATGGTGCTAAGAGGAATGTGAAGCGCCGACGGAGTTGCATGAATTCTAATTTCAAGTGCAACTGACTGTAGATGTGTAACAGAGCATTGTAACGCTGACTTCGCAGAGCCTTACTGTAGCCACAAAGATCAGAGGTGATTAGGTATGTTTGTTAGTTATTATATAATAAATCTTAACTAAATATTACGTACGTCACACATAAATGGCAATGTATTTTAAATTATTATATAAACCTAAGATCAGTAAAAAGTTATTATAATCAATGGCATACAAACTAAGGATTACTCAGTTATATAACTCTGTGATAATCATTTTTAATTTCGTTTTAAATTAATTCTAGTGTATATTTTAGTAAACATTTAAATAATGATACACATTTCGCTTTACGTTTGTTTGTGTAACTGTTTGGCCTGGGTGTATAACTGTCAATATCTACCTCTAAAAATGTATAAGTAATAACAATACATGAAGTACATAATGTACATTATACAAACTCATGATTTCTCAGTTATCGAATTATACAAATGTAAAAAATTCATTTCGTTTGATTATTTTTAGGTACACATAATATGTACGCGACTGTAAGGTCAGTGTGCGTGAGGAGTGGTGTATTTTCGGCATCCAAGCAGTTACAATACCGACCGAGCGGCGGGTCTTAGCGAGGCTGAAGTTATCCGCCGGCCGTATTGTAATGGGTTTTCCAATAAGGACTTGACAACTGTTTTTCAAAATAAAATGAGAATCATTTGAGATATTTCAAAAACTTTATTATCGGATTGAAGTGCATTCAAAACATTTTTGAATGGAACTCGACTTCGCTCATAATATGACTACCGCGGGCACGTTTGCAGCGGTCGATTCGGTGGGCCCAATTTTCATGACTCGACCACACACTTCGGCCGAAACGGCTTCATTTTATTTTGATAAAAAGTTTCAAGTCCTTATGGAAAACCTTTTGTATATTGAGACGTAGTGTATCTATCGTTTGACGGTGTAGTGATGAGCCCTGCGCAGTCGACGCCGCAGTTCCGAGGGGAATTTCTCGTAGCACCGGCGGCACGCAGGTCGCTCGTCATACTCGTAGAACTTGCTGCGCGTGCTTAGCGGCGCATCGCAGACGGCGCAAGCAAAGTGGTGCACGCACCATGCCTTGTTCAACGCCGTGAACACTGCAAAGAAAGCTATATTGAGTACTTTACTTTTTAATGAGACAAAGTCTAGAAACTGCATTTGGTTCTAATGCCAAATTACGTGGATGTGCCCTTTGCGGAAGTATTAATTCTCATACATAAAAACTCATCTTTTGTACTAAAAACACCGCTATGATGTAATTAGATAGTCAGGCACACCTTAGTGTGTCAAGGTGTGTCTGTGGCCTCGTAGTGGTTGTATGGAAAATGTTTATTTTACATTTATCGACTTCCTAAAGAGGATCTTGCTTATGAGGATAGTCTCGAAATATGCCACATCTCTTAGTACCAAGTAGGTACATAGAAGATCTTATGAGGCTTTCTAAAGCGGGGTAGTCAAAGGGTCAGAGTACTTGCGTCCACATTTCATATGGCACATACCCACATTCTGCAGACTCAATAGTAGGAAACTGCGTCAGAACAACAATAGCTGATCTCTTAAGAGGGAATCACACAGGCGACTCTCCATACAAACGTAGTCCCCTATTTCCTCCCTGCATAATGCCTCTAGAGTAACCATTTTGTCTCATAAAATCCAGATCTGCTGTATACGAGCTCGTATGTTTTCCTTTTTTTCAGAAACTTATTGATAAAGATAATATGACCCTCATATGATTTATATGAAATATGAATTGGAGGTGATATTTTCTTTATCAATAAGTTTCTGAAAAAAAGGAAAACATATGAGCATGTATACAAGGTGTATCTAAATATGTGTACTATGCGAAGGTGGGGGGTTTCAGACCACAATGGTGATCAGTTGTGGGGGGGAGATAATTAAAAATTCCTATTTTCAGTTTCCCATGCAAAAATATTTAATTTCATAATGCCTAAATAAATTGACAACCCTATCCTTGTAACCCCTTGACCCCTTGACCTACTTCCTCTGTAGGTCTACTACTACTACCTACTACGAGTACCTCTGTAGCTGAGTTTAGGGTTGTCACTTTGTATAAAGTCAGCTGTTCATGTTGAAACTTCGTTGCAGTTTTTTTCAGAGATACCAATCGAAGTTCGAAAAGTCGTTGAACAAAAGTTGTTCCCCGGGGGGTGGAAATTCACCCCCCTTCAGGATAGTACACATATTTTGATACACGTTGTATAGCAGATCTGGATTTTATGAGACAAAATGGTTACTCTAGAGCAGCGGTTCTCAAACTTTTTTGGTCACGGAACCCTTTTGACAAGCAAAATACTTGACGGAACTCGAACATTCTCAAAAATACTTGAGTCGGCGCCTTTGATAAACAAAAAGCGAAAATAAAAATAGAAATACAAAAAAATGCGTTGTAAACTTACAAGTGCGCTTACAAGTATACGCGCGGCGGGCGGAGTCAAAACGTTCGACCAATGACCAGAGAGAGGTACTATGTTTTTTTTTCTAAATTCTTGTGGAACCCCTACAGGGGTAGCGCGGAACCCTAGGGTTCCGCGGAACACACTTTGAGTACCGCTGCTCTAGAGGCATTATCTAGGGAGGAAATAGGGGACTACGTTTGTATGGAGAGTCGCCTGTGTGATTCCCTCTTAAACAAATGAAGAAAATCCTTTACCGTCTCCTGCGATGACCTGGTTGCACACATAGCAAAGGTTTCCGAACAGCTGGTGGTAGTGCTGCTCGCAGTACGCCAGTCCTTTCTTCTCGTAGTGACGATGGCCGTGGAATGGCTTCTCGCACTTAGCGCACACGAAATGCTGAAAACAGAAGTTAGCTGTTCAACTCCAATCTAAAACTACATGAGATGCTTACTTCTGCCACGAAGCAGCATTGCTGTGTTTTGGTTTGAAGGGTGTGGGTGCCGGTGAAATTACTGGCATGTGAGGCTGAACATCTGTATGCCTCAAGCTGATGGACACAGGGCAGTGCATCGTAGGGCACGTTCCTGACGTGCGTGACCTTCGAGCCAATGCTTTGTTATAGGCGATGGTTACCACTTAACATCAGATGGCTCATTTGCTTGTTCCATCAACTAGTTGTAAAAAAAAGATCCCTCTCTCAAAACGTGTCTGGAATATTGCTACCCATCTTCTGAACACTACAATATTTTTTTTCTGAAATAACGATGACATTGTCAAGGCCGCAGAAATCTTTTTAGAGGCTATTGATGATAATATTGTCTTTGGAATACCAATTATTCTATTCTTTATTGTACACATACAGATGATTAATAAACGTTATAAAGCGGGCATGTACAGAGGCGAGCTTAACCCATAAATAGAGTTTTCTACCAGCAAACCTTGGAGGAGATTCTGCAGAATATAATTACCTCAACATGCCAATGCTTGCCCAACGCAGTCACAATCCTCTCCTCAATAGGACGGCGGCAAGCGCCGCAAATCGGGATACCCATCTTGTCGTGGCAACGCAGGCAGAAGAGATTGTTCTGCAAATACAATATTAAGAATCAGTATGTGTCAAGTGCACGAAAGGAGCCTCTTTGAGGCACACTTAAAAAATCATTTCACCACACTTGGTTCGAAAGAATCAGTGACACGTTAAGAAGAAGTAGAACAATGTCAAATTATCGAGAATTATAATTTTCTGCAGTTTTCTTTGGAATTTCTCGCGTGTGTGGATTTACAATGATTAAACAGTAGCGGTCTTCGCTGTTAGTTGATTTATTCTACGCGCACAACTTCCCATGCGTAATACAACCCCTAGTATAGTTCAGCACCCATAATGGGTCACTGAGCGTGTCGTAAACTACGATTGACGTCCTAAAGCTTTGGTCTCGCGATCGTAACGCACAACGCTGCGGTATACGGCTTGACGCAGCGTCACACGATTGCACTTCGCCGCTAAAGCAAACTGCGACGGAACAAGAGACCATTCTAGACGTTTTTCATAAGATTATGTGTCCGGCGCTGCAAGCTGCATACCGCAGCGTTGTGCGTTACGATCGCGAGACCAAAGCTTTACCAGGCTCTATGACGTGACACAGTGTACGTACCACATCGTTGGCCGCGTATCCGGGACGGTTCTTGACCTCCCGCGCGGTATGGTCCAGCTCCACGCTGCAAGTGGCGCACGTGAAGTGGTACCCGTGGTACACTTCGCCGCGGTAACGCAGCGGCTCACCGTCTATTACACCACTGGGGAATATAACAACTTTATATTTATTTATTTAACTCTTTCTATCTATCTATTCACTGCTAGGTATAGGCCTCCTCCCTAATAAGCCACTCTTTTCGGTCCTGTGCCAGTTTCCGCCATTGCTGCCCAACTACTCCGACAATATCATCCGACCAACGGGCGGGTGGTTTGCCTCACGGTCGCTGTGCGTCTCTTGGCCACCACTCTTTATTGCACAAAAATTTAAACTTTAATTTACAGAAGGTGGGCTTTATGCTATAAGCGTTTTCTACCCGCCAACCTTAGGGGTAGAGAATGGCATTGGCGTGCTAACATTTTTTTTTTTTTTTTTTTAAATCTCGGCGTGCTAACATAAAAGGTAATAAAATTAACAATAAAATTAACAAATGTACTTACTTATTAGTTATCGTCCAATAAGATCTGCTTCAGGAAATGCTCATAAACCAGACGCTTAAACGCTGACTTATTGGGAGCGTTCTTGATGTCAATAGGGAGCGCATTCCAAAGATCTACAACCACCACCTCAAAAGACTTGCCTATTTTATTGCTAGTCTATACTTAAATGGTGATGACAAGTGGCCAAGAGCCGCAGCTAACCAACTACAGAAACGTAGGGCGCTCTGTAGCAAGATGGATAGACGACATAATAGTCAGTCGCGAGGCGAAAATGGGTTATACTGGCACAGGATCGTGGTATATGGCACAAACTAAGTGAGACCTATACCCAGTAGTGGGTGCAGTCGGGCTGTGGATGATGATGATACTACACACCAGAGTAAAATATTTATGCGAAGGTATTTGGCTGGTGTGCTAAAGGTAGCAAATATATATAGTACAGGCATTACTTAAAAAAGCATTGATTATACTCACTGGCACTTATGGCACATGTAGTTCTGCAAACCGTCCGCCTTGATCCTCGCGTTGCACACATGGCAGAGAGCTCGGCCCGCATGCTTGATGAAGCCTGCATCAGCAAGCTCCGTGCTGCATTCCTCGCAGCGGAAGCACGCAGGGTGCCAGTTAGCATTCATGGCTTTTATCACGCGCCCGATCACAAACTCACCTTGAAATACAGGTAGAATAGAATAGAAAATTCTTTATTGCACACCTTTAAACTACAGGTAATTATGTGAACAGACTTTCAGTACACATGGTTTTGGCATGGGTACCTTTGGGATGGAGGGTCTTTTAGGATAGATAGAAATATAGCATAAAAAAGTTACTAACTTTTTTTGCATATGTCGTTCCACTGCTGGGCAAAGGAAAAAAGACTTACAGTTTTCCCTATCCCGAGCCTCTTCCCACCATCTCCTTTCGAAGGCATCCAGATCATCACGCCAACCCTTTCTCGGTCCACCATGAGGCTAATTCTAATTGTGCTGGGGGAATAAGTTCTGCACTGATGTCCCGCGATGGGGTGTATTGTGCATTGTCCCCCTGCTAAACCTTACCCCCGCCAGCCCAACTCCCTAAAATAGCAGAGTAGGACTTGGGTTGGTGGCAGCAATGTTCAAGTTGACCCAATGGTGACTCAGATGTGGATGTGGAGGGACAAGACTCGATCAGCCATGAGGCTGTCGACTTAACTAAGTAACTTTTAATGTATAAAAATTAAAATTTTGATGCAATTATTGAGTAAGACATTGGTACTTAGATACTCACCACATTTGCCACAACATGGTGCAAACAGGACCTGGAAATCCCGCTCACAGTACTTTCGGCCTTCAAACTCATAGAACAGTCCATCAGGGAATACTCGGAAGCATTGGGCACACCTTGAAAAAAGAAATTAATTCTTTAGATTCTGATCTGCAAAGATTGTATCAGGAACTGGATAAGCAATGCAACAGATTATTTGTTAAATTGACAAGTTAAGGGACATCTAATCTTCTTAGAATTATGATTTATACTTACACAAAACAATTAGTATGCCACAGCTCTCCATTGGAGTTCACAATCTTCTCATTTGTCTCAAACCCATCCCCACATCGGGTGCAAAACATGTTGTCAAGAGACATGGTCGCTAATCTGTAAATTATTTAAATAGTTTTATCAAAACTAAAGGATGATGTGTCTAAAGAGTCAGTTATTGAGCAGAGAACTGAGGATAAATCATGTTTTTTACAATAACAGGAAAATGAAAATTATTCAGTTATAGATGACAAATGTTCTGTTAGGCATGGATTATTATTACTGCTGAATATTAGGTAAATTAAGCTATGACTTAAGCCAAAAATGGGAAATTTGAATATCATGAATGTAGTTTTTATTAAAATGCTGGCCTAAACAAAAATATTAGTTACTATAAATATTTGACAGCGTTTCACTGATCGCTACCGCCAGCGAACTAGGTGTGCGCAGGCCTTAAGTCATCCCAGATCAAACAACTGCATTCATTATCATATGTATTTATGTAGTAAGTAGTGAAATGAAGTGATTAATTTGATGGTGTGGGTTTTTTAAGCGTACAACCACAGAATATGGTACAACAATCATGAAGGTTTCTGAGAATGAGTAATCTACTAATAGGTTAACCACTCCCACATAGCAGCCTGTACCAGATGTAGCTTACCCAGGCATTATTTCACTTCAAATGGATACTATCTTTTATTTTAACGTTCCTCAAGTAAACTTCTGTTGAAAAGAAGAATAAAATGATACTGAAACACGTAGAAATCTTCGTCGTAATAAACAGAATGATGTAATGGTATCAAAATAGACCCATTTTTATAAATACATTTAGGTAAATTTACATACCGGCTTTTTAGAAGGATTTATTACTTATTTCTTGAGGTTTCACGATCGAAAATCGAAACAGTGTCCGTCTTTATTAGGGCAAGATCTCCAACAAGAAAAATTAATTGCATTGTTTACAATAAAAAAGGAATGAAGCTGGCTGTATGAAGCGGATGGAGCAAACCACAGAGTACTTTAATCATACGAAAAAATGGGAGCTCAGTCCGACCGAAAATTGCATGTGTAATTTTCTTGTTCGGTCACTAAAAAATTAGTTCATTTCGTTCCTAGTAACCTGTAGTTCCTAGACTTTTGGAACGCATTCAAAAAACAGTTTGATTGGTAGTTAGCAGTTGTAACTTTTTGTTCCCAACGAAATCGAAATGTTATTTTTTTAAGTGAATAAATAAATAAATTGAAATTAATAAATATTGAGAATTGAAATACTGACACGATGAACTAAACAAAACGTAACGGAGCGCCCGTAACCTGTAGTTCCGAACGAAACTGTTCGCAATATCTCCGTCTCTTTTACTTCCAGGGGGGCACACTTAAAAAAACCTTACATTATGAAGACGACAGCGCCAACTGGTGCCAAGGTGAAAAATAGCTAATCAGCAGCCATTTAGCTCACGTAACAATCTACTACGGCGCCTAACATCTACAAAATGGGGAGCAGCACCAGACGTTTTACGAACGACAGGGATAGCACTGTGCTTCTCTGTAGGCGAATACGCGTGTCCAGTATGGCACAGGTCGGCACATGCTAAATTGGTTGACGTAGCGCTTAATGACACAATACGCATAATTACAGGGTGTCTCAAGCCAACTCCTCTCCATATGCTGTACCCTCTGGCAGGCATCTCACCACCATGCGTGCGGCGAGAGGTTGCATACTCAACAGAAAAATATAAACAAGAGCATGACAGCCGACACTCTTTACACGGGCACCAGCTTAACCAAGCTCGTCTCAAAAGCCGCAACAGCTTTTAGCGCACCACACAGGCCACAAACGACCATCCAGCAGTCACTAGATGTGAGCTGTGGAAAGAGAAAAAGCCCCACCACCTGATTACTTTTCTCCCCGGGAGCAACTACCACCTGGACACGATCTGCCCTGGCCCGTGTGGAAGTCGCTAAACCGACTCCGCACTCGAGTAGGACGCTGCAGGGAAAATCTCTGTAAGTAGGGATTTAGGGACCCTGGTCTGGCTGCATGCGACTGTGGCGCTCCATCACTGTCCATGCAGCACTTGCTTGCGTGCCCTTTGAGCCCAAACACCTGCACAAGGGAAGAACTTAATAAAGCCACTGCAAGTGCTATTAAGGTAGCCACCTACTTTGTAAAAGTTTTTTAGTGAAAAATCGACACGATAAAAAGAAGAAGAAGCAGCCATTTTATGACGTCATGACAGGACGGAGACGGTTGGACTCGTTTGCATTGGATGTTGATGTGCTATTTCAAGGTTATCTCTGTTTATTGCAAAAGTGACTGTTTATAGTTTTCCTTCTCCAGGCACCAGGTAGCAGCACTTTCCATTGATCCCAATAAAACGGTACCGTAGAGCTGCCACTCTTTTCTCTCTTTAGAACTGTACTCTTTGGCTCAGTCCGACTGAAGAACGATACCAAAGAGTATAATAAGTAGTGGGGAGAAGAGAGCCCTCTGGCCGTTTTTTTAGTCAACTCATTTTGAAGCGCCATCTAGTATTTGCCCCCAAAAACTTCTGGTATACCTACCTATAGGTAGGTACGCTATATATATAGGTTTGCTTTGCCTAGTACAGCCGTTCTCAATCTATCTCTTGTTTTGTTCTATTGAGGACAGAAAATATTGTCAATCTAACATTTTACTGCTGAATAATATGCTAGACAAACATTTCTGTCTTCAGTAGGGCAAAACAAGAGATAGATTGAATATTGGTAACGGCCGTTAAAGTAGGTACATATTTATACTATTGTTTTGGTTCTAGTCTGCTAAAGTGAAAGGGCAGCAAGTTAATTAAATAATTTAATAAATACAATTTTTATATTAATTTACAAAACAGTCACACTTTTGTGAGCAAACTAAAACCAAAAAATTTCAGTAAAATTCAAGTTTATTCCAGAGACTCACTTTATTTTTATTTTTTTATGAGGCCATACTGAAACGTTTTTACACAAAGGAACTTACAAATAATATAATACATTATTTATAAAAATGTACAGAATACACAAGAAACAGTTAAGTTATCTGCAGACCGTTACAAACAATCTAGAGATAGCTCAATTGATAAATCATTATACATTATTTACAAAAATGTACAAAATACAAAAGAAACAATTATCTGCAGACTGTTACAAAGAATCTAGAGATAGCTCAATTGATCCAAATCAGTGCCGTGTGAAGTGTTATTATTTTATTTCCTGTTTTTATAATTTTTATGCTTGTCATAGTAAGTGGAAGCGCTTTTTTTAATTACATTTTCACCTTCATACTTTATTTTACCTGATAAAATTCGATTTATGCTTCTGCACCAGCTGTATAAAATCACATTTATTGACATTTTCAAAAAAGATTCCTTTAATAGATCTTTATGGGTCACGCATTTAAAAGGGTAATCAATAAATATATCACAATACGTGACTATTGTTTTTTTTACGTCCTTTTTAGGTACATTTTTTGACAGGAATGATTCTACTATATTTTGTACATCGCGAAAGCAATTTTCGGCTTCTTGGCTGGGGTAACAGAGCCAATTTTTATTACAATATTCTTTTGCTCTGCTATATGCATTATTTCCGGTAGTGCTAAGCAGAGTTTGTCGGCATTCTTGACAAGATTTACAAACATTTTTAAAACACTTTGTCAAAACCCAACCGCAAACATAATTAATCTGTCCTGCATCAGCTCGATTTATGGTTAAATCAACACATACATTTTCATTGTACGGAATATTTTCGGCCATATCAGAAGTGTCAATGGGTAATCCATGATTTTTTTCTCTTAGAAAAAAATCTAAATTTTGAAGGCATTCATTGTTGTCCTCTTCGCAATTTGCTCTTCTAGAATGAGGCGCGCTATAATTATTTAAAAGCAGTGCTTTAAATGCACCCTCAAAAGAGATGGTGTTAGGGGCATTGTTCCGTGCTCCATAGCTTCTGATATTCCCAAAAAAATTTTCAACAGGATCTTGATTGAAATTTCTTGTCAACATTGCATCTAATTTAAATTTTTTAGTTAAGACCTGCCAAATTGCTTCCATTCCTTCAATAGTTCTAATAAAATTTTTGATTGATGGTACAGTTATTTCCAATAATCTGATTTTATTACCGGAGACTATTTTTTGTATAAATTTTACGCTTTTTAAAACGTTTTTACCCTCCAACCATAGTCTATGGTGAGGTGAGTTTTCTTTTACAGCTCCCTTGTAAATTTTACCATGTGGAACATGTAAACTGCTCACGTTTAGATAATCAAACAATTATCCAACAACACAGTTATGTCAATCAATTGCCGACATTCCTCTGGTAGATCTCCTCTGGCAGTCAAGTGCTCAGCAACGACTGCAACACTGTGGCTAAAAAGCTGTGTAGCAGTTTTCACTCGCATTTTATTAACTTTTTCTGGATTAATATGCTCCTCAGTTATTTTATGCAGTAGCCTAAGTTCCCCATAGGATTTGTCTGCATTATACACTCTTTGAAAGAACTCCCATTTGACAGTTTTTTCCTTATTTTTAGTTGTATATATTAAATCTTTCGTCATTAAATTATTTCTCAAACCTTTAATTAGATGAGGAGTATCAAACAAAGGAATGATAGAATGGCCTTTAACGGAAAAACAGTCATACCGCCACTCTTTCCCCAGCCTCAGATACTTTGCTTTTTTTTCTTCTACAAGTTCATTTATAGCACTAACATTTACAGTGCTCTGATCACATACAGTATTTACTATAATCAGGCCGGAATCTTGTGCGTGGTGGATGACTGTTTTTACTAGTTTTTTTAGTTCAATTTTATTTAAGCAGTTGGTAAAATAATAAGCAATTGGTTGCTTAAAGTTTTGCTTGATTCCCTTAACCATAAAGACCAACGCATGATCAGCAAATTTACTGTCATTATTTGTGGCAAAACCTTCTAAACTGTCTTTTTGAGCATTATAGTTTATTTGCGCAGTCAGAGACATTTCATCAAACGCTAAACTGCATAACCTGTCCGTGGTATCCTTTTCAGATATGGATTTCTTAATTTTTTCAAATATTATGGGGTTAATTCCAGGGCACAATCGTATGCTGCCTAGAAGGCGTTTCATTGCTTTTGATGATGGCAGAGTAAAATACTTATGCAGCAGTGCACAGCACTTGGGGCTTTTCTTATATATGGACACTGCCAGTACCTTTTCTTCGATAGTGAAGCGCCTACCTTTTGGTTTTTTGGCAGCTTGCATTTGCATGTTTACAAATAATTGAGATGGTTTGGTCATCCTGCTCACTACTTGTTGGAATGCCAAATTTTCCGTCAATTTCCGAGCATTTGCCAGGCTAGCTTGAAAAGTTTTGTTTTTCTTCATGTGGCAAATTTGACTGCGTAAGGTTTTAATTTGGCTTCGCATGTTTTTGTATTGGGCGGAGTTGAATCTTGGTCCAGTGCCTTTAACAGAAAAAAAACATTTATTAGCACTGAAATTTATCAAAAAACAATATACCTAAAACAATGCCAAGTGCACATAAAATGAATAGGTACTAATTTTATAACATAACCCTAACCTAAATCTGATAAATTTCAAATATTTAACTTCCATAACTCAGAATAATCGAATCATTGAATGTTGTCACCCTGGGGGTTTCATACAAATAAGATACATATGGGCGACTTGCACAACAAAAAATTAACTCCCTAAACGTATTTTAACTTGTCAAAATCATAGGAAAACTGTCAAGTTAAGGTTGTTCGATTCCGATACAAACTGAATTTACACAACTATGGGCAAACAAAGTATAAATGTACACTGAAATAGCTGTAATAGAATTTTACAGTGGTCTTTATTGCCGGCCAGTTATATAAAGTTGGAGAAAACTGTAGGATAACAGAAATATTAATAAAAAACCAAAAAAGTAATTTTTTCGTCATTCTTTCTAACGGGTACTAGCTTTTAGCATAGAGTCAATTTTGTACATCACTGTTTCAAAATAGACGTAAAAGTCTGTTAGTTCTTTTTCTGAAGCCCCGACTGCCACGACCAACGGCTGACACTCCAACTTTATATAACTGGCCGGTAATAAGGACCACTGTAAAAGCCTATTACAGCTATTTCAGTGTACATTTATACTTTATTCGCCCATAGTTGTGTAAATTAAGTTTGTATGGAAATCGTACCCCCTTAAATACGTTTAGGAGCAAAAGTTTTTGTTGTGCAAGTTGCACTTAGTGTTATTTGACTTACTTGACTGGCCTCTACCTCAGTTGGTAGTAGCTCTGCCTTCTGCGCCGTAGGTCGTGGGTTCGATCCCCACCGAGAACAAATATTTGTGTGGTGAACATAAATGTTTGTTCTCTGTCTGGGTGTTATATTGTATTCTAAGTATGTATTTACAAAAAAAAAATGTATTCAAGTATTATATCAGCTATCTGGTTCCCATATTACAAGCTCTGCTTAGTTTGGGGCTGGGTAGTGTTGTGTGAATTGTCCACAATATTTATTATTATTATTTATTGATTTTATAGTGTTTACTACACTTGGATTTCTTAAATATTTTTATAATGTCCCAAAAATTAAGAGCCGAGCGGGATTTGAACCCGCGACCTTCCCCTTGGTACGAGGCTGCGCTGACCACTGCTCCATCGGATCCTAATCACACTCAAAGAATAACTCATAGGGAATACGGCACCAACCAAGCCCCAACCCCGCAGCCCCGTACGAAGGGGAAGGTCACAGGTTCAAATTTCACTCGGGTCTTAACTTTTGGGACATTATATAAATCTGTAATACTTAGTGTAATCGGGTAAGAACTTACATTTGGACACAAGTCGTTTATGCCTGCTAGCAGCACTGTAGTTGTGCTCCTGAAGTACACAGGCTTTCTGCAAGCCTAATGCACCAGAAGTAAGTCCTGAAATGATAAAATTCATTAATTTAATAAATATGGTTAATGCATTAAGGTATTATATTAAACACAGATAGGTCTCTAATAAGCTACCACACAACAAAAACCAGTAATATACATAACGACGGGTTCCGGGCTATTTGTATTAAGCGACATTTTTTGAACTTTACAGGAGAGCAGTTTAAAGTGTCGATTTTTAGAAAAAAAATATAACTTTAGCAAATCGCATTATTTTAAAAAAAAGAAGGATTTTATTGTTTTTATAACATGTTCCCCATAATCGGATTCATGTTTTTTTCTTATATTCTTATTTTTAACGAAGTTTTATGTCGCTTAATACAACATGACCCATATTTTACTTTTATTTGTTCCAGGCTAAATGAATTAACCGCCTATGGTTATTGTTTCTTATTCCAGGCTAAATGATTTAACCACCTAGGTTTATTATTTCTTGTTCCAAAAGAGTGTCATGCCGCTTCCATATGGGGTATTCAATACTTTTTGAAGGACGAATTATTCTTTTTTGGAAGTTCTCTATGACATTCTAACCTTTTCTTTGAGGCATCTTTCTCTAACAAATGCTCCTTCATTTCTTTTATGTACACAGCTAAATGTATGGACCGACACTGGGTTTGAATCTGACAAAGAGGCTAAATGTATTAAACGACATTCTTGTATACTTATAAGATAAAGATAATTGTATTAAGCGACACTGAAAAATAATTTAACAAAGAGGCTAATTATATGAAGCACACTGGATAAGAATTTAACACAGAGGCTAAATATGAAGCGACATTTGTATATATTTATAAGGTCAGGCTAAATGCTTTAACGTACGTTACCTGTGAACTGTTGCTCCAGATAAAAAAGTTTAAACGACTGTCTGGTATTTGGTAGTGAGCTTAAGTACACAGTTCCTAAATTTGACAATATTTTGTGTTGCTTCATACATTGCAGTCCAAAATGGGCCCCAAAAATGCGGTTGTATTAAGCGACAAAAAAGTGCTCCGATCGTCACCAAACCCAGCTCAAACGACGCAGAAAAATTTGCTGATTCCAAATATGTCTAAAAGTCTATATCGCCCAGAGTGTCGCTTAATACAATTAGCCCAGAACCCGTTGATAATATCTCTTGTCTCATATTAAATTATGTAACAAACAATCAAAGGAGGTTACATTTGATTGTTTGTTCGTTTGTATTGAATAGGCTCCGAAACTACTGGACCGATTTGAAAAATTCTTTCACCGTTTTTTTATGAGACCAATTTGACAAGGATACAGCTCGGAGTTACATAAAGACAAAGAAGAATGACGCTTACTGCAAGGACATAAAGAGCAAGCAGTGTATAGTCTATAGCCCATGTGTATCAACATCAGTAGGACAAAACCATTATTGGCTTATCCCGAAGCTTAGATGCTTCGCTCGCTAGTTCAATAAATGGAGAAAGAATTACCTTCCATAGAATGTTGTTGCAGCAAAGATTGATTGCTTCTATCAGCAGCCTCAACTGTTGACACTTCAATTGCTGGTGTGTCTGTAATACAACAAATTGAACAGATCAGTACCTATTAAGAGTAAAGATAGGGTCACTAACACTTGACCATCCTAGCCATGAGGAGACTACCTAACAATACAAGTTAATTATACAAAAAAATCATAGCCAATTTAAAGTACAGCTCCTAGTTACAAAGAAGAATAACACTTACTGCAAGGACATAAAGAGCAAGCAGTGTTTAGTCTGATGTGTATCAAAATCAGCAGGACAAAAGTATTTTTGGCCTATCCCGCAGCTTAGATGCTTCGCTCGCTAGTTCAATAAATGGAGAAAGAATTACCTTCCATAGAATGTTGTTGCAGCAAAGATTGATTGCTTCTATCAGCAGCCTCAACTGTTGACACTTCAATTGCTGGTGTGTCTGTAATACAACAAATTTAACAGATCAGTACCTATTAAGAGTGAAGATAGGGTCACTCACACTTGACCATACCAGCCATGAAGAGACTACTTAAGGTGAAGTGAGTTCCTAGACGCTACTGACCTAGAAAAACGTAGGTACCTTTTTATATTTTTGGAAATTGTTAGTTTACAAAAAAAATAAGCTCATTAAGAAAAATGCAAAACAGTAATAATTTTACGTATTTATATAGGTATACGGGAATACAAATTACATTGCAATGTCAGCCACGAAAAAAAACCGGCCCAACTCAAAAAAAAGCAGCCAAGTGCGAGTCGGCCTAGCCCATGAAGGGTTCCGTAGCATCAAGTAACATAATATAAAGGTTCTTTTAGTTCGTCGAAAGGTAAATTGCGGTTTACGATTTATGAAGTATAAAAAAAAAATACTGACTAGATCTCGTTCAAACCAAATATCGTTGGAAGTTTGCATAGTAATGTACAACATATATGTTTTTTAGTTTTATCATTCTCTTATTTTAGAAGTTAGAGGGGGGGGGGACCAACTTTTTTCCACTTTGGAAGTGTCTCTCGCGCAAACTATTCAGTTTAGAAAAAAACTATATGAGAAACCTCAACACCATTTTTAAAGACCTATTCATAGATACCCCACACGTCTGGGTTCGATGAAAAAAATTCAATTAAATTTAAAAAATACAAAACCCACAACAGAAGAGTCTTACATACCTATCGTGGGAAGTTGATGTTGTGAAGAATGAATGTGCTTGTCAGCTGTTCCAGTCACATTTGGAATCAAGTCTTCGCATGCCATTACTCCTGTAAATAGATAATAATACTGTTCAAGAAAGTGGCATATTATTGGCGATTAAATAAAAAATAACATTAATGCAACCTGTGTAATAGAAACGGCCCAGAATTGATCTTCGGGCTGATAATAATAATGATTATTGCGATTCTTACCAGACAAAAAACGTGAAGGAACGGCCAAAGCATTGAGTCGTTGGTTTCTATTGCGATCATTGTCCGTGAAATGCTTGTCACAAACTATTTTCTTTGTGTAGCATTCGTAGTCAGACGTTGCATCCAATTTTCCTCCACAAAGATGAACCCATAACTTAAAACGTTCGGGAATTTTTTTATAATTGGGAAATCGATGCGTAGGAACACCTAAAATGAGAACAGTTAACAATTAAATCTAGTACCTATAGTAACATATTATGCTAGCTTAAAAACTCAAATATTTATAATTATTTGATTATGTACCCCCACTATGATAATAAACCTTGATAAAATTCAATCCACTAAAGTGCAATATAGGGTACAGGGTACTAACATACCTTTATAGGTATTTTGTACCTACCTACTATACAAAGTAGGTACACTTCTATCAACAGTTATGTTGATTGTAAAGTAAAATAAATGCATTATTTATTTTATTATTAAAATAAAGGCTTTATCGTGTTTTGGTATCATGGTAGTCACTATAATAGCCATTCCCATTAGGTCCGATAGAATCCTCAAATGGATTGAATATTGGGGACGGCTGTTAGTGTGATAGTGAAATTATTTTTGTATTGCAAGTGAGTAGACATCTATCTCCCAGAACCCCTGCATCCATTATATGGAAACAGAAACAGAAATGCTTTAGAGGCTTTTGCAGCATAGTCAATGTGGTGGTAAATTATCCATCATCATGACTTGAGGCTTTCTCCGACACTTGTCTCCTCCTATTGCGCCAAATTAGGATCTACCTTCTCCTTTATTCCCTATTGCCCGCCCTATTGCCTCTCAAGAAGGGGTGAGACACTTATTTATAAAGTAAGTACGTAGGTATAAAGTAAGTACGTAGGTTCAGAGCTAACCTTAAAATCACAAAAAATAACTCACCAGTGGGTTTGCACCCAAAGGCACAAAGCCGTGGCATCTTATGTATTGTTTACCAACTGGTGCTAGCCTGCAGTCAGTAGGTACCTTTACAAATTAACACAAAACAAGCGTCCTGTCGCAGTTATAGCGTCTTTTTCGCAAATCGTTCAATCTCACGATACACTAGTTGCGGAGTACCTCGACACACATGCGGAGAACCTCGACGCACATGCGGAGCCCTTCAACGCAAAATAAAACACTAGAAAACCACTACGCAACACAATTCTTGAAAGGCCTTTACGAATTGCAACGGAATTGGAAAATTTTCAAAAAAAAAATGAAATTTTTCAAACGCTCAGACTGACAGAGTGACAGAAAAACTCGTGATTTGACGTTGACAATCTAACAGAATATGACTTTCAAGAAAGTTGGGAACGTTGGGTCATAGTGCTGACATCTCTTGGGATTTATAAAAACTAAACAGTCATTTTATTTATCAAATATCTTACGAAGCAAAATAGAGATAGCGCTGCTTCATTTGCCACTAGACCGGCCTTTGAAACTGTCCCCCCCCTGAACGATACTATAGACGGAAAACGCTAAAGAATGAATTTGAAATAGGAGACTGTGATTGGCTGGTTTGATGATGTCATGAGCTGAAGAATGAATCTGAAGGAATAGTCTGTTTTCACTCAATGTCAAAGTCAATTTTAAACAAACGTCTTTGCTTAAAAAAATGCGGGAAAAGGCGAGAACGCATCACCTGCCCAGTGCTGCCATCTTAGCCGTTTTCGAGCTAGATCTTGCACTTTTTACTTTAAGTAAACTCGATATTTCATGTGTTAGTCCGAAAAGAGCCATCTAGCCCTCTGTAAGTGATACGAAAACTTTGCACCGCGATTACCAAGTCATGCGAAATGTAGCTGGCAAGCACTGGAAGAGGAGCAGAGCCCACCTACTTACTCTACCGACCAGCCCAACCCGAGGTCGGTGGTAATTTGGCCCATTTTGATTATGCCCTATTGACTATATTTTTTTTAATTTCAACTTGACTGTCCCGTGCCACTAGGTAAAGTAATTCAGTTAAGGGTACCAGAGAACAGGGCAAGATTCCGCGCTGGAAGAGTGCCACTATTTGCAAATTCGTGGGCGCTTAAAGTGTCACGTCAGGAATCACTAATCTCCAGAGCGCAACGTAAATTGAACGACCTTAGAGCAAGCCCTAGAGCTATGCACCTTCAGTTTGATGTGTTTGCGGATGGATGGAAGGTGATTGAAAAGGTATGACTAAGTTTCTGTAAAACTGTTAGGTTTGTTATCATAAAGTTAATCTGGGCCAATGATTTTGTGCAATACCAATTAATAATAGAGCGTGTTTTTCACTTTATTCTTGCATTCAGAGCATGACCAATCCTTGCTTATTGAATACTAGAAAAGCGAAACAAGCAAGCAATAAGCTTAGAGGGTTAGTCAAGTAATGCAGCCACAAAAAATAAAAACATAAAATTGTAGGGTGCAAAAAGTCAACTCTCTTTGACCAGCTTTGAACTCCCGCCCACCTCGTCCTCTCAGTGTGAATCCGCACGCCCTAGCCACTAGCCTATCTAACGCTTAGTAACGTTGACGAAATTAGGCAATGCATAAAAATCGTTATCAGTGGCTGACGCACACGCACAAGCGCGGCACTATGGTTGGATTCACGTATAGAAGTAGCGCGTCACACGAGCGCCTGTGTGTGTATACTACTATTATATATTCCGTGGCACCCGCATCAAATGAATAGAGATAGCTATATTCGGAGCAGTTTTTGCTCGCGCCTCGAATTGAAGTTGCGAGCTGTGTACGTCGGCCCGTTAATATAATTAGGTAGAAGGTTGTTACTAATAACATATGTTTAGGTAGGTAGGTACATATATTTTTGTTCTCCTTTATTGTTTGTACAAATGCTTCCAAAGTTATTTTATTTTAGTTCTCTTTGATCTCCATGTTACCTTTTTATTATTCTACTAGTGGCCGCCCGCAGCTTCGCTCGCCCCGTTACCGTTCCCGTTGAAAAAAAACATATTTTTTCACCTTTTAAACCTTCTCTGGACCTCCACAAATCATTCAAGACCAAAATCAGCCAAATCGGTTCAGCGGTTCTCGAGTTTTAGCGAGACTAACGAACAGTGATTCATTTTTATATATTAAGATTATAAACTACGTACTTTAGCGCATTGGAATATTTCTGTAATGTTACGTTAACTTGATTTTAGTAAACAGAATTTGATTTGATGCCCGCCACTAAAATGCTTTCTTTTTTTTAGCATCCAGTTGGTATCCCTGTGCCCTGTGTCTGACTGAACTGAACTGAAATTCCGAAATTTCTGATCTGTTGCAGTCTGTAATTTGTTTATTTTACAGAATTAAATTGAAAATTTTCATGAAATGGCAAATACAAAAGCAGTGAAGGAAAGTATTTTAGAAGAACAAAAGTTAGTTACATACGTTTCGCTAAGCAAGGAACTCTGCGTTCATGTCAATGAATCCAAAACATTATTGAGTTTAGCAGTGGAAGAAATCAAAGAAAAGCAACCCGAAATCTCGCTAAATGTGAACTTTTTAATATCAGGATTACTAGACGACCATTCTGCAAAAACTTTGGTTTGTTCGGAGACAGATTTGGACACAGAAAAGGCAAAGTTCAGGACAGTTTTTTTCCAACATATTTACAGTGTAAGCCAAGGGTTATCGGGTGTAGATAAT
Organism: Thera obeliscata; assembly: GCA_947578465.1. Classification (NCBI taxonomy): domain Eukaryota; kingdom Metazoa; phylum Arthropoda; class Insecta; order Lepidoptera; family Geometridae; genus Thera; species Thera obeliscata. Next base: position 6,299,239 of record OX387928.1, on the reverse strand, counting down.
GCTGCTTTTGTGTCCGTTAACAGATTTGAAGATTTCCCGTTATGTACAGGCCTAGTGAAGGGTTATTCCTGTACCAAGAGATCATCAGATGAAATAGGATCACTGAAATTGAAAAGTGCCGCAGCTGTGGAAGCCCAGCTAACAACTGCTCCGCTTAAAAAGGCAAAGCCTAAAGATTCCATTCAAAATGGCACTAGTAATTCCATTGTTAAAGCCCACACCACCAAGTCCGAACCATTAGTAAAATCTGAGACAACTTCTCCTAAAAAAGATGCCCAATCTTCAAATGCATCCAATAAAATAACTAACAATAATAACAAGAAAACAACTAAGAGTATTGCAGGATTTTTCTCCAAAGCCAATAGTGCACCTGCTATAAAACCTACTAAACCAGCCCAAGTAAATGGTATAAAAAAGACAGCCACAACAGTAGATAAAAAACCTGAAGTTAAAATTGAGGAGATGGATATTGATGTTGAAGAAGTACCTGTTAAGAAACCAAAGGAAGAACCAGCAAGTACTTCTAAAGATAAATCAAAGAAGAATAGTTCACTAAGCCAAATTAAAAAAACTGCTAAGGTGGATAAGAAACGCAAACGAGTTTTGCATGTATCTGACAGTGAGAGTGATGAGGATCCATTTGCAGAAGATAAACGTGCTCCTCAGGATTCTGATGATGAAATACCTCCTACACCATTAGCCAATACTGTCAAAATAACATCTGGTATACTGAACCCCAAGAAAAGAAGAAAGGTAGTTAATAAGACCTACGAAGATGAAGACGGTTATATCCTAACTAGAAAAGAAGAAGTTTTTGAAAGTTGCTCAGAAGATGAAGTTGAAATAAAACCAGATCCTGAAGTAGAGAAAGAAAATATTGAGAAAGTTAATAAAATAAAAATTGAAGTTTCACCACCTAAGGAAAAGAAAACAAAAAATACAAAGAAAAAAATTTCCCCACCACAGAAAGGAAAACAAGCTACAATGATGAATTTCTTTAAAAAGATTTAAGAGATAATGAAAGCTTATTCACAGTTTTACTCAATCAGTTTGAACCATTTGTTTTGCCTATGTATCTCTTTCTTTAGTATGGAGAAAGATGAGACAACAATATGTTACATAGAATCAATCAAAATGAGTTGTTGTCTCATCATTTTTCCATACAAGAGAGAGACACATAGGCGAAACGGGTTGTTAAAACTGATCGAGTGAAACTCAGAATATTGGTGCTGCCCTCATCCTCAAATCATGATGTATTTCATATTAAATTGTTCTATTTTCAGTACTTATTCCTAGACTTTAAATAAGTCTTACTTTTATTTATCATGGTATCCTTAGAGGAAAAAAAAACCAGTTGTTATGTTGATTATTTTAATAAACTTGAGTATCCTTCAATGTACATTGTTCATCTTTTAGTCCCAATAGCTACTACCCAATTCTCATGAACTTGCACATCCACCAAATAAGAGCACTTTGTATTGTACGTAGATAATACAACATCTTGACTGGGTGATTGTCTGTAAAAGAAATAGTTTAACATTAGTTTCCTGGTTCAACTATAAATAAAATAGGAATAAGCGGCGGAGGGAGAATCGAAAATTATTTCGAAACTCAGCTGAGCTAAGTTTCTAATTAATATGCCAAATCAATTTTAGTATTGACTAGCTGATACCCGCGACTTCGTCCGCGTGGATATTTGAGTTCGTTTTTTTAGTTTGATATGACCAACTGCTAGTTACCATTGTTTTGAGCTTGTAATTTAGAGTGTATTTGAATTTGAAGGTAAGTGCTGCTGTAGCCGATTTTTTTCAGCAGTGTTTAGTTTAAGTATTATAGATGTTTCCCGCGATTTTGTCTTAGTTGTTATCATCAGTTTTTTTATGAACCTCTGTGTGTAATCGAACCTGGTGCCAGATGCTGCGGTAGTTGAAATTTTTTTAATGTTTTTTTTTGCGTATTTTGTAAAGCTCTTTTTCGTGATTTTGTTGAAGTGGCTAATTTGGGCTATCGTATTCGTCGTTGGTGTATAATCGAATCAGTTTTTTTTATTGGACATGACTTCAGCAGTGTTTAGTTTAAGTATGATAGATGTTTCCCGCAATTTTGTCGTAGTGGTAATCATCGGTATGTTTGTGAACCTTTGTGTGTAATCGAACCTGGTTCCAGATGCTGCGGTAGCTGAATTTTTTTTAATGTTTTTTTTTTCTTATTTTGTAAAGCTACTTTTGTATTTGAATTTGAAGGCGAGTGCTGTTGGAGCCGATTTTTTTCAGCAGTTTTTAGTTTAAGTATGATAGATGTTTCCCGCGATTTTGTCTTAGTGGTTACCATCGGTTTTTTTGTGAACCTTTGTGTGAATTTGAACCTGGTGCCAGATGCTGCGGTAGCTGAATTTTTTCATGTTTTTTTTTGCGTATTTTGTAAAGCTATTTTTTTGTGATTTTTGTTTAAATCATTCTCCTTTTTTTCTTCTTTTAGGGGAAGAATTTTCCTATTTTCTTCCTTAGTGCACCTCTGCTCTATTAGAGGAACACACCTTCTAAGTTTCATGTTTCTAGGGCTAACGGTTTCGGCTGTGCGTTGATTTTTCTTCAAACCATTTTTCCCCTTTTTCTCCTCTTCGGAAAATGATTTTCCATTTTCCTTTCTTAGCGGATGTCTACGTCATAACATCTACCTGTATGCCAAATTTCAGCCCGATTTGTCCAGTGGTTTGGGCTGTGCGTTGATAGATCACTATGTCAGTCAGTCACCTTTGAGTTATACAGGGTTATTCATTATTAGCTGCAAATACTCAGGAATTAGGTTCAACAAATAAAATAAAAAATATTTATAAAATGATTTTTTTTAAGTTTTGTTATGAAAATCCCGAGAAAATCGATAAAGGAATCATTGGCGCCTGACCTATTTTGACCTTTGATCCGCGCCCGCGCGCCGTGAGTGACACTCTGCGTTCAGTCACCGCCTGGGTGGGTCATTGTCCTGTTCTCCGTGGCAATCATTATGCAATAGCCGTAAAGAAATTAATAAAAAGATCAAAAACTTGAAAAAATTTTTGATCAAATTTAAAAAAAATAATTTCATAAATATTTTTTATTCCATTTGTTGAACCTAATTCCTGAGTATTTGCAGTTAATAATGAATAACCCTGTATATATTTAGAAGATATACTGTGCGACTTTGTACACCTAAAGCAGTGAATTTTCAAAAAAGATAGTTTCGGAGATTTTGAGGTATAGACGGGGTTTCAAGAATACCTAATATCTTGGTTTGATTAGTAGTATAAGCTTGGTTGCGTGGAACTGGTACCTAAACTCGCCTTAAAATGATCTTAGTGATATGACTGAATAAATGATTTGACTTTATCTATTTGATGTTAGTACTGAATAAATCTAAACTCACTTAATCCTACAATGGCTATCCCAAACAACCCTAACGATGCCGTCCATCCCTGCAGAACACAAGAGCGAGTTTTCTAGAGAGGGATCACAGGCGTCCTTCACAATACTATTCATCAAATTGGCTTTCCCGACAGAAGACCAGTCGAGCGCCGTGATCTTGCCGTTATGGCCTTTGTATTCGTGGATGCAGGAGGAGGCTGCTAGATCCCACACCTTTATCTTCTTGTCATCTCCTAAAAAAAAATAAGGTTATGATAAATACACTCATTATCTCGTCTACTGTGCATAACGTTTTTTGTAATAGCATCTCTTTAAAATGTTATATTTCCTTGAAACATTAGCTCAATTGTGTGAAATAGTTACCAGCGCTGGCTAGATACGATCCGGAAGGAGAGAAGGCCAGTGTTCTCACGAGGCCACGATGCCACAACACACGCACAAGTCTTGCGTCACATACAGTCCACATCCGAACGCTGCGGTCAGCGCTGCCTGTCGCTAAGTACGCCTCGTTTGGATGGAACTTTACGCACTGAAACAAAAACAAATTGAGTTCTATTTATACAGGGTGGGTTTTTGAGACACATCACACTTAAATGTGAAAGTTTGTAAGGAGTGATGTTTGTTATGGCCCGAACACACCTAGTTCGCTGGCGGTAGCGATCAGTGAAACGCTGTCAAATATCGCTGTCAGATTTGAGATTTGACAGTGAATATTTGACAGCGTTTCACTGATCGCTACCGCCAGCGAACTAGGTGTGCGCAGGCCTTTATAACTCTAAAACGACGGAACGGATTTGGATGAAATTTGGCACACATATAGATTATGGTCTGGAATAGCACACATGCTACTTTTAATCCCGAAAAATTAACGGGAACGGGGCGAGCGAAGCCGCCGGCGGCCACTAGTAACTAATATTGTTGCAAATGTGTTAAGCCTTGCGCACATCTAAGCGTTCTGCGGTGGCGATTAGTGAAACACTGCTAAATATGATAGACTAAGAAGCGACTACTATCATAGAAATTCTCTGTTACGAAGATCTGAACACTATCAACCAGTTTAACGGTTCTGTTTGTAATGAGGCAGCCTCCTCTTTACTAGGTTTTACAGCAAAAATTAGGAGACTTGAAGATATTTGAAAATAATTCACAGAAAATGGGCTTTTGACAACAAATCTTTTATACTTAGCCATTCATGAGATCATGTGAACTGTGATGTGTGTGAACACAAGTAACTACCCTCATTAGACATCTTAAATTAATCTAGAGTGCTTGGGAATTAAAGTCTTGTAGGTAGTATTTTTTATCAGTTTATAGAACTTACAGTTACATCAGATGTGTGTCCGACAAATAATCTAGCTGGAAACGTTCTGTTCAAGGACCATAGCTTTACTGTCTTATCGTTAGAGCCTGTAGCGATAAACAACCCGCTCGCTGACACATCCATACACCATATTGGGTAGCTATGACCTCTGGAAATAAAAACATATTTTTCAACTTATAACAATATAAATCATAGATCTTAATCAAACCAGCGGAAGATAGGTGACTCGACTCCAGCGCGTGGACGGCATAAATCAGGTCCCCATCGCCTAATTTCAGTCGCATTAGGTGAGTGACGCAAAAATATTATTTTATTGTTTGAAGGGGGATAAAGGTTAAGAAAATGCCTTCGTGTGCTTTTAAGCGTTGCGTTTAATCATTCAAAAAGAAAGAAACAAATCTCATAAAACCGCTAGTTTGATTAGATCTAATGATATATACCTTAAAATTCTATTGTTGCTAAGGGTTATGTCTAACGAAAAGACAAAAATTAAAACAATTCACTTATAAAAAAAATGTTTTGAGAAGATGTAACATATTTCCTATCTTACGACATTACGGCTCATTCGCACGGCATCCACCATTAATTATTCGTTAAGAATTTGTCCGAGAAATAACGTATGAAAACACGTACGTAGTCACGTCATTTTCTATACAAAACTCTTGACAGGTGCCGTGTAAATAAATAATGATGAATATTGTGGACAATTCACACAACACTATATCTAGCCCCAAATTAAGCAGAGCTTGTACTATGAGAACCAGATAGCTGATATATTTCAATACTTATAAAACATATTTTTTTGTAAATAAATACTTAGAATACAATATAATATAATAATAAATATTGTGGACAATTCACACAACACTAACCAGCCCCAAACTAAGCAGAGCTTGTAATATGGGAACCAGATAGCTGTTATAATACTTGAATACATATTTTTTTTGTAAATAGGGGAAGTACGTACAAAATGGCATATACGGGTAAAATGGCATACCGGCTGTATTTCAAATTTGGTGGGTTTTCTCATCGTAGTGACAATTACAGAGCGTGCCCTATTTGTCTCTAAGTGAGCTATCAAAATACTGTCATTGTCATCGCAACCATTTTCACTCAGTCGTCCTAGACAAGTTTTCGGTCATTGTGAGTTTTTTATCACTGCGAAGAGTTTTTAAAGTTTTGGTATGTGTTTCGGTTTGAAACTTAATGGTAGCGTATTATTTACATTCTTTAACATTTTGCACAAGTTATTGTGTTTAATTTTAATGAATAACTTGAGTTTTCAATAACTCTTTAGACTTTTAGGTAAATAAAGCCCTATTCGGACAAAATGGCATAGTTATACTATGGACAAAATGGCATATCCAAATATGCAAGAGATCAAGAATAAGGCTATTAAAAAAAATGACACTCTTTGTAACAAGACAAAGAAACAGGTCACAAAGAACCTCTTTCAATCGGACAGTGAAGAAGAACCATTCGGGACCCACCCAAGATGAAAATGATGACTGCGCTTGCATTTACTGCAATAACTTGTTTTCGCGTTCTAGATCCGGAGAATTTTAACTAACTACGGTGCAAAAATAGTTCTCTTTGGGCTCACGCTGAATGTGCGGATGCACCCAAAAATGTTATATGCGTAATGTGTGTTTAATAAAGCACAAAATAAAAAAGTAAAGATGTATGCCATTTTGTCCATGCTATATGGACAAAATGGTTTTTCATTGATCTCTGTTTAACGCCAATTAATTTCATAAGTTATGTTTTTATTGTTAATTTTTCATGGATATTCTATTGATAAATAAGTAAACTTTGTACTTGTAAATTTGTATGGCTCTAGTAACAAAAATAAAAAAGTTATGAAGGAAATACAAAACAGTATGTCATTTTGGACGTACTTCCCCTACATACTTAGAATACAATATAACACCCAGACAGAGAACAAACATTTATGTTCACCACACAAATATTTGTTCTCGGTGGGGATCGAACCCACGACCTACGGCGCAGAAGGCAGAGCTACTACCAACTGAGCTAGAGGCCAGTCTAATATAACGCCCAGACCGAGAACAAACATCTTTGTTCACCACACAAATATTTGTTCTTGGTGGGGATCGAACCCACGACCTACGGCGCAGAAGGCAGAGCTACTACCAACTGAGCTAGAGGCCAGTCTAATATAACGCCCAGACCGAGAACAAACATCTTTGTTCACCACACAAATATTTGTTCTTGGTGGGGATCGAACCCACGCCCTCCAGCGCAGCAGACAGAGCTACTACCAACTGAGCTATGAAGGCAGTAGAGCAATTGAAATAAATAATTCTCTCTTACTTGTAAATAGCGGCACAAGAATAGTCTGAGAGTCTCCAAGCCCGCATAGTATTATCTTCTGATACTGAGAGAAGCAATCTGTCTTGTGCTAATATACTAATGCCGTGGACTGGTCCTGAGTGCCCTCTCAGCGCTAGGCCGGTCCCTATTTGCCTGTAAACGAAAACATCAATAAATATCTTATCTAGTGAACAGAGAGTTCATACTGGGCAGGCCATTTGAAAATATTAATTGACCCTCTAAGCCTAGGAACAAGTCAACATCATAATTATTTGAATACACCCTGTATTCAAATACTTGATGCTGAGCTGTTCCTAGACTAAGTTAGAGGATTGAAAACCCCTATAACTCCAATACCCTAAAACTTAAACAAAACCTCCTTCTCATATCATGATAAAGTAAGATTCTTGATTACTAAAAGTAATTTTAAAATATTTACTGACCCAGTTGATGCCACTCTCAAGCTTAGATTTTTTACAGTTCTCCATTGAAAAATGTTATAAATCATGCTTTAGTCTCGACTCAGTCTCAAGCACTGTTTCTGAATACAGGCTAAGGCTTGAGGGATTAAAAAAAAGGCACACTTGAAATGAAATGAAATGAAATATTTTATTTGCAAGAAGCATGGTACAATTCGATCGTCATGTAAGAAAAAGTGGCTCGCATACTTACAAGGATGTATCTTCAGGTGGTTCGTCGTCCGGCATATTACATGCCATCTCTATTTCCGATATATTCTTATTGACTCTCTTCTTGATAGTCGTATGTCCAAGTTCCCACAGTCTTATTTCAGAATTGCTGAACCCACTAACTAGCAATCTACAGTTCCGATCAGTTTTGGCACAGATTAAACTGAAATAAAATAAAAATATGAACTGTATGATGAAGTGTGGGTTGTACATAAGTAAGTTCTTTGAGAAATATATATCTTCCAAGGCATATACGTAATGGAATGGTGGCAATTTTTTGAATAATCAGTTTTTTTTAAATATACAGGGTTATTCATTATTAGCTGCAAATACTCAGGAATTAGGTTCAACAAATAAAATAAAAAATATTTATGAAATGATTTTTTTTAAGTTTTGTTATGAAAATCCCGAGAAAATCGATAAAGGAATCAATGGCGCCTGACCTATTTTGACCTTTGATCCGCGCCCGCGCGCCGTAGCGACACTCTGCGTTCAGTCACCCCCTGGGTGGGTCATTGTCCTGTTCTACATGTCAATCATTATGCAATAGCCGTAAAGAAATTAATAAAAATAAAATTTTGATACAAAAACTTAAATCAAAATAAAAAAAAATCATTTCATAAATATTTTTTATTTTATTTGTTGACCCTAATTCCTGAGTATTTGCAGCTAATAATGAATAACCCTGTATATAGCTAAGCATTTGGCTGCCATCACACCTGATGGAAAGTGAGGATAAAGCCTAAGATGGAGCATACCACTCCTTTCTTTGGCAGTAATTTTTGGCGGTAATTCGAAACATGACAATTACTTTTAATATATTTTTCTATCATAACTTGGCCGGTTTTCGGCTTGACGTTGATTTCTGGGACACCCTGTTAATTAAGTGAAGATTTTTTACGTGAGGGTCTACAATTTAATACGCTGGTTGTTAAAATTCTTACTGAGCATTCGGCGCGGCTATTTTGTACAGTTTGACCGGCGCAAAGGAATCCCGCACGCCTTTAATGGCTTCCTGCAGGTCGCTCAGTTCCTTGTCAACGGTATGATACCTCGCCGCGTCACATTCACCATTCGGCACGTTACAGTTACCGAAGGCGACTGAAACAATACAATAATAAATAAATATTATAGACAATCGACAGAATACTGTCTAGCCCCAAACTAAGCAGAGCTTGTACTATGGGAACCAGATAGCTGATATAATACTTATACAATTTTTGTTTTATAAATGCATACTTAGAATACAATATAACACCCAGACAGAGAACAAATATCAGCTCAGAAGGCAGAGCTACTACCAACTGAGCTGAGAGGCCAGTCGAAACAAAACAATACTAAAAAACCATAACCTTTAAAGCAGTGATAATAAACACCAACGAAGATCTTAGAGATAACTTGGGTGTTTTGTTAAGATGGCTTATTGCTTTGGCCCACCTGATGTTAAGTGGTAACCATCGCCTATAACAAAGCATTGCCTTGTAGGTCATGCCCGTCAGGAACGTGCCCTACAACGCACTTTCCTGCGTCCATCAACTTGAGGCATACAGACAGATGTTCAGCCTCACATGCCAGTAATTTCACCGACACCCACATCCTTCAAACCGAAACACAGACACAGCAATGCTGCTTCACGGCAGAAATAAGCATGGTGGTAGTACTTCCCCCCACTTTATAAGGAGCTCTACTACTAATGCCTATTTTACCTTTAGCTTCTTCTCTGAAATCGTCGTAATTGTTTGGATAGATATTATTGTGTTGATATTTCGTATCTTCCCCCATTTCTTCTTCATCGTCGTCCTATGAAAAGAAAAAAATATACTTAGCACTTTCATCCAAATATCTTAGAAATGACTATAAACTCAGCTGAGAGGCCAGTCAGGTTATACTTACTTTCATATTCTTGGGATCATCACTAATATCAATGTGGAACCACGTCTGCAGAACTTGGATAAGAAGTACATGACCATGTTTAGCTAAGTAGGCCTTTAACATATTTAGAGTGTCTTGTGATAGGAATACATCATATTTATTCGATCTGAAATAAACGCTTAGAATTATTACTTAAATAACAATGGACAGGAACCTTGGACACTTTGTTCCTGTCAAAAGTATTCCTTGTCTCTTGTGTGTACCTAAGTAGTTTTCGCTGATTCTAAATTATATGAAAAAATATGTATATTTGATGCAAGAAAATCATAAAAGCAACAAGAAGTAATAAATAATAACTTGAGAAATTGGAGAAATGAGAATTATCATGTTATCTTATTTTGTAAGACAAAAAATTATGTTTTATGTATTAAAAAAAAACTACCTGAACGCAGCTATGCTTGGTTTCGTTTCAATTTCCTGTAGCGTGAACACTGTGCCAATATTATCAAGGATCTGATTTATGTAATCGTTTTCAGGTGTTGTTTCATTATCTATTGTCCCATTCTGCAATGAATTGAATAGCTGCTCGAGGCTGTTTGGTCGGTATAATGCGGAGGGTAGGTTGTCAATGTGCTGATGGAATGAGAGATCTTTCTGAGGTAGTGTGGCGGCATGTCTCTTCAGGAACACCTGGGCAGCTCCTCCATGACCGCCCCGAAGCATCTCCAGGTACATATGACAGAGCAATGGACTCAGCAACCCGAACAGTTCACTCTTTATTTTCTCATTTTTCAAATCTTTTATAAAGTTGACTAGTCTGAAATTACAAATGAGATTATACCTTCTATACATCTTGATGAATGATGAGCACTGGTGGTCTAGTGGTAGTGGCCCCGCCTTCCGACGCGAAGGTTGTGGGTTCAAATCCACTCGTGTACCAATGAGTTTTTCTGTCGAAAAATTTATGTGCACTATGCCAGTACTCTCAAAACGGTGAAGGAAAACATCGTGAGGAAACCGGCGTGTTGTAGAACCTAAAAAAGTTCGAGCAACACGTGTCAAGGGTCACGCAAAAAGGGCCCACCAGCGGCCTACTTGCGGAAAAACCTGCCCGCACATCAAGTGTGCATGATAAACTTGCCAAACATCTTGATGAATTAATAAGATGGTAGCTGATAGTTACCTGGTGTACTGTATGTCATACTGTCCAGAATCATTGTTAATAGATGAAAATAAGATGGAATTGGCCCTACTTGCTTCACATTGGACTATAGAGGTAACGGCCATCTGTTCAGCACTTTGGCTCGATGCATTCTTGTTATTAAATATATCGGTTTCCTGAAACAATTTTTATTTTAGGTGCTTGCCTCCTTCATTCAGGAAGAGTAGAAGATAACCAGTGTGCAGATGAAGAAAGTCTGCAGTTTCATATAGAACTGAGGTGCATGTTTAGAAATCAGTGTATTTAAAGTATAGATAATGTTTCTTCAAATATCAACTAGCAGTCCTACTACCTTTTACAAAAGACAGTTCATTGTTTCGCTGACGTCCTCGTCGATATACAACAAACTGAATGAAACTTGTAATATAGTTCGTGTCCTGGAACACTACAGTACTTATGCGGAAAACCGGGATCTGCTCGAGCGACTCTGACCGAGGTTTAATAAAATAACAGTAAGTTGGGTGCTTAGTAGCTACTTTTGATATTAGCATACTTACAGGATAATTGCGGCGCTCCAGGTATGAACAAACAGCAGCCTTGATCGCATCATTTCTAGTCTTCTTCAACAGAGACATTAATCCTATTTCTTAGTAAAATCACAGTAAAATCGATAAAACGAAAGTATTTCTAGATTTCTAGCCCACGATTCTGTTTGTTTTTCTTCCGTCTGTCATTCGATCCAAATCCAACTGACATGACAAATGACAGTCGTAAGTAAGCAAGTTTTTTTTAATAATCACCGCTCTAAGCTCAACATTCTAATGATCATACTAACTTCTATCTTGTACTTGTATTGTATTTGTTTGGTAGAGCAATTAGGTAGGTCATTGATCACAGAAAATAAAATAATATCTTACTGTTAGTATCTATGTCTTGTTTCATACCTAATTGAATAATACTAAAGACGGTATACACATAATAGTATACTAAACCCTTTCGATGAGTCGACATCACGGTTCACGGAACATTAATAACCTGTTGGTCGACATATTAATATAAACTAGATGGTGGGCAAACTGCCCTCTATCTACGGCACTGTCGAATCGAATGAGTAAGTCACATCACATCATGACAATAATACGCGGTCTTGCGGTATGCAATTGCAGAAGAACCAGTTTAGAATAGGGATGTCGGAAATACAATAAAGTATCGATATATATCGTATCGATGTTTTTTGAAAATATCGATATCGATATTGATATTTTTATTAAAAAATATCGATATATCGGTATGATTTGACTTGACAGAGAATATTCGTGCTGTTGAAATTGAAATTGACTAACAGAGTTGCCAACTTAAAAACCAAACAATAAAACAGCAAATCAAGTCGACCAAAAACAAAAAATACTTATAATATAATTTGTTAAAAGATTTTAGTATAAAAAAAGTATTTTGTTTTTGGGATTTTTTAATCTTAAAACTTATAAATGTTTATTGGTCTGAAAAAAATATCGGTTTTTATACCTTTTCGATACTTAGAATTTTATATCGATAGGTACCTACATCGATTTATCGAACTATTAAATATCGCTCAAAAATATCGATATATTGAAAAAATAATATCGATATATCGATAATTTTTCAACAAGCCTAGTTTAGAACATAAACTTACGCTACGCTAGTCAGACTCGCAGTTAGGGATGTCGGAAATGCAATAAAGTATCGATATATATCGTATCGATGTTTTTTAAAAATATCAATATCGATATTGATATTTTTATAAAAAAATATCGATATATCGATATATCGGTATGATTTGACTTGACAGAGAATATTCGTGCTGTTGAAATTGAAACTGACTAACAGAGTTGCCAACTTAAAAACCAAACTATAAAACAGCAAATCAAGTCGACCAAAAACAAAAAATACATAAAATATAATTTGTTAAAAGATGTTAGTATAAAAGAAGTATTTTCTTTTTGGGATTTTTTAATCTTAAAACTTATAAAAATGTTTATTGGTCTGAAAAAAATATCGGTTTTTATACTTTTTCGATACTTAGAATTTTATATCGATACATCGATATATCGAACTATTCAATATCGCTCAAAAATATCGATATATTGAAAAAATAATATCGATATATCGATGTATCGATATTTTTTCAACAAGCCTACTCGCAGTCGCTTCGCTATGGCTCCACGATCGCTTGTGTTTCTTACCTTCCTCAGCTTCCTATCTTCATACGTTACCAGTGTGGATTTGAATAAAGAATTGTTTAGTAATTCAAATTATGAATTTATAGATTTAACACATCCGTTCGACAATTTAACGGTGTATTGGCCCGGAGTGCAAAGATTTGAATTTACTAAGAAGATTGAAGAGTTTTCTGGTGAAAACAGTTCATGGTAAGTAAGTGGTATAGGTACCTACTTGCCTAGCTACAACTTGATTTTCGGCTTATAGATAGGTACTAGCTGTTTCCTGCGAATTTGACCGTATTTATTTAAAAGCTAGTAGATACTTGGTACCTACAATTATTTGAATCCCCAACCTACATAAGCTCTTTTAGGTAGGTAGGGTGAACTCATCTAACTTCGTGACAAAAGCAATTGATCAATAAAATACCAATAAATTTATTAATTACTTTAATTCAGACTTAGCCTGAGTTTTAATCAGTATTTTATGAGGAATATAGGCACAATTAATCACATTTGTTTCTAGAAACCTAAGAGTTATACCAAATTTACCAAAGCAAGTCAACTTGCCTAATTCCGTGGTGACCTCTTTAAGTCCGTGATAGCTACTACTTTAATTCTGATATAACGGAATTATACAAGTTAACTTTATATACCTAAGTTTAATAAAAAAAAACTCCTTGTGTTAAACTCCTTCGAAGCTCTGTAAACTGTCATTGTTGAACTCAAAACATTTTCAACGGCGGTTTTGAGATCGAACTCCGAGTATTTTCTGTTCTTCTTGTTGTGGTCATCCATAATATCTGAAATTAAACAAGCAAATTATAATGATAAATACATACCTGTTTGGATTTAAGCGTCTGGTTAAATTTCCAGCTCGTATTAATAAAACAAATGCTGCGAAATTTTTGGTAATAAAACTACTCACGTAATTACGTGACAAGTACAAAAAAGTGTCACACAATTCCGTGATAGCAAAATATATAATATTGGCTCAAAGTCGACATTTTAATTAAGACAAGATAAAACTAATAAAATAACATCAATCTTATCTACTAAAACTAAACTCAGAATAAGTCAATTCTTTCAGTTAAAACCACAAATAACTGTACATAACTACTATAATTCTGTGATAGCACAGAAACCACTCAACCGCTAAAATTTATGACGAACAAAATAAGCTCTAACACTAAAACAACGCAGAATTATGACGAACTTTTTACTGCCACATCAAGGGAATATCAATTACAATTCACTTTATTAGAAAGAAGCTAAGAAATCTGTTAAATACTTACATAAATACAGCAAAATTCGCCACCATTTCACAAACACAGCCGAAACCGTTGAGATTGGCGCGCGAACTGACAAAACCGCCAGTTGTTGCTATCTCGCTCACTCGAGCGTCCCCAAACTTTACAGACGAATTTGAGCTTTATTACAGAGGCAAAAGGTTGTATTTAAAGTCCTTGATTTCACTCGTACAGCCCGGTTATAGCGCTCAAACCAAATATCACCGAATTAGGCGAGTCACAGAATTAGATGAGTTCACCCTACCTAGCAAAAAAGTTCAATTAAGTATTTCTTTATTTCTTACCAAAAGCCCATTTATTAATTTTGATCCATAACCTGAACAATTGACCGACCTTGTTATCTAGTGACTATAGTACCTACCTAACTCTTATCTTGACTTGGCTGGATGTTTTACTGGGATTTATTGATTGATTGGTAATTTGTTTACGTACGGTTATATTACGACTGAATAAAATGTATTTTTGATTCACATTAACATACTTTTTGAAAGTAGTGGCCAGTTTCAATATACCTACCTACCTTATTTAAGTCGCAACTATTCTATGCAGGTATGCGGCTAACGAATTCGCCGCAGGGGAGCATGGCGGTACGCATCTAGACGCGCCTTATCACTTCTCTCCCACTGGGAAGCTTGTGGGGGAAATTCCGCTCTCCAAGTTGATAGTTCCCTGTGAGTACGATTGGTCTAACAGATGGGACAACTTTTTGGCTCCAATATCCTGTCAATGGGAAATCACCAAAAGAAGTGAAGTTTCCTAAAGCCGGCTCCAGACTTGTCTAAGTAACGTGCGTTTCCACAAAACATCTACATTGTCGCGAATAGTCAATGAAAAAAATCATAAACGTTGTTTACAAAAAGTTGCACAAAATGTTTGAGAAGTGGAGACGAACGGTAGCGAAACGTGAGAACCCGTAATAAACGATATGCATTTAGCGCGGTCTTCATAGAGTGGGTTACCGTTAGCTTCGCGTATGTTAGTGGACTTAGTGGCACTAACAGCCTATCCCAATCTTTTTACCACGGTCGATTCAGAGTTAAATAGTCACAGAAACATTCATCTTCAATATAAAGAGTTTCTATAGCAAGATATTTAGGTGTAACTAGCGGCACATAACTTTAGCGCTGAGCGATACGCGGAGGGGATAACTGCGCATGTCGCGCCCACTGGATGTGTGCTAGTGTCCTATTGGTTCAGAGAGCGGAGTGCGACTGGAGAGCCAATCACAGCGCTTATCACGCCCGCCCTTCATACCGCGAGCCCCCCCTCAGGTACCTTATTTTTGACTTTGCGCAATAACGGTCAGCGCTAAAGTTATGTGCCGCTACCTATATCTACCAAGAGAATCAGGCTCCTGAGCGATAATGAGCTTCAGGGGCACGTTGGGATGTCGTTCGCGGCTATAGTTGTTCATCTCTAAACACTTCCTCCCATCTCTATGGTCACAGCAACTACCTAAATTGGCTCGATTAGCCACACGAATTTACGCTAGGTACAGTCGCATGCATTATTCCGCAGACCTGGCCGGATTGATTCCGGCCGGATTGCAATCCCTACTTGCAGATCTACCAGACGTGATAAAGTACAATGAAATTATGTATCATTTTAATATGTACCTATCAATACCAACCCGTTTTAAGTTATATTCATTTATTTTTATTGCCAGTCAGCATCGGAAGTTGGTCCTTTGATTCCGAGATTCTGAGAGCAATAGTTTTAGGCCGGCCCCGCCTTCTGATCTTAAGGTTGTGGGTTCAAATGATCTTCATTAGGTACTTTTGATGTTGACCAACAATGTTGTTTCATTTCAGTAATCATCGCGGACGTCAGCTCTATAGTTAATGATGACCCTAACTTCGTGTTGCATAAACACAACTTAGATTACATTTTGAATGACAATCTTGGAAAGCCGTTTGTACTTATTTTCAAGTTTGGATGGAGCAAGTACTTTAACCAAACTAATAAGTACCTGGGTGTAAATGAGCAACAGAAAACATTAAATTTTCCTGGTAAGTTACTAAACAAAATCTATATTGTTAACTGCAACTTATTAAAAAAAATATGAGCAAGAAAAGGGGCACGCATCCCTCGTCTTCTCGCAAACGCGCGAGTAAATAGTAAGCGGCGAATGATGTAGGTAGGTAATTACCTATTTCATTTAAATAATTTAAACCCTACTGTGAGTACCTACTAAAAAATAAAGACAATCTACACAGCATTAGCTAACCCCAAACTATAAGCAGAGGTTGTAGGTACTATGGGAACCAGATAGCCGATGTAATTGGATGTAGTACTTGTAGGTATCGATTTTTTATGGTAAATAGATACATGGAATACAATATAACCACCCAGACAGAGAACATCTGTGTTCACCATACAAATATTTGTTCTCGGTGGGTATCGAACCCACGCCCTCAAGCGCAGAGCTACTACCAACTGAGCTGTGAAGGCAGTTAAGTACTAGTATAGTATCCTCGTTTATAATCTTTTCTGTCCGTTTTAACTACTTTAGGACTTAGCGCTGAGGTAGCAGAATGGATTACAACCTCTTACAAGAACGTAGTCGGCGTCGGTGTGGATGTAGCGTCTGTGGACCCTGGCTCTTCAACGGACTTTCCGGTGCACAAAATACTTGCGAATGCAGGATTGTACACTATGGAAAACGTTAATCTCAGCCGTAAAGTACCGGGTAAGGATCTTACAGTAAGGGCTTGGCCACACCCGTCTCCACACGACAATAATCAGTAAAAAAGAATGAAGGGTTACGCAAAAATACTGATACGGCTCCATGGTCATGTGTTGTGTGGTGGAGCCCTAACTCGAATACCTTTTATTTTTGGAACTAAAAAGAGGTTGACGTACCAAATAGAGGACATCGACCTCTTTTTAGTTCTGTCTCTACCAAATTATTTGGTAGAGAGAGACAGAACGGGAAGAGCTGTAGAAATAGTAGAAACAATGTCCACCTATCTCTTAAATCTATAATATTCTTTTGTGGCAGACACGTATGACTTCAGGCCTGCGCATGCGCACACCTAGGTCACTGATCGCTATCGCCAGCGACCTAGGTGTGCGCAGGCCTTTCAGTGATAATAATTAATTGTAATAGGTGTACATTTTTTTCAGAGTCCGGATGTACAGCTCTCGTAATGCCGATGAAAATAGCTCAGGGTACAGGAGCTCCAATTAGACTAGTCGCAATTTGTCCTACACAGAATCCCAGTAATTTCTAAACAACCTTTGTAAAGGAACATAAAGCTTTGTAAAGGAACTTAATCATAAAGTTGTGAATTCAAATAAATAAAATAAAGGATAGGCAACACCGAAAATCCGCGATCACCATTGTCATTGTTACGGCGCCACATGGTTTGCAGCTGTTCGCCGCGGTGAGGCTCAATATTAAACAAAAAACATAATATTCAAATCAAGTTTTTATTTGGAATGTACTCCAACATAATACTAATCAGGTAGAAACATAAGGTTAAACAATCAACTGTAAAGTAAAACATGGTATTTTAACCATTTGTAATTTTAGTTTACGCCTCTCAGCGTATTCAACTAATTAGAAATAATAAACTATGAAATGTGTTGTACGCATATAGTGCATCACATTCAGCTTAAAACGAATTGCAGAAATAGCCAGAAAACTAGTCTAGTTATTCTGGCAATGCAATAACTAAATAACAAAAAAGTGTCACAGACAACAGCAAATAGCAATCACAACGTTGTCTTAGTTGATATTCGTAGAATAAGACATACAATTCGTGAAAGCGGCTTTTAAAACAATATTAAAAACTAACTAACCTAATTGGACAGCCCCTATTATAGCGAGACTGTTATAATTTTAGCGTTGTTTTAAGGTGGGTTGGACGAACTCTAACGTAACTATATCCTTCATACAATAAAACCCACCACTACTTCATACTTGTCAAAAACAAAGGAGGAAATGTTTGTAAGTGGTAATCACTTTTGGTGGTAGTAACTTGACATAATGCAAGTGCCTTGCCCCAGAAAACTGTGAGTACTAGACTCATTGTTACTCTATGAAATAATAAAGAAAAAGCCTCTGCGATCCTTTCTTAAACAAGGATGTGTAAGAGGATTATGAAGATTCATGAACAGACTTGACCAATTATTATGGAAGGAGTTTCTTATACATTTATGAAGGACTAGAGGCCAGACCAAAGGGTCACAAATGCACAGAATTCAGTAAAATATTGGCAACTGCTTTTAGTCCGTTGTTTAAACTAACCTTACGCTTCCCGTTTTAAAAACACTCCACTTTCTATAAGTTTCTCATAGACTAAATCGTTATTGGAGTCTCTCAATTCGACAGTTGGTATGAATTCAGAATTGCTTATGACTTTAGCATCAAACGGTCCCTTTTCCAGTAATACTTCAGAAAACTGTTTTGAAATGGCATCAACGTCCATTTGAGTATTTATTTCCACGCCGTGTAACTCCGCAGCCACAGTAAGCGGTGGCAGACTAACCCATTCCTCATGTATTTCTCGGGCGTCTGATAATGCTATTAGTTCTACATTACCATAGTCAACATACCTCACTTTGACACGATTCTGAGCAGCACTATATTCCATTATACTTGCTCTGTACCACTTGCGGTCTTCTTCAAAGAGCGCGACGCAGGCTTTGTTTTTGAAGATACCGTTAAGGGGCGGCATGTTCTCTCCTTCTTCTTGTATCTCACGAAACATGTCTTCATACACCATACTGGTGTCTGCATCATGGATAACACTGAGTGGGAATATTTTAAAATCGTTTATCATTGTTATGTTGCATTTAAATTCATTGTCCGGGTATTTAGGGTATGTTATATCTTTTCCAGTAATTATGGCACTGTTTTCATTTTCCTGCGCAATTATTATATTCCAATCCTGGCCTCTCATTGAGGTTAAATTAAACGAATCATCATTTTCTTCGGCACTTTCATGGAATTCGTCGCTGTTAACTTCATCTTCTGCAGTAGAATCTGGTACGTCATCGTCAACAATAAAATCAGGTCCGTCATCGGAGTCAACAGTGGAGACCACATCGATTCTGTATTCCAGTTTGCCGCTGGTCGCTGCTGCAAATTGTCGGTCTATTGCTTTGCAACCTTCTCTGTATCTGGCCAAGTCAAAATCAACTAAATGATCGTTTATCCACAGTTTATCGTATTTCATATCTATTGGCGTAACTCCATCGATCGTATCCCCCGATATTTTAACATAGCAGTGCTTTTCTACTATCAACTTATGTATGTAGTCTAATGTTTGTCTTTCCCATTGATTACCCATCGGCTGTATGCGGTTGAACACGCATTTGTGTGCTTGGATCGGTATTTGGTGCAGTGCTATACTTTTCCTCATGTTTTCGAAAGAGCACACTTCTTCATTGCCGTAATCGATATAATGCACCAAACAGTTGGATGTTACTTTATTGACCTCCACTACTCTTCCTCTGTAGAAGCTATTGTCGTAGTGGTAGAGAGCGATGCAAGGCTCTCCAATGCTCCACTTCATGTATTTAGCTTTTTGGTCTGGTTCGCGATAGCGCACGTTCAAGGCATTGCGGATGAGATCAAACGTACCTTCTTGTCCTAATTCGTGTAAGTAGATAATGCCATCATTATCAACAAACCTGCAAATAACAATAATTTTGATTTGTGAAACTAAGCCAATAGTGTGGTCGATCTAATCGCCAACACTCTGTACGTAGGTAATTTTAAAAGATATGCAACTTTTGAAACTATCATGGTTTTTAACACAATTTTTATGAACAACGGGGTATTTACCATGATTAATTTTTGTGTGTATCCCGTTGTTCATAAAAAAAGTGATAAGGACTATGTCATTTACGTTGCTAATGCTGTAATTTCATCGCATTGAAAAGGTTCTGCCGGTAGCCACTCCGACACAAATATGCTGTTAGTTTGAAAGTCCACTGTTTCCGGTTCAGCTGGATCTTCACATTCAACGGCCGTTGATGATCCCGACGCGCTCTGTGTGTCTATCTTTGTAAGCATTGGTTTGGTAGGCATCGGTTCTAATTGAAGCCAGTCACGGATTGACCCGGTCACGTTCAGAAACGAGAGTATCTCTTCTCCCTCCTTTTCATCTTTTCCTTCATTACCCACATCAACCTGAACATGTAAAGCGAATATTAAAAGAAAGAATACAGAGCAGTTGCTTTAAAGTAAAAATAGTTATGCGTTTGAAATGTTCACCTCATCTATCTTTATAGGTATGCCCAGTCCTTGCTCGATTATTTTCTTATTGAGACAACGCCATTCTGATTTGTCAGGTTCCAAAGCGCTTCCCTGGATAGTGTGGAACACCCAAATTTCAATCGGCATGCTATTATCCTTGAAGTTGCCCTTTTTGGTTATAAACACTCTCGGGTAGGCGTCTAAAAGTTCCTTTAGAAACTCCTTGGTGATCAAAGGCCATTCCTCGCCGATGGCTGGCATGACTCCGGACAGGTGGCACTTGATGGCTGCAACCCCGATGGAGGCAAATTCTGCCACCAGTTCTTTTAGGGAAGATGTTGGCACAGTCTCCACGCTGGCAAAGTCAGTGTAGAAAACCTTAGCGCTCTCGCCAGTCAGTTCAAGAATAGTCGCGCGCCGCCAAGTCTGCGACTGAATACACATCGTGCAACACTTGTCACCCACGCGCCATTCTGCTTTTCCTTCGATTTTTTCGTTGGAATACCACTTCTGTATGTTCTCAAACATTTCATTGTTCATCTGCTTTTGGTGCTCCATCCACACATAAATGATCGACGGCGAAACGTATTGGATGACTTTCCCTTCCAGTCTCAATGGACCCTTGTCCTTTGCATTCAAATCTTCCTTTACCACTTTTTTTGGAGATTCTCTTTTGAGTATTTTTATTTTATCTGGTTTTTTAGTTTGAACTGGTTTATCAAAGGGTGATTTGTTGGAGTAAGTTTGGTCTTTTAGATCCTGGTTACTATTGAAATTGAACATTCTGGAATAAATATATTTGTATTTTAATTAATTTCATTGATCATAAGTTAACATAGAAAAAAAAAACTAATTTGTCAATCAACAAAGGTTTTGAGATACCTATGGCATTTTTAAAATTTGGAAAACAGGAATATAAGTTGAATCAAACAGGTTTAATAAGTCAGAAAAATGACGTTTGACCAATAATTTTTTAGGTTTCCATTTCTGGAAATTTCCAGTAGATCTATCTGTGACTTTGATAAATCATGAAGATCTTATAATCGGATTACATTCGGACATTCCCAACAAAATCGTGTTCCCATTCCCAGTTCCCAGCAGCGAAAAAAAGTGTCAAATTCGTCTTTTTCCCTGAAGCCTTAAACTTTAAATTATTCTTACCCAAAGGTGATGGCAAATTTGTATTTCACCATTTCATTGTTGATGCACACAACATTATCTTCATCAGATCTGTCAAACAGAGTAACTCCAATGGAGCCGTGATTGCGGCTGTCTTCCACTTGCATTTCAAGCGTGTGGTTCTGATATTTTTTTAACAAAGCTACCGATGTTGGGCTCCACTTCTTATTGAGAGGCGTAATGCCAGCCAAGTGGCATTCTGTCGCCTGTGGACAATTTTAAGCATTAAACAAGGGTTGGTTGATAAAGGGTGGTTCGATTTCAATTGATTTGATTTTAATCGTTTTGAAATTGATTTTTACCGTTTATGAATGATTTGTGTTGTATTGAAATAACAGTGGCGGTGTGTGTATTTTTTTCTGATAAACAAGAAAATATGAATTTTGGAAAATATGAAAAACTGAAGTTCTTATTTTTTCTGGTAAATTGTTATAGACATTGCATATGGGCCTGTGCTTCGGCAATTTCGGCAATTTTTTATCATCTGCACTTGATGTGCAGGCTGGTTTTTCCGCAAGTAGGCCGCTATTGGGCCCTTTTTGCGTGACCCTTGACACGTGTTGTTCGAACTTTTTTAGGTTCTACCACACGCCGGTTTCCTCATTATGTTATCCTTCACCGTTTTGAGAGTACTGGCATATTGCACATACATTTTTCGACAGAAAAACTCATTAGTACACGACTGGATTTGAACCCACGACATTCGGATCGGAAGGCGGGGTAGCTACCACTAGACCACCACTGCTCTCCATGGGCCTGTGCTATGCATTGTTAATTTTGATGGAGGTTGATTTATTTTATATTTGCCTGGCCTAAGGGCATAGTTAGTTATAGATAAACCAGTCTAAAAATGCACGCCCCTCCACCACGTTTACTTGACGTTGACTCACAGCAAAGTACTTCAAATTGATCCTTGTGATGTAAGTGATAAAGAACAATTTACTTTGACTGACTGAAGTAGTGGGGCGTGCAGTTTAAGATTGGTTGATCTCTACCAGAGCGCGTAGAGTAGTGAAGCGTGGTTGTATAGCCCGCAGCGAGGTCCAATGCACGAACAGATGCAATCCCAAGTCCACTAACTGCACTCGGATCCGTCCTCGCAGACCTATCTCTGTGACCACACAGCGAGCCCACGTGCACTCATCACTCAAGTTGCTGTTCCCCTCTGGCACGTTTTTGTACTTCTCCGTGTTCACTACGCACGCCATTCCTGTACGAGCAAAGATTATGCATGTTAGATAAATAAAAATAAAGAATAAAAAAAAGGCTTTTAATTCTTGCATTTAAGCCAGGCCGCACACCAGCGCTACATGCATCGAACATTTACGTCGCCACAATCAATGCGCTACAATTCAGCTTGCTACAAATGTATTGTATATGCGCACATCGAAAGCACAGTTGTAGCGTGGCACCGCTTTAAGAATGTCGACATCATCGTCTGACGACGACGATTTCTTGATGTGGCGCCACAAATAACGAACGTGTTCGATCTTGAATTCGTGTAGCGCGGACAACGTCTCGCCACAAAGTGCGCCCGCTACAAATGTTTTCTCAGTGTGCGTGCTCACGTAAAGATATAAGGGGCCGTTAAATGTGTCGCGCTTCAAATGTGGCGCCACAATTATCGAGATATCTTGTATCCAAAAGCTTAAGAAAGATAACGTAGGTTTGTACCATCATCATCATAGAGCGCAGTGTGCGTCAGAAAGAGATAGCGCTCTACGAAAGCAGAAAAGCCGATGTGCAATATTTATTGCCTACAACCGAACTTCAGTTTCTTTCTACCCATATCCTATTTAACGTGTTTAATATGATGTCTTTTCTTTGGCGTACCTCTACCCACATCCCTCTACACATATCCCAGAACAAAGATCATGTAAGTAAGTTCAAATAAATTTTTACTTAATTTTTTTAAGTATAAGTAGCGGCACGTAACTTTAGCGCTGACCGTTATTGTGCAGAAGTTAAAATTAAGGTACCTGGACCTGTCTAGCGGGATGAAGGGCGGGCGTGCGTAGCGCCGATTAGCTCTCCGACTGCATTCCCTTCCCCGCACCGATACCACACCCCGCGCACATCCGGTCAGTGTACAGTCGCCTTCTCAATTGTATTGTTATTGACAGATTTATTTCTATTTCCAAAATAGACATATTTCTATTTCCCATAAACTTGATAAAAATTATGCCATAAGCACCTACTATAAATATTTGGCATTACAATAAAATAATGTCATTATCGTTATATAGCTAATATATACAGGGTGGAATTTTGTAATGCCACCTGCAGGGAAAGTACTCCTAATACTGCAGATAGAAAATTTTACTCAAAGGAAACATTCCTTTATTTTTAAATAGAAAGCAAACTGCATTCAAAGATTTTCGAAAATTTTCTTCTTCCACACCCGGGAATCGAACCCGCTAATAGGCTAGGTAACTAGAAATGAATTCGTTAAAAGATTAAATTTGTGTATCCAAGAGAATGGAGCCCATCTCGAGCAATTAATTAGCCTTTTACCATTTTTTGTAAATAATTAAATTAATTTAAGATTTCCTGGTTTTTCTTTCATTTAATTTATCATGTTTGTTGAAGAAATTTCATCCTTATGATTGACCCTAACGATCGATGCAATAAAAGTACAGGGTATAATTTTTTCAGATTTACCCGGTTCGATTCCCGGGTGTGGGAGAAGAGAATTTTCGAAAATCTTTGAATGCAGTTTGCTTTCTATTTAAAAATAAAGGAATGTTTCCTTTGAGTAAAATTTTCTATCTGCAGTATTAAGAGTACTTTCCCTCCAGGTGGCATTACAAAATTCCACCCTGTGTATATTTTTTTTATTGCGTGCGCGACAGTACACATTCGCAACTATCACAGCGTATCGCTCAGCGCTAGAGTTACGTGCCGCTAGTAATACTTTTACGTTGAATACTTACCGAGTTCAGGTAGAAATATTCTTCCAACATCAACCGCCAAACTGTATTCTTGACTCAGCTCTTCTACAAGTCCGTAGTAATCACGTTCATGTTGTCGCTAAAACAAATAAGTTAATCTTATTAAATCCACCCGTAAATCGGTAAAAGGTTCCATAATTGACTTAAAAAGAAATAAATCAATATTTTTGACAATCCACAAAACATCTCCTAAATACATACTTAGAATAGAATTAACACCCAGACAGAGAACAAATATCTGCGTTCACCACGAAAATATTTTGTTCTCGGTAGGGATCGAACCCACGACCTACGGCGCAGAAGGCAGAGCTACTACCAACTGGGCTTAGAGGCCAGTCAGTTCAGAGTTATTTGTGATTTCAAATCTTCATCTTCCAATTTACGGAGTAAACGCGGGGTATAGAATACAGTTAGCAGCAATACTTACTTTGCGGACAAAAAACTTGTCAGGGTTCACAATATGCGTGAGATATACATCGTCCATGGCTTTCGGCTTGAAATCATTGTTGCTTGTGAAAATCTTGGGTTTTTCTCCGACGCTGTTAATAAACGGATACTGAAAATGCAATAGAATAACGACTGTAATGACAGGCACGGTAGGCACTTTCCTAAAAGGGCATGTTCATTTGGCACATGTCCGCTTATATCAGTTACGTGTACATTCATTTACAAGTATTGTATCTTTTCTCTATCTTTGGAAATAATATTATGTATTAGTCAAGCCCGTCACACACGTAGCTATAATAATATATACAGGGTTATTGGTAATTATATAAGAAACCAGTTAGGGGCTCCTTCTTTACATCTTAACAAACAATATTTGTTCTACGACTTTTGCCAAAAATCTATTCACTTTCCAAAATAAATAATTTATGTTTTTGTGGTGCTCTCTAACACTTTTTAGCTCTGTATAGCGTAGACGGTGACCGGAGGCGCGCGTGCGCTACCCGCTTCCCGCGCGCCTCGCACCGTGCGCCCCTTTCATTCAGATTGCCACAGCGCGCCGCGCCACGGGGCATAGAGTTTTGTTTATTTAGAGTGACAAGTTTGTTATTTTTAGTTTTGTATGAAAAAAAATAATGAATTATTGAAAGTCGTGGAACAAAAGTTATTTGTTAAGATGTACAGAAGGAGCTCTTAACTGGTTTCTTATATAATTACCAATAACCCTGTATTTCTATGACGTCACTAACTTATATTAATATGCGATGATATAAATTTATTTTGTTTTTATTTTCTTAGGAAAACTTACAGCTAAAAATTTGATACAAAATCAGGATGCATATTTAAGGTTAATTAAAAGTTTCCACTTATAAATACTTGATTGACTAAAACAATGAAGTAGACGGAAACCGTTACACAACAGTGAAGCCTGCGCACACCTAGTTCGCTGGCGGTAGCGATCAGTGAAACGCTGTCAAATCTCAAATCTGACAGCGTTTCACTGATCGCTACCGCCAGCGAACTAGGTGTGCGCGCCTTGAAACTACGACATAAGTTGGTGACGTCACAGAAATATATATTATAGCTGCGTGTGCGGTCACTTGAATATTTGTATAGAAAATATAACGTTATAATATGGCTTGCTATAATTTGTATTAATATATAATAAGGCTATGTGTGACGGGTTAAAGGCCATGAGCTACTTACCCTTAGCTTTGGATTAGGCATTTTAGCTCGTTCATGAAACACGAGAGCGTGCGCCAGACTGACTTTCTCTTCAAACGTGGTGACGTCACATTCGAGCTTGATGCCCCCATTCAACTCTAATAATCGACGGACGTGAATCACCGCTTGCTTACTGAAAGTAACAAAACGATAGGTTTTTATCTAATTTACAAGGATCTTAGGAAAAAAATCATATCAACGTTCCGCGCGGTTACTTTATATCTCTCTCTATCTCTATATTATACAAAAATCTTTTTTTTTTTGCCGAAAACATAAATGCTATAATGCTTGTTACTGATATAATGCTTGTAACTAAAAAGGAAAACTTAATATTTCATGACTTTTCGACACGGACATCGGATTGAAAGACACGCTAAGATGACGTCATCAAACAAAAAAGGAGGCCTTTGACAACAAAATCACAAAAGTTAGCCATGAAGCTCAACACTGAATAGTCAATATAAATAAATATTGTGGACAATGCACACAACACTATCTAGCCCCAAAGTAAGCCGACCTTGTACTATGGGAACCAAATAGGTGATATAATACTTCAATACACTTTTTTTTGTAAATACGTACAAATATATTATAACACCCAGACAGAGAACAAACATCTTTGTTCACCACACAAATATTTGTTCTAAGTGGGGATCGAACCCACGACCTACGTTGCAGAAGGCAGAGCTACTACCAACTGAGCTGAGAGGCCAGCCTACAAAAATATCAATGAAATGTCAACTATTCTAGCCCAGTAACTTACTTGTCAATGATGTTTTGTATGAGGACCGAGTCATCGCCCATCCACTCTCCGTTGATAGGCTCACAGTTCGCCAGCGTACAGTTTATGGCCATTGGAGGGGGCGTGTACCATTTTGCTGGCGGCAGCAGCCGTAGACTGAAACAGATCATTTTTGGGGTACATGCTAGATCGCGCGAATTAAGTGAATGGGTTCAGAATCGCTCTACCTGGAAAATGTATAGGAAAGGCATGTCCAGAAGAGGGCTTCTTCTTGGGTTGATGATGATGACATACAACTAGACTTTTCTGTTTACAACTACATTTATTTGTCATGCCTGCTGCATTGCTGTGTTAAAGTTTGAAAGGTAGCTGCTGGTGAAATTCCAGGCAAATGAGGCTGTTGTCTCAAATTATTTATTTTTTTATTATTATGTGCCCTCCGGGTTCCACTGCTAGGCAAAAGCCTCCCCCATTCGCCATTCCCTCCAGACATATCGATCCTGGGCTATGCTTGTCCGTCAGGAAACCACCAAGCTCGTCTCGCCATCTCTGTTTTGGTCTGCCACGTCTCTTCGCTGAGTGAGGATGCCAATCGGTGGCTATCTTTGCCCACAGCTCAACTGGCATACGGCAGACATGCCCAGCCCAATCACACTTCAGCCTCAATTAATAAATGGTATGATATAAATAACTATTGTTTATGTATTGTTATAAGTATAGTTATGTTATTATCCATTATACGCTCTTTAAACTCGCGTTTACACAACAGTACTGAACAATATTGTATCTACACTTATTGTTTTGTATTGCATCTACGTAGTACCAAGATAGTATCTATTATGACGTGCAAACCACCCACACAAAAATGTTCAATTTGTTGTGTTTATACTTACTTGTTGATAGTGACCTCCTCAATGCTGCCGAAATCAAAACAGTACACAATGAACTTCATGTGATTTTTATCCTTGTCGTCAATGCTGAGAACGCGACATCTCTGCCACAGTTTGTCCGCTTTGTTGTACGCCAAATATATTTTGCCTGCAAAGCCGAAATTTGATAGCAACTACTGATTTGTACACAGTTTTAGTTCTTATTCCATTGTCCCAACGTCCTTTTTTGCTACGGTAATATTGGTTTCAAGAATTATGTCATGCAGAGTATCAAATGTAAGTGCTATATTTCTGGGTATTGTGTTAGTGGGTCAATAAGTAGGTAGGTAATGGCAGGAAGCAGGAAGGAATGAATGCTTGTTTTGCGTCTAATGCTGACGTAACAATTTGCATTAGCCAATGAGTTGCGATTTTAAACGACTTAAAACAATCCGTATTGTCACTAACGGACGCTTGTTGATTACAAAAACTGCAGCAATTTAATAAATTGGTAATATGAGTTGACTGAAATGTAAGAACTCTAAATGAGGAGCTCCGGAACAAAAACCGATAATTCCACTATGCGTCAAACAACTTTTTTTTTTTTTTTTCATTTTTCATAGTACTCTTACATGCTATACTTTAATTGGGCGTGTCAAATCCCGTTATAAACGTACTAAATGAGACTCTAAAGATGGGCAGCCGGATGGAAATCCGACAATTACATATTTATTTATCAATTCGTAAATCGTAACAGATTTTTTAGTTTTCGGGGCAGTAACCGATAAATCCTATGCAAATTGTTGAAGGCGGAATTTCGTTTGGATCATTTGCCGATAGATGTTTTTTTTATGGAATCACTAGCATTCTAGTTTGAAAAACAACACTTCTTGTTTGTTACTGTAACTAACTGTTAACTGTTGTTGTACTTGTTCTTACTGTAAGGGTTTGAGTGTAGCTAAAAAACAAGATGTTGATAATTTGATGAAAAAACAATTTGGCGATAACTGGAGGATTAATGAGGAATTTAGATGGTACAAGAACTTACTGGAGAATGAAAACCTTAACCAGCATGAAGATGATGAAGAAAATGATGATGATGAGGTTTTCCCTAAGGACTATAGCATGGGGTTCTTCAAAAAGGGCGTTTTAAAAGTTTTAAAGGGTCGGCAACGCGCTTGTGATGCCTCTGGTATTGCAGGCGTCCATAGGCTACGGTAACCGCTTCTCATCAGGTGGGCCGTATGCTTGTTTGTCAACTTAGTTGTATAAAAAAAAATACTTGCGATTGTATTGAAGAAGAAAGAAATAATGTTTTAATATAGAAGATAGATAGATAATGATTATAAAATATTGATCCATAAATCGTGTTTTTTTTTAAATAAAACTGTCCCTAAAATTGAGGAATATAAAAATTATTTATATACGAAAATTACAGATACGCCGGAACAAAAACCGATTTATACAATTGAAGCCATTGAAAAGCCGATAATTACGTAATGGTCGGACCAAAGCCCGATAATTCCATATTTTAAATTAAAATGCTTAGGACACTATTCATACTAGAATTTTGTTTTAATGACTATATGAAAGCCCTTCCTACAACCCATTTTTATCATATTTTAGTTGATCGAAAAGCTTTACAATTTCTAAATAAATCAATGTTTTGTGTTTTCCCAAAAATTTCGTAAAGTGGATATATCGGTTTTTGTTCCGGAGCTCCTCAAATGTAGCCATTATAAAAGTATATTCTCGTACAAAGTTTTGATTCCACTTTAGTACAAAGTGGAATGTATGTTTCATTATTTTTACTTACCTTCAGCAACATGACACAACAAAGGTTTGGGCATTGAAACAGCGTTTCGGTATTCCCTCAGTAGTTCTTTGACTATCTTCTGATCGCTGGCTCGTTGGACATAAAAGTTGGAGGGGTCGACAATGTGCGACATGTAAATTAGTTCCTGGGAGCCTAAAACATGAATAAATGTAAAAGTAACTGAAGATTGACCCGTTGACGCATTGACCCGTTTTGACTCTGGAAATCTATAAATTTTTATATGCCATTGTAATGCCCCAGCGGGGCTCATGTTCTGGACGTTATTACCCCCTAAGACCTATAAAAAAACATGAATAAATGAATATGAATATAAATCCGCACTTGATGACCGGACTGGTTTCCGCAAGTACGCCGCTGACGGGCCCTTTTTGGGTGCCGCTTTTGACACATGTTTCCGAGGTTTTTAAAGTTTTAAGAGATAACGCCGGTTTCCCCTCAATGTTTTTCTTAAAAGTTTCAGAGTACTGGCATAGTGAAAATACATTTTTGGTCAGAAAAACTCATTGGTGCATGTGCATTGGTGAATTTGAACCCGGATCCCTAGGCTCGGAAGGCGGGGCCGCTATTACTAGCCACCAGTGCTTTCTCTGAAATCGATAGTGACTGCCACTTGGTATTAGAACCCACGAACTTTAAAGACAAAAAGGCAGGCTTTGACTAGAAGGTCGAAGAAAGATATAATGTAGATTAACAAGTTGATTTACCTTCATACAACGGTTTTGGCCCTTGGTTCTCCACCTCCATATATGGCTTAACCTTATTAACTCCTTGATATGTTTCAGCTGTAGACAAGAAGATACACACATATTATAACAAAAACCATTTAGTTCACTGAAACATAGTATCGATCGTTTCTACGCAACGTGTTTTTGCTGTCTCATCTTTACTCCATACAATAGTGAGAGACAATATTAGGCGAAACGAAAACAACATTTCGTAGACGAAATGTTGTAAATGAAATGAAGTGGGACTTGCGCTTTTGAACCCTGTTTGTGTGTTTTATTTTATTTTACTGACATTGTATGTAGCTTCGTTTGGAAGAGTCACTGCTGCAAGAATTGAGTGAATTAACGGACGCGCTCTTGCTGCGATAGTTTGGCGCTTGCTTGAAGAATGTCATCGGCTTTTGGAAATCCTCTCTCTGTTTGGGCGGTGGAGCTTCTTTTGGTTTTTTCAATTGCCTCACATCTAAAAACAAAACAAGTTAAAATAATGTATTTTATAAAAGTTGTCATCATCACCCACAGCCTGACTTCACCCATTGCTGGGTAAAATTTTGGCAAATTTTTATGATGTGATATTGATGTGCGGGCTGGTTTTTCCGCAAGCAGGCTGCTGGTGGGCCCTTTTTGCGTGACCCTTGACACGTGTTGCTCGAACTTTTTTAGGTTCTACGGCACGCCGGTTACCTCACGATGTTTTCCTTCACCGTTTTGAGAGTACTGGCATAGTGCACATACATTTTTCGACAGAAAAACTCATTGGTACACGACTGGATTTGAACCCACGACCTTCGGATCGGAAGGCGGGGCCGCTACCACTAGACCACCAGTGCTCCCCATTGCTGGGTATAGGGCTCTCTCTGTATGTGCCATTGTTGATGTCTCATCATGATAGTTGAGTGTGAGGCTAATTAGAAATTGCTGTTTTAAATAAACTTTTACCATCGTCTCAGCCTGGTGGCTTGGAATCACATAGTATATGGGCCTGAGTTTCTTCACAATGCTTAAGAGCTCACCATTTAAGCATTGCAAACGATTGTTTTGGTATAAACTGGGTAGGTACGATACAAGGCTTGGAATTGGCGACGGTTTTGCTTGTTAGAAGTGAACCAAATTACCTGAACTGACCACAATTGGCTGTCACAGACGATTTTTTTTGTTAACAAACAGTTGGCCTGATGTTAAGGTCACACACTTTGAGAACGAGCCCTACGTCCATCAACGAGGCATAAAGGTGTGCTACATGTAACTGCCACTAGTGGGAATGAACCCACAAATGTAAGGCACCACACGCTCGCAAAGCAATTGGATTAGCTTAATCTTAGTCATACTAATATTATAAGTTTGTAAGTATGGATGGATGTTTGTTACTCAATAACTCTAGAACGACTGAAATTTGGCACAGATATAGATTATGGGTTGGAATAGCACATAGGCTACTTTTTATCCCGGTAAAATGTATGGTTCCCGTGGGATAGATTTATTTTTAACCATATGTATAAGAGAAAGTCGTGTTTATATTATAACCCAAGAACGGCTGAGCAGATTTGGCTGAAAATTGATGAAAAGGTAGCTTAAATCAAGAAGACAGACATTGGATACTTTTTATCCAGAAAAGTTAACGGGAACGGGGCGTAACGGGAACGGGGCAAGCGAAGCCGCGGGTGGCTGCTCGTATATTATATGTTGCTTAAAAAAAATGTTACCTGGCTGTACTTAGCACCTTCAATAGTTTGATAGTGTCCGAAACGACAGTAAATGTTGTCCTAAAGCAAGTCCAATCTACAGTGCAGAACGAGAGTAAGAGGAAATACATAAACATATTCAATTTGTATACCTCGAGGCATTTGCGGCGGGAAGACGGGCGTGGGAGGAGCTGGTGGTATTTCCACACCCTCATCCAACTCCTCAGTAGTTCGCAGCTTGTAGACAGACGTGGCATTGCCCTCCAAGTTGATGTAGTCGCTTATCAGCTCAGTCAGATCTTCATTTACTTTCATCCTGGATTTACGAAAGCAAGCTGGGGTTACATTTAAAAACAGTGCTGGATGAACAATCTAGCAATAGCTGAATTTACACCATTTGTTCTCGTATCTTTAATTTTAGTTAAAGTAGGTTTAACTAAAACTAAAGGTACGAGAACAAAGGGTGTATTTCTGTTTCAAGGCAATCAATATTTCTTTTTTGTAAATACATACTTAAAATTCAATATCCCAGACAGCGAACGAACGTCTTGTTCTCCACACAAATATTTGTTCTCGGTGGGTATCGAACCCAGGGCCTACTGCGCAGAAGGCAGGGTTACTACCAACTGAGCCATGACGCCTGTCAACATTGTAAATAAGGTTGCGAGAAATCGGTAGATGGAGAAAACTAGAAGTTTACTCCTAAACTTACTTGAGGGTATTGATATTGTCTTCCTCTTTCACCAGGTACCAGGAAGTTTCTGTGAATTTCTTTGCATCTTCTAAAAGTTCTGAGAGGTTCATCTGTAAAAGAAACATAATATACGATTTGGCTAAATGTCTTTTAGTATAGTAATAAAATAAATAAATATTTTGACAATCTACACAACACTATCTAGCCCCAAATTAAGCAGAGCTTGTACTATGGTAACCAGTTAGCTGATATAATACATAGGTACATTTACATTAAAAAAAACATACTCAGAATATAATATAACACCCAGACAGAGAAAAAACATCAGCGTTCACCATACAAATATATTTTGTTCTCGGTGGGGATCGTACCCAACCAACTGAGCTGAGAGGCCAGACAATAATTATAAACAAAGTTCTGACTATATTCAGTTGGGTAGATTCCGCCTTATAAGGCAATTGCAGTTTGGGAGCGCAATTTGTCTTAAATAGCAAGCTGCTTTTATCATCATCAGCCTGAAGAAGTCCACTGCTGGACATAGGCCTCCCCCCTACACATTTCCAGGAAGCTAAGGAATCAATTAATCATCATGTTCATTATCCATTATCCCACATAAAGGGGTCGGCACAAAATGGTCTCAGAAAGTTAATAATAATACTTGTAACGCGGGTTAATTCGTTTGAATATATTAGCTCGCGTTTTCCATCTTTCGCGCGTTCGCAATGCGTAGACGACGAGCTCGCCTAAGGTTTCGCATGTGGCAGCCAGATGGGATGCAGTGCGCGTCGGCAGGTACCTAGCGGCTATGGGCCAATCCCGTGGTCTCACGTAGGGACCCGTAGCCGGACAAGCCAAGCTTTCGCCGCGGACGCAGGCAGTCGGTCAGAGGAACGCACGCAATGCTAACTTGAGCGTTCATGCTTCCTCCGCTATCCGCTCCCGCCTTATTGTTTATTGTCTCGTGTTAATTCTTTTGTATTGTGTCAGTTTCACTGTTTGTGTCTGTAACTGTTCCTTTTATTATTAAACCTGATTACAAACTGTTAACGTGGTGTTTTGCGCGATTCTTGGAGTCCCGAACCTTCTCTCTCGGTGCAGAGAGGAAGAGCATCGTTATACTGGCGCCCAACTAAGTGGCCGAACCACGGGCTCTATACGTGGGTCGGAAGAAGAACAGTGATACCTACGTTGAAGAGCAAGGACGTTCCTTTGTCGTGCGTGAAAATGCCATTGACAAGACAGGAAGCGCTCCGGCAACAACGCCTCGAGGTACCAGAACACAACGAGAGTGACAACACACTGACTGAGGAGGAGACCCGCTCCGACGGAGGTTCCGTCGTTGAGCGGACGACGGCCGCTGTAGGCGATGTGCCAGTACAGCCGTACGCGCTCCCACTAGTCACAGAACAATTTATTGCAACGCTTATGGAAACCATCACCAAGGCGCAGGCAGAGGCCAACAAGGCCCTAATCGCCGCGTTCGTGTCGGTGGCACCCCGTGGAGATCATAACTCCGGGGTGTCCTCTCCATCCGTGCCAGCAAAGGGCACGATCCCGCCGTTTACGAACGGCGGAGCTACATTATCATCATCGGCCGGTAACTTTTCACAATGTACGGCGCGGTTTGATGGTACATCGCAGGACCCGGAAGTGCTAGAGGCCTTCCTTGACGCCGTGGATGTCTACGCAGAGTGTGCCAGCGTGTCAGATGCCCACGCGCTGCGCGGCCTCCCGATGCTGCTGACCAGAGACGCTGCCCTGTGGTGGCGCGGCGTGCGCAGCAGCGTGACCTCGTGGACGGACGCCAAGCTACGGATGCGCGCCATGTACGGGGCCCCGCGGCCAGCATACAAAGTGTTCCGCGAAGTGTTTGCCCGCGAGCAAAGTGCCGAGCTAAGTGATAGATTTATAGGTGAAAAGCGAGCCCTACTGGCCCGACTTCCGTATAGTTTGGCTGAGGAAGTCCAAGTGGACATTACGTACGGACTCCTCGACCGTCGAATCCGAAAACGCGTCCCTCGTGAGTCCGTAATAGATATGGACCATTTGCTCGAGCGAGCTAGGATAGCGGAGGATTCGATGAAAGAGTGCTCGACTGTCGAATCTAAGAAGAGATCGACGTCTCCTACAATTTGCGCGAGTCCGACTGCCGCCGTCCGATCGAATTTGATCGCGCCCGCTCCGTCTTCGTCGTCGTCTACGCATAATAAAGCGGAACGTAGCCATAGTAGAAGTAGGTGTAGCTTCTGTAGAAACTACGGTCACGTAGCCGGCGAGTGTCGTAGCCGCGAGTTAGCTAAGTTCGAGTCTGTACCGAAACCGAATGCCGGTAGTACGGGTGATTTGGTAGGTAACGATAGGCTAGCTAGCTCTAATAATAGCGTTCGTTGTTACGGGTGCGGCAAGCGGGGGGTGGTAAAGTCGAGGTGCGATACGTGCAAGGGGGAGAGGGGTACGAAACCGGAGGGGGCAGAGTTTCACAGCTTTGATGTACACAGTCGGGTGAAGAGGTGCTCACTTCCTCTGGTTCGTGTAGGTATCCTGGGTAGGCACGGTGTAGCGTTAGTGGATACCGGCGCTACACACAGCATAGCCAGCCCAGCGCTGTATAAGGTTTTATCTGAGGGTGGGGTAATGTTCACCCCGTCCCCTGTAAACATTCGTCTCGCCGACGGCTCTGAGCTGTCTAAGACCGTCATGACGGCAGAGGTACCCGTCACCGTTGGAGGTCGTGAGGTGGTCACAGACTTCATGGTGGTTCCCGGCGCCGAAACCAGAACGCTGCTAGGCGTCAGTTTTGTGGCGAAGGTGGGGATGGTAATTGACCTCAGACGAAGTAAGTATAAATTTGATAACGACCCCACACGAGAGTTCGACTTCGTGCGTGATGGTTCGTTGACCTCATCGGCTGACTCGGAGTCAAGATTTGCAGACTTCAAGCTGTCACCGGATGAGAAGGGCCTTAAGGTGAGTATGGCGAAGGAGATCTCGCTCGGTGCTGTTCTCTTCAGCGAGAATCCGACCGAGATGCAGAAGAGCGTCGTCGATGAGCAGCCTGACGAACCTTCTAGGGAGAGACCCCCGTCCCATAGCTCACCATGGAAAGGCCGTGTCCAGCAGCGCGTAGTGTGTTATATCCCACGCGCCGGCACACCCGCAACGGTAGCGCCGCGCTCAGACCAGGTAGAGGATTGCGGTGTAACAGTGAACGGTAAGGTAGAACGGTATCGGTCGCCTCTCTCACTTGTTACTGACCCGTTATTGGGAGCACCTATCATGGGGAAGCGTAGGCATAGGAAACTTCGTGGGCATAGGTTTTCATAGCTCCTACTGCGAGGGCGCTAAGTAGGGCTATAGGGGGAGGATGTAACGCGGGTTAATTCGTTTGAATATTAGCTCGCGTTTTCCATCTTTCGCGCGTTCGCAATGCGTAGACGACGAGCTCGCCTAAGGTTTCGCATGTGGCAGCCAGATGGGATGCAGTGCGCGTCGGCAGGTACCTAGCGGCTATGGGCCAATCCCGTGGTCTCACGTAGGGACCCGTAGCCGGACAAGCCAAGCTTTCGCCGCGGACGCAGGCAGTCGGTCAGAGGAACGCACGCAATGCTAACTTGAGCGTTCATGCTTCCTCCGCTATCCGCTCCCGCCTTATTGTTTATTGTCTCGTGTTAATTCTTTTGTATTGTGTCAGTTTCACTGTTTGTGTCTGTAACTGTTCCTTTTATTATTAAACCTGATTACAAACTGTTAACGTGGTGTTTTGCGCGATTCTTGGAGTCCCGAACCTTCTCTCTCGGTGCAGAGAGGAAGAGCATCGTTATATACTTATAATTGTACACTATACCTGTTTGAACATCGTGGTATCAGCAGCTGAGCTAATAACTTTCGTTATATGCTTGGCCTTTTTCATGGCTTCAAACACATCATTTTTAGCTTTCAGCAGTGATTCTTTTTCCGCAGACTTCACTTTAGTTACAATATCGATCGTTTCTTGTTTGTGCTTCTGTACTATAGAATAGAGCTTTGAGAAGTGATGTTCTATATCGGTTATGATCTGTGTCACTTCAGATCTGGGGCCGGTTTCATTTTCTATGTTGTATAGCAATTGGCCAATATCCTGTAATCAGCATTAAGTTATGATAAATTTTAAGAAAGGGATCAACGCATTCTATCCTACAAAATGAGTTAAGTCTTGCCGATGTTTGAATGTGCCAAGGCTTTAGGGTCTTATTTGTCGTGGTCTTCTTCTCTTTGTGTGGTGAAAGGATATGAAGTGCGCCCCGAAGAGGCCCCTTTCGTGCACTTGACACAAACTTTTCGAACTTTTTAGATTCTATGACATGCCGGTTTCCTTACAATGTTTTTCTTTACCGTTTGATAGTACTGGCATCGAAAAAGCCATTGCTACAAGACTGGATTTGAACCCTTAGGATCTGAAGGCGGGCCGCTAGCGATGCTATCAATGCGTAAGGGTGAATTGTTTATAAGATTTGTAACTTACCACAGCAGTTTTAGTGAGCCTTCTAAACATTTCATCAACTTTTGGTTGCAAGTTGATTATTTGCTCCATATGTGCATCGTTCTGTAAAAGTTTATATTAAAAGTGAAATTTTAATTTATTGCAGACGTTTTGCAAACTGTTTGCAAAATGGAGGTTGATATTGCGCGCAATTGCAAAGTCCTTGAATTGCAGTTACAAAATCCTTGCATTGCAGTTGCAAAGTCCTCGAATTGCGGTTGCAATGTCCTTGCATTGCAGTTGCAAAGTCCTTGAATTGCAGTAACAAAGTCCTTGAATTGCAGTTGCAAAGTCCTAGAATTGCAGTTGCAAAGTCCTTGAATTGCAGTAACAAAGTCCTTGAATTGCAGTTGCAAAGTTCTTACATTTCAGTTTTTATGTACAAATGCGGGAAATCTGCATAGACCCTTAGAGCAAACCACTTGGCTGTAAGCTTTTTCTTAGCTGACGTTACTGGCAATCAACACCGCTTACAATCCTAAGAAAGAGTGTGCAATAGAGGCTTCCTGTTGTAGTCTTGGCGTGCTCTAAGGAACTTATGAAACTGAATCCCTGAAGGGATGCAGCGTTGAAGGCTTATGTATTGAAGTCTGACAGTGGGGTACCCATTACAAAAGTAAAAAGTTTCTTACGATTTCAGAAGTGGACTTCAAGTTATGGTCCTTGCACGATTTATCATTGCCGACAAGCAAGCAATCCATGCAAATGGCTTTGGAACAATCCGTGCAGTAGTAGTCAAGCTGCTTATCATCATGAATTTTACAATTGTTGTTTATTTCTGGAGTTGCAGCTGCTAATGAATAAGCAATAAGAAAATCATCAAGTTTTTTTATAAAATTATTTGATTGAAATATCGTTTATCAATAGCTAGTTAATACAAACCAATTTTTTTCAGTGCATGGTTTTTGAAAATAACAAAGTTCTTGTGAGTTTTGTTGAAGCAAGTCTCACACAATGTAGTGTCACACTGTTTGCACATTTTGGTTGTGAGATGATGACATTCAACACACTTATCTGAAAATAATAGTTTGTAAATTTAAACAGGTTAATATTAGCAGACTTGACTCAGCACAAACACATTTCTATAACAAATGTATCATTAACAAATTTTCATAAATGAGTAGGTACCTGTTGCGTGGTGCTGTTGAGATAGTAAAGCTTGAACATCAATATAGTAATCTTCTATTGGCTTTTCTGTTTTTTTATCATTGAGCTGTAACAAACAAAGTTTAAAAAACTTGACACAAACCAACTTCCAAAATGCTGTGACCAGTTTTGATAAAATTTCTATGGGACCAATCTAGGGGTCTTATTAATAATCCTAGCGTAATGCTGGAGTAGTTAAATCGTGTTTTGTCACATTTGTTCGAGTTGAAAATTGCATGTCAATGCAAGAGACAAAACATGGATCAACTAGTCCAATGCTACGCTAGGATTATTAATAACACCCTAGAAGTATAACCTTCCAGATAAAAATCAATTTTTCAAATTGGCTTATATATTACGAAGGTAAAGACAAAAACATTGAAAAAAAATACAACCACAATAAGAACCTTCTTATTTATTTGAAGTCAGTTAAAAAAATATCTGTGATATTACAGACTTATCCTTTTAATACTGATTCGCTTGATCGATTGGTTTGGCTAGCAGACTCAATAATAATTTTAGTTCATCCAAACAAATTTTTGTTGAAAATAATTATATATGATACAGAAACCATTAGTTTACCACTCCTACCCTCATAGCTGTACCTACAATACTGCTGGCAAAACCTGGCGGGTCTGAAGCCAAGGGTGGCGGGACATTTAGCCCATTTTCCATTTGCCACTAATCCACTCAGTTTAGACCTGCTAAGTTATAGCGATCAAACTGTACCTGTGACTTATAACTGATAATAGAGAAAAGAAAACCATTTTACCATAAGCTCCAGAGAAAGCTCTCCCAGCAACTGATAATTGACCGGAAACATCTGATGCAGAATGGATTCGTCTATAGCT
Organism: Thera obeliscata; assembly: GCA_947578465.1. NCBI lineage: Eukaryota > Metazoa > Arthropoda > Insecta > Lepidoptera > Geometridae > Thera > Thera obeliscata. The sequence goes on along the minus strand of OX387928.1, from coordinate 6,259,881 downwards.
AGTTTCAGTATATCAGCCTTCATAACCATACAACGGAGGCATACTTTGCACTCTATAGGTTCCTGGAACTTCGTAAGGCTCTTGATGCAGTTCTCGCACATGGAATGGCCGCATTGTAGGAATAGTGGTAAATTGCCTTTCAGACCAGAAGATTGATCTGCAAAAATGTTCCTAAATAATTGACAGTCAAAGCAAAGAACTATCTTTTAATCACCCTGGCAGGGTAGGCGGCCGATTTATGTACGGTTTAGGGCCATTGCTTAAAATCTTTTCAATACTTAAACAGGTTATGAAAGGTATTGCATTGTGGATGAAAAGAGCAGCAGAGGTATACTTACGCTTTAGGTGATACAGTTGACAGCAATTTGGACAACTTCTGCGAATTTTGTCGTCCATCTCGTTAACTCAGCAAATCATTGGCTGGCTCCGAAGCTTCGGTGTTTAAAATGGCCGATCTTATTTTCACGAAAAAAGAAGAAGCAGATTTCTATGGTGTATGTGTGCGTATACGTATGTATATCTACATTTGTGTGCGTAAATCTTATATTTAAACTGTCAAAACTGACATCTCAAACTGTCAAATATCAAGAGGTCAATGTCATGCTTGCTTCTGCTTGCTACTGTTCTATATTTCTTGCTAGGCTATTTCGAGATACGAGCTAATAATTTACGAAATAAAATCCACCGGAATATTAAATAAGACAGAAATGCGATGGCTGCAACAGCATCGGTAATTAATCATCTGTCTTATTATTATCATCTGAAGAGTATTTACCATTTCCTACAGCACAGACGACTCCAATACCTCCAGCAGCGTTGGGAACCAACCGCTCATAGTCAACTCCTACGCATAGTTACAACTGGGCAGTCATCAATAATGAGAAGAACATTTAATTCTTCAGGGCTGGACACCTCTGCCGCATGCCAGACCACCTCGTGGGCTTTCATCTTCAGTGGGCTGAAGATGTGTGTCAAACTTAGCGCTAGAAGGTGGTAGACCCGACTTTAGTGGGTGTGTGATGTGTGTTTATAACCCTGCCAAAAGTGTGATAGGTCAGATTGTGAATGAAGAAACTTGCTATATGTGTGTGATGGAGTAACTACCTACTAAAGATAATCTACAATGTTGTATAAATGTTTTTATAGCGTTAAAGATTTCATTTTAATTATTTTATATTTTCTTTAAGAATTATTATTCTGAATTGATTATTGTTATTATTCTCACACTGATTTATTTTAATTTAACTTATATTTTCTACTTTTTGTTTGAATTTTGTATATTGGTCGCCGATGAAGTATGTGAGCCACTTTTTTACATACCCTATGATCTTATAATTGTACCATACTTCTTGCAAATAAATATATTTCATTTCATTTTATTTGTACCAACTGTCGAACTACTCAGTAGTTACTAAACTACAGATGCAGAGTTATTGGTGAAAGAGACTCATTTCCTGTAGGTTTCATTTGCTCAAACTAGATATAATGTAACTATGCTACTCGGGGATAATTCAGCATTAATGAGGCGAAAGAAATTTATCAGTCCAGTAGTTTTTGAGTTTATTTGTTACAAAATACAAATCTGTATAATAATGATGATGACAATGTTACCTACCTAAGTACCTATAAGTACATACCTACCTATTTGCTGAGAAGTCCCATTATCACACAGAACGCCTACCTATACATACATATGATTAAGTATTATGATTACACGCTCCTCTGAATCCACCATCAGGTAAGCTCGTTGGCAGAGAGCACTGGTGGTCTAGTGGTAGCGGACCCGCCTTCCGATCCTTAGTCGTGGGTTCAAATCCAGTCGTGTACCAATGAGTTTTTCTGTAGAAAAATGTATGTGCACTATGCCAGTAAAACATCGTGAGGAAACCGGGGTGTTGTAGAACCTACAAAAGTTCGAGCAACTCGTTCGTGTCAAGCGCCACGCAATAAGGGCCCACTAGAGGCCTTGCGGAAACCAGCCCGCACATCAAGTGTGGATGATGAATTTGCCGCAGCTCGTTGGCATCAGTGCCTTGTCTACCTTATTCATAATAGGTAGGTACCTAAATAAGGTAGGCCTAATGATGATGATGATGATGAAAAGGTACCTCTATGTAGGTAGACAAGTCTATCTACCTATTTGCTGAGAAGTCCCATTTTACACACAGAACTCCTACCTACCTAAGAGCTGGTAATCATTTTAAACATAGGTATTCAGCTTCTGAATCCACCATCAGGTAAGCTCGTTTGCATCAGTGCCCACCTTACTCATAATACCTAACTAAATGCAGTAGATCTACAAAATCATGTAGGTAAATAAAACAAACATTCCACAGGATGGATGTTAGCAATGGCCTACTACGCGGGCAAAGCCTGCCGCGGGCGACCGCTAGTTCATAAAATCTACAGTCACGAAAAACGCCTTGGGATGCTTGCTACTAACTATTATCTATTCTGTGAACCGTCACAGAATAGATAATAGTTAGTAGCAAGCACCCCGTGTCATAGTAACTACTAGCGTATCTGTAATATCTATTCTGTGAACCGTCACAGAATAGATAATAGTTAGTAGCAAGCACCCCGTGTCATAGTAACTACTAGCGTATCTGTAATTCGGAAATATCTTAGATTCACGAAATCTAACATCATCATCACCCTATCCCGAACCTTATCCCATACTAACTATCCTTTATTCCATGTCGTGAGAAACACCGCTTTTTTTTTTACATGCTAGTTGCATTCGGTAAAAGCCAAGGCAGGAGAAGATTTGACTTCCTTAAAAAAAATGTTTGCTAAATGTTTGCTAGTGTGTATCATCAACTTATTATTAAAAAATGATGAAAGCTTTAATTAAAAATCGGTGTTATTATGAATGCAGTAAGATTTAACTTAAATAAGCTTACAGATTAAGAATAAAGAAAGAAGATGAAGAAAGATAGTGGAATATTACAGAAAACTTTAACCCAGAAAGCTCAAATTAAAATTAAAAAAAAGTTTTGATAAACATGCCGTGGTGAATATTGCGTAAATATAAGAGCGCCGAAATCTTACTGCATTCATCTAGTATCGATTTTTAATTATAGCTTTCATCATTTTTTAATAATAAGTTGATGATACACACTAGCAAACATTTAGCAAACATTTTTTTTAAGGAAGTCAAATCTTCTCCTGCCTTGGCTTTTACCGAATGCAACTAGAATGTAAAAAAAAAAAGCGGTGTTTCTCACGACATGGAAGAAAGGATAGTTAGTATGGGATAAGGTTCAGGATAGGGTGATGATGATGTTAGATTTCGTGAATCTAAGATATTTCCGAATTACAGATACGCTAGTAGTTACTATGACACGGGGTGCTTGCTACTAACTATTATCTATTCTGTGACGGTTCACAGAATAGATAATAGTTAGTAGCAAGCATCCCAAGGCGTTTTTCGTGACTGTAGATTAGAACTAGCGGCCGCCCGCGGCAGGCTTTGCCCGCGTAGTAGGTCATTGCTAACATCCATCCTGTGGAATGTTTGTTTTATTTACCTACATGATTTTGTAGATCTACTGCATTTAGTTAGGTATTATGAGTAAGGTGGGCACTGATGCCAACGAGCTTACCTGATGGTGGATTCAGAAGCTGAATACCTATGTTTAAAATGATTACCAGCTCTTAGGTAGGTAGGAGTTCTGTGTGTAAAATGGGACTTCTCAGCAAATAGGTAGATAGACTTGTCTACCTACATAGAGGTACCTTTTCATCATCATCATCATCATAAGTATTTAGGTACCTACCTATTATGAATAAGGTAGACAAGGCACTGATGCCAACGAGCTCCGGCAAATTCATCATCCACACTTGATGTGCGGACTGGTTTCCGCAAGGCCTCTAGTGGGCCCTTATTGCGTGGCGCTTGACACGAACGAGTTGCTCGAACTTTAGTAGGTTCTACAACACGCCGGTTTCCTCACGATGTTTTACTGGCATAGTGCACATACATTTTTCTACAGAAAAACTCATTGGTACACGACTGGATTTGAACCCACGACTAAGGATCGGAAGGCGGGTCCGCTACCACTAGACCACCAGTGCTCTCTGCCAACGAGCTTACCTGATGGTGGATTCAGAGGAGCGTGTAATCATAATACTTAATCATATTATGTATAGGTAGGCGTTCTGTGTGATAATGGGACTTCTCAGCAAATAGGTAGGTATGTACTTATAGGTACTTAGGTAGGTAACATTGTCATCATCATTATTATACAGATTTGTATTTTGTAACGAATAAACTCAAAAACTACTGGACTGATAAATTTCTTTCACCTCTTTAATGCTGAATTATCCCCGAGTAGCATAGTTACATTATATCTAGTTCGAGCAAATGAAACCTACAGGAAATGAGTCTCTTTCACCAATAACTCTGCATCTGTAGTTTAGTAACTACTGAGTAGTTCGACAGTTGGTACAAATAAAATGAAATGAAATATATTTATTTGCAAGAAGTATGGTACAATTATAAGATCATAGGGTATGTAAATAAGTGGCTCACATACTTCATCGGCGACCAATATACAAAATTCAAACAAAAAGTAGAAAATATAAGTTAAATTAAAATAAATCAGTGTGAGAATAATAACAATAATCAATTCAGAATAATAATTCTTAAAGAAAATATAAAATAATTTAAATGAAATCTTTAACGTTATAAAAACATTTATACAACATTGTAGATATCTTTAGTAGGTAGTTACTCCATCACACACTTAAAGCAAGTTTCTTCATTCACAATCTGACCTATCACACTTTTGGCAGGGTTATAAACACACATCACACACCCACTAAAGTCGGGTCTACCACCTTCTAGCGCTAAGTTTGACACACATCTTCAGCCCACTGAAGATGAAAGCCCACGAGGTGTCTGGCATGCGCCAGAGGTGTCCAGCCCTGAAGAATTAAATGTTCTTCTCATTATTGATGACTGCCCAGTTGTAACTATGCGTAGGAGTTGAATAAGAGCGGTTGGTTCCCAACGCTGCTGGAGGTATTGGAGTCGTCTGTGCTGTAGGAAATGGTAAATACTCTTCAGATGATAATAATAAGACAGATGATTAATTACCGATGCTGTTGCAGCCATCGCATTTCTGTCTTATTTAATATTCCGGTGGATTTTATTTCGTAAATATTAGCTCGTATCTCGAAATAGCCTAGCAAGAAATATAGAACAGTAGCAAGCAGAAGCAAGCATGACATTGACCTCTTGATATTTGACAGTTTGAGATGTCAGTTTTGACAGTTTAAATATAAGATTTACGCACACAAATGTAGATATACATACGTATACGCACACATACACCATAGAAATCTGCTTCTTCTTTTTTCGTGAAAATAAGATCGGCCGTAAGATTTAACTTAAATAATCTTACAGAGAAAGAATAAAGAAAGAAGATGAAGAAAGATAGTGGAATATTACAGAAAACTTTAACCCAGAAAGCTCAAATTAAAATTAAAAAAAAGTTTTGATAAACATGCCGTGGTGAATATTGCGTAAATATAAGAGCGCCGAAAAACAAATCAATCAGGCAGGGTTGCCAACTGCCAAAGTGCAAAGTGCCAATGCATGCCAATCAGTGTTGCCAACTTTATTGATCCAGAGGCACGGTCAACGACCTCATATCTAATTATTAGTGGTTATCAGGTCGATGGGCACGGTAGTGTCTCGCTTTAGGTAGGTAAGGTACAACACTTGTAGCTTAGACAATTTATATGTAGGTACAGATACTGGTAAATGGTAAACGTGGAACATGCTTAGACAATTTAACCTAAAACACCGGCGGAAAAAAATACACTAGTTTCAATCGTTCTTTCATAAAACTAAAGTATTTATGTAAATCGTACTAGTGGTTAAATATCATTACTCCTAGCGCCATCTGTTGCTCAGAAGCAAAAACTAAGCTCTGTGAGAACCTGAGAACTCAAGGGTTATGTTTCACAGAGAACGCCATCTATTGTCGAGTTTTGGAACTACGAAAACACTCTGTAGAAAAGTTCCGGAAGTTTTTATCTCATTGCACTCGAGATTTTTTTTTAAATAACCAGTTCATATTTTTTATTATTATGTAGTATGTTAGTAAGATCGAAATAAATGATTTCATCATTCATAAGTATGTTATCAAAAAAATACCGAGCGAAGCTCGGTCACTTACTGCTAGTGAATATGAATAAGTATGTTATCAAAAAAATACCGAGCGAAGCTCGGTCACTTACTGCTAGTGAATATGAACAAAGTGCTACCGAAAATGAACACATTGATGTGACGCCAAGTGACGCTCATCACCGAATTCTCTGCAGCGGCAGCTTTACAGCAATGTTTTATCTAAATGGATTCCAATACTAAGGATAATTAAACCATTTAACAACATACAAACAAAGTGGGATTATCGGCCCGCAGTCAAATGTAAGCATTCTAACCTGAAAATTTTATTGGACTGGTAAAGCTTAGTGTTGTACTTCGCTGCCGAATAGACACCTACTACGTTGCCCAATAGACACCTGACCAACAGGGTAAGTCGACACAGGATTAACCATGGGCACACAAAATAGCCCCAGAGAAATATGTCAAATGACAATATGTGCAGGATGTAAGCAAGAAATCCCTGACAAACTTTTCCTGAAATGCTCTTGCTGCAAAGAGCTATATGACCTTGAGTGTGCAAATATTATTGTTGGACCACACCATTCCACAATAACAGAGGAGTACAGACACGCGTGGGTCTGTCCAGCCTGTCATAGCAAAGCTCGGAAAACTAACAATATGGATATGATTGTTGGCCCTTCAAGTAGAAATGCAACGGCCAATGAAGAAGTAGCCAACATAACCATAAGACGCAGACATCCTCTTCCAATTGATGACTCTTTTGATGACCAGCTTCAGGATGATCGAAGCATAATCGGGGATACGTTGAATGGTAGCAACCCATTCTTGGAATGCAGAGCTGACCCGCAACCAATTACATTAGAACAAATAAGCAGCTTGCTTAAAGAGAAACTAGAAAGAAACAACCAGCAATTGATTTCAGATATTAAATCTGTTATTCAATCAGAAATAAAAAATGCAATATCTAACCTCAGGACGGAACTTTACCAACAGACTGATGCCCTGACCTCTCAACAAAATCTGATAAGTAATGATATTCAACAACTAAATAAAAAAATTGTCCAACTTGAAACGGAAAGTAAAAGACTACAGACTGAAATAAATACTGTACAAAAAAATTACTCCAGCATGGAAGCTACTGAGCACCCTCAGGACCACCTTAACTGTAAGAAGATAGTCCTTCATGGGCTGCCGGAGTACTATAATGAAACTGAATCTGACGCTCATGACTGTGTAATAAACATCTTTCATGATGTACTAAATGTAAACCTACTTGGGTATATTGAAGAACTGAACCGAATTGGAAAGTATGGTAAGAGCAGGCCTCTAGTCATTGAACTATTGAGCAAAAAAATGACTAGACATATACTTGAGCACAGACAATATTTTCAAAACACAGGCCTATCAATAACTGAATACTTGAACCAAAGTGAAATCAATAATCGAAGAGAGCTGAAAAAAGCTTTAATAAAAGCAAGAAATGATGGACATCATGCAGTGATAAGGAACAGTAAAATTATCATCAATGGGAAGATGCATACTCAACCAAGAAATGAAGCTCCAGGAGCGATGAATAAATACCAGCTGTGTAAAGGGAACAATTCTCTACTATCTTCACCTCCCGAAGAACCTTCCCCTCTGGACTGCCCCCAGAGAATAAATTCAGAATCTGTCACCGAAAACACCATGAGTGTTACCCCCCGTATACCACCAGCTCAAAAAGCTAGAAATGCTTTTCAAAACCAAACTTTTCGAGACCAATATTAGCCTATTGGTACAAAACTGTCAGAGTGTTAAAAACAAAACTCATATTCTAGAAAGTTTATTACAAGAAAAACCGTATCACATTGTATGCCTCACTGAAACTTGGATTAAAGAAGAATGCAAGGACATGATCCAGTTCAATAACTATGAGTTTGGAGCTGCATACTACCGTCGTGAACACAGAGGAGGCGGCGTCGTGGTCCTACTGAGGAAGGGCATTGTATTCTGTGAAAAGACTGAATTTAGAGATTTATCCACCGAATGTGTTGTTGAATGCTGCGGTTTAAACATAGAACCTAGTATAATTTTGATACTTGTTTATCGGTCTGACCGAAATATTGAAACTTTTTTTGAGTTTATGGATAAGCTTATGGCCAAACTTAAAACTAAAAGTCAGAAACATATAATTATAGCTGGTGATTTTAATATAAATAAACGCTCTCAGCCCAAACATTACCAAAAATTCATTAATATAATGTTAGAATGTAATTTACGCCAAATAATAAAAACCCCAACGAGAGTAACAAAAACAACTTCAACATGCATAGACTTAATATTCACTAACAAACCAGATGCTAAAGCCAATGTAGAAGATCTTGGTATCTCTGACCACAAAAGCCTAGTCTATAATTTTGAAATTCACCTTGTTGCCTAACATAAATTCATGTATTCTACTAAAAGATGCTTTAGTTCAAAAAATATAAATTCTTTTAAATCTGCATTACAAAATATAAATTGGGATATTAGCATAAAAAAAGATCAAAATATAAATGAAAACTACAACATATTTGAAAACCAGTTAGTTGATTTATTAAATACACATATACCAAAAACTAAAATTAAACATAAAATAAACAGTTTAAAAAAGACATCCTGGCTCACGAAAGGAATAAAACAATCGTGTAAAAATAAAAGATTACTTAAAATCTTAGTTAATCAGAGTAACAATGATATACTCCGAAAATATTTTAGTTTTTATTCAAAAATACTGAGGCGATGCGTAAAAAAATCTAGAAGAAACAATTATTCAGAAATAATGGAAAACTCAAAAAATAAAACAAAAAGCATGTGGAAGATCATTAACCAAATAACAAAACCTACAAAGACACTTAAAAACGGTAGTAATATAAAGTTAAAAATACAGAATGAAACTGTTGACTCCCCTGAACTAGTAGCAACTAGCTTCAATGAATACTTTATATCAGTCGGTGATGCAAAACAACCGTCTTATCAGAGACCAATGAACCCCGTGCTGCAGCCACTGGGACGGCCCGTACTAGAGCCTGCAGTAAACTCAATGTTCTTAGAACCTGTAACTGAACGTGAGATCAATTCAATTATTGCTAAATCTCCAAGCAAATATAGTACGGGAACTGATGAAATACCTCCTATCTTAATTAAAGCTTGCCGAGAAGAACTAGTTCCCATACTAACACAACTAATAAATCAGTCTTTTGATGAGGGTACTTTCCCAGATAAATTGAAAATAGCTCAAATAAAACCAATTCTAAAAAGAGGAGGAAAGCCTGACGATCCTGGTCAATATAGACCTATAGCTCTTCTCCCTACAGTTTCTAAAATCTTTGAAAAACCCATGTCCATCCGCATTAATAAATTTCTCGAAAAATATCAGCTCCTTGACAAACACCAATACGGTTTTCGAGAAAGACGTTCAACTACCCTTGCAGTTTACCACTATATCCAAGAAATATTGAGCTACATTCGAGATAATCACTACGCAGTTGGTCTGTTATTGGATATGTCCAAAGCATATGATAGAGTTCTACACAATATATTACTAACTAAACTTAATGGAATAGGGATACGCGGCCAAGCGCATAAATGGCTACAATCTTATTTAGCAGATAGGAAACAATATGTACAAATTGAAAACTTTAATAACACCACGTTTGAACTTCAACAAATAAAATCAGAGACTCTTATTTCGAACTGTTCTATTCCTCAAGGCAGCGTGCTAGGATGTGTACTATTTATAGTCTACATAAACGACCTACCGAAAACGCTGAACCCCATGTGTGTCTTATTCGCTGATGATATATCGATATTATTTAAATATCCAAATAATCAAGACATAAATGATGAAATTGGAGATACAATTAAAACTGTTAGTAAATGGCTACAAGATCACAACTTAGAAGTTAACACAAAGAAAACAAAATTTATTCAATTTAGACCATATCAAAAAAATATTTTAAATCTTAGTGCAATCAAAAGTAAATTTAACATTGAAGAAGTAAAAGAATTTAAATTGCTAGGAATATCAATAGATACACACTTAAACTGGAAAGAACATGTTGCAAAAATAAAATCTAAGCTATCACAATTTATATATGCTCTGGGTATACTTAAAACAAATACACACTACGATACCGCTTTATCTGCATACTATGCTTATGCTCACTCTTGGCTAAAATACGGCATCATATTATGGGGACATAGTACTGATGCACATGATCTTTTCATTCTGCAAAAAAAATGTTTGCGCATATTAGTTAATATTCACCAACCCGAAAGTTGTAGATCTTACTTTGTCCAAAAAAATATCCTTACTCTCCCCTCCATATATATATTAGAAATTGCACAATTTGTAAGAAAACATATAAACTATTTTGAATTCAATAAAAACCCTCGCCGGAAAAACAAGCTTGTCCTCCCTGCACCCAAATTAGAAATGTATAAAAACAGTCCCTACTATAGATCAATAGTAATATTTAATAAAATCCCAGATAAAATTAAAAACGAAGCTGAAAATATCACTTTTAAAAGAAAATTTAAAAAACTACTCATCAATAAATCATACTACAGCATTAAGGAATTTATGGAAGACGAGATTTAAAAACTACACCTTACCTACCTCTAAATATTACCAAGCCGTCCAAGTCAAATAGTCATACATAGATTTAAGATTTTATTGTTAAGCTAGATTCTCTACAGAAGTGTTACCTAGATTTACATAATTTAATTTAATTTTGCCGTAAGGCCATTGTAATGCCCCAGCGGGGCTCATGTTCTGGACGTTATTACCCCCTAAGACCTATAATACACATGAAACAATGAATAAATGAATATGAATATGAATACATGGACCTTAACAATTACACAGTGGAAAAAAGCTTATTCCTTTTAACTGGGTGTACATTAACTGGCCGTACACCAAAGAGTATAGTTATGGAGGGGCGGTAGGTATCTTTGGATTCTTCGGTTGGCCTGCTTAGATTGTTGCTTTGTTTAATTGGTAGTAGACCCCGCGAAAAGTAACTTGGAAAATGGCAGTACTTTTCTACACCAGCTACGATAAATATTTCCGTTTTCAAACAAATTAGCAGAACGTTCGTAAAGCCGGATAGTTGTCACACGCACGCACGGCAGCTGCTACAATATGATTAGATCCTATTGAATGCTAAAATATACCTTCATAATTGCAGGTTCAAAATATGACAGGATGCTGGTTGGGGTTGACCTACCACTACATCTTTTAACTTGCTAATTGCTTGATATTTTTTACTATAGCGCCGTGTATATGAATCGTGTAGTCATCTTCAGGGAAGTTTGGCTTGGAGGTCATGCTCGTCATCAGAACTTTACTGAGCGTGAACTGTTGTTTGCTTTGAAACCATCTAAGTAGGAACATAATTATCTACTTTGTGCCATAGGATCATGAGCGAAGCGAGCAGCATTACGCGATCGAGTGTTTCCGACGCCGCACGCGTGTTCAGTGCCGCGATTATGCAATTCGAATAAAACCACACTCGCAGTCGCGTCGCGACCGTGCTTGTTCCCTAACCACAAGTCAAGTCACAAAGCACATTTCGAAATTCATCAATCCTATAGTCACCTTCAAATCTCTTCAATGCCGGCTGGCGCTGGCCGGAGCCTTCTGATTTGTGTCATGCTCACTTTTTAAAACATGCACTTTGGTGAATGAATTTTTATGTGAAGACGTTACTTGCGCAGTCAAAATGAACGGATTTAATGTATTTGGATTCATTGTGGTGATATCGTTGTCGGTCACTGGTAAGCAATATAAATAAGGTAGGCAAGGCACTATGCATCAAGACAAGATCCAGACTAGACCATGATAAGGAATCAGGTGATATCACCTAGCTGTTAAGTGATATTAGAGACCTTACTCGAGAAGGTATCATTGACCATAGATGATGATTGTAAACAAAATGCGCATGATTCATCTATTTACCTATATAGGTACCACTTATACAAATACTAAGATTACCTACCAAGTTATTTTCAAAATTTGTACCGTATGCACAGAAATTCAAATACAATAATTTGACTGTTTTACGAGACCCGTTTCGGCTACTGAGAGCATCAGAAACAAAATGTTTGCCGGGGTGTTCTAACGCTGCCGCTGTAGTATTTTTGTCGAAGTCTACAATACCTAAATCACAAACCAGTAGGTAACCTACATTCTTATTGTCATTTCCAATAAAAGAGTGCGAAAGAGGGTAGGGTAGATCGATTTGTCTGCCAATAACATTTTACCTGTATGGACTTCAGTTCAACCCATGATCATGGTGAATGCAACTGTGCCGAGATATCAGAATCAAAACTCAAATCATGGCCAATATCTCGTTTACAGGAGGTTCAGAGAATGGAGCTCGCTCTAAACGGATTCGTGCTGACAGCAGCCCGGTGTCGCGGGAGCCAGCACAAGCCCTGGACGCGCCAGACCCAGAGCCAGACTCCGCGCCAGCGCCACTGGGCTTCCTCAGTCCGTCCGTCAAGGAGTACCTGGAACTTGGCATGGCTATACCTGGTGAGTTTTTGAACCATTTTATCGGCTACTAGACATCCGTCCCAGCTCCGCACGAGTGGAAAAATTCAAAGGCAATTCACATTTTTTAAATAACACCTGTAAGAAGCCGAAGGGGTGGGTTGCTAGTAAAAATATACCCTGTATTACTCAGGAATTCATAATGTGCACGTTAAGCCAATGTTGTTTGAAAGTTTGTATTTATTCGTTACATACAAAAATACAAATCTGTCCTCTTTACTTATTACACTATAACTACGGCGACGATAAAGCCTAAAATATTGCTACATTCCAATGTATGATATCTTAAGCTACATTGCAGCACTCAGTGGAATTGCTTCATGAGGTATACCTACCGCAGCATAATGTATTTTACTTAAGCAGAAGTAAAATCAATGGGCCATCTGCCCAAAAAATATATAACACTTGCAACATAAATCACACAGGCAGACACACCCACACTACTATAACATATAGATTATTGTAATAATTATGATCTTTCTTTCAAAGATAGACGAAAACGAAGTATAACATAACTATTATAACTTCACGTTACTCTCTAAACAGTTATATTTACCTATATGTACCACAGATTAGAAAATCAGTTCTCATACGAGTATGAGTTGAACATATTGACCAACTGTGTTTTAACTACGGAGGAGCGTATTGCGACGTTTGCATTGGGAGTTTGTGCAATTTTCTATCAAACATTCCATCCATACCCTTTCCACGTAGCGAGTAAAGTTACTTACTCACTATACCTTCATAGACCTAGATGCAGTTTTGTGCCTCTAAGATACAAATGCAAGAGTGAGGTCTCCTATGACAAGTATTTCTTCATCTATACTTATATTAAAAGAAAGTCGTGTTAGTTAAACTATTATTTATAACTAAAGAACAGCTGAATCGATTTGGCTGAAAATTGGTGGGGAGGTAACCAGGAAACGGAAATAGGACGCTTTTATCTAGAAAAAGTAACTGGAACGGAGCGAGCGAAACCGCGGGTGCCCACTAGTTTATAATTTTACATGTATCTTTTGTATACAAAACTTATTATTCCTGCACCGGAGGTCGTGGGTTCGGTCCCCACCGAGAACATGTATTTGTGTGTGGTGAACACAGATGTTTGTTCTCTGCCTGGGTGTTAGGTATATTGTAAGTATTCTAAGATATGTGTATACAAAAAAGCGCAAATAATTATTATATCAGCTATCTGGTTCCCATTGCCCATAGTACTGTTTAGTTTATTTATTTTATAATATTTGTTTGTATTGTACGAAACGTACCGTGCACTATATCACTAGAGGAGCGACAAACTACATCCACCTGCTCAAAAGGAACCTGCAGAGAATCAATGACTATATTGAAATTTTATTCTTTCATATAATTTATTGATTACCTAAATAATTCGGTTCGGTGCTCGAAAAGGACGTGAAAATCATTGATTATATTAAAATTTATTCTCACATCTCATATTGATTACCTACAGGCAGATGATTTTGGCCTCGATAACTCGATTGACATGTTTACGGATCTCATCTCGAAAACCGGCCCAACCGCGGCCGTAGCATCTTCAAATTCAAATGTTATACCATTTTGCAACCAATTAAATTCTAATATGTGTATAACATTCTTACGTTAGTGTATGACGGACTATTATAATTATAGCCTTGCAGCCAAACCAAAATTATATCAGTACCTACGTACTTCTTCTTATCGTGTCACTGATTCTTTCAAAACCAAGGTTGGTGTATGACATTTTTGGGGAGTATCTTCCCGTTAAAAAGAAAGGGCATATGGCACGTTCCTGACGCGCGTGACTTGGGAGGCAATGTTTTGTTATAGGCGATAGTTACCATTTAACATCAGGACGGCTATATGTTTGATTAGTTGCATAAAAAAGGTAGGTACTAAGAAAGGCATTCTGAAACTCTCCTGAACGGAGTTGAAGGATTTTTTTTCGAAAATAGCTTCACGCGAGTAAAGTCGCGCGATACACTAGTCTTCTAATAATTAAGTATGCTATCTTTATTTAGTTTTTATAAAACGCTATTAGTGTTTTTAACTACCTACAACGCTCCTCTCAACTAATATTAGGTATGGTTGTTTTATTTACGATACCTAAAAGGATGTTATTTTCATACTGACATTTAAGAAAAACCTTTTAAACCATCGAAAAACAGAACGAATCAAGGCCAATTAACATTAACGATGACCCTATGTAGCACATTTTAAAATGAATGATGCTATATAGCAAAAAGTTAAACAATCAATCAAAATGAGATCACTGTCGTCACCTATGAACTTCGACCATATTATATGAGATAGAACCTATGAACTATGCCGATGCAAGTCTTGGCATATAAAAAACTAATGTTTGATGGTCATTTCGAAATAACCTTTGGTTGCTCTTTATAACCAAAGGAGCTGATTCATTAAAATTCCTGAGACAGGTATTATCAACAGTGTTGTATATTTAGTTAGGGTCAAATTATTATGACAGGGTCGGAAATTATTATCATAAAACCTGCATAAAATGGTCATTCATATAATAATATAACCCTGTGGAAAACTCGTTGATAGTTTTTTTATTTGAGAAAACAACATCCCTCGCCTTTGGCAGGAACTATCGCTCCGATCTGATTATGGGTTACGGCTTGCGTACATTCTAGGCGGTCAGCTACGATCTGCAATGGCGATCAGTTTTAGCATAAGGGTTTGCATACATCCGACTGCGTGCTTGCACTGAGCTCCATCGCTGGCGGTCCAGATATGCGCAAGGATTTAGTTAATTGGTCCCCGTAGAGCGAAAGGGTTGAATCGAGCAGTTATTGATTCAAACTTGAGTAAGCTGTAGTGGTAGTGGGCTGGTCATGTTTGCCGTAGAATAGACAATCCTTGGAGCAAACGAATACTAGAGTGGACCGCATTTAGGTAAGCGTAGTGTCGGACGCCCTCCGGTAAGGTGGGGTGACGATCTGCGAAATGTAGCTGGCAAACACTGGAGGAGAAGAGCCGAAGACCGAGCTCAGTGGCGCGTCTTGGGAGAGACCTACGTAAAGCAGTAGACTGATATAGGTATAAAGGGATGATGATGATGATGATTGATTAAAACCTTCCCCTTCTTCGGTAGAATAACTTTCATCAGTAAGCTATGCTAATAAGTTTCACAAGCACCCGACAACACCAGGAGCGTTGCCCGAAGCAGTGTGATACTGACCTCGTTCATAATGTACGATTGTTAGCGCAATTAAGAGTTATGCATGATACGAATAGTGTATACTGAACGCAGACAAAGCCCGAGACCAAGGTTGGATTCGTCACGCCTTGAGTAGCCTTGAAAGAGCAGTCCCAAATATCGACATAGTTTGGTAGCGATTTACTCGTAGGTCTCCTATAAAATTAGTTTCATCAAAACTTGCTGACTTTTGGGCTGATTTAGACAAGAATAAGTGAGGGCTAGGGCTATATTTACCATAAAATTAAATTACTTCATCATCATTGTCATTTCAGCCTGTTTGCATCCACTGCTGGGTATAGGGCCTCCTCTTTATTGCGCCACGTTTTTCGGTCTCTTGTGAGTCCTCATCCTCTGGTTCCTATAGCACTTAAAACATGTCCAACGAATAACTATTACCTGAAAGAGATAAAATAATATAAAAATCTGCATGTTTAAAAGCTCTCTGCGGAGATTTAGCCCATTAATAATGCCAGACCACTTACCTGAAGATGCCATCCAATAAATATTCAAAGATACAGTAGTTCCTTTTAATTGGCACTTAATAATCCTATTTCATAATTACTTTATTCATCTGCCTGATCGGTCGAGTGGAATAATAAAGTTATAATAATAATGTCCATATTACGTAAGACCAATTTAGTGGATTAATTTATGAATTCAGACTACTACATGAAAGGTAAAATGTTTTGGAGCCAAATGTACTAACTAAATGATAAGGTAAATACTCATCACGCTTTCATTCCCAATTTAACCCATAATCAAGTCGTTTTGAAAAACTTTTACCTACAGTAGTTTTGGCTAGCCTCACAGCTCAAATTAGTATCTTTGCATTCTGCGCTATTATTGGAAAACATTATTGCGTGTTGAACAATAAATGTTTATTGTCAGTCTGCATGGGTGTTATAACCTTCTTCCTTTCGTGTCACTGGTTCTTTTAAATAGAAGACAACGGTTGCTTGTGATATTAGGTCTGCTTAGTAAACATACTAATTTATCTACCTTTGCTTTTAAAATCGTTAATTGCAATGCAATATTAAAGTCTATAGATTGTGTTCGTTTGAGCGAATCGCCGTGACATTCTGCACTCGACCTGAGGTCGCCACGAAGGTAGTCGTGTGAGCATACGAGACTGTAATCATTCAACAATTGAGATGCAGCTATTTATAGTGACAGGAAACTTGCTACTTGTACCCCTTGATAACTTCATTTCTGCTCCATTTTAGTTTGAAGGACAAGGTTTACCAGTTTAGTGATCTTTGGTATTGTAATATCTATTCAGCTCCCCTAAACTTGTCCAATTATTGTCAAATGAACTTTATAAATACAATGTCAAATTAATTTTACATTGTAGCTTACTCTTATTTAAGTTGAGTTAAAGATCTTATTTAATTTTTAGTGTTCTTGGGGATAATTTGTGAGGACATTTTTAGTTTTTTTTATAGAAAAAAATACTCATAAAAACGCTGAATATAAACACACATGTATCGAATAAAATACCTAAAATTAATAAATGGTAGAGGTTGCGGACAGCGCATCGGTCGGTTGTTGGTCGTAAATCAAGCATTCATGGCTTTATTGGGTTCACGAACAAAATCCAACTTGTTTAAAAATGGCAAACTCGTTTGACTACGAATGCCGATAATTTGAGCCGAACGAAGACGTTTATGTATTTTACACGTGCAAGAGTATTTATAGTGATAAATTCTCGTTTCCAATTACCAGCCTCAACCACCGTACTACCTATTATAGCTACTGCAGCCTACTGATACAATGAAAGTCAAATTGAAACAAGTCATAAACGGATAAAATAATAATATGGGTAAATAATAAAGTCATCACATCGTAATACCTATAGATAAAATGCCTCCTGATCAGAAGGTCTAAGGCCCGTATTCTGAAACAGTGCTTAGGTCTGAGTCGAGCCTCAAGCACAGATTTTTGACACTTTTCAATGGAGAACTGTCATAAAATCTATGCTTGAGGCTCGACTCAGACTCAAGCGCTGTTTCGGAATACGGGCCTAAGTATCTAAGGCCCGTATTCCGAAACAGCGCTTGAGTCTGAGTCGAGCCTCAAGCATAGATTCGGAATACGGGCCTAAATGTCCAACGGAGCAAAAAGTCTAATGAGCAGTAAGTCTAATTAGCAAAATGACCATGTAGCAAAACGTCCAACTATCAGATGATCTGCATAGCAGAACGTCTATTTAGAAAAACGTAATTTTTTAAATGTGTACACTCATGATAGAAAGTAAATGTTCGATGCAGTTGAAATAATTGTGAATCCAAATTAATAATTTTTTTAGACATATTCTAGATCTAGACTAGAATATGTCTAAAAATAGTTATTTGTTATACAAGAGGGCAAAGCCGCTTTTTAACCGCGTGCTCAATTTTGATGACTGAGCAAGCGCAGGATTCTAAAGTTTAACCATCTTTGCACTCGATGCACTCGAGTGCAAAGATGGTTAAACTTTAGAACACGTAACTTTTCATCCCACCTCAGCGAGGAAATGACTAACTAAATGCAAAAAAGAACATGGCGCGACCAAAAGCTTCTGAGTATGAGTTATTAACAAATTTAATAAGGTTGTATTATACATTCGGCACCATGCAGGTAGAAGTAAATAGGTTTAATGGTGTTTTGAATTCACAAATACACCAAAAAGGTTACGAGTGCGAGTTTTTAACAAAATAAAAAAGGTTGCATGATAAGTTCGGCACCATGGAGGTAGAATTAAATAGGTTGTGTATTCACAAACTTATTGAACACGATATTCTAAATTCAAATTTACTTTATCCTCTAGCGGATAAAAACTGATTTTGCAGTCAGAAACACACTTTCAGAGCTGGTGGGATGAAAAATTATTTGCTTAAGTTGCTCTGTGAGCTGTAAACCTCGCGAGCACACTAATAGTGAGATATTGACTGAATGTTGAAGAACTGTTCTGCTCATCATGCCGAAGATCCTCATCAGATCTTCGCCAAATTTTTCGTTACTTCCTTTGCAATAAAAAAAGAAAGAATGAAATTAGGTGGTGGAAACCAAAAAATCCAATATCCAGTTTAATGCCTCTTTTGGGAAGAAGTGTAATCAAAAATCCCCGACGGCAAAAAAAATGTGTGCCAAGTTTCGTCTAGATCGGTTGGAAAATGCGACCAGCAGCAGCAGGCGAGAACAGACAGACAGACAACGGGACAAAAGCATTTTTGGCCAATCTAGAGACTTAGACGCTTTGCTTGCTTGGACATTAAACACCATAATTTTACTTACGAAATAGATAAAAAGTATTATACAAAACACTTTAAACGCGTAAAAGTTAAGCTATCTGCAAACCGTTGCAAACAAAACAAACCGGGAACGCTGTTAAAAGTATATTGTTTGAGCAAACTTTTAGT
Source organism: Thera obeliscata (assembly GCA_947578465.1). Lineage (NCBI taxonomy): Eukaryota > Metazoa > Arthropoda > Insecta > Lepidoptera > Geometridae > Thera > Thera obeliscata. The sequence continues at coordinate 6,240,547 of OX387928.1, read as the reverse complement.
TAACCCTTTTTTTCGAATTGAGGTTTTCCCAATATAGAAAATACAGTATTATTGGGGACCTATAAATAGTGCGTCGTTCCTGTGCTAAGAGTATAGGCATACCGTCGCAGCCTTAAAGTTGCAACAGTGTTAGTTGCGCCATTCGTTGGTCATACGTATTATTAATGATAAAGATAGCGGTGCTGTGCTGGCTTAGGCTGAGCTTACATACAATGTGCCTAGCCGCTATGACATTTGAATGGTATAAACTTCTGTTGCAACATTATTTGTTTTTAATTCATATATGCCCCCACCTGTTGGATTATGAAGGTCATAGAAAGTGTATAGAGAGGTGTCTCAGTGTAGTACATACTGAAAATCTATACATTATGATATTACCATATACTTGGTAGAGGTACCTAGGTTTATAAATCAGTACAACTGATTTAGTTAAAAAAAATAAACGTTTTGAAGTCAGTTAGAAAGCCAGGGCATTTAATTTTGAAGCGATAGCTTCTTTTATCGTCGTTAGCGGTAGACCGCACCTGAAGTCCAAATAATGGAAGAGAAGAATATGTCATATACCAGCATTTTTTGGGGACGTGATATTAATAGACTCTCTTTATTTTTAAACAAAATATATTTCTTATACGGCCACAGTCATATAAACAACGACGGGATTTAGCTATGCCTATTGGACGCGAATTATCAGCGGTATGGTGTAATATACCAAATCGAGGGAACTAACTTGAGCTCCCAACCTAAATGCTTTAGACAGCGAATCAGTATATCACTGGACATCTGGTTATGCTTATGAATCATACATAACATGCTGTAACATGCAATGGACAACTACATCTTTTGAGCAATAGCTTGATTCTCATATTACATCATAAATGTTATGTCCTTTCAAAGCTGCTCATTTGATATCGTTATAAGGCAGAATATGTGAGCACTGGTAGTCTAGTGATAGCGACCGTGCTATCTGACCTATGACGTGGATTCAAATCCAGTTTTATTGTTCAAAAATATATGAGCACTATACCCGTACTCTCTCAAGCGGAGAAAGAAAACATCGTGTGGAAAGTCGTAGAAACTAAAAAGTTCAAGCTGAAATGGTGTGTCCAGCGTCATGCAAAAAGAGCCCGCCAGCAACTTGGGGAAAATAGTCCGCACCGCACGTCAAGTGCGGATCAAAGAATTTGCCGAAAAGCAAAATCTGCGATGGGTCGATTACGCCTGACTATTTTCGGTCTTGAAATAGGAATGGGGATTAAAGTAAGGCCTATGTGTGTGAAGGCTTCGACCCAATGGACAGGTGACATTGTGAAGTCGGTGGATGGAGAGGGTTCATAAAGGTCGCTGGAATAATCTGACCACAATATGCACTGGTCAGAGGTGGTTAGCAGAAAACGAATATATTATTCCAGCAGTGGGTGATACTAGGTTGAAATGATGATAGACATTTATTTTCTGACCTTTAAGCCAAGTTCATAATTAGGCGTTTGAGCGTTAGTTTTTACGCCACTCAAGTGCTTCAAGTTGGCTTCTTTTGGCTTAATGATGTAATTCCTAAATATAGGCAATTGGCTGGTTTTATAGCGACTCCTCAAATTGTGAGGTGCGCCAAACCGGTTCGAATTTTGAAGATGTTCAACAAACACGACCATCTTTGACTGCATGTTGGTTTTATGTAGGAGTAAATCTTGTAAAAGTCTTGAAATCTACAATAAACACAAAAAAACCTTAGTTTGAATTCTTAGGGACTATGTATTTCAACATCTGCTTGATACCTCTACCTGCGCAATATAGGTATTTCGTTGAAAAAGAATATTCCACAAATCTTTATTCGTTGACTTTCCTGGAACCTTTACATTTAACACGAAATTTTGTACAGTTGATTAAATTAAAGTACGTTAGGTTACTTGTAAATTAAAGTTAAACTAGTAGAGCATTTACAAACATGTTTGTTTAAAAAACTAAGTTAAATTTTTTTTGATGAAAGTTAGGTATATAGGAAGATATTTATGATTGAAATAGGTAATAGGTTTTCATTGCCAATGTTACATTATATTTTGTTATTATCGCTATGGAACTATGGAACATCTAAATTATTACTTAAGGTCTAATGTCGACCTTGTTTGTTTGTTGTCGAACTCGATTTGGTAGATACGGTCGAACAACTTAACACATTACATAACGAAGAAGACCTTACAGTATTGTTTCCGATATAATGAATTATCTACATTACATCACAGTTATGTTCTAATTGATAGTAAAAGGAAGTAGATGTAAGGATCTACTCATTCAAAAATATGTCAGTAACATAGTAATATGAAGGTGATAATTGCCTTGTAACTTATCGCATTCGACTCAATCGTTGTGTTCAATTACAAACACATCTAAATAACTCTATGACACAGATGGCGACCAAGCAGCTGAGTCGAAAAAGTTTTGACTCCTGTTTCCGCCGGGGGACAAATGTTTGCATGACAAAACTTTCTAAAACAAATAACAAAATAAATTACTTGTAAATTACCTACTTGAATCAAACCGATACAATCTACACTTTGTTTAGAGTCAGGCAGAACATTTATACTGCTGTGAGTTTGTATAGAACCTTTGTCAAAATCAAAGTGAATAATCTTTTATTCATTTGAATCACAAACGTTTCTGAAACTTCAACAATTGAGAATTATTATACGTTATACGTACTAGTTACACAAAAACAATAAAATATATTATAATAGTTATGTTTAAGGGTCTATTACGGGGTACTATGTCACAGCGGCAGCGGTTGGTGAAACACTGTAAATATTTACGACTTTGTAACCCTACGCGCAATATGTACCTATAGGTATAAGTCATAGTAAGTTATTTTACAAAATGTATGAAATCGTACAAGTGTAGTAAGTAGGTAATGTGATCAAAACCGATGAATAGCGTCGATGATAATTTCGATTTTCGAAAAAAGTCATCATCTTTTGATCGTACTTACTTATTCACGAATATGTTAAAATGTATTCGTATAAATTAAAACATAATTATGGTTCCAAATACAGAAATTATTTGCCTTTAATATGCTGAAACTTCAAATTAGACCTATAAATCGACTTGTAATGTAAATTTATTATGATTATGAAATTGATTTCCTTTATACTTAATGGTTATTATGTAACCTTTTGAGCCTACTCTTTAGTGGTCGGCTATTATTCTGGAAACGCACCATCATTGCACCAGGAATTAGTGAGAGTCAAAGGTGACTGCATTGCTTGCGGCATACGATTTGTAGCCGTTGGCGGTACTCATTGAATTTCAAAAAGAAAATACTACTATAATGCTAAGTATAGTACTTGTAGCAAGTCTTTGGATTAGAATCGCGTTGTTGTTTCAATAAATAATTGAATTAAATCAAACAAGCAAGGGCGGATCGACCATCTTAGAATAAAAAATTTGGTAACATTTTATCGGTCTGATAAAATTAAGCATGCATAGTAGTAAAGTCTTAAGTAGAGACGGAATTACCTCAACTAATTAACTATCTTCTTCTTCTTCTTCTTATCGTGTCACTGGTTCTTTCGAACCAAGCGTGGTGCCTCAAAGAGGCTCCTTTCGTGCACTTGGCACATATTATCGAACTTTTAGGTTCTACAACATGCCGATTTCCTCACAATATTTTCCTTCTCCGTTTGAGAGTACTGGCATTGTGGCATACATTTTTGGGCAAGAAAACTCATTGGTACACGACTGGATTGGAACATACGATATTAGAATCAGAAGGCGGGGCCGCTAATACTAGGTACTACCGCTCTGGTAGGTAGTACTATTAAAACGTCTAAGGCCACGTAAAGGTTAGGTAGCCTCCGGGTGAAAGTGGTCACTGTTTGACTGCAGGCAAACTTTCCAGACTGACTTAGCTAAGCTAACGTAACGTCGGTAAATAATAGCTTGTACCTAAATCGTGATCAGGGATGAATGATTATTTTGGCACGATTTGTTCAATTCGAATCAAGTAGCCATCTTTATAAAAGACGGGGTTCATGCATAATGTATTTAATCAGTTAAACCTTTGACTTTCTGGTTGCTCTTTTGCGCTACGATATAATGTCATCTACTTATAAAGACTTGCATTCATTGATTTGAGTGTGATATTCTCTATCTTTTGAAAGAATCTTCATTTGATACAACCTCATTTCCGGGATACACGGCGCTAGTTCTATAATTCTACTGCTATTTGAAAAATGAAGCTATTCTGTTTACAAGAAGCCAGGACTGCTATAGCCTTGAAAAACTAATAGCCTCGTGTATCTCGGACATAAATGAGTACCAAACCTATTTTATCAATAGGATGGCAATAAATTTTATTCTATTTATACCCTAAGTAAGAAATCTAGGATGAACATCCGAGCTTTTGAAAATAATACTAAAACAAGGTTAAAAAAAATAGAAATGATTTATTTTGCGTCAGCTAAAAAATAATAGGTGCAGTTCAACTCGAATGTAATGACGGCAAAAAAGGTAAACCACTCAGCATGCTACAAGGGCACGGTAGCCCTTGCAGCGCTGGTTTTCAGTGGAAATATCCGGGTACAAAGCTGATTCAGTTTTTAGATCTTAAGTTAATTCTTTGGAGTAAATGATTGGAATATAATGTCCCAACAATATTCTTCAGACTGGTACACAATGGGCTAATTATACTAGTTACACGTTCACTGCATCTTATAATGCCCTTTGATAACGGTCGGTACAACACGTTTTGATCAATAAAATATATATTGGTGCTGTAATTGTATCTTGGGGGATATGACCCCAGTAGACCTACCACAGGCTCTGTCTTTCTCTGTCTCTGGCTTTGGTTTTGAGTCTGTGTGAGTGTTGACTAAATAAAAAGCACCTACATCCTAAATCCTATATACCATCTAAATCGTACGTGGAAACGTCACACACGCAGTATAATACACTGGTGAGCACTCACATAGAAGAAATCACCAGAGACAAAGCCAGACAGAGCTTGTGGTAGGTCTATAGGACCATAAATCTGACTAAGGTAGAGTAGATTATATTTAACTAATGATTTATATAGAATCCTTATGTAGGTAATTCGGCTGTACTTTAATGTATAGTCGTAACTTTCAAAGTAGTATCGCAGCATTGCAATGGACGACGTCCGTCCACAAAACCCAACTTTCATACAAAAGACTTCAACGCGCTACGCTGGGATTGTGTTTTTTCTGAATATAGTTATTATTTTTTATATGTAATCTATATTCTTAATCTCGACTCAACGCACATATCCGTTCACACGCTCGTTAGAAAATAAACGGTTTCAGCCAGAATGAACATGCAACAAATTCATTAACAAAAATCTGATACCTATTAATCACGCAATCAACTTACAGGACTTTTATACGTAACAGTATTCGTCGATTTCTAGCCTAGTATGATGTTTTTTATGGATTTGATGTTATGTTGCCTCTACCGGATCACTTTTTTTTCAATTGCCGGAAGTCGGTGGATGGAGAAAGCTAAGAACCGTTCTTCCTGGAAATGTATAGAGGACGCCTATGACCAGCAATTAAATGATGATGGTGACATGGTGTGTTACAGTGACTTTTCAGGATTACTAAAAATAAATCTACCAATGCCATCCAATTCCGTGTAAATTCAAAATTTTCACAGCATAGGCAAAGTACGAAGTGCGTGTTGATTGGAGTCTTGTTAAATTGTTATTTTTTGAATTTCCAGGGAAACCAGGGACGGACTACCCGCTACTTGGCGCAGTGCCATACACCAACTTTTACTGTGACGAGCAATCATATCCAGGCTTCTTCGCAGATATGGAGACACGGTGCCAAGGTACAACCACGTTTGATTATCTTTCGCTTCTTCACCTACCCTGTTTTTATTCGTCAACTAGTGGCCGCCCGCGGCTTCGCTCGCCCGTTCCCGTAACACCCCGTTTCCGTTACTTTTTCGGGATAAAAAGTATCCTATATCCTTCTCCCGGTTCTAAGCTACCTCCCCACAAATTTTCTGCCAAATCGGTTCAGCCGTTCTTGAGTTATAAATAGTGTAACTAACACGACTTTCTTTTATAAATATAGATTTACAGTCCTAACAGCCAGGTTGAGACATACATTAATAAATTTTTCATTAAAAAACGAAAAAATTCGAAAATACATGTCAAGTGCACGAAAAGAGCCTCTTTGAGGCGCACTTATAATCCTTTCACCACACTTGATTCGAAAAAATCAGTGACACGAAAACGACGAACGAGTGAACGAGTAAGTTTTTTAATCTTTCTCTTCTAAAGTAAGAAGGTTAAAAACCTTTTTTGGATCGATTTGCGCAAGTTACGCTATTATTATTTCATTCAAATTCTAAATTCAAATGCAATCCCATTCCTTTTTAGGGTTCCGTAGCCAAATGGCAAAAACGGAACCCTTATAGATTCGTCATGTCTGTCTGTCTGTCTGTCTGTCTGTCTGTCTGTCCGTCCGTATGTCACAGTCATTTTTCTCCGAAACCGTAAGAGCTAGACTAATGAAACTTGGCGAGTAGATGAATTCTGTGAACCGCATTAAGATTTTTACATAAAAATAAAAAATAAACTATAAATTTCGGGGGTCCCCATACTTGAAACTGAAACTCAAAATTTTTTTTTTCATCGTACCCATACGTGTGGGGTATCTATGAATAGGTCTTCAAAAATGATGTTGAGGTTTCTAATATCGTTTTTTTCTTAACTGAATAGTTTGCGCGAGAGACACTTCCAAAGTGGAAAAAAGTTGGTCCCCCCCCTCTAACTTCTAAATTAAGGGAATGATAATACTAAAAAAAATATATGTTGTACATTACTATGCAAACTTTCAACGATATTTGGTTTGAACGAGATCTAGTCAGTAGTTTTTTTTTTATACGTCATAAGCCGTAAGCAACAATTTACCTTTCGACGAACTACAAGAACCTTATTATGTTACATCAAGTAACATATTTATAGGTTCTTGTAGTTCGTCGTGCTACGGAACCCTTCATGGGTGAGTCCAACTCGCACTTGGCTGCTTTTTTTTTTCTATTCTCCTTGAAATATAATTCGACTAGTCAGTTTTATATATTTTGCATGGACAGAACTTTTTGCTATCAGGTGAAACTAAATTGGTGACTTGATTATCTACCCATTTTATGTTCACCGTATTCTATTCGATTTCTTGTTCTAAGCATATTAGTCACTTGTTCATCCTACGCTAAACATAAAGATGAGCCAAAATGGATGTTTATTGTTATGGAGCAGTCGCCTTACCAAACGGTGTTTTCTAAGCTTTTTATTGCTAATCGTATTTCCTTAGCAGGAATTCTATTAAAAAACAATTGAATGTATCCCATCCCACTAACATATAAATACGAAAGATTGGATGTCTTTTGTTACTCAATAACGCCAGAACGGCTGAACCAAATTTTATCAAGATGTGAAAAAAATTGGCAAAGATATAGATTACAGTCTTGAATAGCACATAGGCTCCTTTATGTCTCCGTAAAATGTGTGATTCCCATGGGTGTATTTATTTTAATTTTTCATAGAGCAAAGGATCCACATGATTTTTTCAATAGGTAAGTGGTAGTTTAGGGAGTCAGAAAATGCCAGGCTAATTTTTATCCCGAAAAATGCACGGTTTCTATAGGATAGCATACAGAAACCGTGTTTTTGACGTGACAACGTCTTATAATTCGATGGAGCCTCGAAAAAACATGACTCATGCGGCGTTACCTCACTCTGAGGCGTTCCATTTAAGGCTTGAAGTGCAAGCAAGAGCGCGGAACGTACGACAAAGAGGCACAATCGGCCTCCGCGTTCGGCAGCGTTCGACATCTGTCTCTCTCCTAGATACTTGAGTGAGCGATGCGTCCGTGTGGACAGCTGTATGACGTTGTCACGTTCAACTATCGTCAGTAAACCGACTTTACAGACAACCGATTTTTTTTATGGAAGTTTTTCCCCATCCACTTGCTACAGAGGAAAGGTACATACTTTTTAGTCGCGGGTAACACCGCTGGGTGCAGCTAGTATTGTCTATAATCTCGACAACGTAATCTGAAAGAACTGTGTGGGTAGGAGTCATCATTAGTGTTCCCATTGTCTCATCCCGCCCACTCATATTTCTGATAGCCTTGGCAGTGCTTTGATGATTTATTTGACCTTATAAAAGAATAAAGTCAATTAATTACAGCAAAAAACAACGCGGAAGATGCTCTGGACTTGAAATATTGTCTAAAACGTGAGATCCGCTTTTTATTGATAGGAATCTATTAACAGCTTCGTGCCAGTATTTCGATGAATTTTATTAGATTTTTTCTATACAACTAGCTGATGAAAAAAGTAAATGGCCCCCCTGATGTTAAGTGGTAACCATCGCCTATAACAAAGCATTGCCTCGTAGTCACGCACGTCAGGAACGTGCCCTACGATGCACTGCCCTGTGTCCATCAGCTTGAGGCATACAGATGTTTAGCCTCACGTGCCACTAATTTCACCGGCACCCACACCCTTCAAACCGAAACACAGCGATGCTGCTTCACGGCAGAAAAAGGCATGGTGGTAGTACTACCCCGGACGAGCCCTTCACAAAGATTTCTCTACTGCAAACTGGTGTTTTAATTTTATGTATCTGCCTCCTTCTCTAAAACGTTTCAAGTTACCGAAGTTTAAATATTATTGACGCATAAAATAGGTGTTCTACCAAAGTACCTTTGTTGCATGCAATATCTATTATCAATCGAACAAACGTGTTTGAACACTTGTTATTTCAGTCCCTGAAGAGACAGTAATTATACGTTCGTGAATAATTTATTATGCATGTTTATTTTTTGCAAGAACCTCGTTTGTTGCAAAACTGTTAGGAAACCGAAATAATTCTACACTCGTCCTAGTTGTATGGCATTGAGGTATGTACTTAATGACCTTTTGCAGTGTGCTTAGTATTGTTATTAATACCGATGTCACGTATAAATTTCCACATACCTAATGGATTACTATCACAATAGGCTCATCAATCAGATGATGCTCTAAGGTCATCAGGTGGAACAGGATTTAAACTGCTATGAATGGCAGTACGAAGTTCTTATTTATATTCGTTAGTGGTACTTAAGTGTGCTTATGGTGTTGGAAGCTTATTCTCAGCGGTGGTGGATGTGCTTGGATTTGAGAGCACTGGTAGCCTAGTTGTAGCGCTCCTGCCTTCCGATTGGTCGTGGGTTCAAATCCAGTCGTGTACCGATGACTTTTTCTGTCAAATTATTTGTCTAACATCGTAAAGAAACCGGCATATCATAGAACCGAAAAACATGTGTCAAGTGCATGACAAGAGCCTCTTTGAGAATTAAAATCCTTTCACCACACTGGCTCGAAAAAACCAGTGACGCAATAAGAAGAAGAAAAATTGGATAGTGGGTTCATACAAACTGCCCATACATAAGGTTAATAGCATCAGCAAAGCATTCCATAATAATCTCCGGGATTTCTTTCCAAGTTGAATGTTTTTAGTTTTAGAGAACAGGACGCAAAACCATTTTTTGGCCATAGCGGCATTTTTTTTTATCAGTTTTTTTCCCCTAAGAATTTACATAAAATTACTAAAAAGTTACATAAATAAGAGATGTTTATTTTGGAAAAAATTATCCCGCCCCAAGAATAATTACTTACAAGGACATCCTCTAAAATGCATGAAGGATGAAGGAGGTTCGTGTTGGGTGTTACTTACTTACTTACAATATCTTTTCTCATTCCAGCGTGGCACTACTGTGACATCGACGGCCGCCAAGCTTCCTTCCTCTGCCCCAACGGAACCATCTTCTCCCAAGGAGTGGCTTCCTGTGACTGGTGGTTCAACGTGAGGTGTGCGCTATCCCCAGCACTGTACCAGCTGAATGCACGATTGTACCGACGTCGGAGGAAGTCCTCAAGACCCAAGCCTCATAGGGTTATAGACAAGCAACTCGTCGATGAAATATTCCTGTAAATATTTCTAGGTTAAGTTAGGCTAAATGTTGAGCCATACATTTTTTCTTTTTGTAAAATAAAGCTTGTTAGGAAATAAAGTTTTAGGCGTGTTGACGTTTAATAAAAAATACACAAAATATGAGTTTTTGACCAAGATCAATGCAGTCAGAGACGAGGGAAGATTAACAATTCAGTTATATAATGCCCATTAGAGATGCCTGAGAGCGCTGGTGGCCTAGTGGTAGCAGCCTTCCGATCCTAAGGTCGTGGGTTCAAATCCAGTCCAGTGTAACTATGAGTTTTTCTGCCCAAAAATGTATCTATGCCAGCGCTCTCTAATGGCGAAGGAAAACATCGTGAGGTAACCTGCATGTCGTAGAACCGAAAAAGTTCGAAAATATGTGTCAAGTGCACGAAAGGAGCCTATTTGAGGCTAACTTAAAATCCTTTCACCACACTTGGTTCGAATGAATCAGTGGTACGAGAAGAAGGAGAAGAATGCCCATTTTCTCTGAACCAGAAATATTTTATTTCCCCGTTCACAGCTTCCCCATATGCTACGTATTTTTATCTACACTCTCTGTATTCTACAGGAAGTGTTCATAAAAATACGAGAAAAATAAAAGACAAATGGAGGAATATACTTATTTTAGTTACTTATAGTGCCTATAAGTAACTAAAATAAGTATATTCCTCTTTAGCCTTATGTCTGTATTTCACTACAGTAGATAGAAAGGTTGTAGGTAAGTCACAAGGCTGTCCTTCCACTACGACAAACTGGTTGTGCCAGATGGAATTTGATAAAGGGTTTTTCCCAATAGAAATATGGCATAAATATGACTAGGGGCGAGAGAAAACTTTTGGAAACATCGTCATGATCCATGCTATTTATTTATTGAAGGCGATTTTTACACGTCCATAACATCAGTCAACTAAACTGTGTTTACTATTTTATTATTACCATCGTTTAATTGGCAATACATGGTTAAAAAAATTGTCGTCAAGTTAATCGTAATATCAGGATTCAACTACCTATTAAAAACCAAAACTCTTCTTCTTCCTGCCCTTATCCAACATAGAGAAAACAAATTGAAAAATTAGCAGAACTAAATATTCATAGCAAAACGTAACGACGAGTTTTGAATACGATACAATAAAACCAATAAGTATCGACTTATTAGAACTTTAAATTAATCATCACCAGCAAAAAAATAAAAAATATTTGTCTGCGCCTTGAAGCAGCAGCGGAGCAACCTTTCACTTAGATAATGTAAAATGTGTGCATGTGCTAATGCAATTTTAGGCATATGACAAGCAACTAGCTAATGGACCAAGCATATTGTCCCATTGATGTTAAGGGATAGGATAACCAACGCCTGTGACAAATCATTCTCTCGCAGGTCACGCACGTTGGGAACGTGCCCTACGGGGCTTTGTCCTGCATCCATCAACCCGAGGTACACAGATTTTAAGTCTCACGTGCCAATTATTTCTCCGGCACCCACAAAACCGAAATAGAATAGAATTTCCCGCAGAAGTAATATTGATAGCAAATTAGTGGAATAAAAAACCGAGAAGATTCAGACCCAAGCTCCTGAACAGACATTAGAGCAACTGGTTATGCTAGTGGTGCCTGCACCAGAGACTATCAAGCCATTTATTGCTTCAAATGGAGATAAACTAACCATATAGGATATTGAGGCACAGGTAATCAAAAGGCAGTCACGTCAATAAAGGACCTATGGTGGTGAAACACTGAAGCCTAATATCAAAATAATATACGTTGTAAGTATGAGAGAAAGAAAGCACTTGGACCGATCCTAAATTCAAATCAAGTGGACTAGCGAATACAAACATAGCTTAAATAAATGAATATTACAGACAATCCATGCAACAATAACAAGCCCTAAACTAAGCAGAGCTTGTACTATGGGAACCAGATAGCTAATACCTATAATACTTACATACATTTTATTTTGCAAGTACATACTTAGTTATCACCCAGACAGAGAATAAATGTCTGTGTTTACCACACAAATATTTGTTATCGGTGGGGATCTAACCTACGATCACAGCTCAGAAAGCAGAGCTACTACCAACTGAGCTGAGAGGCCAGTATAAGTTTGTCAAAGTAGTCCATTTTGTTTTGCATCTTCATTCTCAATATAAAAAGGGCCATTTCCGTGTGAAAACAGTGAAAAAACAATATCTTCAACTTACTATTCTACGGTTGACGGCAGTTTTCCCACGCCAATACCGCTGTTTTTAATAGCATTCATTGCTAAAACAATGCTGATTCATGTCCAAGCGTCGTCGGTATGAATTGCCTACTGTACGCTAACATCAGTCGTGGGAATCGGTGATAATAAGCGGAGTTTTTACACTCTGCATTGTACGATACTGTAGAGTTGTGGACGTTCTTCAGAAACTTCTTTTTTTTTAAAGCTGATGGAACAAGCTTATGGCCCACCTGACATCGCCTATAACAAAGCATTTCCTCGTAAGTCATGCACGTCAGGAACGTGCCCTACAATGCACTGCCCTGCGTCCATCAATTTGAGGCTTACAGATGTTTCGCCTCACGTGCCTGCGATTACACCGGCACCCACACCCTTCAAACCGAAACACATCGATGCTGATTCACGGCAGAAATAGGCATAGTGGTAGTACTTCCCAGGACGAGCCCTTCACAAGGAGCTCTACTACTAAAAAAGATTTTTTACCTTATCCCACACTGGTTCTTTTGCAGTCGATCATGAGAAGCTTTTAAAGGACCCTTTAAAACCAATCATCATCATCATCATCAGCCTGAGGAAATCCACTGATATAGGCCTCCTCTACTACACATTTCCAGGAAGAATGATTCTGAGCCTTTTTCATCCACTGACTTCCCGTTAAACCAATAATACTCCGTATTGGTTATTTTAATGCGTCCCCGTTGTAATACTTTGGGACCATGGAACCCGGGTTTCTTTATACAGATACAGTCTGCTAGCAACTTTGACTGTAAACATTAGAGCCTTGCGACCGAAGGCCAAGTATTAGAGACTGGCAGCTTATAAGGCTTAGTGATAGCGTCCCGTTCGTGCGAACCTTATCACAAAGACTCTCTTTTTGTACGGAGCCCCGAAAACGTAGTCGTAAGTTCCTGCCGGTAATGAGTTGCCATCAAGTTGCCAGTTACCGCGACTTTGACTGTCAAGCGTCTTGGAGTCACGCTCACGCAGTTCATTTCTTTCGCGAAGCGCGCCATACGCACGCGCTGTTTCGGTTGCGCGTATTTTTACGCGGGAAAATAACCGTGTGTTTACATTAAACAAGTGCGAATGCCGTGAGTTTTGGAAATTGAAATATGAAATATCTGTTCACAATGGAGTTTTTAGCGATTATACTATGCGGTAAGTGTCTTTGGATTGAGTTAATAACACCTTTTTGTTTTATTCGGCAAAGAAAATCTGATAAAGTCTAAATCTGCTATTATAGTAGGTACCTATTCTTTTTCATAAATGTAGAGGTCGCTAAACAACAAGGATGGGATAGACATTTTTAATCTGCGTTTGAAACTGACTTTACGCAGTCACCTAAAATTTCAAGTTTATGTTTGTGATCGGAATCCCGCGCAGGGTTATCTTGCGCGGGGTCTAATAAAGAACCATCTAATAAATAATAAGTCATGAAAGCTGTCAAACGGAGACCATTCAAAGAATTCACTATGGGCCATAGTGAATTCGTTAGTGAATTCGTTTTTACTCAATACGTCCATAAATGCCTAGGCAAAAACCCATCTCTAACTATGGCACTAAAACGTAAACTAGTCACCAGATTTACGAAAGATAATTTTTATAATACCAATATTTGTTAAAGCCTATTATGAAATATATTTTAATACGCTTTACTTAACTCGTTTATCCACTGGCCTCATTCGGTTTATAGTTATTGGTATGCAAATGCATAACGAGTTACATCATAGAAATATACTTTTTTCTTGAAGGGCATTTTAATGTTCTCTGTAAGTGTTACATTAACGTTTTCATATGTTCACATTGTACTGGTATAATATATTACAATTCGAAAATATGAATTACTTATTTACATAATTAAGTGTGTTGTTGTAGAAATTTACAGTGCAAAATAGTTATTAGTTGCTTGCTTATAATTTTTTTTATTAAATAAATATATTTTATTTACTTACACAAAGAAACTTACTAATAATACAAGTGTTAATTTATAATTCAATACTTATAAATAGATTTCTTGATCTTTGAGTTAAGTTAAAAAAAATATATGGCTATAATTATAGTTCACCAACTTGAAATTCACGAATTGTATACATTCTGTGCAGACGACTGTACCTAGCATTCAGCTTTATTACTTCAATGCCAATGTCTTTGTGGGAAAATAAGTAATAATGGGTTGTTATGTGTTTGCAGTACCGCATAGTTATATGGTAATTATCACTCTACCAGCACTAACCTTCGTTAGTTAACTTGGAGCCACACATACATGCTGGGTTTTTTTGACGTGACAACGTCTTATTATTCGATGGAGCCGGCTGCACGCACGATAAAACATGACTCATGCGGCGTTACCTCGCTCTGAGGCATTCCATTTAAGGCTTGAAGTGCAAGCGAGAGCGCATGACGTATGATGTAGTCACGTTCAACTATGTAATGCAGTTCACGAAGACGCGCCCCTCGCGGGGTGCGGGGAGTTTGCTCCGAGCGGCACTCGCGAACCGTAGTCTATTCATTGCAGTGTGCGTGTGCACTCATAGGTAATTAGTGTGTACCGATAACACTCAAACATTTACGGAAGCTTGCACACATATACTATAAACGGTAAGGAGGAATAGTGGGGCGCGCCTTCGTGGATTGCACTATCTATATCGTCAGTAAACCGACTTTACAGACAAACGATTTTTTTCTTAAACAACTAAGTTGACAAACAAGCATACGGCCCACTTGATGCGAAGCGGTTATCGTAGCATAAGGACGCCTGCAATAACAGAGGCATGACAAGCGCGTTGCCGACCCTTTAAAACTACTAAAATCCTTACCTGCGGTACTTACATCGGGCCAAAATTTTTGGCATATTTTATTATTTTGATTATTTATATTTTATTTTATTTATCTATAGCATTACAACCTAACAGAAGACACATTTGTGTTTCATCGACAAAACTAACGAGCTAGTTAAACATGGTCTCGCAATTTACTGTCCAGTGAATTTTGGTGCATTTATGTTGGTAAGTAAAATGTGGAACAAGACAACCGTTTTGGTTTTATTTTTTTAAACCGCGTAAACCGCAATCATACCTACATTTAACTGGTCGAAAACTATCACAAAGTTGATTATTAATCCTACGATGTGTGGTTTTATGTTTTGTATTTTGTTGGTACATTGTTTTTAGCCTTGTAAACTAATGAAAACTTTGTATGATTCTCACATATTTATTTCCTTATCACTTTATGTGCTACTACTTCACTATAGTTTAAGTATTTTCGCTATGTGTAATGTCCAATTCACGTGATGTACAATAAAGTTTTATCTATCTATCTATGTACCATTAGGCCTTACAAAAATATGTTGAAAGATTTAGAAAATATTTTAGTAATTTTTCGTTAAGTTTTTTTTAGTGGAACAAACGGGTGTTTTTACCATCAGCTGCTACCGTAGCGTAGCGTAGTTTATTACGTATCGAATGTATGAAAAATATATTTTGGACAATCGACACACTGTCAAGCCCCAAATTAAGCAGAGCTTGTACTATGAGAACCAGATAGCTGTGATATACATAATATACATTTTTTGTTTGTAAATACATACTTCGAATGCAATGTAAAATGTAACACCCAGCCAGAAAACAATCTTCTGCGTTCACCACACAAATATTTGTTCTCAGTGGGGATCGAACCCACGCCCTCTAGCACAGAAGTCCGAGCTACTACCAACTGGTCTATGAGGGCTGAAAAGTTAAGTTTGACAGAGTTGATTGACAAGTTTCTAGTTTAACCTTACTTCTTAGAGAACACTCAGTAAAACAGCAGATAATACCACTAATCGCCGCACGCGCACTTAGTCTCTTGATGGACATTTCTAAAACAAGGAAATTGTTTTTCTTATTGTCCGTGAGCTTAATGGCTTTCTCTTGCGAGCATTTCCATTTCCGCAATTAGTTATCTCAAATACTTCCAGATACTTAAGCTTGATGAGTTACCAAGACCGCTATCATGCACCGATGAGAAATGCGACAATCTTTCTGCATTATTATTAAATTTTGTAGTTTGCTTTCAAGTTTGTAGGATCCATCCAATAAATAAAATAAATAAATATTGTGGACAATCCACACAACACTACATAGCCCCAAATTAAGCAGAGCTTGTACTATGGAGACCAGATTGCTGATGTAATACTTGCATTTTTTTTTATAAATACACAAATAGTGGGGGGATAAAGAATACTGCAGGGTCACTCGGGGTCAACACAACACTGTTATTTAACAAGATGCACAACACTGTTCCCCTATTTTTTATAGTACCTATATTATGTAGTTATAAATAAAGTTTATGCGAATTGCACCGATAAGAGATTTTCTTCAAAATCCTATGTAATAGTTAATTATAGGTAATAAAAAAATACACGAAGTGCAAATTGGTACATTGGCTAATTTTGTATATCAAGCATTGGATAAGTTGGTGCTGTTAAAAATAAATATTGTGGTCAATCGACACAACATTACCTATTAAGCAAGGCTATGGAAACCAAATAGCTTTGATTTAATGAAATATATATTTTTTTAAATATGACACCCAGACAGAGTAGGTACAAACATCGGTGTTCACCACACAAATATTTACTCTCGGTGGGAATCGAACCCACGACCTACGGCGCCAGGCCAGATAAAGTGTTAGATCCCGTTAAATCGATAAATTATAATCATTCCATTCTGATTTCTGATCATGAAAAGTCCACAATTATTCGATTATTTAAATCAAACACAGTACAAAAAACAGATATAGCTCTTGACTGTAATAAATACTGAAAATAGAAATAGTAATCACAGAAATTACTAAAAATATTATAATTATGAACTTATGGTAGGTACACCTTACCTGGTTGAGAATCGTTTTAGAGATGGTTCGTTTGTAGGGACCGTCTTTTGTTGCACGAGGTCGAAAGCTCAAAACTAACATTACTAACATTTAGTTATAAAATACCACTTTTTATATTTTTAAGCCCATTTGCATTAACATAATTTTAAACAAAATAAAATTATTTAAATGTTTAATTTTAAAAAGTTTTTATACAAACTATGAACTAATCTGTGTAAAGGTCTGAATCGCGCACGCAATGTATTCATACGCCCTTAGCTTATAAAATTACAAGATTCCTTACTAAAGTGGGGTCAGTCCTCCGAGGTAAACCAGTCTAGCCAAGCTGGTCTAATTTGGCTAAATCATTCAGATGTATTACTAAGCGCGTGAGCGTTTCTAGTAATAAATTATTCAAATCAGTACCGTAATGGTCTGTGGGAATATGAAGCACAGGAGTAATCCTAATGAACCGTCGAAAGACAAGTTAAAACGTCGTGAGACGATACACACCTATGGATAAAGGACACGATAGCTGGCAACGGCTGACTCGACCCCTTTTTGCAACATTAATTAACCGACTTCCAATCAAAAAGGAGGAGGTTCTCAATTCGGTTTTTTTTTTTTAATGTTTGTTACCGCATAACTTCGTCATTTGTGAGCCGATTTGAAAAATTATTTTTTTATCTGAAAGGTACTGCTTCCAGATTGGTCCCATTTTAATTTTATTAAAATCGGTGTTGCCATTTTTTTTTTAATAATTTTTTTAATGTTTGTAACTGCATGCCTCCGTCATTTATGAACCGATTTAGAAAATTATTTTTTTATTTGGAAGGTTATTCTTATGTCCAGATTGTCCCAGACAAATTTAATTAAAATCGGTTTAGCCGTTTGGCAATGAAGTCGGTTTCTCAGGTTTTTTAAACTTATAATTATTCCAGTACTTATTCTTTTAACGTTTCTGGAACTATACACGTCTATATAAGTAGCTATCGTTCATCGTAGTAAATTGATAATAAGTAAGTTTTTGTTTCAAATGACCCATTACGTATGACATATATTTCTATTGTGTCATCAGCACGCAAATGTATTTAAATTATTATCAATAAATTTGTATGAAATCTTTACCGCGTACATAATCTGTCAATATCGTACAAATACAAAAGTAGCGATGTTTGGATATTTGGATGATTGTGGCTCAATCATTGGACGAATTTGGAACAAATGTAGCTTGTATAAGTAAGCTGAATTAGCAATAACCTATCGTATAGTTACTTTTTATCCCGATTTATAACAGAAACAAAAAACATAATGCGTCCAAAACAGGAAAGCACTTCAGTTTTTGATGTTAGCAATTACCACCAGCAGGCAAAGCAAGTATTGTTTAATTATTTGTTTTATAACTTGGCGACCTCACAGATCTACCGATCATCTTCAACTTTTACTATATTAAGCATGCTGGCTGGTAAGTATGTCCAAAAAACTACAGAAACTACCTGTAAATACATCGGAAGTGAACGCAATCAGGGGGCTAATTCTCGGGTCGATCTCGATCATTTTGCAATTTTATTTTATTGCTTTTTTTCGAAGAGAGAATGTATGATTTCCTTGAGTAATTCATCAACGACCTCTTCATAAAAGCCTCGACAGCTACGATATACGGAAAACGTACAAAAAGTGCGGGGTTGTGAAAAGAAGCAATAAAATAAAATTGCAAAATGATCGAGATCGGCCCGAGAATTAGCCCCCAGTTGAGGGTCAACTGACCCTTGAGATTTCACGAAGACAATAAAATGCCAGCGATGAAGGTAACTCGCAAGTTAGTATGATGCTTATCATAATTAAACTTTACTTTTCTAATTAAACAGTGGTATTCTTGAGGAAACCAGCATGACGTAGAACCTGAACGTTTTGTTAGGTTCTTTGAGGCGCACCTAAAATCCGTTCAACACACTGGTTCACTAGAACTAGTGTACCGAGGACGTCTCTCTATATGCTTTCTATGGCAGTGCACTGCGTCCGTCACTTCTTTTATTCTTTGTAAAAATGCTTCCTAAGATATTTTAATTTTAGTTCTCTTTGATCTCCGTGCTACCTTTTATTATTTTATAGTACGTAGTATGGCGCATTGGACATGATTCTGTAATGTTATGCTAATGATTTTTATTAGACTGAATTTGAACAGACAAAACAAGATGTTTTATCTTGTGCCTGTAATAAATTGCATCAGCATCAATCAAATCAACCAACAATCGTTTCAGTAACCACCTGCTTTGTAAGGGTTTATTTTCGACACTTATATTCAATTTTCGAACTTTCAACAAACCGGTTGACGGGATATAATACAAGGTTGACGAAATTAATACAGACTCTTGTCGGGCGCGTTCATGTTTTTTGTATGAGAAGTGCGCGCTACGAGAAGTGATCGTATTATTCGTTATATTTTTAACACGGTCCACTACCATTTGGATTCGAAACCCTAACAAATCAGGGGGCTAATTCTCGGGCCGATCTCGATCATTTTGAAATTTTATTTTATTGCTTCTTTTCACAACCCCGCACTTTTTGTACGTTTTCCGTATATCGTAGCGGTCGAGGCTTTTACGAAGAGGTCGTTTAAGAATTACCCAAGGAAATTATCCATTCCTTCTTCGAAAAAAAGCAATAAAATAAAATTTCAAAATGATCGAGATCGGCCCGAGAATTAGCCCCCAGTTCAATGAAATAGTTGGTGCAATTTCTGGTCCTCGTAGAGCACGTCTTTTTTAGAGAAGTATTATTTTATGCTGCAAAGGTACCAAAAGTTTACAGGCTTATTTTTATTGGAAACATATAGAAACATATACAATTTGAAGAAATATTAGAGCAAAACTACAAACATTGTTAGATATAATTTACCACAACATTTACCTACTGATTACGAAGACGATAGCTCATAATGTAAAATAATGTGTAGAAAAATCAACCCTCTAATACGACAAATGTCAATTAATCGCTTCTCGGCTCGCTTCCGAAGTCGATGAACGGCCGGTTAACGTGTTACAGACGTCATACGGTTATTACGTGGTATCAGCATAACTGCGTAGCAATATGTAATAAGTGGATGTGCTACATCACCAACTATGGGTCAATAAATGCCCAGATGTTCCACTTGGCTTACTGAGAACAAATTACCTGCCAGTTTTAGTTCCGGTAACAACGATGAACTGTTTATGTAATAGAAAACCCTTATCTTGAATCTTCCGGCAATATTTTGAATTATATGCCGTTCGATTGAAAGAATGGCATGCGTTCTCCATTTGAAAAACCCTGGGCTAGGAACTACCACTTTCAATAAGAATTTATATTGTGTATTTATAGGTAAAATCTTTTTATGATTAATGCGTTAGCATCATATACTTACTTTTAACATATCTATAAATCTATCGATTGAAATAAGAAAGCCGGAAACTGAACATGCTGAAATTAATCAAGGTGTCGCCAAGTTGTGAATTATCCTGAGAATGAGAACAGTGTCGCATAAAGCCAGTGGAATGCACCAGTGATCGAGATATCCGTTTCCGTGTTACTATTGATCGGAAACTTTGCATGGCGCACTTCATGTGATCAAATTATAGGTATGAGTGCATCAGGTACTGTGAAGCTGGTATGGTAGTATGTTTGTAAACTATAGGTTGTCGATTGCACGCTTTCTCTTGACCGCCCAGTGTGATGGAACGCATACTGTTCGACCCCATACCTGGACGGCAAACGTTGCATGGAACCAATCGCATAAATAAATAAACGATTGAAATTAATCATGTACAGTCGCAGTATGAAAATGTCACCTTAGAGTCGGTTTTTGCTTGCACCAGTGCCTTGATCATGAACACATTTTGACATAATTTGTGACGTTAACTTATCGGCGTATTCTGTCTATTCAGTTTCAAAAGGTAGTATGTGATCGTGATACGTTGAACAAATCAAGTTGAAAATCGACGAACATTTTCATTCCGCCACTATACATTATCTATAGAGATTACCATCAAACTTGCGATCATAATTCGGTCAACTTAATTTTTATGCGTACCTACTTAAATAAATATTTGTGGGTAATCGGTTCTTTGTAAGTTTCTTCCGCAGCATGAAGAAATAAGGAACTCGCCCGCAAAAATGGCATCAATTAATTACTCTTATAACAACGCCTTTTAAATTATGTAAATGTGCCAATTTTGATAATAAATGGCATTGCAAAAAAGATCTGCAATTTAAAAATATGTATATTTGCGATGCTGATAGCAAGTTTGCTTTTTGCACGTTGTGTAATACTAATATTTATTTAAAAGAAAAAAGACGAGGTTACTTTAATAGACTTCAAAAAAAGAGGAGTTTCTCAATTAGACTGTATTATTTTTATGATTATTATCAATGATCTGAAAAAATATTTATTTATTTAAAAAGATACGTTTTTAGATTGGTCTCATAAAAAATCCAATCAAAATAAGTTCAGCAATTTGATTTATAAATAAAAATAACTTTAAAAATATTAGTAGATAAAAAAGAGCTGGTCTCAAAAATTTAAAGACCTTTATAGTCGAAGAAATTTTGGTCTGGTTTTCTATACAATAATGATATTTGAAGAAGATACATAATACTTCTATGTAATAGCTTAAGCATAAAAGATAATGTGACAGCATTAAGAAAGCCTTAAGTGGCTATAAATAGTTATTCATTAATGCTGCATTATTAAAACAAATATAACTTGTGTGGCTTTCAAATTATTGATAAAGCTTTATTATAGCGGAATGACTGTATTTGTTCTAAATCAATTTTAGTCCAGTACCTAATTTTCATCACAAGAGTTACAAAACTTAGCGTGAAGGAACCACGGGGTTACAGAATGGAGGCCAAAGGATACTCGATGACCTAGTGGCAGACCAACATAGTTGTAAGTGCTCGATGAGATTCGTAAGGGACCGAAAAGATAAATTATAAACTCAGTTATTATATACTCAGCATTGGTGCAAATGGGCCTGAAATGATGAATTACAGTTATTCATACGTCTCTCCATGTGTGATTTTTTCAAAAACCACACATGGAGAGATGTTTGATCTCAATAGTGACCGAAGGATTGGTGTAAAAAGATTTAAATAATATTTCAAATAGAAGTGCCCCACCACGTACGCTCTGAAATCTGAAACAACATAGAAGAACATATTTCAAAATGCTGTACAAAACTGTAGTAATGTGAATAATATTGCAATCGTAAAGTGCTAGATCACGGGTCGATACTCAATAGATAAATCAGAATGGCTGGGTTTGCATGCGCTGGCTTCCGCCTCTCAATGACTTTGTGACGCAATGCTGGCACAAGTACTACTTCGCTTAAAACACTAAATTAAGTTCTTAATTATACTGTTCTTTTAATCAGACATTCAGCTTTTTTAGACACCCACCATATTTTATGAGGTAGAATTTTCATTTATCATGTTCCTTTTCACTCCATAAATCTCTATACGAATTTTGTTCGTGGATGGAGGTGATGGCCAGTGGAGTAAAAGCCTTGACCAAATGGTGGCCGAGGAAATCTGGGTCGGCCGAAAGCGCGATAGGTCGACGACATTGTAAGTTAGCAGGAAAGCAACTGGACAGGAGACGTTCAGGACAAAGGCTGGCAGAAAATGAAGGAGGCCTATGCTGGGTGGCCTAATACCGGGCTGAGATGATGATAATCCAAACTCAATCACGTTCTCATTTGTAAGCGGAGACTATAGCATACCTATTTCTCAGTCTAATGCTCAAAGGGCAGTCATAAGGATAACGGAAATGTTCCGTCTTTATTACCGGAACGCTAAAAATATTCAGAGTCAGGGTGTTATGGGAGGTACTTAAACTCATAGTTTCACCTACGATAAGGGAAACCTAAGTGTGAGGTCAAGACTTCGTTACGTAATTACTTTTACGATGGAAACTTTACCACTGCTATGTTACTATGACCTAGATGAGAATGTAAAATCATTCTATTTCTGAACTCAAGCGTCGGTCGGATCAACGGCAATATTCGATTTTCATGCATAAAAATAAAACATTACGAACTCCTACTCCTAATATTCCTTAATTCCTCGTTCAAACATTATGCTGGTCTTGTGGTCATGGTTT
Organism: Thera obeliscata; assembly: GCA_947578465.1. NCBI lineage: Eukaryota > Metazoa > Arthropoda > Insecta > Lepidoptera > Geometridae > Thera > Thera obeliscata. Next base: position 6,217,344 of record OX387928.1, on the reverse strand, counting down.
ATATCGAAACTTACCCTCTTACCACAGCTCAAAGTAAACGTTTGGAAGAGTTAGGTACTCCGCGATAAGCGAAATGGCAATGGCTTAGAAGTAGATACCTATGCCAAACAGTGACAGAGCAAATTTTGAGCAAAGGCTCAAACCTAATTATCGCTTGTAAGTAAGATAGTAAATGTTTCATAGATTCCTTTGATAAAAATACCAATCAACGTTTGAAGGCTAGCCTAGCCACCCATACCAATTTATAAATGCATAGTATGTCAATTTGTGACGTTTTTTAAAGCACAAGAACCAATCAAGATTAAATTTGGCACACGGATACTAACATGCTATTAATTCATATTATAGCTATGATAAAATCTTTAGAGCACGATAAAAGTTGAAACCTTTGCTTTAGTCACCTTGGTATCGCAAGCTGTGTCCTTTGCACTACTTTGATATAAGTTGATCGATTAGGGACAGAAATAATGAAAACCAGTAGGTAGGTAGGTAGTTCTACTTCGTCACCTAATATCTATTACCACGTTTGACACAGTCCGCCATCCACCAGATTGGACACTGGATCATCTTTGTCATCATCATTTCAGTCCGTTAGTACCTACCCACTGCTGAGTATTGGCTTCCTCTTTATTACGCCACTATTTCCGGTCCCTTGCAAGTCTCATTCCCTCATTCCCAGCACTCATAATTATTTATCTATTTTTTTTTCGTTCTTACACACTCAAATTAGAAGGTAGAGCCTCTCACGAACTGAGCTGAGAAGCCACAAAGTGTTTTTTACCAGCCCGGAAGGAGACGAGGTTCCGACGACAATATTTATGAAGGCATGACGCATTTCATTTCCCTTTCATCTTTCTAACCTGTTTCACATCCTTTGGCTTATATTAAGAGACCGAAGCATTGCAAATGCCTTATCTTTGCAGTGAAAGCGACAACTTTGTAGATTTATTTTTTTCTGGATTAGATTAACTAATAGCCGATGTCTAGTCTACTGAAACTACATGGGATTAAATTACCTACAGTCGTGAGCCTATTCTATTTTGCTTAGTTGCAATAACGACACTTTCTTAAACAAACATCACCTTGACTGGAATTGAGTCTGTGACACGCACAAGTTGTAACAAAGTAATTATAGCGACTAATTAAAGTGCTATGTGTTAGTTGACACAGAATGCATCTACTGGCATTGTGGTGACAATAAAAACTTGACTTGTGTTGTGACAAGTAGTCTCTGTTACAAATTTAGCCGTAGTAGTAGGGCTCTTTGTGAAGGGGTCGTCCGGTCCGGCAATGTATCACCACCATGCTTATTTCTGCTCCCACAGACACCCATTCTCCTATTTTAATTTTCTGTTTCGGTTTGAAATGTGTGGTTGCTTGTGAAATAACATGCACATGAGGTTGATGGACGCAGGGCAGTGCTGAAGACACGTTCCCGTGTAAGTTGCGAGGCCATATTTTGTTATACAAAATCTAGTTTCATATTTAGACCACGTTTTGTAATCTGGAAATATGTATTTAGATTTAAATCGTATGGGTCATCATCATCCTAAAGAATTTCACTGCTACCCATATGCCTCCCTTATACATTTTCCAGGAAGAAGAATTCTGAGTCCTCTCCTTTCACCGACTTCCCATAATCTTAACAACGTCGTCAGTCCATCGGGTGGGTGGGCGATCTACACTTCGACTTCCGGTGTGGGTATTTCGTGTATAATCCCAATTAGGTGGATTATTTGCCTGAATTATGCTAATTTTAATATTGTTAAAAAGATAATGATTATTTTAACGAGCTTAGGTAATATTTGGAAGCTTGTTCATAAGCTGCTGATTAAGTGGTCATGGGTTAATCAAACTCCTAAACTCTTCATCTTTATTCATAGATAATAACGATCATATAGCTCATCAAATACAAATTGAATCATTTAACGGTTTTATTTGACGCGTTGAATGAGTTATTTTCTACAGGCTGTTTCCTCGAGTAAATATAAATTCAAAATGGACCAGCTGTTTTAGGCAAAGCCAAGTCGTTCAGTTCATTACAAAATAAGCTTGAAACAATTTAGCTATCTGCATTTCCGTTGCAAACGATCTAAAGATAGGTCTGATCCGAATGATGTTGTTTTCTGCGACACCTTGTATATTTAACTAGTGGAATCCCGCGCGACTTCGTTCGCGCGTTAAGGGTTGGGGGTTGAAGGTTGTATGGAAAACAAACTTCAACCCCCGCTGCAGACCTTAAGGGGTTGAGTTTCGGGAATCACTTTCTTAGTGCACCTCTACCCTACACCAGGGCCCTGTTTAATAAAGCTGACAATTCGACATACGTGGTGGTCATATAATTAAGAACGCTGCTAAAAAGGGAAGATTTTTTCCAACTAAGATGCAAAACTAATTGTATGCATTTGTTTTTATTTCTCTCGGTATCGTAAAACATTTCCATATTACCACTGTATTCATTGATACACATGATTGGCTAAAAATCAATAGGCAAACATTTTACACTACTTTTAAACAAAGTATTCCTTATTACTGGCTGGTCACGTAATTAAGAACGCTAAGTAGTTTATACCTTTATTCAAATTTAAATGAACACTCAGTCGATTTGTTACTGTTTGTATTATTTTGGCGCCATTACGTGCTGTAAAAGATTAAAGATTAAAGGCTTCTTTAGAAAAAACAATGGGAAAAAATAAAAGTTGTGATGAATCTACAAGGGAAGTTATAATAAAACTTCGCCGGAAGAATTGGTCTTATAAAAAGATAGCAGACCATCTGCAATGTTCAAAAACGATGGTTTTTCACGCTGTAAAGCATTTTGCTACGTATCAAACCACTTCGAATGTTCCACGTGTACCTAAACAGAGAAAAACAACTCCTCGAGATGACCGAAACATCGTTCGTATGGCAAAACAAAATCTTTTTAACGGGTCCAATGAGCTTAGAAAAGAATATTTTGGTGAAAACAACCCTTCAGCAATCTCAGCACGCACTATTCGAAGACGTTTGGTAGAAGAAAAATTGCACGGTAGGACAGCAAGAAAGGTACCCATGTTAAAACTTTGCCACAGGCAAGCCCGGCTTGCATTTGCGAGAAAGTATGAAAACTGGACTGTGCAACAGTGGAAAAATGTACTTTTTTCTGACGAGACGAAAATAAACAGAGTATGTTCTGATGGAAAACGATATGTACGACGTCCCCCGAATACAGCATTCGACCCAAAGTACACGAAAGCACGGTGGTGGAAATGTGAAAATTTGGGTTTGCTTTTCTGGACATGGTGTAGGACCTGTAAAGTTGATAGAAGGTAACATGGATCAGTTCCAATACAAAAATATACTGGAAGAAACAATGTTACCATACGCTGAAGACGTTCTACCGGTCATTTGGACATTCCAGCATGACAATGATCCAAAGCACACTGCACGCACCGTAAAGGAATTTCTTACAGCGCAATTAGTTTCTGTCTTAGACTGGCCTGCTAACAGTCCAGATCTAAACCCAATAGAGAATCTGTGGTTTGAAGTAAAGAAACAGGTTTCAAATACAAAGTGTGGAAATTTAAGAGAGCTGTATGACGTTTTTTTAGAAGAATGGAACTCTATTTCTCTTGCGAAATGTCAAAAATTAATAGAGTCAATGCCTCGCCGGTGTAAAGCTGTAATTAAAAGCCGTGGATATGCTATTTACTATTATTTTAGTTAAATATTTATTAAATTTCTTTTTATGTTTCCTGTGCTACATAATATTGTGATTTTTGAAATCTAAGTGTCATACAAAACAATTCCCGAGCAGTTAAATAAATCGTTCTTAATTATTTGTCCAGTTTCAGTACTATTTGAATGTGTTACTTTGATAAAATCAATAAAATGTACGAAAAATAGTTAGCGATTTCATACTTTATTCATAAGTCAGGTTGCTCTATTAATGTGACTATTATATAACATAACTAGTTGCTTCTCAGAAGGTACACATCTCTGTGTATGATACGATTTAAATAAAAAACTTCTAGAACTTCAAATCGTTCTTAATTATATGACCACAACTGTATATGTCACAAAACGACAAATTTGTGGAATTGTCGCGCTTAGGCTATTGATAAAAGTGACAAATATGTCACAAAAGCGCGACAATTCCACAATTTTGTCACTTTTTGACAAATTTGTCGAATTGTCAGCTTTATTAAATATGGGCCAGGAATCTACCCTCCAAATTTCATACTCCTAAGACCATTCGTTTAGGCTGCGCGGTGATTGTAGTCAGTCAGTCAGTAACGTAAGAGTTTTATCTTTAGATTAGGCTTCTAATTGTTTACCGATTTCTAAGAGTTAATATTTTTATTACCGCGTGGGCAGACTCCATTAAATACTTTCCAAATATTAGAAACCCTGAATCCATGCAACATATTAGCTTGGTAATAGTTTTATTAAATTTGAGCCACTCCTAGAGCCCATCTATAATTCATATAATATAGGTAACTAGGTAGCAAGATTTACATTATAATTTGGAGTTGCAAAAGTTTGCATGATTAATCGCCTGTTTATGCAATTTAATTCAACGCTAATAATGTTTTTTACGCGTCAGATCACGCTAATCGGTAAGAGGTCGATCTTGTAGATTAGTTGTAGCTATTTATCTAAGATTATTTAAGCTATTACTCTGCCACTTGTTTGTTTTGTTTGACTTCACCGTTACCGTCAACCGCATCATCACGAGATTGCAGTCAAACGCAAGCCTAATTAAAAAAAAAACATTACCTGGTTTAAAGTACTGCTCACTTGGTAGAAGCTTCACCTACCTTCTGTGATGTACGTTGTAGGTTCGATTTCCTCCTAGAAAGAATGTGATCAAATGAACTTCTGCGAAGTTCGATCATTAATATTATATGAGTTCACTTCATTCGAAGATTATATTCAACAGGTAGTACTTCTAACCTACATAAATACTATATCTTTCTTTCTTCATCAAATCTACAGAAGTACCTACGCCCATAGGTATTAGTTGATCCGATAAATAAAAATCAATATCAAAGTAAAAAAATATTTATTGAATACGAACACTGAGGCTTCCACAACACACGACATAAAATGTTTTATAACCAGAAAATGCAGTGCTAATAATGAAGTGGTGACAGGCAAGACAGTGCAGTGGCCTACTTCCAGTTGAGTATGGCTGGGTTGCAACAGAAGCCAAACGGTACACTGCTAGTCTGATATAGCCCTTGGTGTGACTTATTACCGGTTGAAATATTTTCCGGTCTAGCACGCCTAGTACGCATTTTATTTCATTACAATAATTTCTAAATCTGTACAAATAGAATGTGCCACTTGATATTTTAAAGATCAAGGACGTGGGAAGGTAACTATTTAACAAACACTTGAATGATCCTTGCCTTTCAAGTTTATTAGTTATAGTTATTTATGAAGTTTCGAATCTTATTACCTAGTTATTTACCTAATGATATTAGTCGTAAGGCTATTGTAATGCCTTAGCGGGACTCATGTCCTGGACGTTATTACCCCCAAAGACCTATAAAACACATGAAGCAATAACTAAATTAATAAGAATAGACGTAGAGCAGATTGTGAAGTCCGTTAGATAACCGAATAACTATGGCTTACTTTGCAGTGCAGTAGGCATAAATCAAAGTAAACAGATTTTACGTACCTATACAAGTGTTTGCGCTCCATTGCTACTCAAAGTTAGACCCTTTCTAATAACGAAACACGTAATACGATGCAGATGGTGTACCTACTTACATATTATTCATAATTCATTGTGTTATTTGAAAGCCATCTCGAAAGCGTTTGTTACAGTTTCGACACGATTCATAAACAATAGAGTTATTAGGGCTTAGAACAGTGGACTGTATTTCTCGGACTTGAACCTATCAATTTAAAGCAATTAGGATAATACAAAGACCAGCTGCCTGGTATGATGCTTTCAAAACACTCTCACGCTGTTGGTCCAGTTATGATTGATATAATAGACCAATTAATTTGGACTAGCGATCCGCCCCAGCTTCGCGCGGGTCCTTAATAGAAAATAGCGTTAGGTTATATAGCCTATAGCATTCCGTGATAAATGGGATATCACACAGAAACATATTTTTTCAATTAGGACCAGCAGTTCCCGAGATTAGCGCGTTCAACCAAACAAACAATCAAACTCTTCAGCTTTTTCAGCAGCTTCAGCAGCTTCAGCTTCAGATTTTTTCGATCATTTCAAAAGTGGTCTGAGTCGCCGGAAGAAAAATAATAAAATTAAATTACTCCGGCGAGTGGGACTGCGGTCCGAGTACCTACCGGTCCGAGTCGACGGAAGCCTCTTTATAGGTAATATTAGTACCTACCTACAGGGGGGCAATTCTAGACCAGTGACTTTTTTGTCACGGTAGATATATATCACAAGAACTGTCAAATTTAAATAGACATGACATTTTCAAAAGCTATCGTATTCCAGCAATATCACTATAGACATTTATCGAGCGAAGGCCGTTAGATATGTGTCGAGTGGTGAGTAGTAGTCGACATTGACATCTCTAATATACTTTGGGTGACTTTGGGCTTTTTTTTTCTTTCGGTCCTTGGAGCAGGCTAGAGTACCAAAAACATACCACCTAGTCTTACTTTTTGATAAAAAGTTAATGATGTTTACTTGTTTGTAGGGGATACAAGTTGGGAGCGATAACGCGAATAATGCTTTCTCATAAACCTACAATAAGTGAGGAGTGATTGAATTTAGCTCGTACTTAGTAATTATTCAATGGCGCAGTTAGAAGAGCAGTCAATCAGACAGTCAACGTCTATACTTGTATCCGGGGTTCAAGCTTCGAGAGAAATATACTTTTTGCATTGAATGGCCATCTAGTTGTTAACCTTTGAATTGAAAATTCAAGTCATCGAAGTCCTTCTCTTGAGTTTAATGAACATATCTACAACACTTCATAGACAACTGACCATAGATTACAAACAACAAAGTTTACAGTTTTATGGAACATAACGTTCCGTGTGTTTCCGGAATTAATTATTGTAACTAACATTTTGTGCGAAAAGTCCATTGATTACTATCTAATGAAAATGAATCTATTATAAACAACAACAAGAACGCATTATAAACGCCGTTTAATAGGAAATGTGTTTATTTGAAGACAATAATAAAGTTAGTGCTATCGAACTATTCTATCGATAAAAACGGAACGTAGATAAACATGAACAACAACGGGATAGTCTGTGGAAGTTCTAAGAATGAACCTTCTTTCTGACATCTCTAAAGTAAAAGTCTAACGTAAAAGTCTAACGGTGGCTAGAATACGCATTTTAGCGCGGTTCGATATTATCTTCGACAAATTTGGTGATATGACACTGCTTTCGCGACATTTCAAATCTCTATTTCGAGCGTAAATCTCTAAAAGTCTAGAATTGGCCCCCAGATATGAGACGCATGTTTACATAGAACACAATGCATCAAAGATGTTGAGTGCATAGAAGGTTATCTTGACCCAGTTCACTATGTGGAAGAGAATGTGGAAGACTATCCATTTACTAATTTATATTTCATCACAACTAATTTAGCCGTAGATTGGTTCAATGCGGCATTTGGAAATCGAATTTAGCATACCTTATTGGGCTTATTGAAATATCTTGCAAATAGGACATCAGCCAAGCAGTACAATAGATTTGTACTTGTAGGTATGTCAAAATAGATCTTGTTAGTTCAATGATTTAATAAGATATATTACTCTCATAATGATGTACTCTGCATTGTACCATAAAGAGATTAAATTATATGAAGTGATAGGTAAATTAAAATAGGAAGTTAGTTTATTGGATAATTTGATTAAACTTTTGGACTTATCGCCAAAAACATCAAACTGCGCTATCAATTTCCGCTTGAGCCATACTTACTTGCCTATGAGCTAAATGTTAAAGCTAATGTTATTTCAAGTATTCAACTGCAGCTCTCATCTGTCAAATTAGATATTAGTGTCAGTTTTGTCAGACAAATGTCATCTTGTTGCCTCCAAATCATCCGTTGTGAAAATGCGTGTGACTCGCAAATAAAGTGATTTTAATAAGTTAAATCTATAAGTCATCGGACTCTGATATAAGAAATAATAAATAACAGCAGAGCGTGGTTGATCACAGAAGTAAAAATGACGTCGGGAACTTGCAACTTCCCGAAACTCAACGAAAATATTTCCTTCTCGAATTGGAAGTTTCGAGTAAAAATTTTGTTGGAAGAAAGAAGTATAGCTAATATCCTGGAAAAATGTAACAAGGACAGCAAGGAAGACGTCGAGGCTGATGCAAAAGCTCGATCTATTATAGTACAATGCTTGACCGATCGATATCTGAACATAATTAAAAAATGTAAAACGGCGGCTGAAATGTTAACCTCTTTGGAGGAAGTTTTTGAGAGAAAAAGTGTGTTTAATAAGCTTTTCTTGCGAAAGAAGCTAATCGCAATGAAATGTTCTAGTGGCCAAAGTCTGCAAGACCACTTCTTACAATTTGATAACTTAATAACCCAATTGGAAACAGCCGGAACAAAAATGGAAGACAGCGACAAGTTAACTCATTTATTCCTTACACTACCGGAGGAATACAACACAGTGATAACGACATTAGAAACCATGAGTATTGAAAAAGAGCTCACTGTAGAGTTTGTAAAATCTAGACTGTTAGATTCAGAGCTGAAATTGAAAGAAAAGAAGAGTGAAGTAGTAGAGAGCAGCTTTTATTCATGCTACAAATGCGGAAAAGAAGGACATATGGCATACCAGTGTGATAAAAGGACTGAAAACAATAATCAAGGTCAACGAGGTAGAGGAAATTTCAGAATGAGAAGTAGAGGTCGCTCAGGTTTCAGAGGGAAATCTAGAGGACAAGGACATGTAGCACAGTCAAATGAAAATTCAATGAATGATGAGATGTTTATTGCTTCAAGCTCAGAATATATAATGCATACAGATGCATCGGAGATTACTCTTGTTGTGGACTCAGGAGCAACACACAACTTCATACAAGAAAAGTATGAAAAATTAATGACTGATGTGACAGAACTACCAGTACCGATTCAAATAAGACTTGCTAATGGAGAAATATTGTGTGCAAAGAAAAAAGGTAATTTGAAAACCGTTTATGGGGAAAATAAACCTATAACAATTGAAGGTCTGATAGTAAATGGGATTGAGCACAACCTATTATCAGTAAATGAGCTAATGAACAAAGGCAAATGTGTAACATTTAGAAATGGAGAATTGATAATAAAATCAGAAAAAGGTGAGTACTATGGAGAAAAAAGAGGAAAGTTGTATGTACTGAAACTGCAGTTACCCAAAGAGAAACATGAATGCTACTATAACAATGAAGACTTGGCTAATGGTGATTTATGGCATATCAAACTAGGCCATCTCAACCGTAAAGCATTACATTTGATGAACTTACCTTACAGTAAGAAGGTATGTGAAGTTTGCATGAGGAATAAGAGTACTAGGCTACCTTTCAAGAGAATAACAAAGCCACAGTCAAAAGATGTTTTAGAATTAATACACTCGGATGTTGCTGGACCAATGAAAGTATCAACAAAAGAAGGTTACAGGTATTACCAAACTATATTGGACGACTACTCACATTTCACTCAAACATACCTATTAGTAAACAAATCTGAAGCAGCTGCAACCAGTGCATGTGACCTGTTATATGTAAAAGGACTTTACAGTGATTTAAATGGACTAGACAGTGAAGTGTTTTGTGTTTTATACATGGACAATAGAGGTGCAATTCAAATAGCTAAATCATTTGAAAATAGTAAGCGTGCCAAGCACATAGACATTAAACACCATTTTATAAAAGACATTATAAATAGAAAATTGATTGCTGTTGAATATGTTGCAACTCATGATAATGTTGCAGATATATTCACAAAAGGATTGTCTACTGAAAAACTATGTACTATGAAAACATTCTTAAATATTGTGTAATAATTGTAGCGATTTCAATCAATGACAGATTTTCAATCGAGGGGCAGTGTTAAAGCTAATGTTATTTCAAGTATTCAACTGCAGCTCTCATCTGTCAAATTAGATATTAGTGTCAGTTTTGTCAGACAAATGTCATCTTGTTGCCTCCAAATCATCCGTTGTGATTATGCGTGTGACTCGCAAATAAAGTGATTTTAATAAGTTAAATCTATAAGTCATCGGACTCTGATATAAGAAATAATAAATAACACTAAATACTTCGTTTGGAGGACAAATTACCTCTTTAAAATACGTATTATGAGTACTATCACAGTTTTTAAATCGGGAAAACAATAACACTCATCGAGTTACTATGTACAAATCATGACACTCACAAATCATGTAAAATATTCTGTGGTAAATTAAAATAAGTGAAGGTACAGTTTATGAAATATAATAAATATCATCACAAAACATCTTAGGAACTTACTTAATTAACCCACACTTCCTTCGTTCAATTATTTACAAAACCACAAAAAGGCGCTACAAAAACAATGTATAAAAATAAATAAAGTTGGGTAATCTACTATTGAAGCTAGGTATCTTTTCTTACAATTTACGCATATTATATCGTTTGCATTTCCAAAGCAACAGATGCCGAGATAGCATCGTACTAAGCTAGCAAGATAGAGCTACTTTGTATGCAATAGAACGAGTGCACAGGAAAACTAGAAAGGAGTTGTTTCAATTCGGCTGGCTGTTTTGGTGAAATTGGATTATTAAGTAGGTAAGCATTCGATAGTGCTTAGTGTCGGATGCAAACAAAGATTTAACTCAGAGTTTATGTAGAATTGGGTTTTCCTTTGCCTGATCGCTTATTGCCTAGGATAGGATCTGTTTTATATTTTCTTTCCGGGGATTCACTAAATTTGACTATTTTTTTATATTTGTGTGTTGTGTAGAGTATTCGTCCGCGTGGGTTCTATAGGTCGAAACACCTTTTATTTGATAGGCGGCGGTGGTGTCTTCAATGCTTGACACTAATCCATTGTTCTGCTCGATAGGAACCGAGATCGTAGCTTGACCGCTTGTGGTTCCACACAATCTCACTTAATCGGTAAACAAGACCCGATTTATGTAATAACCGTTTGGAGGCTCGCACGATACGCTTTCACTTTAATAACACTTTCTCGGAGTTTGGGCAGATCCATGCTAATGTGTCACGTGAAGTGCCGTAATGTTGTCTCATGGAGGTGTGCTGTGCAGTAATCTCTCGGTGCTCATTACTGAGTGTAACTGTGCGTGTAAACAGCTAGTGGGTAGTCTACGGGTAATGGTGTCTAACTGTCTAGCGGCGATTAGAGTACCCTCGTTTGATGAATAAAATACTTCAATTCATAAATCAGTGTATATTTCTTATTGCTTACAACCTCACTGTCCGATACCAGCGAATGGAATAATGGCCGCCGTCACCAATCACTTTTTCTACCACCAACGTCTTGATAGTTCCCTTTTTTACCAGTATCCGTGATTGGCGCCACCGGCACACTGTTCCGTTCATCAACTTAGAATCTTACAATTACATATTTACATTTATCGATTAACACATATTTAGTGGACCAATTACACAATGATTAAATAATCAAAGAGTTTATATTGTTATGATACGTAGTGTTTATCTGTATGCATACTCAATTGAATGTAAAAAATACTCTAAACGAATGGTGCTACCATATCTAGAACTTACAAACCTACCAAAATGCTTTGTGTTGCCTACACCTGTATGCATAATACGAAACCTTTCGTTTTGAATATCACAAATCATAACATTCGGCCATCTGAACCGGTGCAACGTCTCGGTGCGCAAATGAATTTAATTCAAATAATCTCTTAGTAACCAAAGTAGATTTGTAATAAGCAATCGCATGAGATAATTAAAACAATGAGAACAAAATTGAATGCAACTTAATAATTTTCGATATTAATACTTACAAAGACAATACCTACTTACATAACCATGATGTAATTAGGTTAAGATAAATTTTAATATTACAAATATTTTTCGTACATTCACAACTTATACTAATTTCGATATAACTAAACAATAGTTTACTTTAACTCTTATCATAACATTCGGCCGTTTAATTTTAAAGTATAGTTATAATCATAACATTCCGTCATTCATTGACAACCGATATAATTCATGAGTACCTACGTAATTAAACGATATTAAACAAATATATGTGTAGACTTATAACTACTTAGAAATTGTTGGTTAACAATCATCATCAGTATCGCTCTCATTTGACATCACCGAATCATTATTCACATCGAGTGCTTCAATATGTATCCATGGACGCATTCGATCCGCAGCAATGACTGTGTTATACAATCGAGATGAATTAAACCCTGGTACATTTGAAATACTATACCTATCATTCCCTAACTTTTTTGTAACTTTATACGGTCCTAAAAATTTCGGCAGGAGTTTTCTGCTTTTACCGTCATTATAAAAATTTGACTTAACAATTTTTACTAAATCGCCTTCTTCGTAAGTTTTAGCAGAAGGTGTATTTGTATTGTGCAAAGCTCTTTGTTTTTCCTGTGAGGACTGAATGTTTTCACTGGCTACCTGTCTCAGTTGTTCCCTACTTTGAGTTATGTCATCTAAATTAACATCATTGTTAGTACTTAACTTATTCATTGATGCATTGTTCAATTTTACTCCAAACAAGAGTTCAGACGGTGTTTTTTTTGTCGTTGCATTAATTGTATTATTTATACCCCATTGAATGCTTCCTAACTGTTTATCCCAGTCTCGTTCATCGTTGTTTAAGTTTTTCGAAGATAAAGCGCTTAGGAGCGTTTGATTAAAACGCTCGGCTTGTCCATTTGATCTGGGACTTGCCACGGCGTTCAGTACGTGTTTCACACCGTTCGCAACACAGAAACTGTTAAACTGAGATGACGTGAACGAAGACCCTCTATCGGAAATTATTCTCTCTGGTATGCCAAAATCATTAAATATATTTTCCAACACCTTAATTACGTTTTTAGTTTTCGTGTCCTTAACGGGCTTAGCAAATAAATATTTGGTAAAACCATCGACTACGGTTAATATGTAACAATTTTTAGTTTTACTCTTCACAAAAGGTCCCAAATGATCTATGTGAAGGGTATGGAACGGAATGTTTTTCTTTTCAATCGGGTACAAGTGTCCAGATTTGGTTCTAGCCGCGCTATCTTTGGTATATGCACAATTAATACATGCAGCTACATATTTGGTAACGAAACGCCGTAATTTAGGAAACCAATATAAACTTTGAATTCTTTCGAGTGTTTTAGCTTGACCAAAATGACCAATGTCGTCATGATTCATTCTGCAAACTTGCCATCTAGCGTTACGAGGTACAACTAGCTTTAAATGGTCGCCAACTTTTCTATGTAACGCATTATCTTTAATGACGTAGTTATTTTTTATGTCGACTGCTTCTGGATCTGTTTGTGGTTTAAGAATTTTGGTTATTCTAACAAGTTCAGGATCAGCTAACTGTAAAGTTAATAACCAATTTTCCGTAGAAATATTGAGTACCGTCAGATTGTCATTAGCAATTTCTGAATTTGTATCCGTCCCTAATGGTGGGTTACGGCTCAGCGCATCAACATGAGACATCCGACAGCCAGCACGATATTCGATGTCAAAGTCAAATTCGCTGATTTGTAACCACCACCTAGCAATGCGTGGGATTAAATCCCGCTTTGTAAGAGTGGTCCTCAACGCATTACAATCTGTAAAAACTGTAAACTTTAAGCCCAACAAATACACACGGAATTTTTTTAGCGAACAGACCACTGCAAGTGTTTCCAACTCATAAGAGTGGAAAAAACGTTCATCTGCTGTGGTCTGCCTACTAAAGTATGCAACAGGCTTTAATTCTCTGGGGTTTGTCTGCCATTGCAATAATATACCGCCTAATCCGAGAGAACTAGCATCCGCATGCAGTTCAGTTTCCAATTTAGGGTCATACAACGCTAATGTTGGACGTTCTATTAACCGCGCCTTCAATGTTATAAAAGCCAAGTTCTCTTTATCGCCCCACCGCCAGCAAGATTCTTTTTTTAACAAACTCGTCAATGGTCTACCTATTTCACCAAAACCTTTTACGAATTTCCTAAAGTAACTTGCTAAGCCTAGGAACTGTCTTACCTCATGAACGCTTCGTGGGGTGGGAAATTCTTTGACAGCTGCTATTTTTCTTTCACTTGGTTTGACACCGTCAGCCGAAATTTCATAGCCCAAGTATTCTAACTGTGTATCAAAGAACCTGCACTTTGCCAATTTAAGAGTAAGACCAGCGTCTGTTAGTAATTTTAAAACATCTTCTAAATGTTTAAAGCCCTCATCTAAAGATTCTGATGGTATGAGAAGATCATCCATGTAGGCTAGAGCTGAAGTGAACCTACGTGACCCAAGAACTCTGTTAATCATTTTCTGAAATATCGCTGGTGCATTAGCTAGTCCGAACGGCATACGTTTAAACTCATAATGACCGTCAGGAGTAACAAATGCAGTCAAATGGCGACTCTGTTCTGCCATCGGTATTTGATAATACCCAGATGCTAGGTCTAACGTTATAAAGAATTTATTTCCACTTAAATTAGAAATTTGATCCTCTATTAACGGGAGGGGATATTTATCTTTGACTGTTTTATTGTTGAGCGCTCTGAAATCAATGCAGAGTCGATGGTCACCGGTTTTCTTTTTGACTAACAGAACGGGGCTAGCATAATTTGATTCGGATTCTTGTACTATATCATTTTCAATCAACTCGTCTACAATTTCTCTAACTTTGCCACGCTCGTAAAATGACATACGATACGGTCTATACACTACCGGCTTACTGTCGTTTAACTCAATATTCATTTCAGCTTCTTTTGTACAACCTAACTCAGATAGGTCTGTAGCAAAACATGATCGGTACTTTTGCAAAAGTTCATACAATCTTTTGAAGTTATCATCATTTAGTGCTGATCCTATTTTAATTTCATTTTTATCCAGAGGCAATATTTTCTTTACATTTTCTGTATGTATTCGCAGATTATGGCACTCATTTGCTGTTTTTACTCTGGCAATTAATGAATTTTCGTTAAGTATCACAGGGGTATTGGTTAAAGCAGTTACAAGAATAAGACCTTTTCCCTTTTCTAACCTGTAACAACCTCTATGCAATCTATATTCTTGATTTGGGCTTAACCTAGTATCACCTTCCAAATATACATCACATGAGCAATCCTCTTTTGAATTGACCTCTATTACTCCGCCTTGTTTAATTAATGTTTTATTGGTAACAAAGAGATTTATTTTGTCATCTGTCTCAGTGTCAGCTGTCTGAAAGGAGCCATTGTAAAAGTACAATGTATCTCTGTCTTTTACCACCATCACATTAGGTAGTTCAGTAAAATTTCGACCTACGAGCACAGACGTATGCAAATACACATCGTTTACTACTAAAACTTCTACCCGAGCTTCAATGTCATCTAATCTAGCATTGATTAGTGATCTAAATAATGGTTTGATAGATGAGTTACCAAAACCACGTATAACTGGAAGATCATTAATGTCTTGGTCTAACTCAAGTTTTTTGGCATCAGATAATCGAACTAATGTGCAATCACTACCAAAATCCACATATGCCTGCAATAACGTATTGTTAACTGATATAGTTTTGTAGAATTTTTGATTCGATACTTCGATATTAGGCTGTATTAACTGATGTTCATTCGAGCAAATCTTTAAAGTTTTCCGAGACGGGGTTACTTGATTTGGGTCATGACCAAACAAGGGTTTCCTTATGCAGTTATTCGAATCATGACCTACTCTGCCACAGCTTTGACATTTAATAACTGGCTTCGGGCATTTGTAAAAGTTATGTCCCCTTTCTTTACAATTGTAACATATAGGCACATTTCTGAAACCCGAATCGTTACTGTTAACGCCCTTGACTATGTTTGAAGAATTACCACTATGATATTCTCTTCGCTTAATTTTATTATTCGTTTGGAACGTAACTCCTTTTGACTGTTGAGAAACTAGATACGCTAGCAAGTCTTCGGGTTCTTTGCATTGTAAAGCTTGAGCACCATTTCTTATTGAAGCATCATTAATTCCATGAACCACACAGTCAACAGCTTTACGCCCTATGATCTCACATCGAGTTAACAGTGCCAATTTTTCATAAAAATATTCTCTAACATTTTCACCATACAAGCAACGTCTATTCAACATTTCTTGCAGTATCATACCATAGTTTTCCTCACAAGGGAAAGATTTTCGCAATTTGACCTGCCATTCATCCCAAGAATAAGTGAGAGTGGCAAGTGACTCATACCAACTTTTAGCTAACCCACAAAGCTTTTGCAAGGAAAAGTGTATTGTTTGCCTTTCGTCCCATCCATAGATAGTCGAACATTCATTCACTTTCTTCAGCCATCTTTCCACATTTTGTGACTTATTGTTGGGATCAAACTCCGGGATTACATTTAATTGCTGATTAGCACTGAAGATCTTACTTGAATCGTTTCGCAGAGAAGCAATAATTTTGAGAAGATCCTCTGAAGTCAAACCTTGTGTGGAAACTGACTGTATATTACCAGATCCATTACTGGTAATCTCACTTTGCTCATTCCTAGGCAACTCATCCACTTCAGATTCCGACGATGTTGATGGCAACCGAATTCGGCGGCGCTTCTGTTTAGGAACATCTTCATCGATATCTACTCTGGTACCCATCTGGAACATCCCAGATTTTTTTTCATTAGCCTTGTAGTATGAGGCTTGTTTCCCGTTAAAAATAAATGTAACTTTAGGCAACACTCGTTATACAAATTATATTATCTAATTTCGTTATCTTGTATAAACAAAACATCTGTTTGCTTAACTTGACTTTTTTAACACCTACATGTTAATTTAATCACTTTTAGAACACCTAAATGTATAAATTTAATAGTGTATCAAATTAAAATTAATGAAATTAAAACGTTCCAATCATCTACAGATTTGGTTTCAATTTAATTTATAACATCTACATGCCTCACGTGCTAAAAATATAAAACACCTACATGTTTCAATTTAAAATATAATCATTGAAGACATCTACATGCCTCAAGTGTAAGCAAAGAAAAACACCTACATGTTTCAATTTAAAATATAATAATTGAGGACACCTACATGCCTCAGGTTTAAGCAAAGAGAAACACCTACATGTTTCAATTTAAAATATAATAATTGAAGACACCTACATGCCTCAAGTGTTAGATATATAAAACACCTACATGTTTTAATTCAACACAATTAATCAATGAACAACATCTACATGTCTCAAATTTAAGCAAAGAGAAACACCTACATGTTTCAATTTAAAATATAATAATTGAGGACACCTACATGCCTCAAGTTTAAGCAAAGAGAAACACCTACATGTTTCAGTTTAAAATATAATAATTGAGGACACCTACATGCCTCAAGTTTAAGCACAGAGAAACACCTACATGTTTCAATTTAAAATATAATAATTGAGGACACCTACATGCCTCAAGTTTAAGCAAAGAGAAACACCTACGTGTTTCAATTTAAAATATAATAATTGAGGACACCTACATGCCTCAAGTTTAAGCAAAGAGAAACACCTACATGTTTCAATTTAAAATATAATAATTGAGGACACCTACATGCCTCAAATGTTAGAAATATAAAACACCTACATGTTTTAATTGTATTCATAGTATGTCTCTGGTATAATATTAACAAAACACAATAACGGTTCAGTTACTTGGGGTAAAATCACACACCCACAAAGTCAAATATAATAGTAGATAATATATATCTAGAAAGATATTCGAAATTGATGATAATTAACAGTTGCCTAAAATTACAATAACACTGAGCAATCACAATAATTTAATTTAATTTAATTTAATTTAATTTAATTTAATTTAATTTAATTTAATTTAATTTAATTTAATTTAATTTAATTTAATTTAATTTAATTTAATTTAATTTAATTTAATTTAATTTAATTTAATTTAATTTAATTTAATTTAATTTAATTTAATTTAATTTAATTTAATTTAATTTAATTTAATTTAATTCAATTCAATTCAATTCAATTCAATTCAATTCAATTCAATTCAATTCAATTCAATTCAATTCAATTCAATTCAATTCAATTCAATTCAATTCAATTCAATTCAATTCAATTCAATTCAATTCAATTCAATTCAATTCAATTCAATTCAATTCAATTCAATTCAATTCAATTTAATTTAATTTAATTTAATTTAATTTAATTTAATTTAATTTATTTAATTTAACTCAATTTAACTCAATTTAATTTAATTTAATTTAATTTAATTTAATTTAATTTAATTTAATTTAATTTAATTTAATTTAATTTAATTTAATTTAATTTAATTTAATTTAATTTAATTTAATTTAATTTAATTTAATTTAATTTAATTTAATTTAATTTAATTTAATTTAATTTAATTTAATTTAATTTAATTTAATTTAATTTAATTTAATTTAATTTAATTTAATTTAATTTAATTTAATTTAATTTAATTTAATTTAATTTAATTTAATTTAATTTAATTTAATTTAATTTAATTTAATTTAATTTAATTTAATTTAATTTAATTTAATTTAATTTAATTTAATTTAATTTAATTTAATTTAATTTAATTTAATTTAATTTAATTTAATTTAATTTAATTTAATTTAATTTAATTTAATTTAATTTAATTTAATTTAATTTAATTTAATTTAATTTAATTTAATTTAATTTAATTTAATTTAATTTAATTTAATTTAATTTAATTTAATTTAATTTAATTTAATTTAATTTAATTTAATTTAATTTAACTCAATTTAATTTAATCCAATTTAACTCAATTTAATTTAATCCAATTTAACTCAATTTAATTTAATTTAATTTAATTTAATTTAATTTAATTTAATTTAATTTAATTTAATTTAATTTAATTTAATTTAATTTAATTTAATTTAATTTAATTTAATTTAATTTAATTTAATTTAATTTAATTTAATTTAATTTAATTTAATTTAATTTAATTTAATTTAATTTAATTTAATTTAATTTAATTTAATTTAATTTAATTTAATTTAATTTAATTTAATTTAATTTAATTTAATTTAATTGTCATTCATTTCATTTCATTTCATTTTGATTCACTTTGATTCACTTTCATTCTTTTTATTCATATTGAATATTTTGAGTCTTTTGATGCCAACTGTTTCAATTTGGACGGGATTTATAAACAGGAATAGTACCCTGATAAGCTCAAGTACTACGTCGATTCTATGTCGATTCATTTCATACAAAATGAAGATGACACACTGCCAAATACAGCAAACATTATTAAAAGAGTCTATTCTTGCTTTTTGCTTGTATGGACTACCAAAAATAACGAAGCATGTGCATTGTGATTGTGAGCATTGTGTGGAATTGCCACTGATCTTCTCCGTGCCATAATTTCAATCTTGAATAACAAGAGATTTGAGCCATGAAATAGTCTGGGCAAAAAAATTGATCGAGTTGAAGCAGTTTTTCACAACTACCCTCAACACATATTTTTAAAGAATTCTGGTAACAAAAATTTTCTCGATTTGTTTAATTATTATAAATTTACATAAATTATGAACCGACACAAAAAACATATTTTTCATCGCCATACAACGAGAAAAACAAATACATAAATGATGTTTCATAGTAGATAACTATAGTGTAGTACTTACATTTCAACCGTTGTCAGCCACGAAATTATGTAGGCGTAAATTACCACCACTTCTGATTTTTGATGAATAAAATACTTCAATTCATAAATCAGTGTATATTTCTTATTGCTTACAACCTCACTGTCCGATACCAGCGAATGGAATAATGGCCGCCGTCACCAATCACTTTTTCTACCACCAACGTCTTGATAGTTCCCTTTTTTACCAGTATCCGTGATTGGCGCCACCGGCACACTGTTCCGTTCATCAACTTAGAATCTTACAATTACATATTTACATTTATCGATTAACACATATTTAGTGGACCAATTACACAATGATTAAATAATCAAAGAGTTTATATTGTTATGATACGTAGTGTTTATCTGTATGCATACTCAATTGAATGTAAAAAATACTCTAAACGAATGGTGCTACCATATCTAGAACTTACAAACCTACCAAAATGCTTTGTGTTGCCTACACCTGTATGCATAATACGAAACCTTTCGTTTTGAATATCACAAATCATAACACTCGTCTGCACAAAAATGGCAAGAGTTCATAATTTTCAAACTTGCTTTTAAACTAACGTAAGGTAGATTATGATATTACTTTTGTAATCAATAAGGAGGCTCTAAAAGACGTGATACTAAATAATGTTGGAAACTAGGTAGGTAACATTACTGCAACTGCAAAATAATGTTGGAAACTATGAAGTGTAGGCAACTGTATCTAACATTACTCAATAGGAAACTAATGTTTATTGCCTACCAGTCTTCATAGGACGGGATGCGATTTTGATATGAATAAATTAGTAACAAATTGAAATCTTTATACATCTGTTCCAGGCACGTATAGCTTAATTATGTTTTGTCTGTTATGTATCCGTTAGTAGGTACTGTAAAAGCACATGCAGTTTAATATTACGCAAAACTGCTATATACTAACATGTAATCCGCACATAGTCATAATAATTAAAATTGGTTTATCATCCGGTATAATTCGAGTTTCACCTTGGCAATGCACTTAATTGACTTAACGGATGTGATTCAATAATATTTTACTATTAAGATGGATATTCCTGCAATGTCGTCTCTTCGTTATATAAATTGAGTTTTACTATGTACAGTAATTGACTAAAGTCAATTAACTTTTGGATTGGGAAAAAAATCTGGATTACGGTTCAAATATTTCTTCCCACCACCAACACACTTACCTACTTGGTAAAAATGACTGTACCTACGTGGAGACGCCCTGATTTTGTTTTTCTTTGGCCTAATTTTGAACTTTATCTGCATTTCTTTGAGCCATAATATATTATCTGCACACAAAATTTGCAAACTTTGTTGAAGTGTCAGTTGGTCAAGCCAAAAAACTTAATTCTTTGACCGAGGATATAACCCTTATATTTTAACAGCTTCATACAAAAGTAGGTATGCAATAAGTACAATACTCAGTAATTTGTACAATCTGTGATCTTCTCATCACGCATTGTGCTCGTCCTGCGAAGCGCTGCGTGACCGTCAGGCGTGTTGCGGGCGACATGTTGCCTAATATCACGACACATTTAGGTATTGTCTTCTATGAGAATGTGAAAACTAGTTACGTGGCAGAAGTTACTTCCTGCTTATCGACTGGTTTCGTTTGCTCGAGGGCAGAGGTTAAAGATGTCTTGCGGGACCTGTTGCGGGGTTACAACTTACAATCACAATATGAATTTTAATTGCCTTTTAAAATACGCGGCAATGAAAAATATGGTTTTTAATGAGCAGTTTTAAATATTATCCAACGCAGTTTGTTCCTATACCTACACTTTTTACTATGTTACGTAAGACAAAGTCCATTATACCCAGTCAATACCGTCTATTATGTCCTTGTACGTTCATATGACATAAAAAGTGAGCTGAGAAACATGATCGGTATTGTGACCGATCGAATTATTTCTATAGCATGCCATAGACCTTGTGTGGCCGTCGATAATTGACGCAAATGGCAATAATTCCGCCATTCACGACACAAAAATAACACTTATTTTTAGCTGTTCTTACTGTGCTATTAGCTTCGACGAAGTCGTGCCAGGGAGATCTGTAGAGCAGTCTGAGACCTACAAGAAGCAGGGTTCGAACAGATCTTCAACGTGACCTATATTAAAGTTTATGAGTAGCCACTTACCTTCCTCTAAAATCAGCTGCTTAAATGGTAACTATTAAGTAGTACCTTTCGTCGCGTGTTCACAAACATACACACATTATGTTTAAGCTATATAGGTACTTACGGTCTTATTTTCAGAATAGATTATATATATTGTCCCAAAACTTATTTAGCCGAGTGAGATTTGACCCACGATCTCCTTGATATACTATAACTACATGCTTATTCTTATGTTGGTAGATTCAACTTCCCCTATGAGACAGTTCATACCTGTGTATATGCCTATGGTTCGTACTAAACCGCGCTCGCGGAAACAGGTTCCCTCTGGGTACTAAATGTTTTAATAATGATCTGGTTAACAGATCTCACGGTACCTACGAGGTCAGCTGATATTGGCATTGTCGGCTCAAATCGTGGTTCATTGTCTACTGAATCCTGCTTCAATCGTTTACACCGCCGCATTACGCATACCCGAGGATTTGCAATACAAATGACTACAAAATCCATGAATAGTCATGCCTTCTGTGGGAATTATACAGGATTTCTCTATCTGTGCGGTCATCATCCAATGCAGTATTGTTTGCAGTCAGATATTTGGTACATTTTAGGTTGTAAGGCATAAGATGAAAATAGAATAGACTTAATGTGTAAAGAGAGTTATGAATCAACGGCGGAACGACTTGATTCCTTTAAGACGACTTTTTTCTGAGAAATTCAAATTTTCTTTATTCAGTTGGATCACAAGGATCACTTTGAAACGTCTTCAAGCTGGTGAGTCTAGGTGCCAGTTCCACGTGACCAAGCCTAGAAGAACAGGCAACACAGGGCTTATGGTGTTTTTTTGTGCATGATGTTTTTCCAAAACAAAAGTAAAAATAGCAGTGCTCCATAGAGCACCGATCCATGGATTAAAATTAGAAACTGGCAAATCGCCTTTTGATCCTAAAGTCGTGGACTCGCATTTGGTCGTGCACATCTGAACTTTTCTATTGTCAAACGGTGAAAGTGATTCATAGAAATAAATTACTAACCTAGCCAGCTCTGCACGTATTAGCCATAACATGACCTTATGATTATAGAGGGTTGGTCGCTGTGAGAATGGCATAGGTCTACTCCATCTAAGTTATCTCCATGGCAAGAGCAAAAGCCTATTTACTTAAATAAAAATAAAAAAAATATTGTGGACAATCCACACAACACTATCTAGCCCCAAATTAACCAGAGCTTGAGCTATGTAACCGATATAATACTACCGATATATACATAAACCGATATATAGCCGATATAATACTTGAATACTAATTTTTTTGTAAATACATACCTAGTTAGAATACAATATAACACCTAGACAGAGAACAAACATCTGCGTTCTTACTTGACTGTTCTCCTAAGAATTGTCAGGTCGAATAGCTAACCAATTCTTCGTCTCTTATTACTTATAATGGGTGAGCTAGAATCTAGATGCCCTGTAGACCTACACTGAACTTTGAAATCGTGTCGACTGATGTTAATGGCTTGAAAGGGCGTTGTCGAGATAACCGTTGGGTCAAGGTGTGAGTCAATGAAGGGATTAACTTGATTCATCTTTAGCACCGGTATTTAGCTAAGCTGCTTATGAACTAATTTTAAGATGAATAATTTTAAGAATGAACTAATTTAAGATGTGAACTAATTTTATACAACGTATCGCTTGTGACGTTAGAACTGAAACCACATTTGAAAAAAGAAGATTCAAATACGTCATAGCATTGGTTGGGAATCAATCCATGAAAATGTATATTTCACATTTGTTCAAGCATGGCATTTGTGGGACTAACCCAAATACATGTTTATTTACACAAAGAAACTTACAATTAAACAAATATTTACAAAATGTACAAAATACACAAGAAACAGTTGAGCTATCTGCAGATAGCTCAACTCTAGATTACAAACCATCTAGAGATAGCTCAACTGATCCAAATCAGTGCCAGACGGAAACGTCCCCAAGACGCTGGCGGCATTGCCACGCTGCGCCAGATACCCACCAGCTCTTGGGTCACGCGTCGCTTCGATCAGTCGCCTAGACAAAATTTTGAAGACCCGCGAGGCCTCGGTTCCCCACGGACCCAGAGTCTCAACCCCAAGAGGAGCAAATAAGTAGGCTCTGTCAAGACCTGCATATTTACCCAAATATCTTATCAATCAGCAATATACTTAGTATCTTTAATTTTTAATTAAAATTAAGCGGTAATAACGAAGGTAATTGTACAATACTCCGAGGTAACAAACTCGTGGTACCGTATAGCCAGGATGCGGATCTTTTATCGGAGCCAGTCACTTCTCCAAGGCTTCGCCTGTTTTCAACTAATCCAGCCTTTCTAAATATTACACGTTGTTTGACATACGGTCCAATATATTAAAGTGAGTATCCGGTTCGTACGAATATTGTGAACGTAGTGTACTACAGGATAAATATTAGTAGAAAGAAAGAAAGAAAGAAAGAAAAACATTTTATTGACCTTAAGAAAGAATACTACAATGGGTACCTACCTACTGCCAAGTTAGTACTACGACTAAGCATACTAACATAGAGATTTCTTAGCCTCAGCCATCTTACTCGTATATTGAATGTAACTGGAATTTAAAAAAGAGGAAACTACTTTCGTAAGATGAGCTAGCCGACATTAGGATTCTTTTAGTTGAAACTAGTCTCAAACATGCACAAGCTAACACACACAGGCCTATCAAGAAATCGTAGAAGACTTTGCCTTGAAAGATTATTTCCCATCATCAATCAATTTCATAATAACTGCACGTATAAGTACTACCTATATTAAAGAGCTATCGTGCCTTAAACGGATTATGTAGAAACATTTCAATCACATTGAGATTGTTATATCTGTCGATTCATCCAAGGTGAAGGCAATTAGATGCTCAATTGAACTGCAATCTAATTGTACTTGAAATAATCTGCTTCTACATCAGTCGTAACTGATAAGTATATTAAAATTGGCGCCGGAAAGTCTTCTACAAAGACGCTTGGCATAGCTTGGCACAGCACCGAGATATACAGGGGCCGAAATTTGTGTAATGAGAAAGGAGAGGCCTTGGCCCAGCAAAGAGAAAGAACATACTTCCCTAAAAAAATAAAAAAGTGCTCTTATACGTCAGAATGATACGTTTTGCTTCAGAGTGGCTCTAAATATGACTCTCTTCATTTTTGTTATTTCTATTCGATGACTAGATTACTCGTAGAACAAAAGCAAAAGACATGGTTTCATTGAGCCTACATCAGGTGAAACCGAAAATGTAAAGTAGCATTTTTTTTCGTTGTATGGACGAATCCATTTAATTTTTTTGTAAAATATAACAATTAAATGGTGTAAAAAAATTATGTTCCGGCTAGAAATTCTCTTAAACTCACTGGGTTCGATAAAATTGAACGCAAAGTTTGCCAAAAACTCTCAATTTTTTTTGGATTTGAAATGGTTTTTTTCCGTTGCTGTTAGAGCCATTGCAATGAAAGTTTTGTTCCCGTATACCTAAATAAATACGTAAAAACCTGATGTTATTGCACTTTTCTTAGTTGCCGTAGTTTTTATAAAAAAATGAAATTTTCAAAAATATATATAGGTAGGATTTCCTAGCTACTTCTCTCAGTACAGCCCGCGCGGCCGACGAGGAGAGGTCTATGTCAAATTTCGCGACATGACATTTCATCTCTGACTACGTAAAATATACCCTAGATTAAATCATAGCTACTACTGGTACTATAAATTTGCCACAGTGTAACATAAAACAAATTGTCACAGTATAACGAAATGACATAATACCATCTTCATCATACATTATGATCGATAACCTGTATTCACATCATCATCAGCCTGTAGAAGTATATATTTTATGTAGCATATAACTTATCTAGTACATTCTAGGGCACGTTCCTATCGTGCGTGACCAGCGAAGCGCAATGCTTTTGTTAAATACCTCCATTTTTGTAGTTGCATAAGTAGCTATCTTCCTATCTACCCAGTGCTTTCCGTCATCATCATCAGTAAGTAGAAGTCCACTGCTAGATATAGACCTCCTTTATACATTTCCATGAAAAAACAATTTGCCGATTTCCCACGATCTTTAGAATGTCCTCGGTCCATTAGGGGCGCTCTGGTTGCTTAGCACCGGTTATATTGTCGTGCGACCCGCTTTTTGATTCTAAAGGCGTGTGTTCAAACCCCGTCATGCACAAATTAGTTTATCTGCCAAAAAACCTATGTGCACTATGTCAGTACACTCTAACGGTGAAGGAAAACAATAAATGAAACCAACGTGAAGTAGCAAAACTTTTGAGGCACATTCATAATCCACCACACCAGCTTTAATTTTCTATTGACATGACAAGAAGAAGACTCAAAAACTAGTAGCCGATTTTAGGCCTTTATAAAAATAGTGTCGATTTTGCAAAGAGTTTGGGAGCCCATTACAATGAAAAGGAAGTATATATATATATATATTATGGACAATCTACACTACACTATCTAGCCCTAAACTAAGCAGAGTTAGTATTATGGGAACCAGATAGCTGATGTAATACTTAAATACATTTTGTTTGTAAATACATAGGTACTTGGAAAACAATATAACATCCAGATGGAGAACAAATATCTATGATCACCACACAAATATTTGTTCTCGGTGGGGATCGAACCCACGACCTATGGCGCAGAAGGCAGAGCTACTAATATATGAGCTGAGAGCCCAGTCATAACAATAATATCATGGGTTTTGAGTATTTTTGATTGCCGTCTTTTAAATCTGGAGGTGTCTGTAATGTCCCGAATTCTGGAACTTTCTGTCAAAGGTTTCATGCACGGTGCGCTCAAATACCCAAATACCAAAATACATGTGCCTATTTCTATACACGCAGCAAGGAGTTTCCCAAGATTTTGCGTTTGACAGAACTTTGAAGAGTCAGTTGGGGTTGTCGAAACTCTTTGGTATACCTAATATTTTTAAATGCCGATAAAATACAATAATATAAGTCGAATAGACAGTGTTATTTCACAATGCTTCACTGATCTCCACCGCAATGAGCACCGAAGGCCTAAATTTTTTTTTTTTTTTTTTTTTTTTTTTTAATATAGATAGCTAAGCATTTGGCTGCCATCACACCTGATGGAAAGTGAGGATGCAGCCTAAGATGGAGCATGCTTAGCCATAATCCACCTGTTCACTCTTGTCTTAAAAGTTCCCAAATTGTAACGTTCCGGAAATACTGACGGCGGAAGAGAGTTCCACTCCTTGGCAGTTCGTACTATAAAAGTGGAGTCAAAGCGCTTTGTACGAGAATGTGGAATATCTACCATGAAAGAGTGGCACTTGTCCGTGCGCCTAGATGTCCGGAGGTAAAAGGGTGATGGGGGTATAAGGTCGTGCAGTTCTTGTGCGCACTCCCCGAAATGTAAACGGTAGAAGACCGATAAACACGCCACTCGACGACGGTGTTCCAAGCTATAGAGCTTGGAGTCAAACAGCTCGTCATTGCCAATGAGCCTCCTGGCGCGACGCTCAATAGAATCCAAGGCTTCGAGCTGATACTTGGCAGATCCGTCCCATAGGTGGCAACAGTACTCCATGCACGACCGAACTTGAGCTTGATATAGATTCAGAAGCTGTTCCGGCGTGAAGTACCGTCTAACCTTAGAGAGGATGCCAAGTTTTTTAGCTGCCACTTTAGCCTTAGATTCTATATAGGAGCCAAAGTTCAAGTTAGAAGATAACTTCACACCCAAGAGGTCCATGTGGTCAGATATTGGTACCGATACATCCCGGAAAGTGGGTTTAAAAAGGAAAGGTCTCTTTTTAGCAGAGAAGAGACACGCCTGAGTTTTTGTGGTGTTGAATGAAACCAGATTAGCAACACCCCAGTCAGAAACTCCAACTAGGGTGTGGTTCACTCGTTCCACCATAGCCTGTCTTAGGGTCTCTATAGTAGACGCGCTTGCACGGGCATCGGAAGTGTATCTTTCTACAACTGTGCTATCATCAGCATACCCCACGATACCGGGCAGAAGCAAATCATTGATGTGTAGCAGAAATAAAGTTGCAGAAAGAACCGACCCCTGAGGTACCCCGGCGTTTACTGCCAATTGGTCAGACGAGCAGCCATCAATGACTACGCGAATTGACCGTTCCCTCAGGAAGTCGGATATCCACCCACGCAAGCACGGAGGTAGTCCAAACGAGGTAAGCTTGCTAATGAGGCTTTCATGCCAAACCCTGTCGAAGGCCTTGGAGATGTCGAGTGAAACAGCAAGAGCTTCTCCATGGCCCTCGATGGCCTCGCTCCAGATGTGAGTGACATACGCCAGAAGATCCCCAGTAGACCGCTTGCGTCTGAAACCGTACTGCTGGTCACTGAGGAGGTCGTTAGCTTCTAGGTATGATAAGAGCTTGTTGTTAAGTACCCTCTCCATTGTTTTACACAAAAGAGAGGTGACCGAGATGGGCCTGTAGTTAGCAGGGTCAGCACGACTACCTTTTTTAGGTACTGGTTGAACGTTAGCAAGCTTCCATGACTGTGGTACTTGACCAGTCCTAAGAGAGAGGCGAAACAGGCGTGTCAACACCGGAGATAACTCGGGGGCGCAAAGCTTGAGGACAATTGCTGGTATTCCGTCAGGCCCGCTAGCCTTATTCACATCCAAGGCACGCAGTGTTTTAAGTACCTCTTTTTGATGTATTTGGACTTTACGCATTGAAGTCGCACATCGAGGAACGATAGGAGGTACTTCACCTGCAGTGCTTAGACGCGAATTCTCCGCAAACAGAGAAGCGAACAAATTGGCTTTCTCTACGGCGGTGTGGGCAAGCGAACCATCCTGTTTAACCATTGGTGGCAGCGAGGGGCGACAGAAGTTCGTTTCAATCGATTTCGCGAGTGACCAAAATGCTTTACTACCGGCTGGATGCGATGCAAGTTTGGTGCCTACTCGACTTACGTGATTGAAACGAGCTCTCTTCAGGGCTCTTTTACAGTCCTTGGCTGCTTTGTTATAGGCTCTCTTCAATAATATGACGTCTGGTGTTTTGCGAGTTCGGGCATTTACCCAAGCCAGGTAGGCCGTTTGCTTAAGTGAATCAGCACTTTTGCACTCAGCACTGAACCAAGCTTGAGCTACGCCTGAAGTTTGGACGTCTTTGTATGGAATGTAGTATTCCATACCACGACGTAGTACTTCAGTGACGGCGTCCGCGCAGATTGACGGGTCATCAGAAGAGAAGCATGCCTGCAGCCAAGGAAAAGAAGCAAAAAAGTGTCGCATCTCGTCCCAGTCTGCTACCGTATACTGCCATAACCGACGACTTCCCCTAGGGCTGGGATCGGGTGGAGAGTACGTAGAAACAGTCCTAACAAGACAATGGTCGGAACTTCCCAACGGAGACGATACCGACACATTGTACCGGTCGGGATCAGTCGTTAGGAACAGGTCCAAGCAATTAGCGGTGTGACTGTCGATGTCTGGAACCCTTGTCGCCTCATTAACCAACTGTGTGAGATTAAGAGAGAGCGTGAGCTTGAGCGCTTCCCTCCCTGCATGGTCGGTGCACTGGTATGGGAACAGCCAATCTTGATGATGGGCATTTAGGTCCCCCAGGAACACCAGTTGGGCAGAAGGGTACCGCTGCTGAGCTAAGTCCGCTGTCTCACTCAGGTAGCTAAACAGCTGAGTCGTCTCTTGGTCTCCACTATGCGACCGATATATTCCAGCATATATGATTTTATCAATGCCAGTCTCAACCAGAACCCATATGACGGAGAATTTGGAAATTTCAAGATTTCTGAGGCGCCTGAAGCAGATGTCATCGCGGGCGTAAACGCAGGTTCCAGCACGTGATTTGAACTTGTGCTCAAGAACGTAGCCAGGATACGCGAGATACGCCGCGTCAGGTGGACATCTGATCTGGGTCTCCGTAAGAAATAGCAGGTGAGGTTTGGCAGTTTCGAGATGGTGGTGGACTGCATCGATATTTGAGTGCAAACCTCGGACATTTGCCAGGTGCACTTGTAGAGAGAGGAAGTGCACACGCTGTTTAACATTCTTACTTATTCTGTATCTTTTCATGTTTGATTTTGTTGAAGAGTGAAGAGTGGTAGGAAGACGGCAGTAAGACAAAGCACGCTGCAAACCTAAAAATACTGACAGCGATTCACTCATACTAGCGGGGAACTAGGCGGGAGACCGCGGGGACGCCCGAACCCCCCCGGAGATGGCCATCGGGTCCTCTCTTCCGGTCGCCAACCGGCACGATGGAGCATCCCGGGATTTTTCGCGAGGTGGCGGGGCAGCCTTTCAGGAGTGGCTGGCTCCCTACTTGGGCCCCCTACTACCTGCGGTCGGCCAGCGGAGCACCGTGCTTCGGATCCCGCTACCCTCCACGACTAGTCTCCCAGCATGAGCTCATCGCTACCAAGTATGAAACTGGTGCATAGCAGTACTGGGTGCACTTGTCTTGACCCGTCTTCTCATTGTGGCTACACCGAGCATCATACCGGAACACGAACATGACGTTTGGCGATATGGCTTTGCTCGGTGGGTGGTGTCAAGCCGCGGCCAGAGCCTACCACCAGAGAAAGCTACTCCATTCGCACCACCCGGGGAACACGTGTAGGGTCACAACGGGTATACACCTACGGACGTGAGTAGCATGATTCCCCACAAATGAGTGCAAAGCTTAAAGCCACCCATAAATAATTTCCATTTCAATTCATTTATGAATTGAAATGAAAATTATCTATGCATGTAATGTATTGTATTATGTATATCAGTTATCTAGCACCCATAACACAAGCTTTGCTTAGCTTGGGGCTAGATCATGTTGTGTGAATTGTCCAGCATTATTATTATTATTTATTTCCATAGGCATGAATTCTATGCACTAAGTTATACTTACTAGATTTACATACAGATCTGGAAGTATAACCTTTTAGATAAAAGAAAAAATTACTAAATTGGATCATAAAATTAAATGACGAAGGTATGCAGTAACAAACAATAAAACAAAACGGCTAAGCCGATTTTGATGAAATATTACTTTTCAGAAAAAAAAAGATTAAAAGGGAGAAGACGAAAGAGAAGAAAAAAGATAAGAATGTTATTGTACAAAAAAAATTGCCCCCCTTGCCCCCCAGGACCCCCCCTTTTGTGAGTGCTACCGGATGCCGTCGAGATAGGGGGTTTTCGATTGGGGTTTCGTATAGAGGGTTTCTTCCTGAATTGAAAAAACAAAAAAAACACCCCCCTCTTCCCCCATTTTTCACCCCCCCCTTTCGTATCTTCCAAGCGGAGTGGAGCATTGCGGCGAGCGAAGCGAGCCGCCATGCAACCATGGGGAACAGTGCGGCGAGCAAAGCGAGCCTGCTGTGACCCCCCCCCCCCCCTAAGCCCCCCAGAACCCCCTCCTCCTGAACCCGGGGGGAGGGTCGCGGCGAGCGAAGCGAGCCGTGCTGTGACCCCCCCCCTCAAGCCCCCAGAACCCCCTCCTCCTGAACCCGGGGGGAACGTTGCGGCGAGCGAAGCGAGCCGCCACGCGACCACGCCCACCCTACTGAAATTTAGGGAAATTTAGAACCCCCTCCTACTGAAATTTAGGGTGTCTTAGGGGTGTGAAAAAATGTTCACTAGACTGACAGTTCAAAATTCAAAATGGCGGCTGTGCCACTTCCGGTTTTGCAAAAATCGTCCGATTAAGGTCGTTCAAACGGTTCATTCGACTGAGGACTATGATTGGAGATTGAATTTTAGGTTTTTTAAGGTGTTTGATTGGATCTTCACTTGGTTTAGGGTTCCGCCCCTGTGGGAACGCATTGAGGACGCGAGCTGCTTGCAGCTCGCGATGCACGCGACCCGGTAGTCAACGTTTGGGTTCCTTCCAGCGGTTTCGACCCGTTAAGGGTTTTGGCTTGACGTACAATTTAGGGTTCCGTATAAGGTTTTGATTGGGGTCTAACTACATTGAGCAATTTGATTACCTAAGTGTTCGACTTTTAGGGTTCCTTAGGACTTTGATTGGAGTTTCAACTACACTTAGGAGCTTGATAATGTTAACATTTTTAGGGTTCCTTAGGACTTTGATTGGGGTTTTACTACATTGAGGAACTTGATAAAATAAACAACTTTTAGGGTTCCTTAGGCCTTTAATTGGAATTTTACTTCACTTAGGACCTTGATTATGTAAACAATTTTAGGGTTCTTTAGGACTTTGATTGGGGTTTTACTACACTGAGGAACTTGATTCACTGATCGACTTTTAGGGTTACTTAGGACTTTCTTTACTACTTTTTGGGGTTTTACAAGTGCAAGTGTAATGTAAAACTGGGAGTAGCACACCGACACGCGAGCTGCTTGCAGCTCGCGCACACGAAAAAACTAGTTAAGGGGCTGACGTATGGAAAATTTTCATACAAACGGAATACCAAAATGATTTCTAATTTAGACAGATTTACACTATATTATTGTAATAATTGTATTTAAATAGTATTTATCTAGGTTCCTCAACAGTTTTTATTTCAAATTACTTACCTAATAAATAATAATAAATACTTACCTAAAATGAAATAAACACCAATCGCATTTTGCACATTTTTATGCTAAACTTATCAAGTTTTCTACCTATTGGTTTCGTACTAAAAACAACAATATCTTACGTGTTTTTTGTTAAGGAACCTAGTTTATATTGTCTAGTTACAGAATAACAATACTATGTGAAGAATACAAAAAGTTTTCAGTCATCATTTTTGGTATTACGGAACACGATCAAATTCATGGCATTTTCGAACGGCTACTATTGCTATCGCGCACGCACGGTGCGGGTGGCGGGGTGCAGGGGGAGGAAACGCTTGAAGCACACGGGACACTTCGGTTGTGTGTGTGAATCGCTCGGACTTCGGACTAGTTAAATACCTACACTGGCATAAAACATAATGCTTAGATATTTGATAATTGTTAGTTTAGGAAGGGTACTAAGTGAAGATGGGAAATACTAAGTACCTAGGTAGGTTGTAGGTTGGGTAAACGAAATCAAGGTGCAGCACTAGGTCAAAAAGTCTGCCGAAATTTCGAAAAAAGCCAACATTTCGACTAAAACAAATTATGAACCATTAATTTCTATACAGGGTGGAATTTTGTAATGCCACCTGGAGGGAAAGTACTCTTAATACTGCAGATAGAAAATTTTACTCAAAGGAAACATTCCTTTATTTTTGGATAGAAAGCAATTTCTAAAATTAAAAATAAAATAATTTTTAAATTAATTTTTTTTTTTGAAAGGAATAAATTTATTCTTTTAAAGAAATGAATTCGTTAAAAGAATAAATTTGTGTATCCAAGAGAATGGAGCCCATTTCAAGCAACTAATTTCAAGTAACTAGTTAGTTAACCATTTTTTGTAAATAATTAAATTAATTTAAGATTTCCTGGTTTTTCTTTCATTTAATTTATCATGTTTGTTAGAGAGATTTCATCCTTATAATTGACTAACGATCGATGCAATAAAAGTACAAGGTATAATTTTTCTGATTTTAGCCGGTTCAATTCCCGGGTGTGAGAGAATTTTCGAAAAACTTTGAATGCAGTTTGCTTTCTATTCAAAAATAAAGGAATGTTTCCTGTGAGTAAAATTTTCTATCTGCAGTATTAAGAGTACTTTCCCTCCAGGTGGCATTACAAAATTCCACCCTGTATATGAAGTATTGATAAAAGGTCTAAGAAAAATTACAACAAATTATTTTTTTTCTTTATTTATTTGTAGTTCAAAAAACTGCTACCACTCAACGTCCGGTGGAAATATTGATAAAAGGACTGAGAAATACTTGAACAAAATAGTTTTTTTTTATATAACTGGAGCTCAATAAACAGAGTACCGCTCAACGTCTGGTGGAAATATTGATAAAAAGACTTGGAAAAATTTCAGCAAAATATTTTTTTTCTTTATTTATCTGGATCTCAAAAAACCGACTACCGCTCAACGTCAGGTGGAAAGATTGATGAAAGGACTAAGAAAAATTGCCACAAAATATTTTTAGTCTTTATTTATCTGGGGCTTAAAAAAACTGCTACCACTCAACGTCAGGTGGAAATATTGATAAAAAGACTTGGAAAAATTTCAGCAAAATATTTTTTTTCTTTATTTATCTGAATCTCAAACAACCGACTACCGCTCAACGTCAGGTGGAAATATTGATAAAAGGACTAAGAAAAATGGCTACAAAATATTTTTATTCTTTATTTATCTGGGGCTTAAAAAAACTGATACCACTCAACGTCAGGTAGAAATATTGATAAAAAGACTTGTAAAAATTTGAACAACATATTTCTGTTTTATTTTTCTGGAGCTCAAGAAATAAGCTACAGCTCAACGTCAGGTGGAAATATTGATAAAACGACTAAGAAATTAAAAAAAAAACTTTATTTATTTGGAGCTCAAAAAACTGCTACCACTCAACGTCCGGTGGAAATATTGATAAAAAGACTGAGAAATACTTTAACAAAATAGTTTTTCTTTAGATAACTGGAGCTCAATAAACAGAGTACTGCTCAACGTCTGGTGGAAATATTGATAAAAAGACTTGGAAAAATTTCTGTAACGTTCACTAGAAGTTGCTTCATGCAATCAAAATTGAGTTCTATATAGTAATTGTGATAAGACATAAATATTTTTTTTTTTCAGATTGTTTATAATCATTATATAAGTATCCACCTATAGTAGGTTAGCTTGGTACACTTTTTTCGCGAGTTTTGTGCGAAAGCCGAGGTCCATGTAATTGTAGGTCGATGTTCGCAATCGTTGGTTTTGCGAATGTAAATAAGCAGAATAAAAGCAACCTAATTGCTCAACGAATAAAGTATATTTTTAAATGCAGTCACATTATTAGACTTTCTGTACTTTGGTAAGTGAGCCGCTTTGCGTGTTTTTTATTGCTGTGTGTGTGTAATCGATGAGGTCTGGCGAACCACACCCCACCTGATGTTGAGCGGACCTCCACCCATGATCTTCAACTGTAACGTCATGACTGGTTTTGAACCCACGCCCCCCAACCGCTAGGCCGATGAGGTCTGGCGAACCACACCCCACCTGACGTAGAGCGGACCCCACCCATCATCTATTACTGTAACGTTATCACTGATTTTGAACCCGCACCCTCCAACCACTAGGCCAATGAGGTCAAGCAAACCACACCACACCTGATGTTGAGCGGACTCCCACCCATCATCCTCTACTGGAACGTCATCAACCACAACTCCATCGCTCCGCGCCGGGGTCAATGGCTCTCTCAACTCAACTCGGAGTCAATGGTTCTCTTTACTCTTCTTCAATTTGGTCCAGAACCCGCACAAACCCTACCTGATGAATAAACTCACTCGTATCATGTTAGAGAATTTCCTGGTGTCTTTTCTAAGTGCGTAAATAGCTACTCTGAAGGTTCTTTATCGGTTCAGGAATGTTGTTTTTTTTTTCACTTTATTCTTGCATTCAGAGCATGACCAATCCTTGCTTATTGAATACTAGAAAAGCGAAACAAGCAAGCAATAAGCTTAGAGGGTTAGTCAGGTAATGCAGCCACAAAAAATAAAAACATAAAATTGTAGGATGCAAAAAGTCAACTCTCTTTGACCAGATTAGAACACCCGCCCACCTCGTCCTCTCAGTGTGAACCCGCACGCCCTAGCCACTAGCCTATCTGACGCTTAGTAACGTTGACGAAATTAGGCAATGCATAAAAATCGTTATCAGTGGCTGACGCACACGCACAAGCGCGGCACTATGGTTGGATTCACGTATAGAAGTAGCGCGTCACACGAGCGCCTGTGTGTGTATACTACTATTATATATTCCGTGGCGCCCGCATCAAATGAATAGAGATAGCAATATTCGGAGCAGTTTTTGCTCACGCCTCGAATTGAAGTTGCGAGCTGTGTACGTCGGCCCGTTAATATTTAGGCATCCGATTTAGGCGTCGCCTAGGTTTAGTGAAAACGGGTGTTAGTAACGTTGACGAAATTAGGCAATGCATAAAAATCGTTATCAGTGGCTGACGCACACGCACAAGCGCGGCACTATGGTTGGATTCACGTATAGAAGTAGCGCGTCACACGAGCGCTTGTGTGTGTATACTACTATAATATATTCCGTGGCGCCCGCATCAAATGAATAGAGATAGCTATATTCGGAGCAATTTTTGCCCGCGCCTCGAATTGAAGTTGCGAGCTGCGTCCGTCACCCTCTTAATATCTAAACTTAAACATTACGGTATTCTAAATCGCTCCATTGACTTATTACAATCGTACTTGACTGATAGAATCCTTAAAGTTGATGTGGGCGGTGAGAGATCTTTTGGGTCAGTTATTGACATAGGGGTGCCACAAGGTTCGATAAATAAATAAATAATAAATAACCTTCCTTTTTTGGTTAAAAAACTATGTGAAACAGTACTATTTGCTGACGATACCTCATTAATTTTTAAAGTCGATAGATAGAAGGCTAATTACGATGACGTTAACGCATCTCTGTCGTAAATACTTAACTGGTTTAATAATCTTTTACTTAATGTTAAGAAAACTCATAAGTTTTATGAAAAAATATTTTTTGAGTGTCAGTTCTAAGTTTATAAATCTTAATGCGGTTTACAGAATACATCTATTTACCAAGTTTCATCAGTACATATAGCTTTTACAGTTTTGTAAGTACCATACTTCAAGCAAATAAATTATTTCTTTTCATTTCATTTCATTTTTTTGAAAAAAAGTGACTGTGACATACGGATGGACAGACAGACAGACATGACGAATTTATAAGGGTTCCGTTTTTTACCTTTAAAAAATACAAGTGTTCATTCACCGACTACCGACATTTATGAACTTGCAACTCACTCTGGTTTTGCATAATATGAGGAAAATCTCTTCTTGGTGGAAGGTTTCTTTTATTAAATCTGGGGCTATTTGCTTGTTATACTATATAAATTAGACTACTACTACTACACTACTATATAAGTTAGATTTAAAATGTAGCGTTCGTGGTAGTTTAAAAAATCCGCACAGCTTGCCATTGTTATCACCAATCCTGGATGAAAAATATGCAATGGAAACTCTGCGACGGGAATCAGCTAACATAACAATTGGGTTATATTTATTTACTGAATATCTGTCTGTGTTTTTGTCTAACGAAGCGTATTCTAGTCAACACATTGTAATGTCGTGACAAATGTCAGACCCAAGCACAGAATAAGTAATAGTTGGTATCAAATACATGAATTCACAGCTCAGGTCAGGCAACGCCATCTTTATTTTAAATTTTTCCAACTTTCCGGTCGTGTTTTGTTTTTAGACCAGAGTATAGCGGAGGCTTAAGCCTGCGCAGCCTGCGCAGATATTCAGTAAATAAATATAACCCAATTGTTATGTTAGCTGATTCCCGTCGCAGAGTTTCCATTGCATATTTTTCATCCAGGATTGGTGATAACAATGGCAAGCTGTGCGGTATTTTTAAACTACCACGAACGCTACATTTTAAATCTAACTTATATAGTAGTGTAGTAGTAGTAGTCTAATTTATATAGTATAACAAGCAAATAGCCCCAGATTTAAAAAAAGAAACCTTCCACCAAGAAGAGATTTTCCTCATATTATGCAAAACCAGAGTGAGTTGCAAGTTCATAAATGTCGGTAGTCGGTGAATGAGCACTTGTATTTTTTAAAGGTAAAAAACGGAACCCTTATAAATTCGTCATGTCTGTCTGTCTGTCCATCCGTATGTCACAGTCACTTTTTTTCAAAAAAATGAAATGAAATGAAATAATTTATTTGCTTGAAGTATGGTACTTACAAAACTGTAAAAGCTATATGTACTGATGAAACTTGGTAAATAGATGTATTCTGTAAACCGCATTAAGATTTTTATACTTAGGACTGACACTCAAAAAATATTTTTTCATAAAACTTATGAGTTTTCATAAGTTTTTTCATTAACATTAAGTAAAAGATTATTAAACCAGTTAAGTATTTACGACAGAGATGCGTTAACATCATCGTAATTAGCCTTCTATCTATCGACTTTAAAAATTAATGAGGTATCGTCAGCAAATAGTACTGTTTCACATAGTTTTTTAATCAAAAAAGGAAGGTCATTTACGTACACTAGAAACAGGAAAGAACCTAATATCAAACCTTGTGGCATCCCTATGTCAATAACTGACCCAAAAGATCTCTCACCGCCCACATCAACTTTAAGGATTCTATCAGTCAAGTACGATTGTAATAAGTCAATGGAGCGATTTAGAATGCCGTAATGTTTAAGTTTAGATATTAAGAGGGTGACGGACGCAGCTCGCAACTTCAATTCGAGGCGCGGGCAAAAATTGCTCCGAATATAGCTATCTCTATTCATTTGATGCGGGCGCCACGGAATATATAAAAGTAGTATACACACACAGGCGTTCGTGTGACGCGCTACTTCTATACGTGAATCCAACCATAGTGCCGCGCTTGTGCGTGTGCGTCAGCCACTGATAACGATTTTTATGCATTGCCTAATTTCGTCAACGTTACTAACACCCGTTTTCACTAAACCTAGGCGACGCCTAAATCGGATGCCTAAATATTAACGGGCCGACGTACACAGCTCGCAACTTCAATTCGAGGCGCGAGCAAAAACTGCTCCGAATATAGCTATCTCTATTCATTTGATGCGGGCGCCACGGAATATATAATAGTAGTATACACACACTGTATAATTACATTGCATACGTCTGACTAAGTGAAGTGGCACCACACTGGAACTTCACTGCTATTATTTTAGACTATTTTTGATTTGTAAAAGGATCATATAAAAAAACGGTAGGAACCGAGACGTAGTTTGTTGCCTGTTCTTCTACGCTTGGTCGCGTGGAACTGGCACCTAGACTCACCTAGCTTTAAGACGTTTCAAAGTGATTCTTGTATCGTATTGAATAAACGCTTATTGAATCTTGAATTGAATCTTGACACAGGCGCTCGTGTGACGCGCTACTTCTATACGTGAATCCAACCATAGTGCCGCGCTTGTGCGTGTGCGTCAGCCACTGATAACGATTTTTATGCATTGCCTAATTTCGTCAACGTTACTAAGCGTCAGATAGGCTAGTGGCTAGGGCGTGCGGGTTCACACTGAGAGGACGAGGTGGGCGGGTGTTCTAATCTGGTCAAAGAGAGTTGACTTTTTGCATCCTACAATTTTATGTTTTTATTTTTTGTGGCTGCATTACCTGACTAACCCTCTAAGCTTATTGCTTGCTTGTTTCGCTTTTCTAGTATTCAATAAGCAAGGATTGGTCATGCTCTGAATGCGAGAATAAAGTGAAAAAAAAAAAAACAACATTCCTGAACCGATAAAGAACCTTCAGAGTAGCTATTTACGCGTTTAGAAAAGACACCAGGAAATTCTCTAACATGATACGAGTGAGTTTATTCATCAGGTAGGGTTTGTGCGGGTTCTGGACCAAATTGAAGAAGAGTAAAGAGAACCATTGACTCCGAGTTGAGTTGAGAGAGCCATTGACCCCGGCGCGGAGCGATGGAGTTGTGATTGATGACGTTCCAGTAGAGGATGATGGGTGGGAGTCCGCTCAACATCAGGTGTGGTGTGGTTTGCTTGACCTCATTGGCCTAGTGGTTGGAGGGTGCGGGTTCAAAATCAGTGATAACGTCACAGTAATAGATGATGGGTGGGGTCCGCTCTACGTCAGGTGGGGTGTGGTTCGCCAGACCTCATCGGCCTAGCGGTTAGGGGGCGTGGGTTCAAAACCAGTCATGACGTTACAGTTGAAGATCATGGGTGGAGGTCCGCTCAACATCAGGTGGGGTGTGGTTCGCCAGACCTCATCGATCACACACACACAGCAATAAAAAACACGCAAAGCGGCTCACTTACCAAAGTACAGAAAGTTCTAATAATGTGACTGCATTTAAAAATATACTTTATTCGTTGAGCAATTAGGTTGCTTTTATTCTGCTTATTTACATTCGCAAAACCAACGATTGCGAACATCGACCTACAATTACATGGACCTCGGCTTTCGCACAAAACTCGCGAAAAAAGTGTACCAAGCTAACCTACTATAGGTGGATACTTATAATATAATAGATTATAAACAAACTGAAAAAAAATTATTTATGTCTTATCACAATTACTATAGAACTCAATTTTGATTGCATGAACTACTTCTAGTGAACGTTACAGAAATTTTTCCAAGTCTTTTTATCAATATTTCCACCAGACGTTGAGCAGTACCTACTCTGTTTATTGAGCTCCAGTTATATAAAGAAAAACTATTTTGTTAAAGTATTTCTCAGTCTTTTTATCAATATTTCCACCGGACGTTGAGTGGTAGTAGTTTTTTGAGCTCAAAATAAATAAAGTATTTTTTTTATTTCTTAGTCTTTTTATCAATATTTCTACCTGACGTTGAGTGGTATCAGTTTTTTTAAGCCCCAGATAAATAAAGAATGAAAATATTTTGTGGCCATTTTTCTTAGTCCTTTTTTCAATATTATAACCTGACGTTGAGCGGTAGTCGGTTTTTTGAGATCCAGATAAATAAAGAAAATAAATATTTTGCTGAAATTTTTCCAAGTCTTTTTATCAATATTTCCACCAGACGTTGAGCAGTACTCTGTTTATTGAGCTCCAGTTATATAAAGAAAAACTATTTTGTTAAAATATTTCTCAGTCTTTTTATCAATATTTCCACCGGACGTTGAGTGGTAGCAGTTTTTTGAGCTCCAAATAAATAAAGTTTTTTTTTATATTTCTTAGTCGTTTTATCAATATTTCCACCTGACGTAGAGTGGTAGCAGTTTTTTTAAGCCCCAGATAAATAAAGAATAAAAATATTTTGTGGCAATTTTTCTTAGTCCTTTTATCAATATTTCCACCTGACATTGAGCGGTAGTCGGTTGTTTGAGATTCAGATAAATAAAGAAAAAAAATATTTTGCTGAAATTTTTCCAAGTCTCTTTATTAATATTTCCACCTGACGTTGAGTGGTAGCAGTTTTTTTAAGCCCCAGATAAATAAAGACTAAAAATATTTTGTGGCAATTTTTCTTAGTCCTTTCATCAATCTTTCCACCTGACGTTGAGCGGTAGTCGGTTTTTTGAGATCCAGATAAACTAAAAAAAAAAATAATTTGGTGAAATTTTTCTAAGTCTTTTTATCAATATTTCCACCAGACGTTGAGCGATACTCTGTTTATTGAGCTCCAGTTATATAAAAAAAAAACTATTTGGTTCAAGTATTTCTCAGTCCTTTTATCAATATTTCCACCGCCAGCCAGATTTTAAATACTGAGCCAGGGACCTAATTGACCATGTGTAACTTTGCGTTATCATTATCACTTATTATTTGTATCTTTTTTGGTCAATAAACATATTTTCTTTCTTTTCTTTCTTTCTTTCACCGGACGTTGAGTGGTAGCAGTTTTTTGAACTACAAATAAATAAAGAAAAAAATTAATTTGTTGTAATTTTTCTTAGACCTTTTATCAATACTTCATATACAGGGTGGAATTTTGTAATGCCCCTGGAGGGAAAGTACTCTTAATACTGCAGATAGAAAATTTTACTCAAAGGAAACATTCGTTTATTTTTGAATAGAAAGCAAACTGCATTCAAAGTTTTTCGAAAATTCTCTCACACCCGGGAATCGAACCGGCTAAAATCAGAAAAATTATACCTTGTACTTTTATTGCATCGATCGTTAGGGTCAATTATAAGGATGAAATCTCTCTAACAAACATGATAAATTAAATGAAAGAAAAACCAGGAAATCTTAAATTAATTTAATTATTTACAAAAAATGGTTAACTAACTAGTTACTTGAAATTGGTTGCTTGAAATGGGCTCCATTCTCTTGGATACACAAATTTATTCTTTTAACGAATTCATTTCTTTAAAAGAATAAATTTATTCCTTTCAAAAAAAAAAATTTAATTTAAAAATTATTTTATTTTTAATTTTAGAAATTGCTTTCTATCCAAAAATAAAGGAATGTTTCCTTTGAGTAAAATTTTCTATCTGCAGTATTAAGAGTACTTTCCCTCCAGGTGGCATTACAAAATTCCACTCTGTATAGAAATTAATGGTTCATAATTTGTTTTAGTCGAAATGTTGGCTTTTTTCGAAATTTCGGCAGACTTTTTGACCTAGTGCTGCACCTTGATTTCGTTTACCCAACCTACAACCTACCTAGGTACTTAGTACTTCCCATCTTCACTTAGTACCCCTCCTAAACTAACAATTATCAAATATCTAAGCATTATGTTTTATGCCAGTGTAGGTATTTAACTAGTCCGAAGTCCGAGCGATTCACACACACAACCGAAGTGTCCCGTGTGCTTCAAGCGTTTCCTCCCCCTGCACCCCGCCACCCGCGCCGTGCGTGCGCGATAGCAATAGTAGCCATTCGAAAATGCCATGAATTTGATCGTGTTCCCTAATACCAAAAATGATGACTGAAAACTTTTTGTATTCTTCACATAGTATTGTTATTCTGTAACGAGACAATATAAACTAGGTTCCTTTACAAAAAACACGTAAAATATTGTTGTTTTTAGTACGAAACCAATAGGTAGAAAACTTGATAAGTTTAGCATAAAAATGTGCAAAATGCGATTGGTGTTTATTTCATTTTAGGTAAGTAATTTGAAATAAAAACTGTTGAGGAACCTAGATAAATACTATGCAAATACAATTATTACAATAATATAGTGTAAATCAGTCTAAATTAGAAATCATTTTGGTATTCCGTTTGTTTGAAAATTTTCCATACGTCAGCCCCTTAACTAGTTTTTTCGTGTGCACGAGCTGCAAGCAGCTCGCGTGTCGGTGTGCTACTCCCAGTTTTACATTACACTTGCACTTGTAAAACCTCAAAAAGTAGTAAAGAAAGTCCTAAGTAACCCTAAAAGTCAATCAGTGAATCAAGTTCCTCAGTGTAGTAAAACCCCAATCAACGTCCTAAAGAACCCTAAAATTGTTTACATAATCAAGGTCCTAAGTGAAGTAAAATTCCAATTAAAGGCCTAAGGAACCCTAAAAGTTGTTTATTTTATCAAGTTCCTCAATGTAGTATAACCCCAATCAAAGTCCTAAGGAACCCTAAAAATGTTAACATTATCAAGCTCCTAAGTGTAGTTGAAACTCCAATCAAAGTCCTAAGGAACCCTAAAAGTAGACCACTTAATCAAATTCCTTAATGTAGTAAAATCCCAATCAAAACCCTATACGGAACCCTAAATTTTATGTAAAGCCAAATCTTCAACGGGTCGGAACCGCTAGAAGGAACCCAAAAGTTGACTACCGGGTCGCGTGCTGCGCGAGCTGCAAGCAGCTCGCGTGTCGGTGTGGTGGCTTTTGTTTACACTTTTAAAACCCCAAAAAGTAGTAAAGATGCAAAAGAAAGCCCAAAAGATCCCTAAAAGTGTATTTATGGTCAAGTTCTTGATTGTAGTTTAAATTCCAATCAAAGTCATAAGGGACCCTAAAATTGTTAACATAATCAAGGTCCTAAGTGAAGTAAAGATCTAATCAAAGTCCTAAGGAACCCTAAAAGTCGAACACTTAATCAAATTGCTCAATGTAGTAAAACCCCATTCAAAACCTTATACGGAACCCTAAATTGTACGTCAAGCCAAAACTCTTAACGGGTCGAAACCGCTGGAAGGAACCCAAACGTTGACTACCAGGTCGCGTGCAGCGCGAGCTGCAAGCAGCTCGCGTCCTCAATGCGTTCCCACAG
The DNA here is from genome assembly GCA_947578465.1 of Thera obeliscata. Classification (NCBI taxonomy): domain Eukaryota; kingdom Metazoa; phylum Arthropoda; class Insecta; order Lepidoptera; family Geometridae; genus Thera; species Thera obeliscata. The sequence goes on along the minus strand of OX387928.1, from coordinate 6,173,622 downwards.
GGGCGGAACCCTAAACCAAGTGAAGATCCAATCAAACACCTTAAACAACCTAAAATTCAATCTCCAATCATAGTCCTCAGTCGAATGAACCGTTTGAACGACCTCAATCGGACGATTTTTGCAAAACCGGAAGTGGCACAGCCGCCATTTTGAATTTTGAACTGTCAGTCTAGTGAACATTTTTTCACACCCCTAAGACACCCTAAATTTCAGTAGGAGGGGGTTCTAAATTTCCCTAAATTTCAGTAGGGTGGGCGTGGTCGCGTGGCGGCTCGCTTCGCTCGCCGCAACGCTCGCCCCGGGTTCAGGAGGAGGGGGTTCTGGGGGGCTTGGGGGGGGGTCACAGCACGGCTCGCTTCGCTCGCCGCGACGCTCTCCCCGGGTTCAGGAGGAGGGGGTTCTGGGGGGCTTAGGGGGGTCACAGCAAGGCTCGTTTCGCTCGCCGCGCTGTTCCCCGTGGTCTCGTGGCGGCTCGCTTCGCTCGCCGCAACGCTCCCCCCGGGTTCAGGAGGAGGGGGTTCTGGGGGGCTTGGGGGGGGGTCACAGCACCCCATGGGGGGGGGTCAAAGTTCCCCATGGTTGCATGGCAAACACGGCTCCACTCGAAAAAAGGGTCAAAAATAGGGCATTTTTAGGTTTTGTAATAATAAAGGGGTCTAGAGGGGGGAGGGGGGCAAAATTTATTTTGCTTTCAAAATAATCTCACCTTCCCTACATGACCCAAAAAAAAAAAGTCTTGCAAGTCACTCCGCTTGGAAGATACGAAAGGGGGGGGTGAAAAAAGGGGCAAGAGGGGGGGTGTTTTTTTTGTTTTTTCAATTCAGGAAGAAACCCTCTATACGAAACCCCAATCGAAACCCCCCTATCTCGACGGCATCCGGTAGCACTCTCAAAAGGGGGGGTCCTGGGGGGCAAGGGGGGCAAAATTTTGTACAATAACATTCTTATCTTTTTCTTCTCTTTCGTCTTCTCCCTTTTAATCTTTCTTTTTTCTGAAAAGTAATATTTCATCAAAATCGGCTTAGCCGTTTTGTTTTATTGTTTGTTACTGCATACCTCCGTCATTTAATTTTATGATCCAATTTAGTAAATTTTTGTTTTATCTAAAAGGTTATACTTCCAGATCTGTATGTAAATCTAGTAAGTATAACTTAGTGCGTAGAATTCATGCCTATGGAAATAAATGAATTGAAATGTAAATTATTTACGGGTGGCTTTAAGATTTGCACTCATTTAGGCCTTCGGTGCTCATTGCGGTGGAGATCAGTGAAGCATTGTGAAATAACACTGTCTATTCGACTTATATTATTGTATATTTATCGGCATTTAAAAATATTATGCATACCAAAGAGTATCGACAACCCCAACTGACTCTTCAAAGTTCTGTCAAACGCAAAATCTTGGGAAACTCCTTGCTGCGTGTATAGAAATACGCACATGTATTTTGGTATTTGGGTATTTGAGCGCACCGTGCATGAAGCCTTTGACAGAAAGTTCCAGAATTCGGGATAACATTTTGATACATTACAGACACCTCCAGATTAAAAAGACGGCAATGAAAAATACTCAAAACCCATGATATTATTGTTATGACTGGGCTCTCAGCTCATTTAGTAGTAGCTCTGCCTTCTGCGCCATAGGTCGTGGGTTCGATCCCCACCGAGAACAAATATTTGTGTGGTGATCATAGATATTTGTTCTCTATCTGGATGTCATATTGTTTTCCAAGTATGTATTTACAAACAAAATGTATTTAAGTATTACATCAGCTATCTGGTTCCCATAATACAAACTCTGCTTAGTTTAGGGCTAGATAGTGTAGTGTAGATTGTCCATAATATGTATAATATAATTTAATAATTTGTAATGGGCTTCCAAACTCTTTGCAAAATCGACACTATTTTTATAAAGGCCTAAAATCAGCTACAAGTTTTTGAGTCTTCTTCTTGTCATGTCAATAGAAAATTAAAGCTGGTGTGGTGGATTATGAATGTGCCTCAAAAGTTTTGCTACTTCACGTTGGTTTCATTTATTGTTTCCTTCACCGTTAGAGTGTACTGACATAGTGCACATAGGTTTTTTGGCAGATAAACTAATTTGTGCATGACGGGGTTTGAACACACGCCCTTAGAATCAAAAAGCGGGTCGCTACGACAATATAACCGGTGCTAAGCAACCAGAATGCCCCTCCAGCTAATGAACCGATGACATTCTTAAGATCGTGGGAAATCGGCAAATCGTTTTTTCATGGAAATGTATAAAGGAGGTCTATATCTAGCAGTGGACTTCTACTTACTGATGATGATGACGGAAAGCACTGGGTAGATAGGAAGATAGCTACTTATGCAACTACAAAAATGGAGGTATTTAACAAAAGCATTGCGCTTCGCTGGTCACGCACGATAGGAACGTGCCCTAGAATGTACTAGATAAGTTATATGCTACATAAAATATATACTTCTACAGGCTGATGATGATATGAATACAGGTTATCGATCATAATGTATGATGAAGATGGTATTATGTCATTTCGTTATACTGTGACAATTTGTTTTATGTTACACTGTGGCAAATTTATAGTACCAGTAGTAGCTATGATTTAATCTAGGGTATATTTTACGTAGTCAGAGATGAAATGTCATGTCGCGAAATTTGACATAGACCTCACCTCGTTGGCCGCGCGGGCTGTACTGAGAAGTAAGTAGGAAAGCCTAGCTATTTATATTTTTGAAAATTTTATTTTTTTATAAAAACTACGGCAACTAAGAAAAGTGCAATAACATCAGGTTTTTACGTATTTATTAAGGTAAACGGGAACAAATCTTTCATTGCAATGGCTCTAACAGCAACTGAAAAAAACCATCCCAAATCCAAAAAAAATTGAGAGTTTTTGGCAAACTTTGCGTTCAATTTTATCGAACCCAGTGAGTTTAAGAGAATTTCTAGCCTAATCATAATTTTTTTACACCATTTAATTGTTATATTTTACAAAAAAAATAAATGGATTCGTCCATACAACGAAAAAAAATGCTACTTTACATTTTCGGTTTCACCTCATATAGGCCCTTAAGTATATCATATAAGTATTTCAAAGCAAACAAATTATATTTCAGAAGTATTTCAAAACTAACGAGAACCAAGAGGGTTTAGAAGACCAGCAAGATGAGAGAATACATTACGATTAGTGACGCACAGTTGGAACATACCACTTGAAGCTATTTCCATCAAGGCAGTAGGACTATCATAACATCGATGTTTGAATAAACATTATTCAAACGAGTTACCCAATTCCAAGAGTAGGATGTTGCAAGTAGAGTAGGTACCTAAAACTATCAAATAGTCATTTAAATCAAGTGATCTCCCGGATCGCATAGAAACATACTGCGCGTGACAAAGTATAAATTTATTGGTTACAACTGCACGACACGATTCGACAACACGATTCTTCAGTCACACGTATAATTGCAATTCTACTAAACGATCATCATCATCATCCAATATCAGTCCACTGCAGGATTTTTTATAAGCTTGAGTTTGACCACAATCTTATTTGAAGTGATGAACACGCTTACCAAGAAGATACCTTTTCAATCTTCTCTTGAAAACAGGTGTTCGGAAAAATAGACGAAAACTAAAAGATCGACTAAAACGCAACCAAGAGATCATAGCTAGATATAGGTACAATCGTACAAACTAACTTCAATTTATTTACTGGTAAGGAAACACATAACCCAAATGATATTATGTAGGTATACCTACGTCAATATAAACCAATATTGGCTTTAGTAGGTATATATTAAAAGTAACAAGGAAATGGTAAATTCACTACCGCGTTAAATATCAACAGTCAAAGCTCAAAGAACCTGTCTGCTAAATTTTACCCAAGGCTTTGAATCCTTAGATTATTCGTATTACCTAAAAGTAGAATATGCATTTCATAACATCGCTCGAGGCCTATAGTTGATACTAGATTTATAAAGAGCTTGCAGTAGGAATTTAGATCGTGAAAGTAAATAAAGCCTGATGTTAGCCGAAGCTGGTCTTAATAAACACCGGGCAATCCAAATGTCCCAACAGTCCTAAATACGTTTATGCAGTTGCAGGTGATAGCGTAATCATTTCTGAATACGAAATTGATGGGACAGAGCGTAAACCAGTTAATTCTGATGAAATATCTGTCCTAAGTTAGTTAAGTTTTGTGAAATTTGTAACTACATAACAAATCACGGTAGTATCGATTTTTTTTTATGTTTTGTCTGTAACTTTGAGTATCAAACAAAAATCTCCAGCACGAATAAATTAGTTCTTAGAACGATAATAGATAAGTATAGGTACAGACACCGGAGTAAGAACAACACTGTTCCGCTTTCTAAAAATGGACCGGAACACTAAAAACGGTGTACGTACGACATACCCCGACACAAGCAAATAATAAATCAGTTCAATGTCAAGTTGAAAAGCAGTCACCTCGAGGGGCATTGTCTTACGTACATGAGAAATTATACCACGGTTAAACGTAGCCATATAAATTGTTTTAAGTAAAGCAATTATATTTTCGCAGCCCAACTCTATAATTAATTAATAAACGTTCTTTTTGTTTCAGTATTACCAGCCATTGCAACATCGATCTCAATATCATCAAATGGAAATAGTCCGAAGGTCAAAATGATAGGAGGGATGATGGTAGATGTACAGAAAGGATTTCTGCCTATGACACCAAAAGTCGAAACTACAACAAAAAGCAATTACGAGAAAAGTCGAAACATAACTAACAATATAAATTCTACGAAATTAGCATTGAATGAGAGATACAGAAGACTGATACCGTACATGACATTCTATTATGCGAACGATATAGCAACACCTACAACGGACAGCACAAGGAATGTAGAGGTAGAGAAAGCCCAAGTAATAGAGGCGAAAGATATAGGCCATTCGATTCAAAGACAACCAAAAAAAATATTTTACCCCTTGCAACGGAATATCCCGAGATTTCAAGGGAACAGGCTTACTCAATACAATATAGCCTCATCAAATCCAACAAAAATATTCTACAAGGACGGCGTTCCCGTCTATCAAAGTCCTGTGAAAGTAACATACAATACTAACCCCTTTTTATCAGATGCGTCTTTCAACGCTGACTACGATCAACGGAGATATATTCCTAAGCAATCAGGTGCTGCATTTGTGTCACCGACTAGGAAACCTTTCTTGAATCTTTATAATGAAGAAAGCCCAAATATACGATACTATTTTCCTGAAAAAGAGCACGCACCGAAATATAGATTGGTTCCTTATGAACAAACGCCACCTATACAAATAAACTCTCCGAAAGAAACTGTTTATGAAGTACGCAAGCCTGTTGTTGTTTCTACAGTGTTGGTGCCGAAAGAGCTTCACGTAAAGCCGAGGCCGGTTCGACCTCATGCAATTTATGATAGTTCTCAACATGTAAGGAAACAGCCGTCAGTTGTATCAGAAAATTACTACGAGAAACAGCGACTTCAATCAGTGGTTGTGGAACCAGTTGTTGAGAGCGGATTCAGACCCATCATTCCTCCCCCAGAATACACAACAGAAGCTCATATTTACTCCTCTACGCAAACAGAACCACCACCAGCACCAGCCTACGAGGCAGAAAATAGACCTCTCCAATTAATTGAACCAGTTCATGAAGAACCTGAAGTAAATGATCAGCCAAATTACTATAAGTATGTGGTTGAGCAACCGCAATACCCTACGAAACACACTTCATCGAGCCAAGTCACCTTAGCATCTCTGTTGAATTCGCTACAAGTAAACAAGTCTATTCCGAAAACAATCACGAAAGAAAACGTTGCATCTTCCATCAGAACGCTGCTTGAAGTTTTAAATGTTCTTAAGTCAGAAGAACATCCGAGCGAGGCAGAAGGGCTAGTGCTGAGTACTCCGAAGCCGTTCATAGCTCCTAAAGTGGTTATCGAGCTAAATAAACTATCAAATGTTGCAGCACCTCATAGCCCAAAACACAGCTATCCAGAATTTAATGAAGACCATTACCTCGCTGAAGTTGATACTCCATCTCAACATTTAGATGGTGAGTCCCTTCGTTTACTCGATATCAATACTTTAACAAAAGAGCTTTGCTTGGCCCTAGCTTGATTTTTAGAAATTGGTAGGGGAATCTGCGTGGTAAAAGATTAGCATTTTGTACGTCGACTTTTTAGTAGGTCTTCTACCTGTCTTGGCACTAGTTCTTTCAAACCTGTGTGGTTAAAGGATTTTTAATGCGCTTCAAATTTGAAAAGGCTCCTTTCAGACACATGTTTTAGAACTTCTTAGGTTCTACAACATGCCTCACGATGTTTTCCATAGTAGATAAAGAGGCGTGTATACAGATATAATTATTTCAGGAATATTTTGACATGTCTTACCATTTTTATTTCAGATCATCCCAGCAGCGGTATCACGAGCCAGCAGTTCCCACTGCCAGTGACGTCAGACGATGAGGGAGGCACCCCGGGACGTCCCGGCATCGACTATCCTGTCCTCACCGTCATCCCACCAACCAGCTTCAACTGTAAAACTCAGCGCTACAAAGGATTCTTCGCAGATACTGAAACACGTTGTCAGGTGAGCACTGACCTCGTATCATGGTGATTAGACGAAACATTAATAAACTGACTACAATAAAGTAGGCCACTAAACTGCAGACAGGCTTATCGCTTGCATTTGTAATTGAGAACTAACCACATAAAAGATGTGTCTCTGAATGGGCAATGACCATAATAATTTGACCATGTTCGAGTTTTGATTTGGATTCCTACTGTTTCTTGAATGCATAATAAAACTGGTTCAGTATACTTAGTATGTAATCAAATATAACTAAGCAAGTTTTTATAAAGTGTCTTGGTCTGCCTACGTTCTCTGCATAACAAACTTGTATCGATTCGGTTGTAAATTGTAGATGGTAATATCAGGAAGTAAACGTACTTCGGTACCTGCTACATAACAATTTTAAATTTTTTACTACTGCCTGCCTATCTATTATCGATATATCAGCTTTTCAAGCTATCATCATCATCATCCACAGCCCGACTTCACCCACTGTTGGGTATAGGCCTCTCTCTGTATGTGCCACTGTTGCCGGTCTTGTGCTAATCTCATCCAGGTCTTGCCTGCGATGTTCACCACATAGTCTGCCCATCTTGCCGCAGGACGACCAATGCTACTATACCCAGGTCTTGGACGCCATTCAGCTATAGGCCAGTTCAATCAATCTAAATGTAGAAACCAGGTTTATTCTAGAATCTATGAAGTTGAAAGTATCAATAATTTTTTTTTTCTTGAAGCATTTTAGATCTATAATTTATTTACACAAAGAAAATTAAACAAAATATTTACAAAATGTACAAAATACACTAGAAACAGTTGAGCTATCTGCAGATCATTACAAACGATCTAGAGATAGCTCAACTGATCCAAATCAGTGCCAGACGGAAGCGTCCCCAAGACGCTGGCGGCATTGCCAGTAATAAATAGGTAGTTTATAGCTTCGTAGCTGTCTTGTACTTAACTTAGAGAGATCTATGTTTGACATTCAAACCTCATATTCCAGGTGTGGCATTACTGCGACCTGAACGGCGGACAAGCTTCCTTCCTCTGCCCCAACGGCACCATATTCTCCCAGGCAGGTCTGACTTGCGACTGGTGGTTCAACGTGCAATGCTCCTCCACTACGCAGCTTTACGTACTCAACGAGAGCTTGTACAAGTACATTCTACCGCACACGCCGAAGTTCCCTGAAGATTACAGTGGGCCGTTGGTGGACAAGTAAGTTGTTTTTGTCATAGTCCTATACTTACCGAAGAAGTCAGTAGTTATGCAATCTGACAAAATAATATAGTTTTCTTCCTGTGTCCATGGATCTGTCTTTATAATGTAACAAAGTATTTCTTTACTTTAAACTAGAGAAATAGGTACTTGAGGTTCCGTAGCTTATTAGGAAAGTTTACGTTGCAGATACCTGACACTGAAATTCAAAGAGATGGAAGAGGAATTCAATAAGAAGAAGAAGAATAAGCAAGTTTCATCCGAAGAGGATTCTGAAGAAGATGACGAAGAAATTAGTGAAGAACCAGACAGTAGTAAGGAACTTTCTTCAAAGAGTGAGAGGAATACTGTGAGTGAGGCTAGCGTTATTGTGGAAACTCCTGGAGATAGTGGGAAGGTTGAGAGACTTAACGACGAGTAAATTGTAATAATTTCGAATGTAACCATCATATCAACAAGCACAACGAAGAACAAAGAGCGATAGTTTTTGCAATAAGACTAAAAGAGACTAAGTACTCTAAAACGTATCAGATTTTAAAGATGTTTTGATGCATGGATTGAAATTATCCGGAACCTGTTTATAGTAGCTAGGTGTTCTCAAATCATTATCATCATCAGCCCAAGAATACTGCTGGAAGCTGGACATGAGTCACCAGGGGGCTAATTCTCGGGCCAATCTCGATCATTTTGCAATTTTATTTTATTGCTTCTTTTCACAACCCCGCACTTTTTGTACGTTTTCCGTATATCGTAGCTGTCGAGGCTTTTACGAAGAGGTCGTTTATGAATTACTCAAGGAAATCTGCCATTCTCTCTTCGAAAAGAAGCAATAAAATAAAATTGCGAAATGATCGAGATCGGCCCGAGAATTAGCCCCCTGTTCGACGAGCTTATGGCTTGCCATTGTGGCAATCCATACATTCAACTCTTTTTTGTTGTTAGGGTTCCGTAGCCAAATGGCAAAAACGGAACCCTTATAGATTCGTCATGTCTGTCTGTCTGTCTGTCTGTCTGTCCGTCCGTATGTCACAGCCATTTTTCTCCGAAACCGTAAGAGCTAGACTGATGAAACTTGGCGAGTAGATGTATTCTGTGAACCGCATTAAGATTTTTACATAAAAATAAAAAAAAAACTATAAATTTCGGGGGTCCCCATACTTGAAACTGAAACTCAAAAATTTTTTTTTCATCAAACCCATACGTGTGGCGTATCTATGAATAGGTCTTCAAAAATGATGTTGAGGTTTCTAATATCGTTTTTTTCCAAACTGAATAGTTTGCGCGAGAGACACTTCCAAAGTGGAAAAAAGTTGGTCCCCCCCCCTCTAACTTCTAAAGTAAGAGATTGATAATACTAAAAAAAATATATGTTGTACATTACTATGTAAACTTTCAACGATATTTGGTTTGAACGAGATCTAGTCAGTAGTTTTTTTTTATACGTCATAAACCGTAAACCGCAATTTACCTTTTGACGAACTACAAGAACCTTATTATGTTACATCAAGTAACATAATATAAAGGTTTTTGTAGTTCGTCGTGCTAGGGAACCCTTCTTGGGCGAGTCCGACTCGCACTTGGCTGCTTTTTCTCAAATGGTTTGCATTTCGAATTGGCCAGTGTCACAGCATTTCGCAACTTGGTTTTATAGGACCTTGCGCTCTTTACTCACTGTAATTAGAGCTGAAAATATTAATTAGGTACCTGTACCTACCTAATTATAGTAGCAAGTAGTCTCTAAAAAATCACCCATATTTTTTGCCTATATTGTATGATTTGTAGGTATAGATGTAAGCTTTTTTAAAACTGTGATAGTGTAGAGGTATTCGTTGCCTTGATAATGTTTGCTAGTAGTTTGGTTTGTGAAGTTATTCTTAAAGTGAACGAAAAACGTCTAAATACTTACTTCCAGTCGTTGTTTTGAGTCACTCTGTCTAATGGTTGCCATTTAGTTAAGTTATATTTTCCATACTTACATAATTATCAATTTTATGCTTCTCACTTCAGTCTGTTTCAATTGAGTCTTCTGACGCTCAGCGGGTTCCATTCGTTGAAGAAATAAATATAAATGTATGACGAAACTTTCCTCTTTTCTCGCCCTATCCGTAATTTAATAAGTTGAAGTTGATTACTACCATTTTGTGGATCTTCTAATAGGCACCTGAATAGTGCCTAACGATTTTAGCGTTACTTGAGTGATTGTATTGCGGTCAGTTTAAGTAGGTAGAATATTTTTTTATTAAGTTTACCTACATACCTATTGATTATTGAGTGGTCGGGTAAGCAATAACATTGGCTTATTGATAAATGTTGGTAGTTTTAAGTAGCAACTCACTTTCATAATACCTAATAAGAAAGCGTGAATGATTATTATGTAGGCATACCCACTTACTATGATTGTATGCAAACGAATTAAACGTGCCATATTTTGCCATGTTTAATTCATTTTATTTTATTAGTTTTTATTCAGTGCTTGACTTTTCCGAAATATATTAAGTAGTTTTAAGATTAGAATATTAATGAAATGCCTCTTAAGTTATTTGGCAATTACCGGTTGTACACTTAATGATTGGATGGTATTCATTTTAAGTGTGTTCAGTGATATATTAGTGCAATGTATGTATGCAGCTGTTTGTATTTTTGCATGTCAATTTTAAATACCTATTACGTAATAAATTATTTGAATACACGCAAGTTCTATTTTATTTGATAAATCTACAATGAAAACTCTGAATAAATTGATACAGTGAATTTATTTACAGCTTCAAAATTCAATTGTTTCTTAAAATCTAATGATTATGTTGAAGAAAACATTGATTATATATTATAGAGTGAGCAAAAAGTGATGATTTTAAAATTGTGTTTGACACATTTACAGACAGCATTTTCAGCTAAGTTCAAAGCATTATTTCTTTGGTGGGTAGGTGGTACTATTTTCGACTTTCTAATCGATGTTTCTACTATCAATCACTGAACCTACTGGCGTAAACCACATTGTTGACATCAATAGTTTTAGAGCATAAATAAGTAGAACAGCTAAAATATCTACGCCAATACACATTTATAAAATCACATTGCAAATCGAATTTACCTGTCTTAAACATAACATTGAATACAAATAGGGTATTATTCCAATAATAAGTTTTTATACCTCACAAACAATCAAATGTTTAATTATTTACAAGGCATACACAAGTAATATAATAATGAACAACATACCGTTATGATTGGTCTATTTGAAGCCAAGATTATATTCATAAAACTTATGTTAACATTTTGTTTAAATTCGTAAATACCTACTAAAGTTAATTTTGGCTGAGCTTTTAGGGAATTAGAAATTTAGAAGATTAGTATGCTCAAAATTTTGAAACTCAGCTGACTAGACAGTTTTATATATTTTAGGAGCATAAAAATACAAAAAGTTGCTAAGGTTAAATCGCGAAATGCATGCAGTTCAAATAAATAAATATAAAACCTGCATTTAATAACAGAAAACTTGAGATCCTTGAATCTTATTTCTTTAGCTAATTAGACACCAGCATGATTGACAAACGACGAACTATATTCATTAATTTTTATAACATTTAAAGTGCATTTGTTTCTGGACCACCATAAGGAACGTGTCAGGAAATAAAAAAATACATCCTATCTGCTAGATAAAGACTTAGGTAAATACCTAGTAAGTACAGATAATGATTAATGCCTCTAACATTTAGTACCTAACAAAAATGATTTGAAAAGGCTAAATACTTCGGTAAATTACACAATTATATAATATTATACATTACATAGGACAATGCTTATGCAGACAAATGTTTTATACAAAAATATAACTTCGAAGTTTACACTACAGACCGCTAATCGTATTTAAATCGTGTCGTTTATATAAATGGAATTTTGAACACGTAATAAGTCCCAGATTTTCCTATATTTACCACATTAAAAATTTACGAACGTCAAAGTATATTTACAGACTATTTACATTCACATCACTTTTCCATCCTTTTTAGCATCAATCACAAGCTGTTGCCAATTCAGTCTCGATCTCTTATATTAAAGCAAAAGTGCAAGCAAAAAAAAAAGAAACATCACTCACCCCATTAACAGAACAGAAAGGAACGATTATACATTATGATCCTGAGCCAATCAGCTATCCTTGGTCAGTGTGACCGTGATTATTATAGACCCTAGACAAGAGCAGGACAAATATAATATTTCGTTTGTTTTATTTTCTCGTTTTAAATCTTACCGGTTCGCTATTTATTGGCAAATTCGGATAGCGCAAGACCTAATAGCTCTAAAGAATAAACAATTATGTTATGCCCAAAGATCACTTTCTTGTTGAGTACATAATATTAAAATAGCAGTCAACATCAAACATTGAGTAATATCGTATAACACCTATGTCCTACGTTACACAGGGTACATACATAAAGTACAATACATTTCTGTGGTAATACGCCGTTAGCAAGATAAGCTCCTAACGAACGCCTAGCGTTAAAATGAGATTATACGCGGGGCCGTTACATTTTTTATTACATCATTAAAATTACCCTGGTAAATTACTTGTATAATAATACATTAAAATAATAAATGCACAAAATCGTGCGTTAAAATGGTACGACTACCTACATCAAAATGCATGTTTATACATGCTTTAAAAATTGTTTTCAGTGCAAGGTAGGGGTCGGGTTTATCTCACCCGACACATTTACAAGCTTGACGTGGGTGTTCAAGTCAAGATAGGCCTTAGACATTTGTCACTACCTAAAAGGCGTCAGCACCTTACGAGGCGATAAAATCTTAAGTTGCTTATTTTATCTCGAGTCTGAGTACTTACGTCATTTACGACGTATATTTTGGTGACTAGTTTAAAAGGTATTGCCCATTAGATGTTAAATAAGGTAGTGGCGCCAAAGTTACACTCATCAAACTATCTACGTCATGTTTTTTTGTGTCGGGTGATGTTTGTGATGGCAATTCTTTTGACATCATATACGCGGCTGATCCATTCAATTACCTACAGGTGCGATCTCTTAAAATACTGAGTTGTAAAGGCCTGTGCACACCTAGGTCGCTGGCGTCAGCGATCTAGGTGTGCGCAGGTTTTAAGAGAACGCACGAATCATATCGGGTTGTGTCACGTCAGTTTTGTGGGGTACATTGTCGGGTGGCGTTTGTGTCGGCTCAGTGCTTGAGGACCATCTGCGCGTGCTTGAGGCGCAGATGCGAGCGCAGTGTGTCGATGCGGCTGTAGGTGGCCGGGCAGTAAGGGCACAGGCTGCGTTGAGCCGTGTGCGAGTGGTAGTGATGCCAGCGGTTGGAGACCTCCTTGCCACAAGACTTGCAGCGCCACAGCGCCGCGCTCTCAGCCGCCGCCACGAACATGCTGTGGTAAGAGTACTGCGAGCCACCGCCCCCGCCACTGCCACCGCCACCGCCACCGCCACGCAGCGCGCGCTCTGCAACATGAGCGCACTGCAACGCGCCGCAACAAGCGAGCCACCGGCACCGCGCCAACACTTACTCACGACTATATTACGACACCTAAACAGCGAGTAGCCGTGCAACGAATATAATGCCAGTTCGGTGGGTGGGACAACTGAAACTACACATTTGTAACCACAATTTAATGTAAAAATTAGTAATAAATACAACAGATAAATGCAGGAGTTTGCAACATGTTAAAATTGCATTACATAACATCAAACAATGTGAAAATAAAAATTGCATTAACTGCTTGCATAAAACAAAATTATTTAAATTAAACTTTAACGGAGGCATCAAACCAAGACATCAAAACTAAATATTCATAAACAACAAATGGTTCATAAAATTTCATGTAATAATATAACAGGACTAATAGATAGGTAAGTCGGATGATAGGTACGCGATTTGACACCCCCTCTATTAGTATTATACTATTGTGATATACGTCACTATAACAAATTGGCTAATGTTATCAAGAACAAAATAAACATAAGTAGACCATCGCTATCCTGAATAAGTATAACCTTAGCTCGTCCTGCACTCCATTGATTCAAGTGATAAGTTCACATCCTTGTGATACAATTGTAAAATTTAATATACAATAAATTGGAATATTCAATAGATTGGCCAAATAAGTGACTAGGTCCACAAGACCCCAATTTCATAAGACTAAATTTAGAAATTCGTTAACCTTATGTTTAAATTCCATATGGCATAAAGTTAGCTTTCAATTAAGTCCAAAATGGTCACCATTATTAAAATTATTAAGTTGCATACTTTTTGAAAGCTGAAAAGAGATCAAAGTGTAGATATTTTCTGAGCCAAACGATGTGATACTCCAAAATATTCTGGCCAGACACTATCATAGTAGCCTAACCTAAAATATCTAAAATAATATTCTATGATCTATTCAATCGATTTGCTATAGCAAATTCAATGTTTAAAATTGGTCTCGAGTGATAGTAATATAAAATGCATTCATGATTAGATGAAACGACTGACGCGATCGAACGTCTAGTGCGAACATAATGCCTCTTCTCTTACTAACACCCCTCTCGACAAGTTACTTGCGGATAGACGATATCAATATCGTGGAAATGTACGTTGTGCAACGAGCATGCAATGTAAAGGCCTGCGCACACCTAGTTCGCTGGCGGTAGCGATCAGTGAAACGCTGTCAAATATCGCTGTCAGATTTGAGATTTGACAGCGTTTCACTGATCGCTACCGCCAGCGAACTAGGTGTGTGCAGGCCTTAAACGCATCTTGGCGTTTATCTAGTTGTAAGTAACTCGCCAGTGGGCAGACTCGACATTGCAATGAGCGGACGATGGGAGGTCCTGACAACGATCGATTGATGCCCGGACTGTGGGCTAATAGGACCCGTATCGGATAGCTATGATCTATTTCAACAATACACGATAACTTGCGCGACAATAAATTATTAAATAGTACATAACTATTACGATTGGCAGAGGTAAACAAGCTAATCTTAATAATATTACCAGCTATAAAACCTGTACATCACCGTAACCCAAACAGACTGCATTTCACTAAGTAGAAATAAAAATAGGAGTACTTCACTTAAATGTTCATACAAATAGGTAGTTACTCTCTTCCTGATAATTATTAATTACCGTAATATTTATTTTAAAATATCCTTTAGTTTGGTTACGTAATTAAATAACTAGTAATATTGCACTGAGTATGAAATGCTATCAAATAATAAGCGCCCACATTTTACGATTAAGTATAAAAATCTTTGTCTTAAAGTAAATATAAAATCTTTGTGTAAGAATTATGTTTGGTGACTATCGTTAAAGGGACGTAGGAGCTCGTGCTTATTTAATTAAGTGGGCCCCTATATTCAATAGACAATTGTATAATCTAGCTAAGTATGATTTATGACTATTTCAAAAATTGCACAAGTGGAATTGCATTTTCACAGCGAATAAAGCAGCACTAACGCCACAACAAAGTGAGGAAAACTGTCGGGTTCACTATGGGATTCTCTCTCTCTCTCTCATTATCAACAACTCGCTCTTCACGTCTCATATTTGGTAGGCAAGGATCTGATTCATATAAATTGTCTCTTATAGGTAATTATTAATTATTTATGTATTAGTAAACTTTAGATCTCGGAAAAATTAAGATAAAATCTCGAGTGATACTGTAATCTCTAGGCTTGAACGAGCCACGTCCAGTGTCGTCATTGACCAGGCAGTTAGTGCGGCCGACAGGATGCTGGGCGCCTTACCTTTAATGCCACTAACCATTTAAACATTTACATATATAATAGGAGTCGAATCGTAGCGCGTTAACACTCTGGTTCTAGCACCATTCCATTTTATCACAATTCGGTTACCGTACCACTCTAAAAGTTTAGCTAAAAATGTAACAATCTTACACGTTAATTGAAAAATACATACATAAACGCTAAGTTAGTCCCAATCGTAGAATGCCAATATTAGTTAGTAAATGCGCAACCTCGAAACGTTTTATCGTACCGTATCTTATATTAGGTATATGTATTGAATAGTTTGTTTGTTTGAAGGAGGCGTTTGACCTCAAGCACCGATCAAACGAGACCGGGCGGTGCGTGAGGGCCCGGCAAGTCCCGTTATGCATAATGTAACTAATCACTAACGCCTAACATACAACCTCATTATAAAAAAACATCTCAACAGCGCGCCGTTATAAACATATCAAAATCAACTCATTATAAAATCAAATAATGTTACTTAGATGAATCAACTCAAAACAAACAACACAAATAAAACATATTATAAAGTTACATAAATATAAAAGTAAATGAAATCAGACAAATATAATATTTCTAAGTATTAAAAAAAATCTCCGTAAATAGATCAACTAGTCTAGTATAAAAAATCTTTTCGTATGTTTCCTTAGGCGCTATCCTTTAAAACATCACAAATCCTTAATAATTATCCATCCTGCAAAGGCCTCATAGAGTTACAAATGCATCTACACTGAGATTCAGTCAATATTTATATGTCGTTGACTCACGACAGATCACAATCTCTTGCCAGTCCCCAAATATCTTTTCGCCGATGTCATTCCATTCCAACCATAGGATTAAACATAATAACATAAATACAATTAGCTACAGGAAACTCATAATTTCCTATCTAATGAATAAATATAACAAGAAAGTGTGAGCCCGTACCGGGCCATTGCTAATAGCCAGCATCGCTTCGCGGTCGCACCGCTACTCGATCCAATGTATATTTATTAATTATCTTAGACTCCTATCGATATAATATAAAAAATAATATGGTAATTATTAAATTAACTTCATATTATTGCTTTTGCCCGTTCCCGTATAGCGATTGGTATAGAAAAAAATTAGCTTATCTATCTATAAACGCTTCGAGTCTTTACTTCAGTAACATTGACACAATAGGTACATTCCTTACGCGGATTCTTATAAAAGATCACACTGGGGCAAGTCGTACGCACAACCGAGACAATACTAAAACGAGGCGGCCGCTCGAGCGGGCCGCTCGACAAAGGCCCGTTAAGTAATAGCACTTCAGCTAAATCCTAATTAGGAAGCGGGTTCGACGCGAGACGGTCGGTAAAACGTTTGACACAATCATCGAGTCAGAGGGTGGTTGCTGGGCGAGCGGCGAGGACTGAGACGCCGAGCCAGCAGGCGGCGGATCAGTCGTAGGTGGCGGCCGCGTCCAGATGGTTGGCGAAGAGCGGCGGCGGCGGCGCCACGGCCACCGGCACCGGCTCGAACTTGCGCGTGTCGGGGTTGTAGGCGGGGTGCTTGAACTTGCAGTGCGTGCGCAGGTTGTCGGAGCGCGTGTACGTGGCGCGGCACAGCGGACACTCGAACCGGCCCGGGAAGTGCACGTGGTAGTGGTTCCGGATGTGCGTCACCACCTTGCCGCACAGCTTGCAGCGGTGCAGGTTCAGTGCGCCCGCCACGCGCTCGAACGTCAGCCGCATGTGCCAGCCCTTCGAGCCTGCAACCAGCGATGCCAATGCAACTCACTCCCTCTCTCTCTCTCTCTCTCTCTCCCCGACGCACACTCCCCCTCTCTCCCTCCGATACCCCTCTCTCGCTCACTCTCGAGCTCGGTGCCGCGAGCACGACCACGGTCCTTTCCCAAAGTAGCGTGATACATACTTGTAAATACATTCAGAATTTTATTTAATCAAATAGAGAGTGACAGATTTAAAGTCGAATTTTAGCACTATTTAAAGCTTGGATATTGGGATACTGTTAACGCTGTACTATGCTGTCCTAGCACTATTTATAATAGAAGCTTTATTACCGAATACAAAATTCAAAATATTTGAAATCAAAATTATGAAATAATTAATTGTCAACAAAATAGTAGATTCAATGGAGATTCATGCAGAAATGAATCAATGATACGGAAGAAATGGTGTTTGTTATTTTTCGTGTTATTCTTTTTGCATGTAATTTTGTTAATTACTGTCACCAAGCTTGTATGCGGAAGGCGAGTCATAAAGAGAGATATAGGTCTGCTATACATAAATAAATAAAGCATGGAAGAGGATGAAATGAAAAGAAAAGTGGTAGGTATAAATAAAGGTATATTATATTTGCAACAAACACACAATAACAATTAACTCACACAGTTGAATGTATTGTGTACGAGAAATAAATTAAAGTTAAAAGTTAACTTACTAATCACAAAAGAAAATTATTATCAGTCGTGGAAATCATTGACTGGGATTAAATACTTTCGTAAAAACCTACCAGGAACAACAAGAGATCATAATTTGAGTTAATACTTATGAAAATTGCTAGTACATGATCTGTTCGTTTTATAAACACCTCAACTGACACAGCAGATCTGTGTAGCTCTGAGGACGACTCTTATTCTGCTTTATTTCCTCGCAAATTACGGTAAACGTCACCAATTAGTTATCCCTCCCACTCCCCTTTTCATAAACCCAACTCATTCCATAAATATGAAGTCGCTAGGACTGGAACCCTAGATACATTTTGCAAAGAGTCAATCAGATGAGACGCGTAGAGAAATATTTAGAGTTCCTTTTCACATGAACTGTTTCAAAGGAAACGCGCGTCGCGAAAACTTTGATCTTTAAACAAGCAGAGCAACTAATTGGTGCAGTTGACTGCAAATGCATACGAATACCAGTATTCGGAAACAGTGCTTCTGGATCGAGCCTCAAGCATAGATTTTTTGACAGTTCTCCATTGAAAAATGACAAAAAGACTTGAGGCTCGACTCAGACTAAGCACTGTTTCGGAATACGGGCCATAGACACAGCATTTCAGAGCCACAAAGATCTGTTTTGACTACTGTAATTTAAAAAGATAATATTCTTGACACACTCACTCATTATGCCTGTTAAAACATACCACCCTAAACAACCATAAAAACTCATGTTTTGCATTGAAGAGGCACGTTATAAATATAAAAAAAACTTTAGCTCAGTCTTGCTTATAATTTGTATGTAGAATTAAGTTAATATAAATATTTAGTGATTTAAAAGATGTATCAGCCGAGGTGATTATATCCTAAATATCTCATAGTAATCTCAAAATCAGCAAAAGCTGAGGCGACAGGTACATTATCAATACATTAACAAATAAAATGTATCACAATCTTTGTTTATTCATGAGAAGAAACGTTATTAATGTAAAAGCGAAACCGATTTGATTTAATTTTAAACATAAATTAAGAAGGATTCGCGACCAGCATAAAACTTTACCTACATATTTTTAATGATCTTTTTATTGATTATGATAAATTAAATTATTTTTTATTAATTGGGGAGTATCGCTTGAATAAAACATATCGGTAGCTGCTAAAGGTAATAACGAGGAAAACTACTAGCTTGAGAGCATATTATTCAATATTTTCAATAATCACCAATAGTGTAGAAAAAAATCCCCCCAAAATCTCGTAAGTTTTTAAAAGATTTTACAACGATAAGTTTTTATGCTGGGCGATTACGAAATTTGAAAAGTTAATTAATGATTTCAAACGAAATATTCGCTTTTCATTGATAACAAAAGTTTACAAAAAATTGAACAAAACAAACAAAATCACACCACACACCTTATGACTAAAATTATAAAATGGAAATTGTTAGAACCAATTAGAGAGAAGTTCGTGTTAAATTGCCTATGGAGAAGGTTAGTCATGTTAGTGCGTGAAGACTGTTTAAGTTAGGCGCAGAGTTAAACACGAAACATCATCACCTGAATCTTTGGACTAACTTGTTACTAATGCCAAAACAAACGTATTGTATAAGTTAAAAAATTGAAAAGACTAGACCTAACTAACCTAACTTAAAATTTGTATTAAGTCAACTCATATTTGGCCTTGATATTAGCAAAGTTATCTGACATCAAAGCAGAGCAATGCTTCATGCGGAGATGTCGTTTCAAGTTGTCGGCGCGAGTCAACGTGATCGGACAGAGCGGGCACTTGTGCTGTTCTGGATTGTGAGACTTCATGTGCTTTTTCTTATTATTAACAAGTTTCCCGCATATATTACACGGTTCCGGGACGCTGGTCGAACTCTGAGTGAGCGCTAAACCGAATGACTTAACTATGTTCTCGACATTGGCTAGTTTCTGGCTGAGCGGGTACCGCGGTTTTATATTCTCTTCGTTTTCACCTGCAAGATATGCAATTCGTTTACAGCGATGTTAATAGCATGCTGGCTTTCCAAATCCAAACGTAGCGTAGCAACCCTTTTAGCTCAAAACTATCGAACCCACGATCACACCGTTCCTATCCTACCACTAACAATCCTTACATGCAGTCTTACAGCTAGAAAACAAACGACAAACGTTGGGAGGAAGTACGAATTTACAGTTGCTTATGTTACTTCGTATCTTATCTAGGGAACTTATCAAAATTAAGTAGGTAGTTAAAAAATTGTATACACTGCACGACCTATGTCCCTCAGGGGCGCCAAATCATCACCAGTACGAAATCTTATGACACCGATTCTTCATAATAATATAAACAGAAATTGTAGTAAGCGTAAAGTAAAGATTGAGAAGCGGTTATGATAGTGCAAATTAGGGTGGGATGATAAGCGAACAACTTCATGCGGCTATGTGCTTACGTCATGCGGCTATGGTGGCGATCAGGCAATGTCTACCAATAAACGTTACCAATTCAAATGACATAAGTTTTTTATTTGAGATGCGCAGAATACGTTAACATTTGTTGCTAGACATTATTTACATACCTACAGGGTCAATGCAAATCAAATAAAATTTTACAATACAATTTGGAGCAGCCTTGCACACATTGATTTCAATAATTCTCAATAAAGTTTTGTTGAAAATGAATTATTATTACATGTGTTAGTGCCAGCCTGTTTCAATTGAATATTTATTTAGCAGTACTCGCCAATTGTGAAGACCAGACAAAAACATTCCGATACTTTGGTCTAGTTTTCAAATAGACAAATACTACATCTTTACAAAAGGTAACAAAATTATTCAACGACAACCAACTGAATTAGTTTTCTGCTGATTTGAAATGCAAAATCTTGGACCTTGAAGGCCATTTCTGGATCGGATAGCGTTCAACACGAATGCGAGACATGCGCTTGCGCATCTTTAAATTGACGTAACAGTAGTTGAGATTATTATTTTATGTATCTAAGTATCGAGTTAGGTTTTTTGTAATTGCGAAGAAACGCATTCGTGCGAGCGCTTTCCGCTTGAGTGAAACATGAACACTTATAGGTTGGTGGTCATTTAGTAACGGGTAAAAAGCACTCACCATCTATGGTGTCTGTCTGGTCCGGTTGAGGCTGCAAGATCTGGTCGCTGTCGTTACAATCATTGCCGAGCTGATGTTGGGTTAGCATTGATGCCATTTCTGTCATTCCCATTGCCTGGAACATTGTATTAAGTCTCCTTAGACATCGAAGCATATCATTTCAGATGAACTGAGACTCAAGGTCATTGCCGTATCAATAACTGTACATTAACGTATCTTGCCGCGTGTTCGCTTAGCTTGTGCCAAGACTGTAGTAGTTATATCAGAAAGGAACAAGAAATGAACATGTGTAAATGAGACAAATAACATTTATGAACTTTGTTTATTTGAAAAATAAATAGGTTTATGAATCACAAAATATTTATCATTAAAAGTCTGAAAGTATCCTTAGTCTATCTGTACAATAAATGCAGGAAATTTTATGATACCTTTGACATATTTATCTAGAAGTATTTTTATACTTCTGGGTTGGGTCCGGTTGCATAACTTAAACAGTACAGTCTCATAATATTAGCAATTCTGCATATAAAAGATACTATCAAAAGCATTAACTCTTCAACAGGTTTCCGCTATCTCACTAATCTACGTATTTGATAACCTACTTCATAAACTTATATAAGACTAAAAAAATATGTCATTGTAACGGATTGTTTTGATAATGAGATCTATATTATTGTTTATTTTATCACAGAATATAAATTAAGTAATCTGACTCACAAACATTTTACTCTATCTGTACCAAAATACAAACATAAGTGTTACAATAAACACGTTTTCTTAAAATTGTTTTTTTTTTAAGCTAGGTGGTTCGATTTGGCAGATTATGTAGAAATCGAGTACGGTTTATGGTGAATCACGTCTCCATATTCTGTGCGTGCTCGCGATCCCTGCAAAACTTATGAGATTTGCACTTATCGTGATGGTTGACTATTTCTAATCTAAAATTCGCGTTTCCTTCTATAAATGATGATCTATTAACGGTAAGTTCATGAGACCATTTTCTGCAATACGTGCAGAACATTATATTTTTCGTTTCATCGTATTTCAGCCAAGGGTATGATTCTAGCCAGTTCGAGCGGAATTTCCCTCCCTTTTTAGTAGTTGTAGTAGAAAGAGAGTGTGTCCCGTGCGTTAAAGTTTGGTGCGGAGTAGCAAGGATGGAACCAAGTATTGTTTCTTGCGGTCTGTTTGGTCGGAGGTCCAATGATTCTTCCTTTGAATAGCTGGCGTCGTTCACACGACTCGTGTTCTTCTGCCAACAAAGAAGGAAAGATCTGCTTTACAATAACGTCTTGAATATATCTCATTAATTATTTAGGCAGATCATTTCCTTCCTGTCAACAGGTTTTTATTGGTGACGCGGTTATGCAATCAAAGGAAGAAAAACAGAAGAAAAAGATCGACCGAAAATATGTGAAAGTTGTTACCGGTAACACGTTTTTTTTAATTGGAAAGAGTGCGGATGTGGATTTAGAACACACCGTTTATATACCATTTTATAGCCTGACATACTTAAAGATTGTAACGCATTTAGGGAGGACGCAAGACTGTCTTGAAAGAAACAGAGCAATCTGAATCCAGTGGTGAATTGTATAATGACTTATCTACCAAAAAGTTGTAAAGTAAGAAGTGCTAGTCTAAAGTAAATAATGAACCTGAGCTTGTTATAGGCCAATGCAGTTTGGCCGTTTTTTGAAAAGATTATCAGCGGCCTTTTATTTTCTAGGCCCTATTTGCTAATATAACATTTTAAGGGGACATTCTCCTCATAGGTTTATTGGATTTTTCAGATTTAGATATTTTTCATTCAAAAGCTACCACATAAGCAAGGCGAGCGTGACGTGGCAGGGGCCGGTGAAGTATTATGAAATGTTTTTCTTTACGATAAACTCAGCAAAGCGGCTATCTCTTTTTAAAAGACAAGTATCCAACGTCCGATTAGAAAAAGAGCGGCGTTGCTCCGAGTCTGACCCGAAAAAATTACTAATCGGCGAACTGGATGGACAGACTGGTTGGTCGGCTAGTAATAGACGGTACGCAAAAATTACTAACCGACAAACTGAGTGGTCAGTCAGTAATAGACGGCAAGCGGCCTTCTATTAGTGGTTACCTGTATGTGATCAAAGTGCAGCTGCGGGTACGCGTTCTCACGCTCCTGCTTATCGAGCGGCACGGGGCTTTGAGCCTGAGCCGTAAAAAATACTACCCGACTAACCGCGTGGTCAGACTGGTTGGTCGGTCAGTAATAGATAGACTGCAAGCAGCCCTTCTACTCTTTTTTACCTGTATGTGGTCGAAGTGCAGCGGCGGGTAAGCGTTCTCACGCTCCTGAGCCGTAAAAATTACTAACCGACAAACTGGTTGGTCGGTTAGTAATTTTTGCTCAGACTCAGACGGCAAGCCTTATCTCATCGTGTTTACCTGTATGTGGTCGAAGTGCGGTGGTGGATGTAGTTGTGCGACAGGCGGCGGGTAAGTATCCTCTCGCTCCTGCTTCACGAGCGGCGAGCGCGTGACGCAGAGCTCTGAACCTGAGCCGTAAAAATGACTAACCGTCAAACTAGTTGGTCGGTTAGTAATTTTTGCTGCTCAGGCTCAGACGGCAAGCCACATCTCATCGTGTTTACCTGTATGTGGTCGAAGTGCGGTGGTGGATGTAGTTGTGCGGCAGGCAGCGGGTCAGTATCCTCTCGCTCCTGCTTCACGAGCGGCGAGCGCGTGACGCAGGGCTCTGAACCTGAGCCGTAAAAATGACTAACCGTCAAACTAGTTGGTCGGTTAGTAATTTTTGCTGCTCAGGCTCAGATAACAAGCCACATCTCATCGTGTTTACCTGTATGTGGTCGAAGTGCGGTGGTGGATGTAGTTGTGCGGCGGGCGGCGGGTAAGTATCCTCACGTTCCTGCTTCACGAGCGGGGAGCGCGCGGCGCGAGGCGTGGCATGCGCGGGCGGCGGCGTGCCCGGCTCCGAGCCCGAGCCGCAAGACCCGCCCTTCAACCCGCCTTTTATTAGGTGACCCTAGAGGACAACACGTTTTAGTGCTAGGAAAACAGATTCTACGAAGGAATTGACGGCAGGACCACATGTTTTAGAGCCAAGATAAAAAATTCTGACGACTGACCGACGATACGCAGTTTCATCAGGCTTTAGCATAAATCGTTCCCTGATGATAATATTCGCTGAGGCCTTAATATAAGTAAATATATTTTCATCTTTTTTCATGGAAAGTGACATAAAAAGAATATTTTATAAAGCTGAATAAAAATGTTGAAATATATTATTATATAAATTTTGGAAGGTATAGGTATTCTTGTTGTGCACAAGTATAGGAATTCTTAAAAGTCAACGTCGATTTCACTAAACGAGTTTAGAAAAGTTAAGGAAAGGATCAAAAAAGCGGTTACCACACAATTTTGCTAAAACACGTCCGTTATAATTAGTGAAGCTAAAAATCACGTTTTTGAATAATCTACTACTGTATCTAAGGAAACCAGGGCAAACATTAATTATGTTAAAATAGTGACTATGATGTGTTGGGCTCGGATTCAAATTATTTGACCTAGATTCTAAATATCTGAAAGTAAAATTTCAATCACGCAAAAATATTCTAAAACTGTTCCTAATAACAGCGTGCTTAGCCTGTGCGCGTTAATAACAAACCGTTGTTGCCTAGGTACCTCATAATGGCGGTAAGTCGACAAGTCCATATCATCTCTAGGCACTGTGGAGTTCCTCCTTCGTTTCTTCTCAGGCGGCAAGGCGTGGTGCGGTGGATGCGACGGGTGCGATGGATGCGATGGATGCGGCGGCAACGGCGGCGCCGGCGCGAGCGGCGTGTGCGGTGTTGGCGGGCAATGCGCCGCCGGCGGGGTCGCAAATGACTCTGATCGGGTGAGATTCTCCGCGCTTACTGATGGTGTTGGTCGCTCTTCAGACTGTCAAACCCACAAACAATTAAATACAATACAAATGAGTTGAAATCTTCTTCTTATTCTTCCTGCCCTTATCCCACTAGGTGAGTCGGCACAACATGTCTTTTTCTTCCATTCTCCCCTATCATTCGTCATCTGAGTACTCACTCCTTTCTTGGACATATTATCTCTCACACAATCCATCCATCTTTTCTTAGGCCTACCTCTACCTTTATATCCATCCATATTCATGCCTAACACTTTTTTTTTTACATGACGTTTTTCTCAATACAAATAGAAATAATTTATTTGCGTCAACTTAAAATTAAAAGGTACAGTTCAACTTAGATTAAAAGACAGCAAAAAAGGTTAACCACTCAGCATTTGCTACTAAGGACACGGTAGCCCTTGCAGCGCTGTTTTTCAGTGGCACCATGATAAACAAATAATCATTAAATATCTGAACACGAAATGAAACAATATTTGTTACCCAAAAAAACCAAGTTGCAGGCATTCCTGAAACTTACTTTGGTTTTGATTAAGACTAGGACACCTTTGTGTGTGCAAGTTAAATTAAAATTAAAGTTTCCGCGCGACATACATTACGGGCATAGTAACTCTGACCGCCAGAGCATTACGAGCGCGCATTGTATAATTTACAGTTCCGCCGTTAATATTTTCCCGCCGATAATTGGCAATGGTTTCCTACAAAATATCACTGATATTCTAATGGGTCGAATACTCTTCCGTAGTATGGACACCGTTAGATTGATTAGATTAGCTGGATTAAGAACGAAGACTATAATAACCTAGACCACAATATCAGAGGCAATTCTAATCGACAGTATTGTTGAAGATACGTTTATTTTGAGAACGAAAAAAGGGATACTGACGACCCAATACGCAGATTAGCTGTCGCTTGTAATCGCTTGCGTATGTAATACCATACCGTACCGAGCGTTTAATACTCTTCAAATTTATGGGAACACCAAGTAAGATTTAGATACATGCTCAAATAATGAGGTTAAAGCTTTAAATTTGGAGTTTTACGACATTCAGACATTTTGGACCAAGAAAAGAGCTTATGCTTAAGTAATTAATTCACTGATAATATAATTTAGTTGGCTAGACATGTTTCGTAATAAAAACTTATGAACGCGCAAGATTTTAAACGGGGTTTATTAAACGTTTTCCGCGCTGGCGACCGCTTACACTATGAAGCGAGTGCAATAACCCGTTAGTTTTGCAGGTAAATAGCATCGGAACGATATGAATTACTTGTATTATTGTGCAATATAAATGCATTAGCTGAACGTAAAGTGGGCTAGATAAAACTGGGTTATACGCATCTATCAAGGGGTCCTCATTAAAGACAGGTGCAATTTAAACGCGATCGAAGGAGCTCGATCGCCATCGAACGGGATAAGAGATCCGTTGACGAACTGCGACGACCGTTCTTCACAGTAAATGCGAAAACCCGTTAGCTTTGCAGTATGCAGCTTTCGGCTCTGAATTAACGGCCCTGCGATTTTGCAGTTATTCTACAAAAAGTTACACTTTTTTATAATCCTAAGAAGATATCAAACGAACTCATTTTTTCTTTTATGTAGGTATTGGAAATCAGTTCTATAATTTCTTCTACATTCAGTATTGCGATGTTGAGCTGAATATCGAGGTTCAATTCATACTATAGCCGAATATTAAATATAAACCAAAACTGAGATTGTCTAGAATCATAAAAATATCAATAAAAAATAACGAGATACACTCACCTTAGGATTAAATGTATTGGTTTCTGTCAAACCTCTAACTTGTAAGCTTTCAGCCGTTTTTAGGAACATTGGTAGCCTATTTTGGCCAACATTCACTTCGCCCTGAAATTTCAATACACAGTTACTGAAACATTCTAGAAAAACTAATAAAAAAAATTGTAATACTGACATCACAAGTAAGAATAACAAAAGATACCTTATACATGAAATCCAATAATGATTTCATCTCTGAGTAGCGAACATCTTTTAAAAATATTATCGGATGTGGATGATTGTTCTGCAGGAATATAGTCTCGAAGTACGGTGAGCACGCAGATAATATCGTTTGGTGTGCCTAAAACAAAACAACAATTGTTAGAAATTTCCCTATAAAATGAACTAGGTACAAATATTAGGTACCCTATTTCGTAGGCAGTGAACTAGTTTAAGGTGATCATGTGGAAAACTAGTCACGATTATCAACATTAGATACAACACTAGTTTCGGCAAGTTTTATCATGCGCACTTGATGTGCGGGCAGGTTTTTCCGCAAGTAGGCCGCTGGTGGGCCCTTTTTGCGTGACCCTTGACACGTGTTGCTCGAACTTTTTTAGGTTCTACAACACGCCGGTTTCCTCACGATGTTTTCCTTCACCGTTTTGAGAGTACTGGCATAGTGCACATAAATTTTTCGATAGAAAAACTCATTGGTACACGAGTGGATTTGAACCCACGACCTTCGGATCGGAAGGCGGGGCCACTACCACTAGACCACCAGTGCTCTCTAGATACAACACTATCTAGCCCCAAACTAAGCAGAGCTTTTACTATGGGAACTAGATATAGTTGATATAATATTTATATACATTTTTGTTAGTAAATACAAACTTAGAATACAATACTCCCAGACAG
Organism: Thera obeliscata; assembly: GCA_947578465.1. Classification (NCBI taxonomy): domain Eukaryota; kingdom Metazoa; phylum Arthropoda; class Insecta; order Lepidoptera; family Geometridae; genus Thera; species Thera obeliscata. Next base: position 6,145,964 of record OX387928.1, on the reverse strand, counting down.
AGAACAAACATCTGCGTACACCACAAAAATATTTGTTCTCGGTGGGGATCGAACCCACGACCGACGGCTCAGAAGGCAGAGCTACTATCAACTAAGCTTAGAGGCCAGGCCCTCATCCTTCTTCTTATCGTGCCACTGATTCTTTTAAACCAGTGAGATGAAAGGAATTCAAGTGCACCTCAGAGAAACATCCAAATTGTGCTTGATTATTACAATTTAGAATTAAAAAAAATATCAGTCGCATTTATAATATTTGGGTCAAGTAACGATAATCTAAACACTAGGTCGAACTGTTTTGGCAATGAAAGAAGACTTTTATTTCAGACAAGAACTAATGTAAAGCTCCGTGAAGGTCTTTTCTATTCTTTCATACCTACCTAAATACTAGAATTTTGGCAATGCTATTGTTATTCAAATTCTTTAAGACTAGGAACTAATTTGAGTCTAGTGCAATGTGTTACCTACTTCTTGTCTAGTTTGCATTGAAAGCGGATTTGGCAACTTGTTTTTCAATTTCGATGTTTACATCCCAACTGTGTCAAACTGGTCTTCTGTGAAAATCTACATTTTGAAGATGGTATATGTGAACTTCTGGGGGACATTGTGTTAGGTGTTACATACTCAAATACGACGTACACCTTTGCAGATAGTTTGATATAATATTTGCGATTCTGTCTAAGCAGCAGGCTGCTAAAAAAATATTTTACAAAGAAGCTCCAAAATAGAGAACAAAGCTTTCTAAATAGATAAAAAATAATAAAGGGTCTCCTAAACCGACGCTTACTCCCCTCTTTCCGTCCCAATTTCTGATTTATTACCGTGTATTATAATGTAAGCTATTAATTCATTCTTTTAATCATTAGCTTACATGATAATATCGTAGGTAGGTAGGTAGGCACTTAGGTATTACATAATACTTCTACGCGCTCTACTTTCGTCTATTAAAAAGTTGACAAGGATGTGTGTTAATGTATTCTTAATATTATATAGCCAAACCTTTCACCTAGGGCAACCAGATGCAGACAGCGTTGCATGGCAAAGCTAAATGCATAAGCATATTTATCAGGCATTCCTACCAAACTTTCTTTTCAAAGTTTAGGTATGGCCAGATACTTTCACTCCCACACATTCTTCTATAATTTAAGCTTGCCTTTGATCTATTTTTAAAGGTTATCTTGTAGACGATAGCAAAAATATAATACCACCAATGCCACTAACAATTTGTTCAGGTGAGAGGGGTGATATCATCACAAAATTGTGAAACAAAAGATGTAGATGTCAGTAAAGTGAAATGAAATGACATCATTTATTGCCTCTTTAGTCACTTGAACCCATAAGTTAGAGGCTATGTACCTACCAGCTCTGTACTGTACAGAGCCTTTTTCTAAAAACCTGCCATCTCTTATCTGCTTATCACTGCTACTAACAGTTTTCAGCGAAACTGCGGTCTATGCAATGGATGATGGGTAAGTTCACGATTTGAAAGTTGAACCACGTCATGTCACAGCATACATAGGAAAGTCGGTGGGTGAAGAGGGCTCAGAGCCCTCTTTCAGGAAGTCTAAGGCCTATACGCTTGCAGCTGGACTTCTTCAAGCTGATGTTATGACAAAGCAAAGTCACGGGCAGAAGCTAGCGTTTCTGTATATTTATTTTATTATGTGAGTAAATAGCGAGTTTATGTCTATCATCTCTAATTACTGATAGTAGTAAGTTATTCAGCTGTTTGTTTTCTAAAAATAAATAAAACAATGTTTTGGGTCGGATAAAATAAAGTTAGAGCAAATATTGTCATATTTGTACATAAACACATAACCATAATGAAGATTTACGCGTATGCGTACACGCATTGGCGTTTACAACATTATAGATTAAAACAAACGCTTTATTTTCGAACTATTGTTTATCAATTGTGTCAATTTATTTAGTTCTAATAATGATGTTTTTATGTGGTGCAGTACTATGATTTAAATTCTGTAGTTTATAATACTTTTAACAAATTCACTATCTCATCAGGTACTTAAGAAAGAATGTGGACTCACGATAAGATGTATCATACTATGGCCACTACTATAGATATTATTTGTATACTAAGAAAATGTTTACTACGAATGAATTTTTAGTAGTATGTTTTATATAATTACTTGTATTGAGATAAAAAATGCTATAACTGTTTACTTTTTTGAGGTAATTGGTCAAACATGTTTTGAACTAAACATAGAATAGATCCCAGACTCTAAAGAATAAATAAATAAATATTGTGGACAATTCACACAACACTACCCAGCCCCAAACTAAGCAGAGCTTGTAATATGGGAACCGGATAGCTGGTATAATACTTGAATACATTTTTTTTTGTAAATACATACTTAGAATACAATATAACACCCAGACAGAGAACAAACATTTATGTTAACCACACAAATATTTGTTCTCGGTGGGGATCGAACCCACGACCTACGGCGCAGAATCTATTATATTTCCAAAGTAAGGTATTTTATATCCTGTATTAATTTAAATAAACAATGATATGACTGAAATGGAAAAGTTATCAAAAGTTTGAAATTAGGTTTACCTACCTATTCCATCTTGGATACAGTTCCTTATCAAAGTATCAAATATAAATCAATTAAAGTAGTGGTATACACTTTTTATAAGCACCAATCAAAAACATACCTACAAGGAAGCAAGAACAGCTATGTTGCTGTCTAGATCTAGACCCTAAAACCTGCTTAGCAGCTATAAAAAATTAGAAAGTTAAAATATATGCAGTGTTTTGCAGACTCCTTTCAACCTACAAAACAAATTGCATTTTATTAGCATAAAAGTTTTGGCTTTCATAGTTAATTGTTGAATATAAATGGCTTGGAAGTAGATTCGCAAGTTGATTGACCTTACACTGAGGAATTTAGGTAAGTGTGAAGACACAGGTTTTTTAGGTTTTTTTACGACTTGGGAACAAGTCTTAAAAACTGGATCAGCAACAGATTTCACAGTTTGGATGATCATACCAAAAAAATACCTCAGCATTCTGTTTTTGTTATATTTAGTCCTATTAATAACCCAGAGGGTCATGTTTACGCCACTCTTCAAAGTATTTATAAAAGAACAATGCTTTATTTGTCTACTGTGCTTGATCTACATTTATTTTACATAGTACCTATGCATTGTAACATTTAGTGGCGGCCTCCCAGAATACTAAAACCTACATAAGATACTAATTGTGATTTGTCTACAAAATGGCCTTGTGTAAATACCTAGCAAATATTTAAATGAGCCTTGACTAAGGTACCAAGGTTTCATACCCAATAAAGACGTATAAAATTGCCTCTGCCTACCTATTTATTATATTGTTCTAGGTACGAGATTGAATACTGACCCTGGAATTAATTAATTATTTGCAATAGTTTGACATAATTTAAATGACTAGTTAGTGTATTTTGGACCTATTTCCTAAATAAACAAAATGACTGATATCGAAAAATAATATCTTCATTTTCTTACAGCATAGCTGTAAGCCACCCAAACACTTTATGTAGGATTGGCATAGCAGGTTTTTCCCTTCTGTTTTCTTAGTCTTTTCAGTGAAGCGATTGCTGAATTTGATGAGATAAGTCAATGTTTGTATGAAAAATTTGAAAACGGAATGCGGATTCAGGTGTCACTTTATTGAGCAGTGTTACCGGAATAGTAGGGCAGTTGTCACTCCATTCTCATATCATCCATTGGTCACACATAAAGGGCCCACCATGCCGCCTTGTTGCAGAAACTGATTTGCTCACTCATCACCAGATGCAATCCACACATACTCTTTTCTTTGATACTACATTCATCTTAACTTAAAATAAATAATGTTGGACATTCCAAACAATACTATCGAGCCACAAATTAAGACAAGCTATGCTATTGGAACCAGATAACTGATTGAGTTTTCAAATAGCCTTTGGCTTGATGAGTAAATAATACATTACATATTCCATAGATAAGTAAAAAAACCGTAGAAACTTGTATTGAGAAGCAAGATATTTTTTAACACCAGTTTTTGTAGATGAACTATACATTAACTGTTGTTATTTGTTAAAAAAAACTGGTAAAATCAAGAATATTCATAGTTATTATTAAAAACTGTGCCATTGATAAGTGTTATTATGTAATTGTATTACTCATGTTTGTTTATTTTATTATTGTTTATTACAGCATTTTGTTGTGGCATAACAATAAATGCTTGCACTCACATGCAAGCTGAATGTCAATATTTACATACACTTCCTACAATGTGATATAACTTTTTATTGATGATACAAAAACAAATCTATTGTTCTAAATTTGAATTTAAAGATGCATAAATAATAAATTCATCTTTTAGCAAATAATTGACATGAAAAAATGCACAGTTTCATTCATGAATCCTGGATTAATTACTACAACTTATGTAGACAATTGATTGACTAAGAAAGCTTTAAGTTCACAAGAGTTATCTGGGTAACAAGAAAATAACATATACCTTGACAGTCTCTCCATCGCAGGCAAGTGTGACATCGCAAAGGGCCTCTCTTTGTAGCAGGCTTGCGAGAACATCAGTCAAATTGGTTGGATGATTGTTCCAGCGTAAACAGAATTGCTGGTCCATTGTAGGAGCTAATGTCAGTGACCGTGCTGCAAAAACAGGCACATAAATAAACACATTATCAATTAAATGCTATGAAAAACACACACGAAATGCAAACTCAAGGCTATCCTAGAGCAGTAAAATTTAAATTTGTGGAGACAACCAAAAACGAACCTAAATTTGTAGTACTTGTAGTAGGTATTTATACAAGTGGTAATTAGAGACGTGCGCCGGTTATCAAATTTACATTGAGATACTAGGCATGTGCAAAAAATTGGCGGCCATAGGGCCTAGATAGGAGAGCGGAGATATGTGACATCAGTCGCTCGAATTAATGGGGGCCGCGGGCAGCAAGCTTACTGTACTCCACATTGACAGTTAGCCCGCCGACACATATCTACTTGTTGCATGCTACAAACAACACATACACATTATGTAATTTAGCTCCAGAAGACGGATCGCGGGGCCACCGACCCTACGGGACACGGAAACCTCTAGCCGCCTCTAGAAACGAGTTTAAAAAAGTAGTACCGCTGGCCAAAAAAATCGCAACATGCTGACACCGTTATAATCGCCAACTTGGATGTCCCAGTTGCTAGGTCCACATGCGTGTTTTCAGGATTTTTTTAATGCACCACTATTCGTCGTGTATCACAGATCATGCCGCGAGCATAGATCGAAGCATCTGCAGATGTTTGGGATTTAAAAACGCGTAGTTTTGTCAACTTTAGCTATTCGTAGCGCCATTTGCCGTCCCCTTAACACAGAATTTAAACAATTTTACTATGAATACAACACATTTTTTAGTAGAACTCTCAATAAATCACAAGCACTAAAACAATTTCATTCTGAGACAACGATTCATTATAATCCTAACTCACCATTTGCAAAAATTTTGCCATCACAAACGCCACCCGACCCCTACCTTGCACTGTCTTTTTGACCACACACACATCTCGATTTCCGTGTTCACTCACGGCCTTCGGAATATCTTTCACATCAATCGGCCAGATTCGCAACGCGAACTTCATGCGTTTCTCACTTTGTGGCGGGAAATTTAAGTTTTGCTGAATTATTTTTATGAAACTGCTAGCTTGAGTTATTTTTTAGTCATAATGAGCGAAAAAATTTAATGCATATTCAATAAATTTATTTCAATACTATTGGATCTGTAATTTAATTGAAATTTTAGCAAAACAACTTTTTAAAAGGTAGAGGTTATGTTTGATGCGGAAGCAGTGAGCGCTAAAAACACCATTCCTATATCTAAGATAGTGTTTCATTATCATGTCAATGATTGCTGATATTAATAATGCTATCCCTAGCTATTATAGCACAGGATTTAGTTTCTTGAACAATGGCCTTGACATTATTAGCAAAAATTTCGCACATGTTTGGCTTGTTTGGTTTGATCCGAATATCTTGTAGCGCCATCTACATTAATTTATGTTAGTCTGGTATTTTTAAGCTGTTTAAACTTTCGAATAGATGGCACTACTAGTATTGGTTGGTACGGGAAAATATAGAGTAGCGATCATTAACCCCTAGCTGTTCGAGTAGACCGTATAATATAACACGACGTAGGTACCTATTTGCCTAAAGTAGGTAAGGTAAGTTTGATAGGTACAGTTCAATAGTTTTTTTGGTTGCCTGTACCTAGAAAGTAGAGAAATGCCTTCGACCTAGAGCACCTAACTAGGCATTTCTCTACTCTATTGTTTTCTACTGGATGTCGATGAGGGCGAAGAAACGACTACGCGACAATAAATAGGTAGGTATAGGTATATTATGTGGGCACCTCCACCATAATTATATCGATGGCGCACCTAGGCTGCTAAAGATTGTCGTTGCCGTGTTTATAGGTTTACTTATTGGTGATACAAGCATCGACATCTGTTTTTAGTGTAAGAATACGCATTAACTACTTCTGTTAATTACTATCAAATCTTTGATGCCAAAATGGTTATGGGTCTAATTTTTATACCCGCCTTGGTCCGCGTACCTACAGTTTTTTGAAAGTTTGTATACCTAAGTATTGTTTTGTTCGAATTCGAATTTGATTTTGAAACAAACTTGCAGATTTTTTTGAGACAACTTCTCAAGTGGTCATTTTGTGTGATGTGAATTTCAACATGATTTCAACCATTCTCAAGCGCTTGAGCATCGCTTTATCTCAAAGGAGTGTTCCTAGTACCCACCTAATTAGATGCTGGGAAGTCACAAAATAGGACATGGAAGAGCACGAGCTATGGTCTTCACAAGGAAATTTTGCTGTGTTTTAAACCTTACCTTTTTAAATTAAATAATTAAATTAATAGCACCCTAAGAAACTTGAGAAACCGTCTTCATGGCCAACCTATTAAAAAGATTTTGATGAAATTTCTATGGGACCAATCTGAAAGTATTATATTTTAGATAAAAAAAAAACTTCAAATCGGCTCCTAAATGACGAAATTATGCGATAACGATACCATACCGATTTTGATGAAATTTCAACGAGACCAATCTGGAATTATTAGAATAATTTAATAACAATTCTACCTACTTTTCAGATAAAATGAAGTCAGGTAATGACAGACGAAGTCATGCAAAAAAAAAATACAATCGAATCGAGAACCTCCTGCTTTTTATTTCAATTCAGTTTAAAGTTGACTGTCGTAATATTTTAAGCTAATTATCAAATATTTTTTTTTTTTTGTAAAAAATACGGTTTCTTTAAATGCCTCATTCTGGGGTGGTGAATGTTTTTTGGTTGACTGAAATCAGTGTGTAGGTTTTCCATGCTATTAAACATGGTAGGTAATAGGTATTCGTTAGCTGTGAATCCCAGGCTGAAAGGGATTGGAAAAGCCGTCTTAGTTGAAAACGAACCTACTACCCAAGTTTATAATAATCAGCGCGATCAGTTCAACGTGGTTCAACAGCTTACCTAATAGGTGCAGCGTAGAGAGGATATAGCAATCCGATTGGAATTTTGCATCGTGTTGTGAACAATCTGTTCATTACCACGGTGATGAGAGTGGCTGTCCGTGTCAGTCCGTAATGTAATGCAGTGCAAATGAGTCAATCTCTACGGGGCCGGGTGGTCACACAACACCATTAGGTAATCGATTCGTTCTTAGCCCCATCGATGTTATCACTACGCGCTTCGAAAATTGCGTGGCAAATGGAGAGCTCTAGATTTCCAAATAAAATAAACATGGTAACTCAGGTAAGTATGTGTCAGTATAGTGTTTTACAGAGTGTACAGCAATTAATTAACGTAACCAGAATCATTTTTATTTATTTATTTAATTCTTTATTGCACCAAAAATACGTGACAATAGGAGAGCTTAATGCTAGACAGCATTTTCTACCAGCCAACCTTGACAGGTAAAAATAAAGAGGTTGGCGTGCATAAAATGTAGTGAAAATAGTTTTGATTAACCTACGTAACTTACCTAATCGCTATAAACTACGTACAACATACCTATACAGGGTTATTCATTATTAACTGCAAATACTCAGGAATTAGGTTCAACAAATGGAATAAAAAATATTTATGAAATGATTTTTTTTAAATTTGATCAAAAATTTTTTCAAGTTTTTGTATCAAAATTTTATTTTTATTAATTTCTTTACGGCTATTGCATAATGATTGCCACGGAGAACAGGACAATGACCCACCCAGGCGGTGACTGAACGCAGAGTGTCACTCACGGCGCGCGGGCGCGGATCAAAGGTCAAAATAGGTCAGGCGCCAATGATTCCTTTATCGATTTTCTCGGGATTTTCATAACAAAACTTAAAAAAAATCATTTCATAAATATTTTTTATTTTATTTGTTGAACCTAATTCCTGAGTATTTGCAGCTAATAATGAATAACCCTGTATAAAAAAAAAATCATCCAAATATAATCTTGGAAAATTCCGGAAAACTAGAGATCATTCTTTGGTAGAGAAAATCGATCAATGCTTTTGTTAGACCGGATAAAATCCCTACAGAGTAGTCTCTGTGCCAATATCCTACTGTTTTCACGTAACGACATCAACACCTGCGATCTAATAATGACGTGAATGGAAAGTCGACCAGCGGCGCACTTAGTTTTCCAATCTAAACAATAGAAATTCAACGGGTGCGCGGCCCACGGGACGCTGATCTATCTCTATGTAAATTAAGCGGCAAATAACACCGACTTGGACCGAGTTGTGCTCATCAGCTGGCACGTGGTGTACAATGAACAGACGCAACTGCGACGCGACACATTTTTTTATCGCGGCCAATATACTCCGAAGGCCAAGTTTGAAGGTAATAATATAAGCTATGAATTAGGGAATCTGGTTCAAACTAGTTATACTAGTTTTATACGCCTGGCTCTGTGGGTCCTAGGTTGTCACTGTTGTTTTGTTGGTACTTTATCTTATTTATGTGGTAGGATGTTTTTTTTCATACTTATGGATGCCTTGAGTTTGCATAGATGTAGGTAAATTTACTAGGGTGACGGCACCAATAGATGAAATTGTCTCAAATTGATATTTTTTTGTGAATACAAACTTTTCCCTTTTTGGTACTCATGTTTTTTTGTTTTGTTTCACCAAAGCCAAAGTTACGTACGTTAAATTAGTAACGTATGTATACTTTAATAATATAATTCAACTGTTGGAGCCTTCACCCTATATACCTACTTGTTGAATTAGGGGTCTTGTATTTAAATTTATCTGTCCTTGTAATGAAAAGTCTTAGTCGTTGATTTTTCGTAAAGTTTCAGCAAGTACTTAATAATTAATCCTTGGTTTTCTTTGAAGCAGTGATTGTTAAATACCAGTCTTAATAGGTGATAACTATTTCTTGGACGCACTATAATGTTTTTTTTTCTGTAAATGTCCTTATTTTTTATTCTTTACTGTTATTTCTTATATCATGTTGTTATTTGTTATTAGTGCAACCTAGCCAACCATCTTATTAAAAGCCTCTCTCTTTCCAAAGGTTGTCTCGAAGAAAACGCTCTTCAGCGAGCAGACCGCCCATTGTGTACTATTACATTTTCAAATGAATGTTAAGTACTTATTTTTCTATTGTTGGTTGTCAGGTGTGCAATAAATAATTTTCTATTCTCATCTTTTATAATTTAAATTACGGCTGCTTTATTACGTTCACTGCTTCTGATAGAACCAAGGCAATAGTGAAAGAAACTTACCTCGTCATGGTGTCTGGAATAAAGTTAATTTCGCATGGGCTTGTGCATAGGCTTAATTCTAGATTTGGTAAAATATGTGCAGTTTCTTTCTTCATCTCGTTGGCTATCCTTGTAAGGCTAGACGTTTTAGGAAGACAAGTTAATTGAGGAAACTGTTTTCGCGATGCAGTGCCTGTAATCAGTTTGTTTGTGTGTTGTGTAGTATACCTTATCTGATCAAGTAGTAATACGGAAGAATTATATAATTGATGAGTTTCAGACGTTTTGTGTTATTTGAGAAACAAATAGTAAAGTAATTATTAGAGCTAGTAAATTTACAGTAATACACAAACCAGTAAAGTTTCCACTATGTATTAAATATTTCATAAAACGCGTGTGAACAGACAGAAGGAAAAACTAAACCATTAAAAAAATAAAAAATAACAAATAAAATTAAAACAAATTAATACACAAAGAATAAAAAAAAAATCATTGGCTATGGTACCGTCAACATCCCTACGGAACCCGGCTGCAGTGGAGTGAAACACAAAAATGTGTCATGCAAGTCTGTAAGGTGTGTTATTCTAGGTACCTACAGGATGTTCTATGCCCGATTTACGTACCTATTTGTATGCGGTGTACAAATTGATTTCTGACTATAGCCTAAGCATAAAAAACCAGTTGCTCCTGACGCTATAAATCTTCAATAGATGCAAAGTTCTGTTATACAGAGGGAGGAAAAAATATGCTTATGAAGCTTGTAATACTTGCACGGCACTCTATATGTACTGGTGTAGTTTGAAGTATGATAACTACTGAGCTTGATATAGAGGCGATTCATGCTGATAATTTTAAGTGTGGTGATTATGAGTTGTCTAATCTTTTTAGATTTTTCTTTCTTTTCCCAGGTTTTTTATTTTTTTTTATTTTCTCAGATTCTTGGCTCCAGAAAAAAATCGGTTGTCTGTAAAGTCCCAGTAAAGTCGGTTTACTGACGACAGTTGAACGTGACAACGTCATACAGCTGTCCACGCGGACGCATCGCTCACTCAATTAGGAGAAAGACAGATGCCGAACGCAGCCGAACGCGGAGGCCGATTGTGCCTCTTTGTCGTTCGTTCTACTCTCTCGATTGCACTTCAAGCCTTAAATGGAATGGAGGTAACGCCGCATGAGTCATGTTTTTCGTGCGTGCAGCCGGCTCCATCGAATTATAAGACGTTGTCACGTCAAAAACTCGTCATTTTGAGAGTCTTTTGAATTTCAAGCGTTTTAAATTTAACATGATGTAACTATTTCAAGGTAAAACAAACTTGCAAATAAAAAATATATTTATTTGCAAGAAGTATGGTAAAAAAAACTAGCTTACATTCTTCGTCGGAGACCGATATACAAAAGTAAAAAAAATGGTAAGTATGTTAAAAAATATAATAATAAAACAAAATAATGAATTCTACTCAAAAAAAACTTCAACTCAATAAAATGGTTTTTCCAAAAGCCATACGTAGAGTTTTGTTTTAAACTGTTTAAGTGGCTCTCGTACTCTATATCTCTATAACTCGTAAGGTCGATATCATTTCTTAGCTCTTTCTCTTACGTTATTTAACTGAAAAATTGAGATGAAATCTATCCCTATAGTGGTTATTGCTGTGTATTTGCGTGTGATATAAAACCGGATTGACATCATACGATTTTAATTTCACGGACCGAGATTTTCACGAGTTTCAAGTAAACGTTGGCCAGAAAAACCAGATACGAAATTGACACTGAACAAAAAAATTGCCTAAATAAAATCAGATATTTCTCAGTCCGTGAAAACTCTTATAATGGTCAATCCTGCTATATGTGATCTGTGATTGTGTGTAATAGCGTGATAAGTCACATGTATTAAAATCGCAACGCAAGGTCACGCGATCGCAGAGCTCCATATCCCTGAAAATAAAAAAAAACACATTAATAGTCATAGACACATTAGCATTCATACCTTTGGCCTGGCTACCATTATTTCTAATTAAAAACAAAACAAAATATTTAAGGCCTGCGCACACCTATAGTTCGCTGACGGTAGCGATCAGTGAAACGCTGTCAAATCTCAAATCTGACAGCGTTTCACTGTTCGCTACCGCCAGCGAACTAGGTGTGCGCAAGCCATTAGAAGTCAAAACTAGTCTGGTTTTAAGATGACATACAATCATCTAAGGCTTGAGCATTTTTTGAGGTGGGTAAAAAAAACAATGAGCCTGTGTCACCGTCACCTCTTCGGCAAAGATCGACCAACTCCGCCGAAATTCGGGGGGATTTTTTTATGGAGGTATATATTTGGCCAATGTAAAATTGTGTCCTACGTTTGACAGTAAAACAATGACCAATTTTTTTCCAATCTTTCAGACGTGTACACGTGTAATAATAACGAACTGTAAGTTATAAATGTTAACCATCTGATATACACATGAGCTTTGAGAAAATGAACCAAGAACTACTTTTCATGGAAAATTATTCTGCGATCAATGTAATAATGTTACCGATACAAAGGCTCATATGATAATTGCAGGTCACTTTGCAGTTGATTGCCTGAGGAGCTTTTCTGTTACCTTTTATTAACACCACACAGTCAGTATAAAAAGATCGATAAAAAAACTGACTTACTTATACTTCAAATGTTAGACAAACCACTGGAAAATGATGACGTGACGTTTAAATCTTCTAATTGGGTACGTTTACTGTTAATTTTCACGCATACCTACTATATTATAGTAGTATACAGGGTGGAATTTTGTAATGCCACCTGGAGGGAAAGTACTATTAATACTGCAGATAGAAAGTTTTACTCAAAGGAAACATTCTTTTATTTTTGAATAGAAAGCAAACTGCATTCAAAGATTTTCAAAAATTCTGTTCTTCCACACCCGGGAATCGAACCGGCTAAAATCTGAAAAAGTATACCCTGTACTTTTATTGCATCGATCGTTAGGGTCAATTATAAGGATGAAATCTCTCTAACAAACATGATTAAATGAAAGAAAAACCAGGAAATCTTAAATTAATTAAATTATATACAAAAAAAATAAAAAATAAAAATTCGTTAAAATAATAAATTTGTGTATCCAAGAGAATGGAGCCCATTTCGAGCAACTAATTAGTTAGTTTACCATTTCTTGTAAATAATTAAGTGAAACGGTTTTTTGATATTTTTTTTTAAAACGTCTAAGGCGATTAAAAAAGTAAGAAGATGCGCCGTCACGACGACGGTCAACGCTTTTTAGAAAACCTAAGCTTTACCCTACATGAGTCATTCATGTTTCCCTGACGTTTTAGTCGACGTGGTCGATTTCGATTGGAAATGTAACTTCGTGCAACTTATGAATTTAACATTGACTGTTGACCACAAAACGGTCTTCGATCGTCTACGTATTAATATTTAATATAGACTAGTATTTGTTCCAATTACTCCCGATTACTGAACGTTTTTCTGATGTAAGTGGACTTTTATGTGCTTAGGAAGTCGTCGAGTTTCTTTGGTATTACCCAAACTAAGTTCAGGCAGCATTTCACTTGTAGACTGCGGCATATCCATACATTTTGTATATTGTCTGGACCAGATCTGTGCTTATAAAGAAGATTGTTAAATCATCTAGGTCTTATTATAATTAACATTATCACAAGACAGCTATCATTAGTGTTGCATATACAGGGTGTCCCAGAACTGTAGTGGGTTATACCTCTAGAGTTCATTTTTAAAGGTAACTTTGCTTGCACATTTTTTAAATAAAATTCATCGAATTTACAAAACATGTGGAACATATTGTTGTAACGCACATGATATAAGTACAACTAAATCATGTGTAAAGCAATAAATGTATTAAGTATTAAGAATCACCCTTCTCGGGATAGCATACCTACTAATTCTGCAACCCTGTATAAATGTTTCACTAATGATAATAAAGGGCTTAAAATTAAATACTATTTTTGCAAACTTATTAGTAAATTAGAACTCAACCGGTACTTATTCATTCGTTTGGGTTACTTTTCAATAGACTAGCTTATGTTATTTGCTGGCCTAATGAAAGTATTATACAATGAGGGGTTTTTTCTCTCTTTTCTCAAATAATGCCCGAAAATTAAAACTAAGTTACTACTTAGCCTTAGTAACTAATAGGCAGAACTTTTTATTTGAAAGTAAAACCTCTAATAACTTACCTCATTGGTTGCCATTGGTCGGAGTAAAAGATTGTTCCATTTATAAAATAAGCGATAGTTATCAGTTAACTATACACACATCAACATTGTCTAGGGATATTCCATCTCGAATTGAATTTCGGATTATTCGAGATTTTGTTCCTACTTTTATTTTTATGAATAAATCCTACCAAATAGTTGTATTTTATCTTATACCTTTAAACGAGAAAATCTTGATATATATATATATATATATATTTAGGATCTCGGAAACTGCACAAACGATTTTCATGAAATTATGTATACAGAGGGTTTCGGGGGCGATAAATCGATCTAGCTAGGATTCATTTTCAGAAAATGAGTCTGTTCGTTAAAAAAAAACTAAAAACATAAACTGAATATGTGACTGCTCCTGCCATATGACGATTGTGAGCAACTAACTGCAAGCATGTCCAGCAGATGGCGTTGTTCAGTAAGAATAAACCAGTAAAGATAATAATATGACTCTTATGATTTCTTAAAAATACAAATTAACGAAAAAAATTTCGAGCAAAGCTCGGTTACCAACTAGTTATTATTAATGAACAAAACAAAAAAAAAAATTCATACCTAGTCTCTAAAGATAATATTTTCAGTTTTTGTAAAAATCAACAAAATGTTGAATAGACAATGACAATGTTGATGTGTGTCTATGGTATCTGGCTACTAAACACGTTAGTATTTGATTTTCATATAATTTTTGACGGGCGCCGCTCGCATGTACACTACTGGCCAGTACAGAAATTTCGAAGAAGGTTGTCAAAATAATGTTCAAATTTTCAAGCATGTTTGAAAATATACATTTACAAAAAGTTCATGCTTAGTAACAGAGTTATATTTCTGCATAGGTATGACTGATACCTATGCAGAAATATAACTCTGTTACTTCTATTATGTAGCCTAAAAAAGAACAATGGCACTATGTGAATGTATGTTAGCATTACCATATCTTCACAGCGTACCATAAATTAGTCTTTTATCTGCTTTTAACTTGTAAAAAACCCCTCATTGTAATTTAGTAAGAAACTATGTGCGAAAACTGAAAGTTTAAAAGCAAAATAAGGTGATTTACGCGAAATACCCGTGTGATAGATTCAGATAGCAAAATAAAAGTAAAATACTCTTACTACAAGCGTGACACGCTGCTCAAAATTAATCCTGTTACAATTTTTTTAATTACTCGGGGTTTCAAATGATAACCAGTGGTAAGACGTTGATTATCTTTTGAAGAATGCATGTAAGGGGACAAAATTTTACACAGTTTCTCATTAAGACTTAGAACAGTCAGCATCAAAAGTAGATGATTATTAATATAGAATTTTACAAAGGTTATACCATAATACTTATAGAATCACCTTTAAGTAGTAACTACTTATTAATTAACTAGTAATTACTGATTAATTAACCCCTGACTTTAAGTAGTAGTTAGTAGCCCTGTGCCATAATGGCGAAAATTTAAAAAATACCGTTAGAATGTATAATAATTTTATTGCAATATTAAAATAAGAATTTACGACCTAGTTTATACAATATACAAATTCATCAACTTGTGATACTAACTTTACTATGGGTGGATTTGAGTAAACTAGTACATACCTAAAGCCTTGCCCGCCAAAGCCTTGGCGATCAGTCAGCAGCAAGACTTTAGTTAGTAGACTATACACTAGTTTTATATTTTTTTGTATTTTAAGGTGCATCTAAATAACTAATTAGAAACCCTACATATTATATACCTACTTTTCTTTGTACCTTAACTGATATATTTAAATAGCTGTACTTTTGTAAACCTTTTTGTGGAAAATAAATGTTATTATTATTAGTTAATAAATAATCTGGATTCAAGTGAACTCATCAACAAATTCATGATGCTGTTTATGTTTACATTGCATCTATGTTTCATATTAATTGAATATCTCAAGTCAATGTTGAGTATCAAGGCAATTGAATATATTGATTCAAAAATAATCTTCAATTGTTTTTCTATTTATCTTAAATTGAAAATTACCTATTTGGATCTATTGTAGTGGATTGTCTAAGGCATAGATCCTGCGCCTACGTCTATAGCTACGTCCTACGTACGTACGTAGGTCAAAGGTTTTTACTTTTCTGATTTGAATCGTCTTTATAAAGACTTCAATATAAATATGGATTTCTGGACTTTCTTACTAGCCAGTTTGTGCCTAATATTTAATATTAACTCTCGATCTATTTTGGTATCAGTATACCTAAACAAAACACATTGATTTACTGAACTTAAGAGGAAATGCGGGCTGCCCTAAATTTGAAAATAGGTACCCTATTACGAATGTTGTTGTCGCGCTGTACCCGAATGAGGTCTATAGAGACAACAACAGACCAAAATATTTTTTACCGATATTTGCATTCCCCTGTTTGCTCCTCTAAAACGGGTTTTTTTTTTTTTTTTTTCAAAATTATATTTGAAAAGGCTTTGTCTATGCCTTTATGATTTCTTTTTATCGTTTATATTCGTCAAAGCTGCAAAAGTAGGCAAAATTCGTAAATATTTAAGCTTCTTAGTTCTTATAATAAGATTTTTTTTTGAGAAAAACACACCATTGGGCTATTCAGTGATACTTATTGATGATATGGTAAAAAATATTTACTCTAGTGTCATTATAAAGAGAGGAAACAGAGGAATAGGGTAAAATAGAGGACGAGGACAAACGCTAACCGCATTTCCTCTTAAGGAGTAGTGCTTGCCTATTACGAAAACAAATAAGTACCGAACAGTTGAGTTCTATACCTACTGAATGTAAAAAGACATCTTCCAAAAACAGAGAGCGAAAACATAATCAGTTAGCGCTAAATAATTATACGACTAGCTGGACACAGCTGTGTATTTGTTACAGTGGTGACCCCAAAAATTAAGTTCACACAAAAAGTTGAATCGTTCATTCAGAAAACGGGACTAAAAAGTAGCATCAATTATACGACTAGCTGTACAGCTAGGACTATAATAGTGTAAGTAAACGTTTTAACGGAACCTGTTTAAGCGTAATCTTTTTACATCCTTTAGACGCAGCATAAAACGGGTTAACCCCTTGCGTCTGTTTAAAAAGTAAAATAAAAACGTGGACGTTTTTCTGTTTGATGACGAGCAGATAACATGTATGTAGGTCTGGCCTAATGCCAATACTTACTAGAATCATTTTAAAATGTTGGAAATCAGTTGTTTTTTTACTCAGATTTACAGGGATTTAGGGGTTAACCTATTCGTACTGCTTATTTACATTAATATTATCTGCATGCATAACTATCACTTTTAATTAACAAGATATTTACTGGAAATGTTTAACTAATAAACCAAAAGTATTTTCAATTATATTCGTAAGCCTAACTAAACCTAGGTTTGATTACATAGTTTCAAGCAATATAATTATAATATATGTATAATTTTTGTTGAATCATGCTAGTTTGACTTACCCTTGGTAGTTAAATTCATCCGTTCCTCTTGGTTTCCAGCCAATCAGTACCGATTACCTGGACTGCACGTTGATAATTTTGGTATGCGGCTGATTAACCTGTGAATTTCAGTAGTTGGTACTCACTGAAGTGAAGGGCCATGAATTACCTACGCCTATGTATGCTTGTGTGGTTTACGTAATAGAGACAAGTACCACTTGTCTCGGCTGTGCGACTTTGTTGCGGTTATTCGTTACATCAAGTACTAGGAAAGCATGAAAGACAGAGAGGTTCCAGTTACTCACACAAATGCAAAATTAAACTACTAGTAGCGTGGGACCTATATTGTAGCTGCTTCGTATAGATGTGCGTGTTTTGATGTAAAGCAGTGGACACACAAGTGCAACTTTCCTGTTGTAGTTCCCCCTCAATGACGTAACGTCCACGCATAACTTGGAGTCAGGGTTTGTTTGCCGTGTTCCGAATAGTTTGAATGAAAAGTAGTTTTGTGTGCTTCTGTATTATACGGTTCTGGTTAAACTCGAAAAGTATGTTCTCAGTGTGTCTGTATATCAACATGACACATGTGTGTTTGAATGTATGCAACAGTGTCTGCAATCTACTTACGTTCGCTTTGAAGTTTCTCACGTGGTGGTAATCTGAAAAGACAGAAAGTTTTCTTTTATAAAATCATCCATAAAAAGATTTATTACTGCTTTGATAGGTATTCATTTTAAATGAATATAATACCAATATTATCATTGTTTTGCCATCATTATTGCTGCTTTTTCATCTTGAGCACCGCTTGCGACCGCGATCGATGGCTAATCGGCGATTACGTCGGCAAAACAGTCGGTCAGCCATGTCAGTGACATAATAGTACATCGTAATCCATAGGGTAAAATAAAATAATATAATATAGAAAATAAACTTTTTTAGTCCCGAGACGGGGTTTTGAGGGACTAAATAAGTCTTTCATCCAATGCCAACACTCTGCTTATTATTACGATTACAAAAATTAGGCACAAAATATATAATTTGATGACAAATTAAATAAAAGTCAACAACTAGAAAAAAATTAAGAGAATGAGAGAAGAATCAGATTGCCGCTTTCCCGCCTATTTTGTTTTTTTTGTGTGGTCACAGACTAGATAGACGAGGCCAGCTATTCAGCCATTATTTTTCATTTTACCATGAAAAAATGCTAAGTAAGTATTTTTTCAAAATCAATGTTTTTGAAGAAATTGTTGAAACTAAATTATAAAAGAGGCATTTTAAATAATACATTTCTAATGAATACTTTTTTTTTTTCAAATTTTAAGAAAAAAAATAACAATATCAACTTAAATAAATAAATTAAAAATACCGACACTAATCTAACAAACCGCTACCTGATGAATACTTAACTTTATGTTAATTCAATTTCACATCACGCTCTAATTCAGTGGCTGTATAGAAGGGAACAAAAAAAAAGTTTTTTAAATAATTTGACAGCTGTAAGTTGAAAACGAAAATAAACAATAAGACATAAGAATCATAATATTTGATGTTCATAATTCCCGAGGGCTGAAAAATATTACTCTCAACCCGCTCCTCAAACAACGTCAGACCTACTTTCCGAGAAATAGTACATTGTTACCTGAGTGTTGAAAGTCACGTTTTTTGAGTCCCGAGACGGGTTTGAGCCAATGGAGCTTGAGGGACTCAAAAGACTTTCACCCGAGGTAAACACTGTGCTTTTCATTACGAATACAAGGAAAGTAAAAATAAAAACATGAAAGAAAAATTAGTGAAAATGAAGATTGAATTGCCGCCTTCCAGGTTTTTTTTTTCTTTTTCTCTGGCGGGCCTTCGGCTTCGGCTCGCCAGCATTATTCAGCCATTATTTTCATTTTCATAATTTAAATCTATGTTATTTTAAATAAATAGTTGAAGCTATACACTAATCAAGTAATTTAGAAGATATATTATTTATTTAATACTATCTTTATGTTATTTAAATTAAAATATTACATTGCGCTCTAATTAGACTTTTTAAACTTCTTACCGTTGTAATGGGTTTCCAACCTACTTGCTGAATAAAAAGTTGGAATTTGGTTGAACAACCTCCTTGCAGTTAGAAAGACTTTAGAAAGGAACATGGTTGAATAAAATAGAACTTGTTTTTTTTATAATTTGACAGCTGTCAGTAGAAAGCGATTCTCCCTAGGGCTGAAAGTTTTACTTTCAATTAGGCCCCTCAGGCAACTTCAGACCTACTTTCAGAGTATGAGTAATGAAAAAAAATTTTTTACTCCTGATTCATATCAAAATAAGAAAACACGACCTACCCTAAGGTACCTATCAATAATGTTTCTAAGAAAGATGATCTGAGAATCGAATGCTTACTCTGTTAGAAAATTAAAAGAGCCGATCAACACGATTGGATAACCCAACACTGGCTTTCCATTGGAAAATAGTTTATTACTGAAGACCCTAGTGAGTAGTCTTCATTAAAATAAACCTGAGTTAGTTAAAGAAATTTTTTTTATTCTTCTTTCTTCGTTTCAGGTACGTTTCAGGCACAGTGACCCATTTAACATTAACTGTTCTGTTTTTAATAATAGTTAGATTTTGTAAATACAGATCTGAGTTTTTTTATGTCTTCATCATCAATAGTGAGTCAACTGTTGGACATGTGTAGGTTTCCTCCACATGTATAGGTGCACCCAATACAATTACCAAAGCGGTATACTTTTATTTTTGTGGTTATCGTTTGGTTTGAAATTGTTTAAGTAATCTAATCCGTCTCTGATTTCTGTTAATAATTGGTTTTCAGATGCGTTTTGCACCAACAAACTGGAATCATGATTGTCTATTGTTTCAACAGCCGGGCCGCGGTCAATCTGTTCCATTGTTACAAAATAACGTCATTGTAATTTGACGGTGAAAACACAGCTCATTTTTATGAATTGTACAGTATGCTTTCGTTTTAAAATATATTATTTATTCAACGGATTGGTGCTTTATTTTGCATGTGCGTTTTTATTTTGTCTGTGTTGATATCATTAAGATTTAAGGCGGTCGGTAGGTATGTTTTTTTTTTGTTTGTTGCTCTTACGACTTGAGATACCATTACTCGGAAGTTATAACAAAGTGTCGTAGCAAGTAGGCGTAGCTGCTACGCCGTAGCAGCCGATAAAATGCATCCCATAAATCATTATTATTTAATTGCACTTGCTACATGCTTCTGATTATCCCTCTAAACTAAACATTTTCACGGATCCCAAGATCTTGATAGTAATCGATTTAAGAAACTTTTTGCAGTTAAGTCTGAATAGTCTATTTTTTCAATAAACAATAAATTTTCTTTCTTCGCTTAGGTAATAAAGAAGAAAGAACTGTTGAATGCTTCTCTAGTTTCACTGTACTGTAGTTACACAGCTCATAGTTGTGTAGCTATAAATATCTCAATTCATAATTCCAGCGCATACGTGACAAAAATAACAATTTACATTACGGACTGATATCACTGCTATGTTTAATTGACAATTCACACCCATGCAGGCTCTTAATTAACACCATTGCGAATACAAAATAATTATCAAAGTTATTGTGTGAGTAAAAAATATACAATAAGCGTGTGGAATGGTATGATCGAATCGGCAGTTTATTTATACATCTTTCAATATTAATTGATATAATTGTTTTTATAATTGGTTGTGTTTATTTTGATTAAGTATGTATTAATTGTTTGCAATGTATATAATTAAAACCTCAAATTCTGATAATGAAAGGCTGCACTATCGTATTAAGGTAGGTACTTCGGTTACGATAGGGCAATGGTTATATAAAAAAAAATAAGTTAGGCGATAAGTTAGCAAATACAACACAGTAATAACGGCTGATTTCACGGTTTTCACGGTTGGTGTCACGATGCTGGCTTAGTACTCAACCATAACAAAACCAAACTAATTGTTATTAAATCCCCCTACCTCAAAACAGTTCCTCTTAAAAACATTGTGGCCCACACCCATGGTTGCTTACATACCCAATCTATAAATACATGTATTTGCCCTTGCATAGAAATTTTAAGTAATCAGATGTACCTAGGTTTGTCTATTGACAGTAAATTTAATTGGTCCAGTCACGTTGAGCGTGTGTGCAATAAACTAAGACAATTCAATGCGAATATTACCATTCTTAAAAATCGTATCCCTTTCAAGGTCAAACTAATGTTATACAACTCACTTGCTGAATCCTACATTCAGTACGGACTAAGCAGCTACGGACGTACTTACACTACATATCTTAACCAAATTTACCGACTTCAATTAAGAATTCTCAAGAATATTGTATCTAGTAAAATTAAAATTCAGTTTCAAAATAATGACATAGGGCTCTTTAGGCATTGCAAAACTTTACCAGTTCACACTCAATTTAAATATAACTTACTTAAAGAACACTTTTTCGATGAAACACTCAAACATCAAGTTAATCACCCTGTATACACGCGGGCGGTTGCTCAAAACCGGTTGTTGATGCCGCGCGCTCGAAATATTTACGGCGAGAGGACCGCTGCTTACCTGGTTCCTCGTCTTTTAAATAAATTGCCCACTGACCTAATCAATAGCATCAATAATAAAAACATTAAGTATAAATTAAAATCTCACTTCTTAACTAACATAGAAAGCTACCAATAACTAATAACTATTACTTACATGCACTTACCTAGTTCCTGTTTATTAGAATTTTTCTGTACTTATAAGCTATCGACTTTTGACTCTCTAGTAGCATTACCCTACAAACCTTAGTGGTTTTTTTTTTAGTGCTATCTATAATAATAAATAAGATTATATATATTTTTTAGATGATAAATAAATTTAAAAAAAAAAAAAAAAATTAACTTTTCATGTCTTATTAATATGAATGATTTAACTGGCCTAACTTTGCATAGGTACAAAACTGTTTTAGGGTAAATTAAACTAATTCTAAGGGGGAGTGTAGGAGTGTAGAGAGACTTTAGTTTTTATGGGAAAACATTGCGTAAACGTACCGTGGCTTGCATATACTATACACATTTATATATATATTATATATATTACACACAATTTCTTGTGCTATAAACCTGTCCAACAAAATTGTCACCAAAAATCAACTATTATCTATGCACTTAGAAAGCGCGCACGATTTGATATGTGACTTTTTATTTGTTTAACTAATTAGGCAGTATTCATGCAGCCCCAGTCATGAAACAAATCCAATGTTACACAAACACGACCGACCGACTCGACAGATGTTCTTTGTTACGCAAATTCGTGGATGTGTCCCCTTGTTGATGGCCGCATACCGCTCAAGGCTATGACTCCGTACCGTACCTGTAACCTGCTACACGCTAAATGGTCAATTATCTGATCTCCTGCATTCGACAAAGGCTGGATGGGTTATCAGCCTGCAGTCAAAATTCAACGAGCTATGGTCGCATAATGCGTTTCGCAACACATTTTCATACGATCAGTTGCTAATTATGCAAAATTCTTCAGCAATCTTAATTAGGTATTGCTTTAGATGACAATTTTAGAAATATAAATATTTATTTTACGTCACAAAACATGATACACACAAAAATATAACAACAAGCAATAAGTGACGAAAAAAGGGCTTATTAATTAAGCCCTTGCGATTTTATGGCAAATGACTCAGCGTTTATTAGCATTACAGTGGCACGCTGTTTTGTGTTTCACCTCTCGCTTTTTGAAATCAAAGTTGCCGCATCTTGGCTTTTGAATAATAATCATGCACGTGGTTTCTATTTCACGCTAAGACGCAATGCATTTAACATCTAAGATGAACCAATGGGAATACCTAGTAATTATATACCTTGACTAAACATTGGTAATGATGGTTTCAAAAGGATTTAGTTAGTTTTGTAGTAGAATTATAGTAATTCTCTAAACACCAATTTTATGATTGCTTGACATTAAAGATGGTCAAAGTGACATTTGAAGAAAAAAACTAGTGGCAGTCCAAGGACTACTTAATACTTTTTTTTCTTATAGAGTCGAAATTTTCTCAAACTCTCCTCGACCAATATGTAGCCACCCTATATAATAGCTTTATTCGTTGCCACGTTTAAATCTTCCATAATGCTCATAAATGCAGTTGGTCGTGCACAACGGACAGCAGGTATGACCAGACTTCTATAAATTTTTTTTTTTTTTTTTTTTTTTTATGTAACTAGCTGATGGAACAAGCATATGGCCCACCTGATGTTAAGTGGTAACCATCGCCTATAACAAAGCAATGCCTCATAGGTCACGCACGTCAGGAACGTGCCCTACGATGCACTGCCCTGCGTCCATCAACTGGAGGCATACGTAATTCAGCCTCACGTGCCAGTAATTACACCGGCACCCATACCCTTCAAACCGAAACACAGCAATGCTGCTTCACGGCAGAAATAGGCATGGTGGTAGTACTTCCCCGGACGAGCCCTTCACAAAGAGCTCTACTACTACTAACTACTAAAATAGGTCTAGTAATAGATAATTTTATAGCTCATCAAACAACAATAGAAGCAATTAAAACAGTTACAATATCTTTATCAATTGCTAACCGAAATTAATGTATACAGGTAGATTGAATCACGATACAATCTGTTGGTAATAAGATGCCTTGGGGTACCCTGTGACATGCAAATCTTGGTGATAGCATTAAATCCCACAGAGTGGTATGGACGAGTCGATGTGGTCAAATTGATGTAACTACCTGGTACGTGAGCTGACTGGTAATAGTTTACTTTTGGCACGAGTTTTTATACCCTAACTAAAACAGAAAATAAATGTTATGAGCAATACACACACCACTTCAAAATCTATCACTTCTTTAAAGACACCACCTCTGGTGTTGTAGGTGGCTATGGGTGACGTTGACTATACTTTCTATCAAGTGGCCCATCCGCTCGTCTGCCAGCTATGGCATAAAAAAAACACTGTCAAGTCCCAAATCAAACCAACTTGTAGGTATTGAAAAGTTTCTAAAGGATACTCGCCGACACTGGTAATCATTTTGTGGTCTTCGTAGCTCCGTAACGACTGTTCCGATTTGCAAATGTAGTAAGTATTTTTTATATCAAGTTAAAGTAAAGCTATTGATTTTCATACAAATAATGTCTTTGAGCTAGCATACCAAACGTGAATATTGATTTATTTGGCGATTAGTGAAACGCTGTCAAATATGACAGTGACATTTGTGCGCAAGGCTCTAGTGTATTCCGTTATTTTGCCATTCGTTCACGCTCCTGCACAAAAACTTGTGCTCACGGTACTGTACACAACTGACCATCCAGACTTTGTTAATTCTATTGTGAATTCCTTTGTCGCAGCTCCCAATTGCAACAAACGAACTGCACAAGTTGATAACGCTCGCGACATCGGGATACTGATTCCACATCCTGATTGGCCAGCTAATGAAATCAATGAGACAAGGTATACAAACAAAGCTTTTGGAAAATAATAGTTTGTAAGTAAATTTCGCCTGTGTGTAACTCTTTCTGTGTGTTGGTCTGTATTGCATACCGAATAAAGTAATTCCATGGTCAGAAAATGAATAAATATTACACAGTGCCCAAATTAAGAGCCTTAACTAATGCTTTTCTCATGGAAACTTTTTCTCAAACACGTTCCGACATTTGAGCATTATTTTGACAACCTAGATAAATCTGAATTGCTATAATACTGGTCAAATACATGCAATCAGCAGCCGGCAAATAATGTATGAAAATCCCTGGAAAGTGGGATAAAATAAAATCCATTACTGTCGTGTTTAGCGGCCAGGTAAATTAGCCTAAAAAATTAGTAATTAAAAAATTCCATGAGAAAAGCATTAGTAAACTCATTCCTGTCGTGAAATTTAAAAATGGAACGATCTTTGCTCGGACACCATGGCAACCAAAGAGGTGACTTATTAAAGATTTTATTTAAATTTCGAACTGGCTTGCAAACGCTGTTTATTGAAAAAAAAGAACACTTCAACGCGGGAAAAAAATAGTGTTTTGGTTGCTTGTCGTAATTGTTTTAGATAAAATTAGTCTACGTGGTAATAATTTCCTCACATTATTTGAAAAAAAAAAACTACGGCTACAAGCCTCGGCCACCATCAGGCATGCAGTAATGTACTAATAACACCAAGGCAGAGAACAATGATTTATAATTTTCATCATACAAAATGTTTCTCCTATGTGGAAATCGATCGACAGCGCGGTAGGTTTTGGTAGCTCTCACTATAGTCCGTTTAAAATATTTTGAATAAACAAATCTAAAAATTATTCGCTTTGTTTTTGCGCAAGCCACCACGGTCGAGTCGCATTATACGGCAGAAAGAACTTCAGTTTTTAGTAAGGGCAAGCCATAGTCTTATTTTAACCGTAGTCATATGTTATTACCTAAAACTGGTATGTAACTGTACTGGTACACGGTATAAAAGTAGTTCACTTAAATTAGGCTAAAATAACATTACAAGCTGCAACGAGGAAAGCCAACGAGTTATTTCAAATGGCCATTGATTTTTACAATTAACTTTGCCCACATAGGCGATGATAAAGTGGCTAAATGGTCCAAGAAGGGTAAAACACGGTCAATATTAGTATTGCCTTACGAAAATGTCTTGCTCACGTTGCCAAGTCATTTCCAGACCCTAACTTCATTGTAGATGGGAGTAAAATGCTAAAATAAAATTACAGTACGTTAATTTTGTACTATAACAATATACCTACTTGTATAACTTTTATGATTACCTTTTTTGTAATTTTACCTTTTTTTTTTATTTTAAGAGAGAAAATAAATGATTATCTATTCAACAGCCATACAGGATGATGATTTGTTTTTATCATCTTGGCGAATTGCGAACGTTTATACTAACCTTTTTATCCTAGAATTTGTATCTAAATTGTGTACCTACTTTATAAGTTACTAACCCACAATAAAATTTAAAAAAAAAATCGGTTGTCTGTAAAGTCGGTTTACTGACGATAGTTGAACGTGACAACGTCATAAGAAGTCGAACGCTGCCGAACGCGGAGGCCGATTGTGCCTCTTTATCGCTCGTTCCGCGCTCATGCTTGCACTTCAAGCCTTTACTGGAACGTCTCAGAGCGAGGTAACGCCACATGAGTCATGTTTTTTCCGGCGTGCAGCTGGCTCCATCGAATTATAAGACGTATTCACGTCAAAAAAAAGGAAAGTGTTCCACCGATAATGACGATTGATAGTCAATAAAGCGTTCGCCGTTATTACGGAATGAAGGGCTTTACCTACATGTTAAAGGCGATTCACAATAATGATTAGGGGACGCAACGAACACTTTACCCATCTAGTCGTACTGGATACCTTGTAATTATCCCATTGCAAAACACGAGGGATTGCAAAGCTCGATGATTCATTTTGCATCGACAACGGTAATGCTACATTACACTGCTATTAATTATGAGTATTTTATTTAAGTAGTACTTACCTCTTGTTAGCCGTGATGAGGGCCTCGTTAAAATAATTTCGCGGTGTGATGTTATATTATGCAAATTAGCTCTGTTGTGTTTATAACATTTGTTAAAAAGTATACGTTTATTACGACTATTGGAGAAATTATAGCAAGGTTTGAATGATTCTTTGAATCCAAACCGTCTATTCAAGGTGACAGGCCATGGCGATCGGTGAAACGCTGTCAAATATCGCTGTCATATTTGACAGCGTCCGTACTGATCGCCATCGCAGATCGCTTTGATTTGCACAAGGCTTAAGGAGCAACTTTCTGGTTATAAGATGATATTGGCAGAAACAGGTCAAACTAGAGAATAAGTTAGTACGAATATAGATTAAGGTTTCATGTTTGATTAGTTTTAGTTTATATTTTGTTTATGATGTTTTATTGTATGGCAGTGTGATGCATGGTTAAGCGACAAAGCCCTTCAAATATATTTAAAAAATAAACAAGCTGTAGAAACAGCGGAGAATTTTAAATTGGCAACACCTTAGAAATTCCTACCTATTTAATGCAGTGCGCGTCTTGTAAATGTAAAGTAACAATCGGCCTCTTTGGCTTCGATTCAAAAAATCAGCTCTCAGTTCGTCGGTTAGGAACTAAATTTAGCACGTCCCTAAAGTGAATATCGTCTGCGCTGTAACCTAGCAGACTGGTCTGGATGAAATCTGATAGTTTTATTCTTACTTTTTCTGTGAAAAGAATAAATGTGGAAAACTATGCCACTATGAATATAACCACGTAATTTAGCATATCAATCCCATATTTTTCCATCGGTGTTCTTTTTAATGAGATGTTTTTGCGTATAACTGCAGGGGCCTAATTCTCGGGCCGATCTCGATCATTTTGCAATTTTATTTTATTGCTTCTTTTCGAGAGAATGGATGATTTCCTTGAGTAATTCATCGACGACCTCTTCGTAAAAGCCTCGACAGCTACGATGCACGGAAAACGTAGAAAAAGTGCGGGGTTGTGAAAAGAAGCAATAAAATAAAATTGCAAAATGATCGAGATCGGCCCGAGAATTAGCCCCCAGACTCGTTGCCGGCGACACACATTCTTATGGTAAGGTTCGGTAGCACTTCCCCGTACAGTCTCTGATACAAAGAGCGCTACTATTTCTTTGATTTATAATGGCCTTCAAAGCCTTCAAAGCCTAGCTAATTGCTCTATAATAGCTTAGCTTCAACGGATTAATTTCTATCGCATTACCAACACTCAATTATAGCCTTGATACTAATAAGTAACTCTTATCAATAAATACTGTCTGTCGTCAGTCCCTTGTCAATTACTGAAAAAAAAATCTTTATGTAATCTTTGGATATGTTTGAATTATGATTTGCTTTTTGCTTTTGAAGCAGATGAGTGAAAAAGCAACTTACAAAAGTATTTTATTAAAAAAAGTGTAAGCATAAAGTTTATTAGAAATTTGAAGCCGTTATCCACATCTATACCTATAACACTAGGCTTCCTGTAAAATCATATTTTTTTAACATATTATAAAACTATTTTACTAATACTATATTAGGTACAAGAAAGTTACAACAAATATTGAATCTGTAAAAATATATCATAATAATATATCATCCTCGTTTTCTCCCAAACCGGTATTTTCCTGTTTAATACGTATATTTTCACGTGTAAATACAGCTTCGAAATAGACACAGGAAACGACACCCAGCGTAGCGGAAGCGGCAATTACGTAACCTAAGCATATATGCAGAATAGAGATGAGAAACATATGACTGACCTTTGGTGCGTCTGTAAAGTTACTGGCAATCGCCACTCGTCTCATTACGGCCTGTGCACACTGGTAGTAAAACGAACACATTTATCTATCAACAAGGGAAACTGTTTTTTTTGATACAACTGTTTTGAACCAAAAAATCAGAAAAAATTGATTTTTCTGGGTTTGCACTTATAATAATGATTCATTTGTTTTGATAATTAAATCAGCAACTTCTTTTTTTTTAATTTCGTTCAATTTTCTATCTAATTCCCAAGTTTCCCTAGACAAAGTCACACGTTTTACATAGGCACCCCTCTGTTTGCGTCGTGGGTTAAAAACAAGTATGTAGCTGAAACGCTATAATAAATCTAAAAAACCCGTGCATTTTTCTAACAACATTACATAACTTCATGATACACTTACCAAGGTTGTAGTTAGTAATGAAGTATTATATGTAAACCTGTAGTTAGGTTATCAGTAGTACTGTAATCTCTGATGAACTGATTCATCGAGCATCAATCGAAATGCCAATCAAGCATGTCAATTATATCCATATTCCGACGACAGAATTAGCTTTGCATTCGAATTAATGACTTCTGCTGACGCAATAAGGCATTGAATCGTGCTAATCAAGGGATAGATATGTGCTCTTTGAATAATAATATGAAGGCTACAAAATGGGAACCGCTACGCGTCGTAGCGAGGCGTAGCGCGCTGTAACCGCGGTCATGGTCATCCGTGAAAAGGCTTGATTGCAGAAGTAACTTACACACATGCTACCCTCGTTTAAAACACGTAAACGCAAAGGATCTGCACCTCTAGTACTTTCTTAGTTTTCTGGCTTAATCTAGTGCCAGGTATTTTATAAGTTTATGTAGAATATTGCATTTTGATTATGTCCAATCTGTATTCGAAGTTGTTATTATTGAATGTCTTTTTCTTGGAAGTTTACATGTTAAAATTGACTTGTGTAAAGGACAAAAAACAAATCCTGATATTTTCAATAAATAATTATTTTAACACTTCACCTTATTATAGTTATCTGAACATAAATATACCCTTCGTTTGCTTGTCAGATAAATTTTCCGCTTCAAAGTTCTCGCAAACTAGATCGTTTACAGCGGAGAGAGCGGAGTACCAGGAGCTCACGATCGAAGGGGTGGTAGCGCTTACACGTGCCGCACTCACACAGACACAGCAGCTTTCACAATGTTCACACTGCCACAGTATGTACAGCGTCTACGAGCGTCACAACACAGACTAGCGTCGATTACCATATACACACAGATAAAGTTCACAGGTTTCGACTCTATGAACAATTTACAAACGTGGCAGACTGGAAAACGCGTTTAGCCGGAAAAGATGGGACAGATCAATGCATTTAATTTTCTAAATTTTTTGCGTCGTTCCTAAACACTTTTTTCATCAAAGATTGTTCACAAAAAAGGCTAATTATTGAGATGAAAACCCTCTTTGACCGCCTGTGGGGCAACATTTACAACACAGCAAACGGGAGTGGAGTCACAAAGCACCTTCGTAGACTTGAAATGAAAACCTCAGCGAGAAGGTCTTGACTTTCTTTCATAGAAAAAGCGAGGTAAACTACTTTCGAGCTACGTTTCTGTATTTAATAAGTAATGTAAGCCGACGCAGTGGGTTGTGACACTCAATTAGTAACATGATTTGATATTTTCTAAGCAACCTTATTTTTCTCAAATACGTATGAACTTTACTACTGAGACTCTTAAGAGCTTTTGATGAAAATTTCTATACACACTGTGTCAATTGAAACTTAATTGGCAATTCCGATTTTTGTTTGCAAATAAACTTAAGATTCTTAACTTCTTTCGTAACAAAATATATATTATATTTTAATACTTGAGTTTATTTGAAGATTTTCTAAACATAATCGGAAAGTATATTAACAAGGGTTCGAGTCTAAGCAAATAAAAAAAAGCAGCCAAGTGCGAGTCGGACTCGCCCATGAAGGGTTCCGTAGCATCAAGTAACATAATATACAGAAATAAACAGGAAACAGGTTCTTGTAGTTCGTCGAAAGGTAAATTGCGGTTTACGATTTATGACGTATAAAAAAAAAACTACTGGCTAGATCTCGTTCAAACCAAATATCGTTGAAAGTTTGCATAGTAATGTACAACATATATTTTTTTTAGTTTTATCATTCCCTTATTTTAGAAGTTAGAGGGGGGGGGACCAACTTTTTTCAACTTTGGAAGTGTCTCTCGCGCAAACTGTTCAGTTTAGAAAAAAACGATATTAGAAACCTCAACATCATTTTTAAAGACCTATTCACAGATACCCCACACATATGGGTTCGACGAAAAAATTTTTTTTGAGTTGCAGTTTGAAGTATGGGGACCCCCAAAATTTATAATTTTTTTTCTATTTTTGTGTAAAAATCTAAATGCGGTTTACAGAATACATCTACTCGCCAAGTTTCATCAGTGTAGCTCTTATGGTTTCGGAGAAAAATGGCTGTGGCACGGTCGGACAGACAGACATGACGAATCTATAAGGGTTCCGTTTTTGCCATTTGGCTACGGAACCCTAAAAATCATGGCTATACAAAACTATAACAAGTAATAATCTAGTTAAATTGGGTTGTTTAACCATTTCAGCGACCGATTTGTCTAGTTTATTTAATTGAGCCCGTGCCCTAGAACTTTCAATTTAATAGTACCACCACCCCAACGCGCCCCTAGGAACAAAAATCGTTGCAGCCTCCCTATCCCGCTGTCTGTTAATATTGACACCCTACATTCAGAAGCTTTGATTTTAAAGAGCGGGTATCGCTTTTTTAAGTGAAATAATACAGAAATGTTTGTTTCTTTCTTTTTTGTATAAACCGTGTATACTTAAAAATGATAATAGTTATGTTTTATTATTTTATTGTGTTTACTAGCACTTACGGAAATCAAACAAAACGAAGGTTTTTTGTGGTCTTCTTTGTTTGTGTGTAACGTGTTTTGTATTTTTACCTTTACATTATATCAAATGTTTTTTATATGCGTTTTGTTTTCTATTTTGCCAGAATACATAATGCACACTGGTGTACATTTCTGCTGCACAGGCATCTCGCATTTCTGGCACACTTTGTAAATGTCAATGTAACTGGATTCCTGCCAGAACCAAACTTATCTTTGTAACTTTTCTCCAATGTAAAACCGTATATATAATTTTGGTGAGGCTCCAACACGGATGACTGTTTCCAAATAAAGTAGGTGGAATCTCACGTTTCCAACGTGTAAGGAATTTTAGTATGTTTTAAATTATATGTTTAAAAACTTGAAAAACCCACTTCATGGCCAAGTCATGCTAGCCAGCCGTATTTTTCTAAAAATAAGAGCTTTAAATAAATATTGTGGACTTCTATTTTATATATTAACCAATACTTTAAATCCAATCTTCTTAAGGTGAATTTTCATACAAACGTAATACCAAAATGAATATAAGCAGATTTTCACTATATTATTGTAATAATTGTATTTGTAAAGTATTTATCTAGGTTCCTGAACAGTTTTAATTTTAAATTACTTACCTCAAATGAAATTAATGCCAATCACATTTTGCAATGAAAAAAATGTGTAAAATGCGATTGGTGTTTATTTCATTTGAGGTAAGTAATTTAAAATAAAAACTGTTCAGGAACCTAGATAAATACTATACGAATACAGATATTACAATAATATAGTGAAAATCTGCCTAAACTAGTAATAATTTTGGTATTACGTTTGTATGAAAGTTCGCCCTCCGCCGGCCTCTTAACATTTTGTTTTTTCTTAGTCTTATCTGATTTTGATCTGACTCCTCAGAGATCTACTTAGATAACTCTAGATCTACCTTGCCTAAGAAATAAAATTATAACTTACTGTTTTTCTGTTGTTTTTCTCAATATATTTGCGTCAGGTGGAATTCAGTAGGTTCACCGAATTCCGTATATCAAAAGTTTCAATTGTGACAAATGTTAACTACGTTCCGCAACAAAATTAACAAGTTGAGTTACAGTTAACAAGCTCCAGTGTTGGTGTACTCCTAACTAGCTCGTTTTTACGTCCGCCAGATAGACGCAAAGAGACTTGCTCTTAGAGCAGTAATTACCTATAGATCACGCAAATGACTAAAAAGTCTTTTCCACTGGATATAAATTTATGCAAAAAAACTTATGCAAGCAAGTGTTCATCTTCAAAACAGCTGTACGGATTTCAATTAAATTTTGAATGAATGTAGATTATCTATCTATACGTCAATATAACAGCCAATAAAGGTCAACTGAAATGTCTAGAAGAGGCTTTTTCTAACAACGTCTGTTCATATTCAAGTGTATAAAAAAGTTTGATACTATATACTACATAGTTGGGTAATTTATTATTCTGTTATCGTGTGATTCAGTCATTTTGGGATCAACATGATTCAGTCATTCTGGGATCAACACATTTAGAATTTTAGGCATTATGGGATAAAATTATTATGAAATTCAGGCTTATCGTTTGCAGTAATTGTCAGTTGTCATGATCAACCCTCTAGATTGATATTTTTTGTGTTTTGTAACTTGAATAACATAACTCTGACCTTTGCAGGCTTTTGCAGTCTCGCAGCCCTGAGGCTTACACAATTTTCCATTTGACCTCAATACTGATAACTCACTTATGGGGCTGTAAGCTTATTCTGAGTTTTACTCGATTTGAACCATTCGTTTCGCCTATGTCTCTCTCTCATTTGTATGGAAAAATTATGAAACGACAACAGTACGTTAGGTACGTAGAAACAATCGAAACAAGTTGTCACATCATTTCTCCATACAAAAGAGAGCAACATCTCAGAATAAGGGTACTGTTTCCAAAAATGTGGCGTCCGTTATCTAGCGGAGCCACGGTGATATTTTTATTCTCAGCCTATCTTGGCCCGCTGCAGGGCAAACGCTTCTTTTTTTTTTCTGAAAATAATTTATATAGGTACATGATCCATTATTATTTCATTTTAGCAAGAAGTTAAGGTTTTGGTTCTTGTATTTGTTGTAGTTCTGTAGAATAAGTGCAACGTTTCCATAAAAACCTGACTATGATTTCAGAGTGGACAAAAAAATAACAGACTATACCGCATGATATAATTTATTGATGGTGGTCTAAGAATAGCCGTTTCGTTTATTATACGATACTGAAGATAACGAAGCTATTCATAGTTATTTACTTGGTATAGCGCGTAGTAAGCAACTTGTATGTTACTGTTACAAAATAAACAACCGTATCAAATTTTCTAATTATATCTTATCATAATATTTTGATATGCTTTGTAAACACTATCGATTGGTAAAACAATATTATGTACGTATTCGATGCTAGGTTTAGTAAAAAGATATGAAGCTTTGGATATCCTTTTATTTGTACTAGAAGTTGGTAACCGAGCTTCGCTCGGAATTTTTTTCGTTTATTTGTATTTTTTTTTTTTTTTTTTTTTTTTTTTTTATACAACAAAGTTAGCAAACAAGCACACGGCCCAACTGATGGAAAGTGGTTACCGTAGCCTCTTGGCGCTTGCAACACCAGAGGCATCACTCGCGCGTTGCTGACCCTTTAAATATTTTAAAACGCCCTTCTTGAAAAGCCCCATGCTGTAATTTATAGGGAAAGCCTCGGCAGGAAGAGTATTCCACAACCTTAGAGTGCGCGGAAGGAAGTTCCTCTGGAACCGGACGGTACGCGACCATGCCGGCTCCAAGGTATGTGGATGAGCCCTCTCCCTATGGCGAGCCGTCCGATGATAAAATGAAGATGTGGGCATCATTTCGAACAGTTCTTCAGAACACAACCCGTTGTACAAGCGGTAGAACACACACAGGGAGGAAAAGTCTCTCCTCAGACTTAAGGGTTCAATACCGCTTGTGAGCATGGGATCATCAACTATTCTCACAGCACGTCTTTGCACCGAATCAAAAGGACCAAGCTGGTATCCAGGTGCTCCTGCCCAGAGGTGACAACAGTACTCCATGTGCGGTCGGACTTGCGACTTATAAAGAAGCAGTCGGTGACCTGCACTGAAGTACGACTTCGCTCTGTTAAGCACCCCGAGCTTTTTGGACGCCAGCTTTACCTTGTCTAATAGATGATTGCGGAACTGAACGTCACTGGAGATGTCCATACCCAGGATCCCAATGCTCGTAGAGATGGTAAGGGTCATGTTCTGGAATTGAGGGGCCACAGTGAATGGGGTTTTTTTCGCAGTGAACGCGCAAACTTGTGTCTTAGTAGGGTTGAACTGAACCAGGTTTTGATCTCCCCAATTGGAAACTCTGGTTAATGAACCCTCTATTTCAGACACAAGTTTTCTTCGGCTTTCCTCCACCATGGAACGAGGGATGCTAGCACGGCCCGTGTAAAATGTGTCCCCAGTACTGTCGTCCGCATAGCAATGAATGTTATCAATGGATAACATGTCGTTGATATGCAGCAAAAACAGTGTTGGGGACAACACAGAGCCTTGCGGGACGCCAGCGTTGATGTCCATGCGATCGGAGCAACCACCGTCAACTACGGCTCGTATGCTCCTGCCGGACAAAAAGCTGCCAACCCACTTGCACAAACCCTCAGGCAGTCCATAAGATGGTAACTTCGATAGAAGACTCCGGTGCCAGACCCGATCAAAGGCCTTCGCTATATCTAGGCTGACAGCCAATGCTTCCCCTTGACTCTCAATGGCCTGAGCCCAACGATGTGTAAGATACACTAGAAGGTCACCAGTCGAGCGTCCGTGGCGGAAGCCATATTGACGGTCGCTGATCAAGTCGTGTTCTTCTAGGTATCTGAGGAGTTGCTTATTAATTACACGCTCCATGACCTTAGAGAGAAGGGAAGTTATAGCAATTGGCCGGTAGTTTGATGGGTCTGATCTATCGCCCTTTTTGGGCACCGGGTGGACGTGTGCAGTCTTCCACGAAGATGGAACCTGCCTGGTGGAGTATGAAAGCTTGAAAAGGCGCGCCAGAATAGGACACAGCTCTGGAGCACACCTTTTCAAAACTACTGCTGGTATACCATCTGGCCCGCTCGACTTATGAATATCTAGAGTGAGCATCTCCCGCCTGATCTCCCGTTGTGTAAAGGTGATTTCCGGCATAAAAACACCGCACCACGGAACGGGAGTTGGCACAGCTCCTCCGTCATCCAAAGTCGAGTTGGAGGCAAAGAGATTCCCTAGAAGATCGGCTTTCTCTTTAGCACTATGGACCAGGTTACCATCAGGTTTTTGAAGTGGTGGCAATGAAGATTGACAAAAATTTCCTTCGGCAGCTTTGGCAAGCGACCAGAATGCACGAGTCCCAGATGGGTAACGTGCTAGCCGCTCACCAATTCTGCCGATGAAATCGAATTTGGCCCTGGCAACTACTCTCTTGTTGAACCTTGAAGCAGCATTGAGTTTACGCTTCACATCGGAAACATCTGAGTCCTCACCAGATCGAGCCGTGGTCCAAGCCTCATATGCTTCTTGCTTGGCCAGCCTGGCTTCTCTGCAAGAGCGATTGAACCACGGTCGCCGCTTCGCCCCCGCAGCCACAAGCCGGTTAGGAATGAAGCATTCCATCCCCGCCAAGATGGTCTCAGTAACGGCCGCGGCGCAAGTATCAACGTTTTCCGATGTGAAGCAAAGCTGCTTCCACGGGTACGACGCGTAAAATTCACGCAGTCCATCCCAGTCTGCTGATTTGTAGTGCCACATTTGACGCCATTGTGTTGGCCGAGGAGGAACGGGCCAAGCACAAGGCACTTCTGTCCGGACAAGACAGTGGTCTGATGACCCAAGTGGAGCATCCACTGAGATGAAGTATCCGTCCGGACGCGTGGTCAGCAGAAGGTCCAACAAGGAGTTTGTATGACTCTCAATATCTGGGATTCTCGTTGGAGAATTTACCAGCTGAGAGAAGCCATAGGCCAAGGCAAATTCATGAGCAGACCTTCCTGCGAAGTCAGTGGATTGAGATCCAAGCCATTCAACGTGGTGGGCATTAAAGTCTCCTAAAATCACTAACTCCGCGGAAGGATACTGCTCGGTTGCTTTGTCAACCGACAATTGCAGATGCTGAATAAGTCGGCTAGTGTCCAAATCTCCACTGTGAGACCTGTAGAGGCACGCATAGATACGGGTGTGGCCACCGTGATCCAAACGTACCCATAGTACTGACAGGTCTCTGTCTTCAAGGCCGTGAAGACGGCGACAGCAAACATCCTCCCGAACGTACATACATACCCCAGCACGAGGCGCAAAATTGTGCTCTAGCTTGTACCCAGGGTAGTGCAGATAAGACGTGTCGGCGGGCTTGGATATTTGTGTCTCCGTCAGAAAAAGAAGGGTCGGCTGCGCAGACTCAAGATGCTGGTGAACTGCATTGAGGTTTGAGTGTAGGCCTCTGATATTGCAAAAGTCCAATTTCATTGTGGACGAGGATGCCGCTGAAAAACTACTTTTCTTTTTACGAGCCATTCATATTTTTTTTTTGGTTTTAGGGGTAGAGGGGTAAGGGCGTTGGGGAATTGTTGTGCTGACAGCACAGTGAACAAAGGGCGCAGTGACATTTCGCAAGAGGCTGTGGAGGTTTTGCAGTTTGCTGGCGCGGCGGGCGGAAGGGCCCCCGGTCCCCACCTGAAGTAGTGGTCGGGTCCACTCCGGTCTCCTTCTCCGGCACGACCATCACTCCAGGGACTTTACACATGCTGGCGATTCAGCCTCCCAGGGCGGAGGTTAGAGTATTCCCTGGGTTCGGGAACCCGTTCAGCCTGCGGGCGGCCAGCGGACAGCCGTTTCACCGGGTCTCCCTGACCGCCGCGCCAACATGCCGCGCCTACACACAACCAATGGCGGTATACTCACCGCTGGTCCCCCAGCTGTCAACACAGCCATTCCCCAAAAGAGCTCTGGCAACCTTACTCACTGCAGGAACACAACACTAAATGAATAGTGTTATTTGACTGCAGTCTTCTGTAAGGCGGAGGTACTTCCCCAGGCGGGCAGCTCAAATTTGAACGGGAGACTCCCGTTATGCCCTACCTCCTGCTGAAATTTTGTATTTTGTATTTTTAAGAAGAGTCTTACATCATCTTTAATGGTTTAATTTTACTGAACAACGCCATCTGCTGGACATGCTTGCAGATAGTTGCTCACAATCGTCAATAGATGGCAGGAGCAGTCACATATTCAGTTTATGTTTTTAGTTTTTTTTAACGAACAGACTCATTTTCTGAAAATGAATCCTAGCTAGATAGATAGATAGATAACTCTTTATTGATTACTATGACACATATAGGAATAGGTACAGTATTTTGCTTAAAACTAAAAATTCACAGTAAAACAATGGGCGGCCTTATCGCTAACAGCGATCTCTACCAGGCAACCTTGGGATGGACAGAATTGAACATAAACAAGAGAGGGGGGGAGTTTGATTTGATGAGATTAAATAAATATTACGAGTATTTTCAAAAATATTACCTACATAAACGTACTTACAATGTATAAATATACATTACACAAATAAAAATATTATATAAATACAAACATTCATATATATATACATATATTTATTATATATATATATATATACAAAGAACAAAGATAGACTATAAACTAGTTAGGTAGTGATCATTGACCATCCTTTTAAAGATATCAATGGACTTAGCCTTTCTGATATCGACAGGTAACGCATTCCACAAGCGGACAGCCTGCACTGTAAATGACCTTTTGTAGAAAGTAGAGGAGTGAACAGGGGTTTGGAGTTGTAGGGTTTCGGATGAGCGAAGGTTACGAGTATGGGAAAGGTGCAAAAATTGAAATCGTTCCTTCAAGTATGAAGGAGTTATAGGAGAGAAAAGAGTATTATAGAGAAGATTAAGGATGTGAGCATTCCGACGAAAACGGAATTGGCAACCACTTGAGTTTATTGCGGAATTCGGAAATATGATCATATTTGCGTCGAGCTAGATCGATTTATCGCCCCCGAAACCCTCTGTAAACATAATTACATGAAAATCGTTGGCTCAGTTTCCGAGATCCTAAATATATATATATATATATTTAGGATCTCGGAAACTGAGCATATATATATATATATATATATATATACATATATACAGGGTGTCCCAGAAAGTATGGTCAAGCGAAATTCCAGAGATAGAAGAGCCTTTGGGGTACCCGAATCACCCCCATGTATGTTCCGCGATTTCTTATAGTTTTCAAGTTATGAATTTTTTTCCAAATTTTAGAAAATTTTCCACTTGAACAACTTAAAAAATTCTAAAAAAAAAAGTAGAAAACTTTCTTAAGATTTTTTTTTGCCACTGAATACTGATGAGTGTTTCTTTTACGCATAAAATAATTGGCGAACGTAACTTTGATGAAAACTATGAATATGTTGGTGTAAAGTCAGAAAATTACATTCGGTGAATTATGACTACAATTTTCAACTTTAAATTAAAAATCTTAAAAAGTGATTCCATGGTTTTAAAACAAGTTTAAAAACTTTAACGAATTCCCAGCTTTCATAATTATAAAAAAAAAATAGTGCTTAATAGGCTACTTTGGCTAAAATCAGCCTTCAAAGACGGCGAGGTGGAAAATTCCTAAAATTAGCTATCTGATTAGAAAATAGATTTTGACCATTTTATCATTCCTAGGCTTAATTTGTTTGTTAACTAACCAAAAATGACTGCGAAAAAAGTCATATTTAATTAATATTTGAAGATATGAGTAACATTTATTAACAAAAAAAAATCTATTGATGTAGTTAACATCAATAGATCATCTCCATTTTGTACTAGTAGATTGAATTGTACCGGCAGCTCTACCGCATTCGATCCCAGATTAAGAACAAACTCGAGTTTATTTACTGTAGCTCCCTTAAAACTGGTCATACTGTGTACTCTCAGCTTGACTCTGACTAAACAGTTTGCTGTAAGTTTAAGTTTAAAATTTAAACGGGAACCCCCTGACTCAATCGACTTGCTGAACCGGTATAACATTTATTGGTATATTTGGTTCCGTCTCTTGTACTAATTGAACTAGGACAGTATATTCTATATTATGCAAATGCTACATTTCACCCAAACATGGAATCTATAAGCTTTTGAGATTAATAATTTATATAGATAATAATTTGCTTTAGATGTAACAACGCGTCAATTATCCGAAAAGATAATCTTCATCGATTTTCTCGGGATTTTCGTAACAAAACTTTAAAAAATCATTTCATAAATATTTTTTATTTTATTTGTTGAACCTAATTCCTGAGTATTTGTAGCTTATATTACCCTGTATATTTGTTCTAATTAATTTATATTGTAGTCAAATACATCATGTTTAGGGATTGTGTGCCTCTTTGAAATAGGTGAGTTCTGCTTGCGTTGTGATCTCCATTCATAAATTGCTGCTTTCCGGGTTGAAGCTTTGAGAGGAAGCACTGTTCACAGTGCTGTGTACTTAGTAACATCTGTACCACATATAAGTGCCGGATCTGTATATTTACCTCGGGCTTGGTAATAGTTACATCGTTGTTCATGTTACACTATCTGCTGAGGCCTCCTCATAACTGATTTGTTTTCTCTATTATATAGGTAAGTATCTCACTGGGCCGAAGTCTTTTAGAATATTATAAAAAATACTACAGTCATGATAATGGATCATGGATCACGGTCTGAAATAAAAAGTTTTATATTTTTACTTATTTTTATAATAAGATCAGTTTCATAATGTACATCTAATAGCGTCAGCGCCATTAGATGGATATTTTGAAACTGATTTCGTAACAATAATAGGAATCACGACTGGTTAACCCCCGACGCTGTAGATTTTTTTTTAAGGTTGTGTGTTTTAATAAAATTTGTTTATCTTACTCAAGATTCTTTAAAAGCAAGAAGTCAGAAAGCTACCTAGGGGGGTAGTCAAATCCACGTCCTTTCATTTGACATGCTAATATTTTGCAGTACCTTCCCCTATAATCTAGTTTAATATCAAGAGTGAACAGTAATTCTAGCAGTAAACAAAATCCAAATCTATGAAACGTGTTGGCTTCATAGTTCTAACTCTTCAAGTTCACAAGCAATAAAAGCTAGCACGGCGATGTAAAAGAACCTTGGAAAGTTTGTGAAAGACTCAGATTTCTTGTTTACCTTACGCTTTGCCTTTAGCAGCCCTCTTATCCGGATTTCCGGGAATGGAGAAAAAGCTTTGCTATTGTTTTACGATGCCAATGGGTTCTGACGTTCAGAGTTTTTTTCGGATCTCTAATCTGTAGGTACTTATCGATAGGATGAGAATATGTGAAATTATTGTTTATTAGAAAATAGGTCACTTGGATTATTTTTTTACAGGGTGTTTATGAGACCTGTTGGTATGAGGGACTCGGAAATTAGGAGAAATCCCAAAAAATATTCTCGCTATACGATTTGCTACTTTTAGTTTAGTAGAACAACAAAAAACAGTCTTCAAAGTTTTGTCGGAACCGGAAATAAATATAGAGAACAGTAAGTACCTTGAAAATAATAATAATTGCAGTAATTGCTAGTATTGTTGCGTCTCAATGACTATAATAAGTATTTTAGCGTGAGTTGGTGATCCCTACCGTATAATAAGTATTCTAGTCCCTATTCGTATAATAAGTATTCTAGATAGTTTACTGTCTCTCGAAATAAAAACCAAAAAAGAAACTTTTCGAAGGTACCTACACCCAAATCAGTTTTTTATGGAACTTGCTTGACTTAACGAGCAATATGGCTCCCCTGATGTAAGGTAGTACCCTACCATCCTCTTAAATGACTTTGCAGGCACGTTTTTGTAAATAAAAATCTTTAAAACTTTTGAATACATGTTTTTGAAAATCCGTACGTACTAACTTCAATAAAACTGCCATGTATTTTGCGAAGCGGTAAGCAACTTGCCGCTAGTACGTGATAATGTCCATCGACAATTAGTAGCTGTCGGCTAACACACACGTATTGGACTGACCACGTGGGAAACAATTCACTTAGCCTTTGGAGCGGTATTTCTGAAAGTGTTCGTATTTGTAAAGACTATTCAGAAATGCATTTTTACGAGGTTGTTAGTTGGTACTCTGTCAAAGTATAACAAATGGCGAAAAAATCTGGGCGTTACGAAATATACTACACATAACCATAGATTTAAACAACTTGAGAAACCGACATGGTCCTGGCACTTTCATGCCCAAACTGTAGAACCGATTTTGAACCTTCCAGGTAAAAAAACAAGACTTTGAATCGGATAATGACGAAGATATGCGATAGTAAACATTCTTTTTCTTCTTCCTTCCTTTATACTACTTTATGTGGGTTCGACACAACATGTTCCATTCTTCTCTATCAGCCGTCATTAGGCCATTAGGCAAACCAGAGACAGAGCCAGACAGTGCTCATGGTAGGCCTACATATCTGTATTCACCTCTTTCTTACCCGTGTCATTTCTCGCACTTTCAGTTGAAGGCATCAGTTACAAACCATAATAAATGCGTTGGTTGTAGCTACTACCTCCACCAACACGCGTTTATATTTATGCTGTGTTTAATGGTTCCTATCAATCAGTACCTAAACCAGTACCATGACACCAAAATCGTCCCCCCTCAAAACGAACACAGGTTACTAGCAGTAATGGGAATTAAACTTGCACCCCTTACGTCCCAGCTAGTTAGTGGCTCAGTAGTTAACCTTAGTAAGTTTAAGTTATCCTCATAGCTCAGTTGGTAGTACCTCTGCCTTCTGCTCTGGAGGGCGTGGGTTCGATCTCCACCAAGAACAAATAATATTGTATTTTAAGAATGTTTACAAAAAAAATGTTTACAAGTATTAAATCAGCTGTCTGATTCCCATAGCTCTGCTTGTATTGGCTAGATAGTGTTGTGTGGATTGTCCTAATTATTATTTATTTGGTATAAAACTTTTTTTATAACTATTTTATTATTTCTATTATTTTTTTTTTATGTAAAAGATAGACAAACTAGCTTACGGCCCACCTGATGGTAAGCGGTCACCGTCGCCCATAGACACCAACAACACCAGGGGTGCTGTCCCAAAGTCCAAATAACAAGGTGTGATTTCCAAAGTTTTCTTCCACTATGACTTACACAACAAGGCTGCTAGCCACTAAAGCGTAAAAAAAAGTTGCAAGCCCAACGATACGCTGATTTACTAATACTGTATGCGATTTATTATTCGTAGAAGCACTCCGTAGCTACTTAGCTTACTTTACAAAAAGGATAGGGATAGTCGGCAGAGCGTGTAAATCATACGAGTGAAATGGGAGCTCCACCGATTCTTGACTTCGAAAGTCTGGCTTACGAATGGAGGTAGCTTATTACGCTTTGCGAAGTTTTGTAATGGCTGTTAGAAGGAATTGGGAATAAAGTACTTACAGCTCGATTTGTAAACAGAGCTGCTATACATCAAATACCGTCAAATGCTCTTTTTATAGGTACCTGCATATTGGCTTGGGTTTTTATTCACGCATGTCTTGATCTAACCAAAAAAACATAGATCTTTTTGTGTTTCAAAGAGTTTAAAAAGCTGCACACAACTTTAAAGAAACACTTCAATTCATATAAACTGTAGTTAAAGTACATGTTTAAATGTTAGCGCTAGTGCAAACGGTAAAAGCAAACATCGTACGGAACCCGCGGTCTCCTCCGCACGTATTGACCATATCTTTCTTATGGATTAGGCCGACTAAGCTGTCAGGATGTTATTGGTGCTGGGCAAGCCTGTTTTGTCTAAAATCCTGTCCCAGACACTAGAGTGTCCCGCAAGTAAGAGCATGAGTAAAAACTGCCCATGACGCTATATAAATCATCTACAATAGATGCAAAGACATGTTTACTTTTATACCTAGCTATATGATGAACTATATGACGAACCGTAGAAAAATCAAGGTCACCGACATAGCTCTTAGAATTAGTAAGTTGAAGTGGCAATAAGCAGGTCATATAGCTCGAAGAACCAAC
The DNA here is from genome assembly GCA_947578465.1 of Thera obeliscata. Classification (NCBI taxonomy): domain Eukaryota; kingdom Metazoa; phylum Arthropoda; class Insecta; order Lepidoptera; family Geometridae; genus Thera; species Thera obeliscata. Next base: position 6,102,315 of record OX387928.1, on the reverse strand, counting down.
AACCGTTGGGGCATAAATGTTCTCGAATGGCGACCACGATCCGGAAGACGAAAAAAAGGGCGCCCAGTCACCAGATGGACCGACGACATTGTTAAGATCGCGAGATGTCGGCAGACGGACAGAGCTCAGAATCTTTCTTCCTGGAAATGTGTAGGGGAGGCCTATTTCCAGTAGGCCTACCACAAAATCTGTCTGGCTCTAGTTTTGAGTCTGTGTGAGTGTTGACTAAATAAATCCTACGTCGAAATGTCACACACGCAGCTATAATACACTGGTGAGCACTCCCACAGACTCAAAACCAGAGCCAAAGACAAAGTCAGACAGAGCTTGTGGTAAGCCTACAGCAGTGGACTTCTTAAAATCCTTTCACCACACTTGGTTCGAAAGAATCAGTGACACGATAAGAAGAAGAAGAAGTGGACTTCCTCAGGCTGATGATGATGATATAACGATGACAACTATGTTTGTAAGTATGTTAGCCGCGGTTCAACACCGCGAGACAACTTGAACAGTTTATACTTTATAGTTTACGTACCAAGTAAGTAGAGTTGAGTATTGGACGCGACCGTCAACCTCAACAATATCTTCGCCACATTCTTACGAAGTTTGAACTAAGTTTGAGGTATCGACACATTGTTGTGTCATATTTAGACTTTGTGTAAATTGTGGCATAGGTATTTACAGGTTAAGTTTACTTCCGCTGTCAAATATGACAGCGATATTTGACTGCGTTTCAGCATTCTGAGGTTTCTGCTGATTGCCATCGCCTAGATGTGCGCAGGCCTTTTCATCCAAGAAATTTTCATCGATTTACGAATGAGTTTAAAACTCGACCTTCAATGAGAATAAGTAAATTTTCATGAATGTGAAAGAGATTGGGTTAGTTTGCGTTACGAATAAAACTCACAGTACGTTGTGAGACAAGGAAATAAAAGTACTTACCAGTTTTCAAACTTGACTATAGGAATTCAGTGGCTGATGATATTGGGACTATTGGGAGAATCGTTTACTTTTGACACTAAGTTGAAAAAATTATGAAACATCGTAATCGTAATCCGGACTGTGGCAGGGCTACGGCCCTGCTCTGCGCATTTGTCTCGTCACGAAACTCAAACCCCTAAATTAGTCCTATAACGTTTCAGTCGGTTAGTCTCTAGAGTCCTAATAGAAATCGAATCTCTCTTTACATAAATAGATGAATGCGTTTGTAAGATAATCACTCGTGCAAAATATTACCAAACAGAGATAGACCTCAGCTCCAATTGATTTATAGCCAGATCGGGTAGTGACGTAGTTACCGGAAGACTAGACGGAACAGTGCCCCGGGGCCCCCAAGCTCAGGGGCCCTTCGGACTCTGACTTACAAATCTGGAGTACCTACGTTAAATTCGAAACACAACGAATACGGAAGAATCGATTTTAAACTTCAAATAAAAAGGAGGAGGTTCTTAATTCGGTAGCATTTTTTTTTATATTTGTTATCGCTTTTTTACCTGACATGTTATATTTCCAGATTGGTCCCATAGGAATTCCATCAAAATCGGTTCAGCAGTCTGGCCATGAAGCCGGTTTTTCATGTTTTTTCACCGCCGCTTTTACATATCGATCTAAATAGATGTAGGTACATATACATCCATCCATCTAGAACATTGATTCCCAACGTGGTCCAGGTGGACCCCCAGGGGTCCACAGTAGACTCGATGGGGGTCTACGATGGCGTGACAATAAAATGAGGGTTTAACATTCGTAAGCGGGGGTCCACGAAAATATATCTGGTTTGATAGTAAAGATCTAAAATGTTGACTTGACTTCACCTATCAATGGAGGCAGATCATATTTTAAGAAGCTTAGCGACTTTTATCGAAAACTAGTTAATTTGTAGTAGAAACTCAGATACAACGCAAATGTCCATAGTTAGATCTTACGTCCATATTTTTTGTCGACTGGGAATAAAGTAAAAATGTAGCTGCAGGCCACATCACACCACAGGAAACAGAGAATTTTTGAAAGTCGTCTATGAGAAATAAAAGGTTGGGAACCTCTTATCTAGAAGGATATACTGGCCGAGTGTCTGCGTTTGCTTACGTAACATTAACATGGTAAACCATGGGTCAGTGGAGCACATGTAACGTTACGGTGGTTACGGCACTGTGCGGTGACCGACAGATATCGGGCACTGACTATAGATGGGAGCTCGGTACGGCCGTGTGAAGGCAATTCGACGTAGTTTGCTTGTTACACTGAGGGTCTGTTTGAATTCATGAGAAACGATATCTACTAGGTTCGACTGCATGAATAACAATTGGGTTTCTGAATGATCAATTTTTATATGCAGAGATTTAAATCTTTCAAGTCTTTCCGTCTATACCTACTTCATGGCTGATATTGTATAAATAATGAAACAACAAGCATTTGCCCCTAAAATGCTTTTATTTTTTATTGGTAATCTCAAATGGCTGGCAATTGCTCTAAGTTCGTTTTTGAAGAAGATTACTTCAGTGGGGCAGGTCATATAGCTTGAAGAACCGACAACCGTAGGGGTGTAAACGTTCTCGAATGGCAACCACGAACCGGAAGACGAAACGTAGGGTGCCCACCCACCAAATGGACCGACATTGTTAAGATCGCGGGAAGTCGGTGGCTGGAAAGAGCTCAGAATCGTTCTTCCTGGAAATGTGTAAGGCCTATGTCTAGCAGTGGACTTCTTCAGGCTGTTGATGATGATGACTTCAGTAAAAAAAAGCTGAAAAAGCTGAGTCAGGGCCTATTTGACATAATAATTTTTTTTAACCATCCAGCACAGGACGGGACTGGTTGGGACCCAGTTTTCTTGAGTATAGTGTGTTCTGTGCCCAGTTCTGCTTGTATTACGAGTATTACCTTCTTAGGTAGCCTGTCTGCTTTCAGTTGCCGTTCTGTGTGTTTTAATTGTCTTACTTATGTCAAATAAATGTATTTTCTTTCTTCTTTCTAAAAGTCTGTTTTCGATGCTTCATTAACACATTTTTTAATACTTAAGGCCTGCGTGCATCTATGCGATGGCAACAGCGATCAGTTAAACGTTGTCAAACATTGCTATCATTTGTCATCGCAGATCATTTAGAAGTGCGCAAGGCATACATTATAATGTGAATACCAAACCAAACGTTAAATATACAATACCTGTAGAAAAGTTAAATAATTAGCAATAACCATCTAATTGATGAACGTGCAACCTCTAACCACAAGTATCCTCAGACCGACGCGCGGTACAAAACAAAGTTGAAACTGTAACTTCATAAACTCCAAGTTTTCTCTCCGTTCCACAAAACGTTTATATCAATTTGCTTCGGAAATATTCAATTAATGTTCTGTATGCCAGTTTTGTCTATCAACAATATTGATCATAACGATATCTTCATTAGGCCTACCACTGTCTGGCTCTATCTCTCAGGTTATGAGTCTGTGTGAGTGTTGTCTAAACAAATCCTACGTTAAAACGTCACACACACAGTATAATGCAGTGGTGAGCACAGGTCTATAGTTTTATTTATAATTTAAGATCACTTTATGTGAAGTAAAGTCCCAATTGTGTCAAACCTATTTATTCCCAAAGGCTTTGATGAGAATGCAAATGAATAATAAATAATGTGATGCTAATTAATTTAAAATTTTAGGGTACTGTATGTTAAAAAGAAGGGTTGCTTGATCACAAGTTATTCAAATATTTTTTTATTCGTTTTTATCACAAGGATCACTTTGAAAAGTCTAGGTGAGTGAAGGTGCCAGTTCAGTTTTTTTTTACCGACACAATATGCTTAACTAAGCATATTGTGTCGGTAAAAAAAAACTAACGCATTTCCTTCTCAGTTTTTTTTTTGCATTTTGGAGTTGTTGAATCTTGATTAATATTATTAAAGGACATCCATTATAGATGTTATTTATGTATGAGTGGGTTTCAATTACTACTATTAAGGCTCCCATTAGTATAAACGGTGTATCGTAGAACCTAAAAAGTTCGAAAATATGTGTCAAGTGCACGAAAAGAGCCTCATTGAGGCGCATTTGATTTGACTGGCCTCTAGCTCAGTTGGTAGTAGCTCTGCCTTCTGCGCCGTAGGTCGTGGGTTCGATCCCCACCGAGAACAAATATTTGTGTGGTGAACATAAATGTTTGTTTTCTGTCTGGGTGTTATATTGTATTCTAAGTATGTATTTACAAAAAAAAAATGTATTCAAGTATTATATCAGCTATCTGGTTCCCATATTACAAGCTCTGCTTAGTTTGGGGCTGGGTAGTGTTGTGTGAATTGTCCAGAATATTTATTATTATTTAAAATGCTTTCACCATACTTGGTTTGAAAGAATCAGTCACACGATGAGTTCTTCTCATCGTGTGACTGATTCTTTCGTGTGACGAATTCTTTCGGGCACATAAAAAAAACTTTTACTTATCTAACCATAAAATACCACGTTAGAGGAAGCCAAACAATAATACAGTGGAAAGCGTGAAGCGTTCAAATTTCAAATCGGTACGGAACCCTTGGTCACGAGTCTTATTTCCTTTGAAACCTCGACTTTATTTAAAGCATATTGGTTTGGCTCGTTAACGTTTCATGACGTCTGACGGTGGTGAAACGAGGCTAGCTTGACGTGAGGTTACAAAATAGATTGCACACGTATCCGAATAAAGCCTACCAAACCGTTCTAGTTCAGCTTCTCACATATTTTTGCGGTTTAATAAGTCGAAACAGTTCACTTTCAAAAAAGTTTATTTTATCTAGATCAAACACAACTATTAGCTTAGATGCTTCTCTGCCCAAAGAAAAATGGAACCAGTATAACTTGGTGCGTTCGTCTATTAAGACTTTTTTCTTTTTTTTATCAAACATGGGGGAATGACAAATTTTTGTGTGGAAAAGGGAGAAAAAAACCTGTAGGAAACAATAAGTAAGCTTACAGGTCTAAATAATATAATTGGGTCTGAAGTTGAAGGTTATCGACATTTTAACTCACAGAATGTAAGAAACCCTCAGGGAGCTAGTTCCACTCGCACTGGTCCATGTTTTTTACCTTCCTGCTTTTTGACCGGCGATTGCATGGTAAATGGGTTCGTATAAGCTAGTGACCAGTTCTAGTAACAGTTTTTAGGCCGTCCAAAAAGCTTTGATTTGGCATAGCGACGGCTAAAACAGAAAATTTCAAATGCCCTGCAAAACACAGCGGCCTGTGATGACCCACTGTCGCATCTAATGTACTCAATACAACCAAGCATAGATACTACCTTGTTTGTACATATTACGGAAACCCGTCCCGGAGACCGTTATGTCGTTGATTTATAATCCAAGGATTTGTTTCTATTCGTGAAGTATTTTAAATGCAATCGAAATAAATTCCACTCAAAGTAAAAATAATCACAATAGTATAATAGGCTCAGAAGATGATAGGCAAACCTACCCCTCTACATTCTGTACTCGGTACTAAATATTAAATCAATCATCTATTCCTGACTAAAGATCAAAAGACCTGTCAGTTTCCAGAGTGTTCAAGCGCTTTGAATGTAGCCCAAGATACGAAACGCATTGACCCGTTATTAATTACCCCATCTCAAATCAAAAACCTCCACTAATTGAGTTTCAGCACTCAGTTTCCACCGCATTCCAGTCCCTTTCATTACGTAAGACCTCAAAGCTTGTGATTTCTGTACGCCGCTTGGTGTAAAGTTCGGCCTTCAGCGGTGCAATGTAACTATATTATGCACTCTAGCCTAGCTGTGTCGAGCGGCGCGTGTAAGCCAGGGTCGCTTGTTCCTCTTTCCATCCCGTTCATCTCCCTCTCGCTCATGTTTGCCTGGTACCCGTTCGACCTACTGTAAACCTCTGTAAGGCAACCCCGGGTGGATATGTGACGCAAAAATTCAATAAAACGGTGAGCTCTATTCATAAGTGCCTATTGTATTGCACTTCCTGCTTCTATTTTGTATTCGGTGCGTATTGGTATGATTCAAATTGAAATTTAAAAGAATTTTATTGACGGTACAGTTCAAATTAGATGTGGTGCCACTTTCATGAGTAATTGTATGGTTACGGACTGTTGGGGCATGATATTATAATACCAACTATAAAAAAAATTTAAAAAAAATCTTTTTCTTTCATCATCACCTATCTCGATAGAATAAAACATAGGCGAACTTAATGCTAATTAGCACTAAGTTCGCCTATGTACTTTATTTTGTGCAATAAAGTATTTTCTAATCTAATCTAATAAAAAAAATAGCGAACCGAAAATCGACGTTACAGACTAACACCGGAATGATTATCTAATGTAAAATATCTAAGTTTTTTCAAAACTGAACCGAAACACAGTGATATCATCTGATGTTGGCTTAAACATAAAAATGCACTAAGTGGACACTTCATTTTGTTTTGCAGCAGCTTTACACGAGGAAATGAGCTGCTAAGTTATTTTCGATTTCACGCCTCAGGTGTTTTAGTAATTAATGGAATTTATTCGAACAGAAGTATTATTAATAGTCACTTTAATAGTCAGTAATTTAATTTCAAGGACGGAATGTCGTCAAGCGAGTGTCGAGCATGCCCAAAAAACATTCCGTTTGAATGTCACAAGTCGTTTGCGAATTGTACGATTGGGTGTTAAATATCTTTTGCTCCGTTTGTATTAGTAGACTAGTGACCCATAGGCTATAAGGGTCTCTTTTCTTATTAGTATTAGCTTTGAGTACGTGCTGTAATTGTATTTTGTCACATTTAACACATCTTACAGAAACCGAAGAAGAAAGCATAAAAGTCCGAGTCGAGAACTGAACTCTCTGGCTTTATACAGCATTGCTTTTAAAACCGTACAAGACGTATAAGAGTTTATAGGTCCTTATTCAAAGAAGCCGTAAACAAAAGCATCTGAGGTGACCACGGCAGGTGAGAGGTAACTAAAGCCGATTACACACGGACTACATCTCTCTATTTCTCTCTCTGTGTATTTCGCTCGTGCACAAACGACTGACCAGCTTTTGAGAATATTCCGTCTGCAGAACATACACTAAAGGTCGCCAGCTGTAAGTTTTCCCTGTCTTCGAGTGCATGCTGTGTATTACTTAGGGTCGTACCCTGACCCAATGGTTTTGAGAGTCCCGTTCGTATTCAACCCACCGCTCCTCAACAATACTGTGCCTAGCAAAACTCGCACGGATTTGTGATTTTTAGTTTATAAAAATTAATCAAAAGTCATCCATAATATCAGAATATTGGCCATTTTCAAAACGGCAAAAACGCGATCATTCTTCCTAAAAAAGTATAGCCTGTCTCCAAAAGACTTTTATATTATGAGTGTAAATGAAATTAGAAAAGTAAAAATGCTGTCGATCAAACAAAACTATGAAGTAGAACATTTCGTGTTTCAAATGGTGCCAGGTAATATGCCTAGAGATATTTATAGGGAACAATCGATACCGAAGACATTACAGGCGTTTACTGTGGGACTGTAGACTGGCCTAGTATCGGTTACGTAGAAACACTATATTATTAAAGGCTGCCTATTAGGGCAAGGTTGTATCTTTTATCTTTTTTGTTCTCGTGTGTCTGATTTTCTGTGCAAATTGATCAGCAAAAAGGTCATAAGATTTTTTAAGTCAATAAACATTACTTTACTTGACTTTAACATGACCCCAAAAGTTATGCACCAAGTGGAATTCGAACCCACAACCCTTTCCTTCACGGGGAAGCACTAACCAACTGCGCCATCGAAGCTCGGATTATAAACAGAACGCATAATAAAACTCACAAAATAAAACGAGGTATATTTAGAATAAAAAATGTTATAATAGAAAAATAAACCTTTGTGAATATTGAAATCCATTTTTACAATCCTCGCCCTAACAAGCTTAACAAGATAGGTCACACTGTCACCTCAGTGCCTAAGATTTATGAGCTTCAAAGAAAAACTCTAGAAAAACTATATTTTTAAGTGATTGTCCTGTCGATTTCATTGAAGCGAAGTTTTGGCCTATAAAACTTTGATCCGTGCTCGTGACGCTAAAGACTGGTCAGGGGCGATCTAGGGATGTCACGGGAGTCATGTCGCTTGCCAACCATATATTCTAATAAAATGAATACTGGCCTCATTTATGCGGGAACTATTGTGAATATTTATAGAACCGATCGATATAAGATGGTGTAATCATGTTGCGTTCAAAGAAGGCAAAGACATTTTATTATAATTATTATTATAAAGCTGGCGCTTACCTAGGACAAAGAATAATTTTAGCTATTCAAAAAGGAAACGCTGCTAGCCTTTTGGGCACATTGCAGTCAGTGATCTGAACTCTGTTTCCTACCTGGTAATACCTACAAGGTGGAAAACAAAGTTCATGATAAATATTTCTGTTCCATTAGGTTCTTTTAGTTTTATTCAAATAATGGTTAATAAATTAGATGACAAAATGTTAAAAACCTGAAAAAAAAATTGATAAAAAAGTTAGAGCTCTGCCGGTGCTCATCCCAGTAAGGAAACTACGAAAAATCTAGTGACACGTCAGGATAAAGTGTATAATGTTGGTTTTTACTTGTTTTATAGGTTTTAGCTAAAAACCGCATTTTTTACCCATTTTACTGTGAGTGGCCGGCCATATTGTAGGTCTTTTATGGCATAATGTAGTTTCAACTGATAATAGCCACGCATAAAAAGCAGTAAAATTTGCATAACTATTTTCGTCTTCCTTCGATGAGACAGTGCTAGTCTTGTATGGTTTGGCAGCCCTACCACGGCGTCAGACGGGCGCAAAGGGGCGCTTACAAAATTCACGAAATAATCTAATATGTAAATCTGGGTAAACTTAGTAATAGTGCAACAGCAGCAAAGTCCCGCAAAGAAAGTTTAACTGTTTTCATGGCCATACCAATTGTTTACCGGAACATGAAACGTAAAACGCCCACCCACCTAGGACCGACGAAATTCTTAAGATCGCGAAAAGTCGGTGGATGGAAAGAGCTGAGAATCGTTCTTCCTGGAAACGTATTAGGGAAGCCATTGCTCAGACTTCTTCAGGCTGATGATGGATGAATGGACCGATTGTTTATTAGTCTAGGTTTTGAAAGCTCACAAGTCTGATCTAGATCAGATATTCAACAGTCGATTCTCATCTAAACTAGATAAATTGTGTGATGAATAATAATGAACATAGACCTTTGTTCCTATTGTTGTTGTTGAATCTTTGAAAATACAGGACAAGTAGTCCTGTTTGGCACAGCCAAAAGTAGAACTCTTTGGGGCTCGACCGGGGAAGTACTACCGGCAAGCATAGTTCTACCCTGAAGCAGCATTGCTGTGTTTCGGTTTGAAGAATGTGGGTGCCGGTGAAATTACTGTCACGTGAGGCTAAACATGCCTCAAGTTGGGCAGGGCAGTGCATTGTAGGACAGATTCCTTAAACAAAGCTATACTTTGTTTAAGGCGATGAATCAGAATCAGAATAATTTATTGACAAACACAAAACTTTGACTCGTCAAGCGTGATTTATTAATACTGAACTACTCTATCACTTAACATCAGGTGGGCCATATTCTTGTTCCATCAACTAGATGCGATCTCCTTTGTACCGCTTAGTTCACTCGTTTAATACCAACTTCAACTCTTTAGACATTGCGGTAGCGCGTCCTAGCAGCTTCAAAAAAATGATTCTTGAGAATTTAGTATAGTACCTTACTACACACTTCTCATAACTTAGGTTAAGTTAACACTTTTGAAATAATCTGTGGTAAACGGTGTTGGTACCACAATTAATAAAACTTAGATATAACATTTACTTTAGCAATATGTATTGTGATACTGTATGTTTACCCAAATAAATAAAAAAAAAAAAAAAAAAAAACTAGTTGTATAAAAAGCTACCGAAAAACGATACTTGAAAAGTTGATTGTATTTTATTTTTTTGCAGCTTTGCGTGGGCGATGTCTCAAAGATTTTTTAATTTCTTGACTCAATTTTCATTTGAGTCAACTAGTAGGTAAGGTTATTGTATCAATAATTTAGTTCTCATAGTATGCTTACAAACGATAATTATGCTCAGTTTAGAGCTAGATGACGCTGCGTAGAATCTCCGCCAAAATGTACTTCCAGACAGCATAAAAAAAAATACTCATAATGAATACGTAAAGCCTTGCCACTAATAAGGATTACTCAAATGCTATTTTAAAACTGAGAGAACAATCAATTTCCACCGCAATCCGATTAATTTATGAGATAAATCTATAAGCTTCAATTTAATTAGCTAATAAGCGACGCGATCGGTCATTTATTTGTACATCAGTAGTATCGTATTCAGTTGAAAAGCAACAGCTTAGTAGCCACTTTTAAAGAAATGCTTGATAAAATAATGGAAAACAAATTAATTCCTATGAATGAATGAAAAAAAAAACTTTACAAAATCATTGTCATATACCAATTGTTTCATCCTTGGCTCAAGATTTAATTTATTCACTTGTAGTAGTCTCGCCTACGCTTCAACTCACTCGCACGTATTTCAGCTCCATAAGAAAGAAAGAGATAGCATACGCCATGCTACCCTGGTTCCATAAGCTTCATTCGTTTTCGTGCGCGCACGACTACCGCACGTAAGTAGTACGACTTGACTAAAAATATATATACTCCGTATCTACTTATGATTTTCATCGTCATGTCTAGATGGAATACAGTGAGTGATAAAGAAGAAAGGTGTCGTAAAAAGGTGTGACATGTGAAATTAAGTGAATTCAACGGATTTTCTCAAGATGTACCCGCCTGAACGGAATTGTATTTTCTCAGATCTAATACGTGATATTAGACCGTAGAATTTTGAATGCTTCGAGTCAATACGAGATATTGACCAATAGCTATTTATGAAATGAGTTAATACGAGATATTGACCAATAGCTATTTATGAAATGAGTTAATACGGGATATTAACCCTTCTTTTTTTTATTATCCTGGCTCCCGTCACCACCGGCACGATCGCTAGCACCTGTCATGAAAACAACGTGCATTCCCTTGGAAGCCCAAACACGATCCGTCTGGCCACGACAACACCACCTGTGGTGACAAGTCTAGTTCAACCAGATGCCCAGCGCCCAGTGCGACAAATACAGTGACGGTAGTAGCCTAAGAGGCTAATGCTTTGCCTTTTGCTTTGTCAGAGCTTTCGCTTGCCTTCAAGACCTTTGAGGTCTAGACAAACGAGTGGGGTCCTTACACCTATGATAACATAGAAACGATGAACCTTATGAGGGAACCTTCTACGGGACGGAGAACATTTATTCAAGGAATACCTATTTCACGAAAACTGCCTTTCGAGAAATAAACTCAATGTTAACGATTGATGTTAAAGAGTCTGCTCAAAAATCCCATGAGCCTCAAAAATCCTCATAAAGCAAAATTGGCTATTATGCCTGCTTGCTGTGCTTGATAAATGCTTTTGATACTTTTTCGATGCAACAAAAGTTGGAACATGTTTTCATTGATTGATGACCAACTGAGCTATCTCATTAAGTCTGCGTAGTAAACAGAAGATATTAAAACTTATATACATTTTTGAGTTTCTTCTGCAAGTAATTCAAACTCCAAAAGCGCCTGTCGGCCAATTATTGAGTAACCGTGGTTCATGACACTGGAACCACGCGGTGACGGCGGCCGGCGGCAGGGCGGTGCGCCCCGCCTGGTGCCGTATTGTCGCCGACCGATTGCATACCAGCCTTTATCCACCCGTGGGCAGCAAGCGTTGGTGGTTGGTGGCGTTGGTGCGTTGGACGCATCGGTACAAGCAGTCGGGGATATCGAAGCAAAAGCAGTAACCTCACAGGTACATGCAGTCACATGAAATATTTTCTAGTTTTTTCTAGAAGTACTTATAATTATCTGATGAGAAAATTTCTTATTAAGAAATTTCTAACATTTTATTCTGAGATCTTCGTCTTCAAAAAATGATGTTTATTATTTTAATTAAAAAGTAATAGCTCTATTAAATACCTACTTCAGGCTATCCTATGAAAACCGTTGGGGAGCCAAAGGGGCCAAAAGTAACGGTGGTGGCTTAAGCTGCGCTTTATGGTTTTACTACACTATTACGGTGTATGGTATTACGATAAGGTATTATTATAAATCTTATGCCTAAAGATGAAAATTGTTTTTTTGTAATACTTACAAAGATTGCTCAAAGCATGTTTAAAGCAGCAATTTAATTTTTTAAGCTTCCTGAGTAAAAAAAAAAAAAAAAAAAAACGCTTTGTCCATTTTGAGCATTTTAACTGCAGACTGTTCTGCTGTTGTCAAGGCTGGGCTTACACAACATCCTTGGAGTGCGTTTGTGTAGCGCTTTGCGTTATTACGTACCTTTATTACCAAAACTAAACTAATCCATGTGTATGCAATAAATATAATATTATTGAGTATTGAGTATTACGATTCAAAAATAAACGTTACCATTTTATATACACGATGGTATTTTTTGTCGTCGGTAAATATTATTCTGACAACAGATTATTCTTACAGAAATTAAATAAGTTTTGCTATTCCTATCGATTTCGATCTTGAAATATACCGATTTTATTCTATTGCCCAAGGCGCAACTTGTAAAAGAGAAAAAATCGTTGTCAAATATCTATAACACGTCTATTTGGAACTTCTGGCAGCTGTAACCTGAACGGAATTGTATTTTCTCAGATCTAATACGTGATATTAGACCGTAGAATTTTGAATGCTTCGAGTCAATACGAGATATTGACCAATAGCTATTTATGAAATGAGTTAATACGAGATATTGTCGTCTATTTGGAACTTCTGGCAGCTGTAACAGCACTACAACTGCAGTTGCTGGCGCATACATATATCAGCAATACAGCAGCTACTGCCTTGCCTTAGTGATAAAATTATAACTCGAAAGATTACGTAACATTTATTTGTTCGTAACTTTTCTACAAATTTTGATTTTGAATGCAATGCATTAAAAGCTTTAATAACAATAAACACAAATCAGAGATAAATCTATTCGCTTTGAGGGTAAAAGACAAAGTCCTTAATATGTATATTCAAATATGTCAAAAGATAAACAATGCCTTAACTATTGCCATCTTACAAATGAATGATGACATACAGTGACATTGCTAATTTACAAGTATTTAAAAATTTGCGTTTATTACTATGGCAGTAGTAATAGTAATCTTTCGAAAAAGAGATCCTACTGTGTACAACGTGTATGCATTTACAGTCAAGGGACCTGTATTTTTTATTTTTTTATATATATGCATTTTCCATGTATACGCAAAATTAAGGGTGTTACATAATTATGTTTTATCTAATCAGGTTACTGAAATAGTCTTGTTCCTTCATGCTTCTTATCTGATCTCATTCCGCCTGATGGTTTTATTTTTTTCGCTTGTCTATAATGTTCTACCCTCTTCACCGACGTTTTTTCCCTGGTGCCGAAGGTGTTACCCAGCAAGCCTTGGCTAGACAACAATTCCCTATACAGCAATGATTACGATTCTTGCATCTTTGTTCAATAGTACTTACTGAGTCTCAATATACCTTTAGCTTTAAACCATGGGGGGTACTGTGGTACTTAGCGTATAGGTTCATACCATATCAGGGTACTATATCAAGGTCTTGTAACTTACTTAACTTCCTATCAGTTTTTACGGAAAAGATCTTCGTATGGCTCGATAAATAATGATTTTTCCGCTTTATCCCTTATTTACTGAAATAAAGTAGTACAACATGAACGAGTTCGAACGTTTGTGGCGCTTGCAAAAAGTTTCAGTAATTCCAATAGTCCTTTCGTCAACCGGTGTCAATGCAAAACAGCTGTTTCTATCCTTGTCCCATTTAGATTTACCAAAAAATATGTACCTCATAAATAAAAAAATAAAAAAAAAATAATATGCCTTATTACTAAACAAAAGGCGGCAATTTTTAATACGTGCAGAATTGACAAAAAATTCTGCTAACTGAGATCCTCCATGAGTTGCACTTATGACATGAGCTTAGGGTTGTGTACTTCAGTTAACACCGTTGTTTTTTTTTCAGACACCGAGTAGTTAAAAAATTCCCCAATTGTAATAATAGATTTTGTGGATAGTCACAACACTATCTTGCCCCAAATTAAGCAGAGCTAGTATTATGGAAACCAGATAGCGGATATTTCGTATGATTGAGTTCCTTCAAAATTAAACCCAGCTTTCATGACAATGACTCCACGTGTAGCACAAGTGATGTGCTGATTACCAGGCCAACTTAGACCCAAACTTGTTGTAACTCCTGAGTTCCCTGACTCACGAAAAACCTAGTCGTTTTGTTGGCTGTTCCGTGGTTTTGTTTGGTCAAAGATGCCAACCATTATCATTGACTAGAATGAAACATATTAAGATAGTGGATGAATTGTAATGTATGTATATGCGTAGTGTTTAGGTAAGCTCAACCGAAGCTGATATTTAACTATAGCGCCCTACACAAGTGTAAGTACACTGGTGTCCTTTATGCATAGCTATGATTTCGATCGATCAAGTAAAAATGCAGGCCACATTGACGGTTAAAAAAAAAAAAAAACCTCCAAGCAAGATCCTGCTTGATCACGAACTTTAGGCGGTTGAATAAAAGAAATGCTAGCAAGTCGATGCCTCATCGACACTATCAGTGTGTTTAGTGCACATAATACTCGTTACACAAATACTTCTGCTGCACAACGAACAGAAGGCGCCCGAGTAGATGTTATTATAAAAACTACTGCTACTGCTCATTTCATTAGCAGACCATTAATTATGAATTTGTTTCCAGCTTTACAAACTAAATTTACTTTGATTAATTTTATTTTTGTCTACTAAAAAAAAAAAAAAAAATTAATTGTTTTGTTTTTGAAAGAAATATTTTATTTATTGTTCATTTCTAATATTCTAGTATCAACACTAGATTAAAAAAAGACAATTTTTCATAATATTTTACATTTTATTTGATTTATTTTTCTCCAACATTTTTTCATTTTCTCTGAACATCCTACAAGTGAATAAATTAAATCTTGAGCCAAGGATGAAACAATTAAGTGATCAAACTAACTTACCAAGTGACGTTCGATCATAATTGTTCCATCCTTGGCGAAGAGATTTAAGGTCCCTCCCATCCCTTAGGATACCCCAATGTGCAATGTTGGAGACCCTGTACGTGCTTATTCTCTGAACTAAATGAAGCTTATGGAACCAGGGTAGCATGGCGTATGCTATCTCTTTCTTTCTTATGGAGCTGAAATACGTGCGAGTGAGTTGAAGCGTAGGCGAGACTACTACAAGTGAATAAATTAAATCTCTTCGCCAAGGATGGAACAATTATGATCGAACGTCACTTGGTAAGTTAGTTTGATCACTTAATAAGATGCACTAGTGTTTGTAAGAATGTCTGTGCATTTTCACTCCAAAATGAAGATTTTATCCACAGTTATCCATGTTATTATATTATTAGTTATTCACCATGGACACTGCCCGTCTTTAGAATGCAGCTTTTTTAACTAGCAGCATTCCTAATGGAACTAATGGAACCTTCGAGAACTCGTCTCTTGCCATTACAGACACGCCAAATCTTTTTTCTTTGTCTTTGCTTCATCTGTGCACCTTTTAGTATTATCATTTTGGAAATCTACATTTTAAATCTAAGGTGTTTTTATCGTGTCACAAGTTCTGCGTGATGAAATGATTTTTACGTGTGCCTTGGAGAGGTTTTTTTGATCTTATTGATGTTGTGTATATTCCATCTAACAAAATAATTCTGAAATTGTGTGGTGCCATTTTAAATAATTAGACGCATGTAAGAAATATTAGACAAAAACCACATAAATATGAACAAAATACGCGACCCTGTCTAGTTGTGCTATCAGTATGATTATTTTTGAGACAAAAGACCAAAGACAGTAGACACACATTAGATACAGTGTCATTTTAGTCTCCAGTGTACCATATTCCTGTACCGCAATGCCACCCCGGGTAGGCACTTACATTACGATGTTTTGCATCCAAGTTGTAAAACTATCTGAGTTCATTTTTGGGGTTCCGTGATCGGAATTTAAAATGCGTGTTGTGTATCAGGGTAACAACGTGGTAAACACTTAAAAGTACAGTCGAGCTTAATTATTGTGCGTCTTGGGAGATATCTACGTTCAGCTGTAGGCTGTTGCTAAGTTAAGTTACCTTGGATATCAAACAGATGAGGAGGACATACTGACTGAGACGTATAAAGGTAATTGAGTTGACCGTATTAGTTAAAAAGCAAGACACAAACCTGCAGAACCTAAGTGTGTAATCACGCACTTACTTATCTCATATAAACCAGTCTACCCGTGGTTAAAGATGCAGTTGGTGAAAAATATTACCGCAAATAACGTTCCGAATACATTGAATCTAAAGACAGACAAATAAACTACAAAAAATAACTTAGCACAAGACAAGACTCACCTGTAATAGCAATTTGTTCTAACTGGGATGAAAAGCCAGACAGCCTAATTTTTATACTGGGGCTTACCTGCCCACGCAATTTTGTAAAAGGCTTGTGTATTGATTTTATAAAATAATAAAAATAAAAGAGTGATCTACTTCCAAGAACCTTTTATTTTTTACTTAAAATGTAATAAGCGTTTAGTTTACTATGTAGATTTTGTATCTACATAGTAAACTAAACGCTGATGCTATGTCATTTTAAATGAACGGCAATATACTTATTTAAATTTGTCATAGTAATGATTTACACACTCACATCACATTTATTTGGAATTCCTACCTACATGATTAAATGTAAAAAACAGGTTACATAAGTTGCAACATTATAACCTTGAATGAAAGTATCAAAAAGTTCACGGGACTAAGTACGCATGGTCCTGCACGCACTTGGCTTAAAGTTTGGCCTGAGGAAGTTAATTTAGAGCTTTCCTAAATTTCGATAATGGGGACTGACTTGAGCTTGTGCCAAACCGTCCAGAAACGCATCAAGAACGTTCGCCCTTTGTGTCTCAATTGTTCTTAGGTTTAACAGTTCGTATTCTATTAAATGAAATATGTTTTTTGCTACAGTAAATCTTCATAGTTAAAAAAATATGTGTTACTGCCGATCAAAGCAACAGCCAAATCTAATGCGGGGACCCCCAGTTACTTGTGTAAACCTTGTTTGCTTTTTTTGGTAAATAAATCAATATGCAAACGTTAAGTTTATACAATTATATTTAAATTCTATAGAAGTAAAACTTTGGTAAGAAATATTTTTAAATACATTCCTTTGTTTTAATGAAATAACGCGAGTAAAGTAACCGGCGCTTTACTGGTGCATGATAATAATCTCCACCTACTCTAATTATCGAAACACGAATTAAATCCATCAAACCAAAAGTGTTTTGGTTTTCGCCAATATCATCGGATATTAATTTCATTAAGAGCCCAGATTATTATCACAACAATTGCATCAGGGATTTAATAAATTGAATTGTGAAGTAATAACATTATGCGTTGTGCAAATTAAGTGTTAACCGCAACCAGAATGACGTTTAATTTTAAACTATCGACGGGTGAGAGAAAAACTGATTTTCATTTGTGCTCGCGGTCAGGGGTAGGCACGGCGGTGGTGGCGTTGTATGTGGGGGTGCCTCCACCTTTATCGGCTCTGTAACTGAACCTCCTAGCGATTTCTGCTCGCCTGGTACTAGTTGGCATTGACTTAGGGGAGACATCCCACAATTTTCAGGACAATTTCCATGTTCATTATTGCAAACGTGATTGCTCTCCCTTGACGGTAATCTCTTTTACAGCATTCGTCGTTTATCAGTCCGTTTAGGTTCAAGGAAATGAAAATAGTCTAGAAATGCGAGTTGAAAACGAGCTATTCTATTTTGATTAAATCTTTTCTTTCAGCAATGTAATTTGTGAACGTTAATTCATCTTATTTAATGGAAAGTGGCCAGTAATCCTGAATACAAACTATGAAACTAAGTTCGAATATGTCACTACAAAGTGTCTAAAAACAAACACACTGCTGGCTTGTAGCTGTAACTGTAACGTAACAATACGCAACAGACTTTAGAAAGCACTTATGTAAAAGCCCACGTTAAGTAATAAACAGATCAATCTTAAATTGTAAAATTTTAAATATAATGAGATTTGAGCTTTATTTGTAGAGGCTCAACATGCTAATTTTAAATATAAGGGATAGGGATCAAATTAAGGTAGTAATTAAAAATCTAGGATATTTAACAACATAATTTGTGGATTAAGTACACTTTCATATGTATTAATTTTCATTTATTTGTATTTTTTAAGAATGTAATACTCAAGTAAGTAAGCGTCTAATGTATTTTGATAAGAAAAACATCGAAAACTACACTGAAAAAAACTCGACCAAAAGAAGACCTGTAAATCTTCGCATCCTAAGCCCACCATTATCACATCTGCCGGTTTTCACGCTCCGCCTTACAATAATAATCATGAAGCGCTTACAAATTGAAAGAGAGAGTTGGGGCACTGAAACCCGGTTTCCCACATTCCAACGATAAAAGGGAAAACCATTTCAACTTTGAGCCGCTCAACGAGAGGGACGGATATAAGAAAGGCTCGGGGTGCGAGAAGGTGAAGGATAGAAATCGTAAGGGCTTACCTCTTGGTCGGTGCTGGTAGCCTGGTAGAAGGTTACAGGGCGCGTAATGTCGCGGCGAGACGGAGCGGGCGCTAGGGGCGAGCTACGGCGACGGCTCGACAACGCGGACTGCATCGCCTCGCAAGCCTGTGGGGGTGGTGCATTCTGTGCAAGCGAGACTGCAGCGCCGCCCACTCGCCGAGTGCCTCACTTTCCCGCCCTAATTGTTTCGTTTACTTCCCAAACTTACATGTACCATTTCCAATTACACACCTGATTAAACTGTTTAAAAGTTCGAACGTTTAACCGCTCATTAAAAAGTTTAAACTTTGGAAGACGTTTTGCCGATATCACAGATGAGCGCTGTTAAGTAAAGCGCAACGCAAACTGAAGGTATAAGGAATGATTATGTTGTTTTTCTATCGGTTTCTTACTTGATCATCTGGCTTCTGCTAGGCGGACCCGCCTACGAGCGGTCGCCACGGTGACCGCCCGCCGCGGCGCGCCTCACGTCTCCCTCTATAATAATATCTCATCAGACTAGATCAAGGATATTTAAAAAAATACCACTTTAATGTGTAAAAATTTAATGTAGTAATTTTTCGAGAGCGCATTCCGCTTTACAAGTTTTTCAAACCGAAGGTATGAGTTATGCAAATATGATATAAACACCTTTGTAAAAAAATGATAGCTATATTTGACAGCGTTTCACTGATCACCACCACAGAACACTTAAATGTGCGCTGTTTTTTCCATCTACGGAATAACGCTATACTTATATCGAATTTAAAATGTCTTTGTGAGTCTTTGTTTTGAAAAGCCTAAACAAGAGATGGAGATATTTTTATCTGACGGGTAAATTTATTTGTAGATTGAACAATTAGCTATGAGTTGAGTACAAGGCTTCACCATTTTAGTGATCCTGGTAACATAAATTCAACTTGATGTTAAGTGGTAATTCATCACCTATACCAAAACATTGCCTCGCAGGTCACGCACGTAAGGAACGTCTGGAAAGGGATTTGGAATTGTATTTATATTGCATTTATTAAAATATTTTTAGAATAGAAATATACCGAAGGACTGCTGAGTTTAGTTCTGAACTAAGACCTTATTTTCTTGAAAGTACGTCTATTTTACTTAGCGTGACAGTATAGACTACTTTCCAAGTTACAGTATTAGGAATCGCACTCAAGGAACTAATATACGAATACGCAAGTAGATTTTTACTTTACTTTGCATATTGTGCTTTAAATTTCAATTTACGAGATAGTATTTGAAGTACCTATACGGAAGAAATGGATTTCTATGTTTCGGCTTGAAGGGTGTGGGTACCGGTGAAATTACTGACACGTGAGGCTGAACATCTGTATGCCTCAAGTTGATGGACGCAGGGAAGCGCATCGTAGGGCACGTTCCTGACTTGCGTGACCTACGACTTTGCTTAGGCGGTGGTTACCGATTAACGTCAGGTGGGCCATATGCTTGTTCCGTCAGCTTTTTGTATAATTTTTTTAACATTTCTTCAAGAAAAGTATGCCCTATTGGAAGCGGAAATTTTTCCAAATACGTAATTTTGTTGTTTGCTGGTTTCTAAATCAGAAACTTTAAAAATAAAATTTTACAATACTTTCAAATTTTAGCCCTAATAAAGCTCATGAATGGAAATGACTACCGTTCGGGTAAACAACAACACACAAAACCTACTGACTAGTTCCTATTACTCTGATTGCCCACTGTGCATCTTTAGAGGGAGTAGTATGAGAGGGTATTGCAGGGTCGCAGTTGGTATAAGTAAACAGGGCTTTGCATCTATTGTAGATGATTTGTATAGCATCAGAAGCAACTGGTGTTTACTCATGCCCTTCTTACGAGACGCTATAGTGCTTGGGGAAGATTTCAGATGGAATAGGCTTGCCCAGCACCTATAATACACCTATGATACACCTATAATACACCTATAATGCACAGCTTAGTCAGCCTACGTACGAAAGACATGGTCAAAACGTGCGGAGCTGGGTAAGCCGCGGGTTTTCTCACGATGTTTACATTTATCGTTTTTGATCGCACTGTGTAACTACTCATATTTTTTGAACAAAAAAAATCCATAGGTACATAACTGGATCCTAACCCGCGACCATAGGATCGGAAGGCGGAGTTACTACCTCTAGACCACCAGTGCTTTCAATAGTTTAATTGGTAACTATATTAATATGTGAAAATCGTTGTAGTTTAATTGGTACATATATTAATATGTAATAATATGTATAATACCAACATTGCGGTCACCAATCCGCCCAAGCGTGGTAACTATGGCACCCCCTCTCCCCCTCTCTCAAGAATTGTTCTTCCTGGAAACATGTAGGGGTGGCCTTTGTCCAGCAGGGGATTTCTTCAGGCTGATGATGATGATGATATGTAATAAATAGGCATTTGAGCATGCGTACGTAGTAACAAATATAGGTAAAATAATTGGAGGTCACATGGAGTATGAAATACCTATGTAAAGTTATCGAACTTAGTGATGGTAAATTATGTCTACCCACGTCCTAGGTCCATTATGTTCTTAGAAATCACCATAGTATCAAAGCTTCATTCACCTTGGACCACAGAGTATACTGCAAAAATTGCTCAACACTAAGAGAAGCGTTAGTCAGTTCATTTACAGGGAAAACAAAACTGTTTTTATATAAATAGTTGATAGAGCCTCTTATACTATTTTTAGTTTTTCTGTCGTGGAAGTAGTAGTATTGCTAAGACCTGAGGAGGACCGTCCACTGTCCAGCATTTTAAGGGCCGTATTTAGAAACAGTGCTTGAGCCTGAGTCGAGCCTCAAGGATTCTCAAGCATAGATCTCCATTGAACAATGTCAAAATACTATGCTTGAGGCTTAACTCAGACTCGACCACTGTTTCTGAATACGGGCCTAGGACTTATACCATCTAGCCCGGATATGCTGCTTCTGTACAAATACTCTTACTTAAGGAAATCATGAAGATTTTTATGCCCCCAAAGTTAAGAGCCGAGCGGGATTTGAGGGGAAGGTCGCGGGTTCAACATCATAAAAATAACAATTTATTTCCGTCGTTCCACGCTACATGACGACGGCGCTTGATATAAATCGCTGACATCAATGTACAGGCCTATCCTGCAGTGGACTTCTCAGACACATGATGCACTAGCAGTTGGTGACCGAGCTTTGCTCGGTATTTTTATATTGTTAATTTGTATTTTTAAGAAATCATAAGAGTCATAATTATCTTTTTTGGATTATTCGTACTGAACAACGCCATCTGCTGGATATGCTTGCAGTTAGTTGCTCACAATCGTCAATAGATGGCAGGAGCAGTCACATATTCAGTTTATGTTTATTTATTTAACTCGGGATGAAATAATCATTTTCTTAAAATGAATCCTAGCTAGATCAATTTATCGCCCCCGAAAACCCCTGTATACTAAATTTCGTGAAAATCGTTGGCGCAGTTTCCGAGATCCTAAATATATATATATACAAAGGTATAAGATGTATGAAAAGATTTGTCTATCTATACTCTGTCTATGCTCTGTGGTTGGCATGAATACCTAGTAATACTTATGTCGAGTTACCCATAATTTCCATAAATAAAACAGACGGTGCGTGAATCGACTGATCCTACAGCGGGGAAATGTGAGGTATGCTGGGGTGTAAAGAGAATGAGTTATTATATGGGATGACGCAAGATAGTGTCTGGCTTCTTAGTAAATTAGATTACCTACAGACTTTAGATTTTTAGAGTTATTGCTTGAGATATAATTTTCAAAATTGTTCTTTTTGTGTCTTGCCTGTCACACACACACACAGGCAACAGAAGAGGGAAATGTACAGAAGGCTCTGTGCTGTAGGTTGTGGGTTTGCTTCCCACGTAGAACCAATATTATTTGTGTATATATAATATTATAGTATTAGGTGTCTGGGTGTGATCGATCACCTAGCTAGATTTTTCTAAAAGTTTTGGGTTACATAGCGTTTGAAAATTTCCAGAAATAATTATTTGTTTGGTAGAAAATATTTTCTAGATGGATTTTGCATTTTTCTACGATAAAAAAATTATAGGAACAAAGTTTCATAAAATAAAAAGAAATATTTGATAGTTGACTCGTGATTTTAATCCTCACTCTGAAGCCACTATGCACATCTAAGCGTACTTTGGTGGCAATCAGTGAAACGCTGTCAAATGTAGCTGTCATATTTGAAAGCGTTTCACTGATCGCCGCGGTTCTGCGATCAGTGAAACGCTGTCAAATTTGACAGCGATATTTGATAGCGTTTCACTGATCGCCACGGTTCTGCGTTAGCAAGGCTTAAGTCATTTCACTATTGTGCACCTCTTTGATTATGTTCATCATAAGTACGTCCACTATGACGGTAAAATAAACGGCAATCCATTGTTGTCACTGCATAAGCCAAATCAACTAAGCTCAAAATTGAACTCCAACGAGCAATCTCTATCGTCAATGTCCATACATTGATTTTAGATTCGCACTACAATAACAAACATCCTTCTATTCATAAGCCGCTAGGGTTGACACAAACATATTGTTAATTATTTAATTATACTATCTTTATTGGATTTATTTTTAGCCTGCATCGTCTTTATTTTTAACCCCTTCCACTCTTCATTGTTTTTAAATGCGAAGATGAAATTTAAAAAAGCAGCCAAGTGCGAGTTGGACTCGCCCATGAAGGGTTCCGTAGCATCAAATAACATAATATAAAGGTTTTTGTAGTTCGTTGAAAGGTAAATTGCGGTTTACGATTTATGACGTATAAAAAAAAACTACTCACTAGATCTCGTTCAAACCAAATATCGTTAGAAGTTTGCATAGTAATGTACGACATATATTTTTTTTAGTTTTATCATTCTCTTATTTTAGAAGTTAGAGGGGGGGGGACCAACTTTTTTCCACTTTGGAAATGTCTCTCGCGCAAACTATTCAGTTTAGAAAAAAACGATATTAGAAACCTCAACATCATTTTTGAAGACCTATCCATAGATACCCCACACGTATGGGTTCAATGAAAAAAAAATTTTTGAGTTTCAGTTTCAAGTACGGGGACCCCCAAATTTTTTTTTTATTTTCTATTTTTGTGTAAAAACCTTAATGCGGTTCACAGAATACATCTACTCACCAAGTTTCATCAGTCTAGCTCATAAGGTTTTGGAGAAAAATGGCTGTGACACGGCCGGACAGACAGACAGACATGACGAATCTATAAGGGTTCCGTTTTTGCCATTTGGCTACGGAACCCTAAAAAACATGAAGTTTGTACGAAATTAAGTCGAATCTCAACGGAAAAAAATCAATAAGTACCAAAAAGTAAAACTGATCAAATTGTATATCCATCATCATTAGCCTGAAGAAGTCTCCCCTATACACTTCCAGAAATAACGAACCTAAGCCCTTTCCATTCACCGACTCTGTCATCGGCCGGGTGGGGCTTTTTGTATAATAATAACTATTAGACAGTAACTGGCAACCCTCGCAAGTTCCGATGACGAGTAACGCACGCTCGGTTCCCACAAAGATTCTGGATGTGATGTTCGCACGAGAGCGGTTATTACCGACTCAAATTAGGCTCTGATCAACGCCCGCGGCTACGCCGGCCTCTACGGCGTAGGCCCTCTACACAAGCTCTACGGGTGATCTCTGGATGTGGAGATACTATTTCAAATTTTTGTGAGTGGTGTGGTCATTTTAGTGATTGTTTTTGGTAGCTTTCCTGTTTATGTAAAAAAGGTACCTACCACTCGTTATTTTGCACTCTCTTGCCAATCTACTTGCTACGGTATGATCGAGGCATTCACCTCTCACGTGCGACATAATTTTAATAGGCGACGCTCTTCTCACTTTTTGTTTTACTTCAAATAAAAAAGGAGGATTCTCAATTCGGTTGTACTTCTATGTTATAGCATAAGTTCGTCATTTGGACCAATTAGAAAAAAATATTTGGAAAACCTTCCAAATATTTTTTTTACTAGAGTGGAAACATAGAAATTTAATAAAAATCGGTTCATAGTTTGTCCAAGAAGTCGGTTCCTTAAGTTTTTTAAACTTATACATATTATATTCGATTAATATTCTCAAGTACGGTATTTATCTCAAGAAAATATTGCTTCATACAGTTATTACGATTAGTTATTACAGTTATTACCTTACCATGTAATATAATAATTGCAATAAATAATATGAGCATTTGCAATACGATCTACTGTCTAAAAGAAATATTCTCGCATTCATCGAGATATTATTACAATTTATTTTTGCATATATTCAGCATATTATACTTTCCCACCACTCCACCACCACCCCTCTCCACCACTTTTTAGATACTGACTGACTGACATACATCTGATAGCCTAAACTATTGGCATCAGAAATTTGAATAGGTGTATTTTCTTAAGTTGGTTCCTCGTGTGCTAATACCCTAACGACACAGGTCAGTTATGTATGTGCGCTATGAATACAGTGATCTATATCTAGCGGCCTTTACTCTTGCACGTCATGGGACACGCACTAGGAGAAATGTTTTCCAGTTAATTCATCTGCCATGCGCAAGGTTAACGTCCGATAAGTGTATTTGTATAGGGCTATGACAAAGCAGCTTAAAGATTACTCGTTAGTGGATTGCTTGTTTAAAACCAATGGAAATTTGGGGTTTATCGGAAAACACAATGAAGATGAACTATCAACAATAAAGGCGTCAAACCTGTTTAGAAATTAAATCTATCTATAAGTACCTTAACCTTGCAGTTGCCAAAGCAACGAACAAATTCGTGGCCCTCCGGGAATTCTACCAGAAGTAAAAACTTGAACAATTATCCCCCTCAAATTGCCACCTCGACTTTTGGGGAAGTTTGTCGATCTCTGCCGAAGAGGCGAAGGATGAGAGACGACGAGAGGTGAAGATTTTAATTGAGAAATAAATAAATTAAATATAATTATCTAATTTTACTGTTACTGATGTCACTATATAACTGGTTTTTAAGTAATAGGCTTTCAAATAAGGGCTGTCACCGAGATAGGTTTCGATCGACGCGTCACTAATTGGAAAACGACAATCCTATTTTGATGATTACGCACCTCGATTCGATCACTGTACCTCGTGTAATGCCGTGTTCGCGACGTTGATGAAATGAATTGTTTTTGGCGAATGCTAATGTAATCCAATGATGTGATTGCGATGTGTCGTTTGAGAAGTTTGTGAAAAAATTGTGCATGGCATGTTACATACAGGGGCCTAATTCTAGGGCCGACCGAGATCATTTTGCAATTTAATTTTATTGCTTCTTTTCACATTTTTTTTTTTTTTTTGACTGGCCTCTAGCTCAGTTGGTAGTAGCTCTGCCTTCTGCGCCATAGGTCGTGGGTTCGATCCCCACCGAGAACAAATATTTGTGTGGTGAACATAAATGTTTGTTCTCTGTCTGGGTGTTATATTGTATTCTAAGTATGTATTTACAAAAAAAAATGCATTCAAGTATTATATCAGCTATCTGGTTCCCATATTACAAGCTCTGCTTAGTTTGGGGCTGGGTAGTATTGTGTGAATTGTCCACAATATTTATTTTTTATTTTTTATATTTACAACCCCGCTCTTTTTCTACGTTTTCCGTATTCCGTAGCTGTCGAGGCTTCTACGATGAGGTCGTTGATGAATTACTCAAGGAAATCTGCCATTCTCTCTTCGAAAAGAAGCAATAAGATAAAGTTGCAAAATGATCGAGATCGGCCCGAGAATTAGGCCCCAGGTCTCATGCTCAAGGTTGCACTGCATAATAAAAAAACAAGGTGACGTCACAGTCCAATAGAACAAATGGGAGTTACCGGTTTTTTTCAATCAAATGCCAGAAAGAGAAAATACTATTGTGAACTTTAAACTAGAATCGCTTCACCAAGATATTTTTTTACAGTTAAAAGCTGTGCATATTTAGAGCGAAGGCGATGGCAATCAGTGAAACGCTGTCTACCGCTTCAAATTTGACAGCGTTTTACTGATCACCATCACGCTAGATGTCCAAGGCTTAAATGATAGCAACATTATAATAAGCATGCCTAATTCAAAGTTATTACATTCCAAAATATTATCTGGTCTAAAATATTTCGAAAATATTATTTATAAAAGCTGGTTACATAGCTCAGTAATGAATGACCGGTTATCGGCTAGATAATAACATCGGAAAACCATTCGTGGGAACCCACGCAGGTACGTCACCCTTGGGAGTCGTACTACTATTATGTATGAGCTTGTATAGTCAGCAGCAGAAGTCGACGAATATGTTTTTATAATAAAAAAAATAAAATCATTTATTTCAGACAACTTTAAAATGCACATTACAAAAACTAACCACCCTAGGTCCATCTAAATATAAAACTCTTATGTTACTGACTGACTGACAATCAACGCGCAGGCTAAACTAATGGTCTTAGGAGTATGAAATTTTGAGGGTAGATTCCTGGTGTAGGGTAGGGGTGCACAAAGAAAGGAATTCCCGAAACTCAACCCCTAAAGGTCTGCAGCGGGGGTTGCAGTTTGTATGGAAAAACCTTAACGCGAATGAAGTCGCGCGGGATTCCACTAGTAGTTAATAAATACCTTAGAGACTAACATACATAAAATAAAATTACTTATATTTAACTGATAGCAGCCACATTAGTGGTGATTTCTATCCAAACGATCAAAACATAAAGAGTTTTCCGTTTAAGGATATTTTGAGACGAAAAGTAGCATAATTCCTAATCTATGTTACAAATTTCCAGTCATTTGTTTCCAATTTCATCCAGTCGATAAAATAGTTAAAGCAAAGATACGAATATGCAAGCATCGTAATTTTCGCATTTGTTTTTGTATTATACAAGAAGCCACCCCCTAACCCCGTTCCCGCTACCTTTTTGGGATAAAAGGTATTCTATGTCTGTTTCCTTGTTCTAAGCTTCCCAAAAAATTTTCAGCCAAATCGGTCGGAATTTATTTTTATTTGTAAGTATAGATTATTAGGAGGATAACTAGCTGCACCTAGAAACTTGCGGTTAATGGCAATGTAGTTTAATTCTGCTTTCAAAGGTCAATAAACCTTATTTGTATTGATTTTCCAGTCTACACTTAAGGAAATCGCAAAGATCTTTATAATGTCCCAAAAATCAAAACCCGCTCGGCTCTTAACTTTTGGGACATTATAAAAATCTTTGTCAATAAACCTATTTTTACTTGATTAATAATTTAGTAACATTTTATTCCAATCAAAACATCCTATAGCAAATGCTCCGCTGGCTGTAAAAGCGTTTCAATTTTCCAATTAATAGAGTAGCTTCCCCAGCGCGAGGCAAAGCAAAGTGGATTGGAACCTGTCGGAAATGTGGAAATCTACTTGTAACTGTAAAATAACGAAACATTGTGTAAAATGTAAAAGATCTTATTACAATATACTTAAGGTTTAAATTATCGTTACACTTTAAGTTGTATATAGTATTGTCACTAGAGATTTTAAAACCGAAAACCTCACGTAAATTTGTTTTATATAACTAGCTGATGGAGCAAGCATAATCTGGCCCATCTGATGTTAAGTGGTAACCATCACCTATAAGCATTGCCTCGTAGGCTACGCACGTCAGGAACGTACCCTACTATGAGCTGCCCTGCGTCCATCAACGGTGCAGCAATCATGTGGATTATGATTGCTGCACCGATTGGAAAATATCGAGACTAATAGAACATTACTAAAAACAGCATTTTTTTATTTTGTTACCACAACAACAAAGCTGGATGGAAGCTAGCTAATTAAATTAGTAAGTTCAATAAAGCGGCTTCTACAAGTCGGTTACCGTCATAAGACGGTCGTATTTAACCTCAATTATCTATTCAAACTTCGCATCTTAAGGACTGTTTACTTGCAGCCGAATTGTAAATACGTATATAAAACCAGAGGTTTCACCATAATCATCGCAAGCCTGAATAAATCCACTGCTGGGCATAGTCCTCTCCCATCAATTTCCAGGAAGAACTGTTATGGGACCCGCTCGTTCTAACAAAATAGATATGATTATTCAGATATAAAAATTCTGATAAAGGCAAAGTAACCAGTTCAGAAACACCAACGTATCGATAAGTAAACAGGCCTTTGCATCTTTTCTAGATTTTTTTATATAGCGTCAGGGGCAACTCAAACCCTACTTGCGGGACGCTATACTCGTAATACCTAGGACACGAATTAAGATGGAATAGGCTTGCCCAGCTTCTAAACCATCCTGACATCTTAGTCGGCCTAATTCACAGAAAAGACATGGTCAATACGTACAGAGCAAACTAAGCTATAGGTTTCCTCACGATGTTTTCCTTCAACGTTTGAGAGCACTAGCATTATGCAATAAATTTTTCCGAAAGAAAATCTAGGTACACGACTGGATCCAAAACCGTGACTTTTAGATCGGAAGGTGGGGCTTACTACCACTAGGCCACAAGTGCACTTACGTATTCATAATTAGCTGAAATATGGTTACGGATTAGAGTGCACTAACTGCATGGCCACTTGAGCTCTACATTGGATTCTAATTTGACTTGATTAGATTTGAGCGACATTTAAAATTCTAGTTCAAATTAGACCATAAAATTGGATTGTTTACCGCCGGTTCCACGCTGAAGAGTGTTAGTAATGAGTTCCGACTGTTGCCAGCTCGCAGTGTTTTGGCTCTGCATTCGACAAATTTTAAACCCACCAAAAATAAAAAGACTATTCGAAACGTGGTACTTGCAAAGCTGACAAAGCTGACATTGCAAAAAAAGAAAGTTTTCTTTAAACATGACAAATTGCGGGTTTTAAAATAGAAAATTAACGTTGTATACAGATATAAAAAAACCCGTCCTTGTTTTTGGCTGGTCTAAAATAAGAAAAAAAAGAAGAAGAAAATATTATTTATTTATTTATTTATCATTGCATTCATAAAATAAAATGAATCATAAGCATTCTAAAATTATCATCATCATCAATCAAATCATAAATCAAAAATCATCCTTTCACCACACTTGGTTCGAAAAGAATCAGTGACACGATAAGAAGAAGAAGAAGAATCAAATAAATCAATAAAAATAAGGCCAAATGAAGTTAGATATGCGCCGTATCCAACCATAAATGTTACAGCTGGCAACATCGGCTTCGAGGCGGAATCTCTGTTCTAACGCCTACTGTACTTCATATTAACGAGAAACGCGAGCCACTTACACGTCAATTTACTTTATTAGACTGGGCTTTAAGCCCATCTGTGTATCTAAATACTCTATAATCGTTATATGACTGACTGACAATCCACGCTTTTTGGCTAAAGAGAGTGGGAAAAAGAAGAAAGAATTTCAGTTCGAAAATGTTACATTTAAAGAAAAGAGCACCTCGTTCTTAAAAATAAATATGAGTAGTTCAATGTATCTTCATGATATAATTCTTCGTAGGTGATGCTACGCCGTAGACGAGCTACAGCGCTTACGCGTTGACGCCTAAGACAAGTACTAAGAAAACTATCGCATAGAAGCTCTATTCTTTGCTGTGTAAACTTTTCAAGTGAAAATCCATACTACATATTTGCAAGTGTAGTACTGTACTTGAGCCTTGTTTGCTTAAAAATTGTAATGCAATTTATGTAATAAAAACCATGAGTAACATTGACAGTCCTGTTGGTAGTAGCAGTGCCTTCTGCGCCGAAATTCGTAGATTCGATTTCCACTGAGAATATCTGTGTGCTGAACATAAATATGTATGTTCTCTGTCTGGGTGTAGTATTATAATTCTGTGCCTCCTGTGATGAGTGATGTATCTCGAGTTGTACCCTTTTTGAGATTTTTACATAGAAATGATCAGAAAAAATTGTAGAATTTTTGGGTCTAACTCACGTTCTTCTATCTGCTATAGGTTCGGAGATAATTTGGTGCAAAGTGATATAACTGACAGGATTTTGGCAAATAAATTGTGAATATAGATATATGTCAAGTTGTAACCCCGTTAAGTAATGGCTCCACGCATTGTTTTTCGTGCTTCGTGGTATAAGAGCGATTATATTCATTTGCGCAATTATTTTTTCAGGATATGTATCGTGAATTTCGATATAGGTAGAGTCATATCATTTTGAACCGATTTTTTTCAATACTGATTAGGGTACAATTCAATATGTACCTACAAATCCAAATCTAAATGTGTGTCTAACTAATGTGATAAGTGATATATCTCGACTTACATCATTCTACACAAATACATTTTTAACTGTGAGTTAATATAATATGAATAGTATCTAAACCTCAAACCAAATCATCATATTTTTATAAATAAAAAGATGTGCTAAATGATACAAGTGCTCACATGACAAAGTGATGCGGGGTTGGAGATATAGATGGGTGTTTAAACGAATAGCAGTTAATTAAACAGACTGTTTAAGTTAAGCTGATAAACAAACTTACAAAGACAACCACTTTTCGTTTAGTGATTTTCACGAAATTTAACCTTATTTTTATCACAGTAACCAAGCATACTGGTTGCACAATCAAAAAGTTGATGACCAAACCAAATTACTGCTGATAAAAAGTTAAAAGTTTTGTTAGTTAAGAAAGCAGATAAGTTTAGAAGCAATTTACAAAAGTCGCTTATAAAAAAAGCTTAAGCATAAAGTTAGCAAAAAAAATTAAGCCGTTATTCATATATCTTTAGCTAAGATGCACGGGGGTTAGTGTCGCAGCAGCCTTGAGGGAATTTATTCACGTCTGAACTCGCCATAGATTGACGCATACAAGTGACAACTTTTAGACCTTCAATTTGACCATACATATGACTACAATTACAATCTATTTAACATAAATTTCTAGTGGGTACGACAAAACAATTAAGTATGACCGTCATACTCACATGGAGGCTCACCAAGAGTTAGTTGAAAGAAAAATTGAGGGTAAGAAGAAGCACACAAGTATTATATTCACTTGCCAAGAGATTGGTACCAGCTAGTGCGGACAGCTGCAAAATTTACTGTTATCGAGATTACTCATGATATGTTTTTATGGTTCATTTTTTTTTAAACAATGCTATATTGTTACAAAAACCAATACAGACAATGAAAAGTTTCTGTGGTGCAATGTTTGATCTGTTTTGTATGTCAAAGAAAACATATCCCGTTTATCTTTTAAAAAATAATTCAAGAATGTTGAGTACATGAGAATAGATTGTTCTAAGCGGGATAAAGCTTGCGATATGATAACAATAAATAAGTAAGTACTGAAAGCCTACCACTTCAAGATTATCATTTCAATCCAAAAGTAGAAGGATCCATTAGATTTACTGTGCTTTATTTATGAGTATTATGAGCGCTCTCATAAATAAAGCATAGAAGTCTGTGCCACAAGAATGATGGCAAAGACTCTGCTCCGGACAATGATGATGATTCTGAGTATGAGTAATTTTAAGATCTACTATAAGGATTTTGCTATTTTATCTCATTGTTAAAACTATGTTATAATATAGCTTTAGTCCATCTACTGATCAGTATGTTTTTCAGGACATACGTACTTTTTTATTATCTTTAATTTTTTCGACGATTTGCCCATCTTATGGATTAGAATTACTGCCTTTAATGTGTTTAAAGTGCAAGTGTGTGTTTTATAATTTTGTTATGATTGATTCTTTTTGATTTTTTAGGATTCACACAGTGGTTGTGATCTTATGTTTTGTACTGAGTAGGTTTACATTGCTTATTGTGATACCTGCGTAAAATTGATCTCTGCCATTTTTTAGTAGTCAAGTTCACAGCTTCTTGCATTCAAAAAGATCTCAATTTACTTCTGTTCATAATTTTGATATATCTGTGCCTTATTTACAAGTAAATTCATAATTTTGAAAAAGTTTTATAAACCTTAATTATTTTTCTAATACTTGTATTCATTTACACAATGAATTGGTATTTTAATGAAGGGTTTAACTTGACTTGTATCATTTAACACATCTATAAAAAGGCTAGAATTTTAGCTAACTGATACAATTCAAGTAAATTATCAAAATAAGGCACTGAGAAGTAAATCAATCTAATCTTTGGGGTAGTATTTTTATCATTTGTTTGAGCAACATTGTGTTTGAAACATATTCTGACGAGTTATTCAATTGTTTCACTTCTTGTATATCTGTTTACACAAAGACCACATTTTATTAATATTATAGGTGCAACATGATTTAACTGAACTTGTATCATTTAACACGTTATTTTCACATATTTTTAAATGATTAAAGGTACATCTCACAGGTTTTTAATAAATTACTTCAAAACTATAATATTTACCCCGAAAATTAAAATGCACAATGAAAGTGAATATATTTATCTACAAAAGAAAGTACTTAAGTGTAACCTAGCCTACTTAGTCAATGAACTAGAATTTTTTAAACCTTGTTTTTGCTCTCCTGTAAAATGTCAATTTTTGACTTGTATCACCTATCACAGGAGGCACAGAATTGTATTCTAAGTAGGTATGTATTTACAAAAAAATATTGTTGGTATTGTAACAGCTATTTAGTTCCCATAAGACAAGCTCTACTCAGTTTGGGGCTAGATAGTACTGTGTGGGCTATTTATTATATTTATATTTATTTATAAAGGGCTTACAGACACTATCCCTTCAGCCCAGTCAACCTTATCCTAATCGTGCGGAGCTGACTCGATCATGGTATGTCTCTGGTTTTCGCCATCATATTTGTCTTTTTCTAGACCAATTCATCATTTTTATTCTGTTTTCTTTTACGCTTTGGCCACAATCTCACCTGATGGTAAGCGACGATGTAGCCGACGATGGAGCAGGATGGTCTAGAATACACCTATTCACTCTTGCCTTGAAGAGGCCCAGTTTATATCGTGGTCAAGAAAAACAGCCGACGGCAATGAGTTCCATTCTCTAGAGGTTTGCATAATAAAGGTGGAGGTAAAAGGTTAGTGCGAATGGGTGGTATGCTAACCAGGTATGGATGGTAATGAGCCGTGCGTCTGCTAATCTTATTGTGGAAGGGAGATGGAAGTATGAGAAAGATTTCATAAACTCTCCACCATAGGACTAGTAGATGACTGTGTTTGGTTCTTGACCCATTAATAGAAGTTAACTAACGTTTTATTATCGGAATGACAGATCTATACACAATTCCTGTTCGCAGCTCCCGTAGCTTGCAATTAAAAGTTTATACTCACGCAGATGCGATGGAGTGATCGGTAGAGCGGACCTGTAAGCGACTCGTTTATGTAAGCACGCTTCTAATTGGATCAAACCGGTTTTTTCTAGTTTACTCAACATTCATGTAGTATGCATTCAACGGAAACACGTTCGTTAAAACACGACTTGTGTTTACACTTACACTTATCTTAGAAACGTTGATTACTTCGCAGTTTATTTACGCTTGGTTTATTTATGTTAGAGAAGCCAATTGCGCTAATTTTGAACGGAAATTTAAAAAGTAAAACCGAAAGAAATAATTAGATATTGGATAATTCAATTCAAATACTCGAACTTGGTTTCAGAGGCTACACTTTCGAAAACAAGAGTCTTTTTTTGTCATTTAAAAAAATAAATGATACTTATAAATTATTTTTGGTCAAATGAACAGATATAAGTAGGTGGCACTGTACACAAGGATACAAGCTCTGCTTAGTTTGGGGCTGGGTAGTGTTGTGTGAATTGTCCACAATATTTATTATTATTATTATTATTATTATACAGCTCAAGTTACCCAAAAAAAAGAAAAATGTCGCTTACTGCAATGACATGATGAGCTAGCAGTGTATAGTCTGATGCGTATCCTTGTGTACCTAGCATGGCGCAGGAAGTTATTGCGCGACAGACAACTTCAAAGCGTGAACGCAACAATAAGCTTTTTGCTCTCATTCCGATTTCAAATTCAACTTTATAATCGGCTTGGCTCGTACACAGAATGATGTTGTGATTTATTTTCTACAAGCCTGTGAGGAACACAAATAAATTTAAACACAAGTAAATTTGCTGATGTTTCTACTGTTTTTTTTTACATTTTACTGTGGACCTTTGCGAAACCGAAATCGATACACAATGCCTGCAATATGTGTTCTAAATTTAAAATAACTTAGCATAAAATACTTTGGTAGGACGAAGGACCAAAAACTTTCTAAAATAACGCACCCTGCGTAGGACACTCACAGGCTTGTAAATCTACAAACTTATAGCGAAAACCGGCGGTAAGCAAGCCTAATTACACAATTGCGTAAATACATATGCACCATACCACACATATGCACCAGATAGCCCGACGACATAGTTAAGAGCGCGGGAAGTCGGAGGATGGAAAGGGCTCAGAATGGACGCGGAGAAATGCTACATAGGACTTTCATCATCGATGGCGAATTTTGAGAAGTTTTCCTCTAAAAATCAAACTATGCGATGACAAAGAACCATAATCAAATAAGTTTTGTATTTAAAACTAGCCTAACTAGTGATTTCCAAGCCCAAAGCTTGTCTACAAAAATACGCCAAAACAACTGCAGAACAAATCGCGTCTTTAAATCAGATACATAAAACGTTCCTCATCTAAAACGTATAGTTTACAGTACCTTTAAACAAAGAGCATTAAGCGGAACGGTCTCCTTAAAACAGCGCGCGAAGAATGCATAAGGTTTCCATGTCGGAGTGTATTGAGCCGACAGTAGAATGCTGCAGGTATTGGTATGAACTCAGCTCCTAGTATCGACGACAGAACGTGACAGCTAATTATTAAATTCCATGGACAATTAAATAGGTGCGAGGGAGAGGGAAAATCAAGGCCGAACGAAGGAGTAAGTGGAGCGAAAAGGGCTATCAATTCAATTCATTTATTGTCAGCTAACGGCATCCATATTTGTTAGTAGAAATTAAATTTACTTACATGTCAAAGAGAACCATATACACTTCTACACTATCGCACACTTAGGTGAAAAAAAAACTATGAAAACGTTGCTTTAACCAATATAACATCGAAGAAACTTTGTTCCGATAGTTTTACTTTAGTCTTTTTTTATAAGCTGCAGCTCCCTCGTAGAACACATTTTACAGGTGCATTTTTACAAGCACCTGGGAAAATGTATCTATTAGATACCTATGTGTGTGTGTAAGTATGTGAACAATAAAAAGTAAGACAAGATAAACTCAAGAAGGCTTACCTATAAGCGATGCAAAAAGTTCTATGTATCAGAATAAATCCTACTTCAGAGTAGTCTAACTTCCGGTAAAATTTTTAGTCTAGTTATATACGTTTTAATCTTGACTCTTGTTCTAGATAAAACACCAGAGGGAGTCTTGATAAAATAATAAAAGCATATAAAAATAAAAACGTAAACGTATTACTCTAAGATTAAACGCTCGGTCAAATTTCGCCTAGTCAGATATAATTAAAAGTCTTTACGATGGGCGAGAACGACGCTGTAAAGTGGCAAGGAAAATTATATGGAAAACGCGAGCACGTCACTAATGTCGTAAACTATGGGAACCATCCGTGTAAGGGCATGAACACACACTCGGATGTTTCGGCAAAACATTAGATTTTTTGTCAACCTCCTTATTTAAGCCAACATTTGCAAACAACTCAAGTCCAATCACTCACTCATCACGAAATTAAGATCTAGCTAGAGATTTAAAATTTGGCACAGTCTTGAGCACATCGATAAAGTACATAGATTTAGTATCACTAGTAGTACGTAATACACCTTTTCTAAGTATCCCTACATAAACAAGCTTTAACTTTACTTTTACTTTTAAATCTAAGCGTCTTGCGGTGGCGATCAGTGAAACGCTGTCAAATATACTGTCATATTTGACAGCATTTCACTGATCGTCACCGGCTTTCACAAGAAAGTTCGTACAGCATAATGAAAACAACGACAGCTACCTTTTCTTTGTCGTTTGTGACGTAAACCAGATAAAAGAAAAATTCGCTGTCATATCGTTTATGGAAGTCAAGGAGGCCGCATTCGAAAGACTCAATTGAAAAAAACTGCATACAAAACCCAACCAGAGCTCTTAAATTTAATAAGAAGAAGAATGCAAACAAAGTCACTCTTCCACTAGTAGTACCTATTTCAGAAGCAAGGTTATGATTTACTAGCGCTAGGCTACATTTTGTGAGCGTCCGATGTAATATGACCGTAGCTGCGTAGGCGTAGGTTGCAATTGATGGCTGATTGACACGACTATTTTGTCAATGTCAAGCCTACGAATGATTGAATCGCCAGAGTTACATGACTCACGAGTGTACATGTCGATATTTAGGCACATTTCAGTTATGAATCTATCATGTATTGCATCTTGTTTGGCTTCTTTTTGTTTTACTGATAAATTAATTTAGATACGATTCGTTAGTAGTGATTTTAATAGTTGAGTGTTTTTTGTTAAGTTCGTACGATTCCCATAAAACAACATTTTTCAATTGACAGTCCATGTGAGTTTAATTAAATTACAAATTATAATTTTAAAATTAAATTTAAATATAAATTATTGATTAAATAAATTTATTATAATATAATTATGCTTTTTTTAGTTTGTTAAATTTAGTAACAAAATACGTATTCAAATTAAATTTAAATTAATTAATTATAACATTATTTATTAAAATATTAATTAATAAATTAATTCCCACATAAAGTGGGAAGAAGACAGGAAGAAGAAGAAATTAATTTATTTACGACATCTACACCATCTATTACCGCTGATGACCTTAATGAAAAACAAGGCTCGATTAATAAAAAACATCAGGCACAAACTGAACAGAAAGCTTTTAATTGGTCGTTTTAATTAAATTACAGATACTCAAATCAAATCGCACAGCAAGACAAGACAAGAGATAAGTTAAGGATATCTGAAAAAAAAACACTATTAGCGATAAGACTGCCCATTTTACTTCTGGGTTTTTAAGTATTCTTTTAGTCCATGTCTTGCCTTTTTATTTTGGTAACTTTTTGACTAACCTACAGAATAGAATCCACTTTTATGAAGGGAAAAAAAGTGGATTCGCTGGTATGCACCAGCCGTTATTTCCACGGTCACCATTCTCAACGTACATCACCAGCATGTGGTACCTGTCTTGGTATTAATGTTCATATTACGACTTATGACTGGTTGTATGTCCGCATAAATTAAACTAAACTTTCTGTTTAAAATTTTTCCTAGTAAATTTTTCTGGTTTCGACGGTTGAATATTTTTCATTTCAATTTGCTATTTTATTATTGTGGAGTTTTAAAACTGTCATTCACACTAATATTATGATAAAAAAAAATATGTGGGGTACCAATAGTGTCCATGCAAAAAAATACCATTACTATTACTACTATTATATATTATAACAGTTATCTAGCACCCATAACACGAGCTCTGCTTAGCTTGGGGCTAGATAATGTTGTGTGAATTGTCCAGCGTTAACTATTATTTATTTATTTATTTATGTATCACCTTAGATCGTGGCCTGTCACT
This sequence comes from Thera obeliscata, assembly GCA_947578465.1. NCBI lineage: Eukaryota > Metazoa > Arthropoda > Insecta > Lepidoptera > Geometridae > Thera > Thera obeliscata. The sequence goes on along the minus strand of OX387928.1, from coordinate 6,064,191 downwards.
GCGATGAGTCGCCTCGACTGGAAAGAGGGAAGGGAGGCCTTTGCCCTACACTGATGCCCTACAAAATTGGCTAGATAATAATCATAATTACTACTATCTCATAGTGTCCCACTGTTGGGCAAAGGCTTCCCCCAATTTTCGCAAGTCACAACGATCTTTAAGTTGCCAGTCCCGCTCATAAGCATCCAGCTCGTCCCTCCATCTCGTGCGAGGTCGCTGCGTCGTCGGCTCACATGTGTCAGGGCACACAGATGCAGTGGTTTTTGCCCACAGCAGTATAAAATTAAGAAATTAATTGCAGTAAAATAAAATGCTTTTTATGTTTTTTTTTTATTTAACCTACATTGCTCCACTGCCGGGCATAGGTTAAAACCTTCCACTTCTCGATCTTTTCGGTCGGCCCCGTCCTGGTCTCCCGTCCTCAGGCACCCAAGGAGTGACGATTTCCCCCAAGTGATTTAAAAAAAAAATAGCCGAACAAAAATTGCCAAATGTCGTTGCTTAACAACGGTATTTGGCAATTTTTCACAGCAAAATAACAAAAAATTCCACTAAATAACACTGTATTACTAGGCACTTTTCATAGAGTTATTTGCTATTAACGTTCGGCAAAGGTCTTTTGCAAAAACCGACGCTGAAATTGATATCAACTCATCTGCCCAAACGAAAATTGGTTCTCTATGCATATTTAGGTACGCGACTATTAAAAATTGATCGATGTACATTTGCATCGGACCGCACTACACGAAGCAAATGCATGATATAATACTTATAGGTACTAAATAGTACCCAAAGCACTAGAGCTTCGGAATTTTGACTATATAATGTCTCTACTACTATATCCACGCACCAAATGTTTCATACGCCACTAGCCCCTCTTCCTATCCAAACGTACACGAGATATGTTCAGCATTGGATTTATTCAGATTGATGATTGCGATTTTGTCACAAATTAGTAGTAGTAGAGCTCTTTGTGAAGGGCTCGTCCGGGGAAGTACTACCACCATGCCTATTTCTGCCGTGAACAGCATTGCTGTATTTCGGCTTGAAAGGTGTGGGTGCCGGTGAATTATTGGCACGTGAAACAAATGTCTAGCCTAGACTTTATGCCTCAAGTGGATGGACGCAGGGCAGTGCATCGTAAGGCACGTTTCTGACGTGCGTAACCTATGAGGCCATGCTTTGTTATAGGTGATGATTACCACTTAACATCAGGTGGACCATTATGCTTGTTCCATTAGCTATAGTTATATAAAAAAATCATCATCAGTCTAACAAGTCAACTACTAGACATTGGACATATGAATTTCCTGGAAGAATAATTAAATTCACTTCTATAATAGTTTCTTTTAGCGTTTCACCATGATACCAATTTTATAGTTTTTTTTGAAATATTTTAATTTTGCAAGAGGCTAAAGTGAAATAATCGGCGACGACAATAACTAGTGCTAAAGGTTCAAATGTTATGGAATGGACGATCAAACGAAAGTTCAAACTGGATTTATAGCACTAGTTTGCGCCCGTGGCTTGCTTGGTACCTAGAAAAAAAGTTGCTACAGACACAACTGTGGTGTACATCCAATAAAAAATAAACCAAAAATAATTGTTATTCATTACAGAAACAAATGGTAATAACTTTCATAGTTTTTTCCATCCAATGCATTTATAATTTATCTACTTCAGGATACCCCAATTCAAATTCGCAGTCGCAATACGTCGCGTTGGTTCCTTTTACACCATACTCGGAAGCGATCGTAAAAACTTTTAATTATTTTGGTGAATACCCCCGACTGGGTACCTATACCAGTATAGTCAGAGAGAACATACATAAACCACCAGGTACTATGCTTTCTTTTCCTTCCAACCGCGCTACACGTTAGTGCCTTGTATAAAAGTGTTGTAAAACAAACGTAACCCGTACCTCAAGTCTGAGTCATGGTTTTCATATTTGGTATTTGGTTTTCTATATTGCGCGTATGAGATCCCTAGAGCTGCAGCATATCCGATATAAAAGCTTGTCGCAGCTCAATACAAAATCCGGGCTCGCAACACAGAAAATAAAATACGAAGAAGCAAACTCGGACTTGAGGTACCGAGCTCACCTTCGAACTACGAGTAGGTACCAAGAATATGCCCTCTTTAAAAAATAAAAGTCTGCAAGCATCTTCTGTATTTTCTCAAAGATCTAAAAAAAATGGATCTTACACTCATAAAACTTTAGAAATTTCGGGAAACTTCTCTGGCTCTTGCCATTGTGAACTACCTCTGTTTCTTTTCTTTTCCAATCGGAGCATTTGGTGGTTAGTACCTAGTACGTTTTTATCTTGTGGCTGAAGCGCATAAGGCTCTTTTCTTATCTCTTTTCCAAGATTGTTTTGGTTTCAATTTAAGCTTGATGATTTTTTACTTTTTTTTATGGGTTTATTCATCGGTAAAAATGCTACGTGTACGATCGGTAGCGCCTCACAATGTGATTAGTGCAATGGTTAGTCGATTATGTAGGTAATGTGCTTAATTAGCTGATGAATGATTGGATTCGAGACCTTTTTTCTCAATTCGTTGGCTGTGTCCTTACTTTAGATGACAAAGTTGTGACAAAATTATTTATTTGTCAAAAGTCTAATGTGAAACTCAACTTTATCAGAGAAGTTGCGCTGCAATTGTCGCATACAAAACTGCAGAAAACTTCGAGATAGCTTTTCAAATAAGTAACTAGCTCGTCTTAATGTTTAGTTCTATACGATTCCGCTCAACAAGGAGTATGTATGACGGGATGTCGAACTACTTTTCGAAGTTAATTCGCATCTTCACAATCCTAACTTCAAGTGCCTCAGATGCCTGTTGTGAATGAAAAATATTCGTCCACGCGCGCATTCTAACTGTGCGGAACATATTAAATTTCGTAGACTCATTTCAGAGCGTATCGTATTTTGCACACTTTAGTGCATAGGTAGGTTATGTGTTTTTTTAATACTGATTAAAATGTAGAGCGTGAAAGAGAGCGAACGCACCTCAAATGTTTATTGCAAGGAACGCATATTTTCAGATCATGCCTTTGGTCAGCTCAAGTATCAAACCCGTTCCACTTATGTTTCGGCAGACAATGTCGGATACCATACCACAGAGGTTGTCAAATTCAAGCAGTGTTCGCATTACTGAGTTTCGATTTGAAGGGTACTCGTGCTATTACAGACACATGAAACTTAACACCTCTTTCACATAGAGTGATGGACGCAGTGCCACTTAGGACACGTTCGGGCACGTTGGACGGACGTGCTTTGTGAGGTAATTTAATCATTACCGGCAGAGGTATCCACCTAGAATCAGGCCATCTGCTTCGACGCGTTTCCTTATAAAAAAAATACTGTAATTTTGAAAATCTGAAGTCTTGAAGATTCTCAAATAAGGGTACCTGAATACTTGCCTCGGATATTCGTTTGCGTAATATCCACTGCAGGACAAGAGCACAACAGGGTATGCTCTTTGTCTAAACGGATGCGATAGGAGGTAATGAAATGATGCCTTCTCGATTCAGTTCGCTTATCCGTATAAGCTTTGCCTGTGTAACCTGTTCCGTTTGAATTCTTATTAAAATCCTCGCGAACTCGACGTTTCTTATGGATAAGATAAGAGGCCAATTTTCTTTATCTCAAACTTGCTTTTATTTACCTACGAGTAAGGGCGGGTGTTTGAAAGTGTTTATTCAAAACGTTGCATAAATAAAGGTATTGCATGTGCAGTATTAACTTTGTCGTGAAGTGTTCTCAGAGAATTCACAGTTTTATACCAGATAGGCAACATCGTTGAGCATTTTTGAAACATGAAGCATGAGGTGTGCTATCAAAATTTGATTCGGATTTGCATAAAGATAAGCGCGATCAAAGGATTCCTTTCAAAGTGGTTTACCTTGCGAACATATTTAAGTTTTCATGAAGTGAGGAAATGGAAAATAAATTGGATTTGTTCAAGTTTCATAAAGGCGGCATTTTGACTGCGGGCTGGCTGCGGTCCGATATTTGGTCTGACTTATCTTGCCATTTTTTATAAAAGTATAAAGTCTTATTGCAGGTGACTGTACGAGACCAAGATACAATATTTTTAGATTGTGCACACTATTAGCCCGTCACAGGAATACAGTCGCACATCTTTTATCTCAAATGTTTTGTCGCCCATTGCTCCAATAAAGTAATAAAAAACTTTTTATTTCGCTACTGCTGCCGTACCGGAGCTGCAGTGTATCAATGCCTAATAGCCCACGCACGTATCTAAAATGTTTACTTTGTTCCTTGCTTGGATTATCGAGCTCATTATTATTCTAGCATCGCAACGAACCCGGAAACTTACCCGGTCATTTTCGGATCCGGATGTCATTTGAATAGCTCCGTGATTTTTATTATCAAATAATTAGAAATGTCAACGAAAGTGGTGGAAAGTGCGGTCCGCGAGTTAACTAAGGTCGTGCTTGAGCTGCAAGAAAAAGTGTTGTCCCTGGAAAAGCATGTTATTGATCAAAATAACGTAATACAAAAGTTGGTCGATGCCAAAGAGATTGTAAAATTACCACCAACAATCAGCCCAGAAGAGGGTAGGCAACCGGAGACCGCGACGACATCAACGCAACGTCCAATACGAGATGCCCGAGTTCGTGCTGCGTCGGCAATCAACGCTGGCGGCCGCAAGGCCAAAGCGGGACGGAACGTCTCTCCGCTCGTCTTGCCTGCGCTGACACCGGCGACAGTTACTACAACTACGTCATCGAGCCGGAGCGCGCCCCCTACTCCGAGTGCACCGTTCGCGCCGCTTGTGCAGTCTGAACTCGCACGCGACCCGTTTGCGGTAGTAATCGACGCAGGAGTGAAAAGTGACGCGTCGAATTGGATTGAAGTTAAGTCACGTCGTACTCGCCGACCGATCGAGAATGTGACTCGTGGTAACGCGGTACCTGGATCCACTATGTTATTAGCAGCAGAACGGAAATCTTATCTGCACTTATATTTTGTCAAACCCGGAACGACAGAAGATCAAGTGGCTAACTATCTACGGAGTATTTGCCCTGATGATATATGTTCAGTCGAGGCCTTGAAGCCAAGGGGCGATTATGCCTCATTTAAGCTATCAGTCCTCACTAAATATGTAGATACGTATTTATTACCCCAGTACTGGGCCGAAGATGTGCACATCAAACCCTGGCGGAGTGGGTTTCGAAAGCCAGCGGAAGTCCAATAATAAGTCAAAATTTAAGTCTTTCTCACTATTTTATCAGAACGTACGAGGCCTACGTACAAAAGTAGATGAATGCAAAAAAGGAATTTTGAACGAATCAGCTGATATATTTGCATTTACTGAGACATTTTTAGTGAGCAGTGTTTACGATAGTGAGGTGTTTCCTCCGGGATTTACCGTACTACGCCGGGACCGGCATAATGATGCTGGGTGGGGAGGAGTCTTGTTGGCTGTCCGCAGCCAGTACAAGGTCCAGCATATATCAGATATTGATGGCTATTCTCCAGACATCGAATTGGTGGCGGCTATAGTGACCCTTAGATATAAGAAAGTGTTGTGTTGTGTTGTGTACGTGCCCTCAGGGGCGAACGATAATAAGTATCTAGATACATTTGTGGTGTTGGAAAACTTGGTACGCAAGCACCCTAAAATGGATGTCATAATTGCGGGTGATTTTAACCTGAATAGATACACAAGTCAGAATGTGAATATGCACTATCAATGTATGCTAACATACTGTAAACTAAATCAGTTTAGTGAGGTACATAATAAGCACGGTAATATGTTAGACTTGGTACTGAGTAATCTGAGTGGTGAGTGTGTAAGTGTGTGTGGTGATGTGAATCCCGTGGTGAAGGAGGACGGGCATCACCCCGCGTTGCGTGTGGGGCTAAAGATCCCGCGGCCGCGCCCCCAGATGACGGCGGCACCCCCGCCGGCACCCCCGCCAGTTGAGGAGGACGCTCCACCCCAGTGGAATTTCCGTAAGGCTGATTTTAAATCTTTATATTTGTTTATTGCATCTCAAGATTGGGATGAGATCTCACGTAGCGATGTTGTCGATGAGGCTGTTGATTTGTTTTATACAAAACTGAATTTATGCTTAAATAGCAATGTCCCTCGTAAAAATACCTGTCAAATGTCTCACTTTCAATATCCGATTTGGTTTACCCAAGAAATTAAGAATAGCTTACGTAAAAAATACTTCAATTTAAAAATGTTTAAAATACATAAAAAAGAATTCAATTATGAAATGTTTAAATTTTATAGGCAGCAATCAAAGCAATTAATTAATATATCATACAATAACTATATCAGTCAAACGGAAAGAGAAATATGCAAAGATCCGAAAAGTTTTTGGAAGTTTGTAAAAGAGCAACAATTGTCAAGGCAGTCTTGTGATGAGTTCGAGTATGATGGGAACCTCGTCACAGGAGGAGATGCAGCCAATACCTTTGCTTCTTACTTTAAGTCAGTTTTTCTAACAGATGTACCTAATTTATCCTCAAAAGCCGCGGAGCGGGCTGCTGCCTCTGGTCCGCTCTGTTCATCCCGCGTCGCCATCGACAGCGTCACTTCGGCTGATGTAATAAAATCTGTGAAGCGTTTAAAACCGCATTCTTCAACTGGGCCCGACGGGATACCGCCTTTTATCATAAAAGACTGTTATTGCGTTTTGGAGGCTCCAATGCTATTTATTTTTAATTTAGCACTAAAAACTGCAACTTATCCGGCCGCGTGGAAATTGTCTCGAGTTACACCTATTCCTAAGGGTGGATCCAGGTCAAAGGTCGAGAACTATAGACCGATAGCTGTTCAATCAGCCTTTGGTAAGGTCTTCGAAGCTATTCTAAATAACCGCATCTCTATACAAATCCGTCCATTTCTTAGTGAACATCAACATGGTTTCTTGTCGGGCAAATCGACTGCCACTAATCATGTAAATTTTGTAGATTATGCCACGGCTGAAATGGACCGGAGGCGACAAGTAGATGCGGCATATTTTGACTTCAAAAAAGCATTTGATCGGGTTCACAATGACATTCTTCTGTCAAAATTTGCAGCGATGGGATTTACTCCTAATTTACTAAATTTTTTTTGTAGTTATTTTTCTAATAGAATTCAATTTGTTCAACTCTCCGGCTTTAGATCAGACTCTTATCCGACACTATCAGGTGTGAGCCAAGGAAGTATCCTTGGTCCGACTCAATTTCTGATAATGATCAATGACCTACCAAGGGTGGTTAAAGCGGCTAAATGTCTGATGTTCGCGGACGACCTGAAGCTGTTCTTAGGAATTGGAAGTAACAAGGACTGTGAGATGCTGCAGCGTGACATTGATAATGTTGTTGCGTGGAGCGACAGTAACTTGCTTCAATTTAATGCCTCGAAGTGCAAGACCGTCACTTTTACGAGATCCTGCTCGCCCTTCACGCACACATACAACATATCCGGTGTCCCGCTGGAGCGTGTCACAGAAATAAGAGACTTAGGGCTAACCATGGACCGCGAACTTACTTTTAATACGCATATAACCGACATCTGTTCTAGGGCTTACAAGTCCTTAGGGTTTGTTATGAGGCAGAGTGCTAGGTTTCACGACAGGAGTGCAATTATCACGCTTTTCTATGCATTCGTGAGATCGAAGTTAGAATACAATGCATTGATTTGGGACCCTCATGAAGCGAAATATAAACTTATGCTGGAGCGTGTCCAGAAGAAATTTGGTAGGTTTTTGTATATGAAATTGTACGGCTTCTATCCATATCTGTTCCCATCCCTGTTTATTGGTGGTATGGTGGGGCTAGATACGCTTGAGCTCCGACGTAAATATGCTTTGATGACCCATTATTTCCTAATACTTCAGGGGAGTGTCGATAACCCGTCTGCTCTAACACAGTGTGCATTTTACGTGCCTGACCATTATCTGCGTGCGCGCGCGCGTCGTTTGTTCGCGCCGCCCGTGTTCCGCACCGCCACCGCGCGGTATGCCCCCACAGCGAACGCACTCACACTTCTCAACACTCTGATTGCTCAGAAACCTGAAGTAGATGTGTTTCACATGAAGCTACATCAATTTTCTGTCACTTGTATAAATTTTTTAAGTTAGTGAGTAGGTACTCAAATATGTTTGTTTGTTTATTTGTTATTGATTATATAACTATGTGTATGTACCTACTATGTTACTCTGTATGTAAGCTGGCACACAGACGTTTTGGCCAAGGCTGTTAGTTTGTAATGCTATTGATAAATATAAAATAAAATAAAATAAAATAAAATAAAACTTAGTGCCACATGTTATTTTTATTTAAATTGAAAATGTACTTAAGTATCTCAGGTGTACTAAGATATAGCCTTAAGGGGGTACGATTTCCATACAAACTTAATTTACACAACTATGGGCGAATAAAGTATTAATGTACACTGAAGTAGCTGTAATAGGCTTTTTTTTTTGACGTGATAACGTCTTATAAATCGATGGAGCCGGCTGCACGCACGAAAAAACATGACTCATGCGTCGTTTCGTCGTTCCATTTACCTGAGCCCGAGCCCGGGTCGGGTAATGGGTAAGGGTAAATGAGGGTAAGGGTAAATGAGGGTCCGAGAGTTCGAGTCCGAGTCTGAGTCCGCGAGTCCGCGAGTATTTTCTTAAGACGTTATCACGTTCAGCTATCGTCAGTAAACCGACTTTACAGACAAGCGATTTTTTTTTTTTTTTGTCTGTGATATACCCAGCAGTGGGTGATACCAGGCTGATATTATGATGATGATGATGTCATCGTGCTCAGTCATGCATGTCGTTAGAGACCCTATTAATTGTTGTTTGTTTTTTTTTTCAAGGCAAGTACAAAGAGCTCAGAATCAACAACAAACTCTACTGTAAAGGCTTGCACTCATCAAACTTATAACCTGGGCCTTCCATTTGTAAAAAATATTTCATTACTAAATAAAAACAAATTTACAATCCTATTTCATCCCACTGCTGGACAAAGGCCTCCAAAAGACTTCCAATTCCCTCTATTATAAACATATAATATATGAGTTGTGAATCAATAACTAAATATCTCCGTAAAAGATAAACAGCCCTGATCTATCACCTGACATGAAAATAATAACACGTTGCACAACATGATGAACTTTTAAGCTCATAAGCGTATATTTAACAAGCAGACAGACCTGATACAAAGAGAAAATACATTAACATAGGAACTTCTCGCTGCCCGTGAGGAGTTTCAAACATTTCACCGTAACTTTTCTATGCGAAACGCTATTGAAAGCTTTCAGAGATTATCACACGAGGTGAAAATATGCGCTCAAGGATTACTTCGGACTGAGTATGAAGTTGTTATAATGGACGCTTAAGGCGACTTATCTACCTATAGCGCAATATTTATGCGGTATCGAAGGGTTGAACTGAGGATTAAGGTGCAGACAACCGTCAAAAAACTTCATCAACATTTCAAAATGGTTAATGATATAAAATCACTTAAATAGCAACATGGCTTGTATCGCTGTCGCGGCAAGTGTGTGTGTATTCAAAAAGCTACACTGAAACTGATCGCAATCGCCATCGCAGATCACCCAGATGTGAATGAACCTAGGTAGACAGGATCAAAGTTTGAAATAAATTTTGATAGGTACAGTTGCAAAGTTGTATTTTCATTTATTATGCAGACATTTCATTTTTTCCAAAATGCAAAACACTTTCTACAATCCGGAGGCAACATGTGCCGATTCGCGCTCCAAACTTATTAACAAGTCTCACGTAAATGTGTTCACACTACTACAGAACTGAATACAAAATAAGGAAATAAAGAACACTGCTGGCAGCTCTGTAAGTCGGAGTGCAATATCGTCGTTGAGTGATGGCGCTTGCTTCATAGCATCTGCATCTGGTGTCTGATACTCGGCAAACAACACGCCAATTGCTTAATTAATTCAAAACAACAAACACATATTAAACAAGTATTACACCTCCTTGCTGTTCGTTGGCAGCACAACACGTCAGCAAACATGCCTGCACAGTCATTCCGCAGCTAACTAGATCTTTGAGCGCAGTTTGGCCTTCGGTTGATCGTGTTTGCTTACTACTCACTAGTTAGACTCTGAATTGTGGATAGTTTCTTTGTGTTTCAGAGTCACAACTTCGCTAACTAGCTGTGGGTGACTGATTATGAACTAGCGAAATTAAACCTTGCGTTGCGTCCTTTTCGAAACATTTAATTGAATTCTAGGAAAATGGTGTTTTATATTACAAAAAAAAGTCTTTCAATTATCTAAACAGTTTTTATCCTCGCCACTCATTTAAAAACGACTGGTCATTTCTGAATTAACTAAACGCAGGTAACCGAAAATTCAATAGTAAATTAGTGGTAGAAGTAACCGTATAACGGTCTATAGACAAATCTAGGAATCACTTTATTGATTAATCGCGGTATATGATGTTGTATCCGTTTCAGTTTTTCAGCCTTTGAAATGATCATGAGCGCATTAAGTTTTTCACTTAGTTTTTCCCATGTTTTTAATTGCAATTTCGCATCAAGACCTGGTCTTCCGGATCGTTGTGAGTTCTGATGCGTTATTTTATCCTCCAAAACACATGTTCTACACGGCTGTAGTATAGCTTTCTCACGAGGATCTGTGATTTTAGGCACTGTGTTACTACTCCTCCGTTTATTATTTTCACTCTTATTCTCTCTTTTTTTCTCTTCATTGATTTGAGATACTGTGTAATGACTACTCTTCCGTCTATTATTCTCACTATCATTCTCTTTTTTTATCTTTTGAAGTTCCTCCAATAATGATTTTAATTCTAGAGCAATGTTTATAGAATTCTGTTTTTCAGCAGCCAGATCAACTTGTTTTATTTCGGTTACTGCTCCGTTTTTGGTAAGATTTTCGGATTTATTTTTATTGCCAGGATAAACGATTTTATCAATTATGATTTCAGGATACCTATGATGCAAATTCATTTCAGTTTTAGAAACGCTGCTAGTCGATAAAGCATTTGCTGAACTATCTTCTACTACGGTAGGCGCACCAGACCTGGAGGATAACATTTCTACTTTGTAGACCTCGGTGGTATCAGTGTTAGTGGTTTGAGGTTCTGTGTCCCCATCTTCAGTAAATGTTATTTCTTTGAGCGTATTGGTTTTCTCATCATTTTGTTCGGATTTTGGATTGTTTAATCCCAATGCATCCAAAATGTCAGCAATGTTCACTTGTCCATCATCAATCTGTATGTTTGGTGCTTTGGCATTACTATCTTTTTCTGTTTGACTTTCTGGTGGTTTTAGGAAAAATATTTTTGAATCGTTCTCATTACTATAGAGGTTATTTTCATTGGTTTCACTATAACCGGCTTGGGTTGTTTGTTTTATCAATCTGTCCAGAGTCTCGTTTAAAGTTTCTGTACTGTCTTGCTGTCTCGATGTACTGATGGTCAACACGATGGAAACTAGGGATAGTAACAATTAATTATTAAAATGTTATTCATCAAATTGTATAATATATCATCATCATCAGCCTGAATAATTTCACAGCTGGACATATGCCTCCCAACACATTACCAGGAAGAACAATTCTGAGCCCTTTCCATCCACTGACTTCCGTGATCTTAACAATGTCGTCAGTCCATCTGTTCGGTCCATCGGTATATACTTTACTTTAATCCACAGATACGGTAGATATCCCGTCAGATATTTTTAGTTCCAAGTAGTTTTTATTTTTCTATGCATGTAGGTATAGATAAACCAGCCTAAAAATGCATGCCCCTCCACCACGTTTTCTTGACGTTGACTCACAGCAACGTACTTCAAAATGATCTTTGTGATGTAAGTGATAAAGAACAATTTACTTTGACTAACTAGAGTAATGGGACATCAGTTTAAGATTTAGCAATCTCTACTTGCTTATTCCTTAACACTTAGAAGATGTCTAAGGTAGGCTAAGGAAAGTCCAAATAGTACGTACATCTATCACAAACCACATACGTGATAAGGTGCAAACACATCGCCACTGTGGAATACAAAACGGTTTCACATTTTTTAATTCACCATTTGAACCCATTGACTGATATCACAATAGAATATTTTTTTATACAGCCATCTGATGGAAACAACCACATGGCTCACTTAATGTTAAGTGGTAACCATCGCTTGTAACAAAACATTGCCTCGTAGCAAAATAACCTAATACTTGTCGTCGTGTTTTTTTAAGATAAATACACTTACATAATAATAGTTTCATGTTGGCAGTCGATATGGTTAACACTAAGCAGTGTACGAGTCATTGTGGCACGTCGGGTGTGATCGGCTATTAATCAACCGTTATCGCATTAACTATAAGCGCGTCTACATTCGATGTGGGTGTTTACGCATTTCTTTAGATCTAGCGTAAAAAGTGTAATTAAAAACCATGTTCCTACGTACGTTCGTAATTTACGCCACATTTACGTCGTGGTGGTTATAAGTTTATCATTATTGAATTGAATTATTGATTGCACCTGTAGTACGTAAGTACAATTAGAAAACTGAGTTCTTTCTATGTCGAGGAGATAAATCATAGCTTGTGTAAAATATTGAGCATAAATCTTTATTTGTCCTCTCGGGATATTTTAATTTAGTTTTTTTCAATGAAGTTATGAAAGTCAAGGAGGCCGCATTCGAAAGACTTAATTGGAGAAAACTGCATCAAAACCCCGACTAGAGTTAAGCTCTTAAATTTATGAAGAATATTATTTATTTAGCTTTTTATTATCTTAAATAAGCGAACTAGTGTTAGTTTGTGATAATAAAAGGATTTAATTGCACACCTTTCTAACTCACAGGCTCCGAATCTCACAATAAAGTATACTCATTCCGGGTCTTCGGCTCGGGTAGACATTTGTCAGAACTCTTTGCATCGAATAAAAAACGATGGTCCTTGTTTAAAAAAATACAACCAAATTGAGAACCTCGTTTTTTTATTTGAAGTCGGTTAAAGAAGAGATCGATTTATTTATGCGTGATGGATAACTTTAACTGTGGAGGGAAAAAAAAATACAACTAGATTCAAGGTTTGTTCCAATTATAAAAATGACATGCATAAGCATTTCTTTGGTGATGAGTAGAACAAATTGGAACAATTTGGCTGATAGGGTTGAACTCGTATTTTTTATTTCTTTAGCGTGTGATTATTTTACAATGACATATTTTTGAGACAAATTTAATTATCTTCACCTACCAAAAGACTATACCTGAAGGCGCCAGCGGAGGGTGAATTTTCATACAAACGTAATACCAAAATTATTACTAGTTTAGGCAGATTTTCACTATATTATTGTAATAACTGTATTCGTATAGTATTTATCAAGGTTCCTGAATAATTTTGATTTTAAATTACTTACCTCAAACGAAATAAACACAAATCGCATTTTACACATTTTTTTCATTGCAAAATGTGATTAGCGTTAATTTCATTTGAGGTAAGTAATTTAAAATAAAAACTGTTCAGGAACCTAGGTAAATACTATACAAATACAATAATTACAATAATATAGTGAAAATCTGCTTAAATTAGTAATCATTTTGGTATTACGTTTGTATGAAAACTTGCCCTCCGCCGGCCCCTTAAACTGCACATGCATGTTTCATTATTATTATAATTTTAATAGGTACTCGATAAATATATTTATCATTATTATTATTTATTTTCGAGTAATTTTTTATACTGCTCTCCTTTTATACTAGTATTTTATGACCTCGAGGAACAATAAACAATTTTTAATTTACTCTGTTAGTTTACAAGTGATCGGAGAAAAGCAATCTTAGTTATCGGCTGGGGCCGGCACAGTACCAAGTAAACAGCGGCAATGGTCCTGCATTTCAATCGGAAGCATTTGTATTTTATTGGGACAGCCTCGCTCTGGGCTCTATGTTTTATTGAGTTCATTTTATGCGATCTGTCTATACCTTGTATTGGTTTTGATTGGAAACTCGCTTTGCCGCATAAGGCAGATAGGCAAAAATACAAGACAAGTGATAATACTTATTGTGTCTGCGAAAAACAATCGAGAGCCTTTTAATTTTGACATTCAAATTCAAATTATTTATTTCACTTGTGTTGTTGTATACCTACAGGTGATACAGTAGACTAATAGTTTCAAACATAAACCCTGTTAGGGCACCGCAACAAATTTTTCCCACTTTTGCGGCGCTAATTATCACATTAATTACATAACTATACAGATTTTTAACTTAGGTACTACTTTATTCTTTAGCTATAATTAAATTTATTTTTCATTTATTTAATTTACACTTTATGATTTTGTACGTATTATTATAAAACTAATTTGTGCCTTATTGCAGGGCAAAGGTTCGTTCTCTCCATTCGTTTCTGTTTAGGGTTACTGTGGACCAATCTTCAATTGATATTATGTTGCATGTAAAAATATTTCAGCTTTATCAATTATACAGGGTGTTACCAGACTGGCACTGAAATCTTCAGGGGGTTAAAGTACCAATATGAATAACGTTGTCTATGGAACCAATATTGTGTTCGCGAAAAAAACAGCTGTTTCATGCAAAAGTTTTTTGTAAATACATACTTAGAATACAATATAACACCCAGACAAAGAACAAACATCTGTGTTCACCATACAAACATTTGTTCTTGGTGGGGATCGAAACCACGATCTACTGCTCAGAAGGCAGCGCTACTACCAACTGAGCTGAGAGGCCAGTCATGTCAATGTTGTTTCCTTGTCGGTAGTAGTCTGGCACCCTGTATGAGAAAAAAGTTAGATACAAAAACCCGCGCCGTCCGTTAAGGTGGATGGACCTATAAAAGATTCGATTAGGAATCCATTAACTTTTTCAATTTCAACACCGGCAGTAATTTCATTGCAAGCAGTTAAGAGAGCTGTAACTTACAAATCTTAGAACACCTTCACTCTTTTGCACTTAGTTTCCATCCGGAAAACAAATATTTGACGGGCCTCTCAGCGCAGTTAGTAGTAGGTCTGCCTTCTGCGCCGTGGGTCGTGGGTTCCCTACTACTATTCTATCCCCAAATTTTTGTGTGGTGAACACAGATGTTTGTTCTATGTCTGTGTGTTATATTGTAAAAAAATCTATTATGTATTATATCAGCTATCTGGTTCCCATAGTACAAGCTCTGCTTAATTTGGGACTAGATAGTGTTGTGTAGACTGTCCGAAATATTTATTTTTTATTTTATTTTATTTTGGTGGTGGTGGGAATGGTGGAAGTTGGGATTATTTTTATTTTTGTCCGGTAACATTTTCATTTATGAAAAAGTACTTACTAAGAAGTGCAAGCACGTTACAAGCAAGACTTACAAGGCACGATGTAAAAAAAAATGTAGTGAAATAATGTATTTCTAAAAAAAGTATTGTAGACGGTACAACATAATTAAACCCAGAAATTCCCGAAATGAATAGCCCACACAGGTCCAAAAACTTTGTGCGGCCCGTTCGAAACATTGGCCAGTGGTCTCGTCGGCATATGGTTATTTGTCCACAAGCGCCTGTTGGAATAATTGAGGTGTACATTTTCACTTTGTTCCGTTTCCATTCGATTAAAACTGTTGTACCTCAGTTGTACACGACCTATTCGTTGTTTACTAAAGGATTTGAACGGTTCGGCGGTTCAGCCAACCAGCTGCGTGAACTTTTTGCCATTTTATGAATTCGATAAAACAATAAGAAACGAGTGAACAGGAATGGGGATACACACGCTAAGTAATGAGTTTTTTATGTACCCGTTTAACATTATTTTATAAGGATATGTTGGAAGAAGCGTAAACTGAAATTACTTTGTAGAGGTAGAGTGGATTTAAAAGCAGCTATAATTTTGTTAGTTACAGGGTAGTTTAAAAAATAATACCTATGGGTAACAGTAAAACATAAAGTTTATATTCACTGTGCCAGTACTATCAAACGGTGAAGGAAAACATCGTGAGGTAATCGGCATAGAACCGGTCGTAGAACCTAAAATCTCGAAAAACATGAGACAAGTAGGTACACAAAAGGAGCCTTTTTGAGGAGCACATTAAATCCTTTCACCACACAGTTTGAAAGAATTAGTGACGCGACAGGAAGAAGAAGTAAAATTATACGCACAGTACAGCCAGTTCGTTCATGTATCTGCAATTAAATCGTATTTTCTCTATGCACCCATCTACGTTCACCCATTATGCTGGGTGTAAATATAGGCCAACCTAGAAATTAATTGTGGACCACAGATCAAAGCAAAATGGATTGATCTTCATGAATATTCAATTCAGTAGGGGCACTATTAAGCGTTGTAAATAAAGGAGCACAATAATTATAATTTAATAATTTACTTTACAGTGTCATGGAAGTCACAAATATATATTTACATACAAAAAAGGAAAGGAACGCATCATAAAAAACATTGCCATCTGTAATGCGAGCTGTGATAATTGTCAATTATAACTTTACACATGTAATGTGTAATATGTAATCAGTATCATTGTTACACCACTGGACTCAAACCGTGTAGTAAACTCTATTCTTTGAGTAACAGATATCTTTAAACCAAAAAATCGTGGTAATATAAATATTGACAACATATTTGGTACGCAAACACCACACAATGAACTCGCGTCACCGCCACCGACACTTTTTCGGCAAAGATCGACCAACTTCGGCAAAAGTCGGAGCCTGTCCACCCGCAGGAGGCCAGAGAGGAACATACACACGAATTTGTTAAAATGTTCACCTTATGTCGACATATTTTGTGCAGTGAACACAGATATTTGTTCTGTGTAAGTATGGGTGTTATATCCTAAAAATATATTTACAAAAACAAATGTATACCTATACATAAGTATTACATATATCAACTATCTGGTTCCCCTAGTACAAGCTCTGCCTAATTTGGGGCTAAAGTATGGTGTATTGTCCACCATACTTTTTTTTATATATTCACGGAGTGCCACTAATTTCCAAATCTTTAAGCAGTTTCTGTTATTTAAGCTGTATTTTGTCGACCTTATTGGCTACTGGGTCCCGCAAGCCGTCAGAGTACA
Organism: Thera obeliscata; assembly: GCA_947578465.1. NCBI lineage: Eukaryota > Metazoa > Arthropoda > Insecta > Lepidoptera > Geometridae > Thera > Thera obeliscata. The sequence continues at coordinate 6,047,133 of OX387928.1, read as the reverse complement.
TTTTTATGAGCATCTATAAACATTTATCGTGTAACAGTAAAGAAGCAATCAGTCTGTGGGATATTGGCCTGTGGGGTCCGTAAACACGTGCATTTTTATGTCCGCTTGTAGTAACTGCAATTCATAGAGGTCTGGTGGCCTACCGAGAATTCCATACGGTTATGGCTATGGCTGTCAAAACTGACCCACACATTAAAACGTAAGAAGAAATTAATGTGTGGGTCAGCCGATCTGTACAAAAATAGACAGCCATCCATATCCACTCGAGCTCGTGGAAGCCTTACTGAAAATATTAATATTGAATTAAATTATCTGGGTCGTCCAAAAGCCCGATGGGTCGACAACATCGTAAAGGTCGCAGGAAACACCTGGACAAGAGACGCGCAGGGCAGGGGAGGCTGGCAGAAGAGGAGACCTATACCCAGCAGTAGGTGATACTAGGCTGAGATGATGATGATGATGATAATATATATGAAGAAAAGAAGAAATCAACGTCATAGCCAAACTACTAAACTGGTTTTGATGAAATTTCTATGCGGCTAATCTGGAAGTATAACATATGCTCATTAAGGAGTAATATTACGGATCATAAATGACGAAGTTATGAGATAGCAAGCATGAAAAAAAATACGTGCAACCGAATTGAGAACGTTTTTCTTTTTTATTGTAAGTCGGTTAAAAAGCCCCAAATTCAATTTCTTCTACCCAGATTAGTTGATAGTTCATTATAAACTAGAGAGACTTTTATTAAACTTTGTAAATTTCAACTCACAATATTACTTTTATAGATTACGGGTATTTCTCAGATTCCAAAACTATTTAGGAGTGAAAAGGGTGCGTTCCTGAAGGCGTGTAATGCAGGATTTTCCGCATCGCTGATCGGTTCCCCTTGAAGCTCAAGGTAGGGCTGCCAACTTTAACTTATTTTCTGCTGAAAAATAGGTCACTACTATTATGATTATGAATTTGATATCCACTGAGTTTACTAAATATGATTTAACAAGATTTTTTTTGAGGAAATTACAATTAGTGAAAATCTACTTTTGTAAGAACTGAAAAATGATTCCAGTAATATCAAGACAATTGAAAGGATATCTGCTTTTCCCTGTAGAGTTAGATCCAAATATTCTTTTAATTGAAAAATACTTTAGTTTTTGTTGTTGGTTCGACAACCCTATATAAAATACTTTCCCCAGTTCTTACATTACCTACATTTCTGAGTATTTTCCATCTTCTTTGTACTTATTATTCTTTCCGGATTTGTGACAGCAGGAGTAGGCTGCCAAAGGTAAAGCGAAGTACTGGCTATGAAAAAGGGCTATAATTATATTTTTGGGGACTGTAGAAAATATTGATGCAGTATAAAAATAATATGACGTTATTCGTATCAAAAAATTAAAAAGAATATTCAATTCAAAAGACATTTCCAGGAAGGGCGATTCGGAGCTCTTTTCATCCACTTCTTCTTCTTATCGTGTCACTGATTCTTTCGAACTAAGTGCAATTGACACATATTTTCGAACTTTTTAGGTTCTACGTTGTGCTACGGTTCCTCACGATGTTTTCCTTCACCGTTTGAGAGCACTGGCATAGTGTACGACATAATTTTTTGGGAAGAAAAACTCATTGGTACACGACTGGATTTGAACCCACGACCTTAGGATTGGAAGGCGGGCCGCTACCACTAGGCCACCACCGCTCTTACTAGATCCACTGAATTCCCGCGATCTTAACAATGTCGTCTGTTCATCGGGTCCTACGTTGTATATATAGGGGAGATCTATGTCCAGCAGTGGACTTCTTCAGGCTGATGATGATGATTATCATCTTCCTGACCTTATCCCACGCTAAGTGGGGTCAGGACAATAGGTTTTATTCTTCCACCCACCTCTATCATTCGTTATCTCAGTGCTCACTCCTTTCCTGCTCATGTGAGTAGTAGTAGAGCTATTTGTGAAGGACTCGTCCGGGGAAGTACCTATTTCTGCCGTGAAGCAGCATTGCTCTGTTTCGGTTTGAAGCGTGCCGGGAAAATTACTGGCACGTGAGGCTGAACATCTGTATGCCTCAAGTGGATGGACGCAGAGAAGTGCATCGTATGGCACGTTCCTGACGTGCGTGATCTACGAGGCTTTGTTATAGGCGATGGTTATTTACCACTTAACATCAGGTGGGCCATATGCTTGTTCCATCAGCTACTTGTATTAGAAAAGGAATCATCCGTGGCTTTGAGGCTGATGATTTTTTTTTTTTTTTTTTTTTACTAAATTAGTATACTATTTCAATGTGGTACACTAATAAGATTACAATCTAGCCAAGTAGGCTAATGAGCAATTTTGCTTTGGCTTATTTTTATAGAAATAAATATTGCTAAGAATGTGTCCATTGGCACTTTTCTTAAAGTCTCTACTTAAGGTGACACTTTGTTCTTGTGTTCATTAATAGTAGCACTATTACTACACAATCACTTAAACACTACACTAACTCAAAAGGTTTGGTTCTTTTGAGCCTTCTCACTTTGTCTGTGTGGTCGAGGAGCTGGATGGCCTCGACATTCACGTGGTGATGAAGTCTTTTTTCGTGAGCTTCTGCGAATTTCTTAATTAATTTATCAACGAATTCAATCTGGAGGTCCCGGTGCAGATCTTCGTTCGAGTTCGAGGCTGATGATGACGATAATTTACATAGTCTAAAAGAAAGAAAACGAAAGAAAGAAAACGTATTTATTAAAAATAACACGTGTTTATTAAAAATACAAGCGATACAATTGAGCTATCAGCAGACCGTTACAAACAATCTAGAGATAGCTCTACTGATCCCAATCAGTGCGAAGAATAATTAAATATGGATCGGAAATGTACATAAAGCTTTTCGAATCGATCTTTGAAGGATCCAGAACATCAACCTTTCAAATCAGTAATTCAACTGAGTCTGAAATAGTTTTGCCAAGTACAGCAACGCTCTGCTTTTGTATTAATTAATTACTCTTTGATTGTTAGCTTACCAGCGGTCAAATCCGGCTACCAGAAGGCCAAGTCCCACTTCATTTACAACATTTCGTCTACGAAATGTTCAACCAACTCCATTTCCATTTTTTTGTTTTATTATTTAAATTTTATTAGTTTTTGTATTAAGTTTTATTTGTATTATCTTAAATTAGCTTTTGTGATTTATAATGATTCAGTGAAACAGTAATAAATATTGTAGACAACCCACACCACACTATCTAGCCCCAAACTAAGCAGATCTTGTACTATGGGAACCAGACAGCTGATATAATACTTCAATACATTTTTTGAAGTGAAAACTTCTTTAGCGGCGTTGAGCACTTTCGTAATGGGTATAAAAACTTAAACTCGCGTCAGGATCACGTGACCCTGATCGAAAAAGCGTAGGACGGATTTTTTGCAGAAATGTACCCTAAGACTACAACGTAGAGTTCATAATAAAAATCGAAAAAGCGACGCTACAGATACGCTAGTAGTTACTATGACACGGTAACGTCACAGAATAGATAATAGTTAGTAGCAAGCATACCAAGGCGTTTTTCGTGACTGTAGTAGGTATAGGTACATACCTATTATAGATTTTATGAACTAGCGGCCGCCCGCGGCAGGTAGTAGTGGTCATTGGTACATGATTTTATAGATCTACTGTATTTATTTTTCGAGTGGAGCATTGCGGCGAGCGAAGCGAGCCGCCATGCGACCATGGGAACAGCGCGGCGAGCGAAGCGAGCCGTGCTGTGACTGCCCCCAAGCCCCCCAGAACCCCCTCCTCCTGAACCCGGGGGGAGCGTCGCGGCGAGCGAAGCGAGCCGCCACGTGACCACGGGGAACAGCGCGGCGAGCGAAGCGAGCCGTGCTGTGACCCACCCTAAGCCCCCCAGAACCCCCTCCTCCGAAACCCGGGGGGAGCGTCGCGGCGAGCGAAGTGAGCCGCCACGCGATCACGGGGAACAGCGTGGCGAGTGAAGCGAGCCGTGCTGTTACCCCCCTAAGCCCCCCAGAACCCCCTCTTCCTGAACCCGGGGGGAGCGTCGCGGCGAGCGATGCGAGCCGCCACGCGACCACGGGGAACAGCGCGGCGAGCGAAGCGAGCCGTGCTGTGACCCCCCTTAGCCCCCCAGAACCCCCTCCTCCTATGTCTGCCGTTTTACTTCATTTAGGACCTACTTGTAGGTCGCGCGACAAGGTCCCTTCTAGCGGTTCCGACCCGTTGAGGATTTGGCTTTACGTAAAATTTAGGGTTCCGTATAGGGTTTTGATTGGGGTTATACTATATTGAGGAATTTGATTAAATGGTCGACTTTTAGGGTTCCTTAGGACTTTGATTGGAGTTTCAACTACACTTAGAAGCTTGATAATGTTAAAATTTTTAGGGTTCCTTAGGACTTTGATTGGAATTTCAACTACACTTAGGAGCTTGATAATGCTAAAATTTTTAGGGTTCCTTAGGACTTTGATTGGGGTTTTACTACATTGAGGAACTTGATAAAATAAACAACTTTTAGGGTTCCTTAGGCCTTTAATTGGACTTTCAACTACACTTGGGACCTTGATTATGTAAACAATTTTAGGGTTCCTTAGCACTTTGATTGGAATTTCAACTACACTTAGGAGCGCGATAATGCTAAAATTTTTAGGGTTCCTTAGGACTTTGATTGGGGTTTTACTACATTGAGGAACTTGATAAAATAAACAACTTTTAGGGTTCCTTAGGCCTTTAATTGGACTTTCAACTACACTTAGGACCTTGATTATGTAAACAATTTTAGGGTTCCTTAGCACTTTGATTGGAATTTCAACTACACTTAGGAGCGCGATAATGCTAAAATTTTTAGGGTTCCTTAGGACTTTGATTGGGGTTTTACTACATTGAGGAACTTGATAAAATAAACAACTTTTAGGGTTCCTACGTTAATAATCAAGTTTTCACTTCTGCCGGCACTCCCGGAGTGCAACCCGTATTTTTTTATAAAATGCATAGAATACAATACAACACTCAGACAGAGACCAAATATTTGTTCTCGATGGGGATCGAACCCACGACCTACGGCGCAGAAGGCAGAGCTCCTACCAACTGAGCCGAGAGGCCAGTCAAAAGTCTTCATATTTATTTTCTAAAGACAACACAACCACCCACCAATCACCCACTAATATTCGTTTGTCCTTCTATCTCAGCGCGATAGAAACATCGAAATAAAGGTTGTTTTGTTATGTACCTTCATAATTCCATTCCAGTTGTTATTTCCATGAAACTGGTTGGAAATTGTACAATACAGTGCGCCCGATATCCCCACAGAGGCGCTCCGGGCACGCGCGGCCCTGCAACGGTTTGACCAGGCATTACCCGCGTATGCTAATATGTTTGTAGCTCTATTCGACTGTCAATAAAATTAAGGTTGTTGTATTTCAAAAAAGCGAGAGGATTATTTTGTTGGAATGAAAAACGTATCGATTATTACTGCTCTAAAAAAATATCATTGAATTATGACAAAGATGCGGTCCCAAAAGTTACGAATCGAGTGGGATTTGAACCCACAACCTTTCTCTTGATATGGGGATGCACTTATGTTTCTCACCGAGCAAATAAAGCTTTGTGCACATCTAAGCGTTCTGCGGTATTGATCAGTGAAACGCTGTCAAATATCGCTGTCATTTTTGACAGTCGTTCATTTCATTTTTGACTGATCTGCCACCACAGAATGCTTAGATGTGCAAGGCTTAACACAATTATGAACCAACTTTAAAATTTCCCTGACCATCAACGCACACCTAATCCAAAAGTGCACAACAAATTTCACTATACCTATTCAAAATTCTACGCATAAAGTGGTGCAGTGGCTGAAGACTGTATGGAATTAACTTCACACAAACGAACGTGCGGGATCTCCAATAATGTATAGAGGCCAGGTCAAGGAGGCTCTGAAAAGAAATAACCAGACAGTAATATAATCTTGTAAGTAACTATACAAGCTTCTGGAGTAAGAAGATGAATGGAAAATACCTGTTGCTTGTCCTTGGACTACTTTTATAATGTCAATAGGTAATGGCGACCGTGGCGGCTTCATTTCTTCTGGCCCAAGATTAAATTGTATACTAGTTGGTAACCGAGCTTCGCTCGGAATTTTTTTCATTAATTTGTATTTTTAAGAAATCATAAGAGTCGTATTATCATCTTTACTGGTTTATTCTTACTGAACAACGCCATCTACTGGCCATGCTTGCAGTTAGTTGCTCACAATCATCAATAGATGGCAGGAGCAGTCACATATTCAGTTTATGTTTATTTATTGAACTCAGAAAGAAACAATCATTTTCTTAAAATGAATCCTAGCTAGATCAATTTATCACCCCCGAAAACCTCTGTATACTAAATTTCGTGAAAATCGTTGGTGCAGTTTCCGAGATCCTAAATATATATATATACTAGCAGTTAGTGACCGAGCTTCGCTCGGTATTTTTTAATTACGTACTGATGAATGATGAAATAATATTTTTCGATCTGACTAACATACCTACTACTTATTAATGTAAAAATAGGACGACATAATAATAAAAAAATACGAAGTGGTTATTTAAAAAAAAATCACGAGTGCAATGAGAAATAAACTTCCGGAACTTGAGTGTTTACGTAGTAGTTTAGTTCCAAAACTCGTCAATAGATGGCGTTCTCTCAAATTAAACCTTGAGTTCTCATTCTCACAGAACTTAGTTTTTGCTTCTGAGCAACAGATGGCGCTAGGAGTTATGGTATTAAGATAAAGTTATTTGTTCAAAACTGAAAGAAGCCGATATTTTCTGGAAATGAATCCTAGCTAGATCGATTTATCGTCCTCAAAACCCTCTGTATACTTAATTTCATGAAAATCGTTGGCTCAGTTTCCGAGATCCTAAATATATATATATATGTATACAGGGTGTAATCGTTAAGTGTGCACAGGCGATTTATCCGTAACTATTGCAGATATCAAAAAACTTTAAACTGATATCGAAAGTACTTTACCTAATGAGTAAAATGACATTAATAACTTTTTAAAAATAAAACGAGAAATATCCAAAAAAATTACATTAATCACTCCCATACATTTAGTATGAGATAGTAGAAAGGTTTTAGTTTCCAGTTTAGTTGTGTTGTAATGAATTTCTTACGAAACAATTATAATGGCTTAATAGCCAATAATAGTGCAACCCCTTGGCCTGCCAGATCCCCGGATCTCACGCCTTGTGATTTCTTCCTATGGGGAATTGTCAAAGACCACGTGTACGCTGAGAGAGTACACAGCCTAGAAGAGTTACAGAATCGTGTACGTCGTGCAATTGCTTTAATTACTCCGCAAATGTTAAGGAAAGTTCATTTAGAAACTGTAAATAGAGCTCGTCATTGTATTGCACAAGGAGGACGTCACTTCGAACATATGCTTTGAACACAAAATTTTGTACTTACTAAGAAATAAAATGTATGGGAGTGATTAATGTAATTTTTTTGGATATTTCTCGTTTTATTTTTAAAAAGTTATTAATGTCATTTTACTCATTAGGTAAAGTACTTTCGATATCAGTTTAAAGTTTTTTGATATCTGCAATAGTTACGGAATAATCGCCTGTGCACACTTAACGATTACACCCTGTATATATATACAAGATTTTCTCGTTTAAAGGTATAAGATATAGCTGACGACGCTGACAACCCGACAGGAAAACTCTATTTTTCAGGGAATAAATATTTAAATATTAAATTTAAAAAAGAAGATAAATATTTTTAGGGGTTGGTTACCACTCAACATCAGGTGAGCTATTAGCTTGTTCCATCAGCTAGTTGTCCGAAAAAAAGATAAAATTATGAAGACTAAAAAATATATATATTTATTGCTCCAAACAAGGATTATTATCAAGAAAAAAAAATTGTTTTTTTGGTAAGAAATTTTTTTTGGGTGTTAATACCACCTTGATTTATTTTGTAGATGGTGTGTGATGATAATAATTCCCTTTTAAGAAAATACGTATTCAGTAAGCCATAAAATGTGTTTTCTAGTACCCAGCTTTATCTTATGAGGCTTGAAGGCTATCTAGAATATCTCAAAGCTCAAGTAACTTCCACACGTACCGTCATCTGCACTAACAGGGTTACACTTTATAATCGTCAAAGTCACTATTCACATCAGAATCGGATAGAGCCGTCATTATTACTTTAACTTCACATCCTTGCGTACATCTAAGCGTTATGCAGTGGCGATCAGTGAAACTTTGTCAAAATATTGTTGTCATATTTGACAGCATTTCACAGTAAGCCTACCACAAGCTTTGTCTGGCTCTGGTTTTGAGTCTGTGTGAATGTTGACTAAATCAATCCTACGTCGAAACGTCACACACACAGTATTATACACTGGTGAGCAGGTGACTCAAAACCAGAGCCAGAGACAGAGCCAGACAGAGCTTGTGGTAGGCCTACTGATCATCACCGCAGAATGCTTAAAGTGAGCAAGGCTTGAATAGAAAAGTAAGAAAATTAGAAGTTCAGAAAACTCAGTACTTTTTCTGAAAAGTAGTGTAGCTATTCAGAGAGTTATAAAGTACGACGATAGTTCCATTTCATTTTCTCTTAAAAATATCTCGTATTCAGCAAGGAGTCGGCATGTGGGAAAAGCTCGAAGGATTCAGAGCAGTTTGCTATATATATCCACAATGCACGCATTGTCGGTGTGTTATCACCTGAACAATACTTCAGCGCCCTTTGTAAATGTTTCCTTTTGTCTCCTTGGAAAAGCTTGTTTTCTTATTCTCGTTCATATTCAACACAATACGTAAACTGACGCGACAATATAAAAGAAAAAAAACCATACAGATATTTACAAAATAACGTCGGTCCACCGGGTGGGTGGGCTTCGTACGACGGCTTACGTCCAGCAATGGACTTTTTTTGACTGATGACGCTACAAAATATAGATTCGTCCACATCATCGTACATCGTTAATGAAGTCCACCGCTGGACTATTCTCCATATTTTGGGGAACTCTTTGTAAATAGATGAAATGAGTACAATATGCTCACAACTTGACTGGCCTTTCAGCTCAGTTGGTAGTAGCACTGCTTCCTGCACTGAAGGTCGTGGGTTCGATCCCCACAGAGAACAAATATTTATGTGGAGAACACAGTTGTTTGTTCTCTGTCTGGATGTTATTTTGTATTCTAAGGGCGCTTGTACACGCTAAGAAAATTTGCCGTTCCTGCGGCAGACAAGACAAATTATTCGTGTAGACGACAAGAATTTTGTCTTTTCCACACACGAAAACGCAACAACGTTCGCCGCGTCGTGTCTTGCGCAGATAAGATTTTTTCGTGCACCGCTGCGAGCAGTGTACACAGTTATTTTCTAGTTACGACACGAATTCTTGGGTAGACCCGGCGTTTTTTCTTAGCGTGTACAAGCGCCCTTAGTATGTATTATCAAAAAACAAAATGACAGGCACATATTAGTAACCTATTCTACCTTTGTCAAACGAGCATTATTTTTAATTTGTCTCTTTCATGGAGCGTCCTTAGTTTTATTTCAATTATGATTATTTTTGATAATTGTAATTAATAATTATGCATGAATTTATTTTGTCACTGGATTTATACTAAGATGCCTGTAATTCATCTATTTTAAATTATGAACGTAATGAATTGTAATTATTGTTAATACTTATGTTTATAATTTATTTATGATGTAATAATTAATACCGCAATGCGGATTTATGCTGAATCATAAAATTATAATAAATAAATAAATATTGTGGCGAAATTGAAGTAATGAAATTGAATTAATGAAATTGAATTTAATTATCATGTTTAATATTGTTAATGAATATAGATTTACCTATTATTTAAATATAATACATTAAGATCAAATGTTGTTGCATTATAATAGCAACAGGTTATTTTAAGTTAGTGTCATTTCGAGATGGCAATAAAAAAAAAGTACCTATTGTATCAGCTATCTGGTTCCTATCATATGAGCTCTGCTTAGTTTGGGGCTAGATAGTGCTGTGTGCATTATATCCTCATTATTTATTTATTTATTAACTACAATTTATTCCTCTAATAAATAATTGCAAGAGCTACATAAACGGAATAATCTGCTAACATATTATACAGGGTGGAATTTTGTAATGCCACCTGGAGGGAAAGTACTCTTAATACTGCAGATAGAAAATTTTACTCAAAGGAAACATTCCTTTATTTTTGAATAGAAAGCAAACTGCATTCAAAGATTTTCGAAAATTCTCTTCTCCCACATTCGGGAATCAAACCGGCTAAAATCTGAAAAAAATATACCCTGTACTTTTATTGCATCGATCGTTAGGGTCAATTATAAGGATGAAATCTCTCTAACAAACATGATAAATTAAATGAAAGGAAAACCAGGATTTTTTTCATTTTTTGTAAATAATTAAATTAATTTAAGGTTTCCTGGTTTTTCTTTCATTTAATTTATCATGTTTGTTAGAGAGATTTCATCCTTATAATTGACCCTAACGATCGATGCAATAAAAGTACAGGGTATATTTTTTTCAGATTTTAGCCGGTTTGATTCCCGGGTGTGGGAGAAGAGAATTTTCGAAAATCTTTGAATGCAGTTTGCTTTCTATTCAAAAATAAAGGAATGTTTCCTTTGAGTAAAATTTTCTATCTGCAGTATTAAGAGTACTTTCCCTCCAGGTGGCATTACAAAATTCCACCCTGTATAACTCCACACGGGTTTTAATTAGCACCTATAGTCGACATATGGCAACGGCAAAAACCGCGGTCTCCGCTATTTCAGCTGCAAGTTTCTAAAAACGCTAAAACAATAGCCGAACTTATAATGGTGTGTTCGATGGAATTGGCAGCTAATTTCTTGTTTCTGAACCAATTTTATTGTGACAAAATTTTTAATCAGTTTCCTTTGTTGTACTTTCTTTATGAATGCTAAATTAAAAAGTATGCAATTGGAAACGCAAATTGTTATTTTGACGTTTGAAATTGCTTATATTATGCACATTTTTTATTCAGCCTAGTCCGTCCCAATGCTGGGCAAAGGCGTCCTTTGCATGAAAAAGTACACAGGCCTTTGCATCTTTTCTATATAGATAATTTATAAAGCGTTAGGAGCAACTGTTTTTACTCATGCCCTTACTTGCAGGACGCTATAGTGCCTGGGACAATTTTTTTAGATGGAGTAGTTGTCCAGCACCTATACCATCCCGACAGCTTAGTCGGCCTAATCCACAGGAAAGACATGGTCAATAATTTCGGAGTTGACTAAGTCACGGGTTTTCTCACGATGTTTTCCTTCACTGCTTGACAACACTACGCGCATAAATTTTTTGAAGAGAAAAATGCATAGTTGCACCAGCGGATTCGGAAAATCCCCGACCTTAGGATCGGAAGGCGGGGTGGCTACTACTAGACTACTAGCGTTCACAACGCGCCTTTGTTTAACTTGCCTAATTATTGTGTATAAGTTTTGATAGACCTAAAAAAGGTTCTCAGGTCAACCGTACTTTTTATTTAAGAGCGTTTGTTCTAAATAAAGTTAATTCTAAGCTAAGTTCATTTTTCCACAGCATATTTTCCAACACTTATTCAAAAATAGAACGTAGTGAAAATATTCACATCTTCAAATGAAATTAACATCCAGCGGGTGTGTCATAAAGGTAGTATATTAAAGTACTCGCTTAGGCATATAATAATATGGCGGCAAACCTGATACTAAGAGGAAAATTGTACTAGAGTGCCGGATGAGAAAAAATAATAAAGAAGAAAGAGAAAAAATGCGTGAAATAAATAATTTTCTATCTATAAAATAATGATACCGGCATGTACAGGCTCTTAAAAGTACAATGGACAGGCTTATCGCTCAATAGCGACCTCCTCCAGGCCCACTTATTAGTAGATTTGAAAACCGTCCTATTAGTAATATCAAATGGAAGTCTATGCTAAGATTCTGATGGAAACACCTCAAAGCTGAATTATAGATAGATAGAAAATTCTTTAATAAACTAAAACAAAAATTGCATCATGCATAGGCAAACTGAGCATTCTCTTCGAGTTAACCTCTGTGTACTTTTGACATTCTTAACGGTAGTGCACATAGTAATTACATACTATTTTTTTGTTATAAAAACCTATTTTTTAAAGGTGATTTTTGCCACAGATATTTTTTTCTAGTAAGCATACCCACCAAACATAATGGATAAATAACATACGCGCTCTATAGTATCACCCCTCCGACAGAGATCCGAATCCTTGGCCACGTCTGTCCGTGGCGCAATAAAACTCCCCTAGTTATGCCGTAATATGCATATGTGATGAACTCGGATATGACGGTTCTAAAGTGAGCTGAATCACGCACACATTCCAATTTGTCTATAGAGACATTACCTTGAGCATTTTATTAGGTTAACTTGCCATCAAATATTTCAAAAAACGAAGTTTGGATTGTGATTTTTCGTAGCAACATACTACGTAGCTACGTAGCAGCATGCTGCGTAGCACGATATTAGCGCATTGTCATCAAATTTATTTTATGAGAAATAAATTAATATTGCTATTACTAACAGCCCGTAGTGTCCCACTGTTGGGCAAAGACCTCCCCCCAATTTTGCCAGTCACTACGATCTTTAAGTTGCCAGTCCCGCTCATAAGCATCCAGCTCGTCCCTCAATCTCATGCGAGGCCTAAGAAATAAAATACTTTTATTTATTTTAATGTTGATGCAATCATAAACTCGAGCTACTATAGGGGTGAATGGCAAAGCAACGCACCACCCAAACAGCTTAGAATATATTACGGCATCGACCACCAGTAATATCCATTCGATAATCGAATAAAAGATGGACGCATGCACTCAGCAAAGCGTAGTCACTGCAAATTAGCTTGCAGTCTAAAATGAGCTTTATAACAAACGTCGTAATGTGAAATTTAGATTGGCTTTGCCCGCAAATAGGTTGAACATTGACAAAATTGGGAATACACCAGGCTCTCTTCATATTTCTTGTGAAAATTTTTAATTGAACTTTTAAAACCGCCGAAAACCAATAATAATAATAATAAGCATTGTGGACTATCCACGGCAGAGCTCTATGTAGCTGATATAATACTAAAAAAGTAAATATATACTTAGAATACAATTAACAGTAACAGCCAGAGATCAAACATCTGCATTCACCACATAAATATTTGTTCTCGGGGGATCGAACACACGACCTAAGGCGCAGAAGGCAGAGCTACCAGCTGATCTGAGAGGCCAGTCTCAGAATGTCAGCACCCGTATTAAAAATGAAAGTGGAGTGAGACTGTTCTGCGTAACAAGGTACTGTCATATCTTCTGTGTCGATAAGTACATCAAACGTTGTTTTTGCGATTGGTATTAATTTCATAAATAATAAAATGGCACATTTGGCGTTGAGTGCTCGTGGAATGCACTCGACAAATTTTGACTGATAGTAAAAACCGCAGTTGGGGAACGCTAAATACTGGCTAATGATAGTCCGATTGATGCTTTCAACTCGCTACAGAACTGCATCCCTCGGAGCTTCCATTCACTTCCATAAAAAACATCAAATTGCAGGCAATTTTTTTTAAATTGTCTAGGAAAAGTAGCAAAACGTTTTGCATGTTTAAATAAATTAATAAGCCATTTATTTATTTATAAGGTAGAAAAGATAGTCATAACTTCTTTGTCGTATCGTGTCACTGATTCTTTTTTTAGTTTTTTGGTACTTTAAACTAATTTTAATAAACATTTATAAAACTCACATATTACATACTCACACTCTTAATGCATGTTTACAAAGGAATAATGATAGTATTTTTCATTACTTTATCAAAAACTACTGCCTTACGAAAATAACCAGCCCGTGGCGGATTCAACGCCTATTTAGGTAGAATAATAAAAAGTATGTTGTGGAACCTCTGAGTTCTGTGGCACTATTGAAAAATAATGACCCATTTAATATTGTCAAGCCAATTAATATTTGGACACTCGATTCTAGCCTAAATAAATGTCGGTTAAAGCTTACATGTCGGAATTGTGCTCGCGTTGATTTTAATATAATTACGAACTTGTAAATGGATAATGATCTGTAGCATTGATGGTGCTGTTTATTTTACTGAAATTAATTTTGGATATTACATTTCATGTTTTCAGAACATGACATGGTTATGGAATTCTTTATTTTGTTAATTTATACCGTGTTTGAAGATATTAATTTATTTAGTTTTTGGTAGAAATTGTAGACACTGTTCTTAGTTTTATTATTAGGGTTTATTTACTGTACCTTAGCCTTTCAAATCACGTCTTTTTGTTCGCCACTTCTTCTTGATTTTTGTAAGACTGGCAATATCATTTTGTATTTGTATTTTGTATGGTAGCAAATGATATTCGTGCACATTGAAAGATCATTTATATATTTATATAATACATCATTATTATAGTTGTAAGTTTAGTACTAATTTTGCATTCGTAGAATATTAAAATGAGTTTATATATGCGAAGATTATATAAAATTGGAGAGAGCTTAACATTTTTCTTCCTAGAAATGCTTTGCTTCGTTTAGAGATACTGTAGTATAGAATTTCCACCAATAGTTATATATAGTGAAGTTTCAAGTAAAAAGGATCTCAGGAATCAAAATCCATCATCACATGATTTGTGAATTATTGGAACCTGAGGGTGTCTCGCTCGCGCTTGTCCATTTTATTTTAAACTCATCTAGGTCACAGCTAAATTCAATCAATGCCTGAAGTACTGATCAAATAGACATGTCAACACGTTTGATGAAGGTAGGTACCGAGCAAACAGCTACATGTTCGTAACTCTCCGTTCGGATACACGCTAATCAACTTCATTTACATTATTACTGTTATGCATTTTCAGTACTTATTACAATTATTCATGTTTGCATCAATATACATTCAAGAATGGATAGGATACGGAATGAGTATTTAAAAAAAATATCTAGCCAAACTAAGCAGAGCTTGTATTAGGGGAACAAGATAGGTGATATAATACTTATATGCATGTTTTATTCTAAATATGTACATACTTAGAATACAATATAACACCCAGACAGAAAACAAACATCTGCGTTCACCACACAAATATTTGTTCTCTGTGGGGATGCAACCCACGACCTACGGCGCAGAAGGCTGAGAACCAACTGAGCTGAGAGGCCAGTGTATCAGGGGAAGTTTGAAAAGTAGCGCCAGTGACAAAAAAATTAGTTAATTAAGAGCAATAGGTTGGAATGGTACGGGCATGTCATGAGGAGGGATGAATGTCATGTGACTAGAAGAGTGATGAGCATGGATGTGGATGGATATGTGAGCAGAGGTAAACCAAAGAAAACATGGATGAACTGGTTGAAAGATGACATGGATAAGAGAGTGAATGTAGAGATGACGGCTGACAGAAGGGAATGGAGGAGGAAGACATGTTGTGCCGATCCCACATAAAGCGGGATAAGGGCAGGAAGAGGAAGAAGTAGAAGCATTATAAATTCTAGTACAGTGTACATTGTATTACGAGACTGATTATGGCTAAGAGAACCAAATGAATTATATACGACTACTTACCACTTCGATCGTTAAATATCACTTTCGAAAAATAGCAGTTTAAGTGAATGATCGTCTATTTTTTGTTTCCCTAAAACTAGAATGAAACATGCGACTAAATTTTAATCGAATCGTTTGCGGGCAGTAAAATTATACAAACAAATTAACGCGAGGTGCGATTGGGAAATCTGAACAAACGTTGGAAACAAACTGAATTTGAATTTTGACATACCTATTTGTCCACGTGTGTTAAGTTTTATTGAATTTGCGGTACAAATTCAAACGTTCTATTATACTTTGGTTGCACTTATTTCAGTAGTACAAAAATGCTAATACAGATATTAGATTCCAATCCGTATCTTAAAATTTTCCTTTTGTATTTCTGTCAAATTTCAACACAATCTAATTTTGGATTGTAATGTCAGTACTAACTCTGATCAAAAAGTAATTGATCTAAAATCTATACAACATCATGTAGCCCCATACTAAGCCAATCTTATACTAGACAATCGATAACTTTGCAAAAATGTAAATTTAGAAACTAAAGCTTTTGTCGGTTAAAAATATCCACGTGACCTGATTAAACAGCTGACCTAGTTCAATAAAAAAAATTGTCTACTCTCAACCAATAAGCAGCTTATCTAGATCATTGAAAGATAGTCTTATCTAGGATTATATAATATTTAAAAATTAAAACATGTATTTGAGATTTTATCTCAAATAAAATCTTTGTATCTGGAATAGGTTCGTAGTTTCGAATCCTACTTTCAAACCTAGACTCACCTAGCTTTAAGACGTTTCAATCTGATTTTTGCAATCCTACTGAATAAACACACTTTTGATTTAGATTCTGAATGGCGTGGTCGCCATTACCAAACCGAACCAGATGACGAAGCATAGGACGCGTACGCTTCGCTACCTAATGGGCCGACGACATTGTGAAAATCCCGGAAAGTCGGAGTTGGGAGACCACATTATCCAGCAGTAAACTCCATCAGGGCAGGAAAATAAATAAAATAAAATATAACGATAGATATGAGTATTCCTTGTTTGAATATAAAGTTAGTAATGCTTGCAAATTTCCAAACGAACAAAAGCATCGCATGATGCAACTTTGACAATTTTAACCCATCACAAATGCAAAGGACGGGCTTCACAAAAGAAGACGCGCTTTTTCTATGAAACGAGCTCAATATTGAATTCGGAGTACACGAAAATGAGAGGCGTCCGAGAACAAGTGACTCGTGAAAAAAGAACCAAGCGAAACTCGCACCTTTCTGCGACGAAACGTGCGAGTTGGGGAACAAAAACTATTAATGTGGAGGCTCTCACGGGCGGGTGAGTTGCTGGTGCGTTTCGTTTGATAATTTCCGTGTACAGTGGACTTTAATCGAATGAACCAGCCTCCCCCCCTCAGTTACCCCCAAGCCCGCGAGCGCAATAAAATGGTGTGCCTCGATTATCGCGAATGAAGCAGGAAGATTGCGTTTTGGTCCGGACACGGCATTGCAAATTGTGATGAACGGCCTGCCGGGGTCATTTATGTAAATAGCCTGGTTATTTCAATGTTTTTATCGTAGCTGGATGATCTTTTTTTGCAAGTGCTTTAACATAAATAACTTAAAAAGAAGAATGAGTGACAATGATGAATATTTTTTTTTTGGTTGGTTATGGTTGGTGGACAATGTTATATATGTACTTAATAAAAAAAAAACCTGTAGGCCTAGCAGTATCATGAGTAATTTAAAGTAGGTATCTCTTTGTTAGGTATGTAGTCAGAGGCACATCCAAACATCCCTTGCAGTTAATTAATAATCCATACTTGACAGAGCGCCAGCCCATCGTATCGGCGCTAGTGAAAAGTGGCCCTTTCCAACGATATTTTTTCTTTATTTTACTCAATTAAGCTTGAATATAAAAGCGTTACAGCCTACTAAGTGGGCAATTTGCCAGACTCCATCTCAATGAAAAGAAAGAGGAATAACTAACTTACTCACCAAAACTATCGCTACGACTATAAATAGAGATACTTATTCGACTACCATAAGTCAAATCCTCAAAGCTCATGCTCAGCTCATGTGGAGGACGAATCATTCCACGAATCCCTTTGAACAAATATTGTCATCGCTCAGATATCTGTTTACCGAATAAAACAATTAAAGCGAGTCAGGTCAGCGTCGAAATTAAGCCCTGCGGCCAGGTCGTATCCGTCGTAATAAAACGCATGCAAAGTTTTTCTTTGCGCAACGGCCAGTGGCCGCAGCAAACGGAAACGAAGCAACAGGCTTGATTAAAACACGTGTTTACAGAACGCACACCAACGCGATTATACCGGACACGGTTATTCGATGCTCACTAACGTACACTAGATAAGAGACCTAGCACACTAGTCGCACACTATTAGAAAAAGTAAAAAATCGACGTATGAGCGAACCAATACGGACGATAATACGACGCATTATCGACGCAATGCGATCATCAAATAAGGTGAGTGTTCGTATCAGAGGCTCCCAAAGGTCATTACTTAAAATCGTTTTTAGGGTTCCGTAGCCAAATGGCAAAAACGGAACCCTTATAGATTCGTCATGTCTGTCTGTCTGTCTGTCTGTCCGTCCGTATGTCACGGCCATTTTTCTCCGAAACCGTAAGAGCTAGGCTGATGAAACTTGGCGAGTAGATGTGTTCTGTGAACCGCATTAAGATTTTTACATAAAAATAAAAAATAAACTATAAATTTCGGGGATCCCCATACTTGAAACTGAAACTCAATTTTTTTTTTCATCGAACCCATACGTGTGGGGTATCTATGAATAGGTCTTTAAAAATGATGTTGAGGTTTCTAATATCATTTTTTTCTAAACTGAATAGTTTGCGCGAGAGACACTTCCAAAGTGGAAAAAGTTGGTCCCCCCCCCTCTAACTTCTAAAGTAAGAGAATGATAATACTATAAAAAATATATGTTGTACATTACTATGCAAACTTCCAACGATATTTGGTTTGAACGAGATCTAGTCAGTAGTTTTTTTTTTATACGTCATAAACCGTAAACCTCAATTTACCTTTCGACGAACTTATACAAGAACCTTATTATGTTACATCAAGTAATGTAATATAAAGGTTCTTGTAGTTCGTCGTGCTACGGAACCCTTCATGGGCGAGTCCGACTCGCACTTGGCTGCTTTTTTTTTATTCGGAGGTTTCTAGATGAGTTTGACTAAGAATATTTTTGAAGTGAAAACTTCTTTAGCGGCGTTGAGCACTTTTTCTGTAATGGGTATAAAATCTTAAACTCGCGTCAGCGCGTCAGGACACGTGGCCTGATCGAAAAAGCGTAAGACGGATGGAGAGTAGACAGCTATCCCCTCTCTACGGCGCGGCGAAAATGTATGCCTGGGCCTACTGTTTCGTTTAGGCAGCGCAGGGCGCTTGCGCGAATGTTTGTGTATGTTACAGCGTGCCAAATAACAAACAAGCCCCCCCTAACCATTCCAAAATATCAAACATGCTCAACGTTAATAATCAAGTTTTCACTTCTGCCGGCACTCCCGGAGTGCAACCCGTATTTTTTTTTATCGTAAGACTTTTGATGTCGTTGTTATGCGTAACAGACCTATCTGGAACTATCGTAAAACTAATGCGCACATCAAAAAATACCATCCTACTTAGATCTTTTATTCAAATGAGTAGCATAGTGCGCGAGGTTCTTACTTGAGCTATTTTAGTTTAGAAATCTGATACGTAGAACTGCACTCCTGTCACTTTATTTGGTTTGGAGAAACGTGCAATTATGTGTGATGAAATATTATAGAAATACTATTTGGACTTCCGTTTACTTGCGAACTCACTAGGCAAATGAAATAAAATTAAAATATTAAGATAAGGAGCAATTGTTAAAGGAGGTACCATCTCAAGCTCGGCATCAGGTTCATGATCCACTTCCGTCAATGTTTGTGAATAAAATATTTGGAGTTCCGCTACGAATGTTGTCTATTGGTTTAGTAGCATTGAGTGTGAAGTGTGACTCCGATCATCTTCTAGAGCTCTCGATCTATAAATCCTTTTATCGGCGATCCATCGAGTAAGTAAGCAGGTTATGTCATGTTATTATGACCTGCGACGAAAAACCAATAAGTGCCATACACGAATGGGAAGCAATATCCTTTCCCGCGTCTCAGAAACAGCGTAACATATAACTCAGCGCATTTTTACGTCTGTAAATTATAGTTTTACGATCGAAAATCATTTTTATGTTTTCGGAGGAATTTAATATCACGCCAGCTTCGCCAGCGCATTCGTTCTTTTATTGCGCTGTAATTTTATTGTTTTCTCAATTTTTATTAACTATCAACCACCTACTTAGCTTTCCGGGCGATCAATAATATTTTACTTCCCTTATGATTATGCCGTACCTATCAAATGGACCTACAAAACGCGTTCAAATCACATTTTAATAACTAGCCAGACTATAGAAAAACTATAATTACTTTCACTGAACTTACAAAGGAAACAGTTTCATACGGAAAATTACCTATTAAAACGTTGAATGCACAAGGCTGAAGCATCTTTTATAAAATTCTTCAAAGGAGTTCAGTTTTTAAAGCTTAGCGGTTAATTCACTCTTGTATAAACAAAACAACGCCTTGGTTCTTTATTCCGAGGCTGCAACTAACAATTTTCTGATAACCTTTTGAAAGATACACTACAACGTTTATCATAATGCAATCTTTTAATTATTAGATAGTTAACTCTTTATTGACCACCATGACACATTAAGTAGGATTCAGTTTTTGGCTTAAAAATAAATAGTTACAGTTATACGAGTACCATCAATCTTGGTTTCTGAAAATATAATAACTAAGTACCGGTGCTTCTCATCGTGTCAAACCATATTCTTTCAAACCCGTTTGGTGAAAGGATTACAATTGCGCCTCAGAGTGAGTGCGGGTAAGCCACCGATGTTTGAGGACGTGGAAAGAAATAGGGAAGTTTTTTTGTGTATATACACAGTAAGTATAAGTACGTGATTGTGATCTTGCCCACCACTTATACGTATGCAACCTATGTTCTGTATGCAACCTTCATTACTATATGAAAATTAACGCTCATACATTCGTTTCGTAGAGCACCTACGCCGTAGACGTTGTCCTGGGTTGATCGTAGACGTTACTACTAATAACAACGACGTTGTTTACTTTCTCAGTAGTGTGAAAAGCCTCTGTTGACAACGACCCTCCTTGTAAACAAACTTCATGACCAAAACAAAAACTTTGTACACAAAACATTTGGCTGACACAAACGTCACTAAGCAACCGTTTCCCAGCAAAGCAAACACCTGCAATTTAATCAGTGCGTCAGTCAGTGCGGAAATCAAGATTTTTTATTTATTTTCAATCAATTTTTACAAAGAACCGTGTTTTTGTTCTTATTTGTGACCATATTTGTTAGTAACTATGAATCCGAGAACAATAGGAATTGCTCCAAATCCAGATTGCTTGAAAGGAGTGGTATCATGCCAATGTGAACTAGGGCGAGAGAAATTACTAACAGCACCGCCGTACAAACGCATGTCCTCACCTGCGATAGATGAGGCCAAATCTCGCTACCAGACCGCCCCTTGCGCCCGAGACCTCGACCAATACAAGTGCCCCATCAGCCACATACTTATCACTTTCAAATCCCCACTGCACCCCAACGAAGTATTTAATAAAGTCTTCCCTGCGAATACCCCACTAAAGTTCGTCAAACGCAAACTTGCGAAATTACTTTCCGTGTCAAATAATAATTTATTACTAACGAAGAATCGGACTGTGCTCAAGGAAACGATTTTACTGTCTGACCTGAAAGCGGATCCTTTAGGCAACTTGATCATCGACGTCTTCACCAGAGATTCCGAGGATTTTGCGCTGTCATCGATCCCTAAAGAGTCATACGTTCATGAACTCCTTCACGCGGTTATTCCCAAAAAGAAGACGATGCCTTTTATCGCGATCAAATTCAGGGTACGAAACCAGAATGGAATATTTACGCGATCTTACCATTCAATCATGAAGGTTCATGAAATAAAGAAAAATCTAGGGGAGTTGTTTGGAACCGACCCAGATAACTTGGTCTTACTTAGAGGAGAACATCCTCTTAAAGATCGAATGGCTCTGATAGACTTGGATTATGACAAGTACGGAATAGCAGAAGTAGAGCTGTTGACGAAAAACAATGAAAATTTGAATTTAAATAAGCTTTATAAGGAACTTCCGATAAATGATGTATTGAGTGTAATGGTACCGTTTGGAGGCACGCTCAAACAAATCAACGTTGAAATATTCTCTGAACCGATGGATAAGCCTTATTTGGGAGGATATAGAAATGTTCATACAGGTAATTTATGAGAATATTTGGGGATACCTACATCAAATATCCTGCTGGGTAGGACAGAAATAACCTACCATATGAAATATTGAATACGTTTTTGCGCGACTATACCTATCGAATTCGAAAGACATTGTTTATTAGAAAAGAAAAACGTGTGTGATGTTTTTTTTCTTTTACTAATTCTGTATGGTTTTCAGGAGCTGTCTACCACCATGCTTACACGCAAACACCGCAGAAGCCTGAAAAACTACCACCAGAGAAGAAAACATGCAGAGACACTCAAACCGCTGAGGAGCGAGAGAAAATTTACGTGAGTAGAATACAACCTACCTATTGTTCATTAATGAAGTCAAAAAAATATTTTTTGAAGATTAAATTATGTTTATAAACAGCCAATAGTTATTTTGAGCCAAAGCTTCGTGGACGTATTTGTGGGACTTTATAAACCGGTTTATAACTTGACTAGCTGCCCTGTCTGTGACTATAATAATACTCGCACCATGATTACTGGAAACTCAGCTCAGATACTTATAATCTTTAATGTAAATTATATTTAGAATCGTTTCTGTATTTCCAAAGGTGAGTCTGAAATCTGTTTGTTAATATTATTATGCTCTATTTGCTTAACAATATCTTATTTATTTTTCAGGATACAAACTACAGTCGCGCGACGCAAATGAGCAGTGTCCAAGTATTCATTCCCAATGTCACCGACAGAATTGTAGTGCCCAAGCCTTACGAGACCTACGAGCAGATGATCAAGCGGCTGAATCATAACCACTATGCAACTATCATCCAGCGAGCTTTCAGACATCACCAGTTTCGACAGAAAATTGAGAAATGGTTAAACGAGTGCATGTAGGTTCATTATCAAATTCAACCTACCTAGTCTTTTTTTGAGATGAATGTTTGAATAAGTTTAGATTGTAGTTTATGGATGATAAAAAGATACCTAAATATGCCTTTGCGAGTAGTTGGTAGGTGGTCTTCGCGGCATTTATTAGTTTCTGGTTTCAGGGAAAGAATAGCCAGACTGAAGGAAGAAGACAGACTTGAACGTGAGGCAATGGAAAGACGTCTGCGCAGGGACCTCGTGACCAAAACATTTCCGAAGACGCGCGAGGATTTTGATCAGCTCTACGCCATGGTAATTTCATAGGGCTCATCAGCATCATCAGCTTTAACCTGACAAAGTCCTCTGCTGAACATAGACCTCTGCTATACATTTCCGGGAAAACTGACTTCGCAGTATCCGCGGTCTTCATAGTATCGTCAGACTTTTGTTGGTCTTCTGCTTCAGTTTGGCCAGTCGAGAACCTTTATTTCCTAACGGATGTTTTGGTGAAATACCTAGTATTAAGTTGTTATACCTGCTTTTTTCAGGTTGATCGCTGGAAACACGCTGAAATAGCTCGAATTTCAAGGTTACACGCAAAGGGTCCAAAAATAGCAGAATTCACATTGCTACTCGACAAGGAAGTTGAGCTCCTCAGATGCATTGAAGCTTACAGAGTCAAGGTGAAGGAAGACAGTAACAAAATAAAAGAAAAACAATTTTTAGAAGAAATTTCAAAGCCTGTTGCTTGGTACGGTCGGGACGGCAAGCTTATTACAATGGAGACAATAGAAATACAAAAAGCGAGAAAACTAAAGGAGCTCTACAATGCTTTTCTTCGAGACGATATGAACGTAAAAGAGCGTATGGAACTTTTAGTCGACATGAAGTTTGCGTTGCAAGAATTTCGGCATCCTCTCGCCGATGAAATTATGACACTCCTTGATAGGGAGTGCGACCTATTAGTGCGAAGGTGCAACGACTATCAGCTTGAGTTCTTGAGACGTAGAATAGCTACGAGCGTGTTCCAATTGATGAAAACCTCTGAGCTCAATGCTGGCGTCACTAAATGCAACGACTGGCGAGAGTACCGAAGGATGGAGAACAGCCGTCTCCACTTGTGCGAGCTATGTCATCAGGTGAAGCCGTATACCGACTTCCCGCTGAACGCGAAGATGAGCGGCTTTCTGATATGCAAGTCATGTTCTTGGAAGGATGTGACGGAGCGCAGCTGGATTGATATGACTCCTTACAAGTTTATTCTTCGAGCGGTACAGCGGGATGAGCGTCGTCGCAAATGCTGGGGATCTTTAGCTTTTGTTATGCAAGAGAAGGACGTGTTTTTCATTGTAGAGAAACTGTGGCACAAGCACTCAGCGATCAGCGAGTGCAATGACCTTACAGAGCTGAGGTTATGCCGCTGGCACGTGAACGAAGACTGGTCGCCGTGGAACTGTTTTCTGGTTACAGTTCAAGAGATGAAAGCTCACTTAAAGCTCGAGGTGCCAGAGGAGGTTTATGATGAAGAGTTGGTTCAGAAGGTTCGTAATAAGCATAAGTTGGCGAAGGCTGACTTCGAGCAGCTGATGGCTGTGAACAAGCGGTTCACGGAGGCTGGCGACTGGCAAGAGATCCGAGCACCAGCCGTCGCCCGTGTCGAAGGCGTCGACAGAATATGAAACACATGTAAAGTTACCACCTATAAAGTTTCGGTGTAACTTTTGAAACTATCATGGTTTTTACCACTATTTGTATGAAAAAACGGGGTATTTACCATGATTAAATATTGAGTTTTGACTCAATAAATGATGTTTCTCGGCACAGTAGCATGCACCTTGATCACGGTTGAACTGAAGTCCACGAGTAAAAGATATGTTATTGGCAGACAAAACCAACAACTAACAACATCGACTCAATAATTAATCATGGTAAATATCCCGTTGATTCATTAAAATAAGTTTCGGTATATTTTTAATCATTTATCTGACTGAGATGAAGAACATTAAACATACCTATAGTTTTAGAAATGTATACTTGCTCTTGGTAGTTAATTAGTTGAATCATGTTGCCTGATTTTTACTATAAACCTACAGCACAATTTTAATGTGTGATGTGGTAAGGTCCTAATCTTCAATCGCTGTTTTTGGCTGGACTTTTTAAATCTGTATCGTTAATTACGTAGCTTTTATATTTGCTTCATAATATTATGTAGTCCTGATATTGCTAATTGTTACCTATGCTTATCACTTACCTATCTTAAAGAGTTTTATCCTCTGTAAAGGTAAATAAATAAAACATAATAATTAAATTGTCTTCTTTTAATAATTACACGTAATACTTTATAACATAATTACACGTTACATACAATAATAATTTCCCAAGATATCAAACTCTCGTGATCTAAATCAACAATTTATTCAAACACAGTGTGATAGTCGAAAACTCCAAACGAAATGCAAGAGCAACTACGCTTAACTTTACGAAAACGAGTCAATAAATTACGTAAATATAAAATTTATAGGCAATATAATATAATCATAGCTGTACAATAAACAATTTTCTAGTCCTAGGTCGAGATGTAGAGATGCTACGCGTGCTAAAACCTGACCTTGGCCACACGTAATTAGTAGTACACGTATAGGTATTATGTACTATGTAGTAGGTACAGTAAAAGACAGTACATTACTGCGCGTTTGACCTAGTACAAGGGCAAGGCGTATTTACTTTTACTCTGACTCTATTCACTAGGCGGAGTGCTACAGATTATACTTGTTACGTGTTATTGAAACGTAGCATTGCAACCGTTAAAAAAACAACAGTAGTAAGGTCAGCGTTAAAGCCTCGATCACACAGCGCTCCATAAATAAGCAGTTTTAGCTGTGTGACCGACGCTTAAGTTTTAGAACGAGCAACAATCTCAACATCATCTGTTAATCCAATAAAATCCAAGACCATTGAAATAATTTCTCAATAATATGCTACATTACCTTTACCTAATCAGTACTATTTCAACATAAAGGACTTACAAATTAGTAAAGCTGTCTGAAAATGTTATACGGTAACAAACATTGTGTACTCTCTTTAGTAAAGCCCCGTTGAATCGACGTGCTAAGTTACCTAGTAATAAAAGAAATAAAAAATAGAATCTGATTATACTATCTACTGACTGCTGTGTTCACATGATCAATATGATATTGGCCACTAAAGCACAATGAACGAGAATAATTTATGTATAAAAATTTCGTCCTCTTTGCTATTGATCGTACAAACACAGCCTTAAACGCCTTTTAATAAAGCGCATCAACCTTATGTTACATTATGTTAAGCACACGCTGCACACGTAACCTTTTCGCTCTTTGTAAAATAATACAATTTATTATCTAAAAATAATGTACCAGTACCAAACCATTATAAACATTTATTAATTTATAATAATGAAATATTTTGAAAGTAAAAAGTGCAGTAGTTAAACGTAAGTAATTTGCCGTAACTATTCAAATCATCTTTATTGAACAATCAGTCAGTGTGTAAACGCAATATTTCTCGTACAAGACCGTTACTTTTAAAACATTAGCGATCGGTATACATAAGTTTAGAACTTTAAACATATTAAGGGTTCCATCATAAAGTTGAGAATAAAGGTTCGGGAAATTCAACAAAACACAAATCTTGAAGGATTGCGTCATGGAATCCCGTTAAAATGTGTGTAGACACACCTACAGTGACATAAAACCGCTCGACTAATTTGGAGACCGATCGAAAACCACATCTGTTGCAATATACTTCAAATGAAACATTTTTAAAGTTCATACGTCATGATAAGAAAAGAATCCTACAGATTTGCATTTTTTTATTCTTTTAAAATTTATTCTCCGGATTTTTGTGGCTCTGTCGTTACCTTTTGCAATGCTTTATGTTTCACACAACGCGGAAGGAACAATATTCACAACCGAATGTGACTCTTATAGGTTTACAAGAATAAAATACAAAATTAATGGAAGCTACAGATTAGAACATAATGCGATTGACCAATATAATATAGGTGTCGCAACGGAATAGCTAATTTTACAGAACATGTGCAAGACATTCGAAAATATTAAGTGGTGCTAACGAAAATTCAGTTTATAAACTTAGAGCCTGTCCAGATGGAGCGTTTTACGCGCGAGTGCCCTCGAGCGTTTCAATTTATATTGCGTCCAGATGCCGCGTTTTACGCGCGCTCCTACGCGCGATGTATTTGGGAGGGACCCAGGGACAGTTATAAACATGGAGCCAGACAAAGCAGTCGTGTTGTGGCTTGCATACCGCAGATGGAAACGTCGTAAACAAAGAGAAAGTCGACGATTTAATGTGCATCCAATTCTACGTGACAGAATGACACATAGTATGTTTATAACATTATACCCAAAGCTCAGAGAACATAACGAAAAGTTTTTTAACTACTTTCGGATGTCAGTAACATCGTTTGATGATTTACTAGAAATTATCAAAATTATCACTCTCCATTTTCGTTCCAAATACGTCCACTCGCGTCGGACTCGCGCATACCTCTGGACGCAGCAATGGCACCAGAGTATCTCGACTCGCGTGGCGCTCGCGCGTAACACGTGCGAGGCGAGAGTCCGGCGAGTTGCTCGCGTTTTACGCGCGATTGAGGAATCGCACGGCAGCGTCTGGACGGGATGTATAGCGCTCTAGTATCTGGAGAACGCGCGAATGTTTACGCGCGAGGACACTCGCGCGTTCTCCAACGCCCCATCTGGACAGGCTCTTAGGCTTAGGCTCAGACGAAGTCAAGCCGGCGCAGTGTATTTGCAAAAAAGGGTGGAAGTACGTAGCACGGTTGCATACTTATGCCCCTTCGTACACAACACTACGCAAATCTTCGATACCCGACGATTTTAGTCACTTCCTAAGAGGTAGGTGAGACCTCATAAGAATTAGTATTGTAGTTGCAGAGACTAACATCTACGGGTATCAAAGATTTGCGTTGCGATGTGTACGAAAAGGCTAACACGAGACAAAGGACGGCTCGACACCTGAAAGTGAGCTGTGTCTACATAATATTCTAAGGCCAACGGCACCATTTTAGTTGATCACGTGATTGTAAAAAACTGTGCAAATCTGAAGGTTACCTTATCATATCGATCTCAAAATAGAAGATTTTCCTAAATTACGTCTATCTAATCTAAGAAATTTCTCTCGTTTGTGGTTAACTAACAAATGGAGCGAGCACGCACACAAAAATTTCAAGATCTCGATTCACCAATAAAATTGTTTTCAATATTCAAACTGTTTTAAATCATTTACCTAGCAAACAAGCGTTATTCAATTCAGGTCTATCTTTAGATTGAACAATGAAAACATACACTTACAAACATGATCTAGAAACAATGAAGGGATAGTTACATAGTAAGAACTTACGCTTGTTACATTTTGATTGGAACTTTTGGTGTGCGTCACCTAGTTTTATTCGAAAAGTTTTTTAGAAATATCTGTCTGCACTAAGACTGTTTTTGTTTTTGAACTAAGCCTTACAAAATTGGACCTGAAGGTATATCTGGCCAGTAATACGCTGAGCGAGGTACACTGTACGAATAAATAAAATCACACGTTTGTTTCAACAGTTTTATGAATTTCATGATTGACTTGAGTTAGGTAAAATAATTTCTGGGATAAATGCCTCCACAAAACTTTTTAAAAATGATATTGGAGTTATAATCCTTCACGCTGGCAGGTAGCGTAACCCTACTATATGTTACCAATCGTACAAATATAATTTGATCATAATTCTATCATCAGCAGCGAGACTAGCTCAGCACTACGTGTAAACAAAATCTCATATATTCGGTCAATTTAACCATAAACTACACTAAATTTAACCAATAAAGACCCGAACTAATGTCACTAGCTAAATATATTTACAGTAAAGAATTGTGCCTCAATAGAACAATACTCTAAATATAATTTGTAACCCTCTGGGAGCCGTATTATACAAAAAGTGCAAGACAATATTCACATAAAAAGAATACGATATCCTAATTTACACTTACATACACCTTACATATTTTTGCACTTTTATATTGCCAGTTCATTGGCTTAAACTCGGAATATCTCAATTTAATTAAGACTTCATAACTCATACCGCGTCAACTCAATAACAGTTATATATTTACACAGATTATTAGAAGGAAGAGACAATATTACAAAGAGAAGAGAGAAAGAGATATCTACTAACAGCTGTGCAATCATACAACCACCACCTACCCTTAGGTTACATTATTACAAATGGCATTCATAAATGTATTGCTAAATGGGTACTTTATACAAGGATAAAAGGGGAAAAGCGTATTCACTTGTAGCGTCATTCTTAGTACGAGAACTAACCCCTTCCTATTTATAAACAAACGCTCCAGTCAACGAATATGCCTATGTTACTTAGTCCATTTATATTTAGTAGTTTTTACAAGTTTGATATAATTGATAAGTTAAAACAAGTTACAAATATCATTTATATATTACAAATTATCCGAACACGGACAGTCAGTCAACAAAACTATTGCTTAACATGGTTATTTGATTTAAATCATCAATTGATTTCATTTGTATTAACGAAGGACGGTGTCCACTAAAGCGGAGATGAAGGATGACTGAACTGTTTGTTCCTATGTCTTCCACTTTAGTAGAAACCTTTTTAGTAGTAGAAACACAATAGATTAACTACCCCGTAGTTCATTTTTTTCTTGGTTGAACCAGGGCAAACATACTTGATGTTAAAAAATAAATTTCATTAGTATAGGGACTATGTGCACGTCTGAATTTCTCTACAAAACGCAGCTCGCCTGACAAAGGGGGTAGGTATATACTGGAGCGTTTGTTCAGCGATATCCATCAGCCTCCATCGAGGATGACATTCTATCGGAGCTGGAGGTACTATAGTTATGGTACTGGTTCAAACTGTTGAGAGACATGTCTTGAGGCATGTCTGAGGGGGACGTTTGATAGTAATGAGCTTGGTATGGAGTAGCGGTGTATGGCGCAGCCGGTTGGGATGGCTCTTCTAGCTCTTTGTCGCTCGTCTCCATGAACTGAATTATCCGATGGGTCGCTTTAACGTGCGCTACTATGGGCGCTTCGGCCTGAAATCCAGAGAAAAATATTTTAAGATTTTAATTGTTTTTTTAAATGTATTTTTTATTTTATTTTAGTAAAATACACTCCAGCGAGATCCACATTGTGTACAGGCGTAGTCAGAATAAAAGAAACAGATACTTGCAGAATGTATTCAACTAACATTATTCTCATTTACAACTTCGTCCCTTACATTTTCTTGTTGAAGAATATAATGTGGTCGCAATAATTATTTGCTGTAGAATATTTTTAGAACCAGCTGCATCATTCATTATCATCAGCAGCATCCTGAAGACACCCAATACTGGACACTGGCCTTCAAGAACAAACGATATCACAAACAAGGACGCTGCCGATTCTCGTAGGACGTTTCGAATAAGCGAACTATTTACGCAGGTACACTTAATGAGTATTTTTGGCGTACGACCAATATCTTTTCTACTACACATACATTCAAGCCGAAATTCGAAGGCACAAATTCATACTCTAAGCTTAATCACTGGACATTATTTCCTCACGATGCATCGGCAAGTTTATCATGCGCACTTGATGTGCGGGCAGGGTTTTCCGCAAGTAGGACGCTGGTGGGCCCTTTTTGCGTGACCCTTGACACGTGTTGCTCGAACTTTTTTAGGTTCTACAACACGCCGGTTTCCTCGCGATGTTTTCCTTCACAATTTTAAGAGTACTGGCATAGTGCACATACATTTTTCGATAGAAAAAGTCATTGGTACACGAGTGGATTTGAACCCACGACCTTCGGATCGGAAGGCGGGGCCACTACCACTAGACCACCAGTGCTCTCTCTCACGATGCATTTAAACATCACCACAATCTGAGGTCAGTTGCATACGCAACGTGTTTTCATATGGGAACACAAACGAAAGTGATAGACCACCTGGTAAGTTGGCTAAAGTTGTAATAAATACTCACGCTAGCAGTAAGCGACAGGAAAGTGTAGTATTTCTTGAGCGTGGGCAGCAGAGGCGCGTAGGAAGGCACTCGCGTTCTGACCGTTGCGGCGTGCGCTGGCGATACCACGGCCATGTGGCCTAGTAACAACGCAATGTACGCGCCCACCATCGAGTGTTCCATATGGGTGCCCGCTCGAGCCAGCACTGAAATGGAAGCTTTTGGTGTCATCACAAGCATCGAAATGACTGATAGTCTAATGGGAGCAAACCCGCCTTCCAATCATTAGGTCGCGGCCTCGAATCTGGTCGCATATTTATGAATTTTTCTATTCGAAAAAAGTAATGGGGCAATGGTTGCTCTCGAACGATGCAGAAGGCAATCAATTATCACACAAAAAAATCAGGAGCACAATAGTGAAATATTGCCAAAAAAAAACTGATTATGAAGAAAACATACATTTAGCGACCGTTTCATCTATATCGTCTTGAGAATGCTTCTTGTTAGCGCCATCACCGCTTTCTTTCTCGCCGTCCAGCAGCGCGTCAGTATTCTCTTCAGCCCGTCTGTAAAACGTGAAAAAACATATTAAAAAGGCAACAACCAGGTAAAGCACACAATCTTTGTAATAATATTCAAAGTTCCCGCGCATCTAAACCACTACGTCAATATTTAGTTCACGCCACGTGACTAGAATGTACTTTCTCTAAACATCCAAGGTGATTGACCCGCCCTACAGATAGAAAAAGCGCGCTATTTATAGAAGTGACGATCGCAGTGAGTCGACGAGATTGATAGATGTTTATCGGTGGCGAATGACGTGATTCTTAATCCGAATGTGTACCGGTCTTTGGAGATTTATTTAATCATTTTGAAGGTGTGAAAGTAACTTAGAACAAGCCAACCTCAAAAATCTGTAGGTAGGGAGATAATGATAATGATTGAAAGGTTTTTTACAAAGATAAATAAATTAATTAATAATAATTTATCCACACAACACTATCTAGTCCTAAATTAAGCAAAGTTTAACCAGTATTTGAACCAGATAGCTGATATAATACTTCTATACATTTTTTTATATACTAGAACACCTAGACAGAGAACAATTAAGTAATTAATAATAACTTATCCACACAACACTATCTAGTCCTAAATTAAGCAAAGTTTAACCAGTATTTGAACCAGATAGCTGATATAATACTTTTATACATTTTTTTTATATACTAACACCTAGACAGAGAACAAAATTAAATATCTGTGATGACTACACAAATATTTGTTCTCGGTAGGGATCGAACCCACGATCTACGGCGCAGGAGGCAGGGCTACTACCAACTGAGCTGAGAGGCCTGTGAGAGATAGATAGATAGAAGAAAGAGTACATTCAAGTTCAAGCTTTTTGTCGTTTTTTGTTATCTTTTAATATCCTCTTTTTCTAAGAGGTTTTTCATGGAGACGCAATAACTGAGACTACCAAAATTCAGTTCTCAGCACGCCCGATAAAAGGATTTTTCACGCCTCCATACATAACCCTGTTGTAAACAGAAAACCAAAGACGAAAAAACATTCTGCCATGAGGCACTGTCTATAGCATTCGTTAGTTTTGTCGATGAGCGCTGGTGGCGTGGTCGTGGATTCCAATCCAGTCGTGTGCTAGATGAGTTTTTCTGCCCAAAAATCTATGTACACAATGCCGATGCTCTCAAACGGTGAAGGAAAACATCGTGAGGAAACCGGTATGTCGAAGAACCTAAAAAGTTCGAAAAACACGTGTCAAGTGCACGAAAGGAGCCTCTTTGAGGCGCACTTAAAATCCTTTTTCCACATTTGGTTCGAAATAACCTGTGTCACGATAAGAAGTTAGCTTTGTAAGTCTTACTTGGCTAAGTCTTCTCGCTTGTAGAACAGATCGGCAATGAGATCTAACGAGGGTAGGCTCCGAGATATGATGTCATCGTCGTGGTCTACTCGGATCCGCACGCTAAATAGCCTTTTAGTGTTCTCTTCGTTGTTCTGTACCAAGTTGATGAGAAGTAGTAG
This sequence comes from Thera obeliscata, assembly GCA_947578465.1. Classification (NCBI taxonomy): domain Eukaryota; kingdom Metazoa; phylum Arthropoda; class Insecta; order Lepidoptera; family Geometridae; genus Thera; species Thera obeliscata. The sequence continues at coordinate 6,014,267 of OX387928.1, read as the reverse complement.
CACCTGAAAGTTATGATAATTAGGGCGCTTGTACACGCTAAGAAAAAACGCCGGGTCTACCCAAGAATTCGTGTCGTAACTAGAAAATAACTGTGTACACTGATCGCAGCGGTGCACGAAAAAAATCTTATCTGCGCAAGACACGACGCGGCGAACGTTGTTGCGTTTTCGTGTGTGGAAAAGACAAAATTCTTGTCGTCTACACGAAGAATTTGTCTTGTCTGCCGCAGGAACGGCAAATTTTCTTAGCGTGTACAAGCGCCCTTATTGAGCACCTGCTTATTGAAAGGCCTTCTCACAATTTAAACAGCGATAAAATGGTTCAAAATGATATCTTCCGAGCATGAAAACTAAACTAAAGCGATTTAAGTTTTCATAATGCACGTAACTCTTTGAAAGTTACATAATATTGCGACCATTGTCCTTGACAACCTTGATTTGCATGTTTCCACTCAATTCATTATCATTCAGCCTCAAGAAATTAATTTCCAGCATGAAAAATTTTGGAACCTTTTCTATCCATCGAGTTCCTGTGACCTCCATGATGACGCAACCTGACTGAATTAGAATATTGAAATAATAAAACAATTAATTAATTACTTACACAAACACTAAATTCGAAGTTTCTGTTGTCTGGTATAAAGTTTCCTTGATTGTTTAGAATGATGAGGCATATCTCCATTAGAGACGGTTGATCGCCAACAACTTGAGCGCCAAGTGAGACTGAAATACATAACAAATTAGTAAATTGAGAACTTCTTACAGATTCTCAACGTCAAGCTGTCATTGCTGCGTAGTTGTACTTAATTCAGTATGAACCGGGCAATAAACCCATTGAGAAAATGAAAACAATGGAGACGAAGCGGCGATGTTGCATCTAATAGATGGGAGTAGATTTTCCGTGACATCACCGACCGGCTCTGACGGAAGACCAGCGTTAGTGGTAAACCAACATTATGCTGAGTCAGAGTCCGTTCGCAAGACAAGCTTCATACAGAAATTTAGCATTAGGATTTTATTTTAGGTTATTATAAATTAGTGTAAGTGATTGTTTCGCAAATAACTACTACTTGAACTAGGTAAGTTTGCACCTTGTTGAAATGCGGCGCCCCACCCGCTTCCCCGCGGGCGCCCTGTCGCGCGAGTAAGGTTAATTTTAGTTATCCCATTTTTAGTGTTTATTTTAATGTACCTATGTATAATATAATGTTAAAACAATAAATACAAAGTAAAATCTAATAAACATTTGTTTACTTTTAAAAGTCATAGCGAATCCTTTTTTGCAGACCGTATCAAAGCGTCTGTGTGACGTAATCGATGCGAGGTGCAAACTTAGCTCCGTCGAGTAGTACTTATTCTATTCTATTATAATAGTTTTTAGCTAATACTTTGAATTTACCTTCATTGGATTTGAAGGAATGCGAAAGGTTGACAAGCACTTTGATAGCCGGTAACGCTGCGTCCAGTAATGCGGTGCGAAGCGGGCTGTTGAGGCACGCTTCGCCCGCACACCGCCGCAGTAAGCCCACCACAGTGCGTGCGCAACCCAACGGTCCGTTCACTAGGTATAACTGGTTGTCTTCGTTTTGCTGCGTCACCTGTAGAATATAGAAATAAACATAAACATCTAAATTGATCTACTTCAACACTAGAAAATTTAAGGTATTGTCGGTGAATGAATGAGGAGCATTAGCATTTTCCGATAGTTGAATGAGGTAAACTATCTAAGAAAGATAGTAATTTTCTGGAAAAAAACGATGGATAATAAACCCACTCAAAAGTCCACCAACAGAAGGGCTCGCAAACAGTCACTAGATGGATTGCTATAATACGAACAAAAAAAAATGGCAGTACCAGAATATCTACACTTTCACGAGTGTGCTTTTCAGGGCATCCAAATCACAAGCTAGATCATACATTTATTAAGCCAGAAAACATCCTTTTATCAACTAAACATTCTGGCGTTCACTCCTCGCGCAACTGATGTGCAACTTAAGACCTTATCCTGTATCTCCTTTGTATTAGGTACAGTATTCGATCTTTAGTTTTAATGGAATACTTACATTTTCTAGGACCCGCATACAGCGATCGGCTTTCCTCAGCACATCGATGTCGGTCTCCGTCCAGCTAGCGGCCGGCGTCTCAAGCCGACCGGCGCAGTCGTGGATGGTGCGTACGATGTGGTCCACGCCGCCTAAATTCCGCAGCTCTTCCTTGAACCACTCGCCGGCACGTTTTGATGTGAGGGATAGTAGAGTTTCCATCGCTAGGTGACCGACCTGAATGATAAACATATATTTACTTATGCGATTCGACTCCACCAGATCCACTTATTTTCAGAAGCATACCATATGCAACGAAGTCTATCTTTGTGATCTAAAAACAAGTTCCATTGAAATGCGACTCATGTCAAGTGAGGCTAGTTGCAACTGCGGCTGCCTCCGCTTCTCGACGGTAACTCCAGTCTGCCCGCGACCACGTGGTAACACGGTCGAAACGTCGGAAAATAATAAAGATAATCGAGATAAATACCCGTGTCCTCTATTTAATTATGTTCCATTGAAGGTTACACGATAAAAAATAATTTGTAAGTTCACAGTCAAAGGTCAAAACCTCATTTTGAGTAACCTATCTCAAACTAAGCCAGCCACGGACGTTTACTTACCGTGATGTTGTCAAGGTCTAAATGCTGAGCTTTCCCCTGGCTCTTGATTTCGGCGCATAGCTCGCGGACCCTGTCTTGAGTCTTGGTTAGCTGCACAGACGTCAGGCCGCAATCGTCAAGGGCATTTCTAAATGGTTACATGAATAAATAAATATTTTGGACAATCTAGACAACACCTAAGAGGAGCTTGTATGATGGGAACCAGATAGCTGATATAATACTAATATATATTTTTTGCTTAGAATACAATAAAAAACCCAGATAGAGAACAAACATCTGCGTATACAACAAAAATATTTGTTCTCAGAGGGGATCGAACCCACGACCTACGCCGCAGAAGGCAGAGCTACTACCAGCTGAACTGAGAGGCCAGTCAATAAGACATTGACAATAAGACATTCAATAGGTTAGTGTAAGGAGGTTGTTTGTATAAAGGTCAAACCTACATACATACTGTAAATATTATATTTGACTTTTATTATGCATACAGAATGAATGCATTGTTATTGAAGCCTCAGCAAAAAATACAATAGGACAGTCAAAATTTATAATTGAACAAAGTTCTTTATGAGTCAGTGGTTTTAAAATAGACATTACCTTGATGCATTAATTTCAAGGACTGCCAGTGCAAAGATTTTATGATATCCCAAAAAACCCTGGGTAGGATTCGAACCCACGATTATCCCCTGGACCCACCTTCGTCACTGGGTTATTTTTTTATTTTTATTTAACTAGCTGATGGAACAAGCTTATGGGCCACCTGATGTTAAGTGGTAGCCATCGCCTATAACACAGCATTGCTTCGTAGGTCACGCACGTCAGGAACATGCGTGACATGGTTCCAAACGAACTCAGCGAAGAATCGCTTAGGTGTGAGACGATCAGTAGTCCTATTTAAAAACAATTCTACAACCATTACAGGCGTACTAGGTATCAGAACTTACTTATGTGATGCATCCGATTCTAGAAGATTCAGCATGAGCTCTAAAGATTCTCTATCCAGGTCCATATTGAGGCGGTCTTGTGACAGCACAAACATCACCGTCGCCGTACAAAGTCCAAGGCTCTGGAAGATAAAAGGTAACATTTTATCGGTCACCAAAACAAAGTACGTAAGACGCCCTCAGTTGGTGGGGGCAGCAACTGGATGGGAAGAGTTGAAGATCGGGCTCAGTGGCGCGCCATAAGAGAGACCTATGTCCAGCAGTAGACTGGCATAGACTTATGATGATGATGACAACAATTTAAGCACGTATCTTAATAAGTACCTACCTATGGTTGTAGGCATTATACACATCGGCTTTACTGCTTTCGTAGAGCGCTATCTCTTTCTGACGCACACTACGCTCTATGAAGCTGAAATTATGTGCAATATTTGCATAGGAGTGAAGTCACAAAGGGCTTACTCAGGAACTCAGGAAAACAATGGGCGGCCTTAACGCTAAAAGTATGTCACTGAATTTCTATAGGGGTTGGGGTCACTTAATAATTATCTGCGGTTTGTCGGTTATTGTTACCGGCAAAATTACTTATGAATAAAGAAACTCCGTTAGTTGCATACTCGTAATTTATAACTTAGATACAGAGTTACAACAGTGCGAAAAATGGATTTCCTATCGAAAGAAATCATATTTACCGAAAGAAGGGCACTCCTTTGGTAACCTTACTATTACGCTGGTAATTTTCACACTCCTTAAAAGCGACCTTATACTCGGATTTTTAATTAGACGATACCGGCTGACAGTAGCTAATGTCACTTTGTAAAATAATGTTGCCATATTTAAAGTAATAGTGATGCGCTCAGTTCTCGTTCAATCAGATGAATGAACAATGAGTGTGAATATTTAATTATTTCAAACTATAAAAGAATATTGAAATTTGTATAAAAAATTGTATAAAGTGCTCTGATATAAGTTACTAGTAGTATGTAACTACAATAAGTTTTTTGACGGTTTATAACAAAGCACGGCACGGCGACTAGTGCCAACACCGATGAACGCCACGCGTGTCGGTCACCATTTTGTTTTTAATTCGGCTTCTAACCTCTGGTCTGATAGCACAAATGTTTTTTTCTGCGCTCACGCTGTTTAGTTATTGTGTTTGTTAAGTTTTTCGTTACGTTGTGTTTGAGGTAATTGTTGTGTTATTTGTTGGTATATTGTTTCGCGCAAACGATATGGATCCTCAACCAAGCACGTCAAGTCAAGTTCGGCACACTAACTGTTCACTAGACAATCGAGGCAATTTCATTCATTCAGGAGTTTTTTCATTCATTCACTTTGTCACAACACTATTTTTATTTCATCAAAAACTGACAACACAGTAAACGTCAGCTGGCTTCGTCTAATTAAAAATCCGACTATAGGCATTTTTGACGTCTGCACTTCAAAAACAAAAGTGTATTTATTTAGTCCAATTCCGAGAATCACTTTGAAACGTCTTATAGCTAGTCTAGGTGCCAGTTCCACGGGACCAAGCCTAGAAGAACAGGCAACAAACTACGGCTCGGTTCCTACCGTTTTTTTGTATGATCACCATCCATACTAAACTCAAGTAAGACAACACGAACATTTGTGCTCTTCTTTCACAGACCGTGTTCAATCTAATATAATCTAATATATCAATGCTTTGAAGCCATAGAGCATAATATTGCAATTACCTGGTCGTCGGTGGCGTCGTGAAGCGCGCTGAAAAACTTCTGCACCGTGCCGTGCGCCCGCAAATGCATGCGAAACGCGGGCGCGGTGCATTTGCTCGCAAGCGTGATCGCGGACAAACAGCGCGTCGATATCGGGTTGTTATCCTATAAGAAATACATACAAATAAAGAACCTATTAGTTTAGTTTGAGAGTGGCGACATCTAGTTTTATAATCGGAACTTATTTATACGCAAAAGGAATAAAATCTAAAAAAAAAACAGTTTTTAATTTGACCTTATTAGTTTTTAATTTGGTCTTGTTAGTTTTACTTTTCTTATTAGAAAACGGTCAAATATAATCTGACAGATTACGCAAACCGTTGCCTGGTGGCAGGAATCAAACCCGCACCTTACGGATCATACTCGATTAGCCACCAGCCGCTACAAAGTCTATGGGATAAAGAAAATGGAACTTTAAGTTTATCCATAAGGAAAACAGTACCTGTAATGTGTCAAGGAGGTACTCCACATCATCATTGAATTCTTGGAACTCTCCGATTTCTTGTATTTGATGTGCTTTCTTCACATTTCTTACAACGGTATAGTACTGAAAAGAGAAAGAATTTTGTTAGTTAATAATTCTGTATGTAACACATTTCTTACAACGGTATAAGTACTGAAAAGAGAAAGAATTTTGTTAGTTAATAATTCTGTATGTAAATCCTGAACCATTAAGAACTTTTTCTTTTATTAATCGGAAATAAAATTGCATGGAAGAAAATGTAAATCCTATGCTAAAGTTCTAGAAACACTTGTACTATGCTATTTTATCTGCATTATGTACTCAAAGATAGTTAATTGTGCATGAAGAGAGATCAGTCTAAATCTGTTGTCTGAAATAATTCCACCTGAAAGCACAAAAAAAGTCCTAGAAGCTTTGCATTCTCACCACTGTTTAAAACCAAAGAGAAACAAGAGCTCATAATTTCTTAGTATCTTACATTTGGCCAAAGAAATTCATAAATAGTATGAGAGATGTTCCACATTCTCGTGCAAAGCGTTATGATTCCACTTTTATTGCACAAACTGACCAAGAGTGGAACTCTCTTCCGGCGTCAGTATTTCAGGAACGTTTTAAATTAGAATTTTTTAAGACAAGAGTGAACAGGTGGATTTTGGCTAAGCATGCTCCATCTTAGGCTGCATCCTCTGGATGAGAACATTAGTGGTCTAGTGGTAGCGGCCCCGCCTTCCGATCCGAAGGTCGTGGGTTCACCACCACCCCGTACCACCACGTAGTATCATCCAGTCGTGTACCAATGAGGTTTTCTGTCGAAAAATTTATGTGCACTATGCCAGTACTCTCAAAACGGTAAAGGAAAACATCGTGAGGAAACCGGCGTGTCGTAGAACCTAAAACAGTTCGAGCAACACGTGTCAAGGGTCACGCAAAAAGGGCCCGCCAGCGGCCTACTTGCAGAAAAACCAACCCGCACATCAAGTGCGGATTATAAAAATTTGCCGAATTTTTAGGGCGCTTGTACACGCTAAGAAAAAACACCGGGCCTACCCAAGAATTCGTGTCGTAACAAGAAAATAACTGTGTACACTGCTCGCAGCGGTGCACGAAAAAAATCTTATCTGCGCAAGACACGACGCGGCGAACGTTGTTGCGGAGCGGCGGAGTTTTCGTGTGTGGAACAGACAAAATTCTTGTCGTCTACACGAAGAATTTGTCTTGTCTGTCGCAGGAACGGCAAATTTTCTTAGCGTGTACAAGCGCCCTTAGGCTGCATCCTCACTTTCCATCAAGTAAGATGGCAGCCAAATGCTTAGCTATCTATATTAAAAAGAAAAAACTTATAAAATACCTCTTTAGCCTCCTTAGTGCACTTGACACTGGTGTATGGTTTGATAGTTTCAGCTGGATCGTCCACTATTGGGTCTGGTGCTCGATACCGAGTCACCTTGGTCAACTCTTCCGATACCTCGGCAACTGGATTCGGTGATATTGCTGGAGTTTCCTGGGGTTCTGGTCGGGGAGTCTCATTTCCTTTCTGTAAATTAAATTTAATGTTTACAAAGAAACTTTACTGCTACAAAAAAAAGTTTTATAGATAATATATGGCACTTTATTGTACACAAGGATACATTATAAAAACTAGGTGTGACAAAATAAAGTATAATGGGAGGCCTTATCGCTGAAAGCAATTTCTTCCAGGTCACCTTAGCATGGAAAGTAATTGAATAGAGCAGTAACAGACAGATTTATTTGGATAACAGGATGATGTTCATGATTACTTGGTGTAAACAAAACTAAATGTCTACTATTGTCTACTGACCCTAGAGATTTAATTGGCAAGACTGTATCTTAGGAATCTTTCATTTTCTAAGGATTATTCTTTCACAATAGTGCAAGCGAGAATTGTTATTTTTAAGTCTCAATTTAAAAATCAATGTTTCAATGAAACTTAAAACCTGGAATAAGATTTATACTACTTTTTGTCCAGTTACATCTTGGGGTTACGTACAAGGCGAGTGAAACCGTGAGTTGATGCTAGTATACAATAAAATATACCATTTAATGAATCACTTTTAACCTAGAATTTGACCTTTTCAGACCAAACTACTCTGGAAACTATACAACAAAACTAAGCATCACTGCACAGTGATAAGAAATCAATATTGTAAAAACCGTAAGCATTGTATCACTCTTGTGGTTGCCAAGGCCACTACTTGCGAGGCATGGCTTATAAATTGTTAAGTAATTGCTATTGATTCCTTCTGCACTTCAATACCAAATTACTAGGTCTGCATCGAAAAGTTTAACTTTACTTAGCTGAAGAACTTACTCAGGGTTATAAAATAGTATATTCAATATAATGATAGCACTTACATCATTTGCCCATTCATGTTTGTAAAGATGACGTCTTTTTCTCGCAGGCAAAGGTGATGGATTGTCATTTACCAATGACTTACTCTTAAATATTGAACCTTTCTTCTTAGTTATTACCAACTTAACACTTGGTTTATCTTCTAAATGATTGTCGGTACTAAGTAAAGGCGGTTTGAACACATCTTCTAGTGTACTTTTATGAGACTCTTCTTCATAATTTTCGTTAGGGCAACTATTGTAGGCAGAATCGGATGATTGTGTGTTAGCCTGGAGGTAGCCTTGAGTTTCATTTGTATTTGATTCTGGTTCCCCATGACCATCATCATGACTCATTTCTTCTTCATTGACATCATTAGGCAGTTCCATGTGATCACTTTCAGAGGGTGCCCTTTGAACCTTACTCACAGCTTCTTGAACTACTCCTGGCTCGGGACTTGAATGTTTTATGTGTCTATGTTTCTGCTTTTTATGAGGCTTTCTGTAAGTTTCTTCTTTTTTGTTGGTGTCACTGCCAGAGAGAATATCTATCAAATCATCTTTTTCAAGATGACTTTCTGGAGTATGGACTGGGTCATTTTTCGGGGAGGTGATCACTGAAACCTCAGCAACAGGAGGTTCAAGCCTTTTCTTTCCTTTTCTTGTTTCTCTCTTGAGGTCACCAACAGTTTTTATAACAAGTTTGGGGACAGCTCCTTTTGATTTAGTTAAAGCATCCAAATAATCATCCGTTTCACTGTAATTTACGTTTGGTCTATTTCTTCTAGACCTTCCGGAAGTCTCTGGTGGTTTAGGCTCCGGTTGAGGCTCATTTGCTTCTAATCTGGGAGATTTAAGTGATGGACCAGTGGAATCCAGTTTTGCAAGCTGAGATTCAATATCATCTACCACAGCTGGTTTGGTCTTACATTCCTTTTCTGGTTCACAACCAGGTGAAGCCAGTGTTTTGTACAAATCATAGACATCTGACCCTGGAGTTGGTGAAGACGGCTTTTTCAGAGGTTCATCATCACTATTCTTGTGATGACGTCTGTGAGCCTTGTGCTCTTTCTTGTCCTTTTTCTTTTCTTTTTTGATATCAGTCAGACCTGGACATTTGATAGTTATCTTTAGACCCTCATGCTTCGGTGAACACATAGGTTCAACGGCTGGACTTTTCTTGATAGGGTCAGGTCCAAGGTCAGAGTGTATGTCAAGAGAGGAATGTCTATCTGATCCAGGTGAAGTAAATCCTTCATTGGAATCAGTGCTTACAATTCTTGAGGTTCCTTTAGATATCCTGAGTACTATAGGTGGCGGTTTCCGTTCCTCATTTGAATCTTTACTTGTTGAAGGACTTGCATCCATTTTTGTTGACATTGGACTTGATATAATAGAACTTGCTTTTGGTGATGGTACTCTAGGAGAAGGTATTTTAGGTGATGGTATTTTAGGAGAATATATTTGGGTTGATAATTTAGGTGGTGGCAGAGGATCATAACGGCTGAAATCAGGTATCGGGCTATTACTGCCATCCTCAGCATAATTGATTACTTTATCACGATTTCGTACTAGATATCTTTTGTTTGGAGGTCTAAGATTAGGATCCAGGGCTTCTTCCTTTTTGGCCGCTTTTGTGGCAACATTTTTCTTTGTCTTAGATTTTTCAGAAGAACCACGCCAGGGAATTTCTGGTGATGAGGAGTCTCTATTGTAAATTTTACTTCTTTTATTATTTCTCTTTTCTCTGCTGATATGCTCGGGGGATAATGGAGCTGCGGACACCGGTGGTGCATATGTGATTTGTGGTACTGGTGGGTAAGCTTCAGCATTTCTTGATTTGAAAAATTTCTTCGGTTTTGGTGGGGTTTGCTCTGTTTCCACTGCTGGTACCGTCAAGGGACTATTTTGGTCTTGCACAGGTTTCTTTACAACATTATTGGAGTAAGCTGAAAAATAAAAAACTTGTTGAACTGTTGATTAATTCATTAACTTAGAAGTTAATACAATATGATACATTTTAGAGCGCTAATATTTATGAATCACTCTAAACGTACCTACCGTAAATAAAGCCAAACTGAGAGAACTTTCACTTTTCTATAGGCCACTTTCAGAGTTGTAAGTAGCAATCGAAATTTGTAAATAGTCTTGAACTCAAGATAGGGCGCTTATCAAACGCATGACCTTCTGGCTGTTAGAGTGCTTCAAGTGCAACAGATAGCTAGGTAAAAGGAATTATTCTTACCGTAAGGCGCGCTCCTGATAGACGTAAAACTAGTGATTCCCCATTTGCCTACGGTGCCAGCGGACCGGGCAGCTGTAGGGCAATTACTGTTCTCCCTAAATAGGGCACTATCCAGCGGCACGGCCACGCTGCCGCTACGGCCCCTGCCCCAGCGAGACATTCTGCTATTCTCATCAGATGATGACAAATGCACCAACTCTCCAAAACGAACTCTTGAAGTGTCAAGGAACACTGCACATGTCGTCCTTGCATGTACTGTTTATGTACTTATTACTCCACGATTTATTTCGAACGCATTTCAAAACATTGCTTCATTTAATGAATGAAATGAAAACACTGCCCATGAAGATAACACGCCCGCCATTTTTACGCAAGCGGAATACGATGAGCGCAATAAAACCGTATTAGTCGTAAACAAGGAGCGAGTCTTGTAACATCAATACACAATTACCAAAAGTCTTTGAATTTGTGAGGTAGAAAGATTTACGATAAATTTATCACTGCATAAGACAATTGACAATATTTAGGACACAAACTGCGATGTTGTCACCTCATAACACAAAAGACGCCATATTGGATAGCTAAACAAGATTTCTGAACAGTCAGCCAATAGGAACCCCGGAAACGAAATGCGTAACGAACCATAGACAAAAAATATTAATTGTGTATTGTTCAATTTTAAAACGCATAGTACAGTCAACGTTAAAAGTTACACTAAATGATTCGATAATTTAATTTGGTATATATTATTAGGGTAGGTATGTGATTTGTATGTACATTTTGAGTACTATTTCTATACCTACAAGACGATGCTATAAAAACAAAAACCAGCTTGTTGCTTATGCGGCAACAGAAATAAATGATCTGTGAAAATTTCAACTAAATATGTAACTTGTTTCATGAGATGGATGCAGCATAAAATTGGCAGGAACTCCACACAACACTACATCTAGCCCCAAACCTGGGGCCTAGTAAAAGCCTAGTAAAATTATAAAATGGAAGAGCCAGATACCTAGCTGATTAATAAGCTACTTGCATAATTTTGTTTAATTCGTGTCCACTGTCCACCCTTGGTAGATGGAGAAGGTTAAGTTTGAATTTAAAGCTATAAGAAAATTCATGTAAACCGTTCAGTGTCACAGTAATTAGTAGGACCAGTGTCAAAAATGTGATCAATCAAGTATTTAATTACAACAATCAATATTATGGCCATCGCTGAGCAAACTGGCGAATTCTATAATCAAGGGCCAACGTGTTAACGTTGCTTACAAAGAAACATCCTAATAAGATTTGATTCTTAAATATTTGGAGAAACTTTTCGCGCTGCAGGTCAAATCAGATTTTTCAAATAGTTTCACTTGTGTCAGATTTTTCTAGAGTTGACTGTCCTCCACCATTCACAAACAAAGCTGCCAACACAAAAAATAAATAAATAATCTTCAATTTCAATTTCAATTTCAATTTCAGTTTATTCACTTATTAAATAACATTACAGATAAATAATCTAATGCGTTACTTAAGGATTAAAAACTAATGAATATCTTAACTTAGACTAAAAATATCTTACAAGCTATTTATTTAACTATACATACCTACTAATATTGCACCGGATGTATACCTACAGTATGCTTGTAGGCATACAAAAAACTAAATGAAAATAATAATAATAATATATAAAACAAGATGAGATCATTAACTATTATAGGTACTTAGGTATAGATATACACAAATCATCTATTTGTACTCTAGACTCTCGCAGTATTGAAAGCACAATCTCTCAATAACATGCCATTTATCGGCAAAAATGTCCAGTTGTGCGTGTGAGGCGGTGAGGGCGTTGAGGTGCCGCTGACTCCTACAGATTGGGGATTGTTGGCGAGCCACGGTGCGTGCGGGCGTTATAGCGAAAAAGGGCACTCGCCCGGGGCGAAATCTGGTACAATTTTCAGGTACATTAAGTCGACTGGCCTCCTTCAACTGGCCTCCTTCAATCTTAGATGTAGAAAATTATAATTTGGTAAAAGTTTTATTATTACACATGTACATACATACTTTATACTATTTATGATATAATACGCTTTTAGCATCAAATAATTTTATTTACATTTAAATAATACTTCTACTAGCGCCATCTATCCGTATTAAACTTAATCAAACAGTCAGTTGTCTGCAAGTGTAACTAGATGTCACTTTGCACAACAATGTCCGTCATTACAGTATCTCGGGCACAGAATATAAAATAGTACTTTTTAGAAGAACCTTTGGTCACAGATAAGATAATACTATACTAGTACAGATACTTCATCCCATACATTGAAAATGGACTGCTATAATGCGGGCTATCCTGCGGGCTATTTTGTTGTGCCCACACAGGCGCCAGAGGTCGTAGCAAAGTTGAAATAGCGAGCGACATCTATTGGACGAATTAATTCTAAGTCAAATCAGTGAGCAGATCCGCTTAAAGCATACACTTTTAACCAATAGATGGCGATAAAAAATATTCTTCTTCTTCTTAATGAACAATAAACAATGAATGGCATCTGTCCTTTTCGGATCAATTTTGCCAGTGTCGAGATTCTACCGCGACGCGAAGCCGCCGCCCTTCTCAATCCTCCCTGTCATGCGAGTTTTTTTTTTTTTTAGTTTTTTTTTATTATCTACCTACCTAAAGAAGGGTAACACAAGGGTATGAATTGAGTATATCTATTTTTATTTACACCACAGTAAAGATAGGTACGGAATAAGAGAGGTACGAGTAGAGCAATTTTGCATCCATTCTTTCAAGCGATTGATATCATTCCAAGGAAAACGAAACATTGATGTGACGTCAGATGTGTTTGCACATCTAAAATAGGAGCACTTGTGTGATGGCATATCGATCGATACCGATGAATATTTATAAAATTGTAGATCTGAGCAACCCAAGGAGCAGAGCAACCAACCATACAAATTTCCTAGGGCTTTGATTATTTACGATTTAATTACAAACGAAAAGTCAAACAACTTTTCGTTTGTTCTTTTCGTTGTAAACTTGACAATTGATAGGTACGTTTAGTTTTTCACTGATGATTGTTACCTTTTCAAATTTATAATAAATTACTTGTGTGAATTACTAATTTTACCTACTGTTATAAATAAAGAGCAAGAAAACCAATATATGGTTTTATCTCAATAAAATTTGAGTATGAATTGACAAGTCAGTTTTTGGCAACAGTCAGATATAAATAAAGGTTGGTGCCAATAAGTATTTACACCACATTCACCGCCATATTATTTTAAAACTTAATGTTGACTAAGATCATAGTCTTGCAGGCGAACAGGGGCCTAATTCTCGGGCCGATCTCGATCATTTTGCAATTTTATTTTATTGCTTCTTTTCACAACCCCGCACTTTTTCACCGTTTTCCGTACATCGTAGCTGTCGAGGCTATTACGATGAGGTCGTTGATGAATTACTCAAGGAAATCTGCCATTCTCTCTTCGAAAAGAAGCAATAAAATAAAATTTCAAAATGATCTAGATCAACTCGAGAATAAGGCCCCAGGGGGGCAATTCTAGACCAGTGACTTTTTTGTCACGGTAGATATATATCACAAGAACTGTCAAATTTAAATAGACATGACATTTTCAATAGATATCGTATTCCAGCAATATCACTATAGACATTTATCGAGCGAAGGCCGTTAGATATGTGTCGAGTGGTGAGTAGTAGTCGACATTGACATCTCTAATATACTTTGGGTGACTTTGGGCTTTTTTTTTCTTTCGGTCCTTGGAGCAGGCTAGAGTACCAAGACCATACCACCTAGTCTTACTTTTTGATAAAAAGTCAATGATGTTTACTTGTTTGTAGGGGATACAAGTTGGGAGCGAGAACGCGAATAATACTTTCTCATAAACCTACAATAAGTGAGGAGTGATTGAATTTAGCTCGTACTTAGTAATTATTCAATGGCGCAGTTAGAAGAGCAGTCAATCAGACAGTCAACGTCTATACCTTGTATCCGGGGTTCAAGCTTCGAGAGAAATATTCTTTTTGCATTGAATGGCCATCTAGTTGATAACCTTTGAATTAAAAATTCAAGTCATCGGAGTCCTTCTCTTGAGTGTAATGATCCTGACAATGACATATCTACAACACTTCATAGACAACTGACCATAGATTACAAACAACAAAGTTTACAGTTTTATGCTACATAACGTTCCGTGTGTTTCCGGAATTAATTATTGTAACTAACATTTTGTGCGAAAAGTCCATTGATAACTATCTAATGAAAATGAATCTATTATAAACAACAACAAGAACGCATTATAAACGCCGTTTAATAGGAAATGTGTTTATTTGAAGACAATAATAAAGTTAGTGCTATCGAACTATTCTATCGATAGAAACGGAACGTAGATAAACATGAACAACAACGGGATAGTCTGTGGAAGTTCTAAGAATGAACCTTCTTTCTGACATCTCTATAGTAAAAGTCTAACGTAAAAGTCTAACGGTGGCTAGAATACGCATTTTAGCGCGGTTCGATATTATCTTCGACAAATTTGGTGATATGACACTGCTTTCGCGACATTTCAAATCTCTATTTCGAGCGTTAATCTCTAAAAGTCTAGAATTGGCCCCCAGGAGCTCTCCTGTCTCTAGTTGAACGTCGAACAGAGGAGGGACCCAGTATTTCTTCGACAGCATCCTCAAACTGTTCGTCGGGCTCAGGCTCAGAATCACTTTCCGTTTGTTGTGGTGGAAGAAGAGCTAGCTGTCTGTTCGAAATAGTTTCTTCACGACCATTTGCTAACCTTACATGAGAGTATGACGGATTAGCTTCCAAAAGTTCCACCTCTTCGCATTCAGAATCATATTTAGAGCGTCTTTGGTTATTTCGCATGAGTACAGTACCTGGCTCCGAAAGCCACGTTGGCAAAGATTCTCCTGTTGCTGTTCGGCGTGAGTGATTAAAAAATATCTCGTGGGGTGTAGCATTTGTCGACGTACACAATAATGAACTGAAAAATGAATGAAGGGCTGGTAATAGCACACGCTCCCAATTTGTTGTATCAAGCTCTCTAGACTTCAGGCACAACTTTATAGATTTCCACAGGGTGCCATTGAGTCGTTTCACCTGCCCGTTTCCTTGTGGATCTTAGGGTGCTAGTTGCTGGAGTGTGCGCAAGTAGTCCGCTACTGTTTCTTCTGATTTTTGTTTAGTCGAGGCTAGTAGAAATCTAGCATGGATTTCATTTTGGATTTTATATAAATGATCAGTGTCAAATTTATCTGGCCTTAGCAGTCGTGCTAGAGAAGCCATTATTCATCACGTAGATATTTATTATTCAGATAAATTGTTAGAAATAAAATGCAAGAAAACCAATATTATGGTTTTATCTGAATAAAATTTGTGTATGAATTGACAAGTTAGTTTTGACAACAGTCAGATATAAATAAAGGTTGGTGCCAATAAGTATTTACACCACACCTACTCATAATGATGTAATTCAAATTCGTAATTTGAAGCAAAATGCCTAAAACAAAACGCTAAAATTAGTTATTATGCAAATAGCGCCATCTATATTCGAGCAAGAACTTGTGAAACAACGTAGTACGATTGACTGCCGCAAGAAAAACTAGAAATTTAAAATAAATTGTAAATATTAGAAAAAAATAATTAAAAGCCGACTTTCTCATCTTTTAGTGTTCGTGGGGTTTTTTACAATATGACATACAGTCATTCATGACCTATTTTACTTCTTTTCTGAACTCAAACAAATATTAATTTTCTGGCTGGAACCTTTACCGTCATCTATTGATAATTTATAGGAATTAATCTTCTTCTCTAGGTAGTGGGACCCCATGCTTTGGTGGATAGTAGCAGGGTACCTAGACATAATTATAGAAAAAGAACACTATGAAAGATTGTGTTTGTGATTCACAAACACAGCTCTTTCGCTGAATAAAGCATAAGCTTTATTGAAGGAAGGAAGTGAACAATAACCACACGGAAGCGCCTGCCGAGATTTCGGTGGCTTGACCTACACAAAGTGCCTACTTACTATGTAAGACGTCAAGTATTCTGACTGAGGTTGTAGAGCATCCAGCATGGAGACTCCTAGTAATTTGGGTGCTAATCAAAATTAGACCTCAATCATCATCCGAACGGCAAAAATTTTTGCGAGGTGATAATCTCTCTTCGAAAAGAAGCAATAAAATAAAATTACAAAATGATCAAGATTGGCCCGAGAATTAGGCCCAATGTAATGTAATTACGTTATTGTACACCCCGTTATTACGATGCCAGTTAAACCACATGCACGCTGGAGCATTTCAAACATGGATTTTTGGTTTTTTGTTTTGGTACTGGATAAATAATTATACCTTGTCCTTGATACTTTATAGGGCGAATCCGACTTGGATAGGTTAAGTTATCTTAGAACATAAATATTCCGCACAAGGCCAGCGAGTAGAGCGAGCGTGCCGGCATCGGCAGCGGCGAGCGGCCGCCACAGTGCTAGATTTTTTTTTTCAATATCCTCAATGGGGTTGTCCCGTTTAGGACAATTATCCATCGCTAGATAAAAAAAGTAACCATTGAAATATTCATCTGCGATAGTGTACATAGGCCTTTACAATTTCACAGTGGTAAAATGTGGATTCGTTTTAACTGGGTGTATATTAACTGGCCGTACATTAACCAGACCCAAATTTTTGGCTGTGAACTGTCACTGTCGCATGTCGCCTCTCTCATTGGCTCTAGGCAGTTTTACACAGGGGAAGTAACTGACGTCAGTCGACTGCCGAGTCAGTGCTGACCTGGCACTGCTATCGTATAAATTGATTTCATAAGGGCGCTTGTACACGCTAAGAAAAAACGCCGGGTCTACCCAAGAATTCGTGTCGTAACTAGAAAATAACTGTGTACACTGCTCGCAGCGGTGCACGAAAAAAATCTTATCTGCGCAAGACACGACGCGGCGAACGTTGTTGCGTTTTCGTGTGTGGAAAAGACAAAATTCTTGTCGTCTACACGAAGAATTTGTCTTGTCTGCCGCAGGAACGGCAAATTTTCTTAGCGTGTACAAGCGCCCTAAGTCAGTACAGTACTGTCGCATCAGCACTGGCTTCACTAGTCCCGCTTCATTATTTTCGGCGTCAGCCCGCACCCCCTGCCACCCGCGCCAGCTAAATAGCACGACTCAGTTTTCAGCGCCAGCACTGACGAAAGTTACTGACCCTGTGTAAAACTGCCATAATGGCTAATCGTTTCGAAAGTGCGCGGTTGCGTTTAAAAACGCCACATTTATCTGAAAGGTACTGCTTCCAGATTGGTCCCATTTTAATTTTATTAAAATCAGTGTTGCCATTTTTAGGGTTCCGTAGCCAAATGGCAAAAACGGAACCCTTATAGATTCGTCATGTCTGTCTGTCTGTCTGTTTGTCCGTCCGTATGTCACAGCCATTTTTCTCCGAAACCGTAAGAGCTAGACTGATGAAACTTGGCGAGTAGATTGTATTCTGTGAACCGCATTAAGATTTTTACATAAAAATAGAAAAAAAACTATAAATTTTGGGGGTCCCCATACTTGAAACTGAAACTCAAAATATTTTTTTTCATCGAACCCATACGTGTGGGGTATCTATGAATAGGTCTTCAAAAATGATGTTGAGGTTTCTAATATAGTTTTTTTCTAAACTGTATAGATTGCGCGAGAGACACTTCCAAAGTGGAAAAAAGTTGGTCCCCCCCCCCCCCTCTAACTTCTAAAGTAAGAGAATGACAATACTAAAAAAAATATAATGTTGTACATTACTATGCAAACTTCCAACGATATTTGGTTTGAACGAGATCTAGTCAGTAGTTTTTTATACGTCATAAATCGTAAACCGCAATTTACCTTTCGACAAACTACAAGAACCTTTATATTATTTTACTTGATGCTACGGAACCCTTCATGGGCGAGTCCGACTCGCACTTGGCTGCTTTTTTTTTTAATAAAATTTTTAATGTTTGTAACTGCTTGCCTCCGTCATATAAGAACCGATTTAGAAAATTATTTTTTTATTAGGAAGGTTATTCTTACGTCCAGATTGTCCCAAACAAATTTGATTAAAATTGGTTTAGCCGTTTGACAATGAAGTCGGTTTCTCAAGTTTTTTAAACTTATAATTATTAGGCTGTTAGTTCGATACGATACTTATATAATTATGACATTCAAATTTCTAAAAGTATAATAAATACCCTCAAGGGTGAAAATACCTACGGACTTTACAGGGGATGAAAGTTGGTATGAAAATAATATGTGAAGAATATTTTAAGTAAGTATAAGTTTGCGACAAGGGACAAAATTGTATACCTATTCTGATGTACCTAACATTTAGGGAGTCATTATAAAATGTGAAACTGAAGTTAGCCAATGACGTGCACGCGCATTGTGGCGGTATGCTATACCCAAAGACACCCCATTACACACAGCATGTGTGTTATTAGTATCTGTGCTTGAGCAAAGAGCTTGCTTGAGCCTAGAAAAACTTTGTCTTTAATACCCTCAAGGAATAATTGGTAAGGAAGCAGCGTCTAGGTCGCGGGTTTGACCCGGTCGCCGGTCGATGCTCACTGCAACTTCTTTCACACCAAAGTGATAACTTTAAAAAAACCTCTCATTTATTTTATAAGGTGTAAGAAACCACCGCTCGGTATCATCCATGTGGTCGTCGCGAGGTCTTTCTGTATGAAAAACGAAGGCTTGGAATGTCGTGATACGGGTACTGTCCATAATATACAGGGTTATTCATTATTAGCTGCATTACTCAAGAATTAGGTTCAACAAATAAAATAAAAAATATTTGTGAAATTAATTTTGAAAAATTTTGATTTAAGTTTTTGTATCAAAATTTTATTTTTATTAATTTCTTTACGGCTATTGCATAATGATTGCCATGGAAAACCGGACGATGACCTACCCAGGCGGTGACTGAACGCAGAGTGTAGCTCACGGCGCGCGGGCGCGGATCAAAGTTCAAAATAGGTCAGGCGCCAATGATTCCAAAGGATATTCTATATCGATTTTCTCAGGATTTTCATAACCAAACTTTAAAAAAATAATTTCATAAATATTTTTTATTTTATTTGTTGAACCTAATTCCTGAGTATTTGCAGCTAATAATGAATAACCCTGTATACGACATTTCAAGCCGTGGATGGTTGTGGCGAATTCCTTATGCCTTGCGTACGCAAGGCGTAATTTAAGCAATCTGCGAGGGCGATCAGTGAAATGTTGTCAAATTATATGAAAGCGATGTTTGACAGCGTTTCACTGATCGCCATCACCATAGTTTTATTTTTTCACAGTAAACTTTTAATCAGGAGACGCGCGTCATCGCATGACAGAGGGAACAACGATCTACCTATAGCTTTTGTTATTTGACCTGCCTCGATATTTGAATTTAGGTACAGTAATTTCACCGGCACCCTACACTCTTATGTTTATTAGTTACTGTGATGAGATGTGACGAGAGCACTGGTGGCCTAGTGGTAGCGGCCACGCCTTCCGATCCTAAGGTTGTGGGTTCAAATCCAGTCGTGTACCTACCAATGAGTTTTTCTGTCGAAGAATTTATGTGCACTATGCCAGGACTCTCGAACGGTGAAGGAAAACATCGTGAGGAAACCGGGCATGTCGTAAAAACTTAAAAAGTTCGAAAACATGGTGTCTAGTTCATGAAAGGAGCCTCTCTGAGGTGCACTTAAAATCCTTTCACCACACTGGTTTCGAAAGAACCAGTGACACGATAATGATGAATGAGTTACTGTGATCGCGATGGCGTGGCGTAGGTACTCAATACCCAATACATACCTAGATTTTTCGCCGTTCTTCATTGGAAAGTGACAAAAATCTTTTTCATTACTCATACTCTGAAAGTAGGTCTGAAGTTGCCTGAGGGGCCTAATTGAAAGTAAAACTTTCAGCCCTAGGGAGAATCGCTTTCTACTGACAGCTGTCAAATTATAAAAAAAACAAGTTTTATTTTATTCAACCATGTTCCAACTTTCTAAAGTCTTTCTGACTGCAAAGAGGTCGTTGAACCAAATTCCAACTTTTTATTCAGCAAGTAGGTTGGAAACCCATTACAACGGTAAGAAGTTTAAAAAGTCTAATTAGAGCGCAATGTAAAATTTAAATTTAAATAACATAAAGATAGTATTAAAAAAATAATATATCTTCTAAATTACTTGATTAATATATAGCTTCAACTATTTATTTAAAATAACATAGATTTGAGCAAACAATTTCCCATTTTTTTAAATTATGAGAATGAAAACAATGGCTGAATAATGCTGGCGAGCCGTAGCCGAAGGCCCGCCAGAGAAAAAGAAAAAAAAAAACCGGGAAAAAATGAGGTATTCCTTACATGCCTAATAGAAATGGGAAATGTCATTGAATGACAAAACCACGACAAAACCCGATGGCAAATCAAACACCGGTTTATTATGGAATTTACTCAAACGTTTGACTCGGACTCGGAGCATTATTTAGACAATCTTCTTCGAAATAAATGGGTTGCACAATTAAAAGCTGTTTTGTTTGCGCATGACTCCGTCGTTTAAAAACCGATTTGAAATGTTTTTTTTTATCTATAAGTTTAAATATTCAGACTGATTCCATATTTTTTTTATGAAAACGGGTTCAATAGTTTGGTTTTAAAACTTAGTAGATAGATAGATAAGATAGATTGATAATGATAACACTTTATTGTACCTACACAAGGATACATCACAAGTAACAGCGTATTATAATAAAGTACAATGGGCGGCCTTATCGCTGAAAGCGATTTCTTCCAGGCAACCTTAGTAAGCTTTGAGTAAGATTATAGAGGTAGACATGCACGCTAAAAGAAAATAATCCAGGAAAAAATCGGATGTTGAAATACCACCTTCGTCCTTCGTAGACTTTTTGTAGAATGTTTTAGTAGATTGTTATACAAGGGCAGTAAGTGAGCTTTTGCAGAACAAGATCCTTTTTGGCGCCCGTGCGAGCGCAGCTCGCAAAGGGCGCTAATGGATCGAGTGTACCCGAGATATTTAGATGCCTGAGCGAGCAAAGCGAGCGAGGGCAAATATAGTTCGAGGGTGCAATAGCTACTTATGACCGAGGTAAGCATTCTACTTTACATCATTCATGCGAGGTAAAGTTTTAACTAGCTGATGGAACAAACATATGGCCCACCTGATGTTAAGTGGTAACCATTGCCTATAGCAAAGCATTGCCTCGTAGGTCAAGCACGTCAGGAACGTGCCCTACAATGCACTGCCCTACGACCATCAACTTGAGGCATACGGATGTTCAGCCTCACGTGTCAGTGATTTCACCGGCACCCATACCCTTCAACTCGAAACACAGCAATGCTGCTTTTCGGCAGAAATAGGCTTACAATACAACAATAACACAACATTTATACGGGTATGACAAAATGTAATTTTAATTTGAGAAAAATAAAATTACAGTAATAATATAAGTATTATTATAATTATGCTATTAATTAAAATTAATAGTAAAATATTTGTACCGGTAGGTATCTGCTAAAACAGTCGTAGACGCACACTTATGCACACATCTGTGAGCTACCTACTATATCTTTTCAGTAAAAAGTTTTCATATCATTTTGTAAGAAAAGAGATTGTTTCGCCAAGGAGGTTTGCATAGCTCTTGAACTGTAATGAACCATTCAAGGAACCATTACATATCAAGCTTAGTGTGACGGTAAAAGTGATTTGAAAATGGAACGCATTTACAATGCACTGGGCTGCACACGCCTACTTACACAGCCTCTTTGCGCTAAAGTAAATCCAATTTACTGAGCATGTATGATGTAAAATAACTGAAGCAGGCTGTCTATTTCAGTTTACGTACTAGCGCTCAAATGCTCTGCCGTCGTCGTGGTACAGTCAGCTGCATTACTATACAATTTCTAACTTATACGAGATACAAGTCAAAACTCAAACAAATCGGTTATCTGTATAGTCGGTTTACTGACGATAGTTGAACGTGAAAACGTCATACAGCTGGCCACGTGGACGCATCGCTCACTCAAGTAGGAGAGAGACAGATGTCGAATGCTGCCGAACGCGGAGGCCGATTGTGCCTCTTTGTCGCTCGTTCCACGCTCTCGCTTGCACTTCAAGCCTTAAATGGAACGCCTCAGAGCGAGGCAACGCCGCATGAGTCATGTTTTTTCGTGCGTGCAGCCGGCTCCATCGAATTATAAGACGTTGTCACGTCAAAAATCATGGAATTGGATGACAAGTTCACAAATTTTTTCAGCATATCCCTGAGCCCTTACAATGCTGCGACACTATAGGCAACCCTGAACGAGGATTCGTTCTTGGTTTTCTGTCATGTCGGGGAGTAACATAGCTTTTTGATTTTAATTGGTTTTCTGGTGTTATTTTGAGTTCTGTTGTGTAATTTCGGTGGCATTTTAACCAACATTACTTGAGGTCTTAGCTCAAAGTGTTAGCAGTTGGAATTAAAGTGTATTATGTGAAAATGTCTCAGATGGATTTGGAAGAAACGGCCATCTTTCTGCCAAAGACAATTAGGGTAGGGCCGACTCGACTTTGACTGACTCGACGGAAAAGTATTTTATCTATGTAATTTATTATCATTCTCATTCTCGACACTGGCAAAACTGATCCGAAAAGGACAGATGCCATTCATAAAGAAAAAGAACCCTGAACGATTTTATTTTGTCAAAAGAGTACCTACCCTACCTACAGCAAGGATTTTATATAGATTCATGACCTACAGAGGCTTGTGAAGTGTCTAGGTCTTGGAGGAATTAGAAATTCCTCCAAGGTCTAGGTCCAATTTATTATAGTCTAAGATCCCTAGAAGAAGGACCTTCACCGAGCTGGTTATTGAATGAAACGTATTTTATATTTAATTAAACATGCCAATAAATATATTCTTTATGGCACCCCATATATCAAATTTCAGTCCAGGATAATTATGATTAATGGAATGTGGAAAGTTAAAAAAACATTTTTTTTTTTTAATTATTAATTAATCATATCCTGGACTGAAATTTGATAGGCAACCCATATAGAATATATTTATTGGCATGTTTAATTAAATATAAAATACGTTTCATTAAATAACCAGCTCGGTGGAGGTCCTTCTTCTAGGGATCCTATACTATTACCTAGTCACGGATCGCCAACTATACCTACTTATAATACAACTCAACGCGTACCTACCTACTGCGCCATTGCCATCTTTTAGTGCAGCTCATGAAATTGGCAGGGTTGTAAAAATAGAGCCACACCATTCGTCGGCCCATAATAAAAATGGAAGGTCCAAACGACCCTCGCTTTATCCCCACACGGGCACTTTAATAGTTTTTCATTACTCAAGTATAGACGCCCATAAAAGAAGAATAAAGTTGGGAAGAAAATTGCACGGCTTGCATAATACTCGTCGCACCAGGCCTAGTCGTAAAATACGCGGAATAAAATTGGATTTGGAGATTGTTTGTCGTGAATTATTTATGGCCACCACAATCGAATTCTTCCTTGACCAATTTTTGTTCATAGTTAAGATTATATCGCCAGCCTAGATACCTACTCTATTATGACCTTACTTATAAAAATATGACAAAAAATAAGCTGTGCTTAAACTATTGCCATCTCTTACCACTGGGTAATGACAAAAAGTGACAGGGCTAACTTTAAACAATGACTAAATTTAAATTACGTTTATAAGTATGGCTGTTAGAGACCAGCAGCTACTCATAACCATACCATGACCAATGGCCATACTCCTTAAAAATCCTTTATTATTTCTCAGCGCATCAAGCCATCAGCTTGCAGCATTATAATAGGTCTTTACCTATGAAATTGCCGTTCTTCAGTACTGGTCATATCAAATAGAAAAAAAGGTTTGGATTAAAGGCGATTGTGACTCACCACAGCTTTTTACAAAACGGCATGAGCATTACTGCAGATGTGTACTGTGAAGAACTGGAGACAATGATGGAGAAGCTTGCACATCGGCAACCAGCTTTGGTCAATCGGTCGTCCCCACTGCTCCTTCACGACAACGCGCGCCCCCATACTGCACATCAGACAGTCTCCAAGCTGCAAGAGCTGGGATTGGAAGCTCTCCCTCATCCGCCATACTCACCAGACCTTGCACCTACCGACTATTACCTTTTCCAAAATTTAGAGAACTTAGTAGTGGTTAAACAATTCAATTCCCGAGAGGCAGTACAAAGTGCCTTTGAAGAGTTGTTGCCTCCCGTCCAGCTGAATTTTACAAGAAGGGCATTAATAAACTGCCAATGCGTTGGCAAAAATAAGTCGATTGCATGGGTGATAACTTTGAATAAAAGAAATAAAAAAAGTTTAAAAAAAAGTACTTTTACTTATTCCATACAAAACGGCAATTTCATAGGTAAAGACCTAATAGGTAGGTACCTATTTGAAGACGCTTCCGATTTGCACAATTTGGATCAGTTGAGCAATCTTTAAATCATTTGCAACAGCCTTCAGATGGCTTAGTTGCTGCGTTTTTTTTTTGTAAATATGGTTCTAGTCAAATAAGTTTTTATTCAAACTTAATTTGTGCGTTCTCAATCAAGAAAGTCTTTTGTCAGGGTGCTATTACATGTCGTTGGATTTTGTATAACCTCGATTATGCAAGGTGCATTCGGGTCTAATATCTTCCAATTCCAGGGCGCGTGAGAAAGCCCTCATGATACTCTCCTCCACATGATCCTCATCCTCATGATCTACCTCATGATATCTATATATCGCTATCAGAGTCAAAACCAGCGGGCAATATCTATTGGTTATCGATGTGCGGCGGGAAATCTCTGACTAATATGTACCGATTCTTAATAGCTCGCTAAGCTCTTCTCCTACACCATGTTTAAGAATTAGAACCGGATAAGTACTCTAGAAACTCTCTTCGCAAGATCAATAAAAAGAATTTCTTCATTCCTTTAAGTTTCGTTTTAATCAATAAAAAGAAAAAAAAACCTTCTATGTAGACTCACGACAACATAGTTCTCCAAATATTAGTTTACGCGACTGATGGTCACTCAACAGCTAAACCTAACAACTTCAGCTAGGCTATTATACATATGTAGTCTCTTAATGCTGGCAAAATCATTCTTCAAAGATCAAGAAGACGACCACCCCACACTCACAATTAGACAGTCAAAATATTGTTAACTAGCAGCCTACCCCGGCTTCGCACGGGTAGAGATTTATTTTTCAAACACACAAATATAGTTTTTGTTACTTTCCAGGCTTTCCAATGGTGAAAAAATTTTTGAAATCGGCCCAGTAGTTTTAAGTTTAATTGTAAACATACAAAGATACAAATCTTTCCTCTTTATAATATTGAGTATAGATAAATACATAAATATCGAGGGTGCAGTGTTAAAACCCGATATATGCAAAAAAAAACTAAAATTTGAATATAACTCACGAGAATCAGAATTTCTTAATTTATCGGGTTTTGTCGAAAACAAATTTTCGATATTTTTTGCATTTATCGGGTTTTAACACTGCACCCTCGATATAGCCTATGTTACTCAGGGTGAATGTAGCTTTCCAATGGTGAAATATTTTTGAAATCGGCACAGTAGTTTTTGAGTTTATTCATTTTTATGTAATGGCCCGAACACACCTAGTTCGCTGGCGGTAGCGATCAATGAAACGCTGTCAAATATCGCTGTCAGGTTTGAGATTAGACAGCGAATATTTGACAGCGTTTCACTGTTCGCTACCGCCAGCGAACTAGGTGTGTTCGAGCCTTTAATAGAAAACATGTAGCTATTGATGTGCCAAAGAGTAGTCTTTTTTTTAAATGAAATATAGGTTATTTATTTGCTTTTGTTTATAATTAATGACTTACTTATTTTGATAATGACAAGATAATGGTAGAGACATTTCAATTTCTTGGAAAATAATGTATTAAATAACCAAGAAAACACTTACTCTGTTTTATGTGCATCCACTTTTTATCGTGGCCAACGATATGGCTTTTTTATTTTTATTGCGGACGTGCCACCGTCTACCTCAATTATTTATACGGTCCAATAAAAACCACTAGAAGCCTTGCAGATATGTATGTATGTACGTGCATAGCTACTTTGTATATAAGCACTTAGTATAAAGTACCTTCGCCAATGGACTGGTTACATTGTATGCTATGTTTCCATGCGTGCCGTGCAGCCCGGCAGGCTGCCTGGCGGGCTGCGTGGCATGCAGCCCGTCCCGGGCCGGCGAACATTCAAGCTGTTTACATGCATGCCGTGCAACCCGGCGAGCTGCCTGGCGAGCTGCGCGGCATGCAACCAGTGTTACCAGGTACACGGTAATTACCGTAGATGCACGGTATTTTTGGCTTAAACACGGTATACGGTAATGTTTCACTACCGTGTCATTTTCTACGGTATTTTTAATTATGAATTACCTTGACAGTCAATATGTAAATAATTACGAAGTAGGTATTCCCCGATCATCAAAATACGTCTAAATGTAAAAGTATGCCCTTTGCCCTGCCCACTAGTTAAACAATTAGTGTATATGAAAATTGCTTGTATAATAAATGAATGAATGAATCGCTTTCTCGCAACTCTCACCGTACTCTTTTTTCTTCGATAGTTTTGTTGGTGTTTGATGTTTGGCAAGTGCGCAGTGCAGACGGACAGATAGACAGACAGACAGTCAGACGGACAGACAGTGAAGTCTTAGTAACTATATTAACTATACTAATAGTATTATCAAAAGTGGATCTAAATGAATATTTTTTGCCTTTATTATGTTTAAAGAAATTAAAAATTTGAAGTGATTTATTTACAACAGAATATACATTATTTACAAAAACTATTACTAAACAACATGAAATACCTAATTAAAAAGAAAAAATAAAAATTACATTTTATGAGAAACTAGAAAATTTTATAATGAACTCTGTTTTCCACCTGTAGGTATTACAGGTAGAAAACAGAGTTCAGAGCCCGAAGTCCCAGTGCATTTACAACATTTCGTTACCAAATGTTGTTTTCGTTTTGCCTATTTGTCTCTGTCTATTGTATGGAGAAAAGATGAGACAACAACTCTAACTACGTAACGTATTTTTGCCGTCTCATATTTTCGCCATACAATAGAGAGAGACAAATAGGCAAAACGAAAACAACATTTGGTAACGAAATGTGGTAGCAAAACTCCGACTTCGGGTACAGATCACCGACCGCAGGCAATGTGCCCAAAAGGCTGGCAACGTTACCTCTTTGAATAGCTAAGCTAATTCTTTGCCTTAGGTAAGCGCCAGCCCTTTGGTCACCAGAGGGCTGGCATCTTTGCACGTTGTTTAAAGATGTTCATCTTATCATAGACTAAATCAGATTCCAAAAATCTGTATAAAAGTAGGGTTAAATCTGTAATCTGTAATACTACCCTAAATTCTGTATAAATACAGATAAATCTGTATAATTGGCAACACCAATTTGGCCCGCGCGCGTGTAAACAGTCACCGGGCGCCCGCACATTCATAAAAAAACCGACACTCACCCGGTTCGCGGCATTCACGTTCACGGGCGCGTTTACGGGCTCGGGCGTACCGTTTCCACGCGCGTGAATGTGAATGTGCACGTTGAATGTCGAGTTGAACGCACGCGTGGAAACGTGGCATAAAGTTCACGGGAAATTGGTAGATAGGGAGACCTAACTTATTTCGTCGGGCGACACATAGACATTTGACATAATTTTCGTCTTGTCCATGTTCATTTTAAGAACCTGTTGGGAGACTTCAACTTTGCCATTGAGTATTGTGCCTCCTGAGTGCTATGACCTACTCTATCATGATAATAAGGAAAATCATAGGTGAGTTACTTGCTGCCACGTTCTTACTATTCCAGTAGCTTGAACGCATCTTCTACAGCGGCGTTATAGAGCTTCGGTGATAAAGAAACTCCCGGTGTAACGCCTCGTCGCAAAAGGTTCGCCCTTGGACATTGCAAGAATTGCAACTGATCTCGAACTGCATAGTGGCGTTAGTGTACGCAAGTATTTCAATAGGCACTGCTAAGTCAATTACGCCTGAAAGCTGCCCAGGTTTTTACCGAGTCAAAGGCATTTTGGAAGTCCAAAAATGCAAAGCTTAGAGACTAGGTAATTAAGAGTTCTGTCTTTTGTAAAACCTGCAGCGCATATAGAAGTGATATACGATACCTACTACTACTAAATCCTTATCCAAAGCTTTCATAACCTGCGCTTGAGAAAATTTGTGCGATGATCTATCCAATTATATGAGGCATAAGCAAAACTTAAATATAATAGATCTGGTTATCTACGGTATATTTCTTACCCCAGCCATAATCCATTTTGTATCTAGCAAATTCAACAATGCAATTTCGTTTATTACGATAGAACGACTTTCCCATTACATCCCCCTTGGTTTCGTATTATAAATTACATAAAATTACGACTCTACATAAAAATATATAAAAGTTGCGAGGGGATATCGAGATGGGAAAAAGTATTGATCGAGTTGATGAAACTCCGATTCCTGTTCACTTGATTCGGCCTATCTACTGACTGTGCCATAAGTCGTGTATTAGCCTACACCACGTCATGTAGAATAGAATAGAAATAATTTATTTTGCGTCAACTTAAAAGGTATGTTTCGAAAGTATTGAAACTTTTTAAATAGTCTGTGTAAATGTTTTAGCTATCTATTGTATTTACAGACCTGGAAGAATATTTTTCGTGGCTGGAGCTTGATACCCTGAGCCTAATGACGAATGATAGAAGAAATTGGATAAAGAAAAGCTGTCGTCGTGACGATCCCACTGAGCGCGGGATGGGAAGCACCAGTGAGCAGTGGACCTGATAGACCCCTCCGACTCTCTATACTGGCTGAGAGACATGAATAAATGCATTTTCTCAAAGTAAAAAAAAGTCGTTTATTCAGTTGTATCACAAGGAGATCCTTCAAAGATATTCTTGGTAAGCCTAAGTGGCAGTTACACACGACCAATAGGGTTATGCAGGAAAATTATGAGGTATCTACACTATACCAGTGCTTTGAAACGGTGAAGGAAAATATCGTGAGGAAACTGGCATGTCGTAGAACCTAAAAAGTTCAAAAATATGTGCCAAGTCCACGAAAGGAGCCTCTTTGAGGCGCACTTAAAATCCTTTCACCACACTTGGTTCAAAAAAATCAGTGACACGATAAGAAGAAGAAGAAGAAGAATGAGGTATAATCGAGATGGCTTGAACCGGTGGGCTGATTAGCTTTGCTTAGGATGGTGTCGTAAACTAGACTGTAATGCACAGGGCTAATTTAAGATTTACGATACCATAAATCAAGGTTGTTTGGCCGTGTTGTGACAAAGCAGCACATGGTGGCATTAAAATGAACGGAATTTGATGCAATTCTCGTGTTTTTTAAATCAAAGATTTTTGTGGGAAAATAATTCGTAAAAAGCTATTGTTGAAACTAAAGTTTGAGCATTCACTTGCAACATGCAGAACCTCGAGCATTCGCCGTTTTTATGTCGTCGAACTGAACAACGAGCCGAGCGAAGCATAGAGCCAAACATTGCTATCAATATTTTTATAGAACGATAGAATGCTTGCTAAAATGTTCTCGTATTTTTGTGTAACATTCGCACAAAATGCACATTAAAAGAGAATGCTCAAGTTTATCAGCACCTGTAGGTGAGATAGGTAGAACACATATTTTTTTTTCAGAAATAAAACTGCAAGACAAGTAACCCTTCGGCATTAGAATAAACACTCACTCAATTCATAAACACAAAAAATAGTTTAAAAACGTTGACTTCTCTAGTCTCAACTTCTTTAGCTCAGAACAATCTGATAGATTTTGAACAGAGAGCTGATTTTAGAAGGGTAACTAAGTATTTTATTTTCAGTTTAATATGAAGTAAGTAGAGAAAAAGAAAATTGTGATTTTGTAAATAGTAGGTAGATGTGTGGCACATCAAAGAGCTAAAATTACCCTTCATAAACGGAGCGAGGGAGTCTAAAGAAACCGAGTTTTAGTAGGTTTTATTACTCGGGTCGCTTATAAGTATAGGATTCTAACACTTCTATAACATTTAATTTCTGAATCCATAACGTTTTCAAGGGTGAACAAGTCTGCCAGATCGCCATCGTGTTTGGTATGCGGACAGTCATTGATGTGTGCGATGTCCTTACATGGAGTTTCATAGGCACACTCACCTACTTTTCCGTGAATTTCTTTTTTTTGCTTTTGATTCTAGATCTCCATCTACTCCGTATGAACACTAACCATGAGGCAAGAGATGCTGGTCAAATTCACGCTACCGGAGAAATTAATAGCTAATATTATCCTGCTTGTATACTCTACTATTATACTCTACTCCTATAGGGTGTAAAAATACTTCTCCCGAAAAACAAAGCAGGTTAAGAATCAATATGAACAAAATTTATATGGAACAAAAACAGATGTGATATGAACGCGAAAAAAAATTGACTACAATAATCGCGTGGAACTGGCACGTAAGACTCACCCAAAGTGAGCCTTAATGATAGGCACATTGAATAAAGAAATCGTTGATTTTGATTTGATTTTGCTTAAATCAGCTTTTTTGGTCGTGTTTACTACAGGTGCAAAGAAGAAGACAAAAAGTTCCTGACAAAAGGCTGCTCAGAAAAAGTTTTTGGGTACTTTAACTCCCTGATGTTTTCAAGAGTGGTCTTTTTACACTCTGTATAAGGAGAAATGTATGAAGAACGAGAGAATATAAATAAATACAATGGAACCCTTGAATTGAATAGGCGACGAGACTACGTATAACTCAGAATCCGAGCGAGCATTAATTTTATTTCTTTCACTCTCTCGACATGCGTTCCCGCCTTTAACGCAATGGCCGCTAGAAAGAGCGATTCCCATTCGTCGATCTCCCCGCACTTTCCTTTTGGGAGAGCTCGCGCATGCGATTTGAACTAAATCGGCACCATTCCGAACTTCAATGAGCCAGAATGAACATATTCCTTCTCCCCCTCTCGAACAAATAATATGGCCGCGTGGTGCACTAGCCTTTTCTTATCTTTTCTTTCGTTTTAGATGGTAAGTTTGTAGATTTTCTTTTCTTGTTTTTCACAATACTTACTGTTTTGGTGGTCATTTATTAATCTAGGCTTAGATGATTGTTTGAATTGACAAAAATACGGTATTGCGAAATCACCTTCTTTAAAGACCATCATTTGCCATAATTTAGGTAAATATTTTTTTTTTCTTATTTATATAAAGGGCTTTGTCGCTAAGCGACCACACTGCAATATACAAACTTATTGTCTAGCTAAACCAATTTCTGTTAATTTCTATAAAATCTTGGCTTGACCCGCAAGGGAAGTAAATAGAGATATTTCATTTGAACGCGTAGGCGCTACGTCGTAGAGCTACATTTACTACGTAATGCATCTATATACCAAATAATATATGTGAAGTGCGAAGCGTAAATACGTAGGTGGATAACACCTATTAGTAGGCAAAGAAAATAAACATGGGTGAGGCCTCTTACCATCTAGTAATTCTTTTATGATGACGAGTAAAGATGACTTACCCGTATACCATTCAGCACAGGACGGGACTGGATGGGATCCAGTTCTGTTGGTAGTATTAGCTTAGGTAGGTGCACAGTTAATGTTGTACCTATATTACCTGTTTGTCTTCAGCTGTCCGTTCTGTGCAGGTATTTTAATGTATTTGTCACGTGTACGCCTAAATGTTTTTTCTTTCTTTCTTCTTTCTCAAGGTAAGTAACTTGATAGACCTTGGTACACTCACACAGGTTATCACTTATCAATTAGGTATTTTTATTTATTACACAGGGCTACCACTAACATTTAAAACTGGCACACTTTGCACATTTTCGACGACTGATGTTAAATTGCGTATGGTATGGTACCTACCTCAAGGTGGACTTTTTTGAAGCTTAGCAGCCATGGCAGGGACGTACTTAGGACCGTACTAGTTATTCACATCGTAAAAACCCACTAGTGTTTACCTCAGTCATCATCATCATCTTCCTGCCCATATCCAGTGGCATAGCTACCCGAGAGCCTCGGGGCCTCCAAGCTCTGGGGCCCATCAGACTTACAAATCGTGAGTATCTAGGTAAGCATTTGGCTGGCATCACACCTGATGGAAAGTGAGGATGCAGCCTAAGATAGAGCATGCTTAGCCATAATCCACCTGTTCACTCTTGTCTTAAAAATTCCCAAATTGTAACTTTCCGGAAATACTACGTCGAATTCGGAACACGACGAATACAGAAGAGACGAGAAAACGTAGGTGTTTAAAAAGTTTAGTTGGGGCCCTAGTTAATTTATTGTCCCAGGTCCTTTGGCCATAACCCACAATAAGTGGAGTCGGTACAACAGGTTTTCTTCTTCCCACCTCTATAATTCGTAATTGCAGTGCTCAATCCTTTCTTGTTCATTCTTTTTTGATACATCTTTTTTGGTGTACCTACATCTGGATCTACAACCATACCATCCACATCCATATCTAACACTTTTCTCGTAATATGATTTATTTTTATCTCAGTATCGCTTTGAATAAAACGGGGGAAGAAAGGTTCTCGAATGACGACGATGAGTTGAACACGAAGAGTATAGGACGATATACTTACTGACAATGTAAAACTGTCTTTCTAGAAACCTGTGCTTATTTGCCTTGTGGCTTTTTCAAGCGAGTTTTCACCTCCTAAACAGTGTTCTCAAACGGTGAAGGGAAACTTCGTGAGGAAACTGACATGTCGTAGAACCTAAAAAGTTCGAAATTGTGTTGAGTGTATGCACTCAACGCAAAGATTTCGAACTTTTTAGGTTTTTTAAGAAGCCTCTCTGAGGCGCACTTGAAATCCGTGCGTCGTCGTGCGTGGTGCGTGATGATCTGCGGTTCTAGGAAGGCAGCATAAAATATAATGCTGATTTTCCGACGGCGACTGACGGCGCCCATGATTCTGGCAAGGATACTTATTTTAAAAGGGGTTCCAAATCATACTCCTAATAATATATTATCTATTAATCTATTATTTGAATAATGTTCTCATAGATATCAGTTCCAAATGTTTTTAATAGCTGAGAAAAATGCATATGCATTCATCCACCTTTCCCCCATGCCCGGCGTTTTAAAGGACACGGACGAAGTCACGGATACTTCATAGTTCTTCGTCTCTTATAATTATTACTTTGATAGGGTGCGCTAAGTATATTGCAGGTAGTAAACAGCTAGTGAACTCTCAAGTTCCATTACCCGTCCCTCCCCTCCGCTCCACTCCTGCCCTCCCCCCCTGGCCGTAACCCGCACAGCAGCCGTGTAATTACTCTGCTGAAACTAACCATAAAATTCCTGGCACTAATCATGCTTTAGGTAGTTCTTACCCTGTTATTCAGCTCGGTGTAGCCAACAGGAGTAGAATTGGTTTGCATAGCTTTCATCATAACATCACTAAAAAAGCGGTCAAGTGCGAGTCGGACTCGCCCATGAAGGGTTCCGTAGCATCAAGTAACATAATATAAAGGTTCTTGTAGTTCGTCGAAAGGTAAATTGCGGTTTACGATTTATGACGTATAAAAAAAAACTACTGACTAGATCTCGTTCAAACCAAATATCGTTGAAAGTTTGCATAGTAATGTACAACATATATTTTTTTTGGTTTTATCATTCTCTTATTTTAGAAGTTAGAGGGGGGGGACCAATGTTTTTCCACTTTGGAAATGTCTCTCGCGCAAACTATTCAGTTTAGATAAAAACAATATTAGAAACCTCAACATCATTTTTGAAGACCTATTCATAAATACCCCACACGTATGGGTTCGATGAAAACATTTTTTTTTAGTTTTAGTTTCAAGTATGGGGACCCCCAAAATTTATAGTTTTTTTTCTATTTTTGTGTAAAAATCTTAATGCGGTTTACAGAACACATCTACTCACCAAGTTTCATCAGTCTAGCCGTGAGACGGTTTCGGAGAAAAATGGCTGTGACATACGAACGGACAGACAGACAGACAGACAGACAGACATGACGAATCTATAAGGTTTCCGTTTTTGCCATTTGGCTACGGAACCCTAAAAACGGAATAAAGAGACTAACGGTCACATTTAGCTTAGCAGCTAAGTTAGCTGATAAGTCTGTTGCCATCTCTATTTGTTGGCTTAAAAGTGACAGGGATAAGAGACTTTTAGCGAGCCGCTAAAAGTGTCTGGCATTATGTATGAGGGGGAATGTATAGAAATCACAGAAGAGCAAAAACGCTTTTGCTTACGTAAGAAGTAATCTAAGCGTTTTAAATGTAAATTGATAACTTCGCTATACCCATTAGTATAGGTACCTATTAGGAGTAGTTTTAATCCATGCAACGGCCTACATAGTGCCACAAACAAGCAGCGAGCGCCTCTAGCGGGTTGTTTTGACAGCTCGTTCAAATTTGTAACACCATTTTTGATAGGGCAGCGGGGCTTCTACCTACGGTAAGAGGAATATCCCGGAATATCGGGAGGAGGCCTGTCGTACATATCAGATGATATTATTTCGTTTGAAAAGGCGAAGGAAGAGAGAGGGTTATAGAAAGCCCCAAGGGACTACAGACCTACCTTTATATGTATGAAGGTGTACAGAAACTGCCCAAACTAATCCCTTATTTAAATAAGGTTAATTAACATGGGACAACCCTCGCCCTCAGTCCAAGGGACCTCTAATGTGATAAAACAAGGGAAGTAGGTACCGCAGGGTCAACCCAGCATGTGTACTTAGATAATGCGGAATGTTGGATGAAAATCACGTTTGTGAGATTTATCTGAGGTGTTTCCTGAACCACGGGTCAGCATAAATACCTACTAATGTATAGCTATACAGCATAAACAGCCGTTTAAACTTAGTAGGTATGTAAGTAGGTATAGTAGATTATTACCTACCTGAGGCTGAACCTTAGCATTCGAAGGTATAAACTTGAATAACCCAAAACCAATCGCAAATTCCCTTTTCAGGGTAGATTAAATTTATTGCCTGAGATTTTGTACCTGAGTTTGGGTTAGATATTTAAAAACCAAAAAAATTAAAGTTCCAATAGACTGGCCTCTAGCTCAGTTGATAGTAGCTCTGCCTTCTGCGCTGTAGGTCGTGGGTTCGATCCCCACCGAGAACAAATATTTGTGTGGTTAACATAAATGTTTGTTCTCTGTCTGGGTGTTATATTGTATTCTAAGTATGTATTTACAAAAAAAAAATGTATTCAAGTATTATATCAGCTATCCCGGTTCCCATATTACAAGCTCTGCTTAGTTTGGGGCTGGGTAGTGTTGTGTGAATTGTCCACAATATTTATTATTTATTAATGAGGTTTTTTTTTTTACATTACATTATATAGACCACCCTTTGGCTACAATCTCACCTGATGGTAAGCGACGATGTAGCCGACGATGAAGCAGGATGGTTTAGAATTCACTCTTGCCTTGAACAATACATCTAACAATACATCTGTATACAGCGCCATCTACTGCAACTCATTCAAACTAAGTATAAAGGTCACCTGCTTAAGGCGCCATCTAGCAAATAAATAAGGTACTTTTTGCATGGTAAGCTTACAAAGCTCTATTTAGTTTGCGCTCTTCTCCACTGAATTGTAGATGGCGCTGTGATACACTTTTATCAATGAGGTGGTATAGCCATAGACTTGAAAACTCGTTGCTTGTTTCTTACCTCTTTGCATAGGGTAAAACGAAACTTTTCATAGAATCTAAGGCCCGTATTCTGAAACAGTGCTTAGGTCTGAGTCGAGCCTCAAGCACAGATTTTTGACACTTTTCAATGGAGAACTGTCATAAAATCTATGCTTGAGGCTCGACTCAGACTCAAGCGCTGTTTCGGAATACGGGCCTTAGACTCCTTGCTGCACGGGTATGATACCTACCTCAGCTCTTTGCTATACCTATAGGTAGGTAATTATATTTTGTACCCAGTAGGTACTTACCAAAAACGTGGGATCTACAACATTCCTAGCTTTGATTATTGTAAAAGGTAATCACAGATAGCTAGTAACTACCTACGTTACCACACCACGAATTTAAATGCAGTATTTTTTTGTGACTGGCATAATGTTGCTTTTGTAAAGCTTTATTTGTGTCATAAACTTATTTTAACAATGCTAGTGATTATCAAAAGGTATAAACTTGTAAAGGGTTGAATGAACCTTTGTTGCAAGAGAAGAATATAAAACGAAGCACAGGGAGGGTTGCAGTCAAAACTGTTTTCAGATGCAACTGATTTGGTACATAGGTACTTACTGAAAACAAAAAGTCCAGGCTCCTTCTTATCACTGATTTTTTCGAACCAGTTTGGTGAAAGGATTTCAAGTGCGCCTCAGAGAGGCTTCTTAAAAAACCTAAAAAGTTCGAAATTGTGTTGAGTGTATGCACTCAACGCAAAGATTTCGAACTTTTTAGGTTTTTTAAGAAGCCTCTCTGAGGCGCACTTGAAATCCTTTCACCAAACTGGTTCGAAAAAATCAGTGATAAGAAGGAGCCTGGACTTTTTGTTTTCAGTAAGTACCTATGTACCAAATCAGTTGCATCTGAAAACAGTTTTGACTGCAACCCTCCCTGTGCTTCGTTTTATATTCTTCTCTTGCAACAAAGGTTCATTCAACCCTTTACAAGTTTATACCTTTTGATAATCACTAGCATTGTTAAAATAAGTTTATGACACAAATAAAGCTTTACAAAAGCAACATTATGCCAGTCACAAAAAAATGCTGCATTTAAATTCGTGGTGTGGTAACGTAGGTAGTTACTAGCTATCTGTGATTACCTTTTACAATAATCAAAGCTAGGAATGTTGTAGATCCCACGTTTTTGGTAAGTACCTACTGGGTACAAAATATAATTACCTACCTATAGGTATAGCAAAGAGCTGAGGTAGGTATCATACCCGTGCAGCAAGGAGTCTAAGGCCCGTATTCCGAAACAGCGCTTGAGTCTGAGTCGAGCCTCAAGCATAGATTTTATGACAGTTCTCCATTGAAAAGTGTCAAAAATCTGTGCTTGAGGCTCGACTCAGACCTAAGCACTGTTTCAGAATACGGGCCTTAGATTCTATGAAAAGTTTCGTTTTACCCTATGCAAAGAGGTAAGAAACAAGCAACGAGTTTTCAAGTCTATGGCTATACCACCTCATTGATAAAAGTGTATCACAGCGCCATCTACAATTCAGTGGAGAAGAGCGCAAACTAAATAGAGCTTTGTAAGCTTACCATGCAAAAAGTACCTTATTTATTTGCTAGATGGCGCCTTAAGCAGGTGACCTTTATACTTAGTTTGAATGAGTTGCAGTAGATGGCGCTGTATACAGATGTATTGTTAGATGTATTGTTCAAGGCAAGAGTGAATTCTAAACCATCCTGCTTCATCGTCGGCTACATCGTCGCTTACCATCAGGTGAGATTGTAGCCAAAGGGTGGTCTATATAATGTAATGTAAAAAAAAAAACCTCATTAATAAATAATAAATATTGTGGACAATTCACACAACACTACCCAGCCCCAAACTAAGCAGAGCTTGTAATATGGGAACCGGGATAGCTGATATAATACTTGAATACATTTTTTTTTTGTAAATACATACTTAGAATACAATATAACACCCAGACAGAGAACAAACATTTATGTTAACCACACAAATATTTGTTCTCGGTGGGGATCGAACCCACGACCTACAGCGCAGAAGGCAGAGCTACTATCAACTGAGCTAGAGGCCAGTCTATTGGAACTTTAATTTTTTTGGTTTTTAAATATCTAACCCAAACTCAGGTACAAAATCTCAGGCAATAAATTTAATCTACCCTGAAAAGGGAATTTGCGATTGGTTTTGGGTTATTCAAGTTTATACCTTCGAATGCTAAGGTTCAGCCTCAGGTAGGTAATAATCTACTATACCTACTTACATACCTACTAAGTTTAAACGGCTGTTTATGCTGTATAGCTATACATTAGTAGGTATTTATGCTGACCCGTGGTTCAGGAAACACCTCAGATAAATCTCACAAACGTGATTTTCATCCAACATTCCGCATTATCTAAGTACACATGCTGGGTTGACCCTGCGGTACCTACTTCCCTTGTTTTATCACATTAGAGGTCCCTTGGACTGAGGGCGAGGGTTGTCCCATGTTAATTAACCTTATTTAAATAAGGGATTAGTTTGGGCAGTTTCTGTACACCTTCATACATATAAAGGTAGGTCTGTAGTCCCTTGGGGCTTTCTATAACCCTCTCTCTTCCTTCGCCTTTTCAAACGAAATAATATCATCTGATATGTACGACAGGCCTCCTCCCGATATTCCGGGATATTCCTCTTACCGTAGGTAGAAGCCCCGCTGCCCTATCAAAAATGGTGTTACAAATTTGAACGAGCTGTCAAAACAACCCGCTAGAGGCGCTCGCTGCTTGTTTGTGGCACTATGTAGGCCGTTGCATGGATTAAAACTACTCCTAATAGGTACCTATACTAATGGGTATAGCGAAGTTATCAATTTACATTTAAAACGCTTAGATTACTTCTTACGTAAGCAAAAGCGTTTTTGCTCTTCTGTGATTTCTATACATTCCCCCTCATACATAATGCCAGACACTTTTAGCGGCTCGCTAAAAGTCTCTTATCCCTGTCACTTTTAAGCCAACAAATAGAGATGGCAACAGACTTATCAGCTAACTTAGCTGCTAAGCTAAATGTGACCGTTAGTCTCTTTATTCCGTTTTTAGGGTTCCGTAGCCAAATGGCAAAAACGGAAACCTTATAGATTCGTCATGTCTGTCTGTCTGTCTGTCTGTCTGTCCGTTCGTATGTCACAGCCATTTTTCTCCGAAACCGTCTCACGGCTAGACTGATGAAACTTGGTGAGTAGATGTGTTCTGTAAACCGCATTAAGATTTTTACACAAAAATAGAAAAAAAACTATAAATTTTGGGGGTCCCCATACTTGAAACTAAAACTAAAAAAAAATGTTTTCATCGAACCCATACGTGTGGGGTATTTATGAATAGGTCTTCAAAAATGATGTTGAGGTTTCTAATATTGTTTTTATCTAAACTGAATAGTTTGCGCGAGAGACATTTCCAAAGTGGAAAAACATTGGTCCCCCCCCTCTAACTTCTAAAATAAGAGAATGATAAAACCAAAAAAAATATATGTTGTACATTACTATGCAAACTTTCAACGATATTTGGTTTGAACGAGATCTAGTCAGTAGTTTTTTTTTATACGTCATAA
Organism: Thera obeliscata; assembly: GCA_947578465.1. NCBI lineage: Eukaryota > Metazoa > Arthropoda > Insecta > Lepidoptera > Geometridae > Thera > Thera obeliscata. The sequence continues at coordinate 5,974,519 of OX387928.1, read as the reverse complement.
ATCGTAAACCGCAATTTACCTTTCGACGAACTACAAGAACCTTTATATTATGTTACTTGATGCTACGGAACCCTTCATGGGCGAGTCCGACTCGCACTTGACCGCTTTTTTAGTGATGTTATGATGAAAGCTATGCAAACCAATTCTACTCCTGTTGGCTACACCGAGCTGAATAACAGGGTAAGAACTACCTAAAGCATGATTAGTGCCAGGAATTTTATGGTTAGTTTCAGCAGAGTAATTACACGGCTGCTGTGCGGGTTACGGCCAGGGGGGGAGGGCAGGAGTGGAGCGGAGGGGAGGGACGGGTAATGGAACTTGAGAGTTCACTAGCTGTTTACTACCTGCAATATACTTAGCGCACCCTATCAAAGTAATAATTATAAGAGACGAAGAACTATGAAGTATCCGTGACTTCGTCCGTGTCCTTTAAAACGCCGGGCATGGGGGAAAGGTGGATGAATGCATATGCATTTTTCTCAGCTATTAAAAACATTTGGAACTGATATCTATGAGAACATTATTCAAATAATAGATTAATAGATAATATATTATTAGGAGTATGATTTGGAACCCCTTTTAAAATAAGTATCCTTGCCAGAATCATGGGCGCCGTCAGTCGCCGTCGGAAAATCAGCATTATATTTTATGCTGCCTTCCTAGAACCGCAGATCATCACGCACCACGCACGACGACGCACGGTAACGCACACAGAAAAGACTCCTGTGCTACCGCGCACCTAAGCACGAGACCGTTCCCATGGTGTGTCGTACGAGCTGGTGCGGGCTGGTGCGCGATATCACGCACCGGTGGGAAGGGGCTATTAGATGCTAATTATTATTATTTTATTGTAAACTACAATTGTATGGTCATAATATAAATAAAAAATATTGATATAATTTCTAAACATGTTTTTTTTCTCATAGGACCTCCTGTTACTTTTGCCTTGTCTGGCACACATGGGAGGCTTGGACCAGGCACACCAGATATGTCTATGACTATGCCTGATAGTAAATAATCTTTTCAACTAGCGGTTAAGCCGTGATTACAACAAACAGACTGACCCCACATTTCAGTATTTTTCGTAGCTGCCTCGAAAAGCTTGTTAATTTAGCAGTGCCCATTGTGTCAGTGGTGGTAGAAATAAAACTAGTTGTGGTTTTTAAAAAACTTTAATTTTATAGGGAACTTAACTGATAAAATATACGATAGACGATGAAATTCTGAATTCAAGATCTAGGACGTCGATCTTCGAGAAGAATTCTTCTGAAATAAAGTCAAGGTATATGGTTGAATACTTTTACTTCATTCTATTCCTAATATGCCGATCGAATTTACGTGATTTCACTTAAAATTTCTACCCGAACTCACCCTCTGAAAAACAACCCCTACCGTCACAGCATCCGCCATGTTTTTACGACTGCGTGGGAAAGAGAAGAGTGCTTGGAATCATGAAGAGAAAAGGAGATGGGTGATTTAGGGGTGACACAGGAAGGAATTAGACATGAGTCCTGCTGAATGTTCGGCAAAGACAATATTGTGTCATTCCTTGAAGCTGTTCCAATTTTAAATTATACACATCCTAATTTTAAAATTAGGATGTGTATAATTTAAAATTGGATGTATGTATATCTTTAAAAATGGTGAGTATATGCCAGATATTTCGTAGAAATTCGAAGGTCAAAACGCTGTCAAAATCGAAAAAAGGCAATTAAAATTGGCGCTGATACCAGTCGTAACCAGAATCTAGTTAGTAGAGTTCCAAATAAGCTCAAGAAAATAATAAATTTTCACCCGAAACTAAATTGGACACTCTATTGTCCGGTAGCGGTAGGAACCAAACCGTAGTTTGCTGCCCGTTCTTTTATGCTTGGTCGCGTGGAGCTGGCATCTAGACGGCTCCAAAGTGATGCGTGTGATACAACTGAATAAACAGTTTTAGACTTTTACGTACTAAGAGCAACCCGATGGTTGCTGCGTTGCTCCATCAGCTATATCATGCTCGCACTCTCTGCTCGCGAGCACTGGTTTCTCATAATGGGATGTTTTTGAAAGAAAGAAAGAAAAAAATAGGTACATTTAATATACAACGCATATAAACATAATCACATTGACTGGCCTCTCAGCTCAGTTGGTAGTAGCTCTGCCTTCTGCGCCGTAAGTCGTGGGTTCGATCCCCACCGACAACAAATGTTTGTGTGGTGAACGCAGATGCTTGTTCTCTGTCTGGGTGTTATATTCGATTTTCAACTGGATAGCGTTGAGTGGATTGTCTAAAAATATTTATTTATTTATATTACAGACATTAACAATCACATATAAATTTTGGTTTTAACAATCCTGCATGTAAGTACAGTTTTTTTAACTTGGTGATAGAATAAGCATTAAGGCTTGCTGTTTTCTAGTTTGATTTCTTCCTCATCTGCCATAGGAGGTATGATTATACTACCCCTACCGTTAGACGTTAGCGAACCACCCTTTGGAAAAAGCACTCAAGTGTTTCCTGCCAGCAGTTATAGCTCTCGTTATCGAGATCGTTACTTCTTGCCATTTGATCGCATTAGAGGGTAAATTCACAAAAATAAAACCAAAGGAAAAAAATGTCGGCTCGCTGCTGGTGAGAGATTGAAACGCTTAGGTAACTCTTTGAATTGAATATGAGCTTAGGTTCGTAGATAATGTATAAATTACACTTCTGGTATTATGTATATTCCTTGATTCATAACCACCTAAAAAAATTCGTTTCATGAAAATAATTAAATAAGTACAAACTTTTTAAAAATTTGTTCGAAAAAACACGTTTACGTTTTTTTCTAGCGATATTCTTTTATTATATTTTAATCATGTTTTATTTATGGTCAATGGTCATTAATTACTTTGCGATTCTAATTAAATTCGTTGGTGAAAAATTGGGGTGTAATAAAATAAAATATAGTCTGTGTTATAGTTATAAGGAATCAATGTAACCGAGTGCACACATAGCAGTTTGTTTTTAGGGGAAGTTGTACCTTTGTGAAAAACATACATATTATATAATTTGTAAAATCACGTGTTAAAATTAAGTTCGTCTCTAGTTTGACTAAGGAGATGCCTACTCATGCCTAGGAATAACATTCAAGAGCCAATTTTGACATAGAGAGCTTTGATAAGATGAGTGCATATAGAAATCTAAAACCCCTATACATTATGCATATTGTATAACTTAAGTCATAAAATTAATCCTTATGAGTGAATGAGGTACTTAAACTGACACGTGTGCATTAATTACTTATCCAGATTAAGTACACATGGGGTGAAACAATGTAGGTATTTCCTTAGATATTTAGCTTAATTAACAATGCGGGTTTTAAGACATTAAAGTAATAAATACCTACTTAATTAGTGTCATAAATAAACACCATAATGAAAACATGAACTAAGCTCTATTCTTCACAATTTGCTATGTTACTATAGGTAAATTATTAATAGCTTTTTTATTAAAAAATTGATGCATATGTGACGAAAATTGGGTAGAATTTAGTGACAAGGAAATTGTTCATCCAAATATGATTATTATATATTTTTTTAAATAAGAATACCTTAATTTAGAAACAATAATAAAAAATAAGAATACATTAATTTACAAGCAATGTTTCTTTTTACGGATTCTATTTCGCAATGTTTTACAATACCAATCACCTGTTTCACCACAACTCAAATTACCACAATTTGTAGAACAAACTTCACGACCACAAAATGTAATTTTCTATCAGTAATACCGCTTTCACTTCAGAAAAACCGAGCTCATTGATTAGACCGGTCCACATCACAGAGAAAAAGCTGCAGAACATGGTAGTATTCCGCAGCTTTGTCACCAACCTATCTGTTCAGGCCGTAGTTATAGTCTTCACAAAATTATTAAACATACTGAAAAATTTGAGGCGATTCAATATCTTCACAGAATGGTTGATGTTTGACCTGCAGCATATCTGGAACAGAGAAAATGAAATATCAAACTTGATCCGACAACAAATCGCTCGCTATTTTTCAAGCAATATTTGTGACAGAATACACTACGCTGGTATCAATTAAATTACAAAAAAAAAATACAAAAATATTTATTCGAGAAAAAATAGTGAATACAGCGCTAACCGAAGTTTGAAAAAATAAATAAAAGCTAGCTTTTAGTGTAGTTCGTTTTCACTATGCCAAACCCCACAACAGAGCGCCGCAAAGCCAGTTTTACTTTTTCGCTTTATTTTTCAAAGTTAATCTGTATTTTTATGGCGCGTCGGCTTCTAAAAGTGGAGCGTATGAGCTAGTTAATGTGTCACCTGCGCACGCGTTGTATAACGAAGAGCCGAAAGCTAGATTTTAAATACATAGATATTCAGATTCCGAGTTGTTGAGTTGCTGAACTTCGTGTGTTCAACATTACACAAAACAACAACATTGCACACAACATTGTCATAAATACGTTCAGTGATTTTATATCTTTGAATTTGAATAAACGTTTCGTAAAAACACTGGCACCCGATCGATCGACGACATTATAAAGATCATTGAAAAGTCGGAGAAAATCGGTCTTTCTAAGGAAATAAAAGTGAATTTTAAAACTAGAGAGACTTCATGCCGACCGACTGCCGATTTTGGGGACCAATCTTTAATTATTATCTTTTAGATAAAAACTAAATTAAATTTATAAACCGAAAATGACGAAGTTATGCGATAAAAAGCAGCCAAGTGCGAGTCGGACTCGCCCATGAAGGGTTCCGTAGCACGACGTACTACAAAAACCTTTATATTATGTTACTTGATGTAACATAATAAGGTTCTTGTAGTTCGTCGAAAACTATAAATTTTGGGGGTCCCCCCCATACTTGAAACTGAAAGTCAAAATTTTTTTTTTCATCGAACCCTTACGTGTGGGGTATCTATGGATAGGTCTTCAAAAATGATGTTGAGGTTTCTAACATTGTTTTTTTCTAAACTGAATAGTTTGCACGAGAGACACTTCCAAAGTGGAAAAAAGTTGGTCCCCCTCCCTCTAACTTCTAAAATAAGAGAATGATAAAACTAAAAAAAATATATGTTGTACATTGCTATAGAAACTTCCAACGATATTTGGTTTGAACGAGATCTAGTCAGTAGTTTTTTTTTTATACGTCATAAATCGTAAACCGCAATTTACCTTTCGACGAACTACAAAAACCTTTATATTATGTTACTTGATGCTACGGAACCCTTCATGGGCGAGTCCAACTCGCACTTGGCTGCTTTTTTTATTTAAAGTCGATTAAAAAGGGCAAGGCGTATCTTCAGACTTCTTCAAGCTGACCATTAATTACATAATTTAAAAAAATATACCAGTTTTCCTTCAGAGCTTATAATGTGTGTTCACAATTTTTTACTTTAAGACCTGACAATTGTAACATAAATAAATAATAAATAATATGCAAAAAATAACATATTGCAATAAATAATATGAGTATAAGTATGGACACGCCTTAGCTCTGTAAGTGTAAAGGTAGGTAGGTATAAGTAATGCCGGGACTAGGCAGCCACCCTTTAATGGTGTCGTAATTGTGCGCTGAAATTAAGTGTTGTTTTTATGGTGATTTCTCTACTACTACTAAGATTAATTGAAATAATCTGTACTTATGTGTTTGAGGTGGTCGTATTTTTTTCTAAAGTTAATCTGAATTTTTACCATAGTATTGGTCATCATTATCAGCCTGGAAGTCCACTGCTATAGTCATAGGCATTTTTAGGGATAATATAAATTGAGTGGGAATACATAGGTACTAAATTATATAAGTATACGATTGGTTTTTGACGTTCCCATTCCCACGACTGGATTTGAAAAAAGTGGAGTGATGAAAAAAGTATTGGGATAAGGCATATATATATAGAAAGCTTGCCTCCCGCTGACAGACATAGGCAATTTTTATCCTAAAAATATAACCGAATTGAAAACTTCTTTTTTTTGAGAACGCGGAGCGGCCATGTCGCGTCATCTCCGTGACGCTTCGAGCCCGTTGACCAATCCTTCCTTCCTAAAAATACACTGGCAAACCGCCTTTGTAATAAACCTCCTAAGTTATAATTTAAAAAACCTTACAAAGCTGTAATTTATGCCGGTAGAACACGTCTATAGGTACCTGACCCTGTGGGGTTAGCGAATATTTATGGCTCCAATACACGTCCCGACTTCAGTGCGCATGTGCGAACTTGGTCCATGGCCGTAAACGTGCCCATAAATTACACACGACTTTGTATGTAGTGTGTTCGTCTTACCGCCGGCAGTGCACTGAAATGTAAAAAAACATTTATTAGCAACCCTACCAGCATAATTGAATAGATAGGGTCGGTTTTGCATAGAGCAAAAGAGTATACAGATCAAGAAAATAATCCTTCAAATTCATGCATACCCAGAACTGGTAATATTTAGAAGAAACGATATTTTCAATAAAGAAGTCCCAGTGCATTTACAACATTTCGTTACCAAATGTTGTTTTCGTTTCGCCTATTAGTCTCTGTCTATTGTATGGAGAAAAGATGAGACAACAACTCTAACTACGTAACGTATTTTTTCTGTCTCATATTTTCTCCATGCAAAGAGAGAGACAAAAAGGCGAAACGAAAACAACATTTGGTAACGAAATGTGGTAGCAAAACTCCGACTTCGGGTTCTGGTAATTTATAATAGGTAACCTTGTGTAGTGTAGCTTTTTAAAAGGCATTCTCTACAATCATGTTTATTGTCAACAAGTCTGATTGGTAGTCCTATTATTTGCTTACAAAGATCCACCCACACAGTGTGGAATTGTACGTGATATAACGAGTTGGACAAATGAGTTGGTCAATTAATGCTCAGGCGCTAATCGATCGCACTGTTTTGTTAATTTGACTAATTTTACTGCGTCCTATTAGAACTTTCGATTTATGGGGCACGTGGCAACAATATGAGGCTTTAAATATTTTGTAGTTACTCAACCGTTGGGGAATAAAGGTTCTCGAATAGCGACCACGAACCGGAAGACGAAAAGTAGGGCACTCACCCACCAGATGGACCGACGGCAATGGGGGATGGAAAGGGCTCAGAATCGTTCTTCCTGGAAATGTGTAGGGGAGGCCTATGTCCAGCAGTGGACTTCTTCAGGCTGATGATGATGATGAGTTACTCAACAATCACTTTTAAAGTAGTCACAGCCACCGTCACCGTCCACCCGTCTTTTTCTTATCGTGTCAAAGATTCTTTCTTATTACCAGTGTGGTGAAAGGATTTTAAGTGCGCCTCGGAGAGATTCCTTTTGTGCACACGATAAAACATGACTCATGCGGCATTACCTCGCTCTGAGGCGTTCCATTTAAGGCTTGAAGTGCAAGCGAGAGCGCGGAACGAGCGACAAAGAGGCACAATCGGCTTCCGCGTTCGGCAGCGTTCGACATCTGTGTATTTTCTTATTATATGACGTTTTCACGTTCAACTATCGTCAGTAAATCGACTTTACAGATAACCGATTTTTTTTTCACAGATCCGTAAGAGCAATAAATGTTTAGAGATTTATCAGGTGCGGGATTCGAACCCGCGCCATTGTCTGATAGTGAATTTGCCAGCTGCACCAGAAAGGTCAATTATAATGAACAAATACCTAATGTACAACCAATGAATTCAATTCAATACTTTAGCTATCTCTAGATCGTTTGTAACGGTCGGCAGATAGTTCAACTGTTTCCTTGTATTTTGTACATTTTGTAAATATTTGTTTAATTGTAAGTTTCAGTGTGTAAATAAATGTTCTTTAATTTTACCAATGAATTGAAGTTATTTCATGACTTATGTACAAGTTTTTGTATATTACAATGTATTACTTATTATCATATATTATGTAGATCAGCTTTATTTTCAAGGAGCTTATAAAATTCAAAATATGAATATCTACGCAGCGCTCAAATAAATACGCATAAGTTCCAGCGTTCTCAGCATAAAATCTGCCTTATAAAACAACAAAGAACCAACTGACTACATAAATAAAAGTGTACCGCTATCTATCTTTACAGCAAAACCGGAACGTTCCCAGTTCCTCTGTACATTAAAACAGAACATTATCCTTTCTTCGAGGCATCCATAAAACCTTATCTCGAGAAAGCAGCGCGGGTCTGCAATCTACATAGAGCTGATAATGGCAAAACCAGCGAGCGCAGAACCTCCACCGTCCCTTCCATCGGGGTATTTCAGGGCGTATAATGAAAACGGGGGGTCTGGATCCACTGGCTGCGATATAAGTAATCTTGGAGAAGCACATTGGGGAGTTTACGAGCGCGGGTGGAGAAGGCTTTTATATTTATTAAGTAAGTTGGGCTTTTGGCTGTATTAATCCACCTTTATGGAGGGGTGCCTAGGCGCCTGCTGACAAGGGGCGCATGTGAAAATTACCTATCATTTACCCAAAATAACGTACTCAAAGGAAAGGTATAGTTAAAGTTTGCACATAGTAAATCCCAATTCTATTCATGATCACATGAGCTGGTCGTATTCTACATTCAATAGAAAAACGTTTTTCATTAAATATTTAGTTGTATAAAGTTGATTTTGTATATCATGTAGGTTGTTCTGCCTTTTCCAAAAAGAATATTATTTACACCACCAATAAAAAGATTTTCATGTTTCAGGTACACGTGTATATACTTGTATTATAGATTTTAGTACCTAAGTATTTTCAGTCGAGTGGGAGGTCTGCTATTATAATATTTTATACGAACATAAAAATTCTTTGTTTTAAAAACTCACCTAATTAGCCGACTTTATCTCGGAATTTCGTAGTTACCGTAAAAATACAGGGTGATTCATAAAACACAATCGTACTTAAGTAGGAAAAAGCATACATCATGCTTGATAAGCTAATAATTTTCATGAAAACAACATCTTTTTATATTATAAGCCATAATACTTCAGGTGCTCGTGAATTGTCTAGTTTTGACTGGCCTCTCTGCTCAGTTGGTAGTAGCTCTGCCTTCTGAGCCGTAGGTCGTGGGTTCGATCCCCACCGAGAGTAAATATTTGTGTGGCGAACGCAGATGTTTGTTCTCTGTATGGGTGTTATATTGGAGATGGTTATAGGTATGGCTGTCAAAACTGACCGACAAATTCAAACATAGGAAGAAATGAATATATGAATGTGGTCCCATTCATATATTCATTTCTTCCTATGTTCTTCAAAAATTATTTATTTATTAATTTTTGAAAAACGATAAGTTAATTTAGCATTAAGTTAACGATAAAATGGTGGGAAAACTCAGAATAAACCCTCTGTACACAGCCATAGTCAAACCACATATGGAGCTCCCGGTAGCCCTGCAAGTCTGCTCACAGTTCGCACCGTAACACCGTGGTGAGGCGGGGACTGTATACGTGAGCGTTATCATATTTTTACGATGAACGTGAAAATGCACGTTTTTATTACCTTACTTTTTTATTTGGTTTTCTAGATTAGAAGTCGGTGAGTTGAGGTCACGGGATAATGGGAAATTCCAGAGTTGGTTGATTATACTGTGATTTAAAACCGTTAAAAGAAAATATTATCAAACAAATTAAGCGCAGCTAAAACTTATTTTTATTATAAAATAGCTTGGTGTACTTATGTACGTATTTAGGTGGTTTAGGTACAATTGAATAAAAAGCAAACTACTAGCACAAGAGAGGGTTTTAACCAATCTTATCCTATTAAAAAGATGCCTTTTGGAATAATCAAAACATTTTCAAGTACCTACGACGGGTATGATTTGAATTAGTCGGGTTAGACAGTTAGTATGTACAAAATTATTTTATACTTCTATCTATATTTCCAATATAACGAAGAAAATTCGGGACTAAAGAAGAAAAACAATCTGCGCAGTGACGCGTAAAGGAATCGGGCCGTATTTATAGTCCCAGTTATTGTTTGAAACGTCTAAGTCGTAATTCCGGGACATAAAGCAGGCCTCACTTTGGGCCCCCCTCCGTGGTAGGGGGATATACCCCCATATTGCCGGGATGCTGTTTTTCCCGCGTGAAATGGCCCGTTCGAAATTGTTGTTTTATGGAAGTTTTTAGTAGTTAACTTTGGATGGAATATACCTAAGTATGTAGGTGGTGCGTTTAAGTACATAGACGAGGAAAATTCCAACGATAAAATTCCTTGGCTGTCCTAGTTCAAAAATGATTACAGGTTTTACGTGGGTAAAAGGTAAGTAAAGTAGGCACATTTCAATAATATCATAAAAGGCTTCAAACCGACCTACACAAAAATATCCAAAAGATATCCCAAAGAAATATTAGAACCGATAAAATTTCAAAATAACGACCTGTCACAAAATAATATACAATGAAATTATCTTCAACATTTTTAAAGTTGGAACGCGTTCCTCGTTCCTGATTGGTGGGCGGTTGACAGCTGGTTGAAATACGCCGGTTAGCCTGCCTTCGCGCAGCGGGTGACAACATGGTGCCACTAAAATCTCTAATGAAATTAAATTCCGTACGTTTTGGACTTGCTCGTAAATAATCCGAGTCTAATCCACTGATTAATGAACATTCAGGAATTTTACTTCAATTTAATTTTGTAGAGTGGAATGAAGGTGAGTGCCTTATGTATTTCCTATCTGATATTTCATTATGTTATGTAGGCACCTAATATGTAAATGTCCTTCTTATGTACGAGGTAGTTTACTCTACCAAAGGCGCACCTACACATCATATGTTGTGTTTTTGTTGATGCAGACGCTTATTTACCAGTATAAAAGCATCTAATAGAGTATCTGTCACTCTTTGAGGACAAATTCTATACTTACATAGCTATACGAAGTTATGGAAAAAAATGTTATCTTTTGAAATATTTCCATTTACATATTAGAAAGGTATTTTAATAGGATTTCGAATAGCATCGCAATGAGTAATACAAGATAACTGGCATGTCCATAAGAGCTATAAATCGGACAGACATCTACCAGACAGTTTTACGACGTTTTGCTTACAATATATCTATTTAGACAACCAAGAGACGCTACGCTTGGCACTTAGATATTTCATAGAGCTAATGCTGTAGATATGGACCATAGATTTTAGAATGGATTGATTCTTTTTAGTGCTATCAAGTCAGCTTTATTTTAATTGTTTTAGAACAAAGAAAAAGACACATACCTATACGTTAAAAAAAAACTCGCGAAAGTACTGACACTAATTTTAAATTTAGAAAAAAAACTAGCAAAGGTTTGTTTGATTATTTCGAATTTTGAATTTTCAAGCCACAAGAGGTCTTACCAACAATTTTGCGCGAATTCCAAAAGGGTTTGTTTTTTTTTCAAATAATTATATTTTATGCATGCAATATATTATATTATATATATTGCATGCATAAAATATAATTATATAAATTCTAAATTTATAAAAAATACGAATTACGAATATTTTTTTGTTGATTATTTCAAATTTCTGAACAACCAAGAGGTTTTATCAACATAAGACCTCTTTGTGGTTTGGAAATTCATCAAAATAAACACGATATTCTACGGGATATGTCAAAGATAGGAGGCATCTTAGCGCTTTAAAAGCATTTTAGTTATAACGGCGTATTGGATAGGCCTGAGGATTCGGTTACAACAAAATTACAGGTTTATGGCCAACGATACTTGCCTTATGGCCACACTTTTGATGATAGGGTTGTCACGCCGACCAACTTTACGTTTGTTTATACCATAAAGCCTTTGAGACCTTTGCTCAGCAGTGGGGCAGTGCAGGTTAACATAAATGTATATATATATACATATATATATATATATACATATAAATATATATATATATATATATATATATATATACTAGCTGTCACCCGCGACTTCGTCCGCGTGGTTAGTATAAAGTCATAGTTTGAGTTCGTTTAAAAGAAACTATTTCATTGTGGAAAGCGGACAACTATTGATATGTTTTCACTGTTTTTTGCGTATTTTTTGAGAGTTATTTTTCGTGAATTTGCCTTAGTGGCTAAGTTGGGTTTTGTATGCGTTGGTTTTACATGACCAAGTGCTGGTTACCTTAGTTTTGAGTTTGCATTCAAAACTATATAAAGTGTGTTCGAAAGATGGTAAATGCTGTTGTAGCCGATTTTTTTCAGCTGTGTTTAGTTTTGGTATGATAGGTGCTTCCCGCGATTTTGTCTTAGTGGTTATCATGGGGTTTTTTGTAAACCTTTGTGTGTATTCAAACCTGGTGACAGATGCTGCGGTAGTTGAAAATTTTTCAATGTTTTTTTTTGCGTATTTTGTAAAGCTCGTTTTCGTGATTTGTTTCAGTGGCTAATTTGGGCTATCGTATTCGTTGGTGTATGATCGAATCTGGTTTTTTTAGTTTGACATGATCAAATGCAAGTTACCATAGTTTTGAGCTTGTACTTTAGAGTGTATTTGAATTTGAAGGCGAGTTCTGTTGTAGCTGTTTTTTTTCAGCGGTGTTTAGTTTAAGTATGATAGATGATTCCCGCAATTTTGTCTTGGTGGTTATCATCGGTTTTTTTGTAAACATTTGTGTGTATTAAAACCTGGTGACAAATGCTGCGGTAGCTGAAAATTTTTTAATGTTTTTTTTTGCGTATTTTGTAAAGCTATTTTTTGTGATTTTATGTTATATTAGTGGCTAATTTGGGGTTTCGTATGCATGTTGGTGTATAATCGAATCTGAATTTTTAATTTGACATGACCAACTGCTGGTTACCATAGTTTTGAGCATGTACTTTAGAGTGTCTTTGAATTTGAAGGCGAGTGCTGTTGTAGCCGATTTCTTTCAAAGGTGTTTAGTTTAAGTATGATAGATAATTCCCTCAATTTTGTCTAAGTGTTTATCTTTGGTTTTATTGTTAACATTTGTGTGTATTAAAACCTGGTGACAAATGCTGCGGTAGCAGGAAATTTTTTAACGTTTTTTTTTGCGTATTTTGTAAAGCTATTTTTGGTGATTTTATGTTATATTAGTGGCTAATTTTGGGTTTCGTATGCGTGTTGGTGTATAATCGAATCAATTTTTTTAATTTGACGTGACCAACTGCTGGTTACCATAGTTTTGAGCATGTACTTTAGAGTTTATTTGAATTTGAAGGCGAGTGCTGTTGTAGCCGATTTTTTTCAGCGGTGTTTAGCTTAAGTATGATAGATGATTCCTGCAATTTTGTCTTGGTGGTTATCATCGGTTTTTTTGTAAACATTTGTGTGTATTAAAACCTGGTGACAGATGCTGCGGTAGCAGAATTTTTTTTAACGTTTTTTTTTGCGTATTTTGTAAAGCTATTTTTTGTGGTTTTATGTTATATTAGTGGCTAATTTAGGGTTTCGTATGCGTGTTGGTGTATAATCGAATCAGATTTTTTTAATTTGACATGACCAGCTGGTTACCATAGTTTTGAGCATGTTCTTTAGCCATTTTTTGAAGCGGTGCGGTGTTTAGTTTCGGTATGATAGGTGTTTTCCGCGATTTTGTCTTAGTGGTTACGGTGGGGTTTATGTAAACTTTTGTGTGTATTCAAATTTAGTGACAGAAGCTGCGGTAGCAGATTTTTTTTTACTGTTTTTTTGCGTATTTTGCAAAGCAATTTTTTGTGATTTTTCTTTAAACTGGTTTTCCCTTTTTTCTTCTTTTAGGGAAATAATTTTCCTATTTTTTTTCTTAGTGCACCTTTGCTCTATAAGAGGAACACATCTTCCAAGTTTCATGCTTCTAGGACTAATGGTTTAGGCTGTGTGTAGATTTTTCTTAAAACCTTTTTTCCCCTTTTATTCCTCTTCGGGAAAGAATTTTCCAATTTCCTTTCTTAGTACACCTCTACGCTATAAGAGGAACATACCCTCCAAGTTTCATGCTTCTAGGACTAACGGTTTAGGCTGTGCGTTGATTGTCAGTCAGTCAGTGAGTCAGTCAGTCAGTCAGTAACGAAAGAGTTTTATATATTTAGACTAGCTGTCACCCGCGACTTCGTCCGCGTGGTTAGTATAAAGTCATAGTTTGAGTTCGTTTAAAAGAAACTATTTCATTGTGGAAAGCGGACAACTATTGATATGTTTTCACTGTTTTTTGCGTATTTTTTGAGAGTTATTTTTCGTGAATTTGCCTTAGTGGCTAAGTTGGGTTTTGTATGCGTTGGTTTTACATGACCAAGTGCTGGTTACCTTAGTTTTGAGTTTGCATTCAAAACTATATAAAGTGTGTTCGAAAGATGGTAAATGCTGTTGTAGCCGATTTTTTTCAGCTGTGTTTAGTTTTGGTATGATAGGTGCTTCCCGCGATTTTGTCTTAGTGGTTATCATGGGGTTTTTTGTAAACCTTTGTGTGTATTCAAACCTGGTGACAGATGCTGCGGTAGTTGAAAATTTTTCAATGTTTTTTTTTGCGTATTTTGTAAAGCTCGTTTTCGTGATTTGTTTCAGTGGCTAATTTGGGCTATCGTATTCGTTGGTGTATGATCGAATCTGGTTTTTTTAGTTTGACATGATCAAATGCAAGTTACCATAGTTTTGAGCTTGTACTTTAGAGTGTATTTGAATTTGAAGGCGAGTTCTGTTGTAGCTGTTTTTTTTCAGCGGTGTTTAGTTTAAGTATGATAGATGATTCCCGCAATTTTGTCTTGGTGGTTATCATCGGTTTTTTTGTAAACATTTGTGTGTATTAAAACCTGGTGACAAATGCTGCGGTAGCTGAAAATTTTTTAATGTTTTTTTTTGCGTATTTTGTAAAGCTATTTTTTGTGATTTTATGTTATATTAGTGGCTAATTTGGGGTTTCGTATGCATGTTGGTGTATAATCGAATCTGAATTTTTAATTTGACATGACCAACTGCTGGTTACCATAGTTTTGAGCATGTACTTTAGAGTGTCTTTGAATTTGAAGGCGAGTGCTGTTGTAGCCGATTTCTTTCAAAGGTGTTTAGTTTAAGTATGATAGATAATTCCCTCAATTTTGTCTAAGTGTTTATCTTTGGTTTTATTGTTAACATTTGTGTGTATTAAAACCTGGTGACAAATGCTGCGGTAGCAGGAAATTTTTTAACGTTTTTTTTTGCGTATTTTGTAAAGCTATTTTTGGTGATTTTATGTTATATTAGTGGCTAATTTTGGGTTTCGTATGCGTGTTGGTGTATAATCGAATCAATTTTTTTAATTTGACGTGACCAACTGCTGGTTACCATAGTTTTGAGCATGTACTTTAGAGTTTATTTGAATTTGAAGGCGAGTGCTGTTGTAGCCGATTTTTTTCAGCGGTGTTTAGCTTAAGTATGATAGATGATTCCTGCAATTTTGTCTTGGTGGTTATCATCGGTTTTTTTGTAAACATTTGTGTGTATTAAAACCTGGTGACAGATGCTGCGGTAGCAGAATTTTTTTTAACGTTTTTTTTTGCGTATTTTGTGAAGCTATTTTTTGTGGTTTTATGTTATATTAGTGGCTAATTTAGGGTTTCGTATGCGTGTTGGTGTATAATCGAATCAGATTTTTTTAATTTGACATGACCAGCTGGTTACCATAGTTTTGAGCATGTTCTTTAGCCATTTTTTGAAGCGGTGCGGTGTTTAGTTTCGGTATGATAGGTGTTTTCCGCGATTTTGTCTTAGTGGTTACGGTGGGGTTTATGTAAACTTTTGTGTGTATTCAAATTTAGTGACAGAAGCTGCGGTAGCAGATTTTTTTTTACTGTTTTTTTGCGTATTTTGCAAAGCAATTTTTTGTGATTTTTCTTTAAACTGGTTTTCCCTTTTTTCTTCTTTTAGGGAAATAATTTTCCTATTTTTTTTCTTAGTGCACCTTTGCTCTATAAGAGGAACACATCTTCCAAGTTTCATGCTTCTAGGACTAATGGTTTAGGCTGTGTGTAGATTTTTCTTAAAACCTTTTTTCCCCTTTTATTCCTCTTCGGGAAAGAATTTTCCAATTTCCTTTCTTAGTACACCTCTACGCTATAAGAGGAACATACCCTCCAAGTTTCATGCTTCTAGGACTAACGGTTTAGGCTGTGCGTTGATTGTCAGTCAGTCAGTGAGTCAGTCAGTCAGTCAGTAACGAAAGAGTTTTATATATTTAGACTAGCTGATACCCGCGACTTCGTCCGCGTGGATATTTGAGTTCTTTTTTTTTATTTTGATATGACCAACTGTAGTTACCATAGTTTTGAGCTTGTGCGTTAGAGTGTATTTGAATTTGAAGGCAAGTGCTGTTGTTTTATTTTTCAGCAGTGTCTAATTTAAGTATGATAGATGTTTCCCGCAATTTTGTCTTAGTGGTTATCATCGGTTTTTTTGTAAACCTTTGTGTGTATTCGAACCTGGTGACAGATGCTGCGGCAGCTGAATTTTTTTAAATGTTTTTTTGCGTATTTTGTAAAGCTCTTTTTCGTGATTTTGTTTAAGTGGCTAATTTGGGCTATCGTATTTGTTGGTGTATAATCGAAACTGGTTTTTTTAAATGACATGACCAACTGCTATTTACCATAGTTTTGAGCTTGTACTTTAGAGTGTATTTGAATTTAAAGGCATGTGCTATTATATTTGTTAGTTATATTGTAGCTGAATTTTTTCAGCGGTGCTTAGCTACGCTACGATAGGTGTTTTCTGCGATTTTGTCTTAGTGGTAATCTTGGGTTTTTTTGTTAACCTTTGTGTGTATTCAAACCTGGTGACAGATGCTGCGGTAGCTGAAATTTTTTAAATATTTTTTTTTGCGTATTTCGTAAAGCTCTTTTTTGTGATTTTATTTTAGTGGGTAATTTGGTCTATCGTATTTGTTGGTGTATAATCGAATCTGGTTTTGTTATTTTGACACGATCAAATGCTAGTTACCATAGTTTTGAGCTTGAACTTTAAAGAGTATTTCAGCGGTGTTTAGTTTAAGTATGAAAGATGGTTCCCGCGATTTTGTCTAAGTGGTTATCATCGGTTTTTTTGTTAACCTTTATGTGTATTCAAACCTGGTGACAGATGCTGCGGTAGCGGAATTTTTTTAATGTTTTTTTTTGCATATTTTGTTAAGCTTTATTTCGTGATTTTCTTTTAGTGGGTAATTTGGGCTATCGTATTCGTTGGTGTATAAACGAATCTGGTTTTGCATAGTTTCGAGCTTGTACTTTAGAGTGTATTTGAATTTGAAGGCGAGTGCTGTTGTAGCCGATTTTTTTCAGCGGTGTTTAGTTTAAGTATGATTGATGATTCCCGCGATTTTGTCTTAGTGGTAATCATCGGTTTTTTTGAATTTTTTTATGTATTCAAACCTGGTGACAGATGCTGCGGTAGCTGGAAATTTTTTAATGTTTTTTTCTGCGTATTTTGTATAATGTTTTTTTATCATATTTTTTAAAGCTCTTTTTCGTGATTTTCTTTTATGGGGTAATTTGGGCTATCGTATTCGTTGGTGTATAATCGAATCTGGTTTTTTTAGTTTGATATGAACAAATGCTAGTTACCATAGTTTCGAGCTTGTACTTTAGAGTGATTTGAATTTGAAGGCGAGTGCTGTTGCAGCCGATTTTTTTCAGCGGTGTTTAGTTTAAGTATGATAGATGATTCCCGCAATTTTGTCTTAGTGGTTATCATCGTTTTTTTGAAAAATTTTTGTGTATTCAAACCAGGTGACAGATGCTGCGGTAGCTGGAAATTTTTTAATGTTTTTTTTGCGTATTTTGTAAAGAACTTTCGTGAATTTGTTGAAGTGGCTAATTTGGGCTATCGTATTCGTCGTTGGTGTATAATCGAATCTGTTTTTTTTATTTGACATGACCAACTGCTAGTTACCATAGATTTGAGCCTCCACTTTAGTGTATTTGAATTTTAAGGTGAGTGCTGTTGGAGCCGATTTTTTTCAACAGTGTTTAGTTTAAGTATGATAGATGTTTCCCGCGATTTTGTCGTAGTGGTTATCATCGGTTTGTTTGTGAACCTTTGTGTGTAATCGAACCTGGTGCCAGATAATGCGGTAGCTGAATTTTTTTTAATGTTTTTTTACGTATTTTGTAAAGCTATTTTTTGTGATTTTTCTTAAAATCATTTTCTGTTTTTTCTTCTTTCAGGGAAATAATTTTCCTATCTTCTTTCTTAGCGCACCTCTGCTCTATCAGAGGAACACACCTTCTAAGTTTCATGCTTCTAGGGCTAACGGTTTAGGCTGTGCGTTGATTTTTCTTTATACCATTTTCCCCTTTTTTTCCTCTTCGGTAAATAATTTTCCATTTTCCTTTCTTAGCGGATGCCTATGTCTTAACATCTACCTGCATGCCAAATTTTAGCCCGATCCGTCCAGTGGTTTGGGCTGTGCGTTGATAGATCACTATGTCAGTCAGTCAGTCAGTCAGTCACCTTTGAGTTATATATATATAGAAAAAGATTAGTGGCTAATTTAGGGTTTCGTATGCGTGTTGGTGTATAATCGAATCAGATTTTTTTAATTTGACATGACCAGCTAGTTACCATAGTTTTGAGCATGTACTTTAGCCGTTTTTTGAAGCGGTGCGGTGTTTAGTTTCGGTACGATAGGTGTTTTCCGCGATTTTGTCTTAGTGGTTACGGTGGGGTTAATGTTAACTTTTGTGTGTATTCAAATTTGGTGACAGATGCTGCGGTAGCAGATTTTTTATTTAACTGTTTTTTTGCGTATTTTGTAAAGCAATTTTTTGTGAATTTTCATGAAACTTTTTTCCTTTTTTTTCTTCTTTTAGGTAAATAATTTTCCGATTTTCTTTCTTAATGCACGTTTGCTCTATAAGAGCAACACATATTCCAAGTTTCATGCTTCTAAGACTAATGGTTTAGGCTGTGCGTTGATTTTTCTTTAAACCATTTTTCCCCTTTTTCTCCTTTTCGGGAAATAATTTTCCAATTTCCTTTCTTAGTGCACCTCTACGTTATAAGAGGAACATACCCTCCAAGTTTCATGCTTCTAGGACTAATGGTTTAGGCTGTGCGTTGATTGTCAGTCAGTCAGTCAGTCAGTCAGTCAGTAACGAAAGAGTTTTATATATTTAGATTAGTGGCTAATTTGGGGTTTCGTATGCATGTTGGTGTATAATCGAATCTGAATTTTTAATTTGACATGACCAACTGCTGGTCACCATAGTTTTGAGCATGTACTTTAGAGTGTCTTTGAATTTGAAGGCGAGTGCTGTTGTAGCCGATTTCTTTC
The DNA here is from genome assembly GCA_947578465.1 of Thera obeliscata. Lineage (NCBI taxonomy): Eukaryota > Metazoa > Arthropoda > Insecta > Lepidoptera > Geometridae > Thera > Thera obeliscata. Next base: position 5,955,354 of record OX387928.1, on the reverse strand, counting down.
AGAGGTGTTTAGTGTATTCAAACCTGGTGACAGATGCTGCGGTAGCTGAAATTTTTTTAATGTTTTTTTTTGCGTATTTTGTAATGCAATTTTTTGTGATTTTATGTTGTATTAGTGGCTAATTTAGGGTTTCATATGCGTGTTGGTGTATAATCGAATCAGATTTTTTTAATTTGACATGACCAGCTGGTTACCATAGTTTTGACCATGTTCTTTAGCCATTTTTTGAAGCGGTGCGGTGTTTAGTTTCGGTATGATAGGTGTTTTCCGTGATTTTGTCTTAGTGGTTACGGTGGGGTTTATGTAAACTTTTGTGTGTATTCAAATTTGGTGACAGAAGCTGCGGTAGTAGATTTTTTTTACTGTTTTTTTGCGTATTTTGTAAAGCAATTTTTTGTGATTTTTCTTTAAACTATTTTTCCCTTTTTTCTTCTTTTAGGGAAATAATTTTCCTATTTTCTTTCTTAGTGCACCTTTGCTCTATAAGAGGAACACATCTTCCAAGTTTCATGCTTCTAGGACTAATGGTTTAGGCTGTGTGTTGATTTTTCTTTAAACCTTTTTTCCCCTTTTTCTCCTCTTCGGGTAAGAATTTTCCAATTTCCTTTCTTAGTACACCTCTACGCTATAAGAGGAACATCCAAGTTTCATGCTTCTAGGACTAACGGTTTAGGCTGTGCGTTGATTGTCAGTCAGTCAGTGAGTCAGTCAGTCAGTCAGTAACGAAAGAGTTTTATATATTTAGATTAGTGGCTAATTTGGGGTTTCGTATGCATGTTGGTGTATAATCGAATCTGAATTTTTAATTTGACATGACCAACTGCTGGTCACCATAGTTTTGAGCATGTACTTTAGAGTGTCTTTGAATTTGAAGGCGAGTGCTGTTGTAGCCGATTTCTTTCAGAGGTGTTTAGTTTAAGTATGATAGATAATTCCCGCAATTTTGTCAAAGTGGTTATCTTTGGTTTTATTGTAAACCTTTGTGTGTATTCAAACCTGGTGACAGATGCTGCGGTAGCTGAAAATTATTTAATGTTTTTTTTTGCGTATTTTGTAAAGCTCGTTTTCGTGATTTGTTTTAGTGGCTAATTTGGGCTATCGTATTCGTTGGTGTATGATCGAATCTGGTTTTTTTAGTTTGACATGATCAAATGCAAGTTACCATAGTTTTGAGCTTGTACTTTAGAGTGTATTTGAATTTGAAGGCGAGTTCTGTTGTAGCTGTTTTTTTTCAGCGGTAATTAGTTTATGTATGATAGATGATTCCCGCAATTTTGTCTTGGTGGTTATCATCGGTTTTTTTGTAAACATTTGTGTGTATTAAAACCTGGTGACAAATGCTGCGGTAGCAGAATTTTTTTTAACGTTTTTTTTTGCGTATTTTGTAAAGCTATTTTTTGTGGTTTTATGTTATATTAGTGGCTAATTTTGGGTTTCGTATGCGTGTTGGTGTATAATCGAATCAATTTTTTTAATTTGATGTGACCAACTGCTGGTTACCATAGTTTTGAGCATGTACTTTAGAGTTTATTTGAATTTGAAGGCGAGTGCTGTTGTAGCCGATTTTTTTCAGCGGTGTTTAGCTTAAGTATGATAGATGATTCCCGCAATTTTGTCTAAGTGATTATCATTGTTTTTTTTGTAAACCTTTGTGTGTATTCAAACCTGGTGACAGATGCTGCGGTAGCTGAAAATTTTTTAATGTTTTTTTTTGCGTATTTTGTAATGCAATTTTTTGTGATTTTATGTTGTATTAGTGGCTAATTTAGGGTTTCATATGCGTGTTGGTGTATAATCGAATCAGATTTTTTTAATTTGACATGACCAGCTGGTTACCATAGTTTTGACCATGTTCTTTAGCCATTTTTTGAAGCGGTGCGGTGTTTAGTTTCGGTATGATAGGTGTTTTCCGCGATTTTGTCTTAGTGGTTACGGTGGGGTTTATGTAAACTTTTGTGTGTATTCAAATTTGGTGACAGAAGCTGCGGTAGTAGATTTTTTTTACTGTTTTTTTGCGTATTTTGTAAAGCAATTTTTTGTGATTTTTCTTTAAACTATTTTTCCCTTTTTTCTTCTTTTAGGGAAATAATTTTCCTATTTTCTTTCTTAGTGCACCTTTGCTCTATAAGAGGAACACATCTTCCAAGTTTCATGCTTCTAGGACTAATGGTTTAGGCTGTGTGTTGATTTTTCTTTATACCTTTTTTCCCCTTTTTCTCCTCTTCGGGAAAGAATTTTCCAATTTCCTTTCTTAGTACACCTCTACGCTATAAGAGGAACATACCCTCCAAGTTTCATGCTTCTAGGACTAACGGTTTAGGCTGTGCGTTGATTGTCAGTCAGTCAGTGAGTCAGTCAGTCAGTAACGAAAGAGTTTTATATATTTAGATATATATATATATCTATATTGTATTTATAAATGTTATGTTGATTTGTGTACGCTTCAAAAACTCGTTCTACACTGATCGCGCTGAAATTTTAGCATGATGCCCCCCTATTAGCGAAACGTGTCAGAGAACAGCTAGTATATTTATAAAGTCTTGCGTACATCTACGCGATAAGTTGAGATCTGCGATGGTGATCAGTGTATTGCAGTGTGATAACTGATAGCCATCGCAGATCGCAGCTGAGCGCGTCATACTCATACATCATATTTTAAAAATGATGCTTTTTTACACAACTTTTTCTCTTGTATGATACTACTTTTATATTGTACTTTTGATTGCACTTTTATATGATTCACAGACAACCCTAAAACAAGATGTTTGGTTCTAATAACTTTTCTGGTCTCTCATAGATAGTTCTATAACAAACAATCTAAGTAATGGGTTGAGAAACTGGTTTATTTTCAGGAAAAGTATTTCCAGTATTTTTTTAGTGAGGCTGGTTGTGAAGTGCCAACCCTACTCCCATACGATGCACTAAACAGTTGGTTTACTGCTCCGATGATTTACTAGGTGCATTTCTCTTGTGCCTCCCGGGTATATTGCCGGTGTAAATGTTTAAGATTAACGGAAGAGGATAATGCTACTTGTGCCTGGACCAGCTCTCTTATTCACAAATGAATTTGACTGGCCTCTAGCTCAGTTGGTAGTAGCTCTGCCTTCTGCGCCGTAGGTCGTGGGTTCGATCCCCACCGAGAACAAATATTTGTGTGGTTAACATAAATGTTTGTTCTCTGTCTGGGTGTTATATTGTATTCTAAGTATGTATTTACAAAAAAAAATGTATTCAAGTATTATATCAGCTATCCGGTTCCCATATTACAAGCTCTGCTTAGTTTGGGGCTGGGTAGTGTTGTGTGAATTGTCCACAATATTTATTTATTTATTTATTTATTATTTATTTAATGTTCCAAAATCCAAACAGTAAACAACGACCACACACAACAAAACAGTAGTAGTGGTTTAGTAAGGCGAAGACCACCGTCGATGTACGACCGCCAACAACTCGCTGTGTGCTGTTGGTGTTGCGTTAGGTGCTAGCTTTGGGTGTAAGAGTGCTGGATGGAGATGTTACAGGCGCAGTGGAAACAGAGGAAGAACAGCGCTTCGTGGGGGAGTACTTTCCGCCCTCACATTTTGACTTTTATAGAAAATATAATTTAAAATATTATTTACCTTATTTAAAGAAAATCGCGAGCATTTATCTAGTGTGCAATTAAATTGAAATATTTTTTTCTTTCCAAAATCCCAATTTTTTTACTTAAAAATTTGCCTATTTTATCTGTGCCCCAGATTTGGTCTCTAGTTTATGTGCACCGAATTAGTTTTTACACCTGAGAAAATAGATGAAATACGCTGCCCATTTAGCTAACGTTGAAATCATGCATAAGCCAAAGCTTCTTTGTGAATAAGGAAGTTGTCTAGGGCAGCTTAAAAGCCGGGAGAGGTACTAATTTTGTGCGCAAATCGTAGAAAGTGGTTTGCCTTGTTAAAATTGCATAATATTTTATTATGAATAAGCAGACGCTTAAAACCAACAAGGTACTTATACGTTAGACTCCCATTTCGCTTAGTTTCTAAATCGTGGTTAGTAGTTTCTAAGCGACAGCTATAAAACCAAGATGGTGTCAACGGCGGTTTTCTGAAATTTGTTGAACCCAAAAATTAAGATCTTTGGTTTCAACAATTTTCAGAAAACAACCAAACCTGGTTTGAAAAAGCAATGACAATTAAAAGACTGCGCAAATCTAGGCGATGGAGATGGCGATCAGCTGAAACACTGTCAAACATCGCTGTCATATTTAACAGCGTTTCAGCTGAACGCCATCGCCATAGATGGTGCGCAGGCTTTTATTTCGCACCTGAATAAAATATTTTTGTTATTCCTATATTTACTTTTTATTAAGCACTTTAGCATATCGAAATTAAATTATACTTATTTGGTTAGCTTAATATTGTAGACAAAGTAGCTATTAAAGGTAGTTTTATTACATGGTCAAGTGTATATAAGTATATGTTTTGTTTTGTAGGTACAGTTTGAATGAACAGGCTGTTTTCATTTAGCTGTGGCTAAGGCAGTGTTCATTTCCACGCTGTAATTTATGAAGACAGTATATGAAGGATTCGTAAGTAATCCTTAATCCTTGCTTTAAGTGTTTCCTTCGGAGCTCGCATCTCAAAGCGGTTTTCGGTTTGAATATATTTTAAAATTTGCATTGCTGATGTATATCTCGGTAGCTTTATATAAAGCAAAGTTATCTTCTCAATAATTAAATTACGATCCCTATGTTTATTTATGATCTGCCTTAGTTTTTAATTAATGAATGCACCAGTGCAACTCCGATAAGATATAATCTGTGAGTTTTTGCAGTAAGCCCCAGAAATTAAAAAGTCATAAAAAGGCTATTAAATAACCGAAAATAAAAAAATAGCGTTGATCTTTTATATTTTATTTACTTTAATAGTTTTATAAAACTATGATTAAATAATATGATACCTACCGGTTTAAGTGGAACTTGATTTATTTCATTTATTTATTGCATACATGTTACATTTATATTAGCTTAGGTATTATTGAGCTATAAGGTGGACATGTACCCTGTAAAGGCGCAGTAATGTACCTACATAAATTGAGGTTTTATTTTAAATATTGAATGTCATGCACGATAAAGGTAAACTCTTTTACATATTTTTCTATACAATTTTTAACGTGGCAGGTGCGACGAGATAAAATCCATCATTCGTATCTCAATCTGGATCTAACGCGCCCATAAAACCTTCTTTTCAGCGATTTCAGTATTTTTCTTGCGACACATGCGTCCCGCAGCATAGACTTTACGATCCAATATTTTTATGCAAAGTAGGTCTCGCCAAATGTTCCACGGTTGGTGGCAAAAAAAGCCACGTTCACTGGAACGTAAAAAAGGAACCGATGCGACAGAATAAATACACCGAGGCCACCCTTTTTGTCCATTAAACAAGCTTTGCTTTTTTCTGCCTCCATAAAATGTGCCCCAATAAATATGTAAATCTACAGGAAAAAAACGTCCGTCCAAAGGCCGAGTTTCACTTTCTGTTCAAGTTAATTGGTAGATACTATTGAGAGGGCCGCAATGCCAACGACCTTTATCTCGTTGCAGTCTTTTTGTGTCATATATGCAAATGAGGACATTGCATTGTTGTAGAGGAATTCCAATTTGTGAACGAACTATGTTGAAGCTTTTTTTAATAAAAAGTGCAAAATAGAAGTAGAGTACTCGTATGTCAAATAATTGCACCACATAATAAAATAAAAACCCAGGTTTAGCCCGCAGTACATAGCAGAAGAATGCATGCATCATTTTTCAGACATACGACAGTCTCTATTGATTTATTTACACAAAGAAACAAACAATTAAAAAAATATTTACAAAATACACAAGACACAGTTGAGCTTTCTGCAGACCGTCACAAACGATCTAGAGATAGCTCTACTGATCCAAGTCAGTACCAGACGGAAGCGTCCTCAAGACGCTGTTTTTTGTCGCAGTTTCTTGAGTGCATTTACTTTCTAAATTATTGAACAACTTGAAAGGTTAAAGTATACCTACGTCATATAAACGGTCCATGTATGTATATATTTTATCACTGTTGTTGTGAGTTTAAGAGTAGGTTCAGTTTGAGCGTAATGTGCCTCATAATCGGTCCCTCTCAAGAAACCCTTTTATCTCCCCTAAGTTTAACCTAACTGCTCTTATGTGGGCGCTCCCCTTTTTAACTGACATTAAAACTAAGTAGATTACGTTACTTTCAGGGTTCTACGTCGTATTCATAGGTATTCAAGAATATGTAGATCTGAAACAGTGTATGTACCTATATTATTTAAACTATTACACGGTATTTATCGTGCTTATTACCTGATTTAATGCTACAGTCTGCCTGTGACCACGGTTATTGCAACATAGCCGAAACGTCAGGAAAATACATAAAAGAGAGAGCGTGAGGTAAACCTGAATCAATCCGCCCGGGCGAGCGTCGTCAATTCATCGTTTGAGAGCACTGGCATAGTGTACATACATTTTTGGGTAGAAAAACCTATGGGCACGTGACTGGATTTGAACCCACGACCTTAGGATCGGAAGCCAGGGTCGTTTCGACTAAGTCACCAGCGCTCTGTTTTATTAGAAATAGTGTAGGGTCATTCATTACGTTTGTTTGACCAAGGGTGGTAAATTATAAGCTAACACAACATTATGTACACCCTGTAAACATAATTACGGGCGTGGCGAATCACTATGCAAAGTTTTTATGAACTTACGGGTACTTCGTTCAAAGAAGGTTTTTTTTTTTCTAAACAAAACAATGATTGGAGTTTATCAATATTCTCAATTTTGAAATCGGGTCGGTATTGGTCATACTTATAACAGACGATTTTGATTCATAAATAATTTTTGATGTTGAATCATCTTTGTTAATACTGCGTGTGACTGTACATACCTAATTATATTTCGAATGCAGCCTTAAAACTAATTTTTACCCTAACAAAAGACAAGAAAACCAAAATACGAAGAAGACAGCTCGTTTCTCGTTATTTATGTCTGACGCCAAAAAGCTTTTCGAAACCGCAAACGATCGTCAAAATGTTCGTATCGATACATTTTTCCCTAATGAATGGTATTGATCGCACGCGGCCATAAGCGCGTAATTTACGATTGTACAATGCACAGTTACGAACACAAGTGTATGAAACAATCTTTTAGAAATGTCGTATTTAAGTTCCGAATTTCAAACGCACGAGAAATTGAATGTGAATAGTGAATTCAAACACTATGGCTCTGGATTATATTAAAGTGATTATAATTTTACTAAATAAATAATAATATAATGGAGCTTCACAATAATGTAATCTAAAGCTGGGTATACACATTCGTTCTTTGACCAAAGAAAACATGGGTAAACTATGTGAAAGATGACATGGATAAGAGAGGAGTGAATGCAGAGATGACGGCTGATAGAGAAATGGAGTAGGAAGATAAATGTCGTGTCGACCACTACATAAAGTGGGATAAGGGCAGGAAGAAGAAGAAGAAATCCTCTCTGTATCTCACTCTCGATCTAACTTTATGAGAAGATAATGTAGTGCACGAAAAGAGCTTCTTTTAGGTGCGCTTAAAATCCTTTCACCACACTTGGTTAGAAAGAACCAGTGACACGATAAGAAGAAGAAGAAGACGTTTGTTTACTAGGTTTGAGATGTTTTAAGGAATAGGCTTTCCCAGCAAATATATTTACCATCCTGTCAGCTTATAGTAGCCATTTTTACAAAACAATCACTGTTAAAAAGCATTGTCATAGTGAATATTTCACTGTATTTTACTTCTATTTCCAGACTCACTTGTTCCGTCGACTGTATCGCCGACCGCTAGCGTGCAACGAAGGTGTGTTATTTATACCCCCTTTTTTATTTATGCTCCCTTTTTTCGCAGCTCGTAACGGCTGGCTGTAAAGGGGACGTTATTTTAATTTCATGATTGGAAAGCTCGATTGGTCGGTTATGTGACTTAATGAGTTTATAGGGCAATGAGTACGATAACCGTCGTGGGATTCAACGATTTGGGGCTTAAGGGTCACTTCAGTTACTTTATTAATTGTTTCTGAAGATTTGATAACAAGTATGGGTAAACCAGTATAAACAGAGAAGCCAACAGCGTTTGTTTTTTTATTTTTTTTATTAAATATGACAACGATAAGCTTTTTGGCGCTAAAATAAAAACATTTCTTTTTATTTTAGAGCCAAAAGTCAAGATTTTTTATATTTCATCTAAAAATAACACAGTATTAAACCGTATCTCCATAAATAAAGTCCACTTGAGCGTCTGTCTCGGCAAATGAGCCAGACCCTCGCGTTCTCACACGATATTGAAAAATATAAATCTTCACCCCACCCCGCCCGCTATCGATCCATTAGCTTCAAGTTTTTTGTGCGCAACTGTACATAAGGGTCTGCTTGAAGATACGGAGAAATAGGTATAGTCTCAATACGAACAAATATGTACCGAATTAGGTACCTAAAGATTCTCTTTTCACTCTAGCTTCTATAAGATAACGAAGTAAACTGTTTCGACTTTTAAAAAGAAACATGTTTCAAATAAACACTTAGGTGTTGAGCTGAATGTGTTTGTAAACAGATTTTGTATAAGCTTCTTACATTACATAAGATGACCATTATACCATACATAAAAGGGCCATAGGAGGATACATTGACTATTTGCAAGCGTACTGTGACTACAATGTAGTTTAATCCTTCATGCTTTATTTCACACTTATATTTATAAAATATACGGCACTAAAATATGCGAGTAAAATATTTTTAAGCCGAACAAAAAGCAAGAACTTTGCAATGAAATTGATTTATATCTACCGCCTCAAGCGGTAAATGTGCTCAAGCGTTTTTTATTCTACATTTTTGCAACTTTGTACCGTCACATAATATACGGAGTCAATAAAAATATGGCGTATAAAATCACAAAGAAAACAGCGTTTTCAGAAAAATAGTTTCGGATGAAAGGAAAGTATAAGGACGTCGTAACTTTGAGCATAAAGCTTTTTCAATGGAATCTATCGACGGAATTGTTAATAAAGATATAGAGCGATGTATTACGGGACATTAGCGTCAGTTTATGGTCCAAATGATGGCCAGTGTGAATGCACCCGTAGGAAAGATGATGACATTATTTGGTGCAATTTATCAAACTAATGTGACGCTGAGATTTCACTCGGTGTTTTATTGTGAAGCTAAGATCGAAATAGAACTTTTATTTACGAGATAAACAGGCTAGTCCTAGTGTAGAGAAAGAAGTAGGTACCTACCTAAGTAAAAAAAAAAAAAGATAGCAATGGAAATTGCAATTTAAATTGCTAACTTTTGTTAAGCTTTTTGGTATGTATTTTGCCTATTTTGTCTGATATAATCTTTTTTGGGTCAACTGCTGATCGATAAGATATACTACAGTATTTGTGAATGCATCAGTATATATACTTAAATATATTATTATTTTAAATAAAATTTGTCTGCAGCGGTTCCTTATAAAACAAAAATTTACAGACCCAAAAACGTGCTGGAGCCAAAAACGTTATTATTTTCTATTTTTTAATTAATGGTACGCTAATGGCTATGTATATTTATTTTAAATAGGTTTTAAAACCGAAATAAAATAAATAAACTTTAATCAAATCAACCGACTCTATACCTATCCCAATAATTTACATATCTGTGATCTCAAAATATATAGAAGACCCGTTTTTGAGAGCCATGTAAAATGCGCAGCTAAAAAAATGATTCCACGGTACCTATCTCAAACCGGCTATAAATGTCTTTGCCCGGATAATATTTTACGATGGCTTATGCCGAGAGGCGGGAAGCCTTATCTCCCGAACCTACACACATGTGCCCTGACAGCCAAATTTATCGACTTAAAAATATCCACCCAGATTAAAAATGAGATACCAGCAGGCTAAGCCCCACCCGACGCTTGAATAAAATATTATTTTTAGGTGAGGCCGAAAGGTTTTAATGAAAAAATGTTTTCTATATTTGTGCCGTTTGGAAACAAAAATGTGTTTATTCGTTTTCAGTTAATGGTATCACAAATTGTTTGGTTTGAATTGAATGGTATGAAAGAAAATTTGCATAGCTAATCATTTGAATCATACATAATTTCAAATGGAGTAGAAACTAGGAAAAAAAATAAACTAGAAACAAATTTATTTTTTATTAATCTATGCTGACGTCGTCTCTGTAAAGCTTTGCGCACATCTAAGTGTTCTACGGTGGCGATCAGTGAAACACAGTCCATAAGAGAGCGATATTTGACAGCGTTTCACTGATCACCACCGCAGTACACTTAGACGTGCGTTAGGCTTAATATTTCCAAGCTGAAATTGAATAAACATGTACCGTACATACAAGTATTGAGCAATTCTGTTTTGAAGCCATCGAAAATTTATAATCTGTACCCGAAGTCGGAGTTTGGCAACCACATTTCGTTACCAAATGTTGTTTTCGTTTCGCCTATTTGTCTCTATCTATTGTATGGAGAAAATATGAGACGGCAAAAATACATTACGTAGTTAATACAATAGACAGAGACAAATAGGCGAAACGAAAACAACATTTGGTAACGAAATGTTGTAATTGCAGTGGGACTTGGGGTACTGTAGTCGTGCTTCTGTTTAACTATAACACCATAACATACAAACACAGTAAAACACGTATTTCTTTAAAATACTGTGAAAATTGTCACCTTATTGCAAAATATAACTTCTCAAGTAAGCGTTGAAAATTCAAAACAAATCAAACTACTGACATGTAAAGGTTACACAAAAAGTGCAGCTATGTATTTTGATGTAGCTTTGTGCATCGCTTTAGCTAAATCATTATAACTGGGAAACTTTCACTAAATAATGGGTAAATAATTTTGGTCTAGTTCATGTAGAATATTTGGGGTCATGTCGTATTATTATTATTCAGATTAGTATTATATATTATTTACACAGTTGATCCACTAAATATACTTACTATACCTAAATATATCTCTACTACCTTTACCTATATCTAAATATACTCTACCTCCGTAATACCTAAATATACCTTTATCTGTAAGTCGCAGATTGACAAATAAAAAATATACAATCTAATTTTAGAAAGATTATATACCTACTTAATTATTTTTTATAGCAGTCAAATATAAAATATCTAAGAACCAATTAACTTCTTAGCACTCGCTTCTGTGTGCACAGAAAAAAGTTGTTTTCATTTCCAGTTTGGCTAAGGCTTGAACTGTTGAACTAAACCCCGGTTTGGTTATTTTTGGAATCATTCTCAAGAGCACTTTTTAAATTAACGCGATCGTTATGCATAATTACATGGAAGAAACGGGTATTAAGGTAATCGTGATATACAGGGTTATTCATAATTAGCTGCAAATACTCAGGAATTAGGTTCAACAAATAAAATAAAAAATATTTATAAAATGATTTAATTTTTGATTTAAGTTTTGTTATAAAAATCCCGAAATGTTATGAAAATCGATAAAATTCGATCTTTGGAATCATTGCCTGACCTATTTTGACCTTTGATTCGCGCCCGCGCGCCGTGAGCGACACTCTTCGTTCAGTCACCGCCTGGGGTCATCATCCTGTTTTCCGTGGCAATCATTATGCAATAGCCGTAAAGAAATTAATGAAAATAAAATTTTGATAGAAAAACTTAAATCAGTTTAGGAATTAAATTGATTCGGCCAAACCAATATTCACGACCCAAAAATTAGGCCCTGTCAGTTTGTGTAGCTAATAATGGATAGCCCTGTATATACCTACGTTTCTTCCGTAGAGTCATTCTCAAGAGGTAAGAATACTGTATATTATATTTGCGTTCACTGTACGGTAAGATATTTCAAAATGAAACTTCAAGTTTTGTTTCTCAATCACTTGCTTAAGAAACAAAACATAGTCACATCTTGTATAGATAGTAGGTACCTATATTCTACATGAAAATGCACTCAAGTGGTTATGTGAGGGATTGGTTGCCACATGTTATGCCACCATAACTCTACCACTTGACTTTGGAAAGTTTCACTTTTGGCCCCACCTACTTAGCTGCTGTACCCATTATAAGTTTTTCGATATCAATTTGGAGTACATTATGTATTCCCATGTACGATAGAGAGCTATTTATTGCAGGATGGTATATTAATCTTATTTCAGGTTCCCACCGAGCCAGTGGGACTCTTTTTATGTAGGTTTAAAATGACAACATAAACATAATTAGAGCCATACAACTAAAAACTAAACTACTGCTAAATCTTGTCGGAAAAGCCAAACATATTTTAAAGTAACATGTTTAAACGAACCTGTTTACATAAACACAAATAAAAAAATACTGGGGAAAATCGACACAACACTATCTAGCCCCAAATAAAACAGAGCTTGTAATATGGGAACCTATGAGAATCTAGAAGGCAGAGCTACTACCAACTGAGCGGAGCGGCCAGTCAAAACAAACCGTAAGCAAAGTGTATTATATTTCTTATTGTCATTTCCATGAAAAATCATTGTTCAATATTTTCCGAGGCTTCCGCAAGACTTCTATTACGACACCGCTACCGTCAAGGCAAACAAGCTCTTACTAAGATCAACGAGGTAAATGAATCAGTAAAAGATTACCTCCTTTAATCGTTTTTATGAGGAGCTGCTAAGATTTTATTTTGTCAAGGATCATACGTTAATAAACCAAGCCTGGTATGTGCATGTGATTCGTCTAGTGTAGTAGACATTTCACAGTGATATTGTAGTTTTATTCAATTTATAGAGGTATAAAAGCGTAGAGCGCCCACCAACTCGTTGGACCGACCGACGCGCGACGGATTGGTAAGATCGCGAACAGTCGGTGGATGGAGAGGACTCAGAATCGTTCTTGCTAGAAATGTATAGTAAAGGCTTATGTCCAGCAGCGGACTTCTCAGGCTGATAAAACCTACCATTCAATTCCAAAATAATAAAAAAAAAAACGAACAAATAACTTTTCGGTAATCAAAAACATCACTTGCATTTCTTACCATGCGTGCGCTACAAAAGTCGTTGAAAGAAAAACACATGAACATGGTTAGTATTGAAATAGGTTATTTATTTATTTATAATTTTGTTTGCCATCGCCTAGATGTGTGCAGACATGGGCATCTGTGCCTACACACATCTAGGCGATGGCGATGGCGATTAGCTGAAACCATGTCAAATATCGCTGACAAAAAGAGCGTTTCAGCTGATCGCCATTGCTAACACTTATAGATGCGTAGGCCATAAGATATTTTTTTGGAAAAACTAAAACAACAAGATGGCTGCTACGCTGTGGTTATTTTGCAGTTTTAGGCTATGCTCTTGCGAATTCGTTTTCTACCAAAGTATCGCATCTTACTCTTTAAAACCGGTCTGTTTAAGTGTCCAGAAAGAAAAACCAGTTCTGAACTGGCACGTAGATTGACGAAGTGAGATCGGGAACAAAAGTCGATTCTTCAGTGCAACGGGATCAAATTATCAGACAGATCATTAAAAGTACACTCCTGTTCAATGTACAATGGTTCTCTCACCAACAGTCACTAGATGAATTCAAAATTTAAAAGAAAAAACATTTATCTTGTCTATGATTACGGAAGCAGTCTCTTCTTCTTCTTCCCGCCCATATCCCACTTTATCTGTTTAGGTAAGCAGTCTGAGGACTTATTTATTTATATCTATCTACTTATTTATTTCACAGATCAATCTCTAGTGAGAACTTATTACACTGTACCTACTGATTCTCTCACTATGAGCAAACCATATTTTTACCTGGTTGAACTGGTGTGTGTGAAGACACTGCTACGACAGATGGAAGAAAAATTTTCACAATCATGCACACTTAGTTATTCCACAATTTAGCAGTAAAAGCTGACTTATCTCCGTTGTGTTTGAAATCGAACTAAATGGTCGTGGACGAGAGCTGGCCGCAGTTATACGAGCCTCAATAAACGGAACCGCATCTATTCGAGCCATGGCACAGCTGACTTTGAATTTAAAACAGGCTTTATGGCCCCTGGACCCCTGACCTGGTTTCACAGTTCCAACTTTTATAAGAACGTAAATTTTTAATTGGTGTAATCATTAGGAATTTTGATGTTACGGTGACTGGGCGAGCAAGGGATGTTTAATAATAATAGCTAATCAGACTGGTTTTACAGAATTTTGAATATAGAAAAGGTTGAACAACCAGTTTCAATTACTCAAACTTGCGCCAGTGAACCTTGAGAAGAGACATAGCTTCCATGAGTGCCTTAATACATCCTATTGACTAACTTGACTAAAAACTATTTAATTTATGTAAATCCTCACTTGACGCACTGCTGGCAAAATTGATCCAAATAGGACAGATGCCATTATTGAAGAAAAAGAAGAAATCCACTAATGGACAGGCTTTAAAGGCCTGCGCACATCTAGTTCGCTGGCGGTAGCGATCAGTGAAACGCTGTCAAATATCGCTGTCAGATTTGAGATTTGACAGCGAATATTTGACAGCGATATTTGACAGCGTTTCACTGATGATCGCTACCGCCAGCAAACTAGGTGTGCGCAGACCTTAAGACGAACGATTTTGATAAGTATACATATAGATTAAATGGGTATTTATCGCAAGTACCTTTTATATTTCCCAATGATTTGACCGTGTCACAACAGCCGTGGTCATGGGCAGACGCAGCGTTTGTGTAACGGTCGAAACGTCAAGAAATTTAAAAAAGTATTCGTGATAATGCCCGTTTAATCCATATAATTAGGCATAATGATTGTGTTAATTGCTACGACTTTGATATATCTTCATCCACTGGAAGAGTAATCTAAGAGATCTGAGAGAAGTAGGTATATACAAAACACAGTTAAATTTTATTTTTCAGATTAGCTTTTGGCAGAGTAGCTATAAGACAAGATTTGGAACTTGTTGACTCTCTGTCAACAATTTACCGTCCTATTATTGACACCTCGCAACCGCGAAGTACCTCAATAGTCGCCGACAAGTCGCTCAAATGTGAACAATATCTCAATATTTGAGGACAAATACCAGACTAAAGCATGAATACACTCAATATTGGAACTTGTACCCGCTAAGCCGAGCCAAGTGATGTAACAACACATGCAAACACAACGTGTGTATCCGACTTATTAACAGATCCTCAGCTTGTTTTACTAATAAGTCCACAACAGCATATCCTTCAAAAAATGCAGAATTGACATTGAACTTTAGGATTCATGAAAATAAGATCTATTATAAAAATAGATGAAGTTTTTAAATTGCATTCAGATTATTCGGTCAGCGTTTATTGCACCCAAAGGCAATTCAGCTGGAGTTAACGTTTGACTAATTTGTGAAGTTATAGACGCATCATAAAACACCAATATTACCGATCAGCTGATCGGCTTTATTTTGATTACGAAAGTAACAGTAGTACTATATTCTGATCCCACTCAGATTGTAAAAGGGAAAGTGAGTGTGGGCATTTGCTGTGTAATGTTATGATGTAATGTCAGATAAAAAAACAGTACTTCATCATTATCAGCCTTAAGTTTAAGTTGAATGCTAGATAAAAGCCTTAATCTTCCAGGAAAAACGGTATTGAACCTTCTCCGTCCACCGACTGCCCACGATCTTTACAATGTCATCGGTCCAGTGGGTGGGAGGTCATCCTACGCTTCCTTTAATCCCCAACGGTTGATGGTTTTATGATCTTTAATGACCAATATATTATACTAATACTTATATGAAATAGGGTCATTGCATTTTCACTTTAACCAACAGTTTCTTATACAGAAGTTGAGGTGGGTATCTGGCGCAGCGCATTAGCATTGCTATTCAGCGTGGCAATGCTGCCAGCGGACTGGAGACGCTTTCGTCTGGCACTGTTTTGGATCAGTTGAGCCATCTCTAGATCGTTTGTATCTGCAGATAGCTCAACTGTTTCTAGCGTATTTTGTAAATACTTATATGAGTAATCGAAGCTTAACATGATGTAGATTGATAGAAAAAACACAGAGATTCTTTTAATCTAATTTGTATGTCTATTCTCGAAATGTAAAATGGAAACTATGCAATATCAAGTAAACAATTGTTTAAAAGTTGGCTACAAGTAAATGTCAACATACCTTGTTTTGATGCACCTCCAAATTGGTTCATATCTACGAGTGTTTTGTCACACTCGATCATACTGTTTCCAATTGAAGAAAGATGAAGAAATTCTTCTTCACAAGAATCTGCCTCTCAACATTCGCAGTTTTTTCAAGCGTGAAACTACTCTTTGTGGTAGCCTAATCCTGTAGGTTTATTTCTTATGTTGGGTAATGATAGTAGCACGCGTAATTTGTTTGACTTTATTTTAACTTAACTTTATGAAAGAGTATTGATCTACTTAACAACGAATTACGGACTAGATTTTATGGATGTCTTGAAATGAGTTGCTGTTGCAAGCTTTTAGGTATATGATAGAACTTTGTGGACGTGCAAAGCAACAGAAATCGAAACTTCAACTGGCTCTAAGTAGCAAGGTAGCCATCAATTTTGTTTTCCCTTTTCGCGCACAAACAATCTTTATTGTTGCCTCTAGTGTTATGCAAAACACCAGTAGCTTATGAAAAGGTTTCCGAAAATAAATAAAATGCAAATTGGGAGTGAAAGCCAACTGGAGACTCATTGAGGGCCTTCACGCTTCCTTAGAACGTTTTTTTCAACTGTTGCCGAGACAAATATTTACGCTACAAGATGCAAAAGATGTTTTTACAAGCGCTACCGAACGCTTTTGTTATTGAAAACAACCCTTTTCGCAGTTTTCGGTCCCTTTGAGCGCGCTTGTTGAAGAACTGCTGTGACGGGTGTTGAAAACAAATATTGTACGGGTATTAGAGTTTTAGAGGAAATTGAAAGTGCGTTTTAAACTGTGGAGCGAGAGTGTTTTGTCAATATATTCACGTTTATAATAATTTACCTACATGTAGTCAGGGGCAACTGGTGCAATCACCAGTTGCCCCTGACGCTAATGAATCATCTACTATAGGACAAAAGCCTGTTTACTTTTTTTATATAACCGGAGGTTTATATGATTAACAAAACCTTAAGCAATGTAGATGTAAATTCAATCATGCTACGATCCAATCTATTTCAAACTTTGACTACCTAGTAAATTGGAGATCTTGTATATTTGTGATGAGGTCAACTTCATTCAGCACTTTTGAGCCGTAACTGTTGGGTTGTTGGTCTTATATAGTTGTACGATCAAGTCGTTCTGCACCTGAGCATTTTTGTTATATAGCACAACAGAAGTACGCCTTTATTTTCTATACCTACACATTCCTAAGAAAAAGTCTACTCATTTACATAACACTCCAAAACTACAAGACCTTTGGCTCAGTAATTTTTTAAGAGGTGCTGATTTTGAAAAGCAGCTAGCTTCACGCAAACGTAGTCGCACTTTGGTTCTTTTCTGGTAATACAACAAAAAAATTGTATCCTGCAGCAGCGATCTACTGGTAGTGATGATGATGTACAAAACAGATGATTCATAGTCTAATGACTATCGATACAACGTTAATATAGGCTGTAAGTAATAAAATCTAATCCCAAACTTTATAGACTTGACATTTTTAGATCAAAAATATCCCAAAGATTCCAAGAATGTCACCAAATCTCCATGCGTTTATCTATAGCTAGAGCGGTAGCTGGTCGGTATAAAACTTTACGACAGGGATGCGAGACGCCATAAAACTTGAGATAAATCCAATCGGGAACCGAGGAAAAACAATCCACTTCGTACAAAATTACTTGGGATTGGGAACGGGTGAGACGAATCACTGAATTACGAATTGTATTCAATGTGAGATGGCCTTGGCAACTGGCACTCACATTGGTTTCTGCAATAGCTTGGAACTCAGCTCATGTTCAGCTCATGCACGAATTGGATATAAACTAAAGTCACAAATCCCGGGATTTCTTTTCATTGAGTTGATAAAAAACATTATAAACCTTTACTTTAGTGGTGGTTTAGTGGTTTTGGTGGTATTTGTGATGGGCTCATCCGGAGAAGTATTACCACCATGCATATTTCTGCTGTGAAGCAGCACTACTGTGTTTCAGTTTGAAGGGTGTAGGTGCCAGTGAAGGCTGAACACCTGTGTGCCTCAAGTTGATGGACGCAGAGCAGTGCATCGTAGAGCATGCTCTGCTTCATGTATTGCTTTGTTATAAGTGATGTTTACCACTTAACATCAGATGGGCCATATGCTTTTCCATCAGCTAATTATATAAAAGAAACCTTTTATCCAACCGATTACTTACTAACATGTTTGCATTGTTTAGTTAATACTACGGCTGTTCGCCGACTGAGATAAAAATACTTTGTATTGTAAAAGACTACACTTCCCTTACTATTGTGACCTAACAGGTAGGTATTGACTCCTGCTTATAATGTACGCCATTACCGTCCGATGGAGGTGCGACGTTGGTCTGCAATTAGCGGTGCACTTTGCAAACAGCCGGGCCGTCGCCTCACAGGGCGTACCGGCAGCAAAATAGGAACCAATATATTTTTGCAACGTCTAGATTTTTGTGCGCAGTCTGGAAAAACATATTTCTCCTAATTCCAGACGAAAAATTTCGTTTCTTTTAAAAATTAAATAAGTAGGAAGATGTTGGGATCCTTGGATTACTCTTTAGTAAACTCAAAACATTCAAAAATGCCTTGTAAGGCACAAGAGCACAATATCAAGTGCAAGAGTCATTACGGAGACAAGTTTTTGTAAAATACAATATCACTGAATATTCTCACAGCGTTATCTAGAACCAAACTAAGCAAAATTATGGAAACTAATTGGTAGAAAAAATACTTTTTATAAAACATACTTTAAAAAATGAAACAACCAGATACAAAAAAAAACCTATGCGTTCAACGCATAAAAATGTTTGTCCTCGGTGGGGATTGAACCCACAACCAATAGCATAGAAAGCAGGCCGTCAATATAATTTTAGCAGTTGTAAAGGTCATCAATTAATTTAATCTAGGGTTATGTTGTTTTCTGACGGTACTCCATAGGTCCGCAAGCTCTGTGTCGGCTCACTTGAGTCAACAAAAGAGGAATGTAGCACGCGCTCGCTTCGCTTGCTGACGGTGCACACGAACAGTACAACTAGGTATAACAACCGTAGGTTAAACTTCCGTACATGATAGTAGCTATTTATACACTGTACAGCTATCCGTAGCGAGTTCATCCACGAAAATGAAAAAGTTCTAAAAGTTGTATCAATGCAGCGCATTCATCAAGCGTAGGTACAGTAAAGCTAAAGTCCGCGCAAGATAGCTCTGCGCGTGATGGATTGCGGAAAATGTAGAAAAAACCTGAGGTCCCATGTTTCAATAAAGTTAATATTGAGGTTCCCAGAAGAGAGATTGAGTGGTGTAATAAACCAAATCGACCAGGTAAGTAATTTATGTATTCCTTATATTCCAGGCAACAAGACTAGAGTGAAATAATCTCCCGATAGCAAATATGGACTTGTAATAAACGCAATGTAAGTTCGATTGGTCATTCTTGTTTTGGATTAGAAGATTATATTTTCAGTCCATTTTTTCATGTTTTCCCCCATTTGTCATGCGCAGAGCTATTTTGGGCGGTCTCGTCTGTATAGCGTACAATGGGTCTACATCTGCAACACAATTCGTTCAGCCGACCGCTGAGTTTCAGAATAATTAAAAAACACGAACTGACTTCAAGAAAACATTGAATAGCAGCTATGTTAGGTGCTTATTTAGATTGACGGTGTCGATATATTTTTACCTTTTGGATGAATTATTTATAATTTTTGGATCCTAAAACGTTAACGTTTACTAATCTACCATAGCACATGCCAATAACTGTTATAAACTGTAATAAAAAGTGTGCGTTTATAACATAGTATATTTAAAAACATACATTATATATTATATGGCTACAAAGACGTGGTGGCAGAATAATTGTACACTAAAATAATTTGCGGGCATGCAACTATAAAATAATTAAGTGAACAGTGGCTTTATTAAACCAGTATAACAAAAGCTCACAATTAAAATTGAATAAACACCATCTAAGAGGTTTTGCCGCGTAAAAGATAACATCTTTTTTGTTCAAGATCTTAGGATTATTACATTGCATACAAAAAAATCATTTTACTGCACTGAACCGAAATACTAGTGGCCTGTCCCGGCTTCGCACGGGTGGACATTTGTTAAACACATAAATATAGCATATGTCACAAGGTGAATGTAGCTTTCCAATGGTGAAAGAATTTTTAAAATTGGCACAGTAGTTTTTGAGTTTAATCATTACAAACATCATAAATACAAATCTTTCCTCTTTATAATATTAGGTAGATAATATGTGGACATCAGCACAATGTAGCCTGATTTAATACTTATCCGTATTTGTCCTATATACCTGTAATTTTTTCAATAAAAACTTTTTTTTTAATATAAGTACAAAGGTAAGTTACGAAAATGAGTCCACTGAATAAACTTAGTCACTCTATCGTCTTTAAATAAGATTCTGCAGCTTCTGAAAAAGACCACTGGAGGCCAAGTGGCAGCGGCCTCGCCTTCCGATCCTAAGGTCGTGGGTTCAAAACCAGCCGTATACCAAATGAGTTTTTCTGTTCCCAAAAATTTGTGCACATTTTGCCAGTGCTCTGAAACGATAAAGGAAAACATCGTTAAGAAACCAGCATGTGTAGGTTCTACGTTCTACGAAAAAGTTCGAAAATATGTGTCAGGTTACACAAAAAGAGCCTCTTTTAGGCGCAATTAAAACCCTTTCACCACACTTGGTTCGAGAAAGCCAGTGACACGATTATAAGAAGATCAGATTCTGATCAAATAAGGGTTCATATAAAAAAAACTTGAAAATGTAGTTTCAAAGAACGCCGAGCTTTCTTATTTTATTCCATTAATTAAACTAACTTATTGTATACACATTAAATATACAATTTAAATAAAACAACGTGAGTGCTATAAAACCCTGACGATTATGCGTGTGGTCATTACGCGCAGAGCATTCTATCGGAGCTGCGAGGCATTTACCAAACTATAGTTCATATTATTCAAGTCTGCAAGGTTGTATGATCAGTACGAACGGTTAGAGCATCTAAGATATAGAGTAGAGTTATAAATGTTTACATGTTAAATTAGAATATCTACTCTTCCTTTGGAAATAAATGGCTTATTTATTTTATTTATTTATTTATTAAGATATAGAGTTGGAGTGGGTAGTAGGTATGTATAATAAAGCCCGTCACACATGTAGCTAAAATTTATATTCATATAAATTATATACAAATAAACAAGTGACCGCACACGCAGATATAACATATAAATAAATAAATAAATAAATAAATAACGCTGGACAATTCACACAACATTATTTAGC
This sequence comes from Thera obeliscata, assembly GCA_947578465.1. Lineage (NCBI taxonomy): Eukaryota > Metazoa > Arthropoda > Insecta > Lepidoptera > Geometridae > Thera > Thera obeliscata. The sequence continues at coordinate 5,933,911 of OX387928.1, read as the reverse complement.
CCCAAGCTAAGCAGAGCTTGTGTTATATTTCTATGATACCAACTTATACCGTAATGTATACTAAAGCGTATTCATATAAGCTGGTGACGTCATAGAAATATATATTACTTATAACTACGTGTGTGACGGGCTATAAGCGCTAGCCAGTAAGTTATAATATAACTAAGGAGGCCAATGGTTCCGTGAGTGTCTGTTTGTCATTTTCAAGCTGAACCGATTTAGATAAAGCTTGGGATAAGCACATAGTATGACTTGGAACAACACGCAGGAAAAAATGGATTTTATTTATTGAATGGCCTTTGTCTTTGTCTCTGTAAAGAGTGTGTGTAATCTACTGGATTTGTTTAATAGGCTTTCAGCGTTTCGAAGAACGGGTTTCTGTCACCGTATATTTTAGTTACTCTTAAGATTATGTGGAGCCTACTTTTAAATATCGCTATCAGATTATTTAAATAAATATGACTTGATTGCGTGTACTTTATTTTTATAGCGGGAACAAAAATGCACTTGAATTTTGGAACCGGAACAGATTTTTGGTCGACGGATAAGACAAATAAATGCAAAATTACTAATTTATAAGAAAAACAAAAAGTTGGGTAAACAATTAAAATCCTTGAAACTTTACAATAATTGAGTCATTACCAAACACGTGCTTCAATTTTTTTTTATAATGTGGTAGGAAGTCATAATTTTTTCTAGAATAATAATTAGTTAAAAACTTGCATATTTATAATATTGCAAATATTTATGAACATTTTAACGAATATTCAAATAATAGAGAAATAATTATGGGCGAAATGTTTTCCGATATTTATTTAATTATGTGATATAATTAACATTACGTTGCTTAAACGTTTTCAATTAAAAAAACTAGTTTCTTCTAAATTCATTTATTGCTTTCTCATGGTAAAAATAAACGTAAAAGAATTTATTAAAAATGTTATGCCTTGTATACCTGTTTCGAGACCACCACTGCATAAAGCTAGCCTAAGTTTAGACCTAGGTTCTTATAGGGCGAAATTCACGAATTAAAATCCAATGCATCAATCGAAAATTGCGCATCCATCCAAACAATCGTCGATAATGGTCGATAACTGAAAGCACAAAGCGTCATTACCTGCAAACGATGCGTAAATATTAAAAAAAAAGCTGAAGAAATGAGGGTCGATGTTTCCCGGGTGAGATGCGCACCGCGAGCCTCTGCCAGCGAGTCAGCGCAGCGTGTGGAGCGACGCTAGCTCCGCCCGCCTACCGCCGCCATACCGTTCCCTAACTCCGCCACGCGAGGCCGCATGCCAACTCGAATCGTACAAAACAGTGCACATAATTAATTTACAACCCTGTAAAAGTGATGATACTAGTTTATCGACTATAAATCTGTGATCGCGTGTCGCAGGTAAGTGGTAATTGCTTTTGAATGCCGCTTGTTTGTAGACAAACAGAAAAGTTGTGAAGTGAGCCCTTTTGTGTTGGTCTGTGAATTTGACGGCTCGAATGCGGTTTAGCTAAGGACTTGTGTTTATTTTCGTGATTGTTTATCGTGTTTGACCTTAGCCGTGAGTTTACTGTGAGACTGTTGGATTTCCATTGTTAGCGATATCATTTACTTCCGCATCTTTGGCTACTTTGAAAACTCAACTATGTAGTCATACTTTAATAATTTATCATGAATTATGTATTCAATTATACAGTTCCAAAAAATCTGATTGGATTTTTACCAATTTGAATTCATGAATTTTTAACAAAACCTTAATCAATCTTAACCTTATAGATTATTGCATTAACTATATTGTGTATACTACATACAAGTTTTTATATTTCTTATGTGAATTTAAGTGAGTGATCAAATTAAATTATACATTTAAGATAAAAATTGTGTAACACCAACCAAGGTATTCCCACTTAGATTAATAAAAAAAAAGAATACTGTATAAATTTATTGTGCTCATAGCTGGTTGTTCTGTAGTGAAACTTTTCAAATATAATAATTACATATAAAAAAAATATCGACGTACCTAAGCTTACTTCCAAAATGTTATACTTAGTATACTATTATTTATAATATAAACATCATACATGAAATTTAAAACATTCATAATATGTTTATTTCATCATTAAAATAACGACACACCATAATACCATCTGCCATAAAAAAATCAACGACCTACGATTTTTTTTAAGAAAAATCATAATTTTTAAATGTATTACTTGTTTTTCTTCAGAATACACAAAGACATTGAAAGAAAAAGCTACGGTACCTAGAATCACATTGTTCCAATTCATTGAAACAATGAAGAAAATAAAAATAGAAGAATATTTCAATCAAAAGACATCAACGCGATACCTTGAATTTGTCACAAATTTTAGTTTAGCACGGCCATCAAAGTAACTTTTTTATAAGCTTTGCTAGTTAGTATAAATTTTGGAGTGTGGAGTGGGTGGGGAATAAAGTTGGAACGTCTATTTTATAACAAAAAAGGAAGGTTTTCGACCGCAGGATCTTAGCTCGAATTAATCTTACCTATTTATGTGTAAAAATCAGAAAAGTAAACTCTTTAATAGGAATACTTATTTTAATCTAAATTGTTTTTACTTAACTGTGTGTAATATGATTGCACATAAAAAAGTTGCTCACGATTTTCGATAAATCAAGAATCGCGAGCTATAGATCAAAGTATGCGAGCGAGATGTTTCACGGTGTATATACATCGCCTTAAATACGGCCGGATAAGGTAAGGAGAGCTCAGAATCGTTCTTCCTGGAAATATATATAGAACACTTATGTCCAGCAGTGGTCTTCTTCAAGCTGATAATACATAAAAAAATCGGTTGTCTGTAAAGTCGGTTTACTGACGATAGTTGAACGTGATAACGTCATAAAAAAATACTCGCGGACTCGCGGACTCGCGTACTCGCGGACTCGCGTACTCGCGGACTCGCGGACTCGGACTCGGACTCGGACTCGAACTCTCAGACCCGGACCCGGAACCCGACCGAACCCTTACCCTTACCCTCATTTACCCTTACCCTCATTTACCCTTACCCTCATTTACCCTTACCCATTACCCGACCCGGGCTCGGGCTCAGGTAAATGGAACGACGAAACGACACGTAACGACGCATGAGTCATGTTTTTTCGTGCGTGCAGCCGGCTCCATCGATTTATAAGACGTTATCACGTCAAAAATAAAACAGAATCGACTCCGTATTAATGCAAAAACATAATTATAATGTGCCATGCCAACAACGTTCGCTGTATTTTAATTAAGTCTATTTATGCCAGGTCTATTACAACAAACACGCGCGATGAACTAATCAAAATGCAAATTGAATTCTCTTAATCCTGCTCTTGATAAAATATACATACCTACCCACCTACTTTATTTATTCTATCTATCATGCATGATTCGCTAAATGAATGACACTGGCCGTAAACTCATAATAGCCTAGCGTCTCGATTCAGCCCACGTGTTCACAAGACCTAACTGTAACTTTAAAACTCAACTTTGTTATGATACAGATAAGGTTCACCTTGGGTTATCTACGGTACGAGTATTTGTAGCATAGAATGTGAGTGGATTCAGAGACATGTAGTTTATTACGCCTCAACATAAAACTAGACACCCAAGTAGTGGATTAGAACGAGAAATCCCTGCCAGTTGCGCAACATAGGTAGTAAACTCATTTCGAAGGCGGGAGGTCAATTTTTAAACGTCCACTTGAGTAGCGTTTACGATTTGTTGTTATTGTTACAGTTTTATATTCGAACGCATTGGTCGTTTGAAATAAGAATGCCTATAATAATTTGAATTCTGATTCATTCGGAATTTGAATACTGATTGATGTTGTTTATTCAACAGTTTAAGAAAAAACAACAGTTTTTATAATAGAAAAGGCCTGCCGCACACCTAGGTCACTGGCGATGGCAATTAGTGAAACGCTGTCAAATTTAATAGTGATATTTGACAGCGTTTCATTGACCTAGGTGGGTGCAGACCTTCAGTCAAAAAAATATCAAACAATATCGCTGGTACACTTTTTAGGTTATTTCGATAGAAGCAAAACTGTACCAGACCAGATAATAAATGTAGAGATGTCTCTTAGATTTTTTATTAATTTACCTATAATAGGTAATAGTATAAGTAGTACCAACTTACTGGGGGGACGTCTCTCTCTTGTCACTAAAGGCATAATGGTTGGTACTGTGGTTACTTTTTTGATTGATTGGTTTGAAGGGACAATAAAAAAAATTGTAGTTGAGGAAATTTGTACCCGTAGACTGAGTTTTACCTACTTGATCAGTTTGAACAATTTGTTATGACTACGTGTCTCTTTCTTTTGTATAGAGAAATGATGAGACAGCAACTCGTTTCAATCGCGTCAACGTATATTTATAACGTATTGTTGTTGTCTCATCTTTTCTCAACAAAAGAGAGAGACACGAATGCGAAACGAATTGTTCAAACTGATCGAGCAAAACTATGACTTGCCCTTCAGTTCCCCCACCACTGTACTCAAGTGGCGGCGGCAGCAGTGTCCATTTATGCTTATAAATAAAAGGAGCGAATCATATCATGCAGTACTAGTAGAAAAAGTCAGTAAAATTGATGAAAATGAAACGGAAAAACGTGTTCTAAAAAAGCATAAAACCAATTTTATAGCTATACCGTTCTATCATTCGATTAAACCGTTGTTTTATTCAATCAATAGCCGTAATAAACTATTGGTAATTACATTAATGTACCAAGTGTAAAGTACAACGTGTTTTAAAGAATCCCAATTTAAAAACAGTGAAACTACGGATTCTAATCAATATCCAATCAGCGCTGGGCAGTAAACTTAACTGACCGGGAAATTACGTTGGGCGACCAACATTAAGCTACTGTCTACGTATAGGTATAATGTAGGTAATTGCATAAGAACTGTTGTTGTGTGATGATGTGATGGTTTGGTTAGCCGAGTGGCAGTTTTTGCTACGCTTAGTAGTAAGATTGAATTGCCGCCTTCCCGCTTTTTTTTTTCTCTGGCGGGCCTTCGGCTTATGGCCAGCATTATTCAGCCATTATTTTCATTTTCATAATTTAAAAAATGGTAAATGTTTTGCTCTAATCTATGTTATTTTAAAGAAATAGTTGGAGCTAAATAATAATAAAGGCATTTAGAAAATATATTCTTTATTGAATACTATCTTAATGTTATTTAAATTTTACATCGCGCTCTTTAGACTTTTTAAACTTCATACCGTTGTAATGAGTTTCCAACCTCCTGCTGAATAAAAAGTTGGAATTTGGTTCAATAACATTCTTGCTGTTTATATAATTTGACAGCTGTCAGTAGAAAGCGATTCTCCCTAGGGCTGAAAGTATTACTTTCAATTAACCTCAGGCAACTTCAGACCTACTTTCAGAGTATGAGCAATGAAAAGTTATTTAGTAAGCTAGCAAGCTTGCAGTTCTAGCTCACTATCATTTTCTCGCTATCCTGGTTTCTTCTTCTTATCGTGTCACTGATTCTTTCGAACCAAGCGTGGTGAAAGGATTTTAAGTGCGCCTCGAAAAGGCTCCTTTCATGCACTTATCCTGGCTTGAAAAACTATGATGCAATTTTAGTTTCAATGTAATAAAAAAATCTATGCATCCATATTTTTGTTGAACTACCTACGTGCAAATTGATCGCAAACAACAAAGTTGCTAGCAATTTTCATAAATAAGTTCAGAAATTTAATATCTTTAAAAATGATGGACTGATGTGATAGAAGGTCATTGACGTTGGTCCCTTGAAAAGGTCACACTAATACATTGAAACACAATTTAGCATGAGTAAACCAGTTATTTTCTAATGCCCTATGATAAAGTTATGAACTTTTGAGTCCATAAATCGCATGTACGACTCCAGGGGCATGTTATTCGTCATAAACTTACAAGTCGGCTGTAAAACACCATATTAACTACCACTTATTCTGTGTCAACTTACTCGTATTAGGGTTTATTTTGTGCTTCTGTGTCAGCTTATTTGTATTATAACCTGTGCTTTAGTCAGAGTAGCTATAGCGTATTATGTGGCTTGGCCTAAGTGACTCAAGACTCATTTTTACACAACTCCTATGCATTGAACTATGAATTGTAGAAGGTATATCATTTGAAAGGTAATTTTTTTAGCTTTAAAGTTCTTACCTAAATTCAGGGAATTATTACAGCAGGTTACATCTAAATGAATAGGCACTAGCCAGTAATGTGTTTTTTTTTAACTGAAACTTTGTCAGTGGGCAGGATATATTTTAGATACCATGGCTAGCCTTGTTTGGGGTGAAGTTCTCTTCTATGAGTCTTCTTTTGACCGTCCAGTCGCTCACTGAGCTCGAACTTCTTTGAGCTACTGTTGGACGTCTACACCAGTCAGTAAGCCTACCACAGGCTCTGTCTGGCTCTGGTTTTGAGTCTGTGTGAGTGCTCACCAGTGTATTATATTATATAGGTACTGTGTGACGTTTCGACGTAGGATTTATTTAGTCAACACTCACACAGACTCAAAACCAGAGCCAGAGCCAGACAGAGCTTGTGGTAGGCCTACAGGTTCGATAGCTAAAGATAAAAATCATTCAAATGATATGACTTACCACAGTCTCTAGTTCATTGGACAAAAATTGTAAAAAAAATCTTGTGATTCCAATTTAACACAAGTGTAGTTATTCTGTGACTTATTTGCTACCAATGCTCGTAATTTAAGGATGATACGAACCTTTATGGCAGTAAGTGCAAATAAAATGAGATGTCTTGTCATGTCTAGTTTAGCTTGATTGCCGTTGGAGATAAGGAAGTAGATACATGCCTAACTAGGTAGCCTAAGTCGGTGCTACTCAATACCTAGTAGGTAATTCCAGTACTTACCGGAGAGAGGTAGGTACCTACAGCAGGTAAACAGCAAAAGTAGATTAACAATAAATTTATATCTACATTATCTATACTAATATTATGAAGAGGAAGGATTTGTATTTTTGTATGTTTGTAATAAATAAACTCACAAACTACTGTGCCGATTTAAAAAAATCTTTCACCATTGGAAAGCTAATACATTTACCTTCAGTACCTAACAAAACTATATATGTGTGTTTGAAAAATAAATACCCACCCGTGCGAAGCCGGGACAGGCCGCTAGTAATAAATAAAGGAAGACAAAAATGTAGGAGTTTAGGTAGGTACTTCATACGAATCATCAATTTTTTTATATTCAAAACGAGTATTGATTGCAAAATTGGCCTCTGCTTAAATTACCTACATTTTACTTAAAGTTTTTAAAGAAACCCAACAGGTCCGTCATAGAAACTCCTCAGCCACTTGAAAAAGTTTTTATTTTACCAATGAAACTTTTTGATTCTAAAAACCACGGTAATTATTTTCACAACAGGTGTTTCGTTTTTTTTATATTCAAATACAACTAGTAGGAAGGTAAAATAATAATAATAAACCTTAGCATGGCCAAGAGTTTAAAAATAAACACACCACCACATCCGACCCTCACGATGTCTTCCTATCAATCTTCAGATTCTGGGTTTATTCCAATCACGTTCCAAATCCGACAAGCACGAAAATGGTAGCTCATGCAAGTCCCGCAAATGTCGCATCTTGAACTACCCGGCCAAATAAGAATGCAAGCTCAACAGTTCAGGAACACAACAAAGCTGCAGATACTCAATTGGGTCGCGTTATTTCTTACGCTCCGCCCTAAATGTCAAAATGTGACAGTAGCCAACATGGCAGTGGTACAGAGGCGGGCACATTTCGGCGGTGAGTGTAGGCGTGGCCTAAAGATACCGGCCCTTCGCAAATGGCGCCTAAATCAACCAATAAGATTTGGCGGGGAACGTTCCACTTTTGAATTCTTGTAGGTTGCTGGGCAACCTTGTGAATTATTTGACGCCTGGCTGGATGTGATTTGAAACAAATTTCAAGTACCTTAACCAAACGTCAAAATCCACTTCACCGTTGTTGAAGCAAGCAAATTTATTTACGTGGTTATTGGAAGAGCACGAACTCCTAATAATTATTATTTAAAGATTTTATATCAATATTAGATTTTGTTTTTTTTTATAAATTTATAAACATGAAATAAAAACCTTTCAAAATTTTACGGTAAAAAAATATTGTTTCAAAAGAGGTTCACTTATTATAAATGGCCTATCTCTAACTTTGGATCTCTACAGACTGAAGATGATGATGATGATGATGTAATTTTAGAGTGGTGTTATAATTTATCTACTACTTTTTATTTATATTTAAAAATCCAAATTAGGTTTATCTTCGTTGATAGTTGTGCCTTGTTGGTAGTGAATTTTGCGTAGATATTTTTGTTCAAAGAATAAGTACCTACGAAAATAAATTAAAAATAAATAAATAAAATAGGCTACTCAAAAAAAGTAGTCACCACATTTTTTCCTTAAATTTTAAATTTCTTGGTGCTTTTGGTATATTTACTCATGTTCTCATGAAAAATACACTCATTTTATAAGTTTCAACTTTAAGTTAGTATTGTGACATCTATCATACCTTTTTGTAACTACATTATCACCCGGTTTTGAAAAAGGAACCTTCGAATTTGTTTCATCACTTAATTTATCTTGTCTGCCACTTGACAAATTAGTAAATCGCGTTTCAAAGAGATGTCGCTAGTACCGCCACTAAAATGAAGAGGAAAAAGTGTCACCGTTCCCTAAGAGATGGCGCTGTTTTGAACTGCTACGAGTTGCTACGGTTCGTAGCAGCTACGGAACCAAAAATGAAATTTTAAACGAAATATTATAATAATAAGCAATACATTATTATTTCAGATGATTTAAAATAGTCAAGTTTAGTATTCATTATGCTAATGAAAATATTGTGTAGGTACTTTAGTGGTCCTGTTTTATTATAAGTGATATAAGTGACAAGCGTGAAAAAATGGGATATCTGAATAAAAACTAACTTCATTTACCTACCTATTATATACCATCATGAGTTCGATAGGTTTAAAAATCATATTAAAAGTTTAGTGTGTATAATACCAATAATACTAAGCATAGGGGAAGTTTGGGTGAAATCGCCCACTTATGATAAAATTAAATGATGGTATAGATAGTGACTGTGGTAACCTCAGTTGGTAGCTCTAAATTATGCGCTGTGGTTTGTTGGTTCGATCTTTGACGATTACGCTACGCGCATTTTTTGAGTATTTTTTTGTGTTTGTTCTTTGTCCAGGCAAATATAATATTATATTAATATATACCCAGGTGTATTAATATAATATACCTTGTGTGTAAAATGAGGAAGTGGTGAGGTATACACAGTAGGGACTTAGGTATAACTATTGAAAAAAAAACGTAGGAAAATACGTAAAGTAGCAATGTATTATATTCAGCGATTCCCTTATTATACAAGTTTCACTTAATTTGAGATAGATGGCGGTGTGGTGCCGTGTAAAGAAGTGCAAAAATATTTTACGTATTTTTAATTTATAGTGTGTGATGATCATGAAATAATAACGTGCCAGTTAATTGGCATCATAACTACGTTATATTTATTGATATTCTGTGATTAAGTATGCTTACTTTTTGTATGCTTATGAAGTATTTAAACTAATATAATGCAAGTGTATTATTTAACTTAACTGATGCGTGTGATTACCCCTATTGTAGAAGGAAGGAGGACTACGTCCAGCAGTGAACTTCTTCAAGCTTTTCATTAAAAAAACAATTTTTATCCTAGTACCTGCGACGTTGGGATGTTTGATTTCTATTCTTATTTAAAATTAAGTTACATGACTACTTTCTTACTTCTATTACTTATGAAATAAGTGCTCTAAGCTTTTAGCTTACCAACCTACTGTAGGTATACATCCACCCCTCCATACTTACTAATAATTTCTGCCTCACTACACTACCAACAGATCCACCATAGCTATAGCGAAATAGGTATGCAAACAAAAGATACAGTCAAGATTTATCTATTGTTTCCTGCAGATCTTATTTCAACAGGCATAGAGAATATTTTTCGGTGGACAAAGATAATGATGAGAGTAGGGTGAGGTAGGGTGGCATCATATTGATCGTGGCGGCCATTTTGTTTCGAGCATGCGCGCTTCGTTTAAGTTTCTAACTCAATTAGCGAATAGATGGCGCTGTTTTCCCATTGGTCAAATTAGATAGGTAAGAGGGTGATCTAGGAAAACCAATATAGATGAATACGATCGTACTTTGAGCTTTGCTGTGTAATTTTCTTGAATTGTACTTCAAAAGTCTATCAAACTAGATGTTGATGGCAAATTCAATCTTAGCATCGGACCTACCTAAATGAAAGTGAAAGAAGCACGGTCCAATACTTTCACTGTGTAAAATAAATTATCTATAATCTCATACGTTAGTAATTTATTTCTATAATAGCATTCAAGTTGATTATAATTTATTGCTTAGGTAACTTAGCGTCCCGTGTTTCAATCCGTCGGGCAGCACGCTCGTTTTACCGACGGCATTCACAGTATTAGCCGTAGATGTTATGAGAAAATGTATCTTTCTCTTTATTTCAATACACATTGAAAAACTAAAAAAACAAAACTGAGGAAAACTTAGCCTTATTTCCTCTATTTTTTTTTTGTAAATTTTGATTATTGGAAAAACATACTATTGGGTTAGAAATTGTTGTTGAAAAAAAAAATACAAAATACAAATACAAAATAACTTTATTGACATAAACATGGAACAGTATACATGATTGAATCCATAGGTTCCCGAACTAGTAAAAACTGTGTTTCAGGAACCAGTGGCTTCTCCCTTAATTTTACAGAAATTATGTCAGACAAAAAAAAAAAAAACATTGATATAGGTACTTAGGAAAAAAAAAACAGCAATAATAATAAAGAAAAAAAAAACAAACGTTAGGTTATTAATTATGTAAAGGCTACGTTCTTGATATTTAAGTTTTGGTACCTAAGTATTATTAAATTAAAAATAAAAATAAAAATATAGGTATTGTATAAATGAAATCATTCAACTACTTTATAATGCTCTTTCCACAAGCTAAAACAACGAATATAATTCAAGAGGTAAGTTTAGGTTTAAATAATAGTAAAATTAAGTCTACGTACAACACGGGAAAAATATGTAAATATATATACTTAGTTATAAGTTATGGGCATTAGTGTAAGAGAATAAAATTGTGATGTTAGTAGATAGGGAAGGTGGACCAGGTGAGTGCATCGATAGTCTATAAATTTTGATAGATTATAGTTTATTTAAAAATGGAATCCGCTGAGCATTTTCTCAACGGATTCATAATCAAATGTTTTAAGCCAGTTGTAAATAATCTTTTTTATTTTGTAGTTACTATAATCTTTGACTTTGTATTCTTTGTTTATTTTATTGTATAAATGTGGAACTAAAACGTTAAATTGCTTTTGGGCGAATGTAGTTCTCACTCTGGGTATGGGGCACTTGTCGACTCTTCGATAGGTGACCGGTAGCAGTGGAACTACTTTACTATGATATCGTCTAAGACACTCATAAATGCACAGTTTTCGTACACTTAAGACATTCGCCTCATGAAGACGATGACAACCACCAGGAATTTTACCGTTTGCACATTCCAACATTATGAAAAATCAGATAAACTTTTGTATAGTAGTACCTATAATTCCGCAAATTGTTTTAGTTTTGCGATTCATCTTAACCTTATTCAGTTTATGTCTTCAAAAAAACGATTGAAATATATGTAAATGTGAGTCATGATGACTATTTACTAATACTGCTATCCAATAAATTAATGATATGCATGTGTTAATACATTTACAAAATCCAAACATCGGATAAGTTAATAAGGCAAACTTTAATGCAAATAGTAGGTTTTACCTATGTTAAGCTATAATTTATATCTCACCAAAGCAGCAAGTACCTACCTATTTATTATTATAAAATAATGCATGTAGGGTTTACCTCAAAAGCAACTTAGATATTTGTACAGACCCATCATTCGTCTTCAAGTAAAACATTTTCTTTATATCACAAAGGGTGGTTTTATGTCCGTTATGAATAACTCCCAAGGGTCCGCCAGAGACCTTTGGCGTCCTTCATGGTAATGCTGGTCCTTTTGTTTGTAATACCAGCTTTTATATGTATTTCCATATAATTTTCAGAACAACTGCAAGTACGTTGTTGTTCTTTGTTTTTTTCTTCAATAAACATTGGTAAGTGTAAGATAAATGAAGTAGGTCAATTTTAATTTTATTTTCTCAGCCATATTTTCTTTGATGACTTTTTTGTATGCAGTATATTTTTTATTTCGTGACTGTTTCTGTCCTTTCTCCACCAGGGTAAACCATCTTAATCTATTTTCTTCGATTGTGCCTTTTGCTTCAAAACAGCAAGGTACTGGAGATGGTTGAGGCTGGCCGGACGCTTGCACATAACTTTTCTAATAGTTAATAATATTTTAATTTTTACCCCCTTTAGAAGTAAAGTCAAAATCAAAATTGTTTATTCAGTTGTATCACAAAACTCACATAGGTATATACCTACCTAATAAATCTTATTTCTTTAAATTTGCTAATAGAACCTTTACCATACCTACTTACGTACAAACATAAAAGTACAACACCGATTCCCCCAAGTTTCTTGAGAAATGCTCCAGCATCCAGAATTCTAAAAGCCGGGATCATCGTTCCCGTCACGTGCTCACTCCAAAACCTTAAGTAATAAAAGTGATCCCAGAGAAATGCTATCTAAGTATAGTATATGTACTTATCTATTCTATTCTATTTAGGTAGGTATATTCTTCTATTTTCGCTTTCGGTTTCATGCGCCTGTACGTATACTTACTACGCCTACTCCAATATACTATGTTGGTAAAGGTTTAGATTTTGCCTAATTTTTAAGAGTTTATTATAGTTGCACGCCATGCACTGAGATGGTAAATGGTTACAAACCTGTCACCATTTACCATCTTATCACACACCTGTGGGTGTGTGTCAATTTAATTACAGATTTTCATTTCTTTTACAATTAATTTTTACCTTAGGTTGTTGCTTCTCTACAGGTGTAAACAGGATTTTTTTATAAGCAGCAAGTACTGTGATTTAAAGGGCTTTGCTTTCTAACCAATTAGATGCATCACAGAAAACAATTCATTCATGTTCAGTAAAAACATTTCCATTTACCATAACAAAATTGTCTGATTAGTAAATAACTTAAATTGCGTAAGGTCTAAGTAGCAAAATATCTGAAATACATTGTCTGCTTTGCTTATTAGGTAGGTACCTAAACTTTGACACGACTGGGAAACAGTATGCTTATTGTCTATGACTTTTTGAACGACTAGTAGCCATGTGATGAAATTAAGCCTTGAGTAGATTCAAGAGGGTCCAAAAGTGCGTTCCAAGAGCGTTGAAACCCTTTTTGCTTGGCGGTGGGTCGCCATAATTAAAACCTCAGATGGAGTGACATTAATGCTGATGCTGGGACCCTCGAGTTAATGAGAAGCGGCTGCTTTGACAAAGTCTTCGGAATCCTTAATTAAACCAAGATACTGATACAATAATCCTCTTTTGAGATTATTTGGGAGTTAAAAGTAAATGCATTTAAGGTAGGGTTTTATCAATTCAGAGTGACTCTATCTGTCAGATAAAAATATTTTGTATATTGATATAGGTACCTATTTAATAGGTGGAATAAAAATGCACCTTTGTCTGTAAAGTATTTATTCATAATTAAATATTATAAGTGTAGTACAAGTTGTTATTGTTGTTTCTTGTTAGCTTAGTTTGTTTAATTTATGCTAGATAGGTCTAAAGCCAATGAAAAAAAATTATGTATATTGAAATTGGAAAAAATGAATATTTAAAATGAATATTATATAATTAATAATAACTCCCGTAATAAACAATTTAAGGTGTATCCTATGATAATCTTCTTACTTAAAAACCAACTGAAAATTTTGAATAATTCCAATAAATTTTACTTGAGTAACCTATTTTATCGTTTATCACAACTCTCCAAGAACTTAGGAGTTCTCACATCTGTGACTGATAGCTTTTAACTACTATCACAAAGTATGTCCATACTGAAACGAAAAAAAACATGAATGTATGTGAGTTGGTACCAGAAATATTCTTTCACCGATTTTTATGCTATTTCTATAGAACTAATCTGAAAGTAAAAACAGATTAACAAATCGGTTCCTAAATGACGGGGTTATTCGAAAATAAGTTGGCGAAAAAAAATCATAAACGTTTAAACACTTAGAAACCGACTTCATGCAACGGCTGAACCGATTTTGATGGAATTTCTATAGGGCTAATCTGAAAGTATAACCTTTCAGATGAAAAAATCCAAATCGGCTCATAAATGACGAGATAAAGTCATAACAAATATAAAAAAAACTACTGAATTGAGAACCTCCTTTTTTATTTGAAGTCGGTTAAAAAGAAAATACCTTGTGTTCCTAAATAGCGTGGGACAAGAAAATTAAGATTTATTTAAACTATTACACGGGTATTTATCGCGTATATTACCTTATTTTATTTATTTTCCCGCCGAATATACGCGATAAATACCCGTGTAATAGTTTAAATATGTTTTATGATCGCGAAAGTTTAAAAAGTACTAAAAGTAAGATTGTTCAATTATTAACTTACTAAGAGTCCGAAAGATAGCTGAAACCACATCAATGAGGGGAAACGTGCATTTGCTGTTGGTTAAGCCCGATAGCAGCGAAACGACGAAGAACACCAAAAAAATTATGATTGAGACTAGAACTACATACATGAACCATGTTGCAGTCTTTGGTTTTCCCTGGACAGAAAAAATCATTAGTTTTAAAAATTAAAAAAAAAATCCTCATAAATAAAGTCATCATGGTCAATTACTGTTCTGTTGGGTTTATCCGAACATAAATGGTAGTAACCCATTGCTGAGCATAGGCCTTTCTCATCCGAACGTAATTCTGGTATGTTTTGAGGTTTATGAATCCATCTTTTTTCCAGCGCACACCGCAATATCATCCATGCACCTGACTGTGAGTATATCGAGTACTCTCTTGCAATGAGTGGTCTCGCAATGCGGTTATTAGCAGCATGAATTCAGGTTTTTTTCTAAGAACATTTGCATTGCTTCACCACGTCTCCAAATTAACGAAAGGTCTTGCACCCATCAGCACAGCATTCGAAAACATGTGTCTAGTGCACGAAAGGGGGAGGTGCACTTTGAGGTTAATTTAAAATATTTTTGCCACACTGCACTGGTTCGAATAAAACAGTGACACGGAAGAAAAAATAGCATTTTCACACTTGTTTGATAAGAATACTGCTTTTTATCAAAAGTGTTGCCGTCTGGCGCTTCGTTTTTGCCACGATGGACAAACTTGCAACGTAAGGAATAATAGACTATATTTAAAAATCTTACCGCAAATACTCCGTAGATTAGTATAATACTGGTGATGAAGATCAAAATTTGCACCGCAAGAACAACGAATGAAAAATAGTTGATAAAGTTTTGTAATCCATTTTTTTCGTTACAAGGCCTGCTGTAAGATGAGTAGGCACCAATTCCCAGAGAAAGCTAAACAAAACACAGTAATCAGTTAGAACATGTTGTATTGTAGTCTTGTATCACAATAGTGCTGGGCAGGCCTTTTTCATTCTATAAGTCTTGTAAAGGAAATGCTGAGAAATAAAATAATTTAAAAAATAAATACTAGGTTCCTAGATCCTATATTTTTTAAACAACTATAGTTCAATGTCGTGACTATTTTGCTATGGGAACGAGAAATTGGCTCAAAGTAAGTGGATTATTGGGTTTCGTACTGAAGATACACTTAATAGGGGAAAAAACATAAAATATCAAGAATATACATTTCTAGTCTGGTGTTGGAATCGCATATTTTGTAGGTGCCTAATAATATCTTGAAAATACAATGGATTAAGAAACAAAAACTTGCTTACTTGAAAAAAATACTTACGATGCCTATAATACCAATAATAATTGTACCCCATTTGAGATTCACACATAAACAACATTTATCAACCGTTGGAAGCTTGTCTATAATACTCATTTCTATAAAAACAAATAATATATTTATTAGCAATATTTTGAAAAAAATATTTGTGTAAACCGCAATATAGAAGAATATACAAGTGACAGATTACGTAGCTATTGTCTAATACTCTTTGGTGACAAGGAATACCCAACGTAAATAGAATTTCATATCCTTCCTCCAAGGAGACCGAGAAGACGAGGCCATAGACTTTCAACTCCTTGCTGATGGGTTTCCAACCTCCTTGGAGAAGACAGAAGACTAAACTACAGAGGCCTTTTATAGTTAGTTTTATTATTGACGAACCGTGTGTTGCAGCGCCTCAGAACCCTATTGGTCCCATACATTTTGTATGGAGGTGATTACACTAGTGTAGAACCCGGGAAGGAGGATTGTAGAACGCGCTAGTCTATGCATTATATACCCAGTACTAAATGAGAGAGATTGCAACATACAGGTCGTCAATTGTGAAAATCTAGCTTGAGCCTCTGCTTTGCTTTCCACTGGAAGGAACCAATTAAACATTCCTCAGTTAATACCAAACATTACAGTACCTAGCAGTCTTCTAGGCACAACGGCAGAAGGCTTGGTCAAAAACTTTAAAACTCTGGGTCAGTTCACAACAATCTCATCTGCTGGGAAAAGGCCTCTTTTTGCTCTTGTCATTCACCACGATTTTGGGCTACCCTCATCCATTTGATATAAATAATAAATAAATAAATATTGTGGACAATTCACACAACACTACCCAGCCCCAAACTAAGCAGAGCTTGTAATATGGGAACCAGATAGCTGATATAATACTTGAATATTTTTTTTTTTTTGTAAATACATACTTAGAATACAATATAACACCCAGACATAGAACAAACATTTATGTTCACCACACAAATATTTGTTCTCGGTGGGGATCGAACCCACGACCTACGGCGCAGAAGGCAGAGCTACTACCAACTGAGCTAGAGGCCAGTCACTACCAACTGAGCTAGAGGCCAGTCAATCCGAGACGCTGACATTGTCCTGAATGTCAATGCTACTGGACGTCCAACGCTTCTTTTTCCAGTCCTTGGCCACCACTCTGTCAATCATTTGCACCACTTGTCATTACCACGTCTTGCCAGGTGTCCGTCTTCAATCATATCATTTGAGCTCAATAGACCTTGACGCGCCTTCGGACCGCGACAATAATCTCATTCAAATTATATGTAAACCTTTATATAAGCTTCTATTTAATGTTGAATGTAGTCTATTTCCACAAATTCCACCTTTGGTTCATTCATTTTTAACAAGGTTGAAATAAATTTAAAATATACAATAGAAATTATTTATGTACCTTTAATTCAATTGTGATATTAAAATAAATTACATCTCGTCTCTGTATGAGTTTACTATAATTATGAAGTAGCTCCATACTGAAACAATTAAAGACACGGTGTAAAGCAGGAGTATAATTATTGCGTGTAATTTTTGATAATATCGAAAAAAAAAACAACGTGATTTTATGATTTCAATAATTCTAGTAAATGTAATTTACTGACACACTCTAGAGACGTTAATCTACTTAGTTAAATAAATACTAGTAAAGCTGTAAACGTTACTTGAGTATATGGTATGGCAGTTAGATTTAAATTGAATTTAGTAACACTTTTACTTGAAACTTACATAAAATAAACATTAACAAACACAAGATATCACTTGGGTTAGTACATTTTGCAAATACCATTTGTACTGCTACCAATATAGCAAAAATCATCGCTAAAAAAGAAGACGCGACTCCAAAACATATGAACACATCAGCTGTTATGGGGAATGACTGAAAACAAAAGCATAGTTATCATCAAATCAACATTACCATTATGTCAAAATAAGATGGTGATGAGCAGGTATCTTTCAAACCAAACATCACCGTTTTTTTTAACTAGCCAAGTGTTGGATCATGGTAATAAATTTCATACTCCTAGAACTTGGCTGTGCATTGGTCGTTGGAAGGTCAGTCAGTAACGTAAGAGTTATAAATATCTAGAAGATAAAAAATAATTTAGATACATACTATGAATATACTGTTACCATGAAAATTCCCAGCAGATAAGCAAAGCTGCTTGATAGCAGGAAAAGATTGACTCCAAAGAATATCCACTTGACGACTGACAGTGAACCGTGCATTTTTCCTGACGAGTACTGGGTCTCACACGCTGGCCAGAGCATCATCCTGAATTCTTGGCACGTGGCAAACTGAAGCAAACAAAATGAATGACACACAGTCAAAATGCAGTGTAAACAGCCCTCTAAAAAATCAACCAGCAAGTTATTGGCTGTATCAAAAACAGAAATTATAGCATTAGAAAACAAATCTGATAGATAGCTTAGTTAGTCAATAGAAAAGCGTAAAGTAAGAAAGTAAACAAAAACCTAGTAGTAGCACAGATTTTTAACAAGCAGTGGACAAGAATAAAACATTCACTGATATCAAAGCATATACGAGTACTTGACCTTACCATACTCCAAATATCAATGAGCAAACAAGCCACTTTCAGATTCGTAGTGCAGTAGCAACAACGGTCTACTTTAGGCAGGAAGTTAAATACTCCACCCATTTTGCTATATTAACAAAATCATAGGGTTACATATTTAGCAAATGTCTGGAACTTTGAAATTATTGTAGTCTCTATTGGGCATTCATCGGTGATCATATTTCCAATTTGATTGCGTGCACAATATTTGTAAAATCCTAGCTTACTGTCTTTGCGACAAACAATCACAATTGGAGAGAAAACAGAATTCTTCTTCTTTTTCTTCTTATTTAATGGCATCTGTCCATATTGGATAAATTTTGCCAGTGTCAAGTGAATTTTATTTAAGCGACGAATAAGTTTAAATAAACAGGTCAGTAGTGTGTTTGAAAAAATAAGCGAAAAAGTAAATAAAACATTTTGTTCATATATTAATTAATTTTTACCAACGAAACAAATTACTATAAAAACCACAAACACTTCGCACCGTGTCACTATCACAAACAGGGCTTGCCTGTACTTTTCGTTCAGTTTCATCTCCAGTTTTGCTTACTTAAAACTTCATGACGAAGTAGACTTGCTTCTGTAGGAATGAACTACTATTAAAAAGTAGATCCACACTGAAATTAAAAATTTAAATATCATAAATCATACCGAAAAGAAGTTGATAGAAGTTTATCTTTGTAGTATGTAGCTAATTTTAAAATGTTGTCGATGGGGTCACAGTCTAATTGCATTAATAAGCGCACTTGAGTGGCTCGATGTTCAGTGAAACTATGTACGATATATGAAAAGTAAATCCACATAATCCATACTGAAATAAAATAGTTACAGTCAGAGCTAGCTCAGAAAATACAAAACTCTGTTATTACAACCGATAAAAAACAATCGTACCAACTGAATTTGAAACTAAAATCTTATGGTCAGTAGGCAAGAGAAACCTTGTCATGAAGGACGAGTATAACGGGGAAGATTCTATTATACTACTGAGGGCTAACCTACAAACAAACAGAAGTTTATGTAGTCATTGCTTGGCAATTAGACAAAGTTTCCAACACGGGCCATAAATATAAACTCTAATAAATCAATCAAAACATACTTACGCATTACATCAAACAAAGAAAATGCAAATTCGAATATGGGGAATGCTCCACCAATAGATACACATGCCGATATATACAGCATTCCGTATATAAATGATAGAGTTATTGTAACTATACAAGACCATATGAACGCCTTTGCAGCTTTATGCATGGGTTCCTGAAAAAAATAGAGAAAGCTTTTTAAAGATTACAAACTACAAATTAAAAAAAAAGCAGCCAAGTGCGAGTCGGACTCGCCCATGAAGGGTTCGGTAGCATCAAGTAACATAATATAAAGGTTCTTGTAGTTCATCGAAAGGTAAATTGCGGTTTACGATTTATGACGTATAAAAAAAAACTACTGACTAGATCTCGTTCAAACCAAATATCGTTGAAAGTTTGCATAGTAATGTACAACATGTATTTTTTTTAGTTTTATCATTCTCTTATTTTAGAAGTTAGAGGGGGGGACCAACTTTTTTTCACTTTGGAAGTGTCTCTCGCGCAAACTATTCAGTTTAGAAAAAAACTATATTAGTAACCTCAATATCATTTCTGAAGACCTATTTATAGATACCACACACGTATGTATGGGTTCAATGAAAAAATTTTTTTTGAGTTTTAGTTTCAAGCATGGGGACCCCCAAAATTTATAGTTTTTTTTCTATTTTTGTGTAAAAAACCTTAATGCGGTTCACAGAATATATCTACTCGCCAAGTTTCATCAGTCTAGGTCTTACGCAGGGGGGGTACGCTTAAAAAAACCTTACATTTTGAAGACGACAGCGCCAACTGGTGCCAAGGTGACAAACTAAACAGCAGCCATTTTGTGACGTCATAACAGGACGACATTCACGGAGATGGGTGAATGTCGGATAATTCAACTTCATTCATTTCATTCATTGTCTACCCTCTTTTAATCTGCCGTTTGGATTTGATGTTATTGTGCTTTATTTCGAGGTTATTTGTTAGTCACACAAGTATTTGTTGAGTTTTGTTAACGATTTGTTACAACATGAGTCAATTTCGAAAAAAATATTGTGTTTTTGGCTGTGACTTCCTAGGTAAGTAGCAATACTATACTACATACACAGTCAAAGGTGCAAGCCCGCACACAAAGTCTGCTGATAATAAGATTGCATTTTTGTATTTTAGGTCTGCAGCAATCCTCGACTATAACCTTCATGGAAACAGACCAAAGCTTTTCTTATCCGATGAGACATGGTTTCCAATCAATGGACATAACAAATTTATCGGGTCCCTCCAGGGTGATGATGGACATCACAAAACCTAGTTCATCAAGTCTTGCAGTTGAGTCACCAGAGTCTTGCAGTTGGTGTAGATCGGTAAATAGAATATTAGAAGTTAAAATGAATTATGATTGAGATGATGCAGTAAAAATAGCGGCACAAGAATATTACAACAAGCATCCAACAATAAAGAAATGAGTATACAAAACAAAAAGCTATTTTATATTTTTCCTTTAGTAATAAGTAATAAGGCTCCTACGTTTAAAAATACTCCTAGGTTGTGGCATTTTTCTTTAAGATTGTAGATGTTTATTGATATTTTGATCACTTGCTTGTACAGGGCTATTGAGATCTATTGGTATATATATTTTAAATCTACAATTGGAATTTTTCATTGAGAATTTTAATAGATTTCGGTGACATTTAGTCACCAGTGTTAAGTAAAAATCGCACCCCAGGAATCTATAAATACGTAATATACGTATAGCTGTTCAGGTATATAGCTGTATAGCTAGCGTAGCGTAGCAT
Organism: Thera obeliscata; assembly: GCA_947578465.1. NCBI lineage: Eukaryota > Metazoa > Arthropoda > Insecta > Lepidoptera > Geometridae > Thera > Thera obeliscata. The sequence continues at coordinate 5,912,492 of OX387928.1, read as the reverse complement.
AGGTATATATACCTGCATAGCTATAACTATACATCTACAGTTGTTAGCTTTAGTTCCTCTTCCAGGCACCAGGTAGCAGCACTTTCCATAGATGCCATTAAAACGATAGAGTTGCCACTCTTTCCCTCCATAACTATACTCTTTGGTCTTACGGTTTCGGAGAAAAATGGCTGTGACATACGGACGGACAGACAGACAGACAGACAGACATGACGAATCTATAAGGGTTCCGTTTTTGCCATTTGGCTACGGAACCCTAAAAAGGCTAGAGACAGAACAATATAAAACTCACGTGAAAAATCCTGAACAATAAGTTTGCGCTGCAGAAAAGGAAGATCGCATCAGCAGCTAGCACAATCCATCCAACATACTTAACTACCCTCACAAATTTGGAAGAGTCTGGGTCTTTTCTGGCTCGGAATATAGTTTCAGCATCAGTTTTGTTTTTGCTGGGGCCGAGGCATGATGGTCCGAGTCCTGCGTTTGCTCCGAAACCAAAACTCAACTGTAACAATGAGATGATAACATCGTAAATTACATACAGACTTAAATATATTTTCCGTAGAGGTAGGCAAAACAGATTGTTTAATAATATTGGTAATAATTTGCTTTTAGTAAAAGTTAAATGGAGGTGACAAAGTTAATAGTAATAGGTACTGCCTTAAAAATCACTGCTGTGGCTTTTTTACTAAAACGAAGCCCAAAACATTAAAAAGGAAATAAAAAACAAATCTATTACTGTGACTGAATTATTAGCAGTCTATATAGTCTTAGAAGGAAATTCACTGGTGTAACAGATTAAATATTGGCTTTACAAGTAGGTATTCTAACTATTCTCTGGTAGGGCTGAGTTATCAGACCACCAGTATTTATAATCCATTAAAACAAACATCATCATCATCTACAGCCCGACTTCACCCACTGCTGGGTATACTCTCTCTGTATGTGCCACTATTAAAACAAACCTTCCATGAATATTGTGGTTCTAAAATATATGAAAACCCCTTTTTGTACCGTGGCTGTGTAAAGCTATACTCACAATGTTATTCAGATTGATATCTACGATATCTGGCCGGCTCGCTGAGCTGGTAACAAAACATGACACTCGTATCACGTACGAGTGTCTCACCACCGCCCAGGACAGTGCTGGACTTGTGACCTAAAACCATGAATAGAACTGTAAAATTTCCAAACTTTATCTTCTTAGTATTGTGCTATTCTTGTGGTGTACAATAAAGTAACTATCTATCTGTATCTATCTATCTTAGATATTGTGTTTGCCTGAAATAAAACGGTTTAAGGGATTTATTATTGATTTTATGTTATTTTGATTGTTTTTTTTCATACAATCAGCTGATGGAACCAGCATAAAGCCCACCTGATGTTAAGTGGTAACCAACGCCTACATAGAAGGCAGTTGCGAACCTAAATGTATTTTTAATAATCTTTATTTTGGGACTATATCTAGTCTAGTCTAGTGTTGTGTGGAATGTCTACCAATAATATTTATAATTTACTAACAATACCGAGCACTGCAATAATAGCAGTGGCAGTTTTCAAATCTGTGACACATCCACAACATTTTTCCAAACGGGGCAATTTATTCCATGGCATTGTGGTGATATAAGAAATAAGAAAACATTAAAAAATATCTGAGAAAAACATAAAATCTGGGAGAATAATAAACTCGCTGGAATGATGACACCTGTCTTTGTGACACTCAGAGACAAAAGAGCTGTCATGGAACCCCACATGGAGCAAAAAAAAAAGATGCATGGATAAAGAAAAGAAGTAAAAAGAGAATTGAACTAAAAAGAAAATACTTTTTGGTCGCTCGTTTCCGAAGCAAATTTAGAGACTTCATTTGTTAAAGACCTAAGGACATAAAGCCAAGGTAAAACTAGGACAATAAGCATAATTAGCAATAATTATTCTTAAATTATTATTTTCTGCTTAATTAATTGAGATAATGTTTGATATTACATTCGTAGAATCACCGTTTTCTTCAATATCGTTAGTTCATGAGTGAGGAGCCATCTTAATAAGTGATTAAAAAAATACGCCTATCATACCTTCTATATTTTTTTTCCTACTTATAAAGGTGAAAACTAATTTAGCTAAAAATTCCTCTGTAATACGTGGCTTAGCCGGAAGCTCCAAAAGCGGGGATTTTGTCGTTATTGCTTTCTGCCGGAGGAAGGGGGGCCTTTTAACAAGATTACATTGGAGATAAAACGCCGTAGATAATACAGACAGAGCCAAAAGATGGGCGCTAACTAAATTAAAATTCAACGAAATAACGCCACGAAACAATCACTTTTTTTGGCAAAAAAAAATACTTCGAGATTTTAAAGAGAATAATTGAGAACTGGGGTGACTGAAACTCGAGATGCGTAAGGTTGGATGCTTGCTGTGGGATTTAGAGTCTCATACTTACTTAACCAACAATAACACAGACCTCACACATACTAAAAAAAAGTTTACCTACTAACACAGAACATCAAATTCGAAGTATCAGGATCAATTTTAGAGTCAAAGAGCAACTCTGGTCATAGCAATCGATAACCCATGACAGAGGTCTTACGGTGACCTAAAAACGTTGTCAGTAGAGTGGTCAATATTTTATCAAAAACTCTTTTTTTATCCGTAAACAACGTCGGCAGTAGGTACTAAGTATTGATCGTCGCACTTGCTTGTTTGAAATTCAATTCGCAGAGTGGGAACAACAATAAAACGAACCGTCGTGTTTCTCCTGATACCACCTGAGACCCGGTACGTGGGATGAATGTACACGAGCTATACGGAATTTAAAACTTACTACCTACCACGGTAGGTTAGCTGACACATAAATACAGATGGATTTTAGGATTCTGTAGTTGAAATAAAACGGAAAAACAGAATGCTGCCGTTTTTTCACGGCATTTAAATTCTGTCATGAGCGACATACCGCAGTGGAACTTGATAGTGCCACTGCGGTATTGGTAGTTTAATTAAATGTTATGATGGAAGTATTTCTTCACACATACAACGTTAAAAAAATCCAAAAATAAGTGCTTCTGAATTATTTAAGGACCAAAATTAAAAAGATAAGTAACCCAAGCAAAAGGAGAATAATAAAAAAATATAGCATATTTTTTTATATCTTAAGGCCATTTTTTCTTTTTATAAAACGGTCGATGTTTTAAATTTATTTGTTACAAAAAAATATTAATCGAGATATCGTTTCAAAATAAATTGGGAAATGTTCACCCAAGGCGATAAATAACAGTTGTTTCTACGAAGGGACACCCTCGTATACGTTACATCTTTCAGACGCGGGCGCGCCTACCAAGAAATGTCAAAATATTTCAAACAGTGACTTTTTGTAAATATGAGAGGCAGACCGCAAACTGCTCTATGATTATGTCTCTATTTTAACTGCTTCTAGAGCAAAAACACGCCTCAGGCTCAAAGTCACGAATCGCAATATGGACCTCGTGATAAATCTTCACGAATCCCAAGTTTTATTTATTAAGTTGTACGGTGTTTTTACGATATAACGCCGCGGGAGCGCTCATTACGGTACCGCCTTCGCCAAACGTGATGAAAAAACTTTTCCCGACGATATCTCCTTGCAACATTAATTACAAATCTCGGAAAGTTTATACACGAAACTGGGTACATTTTTACGAGTTTCTTTTGCTGAAATGAAAAGGGACGGTTCTAGCTCGGCCGGTGCTGATAAGAATACCTATATCGAGAAATATGAGCAGTAAAATATCACGTAGAAAAGCAGGTCTCGGAGTTTTATGTCGGCAATTCGGGGCGTTCACAAAAGAAATGCTAACGTCGATGCGAACGTGACGCAGTCCCGGCCGACCCTACGAGTGGAATGACTTGCCATTGCCACTATACCTATACAATCTCACTGCTATAGAGCAACAGCTCATTGTTATACGTAAACATGTTTGTTGGCTCTGGAAATGAGCGAGATATTTGCAGACTCAATCAATTATCCTAAAATATTACTCTGTAAATGACACCGAATTAAATTCTGGCAACGCTGTATCATGACCGCCAACATGAACTCAATATGTTAATGTATTATACTCGTACATAAGTACAAGGCTTTGATATAAGAGCATGGAAAATAAAGTTCTCCAATAAAATCGAAGACAAAATTGCCTGTCACAACGCAATAGCACTGGAACCGGTAGTGAAACGGCCACGCATTACCATAATCTGATACTTTTTATTCAGAAATGCTTTTTTGTTTGCTTTTTAAGCTTTTGGGACATGCTACAAATATAAACGCGTAGGAGTATGTTTGTATATACTACTGCTTCAATATCAATAAAAGTTATGGTTAGGTACCACAGAATATTAGAACAATTTACTCATCATCATCAGCAATCTACGATTCATTTGAAAACACTACCTGTTGTTTTATTTTATCAAAATCATTTCTACGAAATTCTAATTATTGTAGTGGCTATCAACAGACACTTTTCTTTAGGGCGTATCTGATGAATTTATGTTACTATAACTCAGCCGGACAGCTGTTTCAATACGTAATTTAGATGTTCTGGCAACACTGTCGTAATGAGAATGAGGGGTGGGTATGGATATGGGTATACAGAGTATATAGATGATAAATTAATGCTAAGAAAAACTTTACTCTAACCTAAGAAAATCTGAAAATAAAATCAATTCACCTTATTCAAAACTGGACTTTCTGTAACTTTTCTACATCTATGACGTTTTTTTAATCAGGAACTTACCTATTACTTTAAAACTACTTTAATTCTTTATAAATAATCAAAGCTCACTGAACTCATGAAAATGTTGTGTGGTTCAGGCAAGAAGTTCGCATTTTTTATGAAAGCGAAAACCCATTTTTAGGGTTCCGTAGCCAAATGGCAAAAACGGAACCCTTATAGATTCGTCATGTCTGTCTGTCTGTCTGTCTGTCTGTCTGTCCGACCGTGTCACAGCCATTTTTCTCCGAAACCATAAAAGCTAGACTGATGAAACTTGGTGAGTAGATGTATTCTGTGAACCGCATTAAGGTTTTTACATAAAAATAGAAAAAAAACTATAAATTTTGGGGGTCCCCGTACTTGAAACTGAAACTCAAAAATTTTTTTTTCATCGAACCCATACGTGTGGGGTATCTATGGATAGGTCTTTAAAAATGATGTTGAGGTTTCTAATATAGTTTTTTTCTAAACTGAATAGTTTGCGCGAGAGACACTTCCAAAGTGGAAAAAAGTTGGTCCCCCCCCCTCTAACTTCTAAAATAAGAGGATGATAAATCCAAAAAAAATATATGTTGTACATTACTATGCAAACTTTCAACGATATTTGGTTTGAACGAGATCTAGTCAGTAGTTTTTTTTTTATACGTCATTAATCGTAAACCGCAATTTACCTTTCGACGAACTACAAAAACCTTTATATTATGTTAATTGATGCTACGGAACCCTTCATGGGCGAGTCCGACTCGCACTTGGCTGCTTTTTTTTAATGACAAGCATAGAATATTTTTACTATAAACTAGCGTAAAGTGACACACACATCGCTGGCATTGCAGAGTTTATTTTAGTTGGTGAATGATGCCACTCTGGTGGAAGTGGAAGCCAAAGTTTATAGTTTCTTCCTTTTAAACTTACCTAAGTGCCATTAAAACTAGCTTAAAGCACTTGTAGAAAAAGGCAGTGGAAGTGCAGACTTTTGGATATTTACATATTAAACGTGAGCACTCATAGTAGTACTTATTTTTGACTCTTTTCTTACGAAGAGTTTGAATATTAGTAACTATCAATGTACAAGAACCTATTTCTGCCGTGACGCAACATTGATGTGTTTCGGCTTGAAGGGTGCCGGTGAAATTAACACGTGAGGCTGAACATCTGTGTGCCTAGTTGATGGACGCAGGGCAGTGTATCGTATGGCACGATCCTGACGTGCGTGACCTACAAGCCAATACTTTGTTATAGGCGATGGTTCCCACTTAACATTAGGTGGGCCATTTATGTTAGTTCCATCAGCTAGTTAAAAAAACTTGAAAAAATGTCCGCCAGCTAAAGGCATTTTAAAGAATTTTATAATTACAAAAACAACGTAAATAAGGATAAATAATGCTGTATTAAAAATTAAGATGAAGGTTTCGTACGTTACTTAAAGACCGAGTAAGTTGGAATTTTATATCTACACCTCCATGTTATTAACAGTTAAGTAAAACATCCAAAAGGCGGCCTTTCCCTTCTTTTACATCAAACAACAACGTCCAGCGATAAGCAAAACTACACTTTATTGCTGCCATGTAAGGGTTTCTCTTTCTTTGCTTGTTATAACCTTACACAACATTTCTTAGTCAATATACGCGTTCTGACTTAAACGGAGAAGCTCATAATCTACACAAGATATAGCCTTGTGTGGCAGTTTCTTATGAAGTTTATTGTGATGCCAACACGGGTATAGTTACATGCTTCTTTGAAAAAAATATCCATAGCTGAATGCGAAAGAGTCTGTTAAGGTTTTTCGATTTCCACACAAATTGATTTTTACCATTTATGGATAATGAGAGTTTAATTGTAGATTGAAATAAATGTGGTAGGTTTTCATATTGGTTTTTATTTCCAGCAAACTTTGTTTAGTTAAAGAGTATAATAATTTAATCATATAAATGAAATCTAATAAATTCATTTGTTTATTATTAATAATAAAGATTTTACAATATCGATAATAATTTGGAAATGAAAATAAATGCAATGAGATTAGACAGAAAAAAAGCTTTCAAATATTTACTAGTAGGACAATCGCAACCATGTGACTTTACTTGCTCGACTTACTATTTTTGTCAGAAACTTCAAACCCTAATGGGTATGAATTCTGAAATCATTTTCTTAAACACTTTATGTTACTCTATACCATAAAAAAGTATGGCGAATATGATGTTTCTAAGAAAAAAATATCAGTCGGACAGTAAAATAGTTTTTTATATATTTACAAAGATTCATGATAGCGTTTTACCTTGTTTATGGTTGTTTGTACGAATGTTTGTTATGAACGCAATAGGTAATATGGAACATTATGTCGGAATGTTATTAGATATTTTTATTAAAGCTGAAGTCGTAAACGGGATCATAGGGAACCGCTTTACCGCCGGTGACATAATTTTAATTTGTGATGTGGTGAAAGAGTTAATGCGCTTTTCTTAGTTTCTTGTTTATCCTGGTAGTATTTTATGTTTATGTTCCATAATAATTAGTTCGATTCGACATGTCAAATTTTTAGAGGGTACTAATGTTACTTTACAACATCTTGTTCAGCGTCCAAAAGTAAATCCCATAAAATGAAAGTAGGTAGGCGTGTGGTGAAATACTGAAACATTAAAAAAATGGATATCACCATTTGTTTTTTCCGTTATTTAATTTTTATACCTTGGGTATACATATACACACCATGTTTATTTTTACTTCTTTTATTCGAAAAATAATTATTTATTTCGTTATGTTTCTATTGTATGGAACACTTATAGTACACGATTAAAACTTGTCCTTGATCGGTTTTTTGCCTTACTCATCTACTTTTTTTATATGCAAATGATAGACAAACTGACTTACGGCCCTTTTGGTGGTAAGTGGGCACTGTTGCCCATAGACACCAACAACGCCAAGGGTGCTGTCGTTGCGCCTACCCTGAAATAAATTTTTTAAATTTTTCTTGAACCTATTCATGTTATAGCTAAGGGGAAAGACCTCTAGTGGTAGCTCATTCCACGTTTCTAGGTATAGTTTTTTTTTATTTTAAACTATAGTGTATGAACGAAAGTTCCTCCAAACTAAAGGTCCTCGAATAGTTTCAAAATTTTCGGTCACCGCAGGAAGCGTACAAGATAGAGTGTCGCGGAGCGTCGTAAAATGTACGTTTTATGGAAATATAAGATCCTTGTCGGAGGTACAAGCGTGCTTTGCCCTTACCGTCTCTGGAGAATGTAATCTCTTAGCTAAGAATATACGACCTTTGGGTAGAAGTACTTGGTACATAGATAAGCTAAGTGCTTCAGGGGCTCAGCTTTCCACGTATTAAAAGGTTCAAGACTTGCATGCTGTCGTCACTTGGCTGGCTGTATTCAATGTGCTACCGTTTTGGAGAAGAAAAAAACTATTACAGTATCATACAATCATTATCATCATCTTCCTTCCCCTATCCCACGCTAAGTGGGGGTTTTTTCTTCCACTAACCTCTATCATTCGTCATCTTAATGCTCACTCCTTTCTTGCTCATGTCATATCTTTGATGCAGTCCATTTTTCTTTACGGTATAATACAATATTGACACGAAATGCCTACAGGTAGCTACTAATTGTTTTTAATTACAACATTATTAAGGACGGATTTTACGGTTGACTAATCGACCAATCAAATATTTGACAGTTGTTTATACAACATTTTAAAAGCAAAAATGTTAGTTAAGCAATTGTTTATAATATTAGATGGGTTGATTTTTCATTTGTAAAACCAGCTTCAAATAAGTGGTTGTTAAACCAATGCCTAGCATTTTATGTTCCTAGAGTCACAATTGATTTGACCTTATTATTGAAATTCAAGTCAATTTGCCAAAGAAACTGCATATAAATGAAAGCTTTATCCAAAGCAATGAAATTTTGATTACGATCGAATAGGCACGACTTTAGCAGACGAAAACTGGAAATAGCCCGCATTACTTCCGAATTCTCGAATGCGGGCGAATCGAATCGATAGTCGATACCAATAAAACAGCTTCGATTCGCGAATACATAAAACGTAGGATTCGAGACTTGCGCTCTTTATGTAAAGCTAGGAGAGAAGGGTTCCCGGTTTTATTACCAAGAATTTGCATATAAAGTAACCATTGAAGAAAAGCGATCTCCGTTTTGCTTTGCGTATTTTTTTCTTATTCATTGTGCAAAGGCCGCGGCTCACATCCTTTTTATGGATCTTGATGCTTTCTTAGCGATTAAATAAATAATGGTATCAACACTTTTTCTACAATCTCTTTGGAGCCCTTTGTGTTTCGGTATTATATTTTTGAATCGTAAATCTTGTCACCATTAGTTTTATTATTTTATTGTTATAATTTGTTTTCTTATTTTCAGATTAATGGATTGGCAGTCAGGGTGATAATGGATTAAAATTGGTAAATATTTTATATTTTTATACATTGTCCGGGCGGTCGTAAAATCTCGAAGTGGTGTATAAATATGCTAAATGAAAATAAAGTGGCCGCGGGGCGTTTCCAGCGATTCTCAATAAAAATGATATTTAATTGAAGTCGATAACACCTCGTGGCGAGATGTCTAATAAACAGTGTTTATTATTGTTGCGTTAGGTCGGCAAGAGACAAAATAAGCCTCGTATCTATATGACTTGACTCGTTTTATTGGACTTCATTATACAGCTTCGTAAAGCTAGATTTTTTTTTCTCAAACATTGACACCACCTTTACTTTATTCTGCTTGATTCTGGACAAGAAAATACAATGCATTTTATAAGGTTTTTACAAATATTATACATCGTGTAAGTTTATTTACACAAAGAAACTTACAATTAAACCATTTGTTTAATTGTAGGTTACGTCTACGTTCAATTCGTGTTCATCATCATCATCATCATTGGCCTGTTACATCTATTGCAGATGATTTAGGTGGCGTCTGTTTAGCCATGAACGGAAGTGTTCCACTCCTGGGGGCTAATTCTCGGGCCGATCTCGATCATTTAGCAATTTTATTTTATTGCTTTTTTTCGAAGAGAGAATGGATGATTTTCTTGAGTAATTCATCAACGACCTCTTCGTAAAAGCCTCGACAGCTACGATATACGGAAAACGTACAAAAAGTGCGGGGTTGTGAAAAGAAGCAATAAAATAAAATTGCAAAATGATCGAGATCGGCCCGAGAATTAGGCCCCTGGTCCATGCGCAATTACCTAACTGACGCCACCTAAATCAATTCGTGTTATATTTGTGTTATTTGTATATTTGGGTGGTGATAGTTAATAAAGTATTGCACACATAAAACGCTTATTAACTAGTACTGAACGGTATGCCCAAACTGCGTACACATTATTAGGTATGCAAAATTTAAGCTTGTATTTTTACTGGCTTTGTTTTATCTCTTAGATGTAGCTCATGCTAGAATTTACTATTACTTATACGTATCAAAATGCAGACGCCGCAGCTTGCAATTATGCTGAAATAAAAGTTTTATGGGCAAAGTGATTTAAAACCTGAATTTAGAATTTCGTTGAGTATAAAATTTATCTAGCTGGCCTTAAAATATGGCTAGTTTTATATTAAAAAAAAGTTGCTTATTCATTTTAAAATATACTTTTATGTACCTAACTAAAACTTATTTTATTTTCAGTGCCTAGTGCAGTAAAATAATTAATACAGTTAATTTCTGTGTAAAAATATTGTACAATTTGCGCGTTGAGTAACTGGAAGAGAGTACTTAGTCAGTAGCGTTTCGCCTATGTAGGTATAACAAATACACTCGTGCGATCAAATATTATTCAGTATAAAAACTGACAAAAGTGCCACAAACTTTTCTTCCAACACATGGCCCATCTAATGTTTAGTAGTAACCATTGCCTTTAACAAAGCATAGGTATCCCATTACAGATTAAATGTTGTAGCTAATAACTGATGTCTTGCAAATAATGTTAATACGTTTCAGTGTCAAACAAATTAGAAGCCGATAGCAGCTGTTTATTGGCCCTTAGCCTAGTAGGAAATAAATTACGATGGTGCTTAGACTCGCGGTACATATTATAAACAGTAATATTCTCGGGACTTCAGTTCAGGGTTTTTTTCATAATAAACATGAATTCCCTGTGACATTTAGGAGGGATTTAGTCCTATTTTTTAACCGACTTCCAATCAGAAAGGAGGAGGTTCTCAATTCGGTTGTATTTTTTTTTTTAATTTTTTTTTTAAATGTTTGTGGTAACAAACATAACTTCATAACATAACTTCGTCATTTGTGAGCCGATTTGAAAAATTATTTTTTTATCTGAAAGGTACTGCTTCCAGATTGGTCCCATTTTAATTTTATTAAAATCGGTGTTGCCATTTTTTTTTAAATAATTTTTTTAATGTTTGTAACTGCATGCCTCCGTCATTTATGAACCGATTTAGAAAATTATTTTTTTATTTGGAAGGTTATGCTTACGTCCAGATTGTCCCAAACAAATTTGATTAAAATCGGTTTAGCCGTTTGACAATGAAGTCGGTTTCTCAAGTTTTTTAAACTTATAATTATTAAACCCTAAAAGCTACTCTAAGATACTACTATCAGAATTTTTAGATCTTTGGAATTTTGAGTTCTAAAATGTTTGGCATTTTAGGGATAATAAGTACACAAAATAATGAATGCATGTCTAAAATAATATCTTTATCTGAAATACCCATTTTTCTTCTTCTTATCGTGTCACTAATTCTTTCGAACCAAGTGTGGTAAAAGGATTTTAAATGCGCCACAATGAGGCTCCTTTCGGGAACTTGACACATATTTTCGAACTTTTTAGGTTCTACAATATGCCGGTTCTCTCACGATGTTTTCATTCACCGTTTGAGAGCACTGGCATAGTGTACATAAATACCCCTGAATTTTGATTATACTAAGACTGAGATCTGAAAATGGTTTATTTAAAAATTACTATTATACAAAAACCTTTTGCACAATGTTGTTAGTGCATTTTGCGCTATAGGGATAAATAAATAGCATCGTAGTACAATGGTGTTTAAGTGATAGTTATGGCAGTTTTATAGGCAGTTAGATTTATTTTTACAGCTCTGTTTGTTTTAATACGTTTTTCGCGTCAAGAGGTCGGCTCTATGCTTTGCTCTCATACATTCATCATAGTAAAGGTTTGTACTAACCAAGCATGGTCATGGTTCAAACTGATCCTTTTATTTTGATTTTGATTTAGGTCGTATCCTGTTTTTTTATAAACAACTAAACAAAACAAAGGCCGGCACCGCATCAGCATCACCTCTGGTGTCGCAGGTGTCATGGGTAACGGTGACTACTTTATTTTATTTTAATACTCTACGGTAAACGTAATTAAGTGAATACAGGTACAAAACTTATCATAACAAAGTATTTTGAATACTTAATAACACCATGGTTTTTTCATGATATGAGTTTTTTGAAAGTTCATACGAGTTTTATAAAAGAAAATCTTCATTATTTGCTTGCTTCTTCATGCTGATAAAAACAGTGAAAATCGCTCTATAATTTGCACCATTTGCACGCTATTATGTACCAACAAATTGATTATGCGATTTTTATAGGTCATTCTGATGTGAATGAGTAGGTATTCACAGTCTGTTTTATGGCTTGTAAAATAGGAGTTTAGTTCATACAGATTATGTTTAGTGGGCATGCTGTAATAAGCAGATACAGTTTACGACATGTATATGCGGCTACTGCTACTTTCACGTCATATTAAATCTATGCAATCTTTGTGGCTGGCGACTAAGTGCTGGTTTAATTCTTATAGAAAAAACTTTTCACATATATTTTGCAACTTATAAAAGAAGTAAGTGTCAATCTAGTATCGAGAAATATTATCGAAGGAAAGGTAGAAGGAAAGAGAGGAAGAGGAAGACCAAGGATAAGCTACATGAGCCAAATAAAAGCAAAGATCGCCGTAATGTCGTATAAGGAGGTCAAGGAGGTTGCCCTCAAAAGAAATATCTGGAGAAAAATGCATACATTACACCGACAAGAGCGTTGCTCTTAAATAAGAAGAAGAAGAAGAAGTGTCAATCTATATATGACATTAAATTCAAAAAAAGAAGGTAGAATTTAAAGATGAAATCCTAAAGATATTTTTACCTAAGCCGTAGATTTCGAATGATTCGTTTATAGGAGGGCCGTGACACGGCGTAGGACGACCCAGCAGTCCTAATCAGGAAATATAGGGCCATAAAATACGGTGGCGGACCGAACTAATCAAATTGTTCAAATTACTGGAGGAAGGACTATTTAATGTGACTTACATGGGGCCAGGTAATTATAATCTACGATATACGAGTTTCCACGACTTGCTGAAATACTATTTTATAAAATAGACTTACGATCCTGATCCCCTTATATAAATATGCAAATGATTAGTACATAGAAGCACTAAAGGAATTTTATATCTCTAGATTCATTTTTTTATTATTTGTTGGCTATTATGTAAATATTTTGAGATCAAAGCTAAAAGGGTTCTGCTGTTAGTGTAGTGTTTTAAAAAGTTTTCTCTAATAGTAACTTAAATTAATATTTCTAGGTTTATAGGTTTATTTTATAGCTTTTTTCTTGGTTTTCTACTTTTATTATTATTATTTAGTAAGAGTAATGGTGGGAGAAGCTCAGAATAGAGGACTTTTTGATGTAGGCTAGTAAAAAAAAAGCAAACCATATTTGCTTGTTCCTACAGCACATTTGCATGAAAAAACGCTTCCCCATTCCTCTAGCTTGTCTTAAATTGGCCCCGTTATCTCAAAACAAAGGTCTCATCAAAAATTCAGCATGTGACTCTCGGGATGTATCCAATAAATCAGTTTTACAGCATTCCTGTGTCATTTCAGTCGTCGAACGGCATAAAATGATAATTTAATGGCACTCCCCTTCCGTCTACCAGACTTTACGACAATTGTGAAATGTATCGACACTTCGGATGACACCTTAGAGGTGGACCGATGTGGAAACGCAGCTGAAACATTAAATTTCCACTTTTCATAGGCAATAAGGTTCACAATCGTTTGAATTTAATACATGGCGAAGACCAAATCCATTGAAAACATATGGTACCATTTTCCCCTCCAGCTTTGCCCGTGAACTGATATTTTAAGATAGGTGCTCTGAAAGTCATCAATCTTTCAGGTGACGGTATAGTAAAAACTTTGAATTATGGGACGTTAAACTTTTAAAGTTTTGGGGTATAAGAAACATGTTCTATTTTATTCAGCGGTAAACCCACATTTTACCTCGACCTGTATAAATTTCTAATTTGTATGGGCATCGCATTTGTAGGACTAAACCGTCATTACCCCAATACACAATAGTCAAGTCCATTTTACAAAACGAATGCTAATTATTTTTTACACAAACTTTCGATATTTAATTTCCATAAAATTACAAAGGTTTGTTTCTGTAAACAATCACAACCGTAAAGCCATTTAGGCATAAATAATAATTAAACCCAATAAAACGAACAATACCATTAACATAACCATTCATTGCTACAAATTAACGAAAGTTCCAGTGGTTGAAACGAAACTCCAAAGTTTTTCATTGAATAATTAATTTTGATTTTACTAATACTTTAAACTTAAATGCTTAATGCATCCAAATGTGTATAATATCCGGATGTGACACAGTCAACCCTCATTGATCTTTCTCAATTAAATCAGTAGCGAATGATTATTATAAAAGCAAAAAAAACTATGCTTAGGAGAAGCATAGTTTTTTTTGCTTTTAAAATAACTATGGTTTCCGAGACCTCCGACTTCAGACAAAGACGTAAAGTTTTAGTCTGTTTTATTAAAACAAAATATTCAACATAACCAAGCTCCCCAAGTCCCTCCCTCTAAGTGCTTAGACCCTCTTACACCCTCTAAGTACTTAGATAGTGAATGTGCGACGTGCCATGATGGAACCTCATTAGGCTGGCACTGGGAGCTCGTTATGTGCTCCTCTAATGGGTGGGCTGTAAGGAAACATTATGGGTTCTCGTGGTGTAATCATAGTTGCAAAAGGTAAGGGGCTGAGAGAAGACGATGCTTATTATTTGAAACTAGCTGGTTATCCGCCACTTCGTCACGTAGATCTTACGTACCTAAATATAAGAGGGATTCATCTAATGTTTTCCCTTAGTAAAAACCTAGAGTGACCTCGAAGATATTAACCTGGCAGTTCAGTTTCTTCAAATGAGGATTCAAAAAGGTACACAAACGGCTAATACAAAAAAGACATAGCGATCTGACATCACCGCATCCGGATTCTGGTTATCGTTGTTCATAGCTTTAGTTACTTGTTTAAAATAATTTAAAATTAAACAAATATTTACAAAATGTACAAAATACACAAGAAACAGTTGAGCTATCTGCATACCGTTTCAAACGATCTAGAGATAGCTCAACTGATCCAAATCAGTACCAGATCGAAGCGTCCCCAAGACGCTGGCAGCATTGCCACGCTAAATAGCAATGCTAATGATATAATATATAACACTTGTCTATAAGAAAACTTTTCCTCACGAGTGATCCGTAGAATTTTGATGTTTTTTTTATTAAGTTGCAACTTTTTAAAACTGCTAATGATGCACCAAGCCTTCCCATTGGAAGGCTTGGTTTATAGTGCCGTTTACGGCAGTTAATGTAAAGTGATGGCTGTAAAGAAGCAATTGTCGGGTCTTGAAGTTCATTCCAGACTTTCATAGATCTCGAGTAGTATGCTTTTACTAGCCCATATTTTATTACCTTTGATTTCAGATCACATATAACTGACATTTTGTAAATACAAGTGACATTTTTTAAAGTATGGGAAAATACGCGGAACCAGAAATATCTTCTAAAAAAAAGAAATGTTGAAATCCTTGCAAAATATGTAGGTATATATGCATATTATTTTGATTATTTTTCGTTATTGGCCGTAAGATTAGCATTAAGGACATGTTGTACTACTTTTAAGAGATGGGATTTTTTTTTAATGTAGTTTATATTAAATAAAATACATAATTGGAAAAATACAATTGGTCTTCAAATGAATTTTTCAACAGTTTTTAATTTCAACATTTCATTTCGGTTTCTCAACAAAACTCCCATCTAATTTCGAATTTCTCATCTCCAAGGCTCATCACGGAATTTTAATTAAATCTACCATCTACCCTCGTTAGGGAGGGGGCGTAATGATACGGATTAAGACATAAAGATCAGCCGATACGTCATTACAGCTCATGCATCTATGGATGGGATCCCAGCGGGAGTTAATGACGCCGGCCTAATGGATGGTACACCATGCATATAGCTAGAGAACTATAAAGTTTTGGTGTTTTTTCGGTCTTATACTTGAACCTATAAAATTCGTAAACATTGTTCCTTAGTGGGAAAAGACTGCGCTGCATAAAACAGGCATTTTTACAATGGCTAAGTCACTAATCTTTCGTTTATTTTTATTTTACCTTTAAAAATTATAAATGTAAAAAGCGCTAGAGTTGAGCATCAAACAAGTACAGTGACTGATGGTACCTATAGTTTCCGTCCATTACTATCTGCAGCAAGATTACGTCACGCCACTCATACAGACATACTGGGTCACGCACACACGCGCCCCTCACTAGTATGGATTAGCGCGGGCTGCCGAGCGAGCTAACGTCACAAAATGGTGGCCGTAAAACAAGTGAACAGTGAGTTACGGCCCGGGGGGAAAAAGGGGGTGGGAGGTAGGAGGGGGGAACGATGGCCCAATAGCGTACCGCTGAGCGAGCGCCCGCAAAACACTCGCCAACTCCGCTGTTTCTTTTATGGCGACGTCGTTTTTCTTTTTCGCTTTTTCCTGATTTTTTTGCCTTGTTTTGTTTGCTTTAGATACAATGTTTGTTTAAGTGTTTTCCTTCGGGCTAAATACTGGAATAGAATGGACTGAGTTAAGAGCTTCAGTTTATGTGGGAAATGTCAGGCGAATGGTTATTTGAGTGGATTGAAACAATTAAAGCACCCTAGAACTTTCTTGTTAAAATTCATCATTATCATCATTAGCCTGGACAAAATCCAGCCACCGACTACTAAAACTTTTCAAGAATATTTCAGATACTTACATAAATAATAAAGTACCTAGTCAATTCATAAAAAAAGCGGGAATACTTTTAGTTGTATTATTATAAAGAACCGGCTTTAAAAACATACATTATTTTCATAAGGCATACCGATAATCTCAAACTATTTTACCTGCTTATTACCCAGCTCACAAAAAAGTGGGATTATTTTTATAAAACTCATCCCATCCCAAACATAAACAAAATGAAACCATCCTCCGTTTAATCCTACACGGCAATAAAAAGTTAAAAGTTATTAGGAGCGGACTCATCGGGAAAGTTGCAGTGTAATAATTTACTTAGAAGTTGGACTAGTGTTGGGCATGAGAGGTTTTTGATTTTATTTATTCGGAAAAATGAAAAAATCTGTTTTATCATCAGTAAAAATACTTAATCACAGAAAAAAATCATTGACTTAAAAAAAATGTACAGCATTTAAATTAGAAACAATAGTAAATATGACTACTAATTACCTATTAGGTACCTAGTAGGTAACGTGTCTGATTTGTCTGACAGATTTGCACATTTTCTGGTTCTTTTTTAGTATTCTATTTTTCAGTCTGTCAACATAATATAATAATATTAACCATTGCTATATTCCTAAAAAAACTGGCAGACCTTTTCTTAAAAAAGAGATTAACAAAAATGGCGCCCATGATGACTTTCAATGACGAGGGTCCGGAAAACACAGCGTAGGACATCCCTAGTTAAGACGGAGTCACGTCTTAGCGTCTTGTAATACCCCCACTGACATATTTATTGTTTTTGAGGGGCGGGGGTCGTCTCCCTTTAGAAACATTGTCTATCTACGGGTATTCTACGGATACAGTACAAAATACGAAGAGATAAAATCTTTGGACAAAAACATTTCAAGTTTATTTCTACAAAATGTTTCTAGAAATAAGGCAGTTAACTTATAAGTAAAAAATATCGCTACTTTTAAAATGGCTTCATATAAAAGTTATTTCTAAAGACGAATAGTGTTTTTAAAGGATGGAATTTGTTGGTAACTCCTAGATTGTTATCGGATAAGCAGGTGAAAAATGTTGTTTTCAATTTGGTTAGAATTTCTACTATTTTGTAAAGAACTGTATTTATATATCTACTAAAAAAAAAATACATGAATGAATAATTCAAGTAAAGCAGTTTGAATTATTTATTCACCGGCGACCGGATCCGATGGCGTAGTTGGTTAGCACAGATATGGGTCGTGGGTTCATAACTACTGGGATAACATAAAATGTTTAGGTAGAATCATACCTTTGTGGGTAGATCAAGTAAAATATTGAACTTCAACTCAGTCCAATTAATCCCAATCTGAATAATGTTCGAAGTTAAGGACTTCACATGAGATTATTCATATCGTGGACTGTTTTACGAGCGATTCGTACTGAAATTACTGTTAAGATAAGTATGGTATGTACGATGATGGTAACTGTACATTTAAGGGTGTGTTTATACAGGACTGAGGAGTAAAATTAAAAAGCGGACGTCGAGATCTCTCAGGGCTGGTAAAGATTTTACAGACGATACTCGATACATTTATTGCATTACATCTATGGCAATGCCGCCAGCGTCTTGGAGACGCTTCCGTCTGGCACTGATTTGGATCAGTTGAGCTATCTCTAGATTGCTTGTAACGGTTGTTACATTTGTTTAATTGTAAGTCGCTTTGTGTAAATCAATTTGTATACACGACATAAATTTGTATAATTTGTATATTTGTCGTACATTTACGAGTGAGTACATAGTTTAGTTTAGGTACGTACCTACGTAGATAGTTGTTATATGTAAGCAAGTATCACATGAACCTTGAATAGGGTAACCAACAGGCAGAATATAAATAAAAATTGGGTTGTATGTAATATTTAATTCATTTTGTCCAGCGTTGGACTTCGTCAGGCTGGTATTTTTTTTTTCTGTATCATATACGAATTAAATTTTCAATAATGTTAATAGTCTATTGCTAAAATATTTACATTTCCTAACTTATTTAAAACAACCAAAATTTTGTATTTTAAAGTATTCGTAGACCCTCTACGAAATCTGCTACGACTATTGCTAATTATTTTATAGCAAAAACGAACGTAATTTTGGAGAATATTTTCTTTTACAGTTAAAAAATAAGCATTTGCTTGAACATTTTCCATTCAATTCGACAACCCTGGGAGTAGCGTGGGGAGCCGGGGTCGACGACCGCCGCCCGCGCTTGAAATACGCCTTGCAATATCTGGTTCGGATTATACCATGTCTGGACTAAGCTTTATAAACCTTATTAACTTTCTTGTTCAGTACGAAATCCAGTTATGTGTTTACAGTAAAATTACGAGGTTAACGATGAAGAGTCGGTTACCCAATGGACCGATGACAAGGTAAAAGAAAGTTAGTGGATGATAAAAAAAATGACAACTTTTTTTTTAAATAATAATTAGTTCTAGACGAAGCTCTGTTACTGTTACTAAGTAGGTTTTAAATTATGCGGCAATTTTATTTATCTATCTCTGTTTAAATTTTCATTGGTTAAATAAATATTCAGGCAAAGTTTTATTGGCTTCTATGATAAATATTTAAATTTTCAAAATACTGGTTTCTAATCGTGCAGGTATATAAACTTTTACTTCTATCCCGGTTTCGATATTTGCATTTTAATGGAACCCGAATGGTTAATTTTATGTACTGAATATAGTTTAATCAATTAGTTTAATTTATGAGACTGTGTGAATGTAAGCGGAACAATTAAATTGGCTTAGAATTCTTGTGGAAAGAAAATTAAACCAAGCAGTTTTCTTTTTTCATTATAAATAACGGCTGATAAGTGTTATTATAAGTACTGAAATATGCAAAGATTCTTGACTAATCATTCACTATGAAATAAGCATGTTAATTGTGAGAATTTAAGTTACTAAAAAAACGAAATTACAAATAATATTCACGCTGGAGTTTAATCATTTTTAAAATTACAGAAAGAACCGATATAAAACAAAAGTTCTACAAAATGACGCTACTACAGAGATCACTCTACATCATCATCAAACTGCATTGCTATTAGAACAGCCGTTTTAATAAAAATATAGAGACTGTATACACAACGGCTTAAACGTCAGTGAATCTGTCAAATATAAATTAAAAACCACTGTACGCCTTCAAGTTAGACTTATCAAGGTTTTTCATAACAGTAATAACATTTTGAGCCATCCTTGAAGTTCCTAACCCTCATAATTTACAAACCAATGATCCTACATTATGCGGGGTGTTACCCGAGATAAGTAGAACGATTACAACCATGCCTGCATTAGTGTGTAATTTTAACATAAACCTTGATATTACGTGAAGTGGTTTATTTACAACTTGAGTTAAATTTACCTCGTCACTTTAATTGTCTTATGACAGTTCCCATGAGCAAATATTGTAAGTTTGAGCTAGATATCAATTATTACAAGTATTAAGCTTGTACAAACTTTTTCAACTGATTTAAATTTTGAAACTATTCATATTAATGTTAGTTTTCAGATGCTCTCACTAGGCTCTCTTGTTAAATGATGAATCAGAAGTCCACTAACCTATGTAGACCGAGGTCTGGGCCGGTCGAATTGAGACGTTACAAAAACCACAAGAAAATGTTAAAATGAAGCCGGTCGTTCGCTATATTTATATAGTTACTAGCCTATAAATAAATACTGGCCTGCTCGCACACACGTGCACAATATGACGTTGTTTTAAGTTTATTTTATTTTTAAACGCGCCAGCGATCGTGAGCGAGCGGTCTGTAATTTCGCAGTATTCGCGGTGTGTAGGCGCTTACGCACGCTCGGCCAACATGGCGGCATTCAACTCGTTACTCCTTTCATATTTCGAATAATCGAACGTATAAATTGAACATTTTGAAACCACTGTCGCGGTTTGAACACGGTCTACGTCAACGTCATCAACCCCTTATCGCCGGTCTTGGACGTTGAATTCATAAGTGCCTCATGTTATGTTTATAACTTCATATAAAATTATGACTTAGTTATTGTGCCAGAAGAATTAGGAGATTTATGGATTGGCAGTGAGTAATTTTTACAACCTTTTAAATTATTTACTGGCTTGTGAATTGAATTTCATAGTTAATGTTTTATTGACTAACATTTTAACTTTTATGTGACTAGTAACGTTTACATAAAATTTTTACTCATAGAACATTGTTGAGTAGCTGCTTTTTGAATTGCAAATTGCAATTTGCTTTACATAATTATAAACAATAATCTTTTCAATTATAAGGCAATTAACGCTACAAGGATGTAATATTGCGGTGAATGTGTAATGTAATCTGTAATGGACACAATTAATTGTTACATGATTAAACATTTTATTGTGTGATTCTTATAATGTCGTAAGATCATTTACAATGCCTACATTAGCCTACATTATACACGTAAAGATAGATCTGCGCCGACGGCACAGCGACGCGCGCATGTGTTTAAATATACAATTTTAAGAAAAATAGTTTTGTATACAGTTTGTTTCGGACGTGCAAGATGTGTTAGCTTAGCCCAAGGTTCTGAAACTATTTATAATTTAGGCATAGACAGCTCGGGCAGCTTATCGTGTCATACTGTTGTTTTTGAACCAAGCGTGGTGCAAGGACCCTCTTTGAAGCGCACTCAAAAAGGGTTCTTTCGTGCACTAGACTCATATTTTCAAAATTTCGGTTCTACGACATGTCGGAATCTAACCAATCAGTTGCAACGCTTGAAAAAAGATTTGAAGCTGATTGGTTGAAATCATGAGTTGTCTTTCCTCAATGAATTTAACTAAACTTCGCGATAAGGCTGTAGTTTTAAAGTATATTTATTAGTTATTTGAAATGCCTCTAAAATCTATTTATAAATTAATAAGTTACCAGGAGAAACCTCATTCACACAAGCATTCCCTCGCACACTTACACTACCACACACCACATCTACACATACAAAAACACACAATACACGCTAGTTTATTTACTCGAAGGGTTTTTCTGTATAACCAGACTCTTATGAGACTGGCGTAAAAGGAGAACCCATAAATAATACATCTACACAGTTACTCAAAACTTACACACACACAAGCATAATGTCATGCCTCACTTAAACATATTTGTAAAATTTTTAAACTTAAGGTTAATTTTGTAATAATTTTTTTGTAGGTATGTATGTACCTATAATTTTTTGATTAATAATGTTGGTACTTTCAGTCTCAAAGAAAAATTGTCATGAAAGAGCGGGATCTCTTATCACAGGTATTTATATACTTAAAAGGAGATCTCAAACGCATGTAATGTCACAATAGATTAAGTTACTGAATAAACATTTGAATTTGAATTTGAAAAAAATTCAAAAGGGCCAAAACTTGTAAATAATACTTTTTATTTTAAAATGATATAGCAGACAGGCTTACATTTTTTAGTGTTCATATGAAATCACTACCTACAATAAAACTACAGGAACCCCTGCATCATAGGTAGCACGCCAACGTCATTCTCTACCCCTAAAGTTGATAGGTAGAAAATGTTTTTAGCTAAAAAAACATAAAAAAAAATGTTTGTACAAAAAAGAATTTAATAAATAAATACCTTTTTATACTACCCACGTAGTTTTAAGAGTTATATTATCTATGACTAAACTTGAAAACTTTGCTATACGGCCTCGATGGGGCCTGTCATAATAGGTATACTTACCTTACTTAATTTACCTACTACTTAATTTATTTATAGTTATGGTTCAACAAGAAGGAATTTAGGTACATAGTGCCATAAAAGTTTCATTAAGTCCTCCTAGCACTAAATTGTGTGAAAGTTTTAAAATAAATGAATAATGGCCCTAGTGTAGTACGAGCAGATTGACATACATTTAACATAAGTTTAAGAAACTTGAAAAACCAATTTCATAGCCAAGCTATTAAACCAATTTTGTTAAAACTTCAATGGGATCGATCTGGAAATATAAATTAACAGATTAAATAATATTTTTTCAAATCGACTCATAAATGATTGTATAACAAACATTAAAAAAAAATACAACCAAATTAAGAACCACCCTTTATTTTATTTCAAGTCTGTTAAATATAAAATTCTTACAATATTGTCTTGTTGTTAAAAAAATTGTAGTACCTGAATAAAGTTCTTATTACTATTTCTAAAGTTATGGCTGGTATATGGCGGCTGCCGTTTTTTTAGGAAATAAATCAGTCGTGATCAAGTGTGTCTATTGTTATCTACTCCAATCACCACGACTGAAATTCGTGATCTCGATTCATAGAATGCTTCGTGTGACACGCTTTTGAAAATGCATTCATGGTTACAAATTTCCCTACTTACCTACATTTACACGCAAATTGATTAAAAGCTTAAATATTTTCTGTAAAAGTCCTACAATGTTGTGAGTAAAAAATCAAAATAAAAAGTTGCATGCAATAAAACTTGTACCATGTTAAAAACAATTGATTAGAGTGAAAAATATAGTAACCTATTAGAAAATAAATAATAATCATTGAAAAAAGTAGAAAATATTTATTTTCTACTGATGTGGTGAAAATGCTCATACTCATATTATTATGTTTTGCAATTATTATGTTACATGGTGGTCTTAAAGTTAAAAATGTTGAACTTAAGAGGCCGGCGAAGGGCGAATTTTCATACAAACGTAATACCAAAATGATTACTAGTTTAGGCAGATTTTCACTATATCATTGTAATAACGGTATTCATATAGTGTAGTATCTAGGTTCCTGAACAGTTTTTTTTTCAAATTACTTACCTCAAATGAAATAATCACCAATCGCATTTTACACATTTTTTTCATTGCAATCTGTGATTGGCGTTAATTTCATTTGAGGTAAGTAATTTAAAATAAAAACTGTTCAGGAACCCAGATAAATACAATACAAATACAATATTTTAATTATATAGTGAATATCTGCTTAAATTAGTAATCATTTTGGTATTACGTTTGTATGAAAATTCACGCTCCGCCGGCCCCTTAAGGGGTGGTGCCCTTAAGTTTAGGGCATAGCAATATTTGAAGGTGGAAGAGGGCCGAATTCTCTGCGTCTGTGCCGAATTCGAAAGATGACGTGTTATTGTGCTTTTATTAGGCTTTCACTATTTTTTTTTTAAATAACGCTATATAATTTTCATTTTAAAAACTTGACCTTACTTGCCTGACTCAGTATGAGACATTTCCCTGTGCAATGCATACCTACCTTGGAATGGTAAAATTTTTATCGCAAGCCCGTTATCGTTGCCGATCATAAATCTGTTTTCAAATCGCAAGTCGCCATTGCAACAAGACCACATTGCGCGCTCACTTTGAACGAAATAAAACCGTTCCATATAAGCCGTAAAGTTTAATTTACAATAGCAGTGACCTTTATTTAGAGCATTTCGGTTTTAGTAGAGTTTATTGTCGCATTGTACCTAAGTATTTGCCAATGCACGTAAAATTCTAGGCGAGGTTCTCAAAATGCCAGACTTATTTATGGCTTGAGACCTTCGCTGGCACAGGCGCTCGGCGGCAATGCACTCTGGAAGCGGTAACAGTTCCGAAAAACCCAGATTATAATACTTAAACAGCCGGCAATAATTTCAAAAACTCCAGAGATTATGATATATACAACCGGTAACAAATTTGGCAAATACTTACCAAAACAGATCAAATGTAAACTTTATAACAAAATTCATACCTAGGATATTTTGGACACACAATTTTCTAGATACAGCATTCAGTTATGAATTACTAGCGATCCGCCTCAGCTTTTTTTCCCCGCCTTTACCTACATGAATGTCATTTTCCCACTAGTTCCATTGAAAAGTGTCAAAAATCTGTGCTTGAGGCTCGATTCAGACTCAAGCACTGTTTCTGAATACAAGCCTTAAAGTTGGAAAGCACATTTTACGTGATTCCACTTAGATTATCTAAGAATTCTAAGAAAAGAAAGTACCCACCGGATGAAGTTAAATATTTCCTAGGTAAATGATCTATGCGGAAGCCACATATGTCCATTACTGAGTATACTATAGAGATTTATACATTAAACACTAGATTAATTGTGTTTATGGGTACAGTCAATAAGCATTTATAGCTTTCTCGGCTTGAGTCAATTACTTTGGATTAGTCGGTGAAATGGCTTTCGTGATGACCACTCTTTACTCGGCTACTTTATTGAGGAAGAGTATCTCTCATCTATGACTCCAACGCTAAATGTATGTGAACCATTTGTATAGAAAACCTTATTTCACTATAGTATCAATTTTCATCAATAGTCATTTTTTGCAGCCCGTGGTAAAATAAAGTATATACTAATGGGCCTCTTACAAAATTAAATGTCTTATTTAATCGAGTGAAATATATTTATGAAACATAGCAGAAAGTTTTGAAAAATATATTACTAATTCTATGCTTGTTCCATCATCTAGGCGCATTAAAGAAAACCCGAAAAAATGGCGGCTTAAGGTGAAGACAACCGGCGATTAATTCCCGCTCGAAACATTTTGACTACTGAACTTATTTATCTAAATAAGTTCAGTAGTCGAAATGCCATAATTTTGATGTGGTCACAGTTGCACACAGATAAGTAAAAGTTTATTTCTATCCGTCCACGTTTTCCCACTTAAAAGTTAGCCAAACTGGTTACTTAAGGAAATGTTTTAAGATAAAAAATATTATTACAAGATTTTCTAAATTTTATATAAATAAGTCAGTGTTCTAATATATTTCAAAGAGTACCTAAGCAAGAGTGTATATGAGTGAAAACTGAAAAATTTTCTTCGCCTTAAATTGTATTTTGAAGATATTTTTAACACCTTGATAGGAACACTATATTTGTACATACTCGTATTAATATATAATTTAATTTATTTTCCGCTAACGATGAAAGTTTTCATTATTTCTTAGTAAGTATTATTTCTTATAATTAATACGAAAAACTTCAATGCAGTTATAATTGGCTATGTGGTTTGTTTATTGAATGGTTACAGTAATTAAACAGAGAAATTGGATTGATAGCTGTAGAAATACGTGTTACAACACAATAATGCCCGATAATGAAATGTAATCGAGCGTTAAATTAAAATCTCTAAGTTTATTAGGCCTACCGCAAGCTCTGTCTGGCTCTGTCTCTGGCTCTGGTTTTGAGTCTGTGTGAGTGTTGACTAAATAAATCCTACGTCGAAACGTCACACACACAGAGTATTATGCCAGTACGGAACCAATCGTATGAAATCGGTGTGCGGTGCCTGACGCCTATTGCCGATCGTATCGCCAACCTCTGCCACCATTTTGTATGGAGAAACCAAAAACGCCCCTGGCGGATTCTTAAAGAAGCATGAATAGCGATTGCGAGACGGTGTACGATTGGTTCCCGGTCGACACACTGGTGACCACTCACGGACTCAAAACCAGAGCCAGAGACAGAGCTAGACAGAGCTTGTGGTAGGAAGGCCTACAGTACCTATATGTAATCGGTTCAATAAAGACTGTACAATTTGATTCAATAAACATTGTACAACGAAAACATGGAGGGTAACATGGAGGCTTATTTAGATGAAACAACGAATTGACTATTGCTAATTTTGATTGAATTGCCTATCGATTGAAAGGCAGAAAAAACTTTTTCAGTACTGAAATATTTGATGATTCTTTGTATAAAAGTGTTTTTCGTAGAAAATCTCCTTCTACGTTTAAATAACACACGTGATTCTTGTTCTGCTTCGTAACCCAGTTACGAAAAAATAACTATACGACAGAACTTTTTTAAAATTCATAACCCGGTTTGAACTAAGAACTGAAGGACAGAACTTTTTCCTTATACTGCAACCTAGTTACAAACTAAGAAAAAAAATCCTTCTATGTAGATGGTTACGAAGGTCGGTTACGTTCAAGCAAAGGTAAATTCTTGACTACGAATGTCTTTATTTGCGGATTCACCGACCGCAATGGCACTCAATACAAGACTGCGACAAAACCGCAACCGTTTATTCATCAGGGGATGTCATAAAAGAGAATTACTCGACCGATCACAGGCTGTCCTAGCATGATTACTTTGAATCAACATAAATCATTACCCGCACCCGTCTAATTGCACTACATAGATACCTCTATAACTGAGACGATAAATCAAAATTGTGTTTGTGCGGGTAGTTCGGCAAGCACGATTTATGATAGGTCGGTTTTCTATGTCGTAAATCGTGACTGAAACTTTCGGGCTTAATGGTGCGGTTTAAATTTATAAGATGGAATTCGGGTTTGGGGTAAGTTTTTGTGGAAGTCAATTTTGCGAAAATAAGTTTATTGAAATCAACTTTAGATATTGAAGACTGATTTCCGAGCGAGGCAGTATTTTAGATAGTTTTTGAATTTAAAAAATTGCTAACCTGCCAACACATCGTTTTTAAAAAAATAAGAGCTTAAAATAAGCCTTATAAAAGATAGTGAAAAATTATTAGAATGAATCTAAGAAGCCCAGAAAGAAAGAAAAAACTGAGATGGTTTTTTTTTATCCAAAAATGGTTTTCCTCAATAAGCTGCTATTGCAATAATATTCTTGTTATTCCTATAATTCGTAATAACATTTACAAAATCCATGCGTCAGTACAAAAGTATGTAAAGTGTTTCGACAGAATTTATCGCCGACTTATCAAAACCTTTCAACATTCTCACGGGTGTTGAAATCCCTCTATATTCGAATAGTAGTTTTATACCTGTACGCAACCAAAAAGCAATAAATGGGGCTCTAAACGTGACACTTACCTAAACAAGATAGCCTATTGGTAGATACATAGCTGATACCGCGTCGTCGCCTGTCGTCGACTTCGCTTATATCGAACAACCGGTACAACTGACAAGCGACCCCCTCTATCGTGACAGTAAAAACTTAACTATCCGGTAACACGAACACACCTGAATATAAATCACAACAACGGGTAACGTGCTATCAAAATATGTAAGACATGGCCGACGTTTACGGAACATTTTCACGTTCGCTCTCCGAGTCATAACTTTGCAAAATTATCAGAAATCACGCACTGAACCGCTTCGTACGAAGTCCAAATAGCTACTATAAACGACGTAAAAGCTGAAAACGAAAGTCACTTTACCTCAAAATACAAAATATTTAACCGAAGAGAGTGATAACAAAATTATGTAAATGATACCCTTTGGAAACAGTGCTTATAACGAGCAAAGGACCGAGACAATGCGGGCAATGATTGTCTTTTGTCCAGTTTAAACTGGTTTAGGAAAAACTTTGCAAAGGCGCTTCTAATTTGTATAATGCGTGTCGATAATTTATGCAAAGGTTACGCAAGTTTGTGCTTTTGTTAACGTATACTTTCGGTTTCAGCGTACCAATTTGCATAAGGGTGCGATGCGTACACAATGCAGCGGGGTCTACTCGGACACCCTTTATCGAACAATCCTTTTCACTTTTAAAAAGGATGTATTGTTGACATTCTGCGTGTAATAAATAAATCAAGCGCAAATTTATACGGTCTGGTGCATGTGGCATCGGACAACAATGTTGCCGACCGTTTCTTGCGAAACTCGTTCATTTTATGTAGGTAGGTACATAAGTAATGGCCGGTATATAATCTGTTAAATGTGCTGCAAAGTACGAACCGTGCTTTAAAACCGTGAGAAATATCCATTTGTATGATGTAGTATGTACTAAAGTCTTCAAAAATGTAAGCCTACTACTGCAATAAAATTAATGTTTGAATAGTTAATTTGTATAATAAACAATGAACATAAAGTTTTGATTATGTGGTCATTGATGGTAAAATGGGTGAAATAAATGGCAATAACACACGTCATTATGGCGTGTAATATCGTTTTACAACTTAAAGGCAATAAATAAATTGACTGCCGTTTGTGCATTTTATTACGATTTTAAAGTCGATGAGTGTTTCAAATGAATAATTGATTTATGCTGCGGGCTATTAGCGTTCATTTGCCGCTAATTATTAAAACTAACCACTCACATGAAGTTTTAACACATGAGTCTGTTTTCATACTCACACATCGTCGTACAACTTTACAAATAACCTTACGAGCTATAAAAACCAACGTAGATGTATAGTTATACCTTTATTTATTATACCCATTGTTCTTTACGTAAAGCTTGCATATTATACTATAGTGCCGGATTGTAAATGCAGGCGTGCACTTCCCACCTTTGTCAGTCCAATCCACAGGAAAGATCCAAACATGCTCAATTACTAATAATGTTCTAAATAATTGTACTTTACAGATAGTAAATTAGTTTGTAACGTTTGCAATTTACAGCAATGTTTATAATTTACTGTTGATTAGTAGACAGGACAATAGATGTAGGAAGTAATACCAAGGTTTGACAACGAGGTTGTTTCATAAACAACACAGCAGCTCGTATACATAAGTACTATGCCTATTACTTATATTAGTACTAACTATATCAATTGATAGTTAAAAAAAAAGAATTTTTGTCAATTCGCATAGTGACATTCAAAAATTTAGCAAATTTTTATCATCCACACTTGATGTGCTTTTTTGTGTGTGTGTTTGATGTGGTGGTTTTTCCGTAAGTAGGCCGCTGGCGGCCGCTACCACTAGACCACCAGTGCTCCTTAGTGACATCCATAAACACACTTGTCAAAAATAAAGTCGATCTGCCGAATAGCATAACTCTGTAGGTAAACCCCACCCGAAGTGGTTGAAAAAGGAGTCAAATTTTTATGGAAATAGATTCATGCAAACAATATCGTAAAATATTAACTACATAATAAGTAGAAAATAAATGTGAATTTCAAAAAACCTAGTTTTAAGACATTTCTGGGGGCTAATTCTCGGGCCGATCTCGATCATTTTGAAATTTTATTTTATTGCTTCTTTTCGAAGGGGGAATGGATAATTTCCTTGAGTAATTCATCAACAACCTCATCGTAGAAGCCTCGACAGCTACGCTATACGGAAAACGTACAAAAAGTGCGGGGTTAAGCAATAAAATAAAATTTCAAAATGATCGAGATCGGCCCGAGAATTAACCCCCTGGTTGTGGTTATCATTTATCATAATCGTCTTTAACAGCAGTAATTCAATAGGGTATCACTCGTACATTAATGATCGTAGTTTTCTACTAATGTTTAGTGTTTAGCCGCTTAACACGTGTTAATAACTAATAAAACTGCTTTAATAGTACATAAAAAGCAAAGATTTACAACAGATAGCTAGCTTATGCATTATGATTGCTTGACTATGACTCGTGCCTACTTTAAGAAGTATAAAATTAAAGTTTCATTGCCTTTTGCCATAATTATTCAAACCAAATGTCGTTGTAAATGTTATGTAATACTTAATCTATTAACTTCTGGGAAATGGTCTTACTTTTCGAGTGTACTTTTTGACTTTAAAAATTAAAAATTTGATATTTATAACTCTAGAAATTTACACATTAGGATAAGATTTATTTGCCATTAAAAAATTCAGGCTGCATTTTGATAAAAACAATACAAGCAAATAGACTTCTTTAATATGTGGATAATAAAAAAAATAGAATTGATTTTTTGTGTGTATTATATTTTCACATGAACACAATATCATTAAAAAAAGATTTAGGTACTATATCAGATATCTGGTTCCTATAGTACAAGCTCTGCTTAGTTGGGGCTAGATAGTTTTGTGTGGATTGTCCATAATATTTAATTATTTTATTTAATCTAAACTATCTGCGATGGCGATCAGTGTCGTAATATCACTGTCATATTTGTCAGCGTTTCACTGATCACCATCGCGATCGCCTAGATTATGCGCTGGCCTTTATATAAAAAATCAACATGGCAATCCACTTAATTTCATGACTGAGATAAAGTAAGATCCTTTTATAAAGCTCTATCGAAAAGTCCAAACATTTCCTCCAGATATTCATAACGATAAATTATTCGACTCGGCTTTCGATATTCCAAACACCATTGGCTGAATAGAACCGGCATACGGAATGTAAAGGCTTGTACACGCTGACCTTCAGCTCAGGTTTATTCAGTCCAGGTTTGACCTTTCTCTCCCAACAGCTCAACCGAAGTTCATATCTTAAATAGAACTATAGATAATATCTTAGGCTTTAAACCACTGTTCGATGTTAAATGTACCTAACTTTCTGTATAATAAATAAATAAATAAATAATAAATAAATAAATCTGAGTATCTTTGGGCGTTTTTTTGCG
The DNA here is from genome assembly GCA_947578465.1 of Thera obeliscata. Lineage (NCBI taxonomy): Eukaryota > Metazoa > Arthropoda > Insecta > Lepidoptera > Geometridae > Thera > Thera obeliscata. Next base: position 5,881,451 of record OX387928.1, on the reverse strand, counting down.
CGTATTATCTCTCTCTATTCTTGAGTCGTCAACATACTCCCTTCTACGTTTTTTCTTTCTCTCTTTTTTTGATTTTCTTTCTATATTTTCCGTCATCGTAGCCGATTATCATAGTATTTTTATCTTACATGCAGTCCATCTACTTTTTTTGGATGATGTAGTATTTCATACTCATATTTAACACACTCTTGTACATTTACGCACGTTATCCATAAAACTAAATTTTTAATGGCAAAGTGCCTCCTGCGCTTTGCCAAATTCTGGCACAGCGTTACGAAATTACTAGTATTATTTTCGTCCAGAAACAGAAATCTCTGTGGCACGTGTGACTCAGCGAGTGTCAATGAGCCTGAAGTCATACACGAAGGCGTAGGTTCAGTTTCCATTGGCGGAAAGAAAAAAATCTTAGTAAAAATATTTGTATTTTTTTATTGCTGTTAAATATTTGATCCAGATCTGAGTTTGTGACTATTGTAAGTAGGTACTCGTTGCTTTTGAAATCCACCACAAGGAATCCCAGTCAAAGTTCCTATAGAAAAAAGTACAGTACAGCTTTGCTCAGCTTATAGGATGGGTTTAGATAGGGCTTGGTTGGTTTTTCCATCAATATTTGAAGGGTTTTAAAGGTATTCAACCGTTGCTTTGGCTTAAAGCAAACATGACGTCAAATCGCAGTCGAAATAAATTGTGTTTTTTATAAGTAACTGGTCTAAGCTTCGACCAGCCTTGATAGTGTGGAATGCCCCTAAGGCGTGGGAGCGGCATCTGTGCCCGCCTGATCTGGCAGGCGCAGTCGTAAACTACGGAATTAGTGCTCCAACAACTAACCGGGGAAACAAAAACACTGTTTAAATATAGACTTGGTATCCTCTCAGTATCCCTTCGTGCTTCGGGAACTATGGCATGATGAGTAAGGCAACAGATTGTTTTAATGATGTGGAAAATTAATAGTTACCATTGGGTTATTCAGATGCTGCTCTTTTACTGCAAAATACAAAACCTCCCTTCATCTCTTTCCCATTCAAATTTAAAATTTGACCAACAGGTAGGTCAGTACAAAAAATTTTAGCTCGTGCTTCGCAATCATACAAATGCGGCATATAATTTTATCATTTATCAGCTACTGGTTTATTCAAATAAATTACTTGACCAATAAGTACCTATTAACGTTTTATTGTACCTAACTCGTGCATTATACATAGGTGTACGATTTAAAATGCGACGCATAATTTTAAACTAAATCTAGTTTATACTATTTAATTTTCTCAGAATTAATTAATACACAGATAGGTACAAAAACTTTGCTGTTTATAAAATTGTACACGATCTAATGATGATATTATAATTCCTTAAAATTTAAAGCTTTTGAGGAAGTAATAAAATTTTGTTAGTAACAAAAGCTTCGTAATAACAACATTTCTTTAATTTATGAACAGGTTTTATTTTCTGTCGTTTTAATTACAACAAGAAATAAATTCATGTGACAGCCTCAAGGCTTTAGCTGGGTTTGTCACACGCGAGTTCACTGTGATAATTATTTAAATTTAAATACGAAAACCATTTTGTAGTACGTAAATTGATTGTAAAGTTTAGTTTGTGAGTGGTATTAGAGGAGTACGGGTCCCCTCTAAAAATACGCCATCAAAAAAACTTTTCGTGTCGAACTAACATTTTCCGTACCTTTTGTCATATTGCGGTTATTAGCTGCAGGTTTTTGTGAGGGATTGTATTGGTGCGATAACTTTGGCATTCGTTTGTACTAAAAGCACATAAGTTTTGAATAAAATACGTTTATTGATTCTGTAAAAAGTATATGTGTATGAAAAAAACTGTTAAAAAGTGTTATTTATTAAATTCAGTGACAATGTGATCACACAAACGTAGAATAAAACAGTAGGTACGGCTCATACAGATCTATTCTGTGGCATATTGGTTATTACCACTGCTAAATAATGATATTGATTTCCCGTATGTATACAGGATTATTCATAATTAGCTGCAAATACTCAGGAATTAGGTTCAACAAATAAAATAAAAAATATATATGTAATTATTTTTTTTAAATTTTGATTTAAGTTTTTGTATCAAAATTTTATTTTTATTAATTTTTTTACGGCTATTGCATAATGATTGCCATGGAGATCAGGACGATGACCTACCCAGGCGGTGACTGAACGCAGAGTGTTCCTCACGGCGCGCGGGCGCGGATCAAAGGTCAAAATAGGTCAGGCGCCAATGATTCCAAAGGATATTCTTTGTCGATTTTCTCGGGATTTTCATAACAAAACTTAAAAAAAATCATTTCATAAATATTTTTAATTTTATTTGTTGAACCTAATTCCTGAGTATTTGCAGCTAATTATGAATAACCCTGTATATACCTACTAAACCCATATTACATGGCAATTCAGTAGATAACTAACCAACCACTCTAGAACCAATCAAAAGTTTTCCCATCATCCCAAATTAAAAGATAGGACACCCCTATTCCACTTAGCTTTTTGCTTTTTAATAACCATGTCGCTCATTTTAGGGTTGTCTCAAACGGGAAAGGGTGGCGCTTGTGGGAGTGTGAAAAACGATGTTCGGGTTTTTGTAGCCATAAAGTTGTATCAAATAAAATTCAACTTATATATTTTCATTAGTTGTAGTTTTGAGGAAAAAAGTATCGTCACTTTTGATTGAAATCATTATACGAAAATAATATTTCGCTAGCAAAAAAGGAAATGAAAAAATAAACATTTATGATAGAATGTGAAATTCAAAGCGATGCTGCCAAAGGTTTTAGTTCTCATGTAAGGGCAGTTTTAGGGGAAAAGCTTTATGAATAATGTATATCAAGAATTTAAATTTCAAAGTATCTTCACGGAACATTTCCCCGGAACTATGAGTTAGCCAAAATTACATCCGAGATAGGGGACAGATAGGGGATCGGACTTTTTATTATTTATGTAATATTTTGCAATTTTTTGAATCAGAAGGGTGGATCCCTTCAATAAAGGGTGGGCCTTGAATGAGTTTATAGTCCTCTGAAGATAAACATATCAATTTGTTAGTGTTTTGTTAGTGGAATGAATATACTCGTATGTGGCACAATTGTAGGACGATGCTCAGTTGTCCTGATGACTCCGCTGGTCACACGCGAGAATGGATTGAGAGTGATTTTACGTTGTCCGGTTCTAATAATAACCAACGTTGATTGGTACTGTGTCGTATTTCCATCAGTGTAACTGCAGTTTGATTGGAGGTTAGTTATGCAAATTATTACCGTCTCTGTCTGCATACCTATTTATGTATAATTTATACTAGACTTCGATCGTAAAATACAATTGTTATTTTTAATCAATATTACTCTCATGCAATGGAAGCTTTAGAAACATAACTTTATGCATGTTTCAATACTATTACATTATTTTAATGAAACCTTAGACTGTCTGAAGATCTTTGTTTATACAGCCCTTCCTAGTTCTAGTCGTTTCCGTCGACCACTTCCGCGTAGAAAAATATAACGTAATCTCTTACGCGACTTTACTCGCAATTCGATTGAAAACCGAGCGAATAAAATCGATTTTCCCCCAAATTGAATAGTCGTAAAATGTAGGTAGCAAGTTTTAATGTTCGAATTGTTTACACGGCGGCGTCACAAGTGTAAACGATTGTCGATAATTGATGATTTGATTTACAACATCACCAAACAACCGGTGTTTGGGCGATCTCGATACGAATAGCCTTTGAATGGTACATTACGTATCTTACGGCCATCTATCTCACTGTTCGATGTTTATGACTCCACGCACCAACTTGATTTGAATTATTGGCTGGGATATGATCGCATTAGTTTACAATACGGTTTTATTACTAAAAGCGAGGATCATAATTTTACTGGTAAACATTTCTTAAAATGTAAGAACTTAGTGACCAGCTAAATCAAAATCATAACTTTGAGTGTATTAATTATTTTGTATTTTACTAGTGAGTCTACATACCATGGTTGTATAAAGGATAAATTTAAAATTACGGTCAAAATATAACCAAATTTTTGCACACAGTCACTCACCATCATAATAATTTTAGATTATTTGTGATAAAACTACAATTCTTGCAGCTATTGGAATTGAATATAAGCTAGTGTGTAGGTGTATTATAGGAAATCATTAAGAATTTCCCGTAGCAGCACGCCTCGCATTAAAGCATGCAGCCTCCAGAAACAATGGCTGAGCCAACAATGAATGGACTAATATTCGCATTGAACCATTAAAAAACCGTAATCAACCGATTTAAAGTTCAATACCCATAGCTTTACGATCTATTATGCTACGATACGATACACAAAGAAACGTTGAGCTCAATTTTTGCAGTAGGTTAAGGCATTGTTCCTCCTTCCGTAAGATTTTGTTATTTTTTATTTTTCACGCTTGAAAACGGCTGCTGTAGAGGAAAAATGTTACAGAGATGTTGTCAAGAGTCTTTAACCGCAAGCAACCGATGCATGCGACAAGACTAAAAAAAGCAATAAGCCTAAAATAAAACGTCATTGCACTGAGAAAAAAACTAGGTTAATGTTAACCTACAGGTAACGGTAAATGCAAAAATTAGGTAGTTTTAACCTATATTAGGTAGATATTACCAACTTTTTTAAAACGGACTTGGTAAATACAACCTACAGCGTTAGGTAGTACATGAAATTAGGTATTTTTGACCTAATAAAGGTTAAAACTACCCAATATTATTAGGTTTACGAAAATAAACCCAATAAAATTTTACTATTTACCCAGTATTTTACCAACTAAAATCGAATATTTATATAACTATATCATCATTACCTAATCTTGGGTAAAAACGACCGATTTTAGGTTTGTAAAACGGTTATAAAAACCTAATAAAAATGAAATACAACCCTGGATTTGTTAAATTGTTAACCGACTTCAAAAAAAGGAGGAGGTTATGTTATAGCATGTGTCATGTATCCGCATCTTTACCTACAGATCGGTCAAAACTACCTAATCTTTGGTAAAAATCAACTAAATTATTGTAAAGGTTTCCGTAAATGGCACAACGGAACCTACATAATAGGTAAAAACAAGTAATCTAGTAGGTATTTTTTTGATTAACCTACAAAATAGGTAAAGTGCAATTTTTAACTGGGTGATAAACCTGATATAATAATAAGAATTCGGTTAATACTACCTAGTCAATATTGAGCTGTAGGTTAAACACAACATATTGCGCACCGTAACGTACCATAAGGTTAAAGTTAACACATAAAAACCTAATTATTGTGTTAAATTTACCTAGTTCATTATGAAAACAATATAAACCTAATATTGGTGTTAAATTAACCGTGTAATAGGGTAACACAAACATATCCATTACGTAAAAAATACCTTGCCAGAAGGTAAGCGTTAGTAATATTTTGTGTAATGGCGTAACCAACATATTTGGTCTCGATGACCTATTTATTGGGTTACCTTTACCCAGTTAGTTGGTTGCTGTAACCTTCTTCGTTTAGGTAATATTAATCTATTTTGAGCGTTAATTTAGGTCAATACTCTGAATCGTGAATCGGTATCAGTAACCTATTAATTAGGTAACGTTAATCTATTTTGAGAATAGGAAAAACCTATTTTATAAGTTACGAATACCCAGTGAATAGGTTTCAGTAACTTTTTAATTAGGTAACGTTCATCTCTTTTGAGCGTTGGTATAACCTACTTTGTAGGTTACGAATACCCAGTAAATCGGTTTTGTGGACCTATTAAATAGGTAATGTTAATCTATTTTGAGCATAGGTGTAACCTACTTCGAAGGTTACAAATACCCAGTGAATTGGTTTCGGTAATCTATTAATTAGGTAACGTTAACATATTTTGAGCGTAGGTATAACCTACTTTGTTGGTTACGAATACCAAGTGAATCGGTTTCGGTTACCTTTTAATTAGGTAAAGTTCATCTATTCTGAGCGTTGGTATAACCTACTTTGTAGGTTACAAATACCTAGTGAATCGGTATCAGGAACCTATTAATTAGGTAACGTTAATCTATTTTGAGAATAGGAAAAAAGGTTACGAATACCCAGTGAATAGGTTTCGGTAACCTTTTAGTTAGGTAAAAATCATCTATTCTGAGCGTTGGTGTAACCTACTTTGTAGGTTACAAATACCCAGTGAATCGGTTTCGGTAACCTTTCAGTTAGGTAAAATTTATCTATTCTGAGCGTTGGTGTAACCTACTTTGTAGGTTACGAATACCCAGTGAATCGGTTTCGGTAACCTTTTAGTTAGGTAAAATTCATCTATTCTGAGCGTTGTTGTAACCTACTTTGTAGGTTACGAATACCCAGTGAATCGGTTTCGGTAACCTTTTAGTTAGGTAAAATTCATCTATTCTGAGCGTTGTTGTAACCTACTTTGTAGGTTACGAATACCAAGTGAATCGGTTCGGTAACCTTTTAATTAGGTAAAGTTCGTCTATTCTGAGCGTTGGTATAACCCACTTTGTAGGTTACAAATACCTAGTGAATCGGTATCAGGGACCTATTAATTAGGTAACGTTAATCTATTTTGAGAATTGGAAAAAAGGTTACGAATACCCAGTGAATAGGTTTCAGTAACCTTTTAATTAGGTAACGTTTATCTATTTTGAGCGTTGGTATAACCTACTTTGTAGGTTACGAATACCCAGTGAATCGGTTTTGTGGACCTATTAAATATGTAATGTCAATCTATTTTGAGCGTTGGTGTAACCTACTTTGTAGGTTACGAATACCCAGTGAATCGGTTTCGGTAACCTTTTAGTTAGGTAAAATTCATCTATTCTGAGCGTTGGTGTAACCTACTTTGTAGGTTACGAATACCCAGTGAATCGGTTTCGGTAACCTTTTAGTTAGGTAAAATTCATCTATTCTGAGCGTTGGTGTAACCTACTTTGTAGGTTACGAATACCCAGTGAATCGGTTTCGGTAACCTTTTAGTTAGGTGAAATTCATCTTTTCTGAGCGTTGTTGTAACCTACTTTGTAGGTTACGAATACCCAGTGAATCGGTTTCGGTAACCTTTTAGTTAGGTAAAATTCATCTATTCTGAGCGTTGTTGTAACCTACTTTGTAGGTTACGAATACCCAGTGAATCGGTTTCGGTAACCTTTTAGTTAGGTAAAATTCATCTATTCTGAGCGTTGTTGTAACCTACTTTGTAGGTTACGAATACCCAGTGAATCGGTTTCGGTACCGTCAATCAGGGTTCGATTCAAAAATGCTCCGACTAGCAAATTAGTTTAGCTGTTAAAACCTAGATGGCGATATTATATAATATTCCTACCTATCCTAAAAATCTTTGTAATTTAAGTAGGTACCTAGGTACCTACTTGCCTGCCTAGTTGCTACAGAGAAAAGTATAATAATAATACCTAGGGGTTACTACTACGCATAGACCGGACACTGTAACCAGCCACCAATTCGGGCTGAATCCCCTCCCCCCTCGCCCCGCGTACCCTCGCGGGATGCCATTCCATACCTACCTACCTGGTTTTCTACAATGTTTACATAGGTTACACTAGCATTATTTTTCAGGACTTGTCTGGACTTGTCAGGACTTGCTAGAAACCACACATCGTTTCGTTTCGTTAGACTTGAAAAATAATTGACCAAGCAAGCGAAGCGTCTAAGTTTCGAAATCAAATTAGCTATCAATGCTTGGGGTAGGTAGGTATGTCTCGCTCTGCCTGTCTGTGCTGGCCGCAAGACGCATTTTTTATCGATCTGGATGAAATTTGGCACACAGGCACACTAATTGCGGAAGCAAACACGCCGCGATAATTGATCGAGTGAGTGAAGCGAACGAAGATCTTACAAACAACTAGGGCGATTTTGCATTTTATGTGCGTATGTATGTACGAACCGGAAGACGAAGCGTAGGGCGCCCACCCACCAGATGAACCGACGACATTGTTAAGATCGCGGGAAGTCGATGGATGGAAAGGGCTCAGAACCGTTCTTCCTGGAAATGTGTAGGGGAGGCCTATGTCCAGCAGTGGACTTCTTCAGGCTGATAATGATGATGATGATGATGATGTATGTACCTATTTATGTAGGTACCTATGTTTGTCCGGCGATAACTTTCGAACCGTTTATCCGATCTGCATGAAATTTGATAAGTCGATAGCTTGTAGGTACTTGAGAAATTTACTGGTAAGTTTAAGAGTAAAATCGGATGAGAGGTTATTAAGATAATATGGGATTTTTTAGGGGTGCAAAAATAAAAAAAGTGACACAAAAAAATCAAGTTACATGTCATATGAAAGAACTTTGTTTGGACATTTCAAAACAGTTTAGGTAGGTATACTTTTTTTTAGGACGCTCAGTTTTTGCTATACAAAATAAAAGGTTAAATTAAGATAACCAACGATCCGAGAGCCCCCATCTCTAAGCATTTCGTTGACATCAAGGTTTTTCTACTGGTCGGCTCTTTCTTAATATTTTTTTTCTTGAAATAAATTAAGGAGGTAGGTACTTAGTTGTCATAAAATGGTGAAAGCGACCTGGTCTGATGATGGAGCCAAGGTCTGTCCAACGGAACTCTTCAATCAATTGGCCAATTGAGTTAACCATACAAAGTTAGTGAGTTCCTTTTTTTCCACCACTCGAGAAAACTGGTTAACAGTAGGTAGTACCTATATACTTAACTTTTCGGAGCTTTTGGGATCGCATCACGAGATCTCAGTTCGGGGCGAACTACTAGTATGATCATGTTTTTATAACGCTTTTATTAGCTTCACCTGTATGTAAGTTTGTAAGTTTGTATGTAACCGACCCCTTTCACCCTTTCCATCCACCGACTCCCCGCGATCTTAAACAATGTCATCGGTCCATCGCATCGGGTTGGTGGGTGCTCTACGTTTCGTCTTCTGGTTCGTGGTCACCATTCGAGAACCTTAATCCCCAACGGTTGTCGGTTCTCGTCGGTTATGTTATACTCAGGGATTATGGCCTGTTAATGGCCTAAGTATTTATTTCTTCTGTGCTAAAGGTGAAAGATTTTGAAATCGGTTTATTAGTTTTAGTTTAGCAGCAAACAAAACACTATTCATTAAAAAACGTTTGATAAAAATCTATGCATATTTCACAAAGATATCAATAGTTTTGTAATCACAGAATACAGATTACAGTGTAGTTACTATGAAATCGCCTCGCCGCCGCGCGCCGCCGGCGCCGGCGTCGCTGGGTCTCGGCGGGTGGGAAGCGCTCTATTTGTTAGCGGATTAAGTGCATATTTGATTGTGATTTGTGTTGCAAAATGAAAACGTACAAAGCTACAATAATAATAATGATTACAGCTATATTACCATAGGAATAAGTTTATATATCGCCATCTAAAACAGCATATTTTTGTATGGGAAAGGCCACCCGCGATAACTCTCCTAATTAACATAAACATTACCTAATTATTGAGGTGAAAGATTTTGAAATCGGTTTATTAGTTTTCGAGTTTGTTCGATAGATAGTAGATACCTAGGTAGTATCTATATACCTACAAAAAAAAAATTAAAATATCATTGGATTTAGGTGAGCGAGCGCAGTTTAGTTTAGTACGTACTTAGTTAGGTAGGTACTTTAGTTTAGTACCTACCTACGGATTCTGCCACCCAAAACTCAAAAATGGTACAGCAGCAAACAAAACTTTATTCATTAAAAAACGTTTGATAAAAATCTATGCATATTTCACAAAGATATCAATAGTTTTGTAATCACAGAATACAGATTACAGTGCAGTTACTATGAAATCCCCTCGCGCGCCGCGCCGGGCACTGTGTTGGGTGTGGGTGTCGTCGCTAGTTAATAATAAAGCAGACAAGTGCGAGTCGGACTCGCCCATGAAGGGTTCCGTAGCATCAAGTAACATAATATACAGAAAATAAACAGGAAACAAGTTCTTGTAGTTCGTCGAAAGGTAAATTGCGGTTTACGATTTATGACGTATAAAAAAAAAACTACTGGCTAGATCTCGTTCAAACCAAATATCGTTGAAAGTTTGCATAGTAATGTACAACATATATTTTTTTTAGTTTTATCATTCCCTTATTTTAGAAGTTAGAGGGGGGGGGACCAACTTTTTTCAACTTTGGAAGTGTCTCTCGCGCAAACTATTCAGTTTAGAAAAAAACGATAATATTAGAAACCTCAACATCATTTTTGAAGACCTATTCATAGATACTACACGTATGGGTTCGACGAAAAAATTTTTTTTGAGTTGCAGTTTGAAGTATGAGGACCCCCAAAATTTATAGTTTTTTTTCTATTTTTGTGTAAAAATCTTAATGCGGTTCACAGAATACATCTACTCACCAAGTTTAATCAGTCTAGCTCTAATGGTTTCGGAGAAAAATGGCTGTGACACGGCCGGACAGACAGACAGACAGACAGACAGACATGACGAATCTATAAGGGTTCCGTTTTTGCCATTTGGCTACGGAACCCTAAAAACTATAGCCTACCTATGTTACTCACGGATAATGTACCTAGCTTTATAATGGTGAAATAATTACTGGCCTCTCAGCTCAGTTGGTAGTAGCTCTGCCTTCTGAGCCGTAGGTCGTGGGTTCGATCACCACCGAGAACAAATATTTGTGTGGTGAAAACAGATGTTTGTTCTCTGTCTGGGTGTTATATTGTATGTATTCTAATAAGTATGTATTTACATAGTACAAGCTCTGCTTAGTTTGGGGCTAGATAGTGTTGTGTGGATTGTCTATAATATTTATTTATTATTTAATTTTTGACTGTACCTACCTAAGTACCTACCTAGGTACATATACTTTGTGTGCAATACGATTGCATTGCGCACAGATAAGTAAAATAGTATATTATGCAACTATTGAATAAAAGACGGATTTAAATCGAGGGTCATAGATGAATTACAAGCAAGTGAAGGATTCTAACGAATGAATCACTACCGTATAGAGTGATTTATAATGATCGAATCACGAGCGTAGCGAGTGATTCAAGTGTTAGAATCCTAAACGACGCGAGTGATTCATGGCCCTCGATATAAATCCGTTTTATTCAAGGAGGTTGTAAGGTATTAAGATGGACGTTGACCTTATTAAAAGGGCTTTTTAATCACTGTTTAATAAAAGACGGGTTTAAATCGAGGGTCATAGATAAATCACGAACAAGTGAAGGGTTCTAACGAATGAATCACTCGCTACGCTCGTGATTCAAGTGTTAGAATGCTAAACGACGAGAGTAATTCATGGCCCTCGATACAAATCCGTTTTATTCAAGAGTTGCATAGGTACTATACTTTATACAATGACTTTGAGAAAAAGAAAGATTTAAGCGACAAACGTGCGTAGGGCGCCCACCCACCAGATGGACCGACGACATTGTTAAGATCGCGGGAACTCAATGGATGGAAAGGGATCGTTCTTCCTGGAAACGTGTAGGGGAGGCCTATGTCCAGCAGCGGACTTCTTCAGGCTTATGATGATGATGATGAAGCGAAAAAGGATTAAAAACTATGAACTTTGTTTGTACTATTCTAATGTGACATGAAACCAATAACTTTTGATTTAAGGTGGATTTACATCAAACGAACACAGAGCTAGAGCTAGAACAAAAGCATTCGTTCGTGGTCTTTTAGTGTAAACGAAAACTTGTATTCAGCGTTTACACCAAACGAACAAAGAGCAGAGCTAGAACACAAGAACGCTTTGAAGAGACCGCTCAGTGGCGCGAGCACGTCCGAACACGCTAGAACGCTCTAAGCAACTGTTCGCGCGCTCTTGCGCCGTTTACATCAAGCGAGCGAGCATTCTTAGAATATTCCATAGAATCTTTGCAAACGCACTAAGAACAACGAAGGAATGCTCTACGCCTGTTTACACTAGAAGAATTAGCTGTAGTGGGGCTATCCCCTGAATGAGCATTCGCTCGTTTGATGTAAATCGACCTTTAGATTTCTCCCTTTTGGTGCGGTGCTGTGCCTATGCTATGACGTCAGTGGGTCAAAACCATTTCTATTTTTACGATATACTTCACAACGTCAGTGTCGTTTTGTACGAAACATTTGTACGAAAGTGTTGCCAGCCAATGCTACGTAAACCAGTCGACTCAGTAATTCACCCGGAAAAAATCATAAATAGAAATTTTCCTTCTTCCTTCGGATTTTGATAAATTATTAGCAAAAAATTTAGTTTTGTGTGGTAATCGATCCGTTGCTTTATCTGCCATCTTGATTCTATGGGTAAATTTTTGTTATTGAATATCTCGTTTATTTTCAACAATCGACTAACGGATGTAATGCTGATACTAACCAAATAAATATTCCGGGCAATACACACAGCACTATTTAGGCCCAAACTAAGCAGAGCAGAGCTTGTACGATGGAAACCAAATAACTGTATATAATACTTAAATATTTTTTTTTTGTAAATACACACTTAGAATACAATATAACACCCAGTCAGAGAACAAACATCTACGTTCACCACACGGACTCATTACGTAGATTTAAAGAATCATGGATTATCCAAAAAGCACTCGCAAAATGCAAAGGTACGTATATAATTATTTTAGTGGTTTTCTGGTGGTTTGAGATATCTTCAACTTCAGTTGATTTCTGGTGGGTTTTTAAAAATAAAGTTGGCAACCCTGCTTGCGTATGAGTCGTTGAATCGATTGCATCGCCATTTCCGCCTCCGTCTCGCGTGGCATCAGTGTGACGAATTCGCGACCGCGTTGCTGTTTTGAGTTTTCGTTTCCTTTGTGTTGTGTGAACTCTCAGTGAATTGTGGCACTAAAAGGTTTGTTCTCCTAGGTAAAAGGTACAAAATAAACTAAATGTATGACCCTACGTAATAGGAACCTGTTATTTCTTTTGAAGAGGCAATATTCGCATCCCTCATAGACGCTCAATGGCGTCCGAAATAAATGGTTTTGTTTTTAGTTATATTTAAATGATTAGGATACCTAAGGCGTAATCGTCATGTCTCAGACTATTTTTTTTGTTTTAGTTACGAGTAACAAGACTTATGGAACCTGAATCAGATCTAACATTACTTTTAGAAAAATGGCAAGTTCCATCAGAAACTATTTTGAGGTTTTTGGGTAAGATAATGCTTCTTCAGAAGTTCTGTATTGTTTAACCTTGATATTATGAAACCATTATAGAACGAACGAGTGCCATTTATGACATCCAGAAATATGAAGCCACTGTTTATAGAGAGAAAATTCTTACAGTATGTATCTTCCTGCAAACAATTTTGTGTGCTTAGTGTTCCAGTAAAAGTGTAGCAAAAGCTAACAAACCTAACCGTAGATTTGACACCGATTGGTGTCAAATTCGCTTAATAAACTGGCATCCACGGGTCGGTGAATTGTTTATAAGAAACAAGTAGCTTACTCACTGGTATGGTAATATATGGTGGTATATTTTAGTGGCATAGCATGCTTTCTTGTATGTGGCACTGGCTAACCCCGTTTTAGACATAATTATAATAACAGTTTCAATCAACTCAATTGAATTGAGGCATAAACTATGCTATGTTTCTACTTGGTGTAGATATGGTGGTTTTTTCTCAGTCCAGTGCTGACTTACTACTTACATAGTTTGTTTTAAGGGGGTACGATTTCCATACAAACTTAATTTACACAACTATGGCCGAATAAAGTATTAATGTACACTGAAATAGCTGTAATAGGCTTTTACAGTGGTCCTTAATACCGGCCAGTTATATAAAGTTGGAGTGTCAGCCGTTGGTCGTGGCAGTCGGGGCTTCAGAAAAAAAACTAACAGACTTTTACGTCTATTTTGAAACAGTGATGTACAAAATTGACTCTATGCTAAAAGCTAGTACCCGTTAGAAAGAATGACGAAAAAATTACTTTTTTGGTTTTTTATTAATATTTCTGTTATCCTACAGTTTTCTCCAACTTTATATAACTGGCCGGCAATAAAGACCACTGTAAAATTCTATTACAGCTATTTCAGTGTACATTTATACTTTGTTTGCCCATAGTTGTGTAAATTCAGTTTGTATCGGAATCGAACAACCTTAAATAAATAAATATTAATAAGTATTACACGTCTTAAAGCTAGTCTAACGCCTGTCTAGGTGCCCAGTTTCATGCAACCTAGAAGAACAGGCAACAAACTACTTGGCTTGGTTCCTAGCGTTTTTTTGTGTAATCCTTTTACAAAACAAAATGAAACGTAGCAGTGAAGTTCCAGTGTGGCCTACCATAGGCCTCATTTTGCATCCATTGTGTTATTTATTGACCCCTTGTTAAAAATCGTTTGTCATGGAGTATCAATGTACGGACTCAAAATTTACTGACTACTACTACAAATTTTGATTGGTGTATTTTTTTTTTAGTATATTTTTTTTCTTGTTTGTAAGAAACTTTTGTCGGTTTTCGACCATGTCAGTTCCGAATCTGACATTTATTTTGAAAAAAAAAATAGCGCATGTATTTTTTTCTCAAATAATTAATATGGGTTGCATGTTTTCGAGGACGCTGGTTGTAAATAAATAAATAAATAAATAAATAAATAAATCTGACGTTCATTTTGATAAAGAACCAAGATAACAAATACATTTTTATATTTCGGTTTGCAGATGAAAAAATAGACATCGAGGCTCTAGAATACCTCATTGAAGACGATCTTAAATCACTTATTCCTGGCATTGGAATCCGGGCCAAATTTCGCACAAAATGGAACGAGTGGAAACAAACACTAAATGAAAATAAAAACGTAAATGTAAGATTGCTTGTGTCTATTTGATAATTATAATCAGAGGACTACACTACCTACTTGACAATATTTTATAATAACTAATAACATAAAAGGAACTCGAGATGATATTATTGTACACTGTTTATGTGTTTTCCTTCACCGATTGAGAGCAAAAGCTGTGCGCATCTATTTAAAAAGAAAAACACTACAGGATTCAAACCCACGAACTTGTTACGCTTGACTCATTAGTTGCTTATCCATTGCGTTACATTGTTGCAACAGATGTTTGGTTTCAATAATTCTTTATAAAGTAGGTACAGTTAGCATCAAAAGTTGAAGACAGAATTTCAAAACTGTTTATCTGTTATTTAAAACCATTATAGTTTTTCATCTTAAAACAAAAAAGTTGTCCATAAATAAGGAAATTAGGGAACATACAAACTAACTAGTTTTCATTTATTTTTGTCAGACAAGGACTGTTGACTGGACAAGGGTAAACTTAATAGTAAAATGAAACTACACTTTCAGAAAAGCGGAAGAGCCTCGCCTACGCAACAAGAAGAAGATAATACTACCTCTCCTTTGACTCGATCAACTACGTCATGCGTCACCGAAAAACTTGACGATGATTTTGTGAACAAACTTAACAGAAACAATTCGCTGTACACGCTTATTGAAGCCAATAAATCGTTAAGACATTTACTGTCTGCTAAGAAACTGTCGAAATTTGAACGCAGTAAGCTGGCTAGAGTAGTCATCCCGCACCTCGTCAATGAAACTCCAGGGGGTATATTGACGCCTGTTCAAATAAAAAAGTGGGCAGAATACGCAATTGAAATTTTCCCAGAAGACGAAATTTCCTTGTACTTCTACACTGTTTCACCGACTGACAGTGACAAATGTTCTACAAATCAAGCGTGTGGTACGAGACAGCTCCCCTCAAAGTCCAGACGATATTATGGCTGTTTTTGGGACCGATGGAACAACTATCGAAAAGTGTTGAGGCAAAATAATTCTATTAACTGCAACCGAAGAAAACAATCTACGAGTGGTTCATCGGAAATTTGTTCAGAATTGGTGAATTCTGAAGAACTAAATTCTGGTATGTTTGTTAATGTAATTCCTTAATTTGACACCTGCTTTGTTTGTGCTAAAGTCAAACTTTTTTTCAGATCCTGTGCCAGAACCCGACCATAATGACATCTTGAAAATTGTTGAAGGTTTCCAAGGGTCTGACATAACTGAGTATTTGATGGATGCCTGGCTTAAAAGCAGAAACGAACGTTTTGATTTTTTTTCCAAGGGCAATACCGCTGAATATATAAAAAAAATCCCTGTTTTGAAAAATCTAAACATAGCTCTGAAGTTGGTAAGTACCTACCTACATACTATTACATACTATATACCTTTTGCCTTGATTGCTATCTTCTACCAACTGCATAACACCTTTTTCAATTGAAACTTAAGGTCATCACTTGATCTTTTATTTATGTTATGTAGAAATATTTTAATTGTATTTTTTTTTTCAGATCGACGCAGACTATAGTTGCTGTATACCACCGGAGGCTGACTCAACAGTCTCTCTGGCGCATGAGCTATTAAAATATAAAGAAAATATTATCAAATCTGCCAGAGAGAAAGCTGCCAAATTTCGAGATCAATTGCAAAAAAATAGCGTAGATCAAATTTTTGGACTCTTAGATTCAGGTACTTAGAACATTTACTATGTAACTCTAAGACTTAAAAAGAGGTCTATATGAAAATTCTCGTGTCCGGTGTTTGTTCCCGAACTCCTCCGAAATGGCTGAACCGATTTTGATAAAATTTTGTGTATCGGGTAGGTCTGAGAATCGGCCAACATCTATTTTCCATACCCCTAAATGTTAACCTGGGTGGTCCAGCCCAAAACAATATTTTTTATTGCAACTTCATAATATATCGACGACGTCGCCTAGTTTTAAGCGTTTTATAAATATGTGTTTTAGTTATAAGGCATATATAATATGGGCCCTGTTTTTATTTTAATTACTGTTGCCTAAAATAAATTATTATTACAGATGGCGAACAAAGCAATGGACTGACGGCCGCAATTCTTCTACTGCCATATTTATTTTCGAGCGGTGGCAAAATAAATAGTAAAGGAGGTAGAGCATCGCGAGCTGAAGCGTCTCGGGCGTTCGTCTTACTTGCTCCATCATTAGCTGACGCAGAACGTACGCTAGAGGAGCGACGAAATACCTTGAGAAATAGAAAAAGGCAACTGCAACCGTTAGTAGTAGCTATTGGAAATACTTGGGTCGATGTTACCAGTGCCTATGTTTATATTGACGAACCTCTATATCGCCTCAATAATATTTTAGATGCCGTGCACTTGTGCTTCAAAGCATTTTTTGCTTTCGATTTAAGATACCCCTTGGAATGCGAACATGTTTGGCTTCTAATACAAAAAGGTATCTTCTCTGTTCATTTACCAACAGACAAAACTATCATCAGCGTGAACCAGGCCCTCCTTAATCTCAACTCGTAATTAAAAATAAGTAAATAAAACAAATAACTATGCTGTCGTGCTACTATTGCAGGTTAAAATGTAATACCTTATCTCAGTTAATGGTACATATAAGAATACCCTGCTGCAAGATTCCAGGAAATAGTGTAGGATTGCGTTGTGGGCAAGCTGGTTGCTTTCGATTTTTTGACGATTCAAACTCCTTAAGAAGACACATTTTGAAGTGTCATCTTTTTGGTCCGCAGGAAGAAGTAAACGACGTTTCTTTTCTCACTTTAGACACACAATTTTCCTTAGTTTCTCAAAACCACAACAGTGGATCTAATTTAAACCCAGAAGACATTTTAAGCAACCAGCTAGCACACATGTCTAGTTTGTTTAATTCTGACCCTGCTGTTACTTATAAAACTGCTCAGATGTTTTTTTCCGAACTCGATGTTTTCGTTACTGATGCATTAAATCAAGCACTGGTGCTAGAGTTGCAAGGCTTAAATCAGAGTCCAGAATTAGAACAATTGGTAAATAAATTTTCAACTACTATTAGAACGTGTACAAACAAGTTCAACACAGTACATAAAAGGCAAAAGTATTTTACTCAATTAGGTACTTTCATACCGCCACAGTCAATAGTTATAGGAGACAGATTTGAAATAACCCAGAGAGGGGGAGATCCGACTGTGGTTCCTTCCACTGCCCAATTAATACCGTTGAGAGATGTTTTTCAAAAATTATTATCACTACCTGGGTTTATTAACGAAATGGATGAGTACATATCAGCTTGTTCTCAATTCTCGCATTTAATAAATTTTACTCAAGGACAGGTTTGGCAAAATTTACAGACAAATCATAATACAAATATAAAAAAATACCCACTTTTGATTTTTTTCGACGACTTTGAAACAGGAAACCCTCTAGGGAGTCATTCAGGCATACATAAACTGGGAGCTGTTTATGTTGCACTGGCTACTTTCCCTCCCCGCTTAGCATCACGGCTCAAGTTCATATTTTTGGCACTACTGTTTCATTCGTCGGACCGTAGTAGACATGGCAACCAAAGGGTTTTTCAAGCATTCATTGAAGAATTAAATTTTCTTTCAAGAGTAGGAGTTTACATTGATACATCAGATTTCCAAGGTACTGTTAAATTTGAATTAGGGGCTTTACTTGGTGACAACTTAGGGTTACATTCGATGTTAGGATTTGTTGAAAGCTTTAGAGCTAACTATCCATGTAGAGTTTGTAAAGCTTCAAAAGAAATAACATCAGTACAGGTCTATGAAGCTCAGGCATTACTTAGAAACATGGAAAATTACGAAAGAGATTTGGCAACTAACAATCCTTCTCTTACGGGTATTAAGGAAAAATGTGTTTGGCTATCAATTGATAAATTTTGTTTATTCCAACAAATTGCCGTCGACTGTATGCACGATTTGTTTGAGGGTGTTTGTGGGTACTCTATGACTTTGATTATTAATGGACTACTTAATAGAGGTTACTTTACTTTAGAATTTTTGAATAGGCGGATTTCAGAATTTAATTATGGATATGACAACAGCTCCAAACCCCCAACTCTATCGTGGCAATCAAACTCTATACAATGGAAAATGTCTGCAAGTGAATGTATGGTTTTTGTAAATTATTTTTCAATATTGGTTGGTGATCAAGTAAGAACCGACGATAATTTTTATGCCTTGTATGTCCTCTTACGTGAAATCATAGATATTATAATGACTGATGCAGTTTATACTGAGCTGTGTACGATTCTGAAACACTTAATTGCCGATTTCAATACTTTGTATATGGAACTTTCTCAAAGAACTTTGCAGCCTAAATTTCACCATTTAGTTCACTATCCCAGTATGATGCACAAATTTGGACCACTCGTTCATTTATGGTCAATGCGGTATGAATCTAAACATCGTATTGCTAAAACAGTAGCTCGAGCGACTGCTGGACGTATCAACATTTGTAAAACAATAAGTAGCAGAATGCAATTTCAGCAAAACCACTTCTTTTTTCTTAATGCCACGACAGATTCGTTTAAACACAGTAAATTAATTTCACCAAACAAAGATCAAGTGACTTCTCTCAGAACAATTTTTAATTTACAAAATAATTCAATTTTGTATTCCGTGAAATATATTACGTTCCACAATTACACTTATCGTCCAAACGACATCCTATGCACAGGCTTGAATAATCATGATTTCAACTATCCAGTTTTTGTTAAAGTCTTGGCAATTTATCTCCATCAAAATACCAGCGGAGTATATTTGAAATGTTTAAAGTTTAATACAGATTACTTTGATTCACATTTTCAAGCGTATGCAGTTGAAGCAACTGACGATTTGTTCTATTTTAAATTAACTGACCTACCCTTTCATTGCCCAAATACTCTTTCATATTTGTCCAACAACGTCCTATATGTCACTATGAGGAATTCTATTGCTTAGTAGAATAATTCTTGGAACAATACCTTGTGTACGTTTCTCCAGATTCTAATTTAGATGATCTGTGTTTTCATTTTTGTGTAAAGCATATATACAGGGTGTATAATGACTACTTCTAAAAACTTCGGAGAGTTAAAGTACACCTGTTATTATGGCACCAGAACTGTGAGACTCACAGTAACAGTCCATACTCACAGTAAGAGTACTTCAGTTTGCCTCCAGTTTTTGGAAGTAGTCTTTATACACCCTGTATAATACATTATTCAATTTCATATACTAAACTAAACGTTTATACCTTTTATTTCATAACTGGATATTATTTTGATCTCTAGTACCAGGCTGTGCGTTATTAATTATTGCAGACTAGAGGGATAGATAATTACCCTTAATATTGTAATGAATCTTTGTTTTCGATTCTCTCATAAAGGGAAGATTTCAAGTCGGCCCATACAGCTTGGTGTCCGCACATAATTATACAAGGTTTATCTAAATATGTGTACTATGCGAAGGTGGGGGGTTTCAGACCACAATGGTGATCAGTTGTGGGGGGGAGATAATTAAAAATTCCTATTTTCAGTTTCCCATACAAAAATATTTAATAATAATAAATAAATAATAATAAAAACTGCTACTACCTACTACCTCTGTAGCTGAGTTTAGGGTTGTCACTTTGTATAAAGTCAGCTGTTCATGTTGAAACTTCGTTGCAGTTTTTTTCAGAGATACCAATCGAAGTTCGAAAAGTCGTTGAACAAAAGTTGTTCCCCGGGGGGTGGAAATTCACCCCCCTTCAGGATAGTACACATATTTTGATACACGTTGTATAAGTTCGGTCGGGGTGTGACCCTTGTTAATAATAATAGGGTATGTATTGTTTTATATCTGGATATTGTTTTGATCTCTAGTACCAGGCTGTGCGTTATTAATTATTGCAGACTAGAGGGATAGATAATTACCCTTAATATTGTAATGAATCTTTGTTTTCGATTCTCTCATAAAGGGAAGATTTCAAGTCGGCCCATACAGCTTGGTGTCCGCACATAATTATATAAGTTTGGTCGGAGTGTGACCCTTGTTAGTAATAGGGTATGTATTTTTAAATTATCTGGATATTGTTTTGATCTCTAGTACCAGGTTGTGCGTTATTAATTATTGCAGACTAGAGGGATAGATAATTACCCTTAATATTGTAATGAATCTTTGTTTTCGATTCTCTCATAAAGGGAAGATTTCAAGTCGGCCCATACAGCCTGGTGTCCGCACATAATTATATAAGTTTGGTCGGAGTGTGACCCTTGTTAGTAATAGGGTATGTATTTTTAAATTATCTGGATATTGTTTTGATCTCTAGTACCAGGTTGTGCGTTATTAATTATTGCAGACTAGAGGGATAGATAATTACCCTTAATATTGTAATCAATCTTTGTTTTCGATACCCCCCTAAAGGGAAGATTTCAAGTCGGCCTATACAGCTTGGTGTCTGCATATAAAGTCATCCAATATACCTAGGTACTTAAATATTAAGTTTAAAATCGTGACTTTATAAAATAATGGTTAATGAATATTATTGAAAATTACAGCCGAGGCGTTATTGCAAGCCCGAGCCGTAGGCGAGGTCTACAAGAAAGCAGAGGCTGTAATTATCAAAGCGCACGTATGTCATACGACGTTTTATAACACATTTGCGAGGAAATAAATAAAAATTAAACGAATAAATCTTTTATCACTTGTTCAAAAAGCAGTTAAGAGAATTTGAAATGAAATGACATTAACAGATTGTAAATGTCATTTCATTTAATTTCATTCCAATTCATCCCGTTTTATTCAGTTTCATTCGGTTTCATTAATTTTCATTCAGTTTAATTCAGTTTCATTCGGTTTCATTCAGCTTCATTCAGTTTCATTCCTTTTCATTCAGTTTCATAAATTTTTATAAAGTTTCATTCAGTTTCATTCTGTTTCATACAGTTTCATTCAACTTCATTCAGTTTCATTCAGTTTTATTCGGTTTCATTCACTTTCATACATTTTTATTCAGTTTCATTCATATTCATTCAGTTTCATTCTGTATCATTCAGTTTCATTCTGTTTCATTCCGTTTCATTCAGTTTCATTTCATAAATTTAGCATCTCGATAAACCGTACATTTTACCTTATTAAAAAAACAACCCGTGCGTTTTACATTACATTACCGCGCTAGTACGTAATGACATACATTACGATATTGAAATTGGTGAATGTGTTATAAAAGCCTATTACAGCTATTTCAGTGTACATTTTATACTTTATTCGCCCATAGTTGTGTAAATTCAGTTTGTATGGGAATCGAACCTCAACCTCAACCTTACTAAATAAATAAGATGTCCTACAGAGCTAATGTTAGCCATTAATGTTTAAGTCATCCAATATACATAGGTACTTAAATATTAAATTTAAAATTGTGTCTAATAAAATAATATAATTCAAAACTTGTTTTTTTTGTTAATTGAAAAGGCTATAGTGATGTAGTAAATGAATAAGATGTCCTACAGAGCTAGTTTCCCATTCTGTGTGTAACGGTAGCCGAAAGTTAACGCTGTAATAACCTACTTAATATAATATATAAGTTGTTTATAGAATCTAGTTAGTAAGCATTGATACTTAGCCAATAGGTAAGGGTGAACTGTTTTGTGCATTGTATTGTAACCTACATGTTGCGTGTCGGGTGCCTAACCTATCTAGTAGGATATTGATACTTAGGCAGTAGGTAACGGTAACCTCTACTGTGCGTAAAGATAACCTACTTAATCGGTGTTGGGTACCTAACTATTAGGTCATTGATACCTATACAGTTGATAATGGTGACATTCTATGTAGATAACGTTAACTTTATTTGTGTGTTGTTATTACTAGTAATTATGTTTCAACCTGTAGAAAGTGGATACTGGTGACTAATGGCCAGTTCAAATATATACCGATTGGCATACGTAGCCTACGGTTCGTTGTTCGCCAAAAATCTCATCTGATTGGCTAATTTCAGATTGTCATATTTAATTAGCCAATAAGATGACGAATTTAACAACGACCTACGAACCGTAGTAGGGCAACGGCACGGATACCAGTCAGCATACTATTGGAACAAGGCCAAGGTATCCTTTTTCTATAGCCTATAATTGAAACTTAATTACTAGTAATTACAATACTTAAATATGGTTGAAGTTACCTACATATGATGTTACCATTACCTACTGTATAGGTATCAATTACCTAATAGCTAGGTACCCGATGCCTATTAAGTAGGTAATCTCAACGCACAAAAGAGGTAACCGTTACCTATTGCCTAGGTATCAATGACCTACTAGCTAGGTAACCGAAACCTATCATGTAGGTTATAACAACGCATAAAATAGGTCACAATTACCTATTGGCGAGGTATCGGTGACCTACTAACTAGGTAGCTGAAACCTATTAAGTAGGTTACTAAAACGCACCAAATAGGTTACCGTTACCTATTGCCTAGGTATCAATGACCTACTAGCTAGGTAACCGAAACCTATCATGTAGGTTATAACAACGCATAAAATAGGTCACAATTACCTATTGGCGAGGTATCGGTGACCTACTAACTAGGTAGCTGAAACCTATTAAGTAGGTTACTAAAACGCACTAAATAGGTTACCGTTACCTATTGCCTAGGTATCAATGACCTACTAGCTAGGTAACCGAAACCTATCATGTAGGTTATAACAACGCATAAAATAGGTCACAATTACCTATTGCCTAGGTATCAATGACCTACTAGCTAGGTACCCGAAACCTATTGAGTAGGTTACTAAAACGTTCTAAATAGGTCACCGTTACCTATTGCCTAGGTATCAATGACCTATTAGCTAGGTAACCGAAACCTATCATGTAGGCTATAATAACGCACAAAATAGGTAACCGATACCTATTGCCTAGGTATCAATGACCTACTAGCTAGGTACCCGAAACCTATCATGTAGGTTATTAAAACGCACTAAATAGGTTACCGTTACCTATTGCCTAGGTATCAATGACCTACTAGCTAGGTACCCGAAACCTATCATGCAGGTTATAATAACGCCCAAAATAGGTCACCGTTACCTTTTGCTTAGGTATCAATGACCTACTAGCTAGGTACCCGAAACCTATTAAGTAGGTTACTAAAACGCACTAAATAGGTTACCGTTACCTATTGCCTAGGTATCAATGACCTACTAGCTAGGTAACCGAAACCTATCATGTAGGTTATAACAACGCATAAAATAGGTCACAATTACCTATTGGCGAGGTATCGGTGACCTACTAACTAGGTAGCTGAAACCTATTAAGTAGGTTACTAAAACGCACTAAATAGGTTACCGTTACCTATTGCCTAGGTATCAATGACCTACTAGCTAGGTAACCGAAACCTATCATGTAGGTTATAACAACGCATAAAATAGGTCACAATTACCTATTGCCTAGGTATCAATGACCTACTAGCTAGGTACCCGAAACCTATTGAGTAGGTTACTAAAACGTTCTAAATAGGTCACCGTTACCTATTGCCTAGGTATCAATGACCTACTAGCTAGGTAACCGAAACCTATCATGTAGGCTATAATAACGCACAAAATAGGTAACCGATACCTATTGCCTAGGTATCAATGACCTACTAGCTAGGTACCCGAAACCTATCATGTAGGTTATTAAAACGCACTAAATAGGTTACCGTTACCTATTGCCTAGGTTTCAATGAACTACTAGCTAGGTACCCGATACCTTTTAAGTAGGTTACTAAAACGCACTAAGTAGGTCACCATTACCTACTGCCTAGGTTGCAGAGACCTACTAACTAGGTAACATACACCTATTTAGTAGGTTATTACAACGCACACAAAAGGCTACTGTTACCTAATGCTTGGTTAAAACACTGTGCTATAATGATGATGATGATGATGAATATTTAACCTATTAATAGGTTATGGTGCTTTACCTACTAAAATAGGTTACGGTTAGCATTAACCAAGTCTGATACATTTACCTATTTTACTCGGTTTTATTGAGGATTTTGCAGTACCCAACACACTTGGTTGTTTTTACCTAATTCTGTAGGTAGACCGATGATAACCTATTAATAGGTTGAAATTTAACCTATTTTTTTTCTCAGTGTGGAATCCGTTAAAAAATTCACCTACAGTACAGAAAGAATAACCGTGATATAAGTATATTTTTTCTTAGTTTATGTTACCAACACAAATATTTGTTTGATGATCATGATCACAGATGTTTGTTCTCTGTCTGGGTGTTATATTGTATTTAAAAAAAATGATTTAAGTATTAGGTATATCAGCTATCTGGCTCCCATAATTCAAGCTCTGCTTAGTTTGGGGCTAGATAGTGTTGTGTGGTTTGTCTACAATATTTATTTATTAAAAACAAACCTAGGATAAGGTAGGTATAGGTAGGAACAGGGGAACATAATTACATCGCCTATTACAACTGAAAAGAAATACTAAATAGCACATAATTCGCCAACGCAATAAAAGTTTAACGCATGTTCTTTCAAGTATTATTTGACAGTGTTGATGTGTTAAATTGCGATTAATAGATGATTAGACGTTCGAGTTCGGTTTATAGCGGTCTCGTAATAAATTCGGTTTATTGCGTATCAATCACATGTAGCGTACACACTCAGACTCACTTGTGACTGCGACAAGCTTGAGTGAGCACAAGTCTTTTTTGACAAACTAAAACCAAGAAAAATTAAGAAAATTTATCAAAAAATTTACAGGAAGTAATCCTGTCACTTCTATTAAAAAAAAAATACTATCTTAGACACGTTGTTTCTAACTGCCTTTAGTTACGGCACGATATCAAACTAAACTTATTATTTTTTCATAATATTTAGACCCGGTTTCATAGATGACTAATCGCACAATAAATTTTAACAGTTGTCTAACGCAATTTTTTTCGAGCCACTCGCGGGTTTTCTTGTTTTTCCTGAAGCATAGTTGCATCTTTATCTTTCATTGACTCTCTCTTTCGCACAAAGCTCTACTGCATAACCTGTGGCATATCTCAGGGCCGTAAATTCAGCACCATTAAAATTTGCTTAAGTCGCTATAAAGGAGTGTCGGTCTATCGGACTGGCATGCCTTAAGTAAAGATTATCTCTTGGCTGGCTGTAAATATTCTATATTACTGCACTGCAGCATACTGAACTTCAGAGTAAATACTTATAAATTGCGTATTTTCATTATATTATCTACTTAGAGTCTATTTTATTGATGACTAATCAACCATTTGAATATTTGACAGTTTTTTAACTCAAATTTTTGCTTGTCAAATATTTGATTGGTTAGATTAGATATCCGTGGAACTGGGCCTTATTTTATTATGTTTGTTGTAATACGTAATTATGTTCTTTATCATTATTATTGACACCTTTAAAACCTTAGATTAATACCTATACCTACGTATTGATGGTCGTAGGTTATTCAGGGATAATTCCATTATGCATAATGTTCAAATTAACTGGTAATATTAAGATGTTATGAATCATTTAGAATTGCATCATAATATCCTAATAGAAGTGATTTTCTTTGAAATATGATTACTTTTGTACTAAGTAGTTAAATTTAAAAAGTACTTAAATATTATGTGTATTTTTAGTAGGTACTCGCGATCATAGCACATACTAAATCTATTACACGGGTATTAATCGCGTTAAATACCCGTGTAATAGATTCAGTAGGTCTAGTATTCATATTTTATCTTTAGTAATTAATTTTATGTACTTAAAACATTTCAAGTGATCGATATTGGTATTGTGGTTTTAATAAAGCTTTATTTGATATGATTTAAACCCATTATGGTCGTTACTGAAAAGTTATAAAACCTTTTATTAAATAAAATAAAATATTTTCTCATTGACTACCGCTTTTCTTGATAGTTTAACTATAAATAAGCTATAGACAAGAAGCCTATTTTTTTTTATAAGCCTTTAAGTTTCTATTGATTTACCTTCGCAAGTATTCAGATCAGCATTCAGTTGCTACTTAGATATTAAATTATGGGTTCGTGAGAAACATCCATTTACTAACATCAAACATTAACTTCGTTCACGGTACAGGTTTGAATCGGTACTTTCTGAATACACGCATCTGGCTACATAATTTTGAATTCAATGCTTCCTTCACATGATATTCGTGCACTTGATTCATTACTTACCTTCAAACTGCAAGTTAATTTTCATGGGTTATAGTTCGCGTCACGTAAAAATAAAAGATGAAATTTGTGCTTGCAAAACCACATTCTAACAGGTTAGAATGTGGTTTTGCAAGCACAAATTTCATCATCACCAATCAATCATCAGGATGATTATGATGTTTTCCTAACCGTTTCGGCTACATACGGCGATTTTAAATAAATGAACATAATATTTCCTATTTGAATACCACCATAATCTCTCTATAGAGATGTGATACAAAAGTAAAGAATATAGAACCTTCCAGAAATACACAAAATAATTTTGATTTTTGTCATTTTGCCTATTTAGCTTTCTACGTAGACGAGGCCACCATCTACGAGTAATACCAAAACCTAATTCTATCGAGCCTACTGCTTTAAGTATTTGAAAAAATAATAACATTGTTCCATTGTTTCAGATCTCATCAAGATGGTATGAAGAAAGCAAACTCCTTGGAACGTTTAAAAAACGTTGCCTAAAACGTAAGCTCTAACTACTTCTTATTTCAAAATTCAGTAGGTTATTTCGTAGGTATTCAGCAGGTTTGGAATAACAACAAGGAGGTTGGAATCTCATGCGCAGCAAGGAGTTTATAAGTTTAAAGAACCATTTACTCACCTATTGCATGACGTAAAGACTTCTTGGTAACATATTAAATGCCCAATCATCTGATAAGATCTGAAAGGTTGGCAGTACCTACTGTTGAAGGTGAGCCAATCCGGTTTTCAAACCACACCCATATCTGCCTTACCAAGTTTTGTTCCGTCATCACCACCATGATAAACATACCTACTGCATCCAATAATGTAGGTACTACGTAACGCTCGATAGCATCAGGAACCAGCATTGCCGAGCTTTTTACTTTTTTACTTTTTCCAATCCCCTCAAATGGAGAGAAGTCACGCTGTGATCAGTATATCACTAAAAAGAGATAGGTATAGGATAATCGCTTGTCTCATTTGACCAATGAAAGACCAGCTTAGAGCAAGAGAGATAGAAAACAAACTAACATGGCGTCGAAAGGACGGCGTGGCAATGGCCTGTTGAAATTCTAAAGCACACAAGCTAAGATTTTGGTTGTGTGCGTTAGTATCCTCATATTGATATGGAGGATGCTCCGGAATAGGGATCATCAACATTTGGCTGTTATCTCAGCAATACATTTTAAAGCTAGAGATTTTTAAAACAAAATAAGAGCATAAGCGTTAATAAAAAAAATACTTCACAAATTCAAACCATACGCAGTGTTTTTATTTTAATGAAATGTAGGTATGTTGTTAAAATTTATTTTAATAAAAATAATGTATGTCAATTTTAATGTATCAAGCCTTTGGCCAGCAGTGAGACGATGTAGGCTAGTAAAAAAAATGGATGAGTATTTAAGTATTAAAGTTTTATTAGGAATTAATTTAAAAAAAAACTTTTTGTTTATCCATAATGCAGCTTTAAATAAAGTTACTCTGTGGAGTTATTTCTTTTTATTTTATAGAGGTAACAAAGCATTATTGAAAGCTAAATAACCAACAACGAATCTAATCATTATAGTTTTGCTCTGCCAATGTATCTGTCTGTCAGTCCCTAATACAACATATAATTATGTTGGCGGTATGTTTTCTAAAGAGCGTATGAGCAAACATAATTATGTCGTATAGGTAGGCACATTTTCTAGATCACGATATCAAACTGTTTTGATACAGAATAGGTAATAGTGATTAATAATCATTTCAAAGTACATCATATCATTTATTCATGAACAATATATACAATCATGTTTGACATAAGTACATACAATTGAAAGAGACAAACAAGAATACTACTACTAATAGATACGTAGGTAATATGTCATATAATTATGTTACAACAATACGTACAACATATAATTATGTTGGCGGTATGTTTTCTAAAGAGCGTATGAGCAAACATAATTATGTCGTATAGGTAGGCACATTTTCTAGATCACGATATCAAACTGTTTTGATACAGAATAGGTAATAGTGATTAATAATCATTTCAAAGTACATCATATCATTTATTCATGAACGATCATAAAATCATGTTTGACATAAGTACATACAATTGAAAGAGACAAACAAGAATACTACTACTAATAGATACGTAGGTAATATGTCTAAAGGTATCATTCACCGGTGCATATGGATTTTGTGTCATGATACAAAAAAGTTTATTATGTCCAAAAAGCTTAATTATTACAACATGCTCACTCGAAATGTTTAGGACCCCTGACTTATATCAAAGCATCGTGATATGACTGCGACGATACAGAGGGCGCTTTTTACATTTCTACTGAACAGCAAACAAAGTTATGAAATAGCTCTTTTTTAAATAGGCATATTTTTTGGTCAATATAGAGATAATCATGATCATAATAGATAATAATGAAAATAAAAAAATATGAGTTTGAATGTTTTAACTTATTAACCAAACAGTTTAAAATTAAAATCATATCTAAGCAGTTAAATCAGTGCAGGTAATATTATTGTAATATGACTACCTCAATATTTATAATGGTTTTAATATGCATAACAATCTAGTGGTATTAAAAACATTTCCTCTTCATCCAACTTAAAAAGCTCGAAAAGGTGCTCGTAAAATTATATCAAACATTCTGTCATGCGCAAACTTGAGCTTAAAGCTTTTAAGTCCATAAAAGTTCATCTCTTTTTCGATAGATGGCGCTCTTTACAATTAAAAAAATATTTTAGCTGCGCGTTCTGGAAGTGAAATATGGAACCGTATTCAGTAACATTTTAATGGTTGCACTGACATCGGAGCTCGGCGACAGAAAATTATAAGTAAAGGTTCCAAGTGAAATTTATTTACTCGTGTCTTACACGAGTTATGACACGAGTTAAATTATTTTTATTCATTTCATTTTATGTTAGTGTAGGTACCTACATTGAAAACATTTTATTTATTTTCACAATAATTTAAATTACGAAATGCTGTAGAAAAATCTAAGAGCACATTAAATATTTTTGTTAATTTTGGTAGCTCTAATAGCTGACAAACAATATTTCACCAAAAAGGATTCAGGCAAGACAATAGAAAAATGCAAATTAGGAACAGTCAACCTAATTTGAATTTGGAACAAAACGTTTGTTTATCCTTTTAGGAGAAAGAGTACAAAAGCGGCACAAAGTGCGCAAGCATTTCTAAGAATGACAATTTGACCCAGTTTTCTATTAAAAATTCAAATTACTTTTTTTGACGCGCAAAGAGAAAGCTTTGTGACAAATTATTGCCAGTTTGCCTTCTGATTTAACACGTGAAAGTAGTGCTGTGCTCGTATAATAATTTTAGTTTTCTGTTATTTTGTCAAGAATTCCCAAAGTTTAACCCTAGAAATGTGTTGTACCAACTTTTGGTGTAGCGAAAAGAGTTTTGATATTAATCGAAATCGATGGCGATGGAAACTAAGACTTATTGGGTATGTCATAAAGTTTATAATACTAAAATATAGTATTTTTGTCTCAGAGTGATGAGTGCCATGTAGCATGGGACACGTCCTCAATGCACGTGCTTTGTGAGGTAAATCAAGGTTTTTGGTCCGGTTAATCTAAGGCCAGTTAATGTAGGTACTCACTCCGTTAAAACCATATTTTTTCACTATGAAGTTGTTGAGGCCCATGTACACTGTAGCAGTTGTATAATTCAACTATTACTTTTTTTATCTAGCGACACGCTCGCTCTGCTCGCTCGCTTTGTGCGTAATTTGTATGTTCTAACATTACCTAACGTCTCAAGGGCACGTGCAAATATCCAGTGCTAGAACAAAAAAGAAAAAATCAACGATTAAATTGCTGGGTAATAAGCGGCTTAACTGGCATCGTAATAACATGGTGTAGGTACCTTTATACATTATCGTGACGCAAGTACATTATTGCCTCCCCAGGTTTTAACCAATGTCTTATTTCATATTCAGTTTATTTTTAATTTAGTTCTCCGTTCTTAATTACTCCACTCAGATTTATACATAAAGAGCGGTAAGTCTTCATGTGTGGTCTTCGTTGGAATTAAGTTGATTACATACTCGTACCTACGTAAAGGTCATTTTGACCTTTATTTAAGGTTACTCATTCTAATAACAGGTATAATTTCTATTTTTATAGTCCTGCGGTTTCGGATGAATTTTTATCACTATTTTCACTGGAGTCTGCTTTGCAAAACACAAAACGCAAACTGTGTAGAAAGGCTAAAGACTATTAATTACCGCGTAGTGTAAATCATGAACAGTGCCAACAACTGATTTGTTTAGTTGACCACGCATGTTGACCATCACAATCATAGAAGAACTAAAATCATTATTTCATTTTAATGAATTGTTATACTCTTCTACATTTTCGTTTCACAATTAGGTATTAATGATGGCGTCCCTTTAGCTAGACAATACAACTCCGAACTTTTATTTAAAAATTGCATACCAATTTAAAGAATAAGCCCCCTATTCCTATATTGCTCTCCGGATTTGACTTACAAAATACGGAATTATTATGTTTTGAAATAATTATTTTCTGACCATTTCAAAAGCTCATCAATCAATAAATCTCATCCAAACCACTCACTCCAAAGACTGCTTTAAGTTCATCTAATTAGTACTAATGAGATAGTAAAGTCGGACGGACAGACAGACATAACTTACTGGGTGTAGGGAACACCCGCGTTGCAGCCAAGTGGCTTTCGCTCGATGTTAGTGCATTCAAACTAGTAGAGTACATAGAGCTTACTTTTACAGCCTTCATTGCTCAGTTGGTAGCTTTGCCTTCTGCGCTGTGGAAGGCGTGGGTTCGATCCCCACCGAGAACCAATATTTGTTCTGTTTTCTAGATAGTGTTGTATGTAGTGTCTACAATATTAATTTATTAATGTGTTTAGAAGTTTTCAACTTATTCTTTTTCTTTCTTTCCAAAATGAAATTATTTTTTTCTCATAATAATTACATACAACTTAAAAAAAAAATAAGCTAAAATTACTAGTAAGTCATTTTCGAAAAACTAATGAAGAAACTAACCACAAGGTTATTTTTTTTTTATAAGTAGGTAAAGGGGTTGTTTAAATTAATTATTAATAGAAGTAAAGTAGGTATGCAATACTCGTATACCTCAGTTATTCCCAGCTGAAACACGATCTAACAATTCAAATACAGATGTCATAAAACTCAAAATAAATATATTCCAAATCAAATCTTTAAACAGAGGGGACGAAGATGTTTTGAAAACGCAATCAATTTATTAAAATAATTCCTTCAGATTTTTACGACTACCCACAATAAGTGGGGTGTAAGTGAATGCGTGTACGGAAGCGAGGAAATCCGCGCAATAACACTAACTCATGGACCGCAGTCACACCGAACAGAATGTTGACTGTAATGTTAATTTTGTTTATATTATCTTATAATTCTTCTACTTTATAATAATTAAATCACTAGTCATGATTTTTTTAAATGTTCTAGCGTTTACAAAAAGTTTTTGAAAAACATAAAATAAAGAATTCTGCATAATCAAATTAAATGCAGGATGATAGACTTTTTGTTGGACATGAACAATGAACATGAAATTCCTAAGTTCTCTTTTTAGACCAAAGTTATATAAAACTATAAATAAAAAGAAATATTTTTTTTAAAACATACACATCGTAATCATACAAAAACATTATCACATACAAAATAACAAACCATACCTAGATCAATATATAACAATAAAGTTCCTTTCTACTTATCAAATCAGGCAAGCTGTAATTGAATACTGAAAAGTGCTCGGCTCCGAAATCAAGACATGACAGTGTGACCACGGTTGTGTAGTTTCGCGCGCCCCATGCTAGATGGCGCTCCGAGTACACAAGTAATCCATTTATTCTCGGGGCGCGATTTATGTAGCTCTAAGAGCCACCGCTATATTGTTTTATGTTATTATTTATAAATATTGGAGCGTGCTCATAGCTGGAGCACTAGGGATTATGAGTTTAGCCATAGTTCTTTACCAATTTTATGAAGGCTAGACTTTTGTGGTCAATTACGTTTTTTTTGTAAGGGTATACCTCTTGCTTTAAAAAAACATGTCATTGTCGCATCATCTTTATGATGGACTGGACTAATAGACAATGACAGGATGACTGGTGAAGCTGTTGTCACTAGCCTATTGTCTAAGCCTGTAGATTAGTACAATACTGGAAATAGATCGTAAAATGCACTGAATATGCTAAGTGGGTATACTATGATGAGTAGTTTCATATAATTTCTTCGATATAACCTTATGCATATAACGGTAACCGCACAGAGTAAAAATAATAATTTTATTCGTAAGTACAAAACTTGGCATTCCTTGACGAAAGACGTTGCTTGAGAGATTATTCTAAGAGAAATATTCTGAGTATGCGAGTGAAGCAATTAATCTAAGGTACTGATCGCATATTACTTACAACATAGGTAAAGCCTATTTACAATCTGTATTAAGTGATACGTAACGTGTTGCGTTCAGAATAGATTGATTTCTGGTAAATTGATTTTATTTTTATTCGAAAAAAAAATTGTTAATATTGATAAGATACCTACTGCTTTTTGAAGATAATTACTTGCGTTATCATTCAATTGAAATTTCAAATTGTCATTCATAAAAACCGCTGCATAAACTTTTAGGTAAATTTTGCAGCTTTGCATAAATTTCCAGCGTTTAATTTTGCTAGCTGTACTTAAGTCGGGAGGTATTCGGAAAGTTCTCGACCCTGTGGAATTGTGAGGATATAACGTTTTAATTGGATCCCCGGGAGGTTATTTTGTTATTGCAGTCTCCGCCGCGAATTCCTTATTCATACGCGCAGGTGGATTCATTATCGTTTCAAGAAGATGTGCTGGATTCATTTAATGTTAAAGTAAGATACGTTTTGAGTAGGGCCGAAGACTTTGTGGTGATTGAGGGAAACCGGTCTGGATGGGGAAGAATAAAAACAGGTCTTTCTGAAAACAATGTGAAATAAAATTGACATATTATCCCATGTAAATTCCATACAAATCACTATTAATTTAATATTATTTCATTCTTCTTTTTGTGACTTAGGAACATTCTATACACATAAAAATATTTTTCATTACTCATACTCTGAAAGTAGGTATGAAGTTGCCTGAGGGGCCTAATTGAAAGTAAAACTTTCAGCCCTAGGGAGAATCGCTTTCTACTGACAGCTGACAAATTATAAAAAAAACAAGTTCTATTTTATTCAACCATGTTCCAACTTTCTAAAGTCTTTCTAACTGCAAGGAGGTCGTTGAACCAAATTCCAACTTTTTATTCAGCAAGTAGGTTGGAAACCCATTACAACGGTACGAAGTTTAAAAAGTCTAATTAGAGCGCAATGTAAAATTTAAATTTAAATAACATAAAGATAGTATTAAATAAATAATATATCTTCTAAATTACTTGATTAATATATAGCTTCAACTATTTATTTAAAATAACATAGATTTGAGCAAACAATTTACCATTTTTTAAATTATGAGAATGAAAATAATGGCTGAATAATGCTGGCGAGCCGAAACCGAAGGCCCGCCAGAGAAAAAGAAAAAAAAAACTGGGAAGGCGGCAATTCAATCTTCATTTTCACTAATTTTTCTTTCATGTTTTTATTTTTACTTTCCTTGTATTCGTAATGAAAAGCAAAGTGTTTACCTCGGGTGAAAGTCTTTTAAGTCCCTCAAGCTCCATTGGCGCCCTCGCTACGCTCTGGCGCCAAACCCGTCTCGGGACTCAAAAAACGTGACTTTCAACACTCAGGTAACAATGTACTATTATATTTTTTTTAATTGAAATATCTTAACGTGTCACTGGCACAGTGTGGTGAAAGGATTTGAATTGCACCTCATAGAACTTCTTTCTTCCACTCAACACATGTTTTTTGTTTTTTTAGATCCTATATAGGTATGACACACCGGTTTCCACAAAATGTTTTCTTTCCTCGTTTTAGAGTAGGTGCATAGAGTATAGGGGCATAGTGCACATGCACAGAGTTTTCTTCATAACTTCAAAACTACGACCAGAAGGATTGAAATGATCAGGTAGGTAGATTATGAAATATCAGCCAGTATCATAACGAGAAAGATATAATTTTGTTTTTTATAGGTACCCCGAGTACTTACCAACATAACAAAAGCACTGACAATGAAAAGACACTCTAATCTCAAAAACAAAAAGTTTGAATATCACCATGGATAAGAATACCTTTTCAAAGTTTAACTCGTGTATCTTGAAATTGTTCTGAACCCGTCGTCTATTCCCCTTAGTAGAATGAAAGAGTTTATCCGATAGCATCTGGGTAACAAAGAAAGTTTTTACAGTCCAAGTTAAACGTAGATTCGATCAGTCGGAGTTTCCAATTTAAGAAAACCGGTAGTAAATGCTCGCTGTATTTAAGTTTCTAGTTATACACCTACTTATTTACTTACATTACATTGGCAAATTATTACTTGGGAACTCTTAAATTAAATTGTGTTTAAATATAAGGTAAAGTAAAACAGTTCATTCACGTATAAAAGTTATGTTTCTTACCGTTTTTACATCATGCCTAGCCTACTCAATTAATTCTTGTCGCAAATAATAAAGCAGAGATACAAAGACTGGCAACTTCATTCATTGAGCTAGTAATTATTTCTGCAAACCAATGAATGCATCTCTGTAAAAACATTTAGCTTCAAGAACTCTTGAATGGTTCAATTTTTAAATGTGTACCAAACTGGGAAAGATATAAAATATAGTCCCACTATATAATTTTATAACAATTAACCTACCATAAAATTTACAAAATACGAGGAAATTGATTTATGTTCGTTGAAACATTTGATTGGTCACATAAACTTAATTTAATACTATTAAAATTTACGACATTTTAATTGCCATAAAATGACATTGTTGGGTCGTTAAATTATTATCACATTGTCAATAATTGTAAAAAAAGTTCATGCTTAATTAAAAATACCTACTTATGTCGGGATTGACATGTAGAAGCTATAAATAAATCCTAAGCATTGGATGCGTGAACGCATGTTCAAAGTTCGTTCACCCCAAACATCTGTTCTCACATTTTAGTCACAGATTTTATTAACATACTTCGACACTTGAATTTTAATCGAGAACCAATTAGGAATTTACCAAGAGCTGATACATGTGAAATTAAAATATTACCTAGTATTTTGCATTCATATCTATTATTAAAAATGTCAGATCGTTTTAAAATCTATAATGCGACTGCAAAAAATATCTCAAGCTAACACCTTTACCTGACTCAAGTCCGTCCTCCACGGGTTAATAATAGGGAATGACACAATATAGTAGGTAGATATCACCCGCCATCTTGAATTTACTCACAAGACGCGCTCTTATTGGTTGATAAAGCAACATGGCTGCTACCTCAATTGTCAAACATTGGTTATTTGAACAATCCAGTACCAACCACTTATTGAATAAAGATTGAAATATTGTTTGAATAACCCATTTCAATATTATAACATTTGGATGAATTTAAGATATTTTTAAAATATTAATAGTGGAAATATCTAGATTATTTATTTTATTGTATAGGTATGTATCTATTTATTTGCCTTTTCTTTTAACTAATATAAAGTGTGAATGTATTTTTAGTGAGAGCTGTCACTTTTGACGTGAACTTATAAAAAAGACATGGCAAAGTTCTTTAAATTTTTTGTTTTATTTCAAAGATTAATTTCGATTGTTTGTACACATACGCTGAATGTAAACGAGCACTTCACAGCTACTTTTTATTTTAATAAAAGTCAAGAGAGCATTGCCATTGAGCTTCGTTGCATTGCAATCTCATCGTTTATTTTTAGCAAAAGTTGTAGAATTCTCAAGATTTATCGTTTTTCTCGCTCACCGATTCAGCACATTCAAGAATATTACTGAAGATTTTGTCCGATAAATTAGAAGGGTATTTTCTGCTTCAGCGCTGGCAACATTTAAAGGTTAAAACTAAGGTCTTGTGTAGGATGGTTTAGTCTGCAAGTTATTTCAATAGTCTCGGTTTTGCGGTATCTAGTTATCTCGTATAGCGTCGAGGTTATACTGATCCAGCATTGTTTTAGCATCATGTATAAAAGGCACATTTCATTTTACTTCTTCAAGCGATTCTAGACTGTCGCACTAAATAATAAAGTTCAGATTATTTTGAGTTCAAAGGTTAGTTATGTCTGTTTTGTTTTAGAATATCCATTCGTTCAGAGTGAGTTGTTTAGTTTCTACTGAGATAACGTTTCCGGACGAGTTGGAAGCTATGGTTGGGATATTTTTGGCTGGGTTTTCAATAATATGAATATAACATATCAATGTCTTAAATATTAGCACGTTTTGCAAACAATTTTTTTGATCTAACTATTCTAGCTATATATAAACAAAGTTAATTTTGAAGTATGTAGAATTGTAATTTTACTTCATAACAGAAAACCGCGGTTAGTATTTTAAATTATACCAAGGCTAGGTATACATTGACGTAAGTCACATGAAAAAGTTCGTTACGTCAAATTTAAAGTATGAAGTCCTATTCGTGATATTGACGGAGCAACCCTAAATCGCTAACTAATGTGGACCTTTTTGGTGTAACGCTTACCCGGGTAATTTAATAAATATTTGGCAAAGCAATTGAGGAAACTCATTGGGACACTGGCTACGGACCTCGTTCCTTCATTTGCGTCTCGAATTTAAAAGGCATTATTTTCAAATATGCCAATAAAAGATAATGCAAAAATATCAGACGCTCGACCATATAAAAATACAATCAAAATTTTACAGACGCTGTTCAAATTATGAAGTAGGTAAGTATATATAATTACATACTTGCTTGATACTTTTGAGCAGAGTTTCAAGTCTGTCCAAATCGTATTGCTCATCACGAAATGGAAATAGAACCAACCAAGTGCAAGTCGTACTAGCACCCTTAGAGTCTCTCGTCGATAATTTTACAAAGAAAAGAGCATACAAACATTTTTATTTTAAACTCATTTGTCTTGTTTGACCGTTCTTAAGTTGGAAAAGTTGATACTTATTTATATTTCGAAAGTTTTGATGGAGTTGTTTTTTAATCATCTGAAAACTGCCAGAAACCCTCTTCATTTTATATTAATAGATCAAAAGTAAGTTAAGTTTTGTGACACATACATACTTACATAGATAAGCGGATAAAACATGCTCAGTAAGGGTTCCGCTAGCGCCTTTGGGTACGGAACTCTAAGAAACAACAAGCTTTCTTCTTCATTGTGATCGCTCGTAATTTCGGCAAACATGCCATTGATATTTATATTGCGACCTTTTGTCAGATGTTACGCAATGTACTCCTTTTGTTATCGTATTGTTGAGGGATACAAAGATTTTATTCCTATTGACGTTTGTCAATGATGATGCAAATGAGGTGAGAGCTCGAATTTTAAAAGCTTTCCGCATAAAGATCTATTCGAGATATTTTTTTTTCGGTACGACAATAATTTTTACCATGTTTAAACTTAATGACAGTCAAAATTTAACAGGCTATTTCATATTATGCTAGCAGAAAAAAAAAATGTTTCTGTATGTACGCAAACGTGTGCTCATCATGGAATTTTTAAGATTCTCATAATAATTATGTACATACTTATAATAACATTTTCATCAGTCTTCACAATATGCAATTCATTTGGTTTGGTATTCTGAACATCAATTGCACGATATTATAAGCGCATAGGTACATCATAAATATTATTTTTGAATAAAAGTTTTACCGTTACGTTAAAACAAAATAAAATGTTATTGGAATTAATTTCACAGGAGTCAATAAACGTCAGGCTTAATAAGCATTAAACTACCTACCTTGAAAAAAAAATACAATTATAAAAAAAAATACAGTTATCATTATGAATTTAATCAGTTAAAACATTGAAACCTTAGCAGTCGAAATGACTGCGGCCTGTAAAAATAAACCCACTTTTCTTACTTAGCCTTATCTCGAAATAACGTCTTCGCTGACGAGGCACTGTTGGAAACGACCCATTTACATACGAATGTTAATATCTTGAGTTTCGCTTCGACACCGGTTTGAATAAAAATTTTTAGCTCATTTTGTCGGCGGCTTTTTTTTTTGTTAATTGTATCTCCCTGGATTATCATACAGAGTAAGGTAATTTTATTTTGTATTTTAAAAAGAACGTAAAAATTTCATGTACCTATTTCTTAAAAAGTTACTAAAGTATCTAATTTTGTTTATTTTTAGAATTTGTAATACAAACAGGTATTATTTAACTACTATCTAATTATGAATAGAAGCGAAAAACAAGCTAACATTGCAATCTAATGCCCCTATTCTGAAACATTGCTTGAGTCTGAGTCAAGCCTCAAGCACTCTCAAGCATAAATTTTCTGACAGTTTGTCGAGCCTCAAGCATATATTTTTGACATTTGACATTTTTCAACGGAGGACTATCAAAAAATCTGAGCTTGAGGCTTGACTCAGACTCAAGCAGTTTTTTTAAATACGGGCCTAAAACTTTGTGTGTGTATATCCGTGAAATCAAACCGTCAGGGTCTGCAAACTTCATGAATCACAATGTTCCGGAAAATTATAACAAGGCGATTTATATTCCGGGTTTGTTCCGGGCCTTTCTTGTTTTTCTATCGGGGAGTTTTAAAACCCATGTGTGCTATACCTACTTTTGTATCAGTGATCGGTGTTGTGTAATACCTCTACGACTAAGTTATATTTAAGTGGCATTCAGGCTTAGAGTAAAATATGTTTTCAATAAATGAAATATTACATAAATATAAGTGAAGTAGGTATATACCTACATACGGTACCTACATAGGTACGTGTGATACCTACATTGTGAATGTAATGTAAGTAAATCTAATTAGAATCCCTTTATTTTGATAATTCAATCACGGACCAGAGTTGCATCCTGCCCAAATGCAAGCTCCGAATGTCAAATAAAAATGGGAAGGAGGGTACAAAGAGAGGGAGGGGGACCAAACAATTTCTATAATAGAAGCGTCGCCTCGAAGACAAAAGGTTTGCGTAAGGGACGCATTATTTTTATGCGAGACGTCCGCTGAATAACAATCCAACGATTTTTCTACGTAAAATATCTTAATAAAAGCCGGAATAAGGCAATTACATTCTGATCATGTGCCACCTCGCTTCCTTTTTACCGAAGTGTTAAAATTTCTGTTCTGATTTACACTCGAAATGAAAAGATTTACGATTATTTAAAAGGATTTTTACTACTGTCTTTTATCCGACGGTGAGTGATTAATGAATAATCAAACGATAAAATCGAAATAAAGTAGCAATTTTATTGACAAAATCTAAGAAAGTAGGTAGGTGCCAAAACTTGTGCTCGTAAATATAATTGAATCATGAATGCGTTTTTGCTGACAACAGTACGTTTTTATTCAGGAGGTAAGCTACGCAAGTGAGCTGCCACAGCCGAAATAAAATAATAAACTTATTGTGAACAGTCGCAACCGCAAACATTTCTTGTTTAAATTCTCTCATGAATATACGAGGTGCCGAAAAATAAATTCTCCTTTATTATAGACATTTTTATACTTCCTTACATTTGTGCATTCACTTCAAACTTAATTAGACTTTATAGAGCATTCCTTCCCAATTTTGTTCTCTGACGCACGCTGAGACTTATTCATTGGAGTGAGGGCGTTGGAAGGGGGTGGGAAAGGGGGGGAAGGTGGCCCGAAATAGCAAATAAATGAGACGAAAATGTAAATGTTGCGCTTCAAAGATGAAAAGCGCGCCGCTTTCTCGTTCTTGCTAAGCTCATCGCAAATGTACCAGAATTAGAGCCCCGACTGAAATAATTTTCAGGGCAGATGTATAACAAGGGTATTTTAGACGGTGAAAATAAAAATGCTTTATGTGTTCACTAATTAGAAGGAGCGTGCATATTTTTGTTTTAAAAATTTCAGCATAGTATTTATGAACTTATATTTGTATATGTAGGTTATTCTACTGATAGTGTGTCCGATGTTACGGTTACACGTTTAATCCACTGAACCAACAAAACGAAATTTGATAAAGAGATAGTTTGCATTATAACTAAAACTGATTTTAATGTTTACTTTAATCATCTTAAAAATTAACATACATACACTTAACACACCCAAACTATCATAATTATCTGTTGCACTCTCAACTAGCGTAAGCACATACGTTGGTTACTAATTGGACGAAAGAGGCTAACTACCCGCAACACAGGTTCTCCTAGGGTGGGAGTTAGCGTACTTACGCATTTAATTCTGTGCAACTTATCATTTTTAGTTTATAAGTACCTGTTTGTTAAATGTAGTAAGTAGCAGTTTTGTAATATTTATGTATTGTTACCAAATAAATAAATCTTAAATCTAAATCTTAAATCTAATCTTTTTTCGTATTATTATTAGTTTGTGGGTGCATTGAATAGACAAACATTTTAGTTTAATTCTAGCAGTGTGCTCACTTAAAACCCGTGCGTACCCGGGCCTGTCAACTAGCTTTTCAAACAGCTAATAAATATGTCTAAAATTGTACGCCCAAACATAAATAACGCACTAACAGTCCTAGACATACACTCGATGACTCTTTGTCTAGAATAAGGTATTTACAAACCCGTCGGTTCAAATACTGTCAGCTGTGATGAAGCAAAACATTTCTTCATTCCATTAGGGGTAGAGCATTTACGTCAAATATATTGTTTCATGTAATAAGTTGGTTTAATAAAAGTCCATAAGACACACATGTTTTGGGATTAGAGCCATTGCGGAGTCCCCTCACGGAGGATTTATCTCATGCAATATGTTAGTCTTAATAATATAGTTTTGGAAATATTTCAACTACACTATACGAAGTTATTCAGACAGAGTAAAAACAACTTTCTAAATAAGGTAAAAAAAAAGTAAAATAAATATATAAATATTTTAGGCCATTCACAAAACCAAATCAAACCAACTGAGACAAACATCTGCGTTCACCACACAAATATTTGTTCTCGGTGGGGATCAAACCAACTGAGACAAACATCTGCGTTCACCACACAAATATTTGTTCTCGGTGGGGATCGAACCAACGACCTACGGCTCAGAAGGTAGAGCTACTACCAACTGAGCTGAGAGGCCAGTCAAAAAAGCAAACAAGGAGGAATTTTAGTTCTATAACCGACAATGTCGTCTTGAATAATATTAAATGTTTATTTGTTTTTGTAGAACAAGAGTCTGAAGAGCTTTCATAAACTTTGATGCATGAAATTTTCTCTATCTATCTATCTATTCAGCTTGTGTGCACACCCACTGCTGGGTATAGGCAAATAATATGCTTTCAAATTGAAAATATTATGCTTTCTAATTGTTTTTATATGTTATTTGATTGTACAAACTCAAATGTACATTATTTTACAAAATGGTATACCTTACCCAAGCAAAATAAAGAGTACCTAAGCATACCTGCATACATAAATATCATTAAAATTGCCAGAGGATAAATTATGTAAGGTGTATATGACTTGTACGTTTGAAGCTAATGGATTATGGCTAATATCAGCGCTCTCTACATAAATAAATAATTTACTCTGCAGAGAAAACCATCCAAAGCTTCTTCTTCTTATCGAGTCACTGGTTTTTTCAAACCAAGCATAGTGAAAGGATTTTAAATGCTCCTCAAAGAGGCTACAAATCTAAATCTAAGCTGTGTAGAAGGTCAAGTTACAAACACAAAAAGCTCTAATTTTTATTTTCATTTTATTAAGTGAACCAAGACATGTACTTGTGCATAATAAATGTAC
Organism: Thera obeliscata; assembly: GCA_947578465.1. Lineage (NCBI taxonomy): Eukaryota > Metazoa > Arthropoda > Insecta > Lepidoptera > Geometridae > Thera > Thera obeliscata. The sequence continues at coordinate 5,838,718 of OX387928.1, read as the reverse complement.
AGTGACAATATGCATGGACATGTAGTCGAGGTATCAGATTGCACGGCTCGCTATCAAGTCGTAAAGCGGGCAAAACAAAGAGTCTCGCGCCCCCTAAATTATGACATTCAACCATAAAGGTTTGCTTGATGCACTTGCATGTACTCACCATGTCAATGCAGTACAGTTACGTACAAAATATAATTAATATAAAAAAAACAATACCTAATAGCTCTTGACAAGAAAGCCAGTGCTTACTCCATTCATGGATTCAATAGTGATAGCTTTATGTAGGGGATGTCGCTAAAATTTTGCAAATTTTACAGAAAATATGTACCTGAAAACAATACATAGGTAAAATATTTTATGCCAGTATATGAAATTAATAAATTGAAATGACATTGTTTTGTTGTCAATGTTTTTATTGTACTTTTGTGCTTTTGCACTTTTCTCTATGGCTGTACCTGTGTCACTTTTCCCATTTACATTTTTATGCTGGAGCGTTTTCGCAAAACACGAGATACGAGACTACGATATTTATGAAGGATGAAAATATTTCGGAGAGTATAAGCTACCTAATATTTTGGTTATATAAACGAATAATGTTTTTATTAAATACATAGGTATTATTATGATTTCATAAATGAATACGTATTTACCTATTAAATCTATATAACCACCTTGATTGTAAAATAAATAACTATTGTTACGGACATTCAACAAAACGAACGAATAAATTCAAATCGCCGAAAAAGATTTAAAATAACAAAATATTTGGCAACCGCATCAGCCTTTAGATTAAAATTGAAACCAGGGTGTATTCTTTTTCAACGATTGCAGGTTATCATAAAATAGTTAACGAACAACCTTATCACGACGGAATAAGGCAAAAAATCTATCGGCTGAAAATAATTCAGGATTCGCGCTAAATAACCATAAATGCTACGGCCTCTAATATTTCATAGAACATATCCAAGAAACGTTCGCAGAAACTGATTATAATAAAAAAGTTTTATAAAAGAAAAGTTACTTTCAGAAGGAAACCTCTAGCGTGACTAGCCCTGGCGTGACAAAACTCACTCCGGCGAAGTGAACTATTGTGTTGATGTAGAATTATTACTAGAAAACACGAAATCAAAGTGAGATATTTTTATAAATATATACATTAACCTAAATGATTTGTGACTGTAATTGAAAAATATGACAGTTATTATAAAAAAAAACAATAACTATAAAATTATAATATAGTAAAATTATGTTACCATTGTGCTCAAAAATACAAAAATCACTATTCGGCTTGATACTTCTATAGAACAACTGGTTTCAAGTCAAGAATACATTATGAGGGTAGTCTTACAAAAATCTTATAGACTAGGTACCTCACAACTTATATAATACTAAGGCGAAAAAGCATTAAAAACAAATAAAGTATGTTTGCAAGTAAATAATGTTCATACTTGCCCTACACAAGTATAGCTAAATGGTTCTCCATAATAGGTAGGCTGACATCGTGGGCTTGTAACAAGTTTTAATAAATTTGTACATACAAGGCCTATCTCTAAGTGCATCGTCACATCCGCTATTACGACGTCCACGGAAAGATCACTGATATTGCACTTCTCAGAACTGGGGACCGATGCACTGAGTTTTTGCAACATCTCGCTATACCTACGTACCGTGCGTTTACTATACCTACGGCAAAATGAGACGGTAATAACGTGCTCAGAATTTGAAGGTTTTTTACAGAAAAAATTTACAAATGTTGTGAGAACAAAAAAATTTGTGCTTCTTATTAATAATTTATTGTTAGGCTTTTTGAATATAGCAGTAGTTTGTATTTTTTATTTTCTTCGGATTGAATAAAATAGGTACCTTCTTTTTCTTTTTATTTAAGTGTAAGCGTATAGAAAACAACACCATAAACAATCGCTTCAATAAATATTCAATATTTATATTGTTTGTTCATGAAAATGAATTAATTCGTCCAAGTGGAAGATGGAGGAAGCTCTCGAATTCATTGGAGCCCCGTAAATATTTTATTGCCAGAGAAAAAATGTCCGTACAAATTAAGGGGAAATATTGCGAACAGTTTTCAATCTTATACTTGTAGCCTAAGTGGAACAAACGATAAAAATAGAGGAGACTGGGCATTGCTGGCTTAAAGCAAAACATACTATACTAAATAATACCTAGGAACTGGCCTCTTTTATTATGAAATTATTCATTGTATTTAAATAAATAAAAAATAAATTATCTAAACAAAAATGAAAAGTATCTAACGTTTAACATGATGCTTGAAAATAATAAAAATTTCATGATTAAATGTCTACACATGCTCGTTTTTGTGTGTTTAAATATGAATGAACCTACCACGTATTTGTTAATAATTTTAAATTATATTTTATTGTATGCCGGCGTTGCCTCGTCTCCTTTGCTCTTGTGAGTATAATATGCTGAGATTTCTGCAGCTCTTTACGTGAAAGGCTCAAGGCTCGCACCCATTTTCTAACCCTGCTAATGGAAGCCCCGTAGTGAATCGATACTGCCTGTTTTGTTTAAGTATACCTACTTGGTGGATGTGGGGTTGAGGTTTTTCCCATAGCTAGACATGGTTTGTGCATTGCGTTTTTCTGTGATTTGTAATTTTTTATTATTAGTCGAAACGTTTACCCTCCTACTCGTACTACCCCATGAGTAATTATGATCAAAATATACGTACCAACTTACAAACATACCCACAAGATATTCAATAAGAACAGGAGAGTCCGAGCTTCTGAATAATAATAAATCCACAAATTTAAGAAGAGATAAAAACTCAGACGTTCACAGTAGGAGCTGCCGACATTCAAGATACATTTATCAACGTTTAAAGTAACTACTAGATAATTTACTAGGTAAAATAATAAAATAATCATCTTCATCAGTCTGAAGAAATCTAATACATAGGCCTCCCCTACACATTCCAGGACGAACGATTCTGAGCTCTTCAATCGAATGCCCACGATCTTAACAATATCGTCGGTCTATTGGGTGGGTGGGCGAACCTTTATTCCGCGACTGTTGTCGGTTCTACAAGCTATATGACTTGCTCATTGCCTAACACAACTAAACACAACGTAGAAAGTTGTTTTTGTCATATTATAAGAAAGCTGCTTGTTTTCTATAATATCTATAATGCTACAAAATAATATTGTCCTATATAGTTGATGACTATATTTTCATGTATAGCTCTCAAAGGATCTCTATTTTACAATGTAGAATAATGAAATTATTGTTTCCAGCAATGACACTTTTTATCTGAAAACGTTCCAATAAATATGTATAACATACGTGTCCTATAAAGCCTACAAAGAGAGGACTCTTTATTTTTAAAAGTTTAACAACGTTGTAAAATTCTCTAAATTCGAGTCACCAATTTATCGTAGCTATTTGTGCAACAAAGTAAAGTCAAGAATCGAACAGCACTGCCTTTTATATTGATTTTACTTAGTCATATAAAATGACCTTTAGTTTAATGAAAATAAATGTGATCAGTATGGCAAATGGGATAGCGTAATCTGTACGCATTGGCTGTAAAACGGCATATTTGCACAAATGGATTCTGAGTGCCGGCACTTCAATGTGACCGGCGTGGGCTTTCTCCTTTGCAATCTCAACAACTATACCTACAGGAAGAACATAAATATTACACAACACAGTCAACCTTAATACTTTAGTTTTCTAAGCTCGAAATAAAAATGTAGTTTTTTAGCAAATTTACAAGAATGCCGACTGAGTGAACCTCATGAGAACTTTCCCTCTAGTACTCATACCTTTTCTTCTTCTTGCCCTTATCCTACTTTATGTAGGGTCGGTATAACATGTTCTTTTCTTCCATTACATATCAGCCGTCATTGCTGTATCTATTCACTCCTTTCTTATCCTTGTCGTCATTTGCAAAAAATATCTGTCTTATCTTAGGATTAGTATCTCTACCAATAGGTATGTCATTTACTCTAAAATATCTATAGAATGTATTTTATATAGTGGTTTTGTTTGTTACAGGCGTGTAGCTGGTAAGGCTCGGGCGCGGCTTCCGCGCGGTCGACCTTACTTACAGGTGAGGCGGCAACGCCACACAGAACATGATCCTAAGGTTTGAATTTGAACTTTATATCGTACGACTTAATGACATTATTCGCTTGCATCTTTATTCTTAAAGCCGATTGGGTTTGATAAAGGGTCCCCGATTAGCTTTTAAATTAATGCATCTTATTTCACGCTTTATTATTATAACCCTTAGTTTTAAATCACATGAAAGTTAATTTTCTCAAAAAGTGTTCACTATTGTATAAGCTCTTACGAGTTTGTGTTCCGTGCCCTTAAAATTTAAAATCAATTTAAACTTTTTAATTTTTTTTTTCAAATCTGGTTTTTAACTGTTACCTACATTAAAAAAATACTTATGTACAATATAATTCAAGAGAAACTACCATTATATTCTGTGATGTGCATTAGCTATGTGCATTCACGACAAAACGTGAGTCGCTTGAACTGCCCACGGCGTAATTTACATTTTTATTGCGTGTTACTGCTTGTCGTTCATTATGATAATAATTTTCTTGCAACTTACACGTAGTACCTGCAAATATGTCTTCTAAGATTTGAATGACTTTATTTTTAATCGTCAAGAACAATCACTCCTAAAATGCTGAAACTTCTCTTTTGCCACTTTTTGGTAAATGATAAAATAATTATTACTTTTCAATCTATTTAAGGGCTGGTTTCACAAATTACTAATTGACCAATCAATTATTAGGCAGTGATTTTTGCAAGGAAAAATGTATATGCAAAAGTCAAAAAAGTATTTTTGTTCAATTTATTTTTATAAAGCGTCTACACACAAGAAGTTCACACACTTTCTTTTTGTGCAGATTGCAGTCGCTTATATAAAAACTCTTAACGTTCACAATTTGTATAAAGCAAAATAGTTACGCCACCTGCAAGATATAAATTTATTTTGACCCGCCGGCTGTCATATTAATTCGAGCCTTTTAATTTATAGTTTTGCAAATTATATTTTAATCCAATTCACAACAGTGTTGCGATTGTGTTATTCACGTTGACGTTTTAATTTCAAGGCAAAAGTGTTTATTTTTTTACATAATAAAGTGTCTGAGCCCCAAATTTTACGACTTTTTCGGACCAAATTTCAACGTAAAGAGTTCAGAATAGTTTATGTCTATAACGTGTTTTTGTATAGTTTATTCTGAACTATTTGTATTCAGCTTTCAGACAGTGCAAACATAAAATATTTACAGGGAGACGCCTTATACTTTACAAGTAGGTAAGCCTATAAGTTCTTTTAGTTTATATCCCCATTCTCTCCAACTTTTTACTTTGCAAGCCCAATCAAATGCGAAAGATACCCTAAAGACGAACTCGTTACGAATTCGCCGATAAATTTACATAGGTATTGCACAGTAAAGTTTCCTTGGACTGAATTTGTTCTACGCATGAAGATCATTCCACGCAAACCCGGTATCATAGTCCAAAGACATTCTAATGCATCGATCGGCGCTTATATCGTTCGTACGATCTATTCCGGCCTGGATAGAACCCAGTTTGTCCTTGGTTTTGTATACGAGTGATTGGAATAGCAAATAGTGGGGACCACCGGACTATCGCCGCACTAGGTAGCCAAACTATTAGAATCGGGCTTTGAATTAAATTGTATGGGTCGTATACTTTGCTATGCATGTCACACGCTGAAGTACATTGACTTTGTTTATCTCTAATCAATACGCATAATTTATCTATTTCCAAGTCCTTACAGGCCAGTATGTTTCCTTGAAATTTTCCTCAAGACTGAATCACGCACTGAGCAATGGTGGTTTGCAATTCAAAATTTGACATTGACTATACCTTTAATTCAAACCACATTATGAATAGTAGATAATTATTCAAAATATTATTAATGTAAACTTGATTTTCACAGTCACAGTTAGAACAGTCTCCGAAAGTTCCAGGTTAAAGTTTAAATACAGTGTTTCAGTACAGATGGCAGCACTTTCTATGCGTTAGAGGAACTTCGCCAGAAAATCACTTTTTTAATATAACAAAGATACACTTTATTAAAAGACACCTTAATTTTTTCACCATAAGATGTTCTTTCCACGGAATGAAGTTTGAATTTTGGATGGTTTGTATTCGTACTAAGAGAACTGACAAGATATTTATGTCTATACCGGATCTAATTCGTGAGTCGTTTCAAATTGATAAAGCTTTGCACCAGGGTTATTTCATAGTCCAAAACCAAATAAAACCATCACGTAAACGTGTATAGTTGCTATACGTTCACTAGTTGTTTTGACATCTCTGATTTGGGCCGACGCGCCGTCACTAAGTCGCATTTAGAATTGCAAATGAATCGGCCGTTTTCTCGTGTCGTAAACCCAGGGATATGATCCAGTCAGTTTTCGCGCCATTAACCTCTTGGACAAACCCTCCCCCTGTATAAATATATCGTTATTGTGTTGTGTCTTTTAGCAAAACAACATGTTCTAATCGATTTGTTGGTACATCTCCAAAGAACTATTTGCTGAAGTGGTTAGAGACTTCGTTCTGATACTAACGTCTGTCAGTCATGTGCCAGTAGAATATCCTACTTAAATCAAGATACGAAAGCATCAATGCTAGGAATCTTTGATAAACTGTCGAGAAAGTGTGTGATAAAGGAATATTTTGTGATAAATTTACATATAAGGCTTTATCCGGGCAACCGTGAGAGAACTATTCTGATAAAACTTGCAGCACAGATAACATAACTTGACAGTCTGTAATAACCAGCCAAACAAGTCCTGTCACTGCGACTGTCCAAAATAAAACCCACCAGACTAAGCTGGTCTCTTTGAGAGTAACCTTGGGTGTGCTTATGCGATAGAGGGTAGGTCTAATTAATTTGGAGATAGGCGCAACCGTCTGCCGGTACCAGCGGCCTATGTTTTGGGATTGAGTCGTAAATGTCAAGTCGAGTGGCCTCTGCCATAGTTCTTTTAGCTCTATTTACTCGCACTTGATGAAGGCGAAAAAAGTTCGAGCGACGGATTAATCCAAGTTCTGGTTTTGGCAAGAAGTTAGATGAAAGGCGGCGTCGGGAAGTTTTCAAATTAGCGCGTTGGCGTTGGGGTTTGAGCTATTCAAGCCGAGCAACTTTTATGTAGAGACTTCAAATATGTTCCAAGGTACTCGTGAACTTTCACGTAAATTCGGGTAAGTATGAAGAACTTGGGTTAGAATTTTGTAACATTCCAAATTATGTAACCAAGCCTTAAATCTAATGAATTGCCAGCGCACACTAAACCGAAGTTTACGACTTCAGAATACGTACAAATAACCTAAAAAGTCTTGTAAACATGTTTTTTCAAAGAGCGGGCGCTCCCCTTAAGAAATTCGGAAAAAAACCTCGTAGCGTTCGGCGCAAATCACCTATTTTATGTAAACTTCGTGACTACCCACCATATCGAATGAGTTAGGAAGGATTTACTTATAATTTATTTTCTACTAGGAAATAAAATTGTAGCATTGTACTGAATGAGATGTTTGTGGGTCGGGCTTATAGATAAACTGGCTTGTGTTCAAAGTTTAATGAGCAGCGATGATTTAAGTGGAGTTCCCTTGTTAGTCACGCATTGACTTACCATACAAGTATGGTGAGCTATTTATAAACAATTTTAAGGCCTTCAGATCTTTTTTTCACTGATACAATTGTTAGTAGTAGAAACTTCAACACAGCCGGTTCAGCTTGGTAGGTCTGAAGTTTGGCCAATCTTTCATTCGCTGTTGGTCATTTTCGTACAAACGTGAACGGCTCAGTTTAGACTTCATGGTGCGGAAATCAGAAAATTGCCAATGTTTTACCGAATGTTCCTCGTCTTTATAATATTCAATATTCTATAAAGCTACAAAGTACCAAGTAATTAACACAAATTAATATGTTTAAGACAGACCCGCGTCCAATACGGTTTTAACAGCTTTGTGATTGGCCACGCCTAACCTTGTTTCGAGCTAATTATATCGAAGTATTGTGTAAGTAATAAATTTAGTAAAAAGCAATACAATTAAGTTCAGAATACATTACATTGGCGACTAATGTAAAGGACATGTTTTTGTAGTTCATTTAAATTGAGATATTAATATGCTACATATATTAAAATATTCACAATCAAACTCATCAAGAGTTTAGGTATTTAATTTAAAATATCTTCATTAAAAAATTCCACGAACCATTTATAAATATATTCAACTTTTAAGTATCAACTAATTTAAATTTAAATCTAATAATTGGCTACTGAACTTTGAATTAGGTATTTTAATTTTGACAAAGTTGTTGCTATAAACATTTTAAGAGAGCCAAAGTTGGAAATATACCGGTATTACCTATTTAAAGTTATACAAATAAGATTGTGAATAATTTTGTTCGCGATTACACGCCCCTTTTCAGCATGCCAACATAGCCATTTTCCCAGACAGATGTTCGTAATTGAGAACAAATCAACGTAATTATTTTAATCCAATTATTTGTTGCAGGTTGCCTTGCCCTTTTACGCAGTCGTCGCTCGCGAGTTTACGACAAGGTGAATATAAGAAACATTTATTTGAAAACCACTCATTTAAAAATTTGCTCAGCATAAATTTCCTTTTTAAATGTTTTGCGTGAATGTTATAAGAGCTTTGTTCGATAACTAAACATATAAATAATATAATTATAACTTTAAGTAGGACATAACGCATTACAGACAAATAGTTTATTTAATAAATTAATACGAATATGATTTATTTATTCATGACACTTCATTCGATGAAAATAGTAGGTAATTCATAATTGCAGTAACACGAATCGACTGTATTATGGAATCACATTGAATGTTATTTGAAGATTGTATATGATTTTCCGTATCTTTAGAATTAAGTACTATGGTCAATAAAATATATATGTAACAAGTTACGTCTGCTCGTCGAACAGTCACTGAATATCAAAAAAACGTCGTTCAAACTGCACAAAAAAAGTTATAAGAAATTATCTCGCATTTCTTTCTACCTCTCACAAACGAGGAGAGAGTCTTTCAATGTCCAAGATCGAAATTCCGGCAATTTAACTGCGACTTACGAAAAGCGGGTCTCTTAACCTCGATCGTTTATTCGATGAACGGTAGATGTTACAGTACTGCATGTTATTGAGTAGGTTCAGAGAAATACTGATGGTAACAAGCACCAAACTGGTATCGCAAATATTTATTTGAACGTTAAAAAGGTGCTCCACGAAGTTTTCAAATAATTTTTAATCTTCAGGCATAGATACACTTTTGGAGACTATTGCTGATGTTTTAGTCTGTAAAAAAATTCGCTTGAAAATATCTACAAATATAGTATCTTCGAAGGAAAGGACTCATAGTAACGATCAAAATTCACTACTGAAGCTCGTTTGATTAGTGAAAAATCTTAATCAGTATACAGTAGAAATCAAATCTTTGAAAACGTAAGGCCTAAGATCGTATGGCATTGAAAACACTATTGCTAGTAGGCATTCGAGTGGTATACAATTTCAATATCTAGAATCTCGCTCTACTTCAAAAACCCAATCTCTTTTATCTACATGCTATTTATTTCTGATTTTCATGTTAGCAACGCAGCCGTTTGCGCAACTCCCGCGCACATGTTACACGAGATAAGAAAGCTCACTTTTATGCCAGCATTTACTTACAAAGCAGGTTGTTTGGTTTATTTCCCTGGTTTCTTAAGAAAATACGTACAAGCGTGGAGAAAAGTCCTCGATGTAAGTGATTGATGCAACTTTTTTAATAATGAAATACTCTACATTTCATTATTAAGTGTAGAGCGTACCGGTCAAATAACTATGCATGATTTGGCGTAATAAGGTTGTGAGTTAATTTCTGAACATGCGATTGATGAATACCATGAAGCATTACCATGACCCATCATTACCAGCGTCGTCTTCAACACAAATAATCCTTGCTTTAAATAATTTTTAGATTAGATTAGAAAATACTTTATTGCACATAAAATAGTACATAGGTGAACTTAATGCTAATTAGATTTTTTTTCCAGATAACCACTATGTTAACAGTTGTGTTATGTCATTGTAATAATGGTCGCTCTAAGATAACTGTTTTTCACTGTGATTCTAAAAGCTTTTTCAGTTTTCACCAATTTATGACACATACATGGCAATTTAGATTATATGAAAAACCGTTCACTGAAAACCGGTAACCTGGTTTCTAGGTGAATGTGCCTTATCCACGTTTACATGGCCGACCATTGGCCTGGAGAGTTTCCTAACGTAAATATTTATAGACGGGCCGTGGACGAACGCAGTGCGGGGCGTCTGTCTCGTCTACCCACACTCGTAAAACAACGAGCTAAATACTAAGATAAATAAACATATAAAAGAAAGCACAATGACGTGTTCTCTATCATTTTATTACAAAAAAACATCACCGGCAAGTGCATTGAAAATATCAAAGTAATAAGGTTCTAGATGCCAGACCCATTAGTTGATAAAAAAAGAAGACAAATTTAGAAAGAAGTGTATATGCATATAGTTATGCCAACCTCATAGAATATAGGATAAAAGAAAGAATGTTGTGGGCAGGAAGATACAATTCAAGATTTTTTTATTAAGCTACAAGCAAGCATCTCATATACTTTTAGAAATAATAAACAAAGGTTGGTATTGGTGCCTACCTATTCGTTCTTCTTCTTCCTGCCCTTATCCCACTTTATGTGGGGTCGGCACAACAAGTTATTTTCTTCCATTCTCCTTTTACAGCCGTCATCTCTGTATTCACTTCTTTCTTATCCATGTCATCTTTCACACTGTTCATCCAACTTTTCCTAGCTACTCGTTATAATATAAAAAACATACATTGAATGGAGGAAATAAAGGTTATAATCCACCCCACACTCTGAGTGCAGCCTATAGAGGCACCATACAGGCGCACACTTGTTTCCATGTTTGTTTCTGTCATTCATCGCGTCTGGTTGTTTGTGCGCTGTAGATAATGTAACTTTCCTTTTGGGATTTGTTTATATGTTCCTATCTCGTGACAGAGATATGTCCGTCTTAGAGATATACTTGGGGATTTGTAAATGAAACGTGTCGTCTGCGCTTCAACATGCTTTCTCACTTCGCTTCGTATCAACTTCTAAAATAACGAGGTCTTTGCCCTCTTTTATATTCAGAATTGAATACAAATGACTGATAATTATTTCAATCGGATTTTACAAAAAAATAACGAAATGAAAACTGAGACTAATAATGAAGCAAAATATGAAGAAAAATAGAAACGCAACAAGGACGTTTTTTTACAAGTTAGTATACTTACATATAATCGCTTGACCGCAATCTTACCTGATGTTAAGTCATCATGACTTACCACGGGTTAATCATGCGGTTGACAGTGAAGTGTTTTATTTAAGAAAATACCTCTTTTTACAAGATTCATATACCATACCCCATGTCAAGTATATTCGGAAAAACCAGATGCCGCCAATCACAAATTCCTCTAGATTAAACGGGCTAGAATCCTCCCAAAATAAATTCAGCTAGCAGAGTTTCACCTTGAACACTCGTAAGTCCGGTGTAAGATGTGTAAATCAAACACAAATCCTCAATTTTACATTGCAAAGCGACACAATAATCCATGTTATTAGTTTTGTTGACACGTTCACAGTCGCAGCAAATTTATCGCTGCCATTCTTGAACCGTATCCTTTGTAGTACACCAATTACTAGTACGCGACACTGTTAGTGTGGGAAATTAGGTTCAGTGTTTGTTATTAAAGTAATACGGCCGCATTGTGAGCGAAAAGCGTTTCAAACATTTTTAACAGATTTAAACTTAATCTCTGTTACATTTATTTTATTATACAAATCTGTTTTGGTGATTTAATTATCAAATTACGTTACGTAGTTTTGCTTTTGCAACATGTTTTTTATGAATTTCCCAAAAATAAAAATGAAATTTTGGTGAATTGTTTTTTTTTATCATTGACTAAAACCAATGTTACTGACTAAATGATTATTGAAAAGAAAAATAAAACAGAAATATCAGTATCGTGACTTTAAATAAATGCTTATTTGTTAAAATCGCTGCATTCTCTCACTTCATCCACCATACGATTGAGAATTATATTTTGACAATTCGGTTACTATTAACATAATGCCATGTTAAGTTGGCATGTTAAAAGATTTAGCGTTACGGCGTTATGTACGAGTATGTTTATCCTTTGTTCGGCAGATATATTTTAGTACCGTGACTTGTGTAAACAAGTACCCAGAGGTGTGAATTGTAAGCAAATTTATTGGTTGTACGACGCATTGTTCCGTTCATACAAAACGAAAGAAGGGTGCGAAAGAAGAGAGGGGATGGGTCTATTTGTATCAGTCAAAGTGTTACAATCTTGACAAATGACCTCAAATTGCTCTTTTTGTATTGTTCCTGGCATGTTTACCGAGCTAAAAAATGTATGAAAAAAAAAAAATGTCGTAGAGAACGTTTAAAAGATTTCAACAGAAAAAGCTGAAGAAAATTATGCAACATTCATGAAAATTAAATGTAAGTGCAAAACAGCATCTGAAATCAACTAAACTTGAACCACAACGACCTTGCCTTCGACAATAGCCATAAAATTACATAATTTAATCTAGTAGGTACCTAGTATTATTTGTGGTGAAATTAACAGACGATAAAATTAAGTTTATACTCACAATAAAATGTGAGTTGCCGTCATAAAGTCTCGCGCTTTTTTATTGGTACCGATGGTCGAGTGACGCTTGCAGTTTGGTTAAACGGCAGTTTATAGCTATTTTGCCTCCATTAATCGCTTTACTACGCACCCGCGCCTTTCGACAACCCTTTGAGCCGCGTAGGCGGTTATTACTCGGTTTGTACGGAAAGTTACGGAAAGTGAAATTAATCGTTTTATGGGATAGTTGGTAGAGTCGCTGGGAAATAGGTTTTCTGGTATTTTAAATTATATTAAGCAGATAGAGACTATTTGCTGTAACTTCCTACTAACATTACTCAACATGATGTTATTAATCTGAAAGCTTAGGAACTGAACGGAAAATTGTTTTAAAAATAACTTCAAAGCCAAACAATGGTAGAGTTGTTTGCTCGGTATCCGCCCGCCTACGAGAACATAGCGTGTTGGTGTTCTGGCGGCGCGCGGCACTAGTTCTGCCGCCCGACGCTAGATGTCCGGGCGCGGATGCGCGCGTGTGTGCGCGCCCGGCACACCGACACACGCGCCGCCACTCCGCGCTCGACCGCGCCGCAGACCGCGCGCCTCGCGTACTTCACTCGCCCGTCCGAACACATACGACTCGCGACAACAAAATATCCGCGCTCACTCAAATCAACAAAATAAAAAAAAAACTGTTGCGTCATCTCCCATCGCTAAAAACGACTTTTCATAACTTTTGTGCACCGAGAAAAACAATTTTCACCTGTTTTACAGACTTTTCGCAGTTCATGGACTTGACACTTCGGAGGTTACGTTATCATATCAGTGACCGTTCGACGAACCTACTCTAGTTTTAAAATTTTACCCCGAGCGGGCGAAGATTCCTTCAAGTTTCCGCCGCGGTCAACTCTCGTCCGGCCGGCTCTAAATCGGGCTCGTGTTTTAATTTTCATGTGCCGCTGCGGCGTGTGGGACGCGTGTTATCGCGGTGCAATGTGCCCGCGACGCGCGTGAACCGGCCGCGACTCTCCCGATCCCCCGTGGCTTGCCCGGCCGCCACCCTGTACCCTGACAACCATGTCGGGGGCCTCGGCGCGCCCTGCGATGGTGTGGCCGCGTCGCCAGCGCCCGCCTCCGGTCACTCCGCCGGTCCGGCCTGGTGGACCATGATGAACGGGGTCGGCGGCGCGCTGTACGAGGAGGCGCACGCGTCGCCGCCTGGCGGGTCGCCGCCGGCCGCGCCCGCTGCTGCGCCGCCCTCCGCGTCCAGCGCCTCGCCGGCCAGCGTGGGCTCCAACCCGCCTCAGCCGCCGTTGCACATCCCCGCCAAGCGGTACGACCCCGAGCCCGGCGTCATCCGGCACGCGCAGCAGCCGTGGGGCTACCCGCCGGACGCACCGCCCTCCTTCGAGCACCAGTACCCCGCAGCGCCCACCTACTACAACCTACCCGTGGAGAGGGAGCGCAAGTCCACGCTGCCCTTCTGGCCGGCTGGCAGCGGCGAGTACAAGCCGTACGCTGACGGTGGCTGCCACCAGGGCTTCTCGCAGCCATGTTGGAACTACCCGTACGGCGCACCGCGAGGGGACCAGCCGCTGTCGTACGTGGGAGGCGAGGAGCGCCGCACTGGAGTCTCAGAGGCGTCCGGTTTCTCGCACGATGCCTACGGCCTCCGAAACTACGCTCCAGAGTCAGTGTCCAGCGCGCCCTATCCGCCTCCAGGCTCTTTGCCCGGTTAGTATTACTCATACATTATTTATGGGAATTCCTAGAACCCAGTATTCACGTTTTCTGACGTCCGGTCGAGCTGTTTGTAATCTAGAAACTTATCAAGATCTAAACAATTCGTGCTGCATAACATTTTTCGTTTATAAACAGATAAGTTTTGTACACGGAAACGTGAATTTCAGGTTTGGGAAATCTTACTAGAAACTTGTTAAACTTTTCTTTCGTTCAACGTTTACAGTGGGAGTCCTGTCGAGCTGAAGCTGATAAAGTTAATTTGTAAATAATTATTTCTTATGAGTTTGTCAACCTTGACCTGTCAGCGAAGCGCCACTTGCCGCTAGGTGGCGCGCGGCGCACTTACACAGGCGCGGGTTGTGTATGTGTGGAGCACGCACACACGGATGCCCCCCGCTGCGAGCTCTATGTGGGTGTCATATCAACAGTTCGATGCACACTATCATGGCTGACTGCATTGGTTTCTCTTATCGAAGTCGACTGATTGGCACGAGTACGCTGGTTCACAATGCAGAGTCATAGTTCGTCAGATCTATTGAATTATAGATTTTTCATGTTTTGAATGATGGATGGCATTAATATTTCTCTAAAGCTCATTTTACCATTCCACGTAACATTATAGTCTAAGAAGAATGTCAGCGAGGTTTTCATGATAAAAATTTCACACCAAGGTAATTTCTTTAGACAGCTTCTGTATCTTAATTTTGCCTTTAATCGTGTAAGAGACAACGTGGTGGTAGTAAGTAAAACTAAATGCAAAAGTTATTGTATACCTATGGGTTATTGTAAATTGTTTGTCGCTATCAAAATAATACAAAAAATGAAGTAAATTGATGCAAAATGTTCATGGTAACCGAAAGGAAGCCACCGAATGCCCAAATCAAAACATTTTCCCACAGAGCACCATAAATTTGATGAATGAACAAAACACGTGCTACAAATGTTTAAAAACGAACCGTAAGCACCTTTTTATAGGCAATGTAAAACGCTATACAACCGACAATAAATTAAAGCTTACGTAAAATAAAGCAGCCAATAAAAATGTATAACTAATAAATAAACACGATACCTGAGCGTTAAGACAATAAACTGATTGTGTAGTGGTTGTAAACCAAATATTGCTACAATAAACATATTATAGGTTGATGAGACGATAAAAGCAGGAGACTTGGTATACTGGGCTACCGTATGTCCGTAGACCGCGCTTCTTGCATATCGTTCGGACAGTCAAGCAGATTTCTATCATGTTTATGATTCATAAAAGCACAACGTCACACGTGCAATAATACTCGTTCTATGTCTTCTTCCCCAAATCACTATAGTAGCTCGTAATTACTACACTACAACCGCCATGTCAATAGAAGAGTAATAAAAAGGTTCCATTCATAAACCGCTAAGCGCTAGTTCACTTTCGATCGCCAACCCATAAAGATGGGTTTATCGCGCCTCTGTAACAGCAAAGGTGTAACTTGACATAATTTTGCGTAAAACGCGCATATAATGGCCCATTAAAAGGAAACAATTGTTGAAAAAGTTATACGAGTGTTCACGTCACTTTATGATTGTGTGTTTACCACCTGAGGTTGACAATGACTTTGATTTGTACATTTATGGCTTAGTAAACGACTAAACGGTTTGTGGAATAGCTCCATTAGTTACTACCTCCCATTAACTACTAGTGCTTGATACTAGCCGTGTCTTCATCATACGTTTATGTTCCTTCTTATTGTACTAACATGATTAGGAGCATCAATAATTAATTTCAGTATTGATGAATAATTTATTTTAAATGTAGACTTACATTGGAGTTTTTAAATATCTTTACAACTTTAAAAATACTTTTTATTCAAATTTGTGCCCTATTCTCTTGAGATAAGTGCTCAGGGTAAATTGTCCAACCCCAAAGAAATCTTGGCCAAATAGACAAAGCTCGCTGTCGGGTGGGTAAAGTTTTATGGTCGAAGAGAACCCGCATTTTTATGACCACTGATCGCTACCTATTCCCTCATAATTGACAACTCGACTTGTCATTATGTTCTTTTTAAACAATTGCCTTTTGCTTTGGAGAAGAACTTGACTGTTTGAAATTAACTTTTGAGTTAATGCATTGAATTTCATTTCATTTTTTAAGCTTTGTTTTTTGTTTTATATAAATATTAACTAATTTATTGATAAAAAGAACTAGTTCTTTCCTATCATAGAAAATATTACGTTGAATTGATTTTCTAAATTAAGTTAGGATTCATCATTAATTATTTCATGTCTTTGATTTTTTTTAAAGACATCCTGATGGTCTTTTTTTACATTTAACAAGACCAACTCATCCATAAACGACAAATTTTTGGTAGTAAACAGTATTAACGCAAATTGCATAAAAAGTAGGGTTGACTACTCGCGTAGGCGATATTTAAATATTGTGGTAGGGCAGTTTTACGAACTCTGCTTAGCTGAATAGGCTATCAACTCACATTTCACATAAAACATAAACAAGTGGAAAACAGATTCATTCATATTCACACAAGTACGCATCAAATGTGGAAACGTTGAGTATTTCACATTCCTAATATTTCTATACGAAGTTACTTAGCACGGTCTCAACTAATGCTTATACCTACCCAAAAATAGTATTTGCAAATAGTTATAAAAACACTTATATGAGCAACAATATTGAATGTAAAAAATAAACAAAGCACTAGTAATCAAGTAAGTATTGCAAAATCAAACGTGAATGAGCGATCTGAAACGCTATCAGAGGAACCTAGGAAAACGTAGTTTATTTTGTCACACACAGCAATTCTTACGACACGAGTCATTGCATCCATCCGCTAGACAATGGAGCATCTATTTCTCAACACCGTTCAACGTGCATAAGAGCACCGTTTTGAATAATAGGAAATGGTGCAGTTTACTGCACGCATCGGCTATTGAGTATATCGTGGGCTGCATACAAACTTTATCGTCGGTGATCTCATCAAAAGGACCGGTCGCATAAATTGTGCTATGTGTTACTTCTAACGCGCCGTTCCAGCCCACTATTGTTTCTATGAAGTCGACATGAAAATAACTCGTAGTGAGAATGTAATGCAACGTGCTCATGTGGATTGCAGAGTGCTCCGAGCAACCTAATTAACGCGCTGCCGAGCGGCAAACGTAGATCTTGGAAATATGTCAAATGGGAGCCGACTCGACTGCGTCATATTTGTATTTCTCTGTATAGTATTTTGTCGTGACTCGAATAAAATGACCATCGCAATAGCTGCTTTGATATTTGAAACAAGTGTACTCGTGCCAAGGAATTATTAACGCTTTGACATAGTTTGTATTTACAAGAATCTAAAAAAACGCACTCACTCTCAATTAATTCAACTTTATTTGTGCAGGTTCCCTATCGATGTCAGTCGGCGTGGGCGTCGGCTGTGGGTCCTCGAACCCACTCGATTGGACCGGCCAAGTGACGGTGCGCAAAAAGCGCAAACCCTACTCCAAGTTCCAAACTCTCGAGCTAGAGAAAGAGTTCCTGTTCAACGCATACGTTTCCAAACAGAAGAGGTGGGAGCTCGCGCGGAATCTTAACCTGACAGAGCGACAAGTGAAAATATGGTTTCAGAATAGACGGATGAAGAACAAGAAGAACTCGCAGCGGCAAGCCGCGCAAGCCGCACAGAACAACAACAACAATTCGAATGCGAACAACCATAACCACCACGCGGGCCACCACCACGCGCCGCATCATGTCGCGTTGCACCACGCCCCGCCAACTAAGCACCATCAGTGACCCGCGCCTTTCTCTGGGACCTACCCTCTTCATCACGGTATAGCCAGTTAAATCGAAACGAGCAGGATAGTTCCAAGGGACAATGTGAGGATTGTGGTTGTACTTAAGGTTTCGTGAGGATCTCCATCCGGATGGTTTCCTGACAGACTCTAGGAGCGTGTTCGCTATACCCGTTCCGTATGTAATCGCGTGGACGCTTCGTTAGCGCTGTGCGCACCGAGTCCCAGAGAATCTCATACTAAGATTATTGTGTTGTCGATTTGTGTATAGTATTAATTACGATATGTTCTGTAATTTTAACGAGACTAAGTAAATGAGTAGTTAACGATTCCTGATATTATTGATATCTAGATTAGCGCTGAATATGTATCTGACAGTCTTTTTAGATTGAACTTCAAGATTTTGGAGATGTCACCGATAAAATAGTTTCTAGATAGTTTATTGGAAAATTTTGTAAAATATTTTGTGAGACTGCTTATTGTTGTATTCGTATCGCTGTTCGAAGGTGGATTAGTCATAATCAGTTACTCTTTTTATTTTCGTTACCAAATTGTTGAATGACTGGTTGCTTTGGTGGCAGTTAGAGATATCTTTTTGCAAATTGTAGGTACGATATTTATATGAATTAGATGAAGTGCAAACATTAGCAGTTTAGTCTTACTCACTACTACCATCAACATGTCATATTTTTCTAGTAAATATAAGTACATTAGCACTTATTGGAATCAGATTATGATCAAATATTTATTACTGTTTAATTTCTTGCATAATTCGTAAATTTTGTTATTATAAATTATGGATTTCTGACAAAGCTTTAACTCGGTTCCAGTAGAATATACATTAAGTTACTGTTATGACTTTTGATATTGAAGTTGATGTTATAATCAATTAATTAGGTAAATGGGCAAGTGCATTAATGTTGTCCTATTGATCATTTTACTGTTCGCTTTAGCCTGTCTATTACTTTTATTTTTGTTTTAGCTGAATATTTTATTATTTATTTTTATACAGGTGTAATATTACAATCTATTAAATAATTGTTTCTTGGTCTACATCGAACGAATAATGTACTTTAGGTACGTGTATAATATTATTGTCATGGTATTTCCTAGAGATCTTAATTGTAAAATCATCTGTCTTTAGAGTATCATCTTTGTAATATCTAGCTACTTACATTTTATATATATCTAGGTATGTATGAATGTTTCTATGTGAACTTAGTAGTTTACTCGTTCTATTCTTAAATCTGTATTGTCCCGTAAATACTTTATAGTAATAAAAAATAGGTGTTTTGTACAAAATGGCGACCTCTTCTAGGTGAACGAATTTCTATGTAATTGAAAATACATTGATGTTTTCTTACCTAAGACGGAAGTTACATAGGTAGACATCTGTAAAACAGTCACAAAATAAACCTCTTTGTAAATAAAAAGCCATTTGATTGAATGAAGTAACATCTGTCCTACTTGTGGAGTACTTAATACTGTTTTGTAAACTTAGACGTCGCAAGCATTTACTATAAAAAGTATCATTGCTTTTTGGATATACATTTTCGCTTTTCTTAAGGACTTGTATTATCCAGAAGTTTCAGTAGTATCTACATCTAGAGCCCTACCTATTATTGTAATAAAGGTCTCGTAATTATTATATTGTACAGATAAATTAAAGTAGTTAATCACGCCAGAATATGTGAGGTTTTGTTAAGATTAATGTATAATTAAACATGAATGTGCTCTCGACAGTTTTATGACGAATTTAGAAAAGAATGTATGAAAGGGAAAAAATTAAATACTTCGTCGTGTCCTGGTTACTTTTTCTTTTGACCTTTTGTTTTTATTTTTTATCAATATTTATTAATAAAAATCCTTCAAGTCGTTGATACAATTCCCTACTTCATAATAATACCTCACCTTTTGTTATACTTAACCCTTCCTTTCCAGTCGAAAATAAGTGACCACATTCACTCAAAATTCCAAACCTATGCTGTGACTTCTTACTAAATTAAGCCATAGTCGTTACTAGTTAATGTGTGGTGCTAAGCTTGGCTGACGTCACTTGTCGTTTTTTTCTGGGTCTACGACAGGTAGCTACCACGCAGTAGCGCAAATATGTGATAGTTCATTGCAAACTAGACTTTATTTAACTGTGAAAAAGCTCTAAATTACAATGAATAGTCGTCTGACGCCAGAGAACAAGTTATACTCAACTTTAAAAATGTTTTCAATCCTCCAGAAATTGGTAAGCCTTCGGACTAAGCAACGTTTAGAATTAGAATTATAAATTTTATACAGATGGGATCAGAGTTCAAATTTGAAAACACTTGATGCCTGAATCTGGACTGCTTGACGAATTATATCAGGGCTTGCACAATGAAGTTAGCTATAGGTATGGTAAATGAAATCTTAGAAAACAATTATAAAATAGGTACAGGATAACGAATATTGTCATCGAAAAGGAATCGTTCATGTCAGACACCCTTGATGATGTTACCACATGATTAGCAAACTTATGATTACCTTCTTTACCACCCTTAATTTCTTCATCTTACCACAAAACCGAGACCTAAAAAAAATGTTGTAAGAATAGAAGCTGAACTCCAACTGCCTCATTGGTTGACCTTGGAGGTTCTATAAAATATTATTTTTTATTTTATTTTCTTGGAAAACAAACAGCTTAATTAACTAGAAACATAATGGTAGTATGAAACAATTAAAGCCAAAAAAGTTTTTGCTAGTAGAATTTTAGTTAGTAGTGAAAAGTGCCAAAAAATTGTGTATAAGTTAGTATTTAACCCTTTGAATACGACTGTTTTTCCTTAATTTGACTAATTCAAATGACATATAAGAAAAAAACCTTTAAACTAGGTGAATCTAAGGTTTTCTTGTCTATCGTGTGAAAAGGAACCTAATAAACTCACCTATTAGGACCTACTTTTTACTTTTTATAATGACCACGTTGGCCGTGGTCATTATACTGCATAAAAACCTCAATGATCCGATAATCACTGGGAAATAAAGGTTCTCCGATGCGCATACAAACCGCAAGAAAGGACCTCACGACTGATGGTTAGTCAACCATAATTTTTGTAGAAATTATTGGAAGTCTGGATAGAAAGAGCCGAGTTTGAGCTCTTTCCATCCAGACTTCCTAGAATTTTTTAAAGATCTATCCAGCAGTGATGGAAAGTTCTACTTTCAACCAAAAAAATATTTCATAGTTCTGTCAAGCTCTTCTTTATTCAAAATGTTGAAGTAAACTTCGATAAACAAAGCTTACCTACTTTGCGAAGACTCCTTTGCTGTAAAGCAAAGTCACGACTATGAATCTTGGCCTTAGTGTTGAAATACCTATACTTACTCTGGGTATCGGAATTTAGGACTTCACCATGTGTTTATCATGCTGCTAGTGAAATAAGCTCCAAATATTTCCTAGCAAAACAACAATATAAGCGTTAATAAAGCAAATTATTGACAAAATTCTACAAAAACTCTTAAAGAAAAGTAAGTGATATAGCGCCATCTAGTGACGTAGAACCAGAAACTAACAACGAGCTTTCTTGAAGCAGTTTTATCAAGTCTTACTACATTATGCTGGTTGCTACAACCGTCGCTTCTCATTGGTTGTTACACCAGTGACAGCTTACAATTAGCCAATGAGATGAAAGATTATTCAGCAGACGAAGAAAAAAACACCTCCTGAAAATTGATCGTGAAATAGCATTGGCGCTTTCGACTATAACGATGCAGGAAATGGAAGAATGTGGTCTGAATACCAACACAATTAGATAAGTAAGTGAAAAGTATGACTAGCAGCCTAAATTCGTTTATTTTAGTTGCTCGCGGCATCTGGTAGGTAGGTAGGTACATGGAGCTATACCTACCACATGCATACTCTTTTATTGCTAATACATTCTTAGGTAGGTACCTATAGCTAAGGTAGGTATTAGCAAAAAGAGTAGGCCCATGTGTCATACGGCTTATAGGATCAATCAACTACAAAGTAAAATTGTGATGGATGTACTCCCAGCAAAAGCTGAATTTACACCCTTTGTACTCGTATCTTTAGTTTATGTTAAGTATAAAAATATAGTTCTAGGTTTATAACGAGGCAATAAACGTTTTTTTATTTAATTATTTAATTGCAATTCCAGTATATATCGAAGAACTGAACCCTAAAATATCTTTCTACCAAGGCTTTCTAAGTGGCCTAGCCTAGAGCCTAGGCCTTAATAAGGCCGTAAAATTTTCAGGATTTAGACACGAAAGGATATTGTCCGTGCTGGATTAATCGAACGGTACGAAAATTAAGTTTCAGGGCAACGCAACGCCATCTAGGAATCGTTTGGGAAACAGGAATTTTTAATTTTCCTTATTCAAGACTTTATTTTTTAAGTAACATACCTACCACTGCCACTGTCAAAAAATAAATGGAATTCTCTGGACTTATCAGATACCCATTTTATGTGAAAAACTGTTTGTGGTTAACATTATAAATAAAATCCCTTAACCACAACACGATAAGAAGAAGAAAGGCTAAATAAAATGTCCTTCTGACTATGTAAAGCTCTTCTAAGTCACAGCTCTTGTATATCACGGTATCCCACGTACGGTACCCACGCGTCAAGGAATATAAATTCTCTTATTTTTCCAGCTTTTTTTATTTCACACAAACTTAAGTTCTCAGGAACAAGCTGACCAAAAAGCTGAGTTGAAATAACACCCTACTGTTGAGTCTGATACATAATAAGCCAAACTTATTGCTCAGCTTACAATATCACACATTTAATACCAAAAGGAAATTGGTATCAAAGCCAATCCCAACCAATAACGCGAGATTAACTACAAAGTAAGCCGAGTATGGTATGCGCAAGGATCTACCGGTTATACTTGCCTGCCGCCTCCTCCCTGATTAGCATATAAATGAACTGATCCAAGACAACTTTATACTACGCCACCACTATAATCTGGCCTATCTCGCCTCCCCGCACAACTATAAATCCATGACAATGTAGATTGAAACGAAAACACAGGAGGTCAATCCCACTGGACGCTCCAAAATTTAAAAATGGAATTTGTTCCTATTGGCTGCAGGCTCTGTTTAAAAAATATCAATTTCTTTCATTGATATGTTTTCTTGATATCTTGAGATACAAAGTAAGTCGGCAACTTAAAGTAATGTATCCAATGAAATCAGTTGTTTATTGTTATTAAGGTCTGACATAATGGGTATGTTAGCCTCAGAATTATCGACTACGGAGTCTATTTTGTATCAACAAGAATCTCCTTCAAGGATTTCTACATAACATTATTTGCCATGGCCTTTTTGTAACGTTATTATTAATTTATTGTTTGTTCTTTTCATACATAGTTTTAGAACTGTAAAACATCATGTAACTTCCACGTCATGAAAGTCTCGTCTTCAATATTCAGATCTTTATCTCATGAGTATCGATGTGCTAACTAATCACCAAAAGTTAAGATAAAATTATATTTAGGTGGTCATGTAATTAAGTTGACAGAAGTCAGGGCTACTACCAACTGAGGCGTCACGTTTGTCTTTTGTTATTATAAAAGTAACTGTAGTTGCGGACGCATATTTTTATTAATCTATTTGAACCGGATTCGAAACCACGGCATTTAGGATTTGAATAAATAAATTGATCAGTGCACGCCTGAAATAGAACCTAGTACCTTAGAATCAGAGGGTAAGGATACTTCCACTAGCCCAATGGAGCTTTCTAGGTACATAAAACTCTCATACCAAAACCATTCCGTAAATCCACATACCTCGACTCAACTCGCGTTCGTTTTATTTACATTCAACGCAAATTGAATCCTTGGTACAGAGCCAAGACACAGCTCATAAAACTAACAGCTTAGTCACTGCTTATCGTCTGCTTCTTGATATAAGAAAAAAAAAGAAAATGATAGTTATCTACTTGTAATGATACATTTTTCAATTGGCAATTAACATGTGTCAAGTGCACGAAAGGAGCCTCTCTGAGGCGCACTTAAAATCCTTTCACCGCACTGGTAAAAAAAAACTAGTGACACTATAAGAAGAAGAAGAAGAATTGGAAATTAAACGAAAGGATGCGAAATTTTATCATAGGAAGAATATCCATCGAAAATACTAAAATAACCAAACCCTCCGGCATACTCAACTGGCAAGGTAAGGCGACGATTTGCGAAATGTAGCTAGCAAGCATTGGAGGAGAAGAACTGAAGACCGGGCTCAGTAGCGCATCTTGAGAGATACCTACGTCCAGCAGTGGACTGATATAGGTTGATGATGATAATGATCCAAACCAGTTCTTTGACCATGACTTCCAAACTTCTTCGAACTTCATTTGATTTTGACTTTTTAGAAGTTCAAAAATATACTGGTTTCCTCACGATGTTTTCCTTCAGTGGTTTAAAGTGCTGACATAGTGCAAGAGTTTTCATGTGGTCTAACTTCCATTCGTTATACCATTGTGGTATGTCTGAAAAATATGCGAGCCACTTTTTCTTACATGACGATCGAATTGTACCATGCTTCTTGCAAATAAAATATTTCATTTCATTTCATTTCATAGGCTGTTTCTAATAAGCAGTGCTAGTAGCATATATGCTCCTCCTCGCGTCGTGCTCGCACTGCTGAGGGACCCCTCATCACCCCCTCCGTGGATCTGCTACCGGCGACCTGAATGGCTTCATGGACCTTCACGTTGAGAGTGGAGTGGATTTGGTCAGACCAACGTATCGAGCTTTGGCCGTGGTCTCGTGCCCTCAATTTTGCCAGTGATGACAAGTTATGCCAGGTTGTCACCCTGTTTCCTGGCTATATGCTCGAAATACTCAAGGACCGCTGGAAATTAGATGGTTGATAGTCTATTAGTGGTCACTTTGAGTAGCAAAGATAAGCTATGCCAAATACTTGTAATTTCATTTTCCTATAAGGTTTCTTTTCAGCAGCCATTTGCTAAAAATAAAGAACTGCTAAGTTGTTTTCTCTAATAGTAATACAGACCATAAGTTTTTTTATTGTTATAACATTTAGTAGGTATAGATAGTGCAATTCACGAAGACGCGCCCCTCGCCGGGTGCGGAGAGTTTGCTCCGAGCGGCAGTCGCGAACCGTAGTCTATTCATTGAAGTGTGCGTGTGCACTCATAGGTAATTAGTGTGTAACCGATAACACTCAAACATTGACGGAAGCTTGCACACATACACTATAAACGGTTAGGAGGAATAGTGGGGCGCGCCTTCGTGGATTGCACTATCTATAGTTTAATAATTACAAAAGAATATTTTTAGATGTTCCAAACTGTTTCAACTAAGCTATGTCCCAGCTCGTTCACATATATCCCGGGCATCCAGGGAAGGGAGAGGGGAGAGATTCGATTTGCCTAATAGGAGGGAGGGGGAGGGTTCACTCAATTACGCTGAGTGAGGCGAGGTGTCCCGTAACGTACATAATTACGTTATCAGATAAACGGTTTCCCCAATTTGTCGCATGTGAAAATTTTCTTTTATCCCAACGAGGGAATGTCGTTTTAGAGGGATAGAAGACTTACGCCTTGATGTATTATTGATTTGTGTATAAAATGTGAAAAAAACAGTGGATAAGGCAGAGAAAAAACTGTAATTTGAAAATTAGTTTTTTTGTTTATTAAAATAATAAAAACAATCAGAGAAAATATATTGTAAATTTATACGTACATTATGGTTTTCAAAACTGTCAGGGCTAAAATAAACATAATATCCATAAGGTTAGCTTTTAGCAAACTCTTTTGGGTAAAGCTTGTTTTTTACATGTACAAATTCTTAAATATTTTCTTCTGTATGTAAAATAAACAATAAAGAACATTCAGCATGTTTTGTCTCATTTAATAGCCATAATTTTTTTTACTAAAACTTAGTTACGTATTATGCCACCCGTGGCAGATGAAGGGACGGATGGGCAAAGTCACACCGTAAGGATTCCGTTTAACCATTCTGATCGATATTTTAAACAGATTGAGCTGAGCTGAGTAGGAATGATGAAGCTTTAGAAATAAAATTTGACTAATTCAACGATTTTCTCAAGATACTAGCAAACTATTGAGCAAGTATTATACCAAGTCAGCTTGATATTCGACTGCAAAATAGTATATTTCAAGGCATCAAAGTAGACGGACGCGCAGCATCATTCTTTAGGTCCAATAAAAGTTCTTCAAAACTTTGGTCTCAGCAAAAGTTGATCTCCCATATTCGATCCGGATGTTTGTTTGTGTAGCGAATAATAAATGTATTGAAACTGCAGAATCTCCCTTCTTTCGTGTTTCCATCCCTCTCGCTCGGTCGGAGCGCCCGGCACGTCCGGGGGCTATAACGCCGTTTGATGTTCTCCTCTCCAATGCTGGCGGTGGTATAAAACAAGACGAACGTACCGACTGCGCTTGGGGCGACGCCTATATTGCCTAAACATCTTTAGTGTTATACTTCCGTGCGAAGTGACCTTGTGTAGACGTAGTGGTTTTTGAAAAACGCTAGTTTAAATAACCTCGTAGATGGGTCTACGATTTGGCTACGAGCGTAGTACTTGCTACGACAAGCTTTACGTCGGTGTTGGTAATTATTTTTGATTTAATATATTGCGAATTAAAAAAAAAACATTGTTTATACAATCATCTAAATTGCCGTTTTGAATTAAGTAATATTGATAGACTTTCAGACTTTCATACTTTAAAATTTATTGGTCACACTATTTCGTTTCTGATGTATGTATATAACTGAGTCTTATTCGTTTTGTATTATTTGACATTTGATTCGTCTGAAGTAAACTCAGATAAACTGTCTAAATCATGCAAAAAAAAACAAAAGAAAAAAATCAGTAAGTTTATCTCGTCCTAAAACATATTTTTTATAGTTGATTGTATCGACCATAGTAAGAATTATAAAAGACCAGGAAAATATTCTACTCAAAGAGCTTTTTAGATAAACGTCATTATTTCATTGCATAGGACAAAAAAAAACAAGATTGATGCGCAATCGACGGCCATGATTTTTTTCAACGCCTCGCCCCTCCATACAAAGTCACCTCCTATAAAAATATGCAACACACCGCGGCACGTTACTGAGCGGATACCAATTCTATCAACAACCTATAAACCACAGCCTTTCTTTGTCTCGCTTCTTAACGCTATCGGGTCGGAGAGCGAGATAGAAATCTACAAGTTTAATGGGCCGTTACGTGAGAAAAAAATCAGTCATTCGCGAGTAGATACGCGAGTGATAGTGTCAAGACGGAAGGACATGGTGCATTGTGCGATACCGGTGTTATCATGAGAACTTGTTGCTGGGAAGCACGTGAGTACCCGACTCTAATCAGCATGTCATGTCACTGGCAATGCAGCAGACTTCAGACCGTTCGAAATTCAAATTTTGTTTACAAAGTCATCTGTTTTCTTCTAATCGTTCCCGTACTCTAGCATGGTCGCACTCTGAACACATTGCCAGTAATATGTATATGACTATGAGTGTATGTATTCTTTGAGCGTGTGCCATGGACGCGTGAACTCACCATGGTCGACTCACAAACACTGAAGGCAGTCACAAACCGGTTCTGTAAGATAACCTTTAACGTAGCTGCATTATAATGTGGTGTGTACGTACATTGAACCAATAACTGAGGACATCGGGGTCGTGAAGATTGTGTGTGAAGTTTTGTTGAGGCCGTCAGATATTTTTTGGTATGTGTTTACTAAATTGATGATCTCAATTTACAGTTAGAGGTGGCTGTTGGGCAAACATGTTTTTCTCATCTTTCAGGTTTATGCCTAAGAAAGGCTTAGACTTAGGAGGTGCTGTCCTATTCCTAAACTGATGATGATGATTATCATTAAGTAGAAAAACAGTTATTGCTTGCCTGATAGCCTACTACAATTCCTAACTATACTATATTACAAACGAGTTCATAGGTTATTTATAAGTGCACAAAAGGAGCTTTTTTAAAGTGCTTTTTAAAATCCTTTCACCACACTTGGTTCGAAAGAATCAGTGACAATAAGACGAAGAAGAATAAATGTAGAGTGCTAAGACTGTTTAGCATGCTGACTTGCCAAACTCACTATAAGTATAGGAAAGCCTACCTAAAACACGAGTGTGTCACAAAACAAACAATTGACGTCATACAGATTTGGTACAATCATAGTTAGAGCTAGCAAAGTGAATCAGTAATAAAGCACTTGTTCATGAGTCAGATGTATTGAAACGCGGTGATTGAGCGAGATAAGAGTTGCGTTCAATCACCCCGTTATCGAGCAGGCCAAGTTCGATAGGCAATGTTTCAATCGATTTGGTCTGGATGAGAAAATCAGAAAATCGATTTGTAGAGCGTTTCATTCATTTTATGAAACAATACTTTTCAAGTGATTCATAACAACAAGTAAAAAAAATACAAAAAAAAAAAAAAATCCTACTTACACAATAGTTTTTAATGCATGGAAAGTTTGTCATAGTTTTTCAGCCACGACTTTGCTAGCGTGGTACTGAGATAAAAAATACTACCAAAATATATGGATTTCCAGGTTTTTGACTTTGACTATAAAAAATTCACGGCTACATTTACTATGTAGGTACTAGACCTACATAGAAAATGTAGTCGTGAAATTTTTAAATACAAATATGTAAATGTATAAGTTAAAGTTTTTGAATTTATAATTCATCACATACCACCTAAATGGAAAGGCATTGAGTGTTATTTGACGTCAGTACAAAATCCCTAAAATAAATTTTATCTCAAATAGAACTTTCACATAATTATCATGACAACGACCATCAAAGACGGTTTGGAAACTCCGCTTTGAGCATTCGATAGGGTTGTTGTTTTTTCCCAGTTGATGGCAAAGCAAGGCTGCTTATTTGCATAAAAATGTCATTCAATCTCTTGTTCGGGAAGGTTGTCGATGAAAAAAGATAAGGTTCGATGGAGCATTCTTAGCTTGAAATCAAACAAGATTCAATACATAAATATAAATATTCATGGTGTTTTAAAACTAGTTTTGAGAATCGGGGCGTTGCGTAAGGGACTATGAGTCTTTTGTAGATGGCATTACTAAACAGCGTCTGGGGTAATGGAGATTACATTATGAGGATGATCCTCATAATTTATTCAGCTTAATAAAAAAATGAAAGGTTGCCTGGAAGAGATCGCTCAAAGCGATAAGGTCGCCCATTGTTTTGCCAAAAATCTTCATGAATCCTGTATTATGTTTCTGTGTGGTGAACAATAAAGAGTTATCTATCTATCTATCTATCTTAATTGCGTACATACATACTTTGTCAACTCCTATAGAGATAAGTCACTGGTTTCTTCAAGAAATCTAGATGTTTAACATCACTGTCTAACTGAAATGGCATTGTGTGTGCGCATGTGCACACAAAAAAACAACAAGTAAAAAAAATCGGTTGTCTGTAAAGTCGGTTTACTGACGATAGTTAAACGTGATAACGTCATAAGAAAATACTCGCGGACTCGCGGACTCGCGGACTCGGACTTGAACTCGGACTCGGACTCAAACTCTCGGACCCGGACCCGGAACCCGACCGAACCCTTACCCTTACCCTTACCCTCATTTACCCTTACCCTCATTTACCCTCACCCATTACCCGACCCGGGCTCGGGCTCAGGTAAATGGAACGACGAAACGACGTAACGACGCATGAGTCATGTTTTTTCGTGCGTGCAGCCGGCTCCATCGATTTATAAGACGTTATCACGTCAAAAAACTAAAAGGATGAGTGTCATATTCTACACGTCTTGATTCTACTGTAGGAATTGTGTAGGTTTTTTATAAAACTTCTTATACTTTGTTGCTAGTTTTATTATTTATTTATTTATTATTTATTTTTAGCCTGGGTCGTCCCACTGCAGAGCAAAGGCCTCCCTCCCCTACTAGTTTTATTAGTTTAGCATTAATTACTAAGACAAAAACTTGCGTAACAAAGGCATGCAAGTTATTCTATTTAACAATTCATCAAATAATAATTTATTTACAAATTCTTCTATCACATAATATTTTTTAATGTGTACATAAAATATACATAATCAAAGAAATTAACATTTAAACATGCTTCAATTTACACGCACATCCCATAGGGTGTAAAAAGAAAACTCTCAAATCTGAAAGTAACTTTTGGCGGTAGGTATAACAAGGCAAAACGAATTCATCCCGAAGGATATTCAGACAATGGCTGTTTCAATATGGATCCATCTTTGTAAAAATAAATATGAAGAAAAAAGCTGTGCAGCCAGCTAAAAGTCAGTTGATGGTTTGACTGAGCTTTTTAAAAGACTTTTTTTAGCATTATGGTGAATTCATTTTAATTATTACAAGGAACCTTTTATTTGTCAAAACTATGGTCAAATATGTATAAATAAATAAATATTGCGGACAATGCACACAACACTATCTAGCCCCAAATTAAGCCAAGCTTGTACTATAGGACCCATTTAACACCCAGACAGAGAACAAACATCCGTGTTCACCACACAAATATTTGTTCTCGGTGGGGATCGAACCCACAACTTACAGCGCAGAAAGCAGAGCTGTGAACTAAAAACCTGAAGGCCAATAAATAAGGCCAATAGTCAAATTCAAGTTTAGAATTCATTCATTGATAACATTATAGTCAATTCAATAATAATAAGGTTGAAACTGATATGACATAAAATTCCGCCTCGAGTTTAGATTTTTTTTGTGAAAGGCCTGAATGGTCAGTTTTAAGTTTTCGATAGATCTCGTTGTACACTCTGTATTCCAACCAGTGTTTCACAGAGCTCCCATTTATATGTAAATTGCTTGATGTTAAAATGTTTACACCATCCATGCCCACCCAAGATGTAGGCGAGTATGAGAACATGGTATTTGGTTAATTGCCTTGCGTTTTTACTGTTCAGTACTACTACTATTAATAATAAATAAATAATAAAAATAAATATTATGGACAATCAACACTCTAGTCTTAAATCTTTATAGTATAAATCGGAGATGGGTAAGTTTACTTAAAATTTTGTCTCTAAATAACTTAATGCTTAAAAAATTTATACATTATTATTTTAATTTTTTGGTAAAATTATTTAGGCATTATTAAAAAAACTTGTCATCGTTTATATTTATATTTAATTCGTTATTGCACCAAAAATACGTGACAATAGGAGAGCTTAATGCTAGACAGCATTTTCTACCAGCCAACCTTGACAGGTTAAAAACAAAGAGGTTGGCGTGCATAAAATGCATCATTTATCATTGTTTATGGCAGTAATATATGTATTATTTTTCAGATTATTGTAAGTCCTAGGCGTTATAGAAAAAAACAGGGTTTGTTTCATTGAAGTAGAGTTTTACTTCTGTCATTGTCACAATATCACCTAATTTATTCACTCATAAATTGCTTCTGCTCTCCAAAAAGCTCTAAATTTTTTGCATCTTTTCCTACAAAGGAATATTTAATTTAGAAAGTAGGTCGCGTTTCTCTTAACCCATTGGAATAAAGGAAGAGTACTATTATTATGCAAATTGACAATAAACAGTCCGACAGTATAAAAGTCAAAATGTGTTTTGCTTTACACTGTGACGGTCATTCAGTCAAGTAAAATCAATGTGTAAGAAATTCAAATGTGTGGAAGTAAACATTTTACAAGAGTGGAAAAAATCATTGAAGGTTTTTAAGTGTTGTAAAGAATAGAATCTGTAAAGTGACTAGGGCTAAGTGTTTGTGTGGTGTGAAAATTGGGTGTCGGTGCCTGAAAAATCTTAGGCTAAATGGAGTATAAAATTATAGCATAGATTCCATACAGACTATAATAGACTATAATAGATATATATACATATATTTATCGTGAGGAAACCCGCGGCTTTGTCAGCTCCGCACGTATTGACCATGTCTTTCTTGTGGATTAGGCCGACTAAAGCTGTCAGGATGGTATAGGTGCTGGGCAAGCCTATTCCATCTAAAAGTCCTGTCCCAGGCACTATAGCGTCCCGTAAGTAGGGGCATGAGTAATCACCAATTGCCCCTGACGCTATATAAATCATCTATAATAGATGCACAGGACTGTTTTTTTTATAATAGACTATTGGATTCCAATAGTCTATTCTTTAATAGATAGATAACACATATATCTAAGTTAGTCGAAATAAAATGTTAGTATATTTCCGCAGCGAAACTGAACCACACCTGTCGCGTTTTCGGCTGGTTACCCACCATGTCACAAATACCTATAAATATTTGGATTATATTTGCAAATCTATTGTGTATCTATAGGCTTATGCTCCAATACTAAGGATCTTTAGGCCAACCACAAGCTCTGTCTGGCTTTGTCTCTGGCTCTGGTTTTGAGACTGTGTAAGTGTTGACTAAATAAATCATATGTTGAAACGTCACACACACAGTATAATACACTAGTCAGCACTCACACAGAATCGAAACCAGAGCCAGAGACAGAGCCAGACAGAACTTGTGGTAGGCCTACTTATATCAATGAAATACGCTGCTATTTTAACCCACAATTATATTCAGAGCTTTGTAAGGTATTCAAGATTATGTTATTTGTCATGCAAGTCGAAGAAAACTATCCATTGAATATAGCTAGAACCCTGTTTATCTTAAAACAATCATCTACGCATAATGACGCCATCTTTTTCTCCCCCAACTAGTGATGTGTCTCGTTGCCCGGCAGTAGTGAAGTCCTATTCCGAAAACCGGCTAACATTACCAACAAATACTTTATATCGTTGGTTTAAAGTACATATTTGACCTTTTCAACATTCATAGCATTGGACTGTAGAATGTAAAATATAACGCAGATGCTTCAACTACCTTTGTAATAAGAATTTATTTATAACTTTTTGAAACATTGTTGCAAGGCACGTAGGCTGCACTGTGAAGGTAGTACCTAAGTAGTTTTTGTAAATTAATAATCTCACCTTGTGATGTTCCCAGATGGAGAAGGCTTAAAATTAGTCTTCCTGTAAATTTATAAGGGTACTGAAGATCTATTTATGCTGATGTTGATGATAAAGTACCTATGTACAATATTGGTAGTTGTGTGGTATATCAAGTTCTGGAGTGGAGACCACGTTAAGACTGGGCGCGGTGAAGAAAAGCGTCGTGAGGGATGTTGTAAACGCAGTCTAAATCCTATCACCAGACTGATTTGAAAGAACCAGTGACACGAAAAATAAAAGAGTGGCGGGCAATGGAAGAGACCTATGTCCATTGTCCAGCAGTAGACTGCAATTAGTTGTTATTGATTTTGTGTGGTGCACTTAAAAGCTCTGAAGCATAAGAATATTTATAAAAAACCTAATTTAAATTCAAATATCAAATCAAGATTCAGTATCTTGCATGTAGCTAATAGAGTTGTCAGATACCGTATCGCTTATGATGATAGATAATTTAAAAGAAAGAAATTTAAAATTAAAAAAAATAATTAAAAGATAGAAAAAAAAATTTAGTGCCACAAAAAAAAGTATCATACAGAGGCGATCTTAATGCTACAACACTCTTTTCCAGTAAACTTCGTTATTTTATTTTAACGTGTAATTTTGACATTCATAACAAACATAATGTTTTTTATTATTATAGTATAAATACTTTTTACTGTACCTGTAAGGTTTCATCAGCATTTACCCACTACTGCAGTGACAGTTTTAAAATATTTGTTGCTTTACGTGAAAGAACCCAATGTATCCTTAAAGTTGAAGATTGACAACTTTACTATGTAATACAAAGTTGCAAAGTAAATTCAGAATCTAGATTCTATATATCCAAGTCGTATCAGTGGATTTACATGAAACGATATACTTAGAATGCCATCTTTAGCCGTTTGTTTGCTTTGTAAGAGATTGTGTTCCCATTTTAATGCACTAAATGTAAGGTTATTTACTATTATTGTAGGTAGGTACCATGTTTTCAGAGATATATGCGATGGGTATAGTGGTGAGGAAATGGCAAAACGTTTTTACATTATTTTGAGTCATACTAATATTATTGAAAATCAACACAGTTTTTTTATGTGATTGAAAGGTATGTTTATTCTTTTATTTATTTTTTATATTAGAAAACCAACAGCAGTTATGATAAAACAAATTAAACTTAAATAAGTGGAAATATATATAGCCAATTACAGATTTTGGTGCCACTGAAAACCAGCGCTGCAAAAGCTACCGTGCCCTTGTAGCAAATGCCGAGTGGTTTACCTTTTTTGCCGACCTTTTAATTTTAAGTTGACGCAAAATAAATTATTTCTATTCTATTATATTTTCCTAGGTAAACTATTTTTAACCGACTTCCAATCGAAAAGGAGGAGGTTCTCAATTCGGTTGTATGTTTTTTTTTTTTTTTTTTTTTTTTATGTTTGTTACCGCATAACTTCGTCATTTGTGAGCCGATTTGAAAAATTATTTTTTTATCTGAAAGGTACTGCTTCCAGATTGGTCCCATTTTAATTTTATTAAAATCGGTGTTGCCATTTTTTTTTAAATAATTTTTTTAATGTTTGTAACTGCATGCCTCCGTCATTTATGAACCGATTTAGAAAATTATTTTTTTATTTGGAAGGTTATTCTTACGTCCAGATTGTCCCAAACTAATTTCATTAAAATCGGTTCAGCCGTTTGGCAATGAAGTCGGTTTCTCTAGTTTTTTAAACTTATAATTATATTATACTAATTTTAAAGAATACAAAAAAAGTTATGAAAAAAACGAATCTTAATTAAATAAGTACCTAAACAACATACAATTTAATAAGGAGGTGTCACAACACTTAAGAGAAAATAATATTGATTTATTCTTATCGTAGCCATTGTATTTCAATAAAACTCTTCCAGTGTTTTATATCAATTTCAATTTAAATATACGCTCATTGAAAGAGTCAATACTGTTCCCATCTGTATCTATTATCTCATTGCTTACGTTCTATATTTCATATTTCATTCAATTGTTTTGGCGTTTTTCAATTGTTTTATAATGCTCCAATGAGACATTATTTTGTTGCGGAAATAAAGGGGGAAAAACTATCATAATACCAATTGTAAATCAACAAATACCTTATAATTATTTATTGCACACAGAGACATTTACAAATAAATGATAGCACAGGACATGTAGTTAGCGAGCTTAACCCTAAAAAGAGTTTTCTTTCAACAAACCTTTGGGGCTAAGAGAAAGCTAAAAGTAAAATGGTAGCAATGGGTACATACTTACTTGAAGTTATGGACGGAACAAAAGAAACTCATCTACTTCTACTAATAAATAAACTACTTACACACTACAAAGTACAATAAATACACATAATAATACTCTAGACTGTGACTGTGTGCTGTCTAGACTTTTACATCCATCTGGGATTTCAAGAATGTCACTTGAGTTATGCAAACTTTTTCTTTTACTATCTAGGATTCCAAGAATGTCACCTAAATTGGTGGAACTCAGGTGGAAAATTATATGGGACCAATATGAAAATATTAAGTATTTTTCAAATAAAATAAGCTTATTTCAAATTGGTTCATAAATTTTGAAATTATACGATAGCAAACATTAAACAAATATACAACCGATTTAAGAACCTCCACTTTTTTTTGAAGGCAGTTAAAAGACTTTTTCTTATCGTGTCACTGATTCTTTCGAACCAAGCGTGGTGAAAGGAGTTTAAGTGCGCATCAAAAGAAGCTCCTTTCGTGCACTTGATACAATATATCAAACTTTTTAGGTTCTACGATAGGCCAGTTTCCTCACGGTGTTTTCCTTCACTGCTTGAGAGTGATTCAATAAGTTTGTGTGTAATATGGCTGAGTGAGTACAGTGTAGTGGCCAATCCTGTTATTTTTCTAGTAATTTGTAATGTACCTAACCCTAAGTTGGCTAGACCGCAGTTGTTCTTCGCTTCTGCAGTCTAGACTTTTACAACCATCTGGGATTCCAAGATATCTTTAACGAGCACACACAGAAACAGCTGAGCTATTAAGTGCTTACAAGTTTAGTCTTAAGCCTTGCGCACATTTAAGATTTCTGCGGTGGTGATCCAGCTCTTGATTATCGCTGTCACATTTGACAGCGTTAAAATGATAAATAAAATCATAAATCATGTATTTGCTTCAATGGAGGTATACAAAAGATCTTATAAGTAATATTAAAAATAAGTCGCACTCATTCCCCACATTATACTGGGATCCGAACTGCATTTTCACTGATCGCCACCGGAGAACGCTTAGATATTAGATAGGGTTTAGCTTCTAGTTTAGTTAATCTACACTAATATTATCAATTCCATTGATGTACTGCGGTTATTTTTAGCAAATCTCTTATGGTTGTACTATGATAATATTCCTTTTATTCGCAAAAATTTAATCTTGACTCATGATGTCTATCGAGCAAAATACCATACGCATTTTAAAGGCATCAGGTGAATATCCACTGTAAAAAAGCCTGCCGTTCAACCCTTTTAAAAGTCCGCCATAAAGGTACATACACACCTGCAAACCGGACATACAGCCGTCGATAATCTGATGCAAATGGCTAGCGTGCACCGCGCATGAGCAAATCGTACATCCCATCGTAAAACTGTTACTACCACCCACCCCCTCCGTCTGCTGAGCTCTTTGTTTTTGGTAATACCTTCGAGGGAACTAACCCGGACTAGTCTTAGTCCCCTTTAATGGTGGCATTCTGCGGCGAGGCGGAATCTTCGTTGAAGGGTTGAATTTTATTAAAATGTGTCGAGTGTTTATACCTAATTTGGGTGGGAATGTCTGGTAGTAAAGTTGAGTGTTTTTAGTATTTTAGGTGAAATATTTGTTTTGGTATACGAAAAGCCAAAAACTACTACAAAGTATAAAAAATAAATAAATATTCTGAATAATCCACACAACACTATCTAGCCCCAAACTAAGCAGAGCTTGTACTATGGGAACCAGATAGCTGATATAATACATACCTACATGTATAATTTTTTGTTTATAAATACATACTTGGAATACAGTATAACACCCAGACGAAGAACAAACATTTACGTTCGCCTCACACTAGTTTGTTTTTGATGGGGATCGAACCCACGCTCTCCACTGAGCTGTGAAGGCAGTCATATCTATAAAGCTCTTAGGTTAGTTCATTAAAAACTTTTGAATTAAATCAGTTATTTAATCACTGTTAATAATTTAGTTAAAACCTAGGAATGTATCTTCAACAGATAAATATATCCAAATGAAAAGCTTAAAAACTTTTAAAAATTATTTCAGCAATTAACTTCATTCGGCTGATGATGATGAATACCACTAGGCAAAGACATTTTTACCTCACTAGTTAATCATGTATGAACAAATATGTTTCTATAGTACCTGCATCAAAGTCACCCAATACATTTGTGACAACACGTATGCCTTTCAAAGCTCCAAGAAATACTCCATTATAAATTCCTTTTTGCTATTCTGAAACTGTACTTGAGTAGGTAGGTTGGTCGCTCCAGGTAGATTTAAAACATACGTACGAATGAGGTTTATATACCCTTCACAAGTATATAAAGAACGGCAAGAGTGTCGTAGGAGGGTGTCCATTTTGAAGAAATTGACCGGACATTTCAAACCATGCTGGAAAAGGTTGGATTCTTTGATGATTAGGTATTATAAATTGGATTAGTCATTTGATAATATTATATTAACTATAAAATCTGATATTTATGATACTAATCATTTTACATTAGAGATTTTAAAAATCTAATATTATTTAAATATACAGGGTGTAAAAAGACCAACCCTGAAAACTTCAAGGGGTTAAAGTATCAACAATGGATTAGTTTTTGTAAGGAACTAACAATGTGAAAGCTGTGTTTTTTGTGTTAGTTCCTTAGAAAATATTATTCATATTGACAGGTACTTTCACCCCATGAAGTTATCGGGTGTGGTATTTTTACAACCTGTATAGCTAACAATTTTGTACACCTACCAAAATTATAATACAAAACTATATTTCTACGAAACTATGATAATGCTCATTAAATATGTGGTACCTAAAAAATAAAGTTCAGCTCATCGCTAATAAAAATAAGAGATTTGTATCTATTCTTTGCAAAACAGATGAAGTTATCAAATTATTATTCACTCAAATGATTAAAATACATAACATATGAATCACCTAATTATAAAGAACAATATACCTGTTAGGTGTAATAAACGTCTATATAATCGTGTATATAAAGTATAAATTTGTCCTGAAGTGTAAAGGTGTGCTTGGCTTACAAATTGCGACGTTTATTGATCCAATTCGTGTGAAAGACGATTGAGAACCAATATGTAGGCGCTGTGAGTATTGTAAGCTTTATTTTGAAATGTTGGTTATTCAAAATATATTATATTGAAATGTTGGTTTTAAGCTGTATTCAAAATATAAAATATACATAGGTACCTCTACTTTGGTAATTATTATAGAAGCTTTACAATTATAATAAAAAATACTATTTTCAAAAAATATTTTTACTAACTGTAAGTAGGTACGTACCTATATCGTGGATAAAACAAGATATTGGAATGTTATTTCTTTTTTTTTCATCTTATACCTAGGTACACATAAGTACCTAATTAGAAGCCTTTTGAGGAGTTTATTTGTTGACTCCTCGCTCATAACTAGCTAAGTATGAAAAAATATATTATGAAGTATAGTAATTGATTACTGTAATTTTACAGCAATTTTTAATTAGCATAACTTACTTTTACTAACAAAAACAAAAGCTATTCATATACACTAGAGCCTGATAGCCTTACAAGGTTACTAACTAATCTAACAATATAAGAACCACAAGTTTGACTGACTGGCTGACATGTCTACAATGCAGAGCCTACATTACAGTTCATAGAGATTTGAATTTGAAGGGTGTCTACTTTAGTGAGTGAGTGTGATTTTTTATGCTAGTGAGTTGCTCTAAAACTGGCCAAGATTCATAGTCGTGACTTTGTTTTACAGCAAAGGAGTCTTCGCAAAGTAAGCTTTGTTTATCGAAGTTTACGTTCAACATTTTGAATAAAGAAGAGCTTGACAGAACTATGAAATATATTTTTGGTTGAAAGTAGAACTTTCCATCAAAGTAAAGCCAAAGTTAGGTCTATGAATCTGGGCCTAAGAATAACGCGGAAAAAAATGACGCAAACGAAGTCACGATATTAACCGCTAGTTAAAATAAAAAAGGTAAACAAACACACCTTTTTTAGACTATCTCGTCGCGAGTGTAGTGTACTCTATCATGCAACTATGTGGAACAGTGTAGTACATTCCGAGAATGTAGTGTTTATGTCTACTCTGTATTTTATCTACTCTGCATCTATACCTATTCAGGCTGTTATGTAATTTTATGTTCTATTGTTGGCGTATGTTTTAACACTGCGTGGTTTGACCGAAACTAGAATGAGAATTTAGGCGCCACTATTTTTGGTTAATCTATTAATCTCCTTGCTGTGTTATTTTTTTATTGTTTGTTTCTTTATTTTTTTATATACATTTAGCTGATGGAAAATGCAAATGGCCCACCTGATGTTAAACCATCACCTATAACAAAGCTCTACCTCGTAGGTCACGCACTTCAGGAACGTACCCTCAATGCACTGCCCCGGGCCTAACGATACAGATGTTCAGCCTCAGGTGCCAGTAATTTTTCCGGCAACCCTTCAAAACCGAAACACAGCAATGCTGCTTCACGGCAGAAAAAAACATGGTCCTTAGTACTATCCCGGACGAGCCATTCATTAATTCCCAAACGTCACCCGTCAGCAGCGCGACATGTGACACCGATGTGCAGGTTATTGACCGCCCGATTGCCCCGGCCTTGCCAACACCGCAGCCTTTGAAGCAAACATCTCTTCCTACTCCGCCAGCTCGTCAACCGGCGAAGAAGAAAAGTTATGCGCAAGCTTCCGGCCAGCCTCAACCATCGCCAGTGCCTTGCGCTGTTTTGAGGCAGAAGGCACAACCGAAGATCCCCGTTGGGACATCAAAAAAAGTAGATAAAGATGGTTTCACCCTGGTGGAGAAAAAACAGAAACCATCACGAAATAAACGTGGTACCGCCAGCGTCATAGCAACAGAAGTCACCCTGCGTGCTGTGGACCCGACCATCCTCCTTTACCTCTCGAGATTGGACCCGAATACTTCTGGTGATGAGGTCCTTCGCTATGTAAAGGAGAGAATCCGTTTCTGGATCAAGGACCCGCCACCAATACAGCTACATCTGCAGCGGCTAGAGCCATCGGGAGTGAGAGACACGGCCTTCAAATCGTACGTGCTCCAGGTGCCTGCGAAGCATGGGGACATGTTTCTCACTTCGGATTTCTGGCCGCCAGGAATCGTCTTTCGTCGCTTTAGGGGTGCGCTAAAGAAAAAATCCCCTAAGATTTGAAGATTTGATTAGTAATTTTATTTTATTTTATGTATGTTAGTCTCTAAGGTATTTATTACTATGGACCCAAAGTGTTTCATTTTTGTAATGTGTGCATTTGTTGGTCTGAAATAAACGATATTATTATTATTATTATTATTAATCTATATATTACGGTCTATTTAGTCTATGAACCTACTAAATTAATTTCAAATTGTTTTGTTAGATAAGTAGTAATAGTAGGTTCTAGCCCTAAACATTTATTTCTTTAACCCACCCAGATAAACGAGCATCGAAGAAACGATATTTTTTTGTTGATCGTTTCTTTCGAAACTTTCTCTTCTTATCGGCTTTCATCGCAACCCACAGATTAAATATAAAATACCAAAGCTCCCCCACTGCGCCCAGAACGCAGCCTCGATTAAGGCGCAACACTCAATTGTTGATCATTAGCCACTAATCCGGCTCATATTCAATCAATACCCAAAACTTTACTCGCTCACCTCCCCGCCTCTCCCCTCGTCGCGCGACATTTAATGACACCCGTGCAACGAGCCCGACAAGCTATTATAGCCTTTCTACCTTCCACACAAGGTCCTCACTCCCCTGAACCCGCCCACCACGTTATATAGCACCGAGGATCTATAAAAGTTACGTCTGTAATCTAACATAAAACTCGGGCCGTTTAGATGCGAACGCGGCCACGGACGACACATCTCGGTTCGCTCCGTACTTTTACCGAAATATGATGGTGATTTTTGTGTGAATGTACGCTGTTTTCCGTGTTAAATCAAGGTTAAATCGGTTGTCGTCGGTGAAGTGACGCGGACGTCACCGGCCGCGTCGTTCCGTGTGCACGCGACGCGTTTTCCGACGATTTTGACGTTTCCAGAGCTGGCACAAAACAAATGTGAGTACAAAATTTGAATATTCAAAGTTGGAACGTAGTTGACACTCATTTAGAAATAGAATCGCTGCTAATTTTGTTTCAAAGCTGCCCTGTTCGCGTGTAAAGAGGCCATTTTCTTGCCGGCAAGTAACGCGGAAGTTGAAGAAATTCACAGAGGAAATGAAAATTCTTGACATTTCATGTTTTTCTTTGGGCCAGTTAAATATTACAAAATAAAATACGATATTATAATGCTTACTAGCCTATTTACC
The DNA here is from genome assembly GCA_947578465.1 of Thera obeliscata. NCBI lineage: Eukaryota > Metazoa > Arthropoda > Insecta > Lepidoptera > Geometridae > Thera > Thera obeliscata. The sequence continues at coordinate 5,796,928 of OX387928.1, read as the reverse complement.
AAACCTTTTTCAAAAGTTACAAATAATGAGGCTATAATAAGTAGGTACCTATCTAATAGAAAAACTACATTTTAAATAGCTGTTAGACATTTTTCAATAAGTGAATCTTATCAGTGAGCAATTTAGAGGTAGGTGTTATTGATGATGGTAGTAAAGCTTTGCAATTAAATTACCTATTAGGCATGAAGGTGCTATAGTTTTAAAATACGTGTATAATTCACGTTATGTTAAACAACCTTACTCACCAAATATCCCAAAATAAATAAAGAAAACATATAAATACACCATTTTTGTGCAAAAACATTGCCGTGGCGCCATCTTTTAAACACCCTGCAAACTTAGTAACTGACGATTCTTATGGAGCTTTATTGCAACATGGCCAGTGAATTCTGTCATTCCTCTCTCTTTTCCCCTCGCACGTGGATCGCATCTGTCCTTTTCACACTAGTCAGAAATCCAATGATACACGCATTGTACATTAACAACTGAAAATCAACCCTTTCCCCATACTGTAAGGTTGCAGTTGCAATGAATTCAAATTATTCTCTGGTTTCGTAGCAGTGCTACGAGTGCAGTTTGAAATATGCTTATCTCTCTCGCACAGGTACTGGCATCCCGCTTTGCTGCGTGTAGTGCTACGTGTAGATATCTCGTTCAACTGGAGATAAACAGATGTCTCAAGTGACAGTTTGGTGAGATGTTAATATCATAGGAGGCAAAGTCCCACCATGATGAAATAGGCGGAGCGTCTGGTACCACGTTTATATTATGATCACAGTACTACGAGTATGCTAAAGCGAGATTATGACGGGATGTATGGGGGGAATATTTTGAATGTACTTAAAAAGGAAAAAGCTTTCTTTTCTTGTAAATTATATTAAAAAAAATGGGTAAGTAAAATTTGTAACAAGCAAAAATGGACAGAAAAAAAACTCTTTCTGAGAGTAATATTTTTCAAATCTAATATCATTCAAATGTTATTTTAACGAAAGAGAAAGTCATAATAATTCGGTTAGTCTCACGCAATAATTAGGTACTTATTCCCAATTAAAATTTACAAAATGAGATATATATGGTTATTTTTTGTTAGAGCTGCCTAATCGGACAGTAACTAAAATCAAATTTTCATAATTTGTGCCTGAAAAATAAATAACCATGAAAAACTATTTAATACAATTACAGTATATACATTCGTGTACATAGTTATAATTTTGTAAGGCAAAGTCAAGTATCTGTAGGTATGTAATTTGGATTCAATAGACTGGCCTGTCAGCTTAGTTGGTCCACAACCTACAAATATTTGTTCATGGTAGGCCATGAACAAATATTTGTCTACTGAACATAGATATTTGATTTCTGTGTTACATAGCAAATATAAGCATGTATATACAAAAATACTTATAGGTATTAATTATTATCAGCTATCTGGTTCCCACAGTACAAGCTCTGCTTGATAGAGTTGTGAGGATTGTCCATAATAATATTTTTTATTTATTTAAAAACACGCAGTACTAAAAAAACTCTCATTCAAATATTTTGTCTCATCACGAGAGACCTGCAATTCTCACACACCTCTGACTTAATGTTTACTACAGGGTGTGCAATGCTTTTTTCTAAAAGCCTGACTCATTCCAGATCATATTCCACATTTTTTTTTTTATGTATAACATAGACAAATTACATCATAAACACCTGATAGTAAGCGGTCACCACCACCCATAGACACCAAAACACCAAAGGCGCTCTTGTTGCGTTCCCTACCCTGAAAGAGTTTTAACATTTTTCTTGAAACTATTCATTTCGAGTACCTAAGAGGGAAAACTTGTGGTGGTAGCTCATTCCACAATTTATGGATATGAGGAAGAAAAGATCTCCTGTGACGAGTAGGTACCTACCAACGTCAGAAAAAATTAGAGAAAAGTATGCACTATTTTTAGAATCTCTTTTAAGTAATTACTAATAAGTAATTACAAATAATCATTACTGACGTGCTTAACCTACGAGGCAATGCACTTTTACAGGCCTTGTATGGGGGCCATAAACTTGTTCCATCAGCTAGTTTTTTATAACATTATACCTATTTATTACCATTCCTTCCATAGTCGGTCCCTCATTGTTGAAGACCGTGACTCCTTTCCAGTTTGTAGACAATATAACTCCATTTTAAGCGGTCGGTAGAGGTAGTAGATGAGTTTACCTTGTTCCGTCTGTAACTTTAAGTATTGCTACCTTTTTACTGTAAGCCCCCCAAAGGCTTGCTGGAAAAAAACTCTTTTTAGGGTTAAGTTAAGCTCACCTATACATATTATCCCCTGTGCTATTACTTATTTATAAATGTCACTGATGTGGTACAATAAAGAATTATGAGTTATGAGTCCGTTGCCGGCAAGCGTAGCAAGCAGACGTGTTACAATAATTACTCCTAAAATTACCTAATTTCAACGACGCATTTGGAAACTAATACCAATCTGCAAACAGTGCAAATTTGAATACGCAGTGCCTGAGTCGTAAGTCATTACTCACCTGCGAAGACGGCTTAGTATTCGGCGCGTACGTCACTCGGGAGCTTGGAGAGAAAAAGACGCATAGCGGTTCGGTAGCCGCTCGGCTCCACTCGGCGAGAACCTTTCTACCAACCATCATAAAGGTGCGTCCACTATTACCAATTGTTTTACTTGGTATAATCATCTTATCATTTTATTAACAACTTTATGATGAAGGCCATGCGCTCACCTTCTAAAAGCTCTTCTCTTGACAAGTTGGTTTCTGCGGGAGGAAGTAGCAGCTCGCAGCCTGATCTATCAAAAATGGATGCAATGGAAATAGAATCTAAAACCATGTATCTACGAAAAAGAAAAGCACCCGAATTCGACTTTGCATACCAGTTTAATGATTTCAAAAAAGAAATGTTAGATGTACTCAAAGAATCCACCAAACATAATACTGCTAAGATAAATATGATAAGTGAGAATATATCATCGATTAAAGAACAACTGAATGATATAAAGATTACTACGGATCATCTAAGGACCGAAAATATTAACCTAAAATCACAAGTTACGACACTAACAGAAACTGTGAAGCAAAATGAAAAAAAAATTACATGCCTTCAAAATGAAGTCCAACAGCTTACGGCTGCCCCGTTTACATCATCGCCACCACCTATCAGCCTAGCAGCTACCAACGAGAACCTCATCCATGAGATTCAAGAGCGCGCTGAACGAAGCAAAAATATAGTTATAGCAGGCCTAGCTGAAAAACACTCTGATAACTTGGATGAGAGGCTAGAACATGATAAACACGAAATAGAGAATATCATAAAATCAATTTACCCAAATGGTGCAGAAGCTGAAAGAGTTATACGGCTCGGAAAGTATGACAACAACAAAATACGTCCACTGAAGGTATGTTTTGCTTCCCCCGACACAGTGAAAAACATACTGCGCAATAAAGCTAATATCAAAAAAGACGGCGTCCGGATCTATTCAGACCAGACGCCTCAGCAGCAAAAATTCTTGCTTAATCTGAAAAAAGAACTGCAATTACGTCAAGAAAGTGGAGAAGATGACTTAACAATAAAATACATAAATGGAATTCCTAAAATTATTAAACAATCAAAAAACTAATTACTAGAGAAAATACAACAACAAAACATTCTACAAGTATAACTTATGAAGTGACTAAGAACTATGCAGATATAACAACTACAACCAAATCAGTAAACTTTCTATATGCAAATGTGAGAAGTATCCTAGTACCCGGAAAATTTGACGAACTAAGATGCATAGTAGCGGAGTTCAAAACAACCATACATGTAATAGTCCTAACAGAAACATGGATTAAAGACGAACATGAGGCCCAAAGACTACAAATACCTAACTACACGCACTATTACAATTATAGAACAACGTCGAAAGGCGGTGGAGCGTCAATATACGTACACAACAACTTAAATCATTACTTTCTCGATGATGAATGCGAAGATGGAAATCACTATCTATGGATCCACCTGGAAAAGCTATCACTGGACATAGGTGCCATATACAAACCGCCAGTATCTAATGTGAAAAACTTTCTTGAAAGTTATGGGAACCACTTGGCAAAAAGAAAACGAGCTCTTATATTTGGAGACATAAATCTGGACTTACTCACCAAAAGTAAGTGTAAAGATTACAAAATCTTGCTAAAAGAAAACGGACTTAGGATACTAAATAAAATCGATAAAGAACATAGCACACGTGTAACAGAAACTACAAGAACAATACCCGATCATGTTTGTACAACCCTACAAGATAATAACTTCCACATGACTATTGTAGAAAGCGCTATGTCAGACCACAAGCAAATATATCTCGAAATGGAAAGAATCAAACCAGAGCGACCAAAAAGAATACAATATGAAAAAATTGATTATGAAAATTTATACAAAACTATTGAAAGAACACTAGAAAAAGACCTACACAACGAATATTCAAAACTAGAGACATTTTTACTACAGGCTATATGCAGCAACAAAACGACAAAGACAAAAAAGCTTTTTCCACCCAGAAAAGACTGGATTAACAAAACTCTACTCGAGTCCATAAACAAGAAAAATACTCTATGGCATGATCTGAAACAATCACCAGACGATGATGGTCTAAGGGAGGAATTTGTGATACAAAAAAAAACAGTGCACAAAGATATTCAAAGTACCAAAAATCAATATTTTTACAAAGCTTTTCAAAAATATGCGAAGGATCCTTTAAAAACATGGCAACTTATTAACAATTTAGCGAGTAATAAAAATAAATTTAATTACACCCCCACTAAACTCCTGACTCCTACGGGCCCAATAACGGATACTCAAGAAATTTGTGAATGTTTTAACTCCTACTTCTCGAAAATTGGTTCTGAACTCGCAAATAAAATACCAAATATATACCATAATCAAATGAATACAACTTTATCACACAAGCACCCAAAAACTATAATTACATTAAATCAATTAAAGCCAGCCACTATAGATGAAATAATTAAAATAATCAATAACTTAGATGCAAACACAAGTACAGGTATAGATGGGATAAGCACTAAAGTAGTCAAGCGTGTAAACTATATTCTAGCTGAAAACTTAACCCAATGCATCAACAGGTGTTTAGTAGACGGCCAATTTCCAAGCTCTTTAAAAATAGCCAAAGTCAGTCCAATCTACAAAACAGGTGACAAGCTAGATCCTGGGAATTATCGGCCGATTTCTGTCTTGCCTACTTTATCAAAGGTTTTTGAAAAAATATTGCATAATCGCTTAAGTGAATTTCTAACCTCCATAAATTTTCTGTATGACAAGCAGTACGGATTCCGTCCTAAATCTAATACTCTAACAGCTACAAACGACTTAGTCACATCACTTAAACTAGAAATTGACAATAAAAAAATAGCATTAGGAATCTTTATAGACCTAAAAAAGGCATTCGACACTGTTAGTCACAATATACTATTGAGAAAACTAGAGTTTATAGGCATAACGGGAAATGCTTATAATATGTTTCAATCATATCTTACTGATAGGTCCCAAATTGTCAGGATTGACGGTCACCAGAGTGAACCACAATCGATAACATACGGCGTTCCTCAAGGATCGATTCTGGGTCCGCTGTTATTTCTTACCTACATTAATGACATACACGAAATTGGGTTGAAGGGAGACATCACACTTTATGCCGACGACACAAGTATTTTTTATACCGGTGGTGATATTGTTTCCTTGGTCGAACAGGCTCAAAATGATTTAAATATCCTGCATACTTGGCTTCAGATAAACTTACTAACAATAAACACATCTAAAACTAATTATATAATATTCGCTGCAAAAAATAAAACCATTAAAAGCTTTAATCCACTCACCATTAATGGTATAAAAATTAACGAAGTCAAGGAGGAAAAATATCTTGGCCTGATACTTGATAGCCAACTGTCGTGGAAACCGCACATAAACAAAATCCGTTCGAAACTAACATCACTCACAGGCGCACTACGTGGTATAACACGATGCCTTCCAAAACAAGTACGTCTTACTATTTATAACTCATTAGCCAAGTCTCATCTAGACTATCTGATTGAGGTTTGGGGAAATGCGGCTAAAACACATATAAAATTATTACAAATTTCTCAAAATAAACTTATTAAAAGATTATTTCATTACGATTATTTGACATCAACGAACAAAATTTACAAGGAAACTAAACTGATGCATATCAATCAATTATATAAATACAATACATGTGTTCTGATAAGAAAAATTTTAACTAAAGACATACATTCTAAAATAATATTTACAAAAAAAATCTGCATACAAAAACGACTAACAAGACAGGCCACAAATATAAATCTAAATAAGCCAAGAACTAATTTTGGGAAAAGGAATATCATGTTCGAAGGAGTTAATTTTTATAACAAACTTCCAAAAGACATTAAATCAGTTAGTTCATTATTCACATTTAAAAAATTACTAAAAGACCATATTTTAAAGAATTTTTCGCATTTAGAATAGTTTTCTGCTGCATAATTTCGCTGTGGAACAAGCCTTACCAAACGGTACAAGGCGCGCTATGCTGCGCTCCAAGTTTTCAAATGTACCCGCAAGGAACCGCGATATTTTATGACGGTGTTTATTGTAGTGTTATTTTTTTATGTTATCTAGAATGTATCTACTTTTACCTACGCTTAATGGCAACGAAGAATAATAATTACTATATGATAAATGTATTTTCTCTATAAGTGAATTTGTAAATTCTTTTGAGAAAATAAATGTTTAAACCTAAACCTATGAGTCGGTGGCTTAGAGCGCCTGACGCATTGGCCAAATATCTGTTCCAACCAGCACCTTCCATTCATTACCATTGCTATGGGCCATTTACTACAAAGATGTTTTAATAATCATAATAGGCTTATTATTCCACCTGCTATAAATACCTCCAAAAAATACACACACATATTATTATGTTAATAAGGTTTGTTGGGGGAAGTAGTACCACCTGACCTATATTTCGATTTAAAGGGTAGGTGTCAGTGAGACGAAATGCTTTCAGATTAGCATCTCACTTGAATAAAACGATTGGAACTTCTGGTTTTTTTATTGCGCTTAGCATTGGTTTAATAGCTAAAGCTGTTTATGTTGATAGGTGCTTTAATCCTCCGTAGACTTCAGATGTAGTTTTGTTACACCCTGTATACAATTTCCACCTTTTAATAAAATCCATATAACAAGAAAAATTATATTTATTTACCGTGTACATAAGTGTACCTATGTTTTAAGTAATATTACGGGTACTATCAATTTAATAGCTAAAGTTATATATAACTTCTTCTTCCTACCTTTATCCCACTTTATGTGGGGTCGGCACTGCATATTCTTAAAGAAAGAAAGAAAGAAAAACCCTTTATTTTTCACGCCTGCAATAAGGAACATTTTAAGTAATAGAAATAAGAAAACTATCAGTAACTAAAACAATTCTTCGATTTCATTCTCCTCTATCAGCTGTCATTGTCATTTCTTTTTTATCATCGACCTTTTCTCTGGTCTAGGTACCTCTTCCCACATATTCATTTGCATTCCTAGTCATTTTTCTGGTCACATGACTTTCATCCCTCTTCATGACGTGTCCATACCACGCCAGCCTATTCCTCTTCAATTTTCTGTTACAGTTTTCAGTCACAGTCAGTAACTTTCAGACTTCTTCTAATATACTCGTATACTTACTCATTCCGTATCTTGTCCATTCCTGTCAATCCACACATCCATCTCAACATTCGTATCTCTGTCACACTTTCATTCTTCAGTCCTTTTTAGGGTTCCGTAGCCAAATGGCAAAAACGGAACCCTTATAGATTCGTCATGTCTGTCTGTCTGTCTGTCTGTCTGTCTGTCCGGCCGAGTCACAGCCATTTTTCTCCGAAACCATAAGAGCTAGACTGATGAAACTTGGTGAGTAGATGTATTCTGTGAACCGCATTAAGGTTTTTACACAAAAATAGAAAAAAAACTATAAATTTTGGGGGTCCCCATACTTGAAACTGAAACTCAAAAATATTTTTTTCATCGAACCCATACGTGTGGGGTATTTATGGATAGGTCTTCAAAAATGATGTTGAGGTTTCTTATATCGTTTTTTTCTAAACTGAATAGTTTGCGCGAGAGACACTTCCAAAGTGGAAAAAAGTTGGTCCCCCCCCCCTCTAACTTCTAAAATAAGAGAATGATATATCCAAAAAAAATATATGTTGTACATTACTATGCAAACTTCCAACGATATTTGGTTTGAACGAGATCTAGTCAGTAGTTTTTTTTTTATACGTCATAAATCGTAAACCGCAATTTACCTTTCGACGAACTACAAAAAACCTTTATTATATTATGTTATTGATGCTACGGAACCCTTCATGGGCGAGTCCGACTCGCACTTGGCTGCTTTTTTGTTGCCCAACATTTGAATCCATGTATTACGGCAGGTCGTCTTATAGATCTTCCCCATAAGCTTAAGGGGCACCGGGGAAAGTTATATTTATCTAAGATTTTTTTTTAAATTTTATAAGGTATATTTATTTACACAAAGAAACTTACAATTAAACAAATATTTACAAAATGTACAAAATACACAAGAAACAGTTGAGCTATCTGCAGATCGTTAGATTCTAAGATTTTTATAGCCATAAAAAGTATGAATTTAATTAGTAAATTATATTTGCAGACCAGTTATTAATTACTAAGTTTTTTATTATACACTTCTCTCTCAATGTTTACTGCCTTATTAACTTAGCGATACCACCATCGAAGATACTTCAACCATCTTAAATAAAAACGTCAAATTACATACATTTTACTAGGTCCGTAAATAAAATAAAATCAGTTTAAATCCAGTCGTGTACCAATAAGTTTTTTTATACATAAAATGTGTATTTGCAATTAGCCAGTATAGGTACTCTCAAACGGTGGAGGAAAGCATCGAGAGAAAACCAGGCTGTCGTAGAAGCTAAAAAGTTCGAAAACATGCACCAAGTGCACGAAAGGAGCCACTTTGAGGCGTGGTTAAAACCCTTTCACCACACTGGATTGAAAAAACCAGTGACACAATAAGAAGAAGACTAAAATGAAATGCACATACAATACAATATGCCTACCTATTTATTTCAAGAAAAAACGTGAACGTAGTTGTGAGTAAAACTTACATTCTGAGACTTCCGTGCTCAGATAGATAAAAATTTTTGACCAGAAATACCTTAAAATTAGAAATATTAATACTTCTATGATAAATAAAAATATTTTGAAGTATTGTAGACAATTCACACAACACCATCTAGCCCCAAACTAAGCAGAGCTTGGACTATGGGAACCAGATAGCTGATATAAAAGACTTATGTACATTTTTTTTAATAGTAGTTATATACTTAGAATACAATACTTATAATAGACAGATACCCCACAGATAAAAGTGTATAGAAAAAAACTGTTGTACCGACCCCACATGTAAAACAAAAAGATGATGACGATGAAATTCCTATAACTGTAAACTAAAAAAACAACTAAAGGCCTTTTCTAGTTTCAGCCACTTTTGTTGACTTTATAAATCCATACTTTTTTAGGATTCGAAATTTAAATTGCTCATTTTTGGAATCCTTTATTTTTCAAAGCAAAGTATTCTAAACATCTATGGCCTTACTTATAAAAATATGTCAAAAGATAAACAGTGCGCTTAAACTATTGCCATCTCTTACCACTGAGTAATGACAAACAGTGACAGGGCTAACTTTAAGCAATGATTAAATTTAAATTGGGTTTATAAGTATGGCTGCTAAAATACAAGTAATACAAGTGTATAAGTAATATGTGAGGTTATTGGAACTCTTGCAACGCTTTTGGTGTGTTTTGTTCCTTGTTTTATTTTTTGGCAATGCTCTGATATGTGAATAAGAAAAACCATTTCAGTAAAATATCATCCAGGGTAAAATATTAGAGGCCTATTTCCCCTATTTCTGCTGACCATCTAAAACATGTTTTTGATGGTCTGATAGTCATGCATTGCATTGCATTTATTGCGATTTTTCCTAAATAAGTTCAATTATTTTTTTATCTCTCAAAAGGTCAAGGTGTTCAACTGATAAGGTCATTGACGCCGGTCTGACCCTTTAGCAACGTTGTTGTATTTTGGTTTGAAGGGTGTGGGTGCCAGTGCTTATGCAATATTTTGAAGGCTATTATTTTGAGGCTAACCTGTCCATATAAAATTGATGCATCATAGGACACATTGCTAAATTGAGTGTTCTTATAAGCAATGCTTTGTTATCGACGCCATCACTATGTGTGTGAACAATGTAGTTCTTTTGACAATTTTATTTAAAAAAACGATTATTATCAAAGGACGACACGATTGTGTCAAATTACATTACATGCATACGCAGACAGACATTTTTGTTAAAATACTTCTTCATTTTCAGAAACATAAAAGTGAACCTGTATTTATTTTGTAGCCCATACCAGATAAGAAGTATATAACCAGAATTATATTAATAAAATCTCCTCAGATATTTTTTTTACCAAATAATAAGTATTTATTCAAAAAAATTGAAAAAAAGAATGTAACTGGAAAAGTTTTTAGAATACAACTTGTTCCGACTTACTTTGTTCCAGGACAAAAAACCACAAGTGACTAGGGCGGTTTACTCAAAAAGTCCTTAAGTCAACGTCGTTAAGCTTTTATTGCTTTGTGACTAACCAGTCGATCCAACAACACGTTCCAAGAGGCAGGGGGCTAATTCTCGGGCCGATCTCGATCATTTTGAAATTTTATTTTATTGCTTCTTTTCGAAGGGGGAATGGATAAGTTCCTTGAGTAATTCATAAACGACCTCTTCGTAAAAGCCTCGACAGCTACGATATACGGAAAACGTACAAAAATTGCGGGGTTGTGAAAAAAAGCAATAAAATAAAATTTCAAAATGATCGAGATCGGCCCGAGAATTAGCCCCCTGGTCTTTAGTTCCGGCGTTTTCCGTCGAAACAGTGGCAGCACTATCTGTGGAAATAAATAATAAAACGAAAGTTTCTTAAACTATTTTAAAAACAATAAAAATAAAAATAATTTATTTTTTCTTCAAATTAATTCTGATAAGATTCAAGATATCAACTGTTTTAAGGTATTTGTAACAGCGCCATCTAGCGTCGAGTGGCAGAACTTAGTCATGACGCCCACACGCAAAAGCTCTCCCCACCGAAAGTAAATACATACACACACATGCAAACTACCAGAAAGGGAAAAGAGGGGTCTGAGGTGCGGGACGAACGGAGTCAAAATCCAAGTATGAAAACTTTTTTCCATCTATTTTTGAGTCGTAAAGTTAGGAAAGTTCGTTAGATAGACTTATTTAATACTTTTTATTAGTAGGTACGTATCATCGTATTATTATTCGAGAAATAATACCAATAATGCGCATGATAGTGTGGCTTTATTGAGACTGGATTTTTTAAGACTGAAGCTTCTTATACTTACGGTTTTTTTTTAATTTCTTATAAAAATATTTTGAGTTGCATATAATTTTGTTACGTTGCGTCCTGACAAAAAACGAAAAAAGCAGTCATGGTACGTAAGATACTTACTTAAATTTTAATTACTTCATAAGTATTGGCAATTAAAAGAACTATTTGGAGTGTAAATATTTTTATTAAACTACCGATTTTTAAGAATTCTTTATTCTTTATTGCACACACATAGACAATATTTAGAAAACGTATAATACATACTACACATGATTTACAATAATAAAGAAGAATCATGCTCTACACACATAGAGTAGGGTACACAAGACTCAGGTTAATTACTTGGACTAGATAGTGTTGTGTGGATTGTCCACATGAAAAAAAAAACTTGGGCATCCAAAAAAAATGTTTTTGAACATAAAAGTAATTCTTTATTAATTCAGAGTAAGCGTGGATAGTATTGAACACTTTGAAGATAAATCGAATTTATTTTAATAAAAGATAAACGAAAGACAGCTACTCTATGTGCATCATCGCTTTTCAGGGCAGACTTTTGACATCTTGTCTAACTGTCATTTGATTTTGACAAGATGATTAATTAAGTCATGCAGCAAATTGTACCGAACTCAAGTTTCATCAAAACTTAAACTTAAGTTCAAATAATAAACATACATTCACACAATATCCAAACGAAATTTGGCGGTAAAAAAACGTTGACATTAGAAACACAACTGTTTTTACAACCAAAATGAACATCACAAAAACGCTTACGCAAAAACTACATCAGTTATGACGTTTCGTGACCAATATTTTTTACTAAGCGAGATGAATACATTTTTTAATAATGAGTATGACCAAAATTTTCAAAAGGCTTTGCTAAAAGATTTCATTTTGTTTCGTAACTGCGGTGCACCGTAAAAACTGGAGCAAAAACCCATTGTCAAAGCCTAACCTTATTATGCAAAAGGGTTACAGTTACAAAAAAACTTACGGAATCGTTTATTAGGCTAATATAAGTACAAAAGCGACGACTAGTTTACTTCTAATGCTCTATAAAAAATAATACAGCGGTATTACGTTAAAATGTGGACCAGTTGTAATTTTTCACTTTGCCAGTATAGTCTTGCGTGGCCAATTAAAATTTTAATGTGTAGTTGGAAATTGTGAATGAATTTTGTTTTAGTTCTCTGTGAATCAAAGTGATAGTGAATGATTTATTAGTTATATAAGTGCTATGTGATTGTTGAAATAATTGATGATACTATAGTATCAGAATGTAAATACCAAAGTGTTTTAAGTGTGATAACAGTGTTAAAACATTTAATTTATAAACAATTCCTGTACAAATTCAGTTTGTTGCTGGTAAGTTTGAAAATAAAAATTGATACTGAATGAAAAATACGTAAGATAACGCTTAGCAACAGTTTTAATTATATGTTGTATTATCTGATATAGTCATATTTTAAATAAAGAACCTTTCAATGAACACAAGTATTTACAAAATGTACAGAAAATAAAAGAAACAGTTGAGCTATTCCAAACGATCTAGAGATAGCTTTGTTAAGCTATCTCTAGATCAATATTCATCATTTTCAATATGCATCTGTTGATGCATATTGAAGACGGTGGCGGCATTGCCATGCTGAATAGCAATGCATAAATCCGTAATAGTTAATATTAGAAGTATATTTCTTCAATTCATTTGTCACACAAAATAAATACAGAACTTTTTTTTTTATACAACTAGCTGATGGAACCAGCATATGGCCCACCTGATGTTAAGTGGTAACCATCGCCTATGACAAAGCTTTGCCTCGTAGGTAACTTAAGCCCTTTCGCTGTTAGTAATAATAATAATAGTTAATTTGTGCCTGTTGGTATGGAAGCACTGTATGCTCTTGCAATTATTTTATCAGTCATAAGCCCTAATCGTCTTATTCATAATGGTTTTAGCTTTGCAGGCTGCTAAGTCTGTTGCTATCTCTATGTGTTAACATTAAGGTGACAAGACACTTATTACGAGCTGCTAAAATGTGTCAGTCTGTGTAAGTAGTATTTATACATACGAGGGTATTTACTTTACTATATTTTAACTTCACACCTTATTATTAAAATACAAACGAATATTTTGTTAAAGTCACGCAGCTTTTTTATATAAATATTATCACGGCAAAAACTATCCAACTATCGAGTTAGAACTCTGTTTAACTTTAAAACACGGCAAACAAAAATATCTAGTTCATTTAGACTGGTTGCAGTAGGGAGGTTCTATTCCCAAAACTGGTTAACACTAATGCTTTCATAATTTGTTGGGTGCAATAAAATATTTTCTATCTTCTATCTTCTAGCTTACCGCCATTGTTCAAGTACCTACCTGGTGAAATAAATTTATTGCAAACCGATTAACTGTTGTCATTGTCTACCAAAATCCTTGCCAAATATACAAATAGGTGCTGATTTTGAATACTAATCAGACTGTTTGTGTGGCAAGCGCTTATGATGATCACTGGTGAGCTATACTGTGCATACAAACAGTTGCAAATTGGCTTATGACATCACTACTTATACTTTACTTACTAAGTTTCATGATTGTCCATTGACGATAATCATTGAGATTGCTTTAGGCTGCACTTAAAGCAAAACAAGATTATAATAATAAACTAGCTAATTGTAGAACAATACAGTCATAAACAAATGGCTTAAAATTAACCAGTAAGGCCCGCATGCACAAAAAATACTTGAGTCTGAGTCGTGCCTCAAGCATAGAATTTTGACACATTTCAATGGAGAGCTGTTTTAAAATATTCTTAAAAATACCTCAATGGACTCAAGCATTGTTTCTGCATACGTTCCTAGATGCATTTTAAAGTGATCCTTGTAGGTATCATGATAAATATATTGAATATGAAAAATGTAGGTATATCTTTAGTCTGAAAAGTCTTTAGTCTTCAATCTGAAAGAACTCTATCTTATACCTTTAAACGAGAAAATATTGTATATATATATTAAGGATCTCGGAAATGGCACCAACGATTTTCATGAAATTATAATAATAGCAAAATGAACAGGCTAATTCTCTAGTAATTACATACAATGTTGCTCGTTGCCATGTAAAGCTGAGCACAGGTAGGAAACAGCTATGGCAAAGGGCTCTGCCAGCTCACGCGATGTGGCGTGCCGTCGGCCATCGCGCTGAAACTCGCCTACACAACGCAAACCCAACCTCAAAAACACAGATTACACACTGATCAGCCCTTATCACAATCAGAAAAAGCTCACAATCCAATAACAAAGACACTCTCTCTCTTAGCTGTGAAAGTATTTTCAGCTAGGCATTGTGTAAATATAAAAGGAAACTAGAAACAGCGTAATAATATCTGCTCTTTCTGTTCACAAAAATGAAGGTTATTCAACATTTTCACGCATGTAAAATGTGTTCTAAAAGTAGACTAATTTAGTTGCTAATTTCTAGCATTGATACGTCAAAAAGCAAACCATTTAGATAAAATAATTTACATACAAAACCCGTATTGGTGCAAAAGTACTTACACCTTAGATTAAGGTTGGTATATAAGTGTTGTTTAGGGAAATAGGCCAGTCAGTTCTTCCTGTGTAACCTTTTTGTGTGTTTAGTTGATCGAGCGAGCAAAGCGAGCTAAGGTTTCTCAAATAACGACACAAATCAGCGTGGTATTGTAGATATGGATCTGCATGGAATTTGGTAGGTCAATACATTTTTCTGGTGAAAATTTGACTTCAATCGGGCGAGTGGTTATTGAGATATCGAGGTGCAAAGAAATGAAACAAACTACAATGAAGTTAACCTGTTTTAATTCAAGGGTATAGAACTATTGAGATGCCTAACACGTAAAACCAATAACATAAACTCTCATTTTATAAGAGTTTCAATTACTTTGAAGTTCAGGTTTGACTGGTTAGGTATACAAATTCACGGCTATCATGAGATCTCAGTTCGGGGCGCACCACTAGTTTAATATTTACCAGTAATATTAAAGAAGCGACGACCCTCGCGTGTTTCCAACAAGTTATGTAACTTGACACTATTCGGGTATGCGTCTAATTTGTTTACTTTGAAACACAAACCGTTCCTTTTTGGTATTCATGATGTAGTAAACAGTTATTTGATGTGAGTCTACCCCGAAAACTTTCTCGTTCCATGAGTTGGTGTAGCATCATAACAGTGTTTGTGGTCTTAAAAACGAAAGCGTGCGACGGCTTTTAATACAACATATTTATTATTTTCTATGCTAAGTATTGGTAAATTTAGTTAACAGTCGATCAAAATATATACAAGGCGTACAGAAAAAATCAGTTTTCATGCGTTACTAAGAACCTTTTTTTCGTGAAATGTTTAAATATTAACGCCCACCCATTCTTATTCACGCATTCCTTTTAATTTAAAAAGCGACGAAAATATTCAAAATGATTATTATTGGTTTCGACCATTCAAGTTTCAAGTGTACCCAATATTGAGCACAAAGCACACACTCAAGAATTTAAATCGTTTAAGTTTCAACGGAGTAGAAAGGCCTAAAGGTGACCTTTAAATATTTTATCTCGACTCCACTTGATTGTCGACCCACGGCCCTTCCAGTACCTTAACTTGCCCACCGTAACTTGGCACTCCAATTCGCCTCCGAAGCTAAAGAAATAGAGCTCAAATAAGTAAATCCGGAAATCTTTTATGGGTCTTCCAAAGATGGACAGTTAAGTAAGTAGGTACAAGATTGGATAGGTAGACTTATCCCGAGTAAAACTTGACGTTATCCCGAAAATAAGACTAGAGGTACTTGAGAGTTGGATTTATGGAGGTAGAAAAATATTCTGTTGCGTAAGTGGGCTAGTTTTTGTAGATTGGGTAAGTGGCTTCAGAAATAGTATTGGGTAAGTGAAACCGAAAAAGTATTTCACCTACACTACTCGAAATTTTCATCTTTATTTAAATTTCGAACACAGACAATTTTTTTGTTGTAATAGAGACATCTGTCAGTTCTATGAGCTATGGGAATTCCTACTGCGTGATGTGTGCGTCTGTATAAATGTTATCCTGTTGAAATAACAATAAAACTGCTACAATTGGATTTGAGTTCTGAATTTCATATAGTAGAAACACAACTTCAGCGTAAACAACATCAACTTCGAAATTCTCGTTCAGTAAACAAGTGTAATCGTAAAGAAAACAGCAATCTAAAGAATCTTTTAAAAGTAAAACTCGCAAAATCTCTTGTACTTTTTTACTATCTAGCGATCAAACCATCATCCCTCTCACTCCATCGGATAAACAGCCTCATTTGCATTGACCCGGAAATCATTCTTTTTTGCAAAAAAAAATCCACGAGAGTAGTGTTTGTAAATTTTCCCTCTGACCTACTTGTACATCTGCAGGACCAGATAACGCTGCGCCACCTCGTCCCCCGTTCTCGCATGCTGATTGCTTAAAAAGGGGGGTTTGGGATGTATATTGGGGGGTCAGGATAAGTTGGTGAGGTGGGCTGACATGGATCGATAGTGGCTGGCAGGTCGCCCAGATCCGCACCCACATTATTGTTATTGCTAACCGGGACGTCTATGTGCTTCCGCCATTGGTGAGCCTAGTAATAATCTGAGACAAAGATTTTCAAGAGTAAAATACTGTTGATGAAGATTTTAGGTATATCTGGGTTTTACAGCTGCCGGGTTTAATCATAACTGATTGAAGGCAAACGCTTTGACGCGCGAATGTATTCTCTCTCGGCTTCTACGTAAAGCTTTTCTTTCAAGTCTATAAAAATGTTGCTACTTTATTTTTGTCTCATGTTATAAACATAACAATGTCAAAGATATTTAGTAAATATATAAATTTAATCCTATTAAAATCAATAGATTTGCGAAAATTCACAGTTTTAAATCTCGACATCGGCAAATTAGGTAGTTTATTATTACCATTAAATTTTTATTTTTATAAATATCAATACAAAATTTAAATTATGATTGTTTTCAATAATAATCGTAAAACTTATGATTTATGTTAATACATTTTTATTTAGGAAATTTGCCTTCTAATGAAGTGAAGTTAGTAACAAGTGTCAAATAATTCAGAATTTCTTTGTGGCTAGCGGGATACCAGCCACTTTTAATTCAATTGAGAATTTATTTAAATCAGAAGACAAACTTCAATTTATGATCATTTTGGTATTTAAATATAATAATCGGAAAGATTAGGATGGATACACCCAATATAATGAAAACACCTAATGTATCTCATTTATATTGAACTAAAAAAGGATCATATTATTAATAAGTTTTAAGTCGTATTAGTTAGAACATAATAATAGGTTAGGTATAATCAATTATTTTAATAGCTAATTCGTTTGCCAATTTACGTTAGAAAAATCATAAAGTCCACTTTACTTTTGAAGACAAAACTAATCGGTTTGTTTTAAGCCTATGAAATAATTAAAATTGTCATTTACAAAATATAATCTTAGGTTTACAGTGTTTACTAAAAAAGGTATAACAAAGATTTTTATATTTTTTCCCGGCTCTTAATTTTTGTAGCATTATAATAATTAGAAAAATAATTATTTATGAATTGTGCGCAGGCAATAATTTATTTAACAGAAACTGTTTGATGTAATTTCATAAAAAAAGTAGTATTTCCCACCCGCTGACTCGATTTGTGAAAAAAGCTAACGTAGCAATTAAAACCGATATGCATAAACAGTAATAATACCATGGAACGAATTGTAGTCCTTGACGGTACAGTCAGCAAGATATTATGATATTTTTTTAACCAGACCAGGACAATTTGATTCAATTTACCTATCTTTTACATAAACAAATTAAAATCAGTTAGATCGTAGGCTTACGCGCGTTGGTTCTTAATAACGATAATTAGGTTATAAACGCTGGTATATTTTTATTCGTTACATCCAAAATTAAACTTCATGTTTTGACACTAAATTTTTATAAAATAACAAGAGGTTATCGACTTAACAGTAGGTATTTCATCAAAAATATAGTTGTTTATCAAAAGTATATACTGGCATCTCAGATCAGTTGGTAGTAGCTCTGCCTTCTGCACCGTATAGGTCGTGGGTTCGATCCTCTCCGAGAACAAAAATTTGTGTTATGAAAACAGATGGTTGTTCTCTGTCTGGGTGTTATATTGTATTCTAAGTATGTATTTACAAAAAAAAAATTACAAGTAGGTACACTATATTTTATGTCCATTAGTGGACATCCTCAGGCTGATGATGATGATAACACTATATTTTATAGACTAAAAAAAGTTCAGTTTACCTATCAAAAGTAAAACAATTACTACATCGATGTTGCCGTTGACTGTTAAAAAAACAAGCGTTAAGATCTGTGACACGATCCCCCGCCCTCGGCCAATCAATACTTTGTAAGCAGGTACTACTGACTGGATTGGGAGCCAGTAAAGCTTATTATCATAAAAAAATAAGTTTAATCTCTCGTAGTTTTTCCAAGGTCTATGACATCAACTAGTAGCAACTAGTAATTTTACGCTCGTAAGCAACGTTGCCACGTTATTTTATAGTAACTAGAATCTTAGTCGATTCAAACCGCATTTTTATCCCTGTTGTATTTATTTGACATCAAATACAATCAAAAATAAATGTTGAGATATTGATGAGTTGTTTAAATTATTAACAATCTTGTCTAACGAATAAAAATAATCTACATTCCATTTTATTCTAAATTTATATACATCTAACCTTAATACTATTTCAGATCACAATTTATTTTTTATCCAAGTCAATTCGTTTCAGCTTTTACGGCATGTTCGAAACAGAAATATTCAAAAATATCCGAATAAAACTTCTTTTGCATTTAAAACACCTAATTAATAGGATTTGGCGTCATTTGGAACACCTACGCAGCTAAATGCTTAAAAATATCAACATTTCCACAAATAAACAGTAGCTTTCAGAACGTTTGGTGCGCTTGCGTGACAAAGGAAGGAATACGCAGATTATATAATTTAAACGATTTAAATTCAGTCGTGACAAGCTTTGCATTTAGTATTTATGTATGTTTGTGGGTTTTTTACATGTTTATTTCAATTAACATGTTTAGTTTTATATTTTAAATTAATGCTACAGTTGCAATCACATTTTGTGGCGTGTTCAAAGTACATAAATATAATACCTACAAGTATAATAATAATAATACTGTTAAAAAAGCAATGTCAATTAAAAAAAATAAACAAATATACAAGTATTACAATAGGTAACAATCTTTGTAAACAAAATCGAACGTTCGAATCATCTAAAAAACATCATAAAAATGTGTTGTAGGTACAATTTTGATTGAATGAAACGCAGAAACGAAGGAAATTTTTCCTATAAATTTTAATTGGAAACCGATACGCGGCAATTGTCTGCCAGCGGGTTTTCAATTTCTTTTATCTAATAAACTGAAGACTGATAATGTACGTATAGAGATATACATTTCAGTTGCAGTATTAAAAACCTTTTCTCATTTCTAAACAGGGCGGTATATTATATTAGTATGTTTAAGGAATCTTAAGATATCTCTTCATTTTTTGTCGTACAACTCAATTACATTATTAATACAATATTCATTGCATTGTAGTTATTCAATAAATCCTTGTGCACATCTAAGTGTTCGCGGATGGCGGTCAGTGAAACGCTGTCATATTTGACAGCTTTTCACTGATCACCAACGCACATACATACGCTTAGATTTGCGAAAGGCTTTAAAGGAAACGATAAAACTGTGAATTTAGACGCAGACTTAATAAACTTTTGACATAATGAATAACATTACATCAAACAATTTTGAAGAGGATTAGAATGACAATCACACCTATCAATATCATTTATAATTTTAATTAATACTTCTATATTATGAAGAATTTCTCTTTCATAATACAAAAAAAACTAGATTTGTATGTTTGTGTGTATGTTTGTTATTAATAAAATGTAAAACTACTGTGCCAAGTTAAAAAAATTTTTCACCATTGGAAAGCTACATTCACCCTGAGTAACATAGGCTATATTTATGTGTTTAAAAAATAAATGTCTACCAGTGCGAAGCCGGGACAAATCACTATAGTTAAAAATATAATTGAGTTAACGTCAGCGCTGCGTGTAGATCACATTTTGAAGCATATAAAACCCGCGGGAAGGGTACAGGAGTGTGTTCCCCTGGCATAAGAATGCTTCTGCTGGCTCCGTTTATCGCGATGACATTCTGCTGAAGTGCAGTTCAATTACTTTATGTTGTAGGTGTTCCTTAAGGCTTGACGCACACCACGCGGTTACGCAAAAACGTTTCTACGGCCGGTTTATGTATATTCGGTTTATATTTATTATATGTATATACATATATATATTTATATATTCAAAAGTATTCAAAAGCATTTTTGTTGAATTATGTTTAGACATACAAATTGAAAAATTCTTTAAATTAGATACCCATATCAACGTATATCTTTACTACAGCTACAATGTGGTCTTTGAACTTTCCTATGATATTTGAACGTCTTAGCCACATAAGCAATAACGTACTAGGTATGTGACTATTTTTATTAGGTATTCGGATTCATGTAGCTATTTAATTCAGGAGCATTTAGTTTCATACATTTAAATATACAAGGAAATAAAGGTTCACTGTTGTTATTGTCAGTCACATATTCTATGTATATTCTTTTGAACAACCATGGTTTCAATAAAACGGTTATGTAATTCTTATTTCTAGAATAAAATCACCTTAACAAAATATTAGGTACAATTCTGTACCTCATCTACAAAAAAAAGTTCCATTGATTTTGCTGTATAGTGTGCGCTGTTTCTTAATGCAATAATGTGAAGTATGAATAACAATGTCGATAAATTAATTAGTTGAGTGGAGCATTGAGTGTTTCCGACTGCGAATTACGTTGGTTTATTTTATGCATTTTACATTGAAGTAAAGAGAACAATTTGTTGACGAGTAGTTTAATCTACTCATCTTTATACTGCAGGAGCTAAATACCATACATACATAATAACAAAGTAAATGCTAAGGCTTTGCGCACATCTATATATCTCCTGCGATGGCGATTAGTGTATCACTGTAAAACATCGCACTATCAAAGTTTGCGGCAGCGTGTGTGGATGTATGCATCGCCATCGCAGATTGCCTAAATGTAAGGCGTGTCTATTAAGCTCTCATAAAATATTATAACTTCTTAAAAGAAAAACTAAAAATAAATTATGGTAAGCGGGTGGATTTTTTCATTCAACCACACGAAATGTTTACATTCTAAGTGATAACATTACAATTAAATAACATTTATATGGATATCGTCCGACGTTTCGACCTGAAATTATGTTGTTGACAATATCCAATTCTGTAAAATGGAACTACATTTTACAGAATTGGATATTAAAATGTACTTTGAACCTACTTATATGAAGCAGAATTATATCGATCTGACGATAACATGCAGGTAGTCAATAACACCCACGGGATTCTATTCTCCTTGTAGCGTCGTATCATGAATATTGATTATACAGCACCAGTGTACATTACATATCTCTGCCTGTCTCCAAAGGTCATCGACTCCTCTCACAATGCATCCGCTGTTTTGATTGAATGAAACATGCTCCGTCATACGAGTACCCTCGCCAGCTCACAGCGTGTCATATTCTTTTTTTAAAATATCGAAAAGTTCAACGACCACCCATCAGATAACGGACCAATCGAAAATTCGAAAAGAGAACGAGTTTTCGGAGCGCTCTTTTTTGGGCATTCAATTTAATTTACTGTGACACTGATTTTCCATATTATTAACTCAGCGCTCGAATAGAATTTCTGTTATTTAAATTTGTTATTTTGTTACAGGTACCGGCTTAGTGTTGATGAAATCTCCCGCGCAGGTTGGTCGTTCAATTATAATTTTGATGAGAATAGCTTCAGAGATAGTACGAGATTCAGTTTTAATCCCCCCAAAAAGGTCTTAATTAACGGGGGGGAAAGAGGTCGGTTGAAGAAAAGTCCGAGACACCTCGCGTTTCATTACCATGATCCCTCGGCCTCATTAAGCCGTCGGTGTTGTATAAAAAGAGACTTTATATAAGAAGTTAATTCGGCATCACACCTGTCGCGGTCGTAACTTCTCCCTCAGGATGGCTATACAATGAAGCTTGGCCCATCCGAGCCAGTGCTATTATTTTACCTACGCCATTCATCGTCGGCGTCGTCAAAGATAGTATAAAAATAAGGGCTTCATTATTTGAAGTTAGAACGTTCGATTTTTAAAAAAGCCGCTGCTATTGGTAGGATATTAACGGCTGTGATGTCATAAAAATTGGATTTCATGTTTGACAGCGCGATTATTATGAAATGGGGTGGGTCAAATTGATTACCACTTGTCTCTTGTCTCTTCACACCTGTGGTTATGTATCGTTTTTAATTTAGAATCAAATTAGAGTAACATTAATTAGTTCATTTTTATGTTTAAAAAAATATTTAACGTAATTTGTTCTTCACAAAAACCTGGTATACGAGACTGCATTCACTTGTTTGATTAAAACAATTTAGTGGTACTTATGCAGTCTGACTAATATGAGCTATTAAGAGGCAGTAATAAGTACTTGTTAAACTGCCTTATAGCAAATCGATTGATCCAATCTCACACTTAGATAAGTTTGATGAAATCTCTTACACGATTTAAATACAACTTCTTACCTACTTATTTTCTACCTGTCATGTGTTATTTGTTGAAAACTGCAAAAAATATTTGAATTATGAAAATTTTACGCTTTATTTAAAAAAAAAGGTAATTATGAAAATTTCCGATTAAAGGAAAAGAAACAGACTTTCCTTGTCACTTATTCTTTGCAAGTAATTCTAATAAAAAATAAAGGTAGGTAAATGTAGCTGAAGTGTGATGGATACTCTTACTAACCCTTAGCTAAGTGAATACTTTCTGGAAAATTCTACGCGAAATGTTCCAATTCCATTTCGGTAAGAGACTAATAATACACTTTTTTCCTCTTTTTACTTCTTGCTTTCACCCTTTACTGTTATACGCTAGAATTGGGAGGTATGGAGACGTCTCACTAGCACAAACTTTTGATTTATTATTTAGCTCTTATCGTAAAACACTTGCTGAGAGTACATTTTTCAAAATTTGCATCCCAGGCATTTGAAAAAGAGTGTTGAAATTTGTAGAGAATCTAAAAAAATGGTATTCCATATTCAAAAGTGACAATGTGAAACATCCATGCCAAAAAACTTCTGTTACGAACTTTAGAAATAACAAAAAATATATTGTCTTTGAAACCTGTCTTTATTGAAACATTGCAGTAATAATAATCACAATAAAAACCTAACTAACTATACTTTATATGCAACAAATTTTTTATGACAATATTGCAAAATATTTAAATAAATGATTGCAGCATGAAGGCTGACTCTATTCCTTTATAGTCTGACTAAGAAATTGTACAGACAGACGGACAGAGGGTCAATTATTTAGATTGGTAGCGGCGACGGACTGAGTCTTAGGTATTCACTACGTGATGAACGCTCATCGCTACCGAGTATAAAAATAAACTTCGAGAAATTTCTATTTTGAAATTTAGAATCTTCAGAACGGTTGACTAGCAGTTCAACGGTTGCGTTATGTTGTAACTGAAAATATTTTGTATGGTCTTTTTAAACTATGTATTTGAAATCTGTTTTAGTAAAAAATTAGAAGATAACTAGCTGCCTGTCCCGGCTTCGCACGGGTGGACATTTATTTTTTAAACATACAAATATAGCCTTTGTTACTCAAGGTGAACCTACGTCCAGCAGTGGACTGATATCAATTGATGATGATGATGAAAGAACATTCTATAACGTTTAGGGGCGCTATTTTCTAGAACATTTTGTCCAAATCTAGAATTCAAAACCGTTTGCATGGGTATATTTGAGTATTCTAGATAATTCTGGATTACTAACGTTTGGATGCATTCCGGATGCTAGCCGAATAATTTCAGTCTTCGAATTAAATTTGATCATTCCAGAACCTCAAAGACATTCTAGAGCGTTCTTTCCTCGTCAAAGTCGAGAATTTTCAGAAAAATCCCTAAGCGATAGAAAGGGATAGACATAGATTTCGAAACTTTTGCCCCTTATAAATTAACAACACCTAAATATTGAATATAAACTATCCTATATTTTAAGTCCGACCATATTTTAGGCAGTTGCAAAATTTTATCGAAATCCGTTCAGTAGTTTCGGAGTTTATCGCGTTCCAAATTGTGACACGAAAGATTTATATATATAGATAAAATAATGAGCAAATTCATTTGAATTGTAGGTATAGGTATAGTTTTATTGATTTTTTGTATATAATGTAGGTATATTCATTTCTAAATAAAAATCAAATAGAATATAAAAGAAAACTCTAGTCCACAAAGAAGAGAGAGAGAGTTTCAGTGTGAAAGATGACATGGTTATGAAAGAAGTGAACACAGAGATGACGGCTGATAGAGGAGAATGGAAGAGGAAAACATGTTGTGCCGACTTCACATAAAGTGGGATAAGGACTGGAAGAAGAAGAGAATATTATAGAAAACTCTTCTTATAACCTTAAAACTAACAATAAAGAAACGAGTAACAATAATTAAGTAATTCATAAGTAAGTTAGTAGGTATTAAGCATGATGATTTCTATATAGAACGAGGTTCATATCCTAACATGATAGACTCTACTACGGAAATCAAAGCTTTTATTATATTTATAGTAGCCGGATGTACTGCAGACAATAGTTGAACCAATACCTACAGTTTAATAAGATATTACTGATACAATATAATAATTTGCATATTTAAAACGCGTATCGTTTGTAAAATGAAGTAAATGTCTCCGAATCCAATCTTTATTTTCATCCATAGAAATGTAAGATATCAAATCAACGAAACGTTCGACTGCTTACGAAATCAATGCTTTCGAGCGTAGGTAGTGTAAGGTAGTCGAGCTTACGTAAAAATTCCACGTATGAACAGCTTTTGTGTTGGCATAAAAAGTTGCAAGCGGAAGCGATTTTTATATAATTTTATCATCATCATTATAAAGAAGTTGTTAATAGATAATACCAGTTAGATAAAACGTCCGGACTTTAAAAACGGCAAGAGAAATACGAGCACAAATTATGTACATGTATGGTCTTATTTGAGCTAAGTATGGTCTAACCACAACAACCGCAACCACAAGAGAACTGTGAAAATAACCACTGTAACGGTAAGATTTCAAAAAAATTGTCTTTCTTTCGATAAATACAGAATTTCTATCTCTATATAAACATGGAGCATGCAATTTTTTAGAAAAAATAGTAGCGTTGCATATAAATGCAACACTGTATCTAGGTTATATTTCATGGATGAGCTGTGTTTGATCAAAAATGTGTATTAAAATTGAAATACTTGCAACCCTTTCTGGAATTATTTTCTGTCATACAAGACCATGACTATTATCTCGGTATGAACGGCACCGACGCAGTAACAGTAAAGAAAAAAATCTTATAAAAAGTTTAATTACTCTCATTTCACATTAAAATTTGAATGCGGTGCGTGTGTAACATAAGAAAAAATATTTTGTAATGTACATGATGTCCTTGAACTACCATTGTGACTACATTTCTTATCAGACGCAAAAAAAAAGTTGTACAAACGACTTACACGCTGAAAGCCTATGGTTTGTACCTTTAACAAAACGTACGATCCAATACTTGAAAGTCAGTACGCGTTTGCTCACCGTATATCAACTCTGTCGACGCGTTCCGACTCCTTTTCATTATAGCTTCGAAAGCTTTACACTTATTACGCGCTGTAGGATTTAAGTGATTTTCTTTAGCTTAATAACTTCTTTTGTTATAGGAATATGAGCTTTTAATCATAATTTTCTGTACTTTTAAATATACATATTTTTTGTTTGCTTGGCATATTATCAATAAATGTGGCATACAAAAAGTAGTTTTTTTTATACCATGGGTGGAACGAGCATATGGCCCACCTGATGTTAAGTGGTAACCATTGCCTATAGCAAAGTATTGCCTCGTAGGTCACGCCCGTCAGGAACATATCCTACGATGCACTGCCTTGCGTCCATCAACTTGAAGCATACAGATGTTCAACCTCACATGCCAGTAATTTCACTGGCATCCCACACCCTTCAAGCCGAAACACAGCGATGCTGCTTCACGGCAGAAATAGGCATGGTAGTAGTACTTCCCCGAAGGAGCCCTTCATAAAAAAGTGTACTACTTCTGCATAAAGTAACTTGTTGATAAAATAAAACAGGTTTTTTTAATATAGTTAGCTAAGCATTTTACTTTCATCACACGAAAATGAGGTTCAGGATTTTTTTTTACTTACTGTTATATTATTGCTCCAAATGCAGTAATTGATTTAATACGTGACGCACACTTGCAATCCTTTCACCACACTGATTTGAAAGAACCAGTAACACAATGAGAAAAATAATTTTCTTCACGGTTCCTTTGACGCAATTAATCCCCAAAAAGGTTATACACCTACTCTAAGACTTTTTTGTAAATATAAATAAAAGATAATAGTTATTTGTTATACAAGAGTGCAAAGCTGCTTTTTAACCGCGTGCTCAATTTTGATGACTGAGCAAGCGCAGGATTCTAAAGTTTAACCACGAGCGTAGCGAGTGGTTTAAAAGTTAGAATCCTAAGCGTTGGCGAAGGAATCAAAAGAGCACAAGGTGAAAAATCTTTGCACTCGAGTGCAACACGTAACTTTTCATCCCACCTCAGCGAGGAAATGACTAAATGCAAAAAAAAACATGGCGCGACTAAAAGTAACACACCAAGAAGGTTCCGAGTATGAGTTATTAACAAATTTAAAACGGTTGTATGATAAATTCGGCACCATGCAGGTAGAAGTAAATAGGTTTAATGGTGTTTTGAATTCACAAATACACCAAGAAGGTTACGAGTGCGGGTTTTTAACAAAATAAAAAAGGTTGTATGATAAGTTCGGCAGCATGGAGGTAAAAGTAAATAGGTTGTGTATTTACAAACTTACTGAACACGATATTCTAAATTCAAATTTACTTTATCCTCTAGCGGATAAAAACGGCTTTTCCAGTCAGAAATTAAACAGCAAAATTACAATTTCAGAGCTGGTGGGATGAAAAAATCTTTACTGCAGTAATATTTATAAATTATTTCCAATCGTGATTTTATTACGTAAGTTGCAAATTGAATACAAACCATATTATTCAATAACAGCAACATTAGAATCCCCCAAGTCAATTTTCATAAAATTATTTAAATTCATTTATGACAGTCCTCGTTTATTTGCATGGAAATGTTGCTTTGATCTGATTATGCAGAAATAATGTTCACTGCCGCAGAGTGTACCCAATTTGCAATGAGCTTCATATTGAGAACCCGGTTTTGGATCCATTTTCATAGCGTTGTTGTATGTTTTATACAGGGTTATTCATTATTAGCTGCAAATACTCAGGAATTAGGTTCAACAAATAAAATAAAAAATATTTATGAAATTATTTTTTTAAAGTTTTGATTTAAGTTTTTGTATCATTTTTTTTTTAATTTCTTTATGGCTATTGCATAATGATTGCCATGGAGAACAGGACGATGACCCACCCAGACGGTGACTGAACGCAGAGTGTCGCTCACGGCGCGCGGGCGCGGATCAAAGGTCAAAATAAGTCAGGCGCCAATGATTCCAAAGGATATTCTTTATCGATTTTCTCGGGATTTTCATAGCAAAACTTAAAAAAAATCATTTCATAAATATTTTTTATTTTATTTGTTGAACCTAATTCCTGAGTATTTGCAGCTAATTATGAATAACCCTGTATTTATGTTTACATGCGTTTTGCTGCCGTGAAGCAGCATTGTTGTCTTTTGGTTTGAAGGGTGTGGGTGCGGTTTTCAAGATTCAAATTTGGTAATTCTAAGGTTTCATTAATATATATCTATATAAATAAAAAATATAAAGTCGTGTTAGTTACACTATTTTAACTCAAAACGGCTGAACCGATTTAACTGATTGATGTTGAGAAAATTGATGTTGAGGTAGCTTAGAACCAGGAAACGGACATAGAATACTTATTATCCCGAAAAAGTCACGGGAACAAGGCAAACTAAGCCATGAGCGATCGCTTGTATTAGATAGATACTTATTAGGTCCCCAATTGATTATGTATTCGTTTGGATATTTATATTTTAGTCAAAACGTTTGGCTATTTGACAAATTTTCTAACAACCTATTTTGTATGAAAATAAGTTCATAATAATGTAAAATGTGTCACACAAAATAATTAAATAAAAAACATCAGAAATTACCTTATTACTATGCATGAATCGAAAAGCTTAGTTATTTTTCAAGCAATTTGTTTAATTTATGTGTAATATTATTTAAAAACCACGCGCTGTTTTTTAAACAACAAAGTTTTTTCTCGTTATAACGTCGAAGATGTACAGAAATAAATACATTAATGCAACATTTGTATGGTAATACCGATAGTTATCCAAATGAGCTTTCGGGATTAGACATTGTTGGTATCGAACGAATCCATAAGATATAGTCAATGAATAGTCAAATTTCTGTACAGATAGCACACTCCTCGAAACATTTTTTTTCGAATGGGCTTAATGCTGGTGATCGTCTGACGATTCCTATAGCGCTACGGGAAATGGTGAAAGAGACATGACAAACTCCTCTTAAGAGGGCATCACACAGGCGACTCTCCATACAAACGTAGTCTAGGGGACTACGTTTGTATGGAGAGTCGCCTGTGACCATTTCTTCTCATAAAATCAAAATCTGGTATAGACGTGCTCCTGTGAGTCGCTTGTGTGATTCCCTCTTAACATTAAATTTAGAAAGTCTATGTAGATCTGCGACATTGGGAAGTATACCAAAAAAAAAATATGTTAGAACACTATTAGTGCAATGTGGGTTTTTTTTATATTTTTTTGACATAAATATACATATTTTTTTATTAATAGTGTCACTGATCAATTTGGTATCACATCACTTAGAAACATTTAAGAATAAAACTGACTAAAAATTATATAAAAAACAAAATAATAAAAAAAGATAATCTTTGACAAAACCTAATTGAAAAACTCATAAAATTACGTTCAAAAATATTCCCAAAATGCATTGCACCATTACACTACCGAATAGTATCCATAAACATACCAGAAAATAAAAAATGTATAAAACTTTTTCGTCCAAAATCAACGATGGAATTATTCAAATGGCGCATGGCAGGGACTAATCTGGGAGAACCGAATTAAATTAACGTTTGGGTACATTACCGCTTTCCAATACCCCCCTTCGCTTACTTTCAGGAGGTAATAACCCCCCTCTCCGCCTCCTAGACAAGTAACAATCGAGAAAAAGTCTGGTCTCAGAGTTCAGTTGGTTTGATCTTGCTTTCTGCGCTGTAGGTTGTAGGTTCGATCACGAACATCTCAGCGTTCTGCGGTGGTGTTCAGTGAAACGCTGTCAAATATTGTTGTCATATTTGACAACGTTTCACTTCAGCGGCTTCAGTTTATTTATAACCTAGCTAGCCTAGATGAATCTAGCCTGCAGCTCCACGGGTTTCATTTTCACCAATGATAAACATTTTTGTATGATGAAGATGAAAGTAAATTATTTGTTCTGTGCCTGTGTGGTATAAATAACTTTAGTATTTCAGTATTCAATCAGTTATCTGGTACAAGAATAGCTTAGTTTGGGGCTAAATGACTTTGCCTGAAATGCTTACCAAAGCCATAATGATTATCAAATTCGAACAAGTTTGAAATGACATAAAACTATAAGGTTGTGGATTGTCGCTTGCCAGCCCCGTTTATTTACTCTGCGCTGGTGTTTTCGATTTGTGTTTTTTGATTGGCACTTGTCTAGGCACAATGAACTAATTAGTACTGCTCTATTTTAGTAATTAGTAGGGCAGGCTAATCACGTATAGTTGTTTTATTTTTAACTTTATGTTATTTAGAATGAGGTTCTTAATACAAATGAGAAGAAATAAGAGATGGTTATAGATTTTTTTAAAGTTGATTGTATTGATTATTACATCGTCAAATTAGGTGAAACATGAGAAACGCATTAATATTCCTAATAGGTTGACCATCTTGATTAGCTTTTGGGCAGTTGCTATCAGTTAAATAATCTTAGTGATCTTTACGGGCCTATTTATGTAAAGTTTTAAATTTGTGTCTCAGTTGACTATGTTGATGATGTATCATTGATTAATGTAATGGATAGAACGATCTATCAATCTTAAAACATTCAACGTCGCAATTACGTTTCTTATAGAAAGTTAAGTCTGCTTTAGTATTCAATCGATACTTATTTTGCCGAGCCCACGTGAAAAGCAGATGCTTGAAATGAGATAGCTCTAGGTTCGTTGGGCGGGAAAAAGCCTGTAAAATTGTTCTAATCCAGTTTAAAGTATTGTAGATACTTCAGTTTGAGTGTCCGTTCACCAACGCGTTTTGACCGATGCTCTTTATTTCCAAGTGCTGTTCAGGAACCACCTCCTTTACGAGACTGTTAGCCTGGTCTTGAGAATTTTTGCTCGACCAACCTGCACGGCCGCAGTAAAATCCTAGTGCAGTGCATTTTTAAAAGGGAACGCCCCAAGGCCCGGGCTTTTCATTATTTTAAATATTCAGTGACGTGCATGTGTTCCGACCTCAAGTCCCATGTGACGCCCGCAGTGCTCCTGGATCAGTAAGTATGAGTACGCTTTCACATTACACCCAACCCTCTTAGTATTCATCCGTTTACGGCGCTTTGTCGAACACGGTCTAGCATAATCATTAAAATTAACCGTCCCCCACTCAAAATTAAAGTTATGCCCTATAAAAGTATTCGCACAACAAACCGAGGGACCCAATAGCCTCATTAGTTACCATCGCTGCTTTTACGAAACTCGTTACGTAGATAATTTTCGTCCTCGGTCCAGCATTAGCAGCGCGCAGGCCCAGCAAACGGCTCGACGCAGCCTGAAGTTAAACACTCCCAGAGGCTTTTCTGTTTGTACAATTATTCCCTGAAGCGAAGCCGTTGTTGAAGCCTACAATTACCTTCCATTCAGCTGGAGGCGGGTTGTGGAAAATAAAATGGAATTGAAGCTGAAAATAAAACAAAATATCGACACATCCATACCTACCTCCAATTATATCGTGCGCCGTGCAGCCTTTATTTTCGCTGTACATTTTACAGGTATAATTTGCAGTATAAATTGTGTAGCAATTAACGCCGGCGCAAATACTGTCGACTACGCATAAAATGCAGATGAATTTAAAGTTCAGTTGCAAATACCAAATACAGAATAATTTCACCAGTCTGGTTTATTTCGTGTGGGTAACCTTTAGATAGTTACTTCTAAATTGCGCGGCAAATGAACATTGTAGTTGAATGTAGTAGGTACTAGGTACACTTGCGTACATTATGTAATACTATTTTATATTTGAAGCGTACTCAAAAGTTGTATCCTTCAGGATATAACTTTAAATTCGGAGTGAGCTTATGCGTACGTCTCAAGTTTTTCATCATAAGCTTCTCAAAACGTAAAATTTATTTCGGCCCGGGAGCGCTGGATTAAGAGCCGCCTTAATCCTTTCGGAACGAACTTAACCTAAATCATAAAGATGGAACAAGGCGTCTTGTACAGAGTAAAGTCAAATATTATCCTTTGGGAATATTAAGGAGATATTAAAACAACGTAGGCGCGCACCTTCCTAAAAATACCAAGTTCTGTAAAGTACAGATATAATATTATAGCCCACATAATGCTTATAATTATAGTAGATCATCTGTTTATTTAAACAAAACTGCTACGAGTATTTCAAACTAAAAAAATAAATCAAACAGTACCTAGTAGAAAAAAACCTGCGTTTACAGTAAAATCATCATTTGAATTTTTTACAGTGTTAAATACAAAAATTATATCCACCCTGCTTATCTATTAAAAATATTTTTGTTCCTTATACGCATAAACACCACTTAAAAGCGCGTTACGTTTGAATAAACACCCACAAATCCTCGTTATGATGTAAAGGAATGTGATGAAAAAAGAACGAGCGCGACAAAATGGTTGGACTGCAAAAAAAAAGCTGACGGAGTGTCGGCCATTTTGGAAACGGGTCAGGAGGGGCGGCGGCGCGATCACGCGGTTGATTTATTCGCCGCTAAGATTCGGTGGTTGAGTGACTAGTGTTGATGAATGTACCAACGTTTCATAATTTAATTTATTTTTAAATAATTACCTTAAAATAATTTATTTAAACTTTTTCTATAAAATTCAATACTTTTTAAAAACAATATTTTTTTAAACTCACACATTGAATTCGAGCACTAAAAATGATGCAGATATTTATTTCATTTAAAAATAAGTATTTTGATTTAATTTACTAACTTTACATAAGCTTATTTTTAGAGGTTACTATAATTCTGTATGAAAAAGTATTATAGCTATAGTTTATCTACAATTAATTGCAAATGCAAATTGTTATTCTTTTGCAATTGTCGGTCATTTTTGTGTAACATCATCATCATCAAGATGCTCGTGAATTTACAGCCATAGTTTTAAACGTAATCTAAATTATAATAATTGCTTAAAGTTAGCCCTGTCACTTTTTCTCATTAATCAATGGTAAGAGATAGCAATAGTAGAAGCACTGTTATCTTTTGACATATTTTTATAAGGTCATTAATTAATCTAAATAGAGACAGGGCTTCGAAATTTAAAAACAATTGGTTTGTCAAAAATAAGTCAGTTTAGTCACTGTGGTAGGTAATATTAATTACACATAAATTTGACTGAACAAATTTTTATCGCGGTGATTATGTTTTATATAATTATCCAGTATTCGACCGTATTTCTTGTGCTGACACTACATTGTAACGAACAGCTTATACCAAATGAGATCCTTGTTTGTAACTCTTTACGTCGTAACAAACATCCGCACCACAGCCTGTTTTCACCCCAAAATCCTACGCGACAAAGCTCAAAATCCTGGTTACAAAATTTCAGTTAGAAGGCGCAGAATCAAAATGTTTTAGATTGAGTCGCAACTTTGTACAATCGAGATTAGTCGGGCTATGACTGCACCGTCCTTCTCCAGCGCAAAATAAAGATATTGAATTTCGATAGCGCCTTCTCCCTCCTGAATTATATATGTGGCATAAAATACCAAGGTGGCTAATCAAGTTACTTGATTTTATTATCGATCTTCATGTAAATTAAGACCACTATCTTAAAGGCTTACCTTACTTTACTGTAGATAGGAACAGGTTACTTAGTAGGGTACTAAATGATCTAAAGATAAATTCAATGAACATCTTAATTTCATATTTTTATATGTCTATTTAATTTTCACATTAAAATACTGAGCTAAGGACATGATCATAATCAGATTCAACTTTTTATACGTTTATGTTTAGACTAAGGAATAAAAAATGTATCTATTCGATCATAATGGAGGACTGTATTTGATAGACACGTATCAGATAGACCCAATCAACGAACGATGGGACAACCCTAATCTAATCCTTCGTTTAGTTCATGAATTAATTTAGAACTAAACCCTGATTAAACCTTCATCTGTATGGGAGAGGTACATTTTGACCCTTTAGATCTCATCAATAAATTTTGATGCGCACCCACTTTACCAAACATGACATTTTATTCGTAGTCATACGTACTCTATGGGTTAACCTTGCATAATTATAACAGATAAAAGGAGTTAAAAAAAACTCAAACCGTTTTACGTAATTGGCTGCAAATTAAAAGATAGAAAAAGCAAACTACATCATTCCATTTTTGAATTTAGATTGAAGATATAAAACCTTTTTAGGCAGCAAACATTGCGTGACCTTGCGCTCCCAAAAAATAAAGAACAAGAAAGCTTCAATCTCACTTTCCTTATTATCTACTTTCTCTGCAGCAAAATTCCTCAGTTTAAGACATTTTCTTTTATCTGAAGCGTCATTTCTCAGGACATTGTATAGAAGGTTTCACTGGAGCGACATTATCTTGGAGTTTAGCTGCGAATACGGTTGCGTAATCAAAAACACTACGTACACTTAGCCTTTTGAATTATAACCAGTATCTTATTAAATTATTTTTTCTTGAATCATCCTGTCTATTACTTCATATTTTTGTACATCCCCCTTTGAACACGATCCCACTTGAATTTAAATCTTTTAGGTACATGCTTAATTTTATTCATATATTTTAAGTAAAGGTTTGAAGGATCGTTATTAGAATACATCTATACTATACAGGTTGGTTAATTTCTAAAACATCTTTTATTTTTTGACGTTTCTCCTTAATCATTTCTCTGCAGGGTTTGTCTTTAGCCCGATAATTTTACAATTTCACGCCGAGATGGCGGTGTCTCGATCTCGGGATTTCATCCTGCCTCCTTGGGTAATGTCCTGGAACGAATTGCGCGACCACATGGAGGAATAATTATAATCATCCTGTAGGCTTCGTGAGAACTACGCGTTTAGAAGGCGGAAGTAGCTAGCTCAATTTCAAAACTATTATTTTAGTGACGGTCTATTAACAAGGGTTGAGCTTATCGTTTTCCATAAAAAACAATGGTTTTATAAATAACAATACGTTGTCAAAATTAATTAACTGAACGCTCATTAGGAAGTATTGCTACAGTTATGGCAAAAATGTTACAGTTACTTATATTTGTTCTGTTATTGTTGACTCCTTTCAGGCAAAAAGGCGCCTACAAAGAGATTCTGGCGATAATTGTTTTTTCTTATCCGCACAGTTCCCCTAACATTTTCAGTAAGCGATCATAAAAATCTTGTCCTTATAACTAGGCCACAAGTTCCACAAAACTCTTGTCAGCGAATGGACGATAATCCTGCGCTTACTCTTCTTTTCTTCCGTAAAAAAGTTTTCCTTTTGAATAACCCCTCATTTTTCCGGTAGGCGACCCCTCTTTATTCATAAGCCTCTGACGTAACTTTGAGATCCCTAAATGAATGGCTGTTCGTTGTTTTACGGGTCTATTCACAATGCCTCTGCTTGGAAACTTCAGAGATTTGGCCACAAGAAAAAGTGAAGAGATTTCGGCATGAAATTATATGACGCCTACCAAATTATTATCTCCATTCCTAGCGTGATTATCCTAGTCTTTCTCGTCCTTCCTAGCCTTTCAATAAAAGTGGATTAGTTTATTGACACTGAGTATTTATGTGTTTATGACCAATGACATTTTAATTTTAAGTTCAAAGAATCTCGTCTGTGCATTACAATAATGTCTTCATTTCAATTGTCAATGTTTTATTCATTACGTTACGTATCAATTTAACGTTTAGCTGCCGGGCTACAAGTTTATTCATATTCATGTTGAGAATAAAATTTCAGTAGGTAGGTACTAACCAAATATGAGGGAGTGGAAAAGGATATACCTAATTGATTCATTAAAATGTATGACAACCAGTGAAGCAAAGTTGCATGGCGCCATAAACCACAATGTAGCCAGTTTTAATTCGTCGGAGACTTCAAAGTTTCAAGCGGTAATTTTGTAGGCATGAATCTATACGATGACTCCTATAAGAACACACATTGTAGGAAAATTAGGCTTCCATGATTACTAAATTGGATGATTATCGATATGCAATCAGTTTTACTACATAATTGAATGAAGATTACCCAAAACCAGTTTATCAGTAAATTAATGAATAGATAAGATACTAATCTGGCTAAATTATAATCATTTCATCTCAGCCCGGTATCACCCATTGCTAGATCAATTTACAGATTATTTTCAAATAACAATTTTTTTTAGACCATATTTTGTATAATTAAAAAAAACATATAAACATTATTTTAAAAAGCTAGAAAAGATATATAAGTACTCATGTATATTTGCTTCTGAATACAAAAAAAATGTAGGACAGACCGATTTAGATTCGAACATATTCGTACATGCGGTGTTTCTCTAGACTTTGCATAACGCTGTGGTAATCCATCACGTCTTGACAGTCCCAAGACGTGGGTGTCATGATAGGTATGTCAAGTTGACTTATCATGACATATTCACTGGCCGCAGCAAGTGGCGCCATGTGTTAACCAACTGTATATTAAAAATTCTGAAGGAAGTATAACCTAACAAACGTCGTTATAAAGGCAAACTTATTTGTTTAGAAGAAAGAGGCGCCACCATTCAAAATCGTGAAACAAAACATAGTAACTGGCAATAAAATTAACTGAAATTACAATATTAGTATCGACATCAACTGAATAAATAATTCGGGAATTATTCGGGAGGAATGATAATTCGGGGCACTGTACTTGCTTGGAACTGGTTACCCCTTTTTATCTCTTCTTTTATGTTTAGCTATTATGTTTGCTCCATCAGAAAGTTATATAAAAAAAGTGTCAAAGTCGATTGGCTACGTAAAAAAATAGTTTTCGTTATATGACATTCATCTTGCCTTATGCAGATTGGAAGGTCGTTTGCTCCGAGTTGAGAAGGATAAATTTGAATTTAGATGTCGCTAGTCGCGTCGGTACCGAGATCGTGGGATCCTTTCTTTTACGATGCTAGGCTAAAATGCTGTTCTCAAGTTTGGCTGAAAACTGTGCAGGGTTTACGAAGGCGGAGTATTCGAGAGCCAAATAGCCACCTCTCGGGCGAACGGTGCGGGCGGCCGTTTGTGCCGGAATGACTGGCTCTTATTAAGTATGGCAATGGTTGTTTTTTTATTTGCAATTGCTTTAAAATTCTAATGTTAAACGTAAAATGACACTTTGTAATGACAACACACAGCGAAAACAGGAAACACAAACATAATTTAAATGTTGTATTTATCGCCATAAACAAATTAATTTTATGAGTGCTTCAAATTTTTTGAAATTGATACTAGATAAACCCACCTAAACATAAAGAATGTAAGACTACTGATAAGAAAACGTTCTGATATCTAAATAATTATTTTCAATAGGCACATATCACTATACCTACTTATAGACAGCCTTTGCGAACCCATAAGTTCCAACCTATAGATGTCATCCCGAACTTGATAGCAACTAAAGTAATTGCTATCACAACACGTAATACCCACTATTATCGGACCCAAGAGGAAGCTTGCTCAAGTCCGTTACATACAAATGCCTTTCATTAACTTGTCGATGTTTCGCCTGAAATTCTCTGCGGACGGAGCCATTGTGTTTTAAGCTGTCTACAGCAATGCACCAAAATGAAATACAGAAATTTAAACAGGAACGATGCATAAATGAAAATATATATCTTTTTTCCCGAAGTTAGGTAGTAGAGTACCTACTTTCACATTGGGTAGGTTTATAAGTTAAGCCACACCCACTATGTGAAGGTATACAAGTATTCTTCCTCTCGCTACATTATTGTCCGGTAGCGTTGTGAGAATCGTCAGATAAACACCAAAATTCAGTCCATTTGAAAAAAAAAATCCTCTTACTACACTGCGCACTGGTTCGAAGACAAGAAGAAAAACAATCATTTTAGTTTTTCCCCTGTTTACTATGTAAATAAAATACTAATGTTTTAACTGACTTCAAATAAAACAGGAAGAGTTTCTAAATTTAGTTGTATTTTTTTCAAATCTGTTAAGGCCTGCGCAGTGCGCACACCTAGTTCGCTGGCGAACGCGATCAGTGAAACGCTGTCAGATTTTAAATTTGACAGCGATATTTGACAGCGTTTCACTGATCGCGTTCGCCAGCGAACTAGGTGTGTTCGAGCCTTTATCGCACGACTTCGTCATATTTTATATGAGCCGATTTGAAAAAATGGTTTTACTTCGCGATTGGTTCCATAGAATTTTCATTAAATTTGGTCCAGCAGTTTGGCCAGAAGTCTCAAGTTTTTTAAATTTCACTTGTTTTATTCATTCTATAAATTAAGTCACTAAACGAAATATGAGAAATATTATTTTACTAAAATTAGCAGATCCAATATCTTCCAGGAAAATTCCCACGGCAAATATAAAATACTAGTAAAAGACAAGTCTTAAATCCGAATTCATATCATGCCTTATCAGAACGGTTTCCGTACGGCTAAACCCGACTGCGGGTTGCTTCTATAAGCCACAGCTAATAAATGTTACTAGCTCATTCAGTCTTGACATCTTTACTGTGGTTGTTTGTATATTTTGCGGTGTCATACTCTCGTTAATCGGCACATCCAAATTTAGCTCTGGTTAATTTTGGAAGCAAACTACAGAAAAATCTAAAAACTACAGAAAAGTTTTAAAAATAAGTATTTATTTTTAAAACTTTGCTATTTTATGTCAAGTAAAAAAATTTGTTAGAGGAAACCTAAAGGCAAGATATCAAATCTACAAGTAATGCTACGGCTAATTGTTTTTTTTTGTTAAATTCGTAAAACTTTCTACCAAACACTATTAATCCTATTTCTTTTACAGATATAGCTCAAATTTCATTAACGGTATCGGCCTGGTGTTGTGAGATTCAGCCTAAAAGTGCAACATAAAATAATACTACTTATTGGAACAGATACTGTGTTATCTCCCCCACCAATTCGGGCTTCCGCAACCCGCGGGCTTGCGGTAAGCCTAGAGATGGGTTTTTGCCTGGGCATTTATGGACGTATTGAGTAAATGCCGAGTAAGCGTCCATTTACGCCCAGTAAACGTCCCAAAACAGGGCGGATATATTTTTATT
Organism: Thera obeliscata; assembly: GCA_947578465.1. NCBI lineage: Eukaryota > Metazoa > Arthropoda > Insecta > Lepidoptera > Geometridae > Thera > Thera obeliscata. Next base: position 5,757,672 of record OX387928.1, on the reverse strand, counting down.
GTAAAATATCGCAAAATTCACAAATTATTGCACAATGCTAAGTTCTAATGACTAAAAAGGTTTTTTTAAGTTAATCTATAATCATCATCAGGCTGAAGAAGTCCACTGCTGGACCTAGGCCTCCCCTACACATTTCTAGGAAGAACGATTCTGAGCTCTTTCCATCCACCGGCTTCCCGCGATCTTAACAATGTCGTCGGTCCATCTGGTGGGTGGGTGCCCTACTTTTCGTCTTCCGGTTCGTGGTCGCCATTCGAGAACCTTTATTCCCCAACGGTTTTCGGTTCTTCGAGCTATATGACCCGCCCATTGCCACTTCAATTTACTAATTCAAAGAGCTATGTAGGTGACCTTGGTTCTTCTACGAATATCCTCGTTTCTGATTCTATCACGTAGTGAAACTCCCAGCATAGCTCTCTCTATATACATATAGCTCGTTGCGCGACTTTGAGCTTGTGTACGAGCCCAATAGCTAGCGACCACGTCTCAGTTCCGTAAGTCATCACTGGCAAAAAGCACTGATTAAAGACTTTTGTCTTGAGGCTTTGCGGTACCTGCGACGAGAAGATGTGGTGCAATTTCCCGACGCTGCCCATCTGAGTTGGATTCGTCGGCTGACCTCTTTGTCGAAGTTGGCTCTACCTAATTGGATCGTCTGACCCAAATTAACATGAGCATTAGACATGATTTTTGTCTTGCTCATGTTAATTTTTAGACCCACCTGTTGGGAGACAATTTAAAGGTCTCTGAGCATTGTGCCTAAATCTTCCAGCGACTCCGCCATTATGTCATAATGGCCAGTCGTCGGCAAATCGAAGGTGAGTGATGAATTCGGCGTAGATGTTAATGCCATACCTTGTCCGTCCTGGACACGAGCTTGAAAATATCCTCCAGTGCCGAGGTGAACAGTTTCGGAGATATGACATCTCCCTGTCTCACCCCTTTTTGCATGTGGATTGGATTTGTACTCTGATCCTGAAGTTGGATAGACATTGTGGCATTCCTGTTGATACATATCAACACTTTGATATACCGATAGCCAATTTGACACCGCTTGAGCGACTGTAGCACTGCCCAGGTTTCGACTGAATCGAAGGCTTTCTCATAGTCTACAAACGCTAAGCAAAGTGGCCGATTAAATTCCTCAGTCTTCTGTATATGGGTGCTAAAGCCTGTCCGGAACCTGGCTTGTTCGGGAGGCTGAAAGTCGTCGAACCATCGAGCGAGACGATTGGTAACTACTCTCGAAAACAGCTTATAGACGTGGCTAAGCAGAGAGATGGGCCTATAGTTCTTTTAGAGGGTGTTATTACCCTTCTTGGAGAAGAGTAATAACACCCTCTTAAAGAACTTACTACTGCTCTTACTTTACTGCTTACATAATGTAGATTCGAATTGGTTAATGTATAAAATACATCGAATAGCTTAAGATAAACAATATTGTAACTGTGAGTCTAAGATTAAATAAATAAATAAATAAATAAATAAGAGCACCACTACGCTCCTGCCCCACGCTTCAGGCATCGTACCCTCAAGGATGACAGAATTAAAAAAAGCTTCTGAATAACCTCAAGTATCGGCGTTCCACCCGCTTTCAGAAGTTCTGTCGTTCTTCCGACTTCTCGCGGTGCCTTGTTACTTTTAAGCTGCTTGAGAGCCGTTCAGATCTCGTATAGGCTGACGAAAGTAGCGATTTCCTAATTCAACTGAATAGCGGCTGTGCAAAAGCTTTTTGTAGATGGGAAGAGATATCACTTTTCTGATATCAATAGGAAGAGTGTTCCAAATACAGATAGCTTGTACAGTGAATAAGTGCTTATAGAAATAATAAGAGTGGACAGGAAGTAGTAGAGTTTCAGAAGACCGTAAAGTACGAGAGTTAGAAAGATTTAGGTATTCAAAGCGTTGAGATTAGTTTAGCTTTTAGATAAGGGGGGTGGAAGGGTTAAACATGACACTGTACAAGAGGGAAAGGAGACGGGTATTCCTGCAAAAACGAATAGGCAACCACTTAAGCTTATTACAAAAATCGGAAACATGGTCATATTTGCGTAAACCAAATATACAAAATGACATCTGTGAAAGAACCACACAGAGATCAATTAAAAACAATGACATCAACTTGACAACTAAACTAACTGACATACTAAATTCTATTCAAAATTGGATGATTGATCATAATCTGGACATAAATTATTCAAAAACCAAAATTATGCAATTCAGGCCATACCAAAAACCCCCTCTTGACATAAATTTTACTTATAATAATATTAAATTAGAATGTACCGACTCTTTTACACTCCTAGGACTAAACATAGACTCTCACGTGAATTGGAAAAGCCATATCCAAAAAATAAGGTCCAAACTGTCTAGTTTTACATATGCCCTTAGGGAACTTAGAAAAGCAACAGACCTACAAACTTCAACAACTGCTTATTACGCCTATGCATTCGCCTGGCTCACAAATGGCATTATCCTTTGGGGTAATAGTGTTGATATCCATGATCTCTTTGTTCTACAAAAGTCATGCATCCGTACCCTCGCCAATATAAAGCTTCCGGAAAGCTGCCAAGAACATTTTCGTAGCCTAAAAATTTTAACATTAACAAGCATCTACATATTCGAAGCTTGTAAGTTTGTAAGGAAATATCCACAATTTTTCGTGAAAAAAACTGACTTGCCACGGCGTTACCCATGCAGGTACAAGCACAAACTAGTACTGCCTTGTTCTAAGTTAAAAATACACAGTTCCGGTCCAACAACAATGGCATCAAAAATTTATAATAAAATCCCCGAACAAATTAAAAATCTAGAAAAGGATAGGACATTTGAATGTAAATTAAAGGACTTATTGATAAAAAAATGCTATTATAATATAAATGACTTTTTCAATGATACATTGCCTGCGTTATAATAATAATTTAATTGACTTCTATAGAACACTAACAACTAGCTTTTAATTAATCTACTTTTTCAGACTTCGGCCCGCTTCCACTCCAAATATTGCTATGCCCTGAGCATTAGGGCCTATTATGTATTTACCATTTTTTACTTTAAGACCTCACCATGTAACATAATAATTGCAATAAATAATATGAGTATGAGTATGAGTATGAGATGCGCGTTTACAGAACGATATTTGTGTATGCTGTCTAATAGGTAGTAAGAGCACGACTTTTGTATAGGATTTGGGTGAGTATGCTGTAAGTGACCTATCTGTTATGCTCCAGCCTGTGCCATCCCGCGCGTAGCTACCATACGTGCAGCTGTGCCGAAAAGGTCTCATTTACTTTACTACTCCAATACCGGCGTTATCTCAGCTCTGATAGGTTTTGATACGTGGTTTATTAAAAAAGATAAATTGGGTTAGAGCGTTTAGTGGAAAAGGAGCTTTATTTTCTTCTGTTTACTATTTTATAAGCAAAAGCAAAAAATACGAAAGAGAAAAGAAATACGCAGCCTATCATATACAGGGTGGAATTTTGTAATGCCATGCACCTGGAGGGAAAGTACTCTTAATACTGCAGATAGAAAATTTTACTCAAAGAAAACATTCCTTTATTTTTGAATAGAAAGCAAACTGCATTCAAAGATTTTCGAAAATTTTCTTCTTCCAAAAAAAAATTATCTTCTAAAAAAATTACACCCTGTACTTTTATTGCATCAATCGTTAGGGTCAATTATAAGGATGAAATCTCTCTAAAAAACATGATAAATTAAATGAAAGAAAAACCTATTTTTTGTAAATAATTAAATTAATTTAAGATTTCCTGGTTTTTCTTTCATTTAATTTATCATGTTTGTTAGAGAGATTTCATTCTTATAATTGACCCTAACGATCGATACAATAAAAGTACAGGGTATAATTGTTTCAGATTTTAGCCGGTTCGATTCCAGGGTGTGGAAGAAGAGAATTTTCGAAAATCTTTGAATGCAGTTTGCTTTCTATTCAAAAATAAAGGAATGTTACGTTTGAGTAAAATTTTCTATCTGCAGTATTAAGAGTTCCCTCCAGATGGCATTACAAAATTCCACCCTGTATTTTTTTACATAGCTTCCCATTACATAGCTACCACTCTAAATACGGCAAGAACATCCAACAACATCCCAGCTATGGGGAATGAGTGATAGGTACTTATTTTATTAACTTTCAAAATCTATTTTATGTACTTATACATCATTGATGCATATAAATGATTTATGTTTTACATCCCCCTGATTTGAGCGTTTTGCCGTAGTCACCTAAGACAGACATCGGAAACTGTTTTTACTAGTAAGCTAAAGCACTTGATTATAAATGAAAACAGAAAAAACTGTTTTAGCTAAGCAACAAAAGTAAGACCTATCAAAAATATTGGATATAAAAAAGCACTAGTCTGTAAGTGGATGCTATGTTGGGAACAAAAGCTATGACAGCCGCTGAAACGCTTATGCAAATATCAAATACAATCTCCTTGGAATCCAATCTACCAGCCAACCTCATCAATATTCCGCCTGCTTGTCATTTTCCTCCGGGCTTTAAAACAAAACAAAAGAGCCTCTGTTATTTAACTCGTTTCCGATACGGCGCCCGTTCCATCGTATAACAAAATTTCCTTTACGAATAAGTTTGTGAGATCTCATTTGTCTCAGAAATGGAAGCCGTACCGGGAATAACAATAGGTAAATTTATGTAAATGAGCACCGTTCTACGCAACGAAAAGGAAATGAGCCTACTGGTGTGAGCGTTTTGTTTGATTGTCAAACAGTTCGGAGACATTTTGAAATTACGTTTCTCATGCATAGAATACCTTTGTTACTTACAGCTATATTGTTCTTCAATGACAGCTGTGTCGGATGATATCTTCGCTATATGTACTATGAGAATCATTGGCTATACATACTTACATAACCTATTTATGTAGATAGCATGTTTCAGCATTCGAGATTCGAGCTACAGACGGTTCTTTGTCTGCTAAATACATCTAGCTAAATCAGCTTAATGTCTTTCTGTCTGAGTGATATAACTTTTGCCTCGCTAGTTTTGTTTATTATACATCTGATTTTCTTAATACTATGAATAACGTGATTTCATTTTATAAAACAGTGATCAGTTTTATAAAGACACTTGCTTGGTATACGTCCGTCTTTTTTACAAGTTATGTAGTACTGTTTGACCGCAATTTTACTTGATTATATAGATAGGGTTTATAAGATAGCTCCAGTAAAAAACCAAGATAAGAGAGCACTAATTAAAAATTATATTTTTATGCCAACCTTACATTTACCCTAGTTAAATACAACCCAGGAATAATAGATAGATCGCCATAGAACCCGGGCCTGTCACGCGTTCCCTTGAAATTAGGGTCTCGGGGTTACTGTGACCGTAGGCGAAGCGTATCGAGCTCATTACCGACATGCCACGCTTATAGAGCGGTGTAATGAGAGAATATAGAACGAGGTAATGAGCGGCTTGCTCGGCTAAGAAAATAATATTCCGGCCACATACAGAGTTGACATGCGATGTTGTTTTTAGAAACGTTTATAGGTTGGAAGCATACATTGTGTTGACTGGATTATATACCAGAAACAGTGGTTTGCTTTATACAAAATAGTGTGTGAAAACACGAAATTATATTTCCATAATCTTTTGTTATATTAGCTTAGCAATAAGGTACGACGTATTTTTAATTTTGTTTCTATTTGAACTCGACAGTTACTTAGTTGTTCAATTACAAGATCTTAGTAAAAGTTCTAATCACAAATACATACTTACGATCCGGTATGACCGAGCTTCGCTCGGGTTTAAAAAAAAATAGTATTATTATTTGCCAATAGATGTCAGGAAGAGTCGTATCTTTATTGGCTTATTTTTAATTAACAACGCCTTCTAGCTTGCAGTTAGTTGCTCACAATCGCCAATAGATGGCAGGAACAGTCGTATATTGAGTTTATGTTTGATTATTGCAAAACACCAACTTCTCGTCATTTTCTAAAAATGAATCCTAGCTAGATCGATTTATCGTCCCCGAAAACCCCTTTATACAACATTTCATGAAAATCGTTGGCTCAGTTTCCGAGATCCTAAATATATATATATATATACAAGATTTTCTCGTTTAAAGGTATAAGATATGAGTAAAACTACCAAGAACCTTCGAAGTGTTAGAAAAAATACAGCTCACTTGAAAAACTTCGTTTTATTTTTGTTCAGTAATGAAGGCTTACTTTTACGGCATATAATAAGTACCAACTTACAAAAGTTGCTCGAACAAATTTTCGTATAGCCGAATATTTTTATAGAAGTTTTATATTGGATGTGTCAAAGTTCGAGAGCAATCCCTCTTGGGCGCACAAACACGACTATTATTTTCATTGCGTCGCGTTTGCGTAGAAAAATACCAACTTTGTTGCTAACTCAGAATCACAGATTTATATGAAAGGATGTTTTCATAGAAACCCTACTCGTAAATAAATAAAAAAGACGCAGAATTCTGCTTTTACGAAAAGAAAACATAGGCGTGCTTGTTGGTACTACGGCGAACAAAAGTGGCTTGTTTTCGGGCCGGTGTTATTACATTTTCCTATTTACTTATGTAGGTAAGTGCTCCGGAGCGGCATAACGCAAGGGTTCTTTTTCATTTCCGACATAAATATAAACGTAGGTTGTACCTACCTCTTTTACTTTATTCATCTCGTGTCGAAAGTGGAAAAACCTCGCAAAACTTTCATTGCATGCGAAGCTTACCTACACGTGTGTGTCACAGCGCCGAAATATCTGCCAATTTCATTTCTCCGCGCACCTCCCTAGAGCGTAGTAAACACCACCCCCCTCCCATTGCTTCCCACCCCCTCCGTGTTTGTCCAACTGATACTCTTCAAGATACACAACCACTTACAAAAGACCCACCTTTCCTCTCAAACCATTCGAGTGCCCGTACAACAGCGGGTAACCTCTTAATTGCGAGAGATCTTTTAGGAATGGTTTTAAAATTTAAAGTTGGACTGCAGGTTCTGAACAAACATCATGATGAGTCTAGAAACTTCTAAGGATTTGATGATAGAAGGTATTTTCGTTACGATTGCTAAGCTTATTTAATCCACAGTAAAATGTTTAGGTACATTGAAAGCGTAAAATATTGTTGACATAAATTATGCAGGAGAATGAAATCAAGTGAAATAAACCAGTTTAGGACGAGGCGTGAATCCACAACGAGGACACATATAAACAAGCTCCTTAATCTTAGGCAAGGACAGATTTATTTTTGTATCAATCCTTGTAGTTCCATTGTGGCTGTGACTTATGAGATGTTGTTGTAATCTTGCAATAAATCAATTACACTTAACATTATCATCATCATCATGCATCCTTCAAATTCAAATTATTTATTTAGTTGTATCACAAGGATCACTTTAAAACATCTCAAAGCTAGGTGAGTCTAGAGGCCAGTTCCACGCGACCAAGCCTAGAAGAACAGATAACAAACTAAAGCTACTACCGTTTTTTTGTATGATCCTTTTACAAAACATAAGTAAAAAAAGCAGTGATGTTCTACTGTGGTCCCAACTTTGTGTCACGTAAACTTCTGAGCAGACGTACTGATCTTAGGTACTTATATCCACGATTGTCTATCAACAGAATCTCCACTTGAGCATCCAGCCCTCAACATGAGCAAATACACGCGGGTCCATGTTCAAACAATCACGACAAGCGTTCGATCCCTATTGGACGCGACAAGTGTTGACACTCATTAACTGTGTTTGTGCGTGGTTAATTTACGATGTGTGTGTTGGTTACGTGCCTCAAATTGGTCAATGACGTGTAAGGATTATTGAGGTTTTAATTTTCACTTGAATCTAGGAAACGAAAAGATAAATAACTCAGTTACCTACCTATGTTTTTGGAGAGATATACTGTTAAGTCCAGCAGAGCACCACTACAAAATAGACAACGGCCATGGTTATAAGTTTGCGTGGGATATTGTAAATGAGAATAAAATAACGAGCAAATGCGTTTTGAATTCGCATTAACTATTCATTTTTCACTTATTTTATATGGTGCACTGTGTACCCCTGTATAAGGAAACTTTGAGGAACCACAAGTCTTTAGTACTTATCTAAAAGGTAATTCTGCTCAGGTGAATTTTCTTGAGTATAGTCTAGTTACCCGCATTAAAACTAGATACCAGCATTTACGCTCTAAGTTTGAATGCCATCCATTTGATTCCAACTCCTCAAAACACTGTTAAAAGTCTCTGAAACTTCCCCTGATTATAACCAGGCCAATATGAAGTTAATCAGACCACTTAATTAAACACAGTCGTAAACCTGGGTAGTAGGTAATTCAATAAACTTTGCTTCATACGGGTTTGGCACAAATCTCCGGGAGTATTCAGAGCATGTCCCCAGATTAAGAAGTAGCGATGTATGATTCGAATTGAACCTACTGGCACTGGACTGGCATATAACAGTTATTCTTGCGAAAAATGCCCAGCATTTAAAATAAAATGGTGTTCAAAAATTTCAGAAATCAGCATTAAACTAAATTGGGGTAAAGTACGAGTACATTTATTTTAATTAAAAACAAATGAATCTGAAAGAAAAGTATTTACATTGGATTTAAATCTAAAGAGTTAGCCAAAAAACAGAAAATAACACATTTTGCATTCCAGGGGTTTGAAGTGAAACACAGCAGTTGGATTTTCCTTAGCTCTGTTTTCGGTTTATTTTTGTTGAAAACAGAAAATACTTGGCAAAGAATTCTGATACGCTCCATTTTATCCAATAGAGGGTTTTAGCAAGGCGGGCGGTATTAAATTTTCTCGTGAAAATTCGAGGAAAGCGGAAAATGTTGATTTGGCAGTATCGAAAATACTTTTTCTATGGGGTATTGAGACGGTTCCGTAATAGAAAGGCTCTGTTTATCATGCTTGCTTACGTAGGTAGCAGTTTTATAGTTAATCTAAAACCTTGTTTCGCTTCTGGAAAAATTGTGAATTATTTTTACCAAAATAACCAGTGCGTATCAAAACCAATCTTTGACAATTATGACATTATTTTGAATTTCGATTGTATCAAAAAACGGAATGCAATAAAACCCATCTTTGACAAAACGATAGCAAGAAGATTTAACGTAATAACTAATAAGCCAGAAGTTGCTTGCGATTTTTTTAAGCTGGAAAGACTCTTAATCTATAATTAGGTTCTAATATTTTTTTAAAGACAGTGTCACAAAGTTATCATATTTACAAGTAAACCAATACAGTGAGATGTGGAACAGACTTACATCTTCATTGGTTAATATTATTGGTTTGTGTTTTTGAAATTAATTGGTGTTCATACTTTAATAAGAGAAAAGTATCCAATGCTGTGTTTCACAATCTTCCAAAGGGGTGAGTAAAACAGTTCTCAACAACATCAACATTGTCCACGTGAATTCGTATGCTATATTATGCATAAAGTTTGTGCCCGTTATATGACGCCCGTAATAATACCCGCGATGACAGACGTTTTTTTCATTGAACTAAGGTGGAACACGCGTTGCGCGGTGGACTTTAATCGGTGAATCTATTGGTAGGTAGGTAAGTCGTATGGTTATAGGCTTGTATTGATGTAAGTACAAAAGCTTCAATTATTCTTCTAAACGATTACTAGCCTTTAACTGTAAAGCTGCACGTTTAATTTACTGATTAGTCATAAAATAATATATTGCAGCTTCATAACAACCTTCTCTTCCTATATACCTACTGAATTCCGAACATTGTACTCAACAGCAAGTGTAGTATACCACTGGTTTCCTATGTTACTTTTCACAGTGTTGCAGTAAATCCGGCTATAGCTTTTTAACGGTGACCGTTTCTTAGGAAAGAGTTTTAAGCCGTCATTAGTTGATCGGGTCCTTCCATCCGGCTTATAATCTGGGCCTCCGGGGTGTAATGGCGGCCCACCTCGAACAATATAGGAAAACTAGTTGAAATTTCACGCGAATTTTTTCACGTGAAGCTTTTCTTATAAACTTCAAACGATCTTTAAGGGGTATTTTTTTCTAATCTACGGACCAAAAATCTCTTAAAAATTTAAAATCAATTAAAATACTAGGATGAACACTTTTTGTATTACCTAATGCAAACAATATGGATTGAACGGGTAGTTTTTTTTAACATAATCGTGATAAATACCCGTTTTTTCGTTTATAAAGTTTTACTGAAATTAGTAACTATTGGTGTAGTATTTTATCTTATCATCATCATCAGTCATAACGTAAAATTTTCAAGGTAATCGTATAAAAATGACGTATACCGCAGTGTGCTTATTCCTGGCAACTACACGAAGCCAATTTTCCAACACTTTGGGTACACGCCTCTACACGTTGGTGCCTATGTTGCTACATTACACGTCACTTCGGCCAAATGACCCCATTATCCCACCCTAACCTTACCCTAAACTCAAATATCAACTTTATACATAACAGTCGTAAAGCCTAAAATTGAGACCACGGATTTCTAATGAACAAGCGATGTCGTCGTTCGAACAAGAATCAGATAATTTACGTATTTTGTACGTTGAGTTAAGTTGATTTTGGCTCAACTATTTGGGATTATCGAATTTCAAAGCGGAGTGAATAACATTTGATTCGGATCATAAATGGATTTTATCGAAGAGTATTTGAAAAGAAAGTTTGTATGTAAATTTTGGATGTCGAAACGTTCCCGCTCAGTATTCAAATGATTCACGGATTATATCTAAAAATGTGTCTGCTTTTTGTGGAATTCATGTGAATACAAGGTATCTAATGCGTGAATATTGTCAGTGTTAGGTAAACCTACTAAAGTTTAGAACTGAACATTTTTTTGTTACTTTTTTCGGAATCGGAATGAAAAACATAATTATGCGGAGTCAAGGCAAAACGTACCCATTTTTAGAAATAATTTGTCCCTTTTAATTCCCAATAAATGAACAAGTGAAGATTTAAAAACTTGAAAAACTGACTTCATGGCCAAACAGCAGAACCGAACTTGAAGAAATTTCTATGAGTCTAATCTTAAAATTATTTTTGCAGATAAAATAAAAGATTTTTCAAATCGGCTCATAAATGACCAAGTTATTCGATAACAAACATTAAAAAAATACAACTGAATTAAAAACCTCCCCCTTTTATAAAATAAATAAAATGATAGTTCTTATTTAGGTACTAAGTAACTAAAATTTTACATTTCTTGTTCCAGAACAAAGCAAAAACCTTTACCAACCAAATTTAAGGTCTCATTAGTTTTAATATCAACTCCACCGTGTCTGTTCAAAATGTCCCTAAGGCATGACGTAAAGCTTTAACCACCTACCTATATGTGGAATACGTCTCGTCGTACGCTATTGAAGGCAATCTCCATGCATGCTTGAGGTAAAAGCATTGGAATTACCTGCCTTCCATTCGTATCACCTGAGTTTCAATATTATCTACAACAGGTTATGTCATAGTTACTACATACCGGTTCAATTCAAACGTACCAGTAAACATGATGGTTTAATGCAATCGAATGTATAATCTTGTCACTTTTATGATCATTTAATATATTATCCACGATACTGAGTCTGTCAAACGTCGGATAGTTTTTCTGTTTGGATATTTAGTTTTACATAGTTGGTAATAGTAAAAGTAACGCACATCGTCAAAATTTACATACATGTTTGTTAGCGGCCATGTTTGTTAGGTACATTTTAAAGGTGAAATGGTAACAAATACTTTACTTATTGAACGTAAATGAACATTAAACGAACTTCATGATATTATAGCATGATCTTATTTGAATTGTATTTTTTGTAATGATAAATAAATAAATAATAATGCGGACAATCCACACATCAACAATATTTAGTCTCAAACTAAGTAGAGCTTATGCTATGGGAACCAGATACCCTACTTGTATATTTTTTGTGAATGTATAAAAGAGAACAAACATCTCTGTTTAGCACAAAAATATTTGTTAGTGGGAGTCGAACCCACACCCTCCAGCGCAGAAAATTGAGCTACTTCCAACTGAACTGTGAAGGTGTTCAAATAGGTATACTTATTTTTTCAATTTTTGTATGTTTTTTTACTTGCACTACCTACTACTGCGTTTATTGGAATGAGTGAGTGTATTTGCTATATGTACCTTACCTACAAAGTTACATTTGTGATTTAGAAAATACATCATAAACTGATCTACGTATATTTTATATTTTTATACCCGTCTGTACCATTCGATGTTTCAGTGTGTGTTGACCTCAAATAACCCTGTTCAACGGGCTGAAAAATACTAAAAACCGAACAAAACTCGTCACATTTTTCGTATGATTGTACTTATGCATCCAATCGCAATGTTATATCCTCAGACCGACACTCACGACGGGTCATGGCCGCTTAAGGCCCTTGAAAGCGATTAGGTAGGGGTTTTATTACACAAACCAAGCGGTGAAAGTTTCTATGACACTTGGATGACATAAAGTGGATTAAACCGAGCTACGTCCCGAATGAAATGAAATCAAGACTTAATTATAATATAACTTACAATGTTATTAACGAAGTGTGCTACGAAAGATAGTTTTAGATTATATTTTTTCATTAAAAAATATTGTGACATGCACATTTTTTTCATGCGCACATTTCAAACTTCTATTCCGTGTTTTTGATATTCCGTTTAACGATCTTCAAGTTGACACTGATTGTCAATGAAATACTCAAATATCTGACTTTTAGTGCCAATTTACAAGATATTTTGTGCTGTAAAAATAAAATTACGTGCCTATAGTAGAAACATACGTGACTGGAGTAAAAACATAGAAACCAACGTCGATAAAACATCGAGGGATTTTTTTAAATACTATGAATTTTCTTGTTGGTAACGCTGTCAGTTCGTACAGTCAATCTCTTGCGCAGATAGAAGCTTTTGAGAGAAATGTCATTTTATAAGCTTTGTTTTAAAGTTTACAGCGGGATCCTCGCTTATCACTGAGCCATTGCCTAAAATTAAAGCTTGATCGTGGTACGCCCGACCGAACTCGTAAATAGTAACGAGTACATGATTTATGGGCATACACACGCATGTATATTTAGAGCAACAAAAATTATATCTTCAGTGCGTTTGCTATGTATACGGAAGGAGAGCATAGACAAAACAAACGTGCTCTATATTTTATGATCTTTATAAACCTCATAAACTCCTATGTGCATTTTCAACCTCATGCTGCGTTACAGCTGATTTGAATGAAATATTAATATTTGAGTCCACATAAAACATTCTCATTCATTAAAAGCGCCACCTATTTGTGTTTCTTCATTTTTTTCAAGATACATGAAAATACATCATGCAGGCCACAAAATACAGTAGAAAGGTGATCGTGCGTCGTTTGTATGAGAGCCGCTGTTGCCAGTAAAACTACTTTTTTTTTTTACCAGCATTATTTTCACTATTTTATCGAAATACCTTAATTGAAAGTTTGTTTTTGAACGTAGTATAATCGGCTAAGCTGAGTTCAATATAATTTAATCTGAAATTTACGTTTGTAGGTGGTTGTGTATTATATAAAACATAAATAAATAATACTTTTGTGTAATTTTGGTGGTCGAAAGGTTTTGTGTACCTCACATTAAACGCTTTTACGAAATTCTGACAGTAAAACATGTCAAATATTTTTGACCCAAGTGTATCATTATCTCCCACGCTTATTCAATTCAAATCGAAGCTTCGACATTTTTATCCGACGCATAATGTTATTGATAGGTATCGGTATCTAAAGTGTTGGGTGTGGAATTCCATCATATTTCTAATTAGGAATCGATACTTGAATTGATACTCGAATCGATACATAAATTGATAGATATACGAGACATTTATGTAGATTTTTATGTTTTAGGAACTAAGTTACATAGGTATGTAAGTATGAGTGTCCAAATTTTCACTGCATTTGTTATTGTTAATACACATAATAACATACAAAAAATATTTTTTATTGAATATTATTAGAATTTTTCAAAATTAAGAGCCAAGCTGGAGGACACAAGCATTGTATGCCAAAATAATGCTTGAGTCTGAGTCGAGCCTCAAGGAATGATTTTGTGACAATTTTCAAAATATCAATGCTTGAGACTCGACTCAGACTTAAGCGTTGTTTCTGCACACGGCTCTAAGGTCCGTATTCAGAGTCTGAGTCGAGCCTCAAACATAGGTTTTAGTTATTTTTCAATGAAGAACTATCAAAAAATCTATGCTTGAGGCTCGACTCAGACTCAAAAACTCAAAGACTCAAGACTCAAAGACTCAGACTCAAGCATTAATTCTACCCAAGGCATAACCAAACCTAAGCTTAGATAGAAGTACAAAATGCCACTGTTATTCTGCCATTGTTACATTTTAAGGAGCGCATAGTCTAGGTAATATACATTATTTATTTATTTAAAACTTTCACACAATTTAGTGCTAGGAGGACTTAATGCTGATAGCATTGTCTGCCAGTCTTCCTAGGCGTGCAGAAAGATGGTGAGTCGTGATTTTTTGGAAAACTATGGTTTGGTTTTAAGAATAAGAAAATGTTCATATGTATAATATAGAGGTATGTATATTTATAGGTATGAATCTATTATAATTGCTTAAATAAAATAGATAATTTTTCAAAATTCAAATGATTTATATTGGCATCGTCTGATTAGTGTATAACTTGACATTTTATATTATTTTTTAATGATACCTTCATGCGGTGGAGTCTATTAAATCTGTCAGCACTTATGGAGTATCTACCGTCATATTTCACATAATCAAGACATAAACATGGGACCCCACAGAAACACATTTGCGTCTTTTTGCGATTTAGTTGAATCACCTTGTTTTATGGCCAATTATAATGAAATCCCCTGTTTCTTTCCTATAAATACGGCAACGTCTAATTGCATCCCTTGTGTTTTGTTAGGTATAATATTTGGTATTTTTATCTTGTCTTTCATATTTGTACAGTATTTTTATTGAGTATTCATTCAGAATTTATGCATTTTCTTTCTACAACCGCCCTCATAGGCGGAAACTGTTGCAGAATGCTAACATAAACCATTTTTCAATCATCTTGCTCAAAAATACCGTCATTGCGGCGTACCAAAGCGATGAAAAAACAGCATTTCTTCTTCTAGGTTTTTTTTTTTAATTTTTGTCTTTCAAATGACAATGATCCTACAAAAACGAAAAAGTCTTCAGTCATAAGTAGAATAATCATTAATAAAGACTCGACTTACATATTACTGTTTCATATAAGAACAACATTTTATTTTTGAAAATGGAAATAAAACTCTTCGATAGAATGCATGCAATTTATTTATTTATTTATTTATTTATTTATTTATTTATTTATTTATTTAATTAGAACGGTCTTGAGACCAATAACACTAATTAATTTACATTTCCATAATTTAACAATAGGTAATATACAATCATAATACATAATTAATTATACATTAAAGAAATTAAAAAAAAAAACGTTTAGCATGTCAAATTAGGTACATTAGGTCAAAATCTATCTTTCGTTGAATAAAATAATAATAACAAAAACAAAAATTAAGTAGTCATAAAACAGTCACAAATAACATGTATAACAACAAGAAACAATTAAGGATAATGTCAAGTTATAATAACAAAAAATTAAATTCTGTCTGTCTCACAGTACTTGAGGCATTCAGCCAAGATTTCCCTCCAGGTGTCTATAAATAAGTCACAGTTTGGGTTGGCTTTTAGGAGTTTGTTGAGAGCGGCGATGGTTCGAGGTATCGGAGAGTTTGCGCGCGCGACAGTACGACACGAGGGTGGAGCAAAAAGTTTGTGCTTCCTAGCCCGAAGATAATTGTTTGGGACAAAGAGTAGAAGTGACTCACTAAGTAGATCAGGCGCGTCTATTGTGCCGCGAAAAACTTTACAGATAGTTGCGATCTGATCTTGCGCTCGCCTAGTTTCCAGGGAATTAAAGCCCAAGCACCCCTGTAAGAACCCCGTCGGATACATGAAGGGATAATATCCAAACCTGTACCTATACAGGAATCGGAGAAAGGCCTTCTGCACCTTCTCTAGCAAAAGTGCGTAAGTAACCTCATGTGGATTCCAAATGCAAGAACTTGATTCCAGTTTGCTCCTAACTAGAGCACTGAAGAGGAGCCTGACAACGTGCTCACTCCGAAAGTCACGAGCATGCAATGCGTCATGCAATGCGTTGCGCTTCCAGAAGAAATTAAAAAAAATATATTTGCGCGATATCTTTACAATTTTTCTTGTCTTGAACACTGAGTCAACTTTTTATTAAATATCTAGAAAATATACGACTTCAGTTTTAATAAACTTCATTTATTTTCCTGCTGCAAGAAAATTGTTCGAGGTTCTGCTAAATTAAAATGTTCCAACAGCACAGACAAAATGTTGAGTGAAGCTACGAGATTGTGTTTTCCACAAATACACGCAGATGTGATTACTGTGCTCGGTGCAATAACCTACCCCACACAAAACTACAGCATAATAGAATAGAGCAATTTGCATCACCAACGCACGTTGCGCAGTGCACAATATCCGAACAAAATCATTGAAAACACAATACAATCATTGTCTCCGCGTAACCCTTTTTTGCATATTACAATCTTAACGACTTCCTACGAAAAGTAGAGCAAAAACTTAAAAATCAGTCGAAAAAATTAACGGTTCTTACCTAGAAAGGGTTTAAACATTGCGGTCAAAACTGTATTGAACAATCGGTACAGTTACTGCGAAGGTTTATGGGTTGTAAATCATTTGGAGAAAAAAGACTGTGACGTCATAGGCCGTAAAGATTTAACGGCTACGATCAGCTGAGGCGGAGGTCGCAGCGATGACCCGGAGGTTTACGTGTAAGGAGGTGTTTTGGTTGTAAGTTTTAATTGCTTTTAATATGGCGTACGCTTACAAAGTTTATTAATAAAAGTTTTAAGATTTTACTACAACACTACAACTTTCATAGAAACAGATCGACTTATGAAAGAAGAGTGCAGGCAACAGAGATGCGAATGTTGAGATGGATGTGTGGAGTGACGAGAATGGATAAGATAATAAGGAATGAGTATATTAGGGGCAGTTTGAAAGTGACACTAGTGACTTAAAAATGAGGAGCAATTAGGTGAGCATGGTATGGGCATATCATGCGAAGGGAATAATGTCATGTAACGAGAAAAGCTAGATATGAATGCGGGTGGATAACGATTTACTTACTATGTTGCCTGAAATAAATTAATTTTATTTATTTATAAGGATAAGGTAGGTATATAGGCCAAAGAAAAGATGGATGGATTGTGTGAAGGATGACATAGGACTGCTGAAATGACGGCTAATAGAGGAGAGTGGAGAACACCTGTTTGTGCCGACCCCATATGAAGTGGAATAAGGACAAGAAAATTACGATGATGAGTAAAACCACAAATTGATGGATCGTCTCCTGCAAATTGTATTTTTACTCATATTTTTTTGTAAAAATAGTGCACATTGTATCAACTTACTGATAAGAATGTTCATTTTAAAGTATTGGTATTTATACATTCGTGTTTTAAGAAAGTAAAAAGTGTGTTTTATACCTGAAATGAAAATAAAAATGAACTCAACACGTCACCATTCTTTATTGTTGGAAAAGTGTGGTAAGATTGAAAACCAGGCTTCATTCTATTCAAATTAGCTCAAAGTATTTGATTTAAAAAAGAAACAAACCTTTTTTATATATAGTCAAAAACCAAGGCTTTAATATTTTCTAAACTGCAAGCCTTCATTATTCATCCCACAGTCCGTTTAACCAACACAATTACATTTCAGTTCGCCTCCTGATAACAAAATAGGGCAGCTGATAATGCAAACTTTCTACGCATATTAAACCTGATAACAGGATCGATAAGAAACCCATTGTTCAGCGAATAATCAGATCTCTGCAAATTGAAGCAATCGAGGTTCTCGAGATTGAATCTTGATTAAAAGATCTTAAGCATCTTTCTTCTTCTTCTGCTTAATAATTAAGAAGAAGAAGAAGAAATATGCTTAAGAGGCCGGCGGAGGGTGAATTTTCATACAAACGTAATACCAGAATTATTACTAGTTTTAGCAGATTTTCACTATATTATTGTAATAACTGTATTTGTATAGTATTTATCTAGGTTCCTGATTAGTTTTTATTTTAAATTACTTACCTCAAAAGAAATAAACACCAATCGCATTTTACACATTTTTTTTCATTGTAAAATGTGAATGGCGTTAATTTCATTTGAGGTAAGTAATTTAAAATAAAAACTGCCCAGGAAACTAGATAAATACAATAAAAATACAATTATTACAATAATATAGTGAAAATCTGCTTTAATTAGTAATCATTTTGGTATTACGTTTGTATGCAAATTTGCCCTCCGCCGGCCCCTTAAGATCTTTTATCAATTATTAATGGTATCTGTCCATTTTGGATCATTTTTGCCAGTGTCAAGTGAGGGTATATTACTTAAATAAAATAGTTTTTTGTCAAGTCAATAGACAAGTCGGCATGATTGGCTAATTGGCTTGAATTGATTTGATCTTCTTTGGCTATGAAAAAACATGGTGGCCGTTTTTAGGGTTCCGTAGCCAAATGGAAAAACAGGAACCCTTACAGATTCGTCATGTCTGTCTGTCTGTCTGTCTGTCCGTCCGTATGTCACAGCCATTTTTTTTTTCAAAACCATCTGAAACATTTTCTTTCAAATCAGAATACGAAATAACACAGCAGAACTCAAATGAACACTAGAAAAACAATTGAAATGAAAAAGCTTCGTGCCTTCCCAAAAATAAAATATCTATTATCTATAGATATTTCGCTGGAATAAACGTCATAATTATATCCTATAAGTTGACACTCTGACAAGTATGAAATTATACTGGTTTGTCAACGTCAACCTACATACCTACTCGTATGTACCTACCGAGCAACTTTGTTGTATGCGGAACCGAAATAGAGTACACGCAAGATAACTCTGCGTGTGGCAGATGGTGGAAAGCACAAAAAAATGAACTGTAAATATATCTTCCGATCACAAATAGGAATGGGGAAATCGAACGTGCATTGCGTTTAATGCATGTTCACATTTGTGATTGAGAGATTCGTTTTTTTTTACATTTGTCACGCGCAGAGTTATCTTGCGCGGACTCTAGCACAGAAATCATAGTTTGTAGGCAACCTTCATTTGTTTTATATTCAACCTTCGTAGAGTAATGTAAACTATGTACATATTCTATTTATATAGACCTATATACCTAAAGAGGTTGTAAGAAAACTTCATGGAATAATTTCTTAACAAATCATACTTGGAACTACTTTCTAGAGATTTTATTCATAGTACCACAAGGATCACTTTGAAATGTCTTAAAGCTTGGTGAGTCTAGGTGCCAGTTCCACGCGACGAAACCTAGAAGAACTGTAGACCAAGTATAGACAACTCCTGATTCCAACCAATTCAAATCTTTATTCAAGGCTCGCAGCCGAATCATTCAACAAACTTGGCGTAAGGCAGCTGGGTTTTCGTTTTTTGAATCGAAATAATCATTATTTTAGTAGTAGACCTATTTGTGTGTGGCTCGATCGGGGAAGTACTACCACCATGCCTATTTCTGCCGTGAAGCAGAATTGCTGTGTTTCTGAAGTTGTCTGTGATTTTACTGAACTGCGTTATACAAGGCAATGCTTTGTCATAAGGCGATAATTACTATTTAACATAAGGTGGGCAAAAAAAAAGTCAAAAATGTATTTATTTAGTAGTACCACAAGGATTACTTTGAAACGTCTTAAAGCTAGATGAGTCTAGAAGTCTAGATGCTAGTTCCATGCAACCAAGCCTAGAAAAACAGGCAACATACTATGGCTTGGTTCACACTGTTTTTTTGTATGATCATTTTACAAATTGAAAATTAATAATAGCAGGGCCTTATGCTTGATATATTAGCTAGTTGTATAAATAATATAATGATGGTTATTTTAGAAATGATACTTTTGTTTCCTTTACTGCGCATGCACATTTTTGATTTGTATCATAGTTTGAATATTATTATGAAATAGTAGCATACTGATTGTGAGTGAGTCGATAGCTGAAGTGAAAATATCCAACACAAAGCTATTAAGGCCGCGTAAAACCCATTAAGACTGCTTTATCGATAATGCATCAATAAAAGTCGCAAGTGTAACCGACCCGTATAAATTGGCAAACTAAACAATAGCCAATGCAGTTTCGCTTTACATTTCTTCGCGGTGTGTTACTGTGAAAACGAAAGAAAAACATGCTTTTTTATCACAGTTAAGAGAAAACCTCGCGGTGGTCAGCACGTCTGTATTTTAATTAAGCCCAGACAGTGCCGGGTGTCTAAATTTGTTTTACCTACTCGTGGCACGTGTGACCCGAACTGTGTAGACGTGTTCTGAAACGCGTGAAAATCCATCCAATATAATCTGGTGAGTGGCCGACAAAAAGCCGCGTGGGTTAGCGCGAACGCTACACGCAATGCCATCTATCCAACCAATAGACAAATACCAGGAACGGAATCATCAACGCAGCCTATTACATGGAACGTCAACACATAAAAGGTCCCACACGCACAAAAGTAAACTTAAACAGTGCGTGAGTGTGCGTAGAGCTTTCACGCACACAGGAATGGGGTGAACTCGTAAAAACAACCATTGAAAAGCTTCGGCCGTCCGCCGCGGGGTGGCGCTGTTACAAAGGTTCGTATCTGGATTGGGTGATTTCAACTTTGGGCATTTGGCGCTGCTGTGCACTGGGAAAGTTTTAAATTAGTTTTCTTATTAGATGAGGATGCTCTGGTTGGTTGAACTCGACGGCTTATTGGATTTTGAGAGGTAGAGAATGAGGTTCAATATTTTCGTTTTACCTTGGCTCGAGCTTTAGCTTTAATAGTAGATGTCTATCTTGTTTATAGACTAGAAATTACAAAAAAATACACATTTTTATAAAAAAAAAACAAAATTAAATAAGCATATAAAGTCGAATATTGATGGGTTATTTATTTTAATAATAAATAACTATCTTTTTCTACAGCCATTTTTTTACACGGCACTTAGTCTCAAGTTTTGTTATTTTGTTTATGAATTTTTTATATGGTATCAGAAAATAATTCACGAGAATTAATTAATTAAAACGTTGATAAATTACAATTCAGGTTAAGATTTAAGATATCCATAAACTTTTATGTCTTTTCAAGTGGCGCTCTTGAAGCAATAACTTTTCCTTTCAATAGGGTTATCAGTTCGATGATAGGTTGTATAATAAATTAACAAATGTTTATCTTAAATTATTTTTACAGTGAAATATAGATTATAAGGTACAAAGGTGAATTGGTTTTATCAATAAAAAAATCGTGGGAACAAATATTTTAAGCACTTTTTCTGATGAAACCAAGCATATTGTTTCAAGTGTGCTTATTTTATATAGAGGTAAGTAGGTACTTAAACTTTTGCTTCCCAAAAACGGTGCAAAAAGTTGATGAACAGAGCATTAGAGATACATAATTCATGAGATTTTGGTTTATTGTAAATGCTGGTTTACAATTTACATAATAAAACAAAATTGCACCATTGACCTAGGTAGAAAATCACTGAACGCATCTTTACCGAGTTTAAAACACGTTTTACTGAAAAAAAAATATTTTTTAAATCATTAAATATTATGAACAATCCACACAACACTATCTAGCAACAAACTAAGCAGAGCTATGGGAAACAGATAACTGATATAGTATTTATATTTTTTTTAAATACACACTTAGGCCCGTATTCTGAAACAGTGCTTAGGTCTGAGTCGAGCCTCAAGCACAGATTTTTGACACTTTTCAATGGAGAACTGTCATAAAATCTATGCTTGAGGCTCGACTCAGACTCAAGCGCTGTTTCGGAATACGGGCCTTAGAATACAATATAACACCCAGACAGAGAACAAACATCTGTGTACCACACAAATATTTCTTCTATGTGGAGATCGAACCTACGCCCTCCAGCGCAAAAGGCAGAGCTACTACCAACTGAGCTAGGTAGGTCTATAGAGTATTTTCACGATGTGCAATAATGTGTATATCTTTGTTGCCTGTAATGTTGATAATATAGCTATTACGGACCCCTTTAACGATGCCTCAAGTGATTTAAATACGTCACAGAACCGGCTGAGGGTTTATAGTCTACGGACTGTTTTCCGTGCTCAAGTTTCATATTGAGTAACTGCCATATTGATGTACAGTACAGTCACTTGTACTAAGATTTTTTATTACTGGTAGTTTAAAATACAGCTCTTTGTAATATGGGTTAGGATTAGGATGGGAACGAGGTAACTAAGGAAAGATATTTCAAGATTTTTAATTTTTTTAAGGAAAGATTTTCGGGGAAGTATATTTTTTTGCTCGACCTAATTTTAATTTTTGTTTATTATTTTTTGGTGATCCTAATAAATAAACAAATAAATGGTTGTAGATCTATAAAATACATATAACTTACTAGACTAACCTATGTCTGAATTACCAAAAACATTGCAAAACTAAAACGATATCCCAAAAGTTATAAGCCATGGGATACTCTTGCAAGATTTTCGGAATAAGCTTTGTTCACAAAGTTTTAATTAAGAAGCAGCTTGATGGAAACCTATTTTTGTATAAAATATCCTTTCAACCTAAAACTAGGCGAGGAATTCAGTCAAAGTTGAAGTTTTGCCATCTCAACTGCGGAACGCCGATAGAGAGTGAAGTCATCCGTAGCTAGGGTTGCCAACTCACACAAAAAGTATTATACCTACAAGGTTATGAATACTTTTTTGCGCCGTGAAGCTTTGTAAAAAAGAATTTTATTAATAGACTAAAAAGGTGAGGTAAGGTCAAGACTACCATAAACTGACAAGCATGTAGGTACTCTATGAATTAAGTTTGAAGTTATCTAGGACAGTGTGCCTTTAATAATAGAAACAACTCAAGGATTAAGCATTTATTATCTTTTGCTATCTATGCATTCAGTGCACAGATTTTTTTTCTCATAAGCCCATTATTTTTTTAACTTTAGTTAAAAAAAGAAATGTTATAATTTATTTGCTTTTTATCTCTATTTCAATGGAAATACTTAAAAAAATTACGTTTCATGTGAAAAATATATATTAACAGACCCACTGAGTTGGCAACCCTACCAAAACCCCCTTTCTACCCGCTCTCATCTAACTTGCTCCATTACCGGGGTCTTCCATTCGTTCCAATTTCAAATTTGAAGCTGATGCCGCATCTATGGTACCGCAGCTTAGCTCGCTGGTAAGATTGAGGCGCAAATGGATGGATGTGTAGGCATATTTATGAATACAGGCGTACAAAGATAAGCAAAGTGCTCTGAATTTCGGGTTAGGAAGAGATTTTTTATCATTCATGAGATAATTTTGTCGGAAATATTCAATGTACTTGGATAGACGAGTAAAAAGGCACTTTGGATGAAAGTACATTATACTCGTAATATTAGCAAGTTACTTACAATTATAAAGCAAACCCATTTTTTTCCACCATTGTGGAGCAAACAGAGTAGTTATCAAAGACTAATGCAAATAAATATGTACGCATTTTTATTCCCCCATCTCAGAAGGTATATATTTTTGCTCTTCGATATCTGAGCGCAAAAGCCGTTTCTATCCGCTAGAGGATAAAGTAAAATTGAATGTAGACCACTCGCTGCGCTCGTGATTCAGTTTTAGAAACCTTCGCTTGCTCAATCATCAAAATGGAGCACGTGTTTAAAAAGCAACTTTGCACTCACACACCCTTAAACATTACAAAGTTCACTTTTTTTCTAGTTCAGTTTACTTTTTTTCCAATTAAAGGTCTCTGTTGCAGTTCATGCACCGTTGGAGCTCGATTAGCTTTGTATCGTGCGAGCTGAACTTTAAAAATAATTCCTTACGGTTTCAAGGCACGTCTCTCCGTTATTTTAGTCTGGCCAATTCCCGCCGCCGCCGCCGTCCCGTACGAAGTACGAACCTGTTTGAAATCTGAAATTCTGGGAGAAATAAAACTATGTATGATTTTTTGCTGGTGCCTAGACTTGAATAATAATAGTGGCGCGCATTGTGTTGACTGCAAACTGTTGTAAATTAAGTTAGTTTAATAAGAAATTCACTATATTCTCAAATGTTTTGATTCCCATTTTATTTTCGTCTACTTATAAAATTACTTATAAAGAAATACTTTCCCTTGAACAACATACTGACTTTGCACATTTTTTTGCAAATAAACATAGACGCAACGTAGTGCGTCCACCCACCAGATGGACCGACGACATTGTTAAGATCGTGGAAAGTCGATGGATTAAAAGGGCTCAGAGTCATTCTTCTTGGAAATGTGTAGGGGAGGCCTATGTCCAGCAGTGGACTTCTTCAGGCTGATGATGATGATGAAACATAGACCTAGAATTAGTAATTAAAGGCGTGGCTTAGAGTATTTTTAATTTGTAACAATTTATGACTCCTGAGTGAATTCATGACCAATGTCAGTGCTTAACTTACTCATACGTCATACGCCGTCCAAATACCCAGACAAAGTTAGTCTTGTCACGAAAATAACTCCACGTGCATTGGATACAAAGATAAACTTGTGTAGACATTACGCTGTGCCTATAAAATTCTCGTAAGACGAAAGCACAGCGTCATGAGGAGAACAACATACCTGCTAATAAAATTATGAATGAAATGCCATCATCGGGTACACTCAACGTGTTCAGTTTGTTTTTTATTCAACATACCGTATAACTCCAGTTTATGGATAAAAAAAAAATACGGGCTTGACTTACTTTCCGCTCTTAAAAGACGAGCATTAGCAAATATTTTAACAATAAAATGTAAAATAATGTATAGGCTATAATGTATAGCTTGTAAACAAAAGGTTTGACACCTGTCAACCTGTCATATTTCAAATATAACAGAAATTACAGCAAATATTCAAACCACGCACCAATTCCCTTAGATAAACCTGCCGACAATAAGCTAGTTCATAAGAAATTCACACCGATCATTTCAAATGCGCCACTGAATCTTTCACATTACATTATCCTGTCTATCTAAAAGTAAGGAAAAAGAAAACCCATAATTCTTATACCTACCAGAAGAAAAACACGCTTCCATCTTTTGCTTTCATCTTCGGATGTCATTTGTTTTGATGGGCGTCACCTACGCGCTAGGGCTGCGCAATGGTATAGAATGTGAACTAAAACAAATGGTGAACGAAAACAAATCATTCGGTGCCTGAGTGAATGAATGCAGTACAATGCACGACAGTGTCCGTTCGTTTGTTATAATGTTACCAAGATTTAAAATGACTCAGATACACGCACGCTTCCATCTTTTGCTTTCGCCTGTGAATATCATTTAATTTTATGGGCGTTAAGGTGATATCAGACGGTTCACTCGGATGAATGTTCACTCGAGTGAATGGTTAATTTTTCTTTCATGCCATGTTCACTAATATTTCATTCGGTGTTCACACGTTTCATTTCGCGTGAAAAGTGCCGAATGAAAGGCAAAAATGAACAAAAAATGAATCGTCTGATATCACCTTTACCTCATCGGTTACATACAAGCCAGGGCGGCGCAAGTCGTGCGCAACGCATGAAATAAAACAGAGATTTTCTTAGTTGGTATGCTAAAACACTTCCGATGCTAAATAAAACATTGGAGACTCTGCATCCAAAAAAACTACTTTGATTAGTTTTTTATTTATTATTAAAAGCCAGTGTTGTCGCTTAGTGCTAAGCTAAGACAAAGTCTTACTAAGTGTTAACTATGCGTTGATAGATAGGCAATAGTTACCAATTAACATCAGGTGGGTCAAATGCTTGTTTTATCAGCAAGTAGTATAAAAGAAAAGCGTGTGAAAGGTATCAAATCGTAATAATTAATAAAATTGTGACCAATGAAAAATATTTAATTTTAATAACGCTTACTTATAGCATTCAAAATAAATACTTTTCAAATGAAATGATCATAAAATTATTGACTTTTACTGCGCTAGCATTTTGGTAAAAGCTGATGTTGCTGAAGAATGAAATTATAGCTCAATAACAATTAGATCAAAGGGTTCATAACTCAAAACGGGTCTACACAGTATCATTCACTCAATGCGACTCACAACTCTAGTATGCAGTTATCCTTCTTTGTAAATGTATTCGGTGGCACGGATGTGCGCGCAATATCAGCCAATATGCGAATGTAGGCGGTAGACAGGCGCCCAATTTGTACGGAACAACAACGGTACATTCTCTACGTGGTATTTCACTCGGTTATAATACTTTCCTGCAGCAGGTTATTTTTTGGTTGGGTCTGATAGGGATTTTTATTCAGAGAATTTTTCTTCAAAATCTACTTACCTTCGCTATACTTAGCTGGTATAGCTAAGTATATCGTTTGACTAAAAATACCATACCATACCATTCAATCTACCATACTTTTCTACGTACAAGAATATCTATACTAATTGGTATTGTGCAAAAATTAATGCCTGAAATCATCACCATCAGCCTGAAGAAGTTCACTGCTGGACATAAGCCTCCCCTACACATTTCCAGGAAGAACGATTCTGAGCTCTTTCCATCCACCGACTTTCCGCGATCTTAACAATGTCATCGGTCTATCTGGTGGGTGGGTGCCCTACTTTTCGTCATCCAGTTCGCGAACAACGTCGGAAATAAAGGTTCTCGAATCGCCATTCGAGAACCTCCCCAACGGTTTTCGGTTTTTCGAACCAGAAATGGATGCTAAAAATAATTCTGGTTCCACAGACACCTTCGAGTAAAATTAAACTCTTTTTAACGTTGAAAAATTCATTTACTTATCAGTCCAATATCATAAATGCTTTCGCGGCCCACAGCGACCATAGAACCACCGAGATAAAACTTATATCCATCCCAAGCTTTCGCATTTTAAAAACACCAGCGTTGATATCTGGAATGGTCCATTTACACGTGATTTGGGTGGTCCACGCGTCGACTTCAGTATACTTACGTAAAAATGCTGCATCAATTACGAAAAGCACATGTCGTTTTAAGAGACACGACATGTAGCATCGCGGACCGTGCCAAATGTCCTGAATGCCGGTGCTAAGCGAATGAACCAATAAATTTCTTAATTTAATTTAACTTATTCTGTCTATTTTAGATCTGTTGGCACTATAAACAAGTCTAGTCCGTTGCAACATTGTAGGAATTATGGAAACATATGAAATTTCATTAGCGAGATTGTGAAGTGCTCTTTTCAGTAATGAACTATGTCATGTAGCAAATGGAGAGAGAGCTCTAATTTTTACTGTTTTATTTTTATGCTGCTGTATGAAACATTGATATTGTTAAACTTAAATGTATCCAATAGTAGGTGCCCACTAAAAGTTAATAAGGATAGGAGCTTCCACGATAGTTTTATCTAGCTAGGTATCGGCAGTTTATCAAAGCTTGTTGCAAACACACTGACTACCGGCTTATTATGCCATGCCAATGTACGCGA
Organism: Thera obeliscata; assembly: GCA_947578465.1. Taxonomy (NCBI): domain Eukaryota; kingdom Metazoa; phylum Arthropoda; class Insecta; order Lepidoptera; family Geometridae; genus Thera; species Thera obeliscata. Next base: position 5,730,143 of record OX387928.1, on the reverse strand, counting down.
AATAAGTATGTTGAGACTTCCATTCAGTCTCAATAATAGTTCGTGTACTTTTCCTAATTTTTGCTAAATCTTCAATTGTATAGAAATTGAAAGACTCAACAACGAAGCTATATCGAGAATACCAGGGCTGGTAAAAAGCGTCTTCTGCTGGCAACTGTCTTTTAGTGGTATATAGTAGAACTCTTTGTGAAGGGCTCGTCCAGGGAACTACTACTACCATGCCTATTTCTGCCAAGCAGCAACGCTGTGTTTCAGTTTGAATTGCGTGGGTGCCGGTGAAATTACTGATAGCACGCGAGGCTAAAATTCAAGATTGTCAATGGACGCAGGGCAGTGCATCGTACGGCACGTTGATGACGTGCGCGTGACCTATGAGGCAGTGCTTTGTTATAAGCGATTGTTGTCATTTAAAATCATACGGGACATACCCTTGTTTTTATAAGCTAGTTGTGTAAATAAAAACTGATTTTACAGCTAAAAACCGCCGGGAGCTTTCTGATGTAAAGTCAAGTAGCGTTTATTACGATACGAGTAAGTGTGCTTAAGGTAGCTTCAATATCCAGTTAGAAACAACTAGGGCATAATCGCTTCCACTTATGTAAATTGATCATCAATAGTTTTTTAGAATATCACTTTACACGGTGCACATTTCAATAGAATGAGAATAAAATAATTGAAAAAAATAGACACATGGGAAGAAGGCAGTGAAATTAGTGAAGATGCTTATCAGCGAAGATTGATTTCAATAATTTGCATTGATATCAATAAGAAAACCGACATACACACAACACAGTGACACGATAATAAAACCAATGATTTCGCATTCAATTTATAAGGAAAACAGCAATATAATTAATGTAAATAAATCAGTTTGATTACTATCGACTTGCAATCTAATCTTGCCATCAGTTTGAATATCAACCGTAATTAGTGTACGTTTTGATCTGTATATCAATTACTTACGAAAACATTTACCATAAATTATTAAAGTGACAAAAACAGTCCAATCAGAAAAACATTTATTCTAAATTTGGCGTTAGGAAGCTGGTGCTTTAAATAATGATTATTTATATTTATGTGACGTTTATTACGAATTATTACTATTTATAATGAAGCATGAAATATAGCTACAATATTTCGCAAGTTCATTTATTCAAGTTTTCCGATAAAAAAAATATTATCGAGTTACTTTGAAGGATATTATGAGAATTCTTAATTTATGATCTAACACCATGAAAAGAATAGTTTAGTTATGTGAATCCAATCAAAGAAAATAAAAATATGTTAGTCAGTATTTCGTAAGATGCAAATTAGAAACAACTTACCTAAACCAACATTTGCATGGCCGACATCAAGTTTCGCAAATATCGACAGCTGCAAAATATTTTTATAAAAATAGTTGGAAATATCGTCTGGAGGACGCCCCAAAGTTTCGCTCAACCTATTCCATGCAAAATGTATTTGGTCCTCGTGAAATTTGTATCAGGGGGAATAGTTTTGCGTCCTTCGGCGAAAATGTCTGATATTTTTGCTGTATTTGTAGATACGTATTCCGGGTTTCCGTGGATGTTTGTTTTATTAAAAGCCTTTGGAAAAGTTCTCGCGAAATTGGAGGAAGTCGGATAAAAACACGATTATTGTGGTGAAATCCTTTTTGTTTTGGAATTCTAAATTTATTATGTCTGTTCCCGATTTTCGTCAAATTCTTGGTTTATGGGTTTTCCTTAGTTTATCATTATCATCAGCCTTAAGAAGTCCATTACTCGACATAAGCCTTTTTTAAATACATTTCTTGGAAGAATCTTGCTTCTTAAACGTTGTTACTACTAAGTATTTTAATATAATTGTTCCCTAGTTATTCCCATATCTCTAATTATAATTTTTTTAGGCCAACATAAAAAGCCCAATCTACAAAACACACTGTAATTATTGGTATCAAACACAACTTACAGGTATCCGTTTTAAGAAACTTTTTATATAAAAAAAGTTTTGTTTCGTAGTTCAACACCTAAGCCTCAAAAAACCACCAACTTCCTCACGACCCGAGCGCATTCGTAAAATTAAATTATTTACCGTAATATTTTCTCCAAAGTTGCCGTGAGCATAGCGTGAGCTAACATCGTAGCAACAGCAAAATGTAGCAAAAAAAACGTGTGTCGTATTTTCAACTGAAACAATATTTCATCTCCGGTTCTATGGTTGCGGAGCACGGCATTTATTTGAGACTTACCCTTCGAATCAACGTGAATAATTTACGTGTTTTCATGCTGTACCTTAGGACTAGTTGAATTGCTTTACGAATTACCTCGTCGCTCACATTTTTTATCGGGAAAGTTTGTTGCGTGGAATTTTTGTTTGTTGGTGTCAAATACTGTCGGATTTGTAACTCAAAACTATTGAGGAGTTGATGGTGTAGAAGCATGTGAGCCTTTTTTTATTGCGTAATTTTATGACAAATTGGCAACAAGCGTAAATAGGCAAATGCCGTCATCTTAAGGTCACTATTTGAAATAAATAATTGTATGACATTTGACAGCAATAGTAATAGCTCTTTCAAGCGTATTGCAGACCAATCGCAAGTTATGTAATAAAGAAGGTAATCCGTTTAGTTTAGGCAGTGAGCAAAGATAAATTATTAATAGTGTTGAAATGACCGGCATTACCAGAGTAAAAAAAACTATTATTTTGAAGGACATGTTTACGATGCTTGTTTTTTTTTACTAATAAGCCCACATCTTAATCAGAAATCTAATAAAAAAGTAAGCACTTGAATAAAACATCAAATCTAATTAGGAGTTTCGTTCATCTGCCATTCGTAGTCACAATCTTGTTTTCAACAAAAAGCATCCAACCTACACAAAACTGCCAATTGCTTTTTCAATCAAACATTTGTATGCAAAAACCCGTAGCACCTCCCCATCTATAGAAGTCAGTTTCTACGTTAACGTAAGGAATATCCTGTTTCATTCTTCTTTAAATTAAAAACAGCTTCTTAGAACAAAGACTTGCTTTTCTTGTAAAGTAAAATTCAAATGCATTGGGCACCCAGTCGCGATGACCGGTCTAGGTCCGTATTTCGATCTCATTAGATAACAACACTTTTCATGGCTGAAATGTCATTGAATATACATCAATTTGAGTCGACGTAGACTTTAAGAATGATCACTGCTCATTAGTCTTCTGCCTTTGCACGTGGTTTTTAATTACCCAAGAAAAAGAAAGACCTTAAAACTGGCTGCCGCGACCTGCCGCGCGTCCGTGGCTGCATAATGCGTTTGAGTTCTAATAATAACTGACCAAATTCTTCAGTGTTTCTCGTCAAAACATGGTGTTCAAATGATCTAATAATGTTAATCACGTAACAAATAGCCTCACGGGGTTTGGCTAAACTAACGGGATAGTAGAAGTAAAACAGTAATTACTTATTCAGTGTCTCACAAAACTCACAGGACGCGTTCACACGACGAAATGCTAATGCCGCCTTCACACGAAGGCAATAGGGCACATTAGAAAGATTTAACTCGAGACTACAAATTGGTGGCAAAATTGTCACGCTGCTTCGTTAATTTGTCAGATTGTCCTGAGTAAATTTATCAGGCTGTATACTAATGTGATCATTTACACAATCTAGCAAATGAGATTTTTGCATTGTATTAACATCTAATCTGTTAAATATTTGTTTACATTACGATTAGTGCATACATTTTGTGTAATTTACACGACTTTATAGACACGACACCGGATGTGCAGGAACGTTTTAAATAGAGGGTAGTTGAGCTGTTTTTTTTTGCTACCCGTTCGTTATTCAATTTTGACAGTTTAGTAATTTTGTCATTTTGCTATCCAGTCTCTATGCAATCTTGCTATTCAATCAGTCACTTTGGCATAGCTAGTCGTTTAGCAATCAAGTCGTTTGACCTCCACATTTGACCTCTTAAGCAAGCCTACTTATTTATATTTTGAATGGGACGTGATGTGCTGATTATAGATTTACTATAGCTGTGTTCGACTCTGTTTGTTACCCGGATGAGCTCTATGATCGGCAACTCGCTTTGTAGGCGGCAGGCATCGTGGCAATAATAATTATTTGGTAAGGCGTGGCTTGAATTTTCGATCGAGCCAGTTTTAATCATCATCAGCCAAAATAAGACTACTGTTGGCCTTCGATAGGCTAGCCTAGCTTTCTCTATCCAATGATTATCTGAGATCTATTCGTTTTTGTGAAGAAATGCCTGGGGCTTTATGCTCGGTTTGACCGAGAAAATCTCACGGTGGAGGTCACGTCAATTTGACGTCTCTGACGCCAAAAACTCGAGACCTAGTTTTTGACAGAGATTGACTTAATCTCCACTGTAAGTTTTTTTTAGTCAAATTAAGCATAATGTATCTTTTGAAAATAAAAATAACTTTCATTTACTCTTCATTTTCTTTCATCCATTTTGTAGAACTGAAGGTCTTTGAAACAGTGACTATTTGGTCACTACTTATGAATAAATAGACCACCAGTGTTCTTAATATTCACAATTCCACAATAACAATTGAAGTGGTTAGTATCAGAAGATTCAGATTACAATTTATATGGTGTAGTGGTGTGGGTGTTTGTGGGTAGGCATTAAGAAAACACATGTTTTTTTTGTAAATTTATTTCATCAATAGTTTTGAAGTGAAAGTAAAACTAACGGAAGGCAAAGTCGGTGATATCAAAGTACCTTTGAGTTGTAACAATAAACAAATACCAAACAGTAGACATAAAAAATCCATGCAACTCTAAAGAACCATAAGACAATGAACACAAAAAACAGTAGCTATGGATAACAATAAAAATTTAAACACCTTTTAAAGTAATGTTTACCTGTTTGTAAACTTTTGTTGTTTCCTTTTTATGAATACAAAAAGTGAAACGATTTAGGAGTAATTTGAATTTTTTGTTGAAAGTGAAAGCTAACACGGGTGCTTTATATCCTTTTAAAAAACTGAACTATTTGGTTTGTCATAAGACTACTTTCAATGAAAATTGAAATCAACTGTCATTCTTCTTCTTCGTCTTTACTCTGATTCTGATGTCACTGACAAACCAAGTGGGTTTGAAACAATCAGTGACACGTAAAGGGTGAAAGAATTTTAAGTAATCTGACATTGATTTTTTGTTACATACCTTGCGCACATCTAGGCAATCAATGGCGATCTGCGATGGCGATCAGTTTCAGCATAGGCCTTTGCACACATTACCGTAAATTTTGACAGTGCGATATCTGACAGTAATAATACACAAATCGCCATCCCAGGTGATCTAGTTGTGCGCAAGGCTTTAGATGACACATTCATTTATTGTATTTTAATTTAAGTGACTTGTCTAAGATTTAATAATGTCAAAAGATAAATAAAGAACTATTGAACTATTCCAAGATGTTATATAATGTGTGAAATAAAACAATAAACCTTTAATATGCTAATAAAAACAACTCATTATTCATGGGATCAGTTGAGCTATCTCTAGATGGTTTGCAACAGTCTGCAGATAGCTTAGCTGTTTTACGTAATTTTACATTTTGTAAATAGTCTTCTGTCTTTTTTGTAAATATAGCTAACATTATTATAATATTTTAGATAATAATCTGTCATCAAAAATCTTGCGAAACATCCTGCCAAGAGCAACTAGCAAACTTGAGAACATACGATGTAGATGTTACAATTAATCCAATACCTATTATTAAGATAATTAATAGATTCAGGCGTGACTTTGCGATTATTAATATTAAAATTAATAATTAATATTATTTATTATTATTTGTGATTATTATTGTTATTTTTTTATTATTTGTGATTATTAATATTAAATCATCTAATATTTTTTATTACCTGCAGTCGGTGATCTGAACTCTGATAAAACAGAATTCATTATTAAATTTTCTAGTTTCTTATAAATTGTAATTTTTTATTTTAATAATTTAATGTTTTATAATAATAGTTTTTGAAAATAATGTATATTCTGTTGTAAATAAAAGTGTGTATCATTCAATAGATTTGCAAATATGCAACCTCTATCTCTCATACTCGTTGGTACAGTTAGCCACGCAAAAATTCTTCCAAGAGCAACGAGCAAACTTGTGAACATACCATCCAATGTACACGCCACAATTATACACTCTTTATCATCCAGTCTCACCCGGGCCTTTAATGCAAATACTTGAAACTTATGCTAACGGTTGAGATAAACCACCCTTTTGTCTCCCTTGCCTATAAAACAGAACACCGAAGTTGGAATTTCTTGAATTACAGGTCTCTGTATGAATATTCTAGAGAATGGCCCAACACTTATTATTAGTCCTTGAATTTGCATAGGCGTAGACAAAATTGCCTGTTAATTTACTTGAAAACAGTTTTCGTATTTTTTTTCTATTATTACAATCTACCCTTATAAACACCATTTTATCTCCTTTTATCGCAATAATTTTTTTTTTCGGGAAAAATATTATGCATTTGTTACTTTAAACAAATTCAACGGAAAAATTTAATGGATCACTTTAACGCCCAATAAAATGCCCATAATAAATTATTAAGCTAGAGACCTGTAGGCCTACCACAAGCTCTGTCTGGCTCTGTCTCTGGCTCTGGTTTTGAGTCTGTGTGAGTGTTGACTAAATAAATCCTACGTCGAAACATCACACACACATACATTGGTGAGCACTCATCCAGCCAGAGACAGAGCTAGACAGAGCTTGTGGTAGGCCTACTGTAGTGAAATTGTTTACTAGATTTTAGTTGATTTACTGGATTTTCTCCTATCATGCCCTGGATAAAATAATTCTACCCTCAATATTTTTTTCTACTACTATTTATTGCTCGCTCATAATAGGCGTGATACTAAAATTCTTCATAAGTTTGAAGATGCTAGGTTTTGTCGAACCCACTCTAAGCATTTGGTATTAATTAAAGTCGAATAGTTGTAATTTTCCCGCCTTGAATATCTTATGGAAATTAAAGTAATTATTATGTAAAATTAGATTATTCTTTGAAACGTTGTGTCTTAATTAGACAGGTGTGAGCAGGTGATAAGACGCATAAAATATTAAAAGGAAATTTTAAGTTTTTTTACAATAGCTTTGTTGTTTGACAGGATGGAACATTAATAATTTTGTTTATGATACAGTTTTATGTATTAAGAAAGAAGACATGCGCACATCTAGGCGATGGCACGAAACTGTCATATATCGCTGTCATATTTGACAGCTTTTCTGTGGTCGCCACCGCAGATCGCCTTGATGTGCACAAGGCTTTATATACTAATATTACTTTGCCAATTAGTTCACATTAAATAGTAAGATTCACTGTAGATATTAAAGATATTAAGATTATTTACAAATTTGTCAAATAAAAAATGCAGATGCTTGTTTGGTAACTAATTTCCTAAGGATTTAATTAACATTGCATTTGCCACCGATAAAATATATTTTTGCAAACTAAAACATGTTTGTAAGATAAAAATATCACATCCAGTTACTAAGAGAATGTGTGTCAGCGAACAAATACTCGTCTAACTTTACCAGAGTTCCTACTTATCAACAATGTCGATCCAAATCCAAGGAATTCCAAATCCCTAATGAAATGCGACAAGTCGACAGAACAAAGAACAAACATATCGGGCGTCAATTTGTCTGTCTCCTATATTATGTACATACATTATGTACTGATGTTTTAATCTTCATTTGGACCTCCCAAAATAAGCTTTCTTGAATGCGAGTCACGAAAACTCTATATCAAGAATGTAGATTAGAAAAACATGGTAATCCAATGGGAGTGGGACTCTAACGCAATCTGAAACAAAGAGATTACACATTAGCATATTAAATTTACTACTACATATATTATCTATCTAAAAGTATTTTGGGGCTGATTGTCTGGAATGAGATAAAAAAACAGTCATCAAGATATTATGGAATAGAATAGAATAAATTTTGTTTTTCAATTATTAGAAATATAGAAATATACAATGGGCGGTCTTATAGCTGTAGAGTGAAATCAGACATCTAATGAAACATTTTTGCTCATCGAGCATGTAAATATTCAAACATAAAAAACCCTTGAAAAATTAAATTATTTTATTAAAAGTTTTTTCATCCAATCAATTTTCAAAATATTTATTTCCGACAAAAAATCCAGAAGTTAACCCCTTAGGTGTGGACGGTTCAAGTTTGCAAGAAAATAAAACATGAAAGAAGTCAGGGGTATTCCTACTAGTATATTAACATGTATTGTAAATATAGTGATGATTTGATCAAAAAAAAGAGACATATTATTTCTATTGAGGTTTGGATTTTTATTTATTTTACATCCTGGATTTTAAAATTTACCGGAAGATTTTATTAAGCTCAAATTTATGCTAGACATGATTGAATACATTGATTAGGTTTGAAAAAATTACACGATCTAAATAGAGAGATTGACCAAACCAGTTGTACAAGATAATTTCTATTTAAAAGAATGTGAACCAACTGACTTGATCTAACATTCCTAATTAAAATTCAAAAATAATTTCTTCATCGGCATGCTGCAAGGCAAGAATCTGAATAGACAGAAACTTTTAGGAAGGTGTAGGTTAACATAATCAAGCAATAGACCTCCCACGTTACAGTAACTGCTATACCTTCTGTGGTTTTACACAATATACTCATACCCTGCCTCGTGATTATACTCAAGAGCAAAGAATCTGGGCCACCAATACATACCTACTCCAAAACTATTTTGATCTAAAAATTATAGAACTTAAGCCATAACACGCCAATGTCTAATGATCTTGCTTATAATTACAGCCAGTATGATTTTAAGAGTAAGATATTTAAAGAGATCAGTCAGAAATAAATGTTCTAATCGTGTAACGTGTTTTAAACTCCATTGCAACCTTTACGATCAAAAGAAATCTTACTTTTTATTTTTTTATCAGTTGTCTTCATTATTATCGTGTTTTTTCAAACCATTCATTGTGGTGAAAGAATTTTAAATGCACCTCGGAGAGGCTTTTTTCATGCTGTCGAAACATGATTTTTGAACTTTTTAGGTGCTACGACATGCCGGTCTCCACGCAATGCTTTTTTTCACCGTTTGAGAGCATCTACTGGCATTAGTGCACATAATTTTTCTGCAGAAACACTCACTGGTACTCTGTACTGTACTGATTACTGGACTGACTGGACGCATTGGACTGGATTTGAACCTACGACTATAGGATCGAAAGGCGGGCCACTATCACTAGACCATTCTCTGTGTCTCAGTGAATAAGATTAATTGCTCTTAAGTGTAATTTTTCGATAGACGCAAACCGTAACTAACGGGCACGATTATCTCTATCTCAGAGATAATGGTCTACGGAAAATTATGAAACAAAGAAACTACTACGATTATTTTTGACAGATAATTATGATGGAGTACGGTAAGAACAGAAATGTTTAATAAAATATAGCATTTCCTAAATCATATCTATCTGGTTCTGGTCTGACCCTGGTCTGTCTGGTCTAAGCTCTGCTTAGTTTGGGACTTAATCGTGGACAATTTACTATTGCTTTTTTTATCCAAGAAAAATTACTATCATCATCATCATCATCATTATCAGCCTGAAGAAGTCCACTGCTGGACATAGGCCTCCCCTACTCGTTTCGTAAATTACTATACTCTCCAATAATTATATTTATTTAACAACTCAAAGAAAAGCTTACACCATAGCTTTTTCAGCTCAATCTCGATTCTTTATAAACTGCAACTTTCTAACTCTTCATAAAAGCAAAAACTCAAATTTCAACTCAAACGCACTGCATAAAACAAAATTGGGTGTTTATCGAGCATTCCTCTAATAAAGTTCAGTGATATCAACTTAGAACATTTGTATGCAAATGGTATAACTCTTGCTCTAAAGCATTACATTTTCTTGACGGATTAAAAGAAAAGAAAACGAAGATTTTACCCCTGCTTACATTTATTGCTTTGTTTTGATTTAAACTTCCAACAAACAAATAAATCGGTTTTGGTAAACAGAGTAACAAATACACTGTGCTATAATTAACTTTTAAAGTATGAACGGAATCACAAAATATAATATCATAAGTACTAACATATTAAGTTACAGCCACGTGAGGCTGAACATCTGTATGCCTCAAGTTGATGGATGCAGGACAGTGCAACGTAGGGCACGTTCCTGACGTGCGTGACCTACGAGGCAATGCTTTGTTATAGGCGATGGTTACCACTTAACATCAGGTGAGCCATATGCTTGTTCCATCAGCTATTTGTATAAAAAAATAGTTTAGCTAATAAAATAATATTAGGTAGGTATACTGATGTTGTATTTTTTTTTCTATTAAAGAAAGTTACAACCTCTTACAAAACACGCATAAACAGCTTAATTGAGCTTAAACTATCTGCAAACAGCAAAAATAAATTTAAATAAACAGCAAAAAGAAATTTCCTATCGACTATCGTGTTTAATAAAGGCCTCGAAGAAATAGTAGAAACCATTTCATTGTGATTATTTTAGCTTCGTGAATTGCAAGGTGTTTTCTCATTTGTATACAAAATGCTCATTTAATGTTTCACAGACGAGCGACTCTTCCAGTTTTATTTTTCTCAAATAACGTGGTTAAATACTGTATGGGTAATTATCATAATCATTATCATAAAGAAATTTATTTAAGAACCTTTACCAAAATTGCGATTTTGATCTGTCTTGACGACAAAAATATCACAACCTCTTTTGAAACCATTTTTGATATCAATTTAATACAATCAAGATGCATCTCGTAAATAAAAAGCCAAAACTGCAGACAGCCTGCCAATTACACATCGAAGCGTGTTAACTAAATTCTCATCTCAGAAAGGCTCGACCCCAATCAAATAAAATTGTGTTCATAAAATGAACGCAAAAAACCTCTTGCGATTTTTGACCGCACGTTTGCTCGACCCTTTCAAGGGCGGACCTAACGTGAAATTAGAAGGGAAAATAGGACGAGATAATTGTACCTTACCCCTCCACCCTCACCCTTTCCCCCGCAACCCTCGTTACAGTTTAATCTGTTTAAAGTTTTATTTTGCGAAGTCAAATTGAGGCGATTAGCAGCTTTGACTCTTCATGGGCTGTTTGCGCCTCACAATTTAAACGCCTGAACAAATTAATTAAAAGTTTTGAATACTGTAGACCGTACCTAAAGTATCAATTATAAAGTATGTCTATGAGTACCTCTCCAGTTCATAACTATATGTTTTTTTATTGAAATAAGTTGACAGAGAGAATCCAAAAAACCTGATTGCTTGATATTTCCAAAGTAAATAATACAATTTAAATATTAATGTATTTATTTAAATTGGTGATATAGCGGTCGGGAATAAGTAATCTAACGAACAAACCCTCAGATAATATTCTTCAATAGTCACAACTCATTTAGAACTATCAAATTATGTAAATCTTTATAATTTTGACTTCAAACTCCATGTTTTCTGATGCCCGGAGCCTTGCCTTTCTAACTAAATCGACATTGAATTATCATCAGATCAGATCAACATCTAAATCGGTTTATATACTAACATTTAAATACAAAATATCTGTTTAAAACTTGTAAACTTACTCGCTTTTTCAACCCACAGTTTTATAAAGTACCTGCCTATATTTTTTTCTCATAGAAATACCTACATCATAACTAAAATAATCTTGAATCATCATCTTTGAATGTAAAGTATTAATTCCGCCTCCTTATAATTAGCGTTTGATTAAGCTAGTCAAACAATTTGGCTTGGTATTTTTTTTATAACTATAAAGCAAGTAGTTTTTTCGAGTTGAGGCGACAACTTTCTGGGGCCATTGATTTTCGGGTTCAATGAACTGATAACTTGCACGCGTGAGAAACGACCTATCAATAGTACCACGCACCAAAGAAATATCGATTTTGAAATCGTGTGTTTGACCTCTGACATTACCAGCTCAATTGACGTCAGGAGTGATAAACTAAATAAAGTTGTCGCTCAAAATCTAAATATAGTTTTTGAATACTAATACCTGAATAGAAAGTTGAATCACAGCGGGAACGTTCTGCCGCAGCCCATATCATTTCTTCAAATGCATGCAGATGCGTCGTCGCCCATTACGTTACTATCCCACACTTGTTTCGAGGCGTCCCTGTGCTCCCGACATCCGTCTCTATCCCACTCGCTAGCATATGCATATCGTTATCTCACGTGTTGTCACTCCCGGTACCAAATTAGGGCAATACGCATGCGCGCCGTGTCAATGTCAAATCAATCTTTGTAGGCTGATGCAACCAACAATTTGGTCGAATCGAATAGTTCTGAATTAATTAACTCGGTGGTTTTTTGTTACAGATACTGGAGTTAATTAGAGGACGCAACGTTGATTGGATTGTAAGTAACGTTTTTGACGTTTTTCCATAAAACGTATAATTAATGTTTCATTACGTGTTGTGAGATGATAGCTCTATTAATGTTGGTAGGTAGTTGTCTCTTTATGGGAACGTATTTCATCGATTTTGTATAGTAGATAAGTAGAATGAGCTTTGAGTTCCGGGTCAAGTTTTCGACCATAATATGCAATTCTAATTTTAAAATGGAAAAGATGAGAAGATTCTTTTATTTTTTTAATAATATTAAAATTTACATAGTACACATACAATAATAAATATATTATTATATTTATCTTATATTTGCATTTTTATTTTAGCTTCACACAAGTACCTAGACAGGGTTACATAGTTCAAGGTCACGTCGTTTTCAATTTTGTGAAACTTAATCTGACAGGTTTCTATGAAACCTAATCTGGTGTGATTTGGCATTCTGCTCCAGTTTATCAAAAAATATATTGCCCTGAGAAACTAGTACCTAAGTATGCGTAGTAAAGTATAGAAAGCGTGTGATTAACTTATTCATACTGAATAACAAAAGTTTTTGGTTCTAGACAGACCCTATCCAAATTTATACAGACCCCGCGTGCCTATAGATACGTGCCTTTGAATTCAAATCGACGGAGAATAAGGTTCTACGGCTGATGAATTCAGAAGCAAGGAAAGTTTGTAATGAATTCTTAAAAAGCTTCACATCAGGTAGGCTCGATATTTTGAACCTGACACATAAACGACTTTCTGAAAAGAAGCCTTAATTATTTTAATTTAGCTATAATATTTTCCGAGGCTTTAGCTAACTTACTTTTAAAAATAATCTCTGCATATTATTAAATAATTTAAAGCCGTAGAGAAAAAGTGTTTGTTGGTGTTGCAGATAGTTAAAAGTAACAAAATAATATATTGACGTTTCAAAATAAGACAAATCGCAATTCGTATGTTTGTTTGTATGTTTGTACGTATCAACTAAATGAAGTTTAAAATTCCCGAGCTAAAAATATTCAGAGATCTAAAACACGGGATCCCAGTATTCTCTAGTTTGTTAAATATTTAGTCATAGACAGGAGCCTTCCATATTTTTATGGTTGGCAAGGCTCATTACTATCTTATTACCTACAGTGTCGGTCGGGCAACACATCCAATTTCCCGGCTTCCCATTTATTGATATTGACTCAGTGAGGACGCCTCGTGAATGCTTGTTATCTAGGATATTGGGAAACTAGATGTGGCACTATTATTTTTGCGGGCGAGCATTTTGGGTGAGAAAAAACTATTACCTATATTGTAACGACATATGTCACGTAACCGACACGTCTTCGGCAATTCCCGGATTGCCACAGTTTTTTTGTTAACAAATGTTTTTGTTCTTTATTAAAGTATAAGTGAGGTTTGGTGATAGTGACTGCCCATAATTATTATCTACTCACACGCTTAAAACACCAAAGGTCATGGCTAGGCCAAAAGGTTTTTTAAACAAAATACTGTATTTTTATCGTAATTTTATATTATATTTAAATAATGTATGTTTGGATCGTGATGTCACCAACACGGCATTACGTACGGTATTCGAATTAACAACACACAAATACAAATAAAATAATACTAGGAGCAAAGCCCAGCGATAGAGTCTTTGAATTAAATTTGATTATTCTAGATAATTCCAGAATGTTGTAGTATATTCTAGAACGTACGCAGATACTTCAAGAAACCTCCACAAGACCGACAGATTGTGGAAAAACTGATCAAATATTTCACTTGTGTAAATTTAGTTTAATTTGGTTTGTTTGCATGTCGTATCCAGTATTACTGGAATCTTTGCGACCATATTTGGTGGTATCACTTATTATCATCAAACCTAACGCCAGGATAAGTTTGTACCAATACGTGACTTGCGAAAAATAGACATTTCAATCCCCCCTAATTTGGTATTTTTGTATCTGACGTGCGTATAAACTACCCAATGATGTGGAAATTCTGAAATATGTGACCTATGGCGTCTCATAAAGGTGATAAATAAGTGTTACATAAATTATATATATTTTACACAATCCATACAACACTATCTAGCCCCAAATTAAGCAGAGCTTGTGCTGTGCAAACTTAATAGCTGGTAGCTATAACACTTAAAACATATTTTTTTATAAATACATACTTTGAACACAGTATAGCACCCAGGCAGAGAATAAGCATCTGCGTTCACCACACAAATATTTGTTCTCGGTGGGGATCGAACCCACGACCTACAACGCAGAAGGCAGAGCTACTACCAACTGAGCTGAATTGAGATGAAAAGTTAGACAATGACCTGTTAAGTTCACGCATATCTGAGCTGAGAGGCTAGTCCATCATCATCATCACACGTAAAATAACCATAAAAAAAAGTTTTTATAGTATTTTAAGTTTTATAGGTATATAGGTACCTACAGCAAAAAGGGCGTTAGATAATGTTTAAAAATCACCTAGGTACATATTTATGATGCATCAGAGTTGTAGGCGTAACAAGCATACTACCCACCTGATGTAAAGTGGTAACCATGGCCTATTCATATAAAAATGCTCATGTTTGTTTAAGTATGTCATTTTTCAACCGTAGTATTTTTTACAAACAAATCTACTACATACATTGTATATTGTGCTATGCCAGTGAATTAAATTATTGCCTTATCAATAAAGGTAGAATCAAATCAACCATCTACATTTATAAAACGCAATAGCAAACATTGTTATTACAAAGGTCACATTGAATACTTTTGCATTTATTCTAAAATTAAACTTCTAGATTTTTTAAATATTCTATACTAAATAACTTATAACAAAATAAGACTACAATACCAGATAGGTTGGTCTACCTTTAAATAGAAGAACCCTTACTATCAAAAAATAACTGAAGAAACGGCTCGTATCTAAATGTATGGGAAAAGGTAGAAGCGTCTATGTTGATAACAAATAGCGCTCAAAAAAAAAAACTCTATCACGATAAATTAAGGCTCAGTTTAGCTTGATGTAACACAACACAGAAAAATGGGACATTCGGCGTGCTGGTTAAAAGTGATCTAATGCGTTATTATTAGGTTTTCAGGTGAATGAATTCCCCAATGTTTTTTATACTACAGTTTCTATGATGATTGTGCCATCGTAAATTATGTATTAGCGTAATCGCAAATTGTAAGATTTGGCTATTACTATACATTACAACAGCCAGCAAAACAGGCATTGATGGTCGGTCGTGCCAGTTTAGTTTAGTTTATTACAAAAATCTTTAGCGTGCATTCGTTTATTTTTTCATAAAACTGAATTTAATTATGCGAGCTAGTTTTAAATTTAAATAAAACCTTTGATAAGCCACCGCCTTGGTTGCCATATTTTGGAGAAAAAGATCGTTCCATATTTATTTAGAATAGACAGACATTATTTTAAAAATACATAATTATGACGGTATATTCTGGCTAATTTTGTCAGCTCAATTTAGTGCTCATTGAGTCAGTACATAATATATATTATCTATCTAAATATTGGCCTTGCTTTTATGTTTCTCCAAAACTGTTGTTTATTCCTGAGCAGAGCCAAGCTCGTCTATCTATCGATTTCGAGAGGCAGTCCAAGTTGCTACATTATGGAACTTTCTACATTTATACAGTTCCGTTATTCGGGCTAAGTATTACCACCTACTTGTCGAACTACCCGGAAACTTTGGGATAAATCTAATGATGAATAAATATTGGTAGACATTTTGTACAATGCCAAAAACAAGGCTGTGTTTTTTTATGATTAATACATATCTAGACTGTATACTTTTAGTGCTCTTTGTAAAAACACAGAGCAAAAATCTATGTTCATTTGTGCTTGTTATGGAAGTCGAACCTACAATCTATGATAGCGAAAAGTTGTTTTAAAGGGACGACTGACAGCCTACATTGTTTTACCTTGACCTTGTGTTAACTAGAGTTGTCAGAAATTCCAATGTCAAATTTCAAACGTCATTGTTTATGTCATATGTAATAATGACCATACATGAATGAATGATGTGTTTTGTTTTTGGTTTATTCAATTTTTTGGTTAATGTCATTTTGGGAAGACGCTAGATTTTTTATTTTAATTCTGGTGTTATTTTGGAATTTTGCTGTGTAATTTCGATGGTACTTTAACTAATATTAAGTTCTTAGCTCAAAGTGTAATGAACGAACGTATGTTCGCTGCCAACATTGTTTTACCTTGACCTTGTGTTAACTAGAGTTGTCAGAAATTCCAATGTCAAATTTCAAACGTCATTGTTTATGTCATATGTAATAATGACCATATATGAATGAATGATGTGTTTTGTTTTTGGTTTATTCAATTTTTTGGTTAATGTCATTTTGGGAAGACGCTAGATTTTTTATTTTAATTCTGGTGTTATTTTGGAATTTTGCTGTGTAATTTCGATGGTACTTTAACTAATATTAAGTTCTTAGCTCAAAGTGTAATGAACGAACGTATGTTCGCTGCCAACATTTTTTTTAGTAAATTCCATTACTACCTAGTCCTACACATTATTTTTGGCTGTCTCTCTAATTAACCTAATTACTTAGAATGCTGAATAAATTTCATCACTATACCATACAATTCCTTGATTAAAATTACTTCGTCTATTTAACAAACTTTAGTCAGTGCTTATGTACAGTTTTTGGTTCTTTTGTTTGCAAATAGATTTCTACTGACTTGGAATAAAAGTGGTTATCATAAAATTTATCATGGATAAAAGTTTTTTATTTTTTTTTCAAAGAATATTTAATTAAATTTTGTTTAGAAACAAA
The DNA here is from genome assembly GCA_947578465.1 of Thera obeliscata. Classification (NCBI taxonomy): domain Eukaryota; kingdom Metazoa; phylum Arthropoda; class Insecta; order Lepidoptera; family Geometridae; genus Thera; species Thera obeliscata. The sequence goes on along the minus strand of OX387928.1, from coordinate 5,712,958 downwards.
TAAAAATTGCACTTCATGACATTACGACGTTGAAATAATGTGCATTCCACATGAATTTTATTAAACCGACCCAAAGTCGCAGAGAGTGCACACTCATTTGCATATTATCTAATTATGTAAACACGCCGCGCCAGTTCCGAACGGAATTGGAACCTGTCTGTCAATGCGGAATAAACGGAGCCAATCAGAGATAAATAACATTGGGTCCACCGTGGCTCATTCCATTTGCATGCCAATGGCGGGGGGTGTGAGGGGGCAGGTAACAATGGCGGTCTCACCCGAACTGGTATGCCAGTGTCAATGACAGATAAATTTGTACCGCGTAGACATTACGCACGTATTTAAAGACTGGATATTAGGTGGGAACGTTATTAAAGGTACTGTGGAGTTAACGACACTATTCATCTACAAAACAGGTAAAGATGCCATCCTCAAACTAAAGGTATATATTTGCATACGTATTGTAAGGTCTGCAATAATAAATGCGTACCCTGCGAGGTAGGTAAACCGGATAAAATAAAACGAAAACTACGCAAATACGGAAGGCACATTTACTTAGATAAGATTTACCTGCCCAATGTACTTTTCTAAGGTTCTCCTCAAAGAAAAGCTATTTGCTTTTCTAAATATTCGTACTGGGAAAGTTCACGACCGCTTAGGTGCACTTGAGACTCGCTGAGACCAAAATGTTCTGCACCGCTGAATGACGGATTTTCTCTGAAGGAGAGTTTAAAAACTTATTTTCTCTAGAAATACTTTAAGGAAAATATTTTGAATACTTGATTAATGTTTTGTGCAAGATGAAGGAGGAAAAACGAGACGAAAATACGCCGATAATTCATAGTTTGCCATTATTTTCATGGACGTAGAATATCTTTATGATAATGTTACATTGGCGACTAGCGTTCGTGCCAGCGTCTTCATCTTTGCCGCTGATATTTATTATAATTTGGCCGAGTAGCATCATTATGAATATTTCCGGGGGCTCTTGCCTTTCGAGATTCATGCATAAAATAATAGTTGACTTAGAATAGAAGGAACAGTAACTTATGTAGTCACAAGTATAATATTAGTAAGCTATACAACTTAGTACGCGTAAGGTATTTTAACTTTTGTTTTTTGCCTTGACTTTGATTTTTATTAAAAGTGTTAATTGCCTTGTTAAGATTATTGATAACGATTATTAGTATTTAATGTCGTATCACTCACGATTAATTATTGATTATCGAATCGCATAAAAATATCTTGAGAAAAGGTACTAAAGTACTAGTCCCTAATGGTGGATTCACTCGGCACCAGGCTGAGGCCGTGTCATCTTTTTTGAACTTTATTTATACGTCAATACAGTTGAATATTAGTTTCATAAATCATAGCTCAGCTCCAATCAAACTACGCATACCAACATATATAAATTCTACTCTACATTTATACAAATAAGGTTCAAATTAAATTGACGACACAAGTCATCCAGCACCGTCCTGAATTCTTCGATAGTTTGATTCCGATGGTAGCCAGTGCCATAGAATAACAGCTCAGCAGACTTGCTTGTTAGGTTTATGGTGTTGTTGGAACTGTCGTGTCTTGATGTAAATAATGTCATTTCACTGATAAATTGATAGAAATGGTGTTGATGGGAATAAGAGTAAGTGTTATATAAAAAAGTGATTTTATTACCCCATCGCTTTTTAATGAGTGACAAAGTATGTAGATTTATGGAATGTATACTATAAAGAAGACGTTTTTTGAAAATAGTAAAGATGGCATTTAGAGTTCTTTAACTAAAAAATAACACATTGACACGCGATTTTCCATATAATTTGGAATCTTAATTGTTTTACAAGGTCTCCATCTATTAGAAACTATTTTTTTGTCTAATTGTAAGACTGGTGCCAAAAAATCACCAATAAAATTCAGAAAATAATACAATGCCGTGTCTGTGTTCTCACTCATGGGTTTTTGTGCTGAGTACTTCCAAGAAGGCTGGATATTGAATGTGCGTGGCCTTTACTATTCCTTTCATGTAAACTATGAATTTTAATTCTTCTTTACTAATGTGTGTCTTATAGGAGGAATGAAGCCACCCAAATAAATTGTTCTATTGTTTGTGAGAAAACAATGGAATACTTATTTTTTTCAAGGATATGACATGATCCTTTCAATTTATATAGAGCCTGCTCTGCCTGAGCTTGTTTTTTTTTAAATGCTTATTTTTTTCTTTCATCATCCGCCTGGAAAATAGCTAAAGCTAAAAATCTACAGCTGATCACCATCGCCATCGCCTAGATGTGCGCAGGCCTTAAAACGTACACATTTTTTTTTTAACAAACAACATTTAATTTTGCAAGACAGTTCGAAATTTAAATAATATCTTCGGTAAGTTACACCTTTGGTTTTCATGTTTCGGAGTAAAAGATTGTTCCATTTTTAAATATTATGTTCTATACACGACAGATTAAAATTAGACTTCAGGCATTCCCTGAGTGGCTAAATACTTATGGCTACCGAATAAATGAAGTACACAAAGTAATAGAGTGGATCGAAACATACTCCGCCAAAAACCTTCAAATAATATACGAATTCACCCAACAAAATAACCCGAACTAGTTCATATAAAATGCAAAATATTTGCGAGACAGACACGAAGCGGGTGTAGGGAGAGCGTATATAGGCGGGATATAGCACATGTTTTATATTATTGAGGCTCCAGTGACTCGTGTGCTTACCTTGTTTACACGGGAGAACGTGTTTGGCGAACAAAATAAATTATTTCACAAAAATATATAGCTATACATTTTTGTTTGATATAATACTAGCAGTTGGCAAACGAGCTTCGCTCGGATTTTTTTTCGTGAATTTGTATTTTTAAGAAATCATAAGAGTAACATTATCATTTTTACAGGTTTATTCTTACTGAACAACGCTATCTGCTGGACATGCTTGCAGTTAGTTGCTCAGAATCGTCAATAGATGGCAGGAGCAGTCACATATTCAGTTTATGTTTAATTATTGAACTCGGAAAGAAATAATCATTTTCTTAAAATGAATCCTAGCTAGATCAATTTATCGCCCCCGAAAACTCCTGTATACTAAATTTCGTGAAAATCGTTGGTGCAGTTTCCGAGATCCTAAATATATTTATATATATATACAAGATTTTCTCGTTTAAAGGTATAAGATAAGATAGGTAACGTTTTTGACTGTGCTCATAGCTCAGTTGGAAGCTCTGCCTTCTGCGCTGGAGAGCGTGGGTTCGATCCCCACCGTGAACAAATTTTTGTGTGGTGAACGTAAATGTTTGTTGTCTGTTATATTGAATTTTTAGTACTTATGTAGGTATTTATTAAAAAAGTTTATAAGTATTGTATCAGCTATCTGGTTCCCATAGTACAAGCTCTGCTTAATTTGGGGCTAGATAGTGTTGTGTGGATTTTCCGCAATATTCATTTATTGTTATAATTGCGTTTTGGTTTACCTATATATATGTACGTGCAGTATGCACGTGATGCGTCACGTGTTTACTGCACGTTATATAAAAGGTATAATTGAGATTAATATTTTTTTGTTAAATAACTAGGTATACTATACTGATTAAACAGTATGTTGTTTTAAATATACTTACGCGGTAGGTGATTTTATAAAGAAAACTTGTACCGTTTTCAACTTAGAACATAAAAAAATGTTGGCACGAATATCTCTGAACATTTTCTTTTCAAAGTTTAGTAGCCAATATTCCAGCATGGGATTTAGACGCCAAAACCTTAAAGTAAAATGCAAGATGTCCCCGATACCAAACCGTGGCTTTATGTTAATATTATTGAAAACCAAAACTCATTTTGCGGTCTACGTCTTATCTTTGAAAGTATCGATTCCAACCGATCTAATATGAAGCCAAACATTTGCATTCCAATGCCCCGACGTCTCCAATATCTTCCATATAAGATTGAATAAAAACAAGACCAATGTTTGGACTCGCGTCCCTGATTATATTTGGGCAAAATATTTCTCGTATCTCGTGTACACAGCATAATAAGTCTCTAGGGCCGGCAAATGGAGGAAAGGAAAACCATCTAAGCGAACTATAGCGTCTAGTAGAGTTACATTTTACGTGATCCGAGTGGTTATGTATGGAATGGAACGGACAAGGTGAAATCTCTTAAGCTGTATTAAGGTGAGAAGGTCTTCCAAATGGGTTCTATTTCGGTCTCTTATCTTCGCATATCGTACGCCGGGGACCATCGCATGTGACTCAGAAATTGAAAGTCGATGGGTGGATAAAAACATAAAAGGAAATGTTGACGAAATGGAATAGGCTGACGAATACGAAGTGAATGTTTTTGTTGACACCACAGTAATTACTTACACTAAGCCAGTGTAAACATTTCAAGCCAAGAATATTGTGAGAGCTTGTGTTACAAACACCGCGCTTTTTGTTTTTATTTTCTTAGTAAGAATATTCACAACAAATTCACCATTAGTATGGAAATACTTTGTCCCCAACGATTTGAATATTAATTTATCGGAAAAGACAACCATTACGGACGAGTTTGATTCGCAATTTTAAACAAATGGTTCTCGCAAGAATTTATTTAATCCAAGTTCCAAAAACTGATGTTGCGACACTACAGTTTCGCAAAGAAATTTCGTCTTCGAGGAGAAACCTTTGCCATTCTAAACTCGTTCTTATACCATCTGTTTAGAGTTGGATGACTTTCATTTTTGTCTCAGTATTTTACTAAGACACCCTTTAAAGGAAATGCAACGTTATTCTAAGCCTTTTACAGTGAAATTTAGCTTGTTTCTGTGTTATAAATTTGTGCGCACCGCCCGTAGAGATGGAACCACTGAACGGCGACCCTTATTTATGTCCACTTGAAGTTTGCCGTAACTACAGCCACATTGGGACGCGTATTTCTCCAAAACACGTATCACTAGCAATTGAGGGCAATCTTTTATAATTAGCATTTGTAATCATCGGTCGATGAACCTCAGGTTACCATTAAAAATTCACCTTATCTCATAATGTATCTTGACGCTTAGATGTTGGAATAGTTATGATAATTTCATGTTATCTTATTGAAAATATTTTTCATCTTCACTGCTAGCATAATTGCAATCTTTTTTAAACTTATACCTGTAGAGTAGGATTTCTAAAACAACATCAAGTTTCGATTGTACGATTAAATTTTAGCTATAATAATAAGTAACTCAAATGACTATCATGATTTTAGAAGGTTCTCAATTAAATTGTATTTCTTTAAGTTTACTATTGCTTATCATTGTCATCAATGAGCCGATTTTAAAAACTCTTCTACTCGTATTTTGATCTTTCTATCTGAAATGTATCTTCCAGTATGGTCCATCTCTAGGTTCTGCAGTTTGGTCGTGGAGTTGTTTTTTCAAAATTGTTAAACTACATAATTATATTTCATCTGACCAATCTCATCAGAAGACTGTTGATTATTTGACGATTTGATTTGGCTACAATTTAAAAGTTTGTTTTATAAAAACATCCATATTATTTTGTACCATATTTTTTCAATACGAACCTTCTTTGCGTAGAGGATCAGGTAAAGATAGTGAATGTAGTGAAGTGAGGTACACAACCTTTTCCCAATTTCTTAAACAAAAGCCTACATTACGCCTGAAGGCTCGGGTAAGCTGGGAAAACAACGGGGAAGGGAAATTATCCACCCTAAAGGATTTTCTACACGTGCAGACAACGATATTGTTATTGCAAGGACCAAATCGTCAAAGGGCTGGTTTAACCGACCATTCCGTTTAACAGTTACCAAGGAAAATTTGGTAAAATACGAAATATATTTTTCTGCATACGCAAAAGTCCTATTTCATAAAACACCTCAGGCTGATAAAACAACTTTGGGCAAATTAGTAGCTGCTAGGGAGGCGCCGGAACGTGTGAATGCCCATAAGCCTCAAACTTCCTCCTATATGTCGGAGCTCCGGCCTCATAGATGTAGTTTGTCTCTGTAATTTTCGTAAGGAACTTTTGAGTTGAATCTTCTATGGCTTTGTTAATTTAATCAAGTTGGTTGAATACATAATACATTTCACTATTCTAAAAACACTTTAGCTCTATGTTTTTTTTTTCAGTCATCTCACAATTCCAAAAACACCGTAGTGTCTAATTTTTTATTATTTTTGATTTAGAGCAAACTAAAAATTATTTATTAATTATAAGTACAATATTAATAATGCAAACAATATTAGACAACTTTTTGGTTTTATGTTGTACAAATACAAAATAAACGAATACCTATTAGGTAAAGCTAGGCTTAAAATCAAGTTACAGTATACACTTGCCTATACATTACCGTATAACCCTACACAGCTGAGACAAGCTTAAAGGGTTTTTTGGCTTAAGGCAGGCCCAGATTGCGTGGCTCCTTTCCCATTTGATTACCGTTCGCCCTTTAAAAGCCCCTGCATTTGAACATGGATGTGCGAAGAAAATGAAAAGTAGTAGCAGTAGTAAGTAAGTACTGCTTTTAAGAAAGAAAGAAAGAAATAAAATATATTTACTTGCCATTTGCCTTGTACCTTGATTCCAAATAAATATATTTTGTTTTTTTTTTATTTTTTTTGTTTTTTTTTGATTTGTGTAGACTTTAATAGAATCAAAATCAAAATAATTAGCAGAATCGCAAGGATCACTTTCAAACGTCTTAATAATAAATAATACACATAGAAAATACAGAACGGACAGCTAAAGACAGGTGGAGTACGTAGAAGAGAAAAAGCTAGGAATAAGGTGATGTGTAATATTTTAATAACCTTCAGATTTAGAAACTATTTTTATAAATACATTAGGTACCTACTATCTATGTCTTCAAAAATATATAAAAAAATATGGCTTAATTCTATAAAATAAAATGATCAAGGTGTCTTTTCATTTATCTTTTTCAAAAAATATTTTTTAGCCAACTTTTTTTTATTTCATATCTTTTTTTATCTGGTAGGTTGAACTTTCAGATTGGTCCCATCATTTCAAAGTCAAAGCAAATTGACTATGAAGTCAGTTTCTCAAGTTTTTGAACTTCACTTGTTTATTAAACTGTCTCCATATTTTACCACATCTAGGTAAAGGCGTGTTATCTAAACCACGAAGGATTAAAACGTGCCTAATATTTTCAGCAACGTGTGCCTCTATTGTTCACAGTTTCATAAAATCGGTATGTTAAGGCCGTGAGTGAATAATTAAGAAGGTAGATATTTTCTCTTATCTTAAAACCACACATCAAACGGGTTTTGTAAGTAATGTAATTATGTATCTGTATACAGGGTTATTCATTATTAGCTGCAAATACTCAGGAATTAGGTTCAAAAAATAAAATAAAAAATATTTATGAAATGATTTTTTTAAAGTTTTGTTATGAAAATCCCGAGAAATTCGATAAAGAAATCATTGGCGCCTGACCTATTTTGACCTTTGATCCGCGCCCGCGCGCCGTGAGTGACACTCTGCTTTCAGTCACCGCCTGGGTGGGTCATCGTCCTGTTCTTCATGGCAATCATTATGCAATAGCCGTAAAGAAATTAATAAAAAAAAAATTGATACAAAAACTTCAATCAAAACTTAAAAAAAAATCATTGCATAAATATTTTTTATTTTATTTGTTGAACCTAATTCCGGAGTATTTGCAGCTAATAATGAATAACCCTGTATATAAAAGTTAGTATTTTTATTTGATTTAATTATTATATATAAAAGAAGGTCGTGTTAGTTACACTATTTTTAACTAAAACGCGTGGCTAAACCGATTTGGCTGAAAATTTGTTTATCCTTTTATCCTGATAAAGTAACGGGAACAAGGTAAGCAAAGCCGCGGGTGGTTGCTAGTAGTGACACTCGTATATAAATATATAAGGGCCTTATTTATGAGAATAGGTCAATATGCTTTAGCCTTCTCTTACCACTGGGTAATGACAGGCAGTGACAGAGCTAAGCTTAAACAGTGGTTAAATTTAAACTGCACTTATAAGTAAGCTATTAAACTTTTGATATATTAATTATCTTATTAAATTCAAAATATTACACACTGCTAAAAACAGAGCAAAAGGAGAGAGAGTGAGTTACTTAATTTATCCTTTGATGAAAGAAGGTTCTTGTAACTGCTAATAAAAAACGTAACAAAACTTTTTGTAAAGGTGATGCGGTCACGAATACAACCGACTTTTTCAAAATGATCTCACCTATTTGATGAATAAAATACTTAAGTTCAATAAATCAGTGTATATTTCTTTAATTCTTAGTGCTTTCAACCTCACCGTACGATACGAGCGAATGGAATAATGGCCGCCGTCACCAATCACTTTTTCTACCACCAAAGTCTCGATAGTTCCGTTTTTTACCAGTATCCGTGATTGGCGCCACCGGCACACTGTTCCGTTCATCAACTTAGAATCTTACAATTACATATTTACATTTATCGACTAACACATATTTAGTGGACCAATTACACAATGATTAAATAATCAAAGAGTTTATATTATTATGATACGTAGTGTTTATCTGTATGCATACTCAATTGAATGTAAAAAATACTCTAAACGAATGGTGCTACCATATCTAGAACTTACAAACCTACCAAAAGGCTTTGTGTTGCCTACACCTGTGTGCATAATACGAAACCTTTCGTTTTGAATATCACAAATCATAACATTCGGCCATCTGAACCGGTGCAACGTCTCGGTGCGCAAATGAATTTAATTCGAATAATCTCTTAGTAAGCAAAGTAGATTTGTTAATAAGCAATCGCATGAGATAATTAAAACAATGAGAACAAAATTGAATGCAACTTAATAATTTTCGATATCAATACTTACAAAGACAATGTCTTACATAACCATGATGAATTTTAATATTACAACTATACAAATATTTTTCGTACATTCACAACTTAAACTAATTTCGATATTTATATACCTTAACTAAACAAAAGTTTACTTTAACTCTTACCATAACATTCGGCCGTTTGATTTTAAAGTATAGTTATAGGTAATCATAACATTCCGTCGTTCATTGACAACCGATATAATTCATGAGTACCTACGTAATTAAACAAAATTAAACAAATGTAAGTCTAGACTTATAACTACTTACAAATTGTTGGTTAACAATCATCATCAGTCTTACTCTCATTTGACATCACCGAATGATAATTCAAATCGAGACCTTCAATTTAGTCTTCCTTGTTAGTACTTAACTTATTCATTCATGCATTGTTAAATTTAACTCCAAACAAGAGTTCAAAAGGTGTTTTCTTTGGCATTGCGTTAACTGTCAAAGTCAAAGTAAATTTATTGCTTGAAATACATGTCGAAAAGATGTTCAAATAAAATGGGTAATGTCCAATAAATGAAAATAATTAGATTAATTAAGAAAATTAAAAATAAAAACATATGCAGTGATTCAGGGCAAAAAAAATAGAAAATAGTAATAGTACTACAAAAGTCAGAGAGGTACATAATTAATATTAAATTAGGTTAGTATACAACAAAGTTAACTATAAAAAAGCTTCGTCAATTTATGAGTAAGACCTGCGTCTGTTTTATTTATAATTTTACAACATCTAAATATTTAAAGCCCTCATCTTAAGATTCTGATGGTATGAGTAGGTCATCCATGTAGGCTAGAGCTGAAGTGAACCTACGTGACCCAAGAACTGTGTTGATCATTTCCTGAAAAATCGCTGGTGCATAAAATTACAGTGTATCTTTGTCTTTTACCACCATCACATATTCAGGTAGTACAGTAAAATTTCGACCTACGAGCAAAGACGTATGCAAATACGCATCATTTACTACTAAAATTTCTATCCGAGCTTCAATGTTGTCTAATCTAACATTGATTAGTACTCTGGTATCAGATAATCAGATTAATTTGCAATCACTGCCAAAATCCACATATGCCTACAATAACGTATTGTTAACTGAAATAGTTTTGTAAAACTTTTGATTCGATACTTCGATATTAGGCTATATTAACCCTTGTTCATTCGAGCAAATCTTTAAAGTTTTCCCCATACAAGCAACGTTTATTCTTGCAGTATCATACCATAGTTCCCTTCACAAGGAAAAGATTTTCGCAATTTGACCTGCCATTCATCCCAAGAATAAGTGAGAGTGGCAAGTGACTCATACACACATATTTTTAGCAAATCCACATGTCTTTTGCAAGGAAAAGTGTATTGTTTGCTTTTCGTTCCATCCATAGATAGTCGAACATTCATTCACCTTCTTCAGCCATGTTCCACATTTTATGACTTATAGTTGGGATCAAACTCCGGAATAACATTTAACTGCTGATTCAAATCAAATCAAAATAGTCTTTATTCAGTTGAATTTCAAGAATCACTTTGAAACGTCTCAAAGCCAGGTGAATCCAGGCGCCAGCTCCACGCGACCAAGCCTAGAAGAACAGGCAACAAACCACGGCTCGGCTCTTACCGCCCGTTTACATGATCCCTTTACAAATCAAAAACAATAGCAGTGAAGTTCCAGTGTAGTGCCACTTCACCTAGTCAGACGCATGCAATGCAACAATACAAAAGCAAAAGTTTCAAAGACAACACACGCCACGCCTCAAAGCTATACAAAAGTATCTACACAGCACATAAAAATTAGATACGAAAATAGTAGGTACAGACACTGCAAATCGACATGCTAGCCTCCCATGAGAAGAGTGACCGGGACACCGGGCCACGCAGTTTCATCACTTATATAGCCATCCAGAGCATAGCACGCCTTCCTTATCAAATCATTCTCAACATAGACTTCAAACTTCCGAATAGGAAGCCTAGTTGCATCCTCCGGAAGTTTATTACAGAAGCGTACAGATTAGCACTGAAGATTATTTCGCAGAGAAGCAATAATTTTGAGAAGATCATTAGAAGTCAAACCTTGTGTGGAAACTGACTGTACATTACCAGATTCATCTCATCTCATCTCATCTCATCTCATCTCATCTCATCTCATCTCATCTCATCTCATCTCATCTCATCTCATCTCATCTCATCTCATCTCATCTTATTTCACATGCTTCGAGTGAATGCAAAGATCTACATTTCAATTTAATTTATGATTCAACATCTGCATGCCTAATTTTAAACTAAAGACATTTATATGCCTCAAGTGTTTGATATATAAAACACCTACATTTTTCAATTTACTTTAGGACTGAAGACATCTACATGCTTCGAGTGAATGAAATATCAAAGATCTACATATTTCAATTCCATTTATGATTGAAGACATCTGCATGCCTGAATTTAAAATAAAGACATTTATATGCCTCAAGTGTTTGATATAAATAAAACACCTACATGTTCCAATTTACTTTAGGACCGAAGACATCTACATGCTTCGAGTGAATGAAATATCAAAGATCTACATATTTCAATTCCATTTATGATTGAAGACATCTGCATGCCTGAATTTAAAATAAAGACATTTACATGCCTCAAGTGTTTGATATAAATAAAACACCTACATGTTCCAATTTACTTTAGGACTGAAGACATCTACATGCTTCGAGTGAATGAAATATCAAAGATCTACATATTTCAATTTAATTTATGATTGAAGACATCTGCATGCCTGAATTTAAACTAAAGACATTTACATGCCTCAAGTGTTTGATATAAATAAAACACCTACATGTTTCAATTTACTTCAGGACTGAAGACATCATGCTTCGAGTGAATGAAATATCAAAGATCTACATATTTCAATTTCATTTATGATTGAAGACATCTGCATGCCTGAATTTAAACTAAAGACATTTACATGCCTCAAGTGTTTGATATAAATAAAACACCTACATGTTCCAATTTACTTTAGGACCGAAGACATCTACATGCTTCGAGTGAATGAAATATCAAAGATCTACATATTTCAATTCCATTTATGATTGAAGACATCTGCATGCCTGAATTTAAAATAAGGACATTTACATGCCTCAAGTGTTTGATATAAATAAAACACCTACATGTTCCAATTTACTTTAGGACTGAAGACATCTACATGCTTCGAGTGAATGAAATATCAAAGATCTACATATTTCAATTTAATTTATGATTGAGGACACCTACATGCCTCAAGAGAATAAATTATTCATATTATAGATTTTCTTTAATTTAATTTAATTTAATTTAATTTAATTTAATTTAATTTAATTTAATTTAATTTAATTTAATTTAATTTAATTTAATTTAATTTAATTTAATTTAATTTAATTTAATTTAATTTAATTTAATTTAATTTAATTTAATTTAATTTAATTTAATTTAATTTAATTTAATTTAATTTAATTTAATTTAATTTAATTTAATTTAATTTAATTTAATTTAATTTAATTTAATTTAATTTAATTTAATTTAATTTAATTTAATTTAATTTAATTTAATTTAATTTAATTTAATTTAATTTAATTTAATTTAATTTAATTTAATTTAATTTAATTTAATTTAATTTAATTTAATTTAATTTAATTTAATTTAATTTAATTTAATTTAATTTAATTTAATTTAATTTAATTTAATTTAATTTAATTTAATTTAATTTAATTTAATTTAATTTAATTTAATTTAATTTAATTTAATTTAATTTAATTTAATTTAATTTAATTTAATTTAATTTAATTTAATTTAATTTAATTTAATTTAATTTAATTTAATTTAATTTAATTTAATTTAATTTAATTTAATTTAATTTAATTTAATTTAATTTAATTTAATTTAATTTAATTTAATTTAATTTAATTTAATTTAATTTCGTTTCATTTCGTTTCATTTCGTTTCATTTCGTTTAATTTCGTTTAATTTCGTTTAATTTCATTTCATTTTATTTCATTTCATTTCATTTTATTTCATATAATTTCATTTAACTTCATTTCATTTCATTTCATTTTTGATTCATTTTAATTCATTTTGATTCATTTTGATTCACATTGATTATTTTGAGTCTTTTGATTCTAACTGTATCAGTTCAGATTTATAAACAGGAATAGCTCAAGCACTGATAAGCTCAAGTACTACGTCGATTCTATGTCGATTCATTTCATACAAAATGAAAATGACACTGCCAAATACAACAAATATTAGACGAGTCTATTCTTGCTTTTTGCTTGTAAGGACTACCAAAAATAACCGAGCATGTGCATTGTGATTGTGCATTGTGTGGAATTGCCACTGATTTTCTTCGTGCTATGATTTTAATCTTGAATAACAAGAGATATGAGCCATAAAATATAGTCTGGGCAAAAGAAATTGATCGAGTTAAAGCAGTTTTTCACAACTACCCTCAACACATATTTTCAAAGAATTATGGTTACAATTTTTTTTGATATGTTTAATTATTATAAATTTACTTCAATTATGGCTCGACACAAAAACATATTTTTCATCGCCATACAACGAGAAAAACAAATAAAAAATTATGTTTCATAGTTGATAACTACTGTGTAGTACTTACATTTCAACCGTTGTCACCCACGAAATTATGTAGGCGCAGATTACCACCACTTCTGATTTTTGATGAATAAAATACTTAAGTTCAATAAATCAGTGTATATTTCTTTAATTCTTAGTGCTTTCAACCTCACCGTACGATACGAGCGAATGGAATAATGGCCGCCGTCACCAATCACTTTTTCTACCACCAAAGTCTCGATAGTTCCGTTTTTTACCAGTATCCGTGATTGGCGCCACCGGCACACTGTTCCGTTCATCAACTTAGAATCTTACAATTACATATTTACATTTATCGACTAACACATATTTAGTGGACCAATTACACAATGATTAAATAATCAAAGAGTTTATATTATTATGATACGTAGTGTTTATCTGTATGCATACTCAATTGAATGTAAAAAATACTCTAAACGAATGGTGCTACCATATCTAGAACTTACAAACCTACCAAAAGGCTTTGTGTTGCCTACACCTGTGTGCATAATACGAAACCTTTCGTTTTGAATATCACAAATCATAACACCTACTAAGATATTCTGTTGTAAGGCTAGGTATACACTCTAAATTGGTGCGATAAATATGCCGCTGTCATCCCAATGCGCCAAGACATTGTTCGGTAAGTGCACTCCGTCGTCCGATAGTCTCAACTCAAGATACGCTGACGGTAATGCAGCTATGGACTAAAGGGACCTTCACACATGCTCTCATGGGATTTGTTCACGGTGGGACTGAGACAAGAGGCGGAGAAAAATAAGTTTTTTTTTTTTTCTTAATAATAATTTTGATGCAGAATTATTGAGATGCAGGTGGTGCTGCGTTCCACAAGCGTTGTTGAGTTGTGAAGGTTTTTGTTTAGTTTAACGTTTGGAAAAACCCTGTAGACATTAAAAAAAAATGATTGAATCGGTCTTCAATTATTTTTGTAAATTATTTAAATACGTCAAAAGATAAGCCGTTCTAGGACTATTATATAAAAAAAAACTGAAAAAGGTTTAAAAAATGCTTAATTTAATGATACCTTTCATAGACAGCTATTAAATTTTATTACACACATATTGCACGTAATTATTTTATAATAATTTAAAGAACGCTATTTTACATCTAAATCATCATAATATTTTGTTTCTGTGCTAAAACAGGCACAAGACAGTAAAATAACGCTATATTACTTGTTAAAACCGGCTTTTCAGCTTCAAACTGTCACAAAATAAGAGTGGCACAATATTTTTAAAGCTGACACAAAAAATAAATGAGAGTGACACAAAATATAAATGTTGTTCTGTACATGGCCTTATTTTCCTGGATGAGATAAACGCTCGCTTGCTCTCAACGGGTACGTCTGCTCTGGCACTATTATTTGTAGACATGCGTAAGATAAGTTGTATAGGTACTGTAACATGTAGTATTACGTAGGCACGTGCCCTTTTTTTGTTGTTTTCCTTGTTAGAGGTCCGCAGAAATTATACTCGCCTTCACTTCTTATTTGACTTCTTTCAAACTAGTGTGCCGAAAGGATTTTTTGTGAGTTGCTTAGGTTTCACTTCTTCTTCTTACCATGTCACTGGTTTTTTAAAACCTATGTGGTGAAAAGATTCACTGGAATGGCAGGAATGGAGTTTTAAGAACCAAAAAAATGTACAGCCATTTCAAAAGCACCCTTTTTTTGCTATCTGGTTCCCCTAGTACAAGTTCTGCTTAGTTTGGGGCCAGATAGTGTTGTGTGGGTTGTCCACAATATTTTTTATTTTTTATTTCTTGCCCAACCTATTATTTATCCATTGGGTTACAAGACACTGGTACAGTCACCTTTTTATCAACACCGGTTCATTAGCCTGTTAATTTCCATTTTCTTTTTTTGTTCTAATCTTAACCGAAAAGCTTTATTCTTGTAAAATATTTTATAAAAGAATTTATCTTAAAGTCTTATCATCCCAGACTGACTTAGTCTTATTCTTTATATCATGTAGTAGATAATTCTTAGTTGTCTGGAGAGGCAATGGACGACTCGACAACGGTATTACTGGTCCAAATTAACTCTACAATGCAATTGAGACACCACATGTGCTTGTAGTCTGTTGTGTTCTTTCGATAATTTTGTCTTGGCGTAAGTTAAAATGGTATTGGTCTGAAATTATAGGTTTTAGGCTCAATTGTTTCCTGAATTTAATCATATCCTTAGTTTTTAAAATGATAGGATGAGTTTTTATTTTGTAGTCACACACAAAATAAAAATCATGCCAGTGAGCCGTGAAGTAAGCTTTTCTTATTTGGTCTAAAAAAATATAAGCTATTTAAATGTTTAAAAGTTAGTGTATTATTTTAAGTACATATATTAAAAACTGGTCCCTTAAAAAAGATGTGTATTAATTTATTGTAGATAATAAGAAGGTAAAGCAAAACTGTCAAACTGTATTTTACCAATTTTTACATCACTTGACAACAGAAAAAAAACTCAGCGACGCTCCAGATGAAACGGGCCGTATTTGCATATTTTCAATTAACAGAATTTCCGAACTCAGCATCTGACACGTCCGCACAAATTGAAGCGTGGAATTCATATTTAAAAGGGCCCCAAAAAGGGGAAAGCTAACCCTATTGTGCCACCCTCATCAAAAAACTGGGCCAATGGGGAACGGTTGGTCGGTCACGATAGATTTTTTCCTACCAATCAATATGATTTCACAAAATGGCCGCTCATTTTTTGTTTGGTTTTAGAAAGCTCATTCGTTTGATACTTATGAAAGGATAACTGTCGGCACGGTCGCCGTTTTTTTGTGAAGCAAAATTAAAAAAATGGTTCAAACATGCTCAATGCAAACTACGCTGAGTGTATTTTAGCTGGAATGATTTCAGTCAAACAAATAAAGTTGATAACACCAGTTTTGCAAATAACTCGAAAAAGATTTGATAAAAACTTAAGATTTGATTTCAATGTTTATGTTCTTTTGAACGTTTTAAAATACGAGTAGGTAGGTTAGTTTAGTAGTAAGTTTTACTATATAACAGACCATTGAAATTTTCATACTTTTAATGACGTTGGTTATTTGTTATCTTGATACCAAATCTATAAATATTTTGTATTATAAAATGACCGAATGAAGAATCAGGTTTAGAAGCATTGCTAATTATTTAGATATTCAATTTTTTTCATGTAGTAAAAAATATTTTAAGTAGGTACCTATTTTTATTTTTATACTATCCAAATCTATTATGAAATGTACAAAAACAATTTAGATAACTAATGTAGCTAAATATAGGAGAGACAAGTAATAAGGAACCTTAAATTCTACAAACCGTCAATAGCTAGGTATAATATGTTTTCACAATGAATTAATTTAGACATACCACATCTTAACCTGACAGTCATCATCATAGCTAAAACATAAATGTAGGTATTTTAGATCCCAATAACAAAATTACAATCTCATTATTTACTAGATTCGCGCATGCTCGCGCCATCTATCCAACGCACATAAGTTTCCAAAGTTTACCGTACTTAAAACGTTAAAGTGTGCATGATACTCATTTATACACGGACACGCACACAAGTGCTGTAACCAATACGTATTTACGTGCACAGGTTTGTATGTGTGTGTCTGCTACGTAAACTCTGTGTAGGCGTTTCGTGTAGCTACACAGCGTCGCTACGCTTTCGTACAGGGTTTAAATGTGTGCGATTCGTATACTACAGTATTTAGTGTTGCTGTGTGCGCGGCGTCATGCCACGTGAGTTTTACTCACACTTGCAAAAACTTTGTTTCAACTTTGCGACTGGTAGCGACATCTAGTCAAAAATGGCTGAACAACGATGTTACGGAGCTTCTGAAAAAAGCCGTAGACGAACTTGGCTTACTTTAATAGTTAATAATATTTTGAAGTTCTCGTCTTATAGGACAGACTTTATAAATAGGATACATTTTACTTCAGGAAAATAGCCAGTCTTGTTTCATAAAATAATGAAGGCAAACGAGGGAATGTTTTATAACTTTAAATACTGAAAAAGCTGCCAAATACTATAGTTAAGAATAAAGTAGACAGTATAACAGTATGACAGTAAATTGTATTCATGGTAAATTGCTAAGTAATTATGTCTAAACATAACTCCGTGACCTAAATTTGACAACAACCTGACAATACTATTGGCAATTGCCTACATTTTTAAGAATCCATTGACATTTAAAACAAACCTTGGAGGATATTTGTAGGTGGTTGAGTAACTGTGACGGTTAATAATAATTTGAAACAGATGTGCTTGCCAGTTAGCTCTACGATGTTCACACGAAACTGTTTTACATTTATTTCCATTCATGATGCCTTAACAAATGAACCTTGGGATACCTTAATAATATTAAGTCAGTATACTAGGTTACGTAAAGAAAACATAGGGGCTATAAATAGGGTGTATAAAATACCGCAACACTATACAGTTATAGACGTTTGTGATTAGTAATGAGTATCTACATAAACCTTGGTATGCCAAATGCACATTCATAAATACATAAAATAAAATGTCACTTACGTTCCTATACTTCTAGCACGTACAGACGTTGCTAAAATAATACTAAGTCTCTATCAAATACTTTGAAGTGGTTGTAAATTGTTTCTGGGTAATTATTTTGAAGGCATGTAGATTATTAATTAATATTTCAAGGACCCATAATATTAATTTAGTTTATAATAGAACGCGCTGTGAACATCATTACATAAACATAAACTAGCATATAAATGGATTTAATAGCAATGAATCATCGTCTATGCGGAAAATACATGCATAATTTTTTAATTAAGATATTCTATCTGAATAAGACAATTAATTACTGAATTTGAATTGAACGGTATATTTAAGTGGGAATTTTCCTAGTTATGCAAAACATGGGCATTGACACTGAGCTGGTGTACCTACCTATATAGCTGTTATATCACTGCATTTTATTGCCCAACAAACTCGGCCAATGACCTACGACGAGCCTTGAACATTTGATTGCATCACACAGTTTAGTAGCAGCTATGGCGCGAAATTACGTTCCATTCTTAATGAAGTTTGTCTAACTTCTGAAGTTATTTCAGCCACGTGAAATGGAACGTTTTTGTAAGCTGGCCTACAATGAGATTAGTGGAGTTCATTGACTGCAGACAGGGGGATTGGAAACTGCATTAATAGTGATGCTTATAGAACCGAAACTCACTATGTAGTGAAAATCTTTAACGTAAAACCTAATTCACGATTTACAATATCACCGTACCGTAATGATTTCCAAACAAAATGTAGATTTAAAAGATTTATAAACACATATTTTATAAAGATTAAAAGTCATGGAGCGTGCAGGTGCTTCCCCTGATAAACACACCGCAGACGTGCTCTTTATGACGTAAAGGTGCTAGTTTGCATGTACATTTTGTTTCAGGCACTCAAAGAGCGAGTTACAGTTCTACACGACTGAGGAGTTATCGTTCACTGCATGCCTGTACTAAGTGGTCGCACATGTGACAGTGAGAGCGAGCCTAGGCTTACAATATTATCGCGATGTCCCGTGGTAGCAGGTGCTCGTTATTGGCGTTTGTCGGGCGCTTGTTTGAACTTTTGAAGGTCGAAAAATAAGCATCTGGCGCGTCTCGCGTGCGTTGAAAAATGATAGCGAAAAGAGTAGAGAGTGAAATGATCTATGAATTTTCTTTGAAATTGAACGCTGTTTTTCACACTTGTTTTTTTTAGAAACTAAGATGAACTCTGAAAATATAAAGTTTTAAATAATTCATACCAATTTACTAATGCGAATATCTGCTTGTTTGTTTGTTGCGTTTTCATGGCTCAGCATGGGTACCTCAAATTTTGAAGATGGGCATAATAAAACTTTTTGGTACTATTTTAACGCACTTTCAAAGTTACACCTTCTTAGCAATCACAATTTTCTGAAATACTTTTTGATTTTACTTAAAAAAAAGAATCCTTACGTAAATAGGACGGACCCACTAAAATACAATCATTGCGTAAGAAATTCTATTGACTTATTTACAAGTTGTAGATAGTAGGGTCTTCGACATTTGAATCAGCGTCTTACACAAACAACAATTGTATTTTTTCCTCTTGGTAGCTATTGACCTCATTAGTATTAATAGGTTTGTTGCCAAGGAGGTTTCACAAACTGGGTTGTAAATAATACTTTTTATTTTGTTCACATTTTTCTTGTTGAATTTAATCATTATTTATTTAAAAAGTGTTGCAAGCATACCGCACTGAATCGATCACCGCTGTAGTTATTTTGTCATCGGTTACTAGGCATTACTACTACATATTTTGTTTTTATGTTTGTGTTTTTGATTTAGTTATTAGGGCACTGACCTAACGCGTTAAATTCCAGTCACAAAATAGGTAGGTAGGTACAGTTTGTAGGTAAATCATTTCATGGAACTGTAACTATTGAGGCCAACTTGACTTTGCCTGAAAAATCGATAATGAGTTTCCGAGACTGCACGCAGGCTGCTAGTCTGAAAACTAAACGGGCGCCAGCTATGTTAGCATAAATCAAATTTTAGAATTTCTGCGTGCATTTTCGGAATATACGAATCTCTCTAAATACTTTAAGTTTCGCAATACTATTGCGTAACATTTGGTAAGTAGACCCTTGGTTTTAAATATTTTAGTCTGAGAATATTTGAAGCGTTTAGCGATATCTTATAAACAATTTCTGCAATATTTGATAATAACTATGGATATATTTAACCATAGCTGAGATTGTAAAATTAATTATGATATCATAGTATATGAAACCTATAAAACAGATACTACCTACATTGTAAAATCAATTTGTATTTATAGTAGCAATAAAAATTGCATTTACTAGAACAGTGGCTTTATTTACTTAAGGTGTAATAAATAAGCTTCATTATGATTGTATTTATAAGGATTAGGTATATAGCCAGAAATATATTACCATAACGGTTTCACTGAGTACAAAGTAGTTTAATATAGAATTTACTTGAAATCTTAATTGTTTAGGCTTGGTTATGTTAACTTGGCCTCACCTAGCTTTAAGACGTTTCGTGATTCTAAAGTGATCCTTGTGATACAACTAAATAAACATTACTATATTTATATTCTTGACTTTGATGTTTATTTTAGAAACACCTTCTTCTTCTTCTTATTTTTGAGCAATGCTTTTGTTAGCATAATGTATGCATTTTTGTTCAGGTATTTCTATTGAGGGCAACCTCCTTGAACTCCTTACATCACGACATGACGGTGATCTTCGTTTTTATTTGGCCCATGAGTACCTACGAGTAGTTTATCCTTGGTCTTCCCCTTACAAAATAGCCGTTTATTTATACCCATAAATAAATACATGATTGTTTCCTGAGCCACATTGAACTAAATACTTTATTTGAATGTAATTAAATAAATTTAAAGAACGTTCGTTTTATTTATATAATTAGTTAATTCTATGTTGTGTTTACATAATTCATAAAAAAGGTCAAAACTACCTTTGTACATTATATTTATGAAACTGTTACAGGTAGGTAGGTGTGTCAATTGTTTTATTTTATTTATTACGCTAGATTTACGCTGGACTCTTTCGATCTCTTTCACTTTGCTCGAATTATTTTACGGTTTTGTAAATAAGTTTGGTACGCAGACACGATTATAATCTCTTTGAAAATTTCTGAGTATTTTTAATATTATTAATTAAAAACGTACGGCATGGTTCAAGTTATCTTAATTCGAAAATCTGCATACAATGTTCGCTGCATTGCAATGGCACATCGCGGAGACGTTATAACACTCTGCTATTTGGTCTTCTTAATCCTTCTTTTTTAATATTTTCCTTCTTTTTAAATCAGCATGGTTGTCAACAACCTATGATAGTTCATTGCTAGATCTTATATCAAAGTACTAACTGGAGCCTTGGGCTTCGGCTCTTTTCATCACAAGTTCGCATTTCAAACCATATTAATTACGGTTGTAGGCAATAAATATTTCGCATCGACTTTTCTGCTTTCGTAGAGCGCTATCTCTTTCTGACGCACACTACGCTCTATGAAGCTGAAATTGGCTGATGTGCAATATTTGTTGCCTATTACCATGCGAGGTTTTATATGTGTCATGTTAAGATCCGTAGACTGTACTCAATCTTGGCCACCCAATACCCGCCTACGCAACACGACTCAATCAGTATAATTTAGACATACAGCGGTCGATGTCAGAAGGTAGAATTTCTCATTTCTTTTTTCCTTTGATGTTGAGATAAAAAATAACCTCATTATGTTTCTCGATGTAGATACTAAGAGATATGCTAATAAGGTAAGTTGAAAGATATTTTAATTTAAAGCATATAAAGTATTTTAAATAATTAAACCTACTTACAGCCGAAGAATTTAAAATGGTTTTTTTTGCTTAGCGCTATAAGCTCTGAACTGAAGGAAAGCGTCATAGGGTTATATAAAATCTAGACATTAAACAAGTCCTGAAATTTCATGTTCACATTTAAAACTATGGCATTGAAGAAAATAGAATAACTAAAAAATCTTTTTCTCTTGGATTTTTTAGGTTAACGCTTCAAATGTCGTCATCAGGATGTCATATATTCTGATTATTATTACTTTGAAACAAATAAAATATCCAAAAATATGTATTTTACGGCCATAACACCCACTGAAAATGTGCCTGTATTGAATTTCAGTAGATATTGTTCTGTGTAGCAGAGGGTAAATTGTTTACAATATCGAACCGGGTTTGGCTTTATCTGTCATTATTCTTTCGAAGAAGACAGTGAACTGGGCGTAATTGAACCGGTAAGGCCACATTTACACAGAAACATGGTTGCTAGTATTTGTCATCTCGCTGGCCAATGTGACGATTATATTTAGGTGTTATGACGACTGGTAAGTGTGTAAATAAAACCGCCGCTTAGTGCCTGACAGGTGTCAAGAACCATACTATTAAAGGCCTGCGCAAACCTAGTTCGCTGGCGGTAGCGATCAGTGAAACGCTGTCAAATATTCGCTGTCAAATCTCAAATCTGACAGCGATATTTGACAGCGTTTCACTGACCGCTACCGCCAGCGAACTAGGTGTGTTTGGGCCATTACATGATCAAACATCATTGTCTTTTACACTGACCCCTTTTAATGTTAACATTCCGATATTACGATATTTTCATTAAAAGTGTACAGAAAACCACGAGTGAACAACATACACCAGATAAAAAAATTAGTTGCTATCATGTCGTTTATAGAGGTCAAGAAGGAAGCCTTGAATCGACGGGATGGTATATTATCTTAGCTCCTAAATGTATAAATAAAACATTTTAAAACACTTTAAACTCAGAGGTCAAGATTTAGTTTCTTGTGGACCATTTTATCTACTGAAGTAATGATTGAGCAATACATTTAAATAACAAATGATACATCTTCGCTTCACAACTTGGAAGTCATCTATTATCGTTCTATTTTAGATTTTAGATATTTTTCAATAGAGAACTGTCAAAATATCCATGCTTAAAAGTGCTTGAAGCTCGACTCAGACTCTAGCTCTGTTCCTGAATACTGGGGGTTAATTCTCAGGCCGATCTCGATCATTTTGCAATTTTATTTTATTGGTTCTTTTCACAACCCTGCACTTTTTCTACGTTTTCCGTATATCGTAGCTGTCGAGGCTTTTATGATGAGGTCGTTGATGAATTACTCAAGGAAATCTGCCATTCTCTCTTCGAAAAGAAGGAATAAAATAAAATTGCAAAATGATGGAGATCGGCCCGAGAATTAGCCCCCAGGTCTTAATCACAGTGAAATAATATATAAATATGATATGCATGCAAAAACAAATTAATGTTTATATCTACTTAATCTATATTGGTCTTCCTATAAAAATATGTCAAAGGATAAACAGTACTGTAACTATTCCCATAAAGCCATCACTTAAAACTAGATGATAGCAGACAGTGGCAGGACTAACTTTAAGCAATGATTAAATTTAAATTGCGTTTATAAGTATGACTGTTGATAACCAAAAAATTAAAAAAGAAACTGACATACCTTTTTATTATTATGTCAAATACTATCACTGATTAGTATGCCAATTAAACCCGCTTTTATCGCAAATGCATCCTATTTACTGCTTTTTTACTTACCTAAGTATCGAGTTGCATTCATTTTAGTTTAAAATAATGTTTTTTATCATACCATCAGCCTTAGTTCTAAGAATAAGGTTTCTATATAACCAGTTGCTTAATTAATTTAAAGTATTGTTTTTATCATATGCGAGTATCTAAAAATTATGATAATATGCGGCTATTCTTACTTGGTACCTGGATAAGAAGTCTATAATGATTTTATCAAGTATTTCAAGTTTCATCCAAATCAATCAAGCCGTTTATACGTAAATTATGTAGCAAACATTAATAACTTATCGTTCTCAGATCACGACAAAATTACGCTTTTATGAATATTGTTGATAAATATTTTTATTTGAAATTATAAACCTACACTAGTCCATGTTAAGCTATGAAGGAAATGCCTATAAACTAATTAATTATTAACCTGATAAGCCAGATATTTAATGAATAAATTCACGGGCATCTTATTAAAATCATAGTCGCAATGTACAAGTTATTTAAATAAATTATTCAAACATTTCCTCATATACCGTTTCACGCATGGTTTGTCACTTACCAAAACTGGCAAGTGACATTGAAATAACTAAATTAAAATTCTTACAAAAACGGACACTACAAATTAAAACATTTTCCTTCTCACACAGCTCACCCAAATAATTACAAGTCATATGATTGTAAATTATCAAATTTATATACGTTTCAATTATATCCATCAGATTAGAATTGAAAGCATGCGTTTTGTTATTATAATCTGATCTCAGCTGTCATATTTTTGAAAATAATATTCCACGCATAATTACGAATCCGACACCGCCGACCCAAAATGCAATTAAATATTCAAACCAAAAGAGCCCGCCTAAAATACTAACCCAATAAATTTCCATAATAGCTTTCAACCTTACGTATCTATCTAAATATCCCTTATGTACTTGTACATGGCCGGGACCGATATCAACCATCTAATTAAGAAACCCTACATATTCCAGTGCGTAGGTACGTATATAAAAACTCATTAATCCACAGGAAGTCGGGCCTCGGTTGAGTTACGTAACGACGTATGTCCCTTTCATGCATGTGCTAAATTGCATAAGGAAAAAGAGACAGATATTAAGTAGGCTGGTACGTCCTTCAATAAGGCTTTGCTGGGGGGAAACGAGTTTCCACCGAATGCTTCGGGACCATGCTAAGATATTTTGTTTATTTTGTATGAACTTGGTTTTTATTTGAAATTTAATCCAAATTATTTTGAAAAACATGGAAACCCTTCGCTAAAAGCTTAATTTATTTTTGGCGCGTAAAACTATTTGAGAAAATTTCTATAAATAATAAAAGACGCCAAAAAGTCACAAAGTAATGTGTGTGTTTTGTTGTTTCTGTAACAGCTCAAGCCTTTTTAACTAACACTAACATATTTTAATTAACCCTTTGTCAGCCGAATGACTTCGAGTAGCAAGGAAATTTAAGGGATCTGGTCTAAAAACATGTCATGTATCGCATCTATTCAATAGTAAAACAATTTAATATGTTGTGTTCAAACAATTTTAGCATGTCAAGTTTTATTTTCGTACTCAAAGATTCAAGTTCAGCTCTAAGATCCTTATGATTTAACAAATAAATGATTTTTACTCTGCCTTTGTTTTTTACGACATTGCTTTCCAAATTTGTCAATATTATCTAGTATTTTGACTGGCCTCTAGCTCAGTTGGTAGTAGCTCTGCCTTCTGCGCCGTAGGTCGTGGGTTCGATCCCCACCGAGAACAAATATTATTTGTATGGTGAACGTAGATGTTTGTTCTCTGTCTGGGTGTTATATTGTATTCTAAGTATGTATTTACAAAAAAATGTATATAAGTATTATATCAGCTAGCTGGTTCTCATAGTACCTACAAGCTCGGCTTAATTTGGGGCTAGATAGTGTTGTGTCTACAATATTTATTTATTTTAAGGACAAAAAGTATTTTAAGAATATTGATTGAATTACCTATTACACATAGCTGTCATGTTTATTTAGATTTTCCCATATTTAAGTTCTTTCTAAATCTACTTAATGCTTAGGTTATTGTGCAATGAGGATATTAGTTTTTTTTTACTATTGTGCCTACCTAGGTACTCCATTTTCGAGTCAAAGCAAAAAGGAAATGATTTTTTTGTCATTTCGTATTTGTGAAAAATATGGTATGGGTTTTAGTGGCTTTTAATACAAATATATTTTTTTTAATCAAATCAAATCAAAACGTTTTAGGTTATATTTTATGCATAATTTTAAATTACAGATCACATGAGAGAGGAGACATATCAAATCGTAAAAAGGATTCATTCGAATTTAAGTAAATAATAGTTAATTTCTTCACAGATTAAAAATAATAATTTTGAAAGTTAAATCTAATTAAGTATTTTTAATAGTAATTGCACCGCAATCTCTTTGTTTTTAATGGGAAGTAGCGAAATGGAAGATTTATCATTGATCATGATTTTCGAAAATAACTACAGATTTAATAAAATATTATAAAACTTTTTACTATAATCATAAAAACAAAGACTCTAGTAACCTGAAAAGAGTGAGAACAACTTAATTTATACTATAGTTTAAAAGTAAATATTTTCGAACAAACTAAATCTTACAATAATAATAAAAGAAGGTAGCATAGTCCCGAAGCATTCGGTGCGGTAAAGAAAAGCCTCCGCCGATTTCGGATAGATGGCGTTAGCCTCCTACGTAATGGCTTCCCGTATTTGCCTTCGACAACCTCTTCCAACTTTCTAATTTTCACTACTAAGAAACCATTTTAACCCTGAAACTAAAATTCTACAAGAATGTAACCGTCTTACAAGATCTTGACTGGAATAAATTTGAATACGAATTTGTTCAAAATATTGGAGTGTTATCTCAATGGATAACTGAATGGTACTTATCCAAAATAAGCTTCGAGCCTTCACAAAAAAATGTTTTAAGAGACCACACACTTTACTTTGAATTTTGGGCGCGTAGAAAACAGAAACTTGCGTGGAATACTTAAATAAAAATGGCAATCGATTACATTGAGACCAGAATAAGAAGATACAGTTAGGTAATTATTTTTAAAAATATTTTCTAGCAGATGGTCACCAATAAGCTGGTGATATTTTTATCCACTTATTTTATCTTATAAGAGTAATGATATTAGAATCCTTAGCGTTTGGTGTGTTACGCAATCTTGTTAGGTTTTGCTACGGGGTCTATTCTCAAAGTAAACTCTGTACAAATTTGCGAGCTCAAAAAGTATGTTTAGTTGAAACCAACATTTTTCCCGGCGTTTCTAGATCAAATAGTGTTGCATAACCAAGGGTGGCTGGGCTGGGCATCTATCAGGAGCATTGGGTGCCGCGCCTGCGTACTACCCATCTCATTTTGTTAGTAAACAGCAACTTCGCGTGGTCGATAATATTTTGTGCAAAGCAGAGGAAATAATTTGGCTCGATAATGTGGGGTACGAACGCAATGGCCCGGGGTATATACCACGAACAAAGATAGCGAGCCGTGATGGCAGGCCTTATATATTTTCCCTGAACATTACATAGTCGATTTTCCTACTGTGAACAGAGATTATCTTTAGTATCTTTGAATGTTGACGCATGCGCGCGCTTTATCCGGGACCTCGTGGCCTCGCAATTTATATTCGAGTAAATTTTTTCATGAATATTATCATAATCTTTCCTTTCTTCCAACCAAAATCATGCATACTCATGCAATCTTTCGATTTTGGGTACCGAAAATGACAAAGCATTACGTGAAATGTATGTAATGTAATTTCCAAGTCAAAATCTAATATCAGACCAAATTTCGACCAGAAAAAACGATGCCTGCAAACATGTATAGCAAAATTCTTCATTTGTTTGAAAAGCTTCATCTGGCACTACGGCTGAAAACATGAAGGCCGCGTAAAAATATATTACGTTATAATAAGGTAATGCAAATGGATTGCTTTTTATCAACACTCGTTCACTTTGTAAAAATTGCGTTGCTCTTCGCTTCTTCTCAGCGTTGATTGAAGCCATCAGTGTTCAAGATCTCTCATACCGCTGAGCTTTCCTGCAAGCACTCTTATCTATATGGCTTTAAAGCTGAAATTTGATTGACATTTCCGGTGGGTGGATTTTAGACCTGGTTTTCTAAAAATATGAATACATAGGATATCTTCAATCATTTTTTATTAATTTTATAGTGTTTACTACACTATAAAACCGACGACCGACCGACGCACCGAGGGGAAGGTCGCGGGTTCAAATCCCGCTCGGCTCTTAACTTTTGGGACATTATAAAAATATCTTCAATCAGTAGTCGTGCTTATAGCATTTACTCAGCGCGTGCTGAAGATGAAGTGCACACGGGAATCAAGATGAATTTATTGAAAGTCAAGTCAAAATTCGATGTGATGTATGATAGTTATTGATAATTCATGCCTATTTTTATTTGAAGTACGCTTTGACATTAATATCTCTAGAAGGGTCAAAATCTTAGATTCAATTACAGGTTTAATTTTTAAAGTGTATCAGGGTTTCATTTTTATTTATTCTTTATCAGCTTGCACACGGCTGAGTGGTGTGTTTTATAACTATACTTAGGCTTATCATAAAATGAAATATTCTCAATTTTTTACTCACCAACTGCATGGGAACTTTTTTTGAATTAGATAAAATTATCTGGTTGGCGCCTATAGGACGACACGTTACTATAGGTAGGTACTTGAAAGCCCATAGCCGTAGCTTCAAAAATCAATAAAAGTTTGTTCGGTGAAAAACGGCTATGCATAGTATGCATGACTCAGTCATGCAATAATAACCGTCTCAAAACTGTATTGATTATTAAGCCTTTTTTATTTTTAAAGCAGCGAGTTTTACCTCATAACATTTTTAATAAGTGCTCATTTAAAAAAGGTTTTTTAAGCTTCCACAATCAGTTTTTACAATCAAAAAACGTCATTATGTTGTGTCAAAAGAGTGCTTGGATAAAGTATCCAATTTTAACCATTTACCTTTTTATGTTAGGGGCTACAATCATAACAACAATGTTATCTTCAAACTAAAATGGTGAAAAATCAGGTTTTAGTCACCTAAAAGCTCACATCAAAGTTGTTGAAAACCATAAAAACGAATGAGGCGAGCATAATTTGTGTTCACTTCAAGCCCAACATTTATTTGTTTTAGCTACCAGCATTTAATAAATCCGTCTAAAATTTGGACGAATTATGAAGTCAGTTTGTACAAATGGTCCCCAGACCTCGGGTTAAAATTAATCCCTTAAACCTTCGTCGTTTCAGATGGGACAAACAAACATTGTTTCACGAAATATCTACTTACGAACCCACCAAAATACGCTAAAGTTTCGCTTCCTGGGTGTTCCGTAACAAACAAACAGCCGACCCTCCCGAGGGGGTACTACCCCCGGAGGGTGCACTACCTTCATTACGCGAGACATACTAAAGGTCCCACGTTGCACTGAGCTCCAGCTAAACCACTTCAGATCTGCATGCGAATTCCCAAATTTACTAAATCACGATTCTATATTCCAAAATGACATTGAATCTTTGTTCGAACGAGTGTCTTCAGACAAGATGAGATTTTGATGGAGAGAGCGTTCGATTTGCGATATCGTGTCTCGAACTGCATTTGGTTGGAACGTGCTTTGTTTCGCTAATTCTGCTGATTCCAAGTTTTGATTATAGTATAGGTTAGATACACGATCGATACGTGCTAACAATCTCAACGATAGGTAGATTACTACCAACTAGTATGTAGTTTTTGATAACTTTATAATGCTAAACAAAATGTTTCTTGTGTATTTTATACATTTTGTAAAAATTTGTTTAATTGTAGTTAATAAATGTGATAACTGTAAAATTTATCACTACTAAAAAAACAAAAGAAGTTGTAATCAATATTTTCTATCAAAAATTGCGTGCCGTGAAAAGACGGTCCGTGAGTGATATTATTTCTTCAATAACCCGTCCGTCGCCTTAAACACGGCCGGCGGCGGCTAGATATCGCTACTCTGCCCTCCCTAGAGTGATATAACTTCTACAATAGCGTAAGATTAAAATATTTTCGTGTTTGGTTTGGACAAGTCTCAAGCCTCAAGTAGAGACGGACATATTTTTATCTGACAGACGCATTTTTTCAGTGAATACAATTTTGTTATCACCCTTATTTTTTAAATCTTCAATTCACAATATTTCAACTAATAGAGTAACGCTATTTTTCGAATAAAAATATGTATGTTTGTCTTTGTTTTTGTTAATTTATGAAGTGAAGGAAATACTTTTATCTGAAGGATAGCGTTACTTTATAGATGAAAAAATTTGCTCTGAGTCAATTTTAACGCAATTTAAAGCTTTTAAATAGCTTTCCATTGATTTATGATGAAACTGAAGTCAAAGTTGAAGGTAAATAAATAAATGATAATAAACGTTTAATTAAATACACTAACGATTTCAAAACTGGAACTGTTTATTATAGAGTTTTAATAATTATCATAAGATTATTAAAAAACATATGATGTGTATAATATTTCAAGTCCTAAATTCATAAATAATGCATAAGTATGAATATTAGATAAAATCTTACTATTTATAACAGTCGATTAACTGAACATTGGTTTCTAATTATCATTTAATTTACCTAAAAATGCAATAAGTTCTGATAATAATTTATACCTACAAAAGCAAATCTCAGATAAATAAGTCTATAAGTCTAATTTAATATAGTAGTTACTAACATAAATAAGTAGCTGAATAAAACATTTTTTGTCAATTATACACGATTTTTTGTATATCTTGCCGTTTAATCAAATCTATGTTCGTATTATCTCATCATATATTTATTCATTGAATATTGAAACCAGTCTATACCTGTAATTTCAGCTTGGTAAATAATACCTTCGTATATTGAAAGGTAGCAAGGGGCAAATTTATTGAAATAATACTGAGAATAGGAAAACCTTTTTGCCACCTAAGACCCTGAAATGATTTCCTCACATTTCCAAACTGGAGTTGTTTTCGCTCAGCACCTACCTCCTAAATGTAGCTTTTATTAAGAACGTCCAGACGGTACGGTACATTGGGTATACATGCGGAACCCTTGAAGGTACTTGAACCCTCTCGTATACGTACCGCTAAACAGGTCTGAGTGGCTTTAGCCGAAGAGTTTGGTTCAAGTCATAGAGAACGAGCGTTTTACAAAAATGTCACGGAAACACTACTTCAAAACATCCATCAACTCATTTATTTTAACTTACATGCTCAATAAGTTTTTAAAAATAAAATATAACTTTGAAATCAACGTAATCTGATCAGACAAGTTTGAATAAAAAAACAGTCTAGAAGATATCAACGTGCTCCTGTAGCTACGCCGTAGCAGTAAAAGTTACAAAATTAATAAAGTTAAGAAAAAAAATGTATGTTATTAACTGGTTTAACGAATTATATGCTGTAGAAATCTGTAAAATATGAAAACTTCCTGAAAAAAGCAAAAAAAAATGCTCCAAAAAACGAATTATCATATTATTATTTTGTGAATAATCTTTCCACAAAATCAAAATCAATAGTTTTGTGCTCAAATAAATTATTTGTGAAATAGTACCCCCAAAATTCATTGTTTTTTTCTATGTTTGTGAGAAAATCTTAATGCGGTCCACAGAATACATATCTACTTACCAAGTTTCATAAGTGTAGCTCTTATAGTTTCAGAGAAAAGTGTCTGTGACATACGGACAGACAGACAGACATGACGAATCTATAAAGGTTCCGTTTTTCCATTTGGCTACGGAACCCTAAAAAGCTTCCACAATGATCTAGATATTTTGTGCATTGTGTTTTTGTTAGTTAGCTACTAAGAGGAAATGTAGTGAAAATAAACCAACAATTTCTACACGGACGCATTTCTCCAAATGCCTAACTGACCTTAAAATTTAAAGGAGAAATAGCTGCAAGCTTACTACCAAGTCCATTTATTCCAACTCCTTAGTATAAAATGGCTTTATACTGTTCGTCTATAGTTGCTTTACCTACAGAGGAAAACGTCGAACTTTACACAAAATGTCTTGAAAAGTTGCTCGGCGTTTATGGGACCTACTTCTTATCACTCTACCCTCTATTTGCATTTCTTTTATAACAAAGGAAGCTCGAAATGTTTTCTTTAACTGGAATTTCCAGGTATTTTGTAACTGGAGAACAACTTGATAAAGGAAATAATTTAATTCGGTAAAACTGCTGCAATTAGAACAAGTGTTTTATCAGCATGTTTTACCAGTAAGGAAATTCGCGTAATAAACACAACTAATTACTTGCGAAATTACACGATTTCCTGCACCCAACGAAATTAACTGACCCGAAATGTTACTTTCGAAGAAACAGGCTACGATTAACAAAATAATTAGCCAACAACAATTTCAGCGTCAATGTCTGATAATACATACGATGGTTTGGGCCATCTGTTTCGTGCCCACAGTCAATACCTAGTCTACGCCTACAACAAACTTACCACGTGCTTTTCTAAAACCCCTATTACCAAAGAGATATAGATGATATTCTTCCAAAAATGATGTACTGGTACCAGTGTAGAAGGGTTAGCCTCTTGTTGTTCTGCTCTTAAAATTAATTTGGGCTCCTTGAGACGTCACTCGGCTTTTGGTCGAGATTAAATCTATCTCAAGTTAATGAAATTGGTATCTTTGCAAGATAGAAAGTAGAAACGAGAGCTCGGCTCGTGGATAAGTCTTTATAATGCCTGGTTTTGTTTGCCAAGAAATAATTAAGAAGGATTAACTTCTTGAAACAATTAAAGCTGAAGTCATGTTGTGAAATTAAGCAACATAGATTTCATTTCACAAATATTAAATCAGAGAGTAATAAATAAGGTTGAATTATGCATACTAACAATCACTAAGATTTTTATAATGTCCCAAAAGTTAAGAGCAGAGCGGGATTTGAATCCCGGGATATAAAATCGTTGTGATTTCCATAAGTAGTAAACACTGCAAAATCATTAAAAAATAATTTTGGATAAATATATATTAAAAGGACGATTTTACCAAAAAAAAACATTTTATATTTTTTATTCAATTTCAAAACATCTTAACTAATCAAATCATATTCATCCAAAAGTATTATCATCACAATTTTATCAAACATTTCAAGAAAATTTAGGGTAGTTTTGAAATCGATCTCGTCGTTTCCCCAATAAGTTTTCTTCATGCCGTCCTTTCTTCCATCACATTACGAAAGGACCCGAATTCGGTCGATCCCGGAACCTTGTAATGAATAAGGGTAGAAACGGGTAATACCTATTACTTTTCCATCTCATTTCCTTTCGATAGATTGGTACTCACAAGACTAACTTTCCTCTAATATAAATTATTCTAGCTACACTTTCTTCATTATCAGTCTGAAAAAGTCCAGCGCTGAAAATAGGCCATATTCTTAACGTTTTAGTAAAAATAATATCAATGACTTGATAACCTTTATAAACACCTAAAAGACCATTATTTTTGTCTTGGTATTTGTATATAATATAGTTTTGTTATTGTTTAATCGCAATATTTTTATACTCATTACAAAAGTATTTTTTCGTTTTTGATTGCATTTTCTCTAAGTAGATCTTATTAAAAACCATAAAAATTTACCGTCCTTAATAAGCAATATTCGCACGCTTGTATTTTAAAATTAGCGTTATTTTGATACCTACTTCACGTTACCAAGAAAATCAGATGGAAAAGGTTCCAATTAATTCGATACGTAAGATAAAAACTGTGAATTTATTCGCAATACAACGACTTTAACCGATCATAAAATTAACTTTGTATGTTCATGTGTCAAGCAGGTGGCCCTGAAAGAGGTTCAGACTGCATTTATAGTGAAAACGGGTGCTTCTTTTTGTATACAATAATACGTTAGTTTCACAGTCACATTTTGTGTCTAAATTATCAAAAATACTTCCAATAATTTAAAAGTCCAGACTCTTAAAAAAAAAATTCGCGAAAGCTTTCTTGCCCCAAACTAAGTAAAACGTGGATGATGTAAACCAGAGAAGAAGAAAGGTCAGATAATTGAAGAATAGCTTGTACCTATCAGCCCGGTAAGCAGGCTGACATGCGAATTTGGTCTGAGTTTCAAATAATTTTTGCTTCATGCTGAGAGGTTTTAGAGTTTCGATATTGCAATGCATTTAAATGCAAGATAATCTGATATGATCCGATTTAACTTTACTTTTAAGGGTTTACTTTTAAGGGTTATAAAGTTATTATAATTTAGAAAAATAAAGTAAACGTTTGATGGGCATACATTTTTAATTTAGATTGGTCTCAGAATCTTGGAATGACTCATTAAAAAAGCATGTTTATTAAAACTTAAAAAATTAGGCAGCTTTTAAAAAACTTAAATTGCGTTTTTCGTGTAAAATTTTATGATGCTTACGTGGTTTGTTGAAAATAGAACACAAAACCCGACGGCCATTTTTAAATCATGTTCGATCGAAGTTCGATTTTAAATATGGTGCCGAGTGCACCGAACCCCATTCCGATGGACTGATACATTCGCCCAATTTAGATTGGCCTTTGAGGATGCCCATATTTCCGGATTATTGTAGGGCTTACTGAAGCATTGCGGGAGGGGTGGGGGTTATTATTAGATTGGTCGGCACAGCTCAGCCCTCAGTGGGGACGGCACGGTAGAAACACGCGAGGGATTGTCGATGTCAACATCTATCATACATTTTACGGCTGAGGCTTGAAAAGAGACCGCTTACCTACATGCACGTTTCATCTACTTTGTCTTAGCCAATATTTGAGACATAATTCATAAAAATATGACGGAAGGTATGAACCCAAAACTGCGATACGGTCAAAAAGTGTATTCATAAAAAGTTTTTGGCTGTTATTTTTATGGAGTTCAATATTCTACCTGACCGTTTTTATATATATTTTTTTTAAATACTCAGACTATATTTCATAAAAAGATGACAGAAGATTTAATCGAAAAATTGCAATTACGTTACGCCTGAAGATATTCTCATAATTTGCTACATTTTTTTCATGACTCTTATCACATCGTTTCTGGCATCGTATTTTACAGATATGACAGATTTTATATTAAATAATGTGCTTTTTCGACACGGAGTTATCTTCGAGAGGTAGAATTATTGGTAAAAACTTTTTAAATTACGATCTGAATCTGAAGCTGAACGTGTTTCTTTTAAATAATAAATCACGCTAGGTTCAAAATTGAAATGTTTCATTTCATTTAATTTTCTGAATAGGTTTTAGAGATTTCATAATAACTTTCTGCTAATGAAATAACTTCTAATTTGCAAAGTTATTTCGCTAAAATATAAAGCAAGTCACGCGTGATCTGTGAGATTGGGACATTCCTGAAGTTTCCCTCAGTTTTGATTAGCCGCAGCCCCGAACTAAAAGCCCGTTATCAAAACTTTGACGGTTAACTCTGAAACGGTTCTGGGAAGAGACCACCGTATCTCGTCTTCATATCCAATTCGCATATTATCACAAATCCTGCTTTAAATTGAGGTTCACGAATTTTCGAACGCCGCGTGCATGTCGCTCCGCAAATACTGTCATATTTTACACCAACTTGACTTGTAAGCAACATCGTAAAGGAATACGCAATGCAAGGAAAAAAGCACTTTGATTTCAGCTGATCAGCGTATACAATTCAAAGGATCAGTGCTGTGAATACTACTTTTCAAAATTACCCTATAAGATCAGGGACTGGTTGGTAAAAGTTTGAATCCCTGCTCAATTTGGCGAGAGTCTATTTGCATTTTTTGGCTGACTTCAAACTAAAGGTTTGAAATTGTTTTTGCTGTTTCTTCTTTATAAACATTGTACCCAAAACTTGAAATCTACCTTTTTTAAATAACAAACTTACACATTACCTACGCAGACTGGTTTTTACGGAAATACGATAGCCATTTTCATACAGTTGGAAAAATTTCCATCTGAAAATGGCACATTCTCGCTCAGCATAAAACCAAAAGTCTGTCTAGATAATACTTTTCGGTATTTTATTACTTGTAATTTACTTGTTCATTGCCGAACCTTACAGTCACGTAAAACCTTCAAAACGCAACGCGTCCGCCTGTCGCGTGTCGTTATCATTAGATAAGCGGTTACCAACCTCTTGTTTCCGTTTCGTACCAGTCCCACTCTTATTTATTTGACAGTCGCCGTCTATGCTATGGAATAACAGAATAAATATCCAATCTTACTGCACAAATAACTACATAACTCAACCCGTAAGAAATAGAAGTAAACACGCTGTAGGAATTTGATAAGACGTTTGTTTCTGAACTATTTCTCTTTGCTATGGTGTATTTAATTTCGCTGCGGGGGGAAAACGTTGTTGTATCAAGCCACATGTCAACACGCCTAAATTGTACTATCGGCACCCCACAGACACTATTGCGTAGCCTAAATGTCAATTGCTGCTGCGTCTTGGTGTAATCAACTCTTTATTACAGCGAAGAAAAAGGCAGGATAATAATAACAGTATAGGCAACGTGTCACGCGTAGATACGTTCCATTTGGTGGAATGTTTGACACGTTTCACAAATATTGTGCTACAGACTCTGCAAATACGTACAAAATGGTTGTATGAAACAAACGTAGGGGTATAACTGAGTAAATAACTCGTCAATATAAAATTACGAGTTGTTTCTAGCGATTGTCTCTGCAGTCGACAAAGAGGCACGTACGCGAAATATAGCTTGTATACTTTTTCCCTGATGGTTTTTCCTTTATTGTCATCTATGGATTTTTATCTGAGCTAGGCTATTTTGCGCTGAGTGTGCAGTTTCATTTCAGCTTGTAGTTACAAAGAGGTGCTGTCGAGCAAAATATATCGGACACTGGCCCAAGGCGTGTTCAATGTTAATATTGATCAACAATAGCGTCCATGTTTTTGGCTTTATTGGTACAACATTTTGTGAAAATTAAAACGGTTTCATGATCAGCACTTTCAATCGTAAATAAATGATTTAGTGTCAGTACCATTGATTGTACAAGTGACACAACTTTGTGTCTCAAGTATTATTAAAGAAAAGTTAAGATATTCCACGTAATAAAATAAATACAAATTTCATTAGAATGTACAGATAAAGTCCTTTTCCTAACCTAACTTGAATTATTTGTGTAACTTTTTTTGTTTAAACCTTTAACAATTATATCTAACCTACTTCACTCGCTAAAGTTTACGTATTTTTTTCTATTTATGCACGTAAACTTTCTAGTACTTTTATTGCGTACCTATAAAAAGTAATTAAGTAAGCAAACGGTTATTGTTACACAGTTTGCTATTGCGATTAATACAATTGCTATAAAGATTATAAATAGCTAATGGCATTAGATGCTATGAAAGATATTAAATCTAAATTACGAGCGTTCTTATTTCCAGACAAGAAAAACTTGATACAATTCCACATCAACATCTAACCAGGTCCGTTGAACACGGTGTAATTTCTTTAAATGAAAACAAATCATAGATTTACGAACCAAAACCATACCTTGCATTGTACTCTCTCCACTCTCACTGACCACTGCAATAAATCAATGATTCAAGATAAAAGAAAACTATTAAAGAAACACCAAAGACAAAGATATACGATTATCACAGTGTGCACGAAGCATCTTTACTATTTCACCTGTAATTTCGTACTGGGATACCTTCTCGCGCAATTGTTGCAACACGGAAGGGTTCGGTAAAACTTTTTTGTTTATGCTCCAAATTTTTATGACCATAAAAACGCAGCAAAAAGTGAACTTTACAATAATCAAACAATACACTTTCAGTTTCTTTATAAAAGCGACAAAAGGAAGGAACCAAACAACGCAAGGTGTTTTTTGATGCCGAAAACAATAGATTGTTACGCAACTTTTGTTCGAATGAATGTTAAGTGTTTTTTACGTGTGGAGCATAAACTTTGCAACTGATAGACTGCTTCCAGTCATTCTCGGAATGTACTGCAGTGAGTCGGTTAAAACTAAAAGCAAAGTTTTTTGATAACAGAAAAAAAACAGTGTTATTTAAATGTGTTCGAACTTTATCGGAATAGATAACTTTTGTTTGTGAACGACGCATTACATATTGTTTAAAAACGTGTCTACAAGTAAAGGTAATTTAGTTTTTCGTATCAATTGCTTATTTGAAATCATCCTACGATGGACCAATTAATTCTGGGATGACTTCAAGTATTAGAGTTAAATTGGCACTGAAAAGAGCTCCCAAACGTCTTTTATGAATGTGTATAACATAACAACGTTTCTTGTTGTTTTATTATTACATGGTATGTAACATCAAAGTGAACGATATAAATAAGAATTTGCAAGCCATTTACATAACATAAGAGGGAATAGAAATGGCACGATAGAAATATATCTTGATTTTTATCTGTCTTTGTCGCTGGTGTTTGTTGGTTGTGATATCTTGAAGATTTTGTGGCAGTCGGCGTAGATAAGTTGAGTCTACTGTATAAATTAGGGATGAGGACATACGTATTCCATTAGACATAAGCCTATATCTCCATGGGATGTGACTTGCCAAAGAAATCTGAATAACCAGGCCCGATGATAATAAATAATAACCTAATGGACCAACGTTATCTAAAATGTCTTCTTTATCGAACCAAGTGTGTCCATACACGTATTACACCACTCTTAGTGTTATCAGTCACACGTCGTAGTATATTTTATTTTTAAAGTTCAAAGTCCGCAACTTTGTATGTATCAAGCGGAGCTTTTTCCTCAAACTCAAATCACCTACCCTGTAGTTGAACATCGAGAGTTTGTTTATTCCTTGTTTTGAAAAGACATGCCTTAGAAATAAGAGTAGATTTCTATTTAAAACAACACAGTAGGTATACCCCTACTTAGTATGGTCGTCTTGTCCAGTCATGGGAATGAGTAAGTCTCCTATTTTCTGTGAGAACCCACGCAGACATGCCCTTAATTTGTCGATCGATTGGTAGTGGGCTCAGGTAAAGGATACAAGTACCTACCCACCAGGTACAATTATGTACGCATGCGTGTAGGTACTCGAATAAATTAAGGAGTTTATGCCCAAAGATATGTTACATGGGTGTAATGAATGCCTTTGATTGTTATCGGTTTTGGAACTGATTTGAACTCAAATATTTCAAAATGATTATTGAACACATTTTCTTGTGTTTAAGTACATAGCTGTTGTAAATGGTGACTTCATAGCGTTTTTACGAAGATACCAAATCACATGACGAATGAGGGTCATAATTACTTTTGAAATATTTAACTTTGTGAAGCCTACGATTTTGAATTAACGGTCGTTTCATCCTAGTTTCTCGGACGTTGCGTTTGTGGTCTGTATTTAATTGGGGTCGTCACAGTCCCTAAGATTGAGAGGAAGTCCCATGTGCCTGTAATTAAGTCGGCTTTCCTTCCCTTCGGGTCGAAACCAATTATTTTGCACCAGAACCGTTTGGCAGCTGAAATACGCGAGAGGGCTCTACCCTTATCTAAGCGAAGCAATCTTTTCTTTAAATTATAAGGGAATAAATTATGGAAATATTTTGTTAAATTTTCAAAAAATATTTTACGATTTCTTTCGTGAGCACTGTGGCGTGATTCCTTCGGATAAAAATTAATAAGACCAACATTAGATCATAGGCAACATTCCTCAAGCTTACCCAATAAAATCTCAAATTTATAACATGTGAGACACACATTTTTCAGTGGAAAGTCAATTTAAGATGTGAGTTAGCCGAACATGAAACGGAATTTTGAAAATTATAACCTATTAATGTTTGCCAAGCATGACATGTGGCTCGAATTTATCGAATCTAATTAGTTAGGTTATTTTTTCAAAAACTTTTGTGTCTAAAGAGTCAGTATAAAATATTGGTTAGCCGCGCCAACTCTGTCGAAGAATCTGGCTGCCAAATTGGAGGGCCGCCAATAATACATTAGACTCAGAAAAGAAGCGGACTAAGTAATGATTAGTTATTTATATACTTCCGTAACTTTCGTATGTAATGTGAGAAAACTTTTGCATCTCCAGATTGTTTGTGATATTGAGCATCTAATAATGGGAAACTTACGGAATGAGCCATAATATAAAGGTCTGATTTATACAGGGCTTAATATTATTATGAAACTCTGTTTTCTATTTTGAGACGAACACATACAAGACTGTATAGATCAATGAAGTTGGCCTGTACCTTTTCATAAGAACGATGATCATAAAACCCTTCGTAATCAATGGTTAAATTATGTGAAATAGGTGGATTAGTATGGTGTATTGTACAATTTTATATTTACGTACAAAGTACCTTACTTGCTTGCGTACACGATAACTTAGAATTTAGGTGCATTTTCTAAACAAATCAAGATTCAGATCATCATAAGTACCCAAATTTTACACCCTTTATTTTCAATGACGCTCAATTAAAAAAATCCTCTGCAGGAGGAGGAGTTTTGTTTTTGGTTAGTGCATGAAAAATGACATGTATTTATAATCGAATCTAAAAAAAATCTCAGTGAAAATTATTTAAATGAAATAAAATACGGTGCTTTTTGTGTTTGTCAAATTGTAATGTAAAGCTTAATTTATTAGCTTAATTCAGGCAGTGTTTCACATATTTCTCTCGTCCCAAAAGTTCGTAGCCATCACGGGCGCCCTCTCAAAACTAATTGGCTCCGCGCCAACACGGGTTCTTCTATGTTTTAATATAGAAACAAGTAATAAGG
Source organism: Thera obeliscata (assembly GCA_947578465.1). Lineage (NCBI taxonomy): Eukaryota > Metazoa > Arthropoda > Insecta > Lepidoptera > Geometridae > Thera > Thera obeliscata. Next base: position 5,672,594 of record OX387928.1, on the reverse strand, counting down.
TACCTTGTTACTATTTCAAACTGAAAGCGCCATTGTTTTCAGTTTCAGCTAACAAGCTGCCCTTTGAGCTTGGGATCTTGTTAACTGAAATTACTGTTGTTTATGGCTAAAAATAATTTACAAGGGATCATTATGGAGTGCTGGCTTTAGAATTTGTAACAAATTTATTATAAATTGACTTGCGTAGGTAAGTTTGTTTTTTTTCTTTAAAAGCTAATAGACTTGAGGTTCTTTCTGATCTTTTCTGAATTTAATCCAATCTTTGTTATTGAATCTGAAAAACTAGAAACTTTAATCATCTAACAAGTTGCAAACATTTTACGAAAAGGTTTCCATATAAAATCTTTTTTACTTAGTATAAGTCTTATAAACTAAAAGTTCTGAATCCAAATCACAACATTATTTCTGCATGAATTTCAAAATGCTTTCATTTACCTCAGTAGATGCTAAAATGATGTCAATTCGCATGCTCTTACTGTTAGCAAGGAAAATCAAAGCGCACAGACTTGCTCAATCCAACCCTCTAACAATAATTGGAAAAAGCTTTCAACCCGAGGTGCATACCCCTATTCCGTAGGGGTTGATCTGTGGCATGAGAATGTAGTGTATTTCAGAGATGTTGTTGCATTTCCTGTACAGTACCGGTAGCAAAAAAATATAAAATTAAAAACAAAACACAGTTCATCTAAATATATAAAACTCTTTCGTTACTGACTGACTGACTGACTCACTGACTGACTGACAATCAACGCACAGCCTAAACCGTTAGTCCTAGAAGCATGAAACTTGGAGGGTATGTTCCTCTTATAGCGTAGAGGTGTACTAAGAAAGGAAATTGGAAAATTCTTTCCCGAAGAGGAATAAAAGGGGAAAAAAGGTTTTAAGAAAAATCTACACACAGCCTAAACCATTAGTCCTAGAAGCATGAAACTTGGAAGATGTGTTCCTCTTATAGAGCAAAGGTGCACTAAGAAAAAAAATAGGAAAATTATTTCCCTAAAAGAAGAAAAAAGGGAAAACCAGTTTAAAGAAAAATCACAAAAAATTGCTTTGCAAAATACGCAAAAAAACAGTAAAAAAAAATCTGCTACCGCAGCTTCTGTCACTAAATTTGAATACACACAAAAGTTTACATAAACCCCACCGTAACCACTAAGACAAAATCGCGGAAAACACCTATCATACCGAAACTAAACACCGCACCGCTTCAAAAAATGGCTAAAGAACATGCTCAAAACTATGGTAACCAGCTGGTCATGTCAAATTAAAAAAATCTGATTCGATTATACACCAACACGCATACGAAACCCTAAATTAGCCACTAATATAACATAAAACCACAAAAAATAGCTTTACAAAATACGCAAAAAAAAACGTTAAAAAAAATTCTGCTACCGCAGCATCTGTCACCAGGTTTTAATACACACAAATGTTTACAAAAAAACCGATGATAACCACCAAGACAAAATTGCAGGAATCATCTATCATACTTAAGCTAAACACCGCTGAAAAAAATCGGCTACAACAGCACTCGCCTTCAAATTCAAATAAACTCTAAAGTACATGCTCAAAACTATGGTAACCAGCAGTTGGTCACGTCAAATTAAAAAAATTGATTCGATTATACACCAACACGCATACGAAACCCAAAATTAGCCACTAATATAACATAAAATCACCAAAAATAGCTTTACAAAATACGCAAAAAAAAACGTTAAAAAATTTCCTGCTACCGCAGCATTTGTCACCAGGTTTTAATACACACAAATGTCAACAATAAAACCAAAGATAAACACTTAGACAAAATTGAGGGAATTATCTATCATACTTAAACTAAACACCTTTGAAAGAAATCGGCTACAACAGCACTCGCCTTCAAATTCAAAGACACTCTAAAGTACATGCTCAAAACTATGGTAACCAGCAGTTGGTCATGTCAAATTAAAAATTCAGATTCGATTATACACCAACATGCATACGAAACCCCAAATTAGCCACTAATATAACATAAAATCACAAAAAATAGCTTTACAAAATACGCAAAAAAAAACATTAAAAAATTTTCAGCTACCGCAGCATTTGTCACCAGGTTTTAATACACACAAATGTTTACAAAAAAACCGATGATAACCACCAAGACAAAATTGCGGGAATCATCTATCATACTTAAACTAAACACCGCTGAAAAAAAACAGCTACAACAGAACTCGCCTTCAAATTCAAATACACTCTAAAGTACAAGCTCAAAACTATGGTAACTTGCATTTGATCATGTCAAACTAAAAAAACCAGATTCGATCATACACCAACGAATACGATAGCCCAAATTAGCCACTGAAACAAATCACGAAAACGAGCTTTACAAAATACGCAAAAAAAAACATTGAAAAATTTTCAACTACCGCAGCATCTGTCACCAGGTTTGAATACACACAAAGGTTTACAAAAAACCCCATGATAACCACTAAGACAAAATCGCGGGAAGCACCTATCATACCAAAACTAAACACAGCTGAAAAAAATCGGCTACAACAGCATTTACCATCTTTCGAACACACTTTATATAGTTTTGAATGCAAACTCAAAACTAAGGTAACCAGCACTTGGTCATGTAAAACCAACGCATACAAAACCCAACTTAGCCACTAAGGCAAATTCACGAAAAATAACTCTCAAAAAATACGCAAAAAACAGTGAAAACATATCAATAGTTGTCCGCTTTCCACAATGAAATAGTTTCTTTTAAACGAACTCAAACTATGACTTTATACTAACCACGCGGACGAAGTCGCGGGTGACAGCTAGTTGATAAATAAAATAAATATTATTGTGGACAACTTACACGACACTATTTTACCCTAAGCCCCAAACAAAGCAGAGTTTGTACTATGGGAACCAGATAGCTGATACACCTACTTGAATACATTTTTTTTGTAAATACGTAGGTACTTAGATATGTATTAATTGTAATTTAATCATAATAAAACGGTAAGAGCTTAGCCATAGTTTGTTACCTGTTCTTTTAGGTCACATAGAACTTGCAAGACTCACATAGTTTTAAGACGTTTCAAAGGGATTCTAGTGATAGGTACCTACAACGGAATAAAAAAAAAAACTGAATTTGAATTAGATTTTTTATTTAGCTTTAGTTGCAATTTTATACATTAACTTACTTATGATTATGATTATTCTATTAGATGTTTTATCATCATCAGTCGCAAGAAGTTCCCTGGTGGAAGTAAGGCTTTGGGGCTAAAAATAATTCTTATACACCATGTTTCGGAAAAAACGATCTTGATCCTTAAAAACCCACTGACTTCCCGCGATCTTCACAAAATCATCACCACATCGGTTATAATTAACTAAAACCTGTTATTTTTTGCTTATTTATACACTGTAATAAAATACCTATCACAAAAATGCGCATATAATTACGAAAAAAAAGTCTAAAAATGTAACTCCTCACAGCAGGACTTTGCCATACCAGCGTTGATGTCACCGTCTTTTTTATACATTTTAGGTATAAAAATACATTTTCTTCAACTGCTGTGTTTACTACACTGAGACTAAATCGATGACATTTGGAAACAATGATATTTTCGTCTTTCAACCTAAAATAATATTTATAAGCATTCAAAAAACATTACATAAACAAAAGTAACTTTATCAATTAGGGTATAACTTATTGTAATAATGTCAAAAAATAATAGCTTTATTTGCCTATTCACAAATATGTTACGGCTTTTAAGTGAAAACGTAACTACCGTTCCAATAAGTAAAGAGGCCTATAATTTCCAAATAATATGTACGACATTGCTCAGAATGACATAAGTAAATAAACGCAGCGTAGGTAGACACTGTACCCAATCGTAAGATTACAAAATAACGCCATTTACAGTGAAATGCTATGTGTACAATCTCAAAAAGATTACAAAGTCAATGGTTTGTGGGCGTGCGCGACATTCAATGCTAGTTTTTATTTACTAAATCTGACGTTTAGACGCCTTGGGTCATAGAACTCGTTTCGAGAATATGCTGAAGGTATTCCAGTCGTAAACATGTCGAATTTATTTATTTCTCGATACCGGTCCAGTGTTGTGGACGGCAAGATAACCCGCCATCGTCCCAATTATCTCGAGGTCAGATTAAGATATTCCAGAGAGTTCGTTAATTAACGCTCCTCAGAATCCAATTACGTTGAAATAGAGAGCGCTGTAATTTGAAGGTGGGTCTATTTGACTAAAACATAGAAAAATGGGGAAGGGCGGTGTTCTGAATTAAATTCACTGTAGGTAGCGACGGTACAAACTCATTAGTTAGGTACTAAAATCTACATAATTTTATGCATGTACAGTTTTGGTTCTTTTTAAGGCATTTAATTAATGAATATCGTGTTAGCATACTTTGGTAGAAAATGTATTCAAAAAGCAATGTGATACAAAACAGTATTTTTTTTCTGCCAGTCCACTACTCCTCTTTTCTGTTGCAATCTTGGCGCCCCATCACGCCATCTCGTAAGATTACCGTCTGCTAAAAAGCACGAAACAAACCAAAAAGTGGCTAATGAACGTCGAATTTTATATGCCATTCCTGTATCCAAAAGCCGAGGTACTCAGTAAAGGTCACATGGGGGCTGTCACATAACGTACACGATTTATTCACACATTTGCAAGTATTTGGCGCTACACGTAATGCAAAAATGGTGTTAATATTGCATTTTATGGATTGAGAGAGTTCGGTTTGATTAAAAATATTTGAACGAAAAATCTTTTCGTATTTTTAAGGATATCTGGGGTAGGCCCGTTCTACGAATTTATGCTTTGACAGTACTCGTTTACAACTGAATTTATTTGCAAAAAGTTGCAGTCACCATCTGTTTCTGTAGTCAATTTCTTTTGTTACATCTGCCCACATAATATATTTTGTGAGAAAATCATCCATAAAATATGTACTGAACTTTCTCGAAAAAATATTTCAATTTTCAGAACGTCTACTAATAAAATCGACAGTAGAGATGACTTGGCATCTATCAATAATGTATGGATTACTTATCCAATTTCCTAATAGAGCAGGTACAAACATCGAAAAACACGAACTCTCCGAGGGAGGCTCAGTCCAATAACAAAAATATTTACGAAAACTGGAAGCGAATAGAAAGATGTCCCTTAATGTAGACCCAGATGCACTCTACCTATTATTTGTCCCCAGAAAGGTTCACCTTGGAAATATGAAAGCGTAATATAATGCAAATTTCAGGGTATGAGCGTCTTGACACTATTTTTCGTCCCTTATTATTTTATCCAAGGGCACCTTTGGGGACAATGTTTTAAAGAAAGATAAGTGAGACGAAGCTGACGCGTTCGACTTATCGTTTTTCGATGTGACCGGATACAAATAGGCTACACAAAGAGGGTAAACTTGTCTCAACGAGCGAGGGACGGCACCTGAAATAAATTCGTTGCTCGCCTCTGCCGCTTTATAGAACTATCCTGATCATGTCACGAAAAAGGAGTATTTTTGAAACCGTGGATAAAATAAAAAGTAGCTGATACTCAGTTTTTCAATACAATTGACTAGGTTGATAGTACAGCTTGGATCGAAAATTATATTGAAACTCACGTGCAACTATGAGCTGTTAAACAGTACAAAATGGAAAGTTTAGCGCATTCGAATGAGTCACGAGTCCGTAGTACGCTGACTTATAACGTCACAGATTACGACATGCTCGTAAAACAACGTCCGTCCATTGAGTAGAACAATAAAACGCGATTTGGATCAAACGGTGTCACTAGCCCGACAAGTTCAAGTGCGCTATTAAGTTGCACAACAAGCCATAAACGTTTGAAATAAAAACGTAAATATTCGCGCTCGTAAAGTGTGTATCATTTGTAATAATAGCGGGAGATTGTTATTTTTATACGTATCGTTTGGTCGTAAATGCCGTAGACGAGCAGCAGACGGGTTTTACTGCTCGATGAAGACGAGCCCAGGTGATGAGGTGTTATAGTCTATCTGGACGGAATCCTTCCGTTCGTTGCATTGTAAACATTCGTCTCAATGGATATGACGAGTCGCACATGTTTAGCGACTATGGATATTCTGAATACAGTAGTAAAATATACTTTACTACGTATTTTGAATATCTCTACTATAGTAGGGATTTAGGAACATGTTTTGCTGTAATGTTTTCTTTCTATATTCATATTCGTCCATCATCGTTTTCTCAACTTAAGCTGGCTTAAACTGACGATATTTTGAATGCTGTATAAGTATAAAACCATGCCACTCACTATTATAATAAGGAATGTATATGTCAGAATTCACCTAAATTGGGGAGAGCGATGAACTTTTTGACTATAAGCACCTACTGAGGTAGATTTGTGTTGGTTTAAGACACGTTCCCGTGGATCTATTCTGGTTTGGGTTTGAAATAGAATGTTAAAAGATTTAGAATGTTGTCAGAAATGTGTCGTTTAGTTACTTTAGTACTGTATAGTGTCAAAAAAATTATGTAATTTATGATTATAAAAATAGCTATAATTTTATTTTGAATCAGGCAAGCAAAATTTATCTCTGCTAACTTACAGTTTTAATCAAATATACATGTATTTGCTCCCAGTTTCAATCATGTTGTGGCTAGGCTGTTTGCCATCAGCGCATGTTGAGATTTTCAAATTTCAACTTCACCACAAGTCTTGCAACGTCAGTAAAATACGTGCAGAAATTTTTTAAGTCTACAAAATTTACAATTGGCAATTACATCATAGAATGGTATAATATTTGTTAGCTTCCTAAATTAGATGAACAAAAATTTATTTTAGAACATATTGTTTTTTTACATTCAATATATTCAAATACAACATTTTTCTGTTACAGATGCACAAAGAAAATGGATGACGTGCAACAAAGAAAAGCCGTAAGTTCTTATTTGCAGTAATACCGGAGTCGACGGCGAGTGGGCCCCAGAGCTCGCTTCGACCCCATCTTGTTATTTTTCCGCTGAGCTGGACTGTTTTTGAATATATTGCTTCTTTGTATAAACAAGGGTTTGAAATTTGTATTTGTATAAATAGTTTTTTTTCGCGGATGATTCTCATTATTACAACTGGCGAGATGATTTGAAAAATCTAGCAGTATAAATAACAAGACATTTAATTTAGCCTTAGAATGCATGCACTACAAATTTTTGTAAAATATTAAAAAAAAACTCTGTGTAACTTAAGTAATAAAAATTTATCTCTTTAATATGTCATGAAGTTCAAGTCGTTTTTATTCATGATGATAACCAATGCTTACATAATTAATTTGTTTAAAATATTATTACATGTAAAAAAAAAATAATTTGGACGTCATCGTATTTTTGCTAGGTTCTATTAAAATGGAGAGAAAACGTAGCTTATTCTAAGAAATTTTGCAAAAATAATGAAGATAATTAAAAACCTTCAAGTCCGGACCTACGAAGTATCAACTACATTTCAAAGTACAAGTCTGCTTAGAGTATCAAATTCCTTTACTTTTGCCGGATCACAGCGCAAAGGCGCAGAACGGCCTTTTAGTACAGTCGTTTACAAAATAGTTATGAATTTATAAAATAAATGTAGTTTTAATCATTAAATAAGCCTTTTATTTACAAGGAATAGCAATAAATACATGTATTTACAAAATGAACAAAATACGGAAAAAAGAAATTTGATAATTAAAATAATAATACAATTTAAATTTACCAGTATGGGAATGAGTATTTTGGGTTATTTCATTAGCCTCCTGTATATTTCTGTTTTTTAAATCAGACGGCATCCATTTTTACCATACAAAGATGATAATGCTCAGTTCTTTAACAACAAAACTAATATAATAACAGATATTAAGCGAACGTTTTGAATAATGCTAAGATAATTAATTTAATACAGGTAAAAACATATTTATATTAAACTTATACATTTTAGAAGCATTCGAATATGTCAGATCTCATCTTGTTTGCTATCTACAATGTCTGTAGCCTGCCTACTAGGTGGTTAATATATAATAAAAAAGTTAATATTATTGCTATCTTGTAGCTATGCCACAAAATTTTATAGAGGCGCTTACTTATACAAAATCACATAAAACTAAACACGTCATTGAGACAACTATAATGTTCTATTAGGGGCAATTTAAACAGCTCTTACGATTTTACGATTTGAGCGTTGTTTTATGACGAGGCACGCGCCCGACTTTGCTCGTAAAAACCTACGGTCACCTGTTGTGTGTTATCCTTACAGTGTCAATAAAATTTTGTCAATGGCCGACGTTTTAATGTGCCAATTATGGTCGATGTTTCATTCAGCTACAGTTTTACGATGTGACGTTTGAAGCGCCACTTGACTTCTTGTAGTAAAGTTCCCACGCGGGGTTATTTTTTGGCCGTAAACAAGGTATAAAACTAAACTTTATAACCCAAATTATTAGTAGCTATTTAATAAGGGTTCTTTTCAAAAGACTAAATACGCGAATAAAATACGCGATACGCACTACGCGATAGTGGTAAATACGCGATAAATACCCGTGTAAAGGTCATCCTTTACACGGGTATTTATCGCGTATTTACCACTAAAAAAAGTGCTATTAACTATGACCATTTTATAAAAATAAAAATAAATGAGGTATGGACTCGTTATTTTATTTTACCATACACAATTTCGTTCTGACTGTACCTTCCAAAATGTTAATGACATGGTGCCTTTACAGGTACGAGGTACGGTCCATCTTATCATAATTTTTGTCCGTGGCTGTACTTTCCTAATGTTGGTAAGCTTATGAACTTATTTTCATCTTTGCTACCCAGTTTCATTTTATTCTTTCACAAATTGCTTCCTTTCAAGTTTTCCTTTAATTTCAACGCCCCTGAATTTTTTGTTTGTATTAAGTCGTTTTTCAGGTTAGTAAGCATTTTTTAATTTATTCTGTTATCTTCCTTTCATAATTCCGGCCTGCCCAAAAATATTAATTTGTTCCTATCTCATGAGAATGGGTAAAAACGACAAAAAGGGACAAGAAAAAATATGAGAAGAGTTAATAATAGGTGTTAATTTAGCACATAGGTTTTTGTTTAAAGATAGTTTTTGCAATTGCAATTTTTGATGGTGAGATTGCGGTCAATAAATTTTTTTATAGTGAAATTGCGGTCAAAAAAAATGCATAGCTGAGTAGGTAAATTTTTAACGCATTTTTTCTGACTAGGTACCTACGTACTCTTAGAAATCTTTTTTTACGTACTAATACTCAGGTATACCTACCGTTTTGCGAGCTGTAAAAATATCATCGACTTTTATTGTCTACTGATTACTCAGCGTTACTTTTCTGTTAGATTTTACAGCTAAGAGAAATTCAGCAGATTTCTTATAAATACACGTAGTCCTACGCCATAATCCATAACTCAAATGACTGCATACGTCAGGAATATGAAGGAGGTTCTTAGGCTGAGCCACACCTAAAATAGAATGGCGGTCTTCACTCGCTCGCCAGCCGGTATTCGATTGGCGTGATCTGGAAAATACTAGTTTTGTCTCTCCCACGTTGACCAATCAACAACACGCATTTTAAAAAGCCAATTTAGAAGACATCTTGGGTGGTTCTCTTATCTCTCTCATTACGTATGCGAGAGAGCGAGCTGCAGCACGCGTCAATGTGGTAGTGCGTGATTACGTACTCGCAGCGTTGATTACAGAGGGCGCTAGTTTGTAGTGTAGTGCAGCCGCTGGCTACTAGATGGCAGGGCTCCAGTGTATTCTAAATTCAAGTGGAAGTCAGCTGTTAATAATGGGGTCTTAATGGAATTGGGTTTATAACAATGTTCTGAAAAGGAATGGATGAGATTGTTACGGGCAAGCTTCCTTTTGATTTGATTTAGATTTTATTTAAAGATCTTCGTGATTGTATCGTTGGATATCAACCAGTCGTTTGCTTTTTTTAATAAAAGTTTAAATCCCTAAACTTTTTTACTTACCAAGTACTCTACTTACCAAAATACCAATAGGACCTAATAATGATTATTGTGATGTAAAAAATTCAGAACGGAGATAATTTCATATTTCATAGATTTTATATTTTATGGCGGTCAAACACATTGAACCCTAAGAAGAAATGATTGTGTAGGTCAGACGATCTGCAGATCATTACAAACGATCTAGAGATAGCTCAACTAATAATTTAATTACTTCTTCAAGTGTCTAACAATCATTTAGGTCACCAAACGTGTTATGATATACTCAAATGATAAAAAACAGTTTACCTATCTGTAGACCATTACAAAAGATCTAGAGATAACTCACAAATATCTAAGCATAATTTAGACCACCTAACGTGCTATATAGTAGATACTTAAATAATAATTCAATCTTTCAATTACCGACTGTTATAGGTTGGTACGTGTTACAATCGCCTATAAAACGATTCTTTCCGATTATACTTATTATACTCGCTTCTAGTCTGGTAAATCGATTTAAGCGTTCCGAATGACGAAATCGATTGCTTATGGCAACATTGTACCTATGCACCGTTCATACGTAGGGCATTGAGTATAGCTTGTTCACTTACAAACCTAGATATCCTCAGAGCAAAGTATAAATAATTCTAATAGAACTGGCTGGCTAGCATTCCTATATCTGTCGATAGTTTATGCCAAGTGACAGAAAATGGAAATTTCACAATCACAAAAATGGACTTTAAACTTTTATCTTTAGATCTATAATGCCCTGGACGTGCGTCACGGTCTCATGACATTTCTCTCTTGACAGTTATGACATAAGGCGATTTTAAAGGTACTTTTACCTCAAAGCTACACTTCTACTACTACTAAGGAAGGAAATAAGGCAAAACTTTAGGTAATATTCAATGAATTTTATTGTCATCACATTGGTAAGTTATATTTAATTCACTATAGGTACTTAATTATGTACACAAGGATACGCATCAGACTATACACTGCTGGCTTTTATGTCCTTGCAGTAAGCGTCATTTTTCTTTGTTTTTGGGTAACTTGAGGTGTATCCCACTGTACAAGTAGACAAAATTCTCTACATGTTGTGCAGTCAGCATCAAAAGAAGATTGTCAATTTTAGATACTAAATTCCCTTTACCTCTGAATTTTTGAAAGGTATTGAAATTTCGTTTTGCAAAATGATGGCTCAAAGCGGACAGAGATCAAAATAAATAAAGTTAAAAAGTTTCATTTATAGAGCTGGTTTAAGAAATATTCAAACATTACAGACCAGAAATGCCAATCTACTTTTGACGCTGTTTGTACCACAGTTAGCATGCAACAAAATGCAAAAATCTAAATGTGAAAATAGAAAAATAATATCTTTTAATATCTTTTCTACACTTTTTTGCCTCGTAATATTATTTGTAATAGTCCGGTTCTTTATAGACTTTTTTTTTTTGCGAGGTCGAATATTCTCTGCATGTACAAACTTGAACAGCTGTTAAGTGTGTACCGACTGTGGCTTTAGTGAGCCGTAACATTAAATAGGTGGGTATGATCGGTTATTATAGTCAGTATCACCACATCAACGACATACTCGGCTAAGCATACCTACTCGGCAATCAATTGAGAGTCCAAGCTCATAGCCACTCATAGGCTATAATCACAGACATAGTGTAAACACGATACCGCAAGCTTGTTTCATAAATGCGTGTTTTTTTACTTCTTTAAGCAAAGCTCTCAGTTATAAGTCAATAGGTATTAAGGGGCAGACTGCTGTCGATGACACACTTTCACTGGCACATTTTGACCTTTTGAAAGATATAAAATTAATAAACCTCTATCAAATTTATGAACACAAAAATTAAAAATTAAAATATAATTAACAATAATTAATTAAAAATTCATTTAAATTTAAAGAGTCATCCATCTATACATCTATTTATCTATTAAACCTTTGCGGCATCTTGATCAATATATATCTATGGTTAGAATGGATTGATTAAAGACAAGGTTTTTAAATGTGATTTAATTTGGTATTTAAATTTATCGACTGTGAAAGTCTAGACTCTTATGTGATAATTTTGATATTTACCATGCAGGCTATGCGAATGGTTTCCCCTTCAAAGTAGGTAGTTATGCAGACAGGTAGAGTGAAGTTCCTTGTATTGGCTGGAATTTTTGTTTCCGGATATCGATAGTTTGGATTTTGTAAATAATAATTTGGAATAAAAAACTTTATTTTTCCTTGGACCACATCATGGTCATATTTCCTAGAAGATATTTTATTATTTATAATAATTGATGACCGCCGAGGAAAAATAAAGTTTTTTATTCCAATTTATTATTTACAATTAGATTTCATCTAGAGACTGATAGTTTTTTGAGAAAGATCTCTCAATAATAATTACTGCCAATAATAATTACTATTAGCAGGTATTATGTAATTAGTAATGCTGCTAAGAATACAACACAATTTTCAAATAGCTTAATAATATTATTATAACATAATAGATAATACTAGAATAGTAAGTGGATACGTGAGAAGTGATATTAATAAATTACCTAAAGCTTATAAAAATAAATATGTGAAATCATTATTTATTAATCTTCATTATAATGAGTTTAAATATTAATTATTTAGATTTAAACCATTATTTTTAAGCTTATCTTCATTTTAAATAATTAAAAGTTAGTTTATTACTATTATTAGCGGGGAGGTGCTATTTTTATCACGGATACGTAACTGGTTGGAATCTACGATGAGAGTCTTTCAAACATAGTAAAACTGAAACCTAGTAACACACTTGCATTGCAACCATTTAAATTGTCAAAGCTCGAGGTGTAACTTGTTATTTAAAAAAACAACTTAAACTGTTCAAAAGTCCTTGAAATTATTTAATTTTAAGCAAATTGAAAGCAAATAAAATGTGTAAATATTTTCTTAGAACTATCAATTTTATTGACCATTTTGTTGGGAGAGGGTTTCTACTAGATCACCAGTGTTGACATCTTCTTTTCATCGTGTTACTGATTTTTGCGAACCAGTGTGGTAAAAGTATTTTAATTCAGAGCTCCATAACAGTGCTGTTAAAGTAAACGTCTAATATTAGTCTATACTTGGTATTTTTATAGAATACTTACCTACTTATTTACAGATCATGTATTTTGCATGCCGCAAATATTTTATCTCGTTGCAGTAATTGAACGCATTTTTTGTCTCAGCCGATTATTGCCAGCTGCTGTAAACCGTTCACCATCACGCAGCTGTTCTCTCTCTGTTCTCTGTTGTGAGCTTCTGCTGCAGATTTACTATGCTTATCGTGAGGGCAACATCCTTTCGTGGACTTCATGCCATGAATATCTCAGTTCTGTAGGTAATGGTGATGCCAAGAAGATATAGATATAGATAATTCTAGATATACGAGTATACTATAAATCCCTTGCACACTCGCTAATCGCAAACTAAAATACAAATTTTGAATGTTTTCGACCATATATTATTCGAGTATGACTTGGCTTCTCAGCTCAGTGGCTCTGCCTTCTGCACCGTATAGGTGTGATCGTGGGTTCGATCTCCACCGAGAATAAATATTTGGTTGATGAATATTTGGTAGTTGTTCTCTGCCTGGATGTTTATATTATATTCTAAGTATGTACTAACAAAAAAATGCAAATTATATCAGCTATCTGGTTTCATAGTACAAGCTCTGCTTAGTGTGGGGTAGATGTGTATTCACACAAGTCCAAAATATTATTATTCATGTCTTTTTCGCTTGCTTACAGTGTGTTTGGTGTAAATGGAGCTTAAGTTTTTGACTTTTAGATAATTTAAAATTAATGAACTTGATGTAAATCTTTGTATGCTTAGATGGATTAATAATTAAGTCATTATCAAAACTCACTACCTGTTTTAGAAGACGTTTATTTTTATGGATCCACCACACGAAGTCAATTAATAACATTAGGGAGTATTTTTTTTTATAAAAATTGAGCTCAGCTGACATAGAAGTTTTTTTATAAACAGATGGTTGTATACTTATTTAATTTCTATACCTGAAGGACAAACATGTTTATAAAGAACATGAGTGTGTTTAAAATGCATGTTATTTATAAAGTAGGTAGGTAGCAATAGGCAATAGGTATGTAAGTGTAAGTGAAAAAGTTTTCTAGTACAACCTGTGTTTGGAGCTCGCTGGTTTTATAATATCTTCAAAAAAAGTTACAACTTTGCTTCATAGTTTATGTTTTTTATTTTAAATATTCAAAGCACAATGTTTTCAGGATTCTTATTTTATTTACAAACTAAAGCTCTGGCTTGATTTTTACTTAAAAATGCATTTTCCTATTTAGAAATGCATGACTAAAAGATCTACAATCTTTGGATATGGAAAACTGAGATAACAAAAAGAATAGGCTTTTTGTAATATTATTACTTCTATCGAACAAATGTGGTGAAGGGATTGTAATGGCACCTCAGCGAAGCTTACTAATAGTTCGATATGTAACACTACCATTGCTTTTTGAAAAAGGATAAAAAAAACAATAAGGTTGTATGTTTCATCGCACGACTGCATATTTCTTGTCTTAGTAATGTTATGACGTCACTAATAGCTGGTAAGAAATAGGTAGAATGGACTTATGATCATTACTTGTCCAACACAAGAATCCCAGCGAGCGGCTACTTGGAAATAAAATCGCGGTCTATACTCTAGGACACAACAGAAAATGTAGACAATAATGCCCTTAAAATATTGTTTTTACTATCATGTAAACTTACTGGAAACTTCGTTTGTAACAAGCCTTTATTAAACTGCGACAACACGCAATTTTCAACTGTATTGCAATAGATTTAAGTCAGGTTTTGGTTCGTATTGTGGTTTGCGTGAGAATGCTGAAGTTGCGAATTCGTATTCAAAAGATACCTACTATCGAAGTACGCAATAACCGTAAAACGAACAATTTAAACTCGGGTTTCGTATATTGTTGTGCTATAGGATTGGCAAATAACCAACGTAAATAGTACATATAAGTAGATAAAAATGCTGAAACTGAAGTGCGACCTTATTTATAAACTGATCTTCAGATGTGAATGAAATTTTAAATCTAAACTACATTGATTTATGTACATTCTCTGATACAAGTTGTACTTGAATTTATGCATAATCATAATTAATACAAGCTGTGCTTAGTTTGTTCGGGGGAAGGCATTGGTATGCCATATCACAGGGTAATCCTTGTTTGGGTATAAATGTTATCCTGCCAGGAAATTTACATTGTAAGCTGCAACCTAATTGTAGGTATAATAATGTTTGATAATATCCAATAAATTTCATTTCATTTACTATAATATTAGGTCGAACAAAGCCTTGAAATATTGTTTCAAAAAAAATCTCAAAATAAAAAGTTCTCAATTTGTGAATCTCCTCCTTTTTTGTTTGAAGTCGCTTAAAAAAAATAAAAGTATGAATGGTTATGTCTATTAGCTCAAATAGTAGAAGTTTTCCTTAGTTTGGGGCTAGATCATCATCATCAACCTACGTCCAGTGCTGGACGAAGGTCTCTTTCAAGTCGCGCCACTGAGCCCGGTCTTCGGTTCTTCTCCTGCAGCTTACCAGCTACATTTTGCAGATCGTCGTTCTTTGCCGGAAGGCGTCCTTCACTACGCTTACCTAAACTTGGCTTGGGATATGTTTGTATGAAACTTACATAATGTAAAAGTCCACTTGCTTTTGATTCGGATTTTAAATAATAAATATTACTAGCGATCCGTCCCAGCTTCGCACGAGTTACTAGTAGAAAATAGCGTGGTGTCATAATAATATAGCCTCTAGCCTTTCTCGATAAATGAACTGTCCAACATTATTATTATTATGTGTACTCCGGGTCCCACTGCTGGACAAAGGCCTCCCTCTCCCCATTCCCTTCAGACATTGCAATCCTGTGCTATGAAATATATCCAACATAAAAATCATTTATCAAATGGGACCAACAGTTCCCGAGATTAGCGCGTTCAACCAAACAAACAATCAAACTCTTCAGCTTTATAATATTAGTATAGATTTAGCGATACACCCACCTGTTTTCGTTATCTCAAACCTTGATTATGCTGATTTGGTGTTATATTATTTACGTGGCAGCTACTTATTAAAAAATCCACAATTTATTATTGGTTGTTGACCTTTCCTTTTCGCATTACATTATTAAATAATAACTAAAAACAATAAAAATGGAAAAATACTGCATTTTCCTACCACTTATGGTTTCTCTCAACTCAGTTGGTAGTAGCTCTGCCTTATACGCCATAGGTCGTGGGTTCGATCCCCACCGAGGACAACTATGCTTAAACAGATGTTTTTATCTCTGTCAGGGTGGTATATTGTATTTTAAGTATGTATTTACTAAAAAATAATATCAATCTTGTTCGCTTATTATCTAGCTCTGCTTTCTTTTGAGGCTAGATAGTGTTGTGTGTATTATCCAAAATATTTATTTATTGTTATTTATGATACCTATTATAAAAATAAATGATTGGGAAGGGAAATAAAAAACATAACACTAACTAAACTTTTATAAGACGACAGGAAATATTAATTTAACGCATATTTAACTAGATTAAAACACACTTTGTGGCTTTATAAACCGCTATCACAACTATCTATAAATTAAAAAGAAACACTTTTAATAAACAACATTAATTTGAATATCACAACATACGAAAGCCATATAAAAATAATTTACAAAAATAACGGGCTATTCAAAAGAAGGTTCTCACAAACTCACATTATTTTACGAACTAATATCAGCTGTTTTAGGAGTAAGATAAAATAAGTTGGCAGGGGTTTCCAGCCTACTATAAAACTATGAAAATATTGAAGGCTGCTCATATTTGCAATAAGAATAAACTAAATTTATTATTAAGGCTGTTGTGTGTTAAATATGCTGATGTGAGTGCTTGCAGTCCTTACTTGATTAGGCGAGACCCGCGTTTCTGAAATAAGAAAAACATATGAGAAAACGGAAACAAGCAGTAAAGAGCCTTATGAGTACTGACCCACTCGATTTGTATTTTACGTAGGTTTTGTTTGTATCTGATTTGGAGCATTCTGAATTGACGTCAATGAAAAGAGTGAGCTCAGCTTTCTGGAAATTTATAGACGTCTATGTATTTAGCAAACTTCTTCAGGCTGATGATTATGACTCTAGATTTAAGTGTTATTTATTTTAACTTATAAATGTATGTTTTATTATGTAAGGTCTGCATAGATGATTATTACAAGTAAGCACAATTTTAAATATACCAGGGTGGAATTTTGTAATGCCACCTGGAGGGAAAGTACTCTTAATACTGCAGATAGAAAATTTAGATTTAGATTTTATTTAAGAGTACTTTCCCTCCAGGTGGCATTACAAAATTCCACCCTGTCTAAATAGCTGTGCGGTAAGAAAACATTTAACTCGGAACTTTATTGGTGTGTTACTTTTTTTTATTTGCTTTACGCGCAACGTTTTCGTTTTGCATTTAGTCATGTATTCGCTGAAATGGGATGATTGGTTACGTTTTACACTCAAGTGCAAAGATTTTTCACCTCGTGCTCTTTTGATTCCCTCGCTGACGCTTAGTATTCTAATTTTTTAATCCTTGCCCGTTCACCAAAATTGGAGCACTAAATTAAAAAGCAGCTTTGCATTCTTGTATAACAAATAACTATCATTGCCTTTTAGAGAAACACTTTTTGATGAAACAATAGTAGGCATGCATAGATGTCAAAAACCGTGCCTGTTCCGTTCCCGCGACTAAAATCTCGTTGCATATGCTGAGAACTTTAGTTGTAAGATTGATCTGACTCACGTAATCCAAGATGGTGTTTTAAACAGTGGCTGATTTAAATCTTCAGCGGTGACGAAAATCACCATACCTTAGCTGTATCTTTAAATCTTTTTATAGCTTATTAGGTCAAGTTTATATACCTACTTTGAATTTAAAGAAGATGAAAATCTAATTTAATTTGGTACTCAACCATAGTTTTGATAAAAGTAGCTACTGGTTTTGTTATTGTGTATTTTAGTATTCGTTCACAGTTAATTATAAACTTTACGATTACTTAATGGTTAAAATAAAAGTAAAAACTCCTTTAATATATCAATTAAAATGAATTACATGCAGTTATTTTATAAATTTGCAAATTAATGCGTCGGAACAGTGATTAAGTTGGTAAAAGGTGATAATTATAAACCCCATAGCACAAAGAGTAGCATAACCCCACCTCTTCAAAATACTTGATATAATCTTATAAGGTGTATTATAGATGCCGGCTGTTGCTATCGCACATAACTTAACTGTAGTTACACAGTTTCATTTTATTTATTTAACTAAATTTTGAACCTTTAACTACAATAATTATGTTCTTAATGCTTATATTACGTTCAATATCGGTAAATTTTGTGTTTTTGTATTTTTAAAACAGTTGATACTCAAAATTACTATGTTAAGAATTGAGCAAAGTGAAAAAACTGTTTTAACAAAATCATACATAATCACGTAATTTTCATTTACCTTATTCTGGTATTTCGTATCGTCTGACGTGGTGGTTAAATTGGTTAGAAAATGTCATAAATATTTATAAATCCTCTCAGATTGCTTTGTAGTAGATCCTTGAGGATATCTCAAAAGGTTTTGTGCCACAGCAACAGCCAATAACTGTACCAATATTCTATTCGTCTCGTCTGCGTGATGTTTAAATTACTTGAAAATGTCATAAATATATGGAAATCCTAAGATTGCTCTGTAGTTTTGTTTCATTAGTATATTTCAAAAGGTTTTGTGCCATAGCAATAGGCAATACCTGTACCATATCACGCCTCCGCGTCTATTTAAATATTTTAATTATCAACGAAATCCGTGATAAGCTTAACATTGCGTACTAAAAACGATATTATAAACCCTAATTAAACTTTTCAATTTATTTTTGAACACACGTGCTGAGTTCATTAAATTTGTGGTAATTACTTCACAGCTTCTGTCGTTTTCTGGGTCGGGATTAATTTGATAACGACCAGTAGATAATGACTAGTTATGAAGACAAATCACCAGACTATCGAAGTAACTAGGTTACCGGCTGGTTTCTAAAGGCATAATCAAATCAAATTGAAATAATCTTGTGTCAAATCTTTTGTCAACTGAAATAGTACATTGTTACCTGAGTGTTGAAAGTCACGTTTTTTGAGTCCCGAGACGGGTTTGGCGCCAGAGCGTTAGCGAGGGCGCCAATGGAGCTTGAGGGACTTAAAAGACTTTCACCCGAGGTAAACACTGTGCTTTTCATTACGAATACAAGGAAAGTAAAAATAAAAACATGAAAGAAAAATTTGTGAAAATGAAGATTGAATTGCCGCCTTCCCGGTTTTTTTTTTCTTTTTCTCTGGCGGGCCTTCGGCTTCGGCTCGCCAGCATTATTCAGCCATTATTTTCATTCTCATAATTTAAAAAATGGTAAATGTCAAATCTATGTTATTTTAAATAAATAGTTGAAGCTATATATTAATCAAGTAATTTAGAAGATATATTATTTATTTAATACCATCTTTATGTTATTTAAATTTAAATTTTACATTGCGCTATCTTATTAGACTTTTTAAACTTCTTACCGTTGTAATGGGTTTCCAACCTACATGCTGAATAAAAAGTTGGAATTTGGTTGAACGACCTCCTTGCAGTTAGAAAGACTTTAGAAAGTTGGAACATGGTTGAATAAAATAGAACTTGTTTTTTTTATAATTTGACAGCTGTCAGTAGAAAGCGATTCTCCCTAGGGCTGAAAGTTTTACTTTCAATTGGGCCCCTCAGGCAACTTCAGACCTACTTTCAGAGTATGAGTAATGAAAAATGAATTACAGATGAACGCTAGCCAACATCAAAATTTGTATTCTCTGATCAGTTGATATCCTGTTTTATTAATTTTTTAGGTAGTGTTTACTACACTTAAGGAAATCACAAAGATTATATATCAAAAGATTATGTTTCAAAAGTTTGCGGGTTTAAATCCCGCTCGGCTCTTGAGTTTTGATCCATAATAAAAATAGTTGACATCATGTCATTTTATTGATTTATAAAAACGGAGGTTAACAAACTTACAATTAACTAAACTATGGCTATCATTTAAATAATTGTAAGTGCAGGAAAGTACAAACCCACTAATATTAATTGATATTTAGTTAAAATCCTACGCTTAGACTTAGAGCAGATAATATAATAATCTATGAAGCTAAAATACAATTCAATTTAACTAAACGATTACTTTGCAGAAAATCATGTAAAATCATTTTTAAAAGAGGTGCGAAAACCTTACAGTAAAGAGGTTGTAGACTTTCAAGGCACAATTGCTATTTACTTAACGGGAAGAACTATTAAAAAAATGGTTATCCAAATTTATTTGCTGACTATACATATTTACCTACATGAGATATCGGCCAAGAAATTCGTTTCAAGTCTACCTGATGTGTACGAAATGGAAAAGATATACAATAAATATAGGTAGGCACGTATTATATACGCCGGTCGGGAACTGAAGTGCAGTTTGGGAATACCGCACCGACTGATACGCTATAAAGTACTAGGGCTCGCGCACAAGGGGTTGATCAGACATTTTTGTAGGCAACGTGACAATTTGTTTACTTATCATTTTATTGGAAAGACAACGTTTCTCATCTTAACTATACAACCATAATTTTAAGCTAACATATTCTTGAAACGCGCGTACATCCAGCGGTTAATTTATCACAATTTTTTTTGTAAAAGTCAGACAAACGAGCCAGCTGATGGTAAGCGGCCACCGTTGCCCATAGACACCAACATCACCAAAGGTGCTGTCATTAACACTAGATAGAACGATAGACAATTTTTTTTTTTAGCGTGTAACTGGTTGTTTTGGACCAGTGGCAGTGTGGTAAAAATAGTTTAAATGATTTCTATAGACACTTTTACGAAAAGTAAAGTTTAAACATACGAAATCATTGTTTTTTTTTGGTGTAAAACGCTGTAGTATGCTGTTGCAACTCAAACATAAAAATGTTTTTTTTTAATACTTAACAAAAAAATATCAAAGTTTATTTCTCAAATTCCAGATCTAAACAAAACCTACTCGCATCATAGATAATAATTGTTGCAAGTACTTACAAATACTAGATTTTTATTCGCATATCCTCAGATACATCCTCGAACCAATTTTCAGCAAATTTTCCCTTGTGTTTCTTCCAGGGCCAATAAAATATGTAGGCAGGCGCGACGTGTGATCTCGGTCCCTCCTTTCCTATAACAAGAAAGAATTTTTCTATGCATTTATTTTGTCACTGAAAATTCTTAAGCAGGCTCTTTGTATATTTTATATGATAACAAGCTCTCTTGGGGAAAAAATTGGTCGAGGCATAAGCTGTAAGTTTGTCTCGAGGTTTTCTAGTTATTATAACTTTTTACCGGAAGTACGTTAGCTATAAAAGTATGTGAAAAGGTTGTGTAGGTATATTAAATAATGCTTATTTATCATTGCCAACCTGTGGCTTAATTTGAGTATCGTATAAGTAATAGCAATTTAATATGTCATAGTTGACACCAAAAAACAAATCACATGCGTTAAAAAATTAACTTACGACCAAATTTCGTATTTATTTTTGACAAAGTAGAAATTGTATAGCTGTAATTTTGGAACAGTTTATTTGTTATGTAAGCAAATTTACAAAATAAAATGCGGTCAAGTCTGATTACGTTAAGTCAGCTGGGAAAATAAGGAACTTTGACTATTAATTTGACTTTGGCTCGTATCTTGCTCATATCTTGCCACCTATGTAGTGTTCTTTTGATAATTGACTATAAATAAAATACCTACACTTTGTCATTGCGCAATAATTTACCTAATAATCAGCGCTCATTAAATTGGTAAAGATAAGACACAGCATCTTTTGTTTTGATTCAAAATACTCAATTCATACATAAATAACTTTATTACCTTATAAACCCATCAATGTTTGAAATCAATTGACACAAAAACACATTATTACGAAAATTTAGTACCAATTTTCGTATAAACACAGTAATATAATGATCCCAGTCATCGAGTACCCCAGTAGATTGATTTGTTTCCAACGACAGTATCAATTTATTTATTTCTGTGACCGAATGAATGAAAGTGTAAGCCGCGACTTTACTAACTTCTACGTCTTTTTGTCTATTTTGTTTTAGTTTCCTCAACATAAAACAAAAAAGAGCTGAAATCTGAATAAAGTTAAACCAAATTCTAGTTTTACTGTTATAATACGAATTCAAAACTGAAAATATTGGCATTTAGACAGATTGCTGAACATCATCTGAAAACAGACGTAGTGAAACTTCTTCATAACTTTTTATAGATTTTATACTACACTTAAGGAAATCATAAAGATTTTAATAATGTCCCAAAAGTAAAGAGCCGAGCGGGATTTGAACCCGCGACCTTCTCCTTGGTACGGGGCAGCGCTGACCGCTGCGCCATCAGATCCTAATCACACTCGACGAATAACTCTTAGGGACTGTTTGGCACTAACGCGACCGTGGCTTCATCTACAGGTTTGACGTTACAGTCAACTACTTACTTGCTCGATAACCAAAGTTTGAGTGTGATTAGGATCCAATGGCGCAGCGGTCAGCGCAGCCCTGTACCAAGGGAAAGGTCGCGGGTTCAAATCCCGCTCGGCTCTTAAGTTTTGGGACATTCTATTGATCGTACTGAAACTTTTTTGCGGGATTATTATTTAGTTCCATAGAGATGGTGAATTCACAGCTAAAAGCGAGTCGTAAGCTTCTAGTCTAAATACGCATATTAAATCAAATACAATGTAAAAGAAAACTTGGGAAAATTTAACACGCCGGAAAAAGGTTGCGTCCTCATCCTGCGGGATAAAAGTTGCGGGGAGAATAGCACCGCGACAAAAAGTCGTGTCTTAAAATATATCTCTGCCATCCGAGTTCATAGGGCAAGTCACTAGACCGCACTGTGTTATGCCATCAACACACAGTTTTATTGCCCTAGTCAGCAGCAATTATCCGATCGACTGAAATGTTTCAATTGATTTAGTGGTAGCTACTTAGACTCCATTTAGAGTATCGTGATAATATACCAGCATTGTGAAAGTGTCTGTGATAGTAGGCACTTTTGTGTTTGAATGTTTTTTCGTCCTACGTTTGACATGAGTGGAACAAACTAGTGGGAGACCAACATTTTTATAATATAAAATTAAATTCGTTCACGACATATGGCATGGTAGGTCATTCAGACTTTTGATATCTAACTTCAATACTAATACCTGCTGATGTAACACTGAAATAAAGCTTTTTTTATAATTTCTTGAGTTCGTTTTGACAGACCTTTCTTTAAAAACATAACAAACAGTAGTCTTTATCACTCGTACACTTTATATCAAGGCTCGCAGCGCTGGTTTGAAAAATCTGAGTTATAGATATAAATAAAATGGTTCCGCAAGAAATATGTACTTCAAAACAAACTAGGGTAGGTACTACTTTATGCATGAGATGACTTGAAAAGTAACGTTGATACAAAAAAAAAAGAAACCCATTTCTGAATACCTGGACCCGACATCCCCTTCATTTCTTATAAACTATTTAGGTTGAAAGGGCTGAATTTCTTGCACAAGCCCATCCAATTTATAATGTAGGTTTTGCGAAAAACAAATATGTTGGGTACGGACTGTTCTTCGACCGGAAAAAATATGCGCATGTTATAAAAAACATTTCAGCGGCTTCTTTCATGAAAATTATTTCATATTTAATCAACAAAATAATTTAAATGAACTGTCAAGCTATAAACAAAAAAGATCATTTGTTTTGCCAGAAGTATAAACAAAACAGATTTCCAGTAAAGAGCATTTGACAGAAAACGAGCTACTTTGAAATTGCTGTCTCATTAGCGAGAGTCCTACGGCCGTTGTCGTAAGTTACCGTCGACTGTGGGTAGTAAAGTACGACACTTGATTGGCGGTAAACATTGGCTCTTTGAGCATAACTTACGGGGTAGGTTTGGGGGGATATCGCTTTCGACTTTCTTACAGACGTATCGGAATAACACTACTGACGTATGTAATGTTGCACTTGGTCACATTAGCTTTATTGCTAGAGAAGTCATTCCGAATTGAATACTGTTAGTTTTACATAAATAAAGCTGTTCTCAATTACTATTACGTGTAGATAAACACGTAGGTTTGATAATATATTCTTTATGTTCTTCTTCCTTCCTTTTGTTTTTTTCTAGTACGTGCTTCGCTAACCCAACAGTATAACGCGATAGGCACGCGTGTCTGAAATCAAATAGTACCTATCCTTTCTTTGTTCAGCAAAACACCAATATTACCAAAGAAAATGCTATCGTCTGAAATCACCCTTTTAAAAGGGTAAAAGCATTTCTAAAAATAACTAAAAAACGCTAACCATCCCAAAAGCCATCCCGGACCCACCGAGAGGGAACGGGAATTGCTTCGTCCCGAACTTTCACATCTACCTACCTAGCGAATAAAAGAAAACAATGGTACCTATACTTTCTCAATTTCAAGCGCCAAGGGACTTTAAGCCTTATCACATTACGCTTACAGCCGAAGTGAGACAGAGGAAATCCAAATAGAGAGATTAGGGGTAACTTGAATGTCACCTAAAATGGCTTTGGCAAGTGCAGACGGGTGGGTATGGTGCTTTTATTTTAGTGAAAATCACATTTTGCGAATACGATGTGAATTTCAGTAATGTGATGAGTCATTTCTTTTCTAGACATCGATTTTTTTAAAAGGGTTAGGACATAACTACCGACAAACTTGTTAGCAAAGATAACAAAAAAGAAATCCTAAACAGTAATCATAAAGAAAAGTATCTTATTCCGAAGGAGAAAAGTTAAAAAGTAAGATTAAAGTCCATTTCACAGTTTGAATTGCTTATTTCATTACACTTAAGCGCTTAATTTTATAATTTGCACAAAAAATTCGTAAATTTAAATAATTCAAAAGAGGACACCGCCCTTATCTGGGACCGTCAAGTACCGAGTAATGATATTTCACGGGAAAAAGATACAAAATGGACTTGGTATTTGCACATTTTATCTACTCTGATAACGTGTCAAACGTAATCTTAATCTTTTGAAATACCTACGGGCTTCATGTGTGTTCGGTTCAGTTCAAAACAGGTCTGATATTATGCAGAGCAGTTAGATACTGATTTTATGAGACGGCCCGGAGTAAACGCCTTTCGATCCCTGCCCGGCACCGCGTACGTAGGTAGATGAGGCTAAATATAATTTGCCTGCCTTCCGTATGAAAAATGTTTTTTATACATACTCATGATCATATCGAATACAACGCAATCTATAGAAGCAATTTGTTGTTGTACTCAAACATTGGCAGAGAAAAGGTACTGTAAAGGTAAAGGTACATTCTCGATAATTCAAAGTACGGTTAGATGAATAAAATAACCCAATTTTCCAATTATGAAACCAGTTTGGAATCCCTTTCACTTTCATAGTCATTGTTTGAACTTCTACTCAACATATCATTCAACCTTTTTTAAGGTCTTCGAAACAAAAACTTCTTTATGAATTTCTCAATTTATTTTCAACTCAGAATGTGACGAAACGGCCTTCACACGTAAGCTCCAAATTAAGCTACTGAAGAAGCGAGCCCCGATAAGGTGAACCCCATCACATTTCTCAATATCCGAACACAAATCTCCGCATACAGTTTACATGAAATATTTACTACAAATGAATATAAATTTTTAATCTGCCGCAAGGTTTTTTGAAAGGGCGTTCTTTCTCTTGGAAATTATTAACACATAATAATGTAACTTTATGGTTTCTTTTAATGGAACGTGGGGCTATCTGAGTGGCTCGGGGTTCCAGATACGGCGTCTATAACACTTGATGGTAATGGACTTTCCGAGGTGTGCTATATAGTACGTACGTTGTATACTTACATGTGTAGAAGTTTGTGTAAGCTTAACTAAGAAACTAGACAGTTGATAACAAAAAATTACTTGCTATTATAGTTTTATTTTACTAATGAATGTTCAAATGAAAAAGATTGTTCGTTACTTTTAAAACGCCTATTTTCAACGTTAACAATTTGATAGAGGTTCTTTAACGAAAATTTTACGGTAAATATGTGTTTTACCGTTTAATCTGCAGTATTTTTAACCATCTAATTTCGGCTAAATGCACATAAAAACGCTTTGTTATACAACACGCGGGTTTATGCTTATAATTAACACTTTATCTAACACTACTAAAATACCGGCCTGTTTTGTTGTTCTAACATCTATAATTCAGGGCTAGTATGGCTCACCAAATGGATCTTGAAAAACAACCAGTTATTTTGACAACTGGTATTGTAACTAGGTCGTAAATACATACTGCATGCAAGCGAAATTGCTTCTACACTCCTTGCACTACAGTTCAGTTTGGTATTGGGAGTGTGATGAAAATGTAAGATCATCTTTGTTGGTTACGCTAGGCCTTAATTTTAATTTGGAATGAGCTTTTTATAGAGGATTCTGAAAGAAACGATTTTTCATAAGTGATGAGGCGGCACTGATTGTGTATATTGGATAAATATTTTTGTGAAAAGCTTTCTGGTAGCGGTGAAAAATTTTGTGCACGATAAATTACGGACAAAATCCTTGTGGACACGTGTTACTAATCGGTCGATTATACAAATAGGCTCTTGTGTGCTTAATGAATTTTTAGGCCCAGATCAACATAAAATAATGCTGAGGTATATTTTTTTAAATTAAATAATGTTGTAGACATAACAATGTAAATGATTTTATTAAGAAATATTGTTTGTTATAGTACCAAGTACCTACTATAAGAATGTGTTCTTAACACAACTTGTGCATTAAAAACTATATTTTGATATAGTTTGTAAATAGATTAATTTTACGCTGCATATGCTGCAAAAATTGATTTTATTTTATTTTCAACAACTAGGTAACAAATTTCTTCTGCGTAAATAAAAAAATTCACAATAAAAATGAAAAAAAAAATACATTATAAAAAAAACTAGGTAGTTTATTATGTATAATTACATTAAAGTTTCCATTGCAGTTGTACCTGATATATTAAAACATGTAGGAGGGATTATTATAAAAATATAGTAAAATTGAACTTCAAATTAGCATATTAATATTCTTGGATTCTTCACACACACATATTGCTAGAATTTACACGGATCGGATTGTCAACCCAAGGCAATTGAAAAACTATAAAAATGCTATAAACTTGGGTCGTAAAAGAATTGTAATTCTCTTGCACATTTTAACGCGGTACAAATGACTGTCGGTATTCTACTGATCAAAATATTTAATTATAATTATTAGAGGAAAGATTTAGGTTTGATCGTAAAAATTAAATTGAACATTTCTTTAGACTTGGCCTAGAAGGATTAGAAAATTGATTTTATTCGTTACTTTTTTGGTATAGGATGTTGGTACTGGTCAGGGTAATAAAATTCTTTAATAGACAACACCGCATTTTTTTACGGTTAAATTTATTTGCCACCTCCTTATACTTGCAGTCAAAATTCATGCTCTATTCATTTAGATTACAAGGTTTTATTTACTAAAATTTTTTTTTTTATTCTCATTTTCATAGAAGATAGAAGTAAGGTAACTGTTAGACTGCTTTGAATCCTCCAAGAAAACGTTACCATCCAATATCTTTCAGTTTTGGTAACTTGCAAAATGTAGTCAACAGAAGTGATAGAAGTTCGTCGCCAAATAGGTACATCTTAAGTTAGAGATAAAACTTTAAGATTTTATTCAAAAACTTGTCCGAGTTTGTTTAAAACTTTGTCCATAACGGGCCGCCCGTCTCTGGGGAATTTCTAAAGTAATTTTCGTATATTTTGGATAGCATGTGTCTATTTTAGGTTGAATTTTTTACAATGAACAGATTATTAATGAGCTATAATTTGCGATTTTTTTTTTAAACAACCGTTAGATCTCTTGTTCTTGTCGTATGTCACTGGTTCTTTCAAACCACTCTGGTGTTGTAAGTGAGGAGTGAAAGATTTTAAGTGCACTCGACACATGTTTTCGAACGATGTACCAGAAACTGATAGGTTAAGTGAACATGTTTTATCAAAATCTATTACTACATATTACATCAATCCTAACGAAATGAACAAATTCACGATAATTCACAAAACAAAAACCGCTTCTGAACATTCACTCAATAAATAATCATAATTAAATATAACGTGACTGAATTGAATAATACCAACCTAATTGGGTAGGTTGCGGTACACATAAAAACAATTCAAAAACTTCATAGAATATTAAATATCAGCAACCCGTGACAAATACCGTAGAAACGTGTACAATATTACTAATTTATAAACGTCTTTATCTACGTTCCAGTCATACTGAGCAGTTATTCTAAAAACTTGTTCAACTAGTAAGTTCAATTAAAAATTCCATCATCACTTTATAAAGCTCACATTCGAAACGAAACATCGATCTCTAATTGGACTCTTCTCAATAAATTACCCAATTTCCACCTGAATTACTAACCAATCCGTGGAGAAGCAACATTACCGACCCTAAACCTAGCAGTTTCCATTAGTTTGATTAAGAAAAGATCCCATAATACGAGAACATGTTTGATATTTAACTTTTAACTACCCATACACACATATCCACACAAGTATGTGCGCTTCCGTCTTCATGCCCAAGAGGTAAGGAAAACAATCTTGATTTTCCAACAAATCAAAATGAAAGTTAAAGCATTGTGGATAAGATTGGTTTTTCTTTGTGATGTGTTGGGATTTGTGACGTGATGAGTCGAGGGTATCGCGTATCGATTGGTAGCGGCTCGGAGCCGATACAACCACTTCTATTTACGCTCTTTACCTATTTATAAAGCTGGCTATCTGACTGTGTACCTGCGTCTGCTCCAATGCTGATTCTCGGTACTAAGCAGATCTTCGTCGATGAAAACTTCCTACTTATCTCTGAAGGAAGTATAAAATGCCGAAACATTCTTTTCAAAATATGTTTTGTTGAATGTCTGTTTAGAGCCCTGTTTTCACGCACTCCAGCGCGAGTAACAAATAATGTAGATGATACTTGTTTCGTAGTCGAGAACGGGAATCCTCTTACTGAGAGTTCGATGACATGAGTGCATCGATAGGACTCAGGACGACTGCTTCTAAATGACAAAGAGGTCTTTAACCCCTGATTTTATGACGTGTGAAATTGGAGTTTCTGTTTCCATCTAATATTTTAAAAACTTTCTGTGCGTTCTAAATCAGCTGTAGATTTATTGTTACTAGGCCAAACCTAATGGATTTTGAAAGTGTTATTTGAAATGGCATAGATGCTCCACCTGTTCACAGAAAGAATTTATTTTATAGCGGCAGACACAGTTTCCTTCGGTCTAAAATAAATCTCGGTTTGTTAAAATGTCGCGCAAAACATGACACGTGCCGGCCATTTTACTGACCATAAGCTGATGCTGTTAGAGCTCATCTTTCTTCTTAACGATCGCTGAAGATTGTTTATAGCATAAAAAATACCGAGTTGCATTCGAGAACTCGCCGGATTAACGACCGATAATATTTACGTCTGTGTCTTTTAAATTTATGAACGTCAGCGAATCGGGTAAACCCAGCCTTCTGTTTTAGCAGACCGCGTCTTTGCTCTACTAACCAAGGAGATAGATTTTACTGACGTCATTGTAAAGACTGTAAGTAGTTGGATGGATAGAGCAATAGGGAGCGAAATCGAGCAGGATGATTACTAGATCATATTGGACGTCACGTTTTATGAAAAAATAAACTTGATTGATCAACATTCATGTTTTGTCTTAAGCTTAGTCAATATTGGCACTGACATTCGTTCAGGGCGAAGCTGAAGAAGAATTACGCAACGCCCCATATATTATTTAAGTCGGTCATAAAATTGTTGAGTTACCGATTCAAGTGACGTTTACTGTCGAACAATCGGCTGCGGTCGGTGAGTCAGTCGGCGCCCGGGGCTTCGAGGACGGACGTCGAACTACGCCTACAAATCGGAAAATATCCCTCACAGTGAGAGGAGGTAGCCAGTTAGTCTATTCCAGCAAAACAATTCGTTCAGATGATCCCTGAGCGAGTTCTCAATATTGATTTGAAAATTTTTAAAATTGAACGGAGATTCAGCTATCACTTGAACCACCCTAGTTGCAAGAATAGCAAGGCAGATCACGTGCCATGCTCCGAAATTAGTTGTACAAATAACTAATAATAATGATGCTTTGTTATCGGCCAACAAAGTCATAAAAAAGTTATTTTTTTAAGTTAGTTTTTTAATATCACACATTTATATGCGAGACAATATAGATTATAGATGAACAAAACAAAGCATCGTTATTATTTGACCTGCGGTGCCTATAGCTTAGTAGCTCACTTGGCCTCAAAAGGTGAAGTTCAACTATCGCATATAAAATATGGTATCGTGTTGAATATTCATGTGCTATTTTTTGTAATTTTAATAAGTTGTAATTGAAATTTTTTAAACTCCGTATGCAACGATGGGGGTTTTCCAGGAAAAGCTTAATACTAAGAAAATAATGATGTATCGTACTACTTTTTCTTCAAAAAAAATCGTCTTACAAACAAATGTGTGCTAGCACAATTCAAACTACATACCTAAAATTGATTAGCAAAACTAAACCTACAGATGAAACATTTATGTCGTCCAGTGCGTGCTAGAAAAGCACGCACTGAACGACATAAATGTTTCATCTACGCAATGTAGAATCACAGCTGTTTACATGTGGCTGTGGTGATCCGATATTCAAACAAACACTTGTTCGCAGCACACGTAGAGACAACGCCCAATGCGTGGGTGTAAAGTCACGTCCGAATCGAATTCATTAATAACTTATACCTAAAGTAGATGTAACTTACACAATATCAGAACAACACGGTTTGAAACAGTGTGTAACTGTTTAATATATTTACGACAGAAATGAACTTATAATTTTGTATTTGTATTATCATCATCCGCTGCCCGACTTATCCCACTGAGGGCATAGGCCTCTCTTTGCTCTTGCCATTCACGACGATCTTGGGCTCATCCAGACAATGTCGTCAACCCATCGTGCTAATGGCTCTCTTCTCAGTCCTCGGCCCACTACGTCAATCTTTTGTACCACTTATCGTCACCACGCCATGCGAGGTGTCCTGCCCAGTATACCTACTAGTAATCTGGGCCGTAACATGAAAAGTCAAAGAATGGCAGTGCCATTAAGAAGCAGACTGCCTTCCATAAGGTCATCGAAGGCACTAGGAGTATGAAGTTTGGAGGGTAGATTCCTGATGTAGCGTAAGGGTTGCAAAGGGATTCTTGAAAGTCAACCTTTAAATGGGTGCAGCGGTGGTAAACATTTGTATAGAAAGAGCTCGACGCGAACAAAGTCACGCGTGATTCCACGAGTAAGTCATAGAATTAATTGGATATCAATTCATTGACATGTAGTTAAATAAATATTAATATAAGAAAACGTGATTCGTTCTGGAAATTATATATCTGATAAAATACTTTGAAGATGGAGATGGCATATCTCGCAAACCCTAATTAAATATGCTAACATATTCCCTTACACTCTGCGTATTATTTCATCTACTTATATGGTGTGTTTAATTAAATGCCTGGCTGTGTTGTGTTTTCGGAATTCCGCAGATATTACTTCTGAGTAGCTTTATTAAAATTTCAATCTGCTTTTAAAATGTTTAATTTTAAATTAGCTGAAAATTTAAGACAACTTTCGCTACCGATTGCGAACTACTTTCGTAATAAAAATACCTAAAAGCAGCTAAACAATTAAAGTGTCATAAAAATGGTTTCCCACGGCGATTAGTGCAAGCTCTAACGATCACTGTATGGGAAAATAAACACAGTTCTCGTGCTGATGGTAAAAACACATTTTTGTTACCATTTTATGACAACAATTACGACCAATAAAACCTACAGCGATTATTCTCTGTAGCGATTCTTGTGGTCACGCTGTCGTCAACCTGTGCGTCTCAAGTGGCCTACAGAAAACGTAACTACTTCAAACACAACATAGTAAATCAAACTTTATTTTATAGGTGATAAAGTTTAATTTCTTTTTGAAGAGACAGCTACCGAAAGTGTCTTGCCAAGAGCCTTGACTTTGTCCGCTATTTCATAATGATTTAAATAGTATCGATGCTTAAACTTGATAGTTTTTCTAACCATGTTTGTTTTGGCTTTTATAGTTTTCAATGAGTTAACTTTTACGAGATGGTACTTTTACGTTGCACGCGTTGATTTTTTAATTACCTGCCGTTGATAGGTATACGACGTGGTATCACGTTTAAATTAATTGTGAACAGTACAACATAAAAACAGTAAATTTGATTTCATGCATTATGAATTTACCGACTCGATGAAACAATTGAAACGAATATCAAAGTATGGCATGGCGGGCGACGGGGTGGCGTTCGTAGCGCTTACAAAATGCGGGGAATTTTCGTGTCTGGTAACAAATTAAGCCAATTTCTATTTAACACTTCAGTAGCAGATAGCTACAAATAGTACAATAGGGTGTGTTCACAATGGTTCGTGTTAAAATTTGTGTGGAAATGCAACCAATTTGGCGGATGAAACAAGGGTTACAATTTGTGTTGATAGTTGTTATCTGTGATATCCATCGGTAGGGTTTAAGGTAGCGTCAGCAATAAAATGTAAGGTGATATAAATTATACCAGCGTACTACATGAAAAAAAAACATAAATAAAAATGCATGATTAGTGCTACGTCGTAGCATCTCGTAGCAGATTTCGTAGTATCTTTTTCTTCATCGTTTTTTTTTAACGTTTTTTTTTGAAACTTTAGAGCATTATCTTATTCATCTAAATATATGTAATTAAATATTTTTTCTTGCATTTTTACTTATCTAGTTTTTTTGCAAGTTTAATTAAATAAATATAAAATAAGTGACGAGTGCAGAAGTGAGTTAAAACTCTTGCAAAATAATCAAAGTTCACTCTTTTTGTAGTACTATTGTCTAATTCTAATGAAAACAATACACTAAGCTTGATAATATGCAACGTCTCGTGCCACCAGCCGCCATTTCAGCCGGAAGCTAATATAGCAGGTACAGTCTGCCCTTTCAAAATACCGTCTGCATGTGACATTTAGATAATTTAATATTCATTGCGCTTTACTGAGACCGTTATGCTTAAAATGGAGCGTAAAGGGCGAAGTGGTAAGCACGGATTTGAGAGCGCTCGCGTGAAAATAATTATGAAGGTTGTAGGTTTACTTTGTTTATTTAAATATTTTATGCATTATTGTTTTGTAATATGAAGGGAGTAACTTTAAACAACCTTCTACATTTTTTGTAGAGGGTTCACATCACACAAACTTCTTTGCCCTTATGTTTCTGTCAAATTGGCGCATCTCATACATCTCAGTTGGCTTAATTCCCAAAAAGTACGCGGTAAATACGTCTCTATATTTTCCTTACGTTTTACGAAACTAAAGAGATAGACAACTTTGCATTGTGCTTGTATTTTTTATTCAGGAACATACTAAAGTACCCGGCTGGATTCAAACTTCTTATGTTCAGAATATAATAACATCAAAGATTTTGTTTCTGGAATTTTTTGAGTGATCTTTTTTGTTGACGCTACAAGTTTCATATTCGCCTCGCTCCGTCTATGTTTTAAATGAGATGGTCTCCAGACCTACGTCTGACTATTCAACCCACAACATATTTTACACAAAATGGAACAAAACAAACAATAATTTGAAAAATTCAACACGCGACTTGCCCTCACGAAATGATAATTTTGCTAAAATACGATTGGCCAATACAGCATTAAAAAAATAATCAGTTGTCATGGTAAATCGTAAACTTTGTAATTATACTTCTTTGAGTTTCCAAAGAAACGTCGGTAAATTTATCAACGCTGAATTTAATGAAATTGGCATTTGTCGAGGAAATTGCAATTCACTGTTCAGTTTACGATGTTTTTTTTGTAAATAAACAAAAGTATTACTGTATTTGTCACGATGTGATGGTTTCATTGATGGAGTATTTATTTTGAGATTAGTAAATTACAGAAAGTGTAGGTACATTAGGTTTGAGAAAAATACTACGCACACATTTTATATAAAAAGAATATTTTCAAAATGTGTTTTTATTGTACCTACAACGTGTAGCATGAAGTATATTTTGCTTTTTAAGTAAAAACTGTTTTATCTTATGCCTTTAGTACAAAGATTCTTGACACTAAAGGAAATCGATTGTGTCTCGTCCTCATCTACTCTCACACACACATAAGCAGAAAAAAACTGCTCGCTTAATCCAAAGCCAGAATAATTTAAACGTCCATAAGAACTGATAGAAAATCTGATACTAATTATGCCTGGAAATTGCACTTACTGGTCTATATCATATTTTTACTATAAACATTAAATAATTGTTAACCATTAAAATTGTTCCTTCGAAGTGAAAGATAAACATTACTACCTCATACTACCAATTGATTCATAGCGCACTATAATACATAAAACAAAATGATATTGCTGAAATTATATATAAATACTCAAAGGTTTGCTAAATAATATACTTATGAATATCAAAAATGATTCCAAAAGTGTCCAAATCCAAATCCAAACTCTTTCAATTAAGTCAGGGACGGTCCTAAAACTAAAGAACAAAACTTAGCTATTTTATTAATAAAGTTTCCTAACCCGTAATAAATAACATCTCAAATAATTCGGTAGCAGTTGTTCAATATCAAAAACATTATTGTAACAGGGCCTATATCTATATTTATAGAATTTTAAAGCAGCGTTGGAGACAACAAGGGATTAATGAAATGTCACGTCTTGAACAATCCAAAAATTCCTAGACAATGGTGATGTAAACATAATGTTAATAAGAAAAGAATGAACAACGACTACACATTCATATTAATGTGTAGTCAATGTCACGCGTTGAAGCTAAATCTTCGAATTTCTCCTTGTCGAGATCTCATTTGTGTATAAAAATACGGCATTCATTTCTAAGAATGATCACAGACTAGGCGTGTTTTTGAAGCTTGTATTTTGACGGATATGTAATACTATGTAGTAATATGTCACGTTAGTGCAGCTGGCTGCACTATGTTGATCAGGGCTACTTACACTATGCCAGTGCTCTCAAACGGTGAAGGAAAACATCGCGAGGAAACAGGCATTTAGTAGAATCTAAAAAGTTAGAAAACATGGTGTCGAGTGCACGAAAGGAGCCTCTTTGAGGCGCACTCAATATTTCCACCGCACTGATGTGAAAGAACCAGTAACACAAGAAGAAAACTGGCTACAACCCCATTGCTCCTGCTGCACTTCGATTAACTTTCTTCTTTAGACTGTTAACGTTGTCAGTTTGATTCCATCCAGCGCAAAATATCTAAATCAAAATTTGGTCTGGGTTATATGTAATGTTATGTTTTAACATAATAGTTACTTAATATAAACAGACATAATATCAATTTGTTTTATTACGCTTGGAGCAGAATTTTACACCAGTATACAATGTATAATATTTTATTTATTCCAAAGTTAATCATGCAAGGAAAATAAGGCCTAATGTACAAAAACAACCCTCTCAAATGTGGTTGCCGAAATTTTATTTTGTAATTAACATAATTAGATACACGTTCTGTTGTTTCATAGCTCGGTTAGCAGCCACCCTGTTTATTAAGAAAGACGGCCGAGTTGAACTAAATTACACAAAACAGGCGCCAACATTATTGTGATATTATAATTCTTGTAAGTATACGTAGGTACAATCCTTTGACTCATTAATAAAGAACAAGTATATGCTGGTTTTATTACAATTATTATTATAAGTATAAGTAATGCAAATTCATTTTTATACCAACGATACACATGTTTAATAATTAAAATAATTTTATAGATTGACAAATTGAACGAGTATGCTTTCAACCTTTTATCGCTGCAACACGAGTGATCACCGATAAAATAAAAATTTTCTCCACGAGAAATGTTTTGAATTTTTTGGCATGAATCCTATAAAAACTTAAAATATACCCATGGCTTAAAATTTCGTCTCGAATGAGCCACATTTTCTTGGACGCTTTCCACAAATTGATCTCATTCTGTATGCATTGCAGCACAAATTTTAAAATAAGGAAAAATCTTTATCAAAATAGAATCTCCTTTTCAAGGGAGATATGGATTTTTATAAAGCATTTTGAAAATTCCTACTATAGTAAACGTCCCTTGAATATTGTACGTGTAAATAAGAGTTTATTTACATAATCCGACTAAATTAAAAAAATCTTGGTTCATCCCTACGAAAGTTGCAAAAATGTTGGCATCAGGTGCCAC
Organism: Thera obeliscata; assembly: GCA_947578465.1. Taxonomy (NCBI): domain Eukaryota; kingdom Metazoa; phylum Arthropoda; class Insecta; order Lepidoptera; family Geometridae; genus Thera; species Thera obeliscata. Next base: position 5,636,196 of record OX387928.1, on the reverse strand, counting down.
AAACTGATCCCTAAGAATGGTATTATCTAAAACATATTTCCCGAGTGGGGCCCCTGGGGTCGTACAAGTCCCTATTCGGAATAAATTACTTATCTGCATGGATTTTTTGTTTCGCATTTATATAGGCAAAGGTTTACAGTATAAATACTAAAATCAGATCTAAAAGGAAGTTCAATTTGACTACTGAAAATCTCACAATACATTTTAGCATAGACAACTACAGTTTTCCTGGATAAACTAAAACTGAAATTCTAAAAAATATAGCTTAAACATTGCTTATGTATGAAGATTATTTTCAAACCAATTGTTTTGAAAACTAAATAATTAACATGTCCAAATCAACTTTAGAAAAACTAGAAAACAACTAAATGGTTTTCTTTTCAGAAGCAATTCGAGTATCAAAGATTAAATCATTCTATTTTTGCAAAGTATTCTACACCCTTTCTATCAGAGATAGAAAATTGCTGGGGTTAAGTCAGGCAGAGGTCAAGAGTCAAATAATACGTTTGAAATGCTTTTAGGAAAATATCTCTGCGATCTTTCAAATGAATTTGGTGATAAGGGAGAAAGACTGGGTAACTGTTTCACTCGACTCAGATTTGTTTCTATTATATTGAATAAAAAAATCATTAAGCAGAAAAATATTCTCTAAATTGTAATTTAAGTGAGATATTTTGTTCAATTTTGATCCTGGTCTGATTTATTTGAAAAAGAAAACAATTATTGTTATCAACGTTATATTTCTAAATTGGGATTAAAAAAAAATGAGATATTTTAATAACAGTAAAAAAAAGAAAACATGTCAGTTGTCAACGTTAAATATTCAAACAGCTGCCAGTCTCATGCTTAATGTTTGTATTACATTAACTTTATTCATTTACAAGTAAAGAGTAAAATTATCCATTTAAATTGCATTATAAAGTTTTATAGTTATCTAAGAGTTGAATTAATTGTAGATTAAAAAATCGTAAAAATGAACTGGATTGGAATGTTTAATATACATTTAGTAATAAATTATTATCGACAGGCCTATACGGAAAGTTCGTTATTACTTGACTTTTATGATGTTTTATTTTGATATAAGTGTAATGAGAGTTTACAACAAAACTACTATTTTATTATTAGGTTAAGTGATTTAGAAAAATAGCAGTTTCGAAGCTTACTCACGAGTTATAAATATGGCAAAATCATTTAAACTGTAACTCATAAATTTAATACTGATCATTTTTTTTTCAAAGCGCTGATCACTTATGTGGATAAAGAAGCAGGTAAATTTGGACGCAAATTCCACATGACCGAGCCTAAAAGAACAGACAAGAAGCTCGTTTTTATACCTATATTTTTATCACAAAACCTTTCGTTTTGAGGACAAATCTCTCGTCAAAACACATTAAGGTGGTTTCCAATTTAATTTCGAGTCGCGAAAAATGGGGAATTTACATTACAAGGGGTATTTTCTTTCCAATTTTGCTATGCCCTTTTGTCCGGGCCTTTGACCGGGCGGGCCGTCTAGACGTCTTTGCACAGCGGGTGATAAACAGCCGAAAATTGACGATTAACCGAAAACTCACTGAGTTGGAATCCAAAATCGATTTACGTTTGTATGAACTTTTTGTAATTTTTAAACGAGTTTGGTAAAGTCAGCTTTGTTTATGAAACTTACAGCAAAAAATTCTGTCTTGCAACTGCTGAATTTATAAAAAAATTACATTAAGTATCACAGTTTGAATTGTAGGGTTAGTATCTAATAGAAAAAGTTGAAACAAACGTTAAGCATTGAAAGAAGGCAGTACAAAATATAAGATAAGTAGCTAAGTAGTTAAGTAGTCTTAAAGCTATACTTAATAATCTCATAGAACAGACCAGTATGGTGTGTTGTGTTGTGATCTAAGTGTTATGCACAATACACAATATTGTTTCTGACTTGGCTAGTGCTATAATTATCAAAAAGCCGTGAAAACAAGCTAGTAAAAGTTCATCATCTGGTAGCAATATAAGCTCTATCGCACAGTCTGGTCCAAATCTGGTTCTGATGTGTTGTGATTCAAGTGTTATTTTGAATGTTGAGATATAAGTGTTATGTTGAAATTGAGATCAAAGGTGTTGTGATCAGCTTTTAGACAATATACATAATATAGTTAATTCGTTTGTTTCAGATTGGAACTAGGCTGGATAATGGAGTGTAAGGTTGGTTGAGTTTTTAAATATTGTTTATTATTTATACTGATATCTATTTTTATTTAAAAAAAAAACACATAAATTTTGTTTGAAATGTGTAGGAATATCCTTAAAATATCTGCTACTCTTAAATAACTACGTTTTAAGCCTGAAAATTGATAAGCTTGAAATGTCAAGTTTTTTTTCTGTCTTTACATAGCTCATTCATTTATTCAAATTTATCCTATGTACCTATTTTGTATTTTTTTTTCAACTTAGTTTTGGATATTCTACAGTGATCTACAATTGGGGATTTCCATCCTATCCCATTTTAACAATGTGGTGTTTAATAGAACTTTAAAGACACATTTTTACTTCAAACAAATAAATAAATTATTAACGACTTATTTGTATTTCAATATTTTTAAACGCGCCAGCAGCATGAAAACGCCAGAAGCTCCAATGTTAAAGGTACAGGTGGAGCTGTGTAGTATCGCTCAACCGGACCGGGGAGAGTTGGCATTAATCGAAGGCTTTACGAGGGGAATCTGAGCCGCAGACAGCCTTTCTGTGTATTGAGTTCGTTCGGAGGGTTTTCAGATAAAACTTGCTTTTGAAATTTAGTCTCGTATTTGTAAATAATAATATTTTGTTTTTAGCAAACACTGAATAGATGAATTAGTGTTAGACATTATTTTAATCGGAAACGAAAATTACAGACATCAACTTCTAAAAACTTTATGGTGTAAAATATAGGGAACTACGTTTTATCCTAAAACAATGTATCTACTTAGGGCAAACATTTGAACATTCGCCATATTTTTATAATTTACTGTGTTTGATATTTTTAAAATTAAGGAAAGGTGGACTACGTTACAACATCTCGGACACCATTATGTATTATTTATTTAAGTTTAGTCTTGTTTTTAGGAAGCATGATTAAATTTTCAACTGCGTTATCATAAAAAAAATATCCTGGATGGTAAACATGTTTTGTCTGCAAACCATACTTTGCGTACCCTACTTACACATTTCTACACAGCGAGAAAAGTAGTAACTGGAATCGAAGGAGTTCGACCAAACTGGAAATATAATTTTAAAGATGGCCGCCAATCTCTCGCTACCCCTACCCGCCCCCCTCACCCCGACGCAGCCTAAAATATTATGCACCCAAAATCCATTGTCTGTTACCATGACAACATTCCGCTCGATACTCGAGGTTCGAAGCAGAGCAATCATCACCACAGCTGTCTCTTTCCCACTCGTGATATTGCGATGCTGAATCCGGATTTTCGTGATTGTCGCTCTCACTATGGCTGTGTGCCAACGTGTAGGGTTGGCATAAAACTTCCGAGAGCAAGTGGTCTTGTTGGAATTGCTGGGTCGAACAAGATATAGTACGCTATGGGTATATGGCAGGTTTGACCTATATAGCTTGGGGTATTTAGGAAGTACCTTAAATACATCAGGGTGTAGGGAAAATTTATGTAGAGCCGGGAACTTTGCTATGTAGAGAGTTATGGTGTAAAAAGTTTAGTAGTAAAAACTTACCAGTTTGTATGAGACAATTGGGTATCATGATATCAGTAGGTACTTGTAATTCTGCTGATGTTTGTTTTCACGGAACATTTTTTATTTAGAAACTTCTTTCGTATCTGTTGGGAATTCAACTTTACAACTTTTTTACTATAGGCAATTTTTTTATTATCACTGATCACAATCACTTTTTTGTTTATACGAAACTTTATTTCATTTTGGTATCTAACCAACTTACAAAGAAAAATATCACCAAAGTGAAAAAAAGTATAGCAAATTTGTTCAAGATATCTTGACTGAAGCTACCGTGCAAATGGTATAGCAAAGTAGGAACTAATTCCAAATAAAAATTAGAAAGTTTTTCGAGGGCTCTCATTGGTCAATTTCACAATATAGTGAATTTTTTCTTTACCTTAAGGGTGACTTTCTCTTTTTTGTTCCAGTTTCATCTCTTCCTGGTTGTACCTTCAACGCGGAAGGGTTTGTTTAACTTTCACTAGTAAAACAATAGGGTATTGTTATTTCTCAGTACTGCACCAAAGATCAATAAAAAACGGTCTACAGAGCAATAAAATGTTTACCCTACATTCAGAGTCTGTTCCATGTTTTTTTTTATCTTAGAAGGAGCCAAAATGAAATTTTAGTTCTTTTTAAACTTTTGCGATCATACCACATTATTGAAACTTGAACATATTGAACATTGAGAAAATAATTAAAATAAGATAATATGCGTGATAAATATTACCCGTGTATATAATAGTTTCAATAATAGAAATAGTAGATAAAATTTAATACCTTGCGTTTTCACTCAGCAGTCCAAGATAAAATTACCTTTTACGAGTATAAGATTTTTATAATAAACACAATTGAAACTAGTTTTCATTTGTTTCATTAACACAAATGAAAACTAGTTTCAATTGTGTTTATGTCAAAACTTTACTCAAACTATGTGAAGTTTATTCAAACTGTTCTTCCCACAGACAATGATTTACTTATAAACTTAGATTTACACATTTAATAAACTAGGTAGGTACAGTAAATAAAACAATCCGAGCATCATACATTTATTTATAAAATTGTCTTTTTCATATTCAAAATATTAAAAACTACCTAGGCAGGTACTCAGTCATGCTACCTGGAGCTCTGCAAATGTCCAACTAATTTCTACTACCTTAAAAGTTCAGCTATCAAAGCATAGAGGGCGCTTTCATAAATAAAAACTTTAGCTTTAGTATCTAACGTTTGTATACCAGAAACTGCAGTTTAATACTTGATTTTCCATAGTATGTTATATAGTAAACCATTGCAAAATGCATAAATAAATAACCTACTAACTTGAAAGATGGAACCTTTTGAAATTGTTAAATTGAACTCAAAATAACTTATTCAAAGTGCATTCTCAAAAAATCTTTTAAAATAACAAGCTTCTTATACTATGTGGTATAATACTCTATTCATCAGTAGAAAATATAGCTAAAACTGAAGCTTTCCTCTCAAATATAATGCAACTTTAATTTCTTCCTGAGTATAACTTGGCGCACGTACCGTCAGTGGTAGGAAGCTATTTAAAAGCTATAAACTGAAGATTGCCGGTATCCACCGCCTTAGAATATTCATGCTATAATGTAGGTGGCTTTTTGGGTGGAGAATCTACTCGGTTCTTTGAAAGTGTAGGTACCTCTTATAGACCTTATTTTTAAAGTTTGGTGGATATTTTTGCGGTGAACACAGATGTTTGTTCTCTGTCTGGGTGATAAATGTAGACCAGGTACTATTACCCACTATTACCTATTATATAAGTATGTAGGTATTTACAAAAAAATGTGTATAAGTATTATATCAGCTATCTGGTTCCCATAGTACAAGTTTTGCTTAATTCGGGGCCAGCTATTGTTGTGTATATTGTCCACAATATTTATTTATTTTGTCTACCAAACACTTAATTTATTATCTTTAGCATGAATAAAGCTACTGGATAGGATTTCCTTATACGTTTTAGGAAGAACAATTTAAAGATTTTTAATTTTCCTTTTCTAAATAGTAGGTTATATTTTTATTTAATGATTAAATAGTTATACTCTTACCTCTTCATAATAATAACAGTAAAATCATCAATGCTTTTTATGACTTTCATTATGAGAGCACTGGTGGCCTAGTGGTTGTGGCTCCGCCTTACAATCCTATGGTCGTGGGTTCAAATCCAATCGTGGATTAATGGATTTTTCATTACGTCAAAATTAAGATGTTCCAGACCACAACTGCTCAAGGAAATAATCAGAAGAAATTATGAAGGATGGTATTATTCCAGCTCACCGATGGACTTACCCACTTTTTCCTCGTCTCTTGCGTATAGAACACCAACTACTGAAAATTTTAATATTTGAACGTGCGTCTGACTACCCTCCTTGGAGATTTCCGAGGATCTTGAGCAGGTATCAGGCACCACATCTATGGAAATGTCTACCGTGCCTCGGGATAGCAATTGTGTGCTTATGCCAGCATACAAGTTGTTAAGCCTTGACGGTTGCCTTTAGCCTTGATGGAATTAAGCTAACCAGAGTCATCACAAATAAGCTATTACAAACCTTATTTTTTTAAGAGATGTTTATATTTGGTTCTTATTCATTTTTATATCGATGTTAAAAAAAAATCTACAACTTTGGTAACCCTTGTTGAGTAGTGGATGATTAACAGACTGCTAATTTAGAGGCCTGGGTTCGATTCTCATCACACGTAATTTTATATAAAGCTCGAGTTTATGCTTTAATTTTATTTAGTCGTAGAGTATTTAAAATAACCTAATTCATCTCCATAAGGGGTGAAGTCGGGGTTCAGAGTTGTATCAAAATATTCTCAGTATTAAAAAACAAGTAAGAAGCCGACTAACTTAGTCTAGACTAAAACTTCTCTAAGCTTTGAAGTCCTAAGTACCTGAAACTTGAAAATGGTGATCTAAATTCAGGTTTTTAAGGTTTAGATTGCTGAATAATTTATTCTGATCTTATTAAACCTAGTCTTGAATTCTATTCATTTATAAAAACTTTGACCTTTGGATATTCCAATTTCTTTGGTCTAAAGGATAAATGAAAAAGTTTTTCAGGGAAAATTTTATTGAAGTGTAAGTAAGGTTTGGCTTAAATTATGCATGTTATCAGTTTTCAGTATAAGATATTGACATAAACCTACATTTTCTGTTTTACATTTAAGTTTTCAATAAGAAAGTTATTTTTAAATCTATTTATTACCAACATAGTAATATTCAATTCCATATTTTTCATACAGTTTACTTAGATTTGACTAAAATTGTAGGTCAATTTATTTATACAATTTAAATATGAATATTTTACAAAAAATAATTACAATACAAAATGTAAGTTTATAAGTTTGGTAAAAAAATATTACTTAAATTTAACTTAAATCTATTTACAGGCTGTTTATATAAAATACTTTTTAATTTAACCTTAGTTTTAGGTTAGGACAGAAAAATACATGAAGACGAAGACTAGAAGAATTCTTGATTGCTGGCGGCATCGTTGACCAGTGTCATCCTCTGTTACGTATACTGAAGGTATACCGGAAAGAATGATGCACTCAGGATACATTCAGTATACGTACAGAAGGCGACACGTTATCTTCTCTTCTCTTCTGCAGTACCTGAAAAAGAAAAATGAATTTAGAAACAAGAAATGTTAGACGTTACCTTTGTGATTTGCTCGGCCTGATTTTATTTAGGCAACGGTTAAAGTTACGATTCAAATGTGACTTTCTCACACCATATCGAAGTCCCTCGCAATATCCTAAAAGCTCACCAACCGATGTAACTCACAGCCCGTACTCCCCGCTCCGTTGGGACCACCACCTATAAAATAAAGCAACCGATTTACAACACGCCAGGGTCTTCAAATCGAAAAGGGTAACACTGATAGCACATAAGTTCAGCTACCGTAACGCGAACAGTAAAACGGGAAAGTTATGTGCCACCGTAAATATGTAACCTTTTCAGCGGTCGTGCCTATCATTTGACTCGAAATCTATTGTCTCCGAAGACCAATGAGACTCCGCACTGACTTGCAAATTCACGCGATTGGTTTGCAAAAATATTTTTGCAACAACGAACGGGTAGCTAAGAACCTTTTTTTACAGGACAAACTTCGAGAAACAGCCACCAGCAGCACCCTTTGTCCACTGGCTATTGTTGCACAAAAGAGATAAATGACAAAAGTTCGACCACCACTCGTAAAGATAACTAAAGAATTTTTGTATGCACGAGGGCTTGAATAGAACGACATGAAAGGGCGTAAGGGGGTATTATATTCGTAATTTACGACGCGAACGTCACACCGGGCTTGCATTATTGATTTCGTTGCACAAACTTGTCTATGCGTCAAAATATTCAGTGCGAGAGAAACTAACGTGAGGTTGACATCGCGCGGAGGTTAGAGCGCGGGAGTAAGAAGCACGTGACTTACCGGTCCGGTCGGTCAGCTGTTCGCGTCGTCCGGTAAGTAAACATTGACGGATGACGGATGGGGTTGCGCGAGTCGGAGGGACGTGTGAGCAGGGTCGGCGTCGGCGGGCGTCTGCCGGTCTGGGCGTCGGGGCGCGCTCCCGGCGTGCCATCGATTGCCGCCCTCACCCAGGCGGCGCGCGCCGCTCGACCGATGCAAGACTTTCATTACATACCTACGCCATGATCGTTGTTATTTGCACCCCGTAATGTTTTTTGATAGTTTGTTTAGGCCTCGCGACGGTTGACATTATGGGTATTTACATACATTTAGATAGGCGTGCGACGGTTTATTAGAATATAGGCATGTGTGGTTGCTGATAAAAAAGTCGATATAACTCGCTGGTCGCCACCTGTTTCTGTTATCCCGGTGATTGCGCCCTTCATCCTGCGGCAAGTCTCTGCAGTTTTTAATACCGGCGTGGTCGGTTTGTCCCGGACTTAGGATAAGATTGTAGTAATTTATGTGGTAAGGCTGCTATTATCTTGTCTTGTTGGAACTTAAGTGGAGGTAAACATAAAGTTAAATTATTATGATAGATAATAAGTTTTATACCCAACTTTGCTTTAATAAAAATATAAATTTATAGTTGTACTTGTGATATTTTTAAGCCTGAAATGTTATTGTGTATGTAAAACCAGGCTTAGCTCATTCATGTTAGGAAAACAGCTGTTTCTTTTGTCGGGCGGTCTATTTTAGGTTATGTCTACGACACTGCTACGATGTTTAAAGTGAACTTTGTTATTTTAAGAATTATAACTGACTACCTTCTTACTACAGGGAACCATCACAGTTTTATAATTCTAATTATACCTTTAATTAGAAACCAATGGCTAAATTATCACTAGCATCACGAGCAGTGATATGATCTATCTTTTATTCATGTATAATTTAATTATATATATAATTGTATACAACTTTGTATTATTTGTGAAGACTGAAAGTATTGAATAGGTATATCTAGTGAAATGTATTTATTTGTTTGTAGTATGGTCAATATTGAAAATTTTCTTATTATTATTAATTTTAATAGTAATTATGTCTGATACAATTTTCATCGGGAAAATTTCATTTGTGTTTTATTTTACAATAAATTTAGGTATGGTCGTAATGTATTTTCTACCCACATTATATTATGCAATAAAAAACCACTTAGTTACCTGCCTAAGTACTTAAGAAATCAGATCTTTTTGTACCTATATACTAGTTCCCATATCAGTTTATTTGGGCATAACTAAAGGTGCCAATCAAAGGAACTTCGAAGAATAAAACCCATCTAGCTTAGAAGAATAAATAACATCCTAGTCTCATTTACCCACATTTTACCGTCTTTGCGATTCCATAAACTCTTGTGGTGTTTTTCTTCACCGTTTGAGAGCGCCATTAGGCACTTAAATCTTACGAATTGGTGTGGGATTGGATTCAGTTAAAAAAATCTAAAATGACCAAGACGAGACGAGAGATAAGACCACCGTAGCGTTTGCTCTAAAGCCTAGTGCATGTGAAAAGTCATGGAAACATTTACAACAGAGGTAGGTATAGTTTTAAACATAACGACTTTTAAACAGGCCAATTTTCCAATTTATCTGAACGTTTCCATTTGTTGTGCCTACGTAATGTTAATTGTAGTGCAATTATTTATCAAAGTTTATTCACTTAACCACCATTGGTTGGAAGTGTAAAAAAAATTGGAAGTGATGTATCCCAGCTTTCAATTTAAGTGATAGGTAGCTAGGATGGAGTTTTCTTATTGTGACCGAAAATAAAATAAGTGATAGGTATAAGCACTTTTTTTAAGAAGATATTTTATATAAGTTATTTTGTTATGTTGTTAAAATGAAATGAGATCAATAAATAAATGAAAATAGATGTCTATAAGTTTCTTACTTATACCTATATATTTAACTAGCGCCGCCCGCGGCTTCGCTCGCCCCGTTCCCGTTACGCCCCGCTTCCGTATCTCTTCGGAAAAAAAAGTTATTTGTGAGGTTATTTGAGCAGATTTTTCTTAAAAAAGTTTTTCTCTTTTCTCCACTTAGGGAAATAATTTTCCAATTTCCTTTCTAAGTGCACCCCTATGCTATAAAAGAAACATACCCTCTAATAGTTTCATGCTTCTAGGACTTACGGCTTAGGCTGTGCGTTGATTGTCAGTCAGTCAGTCAGTAACGTAAGAGTTTTATATATTTAACTAGCGGACGCCCGCGGCTTCGCTCGCCCCGTTCCCGTTACGCCCCGCTTCCGTATCTCTTCAGAAAAAAAAGTTATTTGTGAGGTTATTTGAGCAGATTTTTCTTAAAAAAGTTTTTCTCTTTTCTCCACTTAGGGAAATAATTTTCCAATTTCCTTTCTTAGTGCACCCCTATGCTATAAAAGAAACATACCCTCTAAGTTTCATGCTTCTAGGACTTACGGCTTAGGCTGTGCGTTGATTGTCAGTCAGTCAGTCAGTAACGTAAGAGTTTTATATATTTAATTAAAGAAGATTTGAATTAGCTTTCATATTTAATAACTCAATTGGTACACAAATAAAAGAAAACCGGTTAAGCTTCTGATGAAGAACTATATTCATTTAAGGTTTCATCCAAATTGGTCCAGTGGTTAGGACGTGATTGAGTCGCATCCAAATGTCTATGTTTTTCTTTCGCATCTATGATATTTTTGGGAAAATAAATTACGTAACAATAAGTAAATAAATAAATCTTGCGAATTAAGGGCTGATGTTTCAATCTACAGATATATTTTTCCGTCAGAGAAAAATAATTATTAATCTCTTTTTTTTAAACAAGGACTGACATTGTTTATTTGTCGAATAGTATTGTTCCGTTGATGGAAATATATTCCCTAAAACGTCAAAACCAAAGCGCAATTACGCCCCAAACTGCCTGTCGATTCCAGCAACACGGCTCAATTGAGTGATCGCTGAATCCGCGTTCCATTTTAAAATTTTTCAAACAAAAATTTACAACTCGCATCGATTTACACGACCGCTTGAGTGATTTGTGTTGCTAGAATCGACGCCCTGAAGTCTTCAATCCTTCCGGCGCCGGTTACCTGTTTTCTATAAAACCTCAGTCTATCTCGTAGACCGATATTGCATTGCGTTCACGATGGGATACCCGTTATTTGTTAAAAAATCAATAAGCTTATTTTGTACCGGTCTAAAAGTAATTACCTTAACTGTCCTTTGCGTATAATTGCGCATGAAAGGGTTAATGCACAAAGGTACCAGGTAAACCGTAGTTGTAAAGTCGAAAGAATAAGGGTAATAAACGTTTGGTTTTATGCTTTTGTCTAACTGTTAGCGTAATTTATAGCGGTTTAAGTTATTTGACGGCACTGATTTGGCAAATTACAAAAAAACTAAATACCATCAAGGTGTTACAACACATAGATAAAAACATTTTTTATTGGACGTTAAAAACAGTACAATTTTTTTTCAAAATTAAATGCTTTGTTCAACTGGGTACAATTGACCGAGGATCGCGAAGAGTGGAAGAAAGTGGGGGAGACCTTTGAGAATAGGTTGATAAAAAAAAAATGCTGTGTTGCATTATATTTCGACTGGTCTATTTTTTATTTGACATAAAAAACATTACAAAAATGCTTCTCAGCTCAGTTGGTATACCCAGCCTTCTGCACTGTAGGCTGGGGCCGGGGGTTCGATCCCCACCGAGAGCAAATATTAAACTTGTGCGGTGAACGCAGATGTTTGTTCTCTGTCTGGATATTATTTTGCATTCTTATGTATGTATTTACATAAAAATGAATTCAAGTATTACATCAGCTATCTGGTTCCGATAATACAAGTTCTGCTTAGTTTGGGACTAGATAGTGCTGTGTGAATTGTTCACAGTATTTCAGATACCTTACACGGCTTACTGGTTGGATTCACAGCCCAGCTGGTAGAAGCCCTTCATTCTACGCAATGAAAATAGGTCATGGGTTTGATTCCCATCTAGGACAGATAAGTGTACGATAAATATAGACTTTGTTAAGTATCGTATTGTTCTAGATTCTTTAAGAGATCTAAAAAGGGTAGTCAGAACAGTACTTTAGAGCAGTACTTCCAAATATTACACACTGGTTGCAAGTCTTTTCTATTACCGCTGCTAAAACACCAACAGTAGGTCTACCACAAGCTCTGTCTGGCTGTCTCTGGTTCTGGTTTTGAGACTGTGTGAGTGTTGACTAAATAAATTCTACGTAGAAACGTCACTCATACAGTATGCAATGGTAAGGACACACACAGACTCAAAACCACAGCCAGAGACGGAGCCAGACAGATCTTGTGCTAGGCCTACTAATGTCCTTACGATGACTGAAGAGAACTCGTTCACAATTTCAGTTTAAAGCAACGCATTTCGATTCAAAAATACTTAGGTACTAATCGATTGCAAAAAAACTGGAATGGCGAAAAGTTTCTGTGCAAATTTATGTAATGGAAGTCTCTCAAAGTTTTTGTTCTGGTATTGCAGGCGTCCATAGGCTACGGTAACCGCTTCCCATCAGGTGGGCCGTATGCTTGTGAAAATCAAACCAGTGAGGTAAAAGGATTTAAGTTCACCTCAAAAAAGCTTCTTTCGTATTGATCGCTCGTTTGAGTTTTGACTTAACATGTGCTCATCACATCCTTTAGCCGACTTGAAAAATTAAAGAGAGACTTTCAAATCTTGCACTAAAATATCCTTAGAAAGTGCTAGAACATCTATGGAAACAACACAAACTATACTCACTGTCTCGTAGCTCACATCCAAATGACCAGATTGCCTCAGCTAGGGGTGGGTCTGAGAAAAAATGGGGTGGCACCATACGCAGCCCTGCAAGCAAAAAATTAAGATTTATTTTTATATTCCCATTTGTAATAGTAATAATGGAGGTATGACTGCGGACGTACTCAGTAGCGGAATAAGTGAACGCTGAGTGGAATATTGATGTTGTAAAAAACCTTGGTCTGTGGTTGAGATTGTGACTCAAAATTCGTGGAAATCTGATGTTTTTTATCCGTAGACGTCTAAAGTGTGTGATATGCAAATAAAATTAAGCTCGAAGTGTGTGTAGTAAGGTATAGGTACATTTTTTTAGGAACGAAAGTGATAGAACCAGCAAAACACCTAACGTCGCTAAAGGAGTCATAATGTAAGAAGTAGGTATTTTGCAAATTTTCCGCTAAAATTTTATATATTTTTCTTTAAAAAGGATGTGATTTATTTAAAACTTGATTCAAGCATTTAAAATAATTTCCAATTCCTGTCAAATAATTTAGCCTTGAGTGCATTTTTGAAGCTGAGATAAAATTATGAAGAGTGTCATATCCGTTCTAAATATGAAATAAGTGCTTTGATCATGGCCTTATTTACAAAATATATACCTACCTTTAAACATCAGATCACTTATGTTTATGACATAAAGTAAAAGTTATTTCTATACCTACTTAGAGTAAAAGAATGCCGTGTTAGTTACACTATTTATAACTCAAGAACGGATAAACTGATTTAGCTAAAAATTCGTACCAAGGAAGCCTTTAAGGATAAAAAGTATTTTTTATCCCAAAAAAGTAACAGGAACGGGAAAGATGTAAGTGAAGCCGCGGGCGGTTGCTAGTCTTAATATAAAAGAAAGTCGTGTTAGTTACACTATTTATAACTTAAGAACGTCTTGACCGATTTGGCTGAAAATTTGTAGGAAGGTAGCTTGAGACCGGGAATTTTTATTAGTACATTGTTACCCGAGTGTTGAAAGTCACGTTTTTTGAGTCCCGAGACGGGTTTGGCGCCAGAGCGTTAGCGAGGGCGCCAATGGAGCTTGAGGGACTTAAAAGACTTTCACCCGAGGTAAACACTGTGCTTTTCATTACGAATACAAGGAAAGTAAAAATAAAAACATGAATGAAAAATTTGTGAAAATGAAGATTGAATTGCCGCCTTCCCGGTTTTTTTTTTCTTTTTCTCTGGCGGGCCTTCGGCTACGGCTCGCCAGCATTATTCAGCCATTATTTTCATTTTCATAATTTAAAAAATGGTAAATTGTTTGCTCAAAACTATGTTATTTTAAATAAATAGTTGAAGTTATATATTAATCAAGTAATTTAGAAGATATATTATTTATTTAATACTATCTTTATGTTATTTAAATTTTACATTGCGCTCTAATTAGAGTTTTTAAACTTCTTACCGTTGTAATGGATTTCCAACCTACTTGCTGAATAAAAAGTTGGAATTTGGTTCAACCTCCTTGCAGTTTAGAAAGTTGGAACATGGTTGAATAAAATAGAACTTGTTTTTTTTTATAATTTGACAGCTGTCAGTAGAAAGCGATTCTCCCTAGGGCTGAAAGTTTTACTTTCAATTAGGCCCCTCAGACAACTTCAGACCTACTTTCAGAGTATGAGTAATGAAAAAGTACTTTTCACCCAGAAAAGGTAACAGGAACTGGGGCAAGCGAAGCCACGTGCAGCCGCTATAGTTTATAGTGCAGTATCACGTTAAACAACATTACCTATTCAACAATGAGTACCTACCTCATAGTTTCTTAGTTAAATTAATGATTGTGCCCATAATAATAGCCCAAAGGTCAGTCGTTTATTGGTACTATAAATGCAATAAGTACCTATAGATAATATAGTACTTACATAAACATCAATAGGTATATGAAGCAAGCAAATTAGAATCAAATAGGTAGGTAATTACTGGTTTCTAGGTATCAGCTCCTCATCATATAAATCACTAATTAATTTAATTAAATGTACGAGTATTTAGCTAACATAGTGATAAATATTTATAAGAAGGCAGGACAAGAGGAGGATGCTATAAACGTACCACCTTTGAAGTTATTTTAATTACCTACTAAAGTAAGTTCTTATATTACTTAGGACCTATTTATGTATAGTAGGTTCTGACAAAAATATAATTGCTAAAGTGATATTATGTTAAGATTAAGTTAATATAATAATATACACTTAATTAATCCAACAAACGAAAATAAAATAAAAAATATTAAACACTTTTAAATGTTTATGCCTCTATAAATAAAACAATTAGTATATAAAGGTATGTAATTGGCATGTTATATATTTAAAAGCAGTGAAATACATGTTCAATTAATAAAAGCGATTAAATGTTTAAATATAAATTAAAAATAAATAATAAAACTTACCAAACAATAACAAAACAACACCGGCTTTTCACAGTTTTTGCTACATCTATCTAACAAATAACTCATTCAAAGCAAAGAATAACGTATTCGCTTAATTATTAAGCATTCAAATGAATTTATTTCTGGCTTTATTGTATATTTTTAATGATTTATTTTCAACTCTAGGCCTAAACACAACAAAAGCGGCGGTGGAGATCCGGCGGCAGCCATATTGTGGCGCTGCAGTCGCGTCTTGCCACACGCTCATTGGCTGAGTGACGTCAACCGCGCCATGACAGTCCTCCATTGCTACCGACTGGCAACCCAGCCATGCCTCGCATCACACAACTATATCACCTATGGCAGCGTAATAAAGTCTCATAAAACTGCGGCACTAACTTTGTATATTCAAACACGCGCCTAAGCTCGTCGGTCCGCATTCTTGCGTTGTGAATTATCGCTTTAGAAGCTTTTAGGATGCACCCTAATCGTGCAAGGGGGATCATTTAAAATTCGAGTGAAGCAGTGATAGGTTCGAAAGATTTTAATTGCCTGTTGATCTTTGTTGTCTACTTAATCCTGAATTTAGCTGCGCCATTAAACTGGTTTGCATTTTTGAAATTATTTCATTATAAAAATTAAAAAGTTTATATTGATGCAACTTATGTTTAATTGTAGAATCTGAATTCTTTCACCTTATTTTTACAAATTTAACAAGATGTTATTAGATACCTGGGTTAAAATTTAGTGCATTTTTTTATAAAATTAGTTTTTTTTTACTACACATAGGACATGTAAGTACTTGCCAAATATCATGGTTAACTTACAAACAACAAGGTGGATAAAATTTAAGGCTGCCGCCATAATAACATGACTAGATGGGTCGCAAAAAGGAATTTATGCGTCTACCTTTACAAGCTTTGTATTTTAAATGGTTGGTAGGTTCTTACGGGTACGCAATAGCTGTAAGGTATTGCAATAATTTAACTAAATTGTTTACGTGTACTTTTACATTTTTTTATCCCGTTTTTTTACTAAAAATTTATCTGTCCAGTATATTAGATACAAAGCAAATATGACTTTTTATTAGTAAAAAATGTTGAAGTATTCAATATAATAATCAAAACATGTGCCCATAAACTATTTAGTAATGAAAGTGCTCGTAATAAATACCCACGTTAATTAAAACTCTATTATATTTATTACTTTAACGGAATTCTAATAACCCAAGCCCACTATAAAATGTAAAATAAGGGCAAGTGACTGTAACTCGATCCCATAACAATAATGAATTAAATAAAAATTTGTCAAACCTCCGTGTATTTATTAATTTTTCATCGTAGATCTTTTGAACTGTCGAAAGCTCTAATTTGAATATCATTTACTATAAACTAAATGTTTCAGGTATTGTGCTAAATCGTCAAAATTCATAATCTGCAAGCTTTATTATCAAAAATTGAGCAAGTTTTAAAAAAATCTGTGCCAGTCTTCAATACTTTTGCTCCCAAAATTGCCAAGATGAGAATAGTATTTTGTACTTGACTTCTTTCAAAACCAAACCAAGGAAACATATTTTCCTTTCACATGTTGTTGAAAAATCACATTGATTTTATTTTTTCTCGAGCAGGCTCTGCTTTTATATACTTTCTGTTGCATTGTATTTCAAAGAATTATAAGAGCTTTTAATCACCTCACTAAATAATTTTATCGTAGTAGGTATATTTGTAACGTCGTAAAGTACTTTTTACTTTTATAAAGTTTTAATAAATTGTGAATGTAAAATTTGAAATTGGAATAAAAGCGTTGCGAAGGGTGTGCAACATCTGCTGTGCCCTTTTATTTATGTGATTAGTTCACATTGGTCCAGTATGAAGCAGTTTTTAATATAAAATTGCGAATATTTTTAATAAGTTTCGCTTCGTTTGGTTGGCTTGCTATTTCAAAAGCTATCAATAATTCGCCTAGCCAATCACTTTAAATAATTAATTTAAAAACAGTAAAGTAGATTAAAATTCGAATACTTACGTAGTTTAGATACAAAATTGACAAGTAAAAATATAATCAACTATTCGAAATCCCTAAAAACAATTTTTATCAACTGGAGATAGATTAAAAAGGTTAAAATGTTCACTATCAGAACGTGAACGATGAAATACATACGACATAGTAAATGTAAAAACCAGTACCACAACTGCCAAAAATAAACTAAGGGTCAGCGCACACTACTGCGGCAGATAATTTTAAATTTGTGATTGAATATTTAAGCCAAAATATCAAAATCAGTGGCAACTTTAAAACATTAAATTAGACCTCCTTAAATAAAAAATTACAAAAATTCATTATTTTTTTTAGTATTCTTGATTACGCAAATACTGTATTGGTCTATTTAAAACACTCACTTTATGTCTAAACTATTGAATTTCTTAGCTAAATAGATTCACCCCCTCATCTTAAAATGCCACTTTTTAACGGCACGCTAAAAGCCTCTCGTCAGCGTCACTTTCTTGTCAACAAATAGAGATGGCAACAGACTTAATGTTCTGCTAAGCTTAAATTTAATGAATGCTGTAGGACCATAATGCTATATTCATAATGGTCCTATAGCAACCCAATTATTATAGATAAGTCCTATAGAAATCCTATGATTTATAAACTGTTATCTACATAATATACTGATAAATTAGATGTCTGCTTTATTTTTTTCAATTTCATGATAATTTCAATGTTATTTGATTGATGAAAATGTATGATGAAAAGCAGATTTCGATTTTAACATTTTAAAATAAATATTAATATTTTATGCTTATTATATTCAGCGGTAAACAATTTCAAATTGCCTCAAGACAAAATGAATACAACAAAGCCAAGGAATTTCTAGTAAATGTTGACTTTAAAGTACGATAGCATACAACTTACTACCAAAGCTACGACGTTTGTGAGTGTGCGTAGAAAATTTATGCTACAATGGAGTTGCGACGCTGCTTGCTGCAGGTATACTATTGATCGATATCTTTGGTGAAACGTTATGGGGTAAGGTTCGCCATGTGTGAGAGTGGGGTCGTCGACGTATTGCCGCCTTCCAAAGTCAAGTGGGTGGAACAAGTTTCATGATGATAACATTTACTGTTAGACTTATCATCACTGTGGTTTGGTTGTATCAGTGTGTGAACTGGGTACCTAACATCGTCTGAATGAATTATATAATTACCGATTTCCGTCATAAGAAATTAAAAAAACATCTCAAATTTAAATTCGTGGCTTACAATTTTAAATAACCAGTTTATAAATGGACGTTTTAAATAATTACTTATTCTCACTTGGAATTATGACGTCTTTGTTTTCGTAAAAATGATTGATACCTTCATACATTTTTATTTCCATAGCCATAACCACACCTAACATGATCAGCACAAAAATACCAACGAAAGTAACATCTTGAAGCCAAACCGCGTTGAACGAACGAGGTCATTGCACCGACTATTTTTGAACCACGCTTATTCCAACGGAATAGAGTCGGCAATCGGGGTGAGTGGTATCAATGTAGACGATCAAAGATGCAGATATGTGTGACGTGTGACGTAGTGACATGAGTGCGAGGTGACCTTGAACTGAGAATGACGGATTCCGGCCTTGTGGGGTCGCCGAACTCTAGATGTAGGTTGCCTGTTCTACTCTACAAAGAAATATGAAAGACACGATGACAAGATACTATCGCTTTGTGAAATATTTGAAAATGTCTAGCGATAAGTTGACATGTCATGCAGTCGGTACCATCTTTGAATGTGATACACCCTGCCGGGGTGGCGTAAATAGTGCCAGTAACTCGATCTACCCCTATACCCTTCGACTAAAGAGCCATGTTGATAGTCGTATACAGGCTTTTTTATCTGTTATTACAAATAGTATTTAAAGTAGTTGCTACTACTGAATGAAAAAATGAGAATCGTGGGAGGCGAGCACGATTTTGCTTCTTCACATGAAAATATTTTAAAAGGCAGGCCATGTTTGCAAATAAATGTGTTTTTGCATTGATGTTGGAATTTTTTTTTCCTACATATTAATAAACTTATCTTATCTACTTATTGCTTAGTTCTTACACTTAAAAAACAGTTCCCTTTCATATTTGTTTTTGTGCTCTACCCATTAAGTATATCAAAATTACACAAAAGTTAACTGAAAGAGAATGCTCTCTGACATTAAGTTCACCTATGAACAAAGCATTTTTCTTCGTACTAGTGACACGATAATAAGATCTTCTTATCGTGTCACTAGTACCAGTGTGGTAAAAGGGTTTTAAGTGTGCCGCACAGACCTATTTCGTGCACTTGGCACAATTACATGTTTTGGAACTTTTTGAGTTCTACGACATGCCAATTTCCTCACGGTGTTTAAAAAAGTATAAGATAAAAACGTAGCTAGGTATATGTAAATAATTTAGTACGTATTTCAAAATGTAGCGTTTATCGCGAGTTTAATATCAGCATTTTATCCACTTGAAATTGCCTCGTAAATCATGAAGAAGCTACCATGTACATGTAGTTTACAGTAGTTCAGCAGAGCATGAATTCACAAGCTATCCAACCGAGCGATAAATTATTTATTAGCTTCAACAAAGCCGTTTTGGCCACACAAATAGCCCTCTAAAACATCGCATCTGATTTAAAACACAGGTATTTGACCGAGTCGCTCGCACTATAATCATATTATTTACGATGATAGAGGCGTCGCATGAGACTCTTTATTGGCATGATTAGTTTGGATGCTTGACAATGTACCAGCAAATTTTAAGTGCATAACAAACGAGTGCTTTATGCATTCAGTTTAAACAGTTAAATGCGCATTTTGTTTTATTAATTCGGCTATTTTATTCACAATCATTGACCGCAAACTGGGCGAGATGTGATGGAGTCAATTTGCAAAATCTTCCCACATCTAAATAAATCAGTGCACTCAAAATATACCAACTTTATTTCAGTCTGATTACTGACGCTGATGCCTTGCATAATGTACATCGTTAATTGTGCTGTAAATTTAATCCGCCGTCAACAGCTCAAGTGTTTGACGTGAAGTTACTGTAGTGTCGAGATTTTGTGGTATCGCCTGCAGTAGGTACTTGTCCTTTTGCCAAATATCCCAGCTGTGGACAGAACCGTCGTGAACTGAATACTGATCAAATCTTCGTTATTGTTTTCGTTTTTTTTTCACTTTCATTCTATGGGTATCGATGTATTGAATTTTTCATGTCGCTGTGGAATTGGAATTTGTTTTAACCGGCACGTCCGCCTATTTATCGGAGGACGCTTTAGTTAGAGGAAGTGTTGCCAATTATATTGACTCGGCGGCGACATTAGCATACATTTCGCATCCAATTGAAAAGCCGTTTATAGGCGTTCGAATGGCCTTTATGTGCTTAATAAAAATAAATGAGTGAATATTCAAACCATCTTTGAAATCAGCTGGCGTCGTCGACGTAAATAAATTCTTCAAAGAACACTTTGAACTAAATACTGAATGCAGTAACATCAATGCGTATTTTGATGATAAATTACTGAAAGTTACGCTGAAATCAAATTACTATTCCATTGTAGACTTTTATCCTTTAACCAGTAATAAAAGCTCCAAACAATGTCAAATAAACAAGCATTTACATGACAATATAGATACGAAATCACGTTAAGCCATAGAATGACATCGACAAAAAGCACTAAAAAGGCCAATTAATAGAAAATTTCAAGCATCGTGACTGTTGCCATATCACCTTTAAAATATGCGACATAGTCGAACCTTGAATTTACGAAATGGTTTTGTCTCTGTCCTTCTCGTGTAAAAGCATGGAAAGAAGAAGGGAGAAGCATTGTGCAGTCCGTATCGAAAGAGCATTTTGTAATAGTAAACTAGATCACTTTATGGTAGCTGCAATGCACATTTTTACGAGGGGCGAAAAGGGCGTAAATCGATTGTATTCATATCAGAATTATCCGACACACGAAAATACAACGGCAGAACAAGAATAGCTTACCTACATTCAGAAAACGTA
This sequence comes from Thera obeliscata, assembly GCA_947578465.1. Taxonomy (NCBI): domain Eukaryota; kingdom Metazoa; phylum Arthropoda; class Insecta; order Lepidoptera; family Geometridae; genus Thera; species Thera obeliscata. The sequence goes on along the minus strand of OX387928.1, from coordinate 5,614,824 downwards.
AATAATTGTAAATATAGCTTTGTTTATAATTTACAAAATCCTTAAAAGCTACAGAAATAAACGCGCATTTAAAAATTTTAAATTTAGGGCATTTGTCAGCAACCATACTAAAATTCATAAGTGTTGTATAAATAAATTGATATGCATTATGTTATACAATTTTAGCTTCTGATCTACGTTACAGAACACCTGTGTTTATTAAACGATAAAATCCATTAGCGGGTAATCAAATTAAAAGGAATGATAGCCTCTTTAAATCACGTTTTTAGGAAAAAAATTGCCTGAGATAGGGATCTGAATTTACTGATACAGTGGAATGTAAGTTCAAACTGTGGTAAATTTAAAACGTCACTAATATAATTTTTCTTTCATTGGAAAATAGGTCGTATAGCTATCAACTTGTGAATTAATTTTGCGTCGGAATGTTTGAGCATTTGAGTCACTTTTCCAGGTTAAAGGGGTTGATGTAGAACGTGCAAATAAACACAGTATTTTTATCGCTGCAAACCTTTATATAGTTGCGGTCGATTTCTCCTCTTTATCTCTTCAGTGCGGCTTTATCTTGAATAAGGAAAGGTGTGCGTCAAAGGATTTAACTGTACATGATTGCATTTACTACTTCCAGCTAAATGTGTTGTGGTAGTCTAGCGCAGGAAAACATGAATCATATAACTACTGTTGTTATTCCGTTCTTTATTTTTTAAAAAGGATAAAATGAATAAACCTTGGCTTTATTCATTTTATAATAAATAGTCAAAGCTAACTTTGACTATTTATTTTTATATTTTGAGAACTTTTTAGGGCACGTTCACACGAGCGTGATTCTAGCCGGGGGGACACCACACGCGTGTCGCGTAAGCGCCGTTTGCTCCTCAGAAACTTGTGAATTTACAGTTTATGTTATTCACATAAAGTACATCATTTTATCGATATTGATGTACTAGCGTACGCTCATGGCCCAAATAAAAAACTCTTTGCAAACGTGCAAGAGTAAGCGGCGCTTACGCGGCTTACTCGTGTGTCGCGCTAAAAAAAGGGCTTGTGTGAACGTGGCGCTTACAATGCAAAGTTCATCATTTAAAAAAAACACTTTATTTATTTTGTGTATTTTCATGGAATATAATTTAATACAAAATAATAATAATACAGTGAATCATAGGGTGTATTTTAAGCCTCATACGTTCAATGACATTATTAGTAAAATGAAATATAATTCATATTATACAACGTGTATCAAAATATGTGTACTATCCCGAAGGGGGGTGAATTTCCACCCCCCGGCGAACAACTTTTGTTCAACGACTTTTCGAACTTCAATTGGTATCTCTGAAAAAAACTGCAACGAAGTTTCAACATGAACAGCTGACTTTATACAAAGTGACAACCCTAAACTCAGCTACAGAGGTAGTAGGTAGTAGTAGTAGACCTACAGAGGTAGTAGGTCAAGGGGTCAAGGGGTTACAAGGATAGGGTTGTCAATTTATTTAGGCATTATGAAATTAAATATTTTTGTATGGGAAACTGAAAATAGGAATTTTTAATTTTCTCCCCCCCACAACTGATCACCATTGTGGTCTGAAACCCCCCACCTTCGCATAGTACACATATTTAGATACACCTTGTATTTATTAACATATAAAATTTGGCAACTTATGTATTAGATTATTTTTGTCCAAGTTTAATTATGCTTCTCAGTTGAAATGTTCATGGTTGTCGCACTAAGACAGAATCTTCGTTCTTTGGGATGAAGGAAGCGTGTTTTTGTTACAGTTGAATACTAACTGTCGTATAATTATATGGCACTGAGGTTATGATGTTCACCAACTTGATAAAAAGATTTCTGTAACCTCTGGTTAAGATTGAGAGTTGAGAAATGCTACTATTCTCTGATTTTAAGCTCTTCTCTGTCGATTGACAAGCATTCATGCAAGTAGGTAAATAAAGTTTGGTAAAGCACTGGCTTAGTTTAAGGTAGCAAAATACGCCGAGTTTACTGCAGTTTTTATACCAGGAAATGGTACTTGTTTTTTGAAAAATGGTATACATTTTCATTAAGATCAAAATTCACTCTAACTGCTTATATTTTCAGCTCAGTTCTCAATATACCTATTTACTTTTAGAATAACTTCGAAATATTAACAAGAGAGCTTATACAGGGTTATTCATTATTAACTGCAAATACTCAGGAATTAGGTTCAACAAATAGAATAAAAAATATTTTTGAAATTATTTTTTTTAAATTTGATCAAACATTTTTTCAAGTTTTTGTATCAAAATTTTATTTTTATTAATTTCTTTACGGCTATTGCATAATGATTGCCATGGAGAACAGGACGATGACCCACCCAGGCGGTGACTGAACGCAGAGTGTCACTCACGGCGCGCGGGCGCGGATCAAAGGTCAAAATAGGTCAGGCGCCAATGATTCCTTTATCGATTTTCTCGGGATTTTCATAACAAAACTTAAATAAAATCATTTCACAAATATTTTTTATTTTATTTGTTGTACCTAATTCCTGAGTATTTGCAGCTAATAATGAATAACCCTGTATGTATAACACTAGATAACATTTATCTAATGAAAATGATACGCTGTTTCCAAAATATTACAGAAAAACGGAAAAATTAAATATTATATCGGATATGCTGTCAAAGTGAAGTAAAAAGCTATTAAACCGCCAGCTAATATGCTGGTGAACTTGAGACTAACTGTTATCCTTTGATCACGCATACTGGCTGGTTTTATGACAGCTCTTCAAAGTTTTATGAGCGTCAAGAATAAAGTAGAGTAACACTAAATCTACATTCACACGTTGTAAAAAGATAATTGGTGAAGCATCCATGTTAATTGCAAACTTTTGCATAAGCAGTCGTAAAACTCACCTTAAATAGAATTTTGGAATAATCTGATAAAATAATTTTCCTTATTTTTAAAATGTAAGAGTGAAACGGGTTTTTTTACATTATTGGAAATAATTCGGAACCGAGTTTGTTTTTTCTCCAGCTGCACTACCGAAGAGAACAAAAATAACTAAGTTTTTGACCGTATAAGTTTACAAAGAAAGAACCCTTTTATTGACAAAAATAGCAAAATGCTTATTTTTCCTACAACATGGAACTCCAAAAAAACCCAAAGATTGCCTATCGCCTAGTTGTAATTCAAATTAGCTCTTTATAGAAGTTACACATTTGTTTGTTCTAGAGAAATTTTTCGATTCGATAAACGATCGTAAAACACTGGCCCTTGTGTCATAAAATCGGCTCAGTTTTTGTCACGCGAATCTAACCTTTAAACCCAGGTGTTGCGTAACTTGTGATATATTTTTTCGGTTGCATTGTTTTATGTCTTTGGAAGGGTTACCAAGTTACGTAATGTAACAATAAACGTTTTGAGGGTAGTAAATTTTAATAGAGCATAATTTTATGACCAATTTGTGGAGACATTTACAGCTGATGAACGAAAAATGTTTAGGTAATTTTAGAGTCTTTTTGAGAACGTAAATCTTTCGTGATTAATGATTATTCATAGTTTTGGGAACAATGTCAACCTTTATTTTGAACAAATAAAAGTCACGACTTATTTATTATCAATACTTGAAAACATTGGAACCTCAATTATTTTTCACAAATAATTTCATAGTTCTAGCAATTTCAATATTTTTTATTTAGAAGAATCAGGAAAACTGTACAGTTATTTTTATGAAGAGCAGTCTATTCCCAATACACAATATCTACGATTTTATATGAAAACCATTTCGAAACACACAGTGTACGTGGCAAAAAAATGCCACTAAGCCAATATATTGAAATTGCAATACAGACAAGGCAAGTTCTTTCATTAGGGTTGGAAAATAAAAACAATACAAGTGAAAAGGGTATCGGATACTGTGCGCATATTTGCCAGAGAAAATTCCCTATTATGATCCCTTCCCTAAAGTCAACTACGTATACGTACAGACTCGTGTAGCAATTGTCTGCCGACCGCTACATTAGTGTTGTTCCTCTTATCGACAAATTATCATCTACGCATGAACATAATATACAATATCACAGTCATTTAAAATTAGCTAAAGTCAGATTTGAATATTTTTATCCGGTCGTAATCGAGGATTGAAAATGTCCCGAACGATCGTCAAGTCAATAAAAGTCACATAAAATATCAATTTATTGAAGCAAAGTATCCGAAGATTATAACAGCTGTGATTCGGCTTAATTATAGTCGCTTTATCGATATGATTTTGGCGAAAGGTAACATCTCTATGCCACCCGCGAGCTCCCACACAGCAAACACAGAGGGCACACAAACAGACGCGCTTATACAAAGCTTAAGGTACGTATTTAGAGACATAGTTTCATCCGCGACCAAGAGTGGAAATTTCAATAAAAATGCAAATTCTTCCCAAGCAATTTCCTTCTCACTACAGCCGCCACAGTTATTGGGTCCTACCGCATTATGTGTGGGTTTCGTTCTTTATAATCTACCTACCGAGGTGGATTATCTCATATGCATTGTGGCTATTTACTTGTTAATTTTATACGCCATCAAATTACTGTTCCCGCACGCACAAGAATGGGTGTAATCCTTTGGAATTAACACTTTGTTTAGTCAAAGACAATTTTGTTTTGTATTTCACAGAAACGAGACCCATTTTTGATGTTATCTGATAATTTGCTTTTCTTTAGGTGTGAGTCTGCTTTTATAAACCTGCGATCGAAAATATTTCCCTATTTTCTGCATCGCGGATTTAAAACAAGGAGGTTTTAGAAAGATTTTATCGATAACAATTGAAGCGAAACGAATCGAATCTTTAATTAAAAAGATAAATTTTCCGGCGCCACCGTAATCACCTTATCTACCTAATTCGCGCAATAAAAGCAATCGACTTTGAAATCTGCATAAATACAGCGTTTTAAAACTTTCCGCTTAGTTGAGACACGGCTTGGGGAGAAAGGGGTGGGGGCGAGTGGGGCAAACAGGGCAGATTAAGGACGTTGGAGCGAGGAAAGAATACACAATTAGTTTGTAGCTACCTGCTGCAAATAACGTATCCAATTTACCGAGATCCGCATCGCTGCTGCTACCAGTCCTATGTCCATTCCACTTTCTACCTCACATGAAACGTAAAGTCCTTCTTACGCTGGTCGGCTTAGGGATTTTTAAAACGTGGATTTTAGCCACGACCGGAACTGTGGGGTCCTGGATCGATCGGAACTACCTACCATTGTTGAAAAATCAAAAGTAGGCTGTTAGTATTCAAGTATTTAACATGCCTTGTTGAGGGGATGCTATAATGGCTGTTTTGATAGGCGCGATATCTTTTAAATTAAGTAGGCTTCCTTTTGCGTGGTGATGGTGAAAGTTGGATGAGGGTGTCTCTTGGCTTACTCTTATAGGCTTCAATATAATTTTGAATATTTTTCCGCAGCATTGTCGTTACACAATAAGCTATTATTATCACAGGATTTTGGTGTTTCCTGTCTATTCTTTTCTTTGAAATTTGTTCTTATGTTGTTACCGTCATATCATGCTTGACGCTGGACTAAGAAATGTATTTCAGAAATGTAAGTTCTCCTATGTTGCACTACACCTGAGTGTGAAAACAAAATGCGAGTATTTTTAACAAGCCAAAATCACAGAAAAATTAAAACATGACTGCAGAACGTCGTAACCACACGTTCCATATAAAACTGCGAACTCATATAATATTACACACTGGGACCCTATGTTTGCTTACACTTTACAGCAACCAACAAACCGCACATACCGATTTCATTATTATCTAAGCAATAAAGTCGAGAATCGCACGTGATAATGTTTCAGTGAATGCAAATTTTATGTAAATATTTTGCGTTTATTTTCAGCGTTGTAGCAACGAGATAAAATTCGCGGCCGTAAACTGATGTTAGTACTTGAGGAAGAAAGAGGTTATTGTTGAACTATTGTACGAAATAGTTGGCATGTTAGTTAGCTTGGGCCAAGGTACAGTCGTTGCTAGAAGTAGGGTAAAAACATGTTTTAATAAAACATTTTTTTATCGATACGATTGTTATAGATACTCGTATACTCAGGTACTATTGCACGGAAGGAGGCGCACTTAATCCTTTCACCACACTTGGTCTGAAAAAACCAGTGACACAATAAGAAGAAAAATAGGCATACTTCCAATTAACATCAGATAGGCCGTTCCATTACTCTTAGTTAAGAAAAAAAATATTAGATTAGTGGTCATGATTTTTCTTACATTTTGATTCTTGTAGATTTTGAGGTACCTACAAAATTCACTACCGTCTGGAAGAAAACACTTTTAGCGCTTTAAACGCCCATTGTAACTGTAGTTTTTAATTATTCTTCTTGTTCTTGCTTTTTGGTCTTTTAATTTGATGTACAGTCGCAGTATGAAAATGTTCGTCACCTTAGAGTCGGTTTTCGCTTGCACCAGTGCCTTGATCATGAACAATTTTTGACATAATTTGTGACGTTAACTTATCGGTGTATTCTGTCTATTCAGTTTCAAAAGGTAGTATGTGATCGTGATACGTTGAACAAATCAACTTAAAAATCGACGAACATTTTCATTCCGCCACTGTACAATAAAGTATTTTAAAGAAAATTCTATTCTAGCACCAATGTCAATCCAACCGTCATTTTAGTTGTGGCAGCTTCTTTTGACGACAACTGTACGTGCTTTTTGCTGAAAATTATGAGTTAGGTAGTAAGTTTGATGGGTAGTGAACGTCCATAATTGGATAGCTAAAGTTCAGCGAGTAATATATCCGTTTTAGTGCCGTCTTTATTATAGGCACAGCCTACCTACTGCGGGAATCAATGAATGGCTAGTCATAACATTGCATGTTTGAAGTACCTGCCAATTATGTAGACTTAGCATGTACAATATACATAATTATTTACTGACTGAAAGTATATAGCAGTCAAGTTTGTTCGTGCTATGGGTATAGGGACTATAGGAAACGTAAGGCGCCCACCCACCCGATAGACCGACGAAATATCTAAGTTTGTGCTATAGATAAAGGTGCTATGAGAAACTTAGAGTGCAAATGGAGCGACGACATTGCTAAGACTACGGGAAGTCAGTGGATGGAAAGGGCTTAGAATCATTATTTCTGGAAATGTTTAGGGGAGGCCTATGTCCAGCAGCGGACTTTGTCATGCTGATGATAATGAAGGATATAAGGAACTATATTCATAAATATTGTATTCTTTTATGCAAGAAAAAAAATTGTACGACAGTGCAGTGTTTTTTTCTTTTTCTCAATATCCCACCTGAGTTTGAGCGGTTATCTCTGCCGGTAACAATTGCACATTATTCTACTGACCACGGCCACTGAGGATTTTTTCTGATAAAGTTATAACTTCAAGAAAAGAACGGTCTAAGGCCAGTACTTAAATTGATGTAAGGCCTTAACTTACGAAAATTTTAATAAACTTGCCCTTCCACGTAATCCACGTGTAAATTATTTACTTATTTGCGCCAATAAATTTCTTAATATTGCCACCACGCCTGCCTCCCTCGCAATAAGGCAGAGCTGGACTCAGGATGGGGCACAAGTAGAAAAATAAAATAACAAATTGGCTCATGGTTTTAATTCCCAGATATCGTAGACATTTCCCTTATATATGGTCTTGGTGGTCAAGTTAGTATTTTAGTACTCTTTAAGATACAATAAGGATGTCTAAGAAGGTAGTAAGGTGGTGAGGCAGTAAGGTGAGTGAAGTGCTGCCAAAAATAAAATTTGGCACAATTTGAAGTATTCTACACGTGACAGCCCATCGCAAGTTTACGTCATGTAAAAAAAAACGCAACGCAAACGCACGGGGAGGAAGTGTGTTTGCGCATGCAAAACTCGCACCTATACAGTGGTATCTGGTGCGGGTTTTGCTTGCGTAAACCCTTCCATCTTTGTCTAGCGTTCTTTTTACGTAGCACGAGCTCTAGGATACTAACTGATTTTGTCACGATGTTCTCCTTCTCCGCTTAAGATCCCTGACTATCTGTCTGCTGGTGCACAGCGGGATTTGAACTTACGACTTCAGGATCGTAAGGTGTGAATACTTCTACTGGATCAACGGTACCCTCATAACCATCGACTCCATTAAATGAATACTTAAAGTACTGATAACTTTCATAATGCGACGTGTCAATAAATACAGTTAACGAACGATTAGAGCGTATGGAAAACTCAAGACATTAACACCATTTTATATTGCTTTTACAAGATAAAAAAATAACCTATCAGATAGCACAATTCCTTGACTTCGAATCCTCATATAATGTTACCCATTTATAGGTAAAAGCATCATGAAATAGCATGATTATCTTTGAGTCGGCCGCAAATGAAACTACAAAAATAATTACTTAGCAAGTAGTCGGTTCAGATATTTATGTAGAGGGAATGTAATTTTGCATAACAGGTTCAACTGCACTGAACATCGAGTTGTGTATAGGACTGTGTCGGTCTAAGCTTGTTGTAATTTATTAAGAACCATTTAATTAGCCTAGAAAATGTAGCATAAAAGCTTTGAAATATGAGTTCAAGAGCTCTTTGTAAACAAGTTCATTTTACCATACGCCAAGTTATTGCAGTTCTGATTTGAAGAGTGGTAGTGCAATTACACTTTTAAAAGTGATTGACGCAGTACAATGCTCACCTTAGACGCTTTACGCTTCTACTTTTGATAGAAAATATGAGTGTAAGCGACCAGGCTTAAGAATATTCGAGCAAAATTAAATTTCAATGGTAGCAATGAAGTCGGTCCTAAAGCACATTAGCGGCAGCTTAAAGCTCTAGAGAATATTCTAATTTGGTCGCAGTCTGTCTAGTTATTTCCGTCTCACTTGACCATTAAATGAAGATCTTTCTACGGTGGTTTAGAGCAGGTTTATTGTAATACTTGTTACGAGTACAGCGGTTCAGTATAGCTTGGTTATGGAATATGCGGATGTTCAGTACCGTACCTACAGACAATGGGTGTGTGCATTTTGTTAAATTGCGAAGAAGCAAGTATTCTCGGGCTCTAGGGAGAGCGTCTGGGCTAACAGCTCGTTTAAACTAGAAACTTCTAGGTATAAGTAGACATCTTTGTACTCGGCTGTAGTTCTTTGTTGTCCGTTTTAGAGAAAATAGAAATACGAAGAATCTAATCAAGAACCTCACCAAGAAGAAGTTTTGTTTTGCAATTATTTTAGCTTTTAAAAATTCTAGACTACAACATTTTTTTATTATATTAGTAGTGTGTTAGTGCAGTGGTTAGGGCAGCCCATTAGCAAAGAAAAGGGCGTGGGTTCAAGTCCCGCTGGGCTTTTAACTTTTGCAACATTATAAAAAAATTGCATCAACTATTATTTTGAAAGAAAAACCTCCTCGCAGCTTTTCCTTAGCCACACTCAACATTATTATGCATAGAACTATGATCTGCAAATGCATTATGCCCTGGATTATTATAATGTATTTCGTTTAACAACGCAACATAAAACTCGGAACCATTTGCCCTCTGAAATCTACCTACTTTGTGATTACTGCCAATGTAAAATACTATCTATTTTCAAGGTGATAAAGATTGTTTTTGGTATAGGATACTCAACGCCGCTGTTTGTATAGTCCGATTATGCACTTTTGTGGAAAATAATACATTTTAGCAACTGAAAAGTTTTAGGATGACATAAAAAAATGGCTAATGTATCTGCATCAACCTAACTCATAAATGTATACAGTGTATTTGCATATTTTATGTCAGGAATCACCATGATCACCTGCAATATTTACAGAGTTTTTTTTGACTCGCAAACGTATATTATTAGAACTAAAGTTATTACCTCATTTCCATAACCGACTAACCTCAAAGTGGATAAAAACGTTCCTCACGTACATTCACAAAGAAAATTCAGGTATTCTGCGCAAAAGCAAAAGGGTCACCATAGGTAAACCTACTTGACGCCATTAAACTTAAAATACATTGAACGCCCCACGGGAAAGGGGAAACCGTGTTGAAATACATAATTCTAAGAGTTATGAGCAAACTTAGAACTAGTTATTGTGACCAACATTATTGTAATGATGATGAGGTATGAGATTTGACCAGGTGGTCGCTTTTGTTTGGCAAAAAGGCATGGTAAGTATAGATAGTGCAATCCACGAAGGCGCGCCCCACTATTCCTCCTAACCGTTTATAGTATATTATTATGTGTGCAAGCTTCCGTCAATGTTTGAGTGTTATCGGTACACACTAATTACCTATGAGTGCACACGCACACTACAATGAATAGACCACGGTTGGAGACTGCCGCTCGGAGCAAACTCCCCGCACCCCGAGAGGGGCGCGTCTTCGTGAATTGCACTATCTATATACAGCTTCTTAAATTCTGCTCGGGTCATTAGTTTCGACCATAATCGAGGAAGCTGGTATGTTATAAGCATCATCAACATCAGCCTGAAGAAGTCCACTGCTGGACATAATGTCGTCCTTAAGCATTTCAAGGAAAAAACAGTTCGGAGTTCTCTCTATCCACTGATTTCCTGCATTCCTGACATTTTTATGCGATGCAACCAAAGTTCATGATTTTTTTATCTATCACGCTAAAATGATTTAGTACAAACTCACTAATAAAAGCAACAAAGTCACGGGGAAGACCTAGCGTAATATAATTTCATCTGCGTCGCATGGACAATTGAAGTACACACATCAACAAAATCGCAAGACATTATCCCATCTCGTTATTATACGCATTACCCTTGATTATTGTCCACACAATTGCACCATCCCTACACTCGTACTCCCATTAACCAGCTCTCATAACACTATATCTGCTATGAAATATGCGTTTAACTGTACCGAGGTGACTTCTCCGCACTTTCAAGCGATTATGACTTTTCGCGTTTAGTTAGTAAAGGTTGGATTTGCATGAGTTGGTTTTAAAATGAAGGGTTCTAATGTCCGGTCTTCGGTCGACTCCCGTTTGACCATAGGGGTAATTTGGAAGCAGACAGTAGACTCATTTACATCACAATGGGAGTCGGATCTCGAGGCAGGGGGAAGGGGGAGGCTTCCGTCCATAGGATAAGCCAGTGTTTTGTATGTATAAATGTACCTTCGTCTAAGTCGCTGAATAGCTGAATATTAATTGTTCGGAGAAAACTGTTGAGCTGTGCTGAATAATCATGGGTTATAAGAAAATCATCTATAATAGAGGTGACTTTTAATAATTAGGTAGGTTGTGGGCAAAGAGAACTTAGAAGAAACTGTTTCTGTTATTTGTCTAGACGACATTGTAATCAATTTTTGCAGTCAATTGAGAATTTTCTTTATTCTGACGTTAATAGTAGCTTATAGAGTTTCCAGAGCGAGCTTTTCTTAAAAGTTGGGCTTTCTCCCCTTAATATAATTGGGTGGCTTCATAAAGCGTTATTTATAAAGGCTTTCAGAAGTTGGTTTTAGCTATTTTAGCAGTGAATGGGTTTCTTTACTTTTGAATTGCTTTTGTTTCATATTAATGCATTAGATTTGTGCTTGATATCGAATAAAAATATAAAAGTAGCTTGTAAATGCACTAAGTAAACTAACGAACTTTATAAAAAAACAGACTTGCCTAACCAATCAGTTATGGCCATATTTTTGGATGACGCAGGTCCTTTCAAATGGCAGCTACTGATGGTTTTAACATATTATTGGAAAATATATTTAGAACTTATTTGTTTGGAGAAAATCTATCACAAATCAATAGCGTTGCAGCTTGTTATCTACAAAGAGAGCTATAAATTGGCAGTAACTTGACTGTTATGCCTCTTTTTATTCCATGCAACCTACTCATACATCATTTCATACATTATTGTGTGAGAACTCGTAGCGATTTCATTAATAAAATATATTGCGTAGAGTCGATTACGTCAAAATGATTCTAAAGGGCGCCAAGACATAGAATGAGTTGGAAATATTAATAATGTTGTGTTTGTAAAGTGCAGTTTAACGTGACAAGCATTGGATTCTATATGCCAGAGAACAATACTCAGTAACCAAGAAGTCACTACATTCAGTATCCTTACTCTTGTGTATTATTGAGACACAGTTGAAGTTAAGAAAAGAGAGCAGAGCGATCCACGTGCTTATGAGAGTAGTGAGAGAAGCAAGCTATAAAGCATTTTTATTTTTTTGCTATAGCTTCTACCAATTGAGCATAAAAGCCAGTCAAAGGGCAAGGTCGCATCAACGTTTTACCCACATGTTTTTTCTTTACATTTTTTATTAAAAACCAAGGAGTCTATTATGTGAAAAGATCTTACTGCATGACAACTTATCTGTGGCAATAAGGAACCCAGACTAAGTTCTAGGTATACAGATAAAGCAATAGTTAGTTGGCTAAGTGTATTGTACTGAATACAAAATAGAATACGACATGCAATATCCTATCTAATAGATCTGCTCATTGTGGGGTCAAAACTATGCGTAACTCAGTTAAATGAAAAATGAAATTAAGTAGTTTTACGAATGTAAACTCAAGAGGAATAGAAGACGAAACGTAGGGCGCCCACCCAGTAGATGAACCGACAACATTGTTAAGATCGCGGGAAGTCGGTGAATGGAAAAAGCTCAGAATCGTTCTTCCTGGTAATGTGTAGGGGAGGCCTAGGGTGGTCCTGGCTGATGATGATGATGAATAGGCTGCGGGCAACACGGCTACCCGCTTTGCAGTCAAGTTATCGTTGGCGTCCATATCTCGTGGCCCAAAATGACAATACAAACTACGTTTATCATTTAAGCAGTCAACTCCCAGAGCTCTCAAGGCACCCGGGTCCGTAAGCAAATCAGGTATGCATATGCACCTCATCTCCTGTGGATCCATAATATGTCTGCTTACGTGAAGTTTAATTACTATGAGACGTGTCAGGGGGTCTGTGTCACGCTTGCCCCTAATTTTTACCATACTATTTGAAAACTATTTGTAAAATAAACGGTGTTTACTCATGCCCTACTTGCGGGACTATAAAGCGCCTTTCTGTGTGCGTTGCCGTGCGTCGCCGTCGGCTGTGCGTGATGATCTGCAGAACCACGCACCGTAGGAAGGCAGCATTAGCCACAGAAAAGACAACTAACAATACAATGGACCAAATTAACCGGTCTTATAGTATTACAACGGCTTTATAAGTCATCGAATTCATCAAATGACAGCATAATGCGGCTGCTTTTTCTAGGCTTGGTCTCGAGGTATTGGCGTCTAAATACAATAGCTAGATAGTTCAAAGTGATCTTTAAAATTTTACTAAATAAATGCTTGTTGATTTTGATGTGTGGAAGTATAGGAGCATGAGATTTTTGTGTGACGTTTTGACGTAGGATTTATTTAGTCAACACTCACACAGACTCAAAACCAGAACCAGAGACAGAGCCTAACAGAGATTGTGCTAGGCCTACAGTTGTGCTGTATGTTCTATCACATAATCCACTGATTATTGTTTATTAGACAATTAACTGCAAGAAACTTAAGCATACCTAGGTTCATCCTATAGAACTTTGCATCTCCACAAACAACAATGTAGCGACGACCTTCCTTAATCAATGCTCACAGCGTCCACAATCACCCGTAATAGTCTGATATACTGCCTGAATGCACTGTACGTAAACTTAATTTGAAAGCCGTACAGCGTAAATCCTATCATATTCTCTATAACATACAGTCTACATTGGCTTGGATGTGTGGACAACAACGTATTGTAGCGAGGTACAATGCGGATGCAATTGCAATGCCCCTTGCAATTGAACGTGGGCCCCAGCTCAAATTGACATGTATACCTATAGCTAATAGGTATATGAAATTGGGATTAGTCTGGGTCTGCAAAACAAAAGAGTATGTAGTGTAGGTATTTTTAGTAAATACGATGAGTGAAATTCAGATTCCACGGGGTTCCTGGGAATTGAGATGAAGGAGACTCAATTAAAATAATAAATACAATTCTTTATTTAAAATAATTAAATATCTGGAGGCAAATACATTATGATAATCCAGCAGTAGAAGTCTTCAGGCTGCTGATGATGATGCGAATTTAAAGCACCTTCAGACTTCTTCAGTAAAAAAGTCCTTTATCGAAATTGTTTTTTTAGATGACGTTTTCGTTGTAATAATGTAGGGCTACGCTATGTGCTACGCAGTGCTACGAAATCTACAAAAAATAGGTCAAGTAGTTATTATGAATTAATTCCTATAATAAATTGCAAGCCGGACCGTTCTAGTTCAACGTGATTTAGCTGTTGCTCTTTAGTTTGAACGTGAACTATTTCAAAGATAATCTTTATTTATAATAAAATTTATTTATGTTATTGCAATATTGGAGCAAGCGCGATACTTGTCTTTTTTGTTTCCTTTTGAAAAGAAAAAAACGTAAAGAACAGTGAGAGGCCACCAAGGACCGAGATGAGTGGGAAGGCTTTGTGACATTTGCCCAGCAGTGGGACACAAAAGGACAACTGAAAAAACAGACCTACTTATCGATAAAATTACGATTTGTTTTAATAGAATTTAACTTATTTGTAGCCCATCCGAGTTAATTTTATAAAAAAAGCTTGTGACTACGGAAGTCAAATGTAAAACAATCTCATAAAACACGTAGAGCAATAAAAACGAACAAAAAACACTTCAAAAAATTATGAAAACAAATAATAAAAGTTCTATCGAAACAATAGTTCAACAACAATGAGACACGAACATAAACGACAAAGACTTAAAAAAGGTACAATAAACCATTCAACCCTTTCGTCAAAATATGGACTCGACACTTCCTTATTGCGTCGTAAATTAAAAAAGAACTGTTCTTTTGAGAAGGATGTATTTTTTTTCTGTTAAATATTTTGTCACAAGCATTGGAAAATTAGTCACTGTCTGCTGTCGTGACGTATTTTGCTCATTGAAATGACCTAGAACTCAGTAAAGTACTTTATTGAGTTCTAGGTCACTTCAATAATAAAAAAAACATACTTAAGGCAGATACCCATTTTCAAGTAAGAAAAGTTCTAGATTTTCTCGCAATTTATTTATAAGTCTTTACGGTGAAGCTTTGGAGAAATAAGTTGATAAGTGATAAGTTTGTCTCGCTTTTGCAGATCGTGGTTTTTTTTTTATAATACTACTGAAAATAAATTTAACGACTTCTTCAAAATAAATTTTGAAGAAAGCAGTGTACTTGCATGAACAGTTTTGACTACTCAGCTGTGGAACGATTTCGATACCTACGAGTATATCGAGGGCAAACCTACCTAATAATAATAATGTTCACTAGTAGTAATAATAATAATGTTGTCTAGTAAAATTTCGCTCTTCAATTAATCAAGTGAATTATTTTGCATAACTATTTGGAAAGTTGTTCAAAACAAACAGCATAAAAAATAAGATTCGATCTCTAAACTTAATTATTAATCTGAATTAATTTATAATTTTTAACTCAATATTTACTATTATTTCTTAAACCAGCAAAGTCACAGAACCAGTTTGTTATTGGGTAAATATTTAAATAATATGAATGTGCAGATTATTATGATTTATCACTTTGATTATACCTAATTTGTTTACTAATTTCAAAGACAAATATAAAAAATTTGAGTTTACAGTCCAAAACATTTTGAGCACTATGTCAGTACTCCCAAATGATATAATTTTTGATGCCAAATCTCAAAGGGTGTTATTAATAATCCTGGCGCAACGCTGGAGTAGTTAAATCGTGTTTTGTCACATTTGTTCGAGTTGACAATTGCATGTCAATGCAAGAGACAAAACACGGATCAACTAGTCCAATGCTACGCTAGGATTATTAATAAGACCGAAAATGTTTATTGAAAACTCTCTCAAACAAAGGTATCTGTTTATAACACTTACATTGTTGTATGTAAGTGTAATAACCAAGTCTGGAACTTAGCGTGGGTATGAGTATATCCGAAAAGCTGTCGCAGCAATATGACGCTACGCTCACCCCTTGTATAAGCGAGGAGAAAAGTGGCTGACCGCTTACTAATGAGACATTTCTGCAGTAGAAGCCTTGTTTTGATGCGAAAATTATGTTGCTTGTTTTAGTTAATGTAATTTAAGTAAGACTATGAAATTAAACATCTGTAGACGCAAAATTATTAAAACGACCCTAAATTTTTTTTTTGAATAGTTCGGTAAAACAAAGCTAATAGCCAGCAATTCTTTAGCACTAAAATTATGGCGAATTTTTCCATCTACAGAATTACGCCCTTAAACACGATATGTCTGTCCTTCTCTTTGATAAGCGTAAAAAAGAAATGGATATATTTTTATCGGACGGCTAAATTGCCTCCGCAACTGAATAGATTTGAAACTGAGCAGATTCTCAGCTGGACAAATTAGCAACTTTAGAGATAGTGTTCAGTCCATGATCTATTTTATAAAGTGATTGAGGTCCCAACAAGTGGTAGTTTTTTATCTATAAATGAAAATACTGCCTCCGTAACTGAAAGCTGTACAGATTAGCAGCTGAACAGATTAGCAGTTGGACAGATTAGCAACTGCACAGAAAGTGTTCATAGTCCATGACCGATTTTAACAAGGGATTGAAGTCCCCCCAAGTGGGCAACTTTTATTTGTAGATTTAATATTAGCACTAAGCCTTTCTAACTTAACTAAGCTGGTGAACTATTTTCGTCACAACAATACCGTTTCAAACCAAGTGTAAACTTAAATTGGGGTTCTCTGGTGTAGGCAAACTACTAAGAGCAGTTTGAACCTACTCATACTCAAATTATTATTATGAACGATTGAAGGGTTAAGCATAAACATTTCACTATGATGTTTATGTGAAAGTTATTGGTAGTAGTCAATTTATGCGCAGTGTTTTGAATTTAATAACTTGCGATTTATCAAATGAATAATTACAAAATACTAATAATAACTGTATTATATTCTTGATACTATAAAGACATAAATACTTTTAAAGATGTGCTAAATACGCTTTTTCTACTAACTATGATAACAAGCATATGACCAACTTGATGTTAAGCCACGTAGGTCACGCACGTCAGGAACGTGCCCTACGATGCACTGCTTTTTGTTCATTAACTTGAGTCATTTCAAAACAAACGCCCTTCAAATACAGTGATGCTACTTCACGGCAGAAATAGGCATGGTGGTAGTACAAACACACAAAAGTACAAGTCTTTTCTTTTTATAATAATATAAGTAGGTATAGACAATTCGCCTCGAATCAAACATTGACCTATCAAGTAAGAACATAAAAGACACAAGTAGCTTCTTTTAATTAAAACTGTTTTCCTTTTATGTAAGCCCATTTTTTCGGATAACACACTATTTTATGAGACTCACGCGAGTAATGAAGTAATAAGTTTCATGAAAAATGGCTTAATTCTTTTTTGCGTAATGCGTAACTCTACTGGACAGTGGACAGTATTCATACGTTTTTATTGAAATGACCTTGTAGGTTTTATGTTAGTTCAATATTCGAATTATGTCATAAAAATAATAAATTTGTTCAATACGTTTGTATGATGATGTAATAGAGGTTCATAAACAATACTTGTATTGATACAGATTGATACTGACAACCACCCCACAAACTGACGATGATGATGTTTTTATTTTAAATTGTATTGTTAGTTGTAAATACAGTATTGGCGTTGAATATTCGGAACGAAATAAAATACGTACCTATATACCCTTAATTAAAAATGCTATACTATAAGGTATAAGAGTATGACTTTCATTAACTTTTCTATAAATTCAGTTAATTGAAATTCCTATGTAAATTGGTGTCTTTGCTTAGAAAATTTTCGCGAAATTCAGCCATTTAAATCCCCTTCTTGGGATCTTAATTTTTAGATCTCCCAAATGGGAAAACTTTCGCAGATTATAGTGCTGAATTTTGATTATATTTCTGTCACATAATTGCTTCTCCGAGTTAGCAGGTTCCTAAGGTATTCTAAAGTAATTTACGAGTATTAGATAAATTAGCACTCACTGATATTATTTTTTCTTCCATTCATTAGCCCCAACTATACTTCTTCCTATTGACAGCGCGCCAAATACGTTGACATTTCATGACATGATAGATGACAGGCGACATACCTTGAGCACAGATAATAGAGTAATAGCTTATTAAAAATAGTAACGTTAAATAAGGTACTGCTTATGGTAAAAAAAAGTAAACAGGCATCTATTGTAGATGATTTATATCGTCAAGGGCAACTGGTAGTTACTCATGTCCCTTCTTACAGGACGCTACAGTGCCAAGGACAAGATTTTAGATGGAATGGCTTGCCCAGCACTTTTACTATCCTGACAGCTTAGTCGACCTAATCCACAGGAAAGACATGGTCAATACGTGTGGAGCTGACTAAGCCGCGGGTTTCCTCACAGTGTTTTTCTTCACTGTCTGAGTGTACTGAGTGAGCCAAATTGTTTCCTCTGATTGCATAAGGAACTGCACTTATATACTTAGTCTACCTACTATTTTATTCCATAAATATTTAAACATGAAGCCCTGTTTCCTACAAAATGTCGTCTAGAAAGTTAGCAAGCTATTAATTTGGACCAAATCGCTTCGATCGTTGTTTCCTAGCACGATCCGCGCTTAAAGTTAACTGATTAACATTAGTTCGTAGGTACGTAACTACGGGTCGTTTAACCTGTAGTTTAAACTTTTCTAATTATATATAATAGACGGTTTACGGATGTAGTTTTGGTGATTAGAAACGTGATGGGTTTTGATGAGAAGGCATTGTCTTGTCTAGCTTACAAATCACACTAATATTATATGGTATGTGAGTCCAATTTGTCTTCATAATGGCTTAAGCCTTGCGCACACCTAAGCGTTCAGCGGTGGCAATCAATGAAATGCTACCAAATAGATATCGCTGTCATATTAGACAACGTTCCACAGATCGCGGTACCACAGAAAACGTAAGTGGCGTAAGACTTTATTGATTGGGATAGAACTTAGAATTTAATTATAAGATTTGAATTGAATATGTCAACGTTTCACAGATCGGTACCGCAGAAAACGTAAGTTGCGTAAGACTTTATTAATTGGGATAGAACTTAGAATTTAATTATAAGATTTGAATTGAATAAGTCAACGTTTCACAGATTGATACCGCAGAAAACGTAAGTTGCGTAAGACGTTATTGATTGGGATAGAACTTTGAATTTAAATAGAAGATTTGAATTCAATAAGTTTTTTTCTATAATGTATGTTCACCTTATTATTTTTGGTAATTATGTGATTGCAATCATAATCAAATCATTATCACAGCTTACAATAGGTACTTAAAATAAAATTCGCATTCGTAGTTTCTCATGCTGTTTATGAACATATTATACCATTAAATAAATAAAACCATTAAATCAGTATTGTAATCCAATCAATTCAGCTAACACAATCTATTCCTAAAAATAGGTAATTTATTCCCTAAAATCCCTGGTGTATAACTTGTTCGTGCAACATCATTTTTTTAACCCGTCTGGTCGTTTCTTCCACGTGCGTCCACTCCCATGCTTGCTTATGAATAAATAAATGGAGGAACCGGGGTCACGTTGTTCAGATCTCATACCCTGTGTAACTCTAAATTTAGTTTCATTGTAAATCAAGCTTTATCGCGCTGATTTAAGGGGCAATACGGCTTGCATATTACTATTGACTAGCCTCTCAGCTCAGTTGGTATTAGCTCTGTCTTCTGTGCCGTAGGTCGTGGGATCGATCCTCACCGAATTATGTGTTTGGTGAACGTATATGTTTGATCTCTGTCTGAGTGTTATATTGTTTTTAATTATGTGTTTAATTATAAGTATTATATCAGCTATCTGGTGCTTAGTTTAGGGCTGGATGACGTTGTGTGAATTGTCTTCAATATTTATTTATTATTTTATTGCAACAATTTTTTTTTACTTTATGGGCCATCAACCTCTTTTTAAAAACAACCAACTTATATTAAATATAAGTTGGTTGTTTTCAAAAAGAAGTGTTGAACTTAACAGTAATTTTAGCTAAAATACATAAGATTTTTATGTATTTTAGCTAAAAGTAATGTTCAAGTGCAGGCAATAGATTCAAATATACAAATTTTTTTACGAGTAACATCCAGTGGAACTTTTGTTATAAAGGTTAAATTTTTCACTCTACGCCCAAACTGCGATTCCTTGTATTATGGAAATGAGTACAATCATTCTTGCAGTTAATCAGCCGTGAAGTTGTACTGTATTTACCTGATTCACTATCGGACCATCTCCCCTATATAACTTGTAAATGCCCAGCTGTTTAGGTACATGTTACGACCGGTTAGATATTAAAATTCGTATTTTGCTACTTTTTAAGGTTCAATGAACGTTATGTAATTGATACTTTATTGACTCGTAGCAATAGCTGGTGACATAAAGTATTTGATGCTTTAAAACTGTGAAAAATACTAGACGTTTCAAAGTTGTTCTAAAATGCATTTTATACCAAGGATAATATAGAACGTTATTTTACAAATAGGCTTGAGTTTGACTGCAATCTCACCTACCGTTAAGTGATGGTTACTACTAGACTAGCGTTTTTTTTATATAACTAGCTGATGGAACAAGCATATGGCCCACCTGATGTTAAGTAGCGTACCGCTACTTATGAGTCTTTTGGTTCGTCTCTCAATAGCTTTCAATGCCTCAAGCTGGTATTTGACGGAGCCACCCCAGAGATGAGAACAGTAATCCATAAGCGAACGAACTTGTGCTTGGTACACAATCCTATCTATCCTGCCTATCTATACTATCCTGCTATGCTATCCTGGTGTGAAGTACTGTCTTACCTTCGATAGAATACCTAGCTTCTTTGCAGCTATCTTGGCCTTGGACTCTATGAACGAGCCAAAAACTATATACCTAACTGCCAATAAGTTAATTCATTTTTACAGGCCTTATACTACCACTACTGTAATTAATCTTCATATGCCACAATGAAGCAATATTCAATCCAGCCTTCAAAATATTATTCTAATTAACATCTCCCAAGTATATTCGTTATACCAAAATATGCTTATAACTAATAGTTTGAAAAATGAATCTTCCACATTAAAGTAACCGTTTTCCAAAGGCTATTTACCGAAAATTGCGAAATGAACTAGACAATGGATTTGCCATTGATATAAAAAACGTTGTTTACTGCCAAAATCGTCTCATTGTGATCGCAACCAATGAACTTCGGTTCGTTAACTAAATCGAAATTTAAATTGAAAGATTTACGGGTTCCGTTTTTCAGTTTATTGATTCTAATTACTATGTTATTTATACGCTTTGTTTGCAAAATCTGTTTTATTTACGTTGCATTTTTCAATTTATTCAGCGTGGCAATGCCGATAGCGTCTTGGAGATACTTCCGTCTGGCACTGATTTGGCTGAGTTGAGCTATCTCTAGGTCGTTTGTCTGCAGATAGTTTAACTGTTTCTTGTGTATTTTCTACATTTCGTAAATATTTATATCATTGTAAGTTTCTTTGTGTAAATTAATTTTACGTTTCGTTATACATTTACAAATTTTGCTTGAGTGAGCAAAATTATTCTAACAAAAAAACCAAAAGATAGCGAGCTGCAATACTTACTTAAGTATTTAATTTATTTATATACATAATGCAAATCGAGGTGCGTTCGTACCTTCAAATTAAGGACAAAAAAATGAGATAAAATAATGAGGAGGTCGAGAAACAAAGCAACAGCGTTTTTCTCTATAATTCTCTGAAGTCGTATACTTTCCTCATCTTAAATTATTTATATGGAATGACGATGCGAAATTGCTAAATTATTAAAAAAAGAAGAGTAAAAAACAACAGCTGCTTTTCCAAGTCCGCAGCTAAATAATATTCAGTCCATTATTGTGACATTGAAGAACAATAGGTACTAAAACTCCTAGAAAATAAAATATCTAGTATCTAAAATAACCTCGTTACCTCATCTTGAGCTATCGCTAAACGAAGGCTATAAAATATAGGGAATTCGCAAGTTAGCTCAAAAACTCTTTCTCATAAAATATGATTGCCGACAGTAAGGTAGGTACGGCCTTTCGCATCATGGCGGACGGTCGTAAAGGGCTGTCGTAAAATAAGTAAAAAAACCCGCCACCGGCTATGGTTGAACTTCAAAAGCTTTAGAAGTCCGACGAAAACTTTAAATTGGTTTTCACCATCGACGCCAGAATGCGAAAACTAGTAACGAGATTTGCTACCTACGGCTAAGTTTTCATTTAATAGCTTGACTTGAACAAAGCTTTGGGAGGCGGGATGATCTTAAATTAACATTTTGTAATTCTACTTTGGTATCATATTTAATCAACTGTTTTAGAACGGAGTATTCTGATGCTTCACCTAGGAACCGGAAAATACAGGGTTATTCATTATTAGCTGCAAATACTCAGGAATTAGGTTCAACAAATAAAATAAAAAATATTTATGAAATTATTTTTTTTAAATTTTGATCAAAATTTTTTTTAAGTTTTTGTATCAAAATTTTATTTTTATTAATTTCTTTACGGCTATTGCATAATGATTGCCATGGAGAACAGGACGATGACCCACCCAGGCGGTGACTGAACGCAGAGTGTCACTCACGGCGCGCGGGCGCGGATCAAAGGTCAAAACAGGTCAGGCGCCAATGATTCCTTTATCGATTTTCTCGGGATTTTCATAACAAAAATTAAAAAAAATCATATCATAAATAATTTTTATTTTATTTGTTGAACCTAATTCCTGAGTATTTGCAGCTAATTATGAATAACCCTGTATAGAAGTGAAATGTATTATTGTTTAAAAAAATAAGTAGACCACTCGACTAGAATCCAAGGCATGGTTATTTAATCAACTGTTATAGAACGGAGTATTCTGATTCTTCACCTAGGAACCGGAAAATATCAAGAAGTAAAATGTATTATTGTTTAAAAAAATAAGTAGACCACTCGACTAGAATCCAAGGCATTGGTTGACACCTCAAATCCTTTGAAATTATGTTCAAATAAACACATGCAGGGATTTAGTCCATGTTTTGGTCGTGAGACTAAGTTGCTGGCCACCAATCAAACCCATGAAGGTGCCACGTTATATTTCGTTCCTCGCAATTCTTTTCTTTTCAAGCATCAGTTTCAATCGCCGTGATAAGATCTGCGCTGCCAAGTCACATTTGTTTTGAATGAATGATTGACCTACCTCAAGAGTATTGTCATGTCTGAAGCTAGGCGTATTCCGGGTGGGACCAACCAACAAGACACTCCCTATATGAGAGCACCGCTGGTTTGGTGGTTGTGCCCCGCCTTCGATCCTAAAGTCATGGGTTTGAGTCTGGTCGTGCTTCTGTAGCATGATCAAAAAATATTGCTAGGAAATCGTAAGAAAAGCAGCTATTATTTTAGCAGAATGCGTTTGCTGGATTGCATCATAGTATATAGGTATGCCGCTTCTGACACGCCTCTGAATCTTGTGTACCAAAATACCTGACGGTCTGTCTACGTGTCTACAGAAACTACAGTCATAAAAAATATCATGATCTGACTTTGATGAAAGTTGCAACGCATAATTTGAAATATTTGATTGCGGCAACACTGAAAATAGTTCAGCAGGCTAGGCTGCGAAATTGTCCTCTGCGGTATTTAAAAAACAACCTTGCGTGAAGAGCTCAAGGTATGAAATAAGGTGTGCATATCCACACATGTTCAACTTGACCTGTGATTCCTGTGAATGACCGTAGAATTTATTTTTAGAGAATTTAATGGTCTGTTATCGCGTCATAATGTAGCCGGAGTCTGTTTGGACTTTTACATCAATAAGTTAATTGAAAGGCGCCTAGAATGACACAAATCAAATAATAGACGATTTATTACTTTTAGTTGATAACAACAATGTTTTCGATTATTTTACTTACCTATAACGGAAGTTTAAATCATAATGAAAGATGGGCCTCGGTGAACTAGGATGAAATCGTTCGAGAATTATTCGTTCGAAATCAGATCAACATAAATTTTGTAAAATTTATGCTAAAGATCTACTTTGGCTATTCGTTGTTTACCAGTTGTTTCAAAGTGGTAGGTATTTCATTTGTTTCCGTTACCTACACAAGCACAAGTTCCAAGTAAAATTAGTTTTTAGTAACATAACCATTGCTAAGACAGATAAAACCCGTTATTATTGAAAAAATGGAACCAAGATTTATTTCGATTATAATAATCGCAATTTTACAAATTTAGAAAATTCTCGCCGTGATGGCAAGAACTTCGAACAGCATCTAATATTTTTAGATACCGGAAGTTTATAAGAAGGCTATAAATATTTCAGTATTAGTACGTAAACACCCGCAAGTTATAACAAGCGCGTGATTCACGGCGCTAATAAAATTCGCACGAGACAATTCGAAGGTCGTAAAATGTCATAAAATTATTTACTCGGGGCTAACCCTTGCCGTGTTTTGTTTATAATATGTATTAATTTTGATTTATCGCTGTACATAATAATGTTAAAATGTGCATGTACGAGTCATAAAATTTTTACGAGACAGTTAACTACGTAGCAACCTCGCGAGTATTTTCATTTTGATCAGTGTACGTAATTGGTAAAGAGTATTACAAACGCTTTATGTTAAAGTAAAGTTCAAAGTGATTTAGTTTGCAATGGAGCTTCCTTATAAACGGTGTAGGAAAACATGGCACAGAAACGATGCCGATACCACACGGTCAGTCAGTCAGCGATAACTATGAGACACTTTTATGTATGGAAGACCCATCTAATCTAATAAAATAACTAGCCTGAAGTATCCAAAAGGAGCTTATTTGATGTGCGTTTAAAATCCTTCCACCACACTGGTTTGAAGGACTGTTGATATGACAAGAAGAATTAGACTAGCCTCATTTGAATCCGTGATGTGACTGATGATTGAAATTTAATAATTTATTTATCGTCATAGTTATTTGCTTTATTGTTAGTTTACAGCATTGAAAGAATCTTTTTCAAAATAGACAATTGTTTTATGTTGTAGAGACGTGAAGTCTAAAAGGTGCCTTTTAAAACCTGTTCGAATACCAAAATAGTAACTTGAATGTAGGTTGTTGTCAGTCACACTCAAAAATAACTAAAGGTCACAAAACTCAAAGAAACTGGTTTACTCACGATATTTTCCTTCATTATTAGGAGTAAGTACACATTTATTAAAAAATACTAAATTTCATTAAAACTCGATCTAAATCATCAATTCACATAAATGTTTATGATTTACACTAATTAGGTCAGTTCCTGCTGGAGCCCTACAAAAAACCGTTCTGATAACTTTGGCAGAATTAATCATCACTATATAAAAAACCCAGAAGAAAAACCGTTACAAACCGATTGAATGCACGTATCACTTCACTTTTAATTTAAAACACAACATCCGCTACGTACACTTTTGCAATCAAACTTGAACTGAGGTGTTGATTTTTACCCTCAATACCTGTAATGACTCTTTGTTAACCTTTACAGTTATCTGAGCAAACGTTTGCATGCCGTTGAAAATGGACTCTATTCATAAAGTACTAAGATACGTGCTCAGAGAGCAATAAAATATTTATTACCTACTACCTCAAAGGGTTGGGCGATAGTATGATAGTTTTATAGTTGTCGTTGTGCAATTTTCTTGCATTGTCCACGACTTTAGTGTAGCACGACCAAGCAGTATTGGTACTTGAGAATTTGAGAGGCCAGTTTACAAGCCGTTAGCAACTTTGTAGTCAAACTTGTAGTCATTGATACAACTTCTAGGTGTGTTAGTACCATTTGAATTTTACGGCATATTTTAGTATCTTACACAACAAATATCATTCGATAACTGGTTTTAATTATGCCTCTATCAATGGTGTCGTTTATAATCAAAAAAACAAATTAGTTGATTCGTAAACGAGTAGCTTTATATATTTTTAACTACATTTAAATTGCGTTAAATTAAATATAATTCCTCGTTATGCATAACACTCAATCAAATAGTCTATAAAATACTGCATTTACGACCTGATAAGCTTTTATAGATACTAACATTAATTTACGTTGCAATTAAACTTAAATATATCGCGAATAATATACAATTGTGTTATCTCTGCTCTTATTTCTAAATATAAAAATAACAATAATCAACTTTTTACAGCTTTAAAATTGGTATTTAAACAAAATTGTAATTTAATTGCAATAAAACATTTTTACTGACCTAAATAGGTAATAACGAGCTAACCTATAACTTTTGGATCAACATAGAAGCATCGGTCTGTTATTACCACGGTTCTTCCGAAAAATGCCGTAGTTGCAATTTTTGTGTTTCTTTTTTTTTGCTTTACAGTGCAAGCTTCGAAGTCTGTACTGAAACTTTTTTATTCTTAGACACAGTTTCAGAAGCTTGAGAGAGACATTAATTTAATAAATACACAGCTTACAATTTTGCTTGCGTGTTGCCTACCCTGATATAAAAAAAATTGTAGACAATACACACTACATTCCTTTATTACTCAATATTATTATTATGCATTCCAGATTTGATAAGATTTCTTCCACCCGTTATAGACAATGACAACAAATATAAATTATACTCACCCATTTTTATTCCTCTGAGTGTGTCGATATCTAACTGATCTTAAATGATATAATTATGGTTTTATTCAAAATACCAGTTATTATCAGAGGCTTGTACGGCATTATTCTTATTGTGTCAAAAACTATTTTAGTCAAAAATTAACCGCCGTCATCGTCAATAGAAAAAAAGACTGAACTAACCCTTTACGTTAGAAACAGTTTCTATTGAAACAAATTGTACAATTCTTATTGTTATTGTTTACTGTCTTAGCAATTACGGTACCTGAGCGTAGTATTGTTGGGGTAATTATAGCGGTGTTCATGGGAGGTGATACAAAAAATGAATATTACTTCTTTTCGTGTCACTGCTGGTTCGAACCAAGTCTGGTGGTCTTTTAGGCTTGGTCGCGCGTGGAACTGGCGCCTAGTTCCAAAAAATCAAAATAAATGTTGATAAAGAATAGGGTCTCCTCCTCCCGCAGGGTCCAAAAACCTACCTATTTACCTATTTAGATTTCGATCAGTTAATAATATTGTAATAGCTCCAGCTAAAACACCTAGCTTTAAGACGTTTTAATGTGATACAATTTAATGAATATTTTTTTGATTTATGTTGGTGAAATGATTTGAGTGTCTCGTGCTCTCCAAAAACAAGAGATTCCAGGGCTAGTACTAACAAAATATGTGTCATCGTCATCAGCCTAAAGAAGTTCACTTCTAGACATAGTATACCTTCAAAGATGATTTTGAACCCATTTGGCACCATTGAACCACCCATTTGAACTTTTACTTAATTATTTCGGTCCACCTCGTCTTGTCCTATATATGCTTTGTCTTTCGGTTCGTGGCTATTCGAGAACCTTTGTTAATAAGTCTCTCTTCTTGTCGTGTCAATAGTTCTTTCATGCCAGTGTGGTGAAAGAATTTGAAGGGCGCATCAAAGAGGCTCCTTTTGTGCACTAGTTAGTTAGTGTGTTAAGGTTGAGTACCTTCCAATGATGTAACATACACAAAGGTGCAGAAATGAACATGTTTTGGTTCAACTTAGCTTTTGAGTTTTAGCTTAGTGTCTAACTTCCTAAAAGTGCTTTTTATCCTCCAGTTGCTCAGTAAAGTATTGGAATTCAGTTTCTAGTGCATTGCTAAAAATTGTCTCTGAATTTCATGAGATTCAGTATTGATTTTCAATCCTACAGTGGGTAAACCCTAACTGAATTCCTGTTTCTTTTAGAATAAACTATACAAAAACTTTTCAAAAAGTAACAACATTTTATGCTGAGTCATTGCACAATGAAGTTAGTTTTAGCTCCATCTAGCTGCCAAAAGGTGAACTAGCTACTGTGTTGCAAAATACAGTAGCCCCATCTTTGGGGACAGACGGTATTTGCAATACAATGCGCCACCCCTGTCTGCAACCCCTGTCTGCAAGGGGTGACAAATAAGCGGGCCTATTACATGTAGTGCATTCGGTTGCTATGGATATTGAAATCGCTTACTTCTTTAGCCAGTTATCCAAATCAAACACACTAGGCATTTGATGAATCCCGTGACAAGTGAAAATTCATACTTATTATCTTTACTATATCTACTTACTTACTATTATTATCCTTAATAGGGAAGAAATTGCACCATAAAAAAAATTAAACAACAATATCTGTTGTAACAGTATCACATCAGCAAATATCAGCCAATAGTAAAATACATTTTTGGGGCAGAAATAGGCCATGGAAGTATTTTCTGCCACCTCGTTGTGATACTCGCATCACTATCCTATTTATTTACAATAAGGGCACATTCTAAGCGTTCTGGGGCGGCTATCAGTGAAATGCTATCAAATATCGCTGTCATATTTGACAGCGTTTCATTGATCGCCACCGCAGAATGCTTAGATTCAGTCTTAGTGCATTTCAGCACATTTCATACGTTTCACGTTTACACTGAGAGACGAAGTGAAATGTTACACAAGATACTTTTGCAGTGGATGTGCTCACATTCTTTGTCACTTTCGGTGAAGTCAGGTGAAGTTTTGCAACCGCTAAGCTGGATATTTATGTGGAACATCTGCTTCTACTGTTTTTTTCAAAATAACAACCGCAATTACGGTGCATTTGGATCAAAACAGATTTAAAAAGTTTTTCTTCTTGACGCAAAGGATGTATACAAATAATGAAATATCCTAGAATTAACTGTTTTCGATAGATATTATATCAGAGTCAGAGTCATTCATTTCCAATCGAGAACAATAATCGATCCTTAGGTGCTTGTAGGTTAACCGGGTCTCTTAACCAGCTACGCAGGTTTATTTTTTAGTTCATAGCCGGGTTACTAACCGATAAGAAAGTACTGTCATTCAGTTCTTAGTTCATAACCGGGTAACTAAGAACAATTACAGTTCCTGATCAGTTTCTATGCGTCCCAAAAACATTGCTATCATTTGGGTGGTCGTACACGTAATAAGACTGGCGTAACGACTGCGTCTAGTCCCTTTCGCAACACAGTACATACCTGTGGGTAGAAGAGTTAAGCGCCGATAGCCTTAGTAAACGAATATATTCCGCTATATTTTTATTATTCTGCCAATTTAACCAAATTGATTTTTTAAAATGTATATTCATTTTTTTTTTTTGATTCAGTTCGGTACATTTTATCTAATAATATAGGTACTTGTAGCCATTAGTCATTTCAAATTAGGTTTCAAAATATTTTATGTTTAAAATCAACATTAAAATATACTAAA
Organism: Thera obeliscata; assembly: GCA_947578465.1. Classification (NCBI taxonomy): domain Eukaryota; kingdom Metazoa; phylum Arthropoda; class Insecta; order Lepidoptera; family Geometridae; genus Thera; species Thera obeliscata. The sequence continues at coordinate 5,585,515 of OX387928.1, read as the reverse complement.
ATACTGGACGAAAATCTTTATTAACACAGATACTGCCTGCGTTATAATAATAATTTAATTGAATTCAATAGAACACTAACAACTAGCTTTTAATTTATCTACTTTTTCAGACTTCGGCCCGCTTCCGCTCCAAATATTGCTATGCCCTGTACATTAGGGCCTATTATGTATTCACCATTTTTTTATTTTAAGACCTCCGTTGTCCGTAATATAATAATTACAATAAATAATTATGAGTATAATTCATCATTTTTATGCCCCTTTCCACTTTATGATGGGTATAACAGGTTTTTGTTCTCCACTCTCCTCTATTAGCCGACATTTTAGCAGCAAGTCCTATCTCACCCATGTCATCCTTCACACAACCCATCCATCTTTCTTTACCTCAACGTTCATATCCATCCACATTAATATCTCACTCTTTTCGTTAAATGACATTCATTATTTTGCAAGACATGCACAGATAATGTTTATGACCATGTAATTTATTTTTTTTAATAATGCGGACAATCCACACAACATTATCTAGCCCCAAACTAAGCAGAGCTTGTACTATGGGAACCAGGAAGCTGATATAATACTTAAATACTATTTTTTTTTTGTAAATACATACATAGAATACAATATAACACCCAGGCAGAGAACAAACATCTGCGTTCACAACACAAATATTTGATCTCGATGGGGATCGAACCCACGCCCTCCAGCGCAGAAGGCAGAGCTACTATCAACTGAGCTGTGAAGGCAGTCAAATTGCTTGCATGTTGCGTACGATATTATACAGTTTATGCACGTAGAATCAATGTGACCATATTTACTATATCCGGTAAAATCCAAAGCTAGTGGCAATACTGAAGTATTTATATACTGATTATAATTTTTAATTAAGTTTCTCGAATTAATTATAGACCAGTTGAATTTACATTTTGTTGGCCATGTATTTAGATTTTCACACAGTCTCTAGAGTAAGCCATCCTGATAGGATTGAAACATTATACTCTCACCGAGCATCGAACCCACATGACTGACCTCTCAGCTCAGTTGGTTGTAGCTCTACCTTCTGCGCCGTAGGTCGTGAGTTCGATCCCCATCGAGAACAAATATTTGTTTGGTGAACGCAGATATTTATTCTGTGGTCGGGTGTCATATTGTATTTTAAGTAAGTATTTACAAAAAAAAAGATAAAAGTAGGTATTATACCAGGTATCTGGTTCCCATAGTACAAGCTTTGCTTAGTTTGAGACCAAGTGTGTGTATGTAGAGTTGTGTAGAAGTCGCCGGCTGAGTAACAAAGGTTGTCAAGAAAAAAAATTATATTTAATTTTTTGTGTTACATTTACGGCATTCAAATACATACTGCATTGTAGTGCCTACCCTCAGCAAAGTGACTCCCAAAAAGAACACTAGCGCAACCAAACAGCATTAAAAATAAATCAGTGCCACAAAAGGAACAACTTCTAACGTGCCATTGTCAAATAAATTCGTGCAATTGAGTCACTATTGGTTTCCCGCGATTCCAACCAAAAACCGAACTATGAAAATTCTGAATTCAAAGTCGAAATTGCGTGACAAAAATAAATACTCGCATATACATATAAATAGATACAAACACGTGTTCGTGAGGAAATGGATCGTGCGTACAGAATGACAATAGGGATTTCCCTTTCGAGCGGAAAATTTACGTGATAAAAATTCGAAATTGTTGCGTGTGAAAAAAAATTATAAGGTCCATACATAAAGTAGCTGCGGTAGGTGTCATTATGTAGTCTTATAGCGGGGCTCTGTAAGACTCTAAATCAAAAGAAGACGTGACAATGAATTGTTTATTGATTTTATAGTGTTTACTACACTTAAGGAAATCACAAAGATTTTTATAATGTACCAAAAGTTAAGAGCCGAGCGGGATTTGAACCCGCGACCTTCCCCTGTAGGTACGGGGCTGCGCTGACCACTGCGCCATCGGATCCTAATCACACTCGACGAATAACTCTTAGGGACTGTTCGGCACTAACGCGACCGTGGCTCCATCTACAGTTTTGACGTTATAGTCAACGGAGAGGAAGGTCGCGGGTTCAAATCCCGCTCGGCTCTTAACTTTTGGGACATTATAAAAATCTACGTGAGAATGAGTCCATTATTTAGCCAATTTCTTATGTTTACCGGTTTTAGTAAAAATATCGATAAGTTTACGAGTTTTAGTATAAGTGCTATGTTGTTTTTCTTTTGTAAGAAGCTGGTAATCTGTTTGTTATGTATATTCTTTGCTTAGGGAATAAATGTCTTCATGCAAAAAGTTCAGCTGTACCGGTTCAAGTTGTGCTTTAAACTGATAAAAATAAATACTGCCCTATTTATTTTTTTATTTAATACAGTTTCATTACAAATTGTTTAAAAAAGTGTTAGTGGTCTTCATCATTATTTTATCAATCTATTTATAAAAAAGTGTAAAAGTTTTTTTTTCTTACTTTACTAACGTAGGTAGTAACTAAATTAGATATAACTACAACACAGCCTAATTATTTCTTTACGGTCAATTAACAAACCCATGAATTAGTCTAACACCAAGCTATTTCACAATTTAAATAAAAATACAGTTAAATAGGTGCATACCTTACATAATTAAATGCCTTACAATTGAAATTAGTTTTTAATTAAGTAGCAATAATTATTACTAATTTGAAACGGTTTTATATGCATAACGAGAATGGTAAATTAATTTAGCAGGTAGATAATACTTAAAACAAAATTAGATTTAGAAAAAAATATATTTTACCATTTAATTAAAAACTACGCATTAAAATATTCTACGATGTTGACTTACAAGGGCTTAATTTTATGGATTGCAACCTTTCAAAAACCTTCACTTGAGGGCGCATATTATGCAGTTGACAAGGTGCATTATCAACCCTTTTTGTTAGTAGTCCACGCACCCTGACACAGATGGCGTTACTACTTACACTTGCAAATCATATTCACTGAATCTGATAAATATTTGATTCGAATTACCTCGGTTTACTAAAAAAATACAAAATATAACATATTATTTAACGTAAAAATTAGGCTTTTCATGCATCTGTGATATTTATGAGTAGTAAGTAGGAAGTACCTCACAAAATTGTAAAGTTGGTTAAAGACTCGGTCGGTGTCTAAATAGTTCATTCTGATTGACATAGATGTCGCTACTACGAGAAACGTTTGAGCTTGGTGCTTGCATGGAGAGTATTACAGCTTCAAATGATTTTCAAAATATTCTTATGATTATGGAGCGATTTTGTGAATGACCAATCTTATATTTGACGGTTGTTCATGTCAATTTGTTTTTTGAGAGGTAAACAACTGTCAAATGTCTGATCGGGTAATTACTGCCACAAAAAAATTAAAGACAGTCATTTACCAACATTTTGCAGTAGTTTTTTTTTATTTATTTTCATGTTATGCATGAAATATTTACGTTACATTATCCATTACATACCTGCTGTTCTACCTGTTAATAATTTTATCATTCTAAATTTTATAAATAAAACAGTGTTATTAGCGTGGGTATTTGTAATCTCGGCCTACCCCTAATGGAAAACTGGGGTGATTTTATGCATGCATATCAGTTAATACCAGTTGGTAGTAAATTTAATGATATAGTAAACTAAAAGCCATGAATATTTTAAAAAATAAATTTCATACGTGCCGTTTGCATAATAAGAAACATAAACCGTAAACCCGAGAAGACGTTCCCGTCGAACGTCGATCAACAACTCAATTTCTCACAAGACAAGACACAAAAGAAAAATGGCTTACACTCCACGTAATCGCTTAAGCATCGCGCGTATTGAGAGCGAAAACTCGCTTTTGAGGCGTTCTGGAAGGCTTTTGAGGAAAGCTCGATGTTGGTGTTATAGGCAATGAGGGCAAGGAGGGTAGGCTCTATAGGCACTTTACACGCTCTATCTACCGCTGCTAACCTCCGCCCAGATGTAATAACATGCCGCGTGTACACTGTTTCAATTTGGGAACAAATTGAAATTGTTTTTATTTGAATAATATTGCGGTACGAAGTCGTAGTCGATGGACATGGAAATATTGTTTGTTGTAAGGCGTAAAAGCCTGTTTTTAATGTGTACTTACTTTACTGTTTAATTTAATTCACTTTCTGTAAGACTCATCGAACAGAAGAAGTTCACTGCTGGACATTGTGACCCTCCCACGTAGATTGAGTATAGTTATATGTACCTACTTTGAGTATTTTCCATTCTCCTTCTTTGGACACTACATTACCATGAGTCAATGATAGTCATATCTAATTTAATAAAAATGAACTTTAATCATGATAATTACAAAACTTCAGCTCAAAAAAAATCTTGAGTCTCCAAAACATCGAAATAAATTATAACTAAAAATAATTCAAGTAAACTTTACCGTTATAAAGTACTCACATTTTGTTGCTTTTCTTGTTTGGCATTTTCCATCCAGAAATAAATACCAAAAAGATAACTTACCTACTACTAAAGGTTCTTAAGTAGCAATATTTATTAAGCCATTCCATTCGTATCGTATACAAGCTGGGGGTGAGTAGGAAATTTTAATTTCGCGTCTAGAGGCAGGCGGGCGCGGAAATTTGTGTGGCATAATAAGTGAGATTGTTGCGAAATTTGCTACAAGAAAAAGAAGGAGGGCTCGCATCTTGCTGCTGATAGAATAGTATGGACGCGACCCACCAGATTTTCTTATCAAATTCAACGAGGTCGTTGCGTGTACTCCAAGCCATCATTCTGTCAAAAAGGCCCTCGAACGCTAATGCCCACATAATTCTTACATATTTTTAACAACTTATCATCTTTATCTTCACAGCTTGTAAAGTTTACTGCTAGACATAGGCTTCCCTATACCTTTACACCTATGGGTTTTTGTGAGTTCTGCCTTTTCTATATTAAAAAAAAAAAAAAAATATGAACAACAAGTTCAGACAGACACACCTACGTATGGATAACACCTTTTTTTACCTCCGGCCTAAAAGAGCGGTGTTAAGTTAATGGGATTTCCACCAAACATGGTTCTATACCACAGTAAAAATCCATGCAGTCGTTGCCTACTTAAGTTTATACCATTATGCTTCTCCTTTAACTTAATTTGTTTAATAAACTTTTTTGTGGTCTAAGTCATTTAAAAAAAAAACTAAAACTAATATTTCTGAACAAAGTTTCAAAAAAGAAAGAGACAAAAAAGCACAGTGTATCTAAGCTCACAGTTTATTACTCATTTCGTTTCTGAAATTTCAGCACATGCAACCTTATAGTATTAAAAATCGTATGTCCATGTAATCCTATCGTCTGGCGGTGGGCGCACGTGTAAGTGGCAGCTTCAATATTTATGTGCAATTTTTCCAGCTTCGCCTCATCCCCCCACCCCCACGCTAAAGGATGCAGTCCCCTGAAGCACGCCGGAATTGCGTAACAATGAGGGCCGTTTATAATATTTTTATTAATAAGAACAATACTTTGGAATTAGAAGGAGCCTGAGTTGGATGACTGACGAATAACTTGGTATTTTATAAGGAAATCATTTTAATTTTTTCGTGACCATCGCGTATACTGTCGAACGTTATCAAAATATTCCAAGCACTTTTTTTTTAAGAAGTGAAAATGATCACTCACAGTTTAAAATCTAAATGTGTTGAGGAAGATTTCCATTTTCCAAAGCTTCATCTTGATCAGTTTAGTTTCGTTTTTGTTTTTTTCTGCCAAAACTGGCAGATGAGCACCATGAAAAGCAGTCACCTTTCTCCATAGACACCTGCAAAACCAGACGCGTTACTGATACTTACCTGCATAAAAGCTGTGAAAACATAACAGACTGTAAAACACACTTCCGCATTTATAGATTGGCATGGATTAACCCTGACAATATATTCCTGCTTCAGTGGAAAAATAGATTTCACTGGTTATGGAAACCATCCTTACTACTGAAAATATAAAGAGCAATAGATTAGCGTGGTACGGGCATGTCATGCAAAGAAAAGAATGTCATGTAACGAGAAGAGTGCTTGAATGAATGTGGATGGGTATAGACTTCTATACCAGAAGTAGGCCAAAAAAAAGATGGAAGGATTGTGTGAAGGATTTGACATGGGTGAAAGAAGTGACTGCTAAAATTACGGCTATAGAGGAGATTCGAGAACGAAAACCTGTTGTGCCGACAGTTGGTGTTGGTCAGCGTGGTACGGGCATGTCAAATAATGTCATGTAACGAGAAGAGTGCTAGATAATATGAATGTGGATGGCAAGAAAATTATGTCAATGACTCTTCTTCTTATCATTCAAATAAAATAAAATAAAAAAATATTGTGGACAATTCACACAACACTACCCAGCCCCAAACTAAGCAGAGCTTGTAATATGGGAGAACCAGATAGCTGATATAATACTTAAATACATTTTTTTTTTTGTAAATACATACTTAGAATACAATATAACACCCAGACAGAGAACAAACATTTATGTTTACCTCACAAATATTTGTTCTCGGTGGGGATCGAACCCACGACCTACGGCGCAGAAGGCAGAGCTACTCTTCTTCTAAATCTTTATATCTTACTTTTATCATTCAAACCAATTCTCCAAAACTCCATTGCAATTCTGTCAAAGCAGCGGGCAAGCACTGAAGGGGATAGCTGAAAACCAGGCTCAGAGGCGAGTCTTTGGAGATACCTACGTCCAGCAGTGGACTTCTTCTTATCTGTCACTGGTTTCTTCTTATCTGTCTTCGTATCTCAGATTTTTCGCGATTTCGTTCCTACTTTAATTTTTATTATTAAATAATAGCAAACAGTTATACTTATGTGCCTTGAGCTAAGGACGATAAATGGAGGAATTTATTTCTCCCATTGATCGTCCACAGCACGCACGATGCTTCCGACATTTTTAGTTTTTAAGTTAACTGTTTTTTATTTATCTTTTAAAATGTGTTTTTGTATAATTGTGTGCTATGTGTGCTATGGATTTTTGTGGTCCGAAATAAACGATTTTTATTTTATTTTATTTATTTATTTATATTTTATTATTATTAATATATAACACTAAATAAAGATTCTTGCCATATTTAGTTTTTAGGAATTATTTTCAGTTTTTAGAAAATTAACTAAATGTTTAGTATCCCTATTAGACAATGTTAATGAGTGTAGGTCGATGATGATGATGATCATCATCCGAGGTAAAAATTTTCATAATTAGAACGGATCTTTGACAACTCTATTTATTTTTGTTAGTAAAAGAGCCCGTAGTCTAACGTTTTATTTTTCTTTTTCAGGTGAAGACACAATCTGGGTAAGTCATCGCACCACGTGCCAGCATGACCGCTCTAACTTGGACTGGAGTAGTATGAGCCGCTTTGAGCTTAAGAGGTCTGAAATGATGGTCTTATTTGAGACGAGGTGACGGAATAAGGCATGACATGCTATTAACAAAACAGGCAAACATTTTTACTACTTTTTTAAAATAATAGCACGATAATACGAAAAATATTAAAACATCAGCGCGCAGGAGGAAACAGCGTGGAAATATCTCTGCAAAGAAAAATAATTGTCCGTGGAAAAGAGAATATTACAAAATCATCAGTTTTTATACGGTTATAAACAATAAATATTGCACATTGCCTTTTCTGCTTTAGTAGAGCGCTATCTCTTTCTGACGCACGCAACGCTCTATGAAGACGAAATTAGCCGATGTGCAATATTTGTTGTCTATTTACTACTATAACCTATAACTAAGTAAGATTAGAATAATTAAAGCAATCCTTTTATTGCAGGCTTTAAAACTAATGTATTGGACAAGCTGGTGAAATAAGTTACTTTTAGTTTTAAGTGTTTGTTGTCAGCGTATTCCTTCTCATAATAATGAAAACAATTATTTACCTTTACCTTTTGGATCAGTTGAGCTATCCCTAGATAATTTGTAATGGTTTGCTGATAGCTCAACTATTTCTTGTGTATTGTGTACATTTTGTAAATATTTGTTTAAGTGTAAGTTTCTTTGTGCAAATAAATGTCCTGTACCTATGGATATATACACACTTTATGTACTTTTACCTACAAGGTATTCATAGGCTATGAATTACGTTCATTAAATTTATTCATAAGCTAACTTCTAAAAAAATTAGTAACTAAGCAATCGATTACTTTTAACAAAACCCTATAAGAAGTTCAAGTGTGATGTTAAATTGAATCCAGTTGGAAAATACTAAATTTTAAAAGATTTATGACTATATTGAGATTAATACATAACCATTGATGAATACTAAAAACTATAACAACGTCAAAACTATATAAGGCTTTGTGCACATCTAGATCATCGCTGCGACGTATCGCTGTCAAATATCACACTGTCAAAGTTCGTGGCAGTGAGTGCGGATATTTGTGTAGTAAACGCAGGAAATATTTGACACAGATTTTTGTTCTCTGTCTGGGTGTTACATTGTCAGTAACAATTTACAAAAAAAAAGTACCTATATATGTGAAAAAGCATTACTTAATTTTGTCAATGCTCCAATAAATTAAACAAGACTTAGAATACAAAAAAACCAACAGTTGATGATTGCGGTGGCGATCAGTAAACGCTGTCAAATAATATGACAGTGATATTTTTTTTATGTAGACAAAAAAATACAAACTACCTTCCTGATGGTAAGCGATCACTGTCGCCCATTGACACCAACAACACCAATGGTGCTGTACTTGCTTTGCCTACCCTGTAAAGCTATTTAACGGTGTTTTTTATAGTTATTTGACATAGTTTTACTGATCGCCACCAAAAAACACTTACGATGTGCACAAGGCTTAAAAGAAATGGTCACAGGATCCAATAAGTCTTTAAAAACCACATATTTGTCATTTTGATGGTTGTATCATTGAGACAAAGCAAGTTTATATCGAATTTAAAAGCTTTGTATCTATAAACTGCTCGTTAAATCTTGTAAGCGATAGTTGTAAATTTTCAGAGGAGCCGAGGAACTTTTACGATGGACTTTTGCTCCGCCCACCTGAGACTTTGTGGCTTGCATAATGTTACATTTCGCTATAAAAAGGGGGCGATGAGTGATGCATCATCTTTCGTTGGTGATACTCGCTTTTTTGTGCAGATTTCTGATGTGTTATGTACTACAGAAAGCTCTTTGTTTTTTTTAGTTTTCTTTTAATCTTGTGATCTTTTTGTGAGCACCACAATGTCAGTTCATATAGGGCTGTCTTGTCTAAGTAAGGTTAGGTTTTTAATTTTCAAAATTGATATTTAATTTGATGTAATTTCATGCTTTTAAAAACAAATAAGCATGTACTTGTTTTTAAAAGACCGAAATTACATCAAATTGAAAACACAGTTAGGTACCATCATGTTAATAAGATATAATTAATTTTTAGGGATATAACATTAACCCATAATCGATTGGTTTTTTTTTTACAAATTGTATAGTTTTATTTAAATTTTTTTAAAACAGATAATTTAAAGGATGTGATGTTCATTAATTTGTTTTTAGTGTTCTTTTTTATAAATAAAAAATACAGTATTAAGACAAAAATCCCGTACCCAACGGTGGCATGAACGTCGACTAAATCGATTACACAAGTGTTATTGAATAAAGCCTCTACCTACTAATAAAATAAAAATAGAATAAGACTAGAAAATCATTTAAGATTTAGCAAAATTTACTTCTGTCTAATGACAATTAATAATACCATAGGTAATTAATTAGATAACTCAAAGGCCTCGTAATCGTTATATTTATCAATAAATTATTCCGTCGTTAACCTCATTAAAAATTAATAACTAGAATTGCGTTTATCGCGGCAAAAACGACCTCAACTGCCCATATCATGCATTCCATACGTTTATGCCGACAATATCACAATAACAACATCAAACCAATACTTATGCAATGCTCTACTGCCACACCGTCGTACCACCGACCTGATAAAGCTGAAAAGACAACTTAAGCCTATAAAAACCATGCACTAAACACGCGTTACAATCAAAAGTGTAATAAATAAATAAACTTCTCAGGCAATAAAAGGTTTTATTTTAATAGTCGTAAAGATTCTTATTGCACATGTGCTCGCTGTGGTTACGACGGCTGAGGATGAATGAAAAGTGCGATAGAGATGGAACGAGCTGTTGGAATGAGAGCGACAATACTCGCCGGTTCACGTGGCCGGCTTTATGCAACAGTGTGCTAATTTTCATATTGGTTATTTCCTGCTTTATTTCAGACCTTTTACGATTCCAATAAAGATTCTAGCAAGAATTTTAACTATTTCCAATACCACGAGTGGCAAATTCTTATAACTTGCCTCAAAAATTAATTAAAAGCCTTTTGTCATTGATATTAGGGAGGATCATGTAAACATAAATTAATATGTCACTTATTTCAATAATAATCAAAAACATACATTTTTCATAATAAGTGTCCAGGCCACTCCAAATTTTTTTCAGCGTCCCCGTATCTAGCTAAAATAAAATATATATAAAAATGATTTGCAAGTGTCAAAGATAATATCGTTTACAGTTTTTTTTTTAATTTTTAGAACTATCTGTACTAATAGTCTTAACAGTGTATTTTTGGTTTATTATAGATTTTATTTTGTGAATTTCAAAGTCTAACGATGAGATAGTAAAAATGTGTAAATGCTAAATAAAATTATCTTATTTTTTCAACCCTGAATAAACATGTTTTATTAATTATATTTTCAGTCTTGTCCCACTGCAGGCTAAAAAGACCTTCCAACCCATTTTCCAGCTTTCTCGGTCTATTGCTAGATTGGACAATTTGGTAGATCTAGGTTCTATCTAGTTTGACGTGCCCGCTTCGTGGTGGTCTCCCACGCGTTGTGATAATTACTAGTAATAGGCACTAAAAAAAGAATAAAGAGTACAAAATATTTTCTGCAGTTCTCTGTTACAAACTAAAGATTTTTTAACATTGTGTTTAGTGTGAAGCAGAATTTAAATATGAAGAATTTAAGAATGAAGTGGGGTTGTGCGTTGTCACAAAAACCAAAAATCGATTATTTGTGTTGCGATGTGGTCTGAAACCATTCATTTTGACAGCAAGAAGTGCCGGAATGGTTTGTGATTGGCGGTGAATGTTCTGCACCGGATCACTATTGGCGTAGACTACGACGGCGCGGGGAAGCGCGGAACCAGGCGCCATTACGAACAATGGCCGTCAGAATAGTCGTTAGCGAATAGCTTTTATCTCTTTCTAATATAAGCCACGCAGGTAGGAATTAATGAGACGGAGAGGGTTCCGGCGGGTCGCCCCACTTTGTAGCTGCGTCTCGCTCGCACGCACGTGGCATGTTTTGCCGTCTCGAGCGCGGCGCGCGGCAGCGGTAACGCTCGCCACGACGGGGAATTCGGAGTCGTAGAGCCTCATACGCGGGTCATAAACGATCCGCGGCCATAGTAGAGGTGCACGCGCGAGAATCGATCCGAATCGCCGGCGATAAACGCATCTCCCGCGAGGCGATCGTCGCGCGCCGCGTCGCCGCCGAGCGATGAGTTCCAAGTTCATCATCGATAGCATGCTCCCGAAATATCACCAGCAGTTCCATCACCAGAATTTGTTCGCGGGAGCTGGGGCGTCGCCTATAGAGGCGTCGCTTTCTTCCTCGTTGTCGTCGTCGCTGTCGACGTCGCTGTCGAGTTCGCTGTCTGGCGGACTGGGGGCAGCGGCTTTGGGAGCCGGCTCACCGGGTGCTGGGAGTCCTCAGCGGTCTTCGTCTTCGTCTTCGGCGTCGCCGGGGGCACCGGCGAGGATGTATCCATACGTGTCGCATCACCAGCAGTTTGGAGGGACAGTGCCGTTCTCGGCTGGCGGGGCTTTGTCTGCGGATGACAAGAGCTGCCGGTACCCGACAGCTGTGGGTGGTGATCCGATGGTGAATTACGCACTTGGTCAGCACAATGGAGGCGCAGCTGTGTCGGCTGCTTCGGCGAGCATGGCGGCGGCTGCTCAGTTCTACCATCAGGCAGCAGCGTCAGCAGCCTCCGCAGCATCGGCAGCCTCGGTGGACGCCATGGGAGCGGCCTGCTCACAACCCTCAGCTCAACCCCTGCCTGACATACCGCGGTATCCTTGGATGTCTATCACTGGTAAATGTTTTTCGTAATGTCTGCATGCTGGTTTGATTTTGAATGTTGTAGTTGCTCTGAAAAGGAAAATTTTGCTTATCAAACCATAATACCGATTGATCTTTTTTATTCGAAGCATAGGCTTATTATTTAATGAGGTACATATCTACTACTTTTTGACCTTGAAAAATTAACGCCTGTAAATTAGACAGAATTATCAACCTATTTAGTTGGCTTAGAAGGTCTTAGCAATTAAACGATTATTTTTTTAATTAAAAACTGATTAATTATAAACTCGTTTAAATAATTTAATTAATGAAGTAAAACATCCTTGACTAATTACAATAGCATCGGAAAAAGAGCTGGTTTGTGTTATTCTAATTAGAATGATAATATTCATTTATTTACCTAATGCAAATTAAAACCTAATTATACCTACCAATTAGCCGATTACCTAACAATAAAATAATTCAATTATAGCCATATAAATACAATAAAAACACTGTTATTGTTTTTATCGTCAATGAATCATTCTAATAGCCCATTTATGTGCATAATAAAGTTTCAGATTGGTATTTTATGGGGTCATAATCGTTATTTGGTTAATTTCACAGAATATAAGTAATAAACTAGGTAATTGGCGACTTATTAACAGGTTAATTGATTTTAATTCTTGACGCTCTACTACATAATGTGTATTTTTTCATACAGTTCCGCCGCTCTCCGCTGCCGACGGAAAATTTGAAGACTTTTTTTTCAATATTACATCTTATTCGCAACTTTTTTCTGAGTTATAGGCACGAAAGATGGGTACATAATTAAGTACTATATTTTAATAGTTAGTTTCAAGGGTTATTAATTATATAAATGGCTGCAAATACCTTTCCGTTATAATTGTTTGATAGTAATTATTAACAATAATCAATTAAATATAATATTCTAAGCACTTGAATTATATTACATACCCGATTTTAATTACTTCAATTCAATTTTTTTTTAAAGATTTACCTACTTGTTAGTACCGATTGGGAAAATAGTCAAAAGAACAAACTATTGCCTATTGAATATCGGTAATAAATGACATTCCATTATTGGTAGGTAATAAATATGTTTGAGTAGGTAAGCATTATACCGGAAATAGCTAATAATCGTAATAATTAAAACTTTTATTGATATCAAACAATAACAAACAAAAACATGTCATAATTTCACAATAATAACGATATATTTATTAGGAACGGTTCTCAACTTAATCGCTCATCAGTTATTTAATATGCATTAGGTCCTTAGTAGCACACAGATATCTTCCGTGAGGTCTATTTAGTACACAAAAAGGCACGCCATTACTAAACTAAAGTACCTGTATGTTTAGCATACAATGGTAATCATTTTTTTATTCGCGGTTTTATGATCCTGCAATCAGCTATCCGTAAGCGTTATGAGGTTAGCTGCTCATAATATATTAGTAGAACTGAATAGCTGGTACATTTTTGCGTGATAGCATGAATTTATTCATAGTTTTCATCGATTTATTACTATTTGAGAGTAGAACATCAATAAACAGAAGTAGTCAATAAAAACTAACGAATATTTGCTACCTATTTAGTGAGATTTATCATGCGTATATAGGAAAATGAAAGCGAAAATTAAATCATAATTTTTTTTTCATTCATTATAAACTTTGACGCTAAAATTCAAATAAAACATACTGCATAAGTTAGGTTTGTATGATATACGGCAACGGTGACCGCTTATCATCAGGTGGGCCGTAAGCTCGTTTATCTTTTACATAAAAAATGTATAGATCCATATATATTAATTTCAATACCTATATAATTTGAAATTACCACAACATGATATAGGTTAGTTTAGGTAGGTAGGTACTTGTAGGTCGAACTATGTCGAAATGTACTAATTAATAACTTTACATCAGTTTCTATAAAAGTTGATAAAAAGTGCACAAATTGCTAATGAAAACTACCTGTACTAAGTAAAATGTTGAGCACATAAACTGCCTACCTCAACCTTTACAATAAATCGGTTCTCATTCTTGAATAACAAAGATTACCGATGTAAAGATGCGAGCCGGCCTTGCTGGCATATGCCTGCAATGAATAAAGATGATATAGCGACGAAAAATCTGTTTATCAAAGCCACCTGAGACGTAAATCAAGAAAATTACATAGAATGGGTCATAATCATCTTGTTTTGTTTAGGAATGGACTATTTTAGTGATTTGTTGGCAATGTCGACTTATAAAAATGTCCGATGTAATAGAAGCGAGAATCCGTCTCGGGAGTACGAAAATAGAACGTTATGTTGCTTCTGCGCAAGCGCAAACTGAAATAAAATGGCGGAGTTGTCAGTGAGCCGACATTTATTCCTCGTAACGCACTACATTCTACAGCAATTTGACAGCAGAAGCGGCGTACGTTCAAACACTACTCGGATGTTAGTTTGAATGAAGTTTCCAAGTGCTATTCAGTGTTTGTTATTCTTGCAGTATGTTGCCAAATAAAAATGTGTTTAAAACATTTTCATCTCATGCGAACGACTTGCTATTTTACGTTTTATTTTGCTATTAGATCAGACGTTTACCTATACAGATCTGCAATTCGCAAATTATCTAGTAGTATTTCTTCCTAGTGTTTTTATTTTAATTAAAATGAAAACACAACACCAAATTATTATTTGTTTTAGACAATTTATTTCATATAAAAGAATAATAGTGAATTATTTGACACATCATACTCGATATTCAGGATCATAAATCACACCTAATGTATTGTGGTCGACAAAAGGAAGAACACCAGTCACATGTGTGCTGTGCGGCCGGGCGCATGCGCGGATCAAACATGGCCGTCGCTTCCAACCAATCACAACGCGCCGTCGCCAATCGGAACCCCACATGCCATCAAATGCCCTTTAAGCTATTGATTGCTATTTGTAGCACGTTATTAATTAAACACTCTGTTCTTCTGTTTTATTTGAAAGTATGGAGGTAAAAAGTTGCACTTCAGTCAGTTGTTTATTTTTTCTTTGCTCTCTTTTGAATTAAAACATCCATTGTGAATCAGAGCAATGAATGCGCTTTTTGTTTATGCTCATGGTGTTTTTTTACTGAATTAATTTAACATGTTTCTCGATTAAAAACTTTTGTGCCGATACCCTAAAAATAAAGTTAAAACGAATAACAACATTATCTTTTGTCAGTGAAATATGGTTCCGATACGGCATTCTTATCCTTTCCATTTCGGGTAGAGGAAGGTAAAGACGGCTGTTGTAATTTTCCTGATACTTTTTTTGCTCCGAGCTTATCAGAACGCACGAAAACGAATAATCGATTTTTATTGGAGTAATTAACGATTGCACTCATTCGATACAATTTGAATGTTTCCGATCGCTAAAATTTTCCCAAAAAAAGAGGGAAGCAAAACATGTTTTTGTAATTAGTTGTTTTAATCGTGAGTTATTGATGACTGGAATGATTACGAATGAAAAAATGGTGGCTTAAATTTTTTTAGGTTATTTTAAATGTTTTAATTTTTGCAATAATTAAGACTTGAGTAATACATTTTATTGAAGATAACAAACAATAGAACAATGTTCATATAAAATGTGTCATCATATTGAATACGGAAGTTAAATCACACTAAACTAGCGATTCAATTAAAGCCATCAATGTTGCCAGCAGTAAAACCAAAGAAATGGTTGCAATTGATTAAATGCTATTAGAAGATACTAGGTATGCCTTAATCGTGAAATTGATGTTGGAATCAATAGAAAAACTATTTAACCAGCAATTGTTAGAGTAATTATATCCGTTGCCTCTGTGAACCTAGGAACGAACAGTTTACTGGCAAGCTATGAAATAAATCTTGACAGCCTTACCTAGCACTAGATCGGATACATAAATAAAAGAGGTATTCGGAGCTATCAAAAAAGTAGGGTGCCCATTGATTAAATTTCAAATTAAATAAATAAAAAGGTGAACATTTCAAGAAAGTGCGTCTTAACAAAACTAAAGAAAGTTATATAATTAACGTTTGTAAAATATAAAAGTATGCTGATACATTCGATATTTTTTAAATTTACTCGTGAGGTTGGTAGGCAATATACCCATCTAATTTCAATCTGTCTTTTTTACTAAAAATAAAAAGGCACAGCTGTCAAAAGCGTCTAGCTGTCAAAACTACAGCTTACATGTGTTGTAAAAACAAGCATTGTTTTCACTAGTAAAACCGTAATTGATCGTTATTACACTTTTTTAATGTATTTTTATAAAACCTTCCATCGCCGTTGAAAATGGTAAGGAAAACCAATTACTGAAATAGATGAAATCATAAAGAATTAATCAATTCAATAACTTATCAAGTAGGCATTAAAATAAATAAAAAAACATTCATTTATTGAAAATATGGAATATCACCCTAATTTTTATTTATTTATAAATATCACATAACTTGGTGGTAGATAGAAGCTGTGTTTTTTTCTTTTTTCTAGTTTTTTTAGATCTGCCTTTAAGAGTGAAATGTTTTTTTAATATTTAAGCATGTGTTTTTTTTCTAGAACTGCGTCTATGTTGCATGTGACTGGCCAAAACATAGAACTTCAATACGATTGATAATAGATTTTCCATTTCCAGATTGGATGAGCCCCTTCGACCGCGTGGTCTGCGGTGAGTTCAATGGTATTTATCGTTTCAATTTTATTTTCTTTTAGTTTTAAGCAGGTATATTTGGTTTTGGTAGGCGAGTTTATAGACGTGCGACTTCATGTTGCGACTTTACCAAATTGGGATCAGAAGTGAAACAATGTATTGTTTTAATTTAATGATTAAAATATATTAAAATCAAAACGTTTTTATTTCAACGATCACTTTGAAATGTTGTACACACTCATATACAATCTCAACTACTGCTAGTGACCAAAGCTCGATTGATCGTGCCTCTAGCTGTTGGTTAATACAATGGGTCGAACAAAAGTCGCGCGTTCAGCCCGTTTCTGATTGCAACTAGTCGCACGTCTGTATACAACTGAAGCAAAACCTTTTAACCTTTCTGTTGCAATTGTTCATTTGACATGGCTTTGTGAATTATTGCAATGTAACATCGTTTTATTCGGTAAACAATTTTTATTAATTTTCAAAAATACCTGCAGATTTTATTTCAAAATCTAATAATTTTATTTATTAATTTAGTTCCATGATTATGAAAACTGTTTACCTTTCAGTGTACTTTTTCAGGTGAATAAAAAAAAAAATATCTACAAAGGTAACATAACGGTCAACTTTCTATCAAAATGCTACCTGAGATTTCTTGCATCATATATCACTCTGTTTTAACCCTTATTTCGGAAACAATGATGAAAAAAAACAAAGTTTGTTATTCTTAACAATTATTTTGCAAACACTGCGCAAAAAGTATTCATTGTGTTTTGTGCAAAAAGTGACGAAAGGGGTTTAAAAAACAATCAATAGAGACTTTCACCATTACAATAGACGAAATTGTAGGTCATTGGTAGGTACTGGAAACCGAACATTGAGGTAAAAAGTTTGCAACAATGGCAAAAAAGGATTGAATAGTAAACAATTTCTTTGAATTCTTGCAATGAAAGTTGCAATATTTAAAATTGCCTACATTTTGCATTTTTAGAAGAAAAAAATACTTTGTAGTTAAGGAACTTTTAATTATTTTATATTGTCCGAAATTGTATATTTAAAAACATTTATTAAACCAGCACTGCTCTTTTTTTTACAAACTTGTTCATTTTTAATCATGAAACGCACGAATCCTACGGCATCCGAATGAAATATTCGACACTTTAAAACGCGATTCATAGCATAACACCATTCATATTGTGCATTTATCACCCGCTATAAATATATTAGCGTTACAACATCGGCATTTATCTTTTGAGATAACTGACTTTCTACTCATTGTCCGAATATTTTAAAACTCTAAACAAAAGGGTTCACGGCAATAGTTGCACAAACGCTTCTTTTTATGCAAACATAGCCAATCCTTTGTACTGCTAAAATGTTTACAAATAAAGCAAAAATCAAAGGGTTTTAAATCACAGTGTCGAAAGCTTTAAAACAAGCTTAGAACAGCGTCCATTGTTATGCTGGCCCTCGCAAATTGCTTTATTACAAGCTCTTTGCGGCGAACGAAAGTCGATATCGCCAAAAACGCAGTCAAAACATCGTTTGTTATCATGGCGTTCGAGGGTCGAGTAGCTTACCTATCCAATGTAATAAACTGTATGACGTTTGTGCCCGCACGATACACAGAGCACGCTCAAGACTAGCATAAAATATTAGATACGTTCCTACGCATAAATCTATCGCATATCGGATTTATTCAAACGTGTCTTGCAACTAGTTATGAGCACATTTTTTAAAGTTATCGCCAATCGCGCTTCACATAACACGTTTTTTGTATAGTTTTATAGCATCGTAACAATTAACGTATAATCACTGTCAATCGTAGCTGTGTAAAGTGATTGGCGCTTGTAAAAAAGTTTGTCCGCGAACAATAAGTGCTGTGAATTGACCATAAAGTGGCGACCTTGCGGCAATAAAAATTTAACGAGCCAAGCCCGTGGCGTAGTACAAACTGCTAGCACATTGTGCGGGCGTGACTGTCATAGAAACAGCTGGGCCGACATCTGGGCGACTGCAGTCTTGATGACAGACAAACATTCTGAAGCCATTAAAAAAGTAAAGAGTTGAGGAAACGAACCGTTGATTTACGATCAGCACCTCATTTTCGAAAAGTAATTTTGGGTGATGATTTATTTTGACAAATCTTTGTGACCCCTTGTATTTTATGCTTCATTCGATAAAAGTCATGTTTGGAGTGACAGATACGGCATTAGAAACAGTTACGCAGTATTTATAGATGTGATTGTGTCGTCATAAGCAATTGGTAGTATTTTATTTATTAGAAATAAATCATAAATTAGCCCTAGAAGTAGGTATAAAGCATTCAAAATAGAGAAGATTAGCAAGACGCAATGAAAATCTTGTTGTGTGTATTATTTTTAGGAACAAATCACATTCAAATTTTCCTTTTACTTATCGGTAAACAAATCTGAGACTAAATCCTACTATTTTGTCACAATCAAGTCTAACTTATTCATATTTCAAGTTCATTTGATGAATAATGTTTGTGTCATCGTTATTCACAGTATAAAGCCCCCCTTCATACACACACATGCATACTTAAGCGACACACACGCGCACTTTGGCTGTGTATTCTATGTGCGTGCACGCAGCTTGTGCGTTCATTAGGAAGCGCGATGGAGACAATTGAATGTAATCTTGGTACTTGTGACTGATTCAAGGTTTTATTTCTTGATCCTTTTCTTTATTACATCATTGGTTTATTCTTAGGTTATGTTGCAAAAAAATTACAATGTTGCAGTTGTTAACCAAACGGCAGCGGCGTTTGCATAGGTATTTTACTGTTATTTCTTATGGAAACTCAAGAGTATTTGAAATATTCTCATTTAAAAATGTTTACACAATATCTTTATCTAAGCATGCCTTACAATATAAAGTAAGTTTGACTCAGAATAATTAATAGGAAGGTACCTGGTTCCGACACATAAGCTAAATTTTTATATTATTCAAAAACCAAGTCGTAACAGCACTTTTCAAAAATAAGGAAAAGTATCTGACGCGACCAAAAGACGCAGTTTTTACAAATAAACAAGTATAAAAATAGAAAATACAATCTGGATTTGTAACCTGATTGTGTACTATTCTTAGGTACAATGATTGTAAACGTTTTAAAATACAATCGTAAAGAATTGCATATTCTACTAATATAGAATATTGAAATTCTTTGTGCGAGCAAAATCAAATTAATACGTTGTTAATGAAAAATTATCAGTTTTTTTGCGATACCAAAACGTCGCGTCTGAACAAACTTTTTTCCCAGTTTAACATAACAATACATTGTTATACTAATACCTATTGTTGTAGCAGTTAACCTTTCAGTAGTACACGATACAACTCAATTAAAAAACCTACCATTTAATTTAGTTAAGTTATTCATTGTAATCGATATATTATTTATTTTTGGATGTTTTGTCTTTGATCAGTCATTAGTCATTTATAACGTCATCATTATCATCAACCTATATTAGTCCACTGCTGGACATAGGTCTCTGCCAAGACGCGCCACTAAGTTTTCGACTCTTACCTACTAATAATGAATTGTGAAATATTTTTTTTTATGTATTTATCTGGTCGTTTTCTCTTGAACCATGTCTAGTAGATTCAATACTCTATAGAGCTTCTACTAGTTATTATATAGAATATTATTAGTGCCTACATTTCTCAGTGCGACGTGACTCAATAGCTCCAAGAATGCGCACGCAGCCATTGTTCAATAGTCCGACGAACTTTGAGAAAGCTTCAGTTAGGGGGCAACTGCACTGCGTTTCATAGTCACATTCGGAATTCTGTTCTCCATTCTGGTTATTCGTACTGGCTGTTCTATTATTTTCAATGTTATTCTCTGATATACAGTTTCAGCCATGTCCACTGTTCTATATTCAAATACTTGCTTCTTTTTGATAAAAGTAAATATTTTAAGTAGTTAACATTTTGTTCTCCATGTCCTCACTATCAGCTTGAAGTTTGAGTTGTTTCTATAGTGCTATTAGATATCTATACCTACTTATATTATAAAGAGGAAAGATTTCTTATTTTGTTTGTTTGTAATTAATAAACCCAAAAACAACAGTGGCGATTTAAAAAATTCTTCACCGTTGGAAAGTTACATTTACTCTGAGTAGCATAAGTTATATTTAATCTTATGTGTTTCAAAAATAAATGTCCATCCGTGCGAAGCCGGGATAGGCCGCTAGTTATATAAAAGTTCTACACGCATCATGTAAATCCTGCCTTACTCACTCCGTATGGCTCCTGCCAACTAACGTTATGCTAATATTGATACCATGTCTGCCAGTCGAACTTCACTATTATTTTATTCGTCTGCACAAAAATTCTACCAACTAATGCTAAATACGTTCTACACAATTTATTTTGCATATTTGACGCTATAACCAACTTAGTTAACTACATAATTTATGAGTTGGTTTAGGACTTTCATCTGGGGGTTTGGGTAAACCTCGCAAAATACAACGCAAACTGGACCTGTTTTGTTCGATAAGCGCTTACGTAACGTATAAGTGTTGATTTCAAAGGGATTAAATGGAATGCTCACAATTTATATCTCTATTAACGTGGTGTATTGTTTACATACGTCTGACCGCGGCCTCTGAAACTCTGGCGCTTGTGAAAACATTCGCTTCGAGATTAAAGGTAGCCACGGTCGCTGATGCCAGTTTATAAAGAGCTGTGAACCGCCAATATGTGCTTTAGGTCGAGTGCCGATATGTGTTGGTCGCTTTAGGTTTGTTTACAGCGGGCTCAGCGTTTCCGAACGGTTTGCATAACTTGGGGGTAGTCTCAATAAAAACAAATTGGCTCGCTGACCAGAGCTGCGCATTACACACGTTCGAGGAAGCCGGCGAGTGTGGCGACACGCTTACTGGTGATTTACTGCCATTCGCAAATAGCTCCAGCAGCTGGATAGAGCTTAAACCTAAGCTCAGTACCTACTACTTTGTTCAAACATAGTAGAGTTTGCATGAAATGGTTCTATGAGATTTTTTTTGTATTATGCACTGTTCCTGACTCACTTGCTAACTAAATTATTAGTAGAAATAGATACGTCTTACCCACCGTTCGTTCGATACCCACCAAGACCGATGTTTGTTCTTTAATATCTGGGTGTTAGATTGTATTCGAAGTTAGTTGTGTAGGTATTCAACACAATAATAAATATAAAGTATCAGCTATCTATAGTTCCCATAATACCAGCTCTGCTTAATTAGGGGCTAGGTAGTGTTGTGTGGATGGTCCACAATATTTATATTTATTTTTATTTATCTGTTTGAAATCTGCTGTTTAGTACCAATTTAACACTTTCCAAGATGGTGATTCGACACATAAAAATCTCATTTGACGTCGTATAGAATGGTTATTGGTTTTTAATACATAATCAATTTTCGAAGAAAAAATGACTGAGACCACGTATTCATTTTAGAACTTTAAGAACTGTTAGTTACAGCGAAATATTGGTAGCCGGAGCTGGATATTCCTAACCGGTCAACGTTCTTCCCATTTACTTTTACAAAAGGAGACACCAATCGTACTTACATCCAGCAGACGCATGTGTGCTTTAGGGGGTCACTGTAAGAAAAATCAATGAATTTCCCTTTAATTTTTGAATCTAGGACCATTATGGATAATAATTTCTAGTAGACGAACGCCTAATTTTGTAAAAAGATCATACAAAAAACGGCATCCTGACACATACTTTACATACATACCTCTTTCGCTTCACTTACTCTCATAATATTCCTCATACATGCACGTCATTTTAGGGTACTTCTGACTTGATTTAATTTGATTTGATTAATCCAACTAACGATTTAAAATTAAGATTTTATAAATTCAAAATTTAGGCTACAACTAGCAATAATAAGTAAGTAGGTACAGGTAGTACAAATTTGTTCAATTTTAACTTAAAAATCATTCAAAACTTAAAATTTGAATATTTTATTTAACAGTAAGTACAGTAATTTTAAAAGCAAATGACTTTTATAATGTGCGTAGGTACTACGCAAATGTTCATTTTCGGGGCAATTAGGTACCAACATAGGTACATAAATATGTTAAACATTTACCGTTTATAAGTAATTATGATAACATAATTATACTGTACTACAAACAGTTAACTAATTTCTTGTACCTACTTGTATTCATATATCTGCTCATTTATTTTAAGTAATTTTGTGTCTTATCTAATCTTCCAATTTTATCATACCTAAATTTAGATTTTTTTTTTACTTTTTTAGTTACTTTATTTGCATAAACTTATAATTAAAACAATATTTCCGAAATGTACAACATACTAAAAAAGTTCAACTATTTGCAGACCGTTATAAACAATCTAGAGATAACTCAACTGATCCAAACAGTGCAAAACGGAAGTGTCCTCAAGACGTTGGCGGCATTGCCTCACTAAATAGCAATGCTAATGCGCTGTGCCAGATACTACTACTTTAGTAACTTGTTATCGTCTTTATAATTAACTAGCGGTCACCCGAAACTTCACTCGCCCCGTTTCCGTTACTGTTTCAGGATAAAAAGTATCACTTGTCCGTCTCCTGGTTCTAAACTACCTCCCCACCAATTTTCAGCCAAATTGGTCCACGCTTTACGCGTGATTGCGTGACCAAGGGAAATAAGGATTTATTTTTATGTATTAGATATATAAGTGCCATAATTAACTTAAATCTGTATCTAAAAGAAACAAATTTAAAAAAAAGATAGGATGTCTATAGGTATATTGTCGGTAATATTACCTACAATCAGTTTACCTCAGTGTGACTCCTCGCATTAATCTGGAAGATACAATCGCGGTGGAAAGCGTCGTGTAAATCTTTGATAGTGATCTTGATGTACTGTCGTGGGTTTTTCTATTCGATTGTCGATCTTATTACCAAGTGGTAAGGTTCAACGGGGCTTCATTGACAAGGGTGGAGGACGTCTTACGTAAAGTCATGCTTTGGAATTTGATAAAGGAACGGCTTTGTTCGGATCAAATTGCGATATTTGTAGGTAAGTATCATTGTTTTTCTAAAATAAGCGGACTTTGAACTACGCGTGGTATTTTCACGGTATATTTAAAAACACTTATTAAAACATTTTTTTAAAACATTCGATCTACAACTTGAAAATCTTGTTTTTTATCTGTAGAAGGATAACAATCTTTAATTGTAGCACAATCTGCTTATCTATTCAGTCTGTCAAAAATTAAAATTTATTCTTTTTTTTAATTTACTGGCATGCTTTTTTAATTTACACGAGTGAATTAATTTAACGGAACTGTGTATTTGTAGACAAAAAATTGGATTCAAACACATAAACAGTAGAACATTTTCACACCATTAGGACCACGCGCTCATGACGTAATAGAGAAATATATTAAGGCATAGTTTTCCGTGTTAGTGAGATATTTATCAAATCTACACACGAACCACAACGGTATTGACAAAACTTCCTTTATACATAAAACACGCCAAAAAGGAAAACATCCTAAAAAGGACGTATCGCTATTTGTTACTTCAAGAAAGACCTTCCTATTAAGGTATATTTAAATTCAGTTAATGTAATTTAATCAGCATAAAGTAGCAATTAAATAGGTTATTTATTATATAGAAGTTAAATTGCAAAAGGGAAAATCTTGACGCGAATGCTCTTTGATACAAGCCGTACAAAATAGTTGTAATTTTCTTCATATTGAAAGCTACATCTGATTTTGTATGGAAAATATTTCAACTTACTTTATGGGGTTTCTTTTTCAATCATCAACTATAAAGCTGAATATTTAAAATGCATTTTTATAAATCATTCGTAGTAGTAGAGCTCTTTGTGAAAGGCTCGTCAGGGGAAGTACCTCTTACCAACATGTTTATTTTTTGCTGTGTTTCGGTTTGAAAGGTGTAGCTGTAGGTGCCAGTGAAATGACTGGCACGTGAGGCTGAACATCTGCTTCAAGTTGATGAACGCAGGGCAGTGTATCGTAGGGCACGTTTCTGATATGCGTGACCTACGAGGCAATGTTTTGTTGTAGGCGATGGTGACCCGGGGGGCCATTAAGCACTAGTTGTCTAAAAAAAATATGTTTATGCAAATTAAATCATAGGTGTGATACACGAATATAAAACCTTATTTTCTGCAAGCTATAAGTACAAGTTCAAGGCACCACTTAGTTCAAGATATTTTGTGTATCTGTGACTAAAGTTATCGAATAAAACAAATTGCTCTATCTACGTTTGGCTACTCCGTATCGGTTCCGCATCAAATCAAAGCGAATAAAAAGCATTGCATAGAATTGCAACTCGTATTTTTGCCTACAATATAATAAAATCGACAGCCACTGGTAATATAAACAATTAATAACCATACAATCCCTTAAGGGGACAGCGGAGGGTGAATTTTCATACAAACGTAATACCAAAATTATTACTAGTTTAGGCAGATTTTCACTATATTATTGTAATAACTGTATTCGTATAGTATTTATCAAGGTTCCTGAATAATTTTGATTTTAAATTACTTACCTCAAATGAAATAAACACAAATCTCATTTTACACATTTTTTTCATTGCAACTTCATTGTTCAGGAACCTAGATAAATACTATACAAATACAATTATTACAATAATATAGTGAAAATCTGCTTAAATTAGTAATCATTTTGGTATTACGTTTGTATGGAAACTCGCCCTCCGTCGGCCCCTTAATATGCCTGAGTTTTCCCTTGTCAATTGGCATCATTTTACCACGGATTTTTTAAAGATGCAAGACTAAGTGACAAAAATCTATCGTAAGTAGATCAATCCTATGCCTAAAGCCTACCTAATGTTGAGCAGTTCTGCCGGCAGCAATTGCTTACAAAGCATGTCTTTATAAGTGTACACTGCGTCAACTGACGGGGAAAAGACGGCATGAAGGTATGCCTGTAATTTCACCGACCCTTCACCGGCACAGCAAAAAAAATTCCTGGATGAACTATACTACCAAACTCTTGTACTATACTTGTTTTACGTGTGAGCGCAAACTAAGCAAGTCTTTATAAAATTAAAGATGAGTTTCGGAGTTTCGTTTCTATGTTTTACTTACGATTGCTAGAATTATAGAAACTAGGCCTTACTCGTTTCGCCTGCAGTTTATGTTTATGTAAATGAAGTTTTGAAAACTGTAATTATGAATTGGTAATTGCGACTGTTACCACCCACGCTTTAAACAAGTATTATTTATGCAAAGGATTTTTCGTGCGCTTATAACTACAGTGTAGTTTACTACTTGGGACTTTCCTAAGGATATACTCCCAATTTTTAATCCTAAGGTTGTCGGTGTGCAATACTTTTTTCAATAAAGCATGGCAGAACTTTTAGACGAAACTTTTTAAATCCAAATTCAACATTTTTTTATTTAGTAACTTTTATACGTCTTAAAGCTAGATGAGTCTATGTGGCAGTTCCACGCGACCAAGCTTAGAAGAACTGAAAAGTTTCAATGTTGGAAAGCTTCGATGTGAACTAAAATGTGTGCAAGATAAGGTACTTATCTATTTTACTATTTCAAGGAAAGATGTACACACAAAAATATGCACATAAAAAAATACAATATTAACCAAAAATTTAATATGATTTTCTTGACAGTCCTCCTATTATATTCCAGGTATAAAACCATTTCCACCAACAAAATAGATACAAATCTTTTATATAGATAAATGTGCAAGACATTTTGTAAGTGCACACTGAAGAAAACATTACAAATTCAAATAATTCGCGCAATACTCAACTTTGGACTATAGATAAAAGTCTGAAAGTTTTAAAACGCATACCTTCGTTGTTTATATGCGTATGCGCATGTTACAACTCAATCACTCAGGATAATAGTGAAGCTTACAACTAAAATCTCAAAATCCCAGTTTGATGAATCGATAAAGTAAACATTTCTACATCAATCGATCTCACTGAGCCTTGGCTAATTAAAGCGATAGGTATTATTTTTAAATGATACCGGTACTTTACATGTTTCTAAGTACGACGACGCCGACCGGAAACTGAATCGCGATAAATTCCTTGTTTACATTACGATGTGTATCTACGTTACGGACGACAAGCTTTCAATAAGACCGTGTTCACACTATTGCGCTCACAACGTTCTGAGAACTATTTTTTCTTGTCGAGTCACTATTTTTTTCGAACTTATAAAGAAAGATTTTCAGATGCACTTCAAAGAATCTGTTTTCGTGCTTTTCACGCGTGTTTTTGAACTTTGTAGATTCTACAATATGCATGCTTCCTCACGAGAACTTTAACCCTAAAACGCCAACATGAAATTCGCGAGTGTAAAATTGTAATTTGAAATTGGTATAATTCGGCATTGGTGTTAGCATTCGGGTGGTGTTGTGTAATGTATGTTGGAGGGATTCGGAGGGGCATCAGAGGTTTAGGGGATCAGGGGACAAGCACAGGGTGCGACTGACATTGAAGAAGTGCCAATAACAGTGGTATAAATAGCGGGAGCCGGCAGCGTAGGGCGTTACTTCTGTACGAGATCGGAATATTTTGTTAGTTCGTGCCCTAAACAATGGATTACAATGCGGGAGAGCGGGTGCTAAACGATATCGATCCGCGTCTGCTTGATAAATACTCCAGTTCATACTAAATTATTAGCTATACGTTCTGTAGAAGCTTATTACTGGATTAAGCCTTCTGTCAGACGATGTAAAACTTAATTCAATTACTTAGGCAACCACTTTGAATAAAACTTAAGTGCATAACCAAGAATCATTTTATTAAAAAGTGTTTTAAAATGACAGAAACTTCAACACTTATCATCGTAATACCAACTAAATATACCTATTAAAGTTCAAAGTAAACATAAATAATTTCAAAATTAAAGTACAACGGTCACACCGATCAAGGTGTTATTAGCACCAAGAAAGACATAAAGCCCATAAATTCACCCCTAAAAATTGGTCACCCTCGTAGACAAAAATGACCAGAATAAATTGGAATGGCAGTGGCAGCCGATAAAACATTCAGTTTATGGGGTGTCATATTTACATTTGGGAGATATCGACGTGGGAATACAGATACCTTATTGTAGTCAGTGTACAGTACATCCTTACAGAAACTTTTCTGGATTTTGTTACTAATCCTGCAACTTGTTCTTTTTTAATCAAAATGGGGGTATAAAGTACCCAGCAGCGTCTGTTGAGGGTTAAATGTCTCTAGCGCAAATAACATACCTCGATCTTCGTTTGTCTCATTACTTACGGAAGTAATAAGGGCTTGCCTACATCGTCTGTTAATCCAATCAGCGGCACTTCAATTAAACAAAGCTCTCAGTGTTGCTAATCGATTGGCTATAAATTGGGATTCAACGTTCGAAAGCATGATTTTATGCGCTCTGCGTACGCAGCTTAATGATTACCTATGTACAACTTGTTGTAGTTTAGAAAGCTCTAGCATATTTATGGCCAGTTTACTAGCTAAGTAGATATAGGTAGGTATATTAATCGCTACTGTAGATAGTAATTGCTTAAATTTTGTCCTTGTTTTAATTAATTTATCAAATTTTATGATTTTTGGTAGGAAATTTGCAAAACCAGCAGCCTGTCTAACTTGAAGTCCACTTTCAGTTACTATTATCCAACCTCCGTTTTCATCTAAGATATAAATAAGGAGTATTGTCTATTGTTTTCAATGGCTTCGGAGTTAGTGGTGAATATTAGGAAGAATGCTAAAATCCTAACCCTCTCGTGAAACATTTCCGAATTAGCTAAAACTACCCAACATGCAACTAAATCCTAGCTGAATCTTCTATCCGACGCCCGTACGTGTGTAATCTCCAGCTACATTTATACGAAAAACTTGCGAAAACACCCCTTAAATAGGGGCTCAAGATTAGTCGACGCCGTTCTACCACGTTACGCGAATAGCTATGCTACGAAATAAAATGTTTAGGGTCATTTTGACCGACAACGAGCTCGGCTAGCTCACCCAAATGCCAATAGGTCTATTCCCCCACGCCCCCTCAGGCTTAACCATCATAAATTGTCCGACGAAAATTTGCAATCCTATCTTTTTCGGCCGGTGAGGGAGGTTGGGCATTAACATAACTGTATGTTGGGCAGTTTTACGTGTACCTTTATGAATATAGCAGCCCTTAATGCTACTGATGGTAGCTGCACAAAATTTCACTTTTAACCTTATTTTGGAACAAGCTGGCACGTGAATTAGGTACTGCCCTATTCCATATTAACCTTTAATATTATACTTCTGTGCCAAGATATCTCCTCATCGTTTTGAGACATCACGATTCTATGGTAATATCCACCTATAGGCTGTCAGAATCCTATCGATTTTACAAAAATTTAGTTTATCCTTGATACACAAATACACGCTCATATTCTAACCTGGTGACCACAGAATTGAATGAAGTTATTATTGATCTCATCTTGCTATCTCCATTTTAGTCGGCCACGTGTCCTTTTTGCTGGGTCAAGGTACAATTCAGTGGCTATTTCTGCTCCCATCTTCTGCCATGTGGTTCACGTTTAACTTACTTAGCAACTTTAACTTAGTATCTTCTGAAGCTACATAAATGTTGCCACAGAGTACTTTTCTGTACTTGTTTACCCAGTTTTACCCAAATACTAGTACATGTATTCGATAAGTAAGAGTACGTTCAGACGTAGCTGAATCTGCACTTATTCAAACCGCGTGGTGTACATTGATTGATCTGAGAGAGAAATGAAACATCTATAATAATAAGCTCCGCGGGGTTCAACTGTGCGTTTTCGATCCATGCGAATTCCACCATGTTTGAACTAAAGCTAAAACTTAAGATTTCTGAGCAATATAAAATGTCAATTTTCATAAAATTGGATTATCTTTTAATTATTATAGCGTTGCAAATGGAGATCGTTGAGACAGTTAGAATGCGTGAGGCTCGATTTAATCGCTTTGCTTATAACGAGTGGAGGTTGGGAGGGAGAGGTTATTTAAGCATTCTAAGCATTCTTGAGTTATAAAGACCCCTTAATTGCTCTTAGATATTTTCTGCCTTATTAAATATACCCTCAGAATTTATATGGAGCAGTTTGGATGAATCGGAATGTCTTTCACTTTTGATTACCTATTGTCAATTGACGGCTTTATGTCACAGTGAGATTAAAATATCACATGATTAGAGTTAAGACGCTGACAACCAGCTTAGCTTATATGTATAGCTTTTAGCATTTCAAAAACTCTGTTATATTGTTTTCGGAAAATCAATTGTTTGCTTTTTTTAGTTCTTCATATCGCCTTACAAACCAAGTGTGGTGAAAGGATCTAAAGGGCGCCTCAAGGAGACTCCTTTCTTGAAAAAAATTCAATAATTTAAATCTTGAAAATGTGCTGTTGACGTTTGTATTCGTAATTTATCGATCTCAAGCTAACTAAAACCACTTAGATCGTTTCAATGAACCTTCTAGATCTGAGTTTTTTTTTTATACAACTAAGTGAGGAAACAAGCATACAGCTCACCTGATGGTAAGTGGTTAACGTAGCCAATGTACGCTTGCAACACCCGAGGCATCACTCGCGGGTTGCTCACCATTTAATATGAATAGTGATTCGTAACGTTTCAACCCATATTTATATGGGTTAGAACGTCACGAATCACCAAGCCTTGCTAAGCGTTACTATAATAGGTAAGTGGATAACCGACATAGGTATTTAGCACGGCAATATGAACAATATGAAACTGTCCCTTTAAAGGTACAAGTTGAGCGTTACGCGGCCCTATCATAGTTTATAAGCATACGGGCGAGCGAGTAAGGGCACATTACACCCTTAGAATAGAGCCTCTCTAATTAAAACACCCTAAACTGACTATTACGAAGTGCTTGAACGTGGAGGCAACTTTAAGTGTTTGAAATTTTAAAATGTGTTTGAGTTTTGTTAGCTTGTTTATTTTATTATTGTGTTAGATACTTACATAATTGTTAGTTAACATCATCGAAAGCTGGAGGAAGTCCACTGTTGGAATTAATAAATATTTCTGACTGGCCTCTAGCTCAGTTGGTAGTAGCTCTGCCTTCTGCGCCGTAGGTCGTGGGTTCGATCCCCACCGAGAACAGATATTTGTGTGGTTAACATAAATGTTTGTTCTCTGTCTGGGTGTTATATTGTATTCTAAGCATGTATTTACAAAAAAAAATGTATTCAAGTATTATATCAGCTATCCGGTTCCCATATTACAAGCCCATGCTTAGTTTGGGGCTGGGTAGTGTTGTGTGAATTGTCCACAATATTTATTTATTTATTATTTCTTATTTCTCCTCATAGTTCTTACAGTCATGGTTCATCCGTTTTGACTTGACACAAGACTACGCTGGCTTGTTTATTTTATTATTGTGGTAGATTATTTACATATTTGTTAGTTACCATCATAAGCTGGAGGAAGTCCCCATATATTTATAACTAGCAGCCCGTCCCGGCTTTGCACGGGGTAGACAATATTGTTGTACGTTATTTTGTTCTATCGCTAAAAGTTTCGGCAACGCATTCGACGAAAGACATTTTAAGACTCATTTTTCTACACCTTCGGTTACATTGTTCAAATTTTACCAAGGATCCCTAATTTTTTTCAAAATGAAAAGTAGCTTATTTCAAATTGGAAGAATGTAGCATTCTATTGGTGAAAGTTTTTTTTAAATCGGCCCAGTACTTTTTGAGCCTATTCATTACAAACATACAAAAATAGGTACAAATCTTTCCTCTTTATAATATTAGTATAGATTTCTTCCCCTAAACTTCTTTCAGTCCATCCGTTTTCTACTACATACAAAACTCAACGAATATGCATGTAAAAAGAGAATACCTAAATTAGAAGTTCTTAGAACACAAAGAAATTACAATTTTCTACTTCATTTATTCCCTGATATTCTATTCATTTACGATCGAGCAAAAAGATAATGCTCGATTTTATATTCCCATCGCATTAAATATCGTGAGAAAGTACATACCAATAAATGTTGCTTAATCAAAAAGTTAGATCGAAAAACGTTCAAATTACTTTTGCAATTTTGGCTTTTATTTTATACGAGAAACAAAGGATCAAATAAATCTGAATTTATATGTTTAGCTAGGATCGCCTGTCCTATCTACACAGCGCCCGCATT
Source organism: Thera obeliscata (assembly GCA_947578465.1). Classification (NCBI taxonomy): domain Eukaryota; kingdom Metazoa; phylum Arthropoda; class Insecta; order Lepidoptera; family Geometridae; genus Thera; species Thera obeliscata. Next base: position 5,553,567 of record OX387928.1, on the reverse strand, counting down.
AACTTCAAATTAAAACAATTTATGCACCCAGCAGTGGCCGTATTGTAAACCTATAAATTCTATGGTTGAATTAATAAGTGCTACATTGCCACTATGATGGCTAACAAGCACAGGAGGCGGCGACCGCCTGCGTTGCATCGGGCGAATTAAATTTGCATGTCTGCAACCCTGTATTTTCACCCTTTCAACCCTCCATGCTTCTCCTCCCTGTCCGGCCGCCATTTTTGTCCAAGGGTGGTGTGGTTTAGGCATCTGTTTTCGGGATCAGTTTTGTAATTTGAATTTTATCCTTGAATAATTCAACCCTCAACAAATCACTTGCATGAAATAAAATTTGTGATTAAAATAAATTGGTCACACGATAATTTGTAGTCGTTCTATGTACATGTACGTATTATGTTAGGTTTTTGTATTTCAATCCTGGCATTTTCTAGCTTTTTTTTCACCTTTCCTGATAAATCAACCTGGTTTGTTTTTAATATTATAAGTTTTTATTAGTGTAGTTATACGTTACCTTTTTCTTATTACAGAACAAGGAGAAATGAATAAGTTTTTAGAGAAGTTTCGAAATGTACCGGAGTGTCACATAGAATAATACGTTTGTGCATCAAATACTTGATTGGAAACTCGCAGATAAGAGGCCAAAGCCTTTTTTGGGTTTGAATAAAAGTGATATAGAAAGTTGGTTTCACCCAAACCTTTTGGTTAGCCAGTATCTATCAGCAAAGTAGGATCCTTCGCCATTACGCTAATACCCATTCCTTAACACTATCAGACAAAAAGCCAATTTTTCCTGAGATAAAAGCTGCCATTTTTCGCAAGAGCTCTCCACCTAGACCATTACCGTACATTAGGGTGCCTATTCAAAAAAAAATATTATCTCTTCGCTGGGGAAACGCGAAATTATAAAATATTGCGCAATGTTCTTCCCTCTGTTTTTGCGTAGGCTTTAGAAAGGGGCATTCAGTATTCAAATTTGGATCTCGACAGGGGTGAACTAATTCGTTTTAAATTGCGTTACGATATTGCGTCTGTGAGTTGAATATTGCTGATATAAACATTGAGAGAGGGTTGGTATAAGGTATGGCGTCATGGCACGCTCAGGTTCGCTTTGTAATTAGATTAGGTGCCTATTTGATACGCTCTCGCATAAGAATTTATAACAGCTGTTTTGTTTATATGACTCTAAAGGTATCATTTGGGAAATCATTTCAACGTGCAAGTGTTGTACCCATATCATTTATATTTACACAATGAACTTACAATTAAACAAATATTTACAAAATGTACAAAATACACAAGAAACAGTTGAGCTATCTGCAGATCGTTACAAACGATACTAGAGATAGCTCAACTGATCCAAATCAGTGCCAGACGGAAGCGTCCCCAAGACGCTGGCGGCATTGCCACGCTGAATAGCAATGCTTATACGCTGCGCCAGATACCCACCAGCTCTTGGGTCACGCGTCGCTTCGATCAGTCGCCTAGACAAAATTTTGAAGACCCGCGAGGCCTCGGTTCCCCACGGACCCAGAGTCTCAACCCCAAGAGGAGCAAATAAGTAGGCTCTGTCGAGACCTGCATATTTGCGCCTCTTGAGATCCTCGGCCAGATCTGCCGCCGCGCCCGCCACAACGGATGTCCTTGGCAGATGAGAAGGCGCAAGTGTGTCGACACACGTAGCATCCCACACAAGTGGCCTCCCCAACTCCCAAGGAACAAGCGTCATACCGTCAGGCCGCTTACCATCGTCACGCAACAGACCATTCGGTTCGAGAACGGCTGGTACGTTGACGGTTGTAAAGGCCCGCCGGATGACGTCGTTAAGGCTGGCGTGACGAGATATTCGACCGGCGGCCCTAGAACACGATAATCCGTGGTGCCCAAGCTGATCGACTGCAGTACCGCACTGGCACCGATGAGGTGCGCAGCACGGCGCACCCAACCGTAGGCAGGTTGCAATACGGAACGTGACGGGATCCATTAAAGTACCAGTGTTGCATGAAGGAAGGGCTTGTAACCAATATCCTGACTCCAATTTGGAAACAGCAAGAAGACGGGCACTTTATTGTACCCATATACAATAAAGTTTATTAAAGATTCGCTTTTTTGTTCTACATGAATAATTCAAATTTAGACAAAGCAGTTGAAGCACGATGCTTCGTCTAAAAAAGAAAAAAACCCGTTGATACATAGTTTTTTAGTACCTAACCATTTTCGTAAAAAAATATAGAAAACATGTCATTTCTACATAAAAAAACCACTTCTGTCAAAAACAAGGCTCACAAAAATCCTTCAATTTAAATTAAAAATGTACTAAATTTTCCACCCACTAACATGATATACGGCGAGAGAGCGAAGCACTGCTATCGCAACACGTTTGCAATGAAATTTATTAGACAGGTGTATATTTTATTCGCTTTCGAATATAAAACAAGGCGTAAAACTATCGCTTAGAACAAGTCTCGAACAAAATCTTGTGAAACAAAACGTTAATAAAGTTATATAATAATAAATACGGAAGAAAACCTTTCGGGAATCGAATTAAACTAAGGGTAAGAAAATTGCGAGAGTCCCTAAGGAGCGACAGCTGCCGGGCCTAATGCGTTTTATATTTATCTGTGATCAGGAAAACGATGTACAGGAATACGACTTCATAATACCATTTCTAATAACGAGACAGATTGCTACAGATATAGACTGATTTTATGATGATAAATGTAGCCGTTATGAATTAGATATTTAAAGCTATAAAATCACGATCGACATTCTTGTCTGTATTCAAAGTCTGAGCGTGCCAATTTCAATGAAATACAGCGAATCTTCATAAAATCATTTGCAACATATCCGGTGCTAATGATTTATTGGCAGTAAAAGCTATTCAGCAAACAAAAATTAATACCTTTAGGTACGCAATTGCGTAAGGCGATGACAATCTCTGTTTTATGGTGAAGGCATCGTAAACGTCTATTAATATGAATGGACTCCAATTACTTTTATTATTCGAGTTTTGTTGGGAGAGATCTAAAAAAGTTTACTACCTCTGGCTGTTTGATTTTATGTCTAGGGCGCTCAATAGTGCTCATGGGGGGATCAGAGCGTGGACAATCGGTCCAGACGACAGATGGGGCACGAAACCTTTCACCTGTCTGCTATTCAATTTTTGGAAAATCCAGACAAAAAATCCTCTTTGTTCAAATTAAACTACTAGCTTCTAGTTTTTGTTTACTATACAAATAATAAAGCTTTTAAGTTTAATTCGCAGTAAAATAAAAAAACATTATTTATTTTCTTGGTGGGTTTGAAATTAACTTGGCTTATAAAAACGGGTCAAAACATAACCATTACTATGTTTTATCTCATACTGTTGACTAACAGCCATACTTATAAACGCAATTTAAATATAAACATTGCTTAAAGTTAGCCCTGTCCCTGTTTGTCATTGCTCATGCTCAGTGGTAAGAGATAGCACTGTTTATCTTTTGACATATTTTTAAAAGTAAGGCCATTTATAGCCAAAGGTGAAAGCGCTAGTTACGCCGTTTGTAACGTTTTGCAAAATCTAGTAATGTTAAAAAGTATGAGGGTAAATGTCAAAAAAGCGTTGTAAGACTATCGACATTGTATGCGTAACAAATTCAACATGATGAAGCAATAACGATGCAACATGCACCCAGGGAGTTGACGAGCGTTTTTATAGCACTTTGAATTTTATGTTAATTTTCACAATAACCAAATTACCTTGTGCTTGTGACATAATTTTCTTACCGTCTAATTTTACAATCTCGCTACGCATGAGTCATTTTTACACAGCTCTACCGAATAAAAGCACCTTGCCAACATAAAACAAACACAAACAGCATCATAACATTTGAAACGCACAATATTGTTCATTCAGTGAATGGAAATGTATCGATTTGAATGAGTATAGTCCCATAACGTGGTAACTTCCTATAGTGTGTGCCAACGGGCCGGTGGACGTCTATCACACCGTATGACCCTCTGAATGAGTCTTATTACACTTTTATCGGCCGTATCAGTCATAAAATGCTAATGAACGAGCGTTTCGGACCAAACATCCGAGCACAAGATTCAAATGACGGTATAAAACGTAACTTGAAGTCGACACTTCGTTGGAACTGTAATCGTAATAGGTCTATGCGCTTTCAAAACATACCGTAACACGAGCGTCTGTACACGATGAGATACCTCGATGTTTTTAAAAGCTCCTTTATTGTGCGACCGATATATCTACCTACCTAAGTGATGTTGTATTTTGTACTCAGTGCTGAGAACAATAAGAGTGTTGTTTGTTTGATGTATAGCTGACACGTTCTGAAATAACTGCCGTGCTCCGCGCTTTATTTCTGACTCATAATTTTTTTTAGGATTTCGCAACACGATTTGTATTTAACTGGTAATCTTGTAATTTAAGCAACGAGTTTCGATGATTTTTATGGATATTTAAAGCTACTACGTTTTAATTTATAGAATCTCAGATATTCAAAGCAACTTTTTGCTAAGTCATTAGTATACCTAGTAGGTGAATAAGACACAAACCAAAATGGCTAGATTATAAATTATGAAACACATTTTAAATAAAGTGACAAAAAGGATTAGCTCTTAATTCATAACGTAATCGTTTTTATATCTCTGTTAATATTATGTTTTGAATGATAATGACAAATCTATGCAGATTTTCATATTTCTGAGAAAAAAAAACTTATTTTATTTAAGTTATGAAAAATTTTAATCAGAAGAGTTTTTTAAAATGAATTTATAAGTAATAAATAGTAAATTATTGTCCATATTGAATGAAAAGTATCATAATTAAATAAATGTATCGTCTGGTAGTCGAAAAATAATATTTAGTTCACTCGAAATTGAACATGACACTTACCACCCTTCATTACGGCTTACAGTGACGTCTGAAGACATTATCAGTGACTGATGGAGTTATTTTCAAAAATAAAACAGCTCTCTCCAAGAACATACGGCCGATTCACACTAATATACTATCAAAGTACCGCTCCGTTCTCAACCAGGCTTATCTAACTTAAATACTTACAAATAATAACTTATAGGAAATGAAGTAGGTATACTTAGCGGGGCAATTTGGTGTTTCAAACATCCTGTTGTACTATTAACACGTGGGCTCTTATATAAATATTGACGACGAAAAAATGCGGTGTAAGTCGATTTTATCCGGAACTTTGTACGAAGCGCAAGTATTGATATGACTTTGAAACTTGAACTCAATGCCGCAGGAATGCAAAAAGTTTTTAATTAAAACATCAGAGGCAAACTGAATTAATGTCTATGTGGTGGGCGGCAGACCGCACTCGCTTTATTTGTGTCGCCAACGTATATTTCAGACAAAGCCGAGAGGGAAATCCTGGCGGAAAGTTTGCTATTCCAGCCTGTAAAATGGACCTTGAACTCTGTAGAATAGAGCATAGAATAGAGAGCAAAGGAGAAGAACATATAGGTTTATTTTCCCGTGTGGTGGGACGTTTTTGGTTTGGGAGTAGTTGCATATCCTGTGCAGACTTTGTATAATTGCACTCTCGTATTCGGGCGCTTCCAAGCGATGTAATTATAACTTCCACTACACTCCTGGCTTTGTATTTTTATTTTTATATTGTTTAAAATAACAGAGCAAATAAATTTTAGCAGTAATTGCTTTAAATGCGCTTCGTAGTAATTATACAAATTAATTATAAAGAACTAACAAGTACTGAAATCAAGCAGAATAATTGACATTTTGTTTGTGTTTTCTTAAACAATTGGGGCTCGTTAAACACCTTATTATACTGAATTTAAATTGTTTCGACATAATGCATGTACTTCATGTAATTAACTCTTTGATGTGCTACTGCTTCTACGCTGCTGAAAATTAAATTACAAATTCAAATGAAATTACATTATAATATTCACTTTTACATTTTTATTGTTACCCACTTTTTGATATAACAATTTCAAGATCGCAAGTTAGGGAGGTTTTTTTTTTTTTTTTATGCCATAGCAGGCAGACGAGCAGACGGGCCAAATGATGGAGGTTTTCTAAATGTAATTCTTGAGGCACAAAATACTAAATTTCAACTTAATAATTAATAATTACTACGTAATTCAATCAATCTATTTTGGTTCCCAATCAATAAATTCACAGTTTTAGTAAATCCTTACAAATATTTGGAGATTAATAAATACTTCTTCCAAGCCCCTATATCAGTCCTTAGCTCTTAAATACGGCTTACTGCATTCCTACAATCAGAAATACGTCTCTTTGTGCTTACTCAAACACCGGTCGTGCATTTCTTCGGTAAGATTTCAAGTGACACATTCGTTTCAAATTTACCTAAGGTTAATTTTAGTTTCAACAAGCTTTATTGATGAAAACGCACTCTCAGAGTAAACATTATCTTTATAGCAAACTAGTGGCCGCCCGCGGCTTCGCTCGCCCGTTCCCGTAACACCCCGTTCCCGTTTTTTTTTCGGGATAAAAAGTATCCTATGTCCTTCTCCCGGTTCTAACCTCCCCACAAATTTTCTACCAAATCGGTTCCGCCGTTCTTGAGTTATAAATATTGTAATTAACACGACTTTCTTTTATAAATATACTAGCGGCCGCCCGCGGCTTCGCTCGCCCGTTCGCATAACGCCCCGTTCCCGTTGCTTTTTCGGGATAAAACTCTTTTTCCCGGTTCTAAGCTACCTCCCCACTAATTTTCTGCCAAATCGGTTCAGCCGCTCTTGAGTTATAAATAGTGTAACTAACACGACTTTCTTTTATAAATACCTATAGATAGATAACCTAGGCGAAATAGATTCAAAAAGTCGTATGTAATTCGATTATTCGATATGATTAATGGATTCGATATTTGACAGGCGTGACGGCTCAGTTGGTAGTAACTCTGCCTTCTGCCTAGGCCGTGGGTTCGATCCCCACCGAGAACAAATTATATTCGTGTGGTCAACTGTTTGTTCTCTGTCTGGGTGTTATATCAAAAGTAAGTATTTGCAAAAGAAATGCATATAAGTATTATATCAGCTATCTGGTTCCAATAGTACCTACAAGTTCTGCTTAGTTTGGGCTAGTTAGTGTGTGGATTGTCCTAATTAGGTTTTAATGAATGGTGGTATATTTTTAGTTGTATATTGAGCTCGTCTTTCCATAACACACACACACTTACGAACCACTACAGGTCACGTTGATCAAAATGACGGACCACGCTAAAGATCGCTTAATGTTTGAATTTGATCATATTTGAATGGCCACCACCAAAGTCGGCCAGCTACTTCAAATTAGCTGCAGTATTCCACAACATAATATTAAGTACGCCTTACATTATCATAAATGCAAGTAACTTACTTGGCTCAGCTACTGAGAACGCTTTTATTACTCAAGACAATGATCTAACGGCTTTTAAGGCGATGAAAACAGTAAAACAACTTCTCGCTCTCACACTTTGACCTTGTGAAAGATATAACATCACTGAACTTATCGAAAATAGCGAGAAATTATTTTGCGTGCAAACTAGCAAGCATAATTTTTTTTTGATCCTATAACGTTTTCTTACTCAAAAATTTGCCAGCTGGTTTTTGTACATACTCGTAAGTTAACTTTGTGAGAAATCCAAGGTTAGGATCAAAAAATTTAATGCTAGAAGATGGTTGTGATTTTTTATAAATAAGTTCAGTTCTTCTTCTTATCGTGTCACTGTTTCATTCGAACCAAGTGTGGTGAAAGGATTTTAAGTGCGCCTCAAAGAGGCTCCTTTCGTGCAATTGACACATATTTTCGAATTTTTAGGTTCTACGATGTGCCTCCAGGTTTCCTCACGATGTTTTCCTTCACTGATTGAGAGCACTGGTGTAGTGTACATAATTTTTTATTTTTTGTACACGATTGGATTTGAACCAACGACCTTAGAATCGGAAGACGGGGCCGCTACCAATTGGCCGCAAGCGCTCTCATCATAAGTTCAGTTTCAAAAAGTCAAAGTGTGCGAGTGATAAGGTCATCGTTGGCGGTCTGCCCCTTAAGATTGCTCTGCGGAAAGTAAAGTAATATTCCCTACATCTTTGTTCTCTCAACTAAGTGTTAGATCTGCGCTAACACATGCCTTCGAAGTCAAATATTAGAGAAATCGTGTCGGAGAAAGCTTCATGGTAGAAATTACAATGCAAAATTGAAGCTTATTACAAGCAACGTAAGATATACCAGATTTTGTCTTTCAAGTCGCCAGCGGTATTGATACAAAGTATCCTTTTTCTATAATATGAGGTGAAAGCTGCTGTTTATATACAGTTGGCAAAGAAAGAAGATTAAACAATAATTTTTCTCAGGTAAAACTGTCAAATTCAGTTTAAACATAGTTAAAACCAAGTCTGTTCTTGCAAGCTTCAAGTAAAAACTTTGGTAAAAAAACATTTTGATTAAAGATATTTGGATTGTTTGAAGTAATCTCTATAGCAAGTTGATAGCTACAGATAACAGTGCTAAAGGTACTGTAAGCGTTGAGTAGGCACGCGTGTGGCCCGTCTATTTATAAAGAAAATGGTACAAATTGCTTATGAATGACTGTCTCGTGTTAGTAAGATCGACAAAACAGCTCAAAAAATTTTCACGCAATTTTTTGCTATAACTGAACGCCTGTTTTGATTTATTTATTTTATAATACTTATGTATTTTCGAGAAGGTGAGCATGCCTTATGCCTATTTAGGTCATAAACCAATATTAAGGGAAGACAGTTTTTAATGACTTTAACACACGCACACTTTGACCTTTTGAAAGTTATAGAATCACTGAACTTATTTAGGTATCAAAAATTGCGAGAATAGCAAATCATCTATGAAATTTTTTTTATTCTTTCTCGTTTTCCTACTCAAAATTTATCCAAATACAAAACACCTTGTCAGTCAGTAAGAAAACGTGTTAAGGTCAATTATTTTTTTGCTAAACTGTGTGCATTTAAATCAGACACAAGATAGTTGCTCGCGGTTTTCGATAAATAAATTCAGGGCTTTAATATTTTCAAAGGTCAAAGTGTGCGAGCAAGAAATGGTTTGACAGTTACCACCGTCTTAACCTATTGAAATCATTTTGAAAAAATGTGTGTTTTGCTAGTTTTTCTACTGATTAAATATTAAAACATCTAGTTGTAAATTTCTCACATAAGTAATACATAAGAGGTTACGTAAATGATTATGTCTAAATTAAAATGATAAAGACTCACATTACATAGTAATAAATAGGTAAGCATAAGATAAAAGAATCATTCAAGCTAATTAAATCGAACATTAAAGTCTTTGCGATATCATTTGACCCACTTTATCGTTTATAGTCATCTATTTTAATAATTAATTGTATATCAAATTTGTAGCTACTTTTTAATCTATGTAACACTTATAATATAAGATTGTTGTACCAAGCATAAGTAATGGTTCCATAATATTAAGAGTTATTTTGTAGATAATTTTACAGTCGAAGCTTTCCGTTATGTCCCTATTTACGGGACCTTATAGTGTTTAACGTTAAAGGAAAACATCATAAGAAATCCCATGGCATAATCAGCTTTGCACGCTGACTATGTCTAATATCATTTTTCCATTGATCACCTCTGCAGAACGCTTAGATGTGTGGAAGGCTCTAAGCCGACTGAGCTGTCAGAATGGTAACAAATGCTGGGCAAGCCTACTTCATCTAAAAATCCTGTCTAAGGCACTTTAAGGTTCTGTAACTACTTTACGGGATGATAATATTATACAGGACCACTTATAATTTCATGGGCATGATGCAAAGGCTTGTTACTTTTTACTTATAATGTTTAGGACAAGATCTTAGATGAGTCAGCTCATTTAATAGAAAATACATTGTCAAATAGGTAGGTACGTGTGGAGCCACGGATTTCCGTCAACGTTTTTGTCAACGTTTATGAGTATTATTACGCACACGTTTTTAGAATATCAAGTCACAAAGGTAGATTATTTAGATTCCATGACCTATGGAAAACAGTGGCACTAGACCACTCAGTAGGTAGGTACTCCTACAATTTTATTATCAGAAGTGACAAAACTTACTCCATAAAAAACTAATCAAACACAATTTTATTAAACATTTAGTTGTTTTTTCAAATATTTATTCAACTCTATGATTTCTGTGTTTGAAATATCACAATACAATCTGTTCAAAGAGGTCATTGAACTTCGACTGTGCATTAAATCAGCCTGTCTGTGGTGGTTAGTGCACTTGTGAGGGACGCACTACGTCCCACAATGCAGCTGTGTCGTCCTAAACGAATAATGTCGTATGTGAAAAGAAATGAATATTCGCATTTTTATATATTACCAGTTATTATGTATTATGATTGTGAATGCAAGAGTTCCTGTAAAATTAAACATAAACAATACTTGAACTATCTAATAATATACATATAGGTACCAAATTATTCTACTTAAGCCCTTTTTGAGACATAATAACATCATTTTCAAACGAGGTTACATGCATATTTACATATTCTCTTACCTTTATACGGTTTGCAAATAAAGTGACCCAAGTACATAATCAACTATTCAATTTACTGCTATATCAACGATCGACTAAAAAGCTGTTATGGCCTTTAATAGGTAAACTTTCAATTATATATCAATTAATTGCCTCGACGTTGTGTATTCGTACATAATGAATATGTAATACTGAATGCATTATCCATGAATACTCGTAATTCTAGACTGCTGTTTGTGTTTGAACGCTGGTTAGATAGATTATAATTCGTCGCTTCATTCTTCAGTTATAAAACGAGGTAGTATTCTTTTATGCTACTGGCACCTTCGCACGTTTTATAACTTCGAATGAAGCGTACTCATATAATATCAATCGAACTTCACTTTGCAAGTTCGTTTGATCATATAATATGTGTTAATATACTAACACCTCTATTCGTGTAGGGCCTAAATAAAAAATGGCACTCTGGGAATACCCCCTCGAGCCTTCCTCCACTATCAGTGCCCCCCTTACCCTCCAGAGGTGTCGGTTACGTGACAGTTTCACGAGTTTATTTTTTCATTGGTTTTTCCGACCTAAAGAACTTCAAAACTAGTACTACTGGCTGCGGTAAAAAAACAAGTTTCGTGGTGGCATAATATACAATTTTTCTCAAAACTAGCTCAATGCTTTTTGTCCACTCTAGAAAATTAAAAAATTGCTTATTAAAATATCTGTAGTCTTTAAAAATATGTCTTTGTTTAAAACAATATTTTTTTTAAATCATTATATCTTTTCCTTTCTTCTATGCCCTTGACATTTACTTGACAGCTGCAAATACCACTAATTTAGTTCAACTTGATATATCAGAAACGGCCACCTGCTGACTGTAAAAAAACTGGCTTTAGTAGACACTAAAGCCAGTTTTTTTACTAAAATACCATTGAAATTGGGAAAAATACATATTAATATAAATTTAGCTTAAGAATCAATAAAAAATTGTACTAGCTTGCCCAAACGTCTCCACAGCTGTCAACGATAGGAAAACGTGCCAGCCTAAAGTCTTCATCATTTAAACGCTGTCAAATATGGCTGTCATACTTGACAGCGTGTCACTAACCGTCACCGCAAAGCGCATGAGCGCAAGACACCTCTCGTAGAGAGTATTAGGTATATTCCTTGGCAAGACTACAGTAAAAATGGCACTATATTAGATGCCGCTAGCTGTAGTTCAGGTAGGTACGAGTATAAAGATTTTGTAAGACCGAAAAGACTACGATACAACTGTGGGTTGAATGAATTATTATGACGTCATCCTGGCGCGCCAACTCCAGATCAGATCATTTCTCTTACATGCCACTGAATGTACTCCCGTCTCCGTCTTAACGAAGAGATAGGGATGTGCTCATAAACTTGATAATAAAAATCGTAAAAGTGAACTTACGTAGGTATCTTTCACTCAAGTCTAGAATGTTTTGTTGCCCAGCGCAACGGAGATTTTCTATAGAGTTTGCAACTTTATTTATTACAAAATGCGAGTTTACTGGCGATTCAATATCTTTTAATAGTTTGCTGTGATGACTTATTGACTACACAATCAGGTATAACATAACCATAAACCTATTTGTAATAAATTGACTAGCTAATTTACAAATACTTGTAACAAATACTAACATCTTGAGCAAAATTAAATACCACCCACATATTTAGCGAGGTTAACTGCTAAGTAGTGGACCTTTTAGAAATTAATTATTAAGCCTCGTGATATTGAAAGCCTGCATACGACTTTAACCTTCTTCTTCTTAGTGTCCTTGATTATTTTGGACCAGGGAGGTGAAAGGATTATAACCTTTATGACCTTATGACTCATGACTGTTATTGCGCGACACCTACCAATATTTCAGCATGTGAATAGTTTAATATATTCAGATGGTTTGCTTTTCTTCTAGCTTTATTTTACAAGCATTGAGTAGTTTGGACAATAACATTTTTAGTATGGAATTTATACCCCGAAAATCTACTATTAAGATATTTACAGATTTTTAGTACTTATTACTAACAATATCACCAACCAATTAGACCGCTTCTGCTTTATAAGAAATCTGATGCCTGAGTAATCTTTCGAGTTCTTCTGAGGTCTGAGTTGACTGGCCTTTCAGCTCAGTTAGTTGTAGCTCTGCCTTCTGCACCGTATGGCCGTGGGTTTTATCCCCACCGAGAACAAATATTTGTGTGGTGAACGAAGATGTTTGTTCGCTGTCTGGGTGTTATATTGTACTCCAAGTATGTATTTACAAAATGTATATACATTTTTATATAAGTATTATATCAGCTATCTGGTTCCCATATTTCAAGCTCTGCTTAGTTAGGGGCTAGATAGTGTCGTGTGGGTTGTCTACAATATTTATTTATTTTCTTAAAATTATACATAGGTAAGTATCATCCCACACTAATTTTGTATAATTTTAAATCGATCTCGATTGCCAATTGAAAGTTGGCAGCCCTAAATCGAAGGCAACGTCCTCACAACCTCGGCTCAGAATAACGTTGTGATGATTTAACAGAGTTAAACAGTCATCCGCTGTGACCTAAACTAGTCCTTACTTATCACAGCCAGTCAACTAAAAATAGTCACTTTGTTAAACTGTTTCAACCTTGCTGTTTTATTCTGATAGTAAAAAAATATTTATCCATAAACTTGAACAAAAAAACATGAATGTTTTCTCAATTTTTTTTCTGAATATTTTAATATCGAAGTTTGTTATTCATTTTTCATTGTAATTTGTTATTTGCACATCGTTGTTTTTTTTATAAACTTGTTGGCACCTAGAATCACCTACTTATCCAGCTTTAAGAAGTTTCAAAGTGATCCTTGTGATACCATTGAAACAAGACAATGTTAGACTTTGACTGCATGAATTAAAGATCAAATTAATTTGACATACAAGATTTTTTTTTTAAATTTATTTTTTTTTGGATTTAATTTGAGTGAGAATATTGATACCAAGTACAAACTTGGCATCAATATTCTTAGTCAAACCCTAGCGTAAAAACCCCTGGCAGTAGAAGATAATTTATTGAAAAATACGTTAAACCTCACACATTGCGCATATGAAAGTCTTGTCTCACAGTAATAATATCTGCTTCAATAAATCTCTTAGCACAAAATAACTCCAATAGTAAATACGAAAACTGATAGGTAATAATTTCAAAGCATGTGCAGTCATACAAATCAATGCCCGTAGGACACTGGTGTCTATTCAATATGCACAGTGCTGGCGCCAGTTGCTTGCATAGAGCTTCGTTCACAAGACCAATAGAAAAAATAAATATGTATAAATATTGTGAAAAGTCCACACTACACTATCCAGCCCCAGTTCTATGGGAACTAAATTTTTTTTTAAAGTGGACAATTCACACAACACTACTAGCTCCAAACTAAGCAGAGCTTGTATGATGTGGAAACCAGAAAGCTGATACAATACTTAAATACATTTTTTTGTAAATACACACTTACAATACAATTTAACACCCAGACAGAGAACAAACATTCACGACACAAATATTTGTTCTCGGTGGGGATCGAACCCACGACCTACGGCGCAGAAGGCAGAGCTACTACCTGACTGAGCTGAAAGGCCAGTCAATAACTATCATAGTAAACTCACGCTGTATAATTTTGGATGACGTTTGAGCTACTTTTCTTTCGTGAATTTTTGAATTTAAATTTAGTAAACCGAAAAATATTTGATATCTGTGATAGCCAAGGAGAATGTAGGTAGTTTTACTCGAAAAACTACTGAAATTTCTTTGGGTTTGTCACTTATTACCTACATCGCCGTGAAATCGAAACACAGATTATAAATACAAAATACAAATACAAATACAAATGTTTATTAGGACACAAATTTGTAGGTACACGTAAGAATTCAAATAAAATAAAATTACATAAGGATGACATACAATACAATAATTTAAGTAACATATAAAGAAACTATAGCTTATTAGACATTATGCTACGTCTTGACATGCAGCTAGGTATTTTATGCATGCAATTAAAAAACAAAAATAAATCTTACGAAGATTTTGGTGCGCTGAAAGCCGGACTAGATTATCTGTGTCCCGGCTTCCAGTGCCCCCCAGCGGACAATGATATTATGACTTGTTATACAAAGTTAAAAATAAGTGTATAGTTGACATTTACAAACATGACAGAAATTTAGGCAAGTAGAAGAATAAATAAATAAACTACAGTGAGTGTGTTTGCGTATGTATTATGTGGAAAGGATGTGTGTGATTGAAATAGTGAGCCATTATGACTTTCACATAAAAAAATCGCTTCGGATGGACCAGTTGATGGACATTATGGCATCGCTTTGCTATTTCACGTGAATAGTACTGAACTTGAATGCATAGTTAGTAGGTATAGCATTAAATTTGAACGGTTTTTTTTTTAGTTTCACAATTATGATTATTCAACCTGCAAACTGATGGGACAAGCACATGGCCCATTTAATGTTTAGCGGATGAAGTCTAAATAGAGAACAGATTGCTATCGGCCTTGACTTTCTTAGAGCCGTGAATACGTATCTGAATTCATTCATTCCTTGAACAAGAATGAGTATGGCTGATTTTTCCATGCACGGAATAATGTTTTTCGTCAAATACAAATGTCCCACCCATAGAATGTCTGTCAAAATTCCGTCAAAACTTAAGATTGGGATCGAAATAGCGTTCAAGAGTAGACCGGCTGGTCTTTGCCGGCAAGCCTTAAAAGAAAAGGATTTCTTTTTGTTTCTCAGACAAAATCTGTAGATACAAAAATTATGCATTACTTTATACAAAAACTGAAAAATATGGTTGCGTTTTCAAAATAATAAAAAAATTTAGTGATGACCAGTACCTAAATGATCAAGTAAACTAACAAAAAAATTACATGTTATAAGGAAATTATAAATCTCTGGTTTAACTTACCAGCACATCAATTAACAAATAGTAAGAACAGATCTATTAAATCATCTCTAACAGCATTTTTTGTTTCACTCCGATTACAAACACTTTAAAATGAAAATAAAAAGCCGTAACCCAACTGGGCGCGTGACATTGAATAATAACACTAGCTTCAACACAGAGTGGTCTAAAAAATGTACTAGAACAGTACAATTTTATGATTATGAGGACCAAAACACTGAACTATGCTTTCGATGTATTATCCTCTCTAATAAAACTTATTAAATTTGTATGTGATATTTTATACAAAAATTGACATACATTTTGAAGAAACCAATAAACAACGCCAGTTGAGTGTGTGTATAATCGTTTCTCTGAGAATGCATTTTTCAATCAGCAGGTGTTCATGCTAGTATCTATGATCATATTATTTACTGCGTAGCTTCTAAATAATGTGTTGTATCGGTACTTTGTACTGCTTAGATTTTACACCCGCATCATGAATTACTTTGATCTAAACAGAATAAGTTTATATGAAAGAGATCTTGCTTCCCGAGAAGATAGAATCTGTATTTGCCCATGCAGATTGTTGATCAATCAAAATCAAGATCAGGCTCAGTAGCGCACCATGAGAGAGACCTATGTCCAGCAGTGGACTGCAAAAGGTTGATGTTGATTAATACTTAAATATGTTGTATAAAAGATAAGATTATGACGTTGTGAAATACTAATCCACATAATTTTTCTGAATGCTATTTTGGTAGTTGTATGCGTATGCTCATGATGCAACGAGACAAAATATCGTAAACGAATCAAACTCGGATAACAAATACATATATTATTAATAAGTTTATGAATATAAAAAAGCGCTAATATAAAAAGTAGATTTAATAAATTATCATGTTGACGTAGAAAGTTTATCTCAAGTCATTTGTTTGAGAGCGCGTTATGATTTGGTTAAAATTAATTGGTAAAAAAAATGTATCTCGCAATTCGAACTGATCACACGTGTTGCAAAAATGTAGGAGGCAGTCTCCTAAATATTTAGAAAACAAGCTTTGGAAAACAATGATAATCAGCTTCATACACGAGCTATTTTAAGATGGTGGCGTCGCCCTGAACTCCTGAGTCTTAACGGCAATTCGCAAATTACGATCCTATAAAATGCTGTGTCGCTGACACGCGGCTTTCAGCCTTAAGAAGTTAATGCCTGCTTAATTGATAATTATATTCTACATGCTAGCTTTGATACCATTGATTACATTTATCGTCCCTTTACGATTTTAAGTTATTCTTATTCAAATTCTATTTATCAATTCTTACGCAACTCAGTTCATACTTATCTCACTAGTTTTAACATTACCAGAGAAATACAGCTTCTCCAAATCCTACCCCATATTTTCCCAGCGTAAGATCCTAACAAATCTTGCTTGTCCAGCGACCAGCTTATTTGTTACATAAATAACCTTCTTACTGGACAAAACTCTGTTATAATTCACAATCAGACCTTTATTACGGCGGGGTATTAATCAAAAGCAAGAAACGGGTTAGGTACAAAGGCGGGCGAGTTAAATAAAATAATAAATAAGCGACGGAATTCTGTGAGATTTATTTCGGAGAAAAAAGCGAGAGGGTAAGAGGCAGGTCTTGTCGCAGTAAGTTTATGGCTGACCGGCGGCGTAGAATAACTAACAGTCTCCACTCCGGTGTCGGCACAATGTACGACACTAATTAATGCTGTGCCCTTGCTTTCAGATATATTGTTTGTGCCAGTATCTTTCAAGTCATCTTCCTTTTCTACCGATTGCTCTTAAAACGATAACACGATTTGGATTTTTGTGTTGAATGCTTTTACGCATGACTGCGGTGCGGGCTGCGTTTGTATCGATTTAATTTTCTTTTTGTAGATAGCTCATTGATTTGTCATTTGTGATTATGAACACTTTCAGTTTTGAACATCAGCTATCATAGGTGCAATTAAATAATATGTATTAAATAGCAGCTGCATTTTTTTTTGTAATTGTCTAAATTACAAAAAATGCAAATATATTTTTATATTCTTAATCAATATAAAAGAATACTACGGTAACCAAGGACTGGAAATCCAAGTTAACGTATATTCGAAACCAAAATACACTGCCCGAAATAAACAAACCGCTATCAGATCGGTCAATTACAATAAAACAATGTGACCGTTCGTGATGTACTATATCCTGAGCGACAAATCTGATCTTTATCTCATGGGAAAGGTAAAGCAGTTATCATTAAAAAAGATGAGCTCTACAGGTACATACAAAGGTGATGCTAAAGCCTCTTCGTGACAATGCTGTTGGGAATAATGGTCGCCAGCTGACGGGAGGTGCCTTAACGTGCGTTGTCATGGAAACCTTGCGAAGGGTGGCTAACCTGCCGCGATGTATCTGGCAAAAAGGGCGCATGCAACCCCCTATATCGCACGGATTTAGACTCTACCCCATAAACCGGAAGGTAGAATTTGACGCACCATCAAACATCGCTTATAGCCTCTCTCTCCGCAATGGCATTATTGGGATGCGTGTATTGTGTTTCGGGTTCCATCTTTGCTTTTTAAAATTAGAATGGTTATCGCTATCTCTTTCTTAAGCATCAGCGTTATCTCCGTCTAACCACACTTGTATAATTATTCCATTCTCTTTTTATTGGATTTTAAACAGTTTTTAAGTTTTTGTTGAAATAAGAACGAACCATAAATGTTCTTGCGGCAGTAAAAAAGCCGTTTTGGTAATTTACGGCTCATGTAAATGTAGCATCTGACTTTCAGACGGGTTATTTGATTTATAGTTGGCTTACTTATAGCTTTGTTGTGGTAAGAAATTGGCAATTGGTAGGTATTGTTTCGTGCTTTAGCAATATACTTAGGTACCACAATTGTACTAGGAATTCTACTATCGGTTTTCCTGAAAAATGCACTAGGTCAGCTTATTGCCTCGCAAACTCGACATTAAAATCTGTTCTCTGCAATGTTTTGTAATATTTTATCTTTATTTTACTACAAGCACTACAATTTTAAAGCTTAAGAAATTTCGAGTACCTACTATAGCTAACATTTGTTTTTTTTTTACTAAGGCAGTCATGCTCATGATCCTTGTGACTATTATAATATATTTTAGAAAAGTATCGATTTTTTTTGTAACTATTATCAAAAAAAATCTAGAGGAACTATTTATGCATAATATCAAAGTAACGTGTTTTGGTTTAATAACTTACTCTGTCTACAATTTGAATGTGTCATCGACATCAATTAAAACGATCCATTAGCCGTATCTATAGCTTTTTACTCGAACAGGTAACTAAGGTCCAGCCTACACAGCCGAGCATTCCAACACCGTTGGCCCGCTATCAATTTTATACGCAATGGGAAGGCTATTTATCTTACCTTATTTATTGGCTGACTCGAAAACCGGTCTGAGACCCGATCGCTTTGTGGGACTCGGCATTTACCCGTCTATGTATAGGTACTTCTACATGCATATGACTTGTGAGAACGCACTCTGATAAATTTGCTCTCAGCAATCGAGGTTAAATGAACCGTTAATTCTTTTTAAGCAATATCCTTGTATGATTATTTCAAGGGTTAAAGAACTTTCACAAATTCTTAGAATGCGCCTTCACGGCGACAAAATAAAAGGACACCTTACAAAGAATTAGAAAGTTGCGCAACCCTTTTTTACGCATCCCTGACTTTTTTGTAGTGATTTTTTTAGAAGGACACTATTGTCCGCGCTCTGTTTGCTGCTAACCCTTTCCGTTACTCTTTTGCTTTGATTATATTGCTCACTCATTTTTGACGGACAAACTAACGGCAAACACGAGTACTTATATCAATCTTTACTTAAGAAATACAGGAAAGTCTTCGCGCTACTTGTAGTAATCCTAATGAGGTCTGCCGCAGTAGCTGGTAATTCATGAATTAACTTAAGCATCGCATTAAAATATTAATGGACTATAAAATCTAAACTGGTATAAAAGTGAAATTTAATGGGTTTTACTTGAAGTCTCTCGCGAATCCACGCCGCCGGATTGTGATATATGTTGCAATAAATCGATCGTGAAACATTAATGTAACTGTAAAATATAATTTATTGTTAACAATCTGGTACGAGTAGAACTTAAGGTGTTGTTTTACGCGAATATTAATATTATTTGTCATTATTTCCAGGCCCTAATGGATGCCCGCGAAGGCGAGGGAGGCAAACATACACAAGGTTCCAGACCCTGGAACTCGAAAAGGAGTTCCATTTCAACCACTACCTGACACGTCGACGTAGGATAGAGATCGCCCACGCACTCTGCCTCACCGAAAGACAGATCAAAATCTGGTTCCAGAACCGACGCATGAAATTAAAGAAAGAGCTCCGAGCCGTGAAAGAGATAAACGAACAGGCTCGCAGAGAGCGAGAGGAGCAAGACAGAATGAAACAACAACAGCAGGAAAAGCAGGCTAAGCTCGAAGGGCAGCACCACGGGCACCACGTGACCCACCACCATGACCCGATGAAGATGCCCATCGACAAAGGATCCAACGACCTTCTCAAAGTGAACAAAGTCCCCGCGTAAGGTATCTGTACCTTGCAGGCGATTATGACTGATTCTGTAACATATAGTGTGAATGGAAGTGTTGCGTCCACAAGGACCTGCGGGCGATAGTCGATTCGTATCCACTAGTTTTATGTTTGCGGCTGATTGGTGTCTCGTTGTTGAGATGCCGAGTGACATTTGTTTTGTAATGTTCCTTTAGTGCGAAGGACTTGCCTCCGTGTCGATCGATGGGCGGACAAGCTGGTGATGTGCTTTAAGCATTTATTTTGTTGCCATAACCACACCTTGTATTGCAATAATATTTTTACTAAAATTTACAAAAATTAGTAATCGCTCTAAGATTAAGGAGCTCGAGTGAACTTCGGTATTGTTAGTTAAGATTATAAATCTGTGAATCTCATAGTATTTATTGCTACCACTTACTCTTAATCCATTATGTTATATTATTTTTTTAATTGATAGATATTATATTATGTACATTTTGATGTATATTTTATTTGTTCGCTCTTAGCGAACTGGTTATGTTTTGGTGGTCATATTTTTATGATTGAAAATTTGTTGTATTTTATCAGTTGACTTCGAAATTATGGTTTCTTTTATTATTTTGGTCATACTGTGATTCATTTCAGTAGCATTAGGTCCTTGAGTTGTCGTTTTAAGTTAAACTTTTTATTTTGGTAAAAAATAATGTGTTAAATTGTCAAGCATCATTGTAACTTGCATAGCTAATGTCGTAAGAATCTTAAGAATAATATAAAAACAAAATACGTATTGAAGTACAATTGAGATAGCGGTATGTCTAAATAACATAACTTAGGTTATGTTTTAAAGGTACATTCTCTTTTCAGGAATAATTCATATTAAAAAAATGTAGAAAGGTATTTTTTGATAGTTCTAGTAAAAATACCGTGTCCATATTTATTGAAACAGATTCAAATAAAATGAACCATTATTATTGTTGTAGAATGTAACTACATTGTGGCGGGAAAGTCCATGAATCTCGAGTCATCTGATGTTCAAAATTATATACGTAACTATGATACATATAATAAAATTAACAATAATGTGACTAATTATAAAATTTACACGTAATAATTAAAATTGAGTAGTGTAAGTGTATTATACATAGATAAATAGGTTCGACTTTGTATGAAGTATTGCTAAGAATTAGGTTTTGCATAAATCAGTTAAAACATTGTAAGCTATTTGAATAAACAGTGGCCACGCGCTTTATAATTAGGAAAAATTTAGTTCCTTTTTGAATGTAAACAATGGGAAGTTTTTTGCGGAATAAATTCAAAACAACGACAAAAATGCACAATCTACACAATCAAGATAAATATATTTGAGCAAAGGTTTGTTTAAACTTTACAGAAGCGAGTTACGCTCGAACAAATAGGCATTATAATTTACAAAAAATGCTTGTAACACAACAGCAAAACATTATCCTTAGACACCTTAATCGCTTTGATTCCATATTGTGCCAAAATATATAAATTTTAATGCTTCTTCTCGCGACCAAAAACGTTTCTTTCAAATCAATTTCTATACGTAATCAAATCAAAACTTATGTAAAACTAGTATTTATAGTCACCATTATACGTAAATTATTGTCAGGGTAGAAATAAAAGTATGATAGATGAATATCTATAACGTAAACATTGGATAATTCCGCTTTTTTTGTATCACCTTTTGGTAATCTGTCCACTGTACTCTTCGAAAAATAGTTTATCTTTAACTGTAGTTTACATCATCCTATCGTGATATCATTAAGAAGGTTAAGTCAATAGCTATAGCTCATGAATTCAAAGCAATTGTTTGAAACCTAAGATCATACAATATCTGTTAAAATTGTAATCCTTTTTAACTCTAAGATATTTTGTATTATCAATCAATGCTTGAAAAAAGTCACAGATTGTTGTTTTATATTAGCAAACAACTGAATATTTGATCGATCAAGATAAATATAGTTTTTCTTAAGATATTGGAATTTAACTGAACATTTCCAGATGCGTGCAGTAATAAAAGCCATACTCCTCATAAGGTACGTAAAATATAAGGTTGTCGTTAGTAATAAATCTTTATCCCATCTTAATTTTAAATCAAATCGAGAGTAAAATCGAACAAAATGTACTTAAGTAACTTCGTTATAAGTAGGCTTTATAAATTATAAAATGCGTAGTTATAATCGTAGAAACTCGTAATAAACTAAGTATCTGATGTTAGTATTTGAATTTACTGCTTGAATATTTTAGTGTTGTAGTGGTTGGTTGTCTGAAAATTCATAAGTTATTTATCACTCGAAGTAACATCGAGCAAACTATACTGTGCGATTTCGAATGGTCGGAGCCACTCACTTTGCACATTGGCTGAAGCTTTAACATAGCGAAATTCACACTTTACAGTCTGCTTGCTCTTACTCTGAGACTTTCCAAGAGGGTTGTAGGTACACACTGACAAGCTTTGGTGTTGGATTTTGAAAGTGTGTACACGAACTTAAATTGTTATTCGAGCTATCTTTTGTTTTTTATTGTTCAGTTGTTTCGGTGTTCTTGGGAAAGTGCAAAATCGAATTTATGTTTTGAAGTAATTTTGTATTGTAGCAACTACTCATTAAGTTTCTTCTTAAACAATAGTTAAATCTTGTAACATAGTAACGATAATATTTGTGTGTAGGTATGTACGTCCATTGATTTATGTCAGGTTTACTTTATTGTTTCTGTGTCGTAAAGAACAATTCTTGTGAACAATGAGCAATTTGCTAAATAGATTATATACGTCCTCCATATGTAATGCTGTCTTGCCATATAGCTAGTGTTTTTGTAGTCTGTAGGTATTGCATACCTATACTCAGCATATTATATCAATAATTATAATTGACGTATCGTAAATCATTTATATAAAATATTGTTTAATCAAGATTTTTCTTTAAAGTACTGTTTTAATTCACTGTTGTTTCTTTATTTTGTTCGTGTTTTCTTATGTCAAGACTTCCGTTCTATTAGTTAATTATCAAATTAATCGATAAATTTTTATCTCTAATATAAAAGTAGCTATGTATTGTATCTATGTATTTATATCTATATTTTTGAATATAGCAATTAAAGGTCGTTTTATTATTAGGTAACTGTAAATAATTGTGAAAGTTTATGTGGCGCATTATTTTTGTTTATATTTTCTGTTTTATTTTTATGGCGTATTGAAAAGATCGTGTGTTTGGGATTCGCGTCCACTATAATAAGACACGTGTAGTTCGTTGCGTTTGGATTGAAATAAATGTTCGTGAGATACTAAGATATTTTGGTTGGTTATATCTGAAGGTTGTGAATCTGCAATGACATTGCAGTGTTTTCTCGCAACACTGATCCAACCATTATAACTTGAATTGTCTCTCCATATTGTTTTAGAGCGCTGAAAGTCTTCTTAAAGTGGTCAACATTCAAAGATGCGATCAGACGTGACTGTGTCGTGGTATATAAGCAAATAGTTGGGTGATTGTATATGAAACCCGCATTCAATATTGTAATATTAATTTCAAAAGTTCAAGAGAATAAAGAGTTAATAAAATGTAATGGTATTTTGTATTCTTATTTCTACATCCTTTATTATTTTATGACTAAAATCATACACAAAACTTTACTTGATAATTGCCTATAGTCTGTTTACTCAAGTAGTGATTTCATTTTGATGTTTCACGATTAACTACAAGTATGTTTCTTTTGCCACCTTAAAAAATATCGAAACCTTCTTTGCTGCAGTCACTATTTTCATTACTGTGATGTAATAATGAAAGAATGTAATAGGTCTCCGATGTGGGAGCCGATTTGTAATAAAATAATCAAATGTAGGGCTATCACTAAAGAAATACAAAGAACAAAAATATTCGGGCGCCAGATAGCCTACTGCTAATAGAAAAATAAATTTACCTGGATAGAGAGAGAGTCAGACGCGTCACTAGACCTTTAATCTAAGGAAAGGGGGATAAAATAGAACACTGTAAAATTTGGGAAAGATGGGGTTTATTCAAAACTTTTTGTTATGTCCGTGGAATCTTGATAGTTGTAAATTTAAGTTTATATCCAAAGGTTACTTCTTAATTATAGTTATTTTATTTAGAGTTTACTATTTAGCCTAAAAGTTGTACGCTGTTGTTACTGCATCGAATGAATGTTTAAATTAAAAATAAAGAATTGTTTGAAATACCTGTTGGTTTGAGCTTTACAAACCCATAAGCCTAATACGAATCGTCCCTATAGTAAAACCATGGAGGCCGAGGTGAGTGGTCCGGTAGGGGACTCCGGTTGCGAACCAGCTTGGCTCCTCCGTAGTGTTCAGCAAGGGGTCAAAATGAAGGGTGAATGAATGTAAAAAAGGGGACTAATATGACTCAGCTCCAACGCGTGGTCATTTCTATAAATTTATGTTCCAAGGATAAATTTGAAAACTAGAAAAATAGTTTTAAAAAATAGTTTTTTAAAAAATATAAAAATAGCGCCGAAGAGCTAGAACAAAGAAAACAAAGAATAATTACCAATTTATCCAAATAAGAAACGAACGTGTGCCTTTGTTAAGGAATTTGTCAAAATACATACCGCTATTTTTTCTTATAAATGTCCCTTTATGAACCAGGGCGGCATGATGAAGAAACGATGAAGATCGTGTTTAAAATCTAAAACAATTAAAGACTTCCATTAAGCTAACATTCGAGGTAAAAATACCACGAGATTCCAAAACTCAAAACTCACCGAAAGAACCAAATTAACGGATAAAAATCCAGAAAACTAATTCCAGTATTGTTTCACAAAACATGATAACAATATCTATTAAAATCAACCTGATTTTTACAGATTAATAATTTTTAAAATAAAAATTACGATCTGACATTGTTGTTCGTCAGACCGGGCGGAGAGAAAGCAAAGCCTGCTTCTTGATTTACACCAAGCTAAAAAAATCGCTTTCGAATCTGTCAACTGAACAGCGCTGCTTCCTTGTAGTGTCAGCTGTCACTGTCATTACTGTATTATGACAGACACGAAGCTAATATTCCAAAGAAGAAGAATAAAGGCATTGAGTCCTACTTTACGAAACGTAAACAAACGAAATATTATTAATTTCTTGAACAAAATTTATCAGCACCTGTAACGGCGAAAACGACTCGTTACATTACATACTATCCCAAAAAAATAAAAGAAAGACTACTTTCTTTTATGCCAAAACATAAGAAAAGCATCAAAACAAATCCAAAACGTTCAAAAAATTTAAATTTAATTTAATTGAAACTCTACCAAAAATATTCTAAAGACTCTACCAAAAATATTCTAAAGACTCTACCAAAAATATTCTAAAGACTCTACCAAAAATATGCTAAAGACTCTACCAAAAATATGCTAATAATACAAAATAGAACAAACCAAGAAAACGATCTTAGGCTTTTTGCTGTAGAAATCCGACTAGAATCTTAAGACTCTAGGAATCATTCAAACAACAAAGCAAAAGAACAAAAGAAAATGATAGATTTTCTTAAAACAATACTATAACTATTAACTCTATAATCTACTTTAAAGTGCGGTTGGACACCTTCGTCGCCGACTCTTAAATTCCGAAACTCCTTTATAAAGTGCGGTTGGACTCCTTCGTCACCGACTCATAAATTCCTAACTTCTCTACTCGCTAAAAACGAGGAAACCCTCACAGCAAAGGCTGTGCAAGTTCAAAAATCACAACACCAAAAGTGTGTGGAAAAAATGAGAAATGTACTGTGATCGGCGTAACCCTACCAAAATTTCCGAACACAGACATCCTACCAAAAACGTGTAAAATTTGTCTATTGTGGTTGGCATAACTCCACCAACTTACCAGGCACAACAGAACAAAAAAACATAGAACCGGAGGAAAATCCGAGAACTAAGGAAACAAAATATTTGCATATTGTGATTGGCATATCTCCACCAACTTACCAGGCACAATAATACAAATCAAATTATAGAACTGGATGAAGGTCCAAGAACTATCTAAACAAACGAAACTATAGAACCGGAGGAAGATCCGAGGACTATCTAACAAATCAAATTATCACTTTAGGGGTCCGCACCAAATGGCAGAAAAAATCCCAATACGTGAATGTCAAATCAGGGTGGTACCAATTGTTGTCAAATCCGGGAAACTAAACTATGAACAACACAAAAATACCCAAAAAACATAAACATTTAGGTTGTGAGAACAACACGAAACGTTCTAAGCAAACAAATATAACTAAGTTGTATAAACAACACAAAACAAAACAAATTCAAGGACAAAATATCCTCTAAACAAATTTACAAATGTACATAAGATCTTTTGATGTTGGAAAAATGAATGTGGTGAAACAAAATTACCTAAGCTTTAATTTAGAACTTTAAAATCTCAAAATTTAATGTTGTCGAAGTTAACCATACACTACATCATCATACAAGGCCATAATCACACTAACCTTTCATACATCAATTCTCATTCTTCTCATACAGAGGCCTAACTCCTAACGTTATCAAACTCAAGTTTAAAGTGTAAATCCAAAAATTAGTATTTTATAATATCTTTAACATGGTAACGACCGGAAGTATTTTTACTTAAATCTTTCAAAATATAGACGTTATCAGAAACTTTATCAATAATTTCACATTTAACAAACTTAGGTGCAAACTTAGCCGAAAAATATGCCGGGGCACTAGATTGAACAAAACTCCTTCTCCAAACAATATCACCAACAGCAAAAGAAATGGCTTTCCTCCCTATATTATAATAACGCGCATTACGCTTATAAGCTTTTAATAAATGAGCTTGAACTTTAACATAAACATCACCAAGTGATTTAAGAGAATAAGCAAAAGAATTCCTTTCTCCCATCTCAACTTGTGACAAATTTTCTAAAGAATTACTAAAACGGTGTAAAGAGGCATCAAAAATGAGTTCTCTTCCA
Organism: Thera obeliscata; assembly: GCA_947578465.1. NCBI lineage: Eukaryota > Metazoa > Arthropoda > Insecta > Lepidoptera > Geometridae > Thera > Thera obeliscata. Next base: position 5,526,597 of record OX387928.1, on the reverse strand, counting down.
AACATGAGAAAATTAGGTGTAAAATCAGTGGCAAGACTAACACTGTTATTCAAAGCTAATTGAACATGAGGTAAAAATTTTGACCAAGTGCGTTGATCATCTCTAACAAAACATGAGATACAAGTTTCTACCGTTTTATTATACCGTTCCACAGGATTATTCTGAGGGGTATACAATGTATTATAAAAGATTTTAACAATATTGTAACTTTTCATAAATTCTACAAAATATTTAGAAGTAAATTGAGTTCCATTATCACAAACTAAAATTTTAGGACAGCCAAATTTAAGAAATATTTCTTTTTCAAATAATCTACAAATTGATAAGGTCGTAGCTTTAACCAAAGGAAAAATCCAGCAAAATTTAGTGAAAACATCAACTACTGAAAGTATATACTTATGACCAGAATAACTTTTAGGCAAAATTCCTATTATGTCTGCAGAAAGCATGACCATGGGATGATCTACTTTTTTAGGATTAACCATAATACCAAAAGGGGGGGACGTACTATGCTTATACGCTTTACAAATATCGCAAGATCTAATATAACCTTGAATATCATTAAACATTCCATTCCAAAAATAGTGTTGTTTTAATTTCTTTAAAGTTTTATGAATTCCAAGATGACCTGAATTAATATCATCATGATTGGATCTAATAGTATCAATTATATTTTCCTTAGGAATAACTATTTTCCAATTCAAACGACTATTGGGATTAAATTTACTTTTACAAAACTTATACAAAACATTACTTTCGACTCTAAAATTTTTATATCTAGTAGGAAATTTTTGACAATTAATGAACACTTTTTTATACCAAGAATCTTCAATATCTTCATCGGGGGAAACGATTTGAATGGGGGCAATTAATAATGATGTGACTTCAATTCTTGACAATGCATCAGGAACTAAATGTAAGGAACCTTTTTTATGAACAACATTAAATGTAAATTGAGAAATTCTAGCAGCCCAACGTGCTAAACGTCCGCTTGGATTATTCAATTTTAATAACCATTGTAAACTAGCATGATCAGTAATTACTGTAAATTCCATTCCTTCAACGTAAGGTCTAAAATGTTCTATTGAATCTAAAATCGCTAACAATTCACGTTCCGTGGTACTGTAATTACGTTCGCATTTGTTCAATGAACGGGAATAAAATGCAATCGGATGTTGATTACCATCCGCGTCTTCCTGACTCAAAACACTACCAATTCCAACAGAACTAGCGTCGCAATGTAAAAAGAATGGTTTTTCAAAATTAGGGCATTGTAAAACGGGTGAGGTAACTAAAACATGTTTTAATCTAAGAAAAGCAATTTCCGCTTCATCATTCCAAATAAGAGATCTTTTAGAATTCTTGCTACCAGCCGTCAATTTAGTAAGAGGAGAAGCAATATCAGCAAATCTATCAATGAATCTACGATAATATGAACATAAACCAAGAAAACTTCTAAGTTCTTTAACAGTTTCAGGGCGAGGAAAATTCTCAATGGTATCTAATTTAGAAGGATCGGTATGTAAACCTTTACTATCAACAATATAACCAAGATAACGAAGTTTTTCTTTGCAGAAGGCACATTTCTTTAAATTAACTGTTAAACCAGCATCTTTAAGAGTTTTATAAATTTTATTTAAATATTCTATGTGATCTTTGAAGTTATCAGTAACCAAAATTAAGTCATCTAAGTAACAAAACAATACATTTTCAAATTCAAATCCAAATAATTTATCCACTAGCCTCTGTAATTCAGCGGGGGCGTTAGTTAATCCGTAAGGCATCCTAACAAATTCAAATAATCCTTTTCCGGGCACTACGAAGGCACACTTTTCACGCGAGGATTCTTCCAGCGCTATCTGAAGAAAAGCTTTAGAAAGATCAATAGTTGTAATGAACCGAGCTCCTCGCAAACTATCCAGTATCTTAGAAGGATACGGAAGAGGATAAGAATCTCTAATCGTAATTGAATTTAAACGACGTGAATCTAAACATAATCGTGTACTACCATCTTTCTTCTCAACAGCCAAAACAGGTGAACTCCAAGGAGATTTAGAAGGTTGAATAATATTTTCCTTAAGTAAAACTTCCACTTCATCAAAAAGTTCCTTTTGTTTAGCAGGACTTAACGGCCAATATCTTTGTTTAAACGGTTCTCCAGTAACATTAATTTTATGTTGGATCAGGTGAGTAAGACCTAAACCTTTCTTTTCATATGAAATATCTTCAAAAAGTGAAATTGTTTTATCAAGTTGTTGTTTCTCAGAAGGAGCTAATTCAACAGCTGAAGTAACTGAACAAGTTTGAATTTTATTATAATCATCAACAAAAACTATATTTTTCCATAAATCTTTAGCAAGGTCAAATTTTATCCAAAAGTCAAATCCTAAAATAAACTCATAATCGAATAAAGGTATAACCATGAATTTAACAATTTTTGTAACATTATCGCAAGTAACTGGAAGATTAATAGCACCTATAACTCTCTGAGCAGATCCGTCCGCAGTATAAGCAGAATCGTGAACAGACTGAGGTATATGTTCCATCTCATAACCCAATTCCAAAAATCGCTTGTGAGCATTCGCACCAAGAACGCAAGTATTAGCACCACTATCTAATAATCCTGAAAATTTTTGATTACCAATAGAAAATTGTAAAAAAGGTCTTGAATCGTTATTCTTAACAAAAAGTACAGGTGAAGCCTTATAAACGCCAAAAAAAGTTTTTAAATATTTTAACCAATCAGAAAATTCTTTTTTAATAATGGTATCATCCGGTTTAAGACTGTGACTAACAATTTTCTTCATCGAGTCAGCCGAAGTTTGCTCAGAAACTGGTACTCGATGATGCCTAATCAGTTTTTTGACTCCGAAGAGTTTTTCTTTTCCGAATTGCACACATCGCAAAACTTTGTGATAACACCCAATTTTTTGCATTTAAAACAAACCATACCAGGAATGGTGGTACAATCTTTGTAGGTATGTCCAGGAGACTGACACTTCAAGCAAAGGGGGTTTTCAGTTTTAACAGCACTAGACTGAATCTTCTCCACCTTGAAAGGCTTAAACTGTTCCTTAATAGACTTCCTATTAACAAAAATCTCTAATTCTTTTCCTAAATTCATAAAACAATCTAATGAAGAAATATGTCTACCTACCACATAAGGTGTATAGATCGACAGCATGTTGTGCTTAGCAATGGTAATGACCACAGACTCCGAAATAGGGGTAACAAGACGACTAGCCATATCCATAAGTTCAGTAATGAAGTCCGGAAGCGACTCACTAAGTTTTTGTTTTCGAGTACGAAGTTCATACTCCAGAAAGTAATCGAATTCAAGCTTATCAAAACGCTTGAGCAACGCAACCTTAAGCTCAGACCAAGAAGCTATATTAAATCGAATGGTACGGAACCACTTGGCGGCAGAACCAGAAAGTAAATCCGAAAATGAACCAACCAACAAAGACTCATCGAAGTTTTTGTACAAAAAGTATTCCTCAACCTGGGTAATAAACTCACGAACACAAGTTTTCCCTTCAAAAATAATCCGGCTTCTCTTCAAGTCGGGCAACTTATTACTTGAAGCAGGCAAATTTTTTCGAACAAAATCATTCATCGCATTAAAAGATGGTAAGTTTTGACCAGCAGTAGAAGAACTATGAGCAGGCAAATCAGTATTCAAGAAAGGATCCGGGAACCCCGTCATTCCTACACTCTCCATGTTCAATGGAAGCTCCACAGAAATCGGTGCGGGCTTATTAACTATCGAACCCAATGTAGTGTGACTATCCACAGAAGTAGATGGAAACTGAACCGCTTTATCCATGATAACTCACAGACAAAAACTCCAAAATCAAAATGTTGTAGAATATTTCAATGTAAAAGTTAAGTCAAAATTTTTTAAATATTTAAAGTGTAAAAGTTTATTTGTTATTTAAGTTTTAAATTATTTAAGTTAAGTTGTTTAAAGTCAAATTATTCAAAAGATGCAATAACCACTCACAATAAAGTTATAACTAATATTAACTTATAGAAATGTAAAGGAACACTTCCTAAAGATACCTTAAGAATACAATAAAGGTTCACTTAAAACATCCGTAAACAATTATCCTTATTTTTGTATGGTGATACAAGAATATTTAGACAGCTTTGTCTAAATCATTAACATCAAGCGGGTAATGTATAACAAATTCATAAAGTTCACTGTAGAAAAGTACACATAAACGGATAAATAACCTGAGTTATAGTAGTTCTGTTAGAGAAATAACATTGCGCAAAAAAGGCACAAATGTATAAACAAAGTTATCAAATTATAATAATAATTGCACTAAAAAGTTTCTAAAGAAATATTACCAAATATATCAAAAATTGGTTTTTACAAATTCACCAAAAAACTGTAAATGTTGTAACAAAGTTTACAAAAAAGTAAGATGCAGTAACAGACAGTAAAACCTCAAGAAACCACTTCAAGTCCCTGTTCGGGCGCCAATTGTGATGTAATAATGAAAGAATGTAATAGGTCTCCGATGTGGGAGCCGATTTGTAATAAAATAATCAAATGTAGGGCTATCACTAAAGAAATACAAAGAACAAAAATATTCGGGCGCCAGATAGCCTACTGCTAATAGAAAAATAAATTTACCTGGATAGAGAGAGAGTCAGACGCGTCACTAGACCTTTAATCTAAGGAAAGGGGGATAAAATAGAACACTGTAAAATTTGGGAAAGATGGGGTTTATTCAAAACTTTTTGTTATGTCCGTGGAATCTTGATAGTTGTAAATTTAAGTTTATATCCAAAGGTTACTTCTTAATTATAGTTATTTTATTTAGAGTTTACTATTTAGCCTAAAAGTTGTACGCTGTTGTTACTGCATCGAATGAATGTTTAAATTAAAAATAAAGAATTGTTTGAAATACCTGTTGGTTTGAGCTTTACAAACCCATAAGCCTAATACGAATCGTCCCTATAGTAAAACCATGGAGGCCGAGGTGAGTGGTCCGGTAGGGGACTCCGGTTGCGAACCAGCTTGGCTCCTCCGTAGTGTTCAGCAAGGGGTCAAAATGAAGGGTGAATGAATGTAAAAAAGGGGACTAATATGACTCAGCTCCAACGCGTGGTCATTTCTATAAATTTATGTTCCAAGGATAAATTTGAAAACTAGAAAAATAGTTTTAAAAAATAGTTTTTTAAAAAATATAAAAATAGCGCCGAAGAGCTAGAACAAAGAAAACAAAGAATAATTACCAATTTATCCAAATAAGAAACGAACGTGTGCCTTTGTTAAGGAATTTGTCAAAATACATACCGCTATTTTTTCTTATAAATGTCCCTTTATGAACCAGGGCGGCATGATGAAGAAACGATGAAGATCGTGTTTAAAATCTAAAACAATTAAAGACTTCCATTAAGCTAACATTCGAGGTAAAAATACCACGAGATTCCAAAACTCAAAACTCACCGAAAGAACCAAATTAACGGATAAAAATCCAGAAAACTAATTCCAGTATTGTTTCACAAAACATGATAACAATATCTATTAAAATCAACCTGATTTTTACAGATTAATAATTTTTAAAATAAAAATTACGATCTGACATTGTTGTTCGTCAGACCGGGCGGAGAGAAAGCAAAGCCTGCTTCTTGATTTACACCAAGCTAAAAAAATCGCTTTCGAATCTGTCAACTGAACAGCGCTGCTTCCTTGTAGTGTCAGCTGTCACTGTCATTACTGTATTATGACAGACACGAAGCTAATATTCCAAAGAAGAAGAATAAAGGCATTGAGTCCTACTTTACGAAACGTAAACAAACGAAATATTATTAATTTCTTGAACAAAATTTATCAGCACCTGTAACGGCGAAAACGACTCGTTACATTACTTATGTACGTATTTCAATATGAAAATAAATGAATTAATAAGTCAGTTTCTATCTCAAAAACCACTGCAGGTTTAGGGTTAAATCCCCGCCTAGGGCAATTTTTTTTAGTTAAAACAAACTTATTTATATCTATGAATATCAATGGCTGAATATCAATGGCCTTACTTATAAATATATTTCAAAAGATATAAGCAGTGCTTAAACAATTGTTATCTCTTACCATTGGGTAATGGCAAACAATGACAACTTTAAACAATGATTAAATTTAAATTACGTTTATAAGTGTGGACGCAATTAAAAAAAAAATATCTTCTATTACTCTATCATCTAGGTATAAGGTTTGTATAGTTATAACTTTGGTTAGTGATGTGAAACGTGGATTAGGACACAAATAAATTTTTGGAATCATTTGAAATGTGGTGTTGGAGACAAACGTTGAAGCATTAAGTAGAGTTGACGAGGAAAAAGCCCTCATAGAAGTTGTTGAGAACAGATGAGGACAGATGATTGACCATCGTGTACGGCATGACAGCTATCAAAAATATTATCTAAGGAAAGGTAGAAGGAAAGAGAGGAAGGGGGAAGACCAAGGATAAGCTACATGAGCCAAATAAAAGCGAAGATCGCCGTCATGTCGTATAAGGAGGTCAAAGAGGTTGCCCTCGAAATAAATACTGGAGAAAAATGCATGCATTACGCTGACAAAAGCAATGCTCTTAAATAAGAATAAGAAAAAGTTATAATTAGAAAGCACTATACAAAAAAATCTTCAAATTTTTATTTACTTAGGAAGATCGGTTTATCTAAAAACATCTTGCAGAATGAAACAAAGAAAAAGGCAGTGGTTGTAACAGACTTCCCTATACTACTCCTTCCCTTTGGGGCCATACTTCAGATCTCCCAAGGGCGTTATAGAGGAACAAAACATTGTGAAGGAAACTAGAGTTGCGTCGCAATTCATTTTTATGCGATTTTCCTGATGAGACTTATGGCCTTGCTATTTTCTTTATCTATTTTGTTGTAACTGAGAATAATATAGCATGGTTCGGTTTCAACTGAAATGCTTCACAATGACGTTACCTAAGTTATTAAAAAACATTCAAAACTAGTAAGTATAAATATAATTTTTGACCTTACCTTTCACTACCCCTTAAGCACATCTAAGCGTTCTGCGGTTGTGATCAGTGAAACCTTTTCAAATATGACAGCAGTATTAAACACCATCGCAGAACGCTTAGAAGTGCGTAAAGCTTAGGCAACCACAAATAATTTCGGTTTTAAATAAGAGAATCTGAACTCAAGGGATGGTCGATATTCCGACTTCTTCGTCTAATCGTGTCACTAAGGCTGAGATTCATAGACCGCACTTTGCTTTACAGCAAAGCAGTCTTCGCAAAGTAAGCTTTGTTTATTGAAGTTTCCTATCAATATTTTGAATAAAGAAGAGCTTGACAGAACTATGAAATATAATTTTGGTTGAAAGTTGAACTTTCCATCAAAGTAAAGTCAAAGTTCGGTCTATGAATCTCGGCTTAATTCTCTCGAACCTATCTATATTGATATTATTACTATTAATATGCCTGGGTAAAACTTGTTCGTTGTGTCCTCTACGACAACAAACACAGTAATAACTAAATAACCTACAAAGACAGATGATCTAACTGTAAACATATTGTAAACATAAGTCATGTTAATTAGGCGCCTATCTAACTCCATGTCATGTTTGATATTCGAGTCGCCTTTTAGTTTCAGACACTTCATCTGAAGTGGTACACTTGGGACCTATCATCTTTTATCAGGCGTTATTGTTTTTTAGCTAGTTTCGACCAACTCTATAGTAAATCTAGTCAAATTTGATGTGGAATATTTGCAACCAAAAAAAATATATTTTGAGTCATATTTGGCTCAACAATACGAAATTATAGCACAACTTATCAGGAAAAAAGCTACTGAAAGAAAACAACACCGAATACAGGACAAGAAATGTAAACAAAAAATTGCCCGTATGCGTTACCAGCTGGGGTGAGCGAGTGGTTTATCTTCTTGATAATGGTTGTAATTTTAACACAGTAAGGCCTCTCCGTTACTATCCATGAGTGTTGGAAGAGGTAATTTAGAGAGCATGCCAGGGCAGCAGCATCTCCTGAGTTCACAGCACCAATACTGGGGTCACCAATCACCCTGCCAAACGTGGTGAGTTCGACAACCTCTCATTCACCAGTGGATTTATTTAAACAATTGATGATGGTCGTCAAGAAGATTGTAAGTATTGTTTGCCTCACCCATAAGACATATGCAAAAACAATGCTTGAGTCAGAGTCGCGCCTCTCAAGTCTCACTTTTCAATAGGAAACTGTCAAAAAATATATACTTGAGGCTCGACTCAGAGTTAATCATTGTGTCTTGCATACGGCCCTAAGAAGCTCAGAACTCTGAAGGCTCATAAGAAACCCATAAGGGGTAGCATTACATTTATTTCAAATTGAAGATCTATTTTGTTAGTCGCTCATGAAAATTAAATCCTAAAATAAATTTTGGTAAACTGATAAAGTATGGAATGCGTGCAAATTTATAGCACAGATGAATATTTACACTGCCAAACTTCAACCAATCGTTACGTTGGTGAACGCTGGCCTATTGTATGATTCCCACCGTAACTAACAAGCCCACTGTCGGCAAGTTGATATGACATTTCTTTTGTCTCTTAAATGAAAACAAAAAAAGCCATCGCCCCTAATAGTAATATGCCTTTAAATACCAATAACGCTTGTCGGGTCCCCGCCAAAAACAAACCATGAGTTATATCTATAATACATTCTGCCGTTGCCATTTTCCATTCTCCACAGATACTGGAGCTGTCAAATAAATTTCAGACCTAAGGAATTCACAATAGGTGGGACCGTCCGACTTTGAACCCAAATTCGCTTAGCAATCCACTCGCTCTCCTGAACAAAAAGTAAGAAAGAGCGATCGAAGGGTTTAGGCGATTCTGGCTCGATACAACTTTTTTGTCCCGACCTTTCGTCTATAATACTTTGCTTTTATAGTTTTTGTTGATAGTTTTTTTCGAGTGGTATCTTTTGACATTACCTTTATGGCGCCATATCTCTGGGGAACGATCATGGCAAATTCTAATGGCACTTAAAAGTCGCTAAAACGGCTGTTACAACCAAAACATTCGGTTGCTGTTATGTTCTGTAACTGTTATGGGAAACAATCGATTGACCTTATCTAGATAGAACGATTGAATAATTTACCAAAATTTAAAAAAACAAAGGATTTTATCCGGATTAAAAAGCTTTGTGGTCTCGTAGAGGATATGAATGAATTAGGAAAAGGGTGTAGTTTTTTCCGTACCTAGATCACTTGTAAAAAGTTCTTACGACTGGTGGCATGGTACAACTTCTCTTGGAGATATCTTGGTAGTTCAAATCAATGAGGATCTACAAGGATATTCAGAGACACGTTCAAACATTAAATTCGGTAAGTGCTAGTAGATGATGAAGTAGAAAGGATATCCTTATTGAATTTCTATAGACAGTTATTACTGTTAAAACAAATTATTAACTATAGCCATTGTCATACCTTATTCTAAGTACCTATATCTTTGTTAAAACGTATTACGTTATCATAAATACTAACGTTTATTAGAAAGACCATATAAATATTGTCTTTCTAATAGGTGCTTATACGTAATTTGTGTTTTATTGTCCATGAAATTACTGATTCAAAATTGGAAATGCTTATTTTAGGGATAGTTCGCGTTGTTTTATTTATGAAAATTGCTTAAATCTCATCTACTTGTCGGCCATTAAGCGTCGATGCGTCCTGATGGTAGACTGGGCCAATTTCATGGACTAACGCTCCCACTCTGCATAGGAATCATCTATTACGTATTGAATCTTTCAGTAGCCGGTATTGCCATTTGGAATAGGAACCAGTTGCAATTTTTGATGTTGGTATCCAAGAATGTTAGATTGGATAGATAAAATTAATACCTTATTATACACAAAAGAATTCATTTATAGAAACATTAGAATTAGAGGTACAATGGGTAGCCTTATTGCTATATAGCCCCTTCCCATCGGTGTGTGATATAGTGCACGGAGGCGGATCAGCTCGCACGACACACCATGGGAACGGTCTCGTGCGCTGGTGCGCGGTAGTACAGGAGCCCTTTCTGTGTGTGTTGCCGTGCGTCGTCGTCGGATGTGTGTGATGATCTGCAGAACCACGCACCGTAGGAAGGCAGCATAAGAGAGATCACTCGCAGACACGTTATGTTTATTTACAAGTATTTCAGCGTTACAGTAAATGGACATTATAAATATAATTTCCTAGCCCTTATTTGTTTGTGCGTTTATTTGAAAAATGTTCAGTTATTTTATTTATTTACCACAATATGATGCCTACATAATTATTTAAGACAATTATTGAATAGCCGAGCAAATAAGCTTTATTATTTTAATCTTTTAAAACACAGTAAACTCTTAACTATGTTTTGAGAGTAGTATCTTTAAAGTAAATGAATGAATCAAAAATAAAAGATAGATGATGATTGTTATAATTCATACCATTTCAACCATTTTCCCCAAAAATTTTCACTTGATTTCAATACGTAATAGAGGTTCGTCTGAATCGAGCATGGCGACTGCGATCCGCTTGCAAACTATTCCGGATGCGATAGAAAACTCCATCCTTTTATTTTATTTCCTTTTTGCTTTTATTCTATTGAGAAAATTGTTTCGTTTCATTGTGAAGGTACCAAAAATAACAATGGGTAGATTTCCTTTCATGTATTCTAGAATATATTTTTTATATTCTAGAATATAGGTACATTGGAATCAAACATGGCATGAGTTATTATAAATTATTGAATACATATAAAATATTTTAATAGAGATAAATCAATATTTTAAGGCAATGTCTGATATTGTTGTGACAAAAATAATCTTATTGGGATATTTTCATTTGAATGAATTATTCTAACTATGCTGGTTAGATTTTTAAGAAATAGTTGTCAGTTGACAAAACTTTTATAATAAAATGAAAAATGGGAAAATACTTCAAATTTTGGCTTTTTTGGATAGTCATAAAAATATTATAATATCAAAACAATATACATTTTGCAAATATTTATATTTTTATTAATTACAACGAGCATTGTACTTTTATTAGGTACCTAATAAGGGCCGATTTAAACGCAACATAACATAAGCTGACAAATATTATGATTGGTCGATTTACATTCCATAAAATCGGCCGTAACGTAACCAGCTGCGTATTTGCAGCTGAATAGCATTTAGATCGTATACGTACTTTAAAAAGAATCTTCGAACGCAAAAATGAAAGATAACCAGTTAGCTTCTATGCGCCAAGAAACGAGAACAAGTACCAACATTCGGTTGTCTACAAAGCTATAGCTGTAAGTATACAGGTACCAAACTTCGCTAGTAGCGCCCCTGCAGTATCGATTTAAGAGCGTTTATTGGCCCTCATCCCTCCTACAGCCTTCAACCAACCCAGTTTAAGCAGAGATAGGTTGATTTTGCAATTTGAAATAAGTTTCAGATCTCGAGTGGTTTTTCTCACAAAAAGCTTTCTTGTGAAGGAATTTTGATTTATTTTGGCAAATGCTTGACTTTTATTATTAGTAACAATACTACTATACTTATTTTGTTGCAGTAAATTTTAAGCCTTAGCAAGGCTTTAAATTTAGTAGATAAGTTTGTTTTATTTGTTAATTTTATTTTTTGAAACCACTAATGGCTGCAGACTTTATTATAATGTATTTAAATGTATTCAAGAGAAAATTAACTTAATCTACATAATTAATTATACAGTTCGGTTAATTATGATAATACAAAACACGAACTGATTAAGTAAACTTTTGGTGGCTGTTGTTTGGCAAAAGTTGCTGCCTCTTTTTGGCTAAATATTCTATACTCATTTCTGAAAGACATTTAAAATATTTCAATACTTACAATCAGCTAAACAGAACTTAAAATATTACTTCAGTTTCTGACGAGTTTTATATTTAACCAAAAAAATATCTCGATGTTTACAGTATGTTGTACCAAGCTTATAAAAGTATAAAAACAAATAATCCCACAAACTTTCTGAAAATAATCTTACAATTTATCCTCCTTTTGCAAAACATTTTAGAAACGTAAGTCTATTGGTTGAAACATAAGTTTTTGTACAAACACGCCCTAAATATGACGTGAAGAAACTTTTGCAATCGCGTAGCAAGTTTGTAACAACACTCACAATTTGGGACAAAGGAGGAAAGTGCTAACATAGCACAAATATTAGCATTTTTATGGAGGCAAACTTGACATGGCAGGTAGATGATACCATCGATATTGCTTGTACGCATAAAATAGATATACTTGAAATACGACTTTTCTAAATTTAAATTGGATTTCGAAATTTAAATGATTTACCGTTGTAAACTATGCATACAAATAAGACTTCATAGTTCCTACTTTTTAATTTATCGCGCAAAGAGTATCTGCAAAGCACAACGCGAACCAGTAAGTTTGACCGGTAGCGTTTCATAGAACGTTATGCGACTGCGCGAGAACTTGCTAATAGCCACATTGATTTTGCAGATAGAAGCCAGGTCGGAGCGCACAAACCTACCTTACTCAAGAATTCAACTGCCATCAACAACACTGCTACTACCCCCAACCATTGAACCTACAACACCGAGCTCAATTAAGAAGCTAAGTTCCCAGCGCGCAATGTACATCATTAAACACGAGACACTTCACCTAACCCCCAAAATTCAACCTCGCAGTACGAAGGTTAGGTTAAGGGTAGGTATAACAATAACTATATTATTATTACCTATGTTCGTTTCAACTGAAGCCACTGTTCCTTCTTACTTTACGTCCAATAACGACGAATTGGCATTGGAAAGGAAAATCGTTATTATATAACAAAATGTAATATTACTGTCTTCGGTCGATTACATTTTCCGAGGGAAAATACAGGAATATTGAAAGAAACGGTCAAATTGTCCTTTTTCCTATTGAGATGGTCGTAATAATTTGAGGAACGTAGGAGTTTTATACAGTTTGGAGTAGATTTGACTGTGTGGATGTAAAGAGTTGGGGTGAAACGGTTTTGTAAAACTACAGAGCAAGCGAAAGTGTCGACTGAAATTAATATTGGCAAAGTTTTAAGCGTTATTTTCGTTTAGTTTTCATTACCCTCCCAACACCTATGAGACTGGATCTGAGGACACAGAAATTTCAGCATCTTACTGTTTTTTACGAAGGTCCGTTATCTAAGTACTTAAGTTTGATGCCGATAAAAAATAAATTGCCATCTAATAGTTATGTGTCATCAGAACCAAAGACCAAAATGATCATGTATTATAGGAGATTTCTGGGCAAATCGTACAATTCGAAATATGTACAATCGACAAAAAATCCTGATTCACACAAATCAGAGGGCTCAAAGTTTTTTCTTTCTGGAAAAGCATGAAGGAAGCTTATAACAAGCATTAGGGATGTAGGCTGCTGCTGATGATGATGAACATTAGTTTTTTCAAACAAACCTTTTCCGACTGAAGAAAGCGTTTGTGTACATACATTCATCAAATCACGGCTTATTCCTTTATTCCCTTATACGATCTAGACATACCTCTTTCGCTTCATTCACTCGCATAACATTCTTCATACATGCTCGTCGGCTTAGTATACTCCTGGCCTGGCTTTTCTCTTAAACGAAAGAGTTTGTGTAACAACATCATATTAAAAAGTGAGGCATACATGTATTTGTTTGAATCCAACAAAATGTTCACGCTATCACAACCTTTGTAAATACCAAGTACACCTTAGGGCATGTACACACATAAATTCCAGGCATTAATTAGATAATATTACGTGGTGGATAGTCGGTAAAGCTGCGAGCACATACAACGTTATTCGTACTGTTAACTGCTTCCCCGCAAGTTATTGCTCTCTGTTGTCTCTTGTGTGTGCCTGTTCCAGTAATACTTAGTTTGTACCTATAGCTTAGTTTGCTAGGAGTTAGTATAACATGTGTAATAAGACTACTTCCAAAGGTTTTAGTATGAGTCAGTTTTTGAAAATAGCAATTTACCGCACCCTGCTTATCACTGACAATTTCTTTGGAATCATTTTTGAGGCACAGAAAAATCCTGTCACCACACAACACCGGTTCAAAAGAAGACTGATCGAAGTGACAGGACAGAAAAAAAAGATCACTAAGGTCGGTGCCTCAAACTTTACCTAAGTTCGAGGCACCAACTTTGGTGACGGTAGTTTTGGCTTGGCCCAAAGTCTGCCGTCGTGGTTTTACGACTGATGGCTTGACCTAATAACATGCTTTAAATAAGTAAATGCCTTTTAAAGAATAAAAGCTATATAAAAAATATATATTTTAGTAACATAGCTTACAGTATAGCATGTACTATAAGTAACTACGATTAGTCCATATTGCCTATTTGTTCAGCAAGCCTACTGGAACACACTAAACGTGCTTTTGGCTTCCCAGCATCATCCAACAACCATAGACCCCAGTTCAAATACGAGATTCCCCTATTCATTCCTAATTCTGATGGAAGAGAGAAGTGGGGTGGGTCTTCGTTTATTGGTCGCTTGTTAGTTGTGTGCGTAGGGTGAATGTGTTGTACAGGTGCTAATGTTAAAGTGTTAGTATCTGGTGTAACGTAGTACATTTAATACAACTGACTGTGAATACGGAACAAAAAAAAAGGTTTGAGCCAATTTAGTACAAAAAAAACTGCACTCAACCGTGTTAAGAAGAGGCTAAGAAAATATTGAAAGAAAAAATATAAAAAAAAAAGGAAGCACGTATTTTTTCTATACTTATTGTAAAAATAATAAGAGCAAAAAGGATTTTGCATCGATTGAAGATGATTTACATAGCGTCAGGGGCATCTGGTGTATACTCATACTCATGCCCCTATTTACGGGACTTTACAGTGCCTGAGACAGAATAAAAAAGAGGAAAATACTTACTAAGATTTAAAAATAGAGTGGGTTTTTATTTCAAGCATTATAAAATCTTTCCAACACTATAAAACTAATAAAACAGTCTGTAAGTTTTATCCCGATGAATACTTTTATTCTCAAGTCTAAGTAACTGTTACGAAACACAATACGAGTACGTGATACTTCTCAATGCAATTGTACAACGCCAGGGACCGTTCATCGAACGAGTTTTGTACCCCATTCCGAAAGGTCGTACAACAATCCCACATCATGCGAAATTATGCCAGTTTCACTTCCCAAAACAATCCCACTCTAAATACAAATGCCTCAACTCGTTTTTAGTACTTTTCGAGTTATGCTCCTTTTCGTCTGAGCACGCGGAAAATTTCCCGCATTGAAATCAAAAAGGCGTATGTGCACGCTATAGTGCTAAGCTTTAAGACTTTTTGTCACTAGCGTGTACAGCCTTATCTCGCCTGTAGCAAGGTGATTTACTATAATTAGAAAGATAGCGTTGGATGCCTTTTGTTATAATTTTCCAGGCAGCCTCACGAGCGTTTTCCCGCGCAAAACTCATGAAAACGGCGGCCATTTTGTAATGTGCCTTGTTTTTTGATAAGGGTATTAAAATAATGGTGAATTCGGACGGTTCTTTGCTTAACTATAGAAGGTACTTGTTTATATACTTGTGTAGGTGGCTAGGTACGTGAGCGCACATTTTGAATGCAAATTGGAAGAGTTGCTAATGAAATTTAAGGAAATTAACTATCCTTTTAAGGTATTTAGCTGGGCATAGGCCCTGATACTTTGCTAAAATGATAGTGGAATTCCTTCATTTGAATATTATTACTTTATCTAAATAAGGTGCCTCTGCAGGCTCGAATTTAAAGCTAATGCCAGTGCTCTTTAGAATACTTCAACAAAATTATACAACAAAACTACCGGTATTTGCCAAAAATATATATAAGATACTTACGGGGTAGGCTTCCCTCTGTGCTAACCAGACTCTTAAGAGACTGGGGGAATCATGGAGGCCTACCCACGACACGCTCACACGCACACACACACATACATACACAACACTACACACTCAACCACTCGCACACACAAATACACACCTTGCACTTATATTTATTTAATATTATTTAATTAACAACACAAACACACACCACACCTGTTTTCACAACTAATCACGCACAAATACACAGCTTTCTTTTACCACTCCACACACGGTATCTCCTGTTGCCCAGACTCTTAAGAGACTGGTGCCTCAGGAGAACCTTAACTTGCTAGCCTATAATATATTATTTGTCCTCACAGGGTCAAATGGCTCTGACCACCGGTTCTGGCAGAATAACAGCGCTGAGCTGCCGCTGGTGGTGAAGCATTACGCTGAGCTAGAGCCGATTTGCTGCAGTGGCACACATACACTAACCTCTTTTTGTTGTTTCTATTATGTTTTAGTATGTATTTTTTTTTTTTCAATTTAATTTTTTCTTTATTTGTAATTTTCAATGTCAAAAATGTAATTTCTCTTTAGTACCTACTTTAGTTTGTAATATCATGTATCTTTTTGTTTTCATTTCTTATTTTAATAGTGTGTATATGTGCTGAAGCAGTAAATAAATTAATGTCTATGTCTATGTCTATGTCTTACAATTTATATACCAGCAGTCCCAATATAAATGCTCACAACACATAATTTCTAAGACGAGGCCTACCTGCACGTTTGGAATTGGTACAGTCACAATAATTTGAGCTTATCTAAAAATAGATTGAGAAAACTAAGCGTATATTTAATTCCATGCAAAATATTCAATACCAAATATCTTGCGCTAGGTAGGTACTACTTAAGTTGATATTGATGTGGGTACCTACCATAAAAATAAGTTATAGGTAGGTAAATGCATATTTAAAAATCATTGCAGTCAAACCAAAGTAGTTTCTATTTTCAAAATGCTTAGGGTTATGCACTGACTTTTTGATTTCAAATTCAAAACACGATATTTTTATAAATTAATCCTCCAAAAAGATTTTAACAATTTTCTTTACATATTAAAACAAAAGCTGTTTCCATTTTCAAAATGCTTAGAATTACTGAATTTTCGATTCCAAATTCAAAACACGGGGTCGTTACAGATCGAAATGGACGAACCGGTATTAGAATCTTTTGTTTCTACAGTACCCTTAAACGGTGTCACGTATTTGCACTACCACGATATTAATACCATGGCATTAACCAGTTTCAGGGGTTCTTTCTGACGTCATTAAGCTCTGTTTCCAAAAAAACGGTGGCCTTCATTTGACGGCCGTAAAAATCGATATTACTATCTCAAATTAGTAAATTAAATTGTAATTTACTGTTTTTACTCCAGGAACGTACAGAATGATTATTATTTTCTCTTTCCATTGTATTTTTGGTGGTTTGATTATAAAAATAATCTTTAGTGCAAAAGTAGCAATGACTTGTACGACGGTTATCGTTTTGTTTCGTTTACCCAAAAATATCGCCACTGAAAAGAGGAAATAAAATCATAAAAGCGTCACTTAAGCGGGCTTTTGTGTCAAATTCTACATTACAATTTGAAAAGCCGTTTCGTTTACCTTCCTATCATTTGCAAATTAGTGACAGAGCCCGAAGTCCCAGTGCATTTACAACATTTCGTTACCAAATGTTGTTTTCGTTTTGCCTATTTATCTCTGTCTATTGTATGGAGAAAAGATGAGACAACAACTCTAACTACGTAACGTATTTTCGCCGTCTCGTATTTTCTCCATACAATAGAGAGAGACAAATAGGCGAAACGAAAACAACATTTGGTAACGAAATGTGGTAGCAAAACTCCGACTTCGGGTACAGGTACTTTATTGATTACCATGAAACACTAGGTAAGTACAGTTTTTAGCTTAAAATACAAAGGGCAGCCTTATCGCTAACAGCGATCTTTACCAGGCAATCTTGGGATGCTAAAGTGCGGTCGAAACAATGACAGAAACCAATATAAATAGGCCAAAGCTTCACTGAGACCACGTTTTGACTCTCGTGGGTTTTTACATGTATTTTCGTGTTATCAAATACTTTCCGTTTTTAATTTTAATAAAATTTTATGCGCAATTTCGTTAAGGTGTGAAAGGTCCCGTTTGGTTTGCTCGCGTAAAGATTATGATCTGTAAAGGGTGTTGTATAGGGTGAAGTGGTTTTAGTTAAAATGTTTGTTTAGTGTTGTTTACTTTTTGTGTTGTCTCTAAAATTTTAACCTACACGGATGGTCATGCAAAGCAAAATGAGGCTCTACATAAAGCCGCAGTGTGGACTTAAATGGGCTTTGTTTTTAACTGGTATACATTTTTCGAATGGTCCTATAGTAGTTTAGCTTAGTAGACCGATAAGTCTGTTGCTATCTCTATTTGTTGACAAGAAAGTGACAGTGACAAGAGACTTTTGGCAAGACGCAAAAAAATGTTCGGCATGCAAGCATTAAAAGTAGGCAATGTTATTATTTATATTGATTTTTTTGTTTCTTGCCTAATACTGTCTTACGGTATTTATAATGAATGTTTATAAAAGTTTTTGTGAGACTTCTATAAAAAAATTCTTCTCAAAGTTCTAGCTACTTGCAATTACGAGTAATTTATCCTGATTGAGACGGTCTTGTGAAACGACTGCCATTGAAAGGATAAAATCTTTGACATCGTCACACCATAACGCATTCAATTCAATTGCATGGAAAATCGTTGGGATTTCTGCGTACCCTCTTTCTGCTATCTCTTTTCCTCCTGAATTCTAATGGTAGGTCAAAAAGAGATAGCTACATCGTAATTGAGGGTAATTTAGGAATAGTTTCAGTCTAGACAGGGTTAGAAATTGCAAATTACAAGCGTTTCTTGCTGGTTAGAATATATTGTAATGTTCATTACACATACGCCTGTTTAAATTGATGTGTCTTTTAGGGACTTGGGAAAATGCTGTTTGAAACTATCTGGAGGTATAACTTCAGCTATAACCTTTAGATGCGATGGGTTATGGCTAGCCGAGCATGTTTATACGTTCTATTCCAAAAAGACAGCTATAAATTATTAATAAATAAAATAAGCCTTTATTTCACCGACCTTAAAAAACAGTGTAGCTTAACCTAACTTATACTAATCCTACGTAATGTACTAATAAGACAACTAATGTTGTACATGCGTTACATTTTACTAATGTGTAACATTTTAAACATTTTAATGCTATATTTATTTAAAAGCTCCATACGACTACTAGGAGAACGTGTCTAGAACACTTCTTTTTCGAGTATACCTACCTATTTATTAGAATGTGGAAGCCATGAAAACCTTTAGTATTTATTATAATATATGTAGAAGGAACGTCAAAAAAACCGCAAAATTCTAGAGCTTTTGCATTTGACAAAACGTGACGAGCACCTGTATTCTGTCATCTATAAACTTCCCTATTTAGTCGAAGCATTTGCCACTCACACAAAGGTTGTAAAAGTAGGCTATAATTTATGCACAACATCTCTTATTTTTATGCCTCATATTATGAATGCTGTCAAACAATAGCGCACCTGCGGTCAACTTAAAACAAATACAGTTGACAATCCACCTGCCAGAACTTTATGCCCCCATAAACCTTCCAAGCACCCATAAAAGCATTACTACCTATTAATTTCACACCACATTAGCGGAACTCACAATAAAACTTTAACATTCGGTTCGATGACAGTGATTTCTGTTTTCCAGTTTTGCGCCATCTATCGGCCGCAAGCAGAGGCTCACAGGAAAAGATTATAGGCATTATACGGCCGGGTTTACGATGTCGTAAACTTTGTCGTAAAACCGTAGGGCACGCACGCCCTCTGTTAATCGTTCAGAAACCGATATTGTGGTGAGGTCTCGAGATAGATTACTTTTTAGGAATAACCTCTTGGTTTGTCTATTTATGGGCCTGAGCCAAATTGTGTAAGCTTACCTCAGGATAATAAATCACTCGCGGTAATAAAATAAGTCGGTTCCTGAATTGGATTGTTTGTATATGCCACGCCATACCTACCTTAGGACTTTTTAAGCCTACCATCAAACAACGTCACACGTTTTGACCTCGCTTTTTTCATAATTTATAAAACAACTTGAAAAAAATCTAGCTAAATGTATGCGGAAGTAAACAATCAATTGAACGATATGAACAATAACAATAACCAACAAGTGCCGTAAAAGTAACTTTATTGCACCCTCAATCGTTAAACTTTTATAGACTCCAAACACCGTCACTTTAAAAATACAGTTTACGGTCACTCAAACTGGAAACGATTATTCAACACGTCGTAACTATTTTTATTGCATCAATGTAAACAAAACATCAATTTGGACATAGGTAACGTGTTACCTGGCTGCTTATAAAAGTAGGTCTTCGAATAAAAAGCACTTGTTTTAAGCTTACAGTTCCAAGGTGTATCTGTGTATAACTTGGTGTTCTAAAACATCTATTAACATTTACACCTTAGGATTTTGTTGTTTTTTTTTCTAAAAAAGTATTTTTTTATCAGCTGTTTATTCTAAATTAGTAAAAGCAGCATCTATCGAAAAAAGTCGTAACTACTTGCTAAATGAGTGCGTTGCTAACTCGCCAACTGTGTAGTGCATACGCACGCTAACAGATGGCGATGCAGTACGCAAATAAAAGCATAGCGTTTTTATTCACCAGCCAGCGACTGATTTAATTCAAGAGATTTCAAATAGATGGTGTTTTTGTCAATCAGCGTATTTTTCTAAGAAATATACAAATCTAATTTATTTTATTATTATATTATTTAAAATGCTTAATGTTAAAAAGAAAATTGTGATTTTCATAATAATTTTAATGATAAATCCGATTTCAATTAAGTTATTTATGCATCCCTCCCTACTTTCTTACCTTCTACTAGGTATATAATATAGATGTAAATCTAAAAGTGCTGGCATGAATATAGCACCCTGGCGATTTACCAATTGTGACAGAGATGTGGGTTCGATTCCTGGTTCAGGATGATCCTCAATTACTTTGTTCGTGGTGTTGAACTATTTAAAGTAGGTACCTACACTTCACAGAAACAACGATAAAATAAACCAATAACTGTTAGAGGATTTAAAAAACATGATTATTAATAATCTTTTGATACTCACATTATTTATTTGCCAAGGTCAGCTATTCCATCATTGCAAGTGATATTTTGTAATCATTGTTGATACATTTGATTATTTTTACTTTAGCCATTTTAGTGACCACACTTCTCACACACAAATATTTTTATAACATTTTTTTATTGATATTTTAATAAATAAATCAAGTGATGAACTCAACAGTAAAAATTAAACTAAGACAAATTCATTACAAAATTCATACAGAAAAATATGCAACGGTACATTTTGAGCTACCTAGACCAAGAGCCATAAAAAATATATTTCTGGTGTTATAAAACCATTTAAAGGGTTTCTTGTTTTTATTGATCCTTTGAAAATGCCGAAACGTTTTAGTTAAAAAATATCTAATATAACTTTACAAGGTACTTAGTTTCATTGTGAAAGTCATCTTAGGATCTATTTCTGCCGCCAAGTAGAGAAGCTTGTTTTAATGTTGCTCTACCTTCTGCGCCGTAGGTCGTGGGTTTGATCCCCACCAAGATCAAACATTTGTGTGGTTAACACAGATGTTTGTTGTCTATCTGGGTGTTATATTGTATTATAAGAAATAAAATCTATAAGTATCAGGTATATATAGGTATATCTGGTTCCCCTAGTACAAGCTCTGCTTTTTTGGGGTTGTGTGGATTGTCTTCAATATTTATTATTCTTTATTTAATGCATACACGGGCATATTAGTCTTGGAACCTTTACCTACAACTATGAAGTGATAGACTGAGTAATTGACATAGTAATACCACATGGGGCATATCCTCAGTGAACGTGCTTTTTTGTGGCCCGTCTTCTTGTTCCTACTTTGTCATACCTATTAATAATAAATATAAAAAAAACTGACCAAGTGCGAGTTAAACTCACGCACGAAGGGTTCCGTACCGTTATTTATAAAAACGAGCAAAAAATTACGTTTGTTGTAGAGCTTCCCTTAAACCTATTTTTATCCGTTTTTTTAGTAGGTATTTGTTGTTCTAGCGGCAACAGATAAAGAAGAGAGAGAGAGAAATACACAAAAACAATACAATAATGTTTTTCAAAGTAATTGACTAATTAATTTATTGTTTCGGAAGAGCATTGTGTTTACTATATATACATATGAAATACATTCTCAAATTATTTATGTTTTGTTTCAGGTAGTGATAAAACCTAATAGTTGGATGAAGAAATTCGAGCACTAAGCAGGTAAAACTTACCTAGCACAGTGGTTTTTTTTCAGCTTATTTTTCTTGTGTGACACTAGTTTAATAATAATATGTAAATACCTAATACAATATTACACGCAGACAGAGAAAAACATTGATGTCACACAAATATTTGTTTTTCGTGAGGGTCGAACACACGATCTATGGTGCAGAAGGCAAAAAACTTAGCTGAGAGGCCAGCCAAATGGATTTTAATTGTGCCTCATAGAGGCTCCATTGGTGCACTTGACACATATTTTCGAAGTTTTTAGGTTCTACGACAGTTTTTCACATTGGTACACGACTAGATTTAAAATTTTGAACCCACGACCTTAGGATCGGAAGGCGGGGCTGCTACCACTAGCCCACCAGCGCTCTGCATATTATAAAGCTACTTAAAACAGATAATAAATAACCTTTAGTATTCTCATTACTTACTCTTGCGTTTATCTCATGCCGCCATCTAGCGGAGCTTCCCAACAACTTTTATCGGCTGATTAAATCGTCTCTGGCTACCCCTTTATGGGACAGACGTGTATGGCTTTTCTCTTTGATAACATCTATAGGTGTTTTATTGTTTTATCTGGCAGTTAAATCTGGTTATGTTTTGTTTTGAAATAAAGGTTGCATACAAGCTCAGTGGATGGGAGAGAGAGGGAGAGAGAGGGTAAAATGAGACTCATGAAGTTTTTACTTTTGTTGATATTTTATTTTGGTCTTGATAGATCTTTTGCCTGACCTCTCAGCTCTGTTAATAGTAGCTCTGCCTTCTATGCCGTAGGACGTGAGTTCGATCCCCACCAAGAACAAAAATTTATGTCGTGAAAAAAATGTTTGTTCTTTGTCTGGGTGTTATATTATATTCTAAAAATATATTTCCAAAAAAAGTTATGTAAGTATTATATCAGCTATCTAGTTCCCATAGCACACAAGCTCTGCTTAATTTGAGACTAGATATTTATTTATTTGTTTTATTTTATTTCAGTTTGAAAACTGGGATGTCGTAGAAGCTGAACAGTTTGAAAACCAGTGCGTGAAAGGAACCTCTTGGCGATGCACCTAAAATCCTTTCACCACATTGTTTCAATGGTTCGAAAAACTAATGACCTGAATAACACGATCGTATTAAGTGACAATATAATTAAAATGGTATTCCATGCAACTTTATATCAAGGTAGAAAAGAGACGTGCTTAAAAACCTATACCATCTTCCGTTTTACTATGTAACTAGCGGCCGCCCGCGGTTTCGCTCGCCCTGTTCCCGTTACTTTTTCTGGATAAAAATCCTAGCAACATCCTATGTCCCTCTTCTGGTTTTCAGCTACCTCCCCACCAATTTTCAGGCAAATCGGCTTAACCGTTCACGCGTGATGGCGTGACCTAGAGAAATATGGATTAATCCTAGTTATATTATAAACTTATTATATATTATAAAAGTGGTGAGTATGGACGGATGGACGTTTGTTACTCTTTCACGTAAAAACTACTGTATGGATTTTAATGAAACCTTACAATAATATAGCTTCAGCATCAGAATAACACATTGGCTACAATTTATATTATATTATATTGTAACGGAGAACGGATGTAACTAACGGGAACGGGTCGAGCGAAACAATGGGCGCCCGCTAGTAATGGATGTTATAATCCAGGAAAATAGGTATGTACGTCACCAATAAATCCATTTTCACGGAACCAGTATAACATCACCTTGATTTTTCATCCGATGATTTCATAAAAACCTCAACAACCCACGGTTTCTTAATGAGTGAGTCAACATTAAGCAGGAGCCGTTGATGACGTAAGAAAAATATACGAGAATTCCGAACGTTGAGGCACAGGTAAATAATGACTGAACCAATCCGTGGTGAAAGAAAAAATGAGATTTAAGTCGCTTAGCACTGGTTTTTAAACGTTAATGATTTCTAATTGAAGAAGATTATATTATCTTGTCATCAAAATTTACTGCAAGCTCGTCCCTTGATTTTTAAGACGAAATGGGTTACTCCAGATTATTAGTTACACCTAAAGATCTCAGATATTTCAGTTTCACAGGTTCCCTGTGATTACTTACTAAATTTGCAAGCAAGGGCCAAGGGGGGAAATTTTACTGGAACTTTCATCATCATCATCAGGCTGTCGAAGTCCACTGCTGGAGAAAAGCCTCAACATTTCCAGGAAGAACGATTCTGAACCCTCTTCATCCACCAACCTCCATCAATCTTTAAGAGCAAACGCGGGCTGCAAATATAAGGTCTCGGTCGCGTAGTCCGAAATAAAAGTGCAGCTCAGCCTGATTTTACCAATTGAAATCGCTATTTCGTATTCCCCTATTTCCTTCTCTAAAACTGGATCCTGCATCCCTATCTTAACCCCTTAGCATGCTGTGTTGTTGGGCTATCGTCGTTCGTTGTCCAGGATTAGTGCTGACCGTTCATGGTTATTTTTATGATATGCGCGTCACACTTGAGTATAGTTACAATCAGCTACGTAGTCAAAACGGATCTGTGTGGCCTTGAAGTTTGAAGTTATGGGCTGAATCTACGTTATACCTATTAAAAGTAACAATAGAACCATGCCACTGAACAAAACTGCTCTACAACATTGGAGCCACAGCCAACTACATAGAAGAATCAGCTGACATGCTGGAGCCTAATTCTCGGGCCGACCGAGATTTTCAATGTCCCTTAAATACACATTGGCCATGTACAACCCCGCACTTTTTCTTCGTTTTCCGTATATCGTAGCTGTCAAGGCTTCTAAGTACGATGAGGTCGTTGATGAATTACTCAAGGAAATAATCCATTCCCTCTTCGAAAACAGGCAATAAAATAAAATTGCAAAATGATCCGAGATGAGCCGAGAATTAGGCTCCTGATTTCTTGTTAAATTTTTCTACTGGTCTCATAGGCAAAGTTAAAGATGACATCTTAAAGCTACGTGAGTCTATTAGGTGCCAATTCCATGCAACCAAGCCTATAGAAGAACAGGCAGCAAACTACGGCTTGGTTTCTATTACCATTTTTTGTATGACTGCGTCGTCTGCGTTGCTATTTGTTGCCCAGCATGGCATAGGACTCCTCCATCTCTTGTAAATGCTCCAAAGAACGACCAAAGGAACACCCCCAGAGGATGAACAGCAGCTACTTCTGAAAACACGGCGCCAATACTATAGTCACCAATCCGCCTGTCAATCGTATAGTGACGGTAAGCTCACCTTGATTTGAGGAAAGCCAATGTCTGGCCAAAGACTGGCCTCAGCTCAGCAGTTGACTGACTGATTGGCCTCTCAGCCAACTGTCAGTCAGTATAAAACACATTAGTAATTTATTCTACGTAATTGGTCATTAGTATCGAGCATTGAAACACAAACCTAAATCTTTTCTCAGCCCTTGGCAACATCATAAGCTAATTTTATTAAATCATCAATTATTTCCACCATTAAGGCATTAAACCGATATTTCCATTAAGGCTATCGAAGACCAACTTCTCCGATAAGCTCGACATTGCAATATGCGCTGGAAAAATCTTAATTTAATTCAAGATTTATTCGTTTACTTCCATATAGAGGCCATTAAGGCGAGCGTCGATTTACGACCAATTAAAATCTATATCGCCGGGCCAATTAAAGGCCAGTTGGTTTATTAGTACTGTTCTCTGTGTTTATAGAAGCAACTTTGGTTGGAGTGGACATGATACTGTAGGACTACCACAAGCCCTGTCTGGCTCTGTCTCTGGCTCTCGTTTTGAGTCTGTGTCACCAGTAAGTATATTATACTGTGTGTGGGACGTTTCGACGTAGGATTTATTTAGGCAATACTCACACAGACTCAATACCAGAACCAGAGACAGAGCCAGACAGAGCTTGTGGTATGCCTACTGTTTGAGAATCCTTTACTAAGTGCACAGTACTTGTGCCAAGAAATATTCCTAGAAGTAGTAGAGTCTACGAAAGAGTTTGTCTATGAAAATGTGTACAGTGCATTACTGCTAAAATGGCAATAAATGCCAATGGAATAATAGTTACATGACACTTTAACACTCTTCTCAGAGTGATATGAAAATTAATATCTCAGAGTGAGAGAGCGTGAGTGGTGGCAGAGTGTAACGCCTGTGCAAAGCCATAACACATGCGTCTGCAAAAAAAAAAAAATCCGCACTTAGTGAGCGTACTGGTTCCCGCAAATAGACCGCTTATGGCGGGTCCTTTTTGCGTGACGCTTGACACATTTTTTCGAACTTTTTCTAGGTTCTACGACATGGCGGTTTCCTCACGACTTTTTTCTTCACCGTTTGAGAGTACTGGCATAGTGCATAATGCATTTTCAGACAGAAAAACTCATTGGTGCACGACTGGATTTGAACCCACGACCTTAAGATCGGAAGTCGAGGCCGCTACCACTAGACTACCAGTGTTCCGTGCAATCGTTGGCATTTGTAATGCGATGCGATGCGATGTCGCGTGTATATACAGGTAGGTATTGTAAGGACAATCAAAACCCACGTACCATTATATCTAATGTTTAAACCATGTATCTAATGTTTAATGCAGTTGCTCAAACATGCTCCAAAATTTGAGCATTATTTTGACAATCTTCTTCGAGATACATCTAAATTGCGGAACTGACCAAATACATGCAAGCAGTGGCCGGGATAAGTTGTATGACAATCCATTACTGACGTTTTTAGCGGCCAGATAAATTACATAGTAAACTCACATCTGACGTTTAATTTAAAAATGGAACGATACTTGACTCCGAATCATGGCAACCAAGGAGGTAACTTATTATAGGTTTTATTCAAATTTCGAACTGGCTTGCAAAATAAATGCTGTTTAATGAAAAAGAAAGAAATAGAGATCGAACGAACAATTAACGTAAGAAAAATGTGTGTTGTTTGTTGTTTGGCGTAATTGTAGTTGACAAAATGAGTTCAAGTTTTAATTGAATGAGTTTAGTTTTCATTTCCTTACAACAGTATTGCAATAAGCACACGATTCATAGTTTTTGATGATTTTTCATCTACGGAAGGTATCTTATTAGATATAACTATAGTAACTCAAACATAATTTAATAAGTAACCCAATATTTTGCTAAGTTAGCACTTTAAAAAAATGTAGAAAGTTCTTCAACATCTTATTGGAACAACACTGCCAAAATTCAAACAAGACCAATAAAAAACAAGTGGATATTGCTAGAACGTTTTATCCGAACTATAAAAATATAGGTTTTCAGGGCATTACATAATTTTTGGTACCAATTCAGGGACTTTCATGACCAGTTAGACCAGATATAGCGAGAAACTAATCACTTAAAGCGTATCCATTCGTAAAGCTCGCAGGGGTCAATACAACAAATTTTCAATTACCCTCAATGGTAACAAATTCAGCTCAAATGTAAATTATTTCAGTGTGTGCATTATAAATATAATTGTAGGTGTGTGTGGGCGGAGTGTGGACCGCCAATGGGAGAGAGGCTTGGAGGCTGGGCGGCGCTTCGTGGAAGAGTAATGTTGTAGCCGAGAAGCCTCCGTCAAGGACGCTACAGTAGACATCACCTGGAAAAAAAATTTGTTAATCTAAAAAGGTCAGAATCAAAGTAATGATCTTTAAACGGTTGAACATGTTTTCTTGAATCAGAAAAACAGAAAAGGTTGTGTTGAGGTAAACAAAAGATTTCTAATTGATCATTAGCTCAAGGCACGTTGTTTTTTTTATCACAAACAACTAACTTGCATCTTTAATATAAAAAAAATCTGTATTTTTCCTTTTTACTTTTTATCAAGTCACTAGAAGCGGTACAGCAAATAGGAGGTAGGCGAAGAAATCTGATCAATGTGTTGAGCTAGCAGAACAATTTATTCACTTGCTTTCAAAATTTCAACGCTTTTCTAATTTCTTCGGTGTCTTACAAGAGTTAATGAGAGTACCGGAAGCTAATAAGAAAAACTGAAATGTTTGATATACTATGAAGTTTTTCCTAAAAAAATGTTTAATTTTGAATTTTGACAACTAGCTAATATTTTAATATTTGTTTTTAAAAATACTAGCATAGAAATCACCATACATAATTTGTAAAACTTTACTTAGTTTTTAAAACGTTCAACTGTTCGGCCCATTATGGGGTCTCTCCAAGTATACCTACGTTCCTCTTTGTTACGTCACTCTTTCATTTTTTTATGAGTGTCATCCGCTGATTCCCCGTAACACTTACAACAATTTAGAGGACATTTATCATTGGAATTGTAAATTATTAGTATCAAAAAAGTGGTAGTGGATACAGAATAATATGTTCCATGAATTTTACATAAATTAGTTGAAATTAGACTTTATTTTCAATCTCACACTTATCTCAACACAACGCTTAGATCCATTACAATCGGAAGGTGTAACTCAACACCTTTACAACAACGACATTAACAACCACCAAATGAGTCATAAAATTGCCCAAATGCCTCACAACAGATAAATTTATCGATCAAAAGCGTCGTTTAGGTCGTAAAGTGAACTGACTCTGTGACAAACACTCGAAAAGCTCTTTTGGGCTCTCACGTCAATCATTTGTGTCAAACAAAATATAAAAATAAATTTATAACTGACATTATGCGGACAGAAAAACCACTTCATTACCGCTCACTGTGCTCGTAAAAATAAAACTCCATTCCGTACATTGTACAATGACCCCAATTTAATTCGAGATCTCAATATAATAATATTAATTCGTACTAGAACGAGCCTCGCAACAATAAATTTGCGATTAGATATGAAGGAGAAATGTCTACAGAGATTTATAACTCAGGGGTAGCCATCTTGCTTTTCTATTTACCTGAAGTGGTATTGTAGTTTTTGGGTAATTTAAAATCGACCACAATGAAGGTGAACAAAAAACGCTATCTTTTTGTGTGTGTGAAATGAATTTTGCACGTTCATTATTGGAGTGGAACTTTCTTTTGTGATACCGACACAGTGCAATGGAATGTTGGAGTCTTTTGATAATACAAAATAA
This sequence comes from Thera obeliscata, assembly GCA_947578465.1. Lineage (NCBI taxonomy): Eukaryota > Metazoa > Arthropoda > Insecta > Lepidoptera > Geometridae > Thera > Thera obeliscata. Next base: position 5,497,365 of record OX387928.1, on the reverse strand, counting down.
GCTTTGAGAAGATTTTTTCTCTTTGGTTCTTTCGCTCCGAATCTTTCACAAAATAATGAACATGTAGATACAAATAAAATAACTTGGAAAGGTGATAACGCCGATTCTGGAAATAAAAGACAAGACTACTTGCTAGGTATTACAGATAATTTAAATGTGTTTTTGTGGTTAGATATAAACTTTTTTTTTTATGATTATTTTAATGTTCCAAAAGTTAACAGCCGAGCTTTTTGAAGACACCATAAAATCAATAAAAAAAATCTTATTCTTTTTTAAGGAGATAATGACTTGTCTAAATAAAAGGGGTTTGTATCAAATGGATTGGCCAGTTACCAAATCCTTTCATACTTGTTTAAAGGATGATATCTCTGCTATTAAATTAAATCCAGAACCAGACCAATCCATTCTAAAGACATACGACTAAATAGGAATAGTTTCAAGTATCAGCTCATTTGAAACCAATTTTCGGCCACGACAAAGGCATTTCCTACAATTCATCCGATTTATAACAAATAAAACGATCTTGGAACCCTTACTTAGATTTCAACATAATCTTTATGTGAACATTAATATTTTTCCCGACTTATTTATGGTACCAAAGGCCCGAGCCCAGGCAGGTGGTCCCTACTTAATCAAGACGTTACCGAAAATAAAAAACCCTGTAGCTATATTTCGTTTTGGCTGAATTATTACTTTGTTCTCTCTAAGTTATGTTTGAAAAGAAATAGGCTGTGTTTTGTTCACTTATTTATTTAACATTTTAATACGATGGGAAAGACGTATGTTATAATGAATATATTAGCAATAAAGCAAGTCGTTCCTGGGACCAGTTGCTTGCAATAAAATAGCTTTATGACATGTTAATATCTTGAACAAATGCATATTTAATAGAATCCACCCGTAGTGGATTATACATTTGAAAGGCTGAGGACGAAGTAACCGTAATAATATTCAATATGGATAATATAAACTATATTGACCTAGGTATATAAAGTTGAAGAAATATATTATATTTAGCATCAATCATGAGCGTAATTATACGCTCCTTATACATTTTGAGTGTTGTTTTTAGACATCGTTACAATTTCCATTTACAATTTCAGAATAACATTTTTTAACAGAAAATAAAAATATGTTTTCCGACAGTGAAGAAAACAGTTACCTACTATTTTTGGAATGTAAAAACGAAAATAAGCCAGAATATTGAACTATTTACCAAACATTTATTTTACCCGTACATTTTTTTATGCCCGTACCTACTTTTTTTTTTTTTTACTTAGTATAAAAGTTTTTTTTACTTAGAGATTGCGGTCAAACGCAAGCCGCGTTTCACCGCAATCTCACCTGCTGTTAAGTGATGATGCGGTCGACGGTGTAACACGCTTACCTAGAAGATATCTGTTCACTCTACTCTTAAAAACATCCAACTTGGAACTTTACAAGCAAACCAGCTTATTTATATTTTATGTAAGTGCTTAGTAAATGTCACTATAGGATCTAGTTTGATGAACTAGTTGATAAACCCAACTTCAATAAACATACCAACAACACGAGCAAAAACAAAGAAAACCTCTCTCAAAACATTTGTTTTCGCATAACGAGACAGTAAAACATCTGCCTACACAGCAGATCGCAATTCAGATAGAGACTTGATTTAGCCATCTTGCCCTCCAGATTTACACAGACAGGCAGATAGGTTTATGAAGGTATTTGTTCGTAGGACATCACTATGGCTTGGACATTTTAGTGTTAGGGTTCGATATTTTATCGGCTGGCCTTTGTTGTAAAGCTAGCAAAAGCGAGATAATTTATCTTAATCTATGCATTGAGGTATTAACATTAAATATGATCTAAAATATTTTAGAAATTCCACAGTAAGCATTCGTTCTTGCCATAAAATAACCAGTTTTACACTAAACATTGTAGATACAAAGAAAATCATTTTTTTTTAAATGCAAAATATGATAGAAAAGCGAGCTTATGACCCCCCTGATGGTAAGCGGTCACCGTCGCCCATAGACACCAACAACACCAAAGATACTGTCGCTGCATTGCCTACCCTGAAGGTTATTTTTACATTTTCTTAAACCTATATGTATATTCATTTGAGGGCCTTAGGACCATATAACAAAAATGTACCTTTACCTACCTACGTCAAGTTTTAAAATTAATTTAGGTTGCTACACCAGCGAGTGTACATCTATTTGAGCAGGTGAAACATTTTCCACGTCCAATTTCATAAAACAAACAAAGCACTTTCAAAAATCCCCTACGAGCGCACTCCACTCGGAGGCCAAAGGGCGGGGGCCAAAAGATAAAAGAGATATATAAGTGGCCCTCGGCAGAGCCATCAAGTCGTTACAACAGCACTAAAATATTTCAAATTGTGCCCAATGCTGCGGAAAACGGAAGTTGCGTATCGACCCGAACCGATTCGAATCGAGACGTGTTTTTAATTTGAGTATCGATTATGGCAATTATGCGGTGAAGTTTGCTGTTTGCGGTGTACGTTGGAAATCGTTTAGTAACTACATCGATACGCAATGTATTTAAATACTACTTTGCAAAACAAAAGTTGAGACTCTAGTTCGTATGATGTATAGCCTAGAATTTTAAAAGCATAATTTTATAATAATAATCTTGTCGTAAATATTTTTGGTTAAAGATTGTATATAATACATTGCGTAACTTTTCGTTCGCAAAATTTCTAATAGGTCATTCTAAGAAGTTAGCAGGACGGTAAGTACTCGTTAGGGAAGTCTAAACACTTAGATTATTTTTTAAATTAAAAACTCGTGACATCAACAGTTTTAATTAATCTTTTTGTTTTAATACAACAAGCCTATGGGCCACCTGACGTTAAATGGTAACCATCGCCTATAACAAAGCATTACCTTGTAGGTCACAAACTCTTCAAACCGAAACACAGCAATGCTTCTTTAAGGCAGAAATAGGCATGGTGATAGTATTTTCCCGGTCGATTCTTTCACAAAGAGAGAGAGTTCCGTCTTCATACATAGTTATCGAGTTTCAGTAGTACGTAAGCCATCCCAATACTCTGTTAGGTAACCTTTTGTTAGGTAGCCTTAGCCTAAAAATTTATGAACCTATACTATGCCAGTGCTCCCAAACGGTGAAGGAAAACATCGTGAGGAAACCGGCATGTCGTAGGACTTCAAAAATACGAAAATAAATGTCAAGTGCACGAAAAGAGCCTCTTTGAGGCGCATTATAATCCTTTCACCACACTTCGAAAGAATCAGTGACACGATAAGAAGACCTTATGTAACTCAAACTCAAACTCAAACTCAAAAATCACTTTGAAACGTCTTAAAGCTAGATGAGTCTAGGTGCCAGTTCCACGCGACCAAGCGTAGAAGAACAGGCAACAAACTACGTCTCGGTTCATACCGTTTTTTTATATGATCCTTTTACAAATCAAAAATAGTCTAAAATAATAGCAGTGAAGTTCCAGTGTGGTGGCACTTCACTTAGTCAGACGTATGCAATGCAATAATGCAAAAGCAAAAGTTTCAAAGACAGCACACGCTATACGCTTCAATGTTATACTATAGTATCTATACAGCTTATATAAAAATAAGATACGAAATAGTAGGTACAGACATTGCAAATTGACATGTTAGCTTTCTATGGGTAGAGTGACCAGGACATCGGGCCACGCAGTTTTATCATTCATATAGCTATCTAGAGTATAGTACGCTTTCTTTATTAAATTATTCTTAACATAGGCTTTAAACTTCCGAATAGGAAGCTTAGTTGCATAACCCTAAGTTAGGTACCTAAAACACAAAAGTATCTGCATCCCCCTCTATGTAAACAATGGTCCATCTATCTACACCGTCCATTCCCATGACAACAATGGATGAAAATAACATGCAAATATCATTTGAATGGGGAGATATTAACAGTTTTACAGAGGGTCAGCACTCATGCAAATTCAGAAGCTGTTGAATTTCCCAAGTGACCCTCGTATTGAGATATATCTTTCAGTTACATTTTGATATGCTTTTAGATGACCACTCGGAGGGAACTGTAATGGTAGATTTTTAATTTCTCTATTGTGAGCTATGATTGTAATTTGATAGCCGAGACTAGTGAGAGATAAAACCATTTACCATACATTATTTAGTAAAGTTTGGATACAAATTTACTGTTCTATAACTGTTATTTACCTATGAATGTTTGGAAGTTTAGATGTTTGGATGCCTATAGCCTTGCGGACATCGAAGCGTTCTGTGGTGGCGATCGCTAGAAAGCTGATCACGATTAATTTTTCTTACGATTTAGTTTTCGGAAGTTTTATCATTTGAATTGTTTTTCTGGTGTTTTTTTGAGTTCTGGTAATTTTGGTGGTATTTTAACCAACATCATTAAGCACAATGTGTGATAAATTGGAATGAAAGTGTATTATGTGATATCCTTAATAATTTTGAGAAAAAAAAACGGTCTGGCAAAATTATCTGAATGGACAGATGCCTTCTAATTTAGAAGAAGAAAAGCATTGATCAATTGATACACAGTAACAGTGCATCACGACCCTGATGATGTTCATGCTAGTCTCTTTTTGTCCATTTCTCTCTCTCTCTCTTTGACTCTGATCTCTTTAGCTCCCCGCAAAATCCAAAATGTTGTCAGTCCAACGATGAGCTATCGCGTTTTCCAATTTTCTCCCGTAGATTGCTAGTCATAGCATGCTATAGGTACTAAATTGCTAGCTAGGTACTTCTACAAACAAAACAGAGCAACCGATAAGCAATAACAGTGCATCAAAGGTATAGAGATGTCTGTGTGTAACGGAGCGCGTCCAGTTTCACGCACCGCCGCCGCTGCAATGATCATGTCTCGCGTCCTTATAGCCTTGTGCTGTACAAACGCTTGGACTATTTTATTTCGTGTTGTAACTATCTAAGAAAGAAAACATAATAGTAACAGTTAACATACATTTGATATTCACTCTAGTTGAAAAACATCTCGATAACTAAGTAAATCGACTTTTTTTCTTATCATAAATAAAATCATAGCAATCATTATCACAAATATAAAATCAAGTTCATTATGAATAAAAAGTTTTTAGTAAAATAATGGTACGGTCGTTCATTACATCTATTTGTAATTCGGTATCAGCAAACCAAAATATTGTTCAGTCGCCTCTCAAGAGATGGCGTCACTGGTATCGACGGAATCAATATTTTATTAAAAACCCGCTAGAAGCATTGCATATTTTTGAGTTTATAAATACAAAAACGATAGTTTTCAAAGTTTTTTATTACACTTTTTGTCATTTAGTCCACAGCTAACCTGAAAAAAACTGGTACTAAACACTTTTCCATGGATTTGAAACTTGAAGAGTTTAGAGCCTCATTGAAGCGCTCTTTAAATCCTTTCACCACACTTGGTTCAACAAAACCAGTGACTCAATAATAAGAAGAAGAATACTCTTACTCTTTCAGCACTTCACAGCTAATCGAACTAAACCCAAGAACTCCCATAAACTCTATATTCTCTACATTATGCATGTAAATGCTTTTTAGGTGTTCGGGGCGAAAATTATTCCAAGTAGGCATTCTATGTGACGTTTTATATGCTTGTTGAATAATGCTTTACTTTTATGGGTTTCGTAACATCGCTCGTACGAGCGGTGTTGGGATCACATGCAGCTTTTGATACTAGATGAGCCACTTCTAAATCAGAAATAAGAAATATTTATTGCATTACTGTTTTGTACAGAAAATAACTTAATTACTGGCTAGGTAGGTACAGTTTTCACAGTTTGTCCGTTCTGGACGTACAACGTACAATAAAATGGTAATGGGGAATAAAATTATTTAAGGTGGGCATCTCACATTAAAAAAAACAAGTGGTTCAAGTCACGACGTAAATTCCGCATAGTAGGTAGTTCTTCTATTTGTCGTGTCAATAGTTCTTTCAAAGTAGTTACTTTAAGGCACACTTAAAGTTATTTCACCACACTTGCACTGGTTTGAAAGAACTAGTAGGTAGTACTGTTATTTTAATTATTGAGTTAAAACAATTCACTGAAAAAGTGATTTATCTAGGCAAGGTGCACACAATTTTTTTTCAGAAATCATAATCTTTATTTCGTGAAAAAAAAATAGATTATGCTACGGAAAATCTGACCTTAATTTTGAACTGCTAGGGGGCGTTGTACTTATCTATGTCACTTTAATCAGGACTTTGATTCTCGTTCTATGTTAATTATAAACTATTTCAACATCTTTAGTCAACCACGCTTTTTAATACAAAGGCTCCATCTATTACATCCCATTTAGTAATTTTACATACCGTTCTGTACTTAAATTTGAGAATTTTAGTAATATTCCAGCAGCCGTCAGTTCAATGTAAACCCTTCAGGTAAAACAACTATAGGTTTTCCTTTGTGATGAGTCCTTGTTATTGAAATAAGGTGCGGCACAGTATCCGATCATCGTTATCGATACAGCTTTATCCATAAGGCCTACGCGTTTATGTAGCAACTTCCTTTTTCTTATGGTGTATGGGTTTCGCAACAACTTTTATTACGATAGGTATCAGAGGTAAGATTTCAGACATTGCAATAACAAACAAGTACAAAAATACAAGATCCCGTTGGATATTTTGGTGCGTATGTGATGTTGCGTTCAAAATTATAAAAAAAGTAAAGCTAACATTTGTTTTATAATACCTACAAGTTGTTACAAAACTACCCTTAAAGCCGAAAAAAGGTTAAATAGGGCCTTATAACGAGTTCTTTCACAATATTTAAGAAACCTAGTAACGCTGTATAACATACCCCAAAAAAATAAGAAAACAAACATTTACGAATGAAAAATAAAAAAAACTATTAAAGTAGACAATTGTTAGGTAAAATAGGGACGTATGCCTTTCTGTTAAATAATCTGGTTCCCTGACATGACAGCTTATTATGGTTGAGAATTTTTTTCCTTTGATATTTTTTTACGGGGTATTGTGTAAACACGTTGTATAAGTAGGTATAGGGCATCTGGTGATTACTCAAGCTTTACTTAAAAAAAAAGAATCTTGTCTCATTATTACAAATTTAATTTCAAAAAAAAAAGGCACAGTAAATAACAAAATTAAAATACATAATTACACAATAAAAAAAGCAAAAATATTGTAGAAAGAAAACTATTTACTAATTATATTCTTTATTTATGAGAGCAGGAAGTCCAATTTACATATATTTGGTCCAGTTTTTATACTCATTAATTTACCTAACTTAAAATGGTTCCTGAATCAGGTAATAAAACACCTTATTTACGACCACAATTATGACAGACGAAATAAATAAAGCCATATATTTGGAAGTATTTTAATGAATATTTCAAAACTGGCACGCATGCCTCTGATTAATGGGAAATAGTCACGAAATGGAGTAATCTGCTAATGACCTCAGTAGAAGCTTTGAGCTTTTTAATGAGATCATCTTTTTATTCGGAAGTTATGTTTTTTTGTAGACCACCACGGAGATGGTGTGACGAGCTAGTACCAGACTGAGAAAGCTGGAAAAAAGTAGCGAGGCAAATGCTTCGCTACTTTCAGTTTATCATCTATCTTACGAATGTGAAAACAAATATATTAGATGAGTTTAGATTATGACAACTAATTTTTTTTTTTGGAATACTAAAGCTTATAAAAACGTAATAATATGAATACTCTAGAAAGTAATGAGCCAATAATAGGTTTTCACGGATACAAAACAATCTAGAAAAAGTTACTGTGAACGCCGTAAGTCAACATAGTTATAAATAAATAGTTTTTTGATATTGTATTCTAATGCTGCCTTCCTACGGTGCGTGGTTCTGCAGATCATCACGCACAGCCGACGACGACGCACGGCAACGCAGACAGAAAGGGCTCTTGTGCTACCGCGCACCTCGGCGCACGAGACCGTTCCCATGGTGTGTCGTGCGAGCTGATCCGGCTCCGTGCGCGATATCACACACCGGCGGGAAGGGGCTATTAAGAATACATTCATTAATTGAATAAATTCAAAACTGCGTGCGTCATTGGTGACAGTAACCTATTTCAATAACATCCACCCGAAATAAATAGCTTCTATCAATAAACACAATACCAAACAATAAACATTATATCGATTATTACACAATACGGCCCAAAACTACAGTAGCAATACAACTCACGTCCACAAGTTACACAGCTATACGCGCAACCGAAATACGTTTTCAGCAATAACCGGGCAACATTCTAACAATTTAATGCGGTATAAACAATAGCAACATTTGGATTTGCGCGACTTTGGTGCTAGCGAGTTCAGAATTTTAAACCGACTTCAAAAAAGAAGGTGGTTTCTCAATTCAACCATTATTGATGATTGTATGTTTTTTTATGTTTGTTCGCGGATAACTTCTTCGTGTAAGAACTGAATTTGATGATTTTCTTTTTGAGAAGATATTTCAAAGGTCCCATGATTAATCAGGGTTTGATGATGGCAGACCAGAAAAATTGAGAGGACCTTTCGAAAATCGTAGGGGCACTAGTGCGGTTGTAAGTTTTCAATAAGTATTTTATATCAAAATCAGTTCAGTAGTTTGGCCATGAAGTCGGTTTCTTAAGTTTTTTAAGCTTTAGTTGTGAATGAACAGTTTTTTATATGTTTTTTTCGTATCTCCTAGAATGGTTGGTGTATGAAGAATATTTGCGGTAGGTATTGAATTTGTCATCACAGATTTTGAGTACCAGCGCTTGCGCTGCCGCCGTTAGCTGCATTTTTCTCTCTATGTTAGTTTTTACTACAGTAACAAACATATCATTAATAGAAACCAAACCAATTCCAAAGCCATTTTAAACCTAAACAAAAATAAGTCACGTGCTACTCAGTATACCTTTTTTTTCTGATTATTTTCCACTGCATGGCTTTGCCAGAACCTTCTGCTACCAGAGCTTTCCCAACAAACCATTTTTTTTTCCAGAAGAAAATTCAAAATGATACTGTTCAAATACACGCTGTAGTTCCATCCGCGCATACACAGTCGCTGTACGTATTTATTGCGCACGGTATTGTGGTGTGCCATTATCGTATTTCTAAGGGGCGCGCGGAGCTACCATGAATCCTGATACACGCGGACCGGTTTATTGGGAGCGTGGTTTTTAACTGCGGATAGAAAATGAGGTTGTGTTAGGTGGCTGTATATTGCGAAAGTAGGAGTTATTGTGCTTCCGGAATGGGATTACGGTACAATGTATGGGTGTGCGTAATATGGAGAGGATATTTGCATACCTAGTTGCTGAACTCGACTCGCTTATGAGTAAATAATAAAACCATTTTTTCGTATGGTTTTTGTTCAGGCTGAATATTATACTATTCTACCTTTGCCTGTTCCAAGTATATTATCATCATCATCAACTCGAAGGATTCTACTGCTGAACGTAGGCCAAAAATATTCTGAGCCCTGTCCAGCCAATGACTTTTTATAATATCGTCAGTATGTGGTGGATATCCTACGCCTCATCTTTGAGGTCGTCATTCAAGAACCTTTGTTCTCTACTCCATTCGTCTATTATTTACTAGTTAATTCATTGTGTTTTCCCTCCGAACCTTACCCAGCGCCTTCAAAACAATACATTACGCTGCACATAACCATCTATCGCAGCTTCCATGACCATATTTATATCTCCAGCGACATCGGCAGTGAAAGGGTTTGTTGATTGAACAGGGACGCCTGGGTCTCGGTCCCTCTGACCCAGCATAAAATGATACCGCTATTTCACTTTGGACACGCCCCGCGGCAAGACACTGACTTGAATGAGCGCTTTGTGGTTTAGGGTCAAGTGGAAGAACCACGTGGAAGTGATCTTCCACGCGCTGGACTCATCAAATCAAGTCCTCAGGGGCAGAAACCTACAAGAATACTCCCGTACTGCAAACAGAGAGAAGTAGCAAGATATCGTGAGGTGCGCCACAGCTCCTGATAAAGAGAATTCATAATAAAAAATCATTGGGAAATAAAAGCTATTGACAAACTTGTACCAGAAGACGAAGAATACGACCCACCCCATCTTTCTAATAGAGAAGTATTGGAGAGGGCTAATTCTAGCAGTAGATAGATTTCATCAAGCATTCATTCGCATCATTCTTTAAAAGGGAACCAGCTCCAATTCTGCCACTCTTCACGAATTTCCGCCAACATACCCACCAGTCGCTCTGCATTGCATCCAGCTCGTTTCTCCATAGTATGTGACTTCGTTGTCTGTTCTTTTGCATAAAGCTATTTAATGCAAGAAAAACTCAAATTATGGTTAAATAGGAAAATGTGATTTTATGAAGACAAATCACGGAAGTTGATATGCTATCGAAAATATAAAGGTCTCTGTCACTCAGCTGCTGTTCACCACTACTCCATAAGCATCTTGGTAAATTGATAATACTTACGGCATGGAACTCCGCTGCCAAATGCAGTGAACCAGCGGTTCTAACTTTATGATAACCCCTACTACGGTCCCTCTGACCCGGGCATGTTAATAGGCTTAATCGACCGTACAGTCCGTCTCGACAATTTATGTATCATTTTCGATCCTGTTATGCACGCCGGATTATGCGAGCGTGCTTTGAAATGGTGATGGTCAGATACGTGAATTTATAATAGGCCTGATCATTTTAGGGTCGTGAGTACATACTGAATGACATTTTTTTTAATACAACTAGCTGATGGAACAAGCATATGGCCCACCTGATGTTGAATAGTAACCGTCGCCTATAACAAAACATTGTCGCGTAAGTAACACACAGGGCATACCCTACGATGCATTGCGTCTATCAGCTTGAGGCATACAACAGATGTTCAGCCTCACGTGCCAGTAATTTCACTGGCCCCAAGACCCTTTAAACAGAAACACAGCAATGCTGTACAAAAGTTGTATATTGTATTTGTAAAACGCATTAGAAAAGAATATTTATTTACACAAAAAAACTTACAATTTAACAAATATTTACAATGTACGAAATACACAAGAAACCCAAAAGTCAGTACCCAAAAACTAAAACAACTCCCAAATATTAAAAGGATGAAAACAAACTGAAGTGAAAACCGTTAATTACAGGTACGGCTTTTATCAGAATTTAAAATAGGGATTAGCACCGTACGGCTAGGCGGCATATCGCGCTACTCCGGCACCCAGATCCGGGGAGTTTACCCGGATTTAAACCGGATTAAAACGGATCAGGTACCGTACGGCGTCGCTCGGTTACGATATCGTATTGTTTATTCAGCATTTAAAAAATCGAAATTGGATTGTTATTTTCATTAGCAATTAAAAGCAAAAACTTTAATACATTTTGTTACAAGGTGAATTTAAATAATTATAAGGTTTAATTAATTCATTGAAAATAAATACGATTTGGTTATCAATGTTAGTTTACCAGACAAGAGGTAGCCGCCTTCGCTACGAGAAGGATTAATATTTGAAAGGCAAAAAGTGCCAAGTGTGAAGTTATTACTTAAATATAGGTATCACATATACCTACACCTTCAAAAATAAAATAAATTATATTATCAACTCGATTCAACGCGCGTAGACCCGCTACGGCGTAGCACTAACATATAATCCTTTTCGCTACAATAGCAATTTCAAACTTCCTTAGGGGCTTTGGATAATCTTTCTTTATATTGAGCTACGAGCCGCAACTGCAAATATTCCCCGTCCCTTTCACACGTATCTAGCTTTAGCGTGTTAGATAAAGATGGAGCTCACAAAAGCCTGAAGAAACGCTCGAGTTCTCAATAAAGAGGGGAGAACAGTAATGTGTATTTAAATTTTGGTTCAAGTGTAATAATTTCGTTTTTTAATTTAATTTCTAATGGCGCTTTACATCTTAAGGGTGAAGTGGAGAGCCGTGTAAATCTTATCGAAAGCAATTTTAAAGTTGCTTTTTTTTTATAACACTGTGGTACGAACTTTTGATTTGAATATTTAAAAATTAAGCTTGATATAAATATCACCAAAATTTAAATTGTTTAATTATATACTTAAAAAAGACTTCTACACTCAAGAAAATATATAAAAGTTTTGATTTTGAAAAAAATATGGAATACTTAATTTGTTATTTTGATGCCTCTTCATGATTCCCCTCTAAGTATACATACACTGTGATAAAATTATCATCACTTGAGTTTATCACCAGTTTACTAGTTTTTCTTCCCTTTTGTTCCCTTTTCTCTTAGCTAGGGCTAGCACCTTTGAAAATATCTATAACTCAAACGGCCTAAGTGTGTCACGAAGTTTATGAGGCTATAGAGAGAGTTCCAATTACCAACGCACGTACCTAGAAAGCCTCCTTAGGGACCTAAAAATCTATATCAATTTCCTTATTAATTTCGCGAGTGGCAAAACCGTTACATTCATAGCCACTTTAATGGGCAATTTTCATAAACAAAGTTGAGAATCCCCGAAGATGGGTGCAGAGGAGGTTGGGGTAAGGTGGGAGTCCTTTCCGAGATAGAAAACAGCTCCGGAGCTGGTATAATGGGTTTTTGGAATGGCGTCGTCCGTCTTACCCCACCCTCCTCTCCGCCCGCCCGGGGCGAGAAAGGATGAATTCTTATTTCCTCATCTCGGGCGTCCGGTACAAACCCTCCATGTAGATTGCCTTTTTCTCGTACAACCTCCGTATAACATAACAATGGTATGTTTTCAATTTTGCTGGTGTTATTTCTTTTTTCGGTATCGATAGGAACATTAAGCTGATTGTCAATTTTCCCAAAAAAAAATCCTGGTTTGTTATTTTAAACAGTATAATATCAGCTATCTGGTTCCTACAAACCCTTAAGACGGTTTCTATAGTACAAGCTCTGCTTAATTTAGAGCTAGAAATTGTTGTGTGTATTATCCAGCCCAAGTATAGATAATTAGGATTTGTGTTTGCTCTAATTATGTATGGCATGTTAAAAGTTGTATCGAGAACCCAGTGTTTAAACAAAACAAACTTAGGCTTTAAGCCACTGTTTGTAAGAAATTAAAAATAAAATAAATAATAATAATCTATAATATTTATTTATTTATTATATTTCATTTATTAACTTTAGCTCAAACGAGTGCTCAATACAAAGTATTTGTTGAGCCAATACGTGTTAAATTTTGTCGCTCTGAGGGATTCGAATCTGCACTGGTCGCAGCCATCCGTAAAGTTTTGCCTGTTTCCTGTTCCTGTCTCTGGCTCTGGTTTTGAGTCTGTGTGAGTGCTCACCAGTGTTTTATACTGTGTATGTGACGTTTCGACGTAGGATTTATTAAGTCAATACTCACACAGGCTCAAAACCAGAGCCCGAGACAGAGCCAGACAAAGCTTGTGGTAGTCCTACTGACCAACATGGTGGACGTTCATCTATTTTTATAAAAAAAACATGATAAAGATTATTGTTTTATAAGTGTTTCAAAATAAGTTACCGGTGTAGATTGAGCTGGCTTTGATCTGATGAAAAACGCCACGGCTTATAGGTAATTTATGGATAATGGATGTTTTATTTCTCAGTATCTATTCACTCATTTACAAAATAAACTTTTTATAGGCAGTACAAGGTAATATATTTGAGATAGCTGCATTCATGAAGTAGTGGGCGAGCCAAAAATACTTTGACACGGTGCCAAAACATGCAAAACATACGAATAAAATACCGTAACTATGTCGTGTTATGACGTATTTTTTAATTTACTTTAGCATCTCTAAATCATTTTTTTATTATCCACTTGTACACTGAGCTTTGTAATTTTTTTGACAAAGGGCTTGTGTTTTTTATTTTTTTGCTTCGGACACATTATTGTATAGGAAAGTAGCGAATGTTGGCACTACACGTCTCTTTTTCTTTTGAATATATTTCAAAAGAGTCTTCTCTCTCCTTATCTTCGGAATAACCACACTGATGTGCTTGTCACGCAGCGTCAATGCTCTCTGTCGAAAATGCGGCCACATCTAGCAGTTGTTTCGTTTCACTCATAGATGGCGTTGACTTCTGAGTGATCTAATAACTGACGATCTTCTTTGGAGTTTGTCACTGGAAGAAGAAAAAATAAGCATTAGGTAAGGGTTGTGAAAATAAGTGCTTATGTCGGGTTTTTAACCACTAAATGAAACACACGGAGAAAATCGTTGGAATTCGGTACACGGCTCAGCATTGTTTTTCCTAGAAACTTATGGAGTGGCCTTCATCAAACTTCTTCAAGCTGATAAAAATGATGATTCAGTTTTGAGTGATTTAGTTATACAATGATGTTACGCCACACCCTTTGAACAAAAACATAACAAAACTAGTAACACAACGTGTTACAGACTCATAATCTGTTACCAAAAATCTGCTTTCATTTGTTAGGCAACATTACAAAAATGCTTAACTACACAACCATTATAGCGAGAACTGGAAGTTTGTTACATTTCCCGATTTTTGTCCCAGTTTGAACGAAGGAAGAGGGGAAAGGAAGGTCTAGTAAGAATGGCTATTATACAGCAATCATAGCAGTTGCGTGAAATGAGAGTTCTCCCTTAAAAGGATAAACAAGTAACGTGTGCGGGAAACTGCCGAGACGTTGAATTCATATTTCACTTGAGCCTCCCTTGTCTTCTCATACCAAGAAAGAAAAATAAACGGTTTGGATGTTGCTCTAGTTTAAGACATACCAGACGCGCACCTCTGACACTAGACCAAATCCCATAGAAAAAACGCGTTCTTACTTCCTATTACACAGACAGATATAAATATACACAATGCCATTTTGCACACGCGTGTAGTACTATTAGATTACACTACGCGTAGTTTTGTACAAGTGGCGTTTCATGCTAAAATCTGAGTCTAGCCAAAGTAAATAGCGGCAGTGAGATGCGAAATCCCCGATTGGTGGGGGGGGGGGGGGTACACATTTTCCATTGTATGCGTAGTATTAAATGTCCGGTGTTAGAGATAAAAACATAGATCAATTAAAGTTAAGTACTATGCATGCATAGCAACTATCATCTTTTCACCTGGTTATATTGAGCTGCCAAGGATTTTTTTGTATCCCCTAAGTTTTCTAATAGTTATAAAAACGCATAGTTTTTTCATCAAAATTACGAAGAAATGAAAGCTAAATTGTTTTGTAGTCTTATTAAGTGTAAAACAAAGTAAAGCCACCTTCAATGTGTATCAGAAGAAATGTACCAAAACGTTTCAGTTGTACCGTTCCACCATCAAAATTGCTTTCCTTATATCTTCAATAAATGTATAAAACATTCTGGCAAGCATGTGTTTTATAGATTTTAGCGCTTGTTTTATTAATTTTACTGGTTTTGAATTTATAACCAAAATGTGGGGATCGTGTTGGTGTTGTCAGAGCTAAATTCTGGATATTCTCCTTTCTTTTAGGACTCTTCTCCTCCATACTACATCCTTATTTAAAATATTACATTTTGCACGGCAGAACTCAAATCTACCTCACAAATATTTATTTGATGTTAGTAAACTATTCATTTGTATCCCTATAATAAGCACGAAAGTAATTTAGTATTCGCAATTACGTTAACAAGTAGATAGTTTTGTTAGTTCACGCGTAGTAATAAATATCAATAGTTTTCTAAAACAGCATCTTAAAATTCTTACGCATCGTGCCTAGGAACACAAAACTCGAAAACAATGTGTCATAGAACAATGAAAATCTTCAGACAAAGTTCATAAAATATTGACGTGACGGTGTTACAATAAAGTGGGAAGTACATCGCGGTCCGCCTACATCTAGATTTATGCTTATCTCACGACCATAAAACGGTATTAATGCATATAAATATATCAAGAGTGAGAGATTTTAGGGTGGCTAGCAATTGAGGGAAATTGAGGACATACCGTACTCATCATTTTCTTGTCCTTTTCACATAGGACATACCTGACTATTAATACTGTTATATTAATTTACAAAACTTGTATTGCTATAATGCTTGCATTTCTGCAAACGCCAATAAAAAAAGAAAATGTTTAAGTGGTCCTAATTATTTAACTTACTACTATCTAAAACATAATACTTGAGAAAAAAGTTCAAGTAAGAGAAGTGTAGGATGCCTTAAGATGGGTAACGAGCTAGCGAAGATGGTCTGAGTGCCTTAAATACTTTCGACAGTGGTTTTTTTATAATATATATTTGCGATGAAAATAAATATCCTATCGATTTTATTGTCGCCCTACCAGTAGGATCCGTTCTCCCTTTTGCCGACTCGACAGGAAAGTTCAGATCCGTTTCCTGTGTTTGCTCTACCCCAACCTCCCCTGGCGCCCTGGGCTCCCCTGGCATACCGAACTCCACAAATAAATGCGACATACATCGGAAATAAATCGACCATTTCTAAAATAACATTTATTTTGTTGCGTCTTTTGTTTTGAAAGAAACATTCTGGTTTATTTTTATGAACTATGTAATTGGTGAAGAATTGCAGAAGTACCATGCGTTTGGCTAATAAGTGAGCAACCAAAATGGTTTATTATATATTTAATAGCTACAATTGTCTTTTAAAATGTAACTTAAAAGAAATAAGATTTTATGAGTCATACAATTAACTTAATTTGAGGCACCACACATCATTCCAATTAAAATCATAGGAAGTTATTTTAAATTGAAATGATAATATGCGATAAAAGTGAATATAACAGCGTCAATAACGATAACCGCTCATACTAGTAGGTACTTCTCACATTAATATTTAAATTACCAAGTTTATCAAAATTATGATCTAATATCCCTTGATTAACTTTCATACATTTACATATAAACTATCTTCTCATTAGAAGCACATTGAGTAATTAAATCGCATAGTTTCATATGTTTTTGGTTTACTTATCTAGTAACAAAATCAAAGATGTGGTAGGATATAAAAATTAATGGTTACAAACACTCCATTCCAAAGTCACATAACTTGAAGGCAAATCTCTACAGTGAGCTGGATTATAGATCTAGGAAAAGCTAGAACTGTCTTTAAAAAAGAACAAATTGTTATCTATTTTATGTTTGTTAGTTATACAACGGGATATTTATAAATAAGTAAAACGTATATACACAACTTAGGATAATAGGTTTGTTTTGCATAAAGTAGTATTAGGTATTGAGTTTTTAGTATATAATTATTTACAAAAAAAAATATTTAGATAAGTATTATATGCCTTTAAAATTTCGGAGTCTGTAGTACCATGTAAACCAGACGTGAAAAGCATACTCAGTTTAATTTTCAAAGTCAATTTCAAATATGCCTTTAATCAATCGTATCACAAAGATCACTATGAAACGTCTTAAAGCTAGGTGCCAGTTCCACGCGATCAAGTTTACAAGGCAACAAAGCTATGTTCCTACCGTTTTTTGTATGATCCTCAAAGCAACTTTGACTTAAGAGCGGGTCGTGCGAAAATTTGAGATTTAAAAAAAAAATTCATAACTAAATAACTAAGTGACATTTTAAAAATCGCAAAAGGACTAATTGTAGCCTATACATTTGAGATTAATTTGAATTTAAGTGTGTTAAAAAAATATACTATTTAACATGACATTCTATTTAACGCTAATGAAAATCGTATGTCAGCGTTAAATAGAATGTCATGTTAAATAGTATATTTTTTAAATAGAATGTCATGTTAAATAGGTTGACCAAAAATGCCTTTTCCATTGGTCCCACATCCAAGCCTGTCGAGCAACGTTGCAGTCAACAATGGCGCCTGATAGTGGCACAATAAACCGCCTCAAATGGTCCGGAACTTTTTCTCTAATGGTTTATTTAAAAAATCTCACAATTTTCATTCCAAGTTTCCTTTGGGAGTCCAAATAAATCTGTTTTATTCCCCGTCTGAGACATTAAGCTTTTGATCGGAATGGCTTTTATGCGATGTTTGTGCTCTCTCAGTATCTTTGTGATTTAATGTTATGCTCTGGAAGACGTGTCGTTCTTTTATCTCGGATGGCCCTTTAGAATTAGGAGGCAATGCGTCATGTACAAGGTTCTTATATTTGTATTTGATAGAGTACGACAAAATATTGCTGCATCATTGACGTCGAACCCTTCAAATAAAAAAAAACATTGATGTATTTGCTCAAGTGTTTTGCGTTCGAAAATTGAAATTTTAACCTCGATTCGTGTTTGTTTTATTTTTTTCAGTTGGTATGCGAGACGTCATGAAGTCGTATGTCTCTTTTAATTAGTAAGCTAACCTAAAGAGTTGATAAAAATATCTCTAGCTTCTCTATCTTAGCACATTCGTTTCACGTTCCGAAGATACCAGTCACGTTCGTTGTATTGAAGGCGCACAGGTTGCACTGTCGATGCCGTCAGGGCCGGCAGACAATCGCGTTTACGACGCATAAAAGTTAGTCTTTATAGGCTCTCTGTGTATAAAAGTGGCGTTTATGCCTTTTTAATTAATTGTCGTGCCGTTAAAGGCCATATCAGCTTTGTCGCTGATGCTTATGGCTGGAAAATTGTTAACCGAGTAGTGATTTAATAATAAAATGTATTTGATGGCCGAACACTTCATAAAAAGATCGTAAAGTGTCGCTTGTAAATCGCTGAGAGAGTAAATTTCGCTCAGGATAATTTATGAGACCAAAGACGGAGTGACGTGAATACGTAGATGAATAAACTTACTCGGTTTAAGAACTTTATCTTGCAAGAAAAACGCTGAGTATCTTCAAATTCCTTAAAAGAAGTGTCTTAATTTCCAAACATTTCGAAAGATTGTTTCGATAGCAATAAATCGAAGATGGTAATTCTGAATCGACGTTTATAAATTAAACACCTAATTAGTTTTAATGGGCGGGGTCAGAATGTCTTCATTCCTTTATAAATTACAACTAATGTTAAGTTATACAAGATTGTATGAAAGCAGGCTCCATTAATCACAGCTTGAAGCCACATCTATTCATATTTACTGGTCATTATATCCGTGTAATAAATAAAAATATTCTCAAAATAATTTCTTCGAAACCAACTTCTGTTTACCTTTCCATACCACTCTATTTCCTGGACCATACGTGCTAAATTGGTATGTGTTTTAGAGTTATTTCAAAAGTAAAATATGTTTTAGAAACTGCTTCTTACTAAGAGTTATTAATAATAATGTGGAGGTAGATAGTATGTGCGCGTGTCGTCTTATGAAAATAAATTCATTCAGAGGTTCCTATATTTATTAACGTTTCATCTTCGTCGTGTTTTGAGGATAATTTCTCTATTTAATTCCTTTACCAATTCATACAGATTAACGTTTTGTAATGATTTAAATTATTATAGTTAACGATGATCTATAGAAATGAAATTACTGGCACGTGAGGCTGAACATCTACATGCCTCAAGTTGATGGACGTAGAGCAGCGCATCGTACGCGTTCCTGACGCGCGTGACCTACGAAGCAATACTTTGTTAAGGTAATGGTTGCCACTTAACATCAGGTGGGCCATAATGCTTGTTCCATCATCAAGTTGTATAAAAATATAAGGTTTTTTTTGCCACCATAGTGAGTGAACAGAAACTAAAGGTATAAAATTATTTTCAGTTTAATAAAGAAGAAAAAAAATCATGAAAAAAAAACAACAGTAAAATACTCATTAAATGCTAACATTCATTTAATCTAATAACATTCATAAAACAACCCTTCATACGCCGCATTGGGTATTAACGGCCGAGCAAATTAATTTCTCTTTTTTTCCGTCAACACTGAAGTACAAAATGGCCATAGATACAGATACAAGTGGCTATAAAATGAATAGCTGAGTCAGCATTCCACTGCGCATGTGCGGTACATTCCGGTACTTTTATTGATTTCAGTAGCACTAACGGGTCATAAAGCCGACGTGCCGTGCTGAAACCTCCACTCTATACCCCTTATTAGGTACTCACAATTTCGCCGAGTTCTA
The DNA here is from genome assembly GCA_947578465.1 of Thera obeliscata. Classification (NCBI taxonomy): domain Eukaryota; kingdom Metazoa; phylum Arthropoda; class Insecta; order Lepidoptera; family Geometridae; genus Thera; species Thera obeliscata. The sequence continues at coordinate 5,477,463 of OX387928.1, read as the reverse complement.
TTTTGTTAGCTTTATAAGTGGACGGTCTTAGTTTCTTTCGAGTTTATTTTTAATTTACTAGGTCAGTTTTTATTAAATCGACTTGCTGTTTGCTACACAGGACTAGGTATTTCTTTTAGATTTTTTTAGATAAGTTTCGTAAATGTATTGTATTAATTTTGTTATTTCCACAACTTTGGAAATTCATATTGCAATGGGATAATTTACCGTCGATTTTCTTCATTATGATTACATTTAAACTAGATAGTTACCCAACTACCGAAACCCCCATTCCTATCCAAAACAAACTAACCCGGCCTACCAGTCCATAAACACCCAGCGCACGTATTTTTGGATTAACTGCTTAGGGAGTAGCCAATCTTAATTGCTTACGTTCTCTTTGTCCCATACGCTGCTGGTCATATTGACCCGCAGGCTTGCAGTATATTATTTTGTTTTTACGCCTCGTTTGAGGGTTGGCTGTGTTTCGTTGGCATTGCTATTTATTAGTGGTTTAGGTGATCATGATTATGTTTTTACTACCAAAAGGCGTAGGTGGAAATTGACAACGATAAATCATAGTTTTTTTTTTATTTGTCACTAAATCTGTTAGCATATTTTGCGTCTCACTCGCGTTAGTAGTGGTTTAAATTGAAATTATGCTTTTAGAAATAAAAGCATAACAGATTTACTAGTAAGATGTCGCATATAATATTACAAAAAACTTATTAAACGCAAAACATATAAAAATCTTATGCCTTATTAATACGCAACGAACGTAATTCTCATACAATAGAAAAATTACATTATTACATAATAACTTCAAAAAGTACTGAAAACAGTATCTGCACGAACCAATTTTAAGTCAACTTTTAAATTTTTATAATTCCAATTTTAAAGCAACGAGTCTTGAAAAGTCTATTTTTTTATATAAGTTTTGTTTTTGAATATTCGAATAGACGTCTTGATTCATTGATGGAAGAATAAAGTCACAAAAATTTGAGAACAGCAAAAAATGGTTCATCAATCAGTTTTCAAACTAAAGAATCGTGTAAAAAATCTCGAAATAAACATCAACATCCCAGTTTAATCTTAAACACAGTATAACCCAGAGATTGTCAACCCTAAGCACATAATAATGCTTCAGTGTAATATCAAAGAGCGTTAGTAGGTGTTCCCGTAATATTGTAGACGACGGTTGCGGTGGACCTTTATTAAAACAAAATTTCTCCCCGCAAAATGTCCACAAGCATTGTTCGACGTGGCTGTGGAATACTCAATGCTCGATTTTAATAAGTTAAATGTATTTCAGTTCCTTTATTTTCTTGGGGTGAATTTTCAAACAGTTTCTTGGTAAAAATTATAATTTTGCATTATTGCGGGTCGAACTGACTTAGTGACAAACATGGAGGGTTAAATGTTTTTTTGATGACAGAGAATATTAAATACAGAATCAAACTAATTACTCTAAAATAGTATGTTATGAAGCGAAATATTCTAATGATCATAATTTAATTTACAAATTTAATCGCTCACGCAAAAATTATTGTAACTTCAAGTGAAACAAACACACTGATTTTCCTTCAAGACATTAGCACGAAGCCTATTAAAATTGGTCGTGTAGTCGACTGGGAATTTTATTTCGATTTAATTGGACATTTTCGAATAATAATGATGGAAAATTCCTAAAACAAAATGCACCCCAATACCAATTCATCTTGCTATCGCAAATACAAACCCCAATTCCTTCTAAAACTCCAAATTGAATGTAACGTCTTATTACAAATATCTGCTAGGTAGAATATGTTGGTAGCACGGAGCGCCGGCGTGCGGCAGTGAAGCGATGATTTCGCTACATTTGCCGAGACCGTAACGATGCTCCGAATAGTCTTGATGGACGCTATGAATGAGCTCTCACAACATAAAGAAATCCCCTTAAAAAGGGTAGCGAGGGTGGGTTGCCAGTGGCACTCAAACTCTGGAGAAAATTAGGAAATGCCACAAGGAATTACGCCGCTTAATTTTGTTCAAAGAGGTTGTATTTGAAACTGTTTTTATACGAGTATGTAAATAATATTAGTATTTATCTAATTACTTTCAAAACAAACAATAAACGTATATAAATAATTATAATGCTTATAATAATAAAGCTTGTTTTGTTGGTTAAAACATCATGAGGAAACCGACATGCCGTAGAACCTAAAAAGTTGGAATATATGTGTCACGTGCACAAAAGGAGCCTCATTGAGGCGCAATTCAAATCCTTTCTCCACACTTGGATCGAAAAAACCAGTGACACGATAAGAAGAAGAAGCTTCTTTAATTCAGAAAATAAGATTGTTGTAGCAACAAAATCGCAAGTACAACAATGCTACATTATCAAGCAAGCTAGATAAAGTGGTGTTGCCTTATACCATAAAATAACTCGTCGCCAGGCTAGAGTGCCTCTCAATCTTTACTCCGATGTTTCAATCTCGGGACACAAATAACTTTATTTACCTTTATTTCTGAAGACATTCATCTATAAATAAGCTAACCAATCTTTTCCAATGCCACAAAGGAAACTAAATTATAGTTTTACGTTTTCAAACTATGAACTGATACAAATAAATGAGCAGTAGAATGATAAATGAGATGTAATATTAAAAGAGTACTCAAATTAATTTCTTATAAATATAACTAGTAATTTAAATTAAATTTATTTTTATTTTATTATGGCTATGATTTGCTATAGTTCTTTGAATTATTTTTTAAGCATTGCGCACATCTAGGCGATTTGCGATAGTGATCAGTGAAACGCTGTCAAATGTCGCTGTCGTATTTGACAATGTTTCACTGAGAGCCATCGCAAATCGCTTTATGTGCGCAAGGCTTTAGTTGTCTGAAAAAAATAGTCGTTTTTATTTAAACAAAGTGGGTAAATAGATAATTTAAATAAGTCAAGTTTTAACTCTAACAACTTCGTTACTAAATAAAACTGCTCATAAAAGGCTTGGAAAATGGGAAATAAGCCAGCTCACTGAAGCATTTCACAAATAAGAAAAACTTTCTCAAGGCACTTTGCATTACTTTACTGAAACGTTCTTACAAAAATAAGCAAAACTATCTCGCTAGGTATCACATTTCTGACCCCGGAGGGGAGTAAACAAAACAACATTTTTCCAACTCGGATGAATAAATAAGAGAAGAAGGGTCGCTCCCTCCCGCTTGTTTGATTTGCATGTTTTAATCCTTTAGCAATCTTGGACTCAGATGGAAACTGCGTAATTGGTATAATGTTTATTTATCAGTGCATTTGGAAACTGAGCACTTTAAATGCATAATCCTTGCGCGTAAATTTTATTTGCCTGATATTAGATATTAACATTTACGCACTGGGAATCGACTGTTTACGCAACTCATTATTTCTGGGTCATAATTTGCTATTTTCAAACAGCTTTCAACACGTCAAAACTACTTATCAGAGTCCGCGAAAGATAGTTCTACGCGTGACAGATGGCGGAAAAAATTAATAAAATGGACTGGAAATATATCTTCCGATCACAAACATATATGAGAAAAACTAACCTGCATTGCGTTATATTTGTGATTTAGAGATTATTTATATTCAGTTTTTTTAAGATTTAACACCATCTGTCAAGCGCAAAGTAATCTTGCGCAGACTAACACTGGGTCTAGTGACTAAAAACCTTCTTTACTGTTCTATGACATAAGGTGCTTAAGACATTTGAGAAAAAACTGCACCGAAAGTATTTATTGTCCACGTATTTACGTTTACTTATAGTAGGAATTACGTAAGAGACAATGACCATCAACTACCGAAAAACATTACAAATTCAACATCTTAGCATAACTCCCTTCACGGTTGCTTGGGACGTTCTTCCCAGCCCGTCGGCGATGAAACTAACGGCCCGGGGTATCAACAAAAGGGCAATAAGATATGCTTGAAGAAACTAGTGTATTTGTCCCGCGGGTGCCATGGGCCTCGATGTCCCCACCGTTGGGGGGTTACTAGGGAACGACGATCGGAATTGCCTCAACATTTGTGGGCGATGTCGGATTGATTTTCATTTCTTCGTCTTTCGGTTAAAATAATATGTTTGAACAAAGCAGGTGGTACATGAAATAGAAGAAACACTGATGAATATAATAAGTCTACACAAAATACTCTCCAGTGTCAATATTGAAATTGACTGGTTTGCAATCTCAATAGCTATCTCCTAGATAGGAGACTCCATTCCTCCATAGTTTTCACTATGAGCCGGTGTAAGTGCTGATGCTGCCAAATAAAATATAGAAACATTTCATACCGATTCAAATCAGAAGCCGTTGCTAAAAAGTAAAAAAATACAACCTGAATCACTACCAATTCCTGTTATTACAAGTCTTATAAAATTTGGTCATCTATTTAAAAAACTCAATCCACCTGCTATTCGCTTTGCAAAAACCAGCGCTAGTTTGCGCCATTCCAGGTATTTACTACAATCGGGTAGGCTGCAATATGTATAATTGCTACGGATCCTCGCGTTCCCGGGACTAGGTAGCACGTCACCGGGATTGCCGCATATATCCCGGTAATTGGACCAAAACCCGGGATTCCACTTTCTTTATTGCAAATAAACTACTCTAGCTGTGGTGCTGTTCTTAATGTTTGGTACAAGTGTTAAGCGGCAGACGATAAAACCATTTCATACATTATACTGTCGTATTTAATAGGCGTCTGAGTGTAGATAGACGAGTTTGAAGAACTTTGATGTTTGTACACACGCACACGTATGTATTTATGTTTTCGCTTACACTGAAATCGATTATAATAAAATGCATTACGCACACAAAAAAAAATCCCCTTTGAATATTACTAGTTCAGTTTCTATCCTTGGGTCGGATAACCATTTTTGTAGCGCTTAACTCAAAAAAAAAATATCTGGTGCGCGTAGTTAAATATTTTCGTGTTGGTTTTTGCTTCTAAGGTATGAGTATGTTATTATTATATTCTTCATTTGATGGTGTTTATTCAAAATTAAATAAGCGTACATTTTTGACAGAACTTTTAATTTTGGAAAAATTTAGCAATATTTACCTAATAGTAGCTGATAACGAGTACCTGGTACCAATGGTGTTTGATCTTTGACAGGTAAATGGTCTAAAAGGCCCGTATTCCGAAACAACGCTTGAGTCTGAGTCGAGCCTCAAGCATAGATTTTATGACAGTTCTCCATTGAAAAGTGTCAAAAATCTGTGCTTGAGGCTCGACTCAGACCTAAGCACTGTTTCAGAATACGGGCCTAAGTGTTTGATACTTTGTGACTTACAATAACATGATTCTTAAATGACAGCTGTAACCGATACCTTTTAGGCGGCGCTTTTATCTGAAACAAGCAGCCGCCCGCAGTTTCACTCGCCCCGTTCTAAATCCAAGAAGTCTAATGTCCGTCTCCTGGTTCTAAGAGTTGCCTCTCCACCAATTTTCAGCCAAATCGGTTCAGGCATTCTTGAGTTATAACTAGTGTAACTAACACGATTTTCTTTTCTAAAGGATATAGAAAGGGTAATTTTTAACTGTTGCCGCTTTTAAATTGTACCATATTATCGCTAGATAGCATTTACGTAATTTAGCGGGTGAACTTACGATCGGCCTCATTACTGTAAGTGTTTTTGAAACGATTCTTAATGTTCCATTTTATTTCGGAAGGCTCGCGAAGAAGGCTGCATCTTGTAAACGTCCTAAATGCACATCAAACTAGGTTTTGTTTGTTTTGTATTTCGTTTTCGTTATTAATCCAGCGGACATAGTTCTTTAAGGCCTGCGCACACCTGGGTCGCTGACGATGGCGTTCAATGAAACGCTGTCAAATATCGCTGTCAAATTTGACAGCGTTTCACTTTACTAACGCCATTTTGAACCCATATAACTTCCTTTAATGACTGATACTTACAAGCATACCTACCTACTAGTAAATAAAAATAAATCATTAAATATGTAGGTTAATAAAAGTTAATAAGATGCAGGGCAGTGCATCGTAGGGCACGTTCCTTACGTGCGTTAAAAAACAAATATACGTGTTGTAAATTGAAATTGAGTGCATCGTAGGGCACGTGATCTACGAGGCAATGCTTTTTGTAGGCGAAGGCTACCACTGGGCTATATTATGCTTGTGCCATCAGATAGGTTTTAAAAAAATGTATGTGCATTACGTATGAAAAGCTGAGTCAAGGCCTATGTCGCATAATCTACCTAATATTATCTATTATTAACGCCTACACCTATGTATATTAAATAAATGTACCTACATAATTTGATATAATATATCTTTTTTTAACATTGTAAATAGTAGGTAAGCGTTTTTGCCTACACAAACATTTGTCTACCTCGACTAAACGAAGTAACCGAACGCGTTTCTCAAATAAAATAAGAAAAACAGAGATGAAACAAAATTACTTCCTGTATTCTTTGTTTTTTGTCACTACATAGACAGTAAAATTCCATTTATTGTCCGTTCTATTTTCTCACAAACTCACGTTTTGTGTACACAGTCACTTGCCGTCGGCATCCGCCCAGACTGAATAATTGCAATCTTCCCTTTCCTTATTTTATGTTGTTTTTGTATTTTCGCAAAGTTCCTTTGTTCTGACTATTCTATCAAATAAAATAGGAAATTAGTAAAGCGTATTTTATAACGAAGCGTTTTATAGCAAATAAAGGAAACCTATCTTCTTAGGTCATAAGCTGTGACTGCACTTAGGTTGTCAAATAAATAAATAAAATGCAAAAACAACGTGTAGAGTCTAGTGTCTATTTTTGTAATATGTTTAAAAAGACGTATTTTGTGAATTAGCGTAGAATTTACAGCAAACAAATGAAACCTATATTCATACTCACTATTAGCAAAGCTGTGACTGCACTTATGTTTACAAATAAATAAAAGAAAGCAAAAACAAAATGTGTGCTGTAGTATAGTGTCTATTTTTGTGACATGTTTAATAAGACGTATTTTGTGAAGTAGTGTAGATTTTACAGCAAGTAAATGAAACCTGACTTCATACTCACTATAACCAAAGCTGTGACTGCACTTAGGTTATCAAATAAACAAAAAAATGCAAAAACAAAACGTGTGGTGTAGTTGAGTGTCTATTTTTGTTACAAAAACAAATAATAATGAATCATGGGTTTTTTCTAATGGCATAAGACGGCTAAATTAATAATTAAAAAGTTGCAGTTGTTATACTGTAGCATAAGTATAAAGCTTATACTTTTGAAATACTCATTGCATTATTTTACCTTTTCAAACATGCAGAGTATCCTTTTTCTGTCTTCCTGCCAGTTTTGTTTTGTCATAATAATATAACTTCGTCGTCCAAGTTTCTTTGTTTTGTCATTAATGCTCGTGTATCTCACTGGCACTTCATTTGCAAAGAAATATAACCTCCTTATGAGGATAAATTGATGTTGAGCCCTGAAAACAAAAATAAAACCATTTAAATTAAAATGTCTTGAATTGGGTTTTCATGCTGACATCATGATCTTTTCCGCCAGGAATTATACAGTCAGCTTAAGATATTATGCCTGATTCATGACCAAACAATTTTTTTTTATGTCTAACGAGCATCGAATGACTAATATAGAACACCTAATTTTGTCTTTGACTGTACCAGCACCCAGCAAGCAAAAACAAAATTGTTCAGACACTCACAAACCAATACAAGTTCCGAAACTATGTTTTTTACTAGCGACATACCCTGGCTTTGCACGGTTGTCATTTATAAAACAGAGGGAGAAAAGTGTGAAGCCATTGCCGTTGATTTTTTCCGCCCGTGCGACGCTGGACGGATCGCTAGTAGTAGGTATAGTACTTATTAATAATAGTCAATATTTTTTAACCAACTTCAAATAAAAAAGAAGGTTCTCAAGTCAGTTGTATACATAATATATTTTTGGATATTTGTCATCGCATTTCTTTGTTAATTATAGGCCGATTTGAAAAAATATTTTCTTGATCGGTTCGTTAATGAAAAAAAAATATCTGGAAAATATTTATAGATACATCTGAAACTTCCAGATTGGTCCCACAGAAATTTCATCCAAGTTCAAGTTTAGCCCTGAAGTTGGTTTTTCAAGTTTGTAACTTCACTTGTTTGGGGCATGTTTAAATCTACACCAAAAATATAATCAAAAATGTTAACGCTTTATTACTTATTCAGAAGCAGTGCTAGTTCATGTTTAGTTAAACAGTCGGAGCTAGAACATGGTTAATAGCCTCAATGAATACTAATTTATTCGCGTTTAATGGGCCATGCTATTACGAAACGTTATGCTCAGAACATTATGCTACATGTTAGATTTACGAGTGGGAATAACTATTTAAATTATAATTTTAGTATTTCGATGGCAATTTGCACGCATGGGGTGGTTTTGGTAAGTATTTCAAATAATTTTGAATATTTTCAGTCTGTTGGTAATCAGACTATTAACTAAACCTATACCTAAAACTTTATTCCCACCGAAAATACTTTATTTAACAATATTTATAAACAATCTAATTTTTCTTATTTTTTAGGCCCAGTGTCAAGGATGAAAACTCAAATTTTGGCTGTCAAAACTTTACTAAAAAACTAAACAACTGTCAAATATTTAATTGGTTGATTAGTCATCCAGGAAACTGAACTTTAGTCTGTCGGCAATCAGACGATTAAATACAAACTAGAATTTTCCCCCCTCCGAAAAATAACCATAACATATTTTATATTGACATAATTTATAAAAACCATGGTATATTAAAGCACGAGACAATAATTTTACCTACTCAAAAATGTCTAATGAAGGAAAGGCAGCAGAAAAATTACTAAACAAGAACGACTAATAAAGTGTTGTTAATTAAAATTTAAAGTCCTAGATATCTATTACAAACAAAAGCAGTAAAGTACACCACTCGTGGAAACGAAACAACATGGAATCTGCTTTAAAAAATAAAGGTAAGCTAAAATTTATTTGTAATGGCCGCCATACAACTGCGTCGGCATCACAAGGAAATACACTCTCTGTCCAGAAACTCTTCGAACGCTTTTAGAACGAACCCCGATGAAATTTGCCCACGAACTTTGTGGACAGCAGTGGTTAAAATGTCTCTGGTCTGTTTCTATAGAATTTTGTAAGCGCAGTCGGTAGGGGACTTTTGGGACAAAGCGGCTTCATATAGAGTTGTCAAGGGCGGGGTTTCGTGATGAATTGGAAACATTCTAAGCGGGGGAAGAGGGGTTTTTTAAGGGGAAGCGAGGGGTGAAGAGAGGGTGGAAGGGGGTGATTAATGGCCCCGCTAGAGGGAGCCATGTTCATTATACGGACGGAACGATGTGTTACTTGCCTACTAATATATTTCGCTTAGGCCTAAGCGCCGACAATGTTATTAGTTCATTATTTTAGGCATTTTTATCTCTTCCGGCTATAAAAGATGACGTTTCTGATTACGGGTGTCCTCGGAGAATAGTTTGTTGACCATGACTTACAATGATTTATCTTCTGTTTTCTACCCACCTTGGGACAATGAAGTTAACTACATATTTTGTGGAGATAAAATTAATAAAATCTAATTAATAAGCTTTTTAGCAAGCTGGTTCCTGGGTCCATCAGTGAACGGCACGGGAGGTTTTGTCAACAGATTTTTTTATTTATGTTAAATTTTATTTTTGAGATGACATAGGTAATAAATCATGTTTAAATCCTCCTTTTTGTGCTCTGGAAGATATTTACTGAATTAATTTTATTTATGTCAAAATTTATTTAGGAGAAGTATTATAATACTTAACTATTGTTTCAATCATGCTTTTGGTGTACTGTACCTAATATCCTGAGTTTATTTAACCAGATCTCAATTTCACTCATCTTCCGGCTATCATAACCTAAACTTAATAAAACATTCAACACCTAAATATTAATAACAACTAAAACTATAAAGGTCCTAACACACCACTCATAAAACCGCTCACGCTCGCCCTTCTTCAAAACGCGAATTATAAGTGAAATACGACGGTAATACCACGCTCGTAATACGCAGTAAATACGTAGTAAAAACGCAGCGCGCGTGGAGTCGGAAGATAGGCGGCTATGTTCATGTTTAGCCTGCTTTATGTTAATGAGGGCTTGGTGTGGGTTAAAAGGTAGTTATTGTCGCCTTTTTGGTGTAATTATTTAATTTTATATGAGGTTTGAATAGGCCGAGTTTTTGGCTTTGCGTGTTTTTGAATTTAGAACTGTGGAGCTTGCGGCAAAAAGAAACAAAATATGCTAGCTTCCATGTTGAAGGTGTATTCTAGCTTAAACTATTTAGAGAATCTATTTCAGGGACTATTCGTGGTACCTTCATTAATACTCAACGACAAATATAAACAGAACATGCAAAAAAATTACTGTGTAGAATCTAATCAAGATTTTGTTATTTTGCAAGGACCTATGTTATGAGAACAATAAAAAAAAAAAAATTATTTACATAATTAAAATTAGGTATTAAAACAATGATTGTAACTACTTGTGTTTCATTCTAAAGTTATTTCCCCAGTTGACTACAGAACTTTCACCACCTAAACCATGAAATCACAAACAAAACACACGTCTCGAACTTAGCATTCCATTCGCACGCAGCGCTTAAAACAGAAACAAAGGCCCCATTAAAAATCCGCTCTTGGATATTTCCCGAGATCCCGTAGCTCGCATAAATCGCTAGCTTTCCACGAAAGCTATTTCCAAAGGAGCGTTTTCTATTCCGAGCCGTGCACCCGTTTTTCTTAGACGCCCATTATAAGACGGAGGGTGTGCGCTCCCCCTTAGGGGGAAAAGGCATGGAGCCCCCGAAAGTGGAAGTCTAAGAGCCAACTATATTTTTATTTCATCATACTGCCGGCCACTTGTGTAAAGCTACGTACGCGACATGGTTCCAGTTACTATCATCATGCTTACTGAAATATATCTTAATAAGTGTGTCTAATACCACTTTTGGTAGGTCTTCCTGTTCTGAATTTATCTGCCACGATTTACAATGATTTTAAAGTAACACACAATCTGATAGTTTTGACCGCGCCTGAAAATTACATAAGCTATTTCCCTTTATTTTTAAACTTAGTGGTATGACGTAAAAACACTCAAACATGTTTCTGGTCTACAAAGTTCGTAGGCTCTGGCTAAGTCGACGTATAGACCGTTATGAAAGTTTATAAGTAGAATGGATGATAATTATCCGGTTTATAGCTCAGGCGTGCTTTTTAAGCGATATCACCTTAAGAGTTTTGTGGATTGCGAATTCTGATAACGATTGTATGTGATAGAATTGAAATGACTTTGTTTAGTAACAAAGGCACAACAACGTATACAAAAATATGAAAAACTTGAAGCAAATTCAATGAAAGAGCCAAAATAAGCCCACTAATAAAACTGTCACAAAATTAAGTCGAAATTCCTGTCAAATTGCCACCGCAGTACGCTTTGACGAAAGCAAGGCTTAGTATTACTCGTAGTAGTGAGTCAGTAGTAACCTCGACTCTTGTATTGATCTAGATTACAGCATCCTATCTATCTTCTTTTTCCTTCCTCATCTCAAATAACTCAGCCACTACCCCTGTGTGTAAGTCTAGCCACAAACTTCTAACTCCTAACGCCTTCTATTTGCATGTAAATACTTTGAAAAAGTAATTTGCGCTCGCCGCCTCTCCTCGCCCTCGAGATTGCGAAAAGTCACATTAAGCTTCCACCAGGTGATGCATGGTTACTGTTATAGTCGAATATAATTTTCTGAGGCAAACCTCCCCCTTAATCCCGCGAAGAACCTCTGGAATTATTCCTGAAGATATTTACGGTTTCGTGAATAAATAAAATTATGAACGGTAAGGCTGTGTTGTTTATTATTATGCCTATATTAAGTTGTTTATCTTTTTAATGGTCCCAGAGAGTTATATGGGTCGAGGCGATTTATTTTGAGTGGGATAAAGAGACGGAGGATAAAGGAATGCCGGGATTCGATTCGATTCCAACGCAAGATTGTATTTTTAAATTTAGATGTGATGTTTCAATGTTTCTTTTTGGAAAGATTAATCACGCAGGCTTAAAATTCTTTATAAAACTGTAAAAATCCTAAATTTATTTTTTTATTTTGATCTGGATTAACTTACTCGTGTAAAAGCAAATTAAGGTGAAATAGCACTCACAATTAACACAGAAACTAAACAGCTGGCTAGTTGTAAAATAAACTGGGTCTATGTCAGCACCACCAGACATAAGTAAAGAAACTGAAGGTAGATTTTACTAAACATTCTACGAACATTTTTTTTTCCTTTGGACAAAACAATTTACTATGGCCATCTAAAAAATTTTCGTGTAACGGAACTTGTGCAATAAATTGCCCAAAAAGGACAATGGACAAAAGGGTAACAGTTCTGGCCCTCGAACCCTTTATTGGCTTTCGAAAGAAAAACAACCCTTCCTTTGTCGTTGAAAAGAACTTTTGTTCCCTGAAGTCTGTTATTTTGACGCAATCAGCTTTACAATTTCTCAGAAAGCAGTTACAACAAACCTTGCACAAGCTATTGTTTTTATTTGTCCATTGTCGACCAAAGATTCGCAATTTTTTACTGGTCAGGTATTTTTAACTTGCTCTAAAAAGGGTTTGGAATTTTGCACAGTGCCAATACAATACAAGTACAATACAAACGCCAGGTATTTTGACTTTGAGGTTCTAAAGCGTTTATGAGCCAATTATACCATTATTTAACGTGCTTTCTTTTGAAAATGTCTTAAAAGCCGCGCTTTAGAAATATTTTCAATAATATTTAAACTTTCGTCATACATTGCTAAAAGCCTGCATTTTATTTAACAACATTTTATTTAATGTAAATTACTTTATAACTGGTTTTATGTACTTTGAGCGTCCTGTAAGCAAGATTGAACTCTATCTGTTACAAAAACAGTATATTACACATGCACAGTATCTCAAAAACAGATTCTACTACCACATTTCAAGGAGATAAACCCGACAGCGTGTATCCTCTCATCATAACTCCGAAACAGCGATAAACTCGAATGCAACGACCTCATTGCAGACCCCATTCAAGGTCGTGCTAGTAAAATGTTTATGGTCTATAAAAGAACCGTCTGCAGTGTGTCTGTGTGTCAAGGACTCCAGACGAATTTTATTGACCATTCTGTGACATGACGAGACGTTTTACAACTGTCAAACGTCAACCCTTTTGTTTTATCGGCAGATGTTGTCTTGGCAAGTTTAAGATTGTACTTACAACGGGATTCTGGAGCGTCGTGGAGTTCGGAAGTGCCATGTGTTGCTTTGTCTGGTCTGTTTTTTGTCACTGGTAGGTATTTTATCAAAAAAAACTGAATATTTTGCACAGTTATTTTTGTATTTATGAAGTTTCTGTAATTTTTGTTACCATGCAGAACACTATTGGTACGATCCAAAATAACAAACAATGAACTAAGAATTGCGTAGCTTTTTCTTTATATATTATTTTTCTTCTTCCTGCCCATAGCCCACTTTAGGTAGAGTCGGCATAACATGTCTTCCCTCTCGATTCCCCTCTGACAGCCGTCATCTCAGCATTCACTCCTATTTCATGTCGTCCTGCACATGGTTCATATAAGTTGTTTTCTTTACATATTCAAATTCAATTATCATTTTGAGTAGCAACCTTGGTAGGTAAGTACAGTAACGATCATAAAAAATGCATCAAAACAGAGAGGGACTCAAATTAAATATTCCATAAAATCTCAGCAGTTCCGAAAGTAAAGCAATATCGGATACGCAAGTGGCTAATGACAATTTGATGCCGCCCAAATGGCACACTCGTAAAAAATCACTAGAAATGATCCCATTTTGATTAAAAAATCAAAAGAACCCACCCTTACTGCGAACATTGAACAGCCTGAGCACAAAAAGAAACTTCCGAATGATTTAAAAGTTTTAATAACGAAATTCTAGTGAAATGACATTATACTTTCAAATTAGGAGTGAAAATTTAATTTAAAGGAGACAACTCGGGGCGAATGAGATTCGGCCGTAAAAATGTACAAGCACTTCTTTCTTGGAGTTTCTTTTCAGCCTAAAGAATTTATGCTGCTTAAATCTCTCGAAGGAAAATTAGAAGGGGCTAGAGAGGCCTGGCATCTGGTTTCACTGACTGTCCGGCTTTTCAGATGACATTTAGATAGGTACAATGCATCTGTTTGTTAGTATTTTAGTGCTACATTAATTGAATATGTACACTAACACACGTACATTTAGGCATAAGAAATAGATAGCTATGATTAAAGTAATGCATAATTGTACAGTGTGTATACCTAGGTTTTTTTTCCAAATTGAAATACACTCCAGACATAAAAAAAATCGGTTGTCTGTAAAGTCGGTTTACTGACGATAGTTGAACATGACAACGCCATACAGCTGTCCACGCGGACGCATTGCTCACTCAAGTAGGAGAGAGACAGATGTCAAACGCTACCGAACGCGGAGGCCGATTGTGCCTCATTATCGCTAGTTCCCCGCTCTCGCTTGCACTTCAAGCCTTAAATGGAACGCCTCAGAGCGAGGTAACGCTGCATGAATCATGTGATTTCGTGTGTGCAGCCGGATACCGGATATTTTTAATCATCTTTTTAACCCGGCTATACTGATTTTAATCCCAGTAGGACAGGATCTGTATTTATTAAACTAGATGGTTCGCACTCGTTACAGGAATTTTAATCATCAAACTTTTCCTTATGAATGCGGCTTTGGTATGACTTTCGAGTTATCTTTTATTAGTTTTTGGTCCTCTAATTAGGGTTGTCGAGTTTCAAATTAAACGTTCAACTACACTTTGTAATTTCAATCCGGGTGTTATAATTACTTAAATCTACCGAACAAAGTACTATAATATGCTTTTTTTAAATAATATATTATAATATTTAAAAACTGTTTTGTTTTTGTGAATTTGAAATAAACTGTCCTATAAATTCACAATCTTAAATCAGGTTAAAATGATTTGGTGACTTTGGCTAAAATAATGTAGCATGATATAAATTTATTTGTTTTCAAAGCTGAAATAATAGTATAGAATGCAAAAGTTTCTCAAAACATGAACAAGCTTTTTAACTTTTAATTTCTAATTATAGCGCGTGGCGCATATGCTGTCAACTTAGGCTCTGTACACACGAGTGTGTAACTGCGATTATATTTTGCAAAGCGGGCCCACACAAAACCATGGCACAGTATGGTAGATCTTGTATTTGTCAGCAGTAATAGCCCAACTATACAAATTGTATGGTGTCACTTTACCTCTCACTCGCACATTGGTTAGAGTAATGAGAATGAGAAGTAATAATAGGCGATTTTTATCATCACGTTCGTACTTACTAGATTACCATACCTAAAGCTAAAGCTAAGGTGGCCATGCCTTAAATGTTTCTCACTATGATGCTGATTTAAGAATCAAAAGGCAAGTTCAAATGATCTGACTTAGTTGGATTAGCACTAGTAGTTACAAATAACTGAAATATGTCTTGTTTGATTGGAAATAATCGTTATTCTTTTTCTTACAGAGATTGTCGTGACTTTATTTCGATTTCATATTGGTTTGACAAAAATCACGAGCTTACCTACTGTAAGGCATATATTTTTCCGTTCATTGGGAGTTTCAGAGCTTTCCCGTGTATCGCTAATTAAAATACGCTGTCACGACCATAAACGGCGCGGGCGGTCTCTTTACACTGCCAAATAATTATTTTGTATATGAAACATTAATTTTTATGATGCTTTTTTTAATGAAGATGCAAATAATATGAAAATGAATATGGGGAAAATGGCTAGAGACATGTCCTGATACCGATAGTGCCAAATTGAGAAACACAGAAATTGTGTCAAAACCAAATTGAGTTGAAGAACGTGAGAACGACTAAAATACCTACTGATGCGGAAGAAGGTAATTTGTTTTGTCTGCGGACAGGTTCCAACTAAATTTTTGAACGGAAATTATTTTTTCAATCACATTGGTTTAAACATTCTTTTTCCTAGTATAGGTATGAAACTTAATTAAAACTATAGCACTTTGTTGCCACATCAGTTATTCATATAAAATTATATTATTCATCCAACAGAACTGTTGTCCAAAACTTGGTAGGTACCTATAGGTTTTAGAACTTTGTAGTTTTTTTTTCACTTCTAAAAAGGGGTAAAAAAGGGGGTAATTGGTCTAATGTATGAGATCCGGTTTAATGGTTCTTTTTTTCTGGTTCTTGGTTGTCTTGGTTCTCACAAAAAAAATCGAAGACTTGACGAGGAACTTAAGAGTGATGAGCAGAATAGCTTCTCAAAATCATCGTCAATTGCTCACTTTGTGTTCGCAAGATCTACAGGTCACAGAAAACATTTTTTTTAAAGCATGAATATTTAAAAACAAAATATTAATATTAAAACTCATGTAAATACAAAAAACTTGAGCTTGATAGTTTATCGGTCGTTTTAAAAACGTAAAGCGACGTTGCCGTCCGGTGTTCGCCATTAGCAACCGTTTAGCCGTTAAAGTTGACACAAGTTGGATCATAAAGATTAGCGCTGAGTGTATCGTTTACCCAGATTACTGTATTTCTTGTAAAAATACTCGTTTGAGTGCATTGTACCGTTATTTTAGTTTAAAAATATTATTTATTTCTAATTTATTTATTTGAAAATATTATATTCTAATTTGTTATTGATATTAATATAAAAATACTTTCCCCAGATTATCTGTATTACTTTTTTTTCTGTAAAAATACTCGTTTGAGTGCATTGCACCGTTATTTTAGTTTAAAAATATTATTTATTTCTAATTTATTTATTTGAAAATATTGGTATTCTAATTTTTTATTGATATTAATATAAAATTAAACACCTGCCCGAATATATAATTTTTAGAGTCTGAGGCGAAAAAAGAAAGTTTTAATTCTTATTTATTTCTTAGTTTTTCTATTACTTAAGCACTATGTAAATGGCTTTTATGTGGGTTACAACATTAAATACCAAGAGCTGATTTCACGGATTGTTAATAGATGAATTAAATATTTGACAGCTGTTTATCTCAAATTAAGCGATCAAAAATTTTAGTAACACAGCTGTCAAATAATAAATTGATCGATTAGCAATCCAAGAAACCAGCCCTAAGTAATTATCTAATATTATATCCTTCTAATATGTGAGAGAAATAAATAAACACAAATACATTATGTAGGTATCTTTCCAGAAATAATTCGTCTAATACATAAAACACAGCGAGTGATCTACCAAGTTAATCCTGTAAACTCCAACGGTACAGTCGCCCCATAACGAATGGGAATGACCCCATTAGAAGGCACCTTTTAACGTTTTAAATCGGAACTTATCTGTAGAACTGTTCGCGACCTGACCCTAGGGCTGCCCTTATCAATGCTACCACTCACTCCGGGATAGTGGGGTGGACCGACAGTAATCATTTTGTGGTCTATTCCACTGATACCCTGTTAGAGTACCCTGTATTTGTACTGGGACGTGGAGACCAATTTATGATGGTTGAGTCAACGTCAAATTTAAAGGCATACTTACTATATAGTTTGTATGGAGATCAGTTGCCAAAAAAAACATGGAACAGGTACTTTTATCACAAAAGCTTATTATTATCGTTCACTGTGACCTTATTATTAAATTAAAAGTAGAGTTTAAAATTATGATTATTAAAAATTTGTACCTACCAACTAAACGAGTTCACAAAAATCTAAAAATAATTTCGTGTTGTTAGATTAAAAAAATAAATTCTATGATAAACAGTTTACAAATCTGTAAACTGTTTATCATAGAATTTATTTAGTTGCGCGTGTAATCACACGCGCAACTCTGTTTCATTGCGTGAGACAAAACAATGTATTTTTTATTCAGACAATTAGTTAAATTAATTTCTACTAATTAATCATCTCAAAACAACGGAAATATTTCTTGTAGGCTATTGGTTTAGAGAAAACCAATCATAAATATCTTTAAAGATGACTACAGTTTTATTTAGCTTATACATAAAAGCTTCATTTAAGTGCTATGTGCACGAAAGGAGCCTCTTTGATGCACACTTAAAATCCTTTCACCACACTTCGAAAGAATCAGTGACACAATAAGAAGATTTTTTCATAAAAATAACCCTTCACTTCACGGGTCTCTAAAAGGGTAACAGCGCCACGCAGGTTTGTGGTTCATCAATTTGTTCGCATGCAAGCCTCCCGAGCTACGTAGTTCTTGAGCCGATACATAGATGGAAGCACACGTGTGAAATATAATTATTGAAAACCAAAAGATTTTTTTTACAATTATTATGTACCATATTAAAATAATGTTGATTCAAGTCGTTGGCATTGTAATAAGAACACATTAAAATACTGTATTATAATTAATAATATATCGACACCTATACATTTATTTATTGCAGCTTAGGTCTTAGTTAGCTTTAATTAAGACATCATGTAAGTACTTTATTATACGGGTACAGCAACATAACTTGAGGCTGTATTTTAAATTCAATTTAGTGTAATGCATGATATAAGTTAATTATTAAAATAAGTATACAAGTTGAAATGCCAATATTACTTTCTAAATAGTACAGTAAATACAAGCAAGCTAAAATGAAATACATAATGTTAAAATATGCTATTCACATACTGCACTGTGCGAGAGACATTGCAATGTTTTTTTTTTATTTCTCGTGTTAATCAACGGTTTCACACAGTTTTCCCTACAAACTGCATTATAATCAGTAAGCAACCATCAAAACAGACGATAAAACATGCAACTACCACTTAAATGAATCAGCCCCTATATAGTCGCCATTTCACATCGTCGCTAAATTGGTACAAAACATAAATCCTTCTGTTTAATTTAATCAACACCCGCGTTCTTCATTTATTTATTTACAACTTGACCACTTGCCTCTGGCCCCCACTTCTCCATTGTGAAAAAATCTCTCATAGATATTACGAAGGATGGCTGACGCGAAATAGGTCGAGCTATGGTGGTTGGTAGGATGTCCATAATTTTAAATAATGTGGGAGCCCACGCATTTGTTGGATGCACTCAACAAGAGTTAAAATTAAATTAGATCAAGATAAGGGCTAAAAAAGGATGTTGGGTTGGGAGTACCTACCTTGTCAAATTTTCTGGTTTTACTTGTATTCTTTTGTGCTATTAATTAGGGCACTACTTATTATATCCTAAATTATCAAGAGCTCGTGATAGTCGAGATATAATAAAATGATCTGATTCTATCACAATTCACCACAACTATCTCAAAATAAGGGTCTATGTAATTACTCTATAAAAGTAATAAAATAAAGTACCTCATTCAAATTCTAAGAAAATTCAATATCGATTGCTTTCACTGAATACTGTTTAAATTAAACCATCAAACACTTAAATGTTTACTATTACCATAACATCAACTAAATAATGTAATTCAAATTCAAAAATCGAATCCAAGATGGCGGTGCTGGGACTAGGGTGTCTCCCCTACCGGATGTTTGCGCATCTCCTCCGCTCGGAAGCGCGGGGAATGAATTATGAGCACATCATCATTTATTTGTTTTATTCCCCAATTCTGATGACACTTTAATGTTTTGTGGAATTGTCGTTTGTCCGACGATGCGACGAACGGCTTGCGTTCCAATTTTAATATTATGGCGTAACCGAAAATAAACTCGGTAGCCTATTGTTAATCTTTAATGTTATGCAAGTGTCAAATTAATTGCTTAATACCCAATAACTTTTATTGACATAAAATTCAAATAAATTTCATTTGAATGCAGGAAAGCAATACTCGATATGATAGCTTAAGTGATCAACGAGTATTGTTATGTTAAAACTTGAAGCGAAGGTCAAAGTTATCATAATGTGGACATTATTTGATTTCAAAAGTCATCTACTACATCGCCAACAAAGGAACATTCCGAACGTCAGATAATGAGCGTGGCTAGCGAGGAGGAACGAAATGTCTGCCCGGGAGAGGTTGCGATATTTCCGCGCCATTGCACACTTTGTTGATACCCTACACCGTGTCACAGGCACGCGGGTGGAGTGAAAAATAGCCTTTAGATTTTTTGGAAAATATACCTATTTATTTTATACCTCTTACATAACTTCCTATAGAAATTCCGGTATTATAAAAAAAACATGTAATGGTTGATTGTTTTTTAAAAAGCAGATATATGTATTCCAAAATTTTTGAGATTACTGTAAAACTTATTTGTAGTCTAGTTGTTTTTTTGTTCTTTTTTTAGCAATTGTGTTCTTTTGATACTGAGGCAAGACATTTTGGCTAAAGGATAAAAACTATTTTGCCATACAATTGTTGTTATGTTACCTACTTTCTGTATTATTTGCCCATTCATTTGGAGCAACCATTTTTTGGGGTACAATGCACGAATTTTATTAAAAAGACCAGTAATAAAATAATGTGCGAGTGCCACAACAGTAAATTATTTTTATAATGGGTTCGTAAAAATTCATGAAATTCTTGATGACTGCGTATCGCAATGTACACGGTTAGTGTAATTTTAGTACAATTGGCTGGCCCATTAAAAAAACCTTTTGTTTTACCTTAGTACATTTTATTAATTATGTAAATACACTTTTTTGACGTGACAACGTCTTTTAATTCGATGGAGCCGGCTGCAAGTACGAAAAAACATAACTCATGCGTCGTTACCTCACTCTGAGGCGTTCCATTTAAGGCTTGAAGAGCAAGCGAGAGCGCGGAACGAGCGACAAAGAGGCACAATTGGCCTCCACGTTCGGCAGCGTTCGACATCTTTCTCTCTCTACTTGAGTGAGCGATGCGTCCTCGTGGACAGCTGTATGACGTTGTCACGTTCAACCATCGCCATCGTCAGTAAACCGACTTTACAGACAACCGATTTTTTAGCAAAAGTAAAGCAACTCATTTGCTCTCAGAGCGAGTGTTGTAAAACAAGCCTTACCTATGTTTTGCTAGTAGGTATACATAATAGCACCAGCATAATTATTATTTCTAACAACTTTTTAATCACACATCATCATATTTGTTATGATAGCGGGAATTCAGTTGATGGAGAAGACTATAAAACGTTCTTCTTGGATTTAATAAAAAAGATGGCTTATGTTGATGAAAAAATTATGCTTGCCTGGTAGAAATCGCTGTTAGCGATAAGGGTACCCATTGTATTACTGTAACTTTTATGTGCGTGATTTTTAAGCTAAAAAATGGTATCCTACTTATACCTTGTGTGTCATTGTAATCAATAAAGAGTTATCTATCTATCGATCTATCTTTAATGTTCAGCAGTTGACATTTTTAGGCTGAGGATGACAGAAAAAAAAACATGTGGGGTCATCAACCTCGCACTGAGATTGATCCCATCAAAATGCAAATACCTGGCCATACTACTCGCCAGCGAATTCCGCGTAATTTATAGCATACGATATCTTTGGCAGTAAAAACGTCAGCGTCCACCCGTTGCCTATCGCCTATCGCCGACAACCTATCGCTGAGTTATAGCATTGAGATGATTGGGATAGCTTGGCCGGCCTTGTTTGATAAGTTGCGGTTTCCCATACCTCTGTATTGACCAGGTATATACAGATCTTCACCGTTTTCTTTGACTCTATAGCGCTTTTTCTTTCAATTACCTACACCCAAAAGCAATTGAAGTCAGTTGGAACCTAATAAAGAAAACAAAAGAGTTATCATACCTATAAAACCGAGAGATCTCATACCTATAAAACATGATTTGCAAAAAAACTTATTTAAATTGCGAAAAGTCATTGTACCTACAGTAAAAAAATATAAGACAGGAGCAGCCAATTGGTTAAAAACTTATCGGTGCCTGATCAAATAATTAAAAATATGCCGTCCGGTAGATGGAGCGCATCGTAAATTTGAGCTCACGCATTCAATTTGTGAAACAGAATCCTACCTCTGTGCAGACTATTTATTATGGGAATGGAAAAAAACCTTCTCTGTACGCACCATTAAAATAACCCCGAGATACCCAATCAAAATAAATTATTTATTTGACTGTACTGTACTGTGGTTATTTAATTCAAATGCTTTATTCAGTTGTATGTCAAGGAACTCAAATTTTTTTTTTTCATCAAACCCATACGTGTGGGGTATCTAAGGATAGGTCTTCAAAAATGATGTTGAGGTTTCTTATATCGTTTTTTTCTAAACTGAATAGTTTGCGCGAGAGACACTTCCAAAGTAGAAAAAAGTTGGTCCCCCCCCTCTAACTTCTAAAATAAGAGAATGATAAATCCAAAAAAAATATATGTTGTTCATTACTATGCAAACTTCCAACGATATTTGGTTTGAACGAGATCTAGTCAGTAGTTTTTTTTTATACGTCATAAACCGTAAACCGCAGTTTACCTTTCGACGAACTACAAAAACCTTTATATTATGTTAATTGATGCTACGGAACCCTTCATGGGCGAGTCCGACTCGCACTTGGCTGCTTTTTTGTATGATCCTTTTACAAAACAAAAATCAAAATAGCAGTGAAGCTCCAGTGTGGTGGCACACCAACTGAGTAGGTATTGTTTTTTAATAGTAATTAGACTGTAGATACTGGATTATAAACCAGCTATATGCTTCTATAATATAGAAGTACCTTATGAGAATATACCTTAAGAGAGCTCTTGTAAACATATTTTCATTTTATTTACTTACTTTGTTTGATGTCTGCGAAACAGTTTTTAACATAATTATGTTATCGTTTTCCACAGATTAATCAGGTAAGTACAAACTGGTTTTTGTTCATCATCATCATCATCCACAGTCCGACTTCACCCACTGCTGGGTATAGGCCTCTCTCTGTATGTGCCACTGTTGCCGGTCTTGTGCCAATCTCATCCAGGTCTTGCCTGCGATGTTAACCACATCGTCTGCCCATCTTGCCGCAGGATGACCAACGCTTCTATAGCCAGTTCTTGGACGCCATTCAGTCATCGCCTTACTCCACCTGTCATCACCTCGCCTTGCCAAGTTTTTGTTCCTAATAAAGAATTATCTATCTATAATATAACTGCAACAGATCATTGACTACCTATACATGAAACAATTAATGCACTCACATAAGTCAGTACATGCCATGCCTCATCCCAGAGGTCAACTTATCGAGTCCAGTAAAGTTACTTACATGTACAATGCTATCAATCATGCGAATAAATCTTTCATTTCAATGACGCCTTTTGTTTATGAGTGAGAAGAACAAAGGGATGGTTATACTGAGGACTGAGGACATTGCGACATGGAAAAGAAAAAAAAACTCATTAAAGATGTTTTGAATATAAGGGAGGTGTTAGACGTTTGGAATATAGGTAAGGATAATGTACACCATATATTGTACACCCCGTTATTTCAATGCCATGCTATTAAGCTCCAAATACACTGTAGCAATTAAATATGGATTTTTGCTTTTTTGTTCTTGCACTGGATATGTATACTTGTCCTTGATACTTTACAGAGCAGACCCGACTTGGATAGGTTAGGTTATGTTAGAACATGCAAATTGCGCACAAGGCGAGCGAGCAGAGCGAGCGACCCGTGACACTGACCGCCGCCGTAGTGCTAGAAAATGCTTTTTACAAAGACCTCAAACCTCCCCTTTTAACAACTATCCGTTGCTAGATAATAAAAATAATAATCGAAATGTTTATCTGCTACAGTGTACATGGGCCTTAACAATTTCACAGAGGAAAAACGTGGGGCGTTTTACTGGGTGTACGTTACCTGCCCGTACATTAACCGGACCCAAATATAACAGTCGCAAAAGGCCATCATAATACCGTTTTAGCCACCAGCAGTTTCCTGCACTAAGATGACTTAGCTCCATAGTTTTCAAACAACACTATTACTTCACTTTTAAATTTATGCCCAAGCATCATCTGTTGATCTACCAGATACAAAATGCATTATTCTGCTAATTATTTTAAAATTGTAGATGCCTGGAGTCAAAAACTTGTGTAAATTTTAGTCGAAACTGTTACTTCAATCACCTGGTCTAGATGGTTGAGCCAATTACTTAGAAAAAATAAGCCAAAAGTAGATAAATATACACTGGCAGTAATTTAAGTCACATTTGCACAACATTGATGAATAGTAATGAGCTACAAGTTGCATGTTAATGGCACAGTTTGTTTCAAAAGTAAAGAGAACAGGGGTAAAAACAGCAAAATTATGATGATCGGACTCTTTGTCAAAAAGAGTTTTGTGAAGGGCGCATTCTTGTTGTTCATTAATAATTGAACATCTTGAAAATAAAATTAACATATTTTGTTATATTTGATAGCGTTTCACTGATTGCCATCGCAGATCGCTTAGATGTGTGCAAGGTTTTACAATAAATATATGTGTACATCTAAGTATTACATCAGCTCTCTGGTTCTCGTAATGCAAGCTCTGTTTAGTTTGGGCTAATTAATGTTGTGTTGATTGACCACAAATTTTATTTATTTATAAAAAGTATTCAACCAAAACCCCAAATTCATAATAGTGCATTTCTATCACAAACACAAGCACAGATAAAACATTTGAAGTAAGTTCGTTTTAACAATATTCGCAACTCATTGTTAAAAACAAAAGCAACATTGTAAATGTGTCAATAAAAAAAACATAAAACAACTGCAAGCGTCAAAGACCTCCCGGATATTTTTACAAGCGCTTTGTTTTTCTATCTCATTAAAAAAGCGTCGGTAACAAAAATAACTTTGCCCGCCCTGATTCATTTACTCGGGGCAATAAATCGTCAGCTGGTAGCGCGAATTAAAGGAAGCATCAGTATCTCAAGTGTTATGGATTGTGCAGTTGCTCAGTTGAAGTACCGTAAAACGTGCCTACTTTGCTCCAAAATTGGCTCCAAATTTAGAGAAAGTGTGATTACTTAAAAACCTTCTACATTAAAGCTTGTTTTTTAATGTATATTGAAAAAAGACCTTATAGGCTATAGACTTCCACTAGTAAAAATGATTTTTATTGAGTTCTGAAGTATATATAAAACGCTAAATTTTGAGCAATTTTACCCACCCTTTTGGGGAACAATGCTCCTGCACTATCTCCGGACAAAAAAAGTGTACTATTGAGATCTGGTGAATAGATAGCAGCATAAACTGTTACTATGCTCCTGAAGAAAACCATAAAGTAGTAGATTTAGGTGTTTCTAGCTAGTTTTTATGGTCGAAACAAAAAAAACATGTATAAGAAAAATTAGAAACTTTTATTGTTCCGCTAGCTAATTATATACCTAGTTAAATAAAACCCCCTTTTACCTTAAACATATAAGCGGTTATCTCGATCGGAAGTGGCTTTTACCGATTATTTTTGTTTTACTTTTTGTTACACTCTGAAAGAATGGCTGATAGTGAGAGAAAAAAATGGTGGATACCGGAAGTGGGTATTCAGTGTTGCCAACAAGTTCAAAGACTACTCGAATGCGTTCAAACATTTTTGAATTACTTTGTAAATTTTGAGTTATGAACGAAATATTGTTTTTAAAAAATTGGAGTATTTTTACCCATTAAGGTGCAAAGTAGGCACGTTTTACGGTACTGCTTTTTGATCACGCAGTCTTGAGGGCTTTGAACCTTTGTAATCATGCGCTTGGCATTGGCGGCGTCACAAAACATAGTTGAACGGCTATGTGGCCGGAAATGTGCAACCAAAATGTATGATTAAGTGCTCCTAGTTCCATACATTCGGCAGTTTTTTCCGTAATTGTAAAATGAAAAATGCCTTCCTGGGCAATAATTATTTACCGAACAAGAATTCAATAAATGATATATTATTTACGCAAAAAAACTTACAATTAAACAAATATGATTTACAAAATGTACAAAATACAAAAAAGTTGAGCTTTCTGCAGACTGTTACAAACGATCTAGAGATAGGTCAACTGATCAAAATCAGTACCAAATGAAAGCGTCCCCAAGAAGCTGGCGGCATTGCCTCGCTGAAAAGCAATGATAGTGCTATAAAATAAATAAGATAAGGCATAAAAAAAAAAATTACATCCTGTTTTTCCTTTTTCTTAGAATCTTCATTTAGTGATAAATATATTCAATAAAATGAAAATAAAGCTGGTAAAAAAAAAAGTAGTTTTCCTGGCAACAGCGGCTCTCATACAAACGACGCACGATCACTTTTCAAATGTATTCTGTGGCCTGCATAATGTATTTTCATGTATCTTGAAAAATATGAAGAAACACAAATAGGTGGCGCTTTTAATGAATGAGAATGTTTTATGTGGACTCAAATATTAATACTTCATTCAAATCAGCTGTAACGCAGCATGAGGTTGAAAATGCACACCAAATTCAAATTTGATATATATGGGTAGTGTATGTAAAAATATTTGGAAAGAAGTCAGGTTTTTTTTTATTATGTAAATTAATAAATATATTCTGATAATTTTTTTTTGTGATTAATTATTAATAACTATTGCTCAAGATGTTTGGTTATTTACGATTGTTGTTTGTTACATAAAAAATAATGTGTTTAAAAATAGAATAAAAATTGGTTGGTACTTTTTATATAGCAAAAACATAGTATATTAATTTAAGAAGTCACCAACTTGGCTTGTTCATTACCCAGGAAACATGTAAGTCTTCTAACTTCCCAAAACTTTTAACTTCAGGCAAACTTTCCCAAGTTATGTTGTGGTTAAACATATGGGACGTTCCCATAAATTTGGAAGTTTGCGGACAAACTATTCATTTAGAAGTTTCGTGACGGCCACAGATTTTATATAATACCCTTCTACTATCAGTTTATGTCTTAAATTACTGAGTTTATTATATATACTAAAAAGTAGGTTTTTGCAGTTTTGAAACAGGAACTGGATCTCTTCTGTTTTAGCAATCTTTTTTATAACTGGATATAACAAAAGAAAAAAATTTGAACCACAATTAATATTCTTTTAAATCGTCTATTCCACCATTAAACACTATTATAATGACACTTTATTTAAGTGTTAATTAAAACTAGCACAGTTACTACAAAATAACTTTAATACTCACTTACTCAAAAGGTTTGGTTCTTTTGAGCCTTCTCACTTTGTCAGAAGCTACTGATATTAAAAATAAAGAAATACATAGTTTTAAATAAATACAGCTGATACAAACTTTGGATTATCCAGTGGTGGACACAGGGCCCATAAACAACAGGGTGTTCTAAACTTATTTGCATTTACACGGGCCAAGTAATTGCGCTGCGCTTCAGGGAGAAGTTTAATTAAAATAAGTGCCCAACTTTCAGATATAGACTTAAGTAGCTAATAAGAAAAGTTGGAGGAATCTAAAAGGTCGGTCTCCTAGGTGACGTTATTTGGGTTGTAGGTAAACAACATTTTATTTTGGAAATTTTTGTAGTGTCTGAAATTCTTTCTAACCCGTGTGGTGAAAGGATTTTTAAATTAACTCAAAGGAGTCTCTTAAAAATCCTTACAGAAACATAAAAAAAAACGGCTTGAGAACCCCGATAAAAGATAAGCTCTTCAATTTATGAAGAGGAAGATTATCTTATGCTGAAATAGTCCTTGATCTTTTTCTGGTAGTTACAAAATGGAGATGTTACCTAGGTACCCCTAGAAGTCACTCAGTGGACAATCTACCCTTTTGGTCATCAAGATATTATGCCTGGAACCTTTAACTTCCACAAATTATCTATAATTTTTGTTTAAAAATATGAAATAAATAAGTCCTAAATTATGATTTCTCAGTTATTCCCACGAGGCTTTAACAAGCGTGTATGTGCTAATACAATGCAAATTAAATACATATTTATAAGAACTAATTTATATTTATAAGCATCATTTAAAAAGCTATACATAAACAATTAGTTTTCTGTTTGAGTTATTGAAGGTGAAACTATACACTTGCATAGTTAAGTAATGGGTTTATGACCTTATGTTGTGATTATTATTGTGACATACCCATTACCAAAGCTGCTGGATAAACTAATTAAAATTCTTGTAATGAAAACAAATTGATAAAAAATAACAAGGCCATTTAAAATTGAGTACATTCTTATCATTTAAAAAGGTACCAGAACCCTTCAAAACTTATTATATTACCATCATCTTCACCAACAGTCTATACAAGTTCACTGCTGATCATTAGGCCTCTTCCACACATTGGGAGATTTTTTTTAAAGCCATTATAAAAACACTGACTTCCCGAGATCTTTACAATGTCAGTTCATTGGGTGGGCTGTTGCATCTAGCAATCAGCGCCAATGATAAATGCTAAAAACGTGTTGCATACGCGCACCTCACTCCAAGTGCCTATTTATATTGGCGTGCATGTTTATTACTTAATTTAGTACCCAGGAACGTGTAAGTTATACATGTATGCACATTACTGATCAGCAAACTAAACGGCGCTTAAGTCTATTTGGCTTAGAATTAATTACTGAAAACTCAGATTCTACGATATGCCGGTTTTCTCACTCAATGTTTTCTTTCACCGTTTGAGAATACTGGCATAGTGCACATAAATTTGTCGGCAGGAAAGCTTATTGGTACACAACTGTAATTAACCCACGACCTTAGGATCAGAACGCGGGGCCGCTACCACTAGACCACCAGTGCTCTCAAAAACTAATTGTGATTCAAGGACTGCCTTGAAAACATTAAATTAAATTTCATCTAAAATCCACGCTTTTATTGCCTCTATGTAGGTAAACAACCAGTTTGCTAAGAGCCTGGCTTAAACCTAAGCCTACACTGTAGACAAATAAATTAGGGTATTAGCTACCAAAACCTGAACTAAGCTTAATATCATAGGCCCTTATAGTGCTTATACTAACTAGCAATCGCGCTCATATCTTCTTGATTCGAGCCAACCATCGATGTTATATAACCTAGATACAGCGTCGTTATATTAATGAAGCACAAAACCACACATGAGTTTAATATACTACATTCGTTTATTTCAGGCAACAATAGTAGTTAAAATAAAAACAGCTCGTATTACATAAACCTTAATGAAGTTTACTTAAGAAACCGACTTCATGGCCAAATTGTTCAACCGATTTTGATCTAATTTGTATGGGACCAATCTGGAAGTTTACCTCTCAGATAAAAAAATCTAATCGATTCATAAATTACAAAGGTAAGCGATACATTAAATATAAAAAAATAAAACTAACGAATTGAGAACTTCCTGCAATTTTATTTGCATTCGGTAAAAAATTCATATTATCTTATTAAGCTTTTCTATCAAAATAAATCCTATTTACCGAAAGAAACACACAAAAGCATACTGAAGCATTTTAGATGTCCACACGTTGGCTCTGGTTGGACCATACTAATTTCAAATACGACCACACCTATTTGAGTTCTTATTTTTCTGGCTGTTTTTAAGGCCGGGACGTTCTATCTAGTTATACTACATCGATGGAGATAGCCGTGATGTATGTTGGAACTATTTACGAGGGTCGTGGACACAAATTGA
Source organism: Thera obeliscata (assembly GCA_947578465.1). Classification (NCBI taxonomy): domain Eukaryota; kingdom Metazoa; phylum Arthropoda; class Insecta; order Lepidoptera; family Geometridae; genus Thera; species Thera obeliscata. The sequence goes on along the minus strand of OX387928.1, from coordinate 5,447,983 downwards.
AAATTATGAGTTGACGCGAGAGTTGTAACGAGAACATTAAATTACACAGCATGTTTATGTTACTCTGCAAGCTGTACATTCGTTACGAAAGAGCCACAGTATTCTTATGATTCATATAAAAAATATTTTTTTTCTCTTATCTATGTGGTACCTGTACTACAAACTTTACTTTTTGGAGATTATAGATAGATAATTTCTTTATCGTTAAAGTTTTTAAGAAAAACTTAATTTTGGTTTACACGACCAATGTTTTTTTAAACTATGAAAACAAATGATATTTCTCGGTACATAAAATCACGCCTCTTTTCTATGATTTGTAATACTTGTATTTATTTTAAAAATATTTAACAAAACGTAGAAAACACACACGTAACAGTTGAGTTGTCTACAGACCATTACAAACAATCTATAGATAGCTAAATCTATCAAAAAAGTTATGGATATTTTCACACACTGCTTTATAACCCCAAATAAAAGATAACCTTAGCTTTTTGTATCGACAAAGTGTAATGTTCAGATAGGTATGTTAAAACAATAAAATAAATGTAAGTCCTCAATGGGAATCAAACACACACAGAAGTACAGAGATGTGAAGCAAGTCTTTTTAAGTGGCTATAGAAAAAAAATGATTAACTCAAAATAATAACAAACTATAAATATTGATAACCTTTGAACTACGAAAATATTTATGAGTATTCAAACAATAACTCTTTGTAATAAAGTATTATAATGAGACTACTTTGTGATGATTATTCTTTGAAATAAATATAATACCAATGAGGTCTAAGAACGCCACAATTTAAGATTGTGTTTTGGTATAAAACTAAAATCACACGTGATTAGACAAGGGCTTTAAAGGGAAAAAAATCAGTACTAATATACAGACCATACCTATGTCATTATTTGTGTCAAGATATAATATGAAGTGTTAGTCATGTGAAGGAAAGAATGTCATGTAACGAGAAGAGTGCTAGATATTAATGTGGATTGGTAAAGAAGTAGAGGTAGGCCAAAGAAAAGATGGATGGATTGTGAAGGATGACATGAGTAGGAAAGAAGTGACTACTGAAATTACGGCTAACAGACGAGAGAGGAGAGTGAAAACCTGTTATGCCAACTCCAAATGAAGTGGGATATGGACAAAAAATGATGATACAGGTTTTAGGCATAGCTAAAAAACAGGACGTTTGTGAAAAGCACGCTTTGCATTGTCAAACCATTTTTAATATTTTGTATTTTTTTATGGTGACCATGCTTTTGTTTTTAGAGAAAGAGATAAATAAATACAATGTCAATAAAAATTGTTTATTTACCGTACCTGCTTCAATTTTTAAAACATGATGTGCTTATTATATGTACTATACCGGTTGTAATAACGGCTGTAAGGGACGGCGCACACGGTGAATACAATTTATTACGACGCATAATATGTGTATATATTATATTATCGTTACGAATCTTTATATTGTTTTGTCTACATATTTCATTCAAATATGCAGTACATAGGTATTTATTTTTCTTATGTGACTTTCTTTGTGTTTATAAATTTCGAAGTAAAATAGTTATAATATCATGTATAGGTCACTCAATAGAACAATACGTGAGCTGCATGGGTGCAAGTGCATATTTGAATTTAAATTAAGCCACTTGTAAAATTTAACGATATGTCAACCAGATGCCTCATTGAATACAAATTTCTATATTACCTAATACTCGAAGAAACTAGTTAAAATGTACCTGGTGCTCAAACATAGAGATTGAAATATTTTTACATGAAGAAAAATGATGAAATCGTTCTTTGTAATAAACAAAATTAATATGATTTTTTAAAGATTCTTTCTTCTTTGGATGCTCCACCATTTTTTTTAAAATAACAATAACAACAACTTTATTACCTACTTTCATACCTAAAGTTTGGTTATATAGTCTATTTTACTGTTTGTTTTAGTCTACACCATAATTATCTGTCAAAACTTTTCATAAGTGAACACGGATTTCTTCAGATTAATATTATACCATTATTCAATGTTTGTATCTAGCTATAAGTTTTCCGTTTTCAAGTTATGCATTGCGCCCATGTAAGCGTTATGCGGTGGTGATTAGTGAAACGCTATCAAGCCTTAAGCCCGTCACACACTTAGCTATAATAAATATTTCTATAACGTCTCCAACTTATATTAATATATATTATAGCTACGTGTGTGACGAGCTTTAAGCTAAGGTACACGTCCAATAAACCACGACATTTAGAAAACAAACACTGTAATCATGAAGTTTCTCACGTGTCGCTACCGCATTTTCAAGGTCAGATCTATGATAACTCCAGAACACAAGCGCCGTCTCAAAATGGTCATTCTGCCGTCCACTCAGGTCATGACACTCACGAAGCTACTACGTGATGTGCAGATTAATGTAGCCAGAGTAATTCTGTTGTCAGTCCAAATTTAGATGTCACAACAATCCCATTTTGGGTCATGTTGTAGTGACCTACAGTTTTCATGGTATTTTTATGGAAATAACTTCATATTTATCTTCCATGCTTCTATTTAAAATGTTTTTTTCGTAATCTTAGTTTAAAGCATGGAACCGGAAACATGGGCCAAAGCCAGCACAGAGTGGGACAACACTATATTTTTTTTTATTATAATTTTGTAAATAGAATGTCTTTTGAGAATAAAAAAAAAAACACTGACTCAAAAATATTTACAAAGTACAAATAAAACAGTATGGAATGACGCGGTCGTAAAGGTTAATTGGAGCCGAAGAAGACAGGAGCTTCCTCGCATTGAAATAGACATCTATAGTATTGCACAGCACACTGCAAAGAAGCTTGGAAATATACGCGAAACACGTGCTTCAATCGAGTTCGTATAAATTCCGTAAGTTTCATTTGTTCTGTGCGTCAGTTGGTGCAAGAAATAAGACAGTAGAGTTTTGATTGCACTGCACCTTTATTTTTATTCAGTTAGTTAAGTATTAAAATCAAATAGGTACCTACATTATATTAATCTTCAAAACGTCGACTGGAAATGCCCTACAATGCATTGGCCTGCGTCCATCAATTTGAGGCTTATAAAATGTTACGCTTCACGTGCCAGTAATTTCACCGGCAACTTCAAACCGAAACACAGCAATGCTGCTTGGTGGCAGAAATAGGCATGGTGGTAGTACTTCCCCAGAGATACAAATGCATTTCAATATTTAATAAATCTGTAAGATGTGTGTGTTAAATGTCATTATTTATTATAATTGCAATTGTAACACAAGGTAAAAAAGGTGTTGAATAGTTTTTGAAGTGAAAACTTCTTTAGCGGCGTTGAGCACTTTCTGTAATGGGTATAAAATCTTAAACTCGCGTCAGCGCGTCAGCGCGTCAGGATCACGTGACCTGATCGAAAAAGCGTAAGACGGATGGAGAGGACGTTGCCGTTCCGCTCGACTGACCGCGCCGTACCCGGTGTGTGACGTTGCCGCTTCGCTCGCCGGCCGGCACTGTTGCTACGATGGGGGCGGGGCGGCGCGTGCGGTTCGTGCATCTATTAATGATAAAAGTGATGAAGAAATAGCGAAAGAAAATGAGTGAGTACTTTATAAATATACTAGATGAAAATTTAATAAGTTTTAATACGAGCGGCAAGTTTTCACTTCTGCCGGCACTCCCGGAGTGCAACCCGTCTTTTTTTTTAAATCAGCTTTTAACTTAAGCCTGTGAGCATGTTGAACGCATGGCCACCATACATTGCACGTTTAGATATGCAGATCAAAGGGATTCACTGACTTAAATTACGCCCACCCTTTTAATATAACACTTAACTGGACTTGGCGCTTGTTGAAAATGTGCTAGAACTTTTAATATTCAAAATTGGAATTTTCTATTTTGAATAACCGGTTTTCTCTATATTCATGATTCACCATAAATTAAGTAAAACATGAGTGTGAATAACTGTAAAGTAGAAACGGAATGCTTAATTCTTTTAAGTTTTTAAGTGGGCAGTGCGCTACGCTTGACATAGTGCGTGTACGCATTGCTTTAGTGGGCGGACACCTTTGTTTAATCGAATAGTTAAAAGATTATTATGTATATTTCTTTATCATTTCATTAGATCTTTCTGCGTTCATGACTACTAACTCACACTCAAGGAAGTCTGATAATTGATGAATTTGTTTCACTAACATCATACGAAGACTTACCAAATTGTGTAAGCAGTTTTATATTTGTACAAACTACATAGTTATATACATAATAATATATAGCTATAAAGTAGTATAAATTAATAAATATTATGGATAACCCACACAACACAATTTAGCCCTAAATTAAGAAGAGCTTGTACTGAGGGCACCAGATAGCTGGAATAATACTTATACACATTTTTTTGTAGATTACAATATAACACCGAAACAGAGAACAAAAATCTGCGTTCACCATACAAATAATGTTCTCGGTGGGGGGACTGCGTTAGCATAAAAATCTATTGAATTATGTAAAGTAAAATATGATGTCACGTCTATGTATTGAGGTTTCTATGCCAAAGTACTAAATCATTTGCAAAATGGTGCCACTGTGTGCGGGTGCCAAAATTATAGAGAATTTAACGATGTTGTACGCAAGGTAGTAGGTTCGTATGAGATAGTAGCCTACATAATGTAATAGGAAATGCATAAGGACCAACCAAATCCACATCGTAAGTTTTCATACCACATGTCATTGGACTGGCCTCTCAGCTCAGTTGGTAGTAGCTCTGCCTTCTGCGCCGTAGGTTGTGGGTTTGCACTGAGGACAAACTTTTTGTGTGGTGAACACAGATGTTTGTTCTCGGTTTGGGTGTCATTGTTGTATTCTAAGTAAAGATTCACAAAAAAAAATCGGTTGTCTGTAAAGTCGGTTTACTGACGATAGTTGAACGTGATAACGTCATAAGAAAATACTCGCGGACTCGCGGACTCGGACTCGGACTCGGACTCAGACTCGAACTCTCGGACCCGGACCCGGAACCCGACCGAACCATTACCCTCATTTACCCTTACCCTCATTTACCCTTACCCTCATTTACCCTTACCCATTACCCGACCCAGGCTCGGGCTCAGGTAAATGGAACGACGAAACGACGTAACGACGCATGAGTCATGTTTTTTCGTGCGTGCAGCCGGCTCCATCGATTTATAAGACGTTATCACGTCAAAAAAAGGTTTTTATGTACAGTAAGCTATCTCTTTCCCATATTACTAGCTCTGCTTAATTTGAGGCTAGATAATGTTGTGTGGATTGGCGACTATATTTATTTATTTATGTAGATAGTTACATACTATACTAATATAATAAAAAAATGTTTTGATGAGTTTAAACTATAATCAGAGTAAAATAAAAATAAAATGCCGTTTAGTTTTTCCACTAGTCAACATTTTAACAGAGCAGTCTACCTGTCTTAATGTTTGCGTTTATGCTGTCATGAGAATAATATACCCGTACCGTGGACCTAATAGATAAATCCAAATCCTTAAAATAACCCTTTTCCTTATAAATCTACCCATCCCCTAGTAAATAAATAAATACGTTGTAAATACTAACGGATATAAATACCATTGGTTATTTACTACTGATAGCTTTATACCTAATGCCGTGCGCGTGGGTACCTGAACGCAGTACTTCATAGTATCTCAAGTGACGGAAAAGTGGTCGAATAAATTCGGCTTTAGCGACAAGCTATTCACTTTAAAATCATGAAATATTTGCACGGAAAACTTGAATCAACTGAAATTCGACTTCATGGCCAAACTATCAAAATCGAATGAAATTCTATCGGACCAATCAGAAAATATTACTGTTCAGATAAAAAAAAAAAAAAATTGGCTCATAAATGACGAAGTTATGCTATAGCAAACATAAAAAATATACATTAAAAAATACAAAAACAAAATCTTTATTTCAAACAGTATTACATGACATTAGCTTAGGGTTTTATACAACCGAATCATCTTTTTCACTTTTACTAGCTAATTAAACTGAGTGAATAATGGATGTTTTATTCAAAAAATAATAAATAGCTTTATATTCGTGCAGAATTTTCAGCGTTTTTTGTCAGTGATGGTAATCATCTCTCAAACGGTTAAATAAAAAATATCAAATGAGGCTTTATCTTCACTACTTTTACAATTTTAAATACAATATTATTTCTTATATTCTTCTATTTCTAACGGTTGTAGAACCCGAAATTCGGTTTCAACCGATCTAAGCCCAACACTATTTCATAGATTCCAGAATACCACAGCGTAGAAGATAACTACCGCCTCTACTAACAAACCCTTTTGTCCAGTGGATTAATGGCCAAGTCCACACTAAACCATGTCCAACACTATTTATATCTGAAACGAGTTATTTCCGTGAGTAATGGGACTTATGGTATTGTGTTAATGATTACGAAAACCAAAGTTTTGTCTCAGTCTTGCAAGATCAGTCTTGGAATACTATGCGTGTATAATCTAAGTAAAAACCTCTTAAAAAAGTATTGTATTGCAATCAAAATTGATAGTTATTTCCACTTAACGTGTTTTTTTCACTATTTTAGAATAGCCTTATTTTTTTATTTCAGGTAAGCAAGTGTTTTCTTACAAATCTGTAAGAAAGAAAGAAGAAGAAGATACAGTTGGATATAATAGGCCGCAGAGGTAAGCATTTTCAGGAAGAATTATTTTTAGCATTCTTCATATACTAACTTCCTGGGCGTCAATTCCAGCAACACGGTTCGATTGAGTGATCGTCGAGTGATCGCTAAATCCGCGTTCCATTTTCAAATTTTTCAAACAAAAATTGATAACTCACATCGATTTACGCGATCGCTTGAGTGATTTGTGTTTTCAAAATCGACACCCTGAACCTACAAATAAGTGGGCCCAATCTTTACTCTGTTGTCGTTCCATCGATCCATGGAAGATATGCGCCATAACGTCTTGTTTAAAAATCACTCCTCATATTCTGCTGGGAAATATGTAAAAACATTCGATGACCACAAACTGGAAGATGAAACAGTTTATATCTGTTTTATATTTATGACGTTTATGACGGTGTTTATTGTAGTGTTCTAATAATGTAATCTAAACTGTATCTACTTTTACCTACGCTTAATGGCAACGAAGAACAATAATTACTATAAGATAAATTGTATTTTCTCTGTAAGTGAATTTGTAAATTCTTTTGAGAAAATAAATGTTTAAACCTAAGCCTATTTATTGAGATACCGACTTCATGGGCAAACTGATTTTAATGAAATTACTATGGGAACCTGGAAATATTAATTTACAGATTACACATTTTTTTATGAACACGGCTCTTAAATGAAAAAAAATATGCCATACAAACATTAAAAAACACAGAATTGACAACCTCCTCTTTTTTAGAGTTTAAGTCAAGTTGAAGAAGTTAAAACAAAAGACGGAATCCCAAGACCAAGACTGCAAGACCGTCCCAACCCTCCGCATTATGTCGTTGTAAATCTACCGTAGTGTCGCGTTCTCTATTTAAATGTATTCATCCGAGTTTATCCGGCGTCATGCGGAGAGGCTTTCGCGGCTATAGCCAGTCGTTTCATGAATAATTTTCGTATAAGCCCATAGCTCTACAGATACAGTAGGTATGTATAGTCGTATTGGAATGATTACTACGAGAAAATTTCGTAGTTTCGTAGGTGTTCTACGTGTTTTTATAAGTACGGTATGTAGTAATCTTTAGTAGCTTTAGCGTACTGCCGCAGTGCCATCCTCAGTAAACATTTTCTCTGAAATGATGCAAGCATCATCATCATCAGCCAGATAACAAAAATGAAAAACCAAATCAATGAAACGAGTAAGTTGTGGAATGAGCCGCCTTCTGCGGTTTTCCCTCGGAGCTTCTTTGAGCTTCGATTGCAATTAAAAACGAATCTAAACTAAACTTATCGTTGGCAAGAAACTTTTGCAACAATACCTAATGTTGACGTAATGAGATAGCAAATAGGATCTTCGAATAGTAGTGTGGCAACAGTCAACAGTGGTAGAAATATGATAGAAACAAGATACCTGATCGCTGTTTCTTGTTAGTATCTAACTACTTTTGATAGCAACAGAAATACACACTCACCCAGTAGGTAAACCAAATGCCTATTCTGTCATTTGGTTCTCTTAAAAAACTAAATAACAGTTGGTAGATGAAAATGGTAAACAAGTATATATTTTAAACCATTTCCATTCGGTGTCGAGCCAAATCCATATCTAATTCTACAAATGTGTTGCCTTAATCAAACCTTTTCGAAGGTTATAGAAACCCACATTTTAGGGGACCGCTTACAGAACTGTTTTTATCCACACGTTATTCAAATTAGGTAGCAACTGACCAAAACGAGATTGTGTTTATGATTTCAAAACGCAGTATTTTTTTCATAGGACTTGTAGTGTCTAATTTAAGTTTCTAGATGGTTTATCTTAAAGACGGCCGCTTTGCTGTGTCATAAACACAAGATGACCGAAAAAAAATTCTAGAGTAATTTCTAATATGCCAAATGTAAAGAAGAAGGTAAGAACAAAGATCCAAGACGTCGGAGATCAGACTAAGGAGCTCAAATAGAGTTGGGCAGGACACATTGCTAGGCGTAGTGATGAAAGGTGGAGTAGAACAACAACCGAATAGGCGAAGAACTTGCTACAGAAGCTTAGGGTGCCCTGCAGCAAGATGGATGGATGACATAGTCAGGGTCGAGGGGCGGAAATGGGTATTTGACTGGCACAGGATCGCGGTAGATGGCACAAACTAAGAGAGGTCTATACCCAGCAGTGGGTGTAATCGGGCTGTGGATAATGATGATGATTATGATCACCTTTTTCAATTATATATTTGGAAACTCCTCGTAGGTTATAAGATTAGAGAATTGTATTAATAAAAGTACCTCTTTTTTAATAATAAGACAATTAATTATAGTCTAACATAGAAATAATTTTAATAAAACTGGTCCGTGATATAGCCTCTTAGAAAACCACTAAATTACACCTGCCCGCAATGGCCCACACAAATTATAAATTACCATATCGTTATTATAATCATGTGGTGATATTTTAAGCAGAGTTTAGAAGTGAAAATTGCGTTATCGCGTTTTTGAAAGCCAAATGAGACCGCTGCATGCGACAAAGTTTGACAACTTTTAAAAGCCCTCCACGTGAAATAAAATTTACGTTATCACTATAAAAGTCGTAGCTAGCACCAACAGTGTTTTGGTTCAATGAATGTTTCAGACATTCTAGCCGTTGGGTATCACACCGTTAGCGGTGCGAGGTGGTCATTTATATCTGCCCTAAGAAGGCCACTGCTGAACATTGGCTATCCATCTAATGTTTCCAAAATAATCAATTTTGAACCTTCTCTATTCAATAACAGCTAGTTATTAGTAAGCACACGACCTTCAGAGTTTTGACCATACATCATTATTGATCCTCGCCTATGAGAGAAAGCGGGAACGCATTACGTTTTCGGGGTCACCATTTAAAACCATTTACTCCGCTGTGGTTTTCAGTTCTACATAAGCTTTCTACATATTTTCAGAAATAATTATCTCCATCAACTATCTATACAACTACCAATTCTGAAATAAATATAATATTATGCAATTCTATCCTACAATATTGCTTCGAACTTCATCACGTAGCACTCTCAGGATTATCTCTCTCTATTGCTCGTTGCGTGACTTTCAGTTTGTGAAGCATACTCCTCAAAATCCGCGCGTCATAGTTCCATAAATCATCACTTCACTCACATCTTTGTTCTTCTTTCTTTCTTTCCCTCTTAGGTCTTTGCGCATGACTGTGATTGCGGTATATGTGACGAGAAGATTTGGCGTAATGTAGCAGCGGCGGTCACCGGTCACCGCACCGCGTTCGGTGTCTGGAGCGCCTTAGTAATTGCCGTTCTGCTTACATTGACTCGTGTGAAATAATATCACGTTTTTGCAGCACGTGTTAGTTTAACATTTTTGAATATAGTATATTTCATTACAAGTGCGGGAAGGCTGTCATTGCAAAGAGTTCCGACAAATGTCTACCCGAGCCGAAGGCGAGGGTTGACAGTCGGAACAAGTTGCAATGACGGTTCCGCACGTGTACTGAACGACTATTTTTAATACAGTTGCGAAAAAATTAAGCAATTTAATAAAATAATAAAAATACCATTTGCTTTTTTCTCTTCTCTCCACGCAATAAGTTCGTCGTATGTATGCATGTAGCGACTTTTTGAATTTTCCGGTAAAATGTTCTACGAAGCATTTTGTGCAATTATACTGAGTTCCGGTGGTGTTAATTCAAAAAAACTACAAATAAACTCGCAAAGAAAATTTCTGAAAAATGGCGCCAACCGTAAAACATAAGCAGAGATTTTTTTTTTTCTTCACCCATTCTGGAAGGCAAAGGGAACTATACCCATACAGCCAAGTCTTCAGTAGATTTTTTTTATTGATAAGAATTGAAAATGAAATTTAATAAGATGAAATGAAATGAAACCTAACATAACTCATTCAATCAAATCATTAAATCTGTTAATGAAACAAATTAGTAGCTTCTTTTTAGAAATAATACGTATTTGCATGAATCATAAAAACTTCGATGAATTTTTTTAGTAAAAACTTCATGGTTGGTTTTTCTTTTTAGACATTATTTTGACAGTTGGGAAAGAAAAAGCACGCGTGTGTAATAGCCCACATCCCGAACGCTATACGTCCCTGCAATACGCCACTTTTTGAGCAACTGTATTAAAAAAGGGTTTTTTATAATGCATAGTGAAATTAAAAAAAATAGGGTTGAGCTCGTTCAACGATTAATCCATACTAATATTATAAATGCGTTTGTAACTCTGTCTGTCTGTCTGTCTGTCTTCCTGTCTGGCTTTCACGCCAAAATTACTGAACCGATTGAAATGAAATTTGGTACACAGATAGTTGAGGGTCTAGGGAAGGACATAGGCTACTTTTTATTGCGAAAAAAGGGTTGTAAGGGGTTGAAAATAGGGGTTGAAAGTTGTATGGAAGTATCGTCATTTTTAGAGCTAGAAACTTAAAACTTATTTTTAAGTCTGTTGATTTGATATAAAAAAATATGACATTCAAAGTTTGTGCTGGGGAGGTGAGTACAGGGGGGAGTGTGGAGGGGAGTACAGGGGGGAGTGTGGAGGGGAGGTGCGGGGGAGTGTGGAGGGGAGTACAGGGGGGAGTTGGAGGGGAGGTGTGGGGGGAGTGTGGAGGGGAGTATAGGGGGAGTGTGGAGGGGAGGTGCGGGGGGAGTGTGGAGGGGAGTACAGGGGGGAGTGTGGAGGGGAGTACAGGGGGGAACGTGGAGGGGAGGTGCGGGGGGAGTGTGGAGGGGAGTACAGGGGGAGTGTGGAGGGGAGTATAGGGGGAGTGTGGAGGGGAGGTGCGGGCGGAGTGTGGAGGGGAGAACAGGGGGGAGTGTGGAGGGGAGGAGCGAGGGGGAGTACAGGGGGATTGTGGAGGGGAGTCTGGGGGGAGTGCGGGGGGAATGTGGGGGTGTTGAGGAGAGTGGGGGGAGTGTGGGGGGACTTCGGAGAGGAATGCGGGGGGGATGAAAGTGTGGCGTAGTACGACGCCATATGTCTAAGTTTAGTAAGAGGGCAAACGACTGTGTCACGTGCACGTGCACGCGAATATGACGTTGTTATTTAATTACTGTTTTCTTCCGCTGCAAATTAAAAATGCTACCCATAGACACTATACCACGCGGACGAAGTCGCGGGCACAGCTAGTTGGAAATAAAACTTAATTGTCCTTGTCCGTGTATAGATATAGTATTATTTAACCTCATCTAATTGCCATATTATTTATCAAACAACTTCCTTCTATTGAGTAAAAATCCAAGAGCATTTGATTTTTATCGAACTTCTTCTTCTTATCTCTCTCTACCTCTCTCTCTCTTTGGTGGTGAAAGATATTTAATTGCGCTTCAAAGAAGCTCATTTCGTGCACTTGACTAATGTTTTCTATGTTCTACAACATGCCGGTTTCCTCACAATGTTTTCCTACATCGTTTGAGAGTAACTTTATTGAACTGAAACTTATATCAAGTGGTTTTTATCCTCAACTCAAATGACGTAGTAGGAACTTGTATTTAAATCATGATGATAAGCTACAAGCTTCCAATTGATTTTATGGCCAATTATGAGCTCTAAGCCATGCGTGAGAGTTATCACTCAATAATCCATAAAACTTGAATGGGTTATGGTCAATCAAAAGATCGTAACTGCCCATTAATTAGTTGGAGCGAGTATTGCATGTTTTAAAAACACAATTATGGCCCAACCGCAGTCAAGAAGGCCTGCTTAAATTGTAACCTTATCGGAGCTGAGACTGTCGTTGTAACTTTCGAAACAAATACGTCTTTGTCTATGGCTATGAGACAGGATATTTGGGCTTTCTTTTTGCATTTAAATCAAAATCAAATCAAATCAAAAGTTATTTATTTTATGTCACACAACAAGAGGATGTTTTTTTTTTTTCGAATGGACTAAATGCTGGTGATCGTCTGACGATTCTTACTGTGCTATCGGACAATGGTGAGCGCTGAGAGCGCTCAACCGGTAAAGTTACAACAAAAGGATGATAAATAAGTAACAATGATATAAAAATTGGCCGTCACTCAGCAAGTGCTATAGTAGCGAGCGCTACTATAACGCTCATCTTCCGTGGCACCAATAGACTGCAACACAAAGCAGCAAATGCAACTCACCGTAGTTATAGAACTTTATTTCTCTTATTGAATTTGTATGTTATCTATTACCTTCTACCTTCAGCTGTGGTTCTATCCATACTTTTAAGTACCTATAACATATTTAGTTTGTTTATTTTCAATAATTACTTACTTCTGCGATATTTATATCTAATCTTTTCTACACAATGAATTAATTGAAAGTCTACAAAGTTTGAGCTCACTCTTTGCTAATTCAGATGCAGATTAGAATTGCTTTGGTAATTGTGCATTTTCACGTTTTTACTACTAATTTCTCTTGTTTAATCTACAATAACCATGCCCGCTTCTTTCATAGCTGCACCACCAAAAGTTCATAAGAAGCAAGACCAGTTTCCCGTTAACTCAGATAAAGTTGAAACACAGAGCGGTCGTTTCAAAAGAAATGAAAACATCCGAGAAATCCCGATGGTGTGGTCCATTGATTCGCAGCGTCAACTTATAGGGTCATCCGTCTCTTTTGCCAAATTTAATATAACAAACTCATTAAATCTTACCTTTGTCTGACACAATTCTTCTTTGGGTACTCATTTAGAGCTGAAAACTCACGTGACTCTCTATTTTATCACCAACTCAGATCAAAAATCAACCAGACACATAATTTACTTTGTGTCGATAAGAATGCAGTGACCATAAGCTGCGTTATAAATGGTAGCCCTCACTGTAAATACCCTCATCCGGCCTCCAACATCGTCACCTTTGACAAAAAGACAACTTCTTATAAATTGCTTAACCAACCATACATGGACCCATCTGTTCTTGTTGGCATCTCAATGATTTGTCAATAAATACAGCCATCTGCAACATATTTCGTCACAACGCCAATACTTTATTACTTATCAATGCCATTTTTTAGACCATTGTATTCGATAATAATTAAAACTGTCTTGCGAAGTAACCGCTTAAATTCTTCACGTACTTTCAATTCTTTATTATCATCGATACAATTTACATTTATAATGAGTCGTCAGCCGTCTTTTTCTCGCCTACGTGAATGATGAGACGAAAAAATGAGACATCCGTTTGCTTCTAACGACAAGTCCTGCATTATTGATAAGTTTGCTTCTGTCTTGGAGAACTAATTGTTATGATGTGTCTAATGGTATATAAGAACATACCATTGTGTGTCGTAAAAAGACGCTTCAAGTGACACCCAACAACTTTTTTCTGGTTTCTAAGGACTGCAAAAATATCACTTTATTTATTGATACTTCGCTTATTTTTGATACCACACTGGTTCTGTTTTATTTATTTACTCTATAGATTTAGGCAACCCAGAAAGTTCCAGCAAAAAAAATCACAGATAAAATAATGTATTATAGAAATAAGGAATATTACATAAGCTTACATGAAGCGTAGAACTCTAACTGCTATTCTCTCACTGATTTTAATTGTTCAATATCAGTGACTTCATCTCGCTTGAAAATATTTGGTTAATATTCCATCAAGTAATATACATTCTAATATAAATATGATGATAGAAAATAACATAGGAGCCATATTCAATCATATTCGTCAGTGCACGAAAGGAGCCTGTTTGAGGCGTACTTAAAATCCTTTCACCACACTTGGTTTGAAAAAATCAGTGACACAATAAAATGAAGCCAACAGTTCTGACATTTGCAACCATGCATGTTCAGTTCACCTATTTTATTAAAGGTCAGGAATAAATTATTATTATAAGCATTAAATCATCCGAGTATGGCATTCATGCCCTCAAAATTCACGGAACAATATAAAAGGCAGCTATCGACGCCTACCGCATCGCAAAAAATACTTTTGGCTTGATGATAAACAGGTTTCCGAACGGTCGATTCGTCTTATCCATCCCGCTCATACATAGGCCATGGTCCGGGGGAAGACAAGGGCGGGTGCGTTCCAAACCAGTTATTTATTTCTTAACTTGTTTGTTACTGACACATAAAACACGGTTCGATTTATCACAAGGTATTGGTAATTGCCTGCCTTCTGACTAATTTGCATAGCATCAATTTAAATATGGCTGCTTGTGCGATTATTTTACCTTCGTAAGTCATTTTACCACCTTTAACTTTGGTTTAAACTCGTCGTCACCGGCCATTTTCTTTGATTTTTTCAATCTTCGTCTTCTTATTGTGTCACTGGTCTGTAAGAACTATGGTGGTGAAAAAATTTTCAGAGCGCCTCAAAGAGGTTCTTTTCGTGCAGATCATTTTAAAACAAATAATGTATTAGGTACTGTTTTTTTAATTACAACATCTCGCAACACGGGCTATCTACAAAAAGGGCGTTTTGAAAGTTTTAAAGGGTCGGCAACGCGCTTGTGATGCCTCTGGTTTTGCAGGTGTCCATATATAGGCTACGGTAACCGCTTCCCATCAGGTGGGCCGTATGCTTGTTTGTCAACGTAGTTGTATAAAAAAAAAAAACTTTTTATCTATATAATATATATTTCTTGAGTATGTAGTTTTTTGTGTATCAGAAGAACTTGAGTCCAGTTTTCCATCTGTTAAAATTGTTTTATTCAGAAGTGTTTTACTCTAGCTTAGTTGAATGCGAACATATCATGGTATCACGAACTGAACTCATGATATAATCACACTTACCTCATCCCAAAACCATTAATCACACGAAGTTTTTACTTCTTTGATTTAAGGTTCAAAATAGCCAGCATAATATATCAGACCGGAAAATATGGCACTGGTTGCAAGCTCGGGGCTTTTTAGCGCGTGATAAATAAAATAAGAAAGAATTCCGTTCCTTATCTGACTAAGAGAAAAGGCTTGTAATGCCTACATGCTAAGCTTAGTTTAGCTATTCAGCTTTTAAAAAGTTTTTGTTGGTTTTGTTTTTCAAAATCACGACGTAGGCTAAGCTTAGAATGTTTCAATAGATTCCATAGCTGTTTTGGTACTCCGAGTTATCTTTTCGTTGAGTTGCGTAGTATTTTTGTCGCCCCTTTTGTAGGTCACCGACCCCTAGATTTCTTTCTCATATTAGTGGTCATTTTGCTGTGCTTCTACTTCTTGCTGGGGTGATTTAATGTTTTTAATAAAAAAACTCATTTACAAATCATTTTCTTAGAAATGTTTTTGGAATTAGATGTTTTTTACTTGGGAAAAAATCTTGAAAGCTTTCTAGAGGCCCATAACACAAATTTTGAACGATAATACCAAATCAAACCCATAGCTAAAATGCATGGTATGTTGTAGTATGTGAGCTGATGTTCAGATCGTGATTCAAACTCATGACTTTAGAGTCATTCTGATTCTGCATGTGAGACTAAGAGCTTGAGCTGTTTCTACTTCAAACAGATACCCGAAAATAAGTTGATACCGCTTCGATCATTTCATTTAAACTCACTAGATTCTAAGAGACAAGTGCATTGATGTCATTTGCATTGAAACATTCCCCAACATATTGATAGAGCCAGCTGGCCAATAGTAAACTTATATCTATAGATTTAAAATTCAAATTTGAACATGACCATGTTTGGCAAGCATGAACAGCATGCCTGATTTATACTGGAGCAATGCAGTGTATGCAGTTAGTATTGATTTCCATTCGTCCCATCCCCTATCACCTCACGCACTGATGGCAAAAAGCCAAGTATCTCCGTGATATAAAAACTTGCTAGCTTGTAACGGAGAAAAAACATTCGAGTCGAAACGAGTTCCAAAGCTAATAATTATCTTGAGCTACGGTAGTTAGTTTTTTTAGGAAAAAACAAATTGTTTTTATTCGGTGTCCAAAACTGGATCTCTTCTGTTAGCAGAATGGAGTCATTCACGCTGTGGTTTTGGTTAAGACGTTTACTATTTCTACGTGTTGGATATTGAATTGAACCTACAGCAGTAGGTACAGTTGGAGCAGACTGTCAATTTGCAACTTGCAAGTTGTCAGTCTGCTCCGCTGGTGAGAGGATCAAGCTTAATTTTTTTTGTCTTTTTGTAAAGCGCGGGCCACACATAAATTACCACGGGTGTGGACATGGTACGGGCAGACAAAATACATGGAAATAAAGCGCAATTTAGTAGGTAGGTATATTATCTGGAACGTTTCAAATTAGGATTTTTTAAGATAAAAGTGAATAGGTGGATTATGGCTAAGCATGCTCATCTTATATAGGCTGCATTCTCACTTTCTATTAGGTGTCATGTCAAATATGTACTTAGCTATTTATATAAAAAAATGCATTAAACGTGGATATAACACGAAAAAATTGCACTTTATTTCCATGCGTTTTGTCCGTTTGTGCCATATCCGCGCCCAACGCGTCGTCTTTCTACTTCTTGCGTATGAAGCGTTTGAAGCGACTCGTTTTTATTATTTACTCCATGAAACATTACTTAACGTGTTTTCTAAATACTTAACTTCTTTGCCGATAAAGATATAAACTAGTACTATACAGTTAGTACTACTAACTGTATAGTACTAGTTTATATCTTTATATATAGTAGTCCAGTAATATGTGGACGCTGTACGCAAATAACACACAGTGATACACATTTTATTCCAACATTACTCAAGTACAGCCGTAGGTGGATGCTAGTACAAACTGTAATCGAAATGATAAACGTTTGCTACGGCCTCGACATACTCCCCGATCATTGACCGACAATTCGGTTATGGACCATTATAATAATGATGGATAGTGTTACTCTCGAATATTCTTACATAATACATGAATGTTATTGATTTCATAATATTTATATGTTACATCGTCATCTGCAGATTATTAGATTTTAATAAATTTAATAATTTTTTTAATAAAATTTAAATTGATGCTCAAATGTTATTTATTAATCGTATAGACGATATTACGATTAATAAATAACATTTGAGCATAAATTAAAAATTCAATTACTCTGTTTTAGTTAAGTATTTCAAAACCGCACCAGTTTTTGCGGTTTTGGTATTTTGTGTCATAATAACAGTCATTCAAAACTCATTATGCTCAAAATTTATACTACGCGCAAGTATCAAATTTATGTATCAACTTTTTTCTAATCATACCTATCTGATTACTACGGTAGTACCTATATACTTACAAGATTAATTAAATGGATCTTGTAATAATACATCTTATTAAATTATAGAGTACAAAAACATCTTCACGCTTGAAAAAGTGGGTGCCCTGAGTTTTAATTTGATTATTATATTTCTGGACTGAGTAACGATGTTTCAAAAAAATGTTACTGAATTATTAGAAAATAACTCCGTTATATACCTAGGTTTAAAAGAAATAGTCCATTATACGTTTGAAATATACTTATATCTTCGGAAGAAATTACTAATATAATAACGATCGAACTTCACTTATGAAGCTCGTTTAAATAAATAAATATTATAGACAATTCACACAACACTATCTAGCCCCAAATTAAACAGGATGGATGTGCTATGGAAACTAGACAGTTTGATCGGTATAAGTACCTAATACCTACTAATGACGCATTTTGTTTGGACTGATTTATGTATATTATATGTAAAAATATACTAAAACCAAACACTTTAACCAACCATATTGAAATGTGTGTTGTATTATCAAAAACCGTTTTAGGTTTGACTGTCTATTTATTGGTCTGTGACAAAAGTTTCAATCGTTTAATTATACTTTGAATATATTTAATTTGAATCTAATATGAGAACTGACGCGTAGACCAGGTCAGTCATGCAAACCAAAAAGCTATACTTAGTTTATAAAACAGATATAAACAGATATAAACATTTTATTGATAATTATTTGCAATTATAGGTCACAAAATTTGTATTATTATTTAATACGTAGTGTAAAAATTATAAAAAATAATTATTATAAATTACATAATTGGATAGCACATACTTAATTAGATATAAAATGAATTGAAAATTGAATTAATAAAGAAAATAAACTAATTACATGTACCCAGTTGATCAACTGAGGCACAGTTGCCTTCTTCTTTACTACATATAAATTCGTCATAGCTGTAGAACGCCTTTTCCACGAGCCAGTTTTTAAGTTTTAATTTAAAAGTAATATTACCTAACGGACGAAACACTGTAAATAATTTGGATATTTTCATCTGAGACTTATTCAATAACACAGATTACAGGTTAAACGTATTCAATATTCAATTTCTCAATAATATCAAAAAGAATGCCTTGCATGTAGTTAATAAATTCAAAAACTACTAGACTGACTTCAAACATTCTTTCACCATTATAAAAGCCACATTATCCGTGTATACCTACATTATACGCCACCAGATGTACCTACCAACGCCATTGTTAAGATCGCGGGAAGTCGCTGGATGGAAAGGGCTCAGAATCGTTCTTCCTGGAATATGTAGGGGAAGTCTATATCCAGCAGTGGACTTCTTTAAGCTGATGATGATGAGGATGACAATGTACGTATTAAATTGGAAAAAATGACACCTGTGAGAAACCGGGGCGGGTTGCTAGTCTACTGATTTAAGGTCCCTCCTGAAATATTAAATTAAGTATAGCCTTTCAGGAAACTATATTTTTTAGCAACTATTTTTCCTACAAAAAATAATGATAAAATCATTAAAAGAGAGCCACAAATTGTAGACGTGTCTGTAAATTGATTATACTCGTACATACGAATTTTTGTTTAATATTTAAATCTCAGATAACATGATCTTGTTTCTATAAATCACGCTCGAAGTTTTCTGAGCATATATTACCAAATTCGTTTAAATAACGAATTCATAATGGGACAATTCAGTCATCAATTTATTTTCGAAACTATGATAATTTCGTGTTAAACCCACGGTTGTCTGTTCAATAATATGTTTTGTTTGCATAATCTAACTTCAGGCGTACTCTTTGCATTTTATTTTAAAACTGTAAATTGTAAAATACCTCTTATTAAAATAATAAGTTACTTGCTAATGACCTAAATAATTCACACAAATTTATATTAGTAGTAGTAGAGCTCTTTGTGCAGGTCTCGTCCAGGGAAGTACTACCACCATGCCTATTTCTGCCGTGTTTCGGTTTGAAGGGTGTGTGGGTGCCGGTGAAATTACGGGCACGAGAGGTTGAACATCTGTACGCCTCAAGGTGATGAACGCAGGGCAATGAATCGTAGGGCACGTTCCTGACGTGACCTACGTACCCACTAGCATCAGCTAGTTGTATAAAATATGTATATATTTATCTCTACAAATGTGTATCTTTCTGTTTCTTAAGTAAACTACCGACTAACCAAAATAACTCGCGTTTAGAGATAGACTACATTTACTTCGATCTCCAAAAAAGCTATCGGTTTATTAAAATTCCTTTCAAACTTTAAATATTTTTCTTTATCTAGAAGCAACAACTTAGTAGGTAAGTGAAGGGTAAGGTGTAGGTAACTTTGTTTTTTTTATAAAACGCTATAAAAGCCGCGTGAAATCAGTTGCTTGTCGACACCCACTCTTCCTGGTTCTGCCTGTATATAGGTAGGTAGGTATAAACAAAATGCGTCGCGTGAGTCTTTGATTCTTATCGGGTATCCGAAAGATTTATTCCGGGCATTCGGTTCGATTTATTGCCACGGAACCCGTTTCGTGCCTGCTTAGTAAGGAATAAGGCCCAGTAAATAATGCCGAATCGAAATTGATGGTTTTCTTTCTTTAAATAGATGACTAAACACTTAGGCGCACATTGTCCCTGGGCGTATTTTAGGTGTGAAGCGGTAAAATACCTTGGTATTTTAATTATACAACAAGCTGATGGATATTATAGCCCGCTCAAGTGGTAACTATCGCCAATAACAAAAAAAAATCCTTGAAGGTCACGTACGTCAGCAGCATGCCTTATGAGGCACCGCCCATCCATCAACTTGAGGCATACAGATGTTCAGCCTCACGTGCTGGTCATTCCACCACACCCACACCCTTCAAACCGAAACAAAGCAATGCTGCTTCACGGCAGAAATAGGCATGGTGGTAGTACATTCCCGGACAAGCCCTTCACAAAGAGCTCTACTAATATCATATCGCAATAATTGTAAACATTCGAGAATTAAGCTATTTGATGATGTATTTATAGTATTGATGCTGCATTTGTACGCAATGGAACCACCTTATTCCACTGAGTTGTTGAAATGGTACAAAAAAAACTTGACGAGAGTTTTGAAAAGTGGCAATGAAAAAGAGGAGTATCATTTAAACCAAACTCCCAAATATGTAGGTACCTATGTCCTGCTGAATGTCTTGTGGAGTTTTATCTAGGCTAATGATGAAAAACAAGCTCCTGGTTTTGATTAACGCCATTCTGTAGTATTTGGAGCAAGCATTGATATATTAACAAATAAATATAGTGGACAATCCACACAACACTATCTGACCCCAAACTAAACAGAGTTTGTACTAAGGGAACCAGATAGCTGATATAATATTTATATACTTTTTTTTTGTAAATACAATCATGCTTAGAATCCAATGTAACACCCAGACAGAGATCAAATTATATAAACACACACAAATATTCACTACACAAATATTTGTTCTCAGTGGGGATCGAAACCACGACTTATGGTGCAGAAGGCAGACTGAGCTGAGAGGTCATTGATATAAATTCGTTCTGTTTTCTATATAAATGTGGCCTTATTACACTGAACCTTTTATATTGGTTTACGTAATCTTAGCTTTTAAGCGTGACCTCAACGATGGACTAATCTTGAGTTATGGGGCTTAATATGCTTTCGAATTTAATGATTAATCGTCAAACGCTCCGCCATGTTTCTTCCATGCTGGGATAGTGATTATATCTGACTTACCAGTTTACTTACTATTCGGTTCCATGTTTCCATTTATTATCTGCTTGCGCTGGACTAGGAATGAGTAGTAGAAATAGATAGAACGAACTGCCAAAGAGGGAACTCTCTACCAGCGTCAGTATTTCCGGAACGCTATAATTTGGGAATTTTCAAGACAAGAGTGAACAAGTGGATTATGGCTAAGCTCATCTTAGGCTGTATCCTCACTTTCCATCAGGTGTGATGGCAGCCTAAATGCTTAGCTATATATTATATTTAGGTTCCAATTCAACGCGACCAAACCAGGAGTTGTCAGATTACTAAAATCATGTCCATTCAAAGAAAAAGAACAGAATGATATAGTTACATAATGGTATCAGTCCGTCTAAATTTCCCAGAAGTTCCACAAGTCCATCAGTGAATGAGAAAATCTAAGAGCTTTATGCATGTAGAACTATGGACTGGGATAAAGAAAGTATTATAATACCTATTTAGGCTTGTTCTAGATAAAAGACTGTTTAAAAAGATGTCTGCCAACGTTCAGTAGTGAAGAGGCACCCTAAGAAGAAGAAGAAATCTTACCTGCATTATTTTAAGTGTAAAGTAATTCTTAAGCATGACAAAGATTTGAAATTATATGAAATGAAAACTATTAAAGTAAGTATCATAGAAAAAAATAAAGATACTGCAGCATAAGTTCTACCAAATTTCTTGAACCGTAATATTTTTTTAAACGAATAAACTTTATTAAAACCCGTAAACCTTTTAGCAGTAGCATTTATCACTCGTTAAGTATTGTATAATAAATAATCAGTAGCTTTTTCGTCTTCCTGCGAAGATTCAATGTCAAAATATTGTATACGGAACACCAGAATTAATGATTGTCGAATTTAAATAGCCTTGAGCGGCACTTTGGCTCTGAGGTATGTGAGGTTATCGCACTGTGAAGAAGAACATGTTTTAGGCAAATGAATGTCTGTAGATATCCCTGAAAGTGTTTCAAGTGGGCTGGGCACCTTTCAATTATTTTTAAAAGAAGTTCTTTAAACGGATGGTTTGATGATATCGTGAACATAGTGGAAAGTTAGTAAATGGATCATAGTTAAGATTTTACTTCCTGGAGATTTTGAGAGAGGCTTGTGTGTAGTATATGTGTATGTATACAGGGTTATTCATTATTAGCTGCAAATACTCAGGAATTAGGTTCAACAAATAAAATAAAAAATATTTATGAAATGATTTTTTTTAAGTTTTGTTATGAAAATCCCGAGAAAATCGATAAAGGAATCATTGGCGCCTGACCTATTTTGACCTTTGATCCACGCCCGCGCGCCGTGAGTGACACACTGCGTTCAGTCACCGCCTGGGTGGGTCATCGTCCTGTTCTCCATGGCAATCATTATGCAATAGCCGTAAAGAAATTAATAAAAATAAAATTTTGATACAAAAACTTGAAAAATTTTTTGATCAAATTTAAAAAAAATAATTTCATAAATATTTTTTATTCTATTTGTTGAACCTAATTCCTGAGTATTTGCAGCTAATAATGAATAACCCTGTATAGTTGTATAGTATGTGTATAGTATAGTAGTATTTTTAGAATAATAACTCAGGCGGTGAAGGAAAACATCGTGAGGAAACCGGCATGTCGTAGAACCTAAAAGTTTGACAACTTGTATCAAGTGCACGAAAATTGCTTCTTAGGGGCGCACTTTTAACCACACTGGTTCGCAAGAACTAGTGATACGATAAGAATTTTGGGCCCCAAAATTCTCATTTTTTGTATGGGAGCCCCCTTAAACATTTATTTTATTCTGGTTTTTAGTTCTTCTAGCAAGAACAGAAATACATAATTATCAATGTGAAAATTTCAACTGTTTATCTATCACGGTTCATGAGATACAGCTTGGTGCCAGACGGACAGACAGACATAGAGACGGATGGACAGCGGAGTCTTAGTAATATAAATTTACCCATTGGTACGGAATCCTAAAAAGGGTCAGTCAAATAAAAACGAAAACTGAGGGTATCTAGTAATTCTTTTACGCATTGAGAGTTGACCCAAGGTAAGTCAACGCATTGTCGGCGTTATCGCTTTTATTTACGACGTCGAATTTAATGTACGAAACAGAAAATCATATTTCATCAATGTTTATGGAGTGAAGAAACGTTTTTGGGAAAACTCTTAACCAGACGTCAAAAAATTAGGTCAATTTACGAAAGAGAATGGCGTACTTGCACTGGATTATCGTCCCTATAGGTCCCAGACAGTCCCATCCCATGCTGAATGGTACAAATATTATATTATGTCAAATAGTCCCTGACTCTTTTGACTTCCTAGGCTTACTCCTCGCGACATCACAGAATTTTCTAAGATACCTAATTTCAAGTTTTAAAAAACATTGTTGGATACTTTTATATTTGTGAAATGACCTCAGGTTAAAGTTTAAACTTTTACATTCAATAGTCAATAGAAGAAGAGCTATATATAAACAAGAAAGCCAAAATAAATAGTTCACAGTGATTTACCCCGGTACATTGCCTTACAGATTTATTAGTAACGTGACCGTCGATTTTCTTTCCCCGTGAATAAGTACCGCACGCACTTTATGTACAGACGTGTACAGATTTATAGCAAAGCGATACCAAACAACAGTATAGATAATGTTGGTACACTGAAGCACAGATTCGGTATACACAGAAATCCACTTACCCCTTGCAGTGGTCCCGTAGACTTGAGAGAAAAAGTATCTTGTCTTTTGAACCTTAGTGATACGGCATAAGGGTGATATGGTTTTTCGTATGAGGCGCAATTTATTTATTTGTTCATTATACTTCCAAGCGGGGGATCGCAGCAAGAGACGAATTTTGGGATAATGGCCCGTGGTGATTACGAGTTAGAAGCTTATAATCTAGGATAAGCTCCAAAGACTTAACATCCAGTGAAAAGTAAGAACCTTATTTTGTTTAATGTTTTACTTCCTTAGAGACCCATAAAGTTAGCTCATTTTGTCATACTACCTACTAATAAGGCGAAAATTATGCCATTATTTTGTATTTCCCGAATAGTGATGTTTCTCGTTTCCCGGTCGCAGTAGTGATCTCCTGTTCCCATAACTGGCAAACACTACTTACCCACTATTGAACTATGGGATTACTATTTTCAGAACGAATAATTTTTTATTTTGTCAGTGCATTGGTTTCATGTTTGTAATCTGTCTTCAAAATATCAAGGTTATAAGATTTAAATCCAACGTATTCAATGCAAAAAATATTTGCGCAACATTAGTGATCTCAAATTATAAGACATAAGGAAACCATTTACAGACGTGTGGTTATTTTTTTTTACCTAATGTTTTAAAATTACTGTGCTACTTTTTAACCATTACATGAACGGATTCACACAAAAACCTATCAACTATGATGAATCAATTTCACGTTATAAAAACAAAAACGTGAGAAACAACACAGTTTTAATCGATCGATTGTTAATTGAATCGGAAATAAATCGAATTAAACAAATCGTTTGAAACTCCCATCATCCACAGTTTAATCGGATGTGAAGCCAGTACACACGAGATCCAACACGATACGATTTTTCTTAGAGGAGACTGGTTTTAAGTCAACGCTCATATTGTTTTCTTTGAAGATACTTTAGATAGGGTTCGTTGAATAAAGTCAACATTTTTAGACATATTGTATATAAAATGTACAAACTAATATTAAAATTTTGATGTAAAAGTAACTTCTAATTAAACAAATATTTACAAAATACACATGAAATAGTTGAGCTATCTTTTAGTAACTTTTAAAAGATTTGTTAAAGTTACTTAAAATTGAATACTAAGAAGTATCATGTATTTTGTGACATAAAACAAATATTATCTAATTCGATTTCAAAACTTTGTCACAGATAACAAAAATCAGTAGTCACAAAACTTGTAGTAGTTTAGTTATTATGGCAAGTAGAATACGTGTGTGTAAAGCCTTTATGAGTGAACATTCAGATGCTCAAGTGTTGATTGAAGTAACTGGTCGGTACGTGACGAATCGACAATTATAAACGATTTTTGACTCCAGATGGTGTTAGATCAGATTTGGCGTGAAATTTAATAATTTCTTCGGAACACCAGCGGCAGATTACTGCAATCACCGATTAGATACGTAGCGATTGACCTTAACAGAGTGCATCCGAATTGCTTTTAGCGAAAAATATTCTCATGAGATAAACTTTCAAAAAATTGATTTAGAATTTTTATTGAAATGATATGCGCTTTTGTTTTTGTTTCTTTTGAAACTTTTCTGTTTTAACGGTAAACGTGAGAGGTCGAAGTTTCTATTTTAAAAGATAAAAACAAAGTGCTCAAAACATAATGCGTAAGCTCCAACACCGTATTAATTCTCCGTGCACTTAGCAGTTCCTACTTTACAAGATACACTTCCAAAGTATTTGTTAGCAAAGACATCTCCTTTACGATAATGTTCGATTTTCTATTAAACTTGAAAACGCTCCACGTCCTACATTCTTATCTCGAATGTTCTACGACATATTTTTCCAAAGTTTCCCGGAGCGAGGTTTCAGGCAGCCGCGTTTAAAGCTCTATTCACACATGGCAGGAGATAAGGTAGCTTTCACACCATTAAGCCGTGCGCTGGAGCCCGGGGCTTTTCCAGATTAGATTATACACTCGATTTATGACGTCATTAAAGCTTTGATAATTACTCGGGACAGGCTGCGTAGGCGAGACGCGGAGGTGAGGGGGGAATGAAAACTCGGGGGAAGGGGGGTATGCTTGTACTGTTTGATTGGATTCCTGGTACGGCGAGGGTTAAAGGATTAAACTTATGGAGATTAGTTTGCCGCCCCGCGGCCCGTTTCGTTTATGTTAAAAGGTCTATAGAGATATGTGGAGATAAGAGATTGGTTATTGCGAATTGTTGCGAGTTTGCGAGGCAAGTTTTAATTTCACTGCGCACTGGGTTGATTGGTTTTGCAGGTCTCGTTTTTTTGCAGCTCGCCCGCGCGGAATATATTGCTGAATATGGTTGGTCAATTTATGGGCAGAATACCAGTAGCTAATTGGACTCTGTTCAATTATCTGCGGTAGACTTAACTGTGCGACTGCTTAAGCCAGACTGAGACCTAAGATGGAGAGGCTATTAAGGAGGGATTCGGCTGGGTTGTCTAGTGTCTAGCGCAGTCAATGTTCTTTGCTTCGAAGCATTGTAAGGCACACACTTTAGCTTCAGCCTTTGGATGGAGTACAAAAAAAGTAGTGTATGTAACGACCATTAACGTCACTTCTAGTGGTGTTTATTAGGTATATTCAAATCGTTCTTCTTATCATATATAGAATCCTGGTATTTTTGTTTGTAGGTTCTTACTAAAATGGTAACACTCTATTTTCAATAGCAGTTTGTACATTTCAGGCCACTTTTTTTGATTCTGTATACAAATACTAACGTTAGTATTACATACTTTATTGACTGGCCTCTAAGCTCAGTTGATAGCAGCTCTGCGTTCTACGCCGTAGGTCGTGGGTTCGATCGCCACCAATAACAAATATTTGTGTGGTGAATGCAGATGTTTATTCTCTGTCTGGGTGTTATTATTGTATTTTAAGTATGTATTTATGTATTACATCAGCTATCTGGTTCCCATAGTACAAGCTCTGCTTAATTTGGGGCTAGATAGCGTTGTGTGGATTGTCCACAATATATATATTTATTTATTTTATGTATTCGTGAAGAACACAAATTTGAGCATTTTAAAACAAAGGTTTTACCTATATTTGGTCTGCAAAGTGACGAAGTAGGCCTTAGAGAATAATTTGATACACCTTCGTACCCATAGTTTTAATGGTAAAGCTCATGAAATGTTGCCATACCGTATCATAATTTAGACCTCATTTCAGGCGTGTTCTACACTTGCCTTTTACACCTAAGTACGGGCCACATTTCCCATCTCAGAGTCTCAAATGTCTTATAAATCGTTGTAAATTGCACTGAAAAGGATCAATTTACCTCCTGTACACCCCCTATAATACACGCAATTATGAGCATTAGCGCCATATGTGTTACAGGTAGTTTTTCAATGCACCCTCTTTGAATGAAAAACGAGTGTTTTCTTGGAAACAATAGCTTCTACTACTCGCACACATTATTATTTACTTTGTTGCTTAATTGCATAGAGAGGAGTTGTTTTTTTTACAAAAGTGAGCAGAAATATTTATAAACGATTCTTTCAAAACGCTCGCAGTTTTGGTTTATCTGTATGAACGAAAAATATATTTTAGCTTCTTAATTCTAACCAACACAAATCAAATTCTCAGTAAGTTTTTACTGTGACAAAAACTACTTTAATCGATGATAACCGTTTGTTTTGTCTTGGTTACCTACCCACTAACTTATTACTACTTAAAAAAATCACAATGCAGTAGTTTCTTGAAAGTTTTGGTCTCAAATTATGGAAGAACTGTGTGAAAGATGAACAGGGTAAGAGAGCAGGGAATGCAGAAATGACTACTGATAGAAGGGAATGGAGGAAGAAGACGCGTTGTGCTGACATGACACCACATAAAGTGGGATAAAGGCAAAAAGAAGAAGGAGTTAAAATAGAAGAACATTTTGCATATTCTTACCTGCCCACTCGTTTAAAATCTAATCAAGATCCAGCTAGCCTTTTCAAATTTTGCAAACCAATTTGGTATAATTTTTACTTCCAATCCTAAGTTTTTGTCCTACCATTAAGCGGACATTTTAGGCCAAAACCACCCATCAGACTCCTAAAGCCGTCCGCGAATGACCCTCCAATTAAGTGTAATGAGCCGACCCATGAGAAACCTGCCTATAGAAGCAAATTTACATAGGTAATAGCGATTCAGCTATGTAGAACTTCAGCTACTTATATTAAGTTATCCCAAACAAGTGGAATAATCAAGATGGGTAATTTTATGACCTATTTTTGTATAAAATAAAATTATTTAACAATTTGACAGAAATTTTTGACTGGCTCTATTATCTATATATCTAGCTCATTTGTTAGTAGTTCGTCTTTTGTGCTGTAAAAGTGTAAAAGCCTGCGCACATTTAGGCGATGGCAATCAGCTGAAACGCTGTCAAATATGACAGCAATAATTGACAGCGTTTCAACTGACCTTAAGGGCCTTAAGTTGTTCAGGTGTAATATCTACTAGGACTACGCAAATGGCCATAGTAGATTTAATCTCCATATTTTTTTGTCGACTGGGAATATATTTAAAAATTTTGCTACAGGACAGAGGTCCACCGGAGCCAACTAAATTTTAAAAGTGTTGGATGAGAAAAAAAAGTTTTAGAACCTCTGGTTTAGAGTCTAAGCTGTGTGTTTCAAAAAAGGCAAGTGCATTCGACTATGGCAAACCTCAGTCAACACTATGAAATCAGCATTATACTGGCCAAAATAAACTATACGAAACGTATGCCAAGTTTCAAGCTCAATGCTTGTATTACAAACACCATCAGAGAACATTGTCCAAACAAATACGGAAGCGAGCCAGTTCCAACAGCGCCATCTATTATCCTCTATTAGAGCCCAGTAATGGTGCATTAAAAGTGACTCCCATCGTAATTCCGATCGCATTTGGCAGCGGTATTGTCATCCTGATACGTCGAACAAACGCGTGATAATGATGTTTTGGAGTGCTCGCCATCGGGTTAGTGCATTAGACCCCTAAAAATTATACTGAAATCTTTCATGACAACACAAATTATAACCGCTAGTAGTTCTTATCTAGCTCAAACACATTAATTTAAGCATTATCAGTAGTTTTATCGTGTAAAACAAATGTTTTCTTCATATAAATAAAACAGGGAACACGTTTTGAGATTTCATTTCGTAAATCACTTATGTAAAACTGCTGGATGGTGGTTGTATTAAAATCTATTTTATCAACTGTTCATTATGATAACAATCTAAAATTTATATTTGAACCCTATAAATTAATAATGTTATTCTTTTAGCATAGGTGCTTACATATAATTCCTAAAAGCATTTTCAAATACACAACGATTTAATAATATATATTAAAACTAGCAAAATAAAGACGAAGAGGTCACAACAAGATTATTACTTATGTGAAATCGTATTATTATTATTTTGGTGGCACAACTACAAATAAAAAACTTAGAAGGAAATATACGAAACCAAATAAATTATTGCGTTAAACCTATTCAACCTGCTACAAATCACAGATTTATAATCTAGTGAATACGTAGGTAGGTATTATTAATAGCAGATCCATGGACCGAAAGCCATTTACTAACAGGTTAAAATTGTCACCTCTTATTAATATTTTTTCAATAAATAACTTGCCAGCGTGTTTTAATATTTGGGTATGCTAATGAAATTGGCAATTTATATTCTTGACTATTTTTATCGAGAATTTGGAATTTTTATTGTGCAATTTTATATTTTGATGGTGTCTAATACGCAGTCCGTATTTAGAGCAGTGTTGGGAGTAAGCTTCCTATATAGTCTGAAATAGTCGATAATTATGATATGTTGCGTCAATTGTCCACCCATTAGAAGGCTTTGTGTCCCACTATGCGTGGCGAATTGTAGATATGCAAATATACATTTATGTATATTCATGTGTACCGGATTTATTTTTTATCAAGGTCTCTGAACTTCGGCGTTATATTTTTCTGGCATGGGAATGTTTTGAGTGTCATTGGATATTGTTAAAATATAATATAGAGAAGTGATAACTTACTATAACTTCCAGTGTCTTTCATAAATCAACCAGCATTGAAAACTAAGTGTTGTTCGAAAGAAGAGTCATTATTTTCAACTTAGCACATTACATTCAAGAGGTAGCTTTTTCGCGCTCCATTTTTTAACACAATTTTGGTAACAATAATTTGACTCAAAAATCTGTTTCAAAACCCACTGCACTTTAATTTATCACAGACAAACATTATTTTTATATCAGTCAAAACACAGTTATCAACACAAACTTTATTCACAACGGAAGAATCAAAACTGAGCTGCAAAATTCACCACATCAAACTTTCTTTGTCTCAATAATCTATTGTAACTTATTTCATAATTCATGGCAATAATCGACTGTCAAATTTCACCTGCATTGAATAACCGTAGCGAAATAATATTTTTTCGTATTTGTGCAATTTTGACAGGCGATAACGGAAGAAAGACTTTCTTTTTGAATGCTTTATTTTACCTTTCGGCGTAGGTAATTATTTTACCTTTGTTTTGTAACAAACTGTTATGGCCGGAACACTATCTTCCTTTGTTAGTCTTACAGTAACAACGTACTTTTTAGTGGTTTACGGTGCAATAAAATGTGAAGGAACAAGGGGAAACATTGCGGGATTCTGAGCAAAACCTTTTTAGAACTTTTTTAAAACTTTATAGTTTTTTTTCAAGGCCAGAAAAGACTGGCCGGTTCTTTGTCAGCGTAAGGGTTATATTTTTTAAATTTGGAAGTTTTTGTGAGGTCTTCTGCGAACGCGGCTTTAACAAAAGTTCAATCGCTTTGTATCCCGACTTTTTGTTTTGTTTTATCGAAGTTAAGTATACGTTTCAGGCCATTGTTTTTGAGAAGGTCTGTTGTCGGGATATTTAGTCTGGAAAAAACCGTTCTAGTGTACGCTTGTTTTTGATCTAGTTGCCAGTTATAAATTGAAAACAGAAGTAATACCTACTTACAGTGCGAATGATTACAGTTTACAGTTATCTACTTGTTTTAAAATTCCGGATAGCACGTAAGTATTTGTGTTGAATAAATTAACGATGTTGTAATGAAAGCCTTGGTTGCACGTTATGAATAGGTAATTTTGATATTATTTAATATTATTGATGATTATTATGTTTTTTTGAGCTACGTGCCTTCCAGTTATTATTAGTTCATTCTTGCGCTGGGTGAGCTTAAAGTTTATTATGGAGGGTATAGTATAATATGTATTAAAAACAAAGGCAAACTTAATTTCTAAAATGTTCTATTTCATGTTTGCAATAAAAGAGCAGTTTGTAGAATTTCTTTAATATAAACCAAATATTACTCGAATACAGACAAACCAAAAGTTATTTTTCTGTGCTCGAGCCACGTACTGCATTCCAAGATACGCCCAACTTCCAGCGATATCAACTCTCCAGCAATAACTCATCCCTGGAATAAAGCGTAGTTACTATAACCTCGTGCCCAGTGTGCCACAGAACCAGACGTAGTTACTATTAGAGCTCCGTAGAATAGGGCACAGTAACTAAAACCCCGCGTCCGTGACACAGAATAATGCATAGTCGCTATGTACTCGCGCACAGATAGTGCCACAGAGTTGTGCGTAGTTAGTAGGTTCTCGAGTTTGATATCGCCCCCACTCCTCCCATAAAGCAGAATAACTCACAGGAATAAAATATTGCCAACTTATTTTTGCTTCTTATTGTGTCTAGGCAATGACATTGTTTATGCGTTTCTTTACGATAAGAATTTCTTTTGTTGTTTTCATACAGATCCGCCTATACAGGGTGCTTAATATCTATTGCAGAAACTTTTTGGGATTAAGCTTATTTTCTTTAAAATGTAAAAACAAAATCCTTTGCTGATATTTTCACTGTGTCTAGTGAAAATGGAGGTACAGGCTTTATAACGTTTTGGTAGCACATCACTTTCTACTTAGGTAGCTATCATATTCCTGACCGTGTGGGTTAGGAACATAATTATTCACCAAAAGAAATTTATATATTGCTACAACGACTGCGGCTACATTTTTTCCTTAAAAGTAGGTAATATTTTTTTTCAAAATAAGTAGTTATTTAATGGGGCTAGATGTTTTTTAACCCCCCATGTCCATAAAATATCAGTCAAAGCTGTAAAAAACTTTTATTATTTATTGTGACAAAAATTCTAAATTGCTTAATTTCAATTGAATTTTGAAAGTTAGACATGGGTAATTATTAACATTTCAATCATTTTATTAAATTATTCAGGTACACTAATAGATAAGGTGAATGTTTTATCGTATCGTATCGGTTGATGTAAAAATATCCGTGACAGGGAGTTTTATCTCAACGTGACACGCAGTGTGTCACGACTCGACGGACGTGACCAAAATGCAAGCCGATCTGTGTTCCAACTTTGAATTCTTTGTTTTGATTCGTCACTGGGAATTCAACTTTTTATTTATAATGTCTTTTACAGTGTTGGCGACAAACTTTGCGCACACACTGTATATAAATTATCCAACAACGTTGTTATCGTGTGAGTACATTATTCCATGACTTTATCTAAGCTTAGAAATAAATCATGCCGTTTACTTTTGTTTTTAAATCGAGCACAAACAAACAATTAAAGTCATTGAACATACAAAGCTAAAACTTGAAGGTTATGCTTATCAGGATTAAAAACATGTTCGTTGGCAATCCACCGAAAAATTTAAACCCTTCTCGAATATAAAACGTCACAGTATATCTCAGTGGGACAATTTATGGAGACCATTACACGACCCAACAGATACAATAATTCACCAAAGTAACACCGTAAAGCTAGTTCGTGCAAGCTTAGACATACTTCAGGGTAACTTAGACTTGGCGTACTGTACTATTGACTGTGGTAGTACTTGACACCAAAACTAGTATATTCGGAGGGACACATCAGCGTAGGTACCTTAAGAGAAACAATATTAAGCTCTTCTGATGATCAAACTATGTGAACTAATTTAAATCTAAGAACAGTACGCATTTGTAACAAATTATCACAAAATATATCTAAATTCTTATCTAGGCGATGGCGATCAGTGAAATGCTGTCAAATATCGCTGTCATATTTGACAGCGTGTCACTGATCGCCATCGCGCTTGGATGTGCGCGAGTCTTAACCAGTGTTGAAAGAATTTTAAGTGAACCTCAAAGAGTCTGTATTCGTACACAGTACATGACACATGTTTTTCGAACTTCCTTTTAGGTTCTACGACATACCGATTTCTTCACGACGATGTTTTCCTTCACCGTTTGAGAGTAGTTTGGCATAATGCACATACATTTTTGCGCAGAAAACTCATGGGTACACGACTAGATTTGAACCCACGACTACAGTATAGTATTCTCTGTAAAAAATAATGAACAATGCATTTTTCAGTTTTTTATTATTATTGCTAACAGTTTTCTTCAACTTAATTATAGTTTGCCGTAAAACAACAAAACAATAACATTGCAGAGAGTTGTTGAGGTTATATCAAAAGGGAATCTAACAAACACTCAAACAACAATTTGGTAAAGTGCTCTCAAAAGCATAAAACCAGTATTCCACAAACCTAAAGCGATAATTGATTAACGATTAAACAATAAGCCACCGCACTCGTAAAACAAAGATTAACATACATTTTACGGTTGTAAATAGGCTATAACTTTGATTTTTACGACTAAATAATCATGTGCATGTCTCCAGCTTCCTCATATGGAAATTGCGAATTCTGAAAACGCCAACATTTAAAGCATAATTGGAGCAATCATTGATTTGAAGGAAAATTTAGCAGCAAAAAAAACAACGACTCTATGAGACTTTATAGGTGTGTTAGCTGGAGAGCGGCTCCACAGCTTCCTCATTCAGTGTGGGCAAACGGCTAACGATAGAGCTATATAGTAAACGCCAAATTTTAGAGCATAATTAGAGCACCCGGCATAAAAAAAATCAAGTCTCTAGCTCGAAAACTCTTTGAGTTAGAAGACTATAACAACGTGTTTGCTGGGAAGCCATTTCTCCAGCTAACACATGTGGATCTCAGGAATGGCTATAGCTAGAAAGTTGCTTGATATCTCCAAATTTAGAGCAAAAAATATCATGGATGCTCCAAATATTTCAAGTGTCTAGGTTCAAAACTCACCGAGTTAGAAGCTTTGATGACTGTGTTAGCTGGAGACACGTTTGTCTGGCACGCACATGCTACATCTGAGGATCTACAATAGCTACAGATTCGGTTGAAGTGTCCAAACCGAGCTATGAATTAGAGCACTCGGCTCCAAAATTTTGGACTCTCTAGGACAAGTAGTTTCCTAGTAATCAACAAAAGAACATTTTGCCGCCAGAATTTTCAAATATTATGTTCGCACCCGTAAAAATGCGGCGTTGCCGCTCTGAAAGTATGGTATCAGCGTAGGAATTTGAACGTTAGTCGGATGGAGTTGTGTGTTGCCCGTGCCTGGTAAATAGTTACCCTAGGATTCATGTCTTAAACACTCATTACGTAGCTCAAGAAGCGGAATATAGGTTAAAATGAAACAAAAAAACACCAAAGAAAAGTTTTATAATGGTTAGTTTAAGTTTAAATATGTATTTATTAAGAAACCTGACTTCAGATTTTTTATTTTTAGTTTTAAATATCATGAAATTATATCTCTAAGTCTCTCAACTAACCAACAATGTTTTCAAATCATGAGTTACCTACTCTTGTCACACTAGGTGTAAATGGCATCGTGCGAAACTATCATTGTGTCTGTGAGTACGTACATAACTATAGATAGTGCAATTCACGAAGACGCGCCCCTCGCGGGGTGCGGGGAGTTTGCTCCGAGCGGCAGTCGCCAACCGTAGTCTATCAATAGTAGTGTGCGTGTGCACTCATAGGTAATTAGTGTGTACCTATAACACTCAAACATTCACGGTTAGGAGGAATAGTGGGGTGCGCCTTCGTGGGTTGTACTATCTATAGCGAGCTGCAGTAAATACTCACCGGAAAGCGAAAGGAAATATTATAAATATAATAATTATGAAGAAAAGTGGGGGGGCTCTATTCCGGAAAACGTTTTATTTTTTTTCTTCAAAAGTTGTTAACGTAGATACCTATTGTTCTAAAGGTTTTTAGGGCTCTAATTGTGAATTTGACATTCATTTTTGAATTCAAGATGGTGGCTTCATTTTTTTTCTTAAATAATGGATATGGGTATCGTTTAATAGGTTTTTGGGGGCTCTGATTGTGAATTCAAGATTAATTTTTGAATCCAAGATGGTGGCTTCATTTTTTTCTCAAAAAATGGATATGGGTATCGTTTAATAGGTTTTTGGGGGCTCTGATTGTGAATTCAACATTAATTTTTGAATCCAAGATGGTGGCTTCATTTTTTTCTAAAAAAATGGATATGGGTATCGTTTAATAGGTTTTTGGGGGCTATGATTGTGAATTCAACATTAATTTTTGAATCCAAGATGGTGGCTTCATATTTTTCTCAAAAAATGGATATGGGTATCGTTTAATAGGTTTTTGGGGGCTCTGATTGTGAATTCAACATTATTTTTTTAATTCAAGATGGCAGCTTCATTTTTTTCCTTAAAAAATGGGTATGGGTATCGTTTAATAGGTTTTTGGGGGCTCTGATTGTGAATTCCACAATATTTTTTCAATCCAAGATGGCGGCTTAATTTTTTTTCACAATATATTGATATGGGTGTCGTTTAATAGGTTTTTGGGGGCTCGGATTATAAATTCGACATTTTTTTTTAATCCAAGATGGCGGCTTCATTTTTTTCCTTAAAAAATGGGTATGGGTATCGTTTAATAGGTTTTTGGGGGCTCTGATTGTGAATTCAACATTAATTTTTGAATCCAAGATGGTGGCTACATTTTTTTCCTTAAGAAATGGGTATGGGTATCGTTTAATAGGTTTTTGGGGGCTCTGATTGTGAATTTGACATTATTTTTTGAATCCAAAATGGCTGCTACATTTTTTTCCTTAAGAAATGGGTATGGGTATCGTTTAATAGGTTTTTGGGGGCTCTGATTGTGAATTCGACAATATTTTTTCAATCCAAGATGGCAGCCTAATTTTTTTTCACAATATATTGATATGGATATCGTTTAATAGGTTTTTGGGGGCTCGGATTACAAATTCGACATTATTTTTTGAATACAAGATGGCGGCTTCATTTTTTTCCTTAAAAATGGGTATGGGTATCGTTTAATAGGTTTTTGGGGGCTCTGATTGTGAATTTGACATTATTTTTTGAATCCAAAATGGCTGCTACATTTTTTTTCTCAAAAAATGGATATGGATATCGTTTAATAGGTTTTTGGGGGCTCTGATTGTGAATGCAACATTATTTTTTGAATCCAACATGGCTGCTTCATTTTTTTTCATAAAAAATGGATATGGGCATTGTTTAATAGGTATTTGAGGGCTCTGATTGTGAATTCGACATTGTTTTTTGAATCAAAGATGGCAGCTTCATTTTTTTTCTAAAAAAATGGTTAAGGGTATCATTTAATAGGTTTTTGGGGGCTCGAATTATAAATTTGACATTATTTTTTGAATCCAAGATGGCAGCTTCATTTTTTTTCTTAAAAAATGGGTATGGGTATCGTTTAATAGGTTTTTGGGGGCTCTGATTGTGAATTCAACATTATTTTTTGAATCCAAAATGGCTGCTTCATTTTTTTTCTCAAAAAATGGATATGGGTATCGTTTAATAGGTTTTTGAGGGCTCTGATTGTGAATTCGACATTATTTTTTGAATCCAAGATGGCTGCTTCATTTTTTTTCTCAAAAAATGGATATGGGTATCGTTTAATAGGTTTTTGAGGGCTCTGACTGTGAATTCGACATTGTTTTTTGAATCAAAGATGGCAGCTTCAATTTTTTTCTTAAAAAATGGTTATGGATATCGTTTAATAGGTTTTTGGGGGCTCTGATTGTGAATTCGACATTATTTTTTGAATCCAAGATGTGGGCTTCATTTTTTTTTTCTTAAAAAATGGATATAGATATCATTTATATCTAATAGTCTTATAATTCAATAGAGCCAAATGCACACATGAAAGAGTGCCAAAGAAGCACAATCGGCCTCAGCGTTCGGCAGTGTTCGACATCTGTTTCTCCTTTTTGAGTGAGCGATGCGTTCGCGTGGACAGCTGTATGACGTTGTCTCGTTCAACTATTGTAAGTAAACCAACTATACAGAAAACCGTTTTTTTAAGAAAAAAAATGTAGCCGCCATGTTGGATTAAAAAATTAATGTCGAATTCACAATCAGAGCCCCCAAAAACATATTGAACGATACCCATATCCATTTTTTGAGAAAAAAAATGATGCTGCCATCTTGGATTCAAAGAATAATGTCGAATTCAAAATCAGGGCCCCCAAAAACCTATTAAACGATACCCATGTTCATTTTTAAAGAAAAAAATGAAGCCGCCATCTTGGATTCAAAAAATAATGTCGAATTCATAATCAGAGCCATCAAAAACCTATTAAACGATACCCATATCCATTATTTGAGAAAAAAAAGCAACCATCTTGGATTCAAAAAATAATGTTGAATTCACAATCAGAGCCCCCAAAAACCTATTAAACTATATCCATATCCATTTTTTAAGAAATAAAATGAAACTACCATCTTGGATTCAAAAATTAATGGTGAATTCACAATCAGAGCCCCCAAAAACTTATTAAATGATACCCATATCCATTATTTAAGAAAAAAACTGAAGCCGCCATCTTTGATAAAAAAATAATGTCGAATTCACAATCAGAGCCCCCAGAAACCTATTAAACGATATCCATAGGTATCCATTTTTTAAGAAATAAAATGAAACCACCATCTTGGATTCGAAAATTAATGTTGAATTTACAATCAGAGCCCCCAAAAACTTATTAAACGATACCCATATCCATTATTTGAGAAAAAAACTGAAGCCGCCATCTTTGATAAAAAAATAATGTCAAATTCACAATCAGAGCCCTCAAAGACCTATTAAACGATACCCATATCCATTTTTTGAGAAAAAAAATGATGCCGCCATCTTGGATACAAAAAATAATGTCGAATTCACAATCAGAGCCATTTAAAACCTATTAAACGATACCCATATCCATTTTTTAAGAAAAAAAATGAAGCCACCATCTTAGATTCAAAAAATATTGTCGAATTCACAATCATAGCCCCCAAAAACCTATTAAACGATACCCATATCCATTTTTTGAGAAAAAAATGAAGCCGCCATCTTGGATACAGAAAATAATGTCGAATTCACAATCAGAGCCCCCAAAAACCTTTTAAACGATACCCATATCCATTTTGAAGGAAAAAAATGAAGCCGCCATCTTGGATTCAAAAAAGAATGTCGAATTCATTATTAGAGCCCTCAAAAACCTATTAAACGATATCCATAATCAAATTTTTTGAGAAAAAAAAATGAAGCAGCCATTTTGGATTCAAAAAATAATGTCGTATTCATTATCAGAGCCCCCAAAAACCTATTAAACGATACCCATATCCATTTTTTTAGAAAAAAAATGAAGCTGCCATCTTGGAGTCAAAAAATAATGTCGAATTCACAACCAGAGCCCCCAAAAACCTATTAAACGATACTAATATCATTTTTTTGGGAAAAAAAATGAAGCCGCCATCTTGGATTCAAAAAATAATGTCGAATTCACAATTTTAGCCCCCAAAAACCTATTAAACGATACCCATATCAATTTTTTGAGAAAAAAAAGGAAGCAGCCATTTTGGATTCAAAAAATAATGTCGTATTCACAATCAGAGCCCCCAAAAACCTATTAAACGATACCCATATCCATTTTTTAAGAAAAAAAATGAAGCTGCCATCTTGGATTCAAAAAATAATGTCGAATTCACAACCAGAGCCCCCAAAAACCTATTAAACGATACTAATATCCATTTTTTGAGAAAAAAAATGAAGCCGCCATCTTGGATTCAAAAAATAATGTCGAATTCACAATTAGAGCCCCCAAAAACCTATTAAACGATACCCATATCCATTTTTTAAGAAAAAAAAATGAAGCCGCCATCTTGGATTCAAAAATTATTGTCGAATTCACAACCAGAGCCCCCAAAAACCTATTAAACGATACCCATATCCATTTTTTAAGAAAAAAAATGAAGCCGCCATCTTGGATTCAAAAACTTATGTCCAATTCACAATATAGGAATATAGTTGAAAATGAAACAAAAAACCCCAAAAAGTGCTTTTTCTTCTTCCTGCCCTTACCCACCAGGTGGGGTCGGCACAACACGGTGAGATGCCCCCCCTATCACTTGCCATCTGGTGAGATGGCAAGTGATAGGGGGCACGTGTGCGTGAGTACGCACACAACTAGCAAGCCGTAGTAAATACCTATTTTCCGTCCGCCTGGTTTACTCGATACGCTCATAAAAACCTGACTGAATACAGTAAAACACAGAGAACAGACGGCTAACAACAGGCAGAGTAGGTAGAATCATCAACACTGGCCTAGCAGGTACCTATTTACAGAACCAAATAAAGTTTTTTTTCTAAGAATACCTAAAAGACACGCATTACTAAAGAAACTATAAAACGAACAAGAACGGGCAACACACAATTCTCATATAGATAGAGAGAAAGCTCTCAACCTAACAAAAAGAGAAAATATGAGTTTGAGGTTTCAGAAATCAAAACCGCTAAGCGCATACGAAAATGACTCGTATTGCGATCTAAAATAAACCGAATAACGTTCAAATTCCTACGCTGATACCAAACTTTCAGAGCGGCAACGCCGCATTTTTACGGGTGCGAACATACATTTGAAAATTCTGGCGGCAAAATGTTCTTTTGTTGATTACTAGGAATCTACTTGTCCTAGAGAGTCCAAAATTTTGGAGCCGAGTGCTCTAATTCATAGCTCGGTTTGGACACGTCAACCGAATCTGTAGCTATTGTAGATCCTCAGATGTAGCATGTGCGTGCCAGACAAACGTGTCTCCAGCTAACACAGTCATCAAAGCTTCTAACTCGGTGAGTTTTGAACCTAGACACTTGAAATATTTGGAGCATCCATGATATTTTTTGCTCTAAATTTGGAGATATCAAGCAACTTTCTAGCTATAGCCATTCCTGAGATCCACATGTGTTAGCTGGAGAAATGGCTTCCCAGCAAACACGTTGTTATAGTCTTCTAACTCAAAGAGTTTTCGAGCTAGAGACTTGATTTTTTTTATGCCGGGTGCTCTAATTATGCTCTAAAATTTGGCGTTTACTATATAGCTCTATCGTTAGCCGTTTGCCCACACTGAATGAGGAAGCTGTGGAGCCGCTCTCCAGCTAACACACCTATAAAGTCTCATAGAGTCGTTGTTTTTTTTGCTGCTAAATTTTCCTTCAAATCAATGATTGCTCCAATTATGCTTTAAATGTTGGCGTTTTCAGAATTCGCAATTTCCATATGAGGAAGCTGGAGAAATGCACATAAATAATCGTAAAGACACCCTGCCAACGCGGCTGAGTTGGGAAGGTCGGGATTGTCGGACGAAAAGTATGAAAACACAAGCTTTTCAATTTGTTGGTTAATAATCGTGGACAATGCAAACGGGAGGCTCGTTTGATGCACTTTTATTTTACGACGCACTCATAACATAAAACGCTGAACGTCTCAACAACGGCTAAGGGGAAATTAGAGGGAGAGGGACGGGAATGTTTTGTTTGTACGGTCGTTTTGGTGACGTAGTAGCACTTTGCTGAAATTTAAAGACTGAATCTCACATTCTGACTGATCTTAAACATTTTTGACCTCAGTTTTGCTGAACTCAGTGATGTTACTCACATCAAATTTTTTGTTGTTTTTGAATAGCTAGACTTATTTCGACTAGTTTTTATCCTGTACGCTGCGCAAAAAAAATATAAAAAACAGAACATGTGTTTTTATTTTATTTTTTAACCTTGAGTATTTTTCCTAAGGTTTTGTTAAAAAAAATGTATTTGGTATAAAGTAACTCACTCAAGGCTTCCAAAAACCAAAGTACACACATAAAATACAAGTCAGACTCTTAAGGGGCCGGCGGAGGGCGAATTTTCACACAAACCTAATACCAAAATGATTACTAATTTAAGCAGATTTTCACTATATTATTGTAATAATTGTATTTGTATAGTATTTATCTAGGTTCCTGAACAGTTTTTATTTTAAATTACTTACCTCAAATGAAATTAACGCCAATCACAAAATGTGTAAAATGCGATTGGTGTTTATTTCATTTGAGTTAAGTAATTTAAAATAAAAACTGTCCAGGAACCTAGATAAATACTATAAGAATACAGTTATTACAATAATATAGTGAAAATCTGCCTAAACTAGTAATAATTTTGGTATTACGTTTGTATGAAAATTCGCCCTCCGCCGGCCTCTTACTACTACTTAGATCACATCAGTAAAAACCTTTTTAAAAATGTAATATAGTTGCTTTCTCATCTTATACTAAGCAGTGATGCGGTCAATAGTATAGAACGCCTTCTTAAAATATCTATACTAATCTAACCTGCTTAAAAACATCAAAATGACCTGGTAGGTTTCAAGCAGTTTCATAAATAAAATACATATACCTAACTACTGTGGACACATTAACACAGTTCTTTCTAGCCCCAAACTAAGCAGAGCTTGTACGATGGAAACCAGAGAGCTGATATACCTTATTCTTGTAAGCATATTAAAAAATAATAGTCACTTAAAGTAACCTGTCAACATAACTCATATCATAATGTTATTAATTTAATGGTAACTACAACCTAGGCATACTAAATCATTTAAACTGTTAAATTATTCAAACAACAAAAATAATTATTCTATAATTATTTTAACATTATAACAAAAATAATTATTCTATAATTATTTTTGTCATTGTTAGTCCAAGCAAAACTAAAATAATGACGTGTCTACATGAAACTTCGCCTAGAATGCAATTCCACTATGCAGATCTTTTACTGTTTAATGTGTACACTTCTACTTGTTCCGCATTCGGTCTGACCACCTTATTTCGCTGCGTCCGCACACTGTCCCATTACGGTCTCCCTGGGCCAAAATTCCAAGTAATTACGCAACTGAAATTTTAACAGTGCCCAGTATAAATTTAATAAGGATGGGCCATTCGCAGAGAGTAAATGGAGTAAATGTTGGTTTGGCCAAAAACCAAAATGGTTCGGACGGCGCGCTGTGTCGTAG
The DNA here is from genome assembly GCA_947578465.1 of Thera obeliscata. Classification (NCBI taxonomy): domain Eukaryota; kingdom Metazoa; phylum Arthropoda; class Insecta; order Lepidoptera; family Geometridae; genus Thera; species Thera obeliscata. The sequence goes on along the minus strand of OX387928.1, from coordinate 5,405,525 downwards.
TTTTGCTCGTAACGCGGTAATCGGACTTCGTAAAATATTTTATGTGCTTGTGAGGATATTGTGGTGAGTGGAAAAATAATAAATAGAAGACAATTTTAAATTATATTTTATAAAATAACGCCTTTACGACACCATAGAATAGCATCAGCACAGCACCATCGACTGATAAATAGTGATACAGTAAAGTCTGTTCATTGAATACAGTTACAATTCTGTTATCTAATTTAAAGTCAATTCTGTTTCAATTTTATGCGAAAGTTTTTTTGTTTTTTGTTTATGCGTAAGTATGGTACTTATGTGTTTTTTTCTACATTTATTTTACCAAAATTCTTCATATAACAGATTGTATACCTAACCAAGTTTGTTAAATTACCTAGTTTTAGAAAGAACATATTTATTTTAGCACTATAAAGACATTCGAGTACAAACGAGCTACAAAACATTTTTTTTATACTCAAATAATAGGAAGAGCAAGTACCTAGATGTTGAACGTTACCCACCTGATGTGGAACGGTTACCTCTTCATATAGAAATTTGCATTGTGTGCTACCTTTTCATCCCACATGTTCATCTACTTCCGTATAGGTGGTACTTCCTTAGGCAAACTCTTATAAAAAACTCGACTTTTTCTACTAGAAAAAAAAAACAAGAAACAAGGAAAATAACAATCAGAAACGTTTTAATTGAACAACGGAACTGAGATTCAGCGAGTGTAGAGTAAACGTCGTGAATCGCCCAATAATAATGAAAGTGATGGCAGTGTCGCCGTCGGTGTATGAAGCGGCAGTTTCGGCTACATAAACAGTCTGTATACTACCGTTCCATCCTTTTTCAGTCCAATAACCAACCTTATTACAAGTGGCGACGGGTGAGAATCTAATGTCAAACGGGTCAGTTTACATTGATCCAAGATTGTATAACCCCCCTCTCTACGTTCGCGGGAGGGGCTCCGCAAGGACGGTTTACACACAGACAAAATGGCTGACTTTTGGAGCGGACGCATTGGAGTGACTGCACGCGTTTTGTGTGAGACAAAGTTCTGATTGGTTTGAAATATTTTTGCCTACACTTTAGTTTGTAAATAATAATTTATCAAATAATAATAACGTAACCTGTTAAATTTATTACAAATTGTTTGTTTTATAGATTTGTTTTGTAAATTCGTCTTAAGAAAATAATTTTAATAGTAAAAAAAAAGAAAATAATCCATACAATGATTATAAAAAAGCTCAAATTATAAAGTACTTAGTATACCAATTTTATCATTGACTAGCTGTCACCCGCGACTTCGTCCGCGTGGTTAGTATAAAGTCATAGTTTGAGTTCGTTTAAAAGAAACTATTTCATTGTGGAAAGCGGACAACTATTGATATGTTTTCACTGTTTTTTGCGTATTTTTTGAGAGTTATTTTTCGTGAATTTGCCTTAGTGGCTAAGTTGGGTTTTGTATGCGTTGGTTTTACATGACCAAGTGCTGGTTACCTTAGTTTTGAGTTTGCATTCAAAACTATATAAAGTGTGTTCGAAAGATGGTAAATGCTGTTGTAGCCGATTTTTTTCAGCTGTGTTTAGTTTTGGTATGATAGGTGCTTCCCGCGATTTTGTCTTAGTGGTTATCATGGGGTTTTTTGTAAACCTTTGTGTGTATTCAAACCTGGTGACAGATGCTGCGGTAGTTGAAAATTTTTCAATGTTTTTTTTTGCGTATTTTGTAAAGCTCGTTTTCGTGATTTGTTTCAGTGGCTAATTTGGGCTATCGTATTCGTTGGTGTATGATCGAATCTGGTTTTTTTAGTTTGACATGATCAAATGCAAGTTACCATAGTTTTGAGCTTGTACTTTAGAGTGTATTTGAATTTGAAGGCGAGTTCTGTTGTAGCTGTTTTTTTTCAGCGGTGTTTAGTTTAAGTATGATAGATGATTCCCGCAATTTTGTCTTGGTGGTTATCATCGGTTTTTTTGTAAACATTTGTGTGTATTAAAACCTGGTGACAAATGCTGCGGTAGCTGAAAATTTTTTAATGTTTTTTTTTGCGTATTTTGTAAAGCTATTTTTTGTGATTTTATGTTATATTAGTGGCTAATTTGGGGTTTCGTATGCATGTTGGTGTATAATCGAATCTGAATTTTTAATTTGACATGACCAACTGCTGGTTACCATAGTTTTGAGCATGTACTTTAGAGTGTCTTTGAATTTGAAGGCGAGTGCTGTTGTAGCCGATTTCTTTCAAAGGTGTTTAGTTTAAGTATGATAGATAATTCCCTCAATTTTGTCTAAGTGTTTATCTTTGGTTTTATTGTTAACATTTGTGTGTATTAAAACCTGGTGACAAATGCTGCGGTAGCAGGAAATTTTTTAACGTTTTTTTTTGCGTATTTTGTAAAGCTATTTTTGGTGATTTTATGTTATATTAGTGGCTAATTTTGGGTTTCGTATGCGTGTTGGTGTATAATCGAATCATTTTTTTTAATTTGACGTGACCAACTGCTGGTTACCATAGTTTTGAGCATGTACTTTAGAGTTTATTTGAATTTGAAGGCGAGTGCTGTTGTAGCCGATTTTTTTCAGCGGTGTTTAGCTTAAGTATGATAGATGATTCCCGCAATTTTGTCTTGGTGGTTATCATCGGTTTTTTTGTAAACATTTGTGTGTATTAAAACCTGGTGACAGATGCTGCGGTAGCAGAATTTTTTTTAACCTTTTTTTTTGCGTATTTTGTAAAGCTATTTTTTGTGGTTTTATGTTATATTAGTGGCTAATTTAGGGTTTCGTATGCGTGTTGGTGTATAATCGAATCAGATTTTTTTAATTTGACATGACCAGCTGGTTACCATAGTTTTGAGCATGTTCTTTAGCCATTTTTTGAAGCGGTGCGGTGTTTAGTTTCGGTATGATAGGTGTTTTCCGCGATTTTGTCTTAGTGGTTACGGTGGGGTTTATGTAAACTTTTGTGTGTATTCAAATTTAGTGACAGAAGCTGCGGTAGCAGATTTTTTTTTACTGTTTTTTTGCGTATTTTGCAAAGCAATTTTTTGTGATTTTTCTTTAAACTGGTTTTCCCTTTTTTCTTCTTTTAGGGAAATAATTTTCCTATTTTTTTTCTTAGTGCACCTTTGCTCTATAAGAGGAACACATCTTCCAAGTTTCATGCTTCTAGGACTAATGGTTTAGGCTGTGTGTAGATTTTTCTTAAAACCTTTTTTCCCCTTTTATTCCTCTTCGGGAAATAATTTTCCAATTTCCTTTCTTAGTACACCTCTACGCTATAAGAGGAACATACCCTCCAAGTTTCATGCTTCTAGGACTAACGGTTTAGGCTGTGCGTTGATTGTCAGTCAGTCAGTGAGTCAGTCAGTCAGTCAGTAACGAAAGAGTTTTATATATTTAGATAAATATGAAAAGATTTTTTAATTAGTTTTAAAGTATCAAGAAAAACAAAAATTTGAAAAATAAATACTGTTTCAATAAAATCTAAATATATAAAACTCTTTCGTTACTGACTGACTGACTGACAATCAACGCAAAGCCTAAACCGTAAGTCCTAGAAGCATGAAACTTGGAGGATATGTTCGTTTTATAGCATAGGGGTTCACTAAGAAAGGACATTTGAAAATTATTTCCCTAAGCGAAGAAAAAGAGGGAAAGCTTTTAAAAGAAAAACCAACGGGGCGTAACGGCTGCGGGGCGAGCGAAGCCGTGGGCGGCCGCTAGTACACCATATATACAAAGTAGGTAGAGCTATTTGCATACCTTAAAATGGATAAAAAGGAATGTTTATTAGGTAATTAGTTATTCAAATCTCACTCGCAGTATGAAGGTGTTCTATTTATTACATTATTTCTTTATGTACATTTTTATAAAGCAAATTTTATAAAAAATTATATACTTTCATGAAAACAAATAAAGATGGCAACAGACTTATCGATCTGTTAAGCTAAAGATCTGCCATAAGACCGTTATGATTATAGGCGTAAGTACATCACTATAATAATTATTATAGGATTTGCTTGCCACGAGTAACATCATAAATAGTATTAATATTCCGCTTCCTATAATCTAGTACTCATAATTTCAAATATAGACTAAAGATAATTATCATTAGCGAAATAGTTCCCTAGACATACATTACTAGTATGTTAAGTTTATTTAATATTTCAAATTTCAAATTAAATTCCTGTAACTATTAATTAGAATTTTAACCTGAATCTGTGTTTTTATACTTTATTCTTAATTGAACACTTGCAAAAGATACAACACTATAAAAGTCTCATGTTTTAACGTATAAAAAATAAAAGACCTGTCTTCACAACAGCGGCATGTAAGCCAACTACAAACACGTTAGTGCGAGGGTGGATATTTTCAGCCAACACGACGCTTCTCGTACGGCGCCGGCGGACTTTCTTTTTTCTTTTCGTGACAGGTCTTTTATTATCTCGCTACGACAAAGACAAAATGATTTTTTTACACTTGGCATGACTTTAAAACAAACAAACAATTTTCATCAAAAATAGCATTATTTTTCGGTTTAAAGGTTTATTTCTCAAAGAACAGTAAAGACACTTACAGAGAATGTTTTTTAAAAATAGTAAGTACTATGGTTAGGTTAGATTACCTCTAGTCAAAACACAGTAGCAATACATAACATACAACAAATGGTAGTATGTACCTACTATTATTGCCTACTAATACATACATACAACATACTAATATTATTATGTGATAGTATACACGTTATTCATTATTAACTGCAAATACTCAGGAATTAGGTTCAACAAATAGAATAAAAAATATTTATGAAATTATTTTTTTTAAATTTGATCAAAAAATTTTTCAAGTTTTTGTATCAAAATTTTATTTTTATTAATTTCTTTACGGCTATTGCATAATGGTTGCCATGGAGAACAGGTCGATGACCCACCCAGGCGGTGACTGAACGCAGAGTGTCACTCACGGCGCGCGGGCGTGGATCAAAGGTCAAAATAGGTCAGGCACCAATGATTTCTTTATCGATTTTCTCGGGATTTTCATAACAAAACTTAAAAAAAATCATTTCATAAATATTTTTTATTTTATTTGTTGAACCTAATTCCTGAGGATTTGCAGCTAATAATGAATAATCCTGTATACATTACATACATACTAACATTAAACAATAGACTGTTTCGAACAACTAAACACACTTCATTATGAAATACAAATTGGTTTGTATAACCAAATTGTACCTATACTAACATAACCATACAATTAAGACACCTATAATGTGAATTATAATGTTATAAATAAATCAAATCACAAATCATGGAAATTAGAATAAGGAAGCAGAATAATATCCATTTTCATTCTATACAAATTGAAGTTCTATAAAGCATACAAAGCAAAACAATGGTGGTGGTCCCATACAAAATTATCACACGGCCACGATCCTATTGTACCACAATACAGGCTAGACACATCTTTAGATATGTATGAAGTTTATTTCTGCCGCGGAACAGCGATAGCTTTTCCAGTGTTTGTAAAACACATTTTGAATAGTGGTAGGATGGTCGAGCAGGCGGTGTTATTGTACTATTAATGTGAAAATCGAATAGTTGGATATTTCCTTGTCTGGTTTAGACAATTTTTATGTATGAATTTTTGGTTTATTAAGGTTGCAGGCGTTCATACTACGATAACAGGTTTAGGTACATCAGGCTCGTAAGCTTGTTTGCCTACTTTGATTGTAGGTATAATAAGTAAAGGAAGTACTTATTTCTAGATAAAATTCACAATTTTCTTTATCTTTTTTTTACAGTTTTTAGGCTAGTGTTTGACCGCAATCTCACCTGCTGAAATTAAGGCAAGAGCTTTTTGTCAAGACTTAGACCCATATTCATAGTGGTCTTACATCAGTTATTTAGTTTAACATACCGAAAAGTCTGTTGCCATCTCTATTTATTAACATAAAAGTGACAAGAGACTTTTAGCGAGCCAGTAATTATAGGTGCTAAAAAACGTTCAAAAAATTATTCTAAAATAAAATTATGGGGAAACAAATAAAATTGTTCATGTTTCATTGGTTTAATAATGTAAGAAACCACCTATATTTTTGAATTTCATGGAACGGTGGCTATTTTTGCTGCTTTTTCCAAGATATTTTAAAGCACTGATTTGACTGATTTGACAAGATGACACTATTTTTTATTAAATTTTATTCAATTAGAACGTGCAGGACAAGTTGCATACCCGCTATACTCTTTTAGTACGCGCAAACACTGAAATCTGTTAATTCAATTTGCACATAAGATTCTTGAACGATGACTAAGAATTAAATACGGCCCCAATAAAATTGTGCGTTACAGGAAGTTCGTGAATAGAGGCGACATTGGACCGTCATACATAAATAGGTCTATTACTAATTTAAATAAATAAATTAGAAGGATGACCTTGGCAGACATCTAGAATTCGTTTTATTCTAGTTTGAAAAATTGCTTCGTACACATGTTTATTTCACGAGCTAAAGCACTTACATTGAATAATCTTGTTAAAGCCTTGATTTTTACATCTACGGAAGAAAGCCTAAACAAGAGATGGAAATTATTTTATTGGATACTGAAAAAATTGTTATTAAATAAAAGTTATATAAATCTAACTAGAGGTGTTTTTTTTAAACTACCAGTAATCTTAAATTAAAATGATTATTAGAAATCTAGGAGGTAATTAAGCCAGCACCAGTTTTTACTAGTAATTTGATACAAATGACATGAGGATGCGAATGATTCCTTTAAAAAAAACTGCTTTTGTGCGCTGATGCAGCTCTTTTTCAGTTTTTTATTAAGTTTTTAAATATAATTTAAATGCCTATACATGAATGTTATGAATCAATTTGTTTGAAAACGGATTAAAGGATTGAAAACGGGTGTCAAAGTTAGAAATGACTTCTGAATCTTGCAACATTTTGTTTGCATTATCACTGCTATTACTATAATTGTTACTTAACTTACCTACAAGTATTTCAAAAGTTCAGAAGACGCTACTCCTAATTTAAAGGTTATGTAGCCCAGTCGAGCCCACAAACTGATTAAGAACGCACCAAACGTTCATAAAACAATCACGCAGCGAGCCCCATGGTGTGAACACAAACTGTTGCGCGAGAGTTGAATGCCAAGCCTATCGGCGCCGAAGCACGTGCTATAGTCGATACTTCGAAATATTTATGCTCGCACTAAATATTTTTATTTACGTCTGAAGTGATGAAGGAATAACCACCAAGTGATGGTCCTGAGAATGCACTTTTTACACAATCTAAGAGCTACTGTGGATTTCATAAATCTTCTTCTTCTTCTTTCTGCCCTTATCCCACTAGGTGGGGTCGGCACAACCTGTCTTTTTCTTCCATTCCCCCTATCACTCGCCATCTCAGTACTCACTCCTTTCTTTCTTTCTTTCTTGTGGAGTTCATAAATAATTGGGATAATTTGACTAGCCTCTCAGCTAAGTTGGTAGCTCTGCCTTCTGCGTCTGAGGTCTTGGGTTCAGTCACTACTAAACACAAAAAAAAATCACCATCATCTCAGCCCATTTGCTGAGTACAGGCCTCCTCTTTATTACGCCACTAATTCCGGTCCTCGCACAAATAATAAAAATATTGTGGACAATCTACACAACACTATCGAGCCCCAAATTAAGCAGTGCTTATATTAAGACAACCAGTTAGATCATTAGTAGGTCGATAGATTTTTTGTAAATACATACTTAGAATACAATATAACACCTAAATAAGACAGAAAACAAACATCAGCGTTCACCACATAAATATTTGTTCTCGGAGTGGTTCGAACTAACGACGAAGGCTGAGCTACTACTACCTACTATACTAGCTGAGAGGCTAGTCTATTTGGTATAATTCTGCGCTGTATTATAAATTCTTATAAACCCAGTTGCAATGAAATAAAAATATTTTTAGTTGGTATGTGAGTTAAAAGGCAAAAGTTAGTTCCCACCATCAAATAACATTTTTTTATTGATCTGCACGTATTTTAACTATTAATTTCACAGTTTTGAGCCCAAAATTATCAAAACAGAATTGCATAATGATGTGTCTATAATAATTTACCCACAGTACAGTTTTAAGTATCATAAATATCAACTAGTTACCATACAAACTTACTCATAGCTTACGAAATCTCGCTTTCACCTACAAACTATGACGTAACCTGTGAACAGGCCCGGGAAACGGTAAACGTGTTTACGAATTTAAATTACCCAATCAATTTTTAATTTTGGAAATGGGATAGTCACCGTAGGCAGTTTGGGACAACCTATTTCAATTGGGAAATTGTTTGTTCGACGATGGTCGTTTTAATCGTCAATTTTAGCTTGAACTGGGGTAAATTTTGGTGTGAAAAGCAGGCAACTTGAAAACCTTGGGGATTTGAAATAATCTCTTATTTTTAAAATATCTTTTTTTTTATACTAGCTGTGGCCGTGACTTCATCCGCATGGAAAAGTGTTTCCGCGTAACATTTTTAATTAGCAACGAAAAAAAATCCCTTCTTTACTTCCATGCAACTTTCATCCTTAATCTATGTACCAAATTCAGTAGTTTCGGCGTGAAAGTGCGATAGACAGACCAAACAGAATTACACACACATTCAAATATTAATAAGGATATATTTAAGTATTTTAACAGCCATCTGGTTCCCATAGCGTGGAACTGGCACATAGACTCACCTAGCTTTAGGACGTTTCAAAGTGATTCTTGTAATTGAACCGAATGAAGACTATTTTGATTTGATTTGATTTGATAGTACTCATCTACTTAATTTGGGGCTATAGATAGTGTTTTGTGGATTGTCAACAGTATATTTATTTATATTTTTATTCATACGTTTATAAAAAAAAAGATTATAATGTTAGTTTTTAATTTATTGAGTAGGTACCCAGTACCCATCCTATCAAAGAAAACTCTAAATGTACTTGAAATTGTTACTTATTTGATGTGCTAATAAGGCGTGTATGTTAAGTAAAATACCAATTTAAAAAAAAAATATCATGGACAATTTACACAAAACTATCTAGCCCCAAACTAAGCAGAACTTCTACTATTCTACTATGGGAAAAGTAAATGCTTATTTATTTGTTAAAGTGATACTTTACCTATAATTTACCCTACGACATAGGTGTTAGTGAATTTTAACTCTTAGTGAACCTAAATTAAAAACTAATGAAGTATCATACCTAGATTGTTTTGATAATCAAAACATATTTAGCTAATTTTATCTAGGTGACTTGTTTGATTTGTAACCAAACTTATATTAGCTGTATTAAAACACTTCCTCACAATTTACCGCTATATTTTTCAATTTATTAACAGTGGTATGAAGATTCATTATAATTTCAACTTTATCTCACCCAAAATCAAGCGATCTCATTCACGCAAGAGTAAAAGAGACGGAAAGACTATCGATCTCACACAACCACGGTGCGCTCAGAACCAGAAAGGCAGCTTGAACGGGACGCTTTCGTTTACAGCGGACTTTTCGTTAGTCACAACAGAAAATAACACTTTCCTAAACGTACACTGATGGATTCTACACTTTCTCACATATTTTCAATGGGAATGGGTAAAAGAAATCAATTTAAAACAGCTAAAATCACATTGAACAGTCGTTGCTATACGCATCGGTCGCCATATCCGAATTCCTGTGTGCAGGGCCGCACTTGAGAATGCACGCGGCCTATGCATTTTTATTGTTATTACAATAAAATCAACAGACATGTTTCAAAAATGTCGATATAAACTATTTTGAATAGTTGTGTAAGTGCCAAAAATTTGAAAGGATTTCTACTGTGTAAAAGTGGATTAGGTACAGTCGAGTCTACGAATTAATAAAATGAGATACTTCTTCGACTCTTTTGTCATCTTGGGTATAATTATGTATTTATATAATACTTACATAATGATTAATCATCAAAAGTATACTTTAAAGTGTACCTCATTAAGTACTTCTCTTTTCTCTCTTCAGTGTATGAATTATGTGTAAATTAGATACGGCATTTAGAAATAAAATCAAAGTTTTTTTGTGTACCAAGATATGAGACCATAAAACTAGCAATAGCGCTAAACTATAAGAAGTAATGATTTTTTTTCTTTTTCAAAACTTTAAAGCTTATCGTATTTCAAATGACCAAAAAGCGACTTAATGACTTTTCGCTCTACGGTGACGATAATATACCTACTTTTATTCTGAGTACCTACTACTCGATCAATTTCAACGACTCGTTTCGTCTATGTATCTCTCTCCCTCTTTTGTTTAATGAGAAAAATTATGTGAAAACCACTCTTTTCAATGATTATTGCTGTCTCATCATTTCTCCATACTAAAGAGAGAGACACATAGGAGAAACGAAACGTGCAACTGATCGAGTAAAACTGAGAATAAGCCCACAGGAATTAGATAAGTTTAGGTTAATTTAATTAAGCTAAGTTCGTAGCATCGTAGCTCTACGGCGTAGCAAACTAAATTGTTCTTATTTCAAACTATACCATTTTTGCTTACTATAAATTTACTAATTATAAAAAAAAATTGTATCAAGACACCAGTAATACTTAGTATTATCAAATTATGCCTGTTGAATTCTGGGTGAATTAACCAGTTTTTACCACCCCTTTTAGGAAAACATCGTAAGGAAACCGGCATATCACAGAACCTAAAAAGTTCGAAAATATGTGTCAAGTGCACGAAAGGAGCCGCTTTGAGGCGCACTTAAAATCCTTTCACCACACATGGTTCGAAAGAATTAGTGACACAATAAGAAGAAAAAGACCACCCCTTTTTTGTATTCTGTGTAACTTGCTGTTTTGCCATAACTTTGGCTAGCGTGTTTTTTTATAAAACGTGGAAAAAATTTAAACAATATTTATAAAATAAACCACTTAATCCGTCCCTGTGCATGCACGCTCCGCCCATTACAACAACAAAAGTTGGCGTCGTTCCTTCAAAATATCTCGTTTGGAGGCCATTTTGACGATCGTGCTAGAAAAGGATGGGCTATATCGCACGGTCGTTACGACACCGCGTGCGTGAATGAGACAATTATGCAAAGATTGTTTAGTTTTAATGTCACTGTGAAGTGCGTGGGGACATTATTTTCTTGTATGTGTGCAGTGACGTAGAAGCTCTCTGATCCGGTATTCATTTTAATTTTGACGGGCAAGAAATGGGCATTCAAAATGTTGGGTGTTTTATTTATTTGATAAAAAATATTTACGACAATTTCAATATTTAAAATAATGCTTGTTGTTTATTATAAGTAAATGACACTACACCAAAAAATAAAATAAAAAGTACTTAATATTAACTAACAAAATAATCATATTTTTCTGTTCCTCTAAAATAGTTTAAAATTTTATAAAATGTATTTATGTGATAAAAAATATTTACGACAATTTCAGTATTTAAAATAATGCTTGTTGTATATTATAAGTAAATGACACTACACCAAAAAATTAAATAAAAAGTACCTAATATTAACTAACAAAATAATCATAATTTTCTGTTACTCTAAAATAGTTTAAAATTTTATAAAATGTGTTTATGTGCTTATGCAGTAAATAAATAAATGAATGCGTCGTATAATAATATATTTATTACGTAATCATTATCAATAAAAAAAAAAGGGAGCATTTTTCTAATAGTTCCCATGGCCCCATGGTGTGCCTGTCCTGTCTAGGAACCGCTGCACTAGTTGGTAACTCACTTTTCTGGTATTTTTTTATGATTGTGACCACAGATAATGTAACTTTTATTATAAGAAACCAAAAGTTCGAAGGCAGAGCAAAAAACTAAAAATATCCAAACAAACTTCCACTGCTACTGCTTAACATTTTAAAATGGTTTTTATCGTTGTGCAAAAAAAGACTAGGTAAGTCTGCCCCAATCTCTACAAAAATGTAGTGATAACAATTTAGTAAATCACCAATTCCACATTTACGACGGATCCATTCAGTCGAGGGTTGCATGCGACCTCGTAAAACCCGAATCACGGGTGACGTAGCCAAGTGCTGTGACGACGTGGTTCACCCCACCACAACTAGATGGCGCTTAAACAAACACTAAACCACGCTCATAAAAATAAATTTTATTGTTATGACGAAAATAAAACGCTTGTCGTCAATTTAAACATCATTTTACTGTGCAATAAGATTTATTTTACGATTAACAAGTGTCTTGATGAATTTGTATTACTCGGATGATGAATAAAGCTATAAAATTCGCTTTTATGTTCTTGTTATCGCTTTTCTATTGGCACTTGGGTTGTTTGGGTGTCACATTTTCATACAAATAGGTATGTCAGGTCACTTAATGTTTATCTGTAATAAAACAGACTGTTTGATTAATTTATAAATAGATAACCTACTAAACATTTGACTCTATTTTGATATCAAGATCACTAAAGTGTTATTAACTTTAGGTAGGTACGTCGCGACTGTAGCATTTGACATTGAGAATAGTACACTAGAAATAAATATGACTCTTTTTTTTAATAAGAAATTCTTTTTTTTTTACAATTAACATTTTTTTTTGACTGGCCTCTCAGCTCAGTTGGTAGTAGCTCTGCCTTCTGCGCCGCAGGTCGTGGGTTCGATCCCCACCGAGAACAAATATTTGTGTGGTGAACTCAGATGTTTGTTCTCTGTCTGGGTGTTGTATTGTATTCTAAGTATGTATTTACAAAAAAAATGTATGTATGTAATATATGAGCTCTCTGGTTCCCATAGTACAAGCTCTGCTTAATTTGGGGCTAAATAGTGTTGTGTGAATTGTCCACAATATTTATATTTATTTATTTATTTATTTATTTTTCAAACGGATCAATAAAGTTAAGTTTTTAAGTTAAAAAAATATATACTTGGGGTGCCACTGAGGGTTAATAAAAAACTTGTCATAATCAACTTTCCTGTAGGTACTTAATTCAAATAAAAATTATATCCTGCACTTACCTACTTCTGGTCAAGACTGCGTTTCAAAAGAGCTTTGTGATGCTGAGCTTACGCAATTACTTCAAACTTTTATAGGTAGATGGCGCTTTGACAAGCTTTTAAAAGCTTGGTTGTTCGCTGACATTTATAATGACAGTTATTCAAAGTTAGTAAATTAGTATGTGAACCTAATAACTCAACTACTAATACAATTCATTTTAAGTGGTCATAAAACAGTTACTTTTCATTTAAAAGCTTCTGATATAATAAAATCATATTTAAGTGCAAAAAATATCGGTAGATGGAGCTTTACCTCTTCATTTTGTCGTGTCCCTAGAGTTCTTTAAAACCGGTGAGGTGAAAGGATTTGAAATACACCTTGATCACTATCAGCAGTAAACGTAGGTATATGGCTATTATTTAACTGTTATCCAAATGACAAATTTATTGTCTTTTACCTGAAAATCATGTACGATAGGAGAGGTTCAAATATTAATTGTACTTTTATTGTATGTTTGTGTACGGTCTGATTTAGTCAGAATTGGAAAAAAGTTGAAATTTGAAAGCTGATCGTATTTCTGATATTTCCGTGATGAGGTTCAGTTTCAGCGTGTTCTCACGATGAGAACCTCATCCTTCTGCTTGAAGGTATAGGCTGCTATAAATTGGTATACCTACACATGATTGAATTTCACATCTACAGAATAAGTTCTTACTTAGCTAACTAATCATTGTCATCAGAATTTGTTAGCCAGTTAAAGTGGCTTTGAGCAGGTCATACAGTTTGGATGATAACCGCTAAAAATAAAAGTTCTCAAACACAAAACTGAATATAGGTAAAGCGTAATACTCCAAAATCGATAGATGGATGACATTGAAGATTGTAGCGATCAGAGGACCTTAAAATGGTTTTGATTCATGGAGCACAAGTAAAACTCGCTGGCCTCTAAGTGTGCTCCAATTTCGTCTTTTTCCTATGCATTGTGTGCAATAAAGAGCCACGGTTTTTGTATAGAACAGTAAACAATTACTCTTAGGCTACTTTGTTTTTAAAAATTTTGTAATATTTTAGTTATTGATAATTCCATTTCCAGTACTTTTTTAGTCTATCTCTTTTGACGCTATAGTAGCTATAAGAAGAGAATTATAAATTTCAAGAATACGCATAGCCGGGCACCTCGGGCCAATAAAAAGGAAAATTACAGTCATAAAACGAAGCACGAGTGAGACCAGACTTCTAGACGCTGCTGGTACAAATCGTTCAGTCGTTATATCCTCACATGATGAAGACATAAACTATCAATTACTTCTTTATCTCTATTACGGGTGATACTTTAAACAAGTCAATAATCGTTCAATAAATGTCCAAAGAACGGCGTAATAACAATCCACGTGCTTCGCCGCCTACGTCCATAAAGTTTCGAATTTATATAGAGGTTTAGCCCCAGAGGCGGTTAAGAAACAATGTTGCCAGAGGTCTCAATTTTGTACGAACTACCCGAAATGGTGGAATTGACCATTCGTGAGAATTAGGATGTTCTCGAGATTTGCAGATTTTGTGGAGGAAATTGAATAAGATCTCAAAAAGGTTGCCGAGTTCTTACCAAATTTATCTAACACAAAGTATTTTGTATGCTTTGAGACTATTATTGAAATAAAGGAAAGAAATTACTTACTGTATTTTTTGATAAAGAACTAGGTATGAACTAATAAAAATTATTCGATTTTTGGATTACCCAATAAGTGTCACTATGTATTTTACATAATATCAAGCTTCAATATTTGAAACAACAAAAAAAATTTACTTGTAATTGGTCATATTATTATCTCCAAATTTTTATAAATTTACATGGTTATTAGAAAAATAAACACAAACAAATAAAATCTGGCAACACAGATAATCTGGCGCTGTGTTTACTGGGAGTTCTACAAATGGTGCAATTCACGTGACGTTTATGAGCATTGAAGTGGCCGTAAAAATCGTGTTTACGATGCGCCCGGGCAAAGCGTGCCATGCGCAAACGCAAGCCGCCCTTAGTGCTGCCAGGCTTCGTCAGAAAAGCCGGAATAATTGAAGACGGGCTTGGTGATCCGATCTACAGGTTTTAATTTAAAACCTCCTTGGGTACCAGCTCTCATTTTAAGCCAAGCTTATAATCATTATTGTACTAAATCTAATTTTAACCTTTTATAGAAATAAATAAAATGCACAGTTGTGGAATAGTAACCGATCTTGATAGCATAGTCAAAGTATTATTTGATGTTCTGTGGTAATAAAGCCTTGCGCACATCTAGATCGCATGCGATGGCGATCATGTATCGCTGTCAAAATGAGCGGCAGTATATGTGGATGTATTCAAAACCATATGCCATATGTATCGCCATTGCAAATCACCTAGATGTGCGCAAACCTTAAGTTACGATCTCTTTTATTATTGAAAGATGCTAGAGCATTGCTTAAAACTAAATCATTTCCCAGAGAATTGAAGTTTCCTAAGCAAGTCCAATTGTACCGAAAATATATACCTCATCATCGTCATTAACTACAGCATCAGAAGTCCACTGCCGCAGTAATTTAGCGGCTACACGTTATAGCAATTTAATTTTATCATTAAAAAACTTTTTTAATTTTTTCTAGCCGCAACTGATCCGGCACTTTCTGGCCGGACCGTTTGGACGGAATACCGTTTCCGGCTATAGCTGGTACTGCGACCCTACTTCAACGCAAAACACATCTCCTGCTTGAATTTCAAAGAGGTAATGTTTTTCTTGAAGTTTGAGTGATAAGAAACCGGTAGCTAAGAGCTTTGAGTGGGTGTCAAAGCTCAATCTACTGTTTTAAGAAACACTTGAATAAAATAAAGCTACAAATACAAAACTTGTTTGGTATGTTGGTCTATAACTAACAACAGATAGATAGATAGATAGATAGATAGATTAATACTTTATTGTACACAAAAGAATACATTTAAAAGAAACATTACAAATAAAGGTACAATGGGCGGCCTTATCGCTAAAAGCGATTTCTTCCAGACAACCTTTGGATGGAGAGAATTAACAAAAATTAGAAGAACGGCGGTGTACAAAAGTAAAATCTGATGTACCTAAAATTTAAGCTAGGTACCTATTATAGCATATAAATAATAAAATATAACATATTAATATATAATTATAGTCATAATAAATACCTACTTATTACACATATTAACACAAATACTGAAGGATATTAGACAAATTTACGTAGACAACAAGGAAAAGTAATGATTGCTGACATTTGAATAGATTTAGATAAACGGACAGACTGTGGCAAAGAGTTCCTTAGGCGTACAGCTTGTATGGTAAATGACACATGTGCATTGAATGGGTCTAACTGAAGGTTTTTGGGAATTGATTTTTAACTAGGCCTTACCTTATATTATACTTATATATTATTTATTATACTTATATTATTATTGACTGGCCTCTAGCTCAGTTGGTAGTAGCTCTGCTTTCTGCGCCGTAGGTCGTGGGTTCGATCCCCACCGAGAACAAATATTTGTGTGGTGAACATAAATGTTTGTTCTCTGTCTGGGTGTTATATTGTATTCTAAGTATGTATTTACAAAAAAAAATGTATTCAAGTATTATATCAGCTATCTGGTTCCCATATTACAAGCTCTGCTTAGTTTGGGGCTGGGTAGTGTTGTGTGAATTGTCCACAATATTTGTTATTATTATTTATTTGTTATACAGATAAAACGAAGGCTCTACAAATAATAATACTCTACATATAATTTTATTCACCTGTTTAAATTCACTAATAAAATTTGAAATTTAGTAAAATAAAATATTTAAGTCTGATCTACATTTGCTTAGGCGAGTTAGTAAGATATAACCATGAATATTTTTGAAATCTCTGTTTATAATGCCATTTTTAATTAAGAAACAAATAATTTTAACAAAAAATCTTGTTAGAAACCAATCTTGAGTTTCTAATAAGCATCAAAGCAAAACTTGCGCTTTACGCGAGTCTAATAAGAAGGCTGTTTTTTTTCAGTCTCAGATTCGTAGATTCTCACAAGTACAGTACAAGTAGATACAAGTACCCATAGGGGGGGGGGGGGGGGGGGGGGGGGGGTTCGTTGGTAATAGTACCAACACCATTGCTCTAGGCTGGCCTAAGTCTAGTTCACACAACCGGGTGAGTCGAGTCAAGATCAAGAGAAGAGTATTAAATAAATCATAAATAAATTTTGTGTGCAATCCACACAACACTATCTGGCCCCAAGCTAAGCAGAGCTTGTACGACGGACGCAGGGGAGTGCATCGTAGGGCACGTTCCTGACGTGCGTGACCTACGAGGCAATGCTTCGTTATATGCCATAACGCTTGTTCTATCAGCTATTCACCTAAAAAAAATATTATCATAGTGGTAATTCTTCCTCGGACGAAGTCTTCTACAAAAGCTCTGCATCTATTATTATAGGTAGAGCTCTGTGAAAAAGCTCATCCGCAGAAGTACTGGCATTATCCAGTAGGTATTCTATTTGTGAAAGATGTTTCAAAGGTGACCTAAGTGGTTGGAAAAAAAATATTTTGACTTGATAATGACTAAATCAGGGCAAGCAGTGTTAACATGCAATACCAGGTGAGTATACCACCCATTCGCAAAAACATTTTAAAACAAAACATTAGCAAGCACAAACATTGGCTCCACTTTTATCATGCGAACCTCCAAGGAGTTCTACACCTCACTGCCGTCGTATGTTTTTCCTGACCAATACAATCTGGGCCTATTTAAGACTAGACTAGACTAGAGTAAATAGGTGTAATCTAGACTGTCCTGCTACGTCGTTACTCCATCAGGTGAGTTTGCGGCCAAAGGATAGTCTATTAAATATAAAAAAAAACACAAGCGCGTTTCAGGCAAAGGTATCTTATTTATTTTGGACTAACTTAACGCAACATTTCTGAGGAACTGGTATTTCTGGTTGCAATTAAAATGTACCCTTAATAGGTACTTTGGATTCCATTCATTTGAATGGAAACCTCGTTCGTACAATGTCATTTTCAAAGTCATGGCAGCGATAAGACCTTTACAGCTCAGTTAGTAGTAGCTCTGTCGTCTGCTCTTGAGGGTGTAGGTTCAATCCCCCGTGAACAAGCATTTATTTGTGTGGTGGTTGATATACCTACCTATGGTAGGTAGGTATAACTTCTTGTAACCGTTATAATCTTTCAATATCAAATTTACTGTATTAATTTTTTTTTGTATCAATCAGATGTAAACAAACTAAGGTAGGGACCAATTTTTTTTATTGATTGTCTGTTGGCCTTGACAGGAATTTATTTTTGAGATCTATTTATTTATTTAACGATAGTAAACATTGTACTAAAATACCAGCCGGTCTAGACTACTTCAATAAAAAAAACATTTCAAATTGCTAACATGCAATCTAAAAGTACCCCAAATTGACCAATTACAGGAAAAAAATATCAAAGCAGTCCCCGTCCCTTTATCGGCAAATATTTGTTTAAAGAGGTTACAATAAAAATGTGAACGTCTGGTAGGCCGCACTAAAAGCCATTCATTCGTTTGATGACTTCATTTGGACGCGCGAACTGAGTGCTCTTGCGATAATGCGCTATTGTTTACCCTTCGATAGTGCGGTATCCACTGCACGCGCCACACTGCGCCAGACAGAGACAGCAATACACTTCGCACCTCCATCCTTACCGCACCACCGCTACGAATCACAGCCCATCACTTTCAAGCCAACGCAAAATGCAAACGAGCGAGCGTAACAGCAACATCACCCGTAAAAACAGGTAGTAGAAGAAATAATAATCATCTTTACGACTTCTCACTCTATTCAGCACCTTGTTACGATACTCCGCGCTCATTGTGGCACGGTCGAGGAGCGGCTGTAAAATCTTTTCTTTACTGGCCCGTTTCACTAATTGTACGTTTATGAGTTTACGACTTTTGCGGTTTAACTTTTCAGTAGCTGTCGTTTATTGAGGTTTTGTTACCTTTTTTAAACGGACTTTAAATAACTTGGCACGTAAACAGCAAATTGATGATTTTATTTAACTATTTTCTCAAACGGCACAGTTTTATTAACAGTAAGACATTACGCCGTTTGAAGTAAACGCTAACCGTAGAAACTTACCACGATAGATGAGTTTTTTAAGCTCATCTAATTGACGTTGACCACGTGCTTCTGTAGGAGTGATAAGAAAGGGAAAAGAGAGCGTTACTGATAATATTTATAGTGATTAGCGAAAAGGGGACGGAACAATCGGCCGTGTTGCGATCGCAGAGAGCGCGCGGGGCGGCGCGCGTGTCTCGGACTCGGCGCCGTAGACAGTAGATTGCGTGAGCCGAGTCGCGCCGGACGCATACGGCATACAGCCGCGCGCTCTCGCTACACGCGACACAAAACTTCGCTCGCGTCGCACGCCCCGATCCTCACTTCGATGATCTGAATTTCTCAAAAAAATATAAACACATCCGCCTGCACCTAACCCGGCACAGTGAGACGAACTGGCGCCGCAGACGAAACCGCTTAAAAAGTCGTAAAACCCGCGGCACGCGCTCCCGAGTCGTAAAATAATCGTAAAAAGTAAACACACGTCAACTGGCCTTTATCGCCAACGAAGCCCATTATGACGCTCGAGTGACGTTTAAGAGGCAATAAAATTAATAAAATTAAATTACATTGTCCGTATTTGGAGTGACATTGGCGGAGGTCGCGTTATCAAGGCGTGTGAGGCCGCGATGACATAAGTGGTTCCTAGTTTTCTAACTGAGTGACGTTTGTGACGGTGATTGGACAGAATGAACTCTTACTTTGAGCAGGGTGGTTTCTACGGGGCGCATGGGGTGCACCAAGGTGGTGCCGGAGGAGACCAATACAGAGGGTTTCCTCTTGGGCTGTCGTATGCCCAACCGCATGCGTTGCACCAGCCGCGGCCGCAAGACTCGCCGTACGATGCCTCGGTAGCGGCCGCGTGCAAGCTATACGCCGGAGAGCAGCAATACGCCAAGACAGATTGCACAAAACCTGGCGGTGAGCAACAAAATGGCTATGGAGGGAAAGAGGCCTGGGGCTCTGGACTAGGAGCCCTGGTGAGGCCGGCTGCTTGCACCCCGGAAGCCAGATACAGCGAGTCTTCGAGCCCTGGACGAGCCCTGCCATGGGGGAACCAGTGCACCATTCCAGGATCCGCAGCGTCAGCAGCTCAACCCGTGCAACATCAACCTAGCAATCACACGTTCTACCCATGGATGGCCATAGCAGGTCAGTTATTTTTTACTATAAAATATTTAAAATAAATATTGTATCTCTGATGATCTGTAAATTTTTAAACTTCTTAGGTAGATTGAGTTAATTTTATTATAAATATTTTTTAATAATTTTATATTTAAAAGAAGAACATCTAGATTTTGAAGACCACATCCATAATTACGGAAACAATCACTACCTACCTGTGCTCCAAAATCAAAATTTGATGATTGCATCTCAACTCTCTATAATTTGAATGCACTAAAATGCCGCAGGCTAAAAGTCTTGGCGAAATCACATTCTTGTTCAAGTCTTGTAAGAGACCAATAAGAGGGTCGTAACTCCGCCAAAGCCAGTAGCAAGTAAAGAAAAGCCGACAACTGAAGTGTCAATAAAAAGCACATAAAACCAACGACCCTCGTTAGCACCTTATTAGTGAAGACAGATTTAAGTGCCATTCATGATTTTATTGTGGTCATCAAATCTCGGAAACTTGTCTAAATAATCAATTTGTGACTATAAAAGTATCATAAAATTATAATGGGCGCTTATCATAAAGAGGAGCTATAAAAATATTAAAAACATTGTAAGGAAGCTAGAGTATTATTTTTACACCGATTTCGATAGAGTTGAAGTGGGTCTGGGTTAAATAGTTCTAGATTTTTTTACAGCATTATAATTTTACAAGTGTAGCTGCATTAAATAAACACCTGCAACAATCATCAAAAATATAAAATAGTAGGTATGCAGCAGACACTCACCCTTGCCTTGGGTGGTTAGTGGTAACCATAACAATCAATATCTACAACCATACCTACCATGGCATGAAAAAAAGGAAAAATCCTGGAATCTTGACAGTATTCATGTTGTGAAGAGTGCAATTACAACGGATCCTTAATTGTTTCTTAATCGATCTTTGACAAAACAGACAAGGCGAAAGGCGTAAATCTAAATTTTAACAAAAAAATGAGATACTAAATGTGTATTAACCATTTGGATACTTACATATTTCCGTATGTTAAAAATCAATGTGTGGTAAGATGTGTTAAAAGGTTTAATTTAACAAAAAATAAATCTACACCACACTGAAGCTTAACTAAACTTATAGACATAGTTATACATAATTGTACTTGTTGTTTTTTTTTCCTAAATATTGGGATAAACCAACTCTCTCTAATTTTGTAATATTTCAAAAACTCGATATCATACTAAAAATAAGCCTCATGGTCTTTTTTTAAGTACCTTGACTTGCGCAAAAAAAGACCGCGGAGTCAAGACCATAGGGCTGGCTGGCTCGGTGGCATTTTAGCGCTGCATCTGTTGGTGGGACTCGTGCGCGCCCGCGCCGCCACCCGGGTCAACGGCCTGATCTAGTTTGGGCGCATTATTATTAACTTGAAGAGCGCCACCGACCGAAGAAATGATCGCACTGACCACTCGATTACGCGTTCGACGATACACTCTCGAAAGTCCGTCTCGACAACAGACCTAGTTGAAACATTTACAGCGTCTTGACGTAAGCTCCACGTTGGACAAATATTTGGACCATGGTATTTTATAAATCCATCAATATATTAAAATAGACTAATTCGATTTTTATGAGGGCTCAAAATATTTTTTCTAGTTGGATTTAAATTTTATTATAAGACTATTATAAGATGTTACGGGATTTTCTTAGCAATTGGTAAAACATTTTATAGGATTACCCAGTTTAAAAAATTTTCTTTGAGAAATTAGTAACGCGTAATTAAAGCAACGCGTGTGGTCCGCCGCTCATAACTCATGAGACTTGATAAAATTAAGTAACACAGGCTAAAAAAATAAAATAAGTAGTCGCACTGTCGGCCATATTTCACTCGGGGTTCACGCAACACGACTTCGCGAAACAATACAAGGACGTGGGATGTATTAAAAATTCGAAGATCAGTCCTTAGCGGGTTAAAAGTCATATCTGTCAAGTTTCTATTCCATGGTTCAATGACACATACCTACGCCCCTTTTTGATAAGGGCGTAAGTGCTGATGCACTTTTTATTACAATTCCTGCATACCTAGAACTAGCTGATAACAATAATAATTGTTTTTCTTATGTTTGAAAAATAAATTATTGTCACAGATAAAGCTTTAATTAGACAATGAAATATCTTTGTGATTCTAAGGTTAGTTTTAAGTCTTTACAGTCAAGCACCACCTACAGCATATTTATCTATATCTATACCGGAATTTAGCAATTTTTTTAGGTACTCGAATACAATACAATACACAGGTTTTACTCGTAGTCCTTTTAGATTTATTCTAAATTGTTATTATATTATTTTCACATAATAATTTTATTTTGTAAAATTGAATAAAATGAGCTTTTTTATAACCAATTTTGCCAGATAATTTCACTGTAACTTGAGCAGTACTTACAAGCCGGTACCTAACCGCACAGGACTTGACCCTATAATTTCTAAACTGGTTCCGAAATTGGCGACTCGATTGCTCGAGGGCTAAAAACATTTTAAATTGATAGGTAGGTAAGGCACTGTCTTGGAGGGAAATTAGATTTGTAATCAATAATGAGGTATGAACCTTGAGCAGAAAAATTTACTGAAAATGACCTATGCAGGTAATAATAGATTTTAATAAATAATTTACTTAAAATAGAACGCATTTGTTAATTTTTTCTTGTATGGAGCGTCATCTGAAAAAAAAACAACATAGTACACAATTGTGTCAAAACATCGAATATTATGTAAGTACATAATTACAAAGTTTAGTAGTAAAATGTATTTATTATTATTTAATAACAACTAGGTACATTTATATATACCAAAGTCAACAATCCAATCAAAAGTAGAGTATTTTTGCAAGTAACATAATCTTACCAATAACATTATAGAATAATCACAAGCTTTAGATTTTTTTGAGTACATAATCTGTAACTTTAAAAATTGCTGACTAATATTATTATAAGTTTTGATTTTAAAACACAATTATTGTATATTTAGCTTACTACTCTAAAAACAGTATAAATTTACCTCCATGAAATATCCGTGTTCGATAGAATGCGGGCACTGCCCTACACGTTTATGCAACGCTACGCAGGTAGCTCTACTTGACACAAATACTTATTGGACGAATCACATGAACATTGTGGAAATTTAGATTTCTCTTATTTTCTAAAGATTTGATGATTGACAAATAAGTGTACGTTGTTTAACTATTAATAACAAATTTTTTTTTGCTATTATAAAAAATAAAAAATAAATCCTTGGGTTAGGCGCTTCGTTTGATGATAACTAACTACCTACACTAAAACTTGTTTTGTTAAGTTTTTAAAATATAATAAAACACTCATTATTAGGTGGGTATACCGCTTGTTTCATCAATAAGATAATAAAAAAATACAGATTTTTGTTTTAAAAGGTAAACTATTGTCTTACTTCAGTACAAGTTGCCCTCATAAAACTTTTGTATAAAATCCTAAGCTAGTCGGTCAGTCTGTTCACACACAATCAAAACAACCCAACACAAACAAAACATAATCGCCTGACGCAAACCATAAACTAATAATGGGGGAGATGTTTTATGAGTTCCAGTTTTGAATACATTTAGAAATATTAAAAAATATTTTTTTGCTATATTAGTGCAACGCAAACCGTCTAAGAGTCAGCACGTAACGTTTGCTGTTTTTTTTAGCTTAAATTAACAGGTACGTAACACGCCAAAAAGTGTTTTCACAGTTTCATATTTTAAAGTAAAAAAAGAGAAAAAAAAGAATCACATCTTCAATGCGTTCCTACGGAAGAGTGTTCTAAATTTAAAGTGATTGACAGTTCGGTTAAGGTAAAGGAGGTGGGTGCGCCGCCGTTTCGTTTCCCGCCTGCTCTCGCGCCGTCGGCCATCTTGGATAAGATCGATCATAGGTGCAACTGTGAAGTGATAAATATAAAACGCAGTGGACTTGTGTGCCGTCTTCGATTGCTGTGGATCTTCAACGGAAACCTGAAAAAAACACTGTTTAAAATAAACTTTAAAGTATGTCATTAATTTTACCAGATAGAGACATTATCTGTGTTGGATATGATTTTGTATGCGTAAATTTATGATTTATAACCCATTTTAATATACTCAGCAAACTTTATACAACAGTAACTAAGCATAAAAAATCTAATCTGAGAAAAAAACTTATATTGAGCCAAATACGAGCGCGCATGAACATAATAAATCTTCACTTCATAGCACGTAAAGGACGCTACAATGCTATAGTCGATCGATTCACCAAACAGGTACTCTGAGAACGTTGGTAAAGATTGTAATCCATCATTCAATGTACATATTAACATAGGTACTAAAGCTGCAAAAAAGTAGGTTAATGTGTTATCATAATCAAAACGAAGCGTCGTTAAAAGAAAATTGGATATGGAAGATATTTTTAATTAAATTGTAGGTATATTTCCGACCAACCAATGAGTGAATTAATCAATTGATAGCACCAAAGTAAACTAAAGGTATAAAACATCGCACCTTTGAAATGCAGTTTTGCATTTTCATAGCCTGGAATTATCTTCATGCGCCACTGGGAATATTACTCAGTTACATAACTCTTCAGAAACATGGCAGAAGGCGAGCAATTAATTACCTTATCTAGATCAAACCGGTAGCGTTTTGCCGAGAAAAACAGCTTTGAGTATTATCCGTGAGAGTTATAGTATCGCTTCATGTGGTTGCAGCTCCTAATATTTGCTTGATGTATTGCCAGTAACTTTTTGCTTGGTACCGTTTGAAGGTCTTCCGTCAGCAATCATAAAATAATTATATGAAAAATAATCTAACTGTGGTACATACCTGTCTAAATTTAATTAAGTCTAGTGCTGAACAGTAAACACGAAACTCTTTTGGTGGTCAAACTACGTCAATCCTACTTTTCTTACACGTTTATTTTGGTACTTTACCTACTGAAATACTAAAAACTACTCCAATTAAAACAATACCTTAAAGCCGTGGGCTTAGAGTTGATTTTAGAAAAGTTAGTGAGGATAGAACGTTTCCACTTATTAGGGCTGATATAGAGGGTTTCGTGCCGAAAGTAGCGTTTAACGGAGTAATGTATCTCTTTTATTATGATTCCTATACGTAAAATTGCAATTTAAACCAACATCGAAGCTGAGTTTCACTGTTGCAGGCAATAACTATAAAACTTAAAAGTGCCAACCGTTATAATAGTACATTGTTACCTGAGTGTTGAAAGTCACGTTTTTTGAGTCCCGAGACGGTTTTGGCGCCAGAGCGTTAGCGAGGGCGCCAATGGAGCTTGAGGGACTTAAAAGACTTTCACCCGAGGTAAACACTGTGCTTTTCATTACGAATACAAGGAAAGTAAAAATAAAAACATGAAAGAAAAATTTGTGAAAATGAAGATTGAATTGCCGCCTTCCCAGTTTTTTTTTTTTCTTTTTCTCTGGCGGGTCTTCGGCTTCGGCTCGCCAGCATTATACAGCCATTATTTTCATTTTCATAATTAAAAAAATGGTAAATGTCAAATCTATGTTATTTTAAATAAATAGTTGAAGCTATATATTAATCAAGTAATTTAGAAGATATATTATTTATTTAATACTATCTATAAGTTATTTAAATTTAAATTTAACATTGCGCTATCATAATAGACTTTTTAAACTTCTTACCATTGTAATGGGTTTCCAACCTACTTGCTGAATAAAAAGTTGGAATTTGGTTGAACAACCTCCTTGTAGTTAGAAAGACTTTTGAAAGTTGGAACATGGTTGAATAAAACAGAACTTGTTTTTTTTTATAATTTGACAGCTGTCAGTAGAAAGCGATTCTCCCTAGGGCTGAAAGTTTTACTT
The DNA here is from genome assembly GCA_947578465.1 of Thera obeliscata. Classification (NCBI taxonomy): domain Eukaryota; kingdom Metazoa; phylum Arthropoda; class Insecta; order Lepidoptera; family Geometridae; genus Thera; species Thera obeliscata. The sequence continues at coordinate 5,379,441 of OX387928.1, read as the reverse complement.
TCAATTAGGCCCCTTAGGCAACTTCAGACCTACTTTCAGAGTATGAGTAATGAAAAATAGTTTATTCACATCTAAAACTTAAATTGAAAAGTATTTTGTACGTTCATAATATTATTCGTACTTATGCATTTTAAATTACCATTATCTCTTTTCGTCGTGTGATTGGTTATTTCAAACCAGAGTGGTAGTGTGGTGAAAGGATTTTAAGTGCTCCTCAAATAGGTTCCTTTCATGCACTTATTGCTTACACTTTTTAGTACGTTAAAGCTGTCTTAAAAAGTATTACATTACCATTAATTATGTAATACCTATAAAGTCATAAAAAAAATTATCATTTGAGTCACTATTCTTGTCACCTGTCAGCAATTTTACGAACACCAACAAAAAACTAAATCGATAGTAACATGGCTCGTTACTTAGTTTTATCGAGCTCTTGCTACTTTTTAATTATCTCCGGTCAATCACGAGTATTGCTACGCCATAACCAATCTGTAGATTCGTCCCGCCAATCTCTGATTGGGTTTGGTTCTCATTGTAACCATCTATAAATTTTATCACATCATTTCGGTAAGAATAAAACATTAGCCTTTCATTCTAATTAACTCTCTGACTAGTGAAAGTATAAATAAAATGTAAGGAAGTAAAACACGTTGAAATCCCCCGTTGACTGGCCTCTCAGCTCAGTTGGCAGTAGCTCTGCCTTCTGCGCCGTAGGTCGTGGGTTCGATCCCCGCCAAGAGCAAATATTTGAGTGATGATTATAGATGTTTGTTGTCTGTCTGGGTGTTATATATATTGTATTCTATGTATGTATTTACAAAAAAAAAGTATTTAAGTATTATATCAGCTATATGGTTCCCATAGTACAAGCTCTTCTTAGTTTGGGGTAGATAGTGTTGTGTGGATTGTCTGCATTATTTCATTTTTTATTTATTTAAATACAAATTTTATTGGCAATGAGAATAGGCTGAGAACCTTGGAATGTCACAGAGTAGGAATTGTTATAAAATTGAAATATTCACGGCAGGAATCGACCAAGCTGCGCCGGCGCCGATGCCAATGATGTATGGCCCCACTACATACTTAACTAATAACCCTCCAGGTTGGGACACACACATTGATGTATGTTCAATAATGTTCATCTTGGTCTTTGTAAAAACGATTTGTTAAATCTTATTTTGGGCATTTGGCAGTTACTCCTTTATTCTTTAAAACCGTTGTATTTTTTTTTGTTATTATTTTATTATTTCTTTTTTGTCTAATTATTTAAAACTTTAATACCTTTATGTTTACTTTTAAAAGTTCACACATCAGAATAACTGCTTTGTTTTTAGAGTTTCGCAGTATGACAAGGAACCCCATTCAGTAGTCTGTAACATGGTTATGACATTGAGACGTTCTTTCCATGATTCCCTTGATTTTTCTTTTATTCCATGTACCATATTTAGTTAGTTACCTACCTATTTTTAGATCTTTCTATGCAACGTATCGCATGGTATTTTAAAAGGTAAAAAAGCCATCATGACTACGGAAGCCTTCTCTGTGCATGATCTGACTCACTCTTGGCCAACTATTTATTTATCGCTTCATCATAGACTCCGGCATTGTATCAAAAAGAAAGAGATAACAACAATGCCTCTGTTCTGTACAACTTTAATGGCTAGTCAAGGTCCAAAAAATTCAAAACTACATGCGGGCAAAAAAACAACGTTTCTATTATAGAAGGCCGCTTTTTTACCGCACTTCCAGATAGGAACACAACCGTAAATTATAATTTAGATACCCTTCGAAATGAAGATATCGAAGTAACTATGGCGGTATCCTTTCAACTTTGTAGTGCAACTTCAGTCCTCAAATGTGGTAGACGTAAAAACGAGAGTACCCAAAAAGTGACAGTAGGAATTCAAATTGTGCAGTGACCTACCGTATTTTGCTGGATTATTGTGTTGCATACGATTCACAGCACGTTTCGCCAATTGAGACGTGTGTGTCAAACAGCAGCTTGATCAACGTGACCGTCCTTGATGCCACATCAAATTTTAACTCACTCTGTTCCTCTATAACCCTCAGTAGCACAGTGATCAATGTCATCAAGGAAATCTAGTGATCATTACTGTCTCATTCCTCAATAAGTTGTGGTGCAAATGTGATTTTATAAAAACAGTGTTTAGTTATTCGACTAGTTTCTATAAACCTCTGTCAACATAATTTTATCTCTTATCGCTAAACCATCATACAAACTCTCAGTGAATAGGCCATTTTAAAAGACATTTTTCTTTTCACACGCATCAGACAAGATGTGCTTGGCTTGCGAAACACGAGCGTTGGAATCATCGGCGCCCGCGCAGAATTCAGATGAGTGTTTCCTTCAGTGCACTCGTATTGTATGCTTGCGCGAACAATGCCGATTAACGTCGTGTTTACAGCGGAAAATAAAATCACTGACTGCGTTTTAAACGATACAGCATCCGCTAAGCCACATTTCTTTTAAATTGTTCTATTTGAGTGCCAATTCGTATCAGGAATAAATTTAGTTTTAGTAAGTATTTTTTTATTTCGAGGCTTTTTGAGAGCCTAAGGTTTTTTAATGAATGTAAAATTCTCTGCAATAAACATGTAAATCTACACTGTGAAAAAGTATCGTTTGTTACTTTTCTAAATCATATTTGCCTTCTCTGTAATCAAATTTAGCCGATATTAACCATCAGCGGGGCTTGTTTTATTGGACGTAATAATAACACACTAATATAATACTTTCATTATATGACGTCGTCTTAACTGTTCTTTAGTTTTCTAGATTCATTTCTGGTCTGTCCTTCTATTTTATTTGTCACTAAGAAATTTTAAGAGCTCAAACACCGGGCTATAGGTATGCAAAAGCACGTCGCGCCAAAAATATGTCTTTACAAAAGCGTACAAGCGAAAATAGGCGAAAACCAAACAAGTTCCTACTACCGCTCTTTGAATAAGGCTTTAAACCTGCACTTGCATAATGCAAAAACGCAATAAACGCCTCCGCTATCGTTAATGAATATACATAAATATTTAATTTTGTAGGGTAAATTGCTCAATGAATAACTTAGTTGATGTGTTAGGTTTTAAGCAGTTTTATATATATAGGTCAAGCAAAAGTATCGATAAAGGTTTGTAATATAATACCCCTATTCAAGACAAAAAATTGACAAGTATTACAACCCATTGACTCTTTAACGCTGAATTTTTTCAAACTTTTCAAACAATACAAAATACTATAAGGGGTCTTATTAATAATCCTGGCGTAGCGTTGGACTAGTTAATCCTAATTTAGTTTTAGTTGGTTGGTGAAATAATTTATGAAATCGGCACTATAGTTTTTGAATTTATTCATTACAAACTTACATCACAAAAACACAAATCTTTCCTCTTTATAATATTAGTTTAGAAGTATAGATATACCTACCTTTGGTTTGTCCTATCCAACACAATCTTGCCTAAGCTATTTTCAACCCGTGACTTTGACTTTGACATTTGACACTCCTAATATCACCACTTCTGCCGTATCCAAGACTATACATCTATTATAGTGCTGGCGTTTAGTAGTTTTAGCCAAACGACTGGAATTTCAGCTGCCTGAAGCAAGCTTTAGTTTCAGTTTCAGAGGGGTCAGCGGGCCGGAAGGGCGGAGGTCGCCGCCCTCTTGCCCTGGATAAGGCTAGGTTATTACCCTATTGATAATATTAGCAGTATTTAACACGAACTATAAGAATACAGCAAAATATTATATTTCTGAGAGAAGATTGTTCGAAGTTGTTGAATGGAATGGACTCTGTTTCTTTGTGTGTAGGTTTGTCCGATAGTGGCTTTTGAATCACGATCTGCATACAATTTGGTAGGTTGTATTAAGAAATTGTTGGTATAATATAAGTTAAATTGGTCATGGGGTTGCCAAGGGATTTTGTAAATTGTGACTTGTGTTTTTAAAATGTAGCAAACGAAAGTTAACTCAGTAATTAAAAATATTTTTCATCATTTGGTATTTAGTTCCTCAAAATTTTTATTCATTCTTAAAAAGCCCCAAATTTCAGGTTGCAGTTGTTTAAAAATAACTAAAACATAAATTGAGTAGAAATAAATAATAATAATAAAATAATAAATATTGTGGACAATTCACACAACACTACCCAGCCCCAAACTAAGCAGAACTTGTAATATGGGAACCGGATAGCTGATTTAATACTTGAATACATTTTTTTTTGTAAATACATACTTAGAATACAATATAACACCCAGACAGAGAACAAACATTTATGTTAACCACACAAATATTTGTTCTCGGTGGGGATCGAACCCACGACCTACGGCGCAGAAGGCAGAGCTACTACCAACTAACTGAGCTAGAGGCCAGTCAATTATAAAATATTTTCTTACAAACAAGTATTTAATGGACTAAATACTATCAAACTAGAGTTGGTAGGTAACTATGACTGGTAAAAATAATTCATTTATTTATAGGATTAAAAGCTAGCCAAGGCCAAATAATTAATTTTGAATGTGTGTCGTCATACATTACAATGTTGTTATTACTGTAAAACATGCTATTAACTGAATTCGAACCTGATCAATCTTTAGACGTTGGTATTAAGTGCATGTAAGAAAAGGATACCTAACCTACTGTCAATTATTTAAATGATTGTGTAAAGCCTTGCGCACATCTAAGCGTTCTGCGGTGACGATCAGGGAAATGCTGTCAAATATCACAGCGATATTTGACAGCGTTTCACTGATTGCCATGGCCACCGCTTAGATGTGTGCAGTCTTAGCGATCACGGCTAAAAGCAAAAAATCATAACGCGAAAAACTAGTTTGCTATTAATAACAAAATATAAATTAAACAGTGTTTACGGACATTTTGAGAAGATACAAAGTTATGAATATAATTTACTGGTGAGCTAAGAATTTGGTATATTTTGAGGTAGAGTTATTTTTTTTCCAAATTAAATGAGTTTTTGACCGCAATCCGTTAGATACAAAATTATTTATTTATTTATTTAAAAACGGAGGTTTACAAACTTACAATTAATTATACTATGCATAAAACTTAAATAATTGGAAGTATTAATTTAATTAAAACAGATATTTGAATCTGAAAATAAATATTTTGAACAATCCACAAAACTTCATCTAGCCCCATTTAGTAGAGCTTGTAAATACTATAGGAACCAAATAGAAAAAAAAAACATTCTAACTACGTTTTTTTTATTAATATCTACATCCAATATAACAGACAGAGAAAAAACATCTGCGTTCACAACACAAATATTTATTCTCGATAGAGATCGAACCCGCGCCCTCCAGCGCAGAAAGCAGAGTTACTGCCAACCGAGCTATGAGAGCAGTCAGTTAAAATAATTTTATTTTACAGATAGGGTTACTAAGAGATGGTGAAACCGGTTCAAGACAGATAAACCTATTTAAGCTACTGAAACAAACATTGAGTCGAACCAGTTCAAATTGATTGTCCCCAATTTGAATAAATTAGTAATTTATTTAAAACAGGAAATCTTCGGTCCATTTCAACCTACTCGCCAAAAACTGTGTCTACAATAATCATTCAACAATTTTATTACCTTTCACATTAAAATGTCTGCATAATTAAGTTTTGCTTAAATTAAAGAAAAAGTACAAAGTAATCTCCATTAAAAGAAAAAATATGTTTAAATAAATGTTTTAAATTGGCACTAATACGCACCATAAAAATGTTGATAAATTAGTTTTAGTGTATACAGGGTGTAAAAAGATGGAGATTTTCAATTACAATTTGTTGAGCGTCTTGGGGACGCTTCCGTGTGGTACTGATTTGGATCAGTTGAGCTATCTCTAGATTGTTTGTAACGGTTTGCAGATAGCTCAACTGTTTCTTGTGTATTTTGTAAATATTTGTTTAATTGTAAGTTTATCTTCGGTCCATTACAACATACTCTCCAAAACCTGTGTCTACAGTAATCATTCAACAATTTTATTACCTTTCACATTAAAATGTCTGCATAATTATGTTTCGTACAAATTAAAAGAAATAGTTTACAAAGTAACCTCCATTAAAAGAAAAAATATGTTTAAATAAAAGTTTTAAATTGGCACTAATACGCACCATAAAAATGTTGATAAATTAGTTTTTAGTGTATACAGGGTGTAAAAAGAGCAACAATTTGTTTTAGCTTTTTTCGATTATTTGAAACATGATCTGACTGGAAGTTCCCGAATACATTTTTGAAAGTAGGTATAGGTACCCAGTTTAAATACCCTGTATATACATTTATAAATCAAAGTAATTGATCCAAAGATTATTGGCTTGAGTCTTCGAATGTTATGACAAAGGTGGGTACATCCTCTGAATAGAATCAAATCAAAATAACTTAAAATAAATCTTCATTAAACATATCAATTTTAAAGCTCAATGCGGAATTCTCGCAAATTCAAGTTCTTCGAAAGATTTTCAATTTACAAAATAAAGGTCCGCGCACACCTCCCCGTTCGGTTGGTAGCACTGAATTAAGATAATGTTCACACCTGTTCGATTCTGTATTACCGTCACATGGTAAGGCGGACGCAGTTACGATCAACATTTTATGAGTTAGCTCTGATCGTAGCTTATCGAGAGTACAGCTGGATCACTTCTTAAACGAACATCTAAGTATTCTTGTGCCATTTGACACGCTTAATGTTACTATCGTAGGTATATTATTCTAGAAAGAAGGTTATTGCTTAGCAATTTTACGTGTAAAAACTATTCCTAGCGGGAACTATTAAAACTTTCATAGTTTTTTGGCAATGACAAACAGTGACTATGCAAAGACAAAAGTAAAAGCGAAACATTATGTATTGTCGAGATTCATTCACCATGCAAGGATATTTTTCAGTCTGCAAAGTTCAAACTAATACAGGCACTAACTAATAAAATACTAAAACATTTAGCCAAACTAATACAAATTATACAATAAATAATGTAGCATGCAATGAATATTTTACAATCCTCTCTGTCCACTCACATTGCTTAGTTGTTCTCTACCTACCTAGTAATATTTTTTTTAATCAATCATAGAGTTAAAATAGCGTAGTGTTACGAGCTGAAGTATTAAACCATGCATTTTTGAATGGATTGATGTAACCATTCTCATCTAAGCTGTGCCTGTTCCAGCGGGCACGCGGCACAGTCATATCGCGATGCTGTACGACATTTATTTACAAAGAAAACACCTTTTTTTAGCATTCGACAAATTGTTACTGGTTTAATTTGGACGATACGAGAGATTTCATAAATTAAAATGCTTGGAAAAATAAAATATTGCAATATAATTATTTTAAAATTCAATGAATATCACCATAACTTTAATTTAAGGTTTCAAGTTTTTTTGCCTTGGTATGTTAAATATTATGTATTTATTAAAACCACGCCAATTAGTTTTATTGGTAGGTACTTACATGTTGTACTTTACGTACTTGTATTAAGTACACAAGTACCTTGCACGTTAAGTAGGTAATATTTAAAAAATACAGTACCTATCTTTGTAAAATTAATTCAACTCATCAAACTCCCTCCCCCACCCCCCTCTAATGTTTATTTTCAGTTCTGTCCATCTCAATGTTGCCTGATAGAGATCGCTAACAACGATCTCTATCAGGCAACATTATAAGGTCTATCATTAAAAGGTCTATTTTAAGCTAAAAACTATCCTACTTACCTAGTGTGTCATGGTAATCAATAAAGAAGTTATCTATCTATCTATCCACATTATTCTTACGTTTATAGTCTGTTTCTTCAAAGTAAATCTTTATCTCCCCACAGCATCAGCTGTTTGATTACTTAAAACAGTTAGAATTACATTTAAAATTAATTAAGTGTTTTAAATTACTCTTTATTGGCACATAATAATTTATTACTCATTATCTGAGCGCAAATGATCAAATAAAACTGGCATTCATTAATACACCTTTACTTATTCGTAAATGATATTTTCTGCATTGTTATTGTATTTTTAATAACAGGTGCTAAAATTATAAATTTGCCTTATAAATAAATATAAAAATACAAACAAAAATAGCCCGTTTATTCCATAACATCAATAAAAGTTATTAAGTTTTTTTCAAACATTTAGCAATTAATGAAAACTTTATATTTGGACACCTTAATAACAACAACAAATTTAAAAAAAAACTATGCACTTTGACACCATTTAGTTAGAAGTATAATACACAGCAGGTACCTAAATATGTATGCATATTTTTTTTTACTAAAATATTCGTGCATCTACCAGAAAAGTTCTAAAGAACTTCAAATAACTTACCTACCTGTTTGCGTTGCTCAACCCAGTTAGTTGAAAGTTAACCGTTAGAAGCAAAACTAATAAAGATTTTGTTAGTCAGGTACAAGCTATTGAGTTTTAACTGTTTTATTGCCATGGACCCACGAAGTTGCATAATTTTTATGACCGCAAGTAACTAAAGGATGAATGGATTTTTTTCAAAGTATTGTATAATGGCTTATGCAATTCGAAGAACGTGTACCGTTTAGCTTTTAGAAAAAACTCTTAATTAGTCAGTTTTTACTGCATTTTGTGGCTTTATGTCATGATTTTTAAGGACAGAAATATGCACATTACTGTTTAAAATAACTTCTCGTCGTGCCACGAATTTTTTCGAACCAGTGAGGAGAAAGGACTTTCGTGCAGTACACACAAAACCCTGATGCAATTACAAATAAATTGATGATCAGTTTATTAATTCTACAGCTGGACATTAACGCAAATCTCAAATACATTTCAAGACACAACAATTTGAACATTCACCATGAACAAATTTGCCGTAATCTTTACTTCGTAGGTCAAATAAATTACTTAGTCAAAATAAATATGAAAGAATCTTCTGAAGCTTCGAGCAATTAAATAATTTACAAGAAGACTAATTCTGTTTAGTGTGATGATACAGGATGTTATAAATCCACTTACGTTGTTTTTCGATTTCACAGCATTTCCGACGAGTTTCCTGCGCTACGAAAATTCATTTTTACTGTTAATTTTGTGAATGTTATAAAAAGTATTTATTTTGTTATTTAAAACGAAGATTCAAAAAAAATTCTTTGTTCAATTGTATTAGAAGGATCACTTTGAAAAGTCTTAAAGCTAGGTGAGTCTAATTGGCAGTTCCACGCAACCAAATCTAAAAGCAAAAAAATATTTAATCCATATTGCATTAATTAGTTAAGTTGAATATTATCAAATACAATGTTTTTTTATTAGATTTGCATTGTACAATATGTAATGTAAAATATGCAATATGGAATGGTTTAATGTAATTAAGCTTAAACGTGACAAAACAAAACAATATTTTGTACCTGAATTTCAAGGAGATAATAGGGTCATTTTATGATCTTTTATTTACCTATGAGTCAGAATCATGTTAAATATTTATTCAGTACCTGCTTACTTTGTGCAACCACCTATTGATTTTTTGCAGTTTTTAAGCAACCTATATTCAACCGTATGCAAATGACGATAAATCACACGCAACTCGTACTTTGCAGCGGCCGTCACTCGATCGTGGGTCGATGCGTGTGCGCAGCATTATTTAATCTTATAGAGTTTGTGACAGTACCGACACGTCATAAATATTATCAGAGCATACCACTACGAACTGAACTGAAAGACTATGCACCTAAGCTTTTAACACATATCATAAAAATATCGGTTGTCTGTAAAGTCGGTTTACTGACGATAGTTGAACGTGACTATACGTCATACAGCTGTCCACGCCTTGGAGGAATTAGAAATGGAGGCGTCAACGTTTAAATCCACGAACAATATTTTCTGCCAAAATTGACGGGGACGAGGTAAACACGCATGGCACACGCGCATAGCAAAATCCTATTCATGTAAACACACACATTGACAATCCCGCACACGATCTGAAAATTTGCACACAGATAAAAAATATAACGTAGTTACGCAGTGTCAAGACTCACATTAGGATAATCTCTAGTGATGGGCATTCAGTAAGACCGGTAAATTGAACGATGAATAAAATAATGAATGAAATGGGTTTTTAGGTACAGGTAATAGTGAGCGTTGTGAATAAGTTATGCACAACAGGTTTCACATTTTGTAACAGTCAGAAAATAAAAGAACTGAATTTAGTTGTTATGTTTTATTAATGGTTATAAGTTTGAATCAATAGTTCTTAACATGTTATAGCATAGTACACATAAGTTTAGTCTTTTACTGAATAATTGAAAAATATATATAAAGTAAATAAATAAAAATTGTGGACAATTCACACAACACTACCCAGCCCCAAACTAAGCAGAGCTTGTAATATGGGAACCAGATGGCTAATATAATACTTGAATACAAGTGAAATCACATTTCACACCACAGCGAAATTTGTAGTTCTGCCTTCTGCGCCGGAGGCGTTGGTTCGATTCCCACCGAGAACAAATATTTGTGTGGTGAACGCAGATGTTTGTTTGCCCGAGTTTGAGAACTTTGTGTAAAATGTTCCGAGCAAATCACACTCGTTCTTGTTGCATGCCAAGTTGTTTTTTGGCCAAAAAATTTTGTCCATTCTTCAAGCAACAGGGTTTTTTGGAAACCTGCACAGGACGTAAAAGAAATATAAAATAGGCAAAAAAAATGTTTTCACTACGCCCACGACTTTATTTCTGAGGATGATATCATGTCCTATTTTATACATTGATGAGTAGAGGGTTTGATGACTGGTACCTAGGATACCCATATTGTGGGATTTGTGAATAAATGTAATCCGATATTTCATGGCGGCAGCCATCTTGGACCGATTTTCATCAAAAATAGCTAAGAACACTCCCGACTATTCACCTTTCAAACAAACAAAAAACTAAATTAAAATCGGTTGATTCGTTCGGGAACTACGATGGGACAGACAGACACACACACACACACACAGACACCGCAAACTCATTACATCCCGTCGTTTTTATGTCGGGATTTAAAAAGCACCAAATACGTAATTAGACAACACATTATGTGATAATAATTTAACGTTTATTTTATCATTCATTCATTCATCAATTTCATTCAACTTTTCCCAACACTATGCCTTCTACCAAGGTATAATCTTTGACAATACTGTCGTAATACTGTCGCTAATCTGTCGCAACCGGTATTTCTTTTGAACTAAAATTCTACAAAATTACAAACACAATTGACAAAATAATACTCCCTTGTGGTAGGAAATACCATGTTCCCGGAAGTTTGATGTCTCTGATCGTCTTTTACAAGAAACTACCATGCAATTCACCATTTTCGCGGAGCTCCACTTCGCGACATGAAACGACACACAATGGCTGCGGTTGCGAGTGAAACAGTTTTATTAAAAGGATATGATCGAGATCGGTATATGACCGGCAGAGGGGAAAGCCCTGCCTTGACATCTCCATTTCTAATTCCTCCAAGGTCCACGCGGACGCATCGCTCACTCAAGTAGAAGAGAGACAGATATCGAACGCTGCCGAACGCGGAGGCCGATTGTGCCCCTTTGCTGCTCGTTCCGCGCTCTCGCTTGCACTTCAATCCTTAAATGGAACGCCTCAGAGTGAGGTAACTCCGCATGAGTCATGTTTTTACGTGCATGCAGCTCTATAGAATTATAAGACGTTGTGACGTCAATAATACTACGCATAGAATGAACATTGTATTATCCCCACCGATCGGGGCTTCCGCACCTCACCACTGTTTCAAATCTTGACGATAATCTGATTTTAGTGCAAAACATGCCGCACGCGCACACACACAAGTCCATGTTCAAAACGATATTAGTGTAGTGTCTGTGTAATAACCGCACACAGACACACAGGTACGAAAAAATAACATTGTGTGTAGGTATGCCTGCGTAAAAGATAGAGCGCGGCTTTTGTATGGGATTCGATAAGAGAATCAAAGGATTAACAAAGGGTTTTGTATGTGTGTATGCTTAAAAGATAGTCTCAGTGATATACTCTAGATAAAATATTTATAGGTATTTACTTTATTTAAAATCGACTAACGAGGCATTAAATGTCGTTTTCAATAATTTTGTATTAAAAATAAGTAAATTTCAATTCATTTGGTGTAGGTTATCTAATTTATGCATAGTTATCTCATTACTATAACAACTAATAATAATTACTCAAAATATTGTCACCCAATCAAGTTTGCCGCATCTGGTAATTGGCATGTTATCTAATCTATGATATTACCGTCACATAATAAATCTCTTTCTACGTCTCCCCATTGTTCTGTAATGTCAAAGATTAGTAATTTGCCATTGTAATGCCAAGGGTCTTACCTTATATCTACTGCGTGCCTATTTTTGGTAGTGCTACTTTGATACAAAAAACGACGTCCTACAAAAAATATAATTTATGCCTGAGGATTTGTTTTTATTGCTTGGATTAAGTTCCTGGTCTGTTTTTGCATTTACTATGTTTTAACTTTTGTGATTGTTTATGATCAATGTTATTTGAATGAGGGACCAGTCAGCAAAGATACATACTTAAATAAAAACATAGTCAATGTATTAATTATTTTGCAGTCTGTTCTATGATTAATTTGAATTAGAATATTAATGTCACAAAAAAAAAATCAACCACATTATTAAATCTCCTCTTTTTTTATTCGAAGTCGGTTAAAAAGTAATCAAGAACGAGATTCAAACTAAATTAAGTGATACAAAATTAAATTCCAATAATAGTTAACGGTAAATCAGCACTAGACGATTTGAGGAGGCACGAAGACGGACCACCGTTACATCTATACCCGTAGGGGCTTAGTACAATGCTTTTATTGGCTTGCGCAACCATTGAAAACGATTATCTTATAAAACCTTAAACAAAATTGTATTTATATTTTTTTTTAGTTTGAAGCAATTTTTATACCAAATTCAAATAACAATTGCAGGGATACCACAATACAATATGTATATTTAAAATTAGCTGTATAGGCATGAAGGTCTAAATAATTTAATTAATATGTGTGTATTTTAGTTTAAGGTATTTATAATATGGGCCATGTTTTAATTTCAATAACGTTTATTGCCTAATGAATGAATATTCATATTCTATACGTACGTTTAATTTAAAACAAAAATGTATTGGACCCACATACATAAACATAATTTGGTAAAATATTAAAATTGTGTATGAAAATTCATTTCTTACATATTAATCATACCAATTTGTTATCCATTAAACTTTTTATCACAATACTAAATTATGTTTTTGAATAAAAATCATCGTCTGTATGTTGATTTAAATAATTATTGCCTGTTGTAAATTTATTCGTAAATATGACGTGGCGCACGAAATAATTGATTATAAAACTTGCTCATAGAAACAATATCAATTTACGAGATGGTTAATCTTTAGTTTTATTATTTAACCTATATTATATCACAGTAATATGAGTCACGATTTTTTTATTCAGCTAACTTCAAACATTTCATTCATACTTTCAGTTGTACATTTTAAACGGATACAAAAACATATGATATTCTCAACTAAAACGTCTAATGTCGAAGGCAATAAAGCCGCGAGAAATTATCGACCGACAAAACAGTATACAAGTTCAAGGACTCAATAAAAATTACCCACAACGTAAGCCGCGCGGCTATAAAATACGAGACGAAGTTATAGTTTTATATCGTTTCAGCAAGGTGTGAGCACAGTGTTTTAGGGTTCCGTAGCCAAATGGCAAAAACGGAACCCTTATAGATTCGTCATGTCTGTCTGTCTGTCTGTCTGTCTGTCTGTCTGTCTGTCCGGCCGTGTCACAGCCATTTTTCTCCGAAACCATAAAAGCTAGACTGCTGAAACTTGGTGAGTAGATGTATTCTGTGAACCGCATTAAGGTTTTTACACAAAAATAGAAAAAAATCTATAAATTTTGGGGGTCCCCATACTTGAAACTGAAACTCAAAAATTTTTTTTCATTGAATCCATACGTGTGGGGTATCTATGGATAGGTCTTTAAAAATTATGTTGAGGTTTCTAATATAGTTTTTTTCTAAAACTATAAATTTGGGGGTCCCAATACTTGAAACTGAAACTCAAAATTTTTTTTTTCATCAAACCCATACGTGTGGGGTATCTATGGATAGGTCTTCAAAAATGATGTTGAGGTTTCTAAAATCGTTTTTTTCTAAACTGAATAGTTTGCGCGAGAGAAACTTCCAAAGTAGAAAAAAGTTGGTCCCCCCCCCTCTAACTTCTAAAATAAGAGAATGATAAATCCAAAAAAAATATATGTTGTACATTACTATGTAAACTTCCAACGATATTTGGTTTGAACGAGATCTAGTCAGTAGTTTTTTTTTTATACGACATAAATCGTAAACCGCAATTTACCTTTCGACGAACTACAAAAACCTTTATATTATGTTAATTGATGCTACGGAACCCTTCATGGGCGAGTCCGACTCGCACTTGGCTGCTTTTTTTTATTTCCTCTAAACAACTATAGTTTTAGAATAATTTTATTTTTATAAACGATTATAAACGACGAATTCTAAAATTATAACTTAACCAAAGCTTTTATGATAGAATACTTACTGTATTAAAGCATTTTTTATTTTAATGTGGAAAACTAAATTAAATCTGTGAATTAAAAGTTTAGTTTTTGTAACAATGCTATTTATTATGTTTTATTGTTAAAAATATTGTATAAATTTGGTAATTATGCTCATTTATAACACTTTTGTGAGTCAAATTTACACCTAGCTTAGTTCTTATCTCTAGCGAAATATTTTTAATGCCTATTGTTTAGGTAAATTATGTAAATATAATGTAAATAATATTTAACTGTAACTTAATTTTAGAATGGTTTGAAGAAACAGACCGTAAGTACCTTACCTAGTACCTGAACTACCACGAAAGTGTCATTTATTCTTCTTGCCCTTCTTCTTCTAGTGTCACATAAAAAAACGATCTATTTTAATTGTTATTATTAAATTTTAATCACTTTACTTTTTAGATGGTCAGTGAAACTTAACAGAAAAAAGAAGATACAAAAAATTACAAAAATATATTAAAGTTGTACGATGGCCAATAAGGTATAGGTACACATGTTTTTGACTATTTATGTAAACTTAACAAAATCGTTTCGTAAACCCAGCCTTAATTTCATTTCCGTGTTTACTTTTTCCTATAACTGCTGTGAAGTGTCGTCTAGACTAGATGATATATATTATTGAGATAAAACACGTACTTTGTAAAGAATGCAACAGCTGTTAGGTTTCCCAAAGCATCAGACGGGTTTGAAACACAACTTGTAAAGAGACGAAGTGAATTTAAAGGTTTAATATTTTTTAGAGAGACGATGTTCTATATTTTTGGTTGAAATCTTTTTAAATGATAGCCTACAATAATTATAATTAAAACTAGTTATTAACATTGTGAATAACTTAGTTGAAGTATTATTTGTTGAAACATTAGATAAAGAAAAACAAGATTTTAGTATTGTATTTTTATTTAATAAAAATTTCCATTTATTGTATTTTATTTCATATATTATAGTTCCCACAACCCACAAATCTAGAAAAAAATTACATGTAAATAGAAGAAAAAATAGGCTATTAATATTTTTTTCCCACTGCAAAAAAATACTCACAGAAATAACTACAAATGATTAATGTGATTATTATTTTAATCAAACAACCTTGACCAAAGAAGGCATTTATAACCTTTTGGATTGATCCACGCGGTCGAAACCGCGTGCAATATTCAATTTTAGAGAGAAAATAAAATTGAACGTTTAGCCACAACAATTTCCGGTCTTATAAAGACTTATGCTTTGGAATTTCAATCGAATTTCATGTAAGAATAGAACCATTAATCAGCAGATAATGTTTTTAGATTATTTTGAGAATAAGCCAAGATTTGTAAAATTTTAGAATGTCAATACAACATGTTCCAGTTAAAATTACTTATACACACAAAGATGCAGTTCAGTTTTCAATTTTCTTAAAACAAAGACCAAGCATCTTTTTTACGCCGTTTTTACTTACCTGAAGTACGAAATACTACGAGAATGTTCGGTATTAAGAGGAGTTTGGTTATTTATTTCTTTATATCGAGATTGCGTGTTTAATAACAATATAGAGCGCTATGTCTCATGCGTCATAGAAACGCATGCTTTCATCAATTATGAGTTTTATGTGAAAATGGGCCGTTTGCTACAGATATGGGTCAAGTGAGACGTCTATTACTGTAGTAAGAAATATATTTTCACGAGAATTTCTCAATAAACGCATACAGAACGAGATTTGAAAAGGATTTTTTATTGAGTACACGATACCAAACAACTAGTGTTGTATTTGGGCTAGTCTCATAATCATAATCATAATCATGACACATAAATGATGCACTAATCTACATAGTTTTTTCATAAAAATGACGCCGAAGGTCATTACATGCAATATTGGTTGTATATACATAATTATGTTGGTTTGTCCGGCATAGTTATTAGTATTACTTCCAAACCATTCAATGATTAATCATTTAGTTAATATTGTTGAAAAAATAAATATTTTTTTGCACTAAAACAATTTTTTATTCTAAGCAAAATTGCATTCTGTCTTTACAGCTTTGGTCACAATCTTAGTTTTGACGCAATAAACAAATTGAAGAGGATGGTAGCCACGTTGCGTGTATAAGCAACATTCACACTTCGGTAACTAATACGGAAGGTGAGAAAGGGTTATCAGTTTGAGTTACTGTATTGCTATACTGCTATTTAATAGGGCTTTTTCAAAAAATTAATAAAAATGTTTGCTTTCAATTAAATAATTTTAATTTACTTAAAAATCTACGTTAAATGTAAATTTTCAAAAAATAACTTAAATGATTATCCCTTAAAAAAACTTACATACTTAGTAAAATAATTAGGATAAATCACATACTGAAAAAATAGGTCAATATATTTTTACAGTATGTCAAATTTCAGAGAGCACTTTGACACCCTGTAGGTATTGGTTCATAGAATGCAGTTAAAAAGTTTCAACGACAAATCGAAGCCTGTCTTGCTAGTTGCCATTACCATAAAAAATAAAACCTTCTATTTTGAACTCTATGATAAAGCAGTTAAGTAATAAACTGCCCTCAGTTTTAAAACAAATAACTGGTCGATAACTAATTGCGTGTGGCATTTCCATCGATGTTGATTCGCAGTAAATTGCAGCCTACTGGTTACTGAACCCACTACTTGCGTGTTTGCACCTAGTGTCATTGCAGCACCTTATGTATGTTTTATTAAGTAAAAAGGATCAATTTTTAACTGACTTCAAATAAAAAGTGGAGGTTCTTGATTCGCTTGTTTTTTTAATGTTCGTCATTTATGAACTGATTTGAAGATTTTTTTTATCTGAACCAAATATATACTTCCAAATTGATCCCATATTATAAATATATAGATATTCATATAAAGATGTTAATTTCGTATAGTAGATACTCTAGATATCCTAATTCCTAATTAAGTTTATTAAAGATAAAAAAAAGAACATTAGTCGAGCGACTTTGTCCACGCGAACAATAGTCAAAGCTAAAACTAACATTTTTAAACGGTGAAAAGTGAAGATAGGTCTCGTTTCTTGTACTGTGGGAACCTTGAGCAAAAAGACTGTGAAACAATTATGGCATAACAACTGTAAAGCATTTGCATCAAACAATCTGATTCATAAAACACAATTGCAGAAAACAGGTAACCAAGCGTTTATGAAACAAAGCGATTATATCTTGTTGCTCGGTAAACTAAAAGCCAATACAAAAATTATAGTGAGCCTGACTGAAAAAGCCTAAAACAAAACTGTTTTCAATACCCTCCCATGTTTGTAGGACCCTAGAATAATAAATAACTACATATAAAGAGGTTTTTGCATCTATTCAAGATTTTTATATGTAGTATCAGAGGCAACTGTTTTTGCTAATACCCTTACCCTAAGGGACGCTATAGTCCCTGGTACAGGATTTTGAGATGGAGTAGGCTTGCCCAGCACTTATACCATCCTGACGGCTTTGTCGACCTGATCTAATACTTGCGGAGCTGACTCAGCCGTGGGTTTCCTTATGATGTTTTCTTTCGCTGTTTGAGAGCCATCATTGCAAGCATAACTTTTCAAAGAGAAAAATCCTCCATACCACTTCCATCTACCACTACCACCGCATTCGAACCCGCGACCTTAGGTTCAGAAGGTGGGGTTGTTACACTAGTGCTCTCTTATTATAGCCGCATGAGATTTTTATATAACAACTACAGAAAAATGTGCACATGTGCCAAATGTGGTGGACCTTAAACTACCCTCCCTATAAAATAACCTCCAAGAAGAGAAGATATTATTTTTTTAATATTTGGGGTGCAATAACACGAGATGGGTCGACAAAATTTTATCAGCGTTGTAGGCTGCTGCATGAACGAGGGTAGCCCAAGATCGTGTAGAATGGCAAACAGAGCTCTTTCTGTTCTCTACCTATGCTCAGCAGTGGGTCAAATCGTACTGTGAATTCGCCGGAAGAGAACACAAAAAAAACGCCTGCTACGGTATGAAAGGTACGGTTATACAAAATATTCCACGCAAATGAAGTCTCAGAACTTCACTAGTTCTAGCGATCGACCTTGGAGGAGCAATAAATTTTCCTGTAGGTAAAGACACGCGAATATCTACCAACTGCATTGATTCATGCCTTCGACAAATATAGAGCGATCCATTCCGTGCCCAATCATTGATTTGATATCACTGACCTAAAAGAGTATATGAATAGAGTGGTGATTGTACGAGAAATCGTAAATAATTATCACTGAACAACTGACAATCTCACACAGCACTATCTAGCCCCAAATTAAACAGAGCTTGTTACTATGGAAACCAGATATCTTATATAATTACTATTTGTTATTCGTTAATATTAACTGTTTTGTTTCTTGTTAAAAGAATCATACATTTGAAAGCAATGCATTATGGTTACTGCTTGTACAACCTTCATATTTTGGGGGCTAAAAGTGCTATGAAGTACTTTGTTAACCACGTTTATAATTTTAGTAGCACAAAAAAAAACAAATGTTTATTCGGTAACTCAATCTATTGAGACATTAAATGAGTTTGAGATATCCTTTTATGCTTAATTATATACCTGTGTTAGGAGTTCCCGCTCTTTCGCGATAATTTATTTGGATTGTTCATAATATTTATTTTATTTATGAATTCCTAGTTAGTAATAGAATTCAATATGAAAATTGTAACGCTGTTTTATAATGGTATTCGAATGGGGAAACGAATTTGCTTCAGTTGGTGTGCGGCAAAATAGGTTATTTCCGTTAAATTGGGTTCGAAGTCCAAACACGATTTGATTTAGAGGTTGCGTCATACTGTGATGACTGTGATAGATATAATATTGCGTGATGTTGTCATGTCTGTATGTCACATAATTATTAAGTAGGATGTCATGGGGATTTAATGAAAATAATCATTATCTTATAATATAAGCATTGCTTTTTTTAACAGTCAAAATCAATTCTGGTAAGTTTGTTAATTTAAGGAAATAGAAACCTATACTAAATAAACGATCGCTGAGTTATGAATGCATAAAACATCAGAGATGTTTAATTTCATTGGTTTTGATATTGACACCAGACACTGCCCGATTTGGTTATCAAATGATTTCCACAGCATTTCTACAAGTTGGCTACACTGTAAGCTCAGCGGGCGATCGTACTCAGGCGCCGCTTTACAACGTCCCCATTGGCCCGGAGCGACAGGGCTGCCAATCTAAGAATAACGAATGCACATACTACACCACCATTATAATTTAATTGAGGACTTCCATAATTGCTGCTTACACCGCCGGATGCATTACTACCATTATGCATGGTGTGCACGTAGCCTAATTTCTTATCTTGGGCATTTGTCCACCTGCTTACTATTAAATTATTGGAATAACAGTAGTTTTTTAGTAAATTTAGTTACACTTTCAATGAAAAAGGCATGCAATAGTTTATTGAAAGCTAAAAATAGATCCATCAATACAAAGGCGGGTAGTTTCTTCGCATTAAATCATACTACGAATAAATCAAGCAAACCCGTTCTGCAGCTTATCAAAACAATACGCAGACACACTTCCAGCGCTCCATAGAAATGTGTCTGTTTCGCACGATCTGATTAACTGAGTTTCAACTTACTTCCTCACCCAAAAGGCTTCAATTTCCATGTCATCAAAAACGCACGTGTTACCTTCTGGAAACAGGATTGGATCATTTCAAAATTAAGCCTCAAGAGTATGATAAATTTTGATAAATCAGATGTTATTTATTGGAGTATGGACTTTAAGGTGTTGCCAATTGGTTTAATTTGGTTTTAAGGGATTTCGATTGATAAGACGTTTTGGAGATTTGAGATATGGCATTATAAACGGATATCTGAGGTATCGTGATTTTGCTACATACCTGTTCCACCAGTTGAAATAAAAACTAAGGTTCGTGCCTATAGTTAACTGGAGATCATTATCAGACAGTAAAAAATACAACGCTTTGATTTGGCATAAAAAAGGCTTATTTGATTGCTTCATACTACAAAAATATGTTCACGTATGTTAAACAGTGCTTACTGTTATAATTTGATGTGAATAAATTGTTACAGATTTTAAAATAAACACAACTAAAACATGCATTACAAATTGAGGTAGGTATATTTTTAAATGTATTACATCAAATTTTCAAGCCTAGTTTCATGCCCCACGCTTACAAGCCCGTGATACGCTACCAAAACGGCAAAGTATGCTCTACATCCAAGAAACATAAAACACAAGGTATTGAAATAATGAAGCACAAAAACGGGTGCGATGAACTGAACTCTAGATAATAACTCATACGACAGCTATTATATACCAATAATGAACATTGCGATTCTTGAAGAATACTACGATGATGTGAAGATGGAATTTTTCACACACATCATTTTCAATTAACTGCAGTGTTGAGTGAGTTATTGTTTTGCAACATTGCTCTGCTTTAAAATTATTTTTCTTTAGTTACCTTTCGAAAAGGTGTTTGATTCGAACTAAGACTAAAAGGTCTTTTGGTATAATCAGCAAAACTAGAACAGTATTATAAAACCTCCTTGTGAAGGGCTCGTCCGGGAAATTACTACCGCCATGCCTATTTCTGCTGTGAAGCAACATTGCTGTGTTTCTGTTTGAAGGGTGTGGGTGCCGGTGAAATTATTGGCACGTGAGGCTGAACATCTGTAGGTATGCCTCAAGTTGATGCAGGGAAGTGTATCGTAGGGCACGTTACTGACGTGCATGTTCTATGAGGCCATGCTTTGTTATAAGCTACAATGCTTTGTTATGGTTACCAAATAACATCAGGTGCTGGTTGTATAAAAAAAAATATGGATGGAAAGAATTAGGTTTTCTATTCGGTTCTATTTTTTTTATGTTTTATGCATAATTTTGTCATTTATGACATGAATTTTTTTTTTAAGTACTGAAAGATAATACTTCCAGATTAGTCCCATAGTTTTGTTAAAATCGGTTACGCAGTTCGGCCATAAACTCGCTTTCTCTTGTTTTTTGTGTAAATAAAAATAAATGCAGTGTTTATTCAAAAGAAGCGAGTAAAAGTAACTGTCAAATGTTAATCCAACGTCAATAAATCATAAAGCAGGCAACACACCAGGCGAAACGAAATGCATGCTTCAGATATGAACGCTCAGATCAGTATCGGTATAATTGCGCAAAACACCACTGTCTGCTGTCTGTCCGTAGATAGATATTCTGATAATTAAACCTTTTGTTAAGCTCCCGTGATTTCAATTCTTAGCTTACTTTGTTTTAATTAGGGCTTATAAAATATTTACATCTTAGAACTTTTTTTTTCAATATTATCAATTATTCAAGTCATTTAACAATTATTCTAAAGGATTTTCAGTAGCTTTCTAGTAATAATTAAAACAAAATTAAAAAATATGGTGAACAGCACACTATCTAGCCCCAAATCGAGAGATTGACCGATTGACTTGTTCCCATACAGTCAAGAACTTGACCCTTTTCCAAATTTTCTATAAGTAACTTTGACAGCGATGATCCAAGCTACAACTAATTAAAAAAAATGGGGACACAACACTATCTATCCCCAAATTAAGTAGAGCGTGTACTAATGGGGACCAAATAGCTGATATAATACTTAAATAACATTTTACTTAGTAAATTCATACTTAGAATACAATATTACACCCAGACAGAGAACTAAAATCTGTTAACCACACAAATATTTGTTCTTAGTAGGGATTGAACCCACGACCTACGGCGCAGAAGGCAGAGCGACTACCAGCTCAGTTGAGGCCAGTCAAATAATAAATACACTAGCTTAAAAAACGTTAAAATGAATTACGCAAAATATTTCCTTTTCAACAAGCAACCAGAATTATTGCCCACCAGGTGTAAAGTAGTAACCGTCACCTTTAGTGTGCCTCGCAGGTCACGCGTGCAGTACAGAATTGGCATCCAGACTACATTTCATAAAGTATGAGTAGCGGACCTCATTATAATTTCAAAATTGATAATTTGTCGAACCCCGGAGCGAAAATGAACGAACATCTTTTCAGTTCGTAAATCATTCAATTGTTTAAAAAAAAACTTTTGGTAAAACAATTTGAAATATTTTGATGAAAAGGTAGATAATACTGCGTTTAGAGTTTAGCTGTTGGTATAAAATAAAATGCCATGGGAAAACCTGTTTTAGTAAGGTTAGCAAAAAAATATGTCTTTTACAAATTCAAAGTCAAATATTATGTCTTTATTCAATGGTATCACTTTGTAACGTACTAAAGCAAGGTTAGTCTAATCTAGGTGCTAGTTCCACGCGACCAAGCCTAGAAGAATGGGTAACAAACTACGGCTTTTTTCCGTACAGTTTTAAATATTTATTAATAAAAATTTAACTATTTTTAAATAAATACATACCCATGTACACTTACAACATTATAAGACATTGAGGTATTTCCACTAAGTTCCTAATATTGAAACTATCATAAATTAAAAAAAAAACTAACCTGGCAGATTTTTCAGATACTTAATGATAAACACAAAATAATAATAAATATTTTGAGCACGCAACACTATCTCTAGCCTCTAACTAAGCAGACCTACCTATAAAAAAGAGTTTATCATACTTTTTTATAAATACACGAGCTGGTATGCCCGAGCTTTGCTCGGTTTTTAACTTTTGTCTCGAGTGTTTACGTAGATGTTCAATAGATGGCGTTCTCCGTGACACTAATTCGTGATTTCGACTACTCGGCAAGAGATGGCGCTAAAGTTTTTTATAATTAAAATAACTCTTAACCTGAGTCTTTTCTGAAAATGAAACCTAGCTAGATCGATTTATCGCCCCCGAAACCCTCTGTATACTTAATTTCATGAAAATCGTTGGCGCAGTTTCCGAGATCCTAAATATATATATATATACAAGATTTTCTCGTTTAAAGGTATAAGATAAATAAAACACAGTATAACAGCTAGACAAAGAACATAGGTATGAGTACATCTGTTTTCACCACACAAATATTTCTGGTGGTAGTTCTTGGTAGGAATCGAACCCACGACCTACGGCGCAGCAAGCAGAGCTACCAAATGATCTGAGAGGCCAAATAATCATGATAACAAGCATCATGGTGTGATGCTGTTTGCTTTAAAATAAAAACTATACCTAATAACTTACGATCCAAATAAAAACATTTTTTTGCGAGCTGTACCACAAACTCTCTACAAGATGATTTTATTCAAGATGAAGTCAATTTTATTGAGATTTATTCGGCAAATATTATGTACCTACAATAATGTTTGTCTTATTGTACATGCATTTTTGAGTTAATTAATCAAGGTGACACTTTGTAATTTTCAAGATATTTTTAATGTTGAAAAAAAGTCAAATGACTTTCTCATTAATCTACAGGTTACTCAATTTCTTACAAACAATTGCTATTGATTTTATTTTTAATTAAGTTATATTTAAAAGAACTGTCGCATGTCGCCTCATTGCATAACAACATCCGAAGTATTTAAGGGCCTATTTCGCATAGCGGATGTAAAATAAAGAGGTTTGTCGGTAATTGATAGCCAAGTCTCTCATAACCATTTTAAAATATTTTATACTGCGCTGAACTAAAACGATTTTCCAAGCGTCATTTTAGCGATCATGATCGTACTTTACTAGCGTTTAACTGTTCGTATAAGTTGAAAGGAAGAGGTCCAAGGTTGGTTCCTTGCGCAAGTCTTGTAATTTATATGAGAAAAAAGCAAAACATCATATAAGGGCGTGATCTAATGAGACCACCATCGAACGAGCTTAGGGCTGTCTAGCAGATACCCACTTATTATGACGATGTAAATTCATTTGCCAAAAGAAATTGACGCAAAAAATCGAACTGGAAATTCTTTGATTGTAACTCCAACGTTTGCTGTTTTTGTATCTACAAAATGCATGGTTAAGGCTGATAGCTCTTAACCTACCCAGATATTTAAGTTTATAACCAAAAAAGTCTGAGTAAAACTATACGAAGAACTGTCTGATTTGAGTACCGCCTTAGATCTGAGTGAGCCTACAGTTTAATCGTTATTTTATTTCTACACTAGGTAATACAATACCTAGGTAAGCATGTATTATTCTACAAAACTTGCAAAAACTCCAAAAAAATCCGTTTTAGTTACAAGTGTGGAAGTATTACAAATGGCAGCAAATAAAAATTTTCCAACTCGGTGGCAACCCTACCTCGGCCGGCGGGCGTAATGCGCGTGAAACCGTTCATCACATCCAGTTCGAAATTTAAAGTTTGCTGTGAACCGGTCTTTACTATCATTACACTTGTCATTTTCTGTTTGGACTGACAAACTTGAACTGTGATTAAACCGAATAAAATTGAACTGGCGCGGCGTTATCACTAAGTCATTGTGTGTCTTCGTGACGTAATTTATTATTCCACTGACTGAAAAAGCTCAACTGCTAAAAACAACAGCAAACATTGAAAAAATGAAGGCCAAATTTCTAAATCGTAGTCACGTAGTCACAAGTACCTAGTCACGTTCAATTCACCGTCCACGCGTCCCGTAAGCAGACCGAATTTCTGAACCAACGTCACGCAAAGGACGAAGCTAGGCACAACTCAGTCTATCCTTGTCTCTCCGCTCTTAAACGCTTAAAAAGCTCCATAGATGGCAGTAAAATCGTTGCAACGTTCAAGCGACCACTAGTGCCGCCATCTAGCCCCGTATAACCGAACTTTTATCGCACGTTTATTGAAGAGGGTTCTTCGGCAGCTCGTAAACGATTTTATGAGCACTAACGAAGTCTACTCTCGTCCCGATATTACCCGACCGAGTACGGTGGGGAATGCAATATTTGGATGCTCCTGTTGAGAGAGGTGTATTCAATTCTACCGGTGTTCATCGGTTTATGTGCGATTCAAGGTGCGATTGGATGGCGTGCTCGAGCGTTTATTTCGCTTTATTGTTGGGGTTTGTTTATGCGATTGCTGTTTAACCAAGTACGGTGTTTGTACATGCTTTTGTTATGATTATTATGTTGTTGGGAATAATGAGAAGGGCCGTGGGAACTCTCCAATTTGACTGTTTTCTTTTACACGTTTCACCAATAAGGTTGCATTTGGATGTTTTCTAATTGGGCATGAGTATAGGAACTTTCATGCGTACATAGATAAATTCCCATCGGAAAGTAATTAAACATGAGTTTGTTTGGTAAACATTTGAATACGATGGGGGCGGCAACAAAGTTGGAATTAGGTACGAAACCCAATAACCATTTATCAGTGATTTATATTGGAGTTTTCCCCAAAACGTAGCCGTGAAAAAGGCAAATCATAAATAAGATCCGATTCAAATTTGTAGAAGATGCTATCTGTATGATTTATAGGCTCGCACCCGAGAGCGCTTTGTCTAGTGATGTGCTAATTGCAGCGTCACGTATCGATAAACAGAATAAATGGGCCCACCACCGCGTGCGTTTCGATACCTGTCAAAATCGATACCAATATTGGCTGTTAATATAAAACCATTAAAGACTAATTTTTTTTTCATGAAAACTCGCATGGTATGCGATGATTAACATCAGGAATGGGTTAATGTTTTTTCAAAACGTTTTCTTTCCTGAAGTTAGTACGTAACCAATTTTTATTCATAAATATTATCTTAACTTTTAAATTGAATGACTTGTAGTGATAAAGAAAGATAAGTGGAAGTTTTTGGGGGCACTGGGGTCACTGGCACCTTTGCCCAGCAGTGGGGCAAAATAGGTTAAATAAAAATAAAAGAAAGTACCTACATATAAAAAAACTCTGGACGCTCAGTATTTTTTACAAACTAATTTATAAAATACCTACAACTGTGAGAGAAAATATTCCCGCTTTGCTAAGATGAATTCACAGCATCAGCATCTTTCGGGTAAATCTGCCAGTGATTTATCGCTGCGGGCCAGTTCTTTTTGTTCACCTCTTATTTCTTATTGCATTTGCATGACGTCTCGTACGTAGGTGAAACTTACGAGGTGTTGGATGGCGACTGCGGGAAGTGATGGTACTAATTATTTTATTTGCTTGTGTTTTGGTTTTCGTTTCGTCAAGCTTAATTTATCTTCATATTCTTTAAATATTATTGGAATTCATACATACAGATAGAAATGAGCATTTATGAGTTTTTGAAGTCTCGAATCTGTTAAGTCGTTATGGTGTAAGAAACCAATACCTGTACACTCAAATTTTAAAATGAATTAAGTATTTTAAATTTCTATTTTTGAAACTATCAACCTTCGGAAATACATAAAATGTTGTACTTAATTATTCTTGAGTTATTGACATTAAGTTAGAAACTATAGGTACCCGGAAGCAGCTTAGAATGAGCCTATGGCGTGGCTAACTACGCAGACACGTATCTGAATGCCGAAACAGAGAACATAAATTATCAGTAATTTAAATTCGATACACGCCGCACTAACAATATCGACATTTCAAAACGTTGAATTATTTTTGTTATAGGAGAACTAAAACAAATAATTTTCATTATTATAAACTGTTTTATCGAATTTGTGACTTTTTAATGTATTCCACGCCGTGTATCGCATTATAAATGAGAGGACCCGGTGATGTAAATGCCACCCTGAAGGCATTAAATCTTAACCACAGCAACCGAAAAAAATGTTTTTATACAAAACACACCCCAAACAATGCGTTATCTGTCCTTATGTGATTTAACAGGTAATTTTTAAAATATATTACCATTCAATAGAGCCTGATTTATGTGAGGGCATAGTGTAAATAGGTAAGCAACAGTGAGGAACTACATTTATTTTCATTTACCTTCATTTATATCGCGGCTCCACGTGGAGATTACGTGATTTAACAAAGGGAAATCCATAAATCTCCGGGTCCTGTCTTAGTAGGCTTTTGTGGGCATTTTTGATATGTGCCTTTAAAAGCTTTTTTCTGTATTTAGATGAGAGTTCATTGTGTAATTCATTAGAGTAGGGGGTAGGTCGCAGTGCGGACTGCGGTCGATATGGAGAGATAACGCCATATTTATTGCCGACCAATGAGATGTCCTACAAGGACGCCATACCTTTAATGGCCTAAGAATTAGCCGATACAAATAAGAACATAATATCGACAGCAAGGAATCCAAAACTGAATATCAGTTGCTGGACGATACTTCTACAGCAAGTCAAAATAAATGAACAAGTTTTATATCGATCAACGAAAGCGAGTGTAGAAAATTGTCGATAAATCTATCGATTAATAATGATGAGATACTAAGAAAATGATTGATATTTCTATCACGTGCTAAACGTGATTCACTTCTACAACTGACTGCTCGCCACACCACAGGTAATTTATGTGCAAATATAAAATCTGTGGAGTTAGATAATGCATTATGCATTAACGCTACAAACCAGTATTTTCAATTTTTTCTTATATGAAACCACTTCTTAGAATCTATGCTATTAACACCTATTTTGTTTCTTTTGTCCAATAAGTTTCTTGGTTATAATAATCTAGTACAACTTGTAACAATTCGCTTCTAATAAGTTCATAGTGAATTTGCGGGTGGTCCAATAAACTTCAGCTCACATTGTCTATTCCAGAATCGAACTTGCGATTTGCATTGAGAACCTACTTGGCATACATTAGTGCGGTGTCGCGGCTAAGTAATTAGCACTCGTGTCGATATCGATATTCACATCGAGTACTTCATTAGACGTCGCTTCTGTTCTCTTGTTATATTTTGTCCTTATTATCATTACACATCTACATAATTTAACCAACCATAGCAGTATAACTAAATTTGGAAACGAAACAGTGATAAAACACAGTTTCAGCAAGAATAGGTCTGACCCCAGCGAACGCCAACACAGTAATACGTCACGGCAAGACAGGTTCCCCCCTCCCCTGAGTCTCCGAAAGCTCCAACTCAGCGTTGAAACGAGACAGATGATAACGAATCACGTTTGCGTGACTGAGAAGTATCGAACATGTGAAACATGGCGTATAACGCCCCTTGATTTATAGCAGTTTGCCAATGTCCTAACTTTACAATATGCGTTATAATATTAAAATTGGGTCCTTTATTTTATACTCAAACCAAAATTCTCGTGTTTTCAAATAAAAGCAACGAAAACCATTGACCTAATTAATTATAGTTTTAAATTATACAATGTAAATACCTATTTAATCTGTAAGTAAATTCCACCGTCTGTTTTAGCAGACCATGGAAGTTAAAGCATATTACCTTTGGGAACGGATACGTTTTCAAATATGATAGCGATATTTGACAGCGTTTCACTGATCGCCACAGAAAGCTTAGATGTGCGTTAGGCTTTAATCACGTGATGCGGAATAATCTAATATCGTAAGTGGATGCAGGGCCTTATGCATAAGGCATTCATTCAAACTGTCATAACCACTTGGACGTATATTCCTTTACGATTGTCTAATCTAATGCGTGGTTGTTGAAAACTGAAGTACACTACACAATGAGCAGTTCGTGCAAGATGTATGTACGGACATTTGTTCAGATTGTATTCAAATGAGTTATTATTGACACTTGGCTGTTTGATCGGTCGCGTGTTTGAATTAATTTGCGTTACATTATTTAAATACGATAATTGACCTGCTATTATACTATTAGTGGGGCGATTTGAATACGATTTGAAATTGAGAATAAACTTTGAATATTTGTATTTAATCAGTTTTTGTAATTAATTTATGTTTCAATTCTACCAAATAAAGCAATTAAATATAGCAGTAATAATTTGCATAACTATTTTGGTAATAGAAAAACCATCGATAGTTTAAGTTGGTACGAATCCCATCACTATAGTTTTCAAATACTAAAGAATCTGCGTTTGATTTTTGTTTTTTTTGTTACAGGTAATTTGGATCGCCTTCCCAGGTTCAAACCCAGTCATAGAGCAACAACATCATAGATAGGCCATGCAGTAAATTCAGCTCATAAAAATCCCCCCTCCTGTTATCATCACAAATAATATTAACATCACAGTACCTTCATTAAAGGGTTATTAGACACCGAGCGAACTGAGCAATTTGCTAAGCAAAATATATAGCGTAGGTGGCCACAATACTGGCGGGGTTGCGTAGTAAACAAGCTCTTGCTTCCTCGCTGGGCGGTCTTAACTCACGGGACTATTATTTATTAGGTAACCCGACGGAGTACAGTAGCTGTGGAGGATCGCAACATCTGTCAAAGTTTACTCTTGGCGCGAAACATTGTGTTGCCAGCAGGTAACACTGGTAGAATTATTTTTTTATGTTTGAATTAAAGAATCTGTGGCGTACAATTCTTATGTCATGTGGGTAGTGTTTTATTCGCGTTTATCCTTTATGATGGTCAAACAATAAACTATTTTATTGTCAACTTTACAAGCACTTCACACATATCGGCCATAGAAAATACAGGGTTATTCATTATTAGCTGCAAATACTCAGGAATTAGGTTCAACAAATAAAATAAAAAATATTTATGAAATTATTTTTTTTAAATTTTGATCAAATATTTTTTTAAGTTTTTGTATCAAAATTTTATTTTTACTAATTTTTTTACGGCTATTGCATAATGATTGCCATGGAGAACAGGACGATGACCCACCCAGGCGGTGACTGAACGCAGAGTGTCACTCACCGCGCGCGGGCGCGGATCAAAGGTCAAAACAGGTCAGGCGCCAATGATTCCTTTATCGATTTTCTCGGGATTTTCATAACAAAACTTAAAAAAAATCATATCATAAATATTTTTTATTTTATTTGTTGAACCTAATTCCTGAGTATTTGCAGCTAATTATGAATAACCCTGTATATATTTTTGTGGTTTTTCTTAATTAAAGAAACACTTATACAATACAATACAATCTCGGTATAATAAAAGTCTTTGATTTCTATCTCCCAAAAAACTTATAAAAACTGGTCTTTATTTTCCTACTATATTGAAACGCGCTTCATATCAACAAGAGCAAATAATCCCATTCATACTTGAACATAAACATAATACATAATGCATAATGACGTATGTTTATTATCAAGTCCGAATATTGGCTCGAAACATAGTGCTAAATTCGCGGGTGACACCCGATAGTGTGGTATTATCTGCCATTATTTGTCATGGCAACAACAATGCGTGGTCCATAACCTATCTTACTCAATTTGGTGGCAATTACGTTTTGGAGTGGAAAAATTAATTAAAAGGTTGTGCAGACCTGACACTAGTCAGGGCTCCACCACCTTTTAATTGGTCACTCAAACTACATCAAGGATAACTTTGAAAGGGTAAAAAATATAAGTACTATAATTAAGTTTTAATTGAACATAGTGTTAGTTTTTAGAGGAGGTTCTCAATTCGATTGTATGTTTTGTAATGTTTGTTATTGCATTACTTCGTCATTTAATTTTATGAGCCAATTTGAAAATATTATTTTTCATCTGAAAAAATCGGCTTAGCAGTTTGGCCATGAAAAGTCGGTACCTACTCAATTGTTTAATACTTATTTAATTTTTATTTACCATTAGTAGGTACGTTTGTTTTTGCACAATGCTTCATATAATTAGTAATTAATCTGCTGGTTGTTTTAATTAAACTAAGGGTTATAATCACACAGGTACCTAATTTGTTCTAATCTGTTAAAATCTACAAAACACTTCTATTGCAAAAAGTTGTTTGTGCATTGGTGTGAATAAATAAATCATTAAACATTAATTAAAATTTTCAGACAGTTCAATTTGAGTTTTTCATAAAATGATAATGAAACGTTCTCACTTGAGAGCATTGGTGCCTTCTTAAGGTCGTGGGTTCATCCAGTCGGGTACCAATGAGTATTTCGTCGTAGAATTTATATGCACTATGCCAGTACTCACAAATGGTGAAGGAAACATCATGAAGAAACTGACGTGTCGTAGAACCTAAAAAAAATCAGACAACACGTGTCAAGCGTCACGGAAAAAAGGCCCGCCAGCGGCCTACTTGCGGAAACCAGTCCGCACACAAAGTGCGGATGATGTATTTGCCATTTTTGAAACGTTCTCACTCGCACACCATTGAGAGGTAATGATCACTATTTATTAGATTCACTTCTTCATTTGAGCGGGTTATACGAGCACGTAACAGTAGTGTAAATCCAAATCGTCTCTATAAAGTGTCGATAAGGAGCATATTACACCAATTTGTGTCAATTTATTAAATTCTGTTCTGTTAACCGTCATAATGACATGTTGTCTGATCAAGGGCTTGTTCGGATGAATCACGAGAGTCACGATTTTCCGTGAGCGATGCGAGGGTATACGTTCATCCCACTTAGAGTGAGCGCACACAACATACCCCTTGTATAGTAGATAGGTTTTTTAATTGTTAGTCTGGTCTCACAATTTAGTTTGTAGTAAGTCAGTTTAAGAGTCTAAAGGTCGTTTGCAAAAACGTTGCTCGAGTCTGATTTGAGTCTCAAGTAAGTATACCTATATTTTGACAGTTCGACTTTAAGAACTGTCATAAAATCTACTCTCTACTGAGCATTGTTTCAGCATACAGTCTTATGAGTTTACAAAATTCTATAGTAATCATGATTTGCTAACTATTGAATCCTGTTATAATAAGGTTAATCACTGTTATTACCTTATTTATCTAATGATTAAGTGTAAATAAAATTTTTAAACCCAAAACAAAACTTTGTCGGCTGGGTAAAAAACCAGTTACGGAATAAAATAATGTGCGCGGACTCTTATAAATTGTTAAACTGGTCTTTTATTTACTGCTCTGATAGTAAAGTTTCTAATACTCATAATTGAGTACTGAGTCATTGATTGGATAGTTGACTGGTGAAGATATATTGCTTAATAAATATTGTATTTCAAAATATTGGACGAAGATAGTCCATTCACATTCCATCACAAAATGGTGACTGTGACTAAAAAAAAGAAAATTTACTTAATGTTTTGGGGGCATAACAGCTAAAGTAAGCTTAAGAAGTTTTTTTATAATAGCGATGGCACTATTTGATGGCTCACATCCATAGTTACTTTTGAGTATATTTATCTTAACTCATAGAGCACCGCGGTCATCATACAACGCTAACAAAATCATTTATATTTTTTTAATTTGGTTGCTTTCTCTAAATAAAAATAAAAAGGCCATACAGCGGCAAAATAACACGCATCAATCTCTTATATTAGCCCCGAGCTCCAAGGAACAACATAAAAACTTCCTAAAGTTTCCTATACGCGCCTATAAATCTTACGTTTTTTAATAGATAAATAGGGCCTTACACAAACGAGCAATATCGCATTATTTGGCCCTCCCTAAGGAAAGGCCCTCCTGATAAAGCCTCCTTGCCTCACACCCTTCATGCTAATGTACTATGCCAGACGGTGACAACCATTTTTTGGCCCACTTGGCTACATTATGGTAACCGTAAAGAGTATTTCAAATTATATTTTTCGTGTCCATTAAAATGCGATGTAGCTTTTACTCGTTTATTTTTAAACAATTACAAAAACCTTTTTTAACTTTTAATGGCCGTGACACAATTTTTGTGAATAAAATCAGGTAGCGGCGACTTAGTTTTTTACATGGCAGTAAACAAAACATTGTACGACTTTTGTCGGAATTTGAAAGCCTTGAAAGGTAAAAATGGTGTATTTGACTAAACATAATAAAATGTTCAAACTTTAAAAAAAATTACCGTCATAAACAAAACGGTTAGGATGCAAAGTTAGATAAAAAACATCTCACACACCTGAGTTAGAAAATTGCTTTTTTCTAAGCGGCTCCAGTTTTTTACGTAACTTTCTCCAAGAATAAAAGAAGTTTCGTGGAAGAACTTTCTTGTTCGCAAACATAAATCAAACTTTATCCTCATTGTATGGTATAAGGCGCGAAATATGTTAACAATGAAAATATTGTGACATGTCAGGAGAAATGCTGGACGCTTTTGTTTCACGCGTTGTTTTGTTTTTTTGCGATGTTTGAATTTCGAGTTATTTTAAACACAGCCGTTTGTTTCAACTTATTACAAAGCTGGCATAAACCAACGGTAGACCCTTATCACAACTAGTTAAAAACTAATTACCGGAGTGACACCACCTTGCCGTAAATCCCGCGACTCCTCCGAATTACTCTGACAAAAGTTATTTTTAAGTAAAAAGCCCTTGAGGCTTCTATCTCCCCTGCTCTCCTCCCACGAATTCATCACGATTTATATTCATGGCATAACAACAAGACCCGCTTAAGGGTGGTACTATTCAAATTGTAGACTGCTGAATAAAATCTGTTTATTTTTTTGTAGCGTTTTATCTCTACTAATTTGACTCCATATGTATGTACCTATGGAAAAGTGTTAAAACATAATTTATCAAATTTGTTTCCTTTTTTTGGTCACTTCATATTATTAAATTGAACCTCTGAACCTAAACTATGCAACACTAAGAAAAAATATGGTATATTTCATATTTTTTATTTAATAAATAATAATAAATATTGTGGACAATTCACAAAACACTATCTAGACCCAAACTGAGCAGAGCTTGTATGATGGGAACCAGATAGATAATGGCAATTTTATTTTATAAATTCAATGTACTTATTAATTTGTACTTCATGCGTATACTACGTACCTACTACATACTAAATGAATACTCATTTGCAAGTGGGGCTAAGTCGTTCTATATTTACCAAATCGGGGTGTGAGACCGCCATATGGCAGTTCCATGTTTCAAACATTGGCCCACTAAATCTTGGGGACGGAACCACAAATCAAGTGTGGTTTTGAAGCCGGAAGCATTAGTGTGGTGGCCATTAGTTATTAGAAGTTTTCGTAGATAAAATAATATAAATTAATTTAAATAAATCGACCGTTTAATTATGTTAATTTGAATTGTCGCATGTTTGTAACGTAACATTATTAGGTAAGTTTTAAATTAATTGCTCCAGTTTAAGATTTATGCATCATAAACCTTTCAGTAAGTTTAAAGTTTATTGTTGGTACCACTTTGTTTATTGTTACAATGAAGAAACATGAAAGATAAACATCAAACAGCTTAGTATAAACGACGATGATGATGATAACACCAGCCAACACCAGATGTTAATGTACAATTTGTCAATTTTTACGATAATTCATGAAGATAGGTGTAAAACACCTATTATGAAACAAGACACCATCTTATGTAATGAAATTACTTTTCAGAATTTGAAATGAGTTACTATAAATCCAACTTAGAATATAAAGTCCGTCACGTAAGGTGGTACGACTTCCAAACAAATTGATTTTAGCATTTATGGGCGATGATAGTATAATTTGACATTGAAATAACTGTGTTTGGCTGACTATGTAGATTAAAAGTAATAACATAGAAAAAAAAAGTGCTTTTATTTTCTTTTACAAAGCTTTTAACTAATAAAAAGAATACGTTAAGACGGTTAAAAGTGATTCTTGCAATCCTACTGAATAAATTCTTTTGATTTTTGTTTTTATTTTATTTTACAGTTAACAGTACAGTAAACGGTAAAGTCTTCGTAAATACTAATGATAAATGAATTTTTTTTTTACTGATAATCTAATGTTTTCTTCAATAAAGTTTGCCGTAAGTAAAGACCAATATAAAAACCAATCACAGTTATTTCAGTGTACAAATTATACTCTAATTGTCGATAAATGGTAAAAATCTGTTTGTATGGAAATCAAACAACCTTAAAGGCACAGTATTCCATTCTTAACTTTGTACAATATACAAAAGACTATCTGCATTCATAAGCCAGACAGCCTGCATACATAGCCGTCCATAAAACGCAGAAATACAATAAAGAACCCAACAAAAGCCTAGAATTTTCCATCTACAAAACTCATCCAGCAACAGTTTTGTTGCCAAAACCTAGGCCGAGCGAGGCGAGGGTGGCTACGTCATAATTGATGAGGTTCTTAACGCAGCAGGGTGAAACGAAGAATAAAGAATAGTTCTAGCCTTGTAACTGTATGTTTCACTCTGAAACTCGACTGAACAAACCAGCTCTATTATCAAATCATTATTTTTGATGCATTGATTCAGTTTCTCAGCTTAACAAAAATCATCAAAGTATACGTTTCTCACTTGCATAATATTAACGAGTGAAATTCAGCTTTAAAGTTATAGCATGTTTGTTAATGTTCCATTGGATAAAAAAATAGTTCTTGTATAGATATGATGATATAAGATGTATAGTGTCACTACTTCTTTCGAACCAGTGTGGTAAAGGGATTTAAAATGCGCCTTCACACATCAAATGTATCAGAGCACTTGACACATGCTTCCGAACTATTTATGTTCTACATGTCAGCTTCCTCACGATATTTTTTCTATCGCTTAAGAGTTCATTTTTTGTACAAAAACCTCATTGGTTCACGATTGGATTTGAGCCCACGATGTTAAGATCAGAAGGCGAGGCTGCTATTATTAAGCCAACAGCTCTTAAAAAACTGGTACTGCAATATAAACATTTGTACCTATAGCAAATTTTAGCGACTTTGAGCTTTAGGAACTGCGAAATAGAGATAGCTTTTCATTGAGTATAGCCTAGAGTGCCTAAAGACTGCCACAGCAGGGCGGTGTGAGGAATTATCATCACAGCGACACGGCAGTTCCCATTAATTTGTGATTAGCCTGCAAGAGACTCTTACAGAGGCTTTCTTCTAATTAGATAATCAGTTTTTCCGAGAGGGATTTGTCTTGAGCAGATGTAATTAATGTTTGGTGCGGAGGGGGATTTGTGGTGTTTTATTCATAATGGGGCTTTTCTTGTAAGTTTATTCGGCTTCCGATACTGAAAAGTTATTTGTCGGCTCTAAACAATGTTTAATTTAGACAATTTAACGTGTTTTAAATTGTTAATTCCTGTGACTTATTTTTTTGTAGAAATAGTACCTATGTACGAGTACTTACAAAACTTTCAGGGTACAACGTTAGTCTACTTTAGCAAGGAAAAAATACTTTATAAAAAAATACGCATGAACCGACGGTTTAAAAAATATTAGGTAGAACTTTCTTGAAGAATTATAAAAAACATCACAACACTTTGTCAAAGCACAAAGCTTCTGTTGTTATAAAAATAACTACAGTTTGAATAATGTTAAAAAACGGAGACAGATACGATGCTATATCTAAAAACGCATTCATCCCCTAATAAATATCTCAAGCATCGTTTACTTGGAATGAGGCAAAAACGGTATCCCCTATACTGTTTATTTAAAGGTGGATTTGTTTGATATTTATTCACGTACCCACTACATGTAAAAATACAGGGGTTTTATTCTTGTGCGAACAAAAATCTCAAACTGTAGCAGCTGTTCTATCTATTGTAAGTATTTTTTACATCAATAATTGAGATTATTATAGTATAATTTTATTGTAAACTAGTTAAATTAATCTTAGTTTGTGTGGTGATATTTTCTTTCATCTAGTCTCAAACTAAGGAAAGCTATCAATGAAGTCGGTTATGAAATTGCTGAGTTCCTATTTTAATTTCCTTTTACTTATAAAGTGAAAGGAAATGAGAATGCACAAAAACACGATGATGACATATTCTACAAGACAAGCGGACCAGGCAATGGTGGAGGCCTACACATTTACACCGTCATTAATGACATGATTTTTATATACCCACTGATTATTTAATTAGAACTGAACTATTATAGAGTTGTAAGCATAATATTGTCATAGATTACAGGCAATTTTTATTTATTTTATTTGAAATTAATAGAAAAACATCTAAGCTTACTGTCTTTAAACATTTACCAACCCCGATGTAAATACTGTTAATATTTCAATTATTTGCACAAGCAAACAATATAATTTAGACCGAAAACTGTCTCAGCTCCCTTTTGCCTATAATTTCACCAACTAAGTGGTTGGCTAAGAAAACCTACAGTCAGATTAATTCTGTAGAGGGTTGGAGCCAATTTGTCTGATTGCTGCCGATCTCAATTTATGTGACTTACCTATGTATCTATTCCATTGCACCCTCAGCACAAATTTCTTCTTCGTCTACTGTCTGTTGTGCAGAAATGACAAGTTTCCTATTTTTGACTTCCTTTTGGCTTCCATCGGCAGTGATATCAACAGTTTCACATTTATTTGTGCTAAGGGTACTGTTCTTGGTTTGTAAATTGTGACCCTATCTTGTTACATCCCTATCTATAAATATTTGCGCATGATAAATTCAATAAACTAACTGCTCAGTTGAGTATTGGAATTGGTTCTTACATCACAACGTAGTCAATGACTCATAAGAGTTTAGCAAAATTCTTCGTTCCAAAATTTGTTGAAAAGTTTTGAAATTTTTGGCAACCAACTACCCACTGAAGAACTGTCCTTTGAAGATATTTAAGGTATGTTTAGTGAAGTCAGATGTGGAGAGAAAGAGGCCACGAGGACGGAGCCCGATGCGTTGGAGCGATCAGGTGCTTTCAGTAACAGACACCTCCAAGAGCGAAGCCCCCCATGTTGCGGAGGACAGAACCCGATAGAGGAACATAGTGCAGAAGGTACCTGCACAAATGCAAGTGAAGTCAAAAGCACGTCTAACTGTGTGTCCAGAAATGTTATATGCGTTACGGTGAGATAACTAATCCTGAAATGTATCAGGAACTATAGAATTATGCGAAAAAAACTCACTTTTTTTTGATCTGCTGGACAATCATCTGCTAAGTTCACACCCATGAGATAACTTGCAAGTCTGTCATCATTCTATCAGGATAACTGATCTTTTACAAGATTTATTTATTTCCCAAATCCAGAGCCAATGTAACTTCCTCTCACCTCACGAGGTCCAGATTAATTACCAAAGGTTATGTCCCCACGACCCTACCGGCTATTACAGCGAGGCACACATGCCTCTTTTAGGTAACTTCCGAATCACGACACAAGGGGAAAAATCAAACAGTAAATATCGGAAAGCAATCCAAGGTGATTCTATTAGACTGAGTTAAGTGGAGGCTTTAGATTTTAGGTCTATAGGGTTACTAAATCATTTTGAATTCAAATTTATTAAGTAATCTGTTTTTAGCTTCTCTTTCAAGATATATCGTTTGTCAATTAATTGTAGAAAAGGAGTCTCATTGAGGTGCAATTAAATCTTTCACCACACTGGTTTAGAAGATTGACACGACAAGAAGAAAAAGCATCTGTAGTAAAATATCTAGACTGGTTAAAAAATATATTTAAGTATAATTTATCGGACATTAGGCTTCCTTGATACAAGCTTCGCTTAGTTTGGGGCTAGATGACATTTTATTGTAATTATTCAAATACGATTCAACGCTAATTTTTATTAATAAATGAAATGAAAAAATAATTTTGCAAATATGTTTCATACAAATTAATTAAGTTTCTGCTCTACTAGTAGCTGCTAGCAGCTAGTTTAAAATAAAAAAATCAAAGTTACAAAGTAAATAAATCAAGATTCATTCAATAATGGTTTATTTTATTCGTTAGTTAGGAAAGCTATGCTCGCCAATCAAGTCAAGAATTGAGCTCGCGTGCAAGATTCATCAGGACGAAACATGGGACAGGCCAGATATCTAGATCTCACCTTCCTATAGCAGTACGTACTGGGGTCCTAGTACTGTCATTTCTTCTGTGGTAGTACATTTAATTGGCATCTCTTGATTATTCAATATATTCTCTTAAACTTTTGAATAGTTTTGGTTTTGCAGTAATTAATGTTACAGTTAAGATTTTGTTCTTCTCATCGTGTCACTGGTTTTTTGAGACCAGAGTGCGTGGTGAAAAAATTTTAAGTGCGCCATAAAGAGGCTCTTTTCGTGCACTTGATACATGTTTTCGAACAAACAACAACTTGATACAGGTTCTACAACATGCAGAGTTTGAGAGTACTGGCATTGTGCACATACATTTTTGGACAGAAAAACTTATTGACTGGATTTTAACCAACGACCTTAGGATCGGAAGTCGGCGCCGCTTCCACTAGGCCACCATATACTATGTTAGCTTTAATATTCACTAGCTTTTTTACCTGACTTTTCACATTCTTTCTTTTTCTCCAAATTTTTCTTTACAACTTTAAACCAGTTCTGGTTGTTCTGAATTATATTCAAAGTATATTTTCACATTGCTTTGATTTTTACTTGTATTAAATCAAAGTTCACTTACGTAAAAAGTATCCTAACTCTGAATACAAGGGTTGCGATCAAGATAAGCCTTCACATTTAAGATATTTAAATCGATTTTCCCCAATTTTCCGCGGGCGGGCGCAAGTTAAGGCAAGTCAATTTATCCTGTGTTGCTCTGGGGGACTGGGACTTTCCATTGTTCGACAAATGAAGTTCAAGCTTTGCGTTATATTACTTCCGTTTTACACTTGACTTTGGGAACAGTACAACACCACAAAGTCTTAAAAACGATTGCTTGATTGCGATTAAAAACGAACTTTGTGACAATCATTGACAAATTTACTAAACATCCAAAAATAAAATCCTCTATCCAGTATTACCATAACCTAAAACGTAAAGTATAAGAGCTAAATGAAAAAAAAAGAGAGTGCAAAGAAATTACAATCAGTGTAGTATTCTAAACGTTCCAATGATGAAGAAACCTCTGAACCAAACTCCTCAGATACTGAGTCTCACTGAGCCGGAACCTATTTGTTGGGTTGCTATTTAAAGCATTCCCCCGACTAACATAGATCAGATACGTTCAACAAAGGCTTTTGTAATTAAGAAAGATATTTTAAGTCAGCGGCAGCTTGACTTTATACGCAAAATGAATTTACTTTATTTAATGGTGTTTTGAGTTTCTGTTCTGTTTATTTACGAGATTTATATTTTAATCACTCAATTTACTCATAAAAATTAAATTTCCAATTCTAATTAAATTGTGTATACAAAATTTTGAAGCTTCATACAATTAAAACTACTATCAATGAATAATTTAAACCTATATTAATTAACATAAAACACTCTTCAAAAAACTTGTTCAGTTGGGTATTGTTTCATAGAAAATAGATTTTCATCAGTTTTTGTAATCATTAGCACGAAGCTCATTCCAAAGATATCGGCGTAAAACACGCAAAGCAATATTTCGAACGAAAGAAAATAAATTTTCGAACACCAGCCCCAATTTAGGAGTGCATTATTTTCGCTTTCACAGACATCCGATACAATTAAAATCTTCTTTAATTAAGGGACGATCGTGAATCATTCGCACGTGGCGCACTGAGTTTTCCACTTGTATACGCATCACCCTTAACGGGACCTGCCTTAGATCGTAAATTTCCCAAACAAAAAGCAACTTTATCGCACACTATTAAAGGGCAATTCGGTTTGAGCTTTGGTGGGATTTAAGGCGAAGTTGGTCGTACATTTCTGGTATCTCTTTTCACTTTATCGCAGTGTCTCCGTTATTTACTCGTACGTGAGGGATGCTAGCAATAAATAGGTGCGCACAAACATATTTGACGTTTACAAATACCTCCCAAATTGGTTTCCTTGGCGTGACTGGCCGTTATTACGTATTTTGTTTGCTTATTGCTGGCTACTGAAAGGTCTTGTGCTGTATTTGCTGATAGGACATTTGGTTCGCCAAAAATGATTAACCAATGTTTGAACTTGAACTTATTTGCATGTAGGTAACTAAGATAACATTTCAAATTATTTATGAGTAGAGTTTTCAATGTTTATGGAAAATATTGTATTCTACTTCAGCATATTTTGTTGTTTTGTACCTACTGACCAAGATCACACAGTACAAAACAATAAAATATAGTGAAGTAAACTTTATTTCAATAAAATTTGCCAGTCGTCGTTGTGGTACAATAATGCAGTAAGCCATTTTCTTCTTTTAACTTAGAGGAGTGTGACAAACATATCGATTTCTCACTCGGTGAAAGCGGTTGAAATCCCGAAAAAATAGATCATTCCGTAAAACGAGATGCGAGTAGAATTTTCGACGAATTCGACCATTCCGGGTGTCCGGCTGTCCTCCGGGAGTTGTAATTCAAGTGACAAATATCGAAGGCTACAATTCATATTTTTCTGCTATCTCTGCTTGTGTCGCCATCTGTGCCGGAGGGACGCTATTGGTTCTCCATCAAGTGGTCGCGTGATGTATTTTTGTTGCGAATAAAACATATTTTCCCAATGGAATTTGTTTAATGTTGTTTTATGGTTAGGACGTGATACTCGAAAGTAGTAGGGTGCATTGGTTTGATGGAAAACACATAAAAAATGCAACCCTCATCCCCAATTTTATCATAATCTGCAGACCAAGGTCCAGCAGCCCTTCAATATAAGAAAACTATGAAAATTTTATTTTGCTTAATGCATTGGAAAGTAACGGAAATGGCGTTTAAATTGCGGTGTCGTAAAAATTAAAATCGTTTTAATTTAAAAAGTTCGGTGTTGTAAATAGTGTTGGCCCGATGCATTATCGAGATCGAAAATTTCACGTGGTCATATAATTTTAAGCTCGTAAAGCCCGAACAATAATTCACTGGAAGCATTTGCGGAAAATGCATTTTATTGTTAAAACGTGAATTTTATTTATAGTCGGCAGCCTGCGGTGGGGGGTTGTGGGGGTTGATTTGCAGTTGTAGTAGCGAATCGATGCCACCCTTTGGCACCGATTATTTATACTAAAGGTAATTTCACCGGTTCATTATTGGGAAATGTTGCATTTTGTACATCACTATCATTTTCAGATCATTAAAAATGAACTACAACCGTCGTTTATTTGGTTCGGGATGTATATCTTATTAAAATATGTTATTTAAATAAACTGGATACCGCGTGAATACGCAGTTAACATGTATTAAATAATGCTTATATCTGTACCTATATATAGGTATGAAGGAAAATGCATCTATAGTATTCAGTTCATATTTTCAAAGAAAGATGATTCTTCTAGCATTTTCAACTGATTAAATTTTACAAACACTGCATCCGCATTCAATGAATCAAAACACGGCGCCATTACTCGACAAACTGTTACAAAAACCTTTGTTGCGTTATTATGCGAACAAGTTAAAACGAACACTTAGCACTTTGTAAATCATACAATTTCGCTGTCTACTTTATGTGATATTCTAGCACGCGTTCAGGCGGCCCTTTCTGATAGCAATCGCAGGCGTTGCTACCACCGATCTTAGGCAACGCCCATAGCATTACACGATGTTTAATTGCTTATTGTGATTTATTTATTGCTAACAATTCATTAGTTATCGTTTTAAATGGCAAATGCATTTTCACACCTCGTTTTAGCTTAGAATTTGAATTGAATTTTATTCGAAATCTTTCGTAGAGCTGTGCAACTCAAGGTGTATTTCTTAAAGCGTTTACTTTTTATCGTGAAAGTCCCATCACTAGTCGAAACGAAGTTGTCTATCTTTTTAAAAGACAACAAAAGGCAGACCGCTTTAAAAGCTATTTAGCCGGTCCCTAGATAGCGTCTACCGCAGCCCCCCATCCGGTCCGTTTTTTCCCTGCTGAAAAGCCAATTTGGAATGAATCACTGTAGGTACAGTGGCGAGCATCTGTGCTAATTTACCTACGGGCGGACAGCCTAATGCGACTCGCTCGATCGTAAATATGGAATCGCGACCGAACGCCGAATATCGAAAGCCGGCATTAGTTGGATACAGCTAATACACACGGGGGTATGCACGATAAATTATCGTGCGTTCATTTGGACTCCAATGTTTAATCTATACGCGGCGATACTGTTTGGCTCCGGGCGATTATGCGTTTCAAATTGCTGTATCGGGCTTAATAATCTTTCGATTCTCTGTAGCCAATATCGAATTTACCAACCTATGCGAATAGTTTCATTATGAAACTTGACTTTCGTTAAAGCTAACAAGTGTCAAAAGCTACCCAAACTGTATGATATTGGATAGATAGACATTCTTTCATTCTGTTACTCGAATTCTACAATACGCGTATCACTGCCTGACTGTATATCGATTGTACATCGACTAATCGAGTAGTCACGAGTAATCGAATGAATGTTGCACCGCACTATGTTTGCTACATTGCCCTGATGTAGCAGCGTCCGCATTTCGTTCCGTTCATTGTTTATGAGCTTGTGTTTCATTTGATATTTGTGTTTTATTAACTGGCAAAAAAATTTACGATGTAGGAAAACAAAACTCAAATATTTTTGTTATAAATTCCTGTATTTTTTCATACAGCATTAATTTCTAATTTCTTGTATTATTATTTAAAATAAATCTCTAAAACTCTGTAATTATTTTCAGGTAAGCCACATACAAGCACTCCCAAACCACCATAAATTCAAAGTAAGTCAAACTTACCCAAATAAAAAACTCTAAACTTTATCACCAAGACAATTTTATCGGGACCCCATTTGATATGCAATAATGGGGGGCAATTTATCAAACTAGCTATCTAACTTAAACGCAATTTGAAGTATGGCGGCCTCTTAAGTCTTCTACCCCCCAAAAGGAGGAGAAGGGTGGGCCGTCTTATCGCGGAACTGCAGGCACTCCGCCCGCTTACCTTAAGATCTTTAATATTAAATAATATACAGTCAAAGCCTTTGATTTACAGTCTGACAATGTTTTATTGGGTAGGATTTTAACTGAATTCTAAAACCGTCTGCATAAAAAATATGAAACTTACAAAATTGCACCTTAAAGTAAGTAAAGTATAACCACTTACTTTTAAGACTAATAAAAATTACAGGTTTTAAGGTGAAAACATCACATAACATCAAACGGACCATAAACGGACAACTTATTCTGTTACTTTTCTTAAAAAAATACGAATAAAAAACTGATCAGTTATAATAAAGAAGGTACTTTCAAAGGTTCTCATGCATAAAGGCATATGAAAGTACATGCAAAGATACAAGCTAAGGGCATGTACACATCCGCGTGCCCGCATGCAACCTGCACGACGGGGAATAAAGT
This sequence comes from Thera obeliscata, assembly GCA_947578465.1. Lineage (NCBI taxonomy): Eukaryota > Metazoa > Arthropoda > Insecta > Lepidoptera > Geometridae > Thera > Thera obeliscata. Next base: position 5,334,932 of record OX387928.1, on the reverse strand, counting down.
TGTTTAATAATTTAATCAGATACTTGGCCTGTTTATGCACGCATGCTCTGAACGAGTTCTATAAGCCAGCCTAAGTTCTTTCTTTCGGAGCAGTACCAATATGGATGACACTTCTACAGTTTTGCTTATAAAACAATTTAGCACAAAAACGACACTTACATGAAATTAATGGTCAAACCTATTACTTGTAAAATGATCTGATTTGTGTTGCGTGGTGGGAACAAATTTAAATTAATAAACTTTTCAGTTGAAACAACTTAAATGTTGTAGGTACCGTTGAGTAAGAAAAATAGTTAATCGGTTTCAGTTGGTCACTTTAGTTGGATTACAAATCCTGGATCCTAAAATATAATACTCCACACACACACATCATCACTTCCATTTCACACCACACGCCCAACTTTGTAAACTCACGCGCTTTTGTACATAATTGTACTACCTTTGGGTAGTACAGAAATCAATTTTTACATCATTTGAGTTCCCCTGGTCATTAATCCTTGTAACTTGTAATCATTGTACAAAATCTGAAAAAAAAAACTCATTTTAGTCCTTCGAACACGTGTTACAAGAAACATACCAAAACATGACAACATATTTGTGCATCATTTTACTATTTAATATGAATAAATGAATGACAGAGTAATAACACTCATAAAAGCGTTACTATTTTATTCTGTTGGCGAAGTTTGCCTTGTCACGGTAACAATGCAATTACTGACGCAAATTGGTGCTTAAACTTTGCCTGAGGAGTTACTTTAGGCTAGGGGTGTGACATGTTCAACATTGACGCGGAAATTTAAAATTTTTCATTTAAATTTTTTTTGGTTGGTGCTATTAAGGCCAAAACTATGCTCTTGACAAAAACATAGAATTTTTGTAAATAAATCACAAAACAATTGGTTATGAGTTTATGTAGCTGTTAACGTTCTTCTTCTTATTTCTTCTGTTAACGTTAAATAATGCAAAATCCATGACTGAGTTTATACAGAAGCTCTGTATAAACTCTAGCCAAGATCGACGTACGACGTACAAGCTTGTAAGAAAGCATTGATAAAGCGATTTAAAGCTAGGTACATGGCAAAAAAACATAATTATTTCTAACCAAACTTTGAGCCAAATTTTTAATTGAAGAGAATTTCAAGAAATTTTGTCAGAATTGCAAATACCAAGCGAAAGTTTGCAGCAGACAGTAGACAGATAAGATAAAAATAAAGATAAAAATAATGAAGTTTATTGGGTAATCTAAACATGTCTAACAATACATGACCTCACTTATGAAAATATATCAAAATATAAACAGCACTTAAACGACTGCCATCTTTTACTACTGGGTATGTCAAACAGACAGGAAAGGGTATTTATTTTAGAACCTAAGGTATAATATTTTTCGTAATAATCTCAGCTAAAATGTTATCGATATTGGTCCAGTTTTGGTGTAACGTCACATCCCTACTGCTTCACTCCAGTGAATGAAACCCTAGTATCGTTTGAAATTCCACGAATTATGAAATTAAGTAGGTTAGTATCTACTTAATTTATGAATATTCATCACATTTCTATTATTAACACCTTTAAAAAAAAACTATTAGCACTTCAGCTACTAGTGGGACCTAAAAAACCTCAATATAAAAATCTGTGAACACAATTCACAGCACATACTATCACTTAGTATCACCCAAATATAAATACATACCTAAAGTACAATATAGCACCCAGATAGAGAACAAATATCTGTGTTCACCATACAAATATTTGTTTTCGATGGGGATCGAACCCTCGACCGCAGAAGATACTAATACCAACTGAGCTGAGAAACCAGTCATACGTAGGACAACCTAGGAGATAGATTGGTATTTATATACCTTTTTGTAGTAAATTGTATACCTTGTATACTTTAGTATACATGAATATATTCAAGAATAGGTCACATAAATGACGGATGGATGGACTTAACCAACAACCTCAACCGTAGAAGGCTAACTACCAACGTAGCTGTGTCTCTGAAGCCTAACAATTATTCCTATAGAACTAAGACTATCTCTGAGACCTATATTGTACTTCTTGTAACCATAAACCAAAGTGGGTTGCGGTGAAGGCACGTGGGTGGCGGTGATCTACAATACAACGACCTTATTGTTTTCTAATGACTCAATAGTCTGTTGTATCATTTTTGAATTTGAAATAAGTTTTTAAAGGTTTTTAGGAAACCCGTTTGTACGCTAGAAACAGCGAAAGCTTACTACCTGGCACGTAGAAAATATTTAAAATGATTGAAAAATAAAACGATTTAATTGAAGATACCTACCACCTCAATTTTTAGTTACTTACTCGTGTCCTAGGATACACTTTTTCAAGATCATTTTAGGGTGACTATGAGAATAAAATATATACATAGTTATAGGTAAGTGTAATAGGTACATTTAAATATTGAGAATGGGCGAGGTGTAACATTCAAATGTTACAGCTCGCCCATTCTCAAAAAACTCTAAAAATAAACAAATAGAGACAGCAAAGCAGTTGAAATCCCCACTGTAGATGAAACTAATTATGAAGAGTGGGTAGCAAATCCAAATCAAACCTTATGCTATTAGCTAAACGATTCTTCATATACATTACTGAAATTGGGATTTATCTAACACACAAAATTAAATGTTCTAACCGCAATGTATTGCGAGGTATTACGGCTCCCTACCAAGTACACACAAGATATATCTTCACAAGATGAGGGAGAGAAATCTTACCTAATTTAACTAATGGACTAATATAATATTTTGCCTCATGTTTGTTGAGCCTTTTGTGCGCAGAAAACTTTTTTATTTCCCGCAAAATTAGTTAAAGTTGAAATTGTTTATAACTTTGAAATATCGTGGTATTCATTTATGTTTTCTATCTAATGTATTTATACTCCATACATACACATTCAACATTGTCTAAGGATATTCCACTTCCAAGAGATTTTCAGATTTTTCGAGATTTCAACTCTTGATTTCAACACATCCCGCATACTCCTATTTTAATCTTTATAAATAAATTTAATCAAATTTAAACACAAAATAAAGATTCTTGCCATACCTAGTTTTCTAAAGAACTTACTTTCAGTTTTTGTAAAAATCAACAAAATGTGGAATATCCCTAGTCAATGTTGATATGTGTACATATTATATTTTGACTTTGGTTCATATATCCAAAAATTGTATTTCCAATTTCGAGCCGGCCAATAAACTTATTGCTTGATAAGTATAGACCCATATTTTTCAATTTGTTCCCCAATCGCGATAAAATTTGCTCAGGTCCATGTACTCCTTACTTATTGAAGAGCACGTGGCCAATCCTGATAGATTACTCTCCTGTGTGCCAGTAAATTAATAAAGCGAGCACATAACTCGTATTAACTTGCCAAATATTGAGTTACGTGTATTTGAACTATATGGAACAAGGATTTACTGTTAGTAGGTGTAGTTCGGAAATGGCATTGTTTTTTAGGACAGCATATAAAATAAAAAAGCCATGCTATCTTCTCATATTATAAAAATGAATTGCTCTTCGTTCGTATCGCTAAAACGAAAAGTCCAGAGAAGGTTTAAAAGGTGAATAAATATGAAATAGATTTTTTTAACGGGAACGGGAGCGAGGCGAGCAAAGCCGCGGGTGACCGCTAGTAAGTTCATAAAACTTTTTCTAATAAAAGGTAAATTTATTTACACAAAGAAACTTACAATTTAACAAATATTTACAAAATGTACAAAATACACAAGAAACAGTTGAGCTATCTGCAGATCGTTACAAACGATCTAGATATAGCTCAACTGATCCAAATCCAAATAATAAAATAAAATAAATAAACTCATCAGCTAGTGGGAACTAAAAATGTAAAAAAAAATATTTTGGTTCTTTATCGATTAAAAAATCTATGAACATAATTCTCAGCAAAAATTTAGCGAGCCTAAAAAAAGTTATGTATAAGTTCATGAAACTCTATAGTTATCACATTGGCAGCAGCTATTGAATTTACCTGAGTTGCCAAAAATTTAGATAGGACTGGAAGCGAGTAAATTTTTATGGCTATTCAAACTGCGCCCACGCATAATTTTATATTATTCCATAGCTTAGATTTTTGAAATACTAGTGGAATACATATTGTGGACAATTGACACAACACTATTAAGTCCCAAACTAAGCAGAGCTTGTATAATGGGAACCAGATAACTGATACGAGTATAATACTTGAATATATTTTTTTGTGTAAATATAAACTTAGAATACAATATAATACCCAGGCAGAGAACAAATATCTACAGCCATAAAACAGGTATCTATCTATACTCAGAAATGTTATAGTAAGTGATAACATGTCTGAGTATAGCATTATTTTGCTTCCAATAGGCTGTATATTGCTTCAGATTTAACTAGTACATATAATATATTGAAGAATCAGATTGCCATCAACTGTTTCGTACCCATTAAAACTCAATAAACAAAACCTTAGTATTGTAAAGATAGCTTCACTAGCAAGAGGGAGTGAGGGTGGCACCACCCTCTGCAAAATTATGTACGACGAACTGGGACCAATATATCAAGGGGAGGACATGCCGGGCTAAGGAGACTGGGTATTATGGGGTGGGCCCGTGGAATACTTAAGAACCCTGGTGACACCCCATTAAAACACATATACCGCATTTTTGGCGAGACGTTTTAATTTCACGAAACGTGAATTAGATTGCGGGGCGTTTTTGAATTTGACTTTAGATAACTTTAATTTTAGGGTCTTGTTTTATCTCTAAGACGATGCAAGGTTTTTAATGAGATAATTTTATTGCGTCGTAAAAATAATAAAGTAAATTTTTCAACTTTATCGTAATTATTTCATTGAATAAATAAAAGTTATTTAAAAGACAGGTGTTAGGACATCAACTCTAGTGATAGATCATTATTTGTAGTGAACGAATAGCAAGAGGTCAAAAAAATGACACGTTAAAATTCCAAGGTTAAAAAAATAAAGCACACAATGGCTACTGTGAATTTTATCGAAAGTCCATCACCAATAAAATTTAAATTTCCCCACAATAAATTCTGGCCAAATGCACCGGAATATTACAACGAAACGAGGCGCGAAACACGCGGCGCCGAACGCATCCGGAATCATAATTCCAAAATAACTTCACCCATCCCCTCTCACCTCTCCCTTTTTTTGGATAAACTGGAATCCCCGTCCCACCGTTGATTCCCAAGATAGACATAATTTGGAATTGGATCCATCTATCCTGAGCCAACCTCCGAACAAAAATAAGTTAGCGCGTCCCGCGTTGTACTGGATTTATGTGGGTGAAAACAAAAGTACATACCTATTTATTGGATACAGATAGGGCTTTTGTCATTTTAAATTACTTTGAGCCTATCTGAAATTTCTGAAATATATAGAGCTATATAGAAGACAGAATAGGTAAACAAATTTAACTTACAACGAATTATTTAGAACCAGAATACTAATACTAGTAGTGGAATTCCATTCAATATAATCATCAATGCAAATTGCATAGTATCTTGAGAATGAATGAAAAATCCAGTTTACAAAAACAAAACGACTAGACCGCTACTAACCATCAAACAATTTATTTTACGAGCGATCCTTACGCTTAACAGGTCATAAAACGACTCATAAACTGCGGCTTGTCCATTCACAAAATACTCAACTCTATGTTTACTTACCGTTTTAAATGCAAATACGATTACACAACAGTTTTGTGACATTTTCTGCTGCAAAAACACAATCTCAACGCATTTTAGACCTTACCCTCTAATATATACGATTTTAGATACGAACCATGTATTTGTCGATACCCTGGCGACTTCAACTGATGTAACACAGACATTGCAAAGATAAAGAATATACGCGTTTTTTATTTCACCTTTGACACTTTAATCCAATTTGTTTCCTTGTATCCCGCCCTTGGGATGGGGGAAGAAAAATTTTGTCCATATAATGGTTATTTTGAATTTAAAATTTCCTTCCTTATTTATGGAAGGACATCCCCGTAAGGGAGTTTCATAAATATTTTGGCTCGGTTAATTTTTAAAACAACACAATATCCTCGCGAAGTTTGTATTTTCGTATTGATGTTCGCGGAAGAACAACAAAACGACACCGAGTCACTATGTTTTGTTTGTGTAACGAACTGTCGATAACTTCCCTCTCTATCCGGCGATAGATTATACAGTTTCGATATTCGGCAAGGAATCCGAACATCACTATACCAAAGTTAACCCGTAAGTGGCTGTGATGGCTTTCGAGGTCGGCCTAGCGATTCTTTTTATAGCCAACTAAGAAAATTGGCTCATTAATCTTTAAGATAAATGTCCAGCCACTATTCGGCCCATCTTATCAGAGCAGAATGAATGGAAGCGTGGATATTGGTACCTAAGTTTTTTTTTTACCACATATATTACGAACATTTACAGAACTCTATCGATTTCTGACCGGTTTATGGCTCTTACGAGTGTTTTAGAGGCAATTCCATATTAGAATTACTTTGATAAGACTGGTGCTGTCATCAAAAATACTTGTATTTTGAACTCATTTATTAGCTCATCCATTATTAATGTTTGGCAATAGATAAAGTTTTAACAATCTAAGCTATAAATCAGCATGGGAGTGGCACTTTAATTTTACATTTGTATTTTGTAGTACTAATAATAAAATTAAATAGATTTATTATTCTGCTATAACTCATGTGACAATGGAAATTAATTTGTAATCGGCACACAATTTTGTAAAACGACAAAAATAACGTTACGGTAAAAAAACATAAAAGATTCAAAGAAAATCAATTGTTTCATATCATTCATACTTTTAAAAGAAAAGAGAACTTACAAGTAAAATAAAACCAAAACTAATCAAAAAACGCATATCCAACTAAAAAGCTCATAAACACCAACTGAGAACGAAGGTAATTAAAAAAGAAAAAGTTCTTTTTCTAGAAACAATCGCTGCAAAAAGGAAGTCAGTGTCGCAAGGAACTGTGAGCTGAAAGTTCCTGACATAAATCCAGGCGAACGAGTTAACTGAAGTCCCGGGGTGAACAAACTCGCCCAAGGAACTGGCTACACGCACACATACCGGACATTTTTTAACCATTACCCCTGGCAACAGTTTCTGACGCTATCGAGTTGCTAGCAATCTACAAATTTTTATAATTATACAAAATACTTTTGCGTCTAAGCGTCTCGCACGACAAAAATTGCACTCGTCTAAATATATAAAACTCTTTCGTTACTGACTGACTGACTGACTGACTGACTGACAATCAACGCACAGCCTAAACCGTTAATCCTAGAAGCATGAAACTTGGAGGGTATGTTCCTCTTATAGCGTAGAGGTGTACTAAAAAAGGAAATTGGAAAATTCTTTCCCGAAGAGGAGAAAAAGGGGAAAAAAGGTTTAAAGAAAAATCAACACACAGCCTAAACCATTAGTCCTAGAAGAATGAAACTTGGAAGATGTGTTCTTCTTATAGAGCAAAGGTGCACTAAGAAAGAAAAAAGGAAAATTATTTCCCTTAAAAGAAGAAAAAAGGGAAAAATAGTTTAAAGAAAAATCACAAAAAATTGCTTTACAAAATACGCAAAAAAACAGTAAAAAAAATCTACTACCGCAGCTTCTGTCACCAAATTTGAATACACACAAAAGTTTACATAAACCCCACCGTAACCACTAAGACAAAATCGCGAAAAACACCTATCATACCGAAACTAAACACCGCACCGCTTCAAAAAATGGCTAAAGAACATGCTCAAAACTATGGTAACCAGCTGGTCATGTCAAATTAAAAAAATCTGATTCGATTATACACCATTACGCATACGAAACCCTAAATTAGCCACTAATACGACATAAAATCACAAAAAATTGCTTTACAAAATACGCAAAAAAAACCATTAAAAAATTTTCAGCTACCGCAGCATCTGTCACCAGGTTTCAATACACACAAAGGTTTACAAAAAAAACAATGATAATCACTTAGACAAAATTGCGGGAATCATCTATCATACTTAAGCTAAACACCGCTGAAAAAAATCGGCTACAACAGCACTCGCCTTCAAATTCAAATAAACTCTAAAGTACATGCTCTAAACTATGGTAACCAGCAGTTGGTCACGTCAAATTAAAAAAATTGATTCGATTATACACCAACACGCATACAAACCCAAAATTAGCCACTAATATAACATAAAATCACAAAAAATAGCTTTACAAAATACGCAAAAAAATGTCACCAGGTTTGAATACACACAAAGGTTTACAATAAAACCAAAGATAACCACTTTGACAAAATTGCGGGAATTATCTATCATACTTAAACTAAACACCTCTGAAAGAAATCGGCTACAACAGCATTTACCATCTTTCGAACACACTTTATATAGTTTTGAATGCAAACTCAAAACTAAGGTAACCAGCACTTGGTCATGCAAAACCAACGCATACATAACCCAACTTAGCCACTAAGGCAAATTCACGAAAAATAACTCTCAAAAAATACGCAAAAAACAGTGAAAACATATCAATAGTTGTCCGCTTTCCACCATAAAAAGGTTTCTTTTAAACGAACTCAAACTATGACTTTATACTAACCACGCGGACGAAGTCGCGGGTGACAGCTAGTTAAGCAAATAAATGGACAACTTTTATAAGATTATTTAATCATAAAGTGTTTAGTTCGTGTGTCAAAAGCTCATCAGTACCTACTTGATTTGCCGTATAATAATTGTTTAAATACAAATATAAAGGTAACAGTGTGTTTGAATTGGTTATATGTATTACAAACTGATGCTCAACACACACAGGGCCGTTTTAAAAAATACGTTGAAAAAAAAGATACCTAGAGAGTGTTTGGTTCTTCGACTGCAGAACAGTAATTATAATAAAATAATATCACTAAGGTTTAGAAAGTTTTAAAACGTTTTGATACAATGTTTAAAGCCATAAAGTATTGAAACATGGCATGTTAGAACGTATTCCAAAACCAAACCGCAAAGTGTGTCTCAGTCTGAACTAAAATAAACCCTAACATACATACAACATAGCAAATGGAGAGAGAATGACGGACGTAACAGCTCAGTTCATGCGCCAGGCATAAACCACTCGCGTGGACGTCTCCATCCAACAGGCCATCCTTATCTCTTTTGTTATCAACACTTGCCGTGGAAAAAGACAAGAAAACAGTAATTGTATGCAGCGGGCTTCACATGCAGGCCACGCTAAAAGAGTTCAGCGACGTATGGCGAAAGTGAGTCAAAGTGTTTTGTTACTGGGTTAAACTAAGGGTTAACGCTATTAAGAACGATAAAATCGTTATGACAAATATGCATCAATCTGTTAGAGTGCCGCTTTTGCATTTATTGATCTTGCGATTTAATCGATAAAGGAAAAAATAGGAATCGATTGACTGACAATTTATTACGAATCTAAAATATTACAAACTGATGCAAGTTCGTTATTTTTCAAATGGACTAAATGCTGGTGACTTTGAGACAATTGCTCAATACTCTTGACTGATACAAGTCTCTCGGTTTCGTTAAACTTAAAATCGCATAAATATTGCTTTAATTTTGATTATCATAAAAGAGTACAAATATCTACTTTAAAAATATCAGTTTAATCATTCGATCATTTCGGTTGTTTATTCAAACTTTATTCCACGGGATATTCGAATGAGTAGTGGGCTAGTGAGGTGATAAATCTTGTCGATGTCGCGACGTGTCGCGCGTCGGGTTAAAAGCTCGATAACCGAGCACACCTACCCGCGCCAACAATAACCTCTCGCTTTGTTTTATTTCTGAACCAGACTGAAGCGATATCCGCGAAGGATTTTATGCATAAAAATATCGATATATAATTGCTTCATTACGTCCCTGTGTTGGTGAGTAAAATATGTGGGAGTTGTATACAGGGGGCTTCAATTGAGTAAGAACTAAAGCACAAAACTTTTTTATTAGTTCATAACTCGGTTACGAAATAAGAACTGAGATACAAAACTTTCTTAACTACCAACCGGTAGCCCGGTTACAAACTAAGAAAAAATTATACGTAGCTGGTTACGAAACCTGGTTACGTAGATTGTAATAAAAGGATTTTTCAGCCCTTTATTATTTATCTACTGCCAGTTTCTGTAAAGTTTTTAGTAAGATTTCGTAAGAACTTTTTAAGCTAAGGTTTTACAGTTGATTACTTATTCCCCAATTCACAGTTTTCGTTTGAATATCAAAAGCATAATCCTCAGGTTCTGTGTTTTAATCAAATGGAGTCAGCTGGAGTAGAGTTGACATTTATATTTATAAATATTTATTTCATTAACATTTAGAATAGCAGTGTAGCTACTTTAAATGTTTATGAAACACCAATAACTACCATCATAATTATTATGTCAATAGATTACTACTTAAAACCAGCGCTGCTTGGCATGGTAGATGATACCTTGTCAGGCAGCAAAAAGCTGAGTCGGGGCCTATTTGGCATAGTTTATTATTGCTAAATGTTGTGAACACTTATGTATGTCTACACCTATGTACTTAAAACCTATGTCAAATAAATGTATTTTCTTTCTTTCTTTCTTTCTTTACTTAAAAAAGGTTTTTGTCATAGATACATACATACTTTTTTTGACTGAACGCATTCGGTTTTCCTGAGACACGTTGTACAAGTTTAATACTGATTCAACTTAATTTTTTAAGGAGATTTTATTATTTTTATTCTTTTATTCCTTTTTTTTGTTTAAGTAGCTTCTTTGAGGCAAACATATTAAAATCCTTTCACCACAAACACACCTTCACCATTTCCCGTTAAGACGAAAAAGACTTCATTCCTGAGAATTAGTAATTTGTAAAATTTTAAATTTAAAAATATTTTTACAAATTTCAGTTACCAAAGTTTAAGTGATAAATAATTAAAATGACTCACTACCTACTTTGTATCAGAATTTATCTACTTTGCAGCTGTTACGTTTATCATTCAATTGGCAGTATTCCAATACATCTAATTATCTACTCACGTACCTCCTAACGTATGTTTTATTATTACCTGCTTTGAAATGTTTTTTCCAACTATTATTTTAAAAATATAGTGCCATTATCATTAGTAAATATTTTTACACAACTATAAATTGTAACATAAAAAATGGGAATTTTGAAGTGCTTTGAATTGTGGTTGTGCTTTGAAAGAGTTCTTAGAATACCAGCAAGACGGTCAGGTCTAAATTCCATCATGGTGCCTACACGCTTAAAAAATAAAATCTTCTAAGACCGTAACAGTACTTTTTAATATCAATAATAAAAATATATTACGTAATACGATATTTTTTGTGATATTTGTCGATATCGTCCGAGATTTTGATATGCCTTTCCGAATGAACGTGTTTACTAATATTAAAAAATGTAATCGGCTTCTGCATTACTTTGACTGGCCTCTCAGTTCAGTTGGTAGTAGCTCTGCCTTTTACGCCGTAGGTCCTGGGTCTGGGTGTTACATTGTGCTCGTATTCTAAGTATGTTTTAAAAAAAATGTATTTAAGTAGCATGTCAGCAATCTGGTTCCCCTATTACAAGTTCTGCTTAATTTGTGACTAGGTAGTGCTGTGTGGATTGTCCACAAAATTTAATTCTTTATTTTATCAAATGAAACAGCCTGTGTAAGCCGAGAGAGTCCAGTTCTCTGGTGTCTGTCTGTTGCCGGTGTCGCTATCGTTGTATCGGCTCTGCCACAGGCTTTGCTTTATGGTGCCAGCTCTGGTGTAATATATCATTGGGATCGCACGCCGTGAATCATTCCAAACCACTTTTTAACTTTTCAAACGTATGTAATGAACTCGGATGGCGGTTGATAAAAATTTAAAAAGAGAATTAGGAATGTTTAATTTTGTTTTTGGAATCGATTCAAAGATGAATCTTACGATTCGTACAGAGAGGTATTATTTTTTAATGCCCACATCATCAGACAAAACAGGGTTCTTTGATTATTTTCAATATTAGTGTAAATAACTAATATTATTGACTGGCCTCTAGCTCAGTTGGTAGTAGCTCTGCCTTCTGCGCCGTAGGTCGTGGGTTCGATCCCCACCGAGAACAAATATTTGTGTGGTGAACATAAATGTTTGTTCTCTGTCTGGGTGTTATATTGTATTCTAAGTATGTATTTACAAAAAAAAAAATGTATTCAAGTATTATATCAGCTATCCGGTTCCCATATTACAAGCTCCGCTTAGTTTGGGGCTGGGTAGTGTTGTGTGAATTGTCCACAATATTTATTATTTATTTATTATTTATTAAATAATCAAATATCAAAATATGACCGCAGCAGAAAAAATATTGAGTGTTTAATAATATGTTTCGTAAAGTATCAAGGCATGCGGTTAGAAGGCTTGAAATTGAGAGGGCGGCCGTGCCTGCACTGGTTGTCAGTTATAATTGGCTGAACTTGTCGACCGACTCGTTGCAAATTTTTTTGTACTTTTTCTCCCCACGCCGACGTTACTCTTCGTCTCCCGGGAGACTCGTAAATTGCGAGCACACAACCCAGGGAAACAAGCATTGATGTGACGTATGAATACACGAACATGTGCTATATTAAAATTTAAATTAGAATTTCTAAACGTTTCAAACTGAAAAAAACCTGCTTCATAGCTTATAGAACATTTATTAATACTGAGTGCAGCGTGTAATTAATTTGACTGAAAACGATAATATGTGGATCTATAGAAATGAAAAGCTCAGAATCATGTAGGTATTATAAGTAGCGTCACTCTGTTTTGCTCTTAGATAAATTTACTTTTTATATCACTATTTTTTTGGAATAAATTAGAAAGAAAGGGAAATAAAACTTGCATTTTAAAGAGAACAATAAACTCCTCATCAACATAAAAGGTACCTATGTTCCAGATCTGGTGCATTCCTCATTGTGTTTGTATTTGTTCCAACTAACACCGGCAGCTGGGGTATCTTTACATAATTCATACATAATCTGTTTTACATATCGACATAAGTGACATGTGTTGCATTTTGCATCCATTCGGTTGTTAGTGATGTGCTGAATATTTTTGCCCAGCTAATCTTTAAATTCGGTTCCGATCCGAGTTGGTCTACTGTTTTATTACAGCTGACTTATCAAACCAGTTTTATGCTAGACGCCGACTATAAATTAAAAAAAAGAACTATGTTTTGGTTGGCTAGGTGGTCTTTTTTATTAATATTTAAGACCTATAAACTGGCCATTATACCTTTGACAATAATTTTGGTAATAGCAAGCAGGGTCAGTAAAAATAGTTGCAAGGTACATCTCTAAATTGTTTACGATTAAGGATGAATTCCGTGCACGAACCGTGTCGATGATTTGCGTTATGGTTTGCAATGGAATTCGCTAATTTAATTGATAATCTATATAATAATTACTTTGATATTATTATAGAAATTAATGTATCAATAGGTGTAGAATACTGCAGTATAGCAGACATATGAAGGTATTTTCTGACGTCATATTTGAAATTGTGTGCCTATTCTTTGATAGAAAGGAATTTGATTTCCGGTCAACCATTGCCAGAAATAATTTGAAACTGTTGTTTAATTTTATCTATTTTAAGTGCGTTCTGTTTAATATTATGCAGCAAATGTTGGCATCTCCAATTATAAGCACTGCAACTTAACCCCATTCTGAAAAAGCTTATTCAGAATATTCAAGTCTTAACTTAAGCTCAGTAAATAGTATAAAGTTGGTGTAAGCCAAAAAATGCAACTGAGTCTTAATAAATTAAACATGAGGTTATTTATGAGAGCTCATTACTTCGCCTGACTTTGGATGTTTTTCTCAGTTCTTTTCGAACGGATATGGCTTTTTATGCAGAGATAGTGAGAATAATAAAATGCATTATTCAATTTGATCCAGAAAAACATCTATGTTTCGCATTTGGTTATTTTAACCTACTTCCCTAAAAACATTATTTTATATAAATCCATTGTTTTATATTAGTTACTACTATTTTTTTTAAACTAATAAAAATTAAATACTAATCACAATACTACGTAAGAGACGACGCACAGCCTAAACCGTTAGTCTTACCGACTTGAAATTTGAAGGGTGTGTTATGTATAAAAATTGAAGGTATATAAACCTTTTTGAAAATTGAACCACTAAAAAAGTGAACCACGAACAAAGTCGTGCGAGATTCCAATAGGTTTAAAACTTAATTTTATTGTTTATAAGACCCGTCTTAAAAGTGTTAAAAATAAAACTATAAATTAAGACATTCATTTTGTACCTTGTCGCTTCATTTAATTTTATATCCGCGGTCAAAACTTTAGTTAGTTACCGGCGGTAATTAGTTAGTCTCTTGCAGTTTTAATGAGGCTTCTTTGTTCGCATGAATTCTTTTGTTGGATATCTCCCGAGGTGTTAAAATACACTAAAAGTTTTTATTTTTATTAGAACTTTAACTAGAAAGTTATAGGAAATTATAAGTTAAGTCTTGCAGTAGCGCTTTATTAATAAAACTTGTTGAAACATGCTGTTGTTTCAATCATTATCATCATTTTCCTGCTCCTATCCTACGCTAAGTGGGGTTGGTAGAGTCTGTTCAGAAAGAGAACCGTCATGGCCAAATTGAGAACTTACGTTTCGATTTTTATATGGCAACTCATCCCTTTCTTTCTGTCAACATTTTGCATCATAAAAATTAAATAAAGGAATAGTAGGTACACTAGTTGTGATAGGATCAAAACGCAACAGACGCGCTATTGTATTGCCCATTATAAAAGGTGATTTAGCACAGCAGCGCCCTCCAATCCCACGACGACGGTTCTCTTTCTGAACAGACTCTACAACAGATTTTCTTTTTCCACTCACCTCTATTCATTCGACATCTCAGTGTCCACTCCTTTCTTTTTCATGTCATATTTGTCACATTCCATCCATCTTTTTTTTGGTTTACCTCTTCTTCTATATCCACCATGCAAAATAATACTTTTCTCGTAGGTATATGACTTTCGCATGACATTTTGTTGATTTAAATATTGGTGAATATTCTTGTCGAGAATTGATACCGCAACTTACTGTACGTACGAGTATAGTATGTGTAGAAATGTACCTGCATATTTCTTTTCTAGTAGCATATAGGTATATAAAATTATTTTTATCCAATTCGTTCTTCATTCAGTGATGACAACAACAACAAAAAACGTACGTAACCTTTTATAAAGCGGTATTTCACTGGGTAACTAGAAATAATCAAAACCACTGATTTATAGTCTCTTTGCCTTGAGCAATACATCGTGATGATAAATATATGTGCTCAGATTTCAAATAAACATGATTTAGATCCATTAATTTTATAAATTTTATTATAAAAAGAACCATGACGTGGCGTGGTGGTGGTGGTGGAGTGGTGGATCTTTTAATTTTACCCAACATTAAAGTAATTTTTATGTTATATAATTGATACTAAAATAAAAAAAATAGATACATAACAGAAGATAATAAGTTCAGCCAAAACAAAAGAGTCATTATGCGGGTTTTATCAGTTAATGGCTGCTTAGATGCGAAGATAAAACGCACAAGCTTCTCTGTCAACGCATCTTTATCAAATCACATCGTTGACGTTTCGACCTTTGACTGATTTGCACTGTGATAGTACGACCGGATAAAAAGAACTATTTAGTTTATGTTATTCTAACTAAATTGACTATTCACAGAGCTCTAAATAATTTGGACGCTAGTAAAATTGTGACAGCTTGGTCACACTGACTGACGTATCGCATCTGACGTTTTATTGTTTAGTTAATTGCTATGATTTATGTAATGTTTACAGTCATATCTATTATTATTAGTTTAATTGCTTGTTATGCAATCAATATGTTTGGTATGGACGCGGCATTTGTTTATAATTGCTTGTTCCATCAGCTAGTTACATAAAAAAAAAAAAAACACAATTATATTAGTTTGACAGGTGACAGATGTCAGTTTGACATTGATTTACAATTTAAATTATTTGCTTTACGCGCATAAAATATATACACTGATGTACACGTTATAAAACGTAATAAAAATAAACTATGCCAGCAAAAGAATTTGTTTTGTTAAGTATGGACGTATTTTTCTTCAGATAAAAGTTCTCAAAACGTAAAAGTTTCCTAACTATTTGAGCCAATTATAACATAAAGTTTCTTTATAACGGAAATATTTATACCTACATTTAATTGGTGGGTAATTGCCTTGGCATACCTAAAGTAAAGCAATGGTAGCTATGTACTAATTACATAGGTAAAATCCCTAATTAATTGTTAGTTAAATTCATTGAAATTATTTGGTATATAGATGGTAGAAAACACACAGGTTTCATCACTGTCTATTTAGTTAAATAAGTATTTTTTCATTAACTGAAGCCTTGTGCATATTTAAACCTAAAATAAACGTTCTGCGGCGGCAATAGTGAAATGCTGTCAAATATGAGAGCGATGTTTGACAACATTTCACTGATCGCCACCTAAGAAAGCTTAGATGTGCGCATGGTTTAAAAAGCAAGGTTTTTTGTAAAACTTTATTACAGGACGCGGCTACAGATCCAAACAGAAGTTACCAAAAGATAAATTGTCTGAAACTTTATTCAAATTCGGAACCTTTCGTATTCTCGATCAGTCACGTTCCCCATACTAAATCTCCCCAGAATCCGCCCTAGTGAAGAATAAATAAAGTGGATCTTGTTAAAACTTGCAAGATAAAAAAACTCTTACATTTTCCGGCGTTTTAAGACGCTCCCCTTAAGGAGGCTTTCATAAATATGCAGATATACCCTCACCTGGGTAAATCCACGAAATTTACCACAACTTATTTATTGTAGCAATAGAAATATTGTAAATACCTATGTATACTCTGCGTGCTGAGATA
This sequence comes from Thera obeliscata, assembly GCA_947578465.1. Classification (NCBI taxonomy): domain Eukaryota; kingdom Metazoa; phylum Arthropoda; class Insecta; order Lepidoptera; family Geometridae; genus Thera; species Thera obeliscata. The sequence continues at coordinate 5,318,011 of OX387928.1, read as the reverse complement.
AATTGTGTCGCGTGCTTTTGCATAAGTAGCACTTGTTTTGGTGGGCCTTTATATCATTTTCGTTGGAATGAATTTTTACTAAGTAATTTGCAAATCGCTTTGTGTGTATAAAAAAGCAAATTATAGATTAACTGGCTTATGCCAGCGATACTCGTGAGTTTTTTTAATATGAATCTTCTTATACACCCTTGTATTGAGAGTACTATAAAAAATAAGGACCGTTTGGGCAAAGTCAAACTAAATTTATTGCTTGAAATACATGTCGAAAAGATGTTCAATTACTCGTATAAGGTAATGTCCAATGTTTTTTGCTTATATCTAGGCATGCAATATTGAAATTTAGAATGTAATGTAATAAAAATAATTAAAAGAATTAAAAATCAAAGGGATAAATGTTACGAATATTGCCAAAATAATACGCAAACAAAACTCGCACGCATTGCGTACGAGGTTTCTCAAAATACAAACTAAACCTACAGATTCAGTGGTTGAGCCATGAAAAGATAATAAAACAAACGACACCTTTTTTAATAGAATTATACATTACTATACACGAGCCGGTATGACCGAGCTTCGCTCGGGATTTTATTTTTTTGTAAATCGTATTATTTAAAAACAATGTATTATTATTTGCCAATAGATGTCCGGAAGAGTCATAATCTTTAGTGGCTTATTTTTACTTAGCAACGCCATCTGCTCGAATAGCTTGCAGTTAGTTGCTCACAATCGCCAATAGATGGCAGGAACAGTCATATATTTAGTTTATGTTAGATTATTGCAAAAACCCATTTCTCGTCATTTTCTGAAAATAAATTCTAGCTAGATCGATTTATCGTCCCCGAAAACCCCTGTATACTAAATTTCGTGAAAATCGTTGGTGCCATTTCCGAGATCCTGAATATATATATATATATACAAGATTTTCTCGTTTAAAGGTATAAGATATTTAAGTATCGTGAATAACAATAAATATTGTTCATAAGCCCAACAGTCTATCGATAGCAAAGACTTCCACATGATAAAATCATGTTAGTCAGCGTTCTTTTTTATTTCATCCATTTTTCTCGTGTTATTTTTCCTTGTTTTTGACCTATTGGTACCTTGACCTAATATTTTACTCAAATGCTTTCATAATAAACATTGACCTACATGACCAACTAGATAACGAGTCATTGTTGTAAAAATTACGTACTTTAAATATTTTATTGAATATCTAATGTTTCGATTTAGATTCTACACCAGAGCGTATATTTTTATTACTTAAAAGATTTAATTTGAATAACGTATTTTGACTATCATACAAACCTACACTAAACTTATATGCTTAGAAAAAGGTTATTAGAATATGATTGTCCGCTCAATAATATGCTGCAATTTTTAAGAAGTTTATCCGGTAATTTATACATTTTGTTTGTAAATTTAGACACACAAACTCATCTCATCCCACGCTCATCCGTGTCATAATTCTGAAGCGCAGGTGTTAATACCGTATTAGAGGCACAAACAAGCGCTAAGCCCGTGGCTTCGTTCACGCGGGCCGCATTCTCATGGAAAGCAGATTACGTACACTTGCATTAATGAAGAAGGAGAATATTACCTTTTCCGTTTATGGCAACATTGTGGCAGGTTTGTAGGTAAAAAATAGTGGGTAGGTAAGATTACACAATGAAGTCAAATCTGAGGAAGTAAACGAAAACTGATTTTATAAACCCAACCTGTAAAAAATATTACTCTAGAAAAAAAGTGTTGTAAGTGTTTTACGCACAATTTAGGTAGCTCTGTTCTGCTATAGTATAGATGTTTAAACATTAACGATTTCTACAAAAAAGGTGGCTTGTGTAACTAATCCATTCCTCCCTAACCTCATGGCCCTAACTAGTAGGTACAATGGATAGTACTGGTTTAGGCCGGTTAGGCTGAAAACTCGGTTTAACCTGTTTATTATGTTAATACGGACACAGTTTGGGTAAAATGGCTTCAGATTAGCCGGACTTGTATTAATGCTCGAGCTAAATATCAAATGCTGCCTCTACGTCATCGTTACACTGTAATTGGGACTCTATTCAGCATATGTTCTTGATCTATATTAATGACTTACCTAAATGTATAAAAACACCGAGCGTTCTCTTTGCGGATGATATTTCCCTATTGATGCCATGTTGCAGCACTGACAACATCACCGGTAAAATTCAAAACGCCCTCACAGAAGTATCAAACTGGTTGTCGGCCCACAATTTGGAAATAAACTTCACAAAAACAAAAGTTATGCAGTTTAGACCGACTCAAAAACGTGCAATAGACATACAAGCGACGCATAATGGTATTCCACTGGAATGCGTCGACACTTTCTCCCTACTAGGCATAAACATCGACACCCATCTGAACTTTAAAAACCACGTAGAAAAGCTAAAATCAAAATTATCAAGCTTCACGTACGCCTTGCGCGAATTAAAAACGACTACTAACCTGGCGACCGCGCTAACTGCTTATTATGCGAATATTTTCTCCCATATTTCCCAATCTATCATATTATGGGGCAATAGCACAGATGTGCAGGACCTATTTATTCTTCAGAAAAAGTGCGTCCGTATCCTAGTAAATATAAGACGAAGAGAAAGCTGCAAGCCACACTTTAAACACTTGAAAATATTAACTTTACCCAGTATTTATATTCTAGAAATGTGTAAATTTGTAAGGAAATATCCCCACCTTTATAAAAACTTAAATGACATGCCTCGAAGATACGTGTTAAGACCGGGAAGAAACAAATTAATAACACCGCGATCTCAACTAAAAATGCACAGCGACGGCCCGTATGGAATGTCAGTAAAAATATATAATAAGCTTCCTACCGAAATAAAAAATATAGAAAAAGATTCCTTTTTTACAAAAACATTAAAGTTGTTCCTAATTGACAAAGCCTACTATGACATTAAAGAATATTTGACATAACTAATGACTAAATAAATAAAATAAAAATGTATAACTACGCACTAAACCTAACTTTGACTACTTTTAAGACCTTGACATTATCGTTTAAACTGTTTTACCAAGCTTATTAATTAGTGACATATAAATAAAGTAACAAACTATCTACATTATAATTCCTGGAATTTCTCAATCTATTATAATATATACGTACCGACTACTGTGTATAAGCCTCGACCTACCTCCATGTTGCTTTACCCTATTCACAGGGTCCATGTGATACTGACTTACACCTAAGAACTATGTATGTACCTAAACTAAACCATGTTTATGCAATAAATGTATTGAGTATTGAGTATTGAGTATTGAGTATCACAGTGTTGAAAGTCAGTTACAAGTAACTATTATATAGAAATGTTTTGTGCTGTAATGTAAGAACTGAACAGTTTAACAGTTAAAACTATATTGTTAGTAAGTATATGATGGTCAGTTCTATTTAGGTCTTAAATTCATTTTTTAGATAATATTGTCAGTTCTTAAATGAAATTAGAATTTTCTTTTTACATCTTTTCTGGATTTAGAAACAACCAACAGTGTTGATGATCACATCAAACTAACGTACAAAAAGGCGTTCTAATACTCTGAAAAAACTAAAGATAAATTTTTCTTTAATGCTTATGGAAAAATACCACAAAAAAACAGTTTCAACTTACTTGTTACCATTATAAAAGTTGAAATTAATTTCAAAATAACGTTTTGTTTGAAAAAATAACTGAGTTTTCTACCTACCTAATTAATAGCTTTTTTTTCAATAATGTACTAGAAAAAAGCTATTATTTTTAAAACCACTAAAACATTAGTTATAATTTTTAATTACTCTTGTCATTTTAGTAAGTACCTAATTATAGTTTGAGTATAGCAATACGAATCACACAAAAGCATCCAATTTAAAGAAATATTGTGATATAACATACTTCGTGTAGGTAACAGTTTTTCTGGGAACCTAAATAAAAACTATGGAATTATAGAATTCGCAAGTTCTAGTGTTGCAAACTGGTATACTTGCACGCAAACCATAATTATCACAGCTATTATATTTTTAATTTCATTAGAACACCTCTATTTCTAATGTAAAATAATATAGAACTTGTTTGCTTGTTACTTACCTATATTTTTTATAAAAACTGGCTATAGAAACATCAAATTAAGAATGAAGGTGGCCAGATGATCGAAATAGTAGATGATGGTGGCCAGACAATATTGTCAAACGGAGAAAGCTGGGCCAAGACCGGAAATGTAATTTTAAAAATAAAGCCTAAATACCAAGCAACTGATAAAACTTGAAGAATCTAAGGTATGTACTGTGGATTCGCTCAGGCTAAATAGATATTTGGAGATATAAAACAAAAAAAGGAGACACGTTTTTAATCACATTTGCGTGCCGGTACTTTTTGTTCTTAGAATAATAAATAACGATTCCTGAGACCTCTGGAGTGGAGATGATATATAACCGAAAAATAAATTGCGAAACGTGTCTTGGGTTAAAATAGGCGAATTACTGAAAATTTATAGTGAGTTCGTAAACGGGTGCAAACTCGCGGTGTAGATTACCTTGTTTATCCCTTGATAATGCTGGTTGGAAACTTTGTCAATTTTAGTGACGCAACACTGCTGGTATTGCCATCTCGGTCCGGTCGGTTTTCGTTAATTCTGCGTGTGCCGGCACCGAATTTGCATTTTGCACGCGTGATAAGTGGCGGGGATTACATGGGATTCCCACCAGCTACCTCTGTTTGTTCTGAAATAAAGGGCTGTTAAACTTTTTTCATGGTAATTTGGGTCACCTTCGGAAGAAACGATCGCTGTAAATTTGTTTAAGTAGGCTTAGGTCCGGCCCGTTTGTTTAAATTAGAACGGAACATGCATTAGAATAATTTGATTAATTTTGTTTTCCACAACAGTTTTTAAACAAGTATTTTTAAAACTTTACCTAAAATCCAGTCCGGAAGTTTGTTGGAAGTGAATGGGTATTTTTCCATTGCGTGATTAATGAAAGCAACCACATAACATTCCCGGCTGACTTCCAAAATTTCCCCAATAAATCTCCTCATTCGCTTCGCTTCTTTTGCCCGGGGAAGACTTGGCACCGTACTTTATCTCTGTAATGCAAACGTTGCACTGTAGCTTGGTAAATACCGACCATAGACTAGTCTTAAAGAGTCAAGGAAGACATAAAGGAGGATATTATTACCTTAATACTCCACAGTTCGGGAAGAATTTGGATATCATTATCGTTTTGCAACTATCAGACGCTTAATGTGAAGAAAATGTAGAAGCTGTATAACAGAACATTCATCTTTTAAGTTAGACATTTAACCATAAGCATTTATTAGACATTTAAGCATAAGGGTTTTGAAATATTTCTACAGACCTCAAGTTTAAATTATAAGAACTAGTATTTGCATAAATTATTACTTATTTAAAAACCCCTTTAAAATAAATAGTAGAAGCGCACGCTCGGGTAATTATAAGGAAATAAATAATATTCAATCAGGTCAAATAAATATTATTGTTTATCTCATTGGAAAAAAATATTTGTAGTCGGTATCTATAACTGTTTAAAAGTCTACAAATTGTTTCCAATTCAACCGGCCGGTAAATCTAGCCAAATTTATTACACTCATACCTACACCTATACTTATAAACATTTGTTTATCTAAAAACGTTAGGTAATTAAACGCTTTGGCAACAAAAGCATAGAATAAATTCAATTTTGAAACATTCAACCAGTGAAATGAAAACAAACTATAAATATACGTAATAGAAGAAAACAAAGCTTTTGTTTCACGAGTTGTAGTTTTGAAATTTGAATGCTGGTTTTGAGAATGCCGGTTTTCAGTATCGTATTTAGAATTCAAAATTGCACGTTGGCTTCAACTTTCACAATCACACCGACTGTAACTTTAAGTTCTTGTTAAGTTTTCTTTAACTTAACCTCTTCTTCTTCTTATCGTATCACTGGTTCTTTCCAACCAAGTGTATTAGTGAAAGGATTTTATGTACGCCTCCTTTCGCGCACTATATAGACACATAAGTATATTAAATTTTACCTACCTATAATGACTCTTTCAGTGTACCTACCTTCCTAAAAACAAACCTAAAGTAAATAAAATACATAATAATTATTGCCTATACCTACATTATGTTTAAAAAACATTGAAAGTTTCCCTAACATTATTAAGTTTAATAATTATTAATAAAAATTTATTTATAAAGAAAACAATATTTTTTTAAATATATCTTTATGATACGATAATAAGCATACTTACTATTTCAAAATTTGTAATATACTATATTTGCCTTTTTAAAATTATCAAAAAACCACTTTAACTGATGATAATAATTTGATTTATAATGAACATAATATAATTAATCACATATATTACACTATTCTGAAGTCAACTTATGAGTTTATTATGGTTTCATCCAGTTTTTATACCACCATGTTTGTTGACGCATGCGCCGTCGGAACCCCGTCGGGGCTGGAGGGATTTTGTTTATTTTTTCGGTCAAAATTCCTACAGCTTAATGAAGTTTATTTAACATTTTAAGCCTAAAACTATGAAGCGCTTATAAAAAATACTAGATTTTTCTGATTAGAATTTATTTTTGATACTAATAGCGGCCAAAATTCAGAAAAAAAAGCCAAATTATACGTTGAATAAATTTTTTGCATTGCTACAATTTTAATTAGATTTTAACCTTGGTTTCTTATTGCTGCTTGACTTGTAGATAACATAAGCACCTAACCTATTTCTTACTATTATTTTTACTAGTGAAGTTATTACTATAACAGTTATTATCTAATCTGTTATTCAAATAATAAAAACTTACCTACATATTAGTCTGGTAAGTTTGTATAGAAAATTGTACCTGCTATATTGCTTTGATGATCTGTTATCAGAGATTTTTCTTGACTTTTAAACAATATTGTAGGCATACCAAACCAATACAATGTGAACGTAGCCCTAGTAGGTGATTCAGCGGTGGCGTCCTTTTGTAAACAATCCACATTTTCACACAAATTACATTAAAAAACTCATAAATCACGTTTGTAAACTCAATACCACTTCATAATTCACTGATTTGATGCAAAACAAGCCGTAAATACTGTTAAAAACTATGAAAAACCTACAAAAACAATGAGAAAACACAAGCGCGTTGCGCATTCGTTCAACGAGAGGGCAGTGGAGTCGCGCCATTCAATATGGCGATGGCTTGCCAAGCGCTGATTGGCCGGCCGCTGGACTGCCGTGAAGTTGGCTCGGGCGAGTGAGCGAGTTAGATTTATGTGATGTTTTGGCGTCGATGAAAGACGGAGAATGTGTTGGAACGGGAGTATTTTGTATGCGGTTGGCGTTTCGGACCGGTTTCGTCAGAGGCGTTTACGGAGCGCGTGTATGTGCGCTCTATCTATGTGCCGCGCTGAGGGCAGGTAGTAAGAAGCGCTAACCATTTGTAATAATCTGGAATAATTAGAAAAAAATCTCTTACAGCGGACATTTAAATATGAAAACCTAATAAAAAAATACTTACGATCAATGAATTAAATGAAACATGACTCAACTCAAGACATTGAAAGTGTCTTGGCTTAGAGGGGTTAGTCAGAGACAATATGTCTAAATATTTTCCGGTATTTATTATTTTACATGTGAAAGGTTGCGAGGTGGTAAAAATAAATAATATATTGTTGACATTCCACATAACACGATGTAGCCCCAAACTAAGCAGAACTTGTAATATGGGGACCAGATAGCTGATAATAGCTAATTATATACATAAACATACACGTTTTTATGCTACTAAATTTTTGTTTTCGGCGGGTATCGAACCCACGTCCGCCAGTTCAAAAACAATTTGGAGACAAACAGAGCTGTGAAAGATGTTAGAATATTTATTATTTTCTTTGTAAATAAAATAGTTTTTTCTTGTTTCAGGTTTGTACGACTTCTGAAACTCTTCATTGGTGCTCAATGGTAATAAAGCCTGTTAGAATCAGGAAAACAGTAAGTTTGTATTTTAGTAACATGAGTAAGCGTGTAGGGAAACTCAACGCACGGGAAATCAAACCTTCTCTTTAAGCTATATGGTACTTTTTTGGCTGAGAGTGTGTGACCCTGAGTCACCGACGAGGATGATGGAAATAGATGAAACTCAAAAATAAGGTTTGAATGCCCTTTAAAGTCTATTTGCATTCAATATTGTAGAGGTATGTATCAGATAATTAAAAATAAAGTACCGGGTAATGTTATACCATCTTTTTAAAGTTATAAACAGCATGTATAAACAAGGTACTTTCAAAATACCTTGCATACAAAAAATACACTTACTTAGATATGACCCAGATTCAACAAAAAAAATAAAAAGGCGCATGAGGTGATTTCTATAATAGGCACGGTAATCATTCGTTCAGATCTCTTTGTATTCATGATCACTGACAATGTTTAAGGAGTAGTCAGTGACACAGCTAAACATAAACATTTGAAAGATGTTCACATTTTTCAGTAGAAAGTTTCATTCGAGACAGTTTGCAAGCTTTTTGCGCTAAAATCAAACATAACAGTCCGTTTTTACTCCGTCGTATACTAGCAGGAGTAATAAATATGGTAATTCAACACTATAACGTCCTTATGTCGCCTAGCAGTAGCGCCATTGAAAGAGCGAAAAAGATTGCACTGCGCAGTTTTCAGTCATACAGCCTTCAAGCGACATCGTAGAAAAATTTACTCTGCATCATCCAACGCACGGTCGTAAGTATCTTCCACTCGATTTATGGACTTACGTCGTTTCGTTGTCGATGTGTAGTTTTATCGACCTACGGCAACTACTAACCCAATAAATTTTGGTGTTTCGCACACTGAATCAGTTCGCTGAACGAATGCACCGTCCCAGATACGAATGTCGAATGTGCGGGATTTGACTGGTGAGATTTATCCCGTACCCGAAAATTATTGGGGAAATTTGTCTCATGTTATCGCACGTACCGAAATATTCTAGATACAGGCAACTTCCTTCGTTGAATCGCGATCCAATAAATGATACATTGCAGATAAAATACACACAAGCGTAACTACATCAACTCCATTAAGGCATGTAGTCATTAAATGTTGCAAAGACATTGTATCTCTTAATTAAAACTCGGTGATCTCATAAATCAAGGACACAACTCAATATGCAGAATGAAAACAATCAAAACCAATATTTAATTGATGAGCATACCTTAATTAACTTGTAGTCTGGCGATCCCAAAGACCCTTGGATAAAAGAAGCCATCTGCATTTCGGTATTCAAATTATTCCCCAAACGTGTTCTCCGTTCTATCTGAGGGGTCATTTATAAAATCGTTTCATCACACTCACTCTTGCGCATTTAGGACCCGAGAGAACAGCGCAACCCTTTTTCTGGGGTCCTGCGAAGAGCCATTTTAGAATAATACTCATATGGACCCACAATAAGACCAACAAAAAACACATCACAAAAGTTTGCCTAACTAACCTCGTTAGGAGATTTCTGGATAAAAGAGTACCGTTTTTCAGTATCATCACGATTGTGACGAGGATCGGATAGCTCGATCAGTGTTGTTCGACTAACATTTGTATTTGAAATTGTTTTTATCTATACTGCGGAAAGTGCGGAGAGAGTTCCTTGTGTTCGCGAACAAAAAAGTAAGTTTTTTGAGTTATTGTTCGAGAGAAAGTTGCTATTGTTCCCGTAAAAAAGCTGTTTATACCTGCGAGGGCACGGGCCGCGTATGGATTAGAAACATTTTAGTATTCAAAAAGCTCCGTTATTGGACGACTGTGTTGAAAGTTAAAAAGTGACGCAACCAGGCGCTCGGCGACAAACCAGGTATTATCCGTTAATATTTTTACCGTATCTAATTCTACCAGATTAAAGTACATGGCTCGGACATGATGAAACGGAGTTTTCTCCAAAAAAAGGTAATCGAGTGTGACACGTTTGAAAATTTAATCTCACGGTCATGTTGGTACTAGCGTACATTGTTGGCGCAAATTAACACAGCATTTTTTTGGCAATTTGTTTTAGGCAATTTATGTGACGCGATGTTTAGTTCGGCCCTAAATTATTCATGTTGAAAAGTTTTGCTACCCAAAAATTTTTGCTAGATATTTAGCCTTTTTATTCAGGTAAAAAGCTAATCATAGGTTCCTTAATAATCCCAAACATTTCGTTACATGCTCACTAGTCAGTAAGTTTATTAATTAGTATTAGGTATTATTAATCTTTTTTTTCTTCCTGCCCTTATCCTACTTTATGTGGGGTCAGCACATGTCTTCCTCCTCCATTCCCCTGACAGTCGTCATCTCCGCATTGACTACTCTATTATCCATGTAATTTTTCTCACAGTTCATCCATGTTTTCTTTGGTTTACCTCTAACATATCCGTGTACTCCAAACTACGTTATCAATTTGAAGGCTAAATTCAAAAGATCTACCAATTTAAACATTCTATCGTAGAAACATAGAATTATACCAGTTTTGTAAAAGTGATTCAGCATACAAAGCTCTGGCCGCAGCTTCGTGGTCTCACAATCAGGCCTGGCCGTATGGGACAATGCGTCTCAGTCCAACAACAAAACATGTTGAATGTCTACGCACATACAGACAAAGGAGTACGCTTAATTAAACTAGCGAGCGGGGCAAGCGAAACGTAAGCATTTAATTTATATCCCTGCAGTAAACTCCGCGGCCGCTTCTGTACAGTCGCGAGTTTATAAGCGAAGCGTTTTGTGACTTATTTAATTATTAACCGGCTTCAAATAAAAAATGCGGAGATTTCTTAATTCGGCTGTATTTTTTTTTTATGTTTGTTATTGCATACATACACATTTTTGAGCTGATTCGCTCACACTGTATTTTTTGATAAGATATCAATAAAAACATTGCTTATCTTTTACCATATTTTTATTTGTTTATATTTACTTTGCTACCGGCCATTGCCTCGGTCACTTAGTAAATAGTTTTATATACCCGATCATGACAGAATATTATATTTATAAGGACAAGACCACCGCCATTTAAATCGCTCGAAGCTTGTCCCAAACACCATATTCATTTCGCCGTATATCTATAGAAAAACTCGCTATAATACAACACTGGATTAGAATAAACTATTTTAATTGCAATCAACGTTCAACATTGAATCGCAAATCAATATCTTTGTAGTTCACAATTTCAAGATTACTTTTATAACAAGCTTGTTAATTTTATAAACAAAATTTGATTGAGAGATAATATTAAATTTTCAAGCATTGTAACGAACTCACAGTTTGTTAATTTTTAATCGACATCAAATAAATAAATTATAGTTTAAAAAACTAAAAAAAAACGCTTTTATAACTAATTTTACTAAAAAGTTAAAAATAAAACTGTAATAATCAATTGAAAAATTTATATTATTGTACAAAAAAGCGTGGGGTGCTTTTTATAATAACTTCAGATATAATAAACTATTGATAAAATATTTACAACAATCAAAATCAAGCCCCCCCACGCTTTTTGTACAATAATATAAATTTTCAATTGATTATTACAGTTTTATTTTTAACTTTTTAGTAAAATTAGTTATAAAAGCGTTTTTTTTTAGTTTTTTAAACTATAATTTTTTTTTTACTTTTTAGTTTTTTTTTTTCATATTATTGCATTGTCATCGACCTTTGACAGGTGTGCAAAGTTTGAATCAAATCTGATCGTTCAAAGTAGGACAAAATCGAGCTCAAAGAGGTCGGTTACATACATACATACATACATACATACATACAGGTGAAGCTAATAAAAGCGTTATAAAAAGGCGGTGGTTCTGAATTCGGTTGTATTTTTTTTATTTAAATATGTTTGTTAACGCATTATGATATAACGGCTCATAATTTATCTCATTACTAGCGGACGCCCGCGGCTTCGCTCGCTTCTTGGCCGTTACGCCACGTTGACTTTTCTGTTAAAAGTTTTTCCTCTTTTTCTCCGCTTAGGGAAATCATTTTCCAATTTCCTTTCTTAGTGCACCCTTATGCTATAAAAGAAACATACCCTCCGAGTTTCATGCTTCTAGGACTTACGGTTTAGGCTGAGCGTTGATTGTCAGTCAGTCAGTCAGTCAGTAACGTAAGAGTTTTATATATTTAGATTAGTGGCTAATTTGGGGTTTCGTATGCGTGTTGGTGTATAATCGTATCAGATTTTTTTAATTGGCATGACCAACTGCTGGTTACTATAGTTTTGAGCTTGTACTTTAGAGTGTATTTGAATTTGAAGGCGAGTGCTGTTGGAGCCGATTTTTTTCAGCAGTGTTTAGTTTAAGTATGATAGATGTTTCCCGCGATTTTGTCTTAGTAGTTATCATCGGTTTTTTTGTAAGCATTTGTGTGTATTAAAACCTGGTGACAAATGCTGCGGTAGCTGAAAATTTTTTAATGTTTTTTTTCGTATTTTGTAAAGCTATTTTTTTGGATTTTATGTTATATTAGTGGCTAATTTGGGGTTTCGTATGCATGTTGGTGTATAATCGTATCAGACTTTTTTAATTGACATTACCAACTGCTGGTTACTATAGTTTTGAGCTTGTATTTTAGAGTGTATTTGAATTTGAAGGCGAGTGCTGTTGGAGCCGATTTTTTTCAGCAGTGTTTAGTTTAAGTATGATAGATGTTTCCCGCGATTTTGTCTTAGTGGTTATCATCTGTTTTTTTGTAAGCATTTGTGTGTATTTAAACCTGGTGACAAATGCTGCGGTAGCTGAAAATTTTTAATGTTTTTTTTTCGTATTTTGTTAAGCTATTTTTTGTGATTTTTCTTAAAATCTTTTTCCGTTTTTTCTTCTTTTAGGGGAAAAATTTTCCTATTTTCTTTCTTAGTGCACCTCTGTTTTATTAGAGGAACACATCTTCTAAGTTTCATGCTTCTAGGGCTAACGGTTTAGGCTGTGCGTTGATTTTTCTTTAAACCATTTTTCCCCTTTTTCTCCTCTTCGGAAAATAATTTTCCATTTTCCTTTCTTAGCGGATGCCTACGTCATAACATCTACCTGCATGCCAAATTTTAACCCGATCCGTCCAGTGGTTTGGGCTGTGCGTTGATAGATCACTATGTCAGTCAGTCAGTCAGTCAGTCAGTCACCTTTGAGTTATATATATATAGATGAGACGCTTTTTAATAGAAGTTCTCATCAAAATCGATTAAACAGTTTGGCTATGAAGTCGGTTTCTCAAGTTTTTGAAACTTTACATGTAAAATACCGCTGCAAGTAAATAAAGCAGAGAATTTCACAAACATAGTTGTGGAAATATTATTTGTTATTCCCAAAGGTCGTAGTTGTGACCGCCAGCACAAGTTTACCATCTTGATTTCCCTACAGCCAAATTTGAGAACAAATAAACATTTGGCTCAAGCAAAATGTTTGTTATAGTGCATTGAAATGGATCTTAATACCGCATTACATAAGAACACCCGGTGAATTGTCTTTACTTAGCTGAACCTATATAGACTAAGTTTCAGTATAAGAATGTTATTTCATTATCACAGCTTATTTAAAAAAAAACATTATGAAATGCTTAATAGTTCATATTACCTTTTTAGAGTGCTATACATGCACAATTAAAACATAATGAAATAGCAAGCTATAGAAAAGATAAATATACATTCTAATGCTTCACTATTGCTCTACTTGTTCTTTTACAATTATGTATATTATGCAAGGAGATTTTTGAAAAAAAAAGTGCAATTATTATTTTCTTATAAATCGAAAAGGCATGACTCCTTTCACGACTTTTATTTAACTGTCTTGGTTTCAGACTTGGCCATCACTGTCCTTCTCAAAAAAACACCCTGTATACCAGGCTTATAAAACAATTTAATAAGCTCCACAGAAATTCTCCACCAATTCACCATTCAACACTTCAGCCTCAATAATCTTACCTATTCTCGGCGGCTACACTCTAAATACCTGTAGATCTTTCTACCCCCTTTAATTAACTCCATACCGGGCCAACAATGGCCAGCCGATGCGCAAGTAGATATTCAAATATGTCTAAAGCCAGTATTATATTGGTAGCATTTATCGGATACAATTTATCCTACAATGTATTCGAATGATTTAAATTAGTTGGTTGATCAATATGAAGATTACCTTCAAGATATACAAACTCAGCTACAAAAAATTAAACTATACTTAAAAACTGCTGTTTTGCTGTGTTAGTAAACTTCCTCGAGTTTTTATTTGAACATCATAATGCATTTGTAATTTTTACCACATGTTTTTTAACGAGCAATTATTAAAAAACTTGTTCTCTTTTTATAAAACTGCTTTGAATAATTACATTTAGCTTGTTACTAATTGTAGTTAATCCTTCAATAGTTGCTTTATAATCAAAAACAAACGCATTATAATGCTCTTTGAAACATATATTATATGTTTCAAAGAGTACCAACTCTGTCGTCACTGACTCGTTCCCAAATGGGACATCGATCCCAAACTGTACCGTCTGTCTGGCGCTACAAGGCACTTCCAGTTGTGAAGCTTTTGAAACCTATTTGTTTATGTTATGTGAGTTCTATTTGTATGTTTTGATGTTTCGCTTTTTTATTATCTTGGAGTTTAATATTTTCATGTTCAAAATGGTTTAAAAAATCGGACATTTCACAGATCTCTGAAGAAGATAATATTTTAATAATATATTACAATATTTTTGTAGGTAAATTTGTTGGTTGGTGATAGAGAAATACATTTTAGAAGCTACTTTTAATTGTTACCTTTACTACCTAACGATTTTAAAGGAGGCAATTTGGCAACACACCTTAAGCATTATTTATCAGGGCAAGCTAGTTAAAAGCTGTCCTTACTCTTTCTTTACAAAAAAAGTTAGCCTGATATACCTAAAAGTAAACAAAGTAACGGATGTGAAGTTCAAGTGCTCCAAATCCGCTCTGCATAGAGAGCACAAAGTAACAAATTGGAAACCTTTCAGACCGCTCGGTTTTCCCGAACTAACTGTACATCGCAACGTGACTAGATAAAGTCGTTTTGAAAGCGATAGCATCTGTTGAAGTACCTACCTTTTATGGTTAACCTAACGATACGCTACATACGTTTTATACTCTTTTGAATCGTATATTGTGTACAATTTGGGAGCTATGGGTGGTCCTAGTGGTAATAAAGTATCAAAGTTAAATATTTTTTTATTAGCATTTTAGTTATTAATACCAATACTTTATTGATCTTCAAAATGAAAACTCGCTAAGTAGATAACATTATAAAATATGGTGCCTATTATATAGTTTGATATACGTAATGTTAATTTACTTTGCCATTTTCGTTTTCACGGAGTCATCTATATAAAACACAATAAAATTATCACATCGTATATCAGCGAAGTAAAAACTTTTTATAGTTTTAAAGTTTATTAGCTTCTTGCCATGGAGGTGGAGAAGGGCAGATGCACTTGCGAAATAAAAAAGGAATGTAAAAACGCGACATGCCACTTGATTAATACTTTAAAGGAAACTTGCGCGGCCAACTAGGCAGCGCCGTGGACTTGCACATATGAAATGCATTTTTGTATGTAACTAGTTGAGTAGTTACAATAAAAACTTCATATATCTATTTACAAATAAAAATGAACTCAAATTTGTAACGCAGCATCATTGCAGATTTCACCCTTATTGTTAACAAAAAACCATGTATATAACCATGATAGCATGTAATTAAAAGTAAAATAAACCAGAAACGTTTGTAACTTTTTAAGAAAGACACAAAAATAGAGTTCTATTTAATCTAGGTGCTGTATGAAACCAAAGAAATACTCCAGTTTTACATATGGCCGAGGTAAAAGTAAGATACTCTCAGGAGTCGCCGCATAAATTGGTTCGTTCGTGATGCAGTACCTCGTTGAATATGTATAGGTGCGCTCCCTTCCGTACTTCTCATTTTACTAATAGATTTCTCTTTGATTAAATTTGTGTTGTATTCATATGGCAGCGACCACTATTGTTGGTTGCCGGTCCACTTATATCGATAAGGTCCGCTTTATCTTGATGGGTTTTTTAATAAGCATTGTCTGCTAAGTTCATTTTTATATCTATAACAACTCTATTTCTTTGACTTGTGGGCTAAGAAACATATATTATGTAGAGTGTAAAAAAACAGAATATAAAAATAGTTCACATTTCTTGAACTCGATTAATCAACATGATGAAAACAAAACAAGTTATATGTGAAACAATGCAAGGTCAATGTGTGTTCGGACAAGAAGAAAACATACATCGAATGTTCACAAGTAGATGGAAGTGTACTGGCATAACCTAAACTTTGTAAGCCTTACGAACTTAACTATTTAACAAACATTAGCCTGGATAATGATAAGAATATCGAAGACTATATGAATTATTTTGGTCTCAGACATATACGACCGTAACCCTTTGATATTTGGACTTACGCCGAGGTATCAAATATTTATAATGGCTTTATTAAGACAAGCTATCCGGTGATCTCACGCCCGCTTATTATTATAATTTAGACGTTTGCCTACAGCCTTTGAATGAAGTCATCAGTATTTTATATTTGGTACATTTTTATTTGGTATCGTTTCTTTAACTTTATTTCAATCATTGCTCGTAGAATTTTGATAGTATACTCCTGCTTCTAACTTACGTTCAAAAACTTTTGGTTTGTAAAGAACTACGCGATAAAGTCCTAACAACAAATCATAGCTACGTTTGATATGCAAAAATGCAGGTGAAGATTTCGTGACGCGATGCCATGGTGGCGCCCCCATGTTTATATATACTAAAGTGTTTATGCTTTTTGCTACGACTGAGCACGGCTCTTCAAATGAATGATAAGGCAAAATTTAAATAGAAACATTTTATTTAAAAGTATAATATATAAGGTTGTGTAATAAACATCCTTTTGCATAAAATATTTCATAAAATGCCAAGAGTATTTTTAACGCAAGATAATTAGCTTTATGCTGTGTTACGCAACTCCCAAAAAGGGCCACTAATCTCGTAAATGGTTATATTTACGACCGCCTTACCTCATTGGAGACATTAAAAGTTTCAGCCATAACTGCGGGAAAGCTCTTCTCATTGTTCATTCCAAGTGCGTATATTGGAGTTGAAATTTGTAGGCGTACCGCTGAAAAAGTGTCAATTCATCATAGTAAAGCCCCGAGCTCTAGACCAAAGTCCCCGAAATAAATCTCACTTCCATACTTTCGCGTGGGGAAAACGACTGCTTTATGAGATCCTTAAGACAGTATGGATTTGGAAAAATATTTCCTCTGCGTGCTTGCCCCCGGCAAATGAAGGAGCATTGGGCACATTAGAATGTGTGAAAGGGCCTATACGCGTTTTATTGTTATGCGAAGCAATTCATTTAAAAGCTAGTGCGTTACGGCAGTACATACGAAGTGCCTATTTGCTAATATTTATTATGCTAAAGTATCTTTGAAGGTTTCTTTACGAGGAAAAGAGTAAGTAAATTTTTATGGGGAGTAGGTGGTTAAATAAATTTAGTGTAGCTACCCGCCGAAATGAAATTGTTTCTTTCCGATAGTTGAACCCTCAAGAGATTTTATTAGATTTATATTTTTTTCGGACGTGCATCACTGTTTGAAAATTCTCGGTAATCTTAATTTATAGTTGTCGCGGTGTTTTTTTAAAACAAACTTCGTAGCGTATAAATCTAAAAAGCGTTTATAATTTAAGATTATACTGCATATAGTGCGATTGAACTGGGTGTATGTATTGGATTCATACCTAGGCAGGCCTCTTTCACTCCATGTACTTGCGCGCGATAAGTACCTACCGGCCGCCGGGCAGTCGACTGCCTATTTCTCAGTGGGTTGCCGACAGCCGCGCGGAGCGTTCGTACGCGAGGAAATATTTTGTGTTACCGGACTTGTAGCCCGACGTTCGTCGTTTGTTTTGTTACTTACTAATTTAACATGGAAACTAATAATAAAAATAGTGGTACTAATAAAAATACTTTTTAATTCATTATTTGTTCCAGCGTATGAAAATACGTAGTGCAGGAGGTTTAGATATTTAGGTAATACATTTTCGTACCTACAAAGAATTTTATTTTTCTTGTCGTATAATTTCGTACCTCAGTACCTACCTATGTACTTGTATTTTTGCTAATTTCAAAGGCATGACAATCTACTCAATTCTCGAGTACCTAATCAAAATTGAATTCCCGATTATTCTGAATTTTTTGGTTAGTCAATATCGGGTGGGTGGTGGGTCGGTCGTTGAGCGGGCCGCGTTAAAATAAAACATGTTAAAACAGAAGAAATTCTTTTCCTTTCAATTATAAAGTTTACTGCAAATACCTACTGACCTAAATATCGAAAGGGGCAGCCCTGACAATCTACGCTGAGCACGTGGCGGCGCGCACCTACAGAGCAAAGTCAACTTTATGTTCGTAAGCTTTGGTTCATTTTGGCTTGCAACGTCTAGCTACTAGAGGGAGTAGGTTATTATAGCAGTAGGTATTGTCATTTTTCCTTGGAGTGATTTATCTGTTACGTAGTAACTTTATTAATCTGTGACCTAGGGATATAAAGTGCTCGCGTGCGTGCGTGAGTGCAGCGTCCGGGTAGGCTTTACAAGGAGCCTTCGCTGCCCCCTCTCCCACCCCCCGCCTGCGTCTGCGCACCCGTTTATCCAGACCCGACGACATTTCCATCGTCTGCACGGAAATAGACATTAAAGGACTGCAGCTGCGAATGCACAAGATTCTTTTAATGTGTGATAATTCACTATCTCTCGGAGTAACTTGCAGCTTGTACCGTACACGCTCAGTTTTTTGTGCGTAGTGAATTAGGCATGTGCGTATATTGCAGACATCTTGTGGGAAGAATCTTCTGCACAATCTCAGGCCCGTATAAGGTGCAGCGGTTAATTGGAAGTATCGTGGGCGATTTGATTTGAACTGAATTCATTATGAGAAACATGGACTCGCTCACGAACTTCGGCAGGAAATGCAAACGAGCCGAGGAAATTTCATGATAGATTATTGGATATTTTCACCGGCGCGAGGTAGCTCCTTATCTGGAAAGCGGGTTCAATAAACCAAGGGAGCGGGCTGCCTCGCGGTTGAATCGACGAGAATTTATGCGACAAAATAACGCATACAGGTGTCGCGCGGCTCCGCACCCCTTCAAATAGCCGCCGAATGGGAACTTAAATAGGCGAGGGCTCCTTAAGCTCCTCTACTGAAGCGTTAGACACGACCGATGTGGCGATAGCGATCCCAACACATCCCCAATTACGATTTATACAGTCTCTAAAAGGGCAACGGTAATGACGTACCATTTTCTCGCACAATCGAAGTACAATTATTTCTGCGAGTACCTCAAGTTACCGGTCCAGAGAAGCACAGAAGCGAACCATAAATCGGCGCTGGATATTTGCAGCGCGCTCGGAATATGAATTATTCTCGGTGATTGTTCTTGCAACCACGTCATGGTTCATACATGAAGCGCGAACTAGTTTTTTCGAGGTTCCTCTCGTCCTCCGCTCGTAAATAAAACCTCGGCGAAATGTTCCATTTTTACCGCGTCCTACAGTTTTTTACGTCGGTGCTTTTGGTGCATACCGAGGCCATTTCAAGTGGCTGATCAGCTATTACTCTTATAATTTTGAGCTCTTTATAATTAAAATTATCGGCAGTTAAGTGCTGCGGCTGAAATTGGCCTTCGGGAACAGCCTCTCGCCGTGCACCAGATAAGCAGAATTTGTTTGGACGAATTTTTCGGAACTCTTTTTATCAATCGGTGGACTGGTTGGTAATTGGCTGAGCAGGCTGCGAGGCAGGCAGGCATAATTGACAGTGCTATCATTCTGAACTTTTCGTTCGAACATTCGGGGAAACTTTTAATTGGTCCACTTTGTGACGTAACAATAATGCCGCTTTGATAATAACTCTCCTCAATTATAGACCTGCCAATAGACTTGCCAATGGTTTTAATAAGTGAAAATAGTATATAACCATTTCAGGTTTCTACTTGGTTCTTAGTAGGTATAATCGGTTTGTAAACCTTATTTCACTTTTTAATTGAAAG
Source organism: Thera obeliscata (assembly GCA_947578465.1). NCBI lineage: Eukaryota > Metazoa > Arthropoda > Insecta > Lepidoptera > Geometridae > Thera > Thera obeliscata. The sequence goes on along the minus strand of OX387928.1, from coordinate 5,297,942 downwards.
AGTTTAAATTAATGTATAATGTATCATCTAAATTAATGCTTTTGATCGACACGACATATTGTGAATTCACCTAATTAAAATTCATAAGTCTAGTCACAAATATTTTGTAGCCCTGACGGCATCCGAACAATTGAATTCAGATCGAGCTAGTTGGAAGCCGAATACTCTGAGAGGTTTTGCTAACATTCTTTAGTAACTGGACCAGGCGAAATCAAAGCATATTTTTTGGCTCTATGCTGGATCGCCCTTTAATAAGGCATTGTCAGAAGACGGTAGAGCGTCCATACTTTGTAAGGAGTAAACTTCTTACTGGTTCACAATTAAAGCATCTTGAAGGTGACCATACCATCTTGAAACTCTGAGAAAAACGTCGCATTCATCGAATACTAAACGAAATCGGGTTCCGCTGAAATTCTGCATTTAAAAACCGCTCAAGCGATGCTTATCAAGTGTTTGAAATGACACAACCGGATTCTGGAGCTTGCGACTCTTTCTTTTTTCGGCGAGGGAATAAAACTGACGAATTTCTCAATAAGAGAGAGATGACCGGCGCGTCGTCACGTACAGGAGTTCGGTGGAGTATTTGGTCCGGGTGCAGCAAAAACTATTCAGGAGCCATTATTATGGCATTTTTGTCGTCTGACGGGGTCGGAGTGGTCGCGGCCATTATGGCAGAGCGGTGCGGGGGGAGGGATGCGTATCCCCCCCTCCGCGGCCTTCCCGCGCCTTGCTCGCTGCGCCATACACCATCCATCTTCGATATGCACATAAAGCCAACCGGCTCCGTAACGGCAGACCCACATTCCCGCTGCTCATAAATGTATTTATCTCTTTATTAATTCTCCACTTGAATTTTAATGTTCTCGAGGATTTATTTGGACTTAATTTGATTAGTTCATTAGATGGTTATGTTGTATTGTGTGGAAATTGTGAGTACTGCGCAAAAGAAGCCCACTGTGTTATATCTTCGTTAAATATTAATTTATTTTCAATCGCGATGTTTCTTTGTTGTTATTCAAAAAATAATTATTCGGCTTGTCGTACAGCTAATTCAAAATAAAACTTTCCCATGCCTGTTAAGGCGCAGACTATGTACTATTAAATGAAACTCAATTAGACTCACCTGTTCACAGTCTAACAATGGGATCTGTTGCGTGTACGCCATAAACCATGCTTACACAGTTTTAGAACAGCTGGTTCACTTGCCACTTTTTTGTGTAAAGATTATCGACAGAGGAAACATCGTTTTTTTCTAAATTATATCCCTTACGATAGGAATACACCTTGTTTTTCTATGTCAAAACTTTACTTAAGCTTGTTTTAATGGAAATCGTCTCTTAAGACCTTGTCATTTAATTGATTTACCTATATGCATTGCATGCTAATTTTGTGTTTTATGCACCTTGAAACCTTCAAAGTTGCCTGTTCTAACCTACAAAAGATCGACAGAAATGAAAGGATTTGTAGGAGACCTTGAGCCAGACCGAAGGAAAAATAACTTACCAAAACAATCAAGTCTGGAATTCTATAAGGAGGGTCTATATTCTGTAATTCGTAAATACTGCGGCTTGATGATGGTGATACTTTTTTTTATAATTTTTTTTTATTATTATGGACTGAACTAGCTGCACTCTAAGCACAGCTTCGTCCTTTTAATGAAGTGTCACTCGCCTAGATATCTGGTTGGACGTGTTTGTGCAACGGTCTTACATTTCGAACAATTGCAAAGACCTTTGTTTTGATCTATTAATGAAAACTTTTTTACTATTATAAATAGGACAACTTATAAAAAGCTCTGGTTATTTTCATGCTAGAAAGAATAGCAATGAAGTCTACTCCTTATTGAAAACAAAAGGTTCTCTTGTCGTATTTCGTTTTTATTACGATAAATTTAAAATACCTATAAAAAAACAAATAAGTATCGTTAAAATAAATGTTTGAAACAAAATGAATTTTCAAATGAAAAGTTATTTATTTATCGTCACATAGCAATAGTTTATACAAGTGTTAAAAAAAAAGAACAATTACATTTAAATTGGCTGCCAATCAGCATAAAAGCTATAGTAGTGGGTGCTACTTAGCGCTGGTCTTCCGTTTTTTTATAAACCCAATTTGAGTTATTCTATTAGCGATTAAACTACATTGAGGGTAGTATACACGTGTAAAGGCCCGTTCAACAAGAAGGTGGCACAGCTGACGTGTTTACGACAAAGCCTCCAGGGATGGGCGTAGATGGATCACATACAGCTTAGGCTTATTCACAAGAAGTATTAACCAATTAAACCAAGTGCTAAATATGGCACTACTGCAGTAGAACACAGTGAAATTCACTGTTGGGTTAGGTAAATGATATAAAGATATTTTAGTTTGAATTAAAATACAAATATTTACAAAATTACTTATTCCTGAATTTAATTTTGTAAGAATCAAGTATACAATGGATCCCGAATTAGGACTAGACTGTATCACGGGAGACCTTAAAGAGTTTACAAAATGTGTTATGTAGCGAACAAAAAGACATAATTTGAAAGATAAGGAACAATAATAAATAAAAGAAAATTGAAAAAGCCTTCTTCCTTAAATAACATATTGCTTAAATAACATAGATCTATCATAGATTATAAAAAAACTAACTAAGTACCCCTGGGCGTGTATAGGCCTCCTCCAAAAGTCTCCATTCTTTCCTCTCCTTCGCTTTCTTAGTCCATTCTTTCTCTGCCATTTGGACTATTTCGTCCTGCCATCTTTCCTGTGGTATCTCCTCTCCTTAAGAACAATAATTATACCCTAATAATAAAAACAGAGTTGTAGGACAGTGACTAAAACTTCCACTCATAAAATTCTAAGCTACTGATTTGATAAGAATCTCTTTCTAAAAAGTAGACATTTTAGAAAAAGATTGAATCATAGACGTTATGTTTTGATGGGCAGTCTGAGTTGCAATACCATCTTGTTTTGTCCAATAAGCCAGTGAATGATAAGCTTTATCCCTCGCAAGTATAAGCTGTATATACCTAGCTATATGTATCTATATAATTATGCATAAGCAGTAGCTAAGTATTAAGCTGTAGCGGCAACTCAAGATAAGGTTTATTTAATTCTAGGCTTGGAATTCGGTAGTGCCAACCGAATTATTTTAGCATAGCTAAAGTAAATAATGTAATTGATATTGCATACATTAAATATCTTGACCAATCAAATCATTACAGATAGGCATTAACAATAAATTGTTTTGTGCGCAACCCGCGGGTGCAATCTAGAATATCTAATAGGCGTCTAGATAGGAGTTTGGTATGGCCGAATTTATGTGTAAACCCGAACAACTGGCTGACGCTTGTTTACCAACGCTTACCACAAACTACACGCGCTTAATCAATGTCTAATACGAATGCAAAGCGTGGCAAAGTGCAAGCTTTTACAAGATTAGTAATTCTGGAAATCTACCTCTAAGTATATGGAGAGGGTACATTAGTGGACCATCCTACTGCCAAAATGATCATAATTCATAATTGATTTCATACTAAAGTTAAATTTTAGCATTTAAACATTTTGCCTGTGATATATTTTTTCTATTCAATTGGCATACCTAAAACAAATCTCGTGAATTTTGTCTTAAATGCTTATATAGAAAAAAATGGTTATTTAGATGTGTCAGGAATGTATAATCGGTATTCTATGTGACTTCGCCCATTGTTCAGTTAGTCTAATTTGCAATAGGGCCTTTGTGTTAATTGATCCTTGGACGTTTGGTTACGATAATTGTCAATAAATTGTTCCGCGCATTAATCTAGCCATCAAATTGCTTCTCGCATTAACGGCATATAACGCGATTGCAACCTTAGATACCTACGAAATTGCCAAACTGAACCAAGTTTTGAAGAAAAGAACCATACTTCAAAAAATGTGCAGTAAAATGGAGGAGTGCCAGGAACATGACGTCAGAGGACTGCCCTGTATAATTTCATTGTTTCATATCTCTCGTTGGAATTCGACAATTCATTTCACGGTAAGGTACTGTTACTTATTCTGTGTTTTGGGCAACTTCTTTGAATACTTCACAGAAATATTTAAAGCAACTGGAGACAGTAATCTCGAATACATACACGCTCGAGCACGTGAGGTACGCACTAATTAACGTGAAACTTTACCTTCTACTTCCACCAATCAAACTAGACCCACCGTGGTCCATATATTCTTCTACGCTTCCACTTTTCCGAGCCTTTGCGAAGGGTATCAGAGGCCTTATTATGTTGGATGCTCCGTAATTGCGTGTCTAACGTTCCCTACACGTAGCATGGCCTTTTATTAGGTGGAAATTCTCTGTACACTACCATAGTTACTGTGACTGCCCTCGAGTTTCATGTTGAAAGTTATGGAGCCTTCAGAACAGTTTTCGAGCATATAAATGTAAAAAATATCCCCACTTTCAAATCAAATTAAATGTTGGAAGAGATATTCGTGAGCGTCGCCGAAGTTCAAAAAAATATTATCATAAATGTTTTTTTATCTAATATCCGGTTCACGCATTATTTTGTAGTGTACCGTATCAAATTGATTTCTTGAACTAGAAGACTCATAGTCGCGTTCAGTTCAATGACGCTTGATATAGTTGATGTTGTTGCCATTGAAGACATCGTAAACGTCTACATTAGTTGAATATTATTGTTTACAGACTATTACTAGACATTCTCTGAACCATAAATCTTATTTTATGGATTTATTATGACTTTGATATTGATTTACATTAAATTATGCTTAATGTTTGCTGTTGTACAAATGTTTTAACTGTTAAGCAACAACTAACTGGCTCGGTCAATCTCTTGGTAAAACAAAGTAGACTGTCTATTGGTAAGCGCTTAATCTTTTTAGTAGCGTTTACCTAAAACAAAACTCAAATCGCACAACCCGCCAAGAAATGCTTGCAACCTTTTCTGCCCATACCTACGTGGCAAGGAAGGAAACCTAGTAATATCTAGATACAGGCACAAACGTGGCTGTCCCCAGCATTGTTCACTAACAAGCTTGTCTAACCGCGCCCAGGCACGACAGAGAGTCCTATACACTACGTGCTGGCTACTTTTAATATCTAGCGTACATTCTTGGATTGGGGAATTTTGATTATAGCAAGGTATTTTATCAGGAACGTGCACGCAGTTTTCAAATTTATCAACTAAATAAGCAACCCTACTGATATTATAAACACGAAAGTTTGTAAGGATAGATGGATGTTTGTTACTCTTTCACGTAAAAATGCGGAGAACGGATGTCGCTATAAATAAAATATAAACGCTTTTAAAAAGTTGTAAATAAGATTTTTTTGTCTATTTGATTTTAAATGAGTTGTAGAAATATAACCTCACTCACGAAATAGCATCAAATCATTGATTTAAATCTAGAACGATCATGAGCAAAGCTCGTTGGAGTTGAACTTGAGTTCACAATCCATATTTCTCTGCAGACTTTTGTCTTTAAATGAATGATAGTGACCGCAGCCGACCACAAGTCACCGCTTATTCCCAATCCCTTTCAAAGCTGTTTAAAGGAACAAAGATTTTTGTACGAAACAATAAACTGACAATAGGAGTTTAGAAAGCTGACCGTTGCGCAACTTTCTCCCTTTATCTTAGGACAAAAGTTAAAAAGTATAGTACCGTTTCTATATTGTTACTATTCTATAATAAAACGGTTTTTTGGACCGGGACTCCTTTGTCTTCGACTTTCTTTGAGTTTTTTCAAGTTTGTTTTGGGTTGCAAATTACGAGTCGAAATAGTTTTATGGTGGCATTGACATTGCGTTTATGATCCTTATCTATTGACGGATTAGTTCGGATGGTAAAACCATTAGTTTTATGGGTAATTTGAACTTACGCTGACCAAGGATAAGATAATTGTTATTTTGAAGCTTTGTTTTCACATTCAGACAATTAGTTTGTTCACTGATTCTACTGGAAAGTCATTTTTAAGCTTGGTCTTAAGAAAGCTAAGATTTATGTTTTGAAATAAGTTGGCTAGCAAGTTTTTAAATACATCTTCTACTTGCCGTGTGCGAGTAAGGTAAAATCATTTTAAAGGTTTAAAAGGCACAATACCTAATACGGCTAATATGGAATAATAACCTACCCAAAACAGATAGACATTTACTATGTATAGAAGTATCCATACATTAAATTGTCCAGGACATTTACGAGCATATTGGCGTCGCACAGGGTGCAACATGCTAACGCTATCAGTTACCCCGTCCGTGGCTAATTCACTGTGACAAATTAACAACAGCTAAATTCAGACGGGTTTATACGTAGTGGCATATCTGTTTAATTAATGCATAGTTTTCATGGAATGTTGATAATGGAGGAGGTAATGGGTTTTCGTGGAGTTCTAGTATTTGTTGTGGTGGAATAACTCTTGTAGACTGCTAAAGGTCCGGCCCGGTGTTTGTTGCTTGATCATACACGGTAAGTCAAAAAAGTCAAAAACGGTAGGAACCAAGCCGTAGTTTGTTGCCGGTTCTTCTAAACTTGGTCGCGTGGAACTGGCACCTAGACTCACCTAGTTGTAAGGCGTTTCAAAGTGATCCTTGTGATACTACTGAATAAAATACATTTTTAACTTTGACTTTGATCAGTGGTAGTATAAAGAAAACGCGTGAAGAGATCCGGAATAACAATAATATAAAAGTTAGACATACGTTAATAAATAAATTTCAGTTCTCAGTAATAGTAGAGCTCTTTGTGAAGGGCACGTCTGCCGTGAAGCAGCATTGCTGAGTTTCGGTATGAAGGGTGTGGGTACTGGTAAAATTACTGGCACATGGGGCTGAAAATTTGTATGCCTCAAGTTGATGGACAAAGGGCAGTGCATCGTAGGACACGTTCCTGTCGTGTGTGACCTACGAGGCAATGCTTTGTTATATAGGCTATGGTTTCCACTTAACATTAGGTTGGCCATATGTTCGGTCCATCAACTAGTTGTATAAAAATAAAAAAAACAATAAGCGTGTTTATATACTTCAGTAAAGAGTTATTCAAACAGTACCTAATATTTTTGAGAGTTGATGAGAACCAAGCAGCGTACAAAGCAAAATAAGCAAATATAATTCTTTCGAATGATAAAAACTACATTACTTGCATTGAGTTCATTCAAATGCAGTCCATTTATCTTTCTCACAATCCGTCTGGCACATTCTAAAACCAAGCACATTTCTCTCGACTAAATCTAATGTCCCAACAAAAGCTACTGTATCGCAGGGCTCAGACAGGAATAGGATAGCGACACGAGACTTGAAACAGCTTACGACAAGGAACGCTAGTTCTCTTTTATTCCATTAACCTATTCAGGAAGTAAAAAATAAAAGCTTTTAGAATACAGTGACTTGCACATTTACTACATAGTTACATTATTTGCTGTAAAGCAAAACTGACTTTGTAATAAAATATGTTTAGGAACTGACTATTTACCTACCACTAATTGTTAAAGGGCAATATTTTCAATCTGTATACATTAACCGTCACATAAGGGGTCACAGGAGGTTCTAATGCCTTTTTACTGATTTGAGACTGATCACTCATTACGGGCTGGCAGGGATTATTTCGATTAATATAAAAATGATGACGTGTCATGAATGAAGAGATATGGTAAGGCGAGAATTAAACCTTGCGCAGATCTAAGCGTTTTACGGTTACGATCTGTGAAACACTGACAAATATCGTTGTCATATTGACAGCGTTTTACTAACCGTCACCGCAGAACGCTTTGAGGTGCCCAGGCTTTAGAGAAGAACCCTTTAATAAGTGGAACGTTGATAAATTTGTGGTATTCAAAATTATATAGAAAAGGTACCTACGATGTTGGTTATTTATATTCTGAAGTTTCTCTAATCTGCGCCAACGTTTCTCTAGTATCTGTGACGTTGTACTGTTCTGAACCGGATACCCTTAAGTACAAGCACCTTCAGGTAATACAAGCACATGATAGAGTCAATAGCATGTGTACCTTACCTCACAGCACCTTTGATTGTCAATGATATTCAACTTGGGAGCTACAGGAACAATCAATTTGCGGTTACATAACAACGCTATGGTTGGTGTGACCACAAGTATTTACAAGCACAAAAAGTCAAAACCACATCTTTTACAATATTAAACTGTTTACGAGGTTTACTTCATATTTTAGATTGCGGTATTGTAGTAACCTTAATTATTTCAAATCAAGGGTCTGTAAATATTAACCCAATTGTTTTCCTATTTTAAAAAACTTCCTCCCTCAACGACATTTTTGTAAGATTTCTGTCGTCACAAGTCAGATGTTGTGTTGTTGCGTATTCTGTATGGCTACAATAATATCTTCCTGCACTTGGATGTAAGTCTGGCATATTATGTATTTTATATTTTCTAGCTAAGTCACTACTTTGTCAGGTCTAATATCTCTTGAATTGAGTATAAACTTCATCTCTCGTACACTATTGAGCTGGTTTTCGGTCGAGGTCTTTCTTTTCTTAAGCGGCATTTATGTCTCCGTCTCACCTGACCCTTCTTCTGCAAATTGTGTCAAATCACTCTGACTAGGCCCACTGTTCCTTAATTTGGTCTTATTGTTTAACTAGATAACCAGTGTCCAAGATAAAACCAGTGCCTCTACGAAGGACATAGATAAATGAAATGTTGAAACGGCCTGCTTGATATTTACAACGCGGTGGAAGCCCATATTTCATATCGGCATTGCTTACAAGCCTCTCCGATGAATCACGTAGCTATTGCTTTGTTTATGTATCTATGATTGAAGATACAATTTCGTTTATTTTTGTACAATACGATGATTTGTTTATCAACAAGGGTATAAAACATAAGAGCATATTCCATTGAATGTATATTTAACTTTAAAACAAATGATATGGTGCTGACTATGTCATCTAAAAACTTAAAAGTATAATTATAAAATATATAAAGGAAGAAATGGACCTAACCCTAACCCTACCAGTAAGAGACGCACAAGTAATTCTTTAGCCTTACCAGTGGGATTAAATTGATGCTTTTTTCACACAAATTACAAATAACGTATCCAAATTTCTAGATTCAATAGGTTGCCTCTGAAAAATGCAAGTCGCGAACCACCGTTCCTAATTCCCTCACCGTTGGCGGTCGTGCGCGTTCTATCTTGAATCTCAGAGTGTCCTATAAACCGACGTACAGACAGACAGGCTTAACAAACGTAAACGAGCTGCAGTACCATTGTCCTGGGAGTGAAGACTGAACGACATGAAGGCTCTCTTGTCAAGTGTGTGACTGACAACGGCAAAAATTACCAGTCCCAAAATGGTGGATTTTAAATATTCAACAAGGCAACATTGTACCAACAAAATATAATTGTAATAATAATTGTATGTTTGCATATAACATTTTATCTAAATATAGATTTCAAAGCGTCTAATAATAATGTAAAATTAAATAATATCTTTTTCCTGCTAAAAGAATAAGTATTTTGTATAAAACCGAAAAAGTAAAATATTTGCTTTTTCCATTAGCTAGTTGTGTAAAAAAACGTACGCCCCCTTGGTTCGACATCTGATGGATATAAAGCCCACGGGAACTAAAAAACAGCATTGTACCAACAACAAATTTCGCTTGTTTGTCCGCTTTCCGCGGGTCGGTGATATTCGCATAAATCGAGCGAAAAAGCCAAATTGCTAGCCACGGTACACGCACGTCGCACACCACTCAACTCGATGTTTCACAAACAAATATTGCATTTTGCGCGTTGTTTTTTCTGCCCTATGACACGCAAAATATGAGCATAATCGCTCAATGCAGAACAGTTCCACTCCAAAAGCCTACGAAAACCTCGCATGTACGACTTTACTTAACTTGGGCAGATGCCAAACGAATAGTACCCTGATAATGCATTATGGATTAGTTGCTTATCTAAATTCAGTACAAAAACAAGTGTATCGCTTTACTAGGACAATAAGCTACTGTGCGATTTCTCTCGACTTTTAAGTTATAGGATTTGCAGGTCCATTCCACTTCGCACCGCTTGGATTAATCCCTCAAAGCTATGCAGTAGCGAGAGCGCTGATAAACGGCAAAACTAATGCCACAGGATTGCATTACGATGCAAACTTTTTCAGCAACTGGCGGGTTTTAAATCGAATAAAAAAGAACGCCATAAATCGACGGGATTTTTCACCGGCTCCATTCGGTATTCGATTCGATAATGAATCCGAGTGCAGGTAATACTAGTTTCCGAAAGTTCTGCGAATAAAAATGTTGAACTGCAAGTTACTTGCGTGCTGAGACCGATATTTTCGATAAATGAGCTTATGAAGTTGTTGTAACTAGACCGTGGTGATAAATTGGAGTCCATAAGCGATGTTGCCAAACCGAATAAGCAATACGTGTTTGTAGTATCTATATGTATGGATGTAGATTCTCTTATGATGATTTAGTGTTGTGCGCGACACTGCTGGATGGATTTACCGGCGTATGAACGGATTATGTGGGCGAGAGCAAACACGGGGCAGCGAACGCCATATTGTGATTTAGTGCCAACTTTTGATTCGCGGCTTTATTGCTACAGAGTTGCAGCACAGGGACGATTTTAAACGTTCTGCTGGAATTGTGAGCTTTATTGTTGTTGACAAAACTGCAGTTGGTATTTTATTTGAATCTTTTATTCACTTTCCTATTGCTATTGTTTTGCCTGGTGATATCAAGAATCACCTTGATGAATTTCGAGGTTGAAGTGAGGTGCATTTTTCCGATGGTAGGTGTAAATTATTTGCAATTACTCTGCGCTGTTTTCTGTATTTACATTTATGCGTGTTTGCTAATAAACCTACTAATACTTCCTGCCCCTACATTTTTCCATCCAAGATAAATAAGACAACCGATATATCATGAACGCCCATTTCCTCGCAGTAACAAAACAACGGTCGGGGAGGATGGGGAATTATGACAAATCATGCATTAAACATAGGGAATAAATGTTTTCTTATCACGTGCCTATTCCTGTTTTGATATTAGTTTCCCTTTATCTCTATTGACACAGGTTTTAGGGTACAGGTTTATTGGTGGAGTGACAAGATGATTTGATCTGGATTGTTTTAGTTTCGTATATCAGTTTTTTGGCAATAAATAAGGATTATTGAGGATTATCTGGAAAGATATATGAGTTTACTCCGAAATAAAGATGAAAACAACAAAAAGGATAGATTTTAGGAATTTATGGTTGTGATAATGATGTAGTTCCTTTGCTTCTTCGAGATTTGACTATTTTTGTTGATCTTCTATACGTGCTTATAACCAAATCTATTTATAATGTGTAAAGCTTGTTTTGCAGTTCAAAACGAAAATTGACTTTATCACGCCAGCCAGAAAAATGCAGACATATATCAGCTGTATTTACCTACTGCAACAGCTTCCAGTTCTTATATAAATAAGATTTTGTTCCTGCCTTTGTTCCGCGGAACAATACCGCTAAGCATGTCTCCTCTAAGGAGCTCGGAGTTGCAAATCTGGGATATTTATTTCAAATGCCGTTAAATTTCACCGCATCCTCGCCTCAACGAAGAAATTTACATTAGGTACTGTGCACACGTAATTATAAATTTCTGCAATCTTCTTTCAAAAGCATAAATCTTTAACAAGACTGAATCAATCAACTTCTATAAGTTATAACTCTATTAGTATGCGAATTGATTGCATAAAATTTTAGTACTTTATCGAGCCAATATTTGATCCAGCCGTGAAGACATAATGCCATAGCTGTCAGTCAACAGTCCAGTAAAATCACCTGTTAAAAACCCGTACATTACAGTCTATTTTGAGATAATTAAGTAACTGCAAGCTCTTTTGTTTTTATTGCCCGCTTTGTGGAGATAGCATTATAGTGAGGACGGATAACTGGTTATTTAGTAGCTTGCTTGAGCAGACTAACTATAGGTTGCAACCTGTCAGTAATGGAATGCTTACTGAGTTTAAAGTATTTACCATCACTGTGTTGACTAAAGTTAAGCGTCACGTTATTTGTTTGTTTGTTCGTCTGTTTAAGTTACTGGCAAGTTTGAATAACACTAACTAATCCAAGCAGATCATTTTCGTGTAATGTTCAACCAGGGAAAATCTGGGGCTCATTTTATATATATTTTGTCTATGGCTCTCATCATACTATTGAAAGATCTTATACTATGTTGATAAGGGTTATATTTTAATCATTTTCAAAGCATGATGTAGCAATGCCCTAACATTGTTAAGATTTAAGTCAGTCGTCAGACAGTGCGGCGCTGCGGTTTCTTTACTTAAGTCCAACTTAAACATAACTTAAGTTACAGTTCCACGCCCAACTTGGTTCACCGAAGCTTTTGAATACCAACTCCTTAGCAGGTGACTTTGTACTGTTCGAAATTTTCCAAGGATTTTGGAAGCTCGCGGATTTAAAGTTTGGGAATTTCAAATTCAGATAGGCATTCGGGATAAGACATGTTTGTTTTGTTATTTCTTTTGGGCAATGCTTTTATGTAGATACGTCTATATAAACTCTACTTAATGCGTTATTGCTTTTCATGTAGTTGTAAGTGAAACAAAGAGCAAATCATATAAAATGTACAGAACAATTTTCTCATAACAAAATGTATCTATACAAGTATTTTCCAGTTGCACCTATTTCATCGGACCGGGCTGTATATGATATCCTATGTCAACAGTCGTTTTGTTGCAATTCCGTGTAACGGATCGCGGGCGGGCTGCTATCAATTTAATAAGGCCGTGCGGCAAGTCCGCGATTTTATTTCAAGTGTACCATTGCGCTTATTGAAAGGGTACGGTTAGAACGAAAAATTTAAATTCATTTTATTTTATGAAGTAAAATAAATAATTCTGGTGAAATAAATAGTAATGTTTGACGTCATATTTTGGTAAATAAAATAAGGTAATATACGCGATAATTACTCGTCATCGCAGAAAATAAATTTGCCAACAAAAAATATTTTTTATTTCATAGTATCTAAATGAAACGTAATACAGGAGAAAACATTACACTAAAAATAAAATAAAAAAAGATAGTTTAATTTTTTATGCAATCGCTACTCAATCAGACGCAAAATCGTAGTAATAACATGATATTGAGTAAGATTTCTATCAGTGTATGATTCCAGCTGATACGCTAAATGGCAAATTGTTGGTTCTGCACAGCAAGCACTTTAATACTTCGTTATACGTGTCATTATCTGCACTTATTGTCCGTGCTAGACTTAAGGCTGAAATTGCTATGAGGGATTTTTTGCGTAAGGGACGATAAGCTTACTCACTTACTTTGTGGTACAGTTTTCACTAAATGATCTGTAGTTACATCGTTAAAGTATATTTTCTGCATCTTTATAGTAAACAAACTTGGTTTCTTGAAAAATATGAACATACATCAAAAATAAATCTTCAATAAAGCAATCCGGACCCTTGAGAGATATTTTTAATTTTTATTAGGATAATAAATTACCGATTAGCCACAATAAAACACGAATGTTTTGGCTCAAAGTGTCAAAATATAAATCAAAAGCTTTATTTCTCGGTAGTGCTATAATTTCACACATCACAGAACAAAGAATCAATTTTACAAAAATGTTCCATGAAATGTTTTTGTAACTGTGGGTGTATCGCGATTTCGTGATGGCAAAGTCTGTTTTAATTTAACTGGGTATAAGACAGGGCGCGCTAGAGAAAGCAAGCGGCAATATATCAAAGTTTGACAGGTACAAGCACTGAGCAATATGGCGGCCAAGCCACCCAATGAGGGAGTCGGGTCGTCACGCAGCGCCCGGCTCCAAACTTGGATACATTAATCACGCCTGATTTATAGGGGAAGGAGTGACACTTTATAATCTATTTTCGAAAACTAACGAGTTTTTCAAAATGGTCTCCGTTTGAAAGATCGCAACAGCTGCATCTTGTTAGAGCTTTGTGTTAAAATTATTTGCGTGAATAAATACGTGTATATGGCGTGTATTACACACGCCTATTGATAAAGATGTTATTGAATAATGAAGTATTGTGCCAATTATTCGGTTTGTGACCTCGTTCAAAGTGTCAATAAGTGATTTATAAATCACTTTATTTCGAGCTACTTTATTATTCATCGTAACCGTCATCTGGCGCCATTAGGAACGTACCATAAAAACGTCTCTTGACAACAAGCAGCGTTTTAAGTGCTCAACAAAATTGTTTTTTAAATAACATGAAATGGTTTCCCCCTTTTAAAGGAATAGGCAAGGCTTCGCGTGTCACATACGTCAGGGTTTGGTCTAATCCTCTAGGGATGTCCAATTTTTATTGCGTTCAACCCTGATCTACGAGCTAATATTGGATGGAAAAGCGATTTTAAAAGGGTTCCAACTTGGATTGTTGGGGTCCTTAATTTTCCAGTAAAGCGATCCGGTAATCTTGCGAGATTGAAATGTCAAATATGATGAAGCATGTGCCTCGAGCATTAAAGAGACAAGGGCAGATATGAAACGCGTCCTCTGATTCCGATAAGTTATCGTTCGATCTCGGTCATCATTTGGCAATTTCACATTTACGCGAAATTATCGTCTAGAGGCGCGGTTCGAATAAATGCAGTTGACGATGCCATTTAGTTCGAAAATGATAATTTTCTCCGTAAAACGTTGCTTCGCTTTTCGTAGTATGTGGGTAATGCTGGGTAATTATTTTAATAGTGTCTTCGGGTAATGTAATCAGTACATTATGTATTGAAGGTTTTGCATCGCGTGGGGATAATGCTTATAATTTCGAATGAAATATGTGTACACAGTTGAGTTAGAGTCTTTTATCCACTTAGCAGACCTCTTTGTTTTTCTCGATAATATTAAAATACCGATATCATGTTTGTCTTACGTCAGGGTCTGTCAAAACAGCAAAAATCAAGAACAACGTTTTCTTCATCTTAAGTGGATTTCTTAGCAACTAGGAAAGTCCAGACCGCATCAAATCGACAAAAACCGGACCTAAAAAAAGTTTAGGCAGGTTGCAACCTGCACCACTTCGATGAGAAGACTTCCTTCTGATGGGGAATATAATGAAAAACACAGCACTTCTTCAATAGACTTTTATTCAGATGCGAATAAACGCGAGACAGAGCAACAACTGCCGCAAGCTCCTGTTGTTTCACCTGTCTTGATATTCGAATTTTGAAAATAGATCGAATTGTTTTATATAAAAACTATGACTAGCAAAAAGTTACAACTAAGAGTTTGTCACAAAAGTATTACCTTATAAGCTCTTATTAAAATTTTGCATGATGTTTTCTACAAAATAAATACAAGACATCATAAATACAGGCATACAGTCTTTGCTCATATTCAGTTTCGAAAAGTTGTCATAATGGAATTTAGTTTATAGTAGGTATTTTATAATAAGTGTGAAAATAACGTTCAATCAACGTTTTCAATCTTTGTAAACAAATGTTTTACTAAAAATAAATGAAAATAGCAATTTTTCACTATTTTACATTTAACACGGAAGAAAACTCGCGTCCTATTCAAACTTTAAAAGTAAAAGTAAAAAAAAAATGTTTTTTTATAAATTAAAGTCTTGACTCTTCCCTAACTCTCGTGGTTTTGGACTTCACAACGCCGCCCTTCTCAAAAAACCACCCCGTATAAAAATTGCAAAATGCTTACCTATAAAATTAAACTTACTAATTATAATTACATCTAGCCGATAAGTTATCTTAAAGTAAATAATGATTAAATGTTCGATAACGATTACATGTAGGTATTGGTAAACAGCTTTTAAGTAATTGAGTGCAATCAACCTTGGTATAGGTAACCTGCCTTGGGATACTTTATTGTTGGTTGTAATAGTTTTTGTTTATTAAGATTTATTTGATTTAGTTTGAATTAATACATGCAGGTCTCGACAGAGCCTTATTTGCTCCTCTTGGGGTTAAAACTTTGGGTACTTGTTGACGGATCGTGAGTACCTATCTAGCGCAGCGCACTAAGAGGGAATCACACCGGCGGCGACTCTCCATACAAACGTAGTCTCCTATTTCCTCCCTGGATAATGCCTCTAGAGTAACCATTTTTTCTCATAAAATCCAGATCTGCTATATACGTGCTCGTATGTTTGCCTTTTTTTTTCAGAAACTTATTGATAAAGAAAATATCACCTCCAATTCATATTTTATATAAATCATATTAGGGTCATATTTTCTTTATCAATAAGTTTCTGAAAAAAAGGAAAACATACAAGCACGTATATAGCAGATCTGGATTTTATGAGAAAAAATGGTTACTCTAGAGGCATTATCCAGGGAGGAAATAGGGGACTACGTTTGTATGGAGAGTCGCCGGTGTGATGCCCTCTTACCATTGCTATTCAGCCTGGCAATGCCGCCAGCGTCTTGGGGACGCTTCCGTCTGGCACTGATTTGGATCAGTTGAGCTATCTCTAGATCGTTTGTCACGGTTTGCAGATAGCACAACTGTTTCTTGTGTATATTGTAAAAAAAATGTTTTATTGTAAGTTTCTTTGTGTCATATTTTTTAAATTTGAATTGGATTATTTTAAACTCTACTCTAATTAAAACTACCTCTAATGTATTTTTCAAGGATAAAGCAGATACTTTTCTACATAATTATTTTACGATATTTACCAGATTAAAATTATGTCTCTCTTAAGAAAACTTGAGCCAGTAGTTGGTGTGAGTTGGACATTATAAATATATTCTAAAATTTTGAATGTTTGCTGGCGACTTATTTTTAAACAACTATATTGTTAATTACGACGACTTCTTCCTATTTTAATCACTTAATTTAATAGTACACACTAATATAGCTCAATAGATTTTTATTGATTTCTTATGTTAATTTCTATCGAAATATTGATACAATAAATTACCTGATTGGAAGATGCGGTTTAAATGAATCGAGTTCCTAAATATCATTAGTTTTCCCAACCATGTTATTATTTACATAATTAATATGTTTGAAGATGTATTTGATTGTGCACAAATCTTGATTATCTAAATACATTAAGAATTAATTATAATCAAATATTTTTCAAGTGATTGAAGTTGAATAAAAAAACTCTAGTCATAAAACGTAAAATCAGGCTTTTGCATCTATTGTAGATGATTTATATAGCGTCAGGGGCAACTGATGTTTACTCATGCCCCTACTTACAGGACGCTATAGTGCCTGGGGCAGGGATTTAGAAGGCTTGCCCCAGCATCCTATACCTTCCTGACAGCTTAGTCGTCCTAATCCACAAAAAAAACATGGTCAATACGTGCGGAGCTGACTATGCCGCGGGTTTCCTCACGATGTTTTCCTTCACCATTCAAACACTAGCATTGTGTGCATATTTTTTTCTACTGAAAAACTCATGGGTTCACCAATACAACACTAGCATTGTGTGCATATTTTTTTCTACTGAAAAACTCATTTTCATTTTTGGGTTGAACCCGCGTTTGGTCTTAAAGCGTAATTTACACGTAATTCATTTCCATCCACATATTGTACCGATTGCATAAAAAGTACATATTGAGTTAAGTCCGAATTCATTTTGGTGGTCTTGCTTCATTTTCAACCTTAAAGTCAATTAAACTTTGCCAATTTAAGCGAGTGTACACTGTACACCACCAGTCGACTAATGTATTATTCATATTGTGTTTTTGAGATAACAAGCACGCTCAAGTCGATACACATCTAGTGGACTGATTGGAAGTCAGCGCTGAAGATAGCGGGCAGCCGCTTAAAGCGGTGCTTTGGAAACTCTATTAAAATTACACTAGCGTAGTGCTGAAATGGTAATAGAAATTTTAGCATTTGTAGCGCTGGTTCCGCAAGAAATCTGCGTGGCTTATAACAAAAACAACTGCAGGGGCTTAGTTGAATACATACATTTTGTATAAGGCCTCCCTGAAAAGTGAGACGCCATGTTTTGGTAGCTTGAAAATAAGATAAGATTTTTTTTCGGAAGACTATTTTTGGTTGTTTAAATATTCCCAAATCTAAGTTGATCTTAGTGAAAAGCATTGAACCTGTTATTGAAAAAAAGACAAAAAGTGTTTAGAATATTTTGCTGACCATATTATTTTTGTTGTTTGGTTACTCGGAAGTCAAAACAGTTTTCAGTGAATACAGCTTTTTAGTGAATAATGTTGCTTTTAAGTATTTATAAATGTTGATGTTCACATGTATCTGTGATTTGTTTTAGAAACGTATGCTCAATCTGTGTTTTAAAAATATTTAGTTTTTCTTGAATTTTCCTGGTCGGTTTTAGTACAAGGAAGTAACATTAAAATGAAATGTGTGTCCGCATCATGCGTGGGCAATCTTCGCTACAAATGAAACGAACATTCTTTAATTACTGCCTGTATCGAAACCGTTTTTAATTCCCAGCACCATTTTAAATGAACATACGGTATATAGCTCGACCAATGTGTTTATGTACTCCATAATCGGTCAGTCTCATTCGGACCACCCAGGACGGTTCGGTGCGTCCTCTTACCTGTTTCACCTACCGTATATTATAAACACATTTATGTACAGGTTGGTACAGTAGATACAAGAATCTCGGCAACGCCTTAAACATTTTGATACCAATTTTGTAATTTGCAATTCGTGTTACCAATTTGAGTGATTATGTTCCGTTGGAGGAATATGTAATAAGGAAATTCGGTACCCGAAAATTAGCGGTTGATACAACCTGTATCCCAACTTGTAATGAGATGATAATTCAACGCAAATTCGCATTGAACATGGTATAATGCACCAGAGGTAGAGGTGAGACGAATAAGGTCGAAGGCGTGACCTATGCAACCTTTTTATTTTAGGCAATTTTGCTGCCCAACATGTTACTTAAATAATTATTTTAAACGCTGTCAGATTATATCTGACATGTGCTGATTTCATCATCATATCACCTGCGGTACCTAGTAACCTAAAGTGATAATTCCAATTAGATAATAGTTTTGTTTGTAAGTATAATGACCGCGAGATAAACACATAAGTACAGCCGCAGGTGTATAATTAAAGTTGCCTACAATGGCCTCCATAA
Source organism: Thera obeliscata (assembly GCA_947578465.1). NCBI lineage: Eukaryota > Metazoa > Arthropoda > Insecta > Lepidoptera > Geometridae > Thera > Thera obeliscata. The sequence goes on along the minus strand of OX387928.1, from coordinate 5,278,896 downwards.
GGCCTGTAATAGAAAATTATACAGCTTCTTACGCAGTCTAACCTCGCCCTGTCTGGACGAGCCCTAGACACATTTATTGACTAGTTAAACATGTTTTGTGTATTTAGAACACCATGTTATCTCAATTCAGCTCATTAGGCTCGGCGCGCTATTATTTCTACTTTACATAATTTTATCGAAGAAAATTGTGCGCGTGGGCATATAAGCGACGTGATCCGTTTTAAGTGATCCTTCCATTGAAATATGCTAACTCAGTTCTCGATGACACGATCTAATAATAAATGTTTCTAATATTCTAGCTACAAAACAAATAAAAAACTTCGTTTGAAGTTCGTTTTAGTTTGTTTTTTGTCATTAAACCCGCTCCCACAAGCTCAAGTTAAAAGTGTCAACCATGTGTTCAGCTAGAAACAAAAGCAACCCGATCCGTTTTAACAAAAGCCGTAAATAACCGTGAAAAGTTTTACGAATTAGAAACAATTAAAACATCGAAGTAAACAACAGTTGTTGCGAATGTTCTACGCAATTGCGGGAGCATTGTGAATTACGGACGGTTTACAACCGATAGATCTTTGTCCAAAATTCTTTACGACTGAAATAACTTGCGCAATCCTTTGTCGGAGGGCGAAGTTGGACAAGTTTCTTTTGTTTGCGAGTTTGTGACACGTGTTGCAGAACGGGTTGTGCTCGACACTTGTGAAGGGAATCTTGAACGGTTCGATTTCTTTGAAACTGTACGTCGCCTTTCTCGAACAGATTATTGTAATTTCCTCCGGTCTCTTTTCACAGAAAATGTTGACGTTCTCTTCAACGGGATTGTGAAAGAGACCTGTTTTCGGGTCCATCGCCCCAGACCGCTCTCGAAAGCAATCAAGATCGTGCTGAAATCACACAGTTGTAATTTTATTATTGTCCCATGAATTATTTTTGAGACCTTTTAATACGGGCATGAACGTGTGCAATTACTCTTTTTCTTAACCCCACATAATTTTGTTCTCGTGAAAGTAATTTTCTCTTTATTATGAAATCATTACTGAGTTGGGTATATAAATATTCCTACGTGTTCGCCTTATGAGAAAATTTGAAATGTTCTCGATATTTTTTAGTAGGGGTGTGATACAAACTCTTACCAAAATGTTTTCCGATTAATTTTTAATCACATCCACAAACAAAAGTAGTTCTTTAACTTTCAAATCAATACTCAATTTTTAACATACAAGCTGTAAATACACTCACATTACAAAAACATTATTTGAACTGAAATTCGAGTTGCCACCACACACCCACGTTGGAACCAAAAATGCGTCAACACAGATGTCATTTTTCGTGCATAACGGAAACCAAGCCATCATTATTTACATATTAAGGCCCTCCGGTGCCACTACACATCTTTTTTTGCTAGGCTTCAAACCCCGCCCATGGCCTTAATGAAGCCATTTGTGTCATGTTTATTACTTTTACGGCGTACTCCGGATTTTGAGGCAAATTTATAAGGCGTTAATTGACAGAAATTCTGCGGCGGATCTAATTGGTTCGCACATGTGGCGTTACATACATTCTCCTCTCCTGATGCAGTGAGTTTTATAACAATTAAAAAGGCTCGACACTGGCAATCCCACGGTAGAAATTACTTTAGATCTCTCGATACTCACGGATACCCTTGAGGGACATCGATTTCGAAAATTTCATTTGGTATCTGGGCCATTTTTTATGTACCTTCGTACTATTTCATTTCGGGGACAGTTTACAAATCCATTGCATAATTTGAATACTACAATCATTGATACACAACTGAATTCAAATCCACGACTATACAATGAAGATGGGGTCAGCTGGTGGGGGCTTCCACTAGACCACCTGGTGTCCAAAAGCATTTTATGTTGCTGTGTTCTTTCGGTGAAACCAAAGGTTGAAGATGTCTGTTACGTTGCAAATGTCATGGGAAGCTTTATGAGGGCAGCATTCTTACTGCATGGTTACTGACCAACCGATTTTAATTGCATTTTAACCGCTTCACAATAAATAATTATTATTACATTGTAAAGTGCTTTTTGTACGGCGAATAAGTCCAACTGCCACAAGCTTTAATTCTATAAAATTCTACGAATCAAAGTTTTCCGGGGGGGTTGGATTTATTTTTCACGTCAATTACCGATCTTCTTGTGGAAAGAAATCATTAATATAATAAAAAAAATAGCGGCGTCACGCGGCTTTACCTAACAGTGGGACACTACGGGCTATTAGTCATAGTAAATTAATAATATTAGTATGCTTTTCTGCAAAAATAAAAGAGTTCTTTTTAAATCGTTTACAAAGTGAAAGCTTTGAATCAAACTCGAAGTCTGACGCATAAATTTATATTCAGAAATCAGTTTCAAAACCCATTTGCTTATCTTTACAACGGTACGTTCCGTTCGTCAATGTAACTTTTAATGAAGTAGGTAAGCACTTACAAAATGATAAATGAATTGAGAACTCCTGATAACAGAGGACTTGAGTTATTATCATTGTTCCCACTGCTGGGCCGCAGATGTGAAGTAATGATTCTGATTTCGGTGGCTTCATTTTAAGTGATTCAATACTTACCTACTTATAAAAGCCAGTTAAAGAAACTAACGCCATTAATGACAAATTCAAAGACAAAAATGTCTTTATTCAGTTGTATCACAAGGATCACTTTGGAACGACAAACAGTGTATGGACCAAAAAAGCATTTCGATAATGACTTTTGATAAGGGGGAAAAATTGACATGCAATTTTTTGAGTTATCGTGTAGAACATTATGTTTAGCCATGTTTTTACTGTATATTTTTTTTGGTAAATTTCTTAATATACAGGGTGTCCCATAAGTCAACGTCCAACCGAAAACGGGTGATGCGCCAAGTCATGGCAGTTATCAGAAAAATATAAAAAAAAATATTTGTTACGTATCTTTCGAGTTATGAGTATTTAAAAAAAACAGAAAAAACTGACACCCTGTGATGATCTTTTAAGTCCTGTGACTACAAATATTAACTTTTCATGAAACTTTTTTCTGCAACGTAAGCATGAATAACCCTTCTGTAAATTACAATTCAAAATTAAGCCATAACTGCCTCAGTTTTCAATTTAATCGTGGAGTTTTGGCCAACGTTTCATTTCAGATAATTACATCACCCAACTTTAACCGTCTGTACCGCAAAAAAAATGTACTACACTATCATGGCATGTAACTTTAAAAATTGGCGCATTTATCCAGAATTCCAAATTGGTATAATACTTGCTAGAGTACTTCTTAGTTTTGGAAATAAAAAATGTTTTTTCAACTAAACCGGATTTCCAAACCGAATTACTTCAATCGTGGTTTTAATCTAAAGTTTGCCTTCGCCCGTCGCCGGTCTTATTACATGGTTTTGGACGTGATAACGTCTTATAATTCGATGGAGTCTGCTGCTCGTACGAAAAAACATGACTCATGCGGCGTTACCTCGCTCTGAGGCGTTCCATTTAATACTTGAAGTGCAAGTGAGAGCGCGGAACGAGCGACAAAGAGGCACAATCGGCCTCCGCGTTCGGCAGCGTTCGACATCGGTCTCTCTCCTACTTGAGTGAGCGATGCGTCCGCGTGGACAGCTGTATGACGTTGTCACGTTCAACTGTCGTCAGTTAACTGACTTTACAGACAGCTGGTTTTTTTTAAGGAAATGTAGAGCTTGCATTACTGCTGAAGGCTAACAGTTTGAACATTTGCTGTATCTTCCTTAATCCTTGATGTAGTTAAATTAAAATCACGATTGAAGAAATCCTATGATTGAATTTTATTTTTAAACTTTCACCTAAAACTAACAAATTACTTGAACACCCATGGTTATTACTCTTTCGACAAGATGGTAGCTCTATCTATTTACTTGCATTGTCGAAATGGTATTTACTTGTACCTGTAAATTGTGAGTCACTTAAAAATACAGCGTAGGCATTTTAAGTCCATAATTTAAAGGGTACAAACATTTTATCTCATGAAATAAAATTGATTGGAAATCCGGTTTAGTTGAAAAAACATTTTTTATTTCCAAAACTAAGGAGTACTCCAGCAAGTATTATACCATTTTGGAATCCTGGATAAATGCGCCAATTTTTAAAGTTACATGCCATGATAGTGTAGTACATTTTTTTTGCGGTACAGACGGTTATAGTTGAGTGATGTAATTATCTGAAATGAAACGTTGGCCAAAACTCCACAATTTCATTGAAAACTGAGGCAGTTAGGGCTTAATTTTGAATTGTAATTTACAGAAGGGTTATTCATGCTTACGTTGCAGAAAAAAGTTTCATGAAAAGTTAATATTTGTAGTCACAGGACTTAAAAGATCATCACAGGGTGTCAGTTTTTCCTGTTTTTTTTAAATACTCACAACTCGAAAGGTACTTAGCAAATATTTTTTTTATATTTTTCTGTTAACTGTCATGACTTGGCGCATCACCCGTTTTCGGCTGGACGTTGACTTATTGGACACCCTGTATAAACAAAATACTGAAAATATAGAATGTAGCATTTTATATTCAAATATATTTGAACAAGTTCAGAAACCGTATAATTTAGGTTGCTATCCATTAATTACAATAAATAACAAAGTAATCTTCTAAACAGCAATACATAAAACAAGAGGTCCCTCAATATTTATCGCGCACCCTCTAAGAGGCTTTTGCGCTTTAGGTAATTAGCGTCACTCAATTAGCCAGGAACTACCTACTCTGTGGAAGAATTTTTGTTAATTATTAAAAAGGTGCACTTTACTTCCCCTGGGGATGTAGAGAGAAGAAATTTGTGGTTAGGACAATGTGGTCCTAAATGCCTATAGTAGAACAACGCTTAGACTTACAACGATATTTTGAAGTCAAATTTCGAAGATTTTGCGTTGAATGAGTTAGATCTTAGAATAAGTCATACAGTAGTTAAGAATCTACTACTACTAGATTCTTATAAATCTACAATATTGTGAAGAGAGAAGATTTTTATTGTATGTAACGATAACTCAAAAACTGCTAGACCGATTTCAATAAACTTTTCACCATTAAAAAGTTACATTATTATTAAGTTACATACAGATATATTTTAATACTAGCCACTCACCCCGGCTTTGCACGGATGTAATTAAGAAAACAAGGTAAAAATGTGAAGTGACGGCCTTTTAATTCTTCCACCTGTGCGAAGCTGGGGCGGATTGCTAGTATAATATAAAGTGGGAAATAATTAGGTAGTTCCATCAAAATTTCTCATCATATACGCCACGAGTGAGTGTAGTAGTCGATCTCGATACTTGAGATAATAGAGCCATTAAATTTGTTCAAACCAGTTGGTAAAATGGATCTCTAAACGATTTTATTTCTGTACCAACCATAACACGCATGGCAATGTGTTAAAGTTTGTCGCTTTATCAGATTTGTTTTTTAATGTTCATTTATTTTTAAGATTTTACTCTTGAAGTGGAAAGTTGTTTTGGTAATGAGGAGAGTTTTATTTTGTAGTGTGATTATTTTAAATATTAATAACTATACACTTACTTACTCTTCATTCATTAAAATAAGGAACTTGCTGATTGGAAGCAAACCGATTTTTATATAAATAACACTCCACGCCCAAAAAAGTAAAAAAGGAATTCACAGCGTGCGTTCTGAATCCAAAGTTTAAACACACGCAATGTAGCATGCAGGCTTTCACATGCCAGGTTGAATACTGGAGCCGAATGAAATGGGTACCTTCAAAAAATATTTATTAAAATGGCCGCCAAATGATCTTGTAACACTAATGAACGGGTATCTGGATAAAATCTAAGATTATATCGAAGGACTGCATTTAAACAAATTTGCATTTCACGTTGGCGCTTACTCATGTTTCTTAATCAAGTTTGCATTAATTCCTCGGCCGGTCCGTTCAAAGGCAAACATCGCCCGTTTATCAACATCGACGTTTGAACGAAATGAAGCCGTCGTCACCGCCAATTGTAACGTCATTTCAACTAAGCAAGCCGAGACAACCAATCCCATTGAATTCTCAATCTCTCAAGTAGAAGCAGATGCGTTTGTGCGCAACCAATTCAACCCTTTTTAACAATCCACTTGACTTCAATATTCCGACGATTAAGATAAGTTTTTTCTTTGTTTCAGGAGCGAACGGCCTCAGAAGACGAGGAAGACAAACGTACACTAGATATCAAACGCTAGAGTTAGAGAAGGAATTCCACACAAACCACTACCTCACGCGGAGGAGACGTATCGAGATGGCGCATGCGCTGTGTCTCACGGAGCGGCAAATCAAAATATGGTTCCAGAATCGAAGGATGAAGTTAAAGAAAGAGATTCAGGCTATAAAAGAGTTGAACGAGCAGGAGAAGCAGGCGCAGGCGCAAAAGGCTGCGGCGGCAGCGGCCGCTGCGGCAGCGCAGGGCCATCCGGAACACTGATACTATTAGGAGCCTCGGTTCACTCGCGAGTTCTCGTTAAACAGTGACATTGCAATCGCACTCGGACACTCTTTAGCTTTGTCTTTGTAAATTGTTTGATTTTTTTCGTTATTTAAGTGTTGTTCGGTTGTTGTGATTATTTTTAAATTAACTAGACGAAGTTTTGTAACGGAGAGAACAATAAACTGTTGAATTGTAGAATAGAAACGGGTCGTATTATTTTGTGTTTCGGATTTTTTTGTTTTTTGTTGATTTATTGATTTTTTAAATGTATATTTTACGCGCGTAATATCGTGATATTCGCGTTCGAAAACCTGTGCAATTTGTAGAAATCTCTTCCGTGTAAAATAGTGTAGGTATATCTTAGTGAGTTTTGCATGATGTGCGCCCTCAGCGCTCTAGCGGTGGCGACACGAACTATGCATAATTACATTGTACAAATATTATATGCCTACCAAAGAGACCCGGTCTCGTACCCTTAAAGCTAAGTTAAATAAAACGTCGTAAGTTAAATTTAATTCCGCTATTGTAATATCGGACAGTGTGAACCAAACTTTCCGCGCCATCTCCAATACTCTCGCATAAGTATAGTGTAAACGTGATCGTGTTCCTGCAGTTTAAATAGTCGGTGAAGTTAAACAAATTGCCATAAATATAAGTAGATTATTTAGTGCGTAGTGTAAATAGTTAGGTTTATCGTGATGGAAGAGTGTTCGCGAATGCCCTGGCGCTGTGGAATGGGCAGAAAAAGCTTGGAGGAGAGTCGGTCGCGGGGCGATGGAGGGGAAGGTGCGGGGAAAGTGGGGAGCGGCAGCCGGCCACCGAACAGGACTAGGTAAGTTTTTGTCAAAGTCACCGCCATTATTTATCGAGTGGAGACGGTCGCGAAAAACTGACTCGCCAGTCACCGCTTGACTGCTATGCCATTTTTGAACGCAACTGACATACCCGTGCAGCCGTTTTGCAATGTTTTAATTTACAGTCTTTTAATATCGCAGTTAATATTCTCTACCGTCTCCCGTAACGTGTTAAATGTTATTATAGACTCCATTAACGCAATGATTTAAATAAAAATAGCATTTTTCACGTTAATAGTTTAAGATCTACGACGATAGGCATTTGTTTACTGCAATATGGCTATGTTTCCGTTGACTATCGCTCATATTAAAAGCATAAATTGCAAATTTGTTGTACAAGGCTACAAGTAATAAAAATATCATTAAATTCCATACAAAGTTACGTTTTTACAACAGATTATAATCTCTTGACAAACAATTTTTCAATGGAATTATTTTTAATTGTATATAGAAATACGTTTATTTTCATAGCTAAGTCATTTACTTCTAAACATTCACGGGTATTCATAATGGTCCTATAGCAGTCATTTAGCTTAGCAGACCGATTAGTATGTTGCCATCTCTATTTGTTGACATGAGATTGACAGTGACAAAATACTATAAGCGAGCCGTCACATCGGCTTTACCTAAATGGATACCTATCTGGAAACTTAGTAGGGGAATGTACATTCTGTAAAATTTAGAGTGTATGCTTAAGTATTCAAAATAAACAATACAAATTTAATATTCAAAGCTCACAAAGCTATTGTGCAAACATTGAATAGAAATAGTGGTCGGTATGATATGGACCCTTATTTGCAAACTTGCAAATAATGTATGCATAATGACTCTATCGGTGGTTAAAGAACTTAAGAGTATTTGCTAGATCTTCATCCACGAATATGGCAGCACTAAAATGGAATTCCACACGTACAGTTCGCAAAAAAATCATCGAAATAAGTTTTGACGGACTGAATAAACTTAAGCGGATTCGCACGTACTCGCTGACACTTAAATTTGGATTTATTCGCTTAGTTCAAGCCTTTACAAAAACTTGATCTTACAAGGCAGTTTGAGACAGGAAGCATGATACAAAATGAGCAGCTTAGTGGTGGGTGTCTTATTTAATACAGTGAAGTAAATGTTGAAAAATGGCAAATTCATAATCTGCACTTGGTTTGCGGACTGGTTTCCGCAAGTGGGTCGCTGGCGGGCCCTTTTTGCGTGATGCTTGACACGTGGTGTTCGAACTTTTAGGTTTTACGACATGCCGGTTTCCTCACGATGTTTTTCTTCACCGTTAGTGCACTTACATTTTTCGACAGAAAAACTCATTGATGCACGACTGGATTTGAACCCACGACGTTAGGATCGGAAGACGGGGCTGCTACCACTAGTGTTCATACAGTGAAGGAAAGAGTTATTGGAAGTAAACACTGTTTTTTTTGACGTGATAACGTCTTATAAATCGATGGAGCCGGCTGCACGCACGAAAAAACATGACTCATGCGTCGTTACGTCGTTTCGTCGTTCCATTTACCTGAGCCCGAGCCCGGGTCGGGTAATGGGTAAGGGTAAATGAGGGTAAGGGTAAATGACGGTAAGGGTAAATGAGGGTAAGGGTAAGGGTTTGGTCGGGTTCCGGGTCCGGGTCCGAGAGTTCGAGTCCGAGTCCGAGAGTCCGCGAGTCACAAATATTAATTAAAATTCTTTTGAAAAATGCAACCATTCCATCAGTATTTTCTTATGACGTTATCACGTTCAACTATCGTCGGTAAACCGACTTTACAGACAACCGATTTTTTTAATAAGAACTTCATCTGGTTAGGCATTTTATCATGGAAACATCAAGTTCTTGTTAATGCTGTCGTAGGTATTTTAGATGTCAATACATTGTTTCACTTTAGTTTGTTCTTTGGTGATCCATCACCTAAAAATAAAGGTTTAATTTAATACCAAGAATAACCTAGGTAGTTAATGATAATGTTGATAAAAAAAAACATTATTTAATTCAAATAGCTAAAGTTGCAAACATTATATAACAATAAGTAATCCAGATGGATAGGTAATCCAGTTTTTTTTGCATCAGCATCTATTTAATAAAATGATGAAGGAAGAAGTTTGCAATACTTGTTTTGCAGTCAGTACAGTTTTTCGGCCATTTGCGGTCCACGACCGGCCCTGCCAAAACGTCGATAACAGATAATTATTGTATCGATACAAAAAATTATTGGTTACTCAGACATTGGCGAATCGAGCGGCAAGATTTAAATATCTCAATTTCGCAGACCGATATCAAAGTCCACGTTTTAATAAAAGTATTTTGACTTAATTAATATGAATGAGCATGTAAAGTGCTTTTAAATTTTTATAAGCAGCTACCTTTTTGTGTAATCTGATCATTCCAAACACGCGTTAGGTTCTTTTATAAATTAATGTATATAAGCATAATACTTTATAAGTACTTAGCTTAAAATACCTATCTAGTGCTGATTTCAATGAAAGTAAGCTTTAATTTTTTTATATAATATGAATAAGTAAATTTCTTAAACTAATGAAGTTTTTCATATCAATTTATATTATTATCTGATTTTCATCTGGTCATAATTATTAAAACAATAATATTAACCGAATGTAAATCCTATTAACCCGAGTCAAAACATAAATAAATCCAAGATGGCGCCTCTTATCATTCCTTCTCACTCGCACTATACTGTTATCGAAAATGTGCGAGAGAGAGAGTCTGCTTGCTTATCGACTCTTATTCGATTATTTTTATTTTAATTTAATGACTTGTTTTTACAGAATTCATTGTTTTAATGATAATAACCAAGTTTTCAGTAAGCTGCAAACAGAAAGAGTCCCAATTAAGAGTAATGAGGTCTTTTCAATGTTTCTCACTTAATTAAAACATTCTTTATAAAGGCCATAGTGGGCAGATGCCATCACAAAAACCTCAATGTACAGGGTGAAGAAAAACTGATTCTGAAAATTTAATGTACACTCTTGCACAACTTCTTTCGAAAAACCTCACTTGGTATACCATCCTCAAGACTTGTCAAAGAGCTTTTAATAGCTTTTACTTATCGAAGGGCTAAAACCTTAAGAGTAACCTAAATTTTCCATCAACAGATAACCACCGTATTTGTCAGGTAAAAATATATCCATCTCTTTTTAGGCTTGTCAAAAACAAGGGCTGGCCAATAGCGTTATTCCGTAGATGGAAAAATCGACCCTATAAGTGTGTCAAGTGTAAGTTCCCTGCTATTTGCAAGAAAATATTCAAAATTAACACAAATTCAACCAGATAAAATTGAATTTTCTATATTAATGTTCGATCTAGAATCATCGTTCGAAAGATTCAGTTTTTAAAAGTATTTTTTGCACCCTGTACTCTGATGACTGCGTTTTGTTTCTTGCAATGGATTTTCTCTTTTTAATCCAATAACTATGGATCCTTTATAGTAATGGTCGTTATAAGGTGTGACTTTTAACTTCACAAGAAATCAGCCTAGATGGAAACATGACTTGTTTATTGACGGGGAATTAATTTTATTTATAGCTCGGCTGTGGGTTTTTTCTTCTTTTGAATAAATATACTTATCTACTTAGCTCCTAATGAATTTATTCTATTTTTATAGCTCTGATCTTAATAGTTTTTTTTTAAATTAATCACATTCACATCACAATAAATGTAAAAGAGTGGCGTGAAGTCAAAGTCAAATGTGTAGGTATTTATGCAAAAGTATCACAAGCATCACTTTGAAACGTCTTAAATCTAGGAGTTTAAGTGCCAGTTCCACGCGACGAAGCTTAGAAGAACAGGCTTAAACAACGGCTTGGTTCGTACCGTGGTTTTTTTTTTGGGATTGTGAGTGACTGTCATACAACGCACAGCTGAAACTGTTAAGACTTCCCGACTTGAAATTTTTTGAGGGTGTTTTTTTTATGAAAAGTGTAGCTACACTGAGGAAATATTTTTTCAAAATTAAACGTGGGGGTTGAAGCTTGTATAAAAAAAACTAAACATGAGCAAATGTGAATATCACACCATCTTTTCGCACGCCCTGAAAGACTAGTAGGTACACAATGCTAAAGGCATAAAGACCTCCTAGCACTAAATTTTTTGTGTCAACGTAAAAATAAATTATTAAATGAAATCACTCAGAATTCTACTATTAGTTAAATATAAAAAAAACAAACACATACAAAAGGGCTCTCTTCAGGCTGATGATGACATGATGGAAGCTCATAATTAGGTACCTACGTTGACGTTTTTATTCCTATCACAATTAATTGATATTCTCAGCGAGATTTTATTAAAATATTGCAGTTTTATATAGCTTCTGAAGACCTGTTTGTAATAAGAAAACTTCGCTTGCTTGTATCGTATATGAGAGTGCATATATCATAATGCCGTAATACGTCAGTTGCTGGTTCATATTAGACTTTATTGCTTTTGTAATAAGGTGCATCTGTGGGCAGATGTTGTGGGGCGAGATGAAAGATCTTCTGTTATAAAGAGGCGCTACTCGGCACGAGTTGCAAGACTGCTACTTGCTTCAGTCTAAACCAACTTGTAGTGAATATTGAGCCTTATAATGTTTCTTTAAGATTCAGTTTATGTTGCAAAAAGTAATAACTTGAAAATATAGGTATATAAAAAGCTTATAGCATAAAGTGCAAAGCAAAAGAAAAATATAAATTAGTTTTACCTGACATTCACATTTTTTATGTATTATTATATTGACCTGAAAAAGGTGGAATTAATCTCAAAACAGATCATGTTTGACTATTAGGTATGACTCAAAACAGATCATATTTGACTTGTATGACTCACAGCAGATCATACTTCTTATTGTCATAACATCATTAAACCGTCTTCTAACCTGTATTGCCACCGGTTTTTATTGCTTGTGCCCTAACAATATTCGTACCACTAAGTGATATTTCTTTACACTTATACTAATAAACGTTCTGTGACTTCAGAACTTGCTTCGTACCTATGGATAGGTATAAATCTTAATTGAATAGCATTAAAGAATGATGATAGTGTTTGAATCAGTAAGCACCTTTATGTCTTGTTTAGCGATCAAGACTAGAATAGCAACTTTTAATCGATGACTTATTTTTAAAACTTAATTAAAGTTTTGATAAAGGACTGATAGGTACAAACTATAAATTACAACCATTATGTTTTAATTGATGTGAAGATAGAGTTATTTAATAGGTATCTTGCTTAGACTATTTACATTGGAATAAAATATTCAAATACAACAAAAACATTAGTCAATATTTTTCACTGTGCTATCGAACACAAACTCAGCAAAGCGTGTATTAGTTTGCATAGGCGCATTTAAGATCGCCTGCGATAGCGATCAGTGTATCGCTGTCAAATATCGCACTGTCAAAGTCTGTGGCAAGAATGCAGATGTATGCATAACCCAATGCTGAAACTGATCGCCATCGCAGATCGCAGCTAATCGCCCAGATGCACGCAAGCCAATGGCAATTTAAAACCAGCCTTTAAAAACAATAAAAACCACATTACTTTTTTTTAATTTGTACAAAATAATCATAATTTGCCTGACCAGTAAGTCTAGTTACCTTAAAACTCTTTTTGCTATATTCATTTACAATCGAAAACTCAAAACCTAATTTTCCAAACAAGCAGAAATAGAAAATTCATAAAATTGTGTTGCACCGCCAAGTAAGTTCCCAAGAACAGTAAGGTTACCTGAACAGTTAAGGAGCCGGGACAGGGCAGGTTAGGTTAGGCGATGCAATCGGGGCACGATCCCACACACACACCCACTAGTTACCGTGTACTATGTACCTACTCCTACTACATTGATAGGACTATGTTCTCTTTTTAGCTTAGAACTAGTGAGTCTATGATTTGATTCGTGTAGTGTTTTTTTTAACAACCATTTCATAATCAACTTTACATGTTCATAATCACTTTTAAATTTTCATAATCAATTTCCATTTTCCAAAATTATTTCAGACTTTGTTCATATTTAATAGATACTGTTTCGATTTGTTGTAACATATACAAAATAATAAAAGATTTAGCATTGAGGATTTTATTGATAAGTTTTATAAGAATAATTTTGTAAGTATAAATTAAAATTCTTATTATTTGTGAAAATATGTATATTATATAATATGGATTTTATGTTTTACTACAGTAGAAATCAAAAACTTGTATTTTTTGTTTTAATTATGGGTAGTAGTCTAATAACCTTCTCTCTTAGGTAATACCAAGAAAGTTGTGGGTTCAAATCATTCGTTTTAGAATAGTTATAATGAAATCATTATCTATGGTTGTTTTATAGACCACACATACTGATTACAATCTCAATACACTATAAACTAACCCAATACTAACAGTTAATCGAGTTAACCCTTATACAGCACGGGCGATTCTCAATTTACGAGTTTAACGAATTATTCGCTTACCAACAGTTATTAATTGTCATCGGGAGGCGGGTCAAGGGAGGGGTTAAGTAGAGGGGATTATCCCCTAGGATGTAAACAAGATATTTAATGTTCTAAATTCAAAAATCTTTAGATCAATAATGTATTCCTTTCCATATTTTTTTTTCTTCTTTATTAATGAGTTTTGTCCATTCGGTATATTTTGTCAAGTGAAAATATACCTAACTGCTTACACTTTAAGTTATCCAGATTCAGAATTATTTTTATTTATACATTTTTTTTGTCAGGCCACGTATCAACGTCAAACCCATCGACTAATATTTATTCCATGAGAGCGTCAGAATATAGAATGTAACTTGGCTACAGGCGCTGCTCTAATCTAAAGTCTAGTATCACTATTGCCCTGCACATTGTCCCTAAATACGCCCCCGATTGTCACGGATATAGCAATAAAGCCGGGACTACACTAGTCGCAATAAACTAACGGCTATCGCTACCCGGAGCTATGTAATAGACGCTTTATAATTGCCCTCGATAATGTTCCGGCTGAAATTATTGTTGTACTCTAGCCTTTATGTGGAAATTGATCATTGATAGGAAACAGTAGTTTGGTGAAGATAGTTTAAGATGAATAGCCCTCTAATAAACTGCCAATTTAATCTATGAGGATCAAAATATTTTTTTGCTAGGCTGTGTGCAATCGGATTGCACACAAGATTGCTCGCGATTCTCGATAAATATATTCAGTGATTATATATCTTTCAAAAGCTCAAAGTGTGCGATGATTTAAGGTCATTCGCGGCAGTCTGCGTTTTAATAATAAAAACTGAAAAACAAATCTGCAATACCTTCTTGGCGCAACCGCTAAAGCCCGTCAACTGTTGACAACTGTTAAGCTTCGTTGCTAAAATATATATTAATGTGCCGTGCTATAATTTATATATATTATAGCTACGTATGATTGTGACGGGCATAAGCTGAAAATTATGAAAATAATATTAAATATAATAATTTGCAAGAAGTATGGTACAATTAGATAGGGTAGAGTAGGGTAGGGATCTTAAAGTGATACTTCAAAACAGTCATAAAAATGTCACAGACCCAATTTAAGTAGCTATAATCATAGTTTTAATAAACAATGGTCCTCACTCACACAAGTATAGGCGGCATGTACTCAGCATGTACTCTCTGCCATTTACACCGTTTTACTATCTCACTGGGATACCATAAAACTGACCAATAAAAGTTCATTATTCGCTTGTTCGCGCTTCCAACTTTTATTTGATTAGTTTACGACAGTTGTAAAACCATATAGTTTGGACGCCGATTTCGAGTGTGATGTGTCAATTTGTAGGTTATAAGTTTGGTGTTGGTTGGAGTTATGTGTTTATTGCGTTTTTATGGGTTATGCTTGCTGGTTGAATTATCTATCTTATGATCAAATTGGAAACGGGAGCTTAAAGTTCTGTTCTATATAGAGAGCTTTTTGGCTCTTTGTAATTAATGTCACAGCTTTGTTCTGGGCTCTCACTCTACCTTTTTTCTTTCTCTCTTTTAATCTTGTATGTGCAGTGCTCTTTTTGCCGTTTACAGTAAAAAGTGGTTTCCAGTTTTACTGTAGCTCAGAATAAACCTATAATTGGTCACATTTTCTCACGACTCAAATTAATATATTCACTCCGAGAAAACATTGACCGTCCGGGGAATATTAAAAATTACCATTTATTATACCTGAAAAGTGTAGATTGGTGGACATTATGGGCGTGGTAGTGTTTATGCAAAGATGAACCAGTCAAGTGGTAGGTTGACCGGTAGCCATGACCGCTCTCCTAATTGCATCATGAGCTGATTGCTATGATTCGGACGAGGTCGGATGTAGCAACTGAAAATTGTTGTTGTAAGAGCGTTTGAGTTGTTAAGGGCTTTGAAGATTTATGTGTCTTCTGTCCGCCATCTTGGTTTTTTGTAAGCTGTGGTCAAATCTTGTATGGCTAAGGGCTTTCCTGTGGATTTGGCTAAGTAAAGGCCTGCGCACATTTAGGCGATGACGATCAGCTGAGACGCTGTAAAATATCACTGTCATATTTGACAGCGTTTCAGCTGACCGCCATCGCCAAGATGTGCCCAGGCCTAAAGTTGTCCAGGATGGTATAAGTGCTGAGCAAGCCTATTCCATCTAAAATCCTGTCCCAAGCACTATAGCGTCCCGCAAGTAGGACTTGAGTAATCATCAGTTGCCCCTTCCCTTTGCATTATCTACAATAGATGCAAAGGGAAGGGGAAGAAGGGAGAGTGGGGATGGAAGTCTTGGAGGGAGGCCTTTGCCCGCAGCAGTGGGATGACATAGGACGACCAGGGAAGTGCTGCCAGTGAAATAACTGCCACGTGAGGCTGAATATCTACATGCCTCAATTTGATGGACGCAAGGCTATGCATCGTTAGGGAAAGTTCCTGACGTGCATGACCTACGAGGCAATGCTTTGTTAATTTGTTGTTTAAAAAAAATATTATTTTAGGTGTTGAATGTAGTTTTTTTCAATATATTTATAGTTGTTTAATTGCAGTGTTTAGGTATCTTAAACGTCTATTTCCTAAAAGTATTATTTTATAAAACAAGAGTTCGAAAAGCGCTTTAAAGCGAACAATTCCTGCTTCAAATTAAACAAATAAAGGCAGTTAATCTTCAAGCGTTTTAATTGAAACTTGAGTTAATTGAGTGAATGCTGTACTGCGCATGCGTTTTACGTGATTTATTCCAATTGAGTCTATTTATGTAACCGAGGCACGTTTGTTACTTACACCTGTAGACCTGCCACAAGCTCTGTCTGGGTCTGTCTCTGGCTCTGGCTTTGAGTCTGTGTGAGTGTTGACTAAATAATTCCTACGTCAAATCGTCAGACACACAGTATAATACACTGGTGAGCACTCAATTTGACATACACTTACTAGTCCTTTAACTGCAATATTGCTGTAAAGGTTGCAGGTAAATTATAGGACTAAATAGTCATAAAGTGCCCCAGCACAACACTCCAATAACCCACTAAAAACACACTTACCAAGGATAAAAACACTATCAAACTTTCCACCCTGTGGTGGAGAAGGGTTAACCCTCAACTTTTTCCTCTCCAACCCCCATTCGTCTCTGGAGATACTAATTTATCTTTATCTGAAGTTCTTTATGGCTTCAGAAATTCCCTTTTCGCGGTATTGTTCAAGGGTTTGATTAAAGTAGGGCGGGTTGGGATTTTTGTATGTACTACTTGGTGAAAAATTGTTTTTGATGTTTCGTTCTATGAAGTAGATGGTAAATACTACTTGAGCAGTTATGCAAGTACATTATTAAAATTCTTCTTCTTTTTCTTATCGTGTCACTGGTTATTTTGAACCAAGTGTGGTGAAAGGATTTTAAGTGCGCCTCAAAGAAGCTCCTTTCGTGTACTTGACACATATTTTCGAAGTTTTTGTAGGTTCTATCACATGCCGGTTTTCAGACTGACATTGTGAGGTACATAATTTTTTGGGCTCAAATAGCTGATAAAACTTATACAGTTTTTGTTTGTAAATACATACATACTTAGAATACAATATTACACCCAGACAGAGAACCAACCGCGTTCACCAAACAAATATTAGTTGATGTGGCGGTAGCCTAAAAGATCAATAATTTATATTGTACAAAAACGACAAATATATTGAAAGTTTGACTTTGAATCGGCAAGTATCTACCTACGTAGTAATAAACATTTATTAAGTAGGTAGGTATAGTCAGTCAAGCTATTTTAAATTAAAATAATCAATAAAAAGTATATTTTATTAATTAATTCTACCACCCAAAACGCAATCAGAAAACTATGCGACATAAAATTAATGTCACCGGACTTTAGAAAATACGTGACAGTGTTAAATTAAACAAAATAACGGGTTTCGTATACAAAACACCACTCTTAAAAGACTCTTGGCAGAATATTTTTACCGTGAAATCCCATAAGATTATTGGGAAAGAAGGTGTGGGGCGGATCAAGTTAGAATGGTCGTAAGTTCATATGGGATAGAGGAACTATGGTTTCCAACTCGATTGTGAAACTCATTCTTATTTCGCCGGTCCTATAGAAACTATGAGAATAAGCCCTTTTTCATCTGTTAAGTTTGTGCCTATACCAAATTAGGAGCGGGTCGTGCGAAAATTTGAGATGCGTTTTTAAAAAAGCACTTTTCGCACGACCCGCTCTTAAATTAAAATTAGATTATTTGTACAATAATAGGATTTAACCTATATGATAATACGGGCGATAAGGGTTATTTAGGAAACCGTTAGCTGTATATATACCTACCCGTTCAAAAAATAAAAAAAAAGGTTTCATTTAAATTAAATAAATTATGTAGGTAAATATAACGTGAAGGTATTTTACTAAATGCATTTGCATTCTTTGCGTACATAACATAAGGTTGCCTGGTAGACATCGCTGTTAGCGTTAAGGCCACCCATTGTGTTGTGACTGTTTCTTTTTAAGCTAAAAACGCTATCCTACTTACCTAGTGTGTCATTGTAATCAAAAAAGAGTTATCTATCTGCAGTATGAATAAGTTTTTTTCAAATAATAATCTCACTATTTTATATACCTACCTACATACAATAATAATATCCCTCTAATTGATAAAATTATTACGATTTAATTTGCCTGATCCTCAAATCGTTGGGATGTAGGTACTGACTCATACCTGGGTATTATTGGTATAAACCAATACGAAACTCGTCAAGTCGACGAAGTCATATTCGAGTTCGTGAATTCATAGTAGGGGAAAGAGCACCAACTCAACCAAATAATTGCTATTCTATTCACACCGAGAGGACGATTTATGCCCGGAATTATTTCCTTGTTGTTTTATTCGGGGATTTGTCACTCTCCCCGCTTTTATAATTACCCCTAGATATCGAGTTACTTTCTAGTTAGAATTTATGCCCCAGAACTTTCGGTAGTTATATAATCTTGATGTGTAAGTATATTTAGGGCATTTGGGAAATTTCGACTTTTTTTAGACTTTATTGGCTGAAAATCATTTTATATCAGAATACTTAATGATCTTACTATACTACTGCCAATATGTTTTTAAACTTATCTCTTATACCTACTTATTTGATTACCTATCAGTAGGTATTATTATTTTTCATGAAATTAAAGTTATCTTCATTTTTACAAACGTAAAACATTACTATGAATGTTTTGTGTTATTTTGTATTATTCCAATTAATGTAGTTGGTAAATTATAATTATAGTTTATATAAATCTTTCACAAATACATAATGCAGCAATAAATAAATTAGTAGCGACATCTTCAATTCCTTACAAACAAACTTACTTTCACATCGTCGTTCAAGCGTCGGGCGGTAGATGGCGCTAAACATAAATCGTCACAGCGCCACCGGGCAACGACGGCAAAATGCAAAAACTGGAAAAGCTTGCTGTCGTGCAAGCGTTCAGAGAAGTTTATGACGCAATTTACAGTTCGTATATTGCCCGGCACTTCATATAACACGACAATACACTGCCTGAATCTTCATTAATAATTCTGCTTGTTTTGGTTTCTACTGACCTGATTTTGCGGATTCTCTTACATTTTATCATCTTTCTTATAAACAAGAGGAGCTTTGTAATTTTGTTTCAGCTTTGCATAGAAAATTATTCGGTGTCTACCTTTTTTAATTAATTACCAAACCCATCTTATAATGTTAGTAAAACTTCCTTTACATTTTTTTACAACAAAATATTCCACAAAATTACTACTGCAACGCTACACTAGCGTCATCAAGCGATCTCATAAAGCATTAACTTTACGACGTGACGACTGACCTCAAATAGCTCGTAAAAAGCTTCACCAATATAAACTCAGATGGCGTTAGTAATTTGAGTGACGATGTGCGCCATCTATAGGTGGAGTATTGAGATATTACTCTTCCCGATTCAAGCTCCCAGGATTCAGGAAGCCTATGGTTTTATTGGGTTATAAAAGTTACGAGTTACGGCTCCACCGTCGAATATGGAGATATTGGGGCGAATGGGCGTGTAAGACAAGAGACCGACTTTTATTGTTTGTAAATTGGCTGTAAAATTATGAGTTCGGTCGTATTGTGGGTAATCGTTATCAGCTGTTGATGAAACCAGATCGGTTTATTGTTACCTAATGAGGTTTATGACTTGTATAACACGTGGTTTGATAAAACTGGCGTCGTAGTGTCTAGCTCATCGATTTGCTAATGTGTCTTGCCGTCGGCTTTTATTACCCGCTTAAATTTATTGAGTCGTTTCTGGAGAATGTCAGTGTGTGAGGTTATTAGTCTTTATTCAGAATTTCTGTAGACAGGTAAATATCAGTTTAGTCATTAAAGTTTCTTGAATATTATGCGTATTGATATACAATAAAAAATCTAAACACAAAATGTCTGGATATTGAACATTATCGATTAATTCTGCTATTCGTTGGTAGATGGCGCTACGCGTTTATTGAATATAAAGAATTAAGTCTATAATCGTTAAAAATACATCAGTAATTTAAAGTTAAACTTTATTGTTCAATAAAATTGCAAATATATTACTTAGTAGGTATTTAATAAAATATTATGCATTATACCTAAATTTATACACAAATAAATAAAGCAAATATTTAAAAAATACACAGGAAGCAGTTTAGCTATCTGCAGACCGATACGAACGATCTAGAGATAGCTCAACTAATCCAAATCAGTGCCAGACAGAGCATCCCCAAAACGATGGCGGCATTGCCACAATATAACATACAAGTACTTAACCTTCCTATTAAAAGAAAACTTTATTCATTCACAAAAAAACAACTTAACCCAACGCGATAATCCTACCGAGTTAAATCGATTTGTTTACATTAATAAGGTGTATTATCTCAGTAGTATGAACCGTCGGTTAATTGTTTGTTTTACGACACTTTTACGACGATCGTCATCGTTAAACTTGACGTTTACGATCACTTGCCGTGATTGTTGATGTGTACTTTACAACTGATTTTATTAACAGATTTTGTTGGCGGTGTGTATTATGAACGGACTTGGGTTTTAGCACCTGTGATGGAGTTTTTCTTTTATTGTTTTGCAAGAATGAATAAAGTTGGTAGATATTTATTTTTGTTTTGAGTGAGTTGAATGTTTCCAAAATAATTATGAAGTGTGGTTTATTTAGCCTACAAAATCAAAACCTGTTTATATAAATAAATATTTGAAGGTCACAAAGATTTTTATAATATAAAGTTATGAACCGAGCGGGATTTGAACCTCCGTTATTAAAATCTTTGTAATTTCCATAAGTGTAGTGAACAATACAAAACAATAAAATTAAAATCAATAAAATAATTGGTTACCAACTTTTTATTTTTTATTTGTGAGTTTGGAACAAAATTATTTGAAATTGGAACACGATTTAAATTAAATTACACGTTACCGACTCATATAATAAAATTCACACATTGTTAATCAGATTCATGCATCAATTAATTACAAATACAGACCCAATTTATTTTTTGACATTCAATCCCCGTAATAAACAACATAGGCGCAACCGTTGATATATTTTTCTATCAGAAACACAGTAGATATTACCCCCAGGCGTATTGAGCTAGTTAATAAACCAAACAGGAACAAGACAAAAAATAAATCAAGAGAGAAAGAAACACTGAAGGAGCGTTATTTATGGATGCACATTTGGGATGAACGGCACAAAATAAAAAGTTATTTCCTGGTTCGGTCATTATAATGTATCTACCTACTATTTGATCCTTTTTTTAATGTTTTGGTAGATTACTAGCTTGGTTGAATTTGATACAGAGTTTTGTCCTCAGAAAAGCTTACGAAAAACTATAAAATAAGTAGTACCAGCTACGTATAGTTTGGTGGCAGTCTTTTCTATGGGAGAGACTTTAAAAAAACTCACGAAACCACTGCCCTTTTATATACCTACCTACATATTTTTGTGGATATGTCTTATATTGTACACTATAAAGACAAATAAAAAAGTGCAATAACTTTAAGGTCCGTATTCCGAAACAGCGCTTGAGTCTGAGTCGAGCCTCAAGTATAGATTTTATGACAGTTCTCCATTGAAAAGTGTCAAAAATCTGTGCTTGAAGCTCCACTCAGACCTAAGCACTGTTTCGGAATACGGGCCTAAAACTTGCCAAGAAAAAGATTGTCAAAAATTCGTAGACATGTTTTTCGCGAGCGTACCGCCTATCGCTATGAGTAAGTTATGGCCGGCGTAGGGTGAGTTACACCCTGCTTAGGTCACGTGGTCCGAAAGAGATGGCAATACAAAAAATGCACCAGTGAAAAAAGGATGCGCAAACTTGGGGCGGCAAGTTATCTTCGTTTCATTCAACTCACACTCGCTCCCGAACGTCCGTATAGATCAATAAAACTACTTTATCTCTTTTTGGCACATCCCCATCCCGTCGACTTCCTAGAACGATACCTTTCATCCATGCTTTCTTAAACAAAACAAAATTGCTCAAACTCAAAATTAAGCTTTCTCTAAAAAGTATGCTGACAAAAGAGTAGGTACACTTTTTAAACAATGCTATTCTAAATTCAAAATCAGTCTTTCATAAAAAGATCTGAACAAAAGCTTGAATGACGTATTCAAAAACAGAGCGTTGCGTGACAAATTCGAAAAAAGGTTTTGTTAAAAAGTTTCGTTCTTTTTAAAAAAAGAATCGCCGTTAACGCAATTGTGTGACGTTTTTTTTCGCCGTAAGGTCGTGTACGAGCTTTTTATCCGTGTTTACAAAGGTAATGGTCGTAAAATAATATTACCGGGCCATTAAGAGAGAGCCACAGGTAGTGCCAGTTCACTGCGATAGTGCACCGTAGTAGTTGTAAGTAATTGAAGCTGTTAATTTTCTAGTAAGTGTTTACGTGATTTTGAGAAGTTTACTGTTCGGCAGTGTGCAGTTCAGACTGTAGTAATTTATAATGTGATTTAGTGTGAGTTTCAGACAATTTAATCACTCAATAGTGAAATCAAAAGGTAAAGAAGTGGTATTATAATAAGGATAATTCAATTAAATAAGGTTTAATAGTTAATTTTAAATTAAATTGAATCTTTGGTACTTGCAATATAGTGTGTTTGTGTGATTACTTGGTAGAATACGGATGTTTGACTCTAGCATTAGATGTGATGTAAAAAATATAGGGACAGCCAGAATTGAGACAAATTCCAATAGTTACTTCCGATGCAATACTTACTTCTAAAAATAGTTACCAATTCAAACTGAACAGCGCATTCTTAATTTGAATTTTCAAAAAAATAAGTAGTTCCATAGTTCATCGTCTTTATCCTAGACTCTTCTACGAGAAGAGCTTGCGTTGGGAGTTGAAGTGAAGTAAAATAAAGTTGCGTTCATACTTGTATCTCGTATCAAACAAAAGTTTGGTCACGCTTAATGCCTTTACGACTGCCGGGGGTGACATAAAGAAAATGAAAAACATTTTGTATTATTCTTGTTGCGCTCTTACCCGCGTAAGTTGTACGACCCTCGAAGGGCGCTGCAGACGCGCGAATTCGAATATCGTTTTAATTTCTTTTAGCATCTGTCTCGAACTTGTCTGTAACCACCATTTCTAACGCTAAGTTTGTCGAATTAAAAATATTAATGCCTAAACTTTTGTGATCTTATACATTTTTTAAACATGGAGCTTGTTTTTTTGATGACATCACACATCTTGAAGTGAGTGAAACAAGTTACATATGCACCAAGCAAAATATACCACTAAACATTATTACAAGACAGCATTGCAATGGAAATTTCCAGGGCAAAATAAATGTTGAAAAATAAGCGTACCTACTGTCAACAGATTTCGCTTCTGAGATTTTAACTTGTAAAATAATGTATTTTGCAATGATGCCACACTACTACTAGATAAAAGTAATGTATACATTATATTAATGTAGCCTTTATGGTAACTGCACCAAACTGACTTGGTCTCATCTCTCGTCGTAAGTCTCTAAAAGGCATTCCAAAATTGACCGTTTTGGGAAATAAAACCTTTTTTCCTATTTTATTTCCGTCTCGTGTGTGTGAAGTCGCAATATTGCAGACCGCCTTACAGCATCCCTCTTCCGCCGTCGCTGCTTAGACAAATATCCGAGGAAACTAGTTACGTGTCTCGACTTGGCTACGTGCTTTTTAAGGATAGCTAGAAAACACAATTGTACTTGAAAAATCAATAAACCATGTGTAATTCGTCGTTTCTTCAATGGGAAAAGGTAAAAACGTTTTGAAGCTATCAAGCTCTGTAGTTAAGTGGGAAAACCTTAGCTATCACAGATTAAAACAATAAATCGATTAATATTTTTCTTATCGATAAATAAATCTGTCTATTTCATCTTTTGTTTTAGATTAACAAAATAATAATAATGTATGTGAATGATTAGTGGTGTCAAGACTACAAACACATATTTTTTTGTCTCCAGTATTTATGTGAGCTTAGAAAAAAATAATGACGTAATATAATAAAAAACAATGATGTATTTTATTCACATTTTGCATTCGTAATGAGCGCTATAAATTTGATAAAACATGTGGTGTTTTAGGTTAGTTCCCAGCCCCCAAATTTTAGGTTAGTAACAAATTATAGTTTTTATTGTGACAAACTGCTGTTTAAACGGTTAAATACTTTGGATTTCTCGACAAAGTATTCAATTTGTCAAACAACACAAACCCATATTTCCTGAAAACAAAACTTGTCTCTGATCGATTCGTTTAGGCGTGGAGTAATTTTGTTTTCTTATTATTTTTCGCCCATTACAATTATTGCTCTTGTCTGTAAACACTGGAACTCCTTGCTGTGCAGTATTCTGTCTGTCATTTCGACGAACAATCTTGTTCTTTTCAAATGAGTTATTAATAAATAGTTTTTAGTCAAGTAAAATAAAGTAAAGTTCTCATTTGTTTCGAAGGAAAAAAATGACGGTGGTTCTTCTTCTTCTTCTTCTTAATGAATGGCATCTGTCCTTTTCGGATCAATTTTGCCAGTGTCGAGTAGTTCAATGAGAATGATGATAAAATATTACTTATATAAAATACTTATCCGTCAAATCGTCAGTCGTCTGTCAGGTCGGCCCTATCTAATTGTCTATGGAAAAAATATGGCCGCTTTTTCCAAATCCATATGAAACACTTTCGATCAAATCAGAACATCACACAATACACTTTAATTCCAACTGCTAACACTGAGCTGAGACCTCAAGTAATGTGGGTAAAATACCACCGAAATTACACAACAGAACTCAAAATAACACCAGAAAAACAATTAAAATCAAAAAGCTATGTTCCTTCCCGAAATGACAGAAAACGAATAATGACGGAGGTTCATTTATTCAAATCTGACACGCTAGTATTGACTGACAGCTTTGCAACATCGCCTACCCGATCGTTTCCTACGATTCGATCGAGTAAATAAAGCTATAACTTCGTTCAAAGCTCCGAAATAGAACCGTTCAGTAAATCAGTAAGGAGGCGAGCGGAAAAGCTTGGTGTTGAATAAAATTCCTTAGCTGTTAGTATAATTTCGTAACAGAGGCGGGCTGAGAGCGAGGCACGCTATAAACTTGTCAACTGGAACTATTTCTGAGCTGTTTGTTTTCCCTTTTGACAAATCGCGTCGCGACGCCATCTTGCGGCGTTGAAAACATCTGAATTGTAATAACATAAAAGTTTACGCTGCGTTTGTGTTCAACAATATTGTTGAAACTTCATTCGCTGAAACTTGGACGTTGATTATTTGAATCAACAAATCAAGTCATTTTATTAATTTGAATAATAAAGTGAGGTTGATATAACAAAGCTTGCCAATGACTTTAACTTGCTTTAGGTAACATAATTCCACCGTATCTACCAAATGATTGTTCCACGAAACGAAACCCATCTCCAAAACTTAACTAGATTTTACCAAATACAATACATTTATCATAAATATTATATATCGCGGTCACATAACTCACCCCGCGTCCCGGGTTCGCTCGTAATTCGTCGTGTGTGGCTCGCGACTCTTCTCTATAACACCTACATCGCTTCACCGTCTTAAGATCCCTTACCTTGTCACGGAAAAATAAACGTTTCATTGCAAGAAAAAAGATCCAAAGTTCATTTTCCCGAAAAGGTAACTTACGTCTTTTGTACTGAGACGCAGAAGTAAAACCTTAGACAAATGTGATCTATGATAAACGTGATTTCGGTAACGAGAATCGTCGTTGATGTATGGTCACGACCTGTTATTTTTCTTAGTAATAGGAAAAAAGAAAGTGTGAAAGGACCTTCATAAATAATACGTGAATTATTGTTTATCGTCAGATCACGTGATTAGGCGTAATAGAAGGCATCATCTAATCTTTTCGGGGAGTGTTTTGTTGGAGGTTGGAGGATGGATGGTTGTTATTTGTTGATATTCACTCTGTAGTTAGGTAGTAATCAGGATGATAAATAATGTTTTTGCTAGCTACTGAATTTATCAAGCAAAACACAAAATTCATTTCGTCTAATGAGCCTTAGATCCTTCGACTAACGTTTCTCAAATATAATTATTTTAAGTCATCCATTTGGCAAAATTATTTGTCTTAATTTTATCGTGCCACTGGTTCTTCGGAAAGGATTATAAAAAAAATATGTATTCTGATCACTGAAGTGAAGAAATATTTACGTTTTTGACTTATTTAGAGTAAGATTGGTGTAGATTCTTCAAGTACCGATATTATAAGCTTACTTTACCTATTTAGCTTAAAGTTGTCTATGATTACGGTAAAATCGAGTTCCATCCACAAAATCTCAGTTAGCACTAGGCAAATCTTCAGTTCTAAAATCTGTGTATGTATTCACGAAATATAAACATTCCAATATCTGTGTCTGAAATCTGTAAGGTACACTGCTAACAGCCAGTCTATAAATAACAAATTTCTATAAAGAAGATCTCTTGTTGAAGTCCAACCGGCCTGCCGGCCAGCGTGGCGTCTCGAAGTTTTATTACAAATCATATCGGGATTTACGAGGTGTGTGCTCCCGACCCAAGACTTGTTACTGCACTGAAATATGAGATTTCAATACGTGAAGTATCAATAACAAAACCTGCGCTTTGGATCTAGAAACATCTTTCGTTCAATACTTTTTAGTCTTCCGATCACGGATAAGCTTTTAAAACCGACTTGAAAGAAAAAAGAAGGATGTTCTTAATTCAATTTTTTTTTATGTTTCGTATCACTTAACTTCGCTTAAATGTGCAACATAACTTTGCTTATGATCCGTTTTAAATGTGTTTTATAAGTTCTACTTACACATTGGTTCCATAGAAGTTTAATCAAAATCTGTTCAGCAGTTTGGTCATAAAGTTGGTTTTTCAAGTTATTGAAACTTCATCTTGTTATGAATCAAAAATTAAGAAAATAATCACTTATTAATTTGATGGACCCAATAATAGATAAGATTTACGACGAAAATCTTTATAATATATCTTCTAAATTATGCTATCAAAACTCTTATCTGATTTAACTGGACAAATATTTATGGAAAATTTATTGCATACCAACTCCATGGTCCGATGCAAAAAGATCAAAGATACTATGAGATGAAATTCATCGTTTAAAAAAAGAACACCATTCAAAAACAAAACGAGGTGAATTTTAAAACCAGTGTTTTCTCAAAATTACAGTTTGAGGTGTTAATGACTTTCTAATTGGGTTTTTTTTGTTTTAATTATTCACAAAACGCACAGTTTTGTCTACGTAGACTGTTATGTACGATGTTGGCATCTCGATCTCATCTTATTTCCTTGGCATCGAAGCCGACTACTCACTGATTTATAGCGCTACACCAACCTACAAAACTCGGATTAAATAGTTTTTTTTCTCGCAATATTTGCCAGATTTTGTTGCCAGTTATTCGTACGAGTTTTAATTTATATTTGTGTAGGTAGCAGTGCGTGGAGTAGTTAACTATGAATGTATTTATTTAATTTAAAAATGTTTCATTTTGTAAAACAGAAACAAGTGTTGTTGAAAACTTTGCTTTTTTAATTTGAGCTTTCCCAAGCTTCGTGCTTTATCGTTCAAATGTTAAATTATTCAGTACCTTTACTTACCTACCTACTTCTATGTAAACATCAGAAGCAAATCTCTCCTTCATTAAAACATTTTAAATAAATAATTATTTCTTACTTCAAAACAATAACACCTATAAGCTAATAATAACATTGTATCCTACCATTATTATAGTGGTGTTACAAACTGTTACAGAAATAAATTGTGAGAAAAAATAAAAATTAGTCTGAGCACGTCGACCGCATTAGCCGGGCCTAAAAATAAAATTAATATATTGCCAGTGTGAAAGTTCAATATGGCGACAGCTCAACAAGATGGCGCATGCGCTAACTAACGGTTAGCTTTTAAAAACTTCCATGTAATTGGCCCCGGGAAAAGATATGTGAATTTATGGGCTAAGCCCTCAGAGTAGGTTAGAAGAAGTTTGAATAATGCATGGCTGGGTAATGGACACGCGCTGTTTTCACCGTTATTAAAACAAAGTTGAAGAATTCAGACTTCGCCTTCTTTTTTTGAATTTGAAATTTGAATAAACACGATCTTTGGTTAAACAATGAGCACAATACATTTTAGTAGGTGATCATAATCTATTGAGTGTTATTTTATTGTCAAGCATGCTTAAAAAGAACAAATGAAAATGAAAATAAATATGAGCACTTCCTTTTCAAATGTTTAGAATAACTTTCATTCGTTTTTTCCAAAGTGTCATGTTCTGTGAAATTTACGTCCAGCTTAAAGCGTCCAAAATTTTAGCCTGTGCCGTCCAAAATCCTGATTAATGTCCCGGGTTGAGGGTGGAGCCGCATGGAAAAAAAAACTCTTATGATATACCCCTTTTAATATTTGTCACCATATTTTATTACTGTGTGGTTAAATAGGACATCAACTTTATACTGTAATACAGCAGTAAAATCACAAAAAAAAACATAAAATCTTTAATTGTCGCAGCAAAATTGATAAAAATTAATTGAAGAATCTATTTCGACAAAAAACTGTATACCTGCCCGCCATTTTGCAACCATACGTTCCGTTCTAAGAAAAAAAAACACAGGTCAGATAATAGACAACAGCAATGGCGTATTTCGGAACACGTCCCGCAAGGGCCCCGCATACGTCGAGGGTGAATTGATAGCCACTCCGCTCAGGTACGCAGGGGGCGTCCTCCAAGTAGATTTCAAAAATGGAACCCTCGAATCCGATTTGAAATGAATTAAATACTCCTTGATGCATTCGTGTTCGTATTATGAAAAATGTGCTAAGACGACGTTTTTATTCATTTTAAAATAAATAAAATACTCCTTGACAAGTTGAAATATTGAAACAAGTGAGGAAAGACTATAAAATGGATAACAAAAATAAGCGACATTCATAATTATTTTATCACAAAAAACTGTTTTCTATTTTGTCGTTTTGCCAAAACATAGTCATTTACACCACAAGTGTAAAAATTATCATACAAATAAAGCGTTGTGCATTAATGTTTTATGCGTTAACGAATGTAATAAAATCCTGTAGGGGTTGGGGGTTGGAATCTGAGACAATTTGCCACTCTCGCCCCTCTAAGCCCACCTATGCGTCTTTCTTATTGCCGTCTAAATCTCGAATATACAACTAAGATTAATCCTGCTGAAAGAAAGGGTGATACAACCCTTTACATTTTGCTGTCAAAAATAGTCACTAAGCATGGATTTCACACCATCTCGGTTTACTGAAATATTTCCAAACTAAGTCACTTTATCCTTAGTTGCTGACGCTTTTGAGAGCTATATTTTATTTGAAAGCAAACAGTACTTATATTCAAATTGATTTTAAAAAAAACTATAGATCATTAAAAAGTGTTCGCATAGTAAGTCTATTGGAACTTACTTACCTATGGCTTCTCTATTGCCATAAGTTCACGACTGCAGCAAAGCTCAGTCATTTCTCAAGATAAAAGCCTACTTTTGAGACTAATAAGGTCACTCTGACCAATGGCCGCCCATTTTGAATCAAGCATAAACAGTTACTGTCTCGCTGTAAGTTCAAGCTTCAACCGCTGTTTAACATACATCTAAAACGCGGTCGATATTCATTATATCGCCGCAACCCTTATCAAGAAGACGCCCGTTTTTTCTCGGTTTTCCGAAATAATTTATTTAGCGGCCCGCCGTCAATTTATCTCTGTGGGAGCTAATTTCGCGTCGGCCCGGTGGCGGGCTGGCGCATGCTGTAATTCAACAAATTGCGCGTCCTACAGAATTTATGGGCCTCTCGCACTTGACGGAGCGCCCTTCCATTGTTCTCCGCTTTCATATTGGTCGGTCAAGATGGGAATAGTTCTGGAAGGTTATCGAACGGGGGCTAAAGATTTTCTAATGTTCATACATTGTGAAGACATGGTAAACTTTTGAAACTATCATGGTTTTTAAATTTTTTTTAAACACGGGATATTTAATAAATCGCAAACACGTTCATAAAAATAATGATGATGAAAATTTATTATTCAATTGCTTTGATTACTTTTTCAGCCTTTTCCTGTAGCAATTATTAGATGAACTTTAATCATACAAGTTGCATTATTCCAAGAGATAAATCAATAGATTATTGTTTTAATTTAGTATCGTAAAAACATAATTGATTTTATTTCTATTTCAATCAACACAATATGATTTCTAGCAATCATTTTGTGTATTAATAATTTTGATAATGAAGTCAAATACAGTCTAATATCATGTTATTACTTCAACTCTAACGGAATTACCAAATTCTAATTTATTTTTTCTTATGACCCTAGTAGTAGTTCTATATATAGAGCTCTTTGTGAAGAGCTCGTCCGGGGAAGTACTACCACCATGCCTATTTCTGCCGTGAAGCAGCATTGCTGTGTTTCAGTTTGTTAGGGTGTGGATACCGATGAAATTACTGGCACGTGAGAATATCTGTATGCCTTAAGTTGATAGAAGTGCATCATAGGGCACGTTCCTGACGTGCGTGACCTACGAAGCAATGCTTTTGCTTGTTCCATCAGCTAATGTGTATAAAATAAGTGAATCTTCTTTTTTCTAAGGCCATTTTCAAAGTAGCTGTAACATAATCGTATTAATTATTCGGTTGGCGTCCTTTATTACTTTCCTTGGCGAGTAGAATGTACTCTGTGGCATGAGCTTTTTGTAGTCAGTAGATCGATGGTCTTATCAGCTTTTTGTAATTTGTTCTTAGGTTTTTCTCTTCAAGTTTTTACAATCTAATTGAAACGACTATAGGTACCTATTTAAAGTTATTGCTACCGTCGTTTTTAGGGTTCCGTAGCCAAATGGCAAAAACAGAACCCTATAGGTTTGTCATGTCTGTTTGTCTGTCCGTATGTCACAGCCACTTTTTCCGAAACTGTAAGAGCAATACTGATGAAACTTGGTAAGTAGATGTACTTTGTGAACCGCATTAAGATTTTCACACAAAAACGAACCACAAGAACTTTTATATTACGTTACTTGCTGCTACGGAACCCTTCATGGGCGAGTCCGACTCGCACTTGGCTGCTTTTTATAATAATAATACTAGTGCGGTAGATAATCCACACAGCACTATCTATTAGATTCAAATTAAGCAGATTTTGTACTATGGGAACCAGATAGCTGATATAATACTTAAATTCATTTTTGGTTGTAATACATACTTATAATACAATAGTGGAATATTGTTAGTAGATTTAGGTACCTATGTAGATTATTATGGATAATTTTAAATTGAATGTTAATACCGTTACTAAAACGTTGATTGATTACTCAGTTAATTTAAATATTACCGAAAAGCTACTTTGTTTCCACCCAACTATTTAAAAACCAACGGCAAAAAAATTAGGATCAGTGTAATACAAAACTGAATCAAGAACTGAACAAATACATTTTTTGATTACGATAGAAATAGGATCCGGTTTCAAAACGCATTGCACACAGTTTAGAAAAAAATAATTGAGATCTTAACACGTTTTCTTACTAAAAAGTTTATTTATGTACGAAAACCGATCTTAACACGTTTTCTCACTAAAAGTTTACCTATGTCCAGAAAAGCTTACTTTTTAGTATGAAAACGAGTTAGGATCAAAATTATTTTTTGCTAAAATGTGTGCTATCGGATTGCACTCAAAATGTTGCTCCCGATTTTCAATAACTTCAGTGATTTTATAAGTTTTAAAAGGGTTATTTATACGAGTGAGAAGGTCATTGACGGTGGTGCCCCTTAAAAGGCCGGCGGAGGGCGAATTTTCATACAAACGTAATACCAAAATTTTTATTAAATCTGCTTAAATTAGTAATCATTTTGGTATTATTTTTGTATGAAAATTCGCGCTCCACCGGCCCCTTAAATGCCCCTTAAATAACCAAAGTACAGAACTGCGTTGTATAGCTGACCCAAGACGCGTGGCAAGTGCGAGCGTTTCAGTTATGTGCTCCTTTCTGCTGACTGCGGACCGGCAGACAGTCGTCCCTCGCGCCTCGCGAATGGGCTATATCAGCATCCGTGTATTTGTATAGAGATGTTTACTTGCACTTTTACGATGAAAGTGCAAAAGTCAAATATGTCTTTATTCAATGGTATCACAAGGATCACTGTAGTATGTTCGATGTTTAATTGAAACATCGCGTTGGAAAGATTAGCCAGACTAGACACTGCGTTACCGTGTCTAGATGTTACCAGTGTGCGCCGCGGGGAGGCTCTTTCCATGCACCCTAATTAAGGTAGCCACCTACTTTGTAAAAGCTAATTAATGAAAAATCGACACGATAAGAAGAAGACAAGGATCACTTTAAAACAAACTGACAAAAGTACAAAATAATAAAAGCTTGTGTAGGTAGGCCAGGCCTGGACCTCATGATCGACAATGAAACGATGGTTTTTACTTGTGATCAATGTAACCATGTCTGTTATTAATATACACATATTTCTCAGTTCATCTTTGTTCATTTAATGATATTTCCACTGTCAGAAATGAGAAAACAATTATGATGATTATTCAATTTTAAGTTGATTCTGCGTTGCGTTTATTTTTCATTATTTTACTTCAATTAGACTTAAAAGTTTGCAAACTATAGCGTTCGTCGAAATATGGCCTCTAGGTAATTGTTTATTTAGGTATATAAATTACATACTTCTTAGTCTTTATTCAGTATTAAAAGTAAAATCCTAAATAAAATTAATTGAAGCCTTGTCATACCCAAATGGTACTTGCCTCACCACCAACAGCTCCACACTAGTTCCAATGTCTTTGTAAATCAGCATATGCAAAGTGGTATAGCAATAAATCTAGCAGCTCTTGCTCGTTCTCGCATCATGTTACATCTTAATTTCGAAGCCGGCTCGACGGAGCCTGCTTGCCAGAGATACAGCCTTTATCAAATACGCATTACGCTAGAAATTAACTTGAACTGAAGAAAAAAAGAAAAAAACCATTTCGTGCGCGTAAGCTATAAATAATGGAAAGCTGTTAGAATGCTGAGTTTGTTTTAACATGCCCGGGGGGCGAGCGCGAATTATTTGCATTTTAAGTCCGCCCTTGTTTGTGAGAACGTATTTTTGACCTGATGATTTATGGTGTAAGCTTCATGTGAGTTATGTACTTCCTAAGCAATCTCCACTGAAATATGAGTCAACTTCTTTAAGTATATACTTAGATAAATAAAACAGCAAATTTATATCGACGTGCTTTGAATATCCCGCCCGAAACGCTATTTGCATTTTTATTTTTTTTAATTGGCCTTTTGATTAATTTCGCTTTTCCTTTTGTTCCAGGTGGCCGTCGGGTCTATCGATATTTATCGTTAGTTAGAGAGGTAAATATCAGAAAGCTAGCATACTCCTGAAAGTGCGTTTTTTAAAGTAACGTATTTCCGCTTCGCTCCATACATCGCTCCCCATCGCGGTTTGACGTCGCGAGATCGAGATATCAAAATCGACTGTCGAATAAACTTTTATACCGGCCCACACGAACGCTTAGGCAATCGACTCCCGAAGATTTATTGTCAAAATTTCCCGTTAGTAACGCTTACCGAGCACACTCCACGTATCACTATTTCACAAATAAAAGAACCAGTCGCGATATCATCGTCGGCTATAAATTATATGAAGCTCGGATGAAAAATACGCGGTTCGGTCTTCGCTTATTTATCGCTTAGCTTGACTTATGTACGAATACATTACGCTGATCTAAATAAATAGATGAGTAATTACGTAATGTTTGTGGAATGTGACGTGTCGATGGTTCAGATAGAAGCATCGAGCGACATCGAGCGGTTATCGTCGAGGGCATAGTCGAGAAGGCCGCGGCTATCTGGCGGGTTGATCTGCTATCGTGTTCCATCGGGACAGTGGCGGTGGCTGGCCCGCGCTAGGAATAGGTCGAGTCGAGTTCCCGCGTTGTTCTGTACCGTGATATATTGTTCCGCATCTCCGTGTATAAATCTTGAGCGCCTGCTGAGGTACACGGACGCGGCCGCCGCGCCGCAACGCTGAGCTTCAAATGGAATTGTGTTTTTATTTATCGTGCGAATCGTGGCCCGCTATCGCTCACTTCAAATCGCACTTTATCTGCCCAAACGCGGCGTTGAATCGCGGGGGATTTCACAGCTCTATGGTTTTATTTACATCCAACTCTATGTTTGAACAGGATATAAATACTGTTTACGCTAGATGTGCTCTGAAAAACCACAAAACATAGGTACATGTTAAAAAAACATCTCAATTCATAATCTAGTAAAACATTTTTTAAACTCGACTCTGCCTCGATACAAGCGTGCCACCAGTCAATAGTAGATACATACAAATTAGATGTACTAGCTTAGATGTTTCTTACAATGTTAGAAGTTAACTAGAAATCTGTAACAAATCAGAAAGTCAGTGTAAAAAAAGCGCTCACTCCGATGAAAAAATTTACAAAACTTGAAAAATTTAAATTTGCATCGACGACACTCCACCACTCCACTGAAATCATGTGGAAGTTAAAAAAAAACACATTGGTAGCATTTTCATCGCAGTAAGTGTCAAACAAAATTGAATCATGTACATAAGTAGTTAAGGATTAGAACTATATATTTATAACAGAAATCTGATGTACAACGTCTGTATACGTCTTATTATACGAAGTGATATAAGCCCTTATATTTCACAGATAATGTTCAAGTATACTATTTATATGATGCAAACAAATGTACAAGAGTATTGAACTCTTTCAACTCTTGTTAGTATCCATTGCATCATGCTATATAAACCTTAATACGTAATTTCAAAGGCTTTAGTATTTTGAAGAAATATTCCATTTGTTAGTATAGCTTAACTTATTACTTAGACAAATAGATTACCTATAGTCACTTAAAATGACATGAATCAAAACTAGTTGTGCCCAGTATACGAATAGCTAATTAAATTTAAGTAATATTATAATTTATTTTAAGATACAGTAGTAGTAATATTTTTGGATTCCTATAAACATATACGTAATTTTTTCTTCTGTAATTTAAGGGTTTGTGTGATCAGGATTTTTTCTGTTTTCTTTTTTATGCCTTTAAAAGTGCCAAATTCTTTTTGATTTTATAATCATTGACTCATCTTAATACCTCTTTGAAGTTCCTTTTATATTAATGATTTACTGCATTATTTTAAAGACCAATATCATTGCCCAAACAGGAGAGATCTTGATCATTTTCTTGTCAACTTTTTTGTTAATATTGTAAATATTAATGGTCTTATTTATGGCTTTGTCGGTTTGCAATATTATATTATATTATTTTTTCAAAATTCGAAATTGGAACACTTGTTTTCTTACGTCACGCAATGTTTTGGCTTTATTGTGAATTATAAGTTTACCTTTGAAATAAATTGTTAATTTATTTTAATTTGAGTCGTGCTCATGAATGTTATACGTAAAATTTGTCCTTAATGAAAGCATTTGTCATACGTAAATAGGTAGGCCCAATTTATTATAATGTAAAAATATTATTAGTAATAAATAAAAGAGAATACTTAAAATTTGAGGGAATCTAGTGTAGAAAAATGATTAAATGTTTGTGTTCTGATTTTAACTGTGTGAAAAATTGTGTAACATTATTATATTACCTATCATTACCTTGTAAACGGAAGCGATACTATAATTTTTTTGTACAATATCGGCTATAGTGCGAGATGAAACTGCATTAAATAAAATTCTGTTACTGTATTCTTTGCTTTTATTTTTAAACATTCAAAATTAAGGTAGGTAGCACATTTATTTTATTTTTTCACAACTCACATTCTAACGTATATATTATTAAGTACTTACCTACATCTACCAAGTAAATTGTCAGGAATACCAGATTAGGAAGAAAGCTTAGATTTTATATCAAACAGTAAAACTATAGAAAAATTATCTTTTGTAGTATTACCTATAATTAGCCAGCCTTCAAATGACGGAAATTACTAGCTTATTATAGATGAATAATCCACCAATCAAATATTTGACAGTTGGTGTGTCAAATGTTGTGCAAAATTTGACTGTCAAATATTTGTCTGTGTATTAGGTATAGATACATCCACGAAACCGGCCCTAATACCAAAAACAACGCTTGAGTCTGAATAAAAAGGTTGATTTATATCTACAGACATTGAGCGTGGCAGAGACGTGCCGTGGCAGACAAAATGATATTCTTCCATACAGTAACTATTAACGTATTTATATCTATCGTAACACGGCCGTACAGACACTTACAGACACGTGTCGTGCCCGGCCAGTATTCTCGGAAAGAATATTTTGTCTGCGCGGTTCATGTCTGTACGTGTCTGTGGCTCCTTGCCGGGCAGTGTAAATAGAGTATCGGAACTGCGTGTTTGAACATTTTCAATAACATGCTTTTTCTTCTAAAGCTATGCAGTAACTGCCAGTGAGAGTGGACGCCGATGACGGTGTCTGTCGGCAGCCGGGGTGTCTGTCACGGCACGTTTCTATACGTTACATATAAATAAATAGTGTCTGTCGGTGTCTGTCACGGCACGTGTCTGCCGCACTCAATGTCTGTAGATATAAATCGACCTTTAAGGTCGATTTATATTACCATTATTATTACCATTTATTTATATCTACAGACATTGAGTGTGGCAGACACGTGCCGTGACAGACACCCCGGATACCGACACCGTCATCGGCGTAGTAAAATAAAAAAGAAAGCACGTGTACGCAGTTCCGATACTCTATTCACACTGCCCGGCAAGGAGCCACAGACACGTACAGACATGAACCGCGCAGACAAAATATTCTTTCCGAGAATACTGGCCGGGCACGACACGTGTCTGTAAGCGTCTGTACGGCCGTGTTACGATAAATATAAATACGTTAATAGTTACTGTATGGAAGAATATCATTTTGTCTGCCACGGCACGTGTCTGCCACACTCAATGTCTGTATAGATATAAATCGACCTTTAAGCGTCAAGCATAGATATTTGACAGTTCTCTATTGAAACGTGTCCAAAATTGCTTGAGGCTCGACTCAGACTCAATATTGTTTCTGCATACGGTCCTAAGACTACGTACAGCAATATACACACTCAAATGTGTCTTGTGGCGTAACTAATAAGTAGAGCTCGTATAATCACAGAATATCAAACAGTTTAACTTGATATCCTTGCTAGTTTCTACTTTGCAGGTTGGTTTGCCATGTAAAATTAGGAATTTCACTAAGCTCGACTTTCAGTACAAAAATACACGCACCTCTAAGGAATAAAATAGCATTGGTATTGAGGAAAGTAGCCACGTTGTCGTGCCAAACAGGAAGTGTGCAAGCGAGGCCAGCACGGGATGTGGGCTTCGATTCTCCTGCCACGGGATTCTAGACCTTATTTATTAGAACAACACAAACATACCTATGAATTCAAAAATGCTAAACAATATTTGGCTTGGCTAGGCTTTCGTGTTCATGACGTAATGCTGTTTTAATACTTAAATAGCATTTTAAATCGTCCACTTTAGGCAGATTCAAAATACAATAAATATATCTAAATATAGCGTTAAAAGAAATTGGTGGCTCAATATATTTTTAAAATAAGGTCACGGCTCTTCTCATCCCTAGGATTTGTAACATTATTTATAACTCAAGAAAGTAAGCTCCATTTTTTATAAAACACCTAAATTCGGCTGTCCGTCTGTAGGTCCCCCATAAATCAAGGTGTATTCCCGGATTACCGTAAGAATAATGACTGTGGTCCACCTGGTACGTAGTAGCTGCGAAGTAATCTGTGAGGGGACTACCTATTATTTAGATAGTCACTCGAGCGCGCACTCTTGGCCTAAGGGACTTGGTTCTTGTTCCCTTAAAATAAGTGGAAGTATTTTAAAACTACAAAAATTGGTTGTATTCCTGGTTTTAAAAATAAACAAAGCAGTAAACTCAGAAGGAGAGGGATACAAATAATTCTTAGTCAGAAACTAGGTCTTATTATTAATTCTAGCAGTGGCGATGAACTTGAAATCTGCACGTATTTAGAAATGCCTCTGATCTCAAACAACTATTTATTTTTCTATGTCTCAAAGGAGTTGAGTAGGTACTTCTACTATTACAACAAGCCCGTAGTGTCTCACTGCTGGGCGAATGCCTCCCCTAATTTTAACTAGTCATTACGTTCTTCTGCTTTAAGTTGCCAGTCCCGCACAAAGGCATCCAGCTCGTCCCTCCATCTCATGCGAGGCCTACCGCACTAGAAACTGTAATATTTTTGTTGTCACATTTGATATGAGAGCAGGCATATTTATTTTTCACTTTAATAATATTTTAATCACCTGTTTAAGTTCATTAATAAATAAATTTGAAATTTGAATATTTAAAACTGAAGTCAGTTATGTAACTTAAATGTTGTAAGACGTAGCAAAAAAGTTTCAATTACAACCAGAAACGAACTTACCTTATTTACGATGTCCTACAAATTGTTATCAAAACCCAAGTAATTAGAAACAAAATCCGGTCAAAAACGGCAACTAGTTAGACTTTTATGTCGGAATTAAGGCTCCCATGAAAGGCTTATAATTAAGTGTCTAATTAGGAACGTGAGACTTGACTTTATTAGGTTGGAAGCTCGTGATGGTGGGATGGCCACGATACCGGGTTTGGTACTACACGGTTAATTAGGAGATTTCGTGTTACACACATTTTTATTTGTTTTATGACATTTTTAAACAGGGTGTACTTTAGGTAGGTACATTGTCATCAATCGTTAGTTATTCACATACCCCTTCAAATTTTGTACACTGTCAAACATTAGTAATTGATGTTATTGTTATACATTCGTCATTGTTTCAAGATTGAATTCCAATTCGAAAGCGAAGAAAATATTGATTTGTATTTGAAAAAATAGGGTTGCGTCATCATCTGTAATTTCCGTCTATTTTAGAATTTATATTTATTTTAAATGTTGTTACTTTAACAAGAGAGAGATAAATGAAAGTCTTTGCCTAGCAGTGTGATGAAATAAGAAAAAAAACAACTTCACTGACTGTTAGAAAAGTTGGCTAGAACATGTCTGTATTTGCAAAATATAATATTCGTTCGATGGTTGAGAGCACTTAGTCATGCACTCAAAAGCATGAAATAAGTACAGTACAGGTAGGTATTCTTATAAATTTATCGCAAAATATATGACAGAGATTATAACCCAAGACCTTTTGATTGAAACATAAATACGGCTATTCTATATTTATTTGTTGCAGTCAAAACACTGCAGCATTCATCAAACAATTTGTATCACAAACTTGCAAACGGTTATCTTGCGTGCGCGCTACCATACTTTGTCTAGACATATTGAGATATCTTAATTAGTTGGGGACCCACCACCCAGCCGATCCAGTTCCGATATGTACTCACTTCATGTTTCTCGAGGCTTAGGCTGCAGAATTACTTTGCTGGTAACTAGAAAATCTAACTATCTCGTAAGTATTTTAAACATCATGTACCTACCAAAAAAGTTACATCTCATATAAATGACAAATGATTAAAAAACATGCAAAAGTTAGATGATCTATTTACAGGTAAATTGCAACCAATATTACAATAGCCTAGTTGATTCTAACTAATTGTAATCGAAAGCTTATCCAAGACATATTCAGCCTATATAATATTAATTATATTCAAGCAACTTTAACAAGAGAAACCACGCCACCTCTGTTCTTAAAAGTAGCCAGAAGCACGTCCAAACCACACACGGTCAATTGCACGTATCTGATTCTTGCATTATGAATACGTGACAGTTTGCAAGCACATGACCATGAACATGATATGTCGATGAAGTTCTATACTAATGACTTCTTGTAGGTAATAAACTTGCACAGCACTGACCATACCTACTTAATTATGATCATTATCATCAGTCAACGCTCAATCATCGGCCAAGGAATACCAGTTTGTCACCCTCTTCAATTTGGGGACATCCGGCGATTTTCATGTCACCGGTTCATCGGGGGAAAGCCCGTTAGCCCGGAAAGCTCGTCAACCGTCTTCCAGTAGAGTTTGAGTCGACAATTTTTAATAAAAACCAGATTTGAACGATCAGATTGCATATCTGGTCGATCAAAAAAAGTCGTAGTTTTACTCGATCAGTTTGAAAAATTTGTTTCGCCTACGTATCTCTCTCATTTGTATGGAGAAAAGATGAGACAACAACAATAACGTTACGTTGAAACCAGGCATAAACGATCGAATCGAGTTGTTGTCTTTCTTTTGTATGGAGAAATAATGATATTTCTCCATACAAAAGAAAGAGACACATAGACGATACGATTTGTTCAAACTGATCGAGTAAAACTCAGATTACGGGTGCAGATTTGAAATTCGAACTCATTCATAGGATTCTCAAAGTTGCTACCAAGACCACCAGTATCACTCCATAAACATACGGATACATAGCAATAAATAGAAGTATTGTGATTATAATATTCAGGTCCGTGTACCGTGTGCATAAATCCTCATGTCGGCTATATCGGCACGGTTACTCCTGCGCAGTAGGATACAAGAACATGCAGCTTGAGTTGTTGGAAACTTTGGAGGTGGTGGTTTGACTGCAACATAAACTTTCACTTGAGCGTATTCTGTTTAGATCTGTAACAAAAAAATGGCCTAGAGTTAATTTTTACCTTTTTGGATTGGTATAAAAACTTTGTCAATTTTTGAGTGATTAAAATGCATGAATGTATGTTAAAACCGACCCATGTAACCTCCAATGCAGAATGCAGAGCTACTACACAAACTGAGCAGCTGTGAAGTTCGCCAATTTGAAATACGCATGCTAATATTAATAATTAAAAAATGACTAGGTACTGAATCAATACTCTTTTTTGATCGGTGAAAGTGACCAAACAAGCTACGACACTCTTCTTTAATATCGTGGAAAAGACTTTTTTTTTTTGCTGGGCTATCTTATTCTTTGTTACTTAAAAAGTTATGCTAGGAAATTGTATTTAATCACTTCCTTGATAAAGTGAGCTTAAAATTTCCCTGTCCCACGTTATCAAATCATTTCCTGTGACGACATCGTAAAGGTCGCAGGAAACACCTGCATCAGAAACGCATAGAATAGAGGAGGCACCACGCTATAACTTCACTGCTATTTTATTATTGTTTTGTAAAAGGATCATACAAAAGCAACGGTAAGAAACCAAGCCGTAGTTTATTGCCTGTTCTTCTATTGGTTGCGTTGAACTGGCACCTAGACTCACCTATCTTATAAATAAAAGAAAATGAAAATCGTTTAACGTCCATATGAAATTCATAGTACACAATTAAAAACACATTTCAAAAAATAAATAAAATTAGTTTAAAAACTAGTAATAGGCAAGTGCTGTGGACGATCAATGGGAGAAATAAATTCCTTCATTTATCGTCCTCAGCACGAGCACTTCCATAGTAGAGTTTTAGACGTTTCACTGAATAAATACATTTTTGATTTTGATTTTTGAGGCTGTAAATCCTGTACCCAGCAGTGGGCGATCCCAGGCCAAGATGATGATGATGAAGTTATTTAATACCAGTGTTTTCGTCGCTCGCGAATCGTGCGCAAGCCAGATAAGATAAAAGACGCATGCGCCCCGCCGCGCTCACTAATTAAGTCTTTAACTTCGGTATGATTTAGTTTATTTAATAAACGTAACACCGGTAAAGCTCGGTTTTAAGGTTATCGTTCCGATTGAATTAATTTGGTTGATTGTGGTGACAGTTTTGATAAATGAATTGCGAATTTTGAAATTCCATTGACAATGACGTGTGTCAAAATGTTGAGTCACCTAGGTGTGAGTGAGTAAGTTAGTATGCTAACTTTAATAGTAGGCAACAAATATAGTCGGCTAATTAAAGCGTCAGAAAGAGAAAGCGCTTTAGGAAAGCAGAAAAGCCAATGTGTAATATTTATTGCCTACAACCGTATTTTATTTATTTAATAAATACTCACTTGACATTGGCAAAATTGACCAAATGGACAGATGCCATCAAATTATGAAGGAGAAGAAGAATATTCCATTGTAAAGAACTGTCGTAAGCTG
The DNA here is from genome assembly GCA_947578465.1 of Thera obeliscata. Lineage (NCBI taxonomy): Eukaryota > Metazoa > Arthropoda > Insecta > Lepidoptera > Geometridae > Thera > Thera obeliscata. The sequence continues at coordinate 5,236,551 of OX387928.1, read as the reverse complement.
CGTTTTTCAATGCGAAGCACTCTCTTTTCAGTTGACTCTTCTCTTTTCCTCTCTTCGATACCCCAACGGTAGCTCTGCATGATAATATGGACGTCCACTGCCACTTTTTCTGGGTTAGCATAGACTGGGTTAAAGAAGTTCTGCAATATTTTGACGGCTGAAAAAAAGGCAAAAAATGCTTATTGTTTATTTGCATTTAAACTTATCTAACCTATACCTGGATATTTGGTAACAATGACGAAATCTCTTGTTTACGTCCATACTAACGACTGTAAAAGTAGACAAAGGCTTTTGCCGTAACTGTCATAAATGCATGATTTACGCAATTACCGAGCAAAGACGGCAATAAATTACTGTTCACCTCACTTTAGAAAACCATAGTTTAAAAACAGCTCCAAACATAGACATAACTCGTTATAGACCTTATTCCAAAGGAATAAGTAGTATTTCAAAAATTTATTTTCGCAAGTGATGAAAATTAGTGAAGTTTAGCCTTGATTATTCACAGATATTGTTATCGAGTATTACCACCCGCTAACTTGAGGTGACGCAAAATGAAATTTGTAAAAAGCTAAGGATTGTTACGTGGTAAGGTGATTATGCATTTTTTTTTGAGCTGAGGTACAGGTGCATTTTTGAGGATTATATTCACTATAATGTTGTATGTGGGTTTCATAAGTTTGTGAAAGCTTCAACAACTTTTGACTTTAATGAAATCTTACGTGCTTTCATGCAGTTTAATACTAGAGAGTGAAATATTTAACTATGAAAGCCTGTTTCATGAGGATGTGAAGGCACCTCGTCTTGTCTGTAAAATAGATAATTGTGATGAAGTACAGCTTATTTATAACCGACTTCAATTATAACCCCTCTTCCAGGTTCTCAAATCGGTAGAGTTTTTTTTTTTCCATCACCATAACTTCTTCATTTGTGAGCCGATTTAAAAAAATCTCTTCATGTTGCATAGAAATTTCATTAAAACCGGGTCTGCAATTTTACCGTGAAGCAGGTTTCTCAAATTTTTTAAACTTATTTTGTTTATAAGAATTTTATATCCTTACGGTAAACTAAGTATAATTTTGAAAACCCAGAGGGCCTTATTAATAATCCTGGCGTAGCGTTGGGCTAGTTAATCCGTGTTTTGTCTCTTGCATTGACATGCAATTGTCAATTCGAGCAAATGTGACAAAACACGGATTAACTAGTCCAACGCTTACGCCAGGATTATTAATAACACCCAGAAAGTCTTGCCTCTACTTAGTTTAAACACGGACCTGCTCGTCTACTCTTGAGCGTGATTTCGATCCCAATCTTAAGTTTTGACGGAATTCTGACAGAAACCCCATAGGATTTCTTAATCTAAATCAAAAATTCCGTCAAAACGATCGGAATCGCGTTCAAGAGTAGACCGGCTGGCTATTTACATTATTTATTTACTATTCTAATCAGTATGAACAAAAAAATACACAAATCTTAAAAAAACCTTAAACCTCCATGCCGTCCTAATGTGTTGTCAATCATTACTACTCCAAAATTGCATGAAAGGAATATTGATTGCATTTTTTGCATTGAACGACTTTTACAGAATACAAATTAATTTTGATTATTCAGTGTTCAATATGTATAGATGTGGAGGCAAGATTGTTCCAAATGATTGATTTTATCGGAGTTTCGATCGAATAGTTTGGGTATGGCTAAGCATTTTATAGTGGAGAGGCATCAGAGAACTGGAACACTTTCGTTTATACATACTATATTCTTCTCTATCTACATACAACTACTAAGTATTTTAACAATTTTATAAAAACGAGAACCAGTGGTCTAAGTAGTAGTCTGTCCGCCGTTAATAACAGTTATTGAAAGATAGATAATTAGATAGAAAATTCTTTATTGCACAAAATTAAAAATTCTTTTACACAGGCGAACTTAATGCTAGATAGCATTATCTACCCGCTAACCTTTGGGTAATAGGGAGATAGGTTGGGTAGTGCACATATAAGATGAGGGCTTATGTAAATACTAAACTAAAAATAGACACACAGTTAAGCGACAACTATCATGACTAATACACATAATCAGGAAATTCCTGCATAGCAAATTAAAACTAAAAAATACGCAATACTTAAAATCTAACCTAGCATAAACTCACTTACATACACAGTAGCAGGGAAAAATTATTTATTTTTATGTTTATAAGATTCGATCATGAGGGATAGATAGTGGGCAAAGATTTTGGATTTGAAGACTTCAATAGAGGAGGCCTCGCGACATTGATGTGGGATACCATTCCAGAGCCGGATAGCCATGCTAGTGAAAGAATCTGAGTAGCGGGATGAACTATGCTGAGGAGTCGACAACATCAGATTACGTATAGGCCGAACAGGGCACAAAACAAAACAAAACAAAACAGGGAAAGATCACAAGTTTGAATCTGGTTGAACACCAATAACAATCACACAGACATAATAAACCAATATTTATTTTGTCCGTGATGTGTCATCTGTTGAGGTCTTCAGATCTAAAGTCTATAACCACTATCTCTGTCTCATGATCAATGACTATAGATTGAGGAGAATCGTCGTGAAGGATTAGTGGTTTGGATCCTCTGTATGTATAAGTTAGTCCCTTCTTTATCCTATGAATTTATACTTACTGTATTTATCTATCTATCCTAACATTGTATCCACAGTTCCATCTCACATTTTTAAACATCTCATACATCTTATTTACTTTATATACTTATTTATAATTATATACTGTTAGTTAATATAAAATTTAATTTGTGTCTTACCTGTTTGCTTTGTTCAGATTTTGAAAACAATTCCCTTTCATATATATGTATATATATTCATAAATTTTATGTGCACTACCCGCTAAGAATGTCCGAATTACACAAAGGTTAACTGGAAGAGAAGGCTCTCTAGCATTAAGTTCGCCTATGTACAATGCAATTTTTTTGTTTTAGTGCAATAAAGAATTTTCTATCTATCTATCTATAAAAAAATCTACAGAGCACCGTATCTAACCTGCACCTACTTCCTTTTAGTTTGAAAATGTATTTATAATTTTGAAAATGTAGCCTGGATCTCTTTTCATGATTGTCACCAAACGACTCAGGTCAACACCACCCAAACACGAAAACCTACATCAATACCCAAAATACTCACGCCGTACGTCCATCTTCGTCCATTTATCTTCGTGTACGCCATTTAGAGTAACATGTACATATTGATGGTGTACGCTGATTTACAGTCGTCTGCGGTAGGTGAAGCTACATTCAGATTTCCGATTAATATCGATAGCTGATCGGTCACGTTTGCTTATAGACTTCTAATTTTTGCCTGGCGCCTGTGATGTCATCCCATTGTGTGTAAGACCAGACGATGTGGCAAGGTTGTGAATTCGGCACATGGAACCATTAAGCCTTGCGTACATCTAAACGGTCTGTGACGGCAATTAGTGAAACGCTGTTAAATATGACAGCGATATTTGACAGAGTTTCACTGATCGCTATTGCTATAGCCTAGATGTGCGCAGGTCTTTAGATGCGCATGTTTTAATGTGACACGTTTAACACGTTCAATGTCGACAGCCCACTTACTGTATAAACTGTTTCTATAATATCTATATGACACCAAACCGGATTTTTAGTATGGCATCATTTTTCTTTTCAATAAAATGTATATTGACATAGTATAGGCAGCTCAAAGGAAATCCCATCTGTCGCATCCACCCTGTAAAAATCTAAAGAATAGATGCAAATGCCTGTTTGCTATACTCATGCACATGAATAGTGATCGTGCAGACAGTTTCAGTGTAAACAAAGCTTTTATTGAAATATACGATGATTACTCATAATTATGAACGTTTGAAAACTTTCAACTACTCAATAATTTATGACCATTCGAATATCGCATTCGATATTTGGACCTACGGAATCCTTAATTAAATAAAATTGAAATGAAACGCGAAATGGATTTTACGTGCTTTTGTTAATGGATTTGTCGTATTATTTTCGATTATGCCTTAGCTACACTCACCACTGACTACTCATAGTATCTAGTAGTATTATGTATTCGTATTTTTTAAGCGTTACCTATATCTGCGCAGATTATTCTTATTTTTATAAGACACCGATTCTTTTGAACCAGTTCATCATCCATCTTCAAAATATAAGCAGAAGGCTCTCAGACTAATGCCCAAGCCACAAGATGCTTTGTCAGTTCATTATGTGCAAGTGGAATATCTATTGTGTTACCTATTTAAAAGAGAGTGTTATGATTTGTGATGATGTCAAAGCAAGTAGAAAGTAATAAATAAATCCGGGACAAATTGCTGCTTTCTCACCTTAACCAAACTCAAACTCAAATTTGTATTTTTTCAGTAGTAATCACAAGGATCACTTTGACAAGTCTTAAAGCTAAGTAAGGGTAAGTGCACAGGCAACTACGGCTTGGTTCCTGCCGTTTTTTTGTACGAGTATGCAACTTCATAAACTAAGACTAAAACTTATTGCTAATCTGTCCAGCTTCAAATCTGTTCAGCTGACAATTTGTCCACCTGCGAATCTGTAAGTTAAGAACGCCAATTATATTACTACGACTGTTTATTTTTAAGCTAAAAACTGTATCCTAACTTACCAAGTGTGTCATTGTCATCAATAAAGAGTTAACTATTTATCTATCTGGCCTCTCAGCTCAGTTGGCTCAGTAGCTCTGCTTTCTGCGCCGTAGGTCCTGGGTTCAATTCCCACCGAGAACAAATATTTGTGAGGTGAACGCAGATGTTTGTTCTCTGTCTGGGTGTTATATTGTATTCTAAGTATGTATTTACAAAAAAAATGTATGTAAGTAGTATATCAGCTACCTATACTACTTACATACATTTTTCCCCATAGTACAAGCTCTGCTTAGTTTGGGGCCAGATAGTGTTGTGTGGATTGTCTAAAATATGTATTATATTTATTTTATTATTATTATTATCTAGATGCTACAGAGGAGAAGATTTTACTATTTCGAAATTACTGAAAATCATCACTAAGTGAAATATCAGAATGAAGATCCCTCGCTTGGCTCAGCCTTTACTGGAGTAATGCCTACTATTAACACGAATATTTTAAGCAGCAGTCGCGTTCACTAATATTGTATTGCAATGATATAGTTTATGATTAAAATCCATTGTGACCAGACTCACAAATAGGTTTTATTGTGCCTATTTACCAAAGTACGTGTTTAGTGCATTAATGGCACATTTCAATTGATTAATTCTAAAATTATGCGGTTTTAAACCCACTTTTGCGTCACCATTTACTAATACAACTTTCATTTACTCTATCGGGTGAGTTCACCAAAACCGAAACAGCTATAGTTTAAAAGATTATATGATGTTGATTTGTTGGAAAATGGAGTTGCTTCATAGCACACAGGCTCACATAGGCTCAATTTTAATAATGATGGTTTGTTGAAGTTGCTATGATTTACGCAGCTTGATTTTATAAAAATATCTAAGTCTGGTAAACAATTGATTCGAATGATTATTGTTTGCAGTTTTGTTTTCTTCTTCATTCTTGTCAACAAACATGTTTTTCTTCTTCTGCTTTTATCCCACTTTATGGGGGGTCGGCTCAACATGTTTTTCTCTTCCATTCTCTTCTATCAGCCGTGATTTTTTTTTCTCTGTAGGTATATACCTACAGAGAAAAAACATAGCTATATAGGCATAGGTACATGTTTTTTGTATCAACAAATATGTTTGTAAAGTAAACAAAGATGGTGTGGTTGAAAAACTTTCTCCAATCAATTTCTCTCACAAAAAAATAGAAAGTACCTCATAGACGAATAGTCTGAAGTGTTGTGCTACTTTGTCTAATATGTACACTTAGCTCACTTGCTTTACATCAAAGAACTACTTACATGTAATAAATCAAGCGGGGAAAATTTAAGCGTTCCTATTATCTCAAAAAGCGTGCATGTCATTCTAATAAGGTTCGGCTGGTGTTCACCAAAGTTTTATTTTCGCTTGGTTGTCAATTTGATACTTTGTGTTAGAATTGATCATAGGGCATTCATATTGAAAATTTACAGTTATACAAGAAACGTTTTTTTATAGTGTTTATCCCATTGAAAAGAAATAAACTTTTTTATCTTTATCGACACCTGATATTAATAACAAAGTGACACACATAGATATTTTAGATAAACAAATTTTATAATTATAAACAAATTAAAGAGACTAAAATGATACGTTTAAGACGAAGTTATACGAGTATAACCTATAATAATTATACTTAATATACATGATAGGTTAACCAACACTTTAAACTAAAGTGTAACTCATCAGGAGTCTGTTACTGTAACCGTTTGTTTATGAATCGGTGAACATAGCCAAAGCGGTTGTGGAAAAACACGCGGCCTAGCCACGGATAGCATAATGACTTAAAATAAGCAAATGTGTGGAATCTCTAAGTAGACACTGGTAGAGATGGACTCAGGAATAAAATTGGGCAACAGACATTTCAATGTTGAAAGAGAACTTAAATATATTTATTTCTAATTAAAGAAAAATGTGATACGCAATACATAACTTGGAAATAAAATTAGAACATATGAGTGGTTCACCTTTTTTGCCGTCATTTAATTTAAGTTAAACTATTCATTTTAATTTGTCGCGAATTAAAAATATTTCTATTTCTAAAATTAAAAGCGATGTCAATATTTTTTTACCAGTAGGTTTTTTGTAGGCTCATGTTTTGCTTAATTACTAACATTTTGACTCTGTTTCGTGACTGACTCTCAGATCAGGTTTTCACTTATATTTATTTAAGCAAAAGTATTTCACAATGTTAATGTCAATAAAAATTAAACTAAAAGAAAAAGGTAAGGGGCTAAGGGCCCATCCTGCGTCCACCTGAGTAAAAATTGAAATTCAACTCAAATATTCACCCAGTTGCAGTGACTGTGGGTTAAACCGGTCGGTTTTACATGCATTTTCTCTTTTGCTGCTCTGAATATGAATATTTAGATATGAACTGATTTAGAAGATTCCAGAATTTCTACAATAGCTAACGTTCTAATTGTCTATGCAGTCGCCAATCTATAGACCAGCAAAGCTTATTGAAAATGAAAACCCTCCCAATTATGGAGGAGTTATATTTCTAGAAGCCTATACCTGTTGATGATGATGGTGATGATGCGATGGCTGCTGAGAATATTTTGACGCTGGAAAATCTGGCATTCCAAAATATACGAAATAATAAGTAAATAGGGTCCATGTGATACTGATTAACACCTAAGAACTATATAATAATTATGTACCCAAACTAAACCATGTGTATGGAATAAATAATCGTATTGACCGGAAGACGAAAAGTAGGGCACCCACCTACCAGATGGACTGACGACATTGTTAAGATCGCAGGAAGTCGGTGGATGGAAAGGGCTCAGAATCGTTCTTCCTGGAAATGCGTAGGGGAGGCCTATGTCCAGCAGTGAATTTCTCCAGGCGGATGATGATTGAGTATTGAGTGTACTCAATACTCAATCATCATCAGTTGTGTGGATTAACCACAATATTTATTTTATAATTATGTATAATTATAAAATAAATATTGTGGATAATCCACACAACACCGCTGAGCTTCAAATTGTACTGAGAGATGATTCTGTTCACTAGGTAGGTTCTTTTGTTCTTTGAACTGCGAGTCTAAGGTATTCAGAAACAGTGCTTGAGTCTGAGTCAAACCTCAAGCACTCAAGCATAGATTTTTTAACAGTTCTCCATTGAAAAATTTCAAAAATCTATGCTTGAGGCTCGACTTAGACTCAAGCTTTGTTTCTGAATACGGGCCGAAGTTTTCTAATTATTAGTTTATTTCATCGAATACTTTGCTCGTTCTTCGCTCGTATTTGTCTTCTAGAGTCCAAGTTAGCAAATTGTGTATTAGATTAACAACATCAAACGTACAAAACAAATTCTATTTATTACATTCTAAGTTGTTTACCAGCCGATGTTTGTTAGGCAATGTCCCCGAACATTTGTTAGGGACTGTCTAATTTTTTACGCGAAAAACACAGCAGTGCGGTACGTTTTGTAAAAAAGATGAGAATAAACAGACGACGAAGAATGGCGAGAGAGCGCTCGAATTTTGAATACAAATGTAAATTAGTATCTTCACTAATTACCTTCACAGACACGTTCGAGGCAATGCATCTTGTAGGCTTACTGAAACGTTCTTTTTTGCGCGGAAAGTCGTTTCAGTTTTGTAATTTATCGGGTATTGATGTCTGTGGTGCTTCGTTAGACTTAAGGGTCTTATGAAACGTAGATATTTTCAATGAGACCTTATACTCAAAAAATCAAGCTTGTGTCTGACAGTATTTTACAAGTCCGTTTTTTGGTTATAAACCAAATATCAGATGACATAAATCAATTATATTCTGATCAAATCGACGCGTGAGCTAAGGGTTGGTGCTATTCAGCGTGGCAATGCTGCCAGCGTCTTGGGGACGCTGATTTGGATCAGTTGAGCTATCTTTAGATCGTTTGTTACGGTCTGCAGATAGCTCAACTGTTTCTTGAGTATTTTGAACATTTTGTAAATATTTGTCTAATTGTAAGTTTCTTTGTATAAATAGTTATATTCTAATTGTTATTCATTATTCACATTTTATAGAAGGTTTTCACTTAATTAGTATGGGGTTTCGTTCCAACACCAACTTTGGAAGTACGAGTCACAAACGCTGCCTTCATTTTTAACTCATCACGATCTGGTGTTTTATTCTTCCATCGTCACTTCTTCGCTAGATTCTCGTTGGAATGCTAAATTTTAAAGATCTTTACATAATCCGATTTTAAACTTTTCGCAATTTCTCTTCAATTGTATTAATTCTTTATTGCACCAAAACAGTCTGCATCAGTATTTTCTACCAGCCAGCCAATGTCAATTGTCTTTACCTTGTTATCTGCTAATCTTTTAAATTTTTTCAACGACTCTCTTTTACTCGTAGCTATCTCACCAATGCTTTCGAGCCGCTGCCTTCAGTCTTCAGACAGAAATGGTTGTGAATGTTAAGCATCATTCTCATCATCCACAGCTCGACTTCACCCACTGCCGGGTATAATGCCTCTCTTAGTTTGTGTCATCTACCTCGATCCTGTGCCAGTCTAACCCATTGCCGCTCCGCGACATTGACTATGTCGTCCATCGATCTTGCATCATCCTAAGTGAGTATTATTTTATTATATTTCACGAGGTCAGTTTGGCTTTATCTGTGTGCGGTACATATTTGCGAGGCATTCAAACGTTTTGAATCAGGAAGAGTCTTTTCTTCTTCACGTCTATGAGAACTAAATAGGTGAAAGTCACCTGAATAATAAGAAGTATAACACTTTCAGTTTATTCTATTTATTAAAATGTGAGTTATAGCAACTATCTTATTTCCAAAAGATAAACTTATCTAACTACGCTTCATGAGATGGAATAACTGTACAAATATATTTCAATTTCAATTTATTCACTTAATAATGTATTGATTTAACATTTTAAAAGTTATGTGAACACCAGTACGACATAAAAGTCGTATCGTATAAAGCACAGTCTTCTGACGAGCACATCCCCTCGTCCGACGGAACTTTATAAAAACGTTATCATCTTTTATTTTCCTCGCCCACAATTTGCATGTCGTGTTTCAGAGATGATGTGCTATGCAAATGCTGTAAAAACTTATTTATCATGTCTGAGCGTAAGTTAATTAAAACAGTTCATTAAAAAATTATGTAGGACTTGGTATTCCCTTGTTAGAAGTTACCAGCAAATTTTTCCTTAAAATGTTTTATGAAACAACTGAAAGTAATTATTTATCATCATCATCAGCAAGATGAAATCCACTCCATCTCATCATAGCCTTCCCCTACCTATAATAAGAAGAACGATTCTGAGTCATCCACCCGAAATCTAAACTTTGTCGTCGATCCATCGGCTATAGGGCGCCCTCCTACTTCAGCTCCTTTTCCTTCCTACTTTTTGCTTTCGAGTTTTTGGACACCATTCTGTAATAAATACACAATAATAATAAATATTGTAAACAATCCTAGCTCCTAATTAAGCAGAGCTTGCACTATGGAAAACATATTACACCCAGACAGAGAACAAACATTTGCGTTCACCACACAAATATTTGTTCTCGGTAGTGATCGAACTCATGACCTTTGGAGAAGGCAGAGCTGCTTCTAACTAAGCTGAGAGGCCAGTCAATGCATTACAGGTACTCAGTTTTCAGGTATTTCTTTTATTCAACGAGTTTTAGGTAACTTCCTGCAGTACCCTTTCAGAAATAATCAACACTGGTCCTGCCTACATATTTTAATCACGACCAATGCTTTTGTTCGCTTTGTAGACAGAGATACAATTACAGGGGTTCTTGTCGTAAATCACGCGTTGAATTTAAAATTTATTTAGAAGCAAATGTAATGTTAATTTTTTAGCAAATCACCGGTGGCCCATTTTGGTGATTAACTTCGCGAGACGCGACACTTTTTGGTGTTTTATGGGGAGCCTTGAATGGGCGTAATTGCTTTTGTAATAGTGTTATTTTGAGGCTCGGTTACATGTAAAATGCTTGCTTCTCTGTTTGATGGTTAAGGGCATAGGAATTCTAGATAATTACAGGAGCAAAAGGCAGTTTTCTGGAACCTGATAGAAATGAGAAAGAGGTAGAAGATAGACAGTGCATAAATATGGATGTTATTGAATACAAACACTATTTTTAGTTGCCAATAGAAACAGTTGATTGGCAACAACTCCTTCGTGAAAACCATGATTTCAGGTGCAGCTATTTCTCCTCAACTATTTCTTGTCTATTTTATAAATATTTTTCTTAGGTTCTTTATATAATAATATCTATAATGTAATTTATCAAAACTATAGCATTATTTTTTTTGGTAATGAACTTACGACAAAATTGTTCTATCTAATTTTTATATATTTATCAAACTTAAATAGCGAAAGAGACCAAACTATTCTATTTAACTAATACCTACTCTGACCGCACTAAACTCAGTAACCACACTTGGCATGTTGACTAAGTACAGTATAGTTTTGCCATAATACGAGGTTACTTTAGTGCAGTTTAATGTCTTCGACTGGGCACCTCTCTGTGGTCTTGAATACCGCAGACTTACTTACAAAAATAGTAAGAAAGTCCAAACACATTAGTGCACGACCAGCATGCAATAGCTTCTTCTTCTTCATTAATTACAGTTTATTATATAAATTAATTATCTAAAAAAGAAATAAATAAACCGTTATTCTTCAAGTCAGATAAACACGACGATTAAAGGTGTAATTTTTTTAAGTCAGCGGAGTTAAACAATTTAAAAATCTTCTCTAAATTCAAACTGTTGTTAGTTTGTTTTACTCGTAATTAATTATTAAATCAAAATAATAGTAGTTACTTTGTTTTAATTAGTTTTTTTCAAATCAAAATAACTAAACAAAAATTTCAAGATCTATATGGGGTAAAAAAAGTATTTTTCAAACCTGAAATTGATAATCTTTTTTAAGAACCAGTCAAAATGGTGGTGTGCATTCAAGCCTACCAAAAAAAGCTTATTTTTTTTTACTGATAATTCAGTGACTGTTTAGACTGATTATTAATAAATCAATAACTTATTACGCCGAACACTTTATTTAACTACACCTTCTTCTATTCCATTGCACACCGCATTCAATACTAAGTTATTTATCCAATACAGTTGAAGCAAATATAATCCGCGTTAAATCCCCATAAAAATCCGGCGACTCCTAAATGAATAGACCAGCACATTCAGGCTCATGAAAAGAGCTACCGAAAACGAATATATTTCTAGAGAAACGGCTGAAATACGTCGCGCTGTGCCCTCCTCTTAATAGCTCTGCTAGATGGTGCAAGAAGTTAACATAACTTTAAAAAAAAACTTTATTGACATAAACATGGAATAGTATACATTGATTGAATCCATAGGTTCCCGAACTAGTAAAAACTGTGTTTCAGGAACATTTAAGCTTTTAGCACATCCAAGACTTCTGCGGTGACGATCAGGGAGACGCTGTAAAATACTGCAGTCATTAGTTAACAGCGTTTCATAATCTTTGATTAAAAGTAAATCCACTCATAAAGGTTTTCTTTTCTCAGAATAATTTTGATAGACAACTGAAACTTGACGTAAAAAAAAAACTGATGTCACCAAAACATACTAAACATTGTTCCTAACATTTTGTATTTTCTATGGATTCCAATTTCTAAAATACTGTCCCAATTATAAAAAAAATATTTATAGGTAAAAATAAAATCAAAATAATGTTTATTAAGTAAAAATAGGGATATCCTTAGCAAGGAAACCTTTGAAAATATATTTTTCAAAAGCCAACAATAGTACCTGCTGTATTTCCAAATCTCTTCTAGTTTTCTCGGATCTATGATAGAGCTAAGCTACAACGCAGTGAGAATATCTCGAGTAGAAAATAAAAATTATAGTCTGAATATACTTACAGCGTAAACCTGTTTACTCTACAGTTTGCGCAACGATTAAAAAAATATATTATGATATAAATTATTCAGATGTAATTGATTGATTCAGAAATAAGCATGGTTGTACTTCGCTGGACGAGACCTTTACAAAAACTCTACTAATAACATAATAATAATATACAAAGGCACGGTCATAGTGAACATTAGTGCCAGTTACCTTCAAACAGTGAAGAAACCTTTTGTACCGTTTTCTTCCAGTAGTTCCATTGAACAGTTCAACTACCAAACTACTGGGAATACCTACTACGGAAAAGGTACAGTACAGAACTACTGCGTTTATTTCTGCGATTCTGATCAAATAAAGTATTTGACTTCACAAGTCAAATACTTTATTTGATCAGAGGCAACCACTCAATATCAAATAAAACATGTGCTTTTTCCACCACCTTTTCCCATAGCAAAATAAACCATAAATTTCAAAACATGGCTATTGCTTACCAAACATTTACCTAACTTTATAAGTCACAGTCGAGACAATGATATGTCTCCAAAAAGCACTTATTTGTTTTTCCAAACGAATTTTTTATATATTTTGCACAAAAGGGATAAGACACTTGCTACAGTTAGTCCATATTTTAAAGCAAAAATACGGGGCGAGCACTTAAATACGACAAATGGCCACGCTGCAATTGACAGTGTATTAAACAGTTGCTTGCATGCCAGAATAGGGCCGATAAGTTTTATAAAGCAATCTACACACTGGCTGAAAATAATTTGGCGGCAAAATTGAATAAAACAAATGAAACCTACCTGCCTTAAAGGCCTACGCCATCCAGGTGATGGTGATGGCAATCACGTGAACACTGTCAAATATGTCAGCAATATTTGACATTGTTTCAGTTGATCGCCATCGCCATTGCCTAGATGTTCGCAGGCCTATAGAGACTCAGCATTCTACATCGCTTTCTAAAAATAAAAAATAATAATGCAATTATTATTACTTTTGAAACTATCATCGTTTTTAACACAATTTAATCATGGTAAATATCCCGTCGTTTCATAAAAGTTGCAATTATTATTTATCATTTTCGTAAATGTCTGTTTCTTATACTCGTAATACCTAACGTATGTTGTCATCATATACAATTTCACAAGTATTATTTTTCAATGAAATTCGTTTTGTGCAAAAAAAATGCAAACTCAAGAATTATGTTTCATAAAATGGATCTTGATTTGCAGCTAGTCTAAAAATCTGTTTATATAAAGTAGATTTTCTAAGTCTTACATGTAAGCAGCTTTAAAACCGGGCGTGTGTGGCGTCTCGCTGGTTGCCAGCAACTCAGCGAGCTACAACTTTTTCTTTGATAGAGTTCAAATAAATCTATGACCGGCGATGCAGTGCCGGACGTGCTTGCGAATTCGATTCTGTGCACCGCCGAAACGGGAGCATTCGACAGTGTGTAATGGCCTTAACTTCTGTTGATGGTTTGATAATAAACTAGAAGTTTCCTGTAACAAGCTTTATCAGGTTTGTCCGTTTTCTCGTATCTTAGTTTTCTACAAAACTTAAACCAGGTATTCGTGTAAAGAAAAACATTGTAAAATAGAGTTTGATGATAGAAATTAGTTAAATTAATTAGTGTCGCATGCACCAATTAATTAAATAGAAGATGTCTTAGCAAAATAAGTCTACTTATTCTGATAATCACTGGAGAAAAAGATCCAAGAATCGGGTTCAGTGGCTCATGAGGAAGACCTACGTCCATTGATGGACTTTTTTTCTTCTTATTGTATCACTAGTTATAGGAACCAGTGTGATGAAAGGATTTCCAGTGTGCCAATGTTGGTGGGTATAGGTTGATAATGATAAGGTAGGTAACATGAGCAATTTTTAGAAATATTTCATTCAAATTGGGTTGCACCGTTCAAGTAAAATACTTGTTTTTACCTGTATTTGTTAAGTGCATTCCACCTTTATTACATTTCAGCGCAGACATAACTTTGCCCATAAGAATCCATATTTCGTTTATTACAAGTCCCCTAAACATAATATTTATGTATTTTCCTACAGTTTCGTACTAGCTCTAGCCGTCCGCTTGAGTTGTTCCACCTATCCAATATAACCTGAACCGCGAATCTTCAGATATTCTCTTATTGTTTCACGGACAATACAACAATAGAGCTCTACAGAAACTGGTACCTATCTACACGGAGTATGAATAATGTATTTTTGTTTTAGATTTTTATGAGTAAAGTTTTGATTATTTTCAGTTCGGGATAGGTACTTATGACTAAAGGCTATATGTACACAGGCCAGACACAATGAACGCGGAAACTGAGAACAAAAGTTTGTATTGTAAAGGACGGAACTTATAAAGCTTAGGGTAGATGTAAGCGAAAATACTGTGTAAGATTGTATGAGCTAAGTAGCTTGCTTAGTTTGCAAAATTGAAACAACGCGTAGCAAAGCATTTATAAGCCTATGAAGTACATTTATTTACAAAAGAAACGTACAATTAAGCAAATATTTACAAAATACACAAGAATCAGTTGGGCTATCTGCAGACCGTTATAAACGATCTAAAGATAGCTAAATTGATCCAAATCAATACCAGACGGAAGCGTCCCCAAGATGCTAGTGGTATTACCACGCTGAATAGCAGTGCTAATGCACTGCGCCAGATACCACGAACCAACCCGTGGATCACGCGTCGCGTCGTTTTGATTAGTCGCCCATACAACATTTTGAAGACTAGAAAAGCCTCGGTTCCTCACGGACTGGCACGGACCCAGAGTCTCAACCTCAAGAAAAGCAAATAAGTAGGCTCTGTCGAGTTTCAGATATATATAAACCATTCCATTGAAAAAAATCTCAAATGTTAGAAAGCGATTTATTGTACACCAATAGAAAAATAACTACAGCGAAGTACAATGAAAATTAAGTAAATCCTAGCTTAACCTACCTGCATAAACTATGCAATCTGAATACAAACCGAATCGACCACACAATCTGAGCAAGCGATCTCTACGCCTTAACACTGACATGAACAACACAATTAAAAAGTCCATCAATTCCCTACCACAACACATTTCATACATCAAACTCCAATATATACTCTATCCCACCGTCTTAAGGTTTACAAGGATCTTTGGAGGTGGTTTTAGTGGTTGTTTTGTCCCCAAGGCACGCACGCAAGCATCTCAATAAGGGATGCAAAACAAGAAGCAAAGGTTAAACTTCGTTTAACATGCAAATTTGAGAGTAGCGAGACAGAATGAGCGTCGATACTTAATTACTTGTTTAATCGTTCAATCTGGGGTGTAGGACGAAATTCGGTGACTGGTTTGCGGTCAGTAGCGGTTATAGAAGGTAATATCTTGGGCAAGTTTGAATGAATCGAGTTTTACTCAATGAAATTTATTATAACTATTCTGGACAATCCACACATCTAGCCACAAATTAAGCAGAGATGGGAACTAGGTAACTGATATAATACTTTTTTACATTTTTTTTTGTAAATACATACTATAGAATTCAATTTGACACCCAGACAGAGAAAAAATATCTGCGTTCACCACACAAATTTTTGTTCTCGGTGGGGATCAAACCCACGACACTTCTGTGCCGTAGAAGGCAGAGCTACCAACTGAGCTGAGAGGCCTGTCAATTTAAGTCAATTTTATGTAAATTGGAGGTTAATTAACCCACAGTGTCAACTGTATACTTTTTGTCAAAATATGCTTTAAAAATTATCACTAATAAAGTATTGCCTTGTTAGGTCACGCACGCTAACAACGTGCCCTAAGATGTACTGCCTTGCGGCCTC
Organism: Thera obeliscata; assembly: GCA_947578465.1. Lineage (NCBI taxonomy): Eukaryota > Metazoa > Arthropoda > Insecta > Lepidoptera > Geometridae > Thera > Thera obeliscata. The sequence continues at coordinate 5,220,218 of OX387928.1, read as the reverse complement.
ATGTGCCTCTAATTATACCGTCACCCACTTCAAACCAGAACGCAGCAATTCTGCTTTGCTGCAATAAAAGGCATAGATGTAGGTAGTATGTGCTATTATCAAATTAAATATAAAAATGTCTATAAAATATGATCGATATAAATTATTTAAATAGCTATGCTACGAGCTAAACATTTTGTTCTGTTAACTACAAATTGAAAGGTATTTAATCCTGGCCCACTGGATCTAGCCGGAGGTATCAGCCATCAAGATGAAGAGCATCCCACGAAGAAGGCAGTAAAAAGCCTGTTCTCGCTGTTCAATCGTCGCAAATATCGAGATCGCGTGAGAATTTATCTGATTTGTTCAAACATGTAACAAGCTACCGGTGTAACAAATAAACAAACACTATCCGGAACGCGAGCATCGTTTGATTCTATACATATAGTTTTAATTTAGAACCTTTAAATATAATTACTATAGAAAATATTTAATTGATTTATTACATAAGTTTCTTACTAGTATTGACACCACTGTGATGCCATGTGTTGTAGCCATCGACGTTTCAATGAGATCCTTGTGATACCAAGTAAATACATATTAGACTTTGACTTCTACAAAAATAAATCATTTATTACCCAGATCATAAATAAATACGTGCACACCCAGGCTGTAATCTTCAGGTTTCCATCCCCTATATATACATATATATCTTTTGATTTCTATATGAAATATATCTATTTTGCTGTAGTAATCCAATATTTTGAGATTGCAAATTCATCATCACTGCTGCGGTCTGAGCAAAACCTTTTTTTGTAACGATGTTTTCAAAGACTGGCATGTTACCTTACAAATCTCGCAAATACGTTACGTAAGAATCGAACACGGAGCTTTTCGTTTCTCGGTATAGAATACGTCTGCGAGAAAGGTAGCAAAATAAACAGTTTACACATCCACAAAGTAAGACTAATGTTTGATTACGAAGATCCATCTAGATTTATGTACGGTGCGCTCAAAGGGTGTGTATTTATTAAAATGCTAATTTTCTCTCCGCGGCTCGGTGTTAGATACTACGCTATCGGGACTCTGCACGCTTTGTATACCGCCTGTAGATTTATTCCATACGCTGTTGGACTAAACATACTATTTGAACTCGAAGCATTTTTGGTAACTCGATGCATTTTTGAATCGAGTAGGTATCCTCTTGCCCCGTCATCGTGCTTGCTTTAGTTTACGCTTTGTTATAGTCGTTGCATACCACGTATCATGAACCGAATAAGACAAAACGTAGGACCCCACCCGATGGACCGACGACATTGTTAAGATCGCGGGAAGTCAATGGATGGAAAGAGATCAGAATCGTACTTCCTGGAAATGTGTAAGGGGAGGCCTATGTCCAGCAGTGGACTTCATCAGGCTGATGATGATGATGATGATACCACGTTTCATAACCATCTTTCTTCTTATCGCTTAAAGCTATAAGCTTAAAGATCAAAGCGGGCTAACTGTGTTGGTGTTTTTATAGTTTTAAACAAATAATACTGGAATATGGTCTTCATAAAAAAATGAGGCCATGATCTTGAAAAGTTTTTAAAATAATAAGTTTGATGAAGGCAAATTACTCAAAACTTTTCACATGTAATGAGTTCGACTTAGAAGTTTATAGTAAGAGCGAATGATACATCACGCTCGGCTAAGGGCGCGCGCACAAGGGCAACGGAAACGCAAATTCAATCATGGTAGATTACAGCCCCTTAATATTTTAATGCTTGACCACTGCCCGCTAAAGGGAATCGATCCTGCACCCCTTAACATAAATATAAGTACCTTATATGCGTACTCTATAGCCATATATCTCATCTTGGCTAATTGGGGTCGCTTAATATGGCTTACCGAAGTAAGTACGTAATTTATTTCGCTCTTGTTTAAGAGTTATGTTTTGGAGGTAGGTTATTAATGTAGAATGTGGATGGTCAACGCTAATATCACTTAGGTCAGAGTGCGATATTGAACGCACTTTAGTTTGGATACAAGTTTAATTCATTTCAATAAACTCAACATTATTTGAGAAAACTAAAACATGTAGCGAACTTTTAAATGGTTTAATAAACCAGCACTCTAAAAATGCAATATGCCAATTCTCACAAATGTTGAAGGAAAACATTATGAAGAAACCGGCATGTGGCAGAGCCTAGAAGTTCGATAAAATTAGTCAAATCACACACCAAGTGCAGATTAAAGAATTTGCCAATTGTTTTACACTGGCACTCTTATTTTTCGAGATATCAAGTATTTTGTCTCTCCACGCCGTCATACACCCTAAAAACTACCATCGAAATATATATATTATATAAGCATAGCCTTTATCTAGACAAGTAGGAACCATTTTTAGACTTTTACTTACTTTACTACTTCTTTTACTATGTCCTTATAGTCTTTAGACTTGCGCACATCTAAACAATCTGTGGTTACAATCAGTGAACCGCTGTCAAATATGACAGCTCAAATGTGCTCAAAAGCTTTACTCAAACAGAATAAAATTACCTAGTGCATAGAGAGTTTACCAAAGCACAGCAGTTGTTGAAAGTCTTCAACATCTTTTCCTTCATTGCTTCCTCTTTTGTTGTATTTAAGCTCTTAATGTTATTGCTCTAGTATACATACATAAAGCTAAGCAAGTGGTCATCGTAATCTTGGATAAGGGTTGCTGCATAAATCAAGGGGGTGACACGAAGCCTCGGGCCCTACTTTATCTACTGTGTGCGGGTGACGCTACTGTGTAGGAAATAGGGTGGCTGGAAGCGCCTGCCAAAAGGCAAGGTTCTAATAAAAACTTGAAAAAACTGCGTTGTCATTGGCTGGCGTATTTATATTCTAAGTAGGTATTTACAACAAAAAAAAATAAGTATATAACAGCTATTTGGTTCTCAAAGTACAAGCTCTGCTTTAGTTGGGGCTAGACAGTGTTGTGTGGATTTTCCTCAATATTTATTTATTAGATAAAATTAGAAGGATGACTTTGAAGCGCCATATTTTGGAATTTAGCTGGCAGTTCCATGTGACCAGCATAGAAAAATAAGTAAGATACGCATAGTTTTATCCCTATATCTACTTTTTGTACTAAAAGCCCTGAAAAAAAGTTGATTACTTCTGTGACTGATTAGGCAAAACACCTTTTTGATTAAATAAGGAAACCCAGTCTAGTACCAAATTTAGCAACTTGGTAAATTATTTGTAGTTATTTTTATACAGCTATTTGATGGAACAAATGGATATTAAGTGGTAACCATCGCCTATAACAAAGCATTGCTTCGTAGGTCACGCGCGTCAGGAATGTGCCCTACGATGCGCTGCTCTGCGTCCATCAACTTGAGGCATACCTACAGATGTTCAGCCTCACGTGCCAGTAATTTCACCGGCACCCACACCCGTAATGCGTAACCCGTAGATTGGTTGCGTAGAGAGTTTGAGCTAGTACTTCCATTGTTTCTACATCTCCGCCCTCGATAATTGCCGCCCCGCACCCTGGCCACCTCTGACCCATCCTGAAACTTGCAGCCGATCACAATAATTTATTATCAGTGGCTTTTAGCCGATAGAATATGCTGGCACTGCACAAAATATTCATTAGTTTTATCGTATAATTAGAACTCTATTTTTCATCTGGTTTTTGTTAAGTTTACGGTAGATTGCTCTCAAACGGTGATGGAAAACATCGTGAAAAAACCTATGGATTTTAAGTATACAGTATATTGCTCTCAAACGGTGATGGAAAAATTTGTGAGAAAACCCATGGCTTAGTCAGCTCTGCACGTATTGACCATGTTCTTTCAGGTGCTGGGCAAGCCTATTCCATCTAAAATCCTGTCCCAGGCACTATAGTGTTCCGCAAGTAGGCTTGTTTAATCAATCACCAATTGCCTCTAGCGCTATATAAATCATTTACAATAGATGCAAAAGCCTGTTTAATTTTTACATACTTAGAATACAAAGTAACACCCAGACGGAGAACCAACATCTGTGTTTACAACACAAATATCTGCTCTCGGTGGGGATCAAACCCACGCCCTCCAGCGCAGAAGGCAGAAGTGCTACAACTTGAGCTATGATACTAGGTAAATGTTAATTATAGATTCCAATAATATGTATGTTACATAAAGTTTTACATGTCTACTCCCATTCTACACTAATATTAAGCTATATTATATCTGTTACTAAGCTAGTTATAGTGATAGATAAGTAAGAAATCCTCGGAAAAACATTCATTACACCGCCCACTAAATAATTTCTCAATTTATATGTGGCTGTCCCCACTACAGAGGTATTCCTTCAGCATTATGGTTCCAAAATTAAATATTATACCAATAAAATGGATAATAACGTCGCCCTAACATCCGGGCGCTCCGATAATTCTTTTCTCTGAACTCATAAATATACCTTCGACGTTCGCCTCAAGTCGGTATAGATCATATAACTCCGGGACAGGAACCAGTCATCTTCCCTTCATCCCTTCAGATAGCAATAAAGGGAATCCCTTTAAACGTGGCCCTTCGACTTATAAATATCAATTTATCCGCTATGTCAAATGCGGTAAGACCGCAGTTTTCACGTTATTTAGTAACCGTTTATTTTTCCATCCCGCTATTTTCGATTTTCTTTGCAATTTTTATGCAAAGTCACTGATAAATGGTAACTTTTATTTATAATACTTATTGATGCGTTAGTGAATAGGTTTGGCATGGCTTTTATGAAATTTGGGGTGTTTATTACAAAAAACACGAATTATTATTATTTTCAGCCTATCTTGTCCCACTGCAGGGCAAAAAGCCTCCCTACCTTTTCTCCAGTTTTCTCGGTCCATTGCTAAATAGTCCAGACTGGTCCAAAAACACGAATGGGGATTAAAAAATGCAAAACAAAATCATAAGTTTAAATCCTCTACTTATAAGTGGTATTATGCTGAAACACTACACGACTTATATATCAGTCAAAATTTAAAAGCACACGTTCAAAGCGATTTTCTCCCTGAGACATTAACCCGAATCTTGCTTAAAGCAAACTGGTACCTATTTATTTAGTGTCGTCTCTTAGAATTAGTTCATTTATTTATGAGACCGCCCTGTCCTCAGGATAAGATCGGGTAGTGTTTTGTGTGTAAATCAGTCGACATTGACGCATGCGCTATAGAACTAAGACCAGTGATAAATTATGTCTGCAATAGGAATAATACTAATTTGTTGGTGTAAGGAGATGAGCCACTTTTGACTCCTATACTCATTATGGGCTTATGTGCTGTGGATGTATGTTTTATTGAAAATATCCGCAGAAACAATAATAAAAGCACTTTTGTAAAAATAAAACCTTTTTAATTTAATTAATATTTTTGGAACAAAGATTGCGGTTACGTAATTTAGTTTAGATAGTCAATTGACTAGACTTTAAATAAATATGGATGATGTTCTCATTTCGGTTGTTTTTTATTGTTATCGCATAACTTCGTCGTATTATGAACTGATTTAATTTTTCTTTCCACTTGTGAGGTTGATTGTCCCAAAGAAATTTTATCAAAATCTGTTCAACAGTTTGGCCATGAAGCCAGTATCTCCCTTTTAAGTTTAAGTTTTTTAAACTTCACTTGATTTATATTCAAGACAAACCGTTATTTGAGCTCCTCAACGTCTCATCGTATCAACAAACAGAGGACGACATTATACCATTGCGAACCGCAAATGCAAGTTGACATTAACGTTCATTAAATACCTATGTCCCGCCTTAAATTTAGAGCGGCAGCAAAAATAGAGCCATATATTAAGAGGATTTACGGTACAAATATATGTAAAGTTTGCTGGATATATTATATTTTGGGGTTGGTCCTAAGATGGGGGGGGTAGACGTGAAAACATTCGGGTACGTGCTTTAGCATAATACCTTTCTAAGGGCGTTGCGATGCTGAGCTATTTGGCGTGAGGAATCTCTAATTCGAAACGATGATGAGTTTTGCGTAGGCCCTTATTCAAACCTCCTAGAGCGAGTGGTTAATATTTTTGAAGGTTCTTACTTGATGGAATATTTTCACTACAAAGATTTTTTTTTTTAGTAAAACATGACACGTTGACGTTGAGTTCAATGCCCTTAAAAACAAAACAATAGTTAAAAATAACTAAATGATCATTAAAAAACAACTTTGTACACAAACTATCCACACTCGCATCTAACCATAAATCATACGAGATAAACCAAAGTCGGAACAAGCGACAAAAGCGCGTTTTTCTTCATTACCCACGCAAACAAACGTTCGTAGATTTAAATTTTTCGCTTCAAAGTTGTTAGGAGATTAGCGACAAAGCGGCTAAGGCACTGTAAAACTGAAGACCAGCTACGTTTCGCATATTATTTTAAAAACACCGTTTCAAAAAAAAATAAAAAAAAAATTGGACGGAAGCCCTAATGTAACTTAGGTAGGTACTCTTAACGAACATAAAACTCAGATTTACTAATTTATAACTATTTATTTAATTATCTACCATCACATCATCATCTGAAAAAGAAGACTGCTGAAAGTAATATAAAAAACAAATCAAAAGTACTATGGGTTACAAAAGTCTTAGGTACAGTTCAAAATGGAACTATTGTAGAATTTGTTGAAATATTTCTACTGTGTGTGTGTGTTATACGGAGATGACACACTGCAAAATCCAGGGCTACTGTGCAAAAGCAGAGGCTGCGATATCTTAAATGCGAATCTGTTGTAAACAAATTCTCGCGCGCCAGCCCGATTTATGAGTTTATTTATCATTAACAAATTATATTTAAGCTCACGGAACAGTTTTTGTAACTCGCCTCTTTAGCGTGTTTAGCAATGTGGCGGAAAGCTTTTTTGATGCTAATCGTATTGTCAACAGTGGCCTTTTTAAAGTACACGCATGATTTTATTTTATGAAATTTCAGTAAAAAGGTATTTTAATACTCATTGGTGGTTTACTGTTCATTCTATTTTTTATAACACTAAAGTTAATAAAACATTTTCAATTGTGTCAGCCCGCGACCACGGTTATTGCAATATAGCCGAAACGTCGGGAAAATAAATAAAATAAGGTAATATACGCGATAAATACCCGTGTAATAGTATAAATATGTTTTATGATCGCGAAAGTTTAAAAAGTACATTTTCAATTGTATACAATTTTCATATTGTTTCGATCATTTGAAAAAAGAACAAAATGGTCTCATAACAAAAATACAATTTAGAAATGTGTTTTTTCACACCACAAAGCACATTAGTATCATCATAAAAGATTGCAATCATCCGAACAAAAACATAAAATCTTCTGAAACAATATGAACAATATTTCGGGAAAGTGAAAAAATGCTCTTCAGAGAATACACGGAATTTCCGCGAGGCAATACAGCAGTGCCGTTAGGGGCAGGCTGGCCTTGAGGGTTCAACGCCTGGACTTGACACGTGTTTTGCTTAACCATCGGTTAAAATCAAAATGAAGTTGGTAGAACTTATAACTTGAAGTAATTTGATATAATCTGGGATACGAAATCTTAATTATACGGGTATTTATCGTGTATAGAAAGTACAATCTGGGATGTTAGTAATTTTTAGGGTCAATTTAATGGAACTTATGCCATAAGCATTGCGCACATCCAACCGATCTGCGACGGCGCCCAGAGAAACGCTGTCAAATATGACAGCAATATTTGACAGCGTTTCACTGATCGCAATCGCCATCACCTTAAATGTGCGCAGGTCTTTACGGCAAACCAAATTATCTCAGAGTCACGCTAAGCGTCAGATAAAATAATTCTGCCTCTGTTTATGACAAGTGTAAAACACAAAGAAAAGTAGGAAAGGAATTGTTAATTTGAGTTGGAAAGACCCACTTTTGAAGTGATGGACTCAGTGCAAAACGTCTTAAGTGGACGTGCTTTTTTCACGCGTACTCACGCATTAAGCTGTGGTAAAATGATGAGAACTGCTTTTATTTTTACGTCCAGTAGCGGAGTGGTCCAAGTCCAAGACCCATCTGCTCTCTCTTCCGAGATTCAATTAAATTTTTACTGAAGATTATCACGCAGACGGTGAAGACAGGAGTTGTCTTGTCGTCTATTCTTGACTAAGCTTTGTTGACATCCTTTTACATCAATACAATAGAATTACAAAAATGTTTGAAGCAAGAAAAAAATCAAATTTTTTAGGAAGGATTTTAAAACTCTCATAGATATTCTTTTGAGCTTTGCGTACGTTTTTTAATTCTACAAAAATTATTTGATTGAGTAGATTAATCCAGGGTCTTTTCTCTTGCCTATTTATCAATTGCAAAGACATCAACTTTATGTTTTTTGTTCGGCTTTACGTAAGCTATATTCGGTCAAATGGCGACCACAAACCGGAAAAAGAAATGAAGGACGCCGGAAATTGTTGAGATCGCGGGAGGTTGGTGGATGGAAAGAGCTTTCCATGAAGAACGATTCTGTTCTTCATGGAAATGTTTAGGGGAGGCCAACAGTGGACTTCTTCAGGATGATGATGATGAAGCTATATGAAAAATAAAGAATTCAATACTAGTAAAAAGCATTACTGCAAGACTCTATGAACTCAAATAAAAATAAGAGGGTGATTTTTCTTTTCCTTATTCAAGAAATAATACAAGCCAATCATGAACACTAAATAGCAGAAGACAAGGGAGAATCGCCACTAAAATCCCTCATTTTCCTTATAATTGAATAAAAATCCCGTAATTATCATAGATATACTTTCATAACACAGTAACTTACGGCTGTTTGCTCTGAGCGGGCTCGTAAATGAAAAATAAACATGCGTGGAGCTTTTATGCGATATGGTACGAGTACAAGTACTTATTAACAATGTAAGTTCATATTCTTCTTTGTATAGTACTTGTTCGTCTTGTATCATACAGACAAAAATGTCTCGCAACTTCCTTTATAGCACACAATTTTTATGCTGCAAAGGAAGTTACGAGACATTTTTCATAAGCCTTACGCACATCTTAAATATATGACATATTGTATAGTTATATATATTATTATGGATTAAACGGTTATTTTGACCGTGTAACAACAGCTGTAGTCGCGGGCAAACACGACTTTATCCATATAATATGTTAAGAATAAAGATCGCGTTAATTTAAAAAACACATATTACACTTTTGTTCGTCTTGTATCATACAGACAAAAATGTCTCGTAACTTCCTTTATAGCATACAAGTTTTATGCCGTAAAAAAGGAAGTTACGAGACATTTTTCGTAAGCCTTGCGAACATCTAAAATATTATATGACATATTATGTTATAGTTATACGGATACACGGAGAAAATAACCGTTTAGGTTATTTTGACCGTGTAACAACAGCTGTAGTCGCGGGCAAACCATCTAGTTATGCATAAAGATCGCGTTAATTTATTAAACACATATTATTATGGCATATTTCAATACTACAATTACCTATCCATCAGCAAGACGGCCATCCTCTTTCATCCACGCTTCATTACATAACCCAATAACCAACACTACCTAAACAAGCCGAAACAAATTACCATAGGAAAGAGATTCAAAAAAACTTTCTCCATACCCATTATAAGTTCCCAAAGAAAAACACTTTTCTTGCACACGTCGCTCGGCTTTTTTCGCGGCGCACTTTTCCAAGTGCTATAAATCTCTCGCGTAAATAATTGAAGTAATATTTTATGCCAAACATTCGCGGGTGGGGGGTGTCATGGACCCACCTGACGCCCGGCCCATCTCAACTTGTACCAGGCCCCCACTTTAATTTGGTTGCGTAATGTATTTTCAATTACTTTCTAAGGAGGCAGGGTTTGTGGACTGAAAGATTGGCGCATAATTCTTGGTGACTAATTTACGATTAGGGCTGTCTAGGTTATGTTTTTGGAACGAAAATATTTTTACACGGCTATTTTTTTATACCCCGTATCGTCTAGAAAGACCTGTATCTTTGAAAACCAACTAGATAAAAAAGAAAGATTCGAGTGATTTCCGGTAGGTATTTCAAAGCTATATAAAACCTAAGTGAAGTGATGCATAAAATTGTTATTGAACATGCAATTATTTTGCATTCATGTTCCAAAACTTCAAAAAGCAAACAAAATTAAAACTCGTAAATCAAGAAACATAATGTGTTAGTTCGTATAAACATATCACCCAAAAAGAGATACAATCAAGTGCAAATAAACTTAAAAATCGTACACTGCGGGACAAAGGAACAGGACGTCATGACAGTACATTTAGTACATTGATCTCACGTCAAAATTCAGCAACGCTGTTTTTGAATGCAAGCGAGATTCGATCCGACCTTTATCTATTAAAGCAGAAAGCCGGTTGAACTGGTTTACCAGTGCTTACCAGCATGAGTTCTCACTCATTGTCTTAGTTTATTTGTGTTTGTGATTCTTGTGTCTTATATTCATGAGAGTGCTATGTCATATTTTTTTATCTGACATGTTAACCCCTTCCGAATCTATAATGATAATATCATTTAATTTGTTGGTTAAGATGTCAGATTAAAAAGGTGATACTATCATGTCCTAAACCACTGGACGATCACAGGGCTAAAGTTGATTAATATTTAAATTAGATTAATTAATATAGCAAATCAAATAGGTAGATAACTAAATAAAGCATAAGGATAAGCAGATACGGTCTATTGAACAACGGTTTTCCTCTTCTCACCGTGTCATTTGATCTTCCAAACTAAGTGTGGTGAAAGGATTTTAAGTGCGTTTCGAAGAGGCTCATTTTGGTCACTTCACACATGTATTCGAACTTATCAGGTTTTACGATATGCCAGTTTCCGGCCGGGACTGGCGAAAGCAAAGAAGATGGTAACCTGTTTTCTTCGTAAATTCGCCTACCGAGGTCGCGATACACTCCAGCGTCATAAATAAACGCTCACTTTTTCACTTCCAATGGGAAATTTATCATTTCGTTCCACTTTTTTCCCTTTTCCTCCCTACTTTTTTGTACATCTTGGATCACACTTTTAAAAGCCATTTATTTCTCGGTTCGACGTTCCATAGCGTTTACGGGACCCTGATGAAGGTATCGTTATGTGGTATCTGATAATAAAATGCTCGAGTTGGTTGATTCGATTTGCATTCGTTTAGGGTTGATATCTTTTGGAAAAATATTTTTTATTTGAGAGTTTTAGTAAGAAATGTCATGATGCTTATTTATCGGTTCTTTAGATTCATGGTATTTGATCAAGTTTGTGATAATTAAACGAACAGATGGATGGACTGTGTCAAGGATGACATGAGCAGGAAAGGTGTGAGCACTGGGATGACGAATGATAAAGGTGAGTGGAAGAAGAAAACCTGTTGTGCCGACCCCATTTAGCGTGGAATAAGGGCAGGAAGATGATGATGATTATTTTCTTTCAACCCTAATCCCAAAAAATAGAAACAAGACTGTGATCACGAGGCACGGTGGATATTCTCTGAGATTTCTTAGTAACAAGTTTCAACTAAAATTTATTCTAAAAGTAGTCAGAAGTACGTCCATGTATTATATTTGGGACCCAAATTTTGTATTTGATAGGTATTTCATACCTAACAGATCACAATCGTCACAAACGCTGCTAGAACACCAACTGGTTTTACTTCGATGTTTTCCTTCACCGGTTAAGAGCTGCAGCTTTGCACTCAATTTTTAGGTACATAATATTTTATTTTGACACTTTAAATTGTCACCAGCTCATGCACTCAGCATAAATTTACGAGGCATGTTTTGAATTAATCAAAAGCTAATTTCGCAATGAATCGACATTAACTTTAAAGACGTACATTAAAAAATCACCTTTATTAAATTCTTCACACTATTTTACGACTTTTATTAACGCTCTATTAGATAAGCTCTCAAACGATAGATATTTATTTATTTTACGATGAAAAAAATATTTTGAATGAACCAAAACGTGACTAATGAAGCGGACAACTTTTGTCTGGTCTCGAGTTGTTTTTGAACGAATTCTTTGTGTCCTTTATATAACACAAGAGTATAAATAGCATCTCGCCTCCATAAGTCATACATGTAATGAATAAGGGCGATTTGTTTTGAATCCGTCTAAATTTATGGATAATATCAGAGCTTTTTACACGCGTCCTAAGGCCATTGTGATCGCTTTTTTGCCCTTTTTTATCCTATTTTTTATACAACACTGACGTTTTACGAGTTATTAATTGGTTGTCACGGGTTTATTTATTTCTCTATTTTGACAGAGGTTTTTCGCCGTATATTATGGAGGTCGGATTGAAAATCTATCATCAGGTTGTCGTAAATTTAACGTGATATAGTGAGTTTACAAGGTAATAATTTAGCGAATGCGTCGCACAGTGCGGACGGATCTGACGTGTTAAATAATGACTTTGGATATTAAAATGGCGGGTGAATATTCATTTTTAATGTGTTTTTATATTTATAAATATCACCTTGTAATTGGGTTGAATTGGCGAATCAGGCACTACAGCGTCACGCAAGTGGGGTTTGAGTAAATCACCAATTGCCTTTGACTCTATATAAATTATCAACAATGCAATCTATTAACTTTTACACTTCTCAGCAAGTTAAATAATATATTTATATAATTTTTTCAACCTTACTGTGCTAATGAATTAACTACTGGATAAAGGCAATTATATACATTTTCAAATATAACAATTTTGTGCCTTGCGTTACCACCAACTTTTTGCGACCTTCAATGTTCAAAAACCTTTTTCATTACTCATACTCTGAAAGTAGGTCTGAAGTTGCCTGAGGGGCCTAATTGAAATTAAAACTTTCAGCCCTAGGGAGAATCGCTTTCTACTGACAGCTGTCAAATTATAAAAAAAAACAAGTTCTATTTTATTCAACCATGTTCCAACTTTCTAAAGTCTTTCTAACTGCTAGGAGGTCGTTGAACCAAATTCCAACTTTTTATTCAGCAAGTAGGTTGGAAACCCATTACAACGGTAAGAAGTTTAAAAAGTCTAATTAGAACGAAATGTAAAATTTAAATTTAACCCGCCAACGGTGACGTCAATTTGACTTACATCTTCGGTGACCCCGGTCTCACGCACCGGGGTTTTCAATGGAAGATTTTTCAGGATCTAATACTAACTGACAACTTTTTTTATTAATTATAAATTATTTGACAATAAAACAACTATACTTAATGAATCACAGCCTCGTTTATTCACTTTTTCTTATGATTAGACAACTTCACATAGAACCTATCAAATTTGTTAGTTTTACACATTATCACTTTCTAAACATTTGAAAACACAACAATCAACATATTTATGAATTTTTTCAGCTTTTTCAGTTTCTAGACTCTTTAAACTTACTTAAAATAAACAAAAAATGACAACCTACCTACAAAAAAACAACAACAAAAAAACTATGAAAATCACTTTTCTTCAGTCAAGCAAATACTGCAATAAGACACTATATTATGCTCAAGACACAAATGTTTCTTGCTCTTGTGGCAAGTGCTGATGAAGGTGAAGTCAATGACAGTCTGTCGTCATCAAGCAGTTCATGGAGAAGTGATTCTAAACGATGCTGTTCCCTTTCGTACAACATGCTGTAACAAAGTTTATATTTTAATCAGGATGAAGAAATATTTTGTGTATTACGATAAAATTGATAAAATTAAGCAATAAACTTACTGATTATAAAATAATGCAATGACACAATAACAAAAGTAAGCAAAAAATGTACATAAACCAGACTAAAAACGAAAAATCAATAATTTAACTCTGCATGTTTTACTTACATATTCGGTGACCCCGGTCTACCGCACCGGGTTGGCATTAAAACTCAGGAACTTGCACCCACTCCGATTTCGTGGGCTGATCGAATGGTGGGGAAAGGGAAATCAGGCAGCTACTCAAAACCGCGACAAAAATCGGCGGCGGGGGAAAAAGTTATGCGAATTTTTCAAGTCACCCGGTCTCACAGACATATAGGTCACCGTTCCCGGGTTAAATAACATAAAGACGTAATAAATAAATAATATATCTTCTAAATTACTTGATTAATATATAGCTTCAACTATTTATTTAAAATAACATAGATTTGAGCATCAATTTACCATTTTTTAAATTATGAGAATGAAAATAATGGCTGAATAATGCTGTCGAACCGAAGCCGAAGGCCCGCCATAGAAAAAGAAAAAAAAAACTGGGATGGCGGCAATTCAATCTTCATTTTCAAAATTTTTTTTTTCATGTTTTTATTTTTACTTTCCTTGTATTCGTAATGAAAAGCACAGTGTTTACCTCGGGTGAAAGTCTTTTAAGTCCCTCAAGCTCCATTAGCGCCCTCGCTACGCTCTGGCGCCAAACCCGTCTCGGGACTCAAAAAACGTGACTTTCAACACTCAGGTAACAATGTACTATTATAAGCTAGTGTCTAAGCTTTTACAGACTCACAGTGAACTTCAAACGTTCTCTTACGCAACACTAACATACATTATGAATGCACGAAGGTCTGTATGCTATTTCCCCGTCTTATATAGGTACTTTTTTTCGCCCATAAACCATTGTTGGCTGCTTTATTCCTTGATTTATAAGAGACGTTCGAAAGACAAATAGCAGGATTGTGTTCCAAATTTTTAAAGCCACATTTCGTTTCGCTCGTGGCGCCCCCGCCCGATGGAGGTAATACCTTATTGAGCGTAAGGGTTTTGATGCTTGAAATGGATAGGACTAAACCTGCGATTACTAAACCTGCGACTACGCACCTACGATTTTTTATCAATAATCTGACGACTCGAGGTCCTTATCCTAGTAATGAAGTGAAAACTTATTTTAGGCGGGCATGTGAGGGGATTCGAGGTGCAAAAGAACCAATGATCTCGCGCCACTGTCACGTCACCTGTCACGTTGGCGACACCTTTTCGGTAAAGATTGACAAACTTCGCTGAGGAGGCTTCGTCAGAGGAGTTGGGGGAGGGGTGTTTGTTCAAGTTTTGACTTCTGTTGGCATTCCCGGAGCACCATGTTTTTTTTTTCGATGGGGTATATGGTTAGGCTGTTTTAATTTTGATTAATAAATACTTAGAGGTTATTACGGCTTCCGCACTTGTCATTGCTTGATAGAAGAGTCGTCAGATTACCAACATGTCGAGACATTACGTACTGATTTAATTTAAGTAACACGGGTAGATGATAATAGATGCGAATAATGATTTTATCATTTTTTTATTAAAAAATGTTCGTGTCTAATAAAATTATATTTTTAAAATATTTAGATAATCCAGTTTTAATACCAAACAGGTAACTAAAGAAAATGCAAATACATATTCTTCTAGCAGCAGATGCTAAACCAAAACCATTTAAAAATTCAGATTCCCAAGTATCAAGACTAAACAGAAGCTATATCTGGATTCTGGATACTAAAGTAGGTACATCCCTTATTAAAATGTGTTTTTCAAGCGTCTTCCCGCTGCTTAGCCAGAGCGCCACCTATCGGCCTGTTAGAAAGATTTAATGTGAAATTTTCTCATTTCTATCGGGTCTTACAGTAGAATTTATTCTGGTTCCACGGATCTTTTTTCCATACGATTGTACTTTTGTGGATTTATTCGTGACTTGCTTACATGATTTAACTTAAATTACTGAGTGATGTTTGTTTGAATGATTGCATTATTAAGAATGGGATTGATCGTACTTTTTTAACACACACATTGATCGTACTTTTGTATCACACAAATAGTGAAGTACCTAATAGTGGGATTAATATCCTTTTTTGTTATTATTGGCCTCTGACTGTGTGATTTTAAAGTGGTTTGATTTCTTTACAAATAGATTGTATAGGCAATGAGAGTATAAAATCTTTAGTTATCATAGTTTTGCTAAAACCTAATAGTAGGTAAATAAAATAAAATATAGATTAATATATTATATTAATAGAGTACAGGTGAAGTTTCAAAATCTTTAGAAACCAACTTCATGGCCAAGCTGCTAAACCGATTTTGAAAAAAAAATAATAAATTTTTCAGATGAAAAAAATTAAAAATAAAAGTCGGTAAAAAAAATTAATGAAAAATGTGTCGTCTTTTGTCAATACTTTTTTGTCTGAAGGTCTTGTTTTAAGTTTCCAGCTAGTTTTTTTTAAACTTTGTAAACGAGTTGTTTGTCACATCCACAACCAAATCATTAAGCAATTTCCATAAAACTTGCCGAATCCTCACTATCCAATTGGGAATCAACATGTGAACATTCGCCGACTTAATTTTTACCCCATAAACGCACCCCACAAATCGCGGTATGGAAATTCGGCTTTCTCCGTCGGCCGTTCGGCAATATTCGGTAGAACGTGCGTCCCACACTAAATTGCCTATTTATTCTTTACTTCATATATTACTTTGCGCGTGTTGTCTGCTTAAAGCGATATTTATTGTTTGACCGTTATTGCGTCAAATGACGTATTGGTATCGTAATAAGGTAAAGAATGGTGTGTGCGTGTTGGCACCACTGCGTCAACGCCTGCGTACACCTAGGTCGCTGGCGTCAGCGATCAGTGAAACGCTGACAAATTTGACAGCGATATTTGACAGCGTTTCACTGATCGCTATCACCAGCAACCTAGGTGTGCGCAGGCCTTTAATGGGCAGCAGGGTTAGTTCATAAACATATCTACACTCATCAACATTGCCTTGGGATATTCAACATTTTGTTGATTTTCACAAAAACTGAAAATAGTTTATTTAAAAATTAGATATGGCAAGAATCTTTATTTTGTGTTGTTTATTAATAATAATAAAATTCAAATGTTCGATATTATTTATTAAAAAAATTAAAGTAGGAACAAAATCTAGAAAAATCAGAAAATCCATTCGAAATGGAATATAGACAATGCTGATGTGTTTATAATTACTATCTACAACCTTATATTTTTAACAAACTCATCAGTAGCAGAGCTCTTTGTGAAAGGCTCGTCTGGGAAAGTACTACCACCATGCCTATTTCTGCCGTGAAACATCATCGCTGTGTTTCGGTTTGAAGGGTGTGGGTCCTGGTGAAATTCCTGACTCGTGAGGCTAAAGTAAGTCGAAGAACCGACAACCGTCGGGGAATAAAGGTTCTCGAATGGTCGTTTAGTCTTCCGGTTCGTGGTCGAACCGGAAGACTAAACGTAGGGCACCCACCCCCTAGATGGACCGACAATATTGTTAAGGAAAGGGCTCAGAATTGTTCTTCCTGGAAATGTGTAGGAGAGGCCTATGTCCAGCAGAGGACTTCTTTAGGCTGATGATGATGATGATGATGAGGCTAAAGTTCAATATGCCTCAACTTGACGGATGCAGGACTGCATCGTAGGGCAAATCCTGATGTGCTTGACCTACAAGCCGATGCTTTTTATAAGCGATGGTAACATTTAACATCAGGTGGGTCATATGCTTGTTCCATCAGCTAGTTGTATAAAAATAACTATCATACCTTCCGCAGTATATTAAATTTGGAAAAAAAATACAAGTTTGCCTCCTTTTTTTCACAATCCATACAACTCTAGGTACTCTAGCCCTAAATTAAGCAGAGCTTGTACTATAGGAACCAGATAGTTGATATAATACTTGTTTAATTTTTTTTTTGTAAATTCATACTTAGAATACAATATAACATCCAGACAGAGACCAAACATCTGCGTTCACCACACAAATATTTGTTCTCGTTGGGGATCGAACCCAAGACTTACAGCGCAGAAGGCTACCAACTGAGCTAAGAGGCCAGTCCCAACTACTTCAGTAGCTGACGTGATAATGATCACGTCGACAACATAGCTACCATTGCGTTCAAGCATAACTGAACTTTTCATGGTTTAGTCATAGCATTTAATAATCCCTTTCATTTGACAAAATAGTTCTTTTATAAATAGGTCAAAGGCTGACCACCGTGTAGTCAAAGAGAAAATTAATGTGAAATTCATGGTTCGGTCATTTGTTTCAGTCAGTTTCACGATTTATTAGCCACTTTGGATTTAATAAAAAACGTATAAATTATGATACATTTAAGAAATAAAAATTTTGTGCAACAGTTTTTTCTATTTAATACACAAATTGTCAAGTTTTTTAAACCTATCTCCTCCCATTCTCGTAACTAAGACCGGTGAGGAATCGTGCTGTCAATTTTTTCAGACAATATAGAGTTATTAATAAGTAGATAGGTACGACGAAAATTTGAAAGCCAATATAACGTGAGCTTCCGTTTCTCACAATCTCAATAACTTCCTAGTTCAGATGTGATTGGGTTTTAGCCAGTTTACAAACATCATGGAGATATAACTTCGGGATGAAGTTCTAGTTATAATGCATTATTGCAGACGTAGGGTTGCCACTCATGCGCCAAAACAAAATTTAAAAAAAACATAGGTGTCGGCCTGTCACTGTTTTTCTATGGTTCAATACCAATTTATTCAAAGATAACAACCGTTTTGGAAAGAACTTTTTGTAAGATTTTTATAAACTTAGTGAAACCTTAGTTTCATTGTCAATACGACTTGTTAGTTACAGTATACCGAAAAAAGTAGCAAATTTCGCTTTGCCTAAAGAATAGGAATAAGTTGACAGTGACTTTACTCCTGAGTTATGTTCCTCAAGATAAACGACGCAAGCGAAATGAAGTCGCACCCCCCACCCCAGCTTCCCCCGCTGCGCCCTCTGGTGGCACAATGCAGACATAAATTTTGAAAGAAAAATCCACGTTCTCGGAATGCGTGATTTGGATTTTAATTGAATTGGTTTTCATAGTCAGGAAAAATATGATTTTCATGATAATGAAAACTTCAAAGCCAAAACAGTTAACTCAGTTCAGTGTTGTCTTTGCTATTGAGAACACTGCCATACTTTTAATAAACTTGTTTTTGTGATTGGTTATTGCGTCAGTTATTTGTCGTGCAGAGACCAACAATAGATACATTTAAACATTTTATTATTAAGTTTATATTCACTAAACTAAAATGCACATATACGTGATCTATTCTCAAAACTACTTAGTTTAATGCACATCAGTTTCCATTTCAGTATACGTCCATCCAACGTCCCTGTCCTGTGATAGTCTAGTCAGTAATAGTGGGCTGGCTCCTTAATATCATCTACCCAAATCTTTATTGGTTTTACTTTTTTCTTGTGTTGGTCTTGGTATCCATTCATCATTTTAAACATTATAAAAATAAAAACACATCTCCAGGGATCCATAGAAATGAAGGTAATGAATAAACTATGAGAGTCTTTTTACAAATCATGTAAAAACATCATAAATAATATCATTTAGCTCAATCCATCACACACAAAAAACAGTCCAAAATAATTTGTCACTATTACAAAAACTTCTTCAAACTAAATCGAAAAACTAACTAAACATATCCATTATTTTATCTTCAGTCCGATTGATAGCCTTTTTTCCTGTGTTTTTCCATTCATAATGTGTTATCTGGAGAAATATATCTATTGCTGACCTGTATATTGTCATAGGGATATTTATACGTTCATTTATTTTGTCAGCCCCCTCTTATTTTCCGTTCGAAGCCAATCCGATAGAGACTGTTGAAAATTTTTCGTAAGCAGTAATACATCTTGTCGCGAGTCCTATCTCCGGGCGAACATTCGACGCCCGCCCCTATACTTGTGCCATAGAGGCAGAAGGACGGCCAGATGAGACACAACTCCTAAATTATTGATGTGCCTAAAGTTGGTGTTGCATACAATAGAGACAGTGCTGTCAGAGTTATTGTGTGAGTAAAATTCCATGGATATACACAGGTATTATATTAAGCGCATTTCACAACTTTCAACAATTTGTAGGTAGGTACATAATATACTAAATTGACATCTTTTGACAGATATAGAAGTAGGGCTAAAGAAGGTACATTTTTCCTCGCGCATATTCTATAAACCAATGAAGGCATTCGTAAGGACCGTTATTTGGCTTCTCTGATAATCGAGACAACATTAGTTACTAAGTTATATAGAGCAGTTGGTCTTCCTAAAACAAATAAATAAAATAAACTTTAATTAGGTACTACTTTTATACAAATACCGTACGTACCGTAAGTACCGATCAGTACCAGAGTAAAAGTATGGTCCAAAATAAAATAATTCTAAAATTTTGATCATTCAAGGTACTTTAAAAAAATCGTCGATAAAATTCACCTCTTTGCTAAAGTTAACTAAATAAATAACTATCTCAATAGTAAATATGGCACAGTAAAAAGGTGTGTCTAATTGTAAAAACAGGAGTCTTTATAAAAGATGACACAGTAAAATAAAAAAAACAGCTGCCTCACAGAAGTTTCAAGTTTTAATGCATTTTTCAAGGCACACTGTCCTATCTAGTAGTTCCCGTGTACTCTCTCCCTCGCCGCTGCGCGAGCCGGCCTGGCTAAAACCACTTGTGCCAATTTTCTCGGGGACTCTTTCCACTTTACTTGAGCTTCCACACTCACCGAAAATAACGGCGTATTATCACTTTTCCCCAAACATAAAATGATTTTTACGACCTGTAAATTAAAGTTTGTTTTCGTTTGCACGTTTGTGCGGTGCTAGCACGTTTTTGATGAACTGTATCACAATTCTGGGGTATATTTGGAGGCCTAGGCATTTCTTTTGCCGCCGTTACTAATGTCTTTTGGTTGTAATGAGAAGAATTTAGTGGAGGTTTATTTTTAATTTGATATTTGGCAGAGGCTTTGGGGATCCCATTTTGTCTTAATTTGAAAATGTGTTTTAAAATAATGAAGACACTTTTCTTTTCTCTTTCTTAAGATATCTTTTTTATGAAAGCAATTTGACATCTATAAAATTTTTGATTATGTTTTTTGTCTCATCAATTTATTTATAATTAAAAGCAGCGGTGATTTTCGAAACAAAATATTTATAAATTATTAAATACAAATACACACCATACAAATCAGTTACATACAATATTCAGAAAAGAATAAGCTCCAACTCTGTCATATTATCTTAATTCTGGTCACATTGAGTTAGGGTTACAATGTTTTATAGACTTTTTAAGACATAATGTAGGTATAGGTATAATCATTTGCGCTCTGTGTCTATATAAAAATGGTTTTATGACAGCCAGTCTGTTTCAACAAGATGAATATTGACATGTTTTTCTTGGTACATACAACCAAAGATATATCTCAAAGTATTGTGTCAGTTTTGAAACAAACTGTGCTGCACATTTTTTCAATAAAAAATATAAAATTTACAAAAGTCGCAAAACATTTTTTTGTGTGTGTCATCTTTAATCCTCCTCAAAATAGCATACCAGTTTTAGGACACCCTGTATTATTCAACAAGGCACTTGTGTCTACACATTTTTACAAGCCGAGTGAGAAAAACCTTGGTTCTCACTCGTAAAATTAAATCTTTAACATTTCTGGACACTGACTTGACCATCTAATTTTCTAAGAATTATCAAGCCTGTTCTGATAACAGTTTGACGTTTGCCGTCGTCATTTGTTTCACGTGGCAGCCCTACTGTATTTTATACTATGTACTGTATTAAGTCTCTTCAAATATTCAAAATCTAAAATAAGCCTTATTACATTGCCTTAAAGTTCAAAATTGGGATATAATTTAGATATACTACGTAGGTTCTTTCTGGCACTGAATCGTAATTTGTTTAGTCCTGGTACTTATTAATAGAGTGAAAGTTTTCTCAATAAACAAACATGTAAAGTTACCTACATGGTTTGTGTACACATTTTAAAAAAACATACCATTCTGTGGGGTGATTGCGTTTTTTTATTACGATCAAAACTTTGACGCATCTGTCAAGTTTGACTTGTTTTTTCTTGCAACAAAAAACGGATTGAAACAAATGTAGAATCGAAAACGTTGTGATGAGTGCTGGAAAGGAGCTTCTCTGAGGCGCACTTTAAATCCTTTCACCACACTAATTTGACACAATAAGAATAAAAATAAAAAATAAATAATAAAATAAATATATATTGTGGACAATTCACACAACACTATACCCAGCCCCAAACTAAACAGAGCTTGTAATATGGGAACCAGATAGCTGATATAATACTTGAATACATTTTTTTTTGTAAATACATATTTAGAAGTAAATAATGAGGTCAACAAGTTGTAATGTTGATGTCATAAACATGAAATACCAAATAGGAATTACACAAACACCCAAATAGTCCACGTTGGCAGTGATACATTTTTTTATCGACTACTCTTTCTTCTGCAACTGTAGTTAAATTATAAGCGAGCGTCATAACTCTGGGCCTCGACCTTAGGCCGTGGCCACACCGAGGGCTATAAATCTCGGCTGTCAAGATCAGGTGACACCACCTTCTTTATGTTTTTTCCCAAGCCATTTTACGGAAAAGATAAAAATCTTTACATATTTTGACGCTGCTTTAGGACCTGATTCTCAAATTACGCGTGTACATTACATAATACGGGGAATGGACCAGTTTTCTTTCTTTTGTGCTTCTAGTTCAATGGGACGAGAGACTTTAATTTTTCATTAGTTTTTTGTTTTTTAGAAATGTTGAGTCATATTTTTCCAGAACTTCTGTTGTGATGAGTATAAAGTACTTCCCACGGTAATTTGCCAGCCGTAGCGATAGTCTTTAGAATGAAGTTGCTTGCAAGTCTGGCGTGGATGGCTGAGTCATAGAGAAGGATAGGATCATGGACCAAGGTCTAAAAATGTCCTTAATTAGGTCTTATAAAGTCAAAATACTCTATCTATTAAGTACCTACGCATTAGAAATATGTTAGACAAAGTCTCAAAAATACTGAATTAATTGATTAATTATTTTCTATTTTGATTACCTAAAGATACTAATTCCAAAAAAAAAACTGTGTTTTACACAATGTTTAAGTCCAATATAGGCAAAAGCTGATTATTTCTGAGTAATTAATAATTCGTTTCTTTTCGCAATAAAAAAAACGTGTTTTATGTAAAAGTGCACCCACTATTTACAAAAAGAAATAAAATTACTTAATTTTATAAGAAAACGAAGTCCATTAATAAGTAAAAGCAGGCGTAAATAATTATATTCTATCACACCGTTTTACGCATATAACATTTGTTTATCCTTAAGAACTGAAGATACCTTCCACGCAAAACTCTGCTAAGTACCACAGTCTCAAGCAAAATGTGATATAAATTAAGTGGTTTACGTCTAAACAATGAGGTATTGTCGGCTTTATGAATCACCAATCTTAATATCGCTTACACTCATCCACATTTGCAAGTTTGTCTGCTGCACACAAATAAACTAAACTAGGTATAAGATTAACGACTCATAAACTTCCCAGAGAAAACCAAAAGCAAACTCTATAGCCCTACAAATAAAGATAAATATCCACTGGAGTTAAACCGATGATACAACTCTACCAAATCGTCACTACAGTTTCCACAAATGGTAAATCTAAAAGATACGGGCCCTAACGAAACGGCATGGATTTTCGAAAATACGATGTAACTGTACAAAAATTTGTGCGTATTTCCATTGCTCGGTCCTTTCGACTTATCAAACAAAATACAGAGGGAGACTAGCAATGTATAAAACATTAGTAGATACAGAAAAGTAGCGGAGCGTACTGACTGGCGTCTATGTGTACTCTGCACCGCAGTGGGCAAAACGAAAATATATTACTTTTCCGAAGATTTAGGAGTGTTTGGACCGAACAATAATGTCCAGCTTTTGTGGAAAAAGATAGATGGCAATGCATAGGTTACATGGAGCGAAGGTTTTTCTATTGTGGACGAATAAAACTTTAGTACGGAACGTTGCGAACGCCGTTATTAATAATATTTATGCTTTCTGTACATTACTCTGCCTATTGTTAAAGAGAAAAGATTTCCCGTAATTTTTGTCTCGGAAAATTCGCACAACTTATATCTGAGACAATAATTCATTCTTATTTGGATAGTTTTTCATACAAAAGCCCTATCTTGTAACTATACAGTACACTACCAGTTTTATCATCCTTATAAATAAATATGATTAAATATTGTGGACAATTCACACATAATATCTAGCCCCAAATTAACCAGATCTTGTACGATAGGAACCAGAAAGCAGAAATAATAATTATGTATATCCTTGGTACAAGCTCAGCTATTCGTCTACAATATTCATATTTATATTTAAACTTTCGCGATCATGACACTTCATCATCAGCTTGAAGAATTTTGAATTTTTGAATTTGACTGTCTTTCCACGATCTTAACAATGCATCAAGGGCAGCAGGTGAGATTGCGGTCAACGCAAGCCTATGTAAAAAAAAAGAGTAGGTGTCCTGCATTTAGAAAGGAGAAAAGGCTGAAAGAAAACTTATTTTATTTAGCCAAACACACATTGAACAATTTAGTAGGTAACAAAAAAAAACTCAAAGAAAAATACAGTAGGTAGAAGCTAAAAATAAAATAAATTTGCTTGGATATTTTTTTTATTTATTCGTCATTTCGTCATCTCGTCTCCCAGTTCGTGGTCGTCATTTGAAAACCTTCATTACTCATCGGTAGTCACTTCTTCAAGCTTTAGGTATTACGCCTTTAACTAATTTAATATTACTTTTGAAACTATCATGGTTTTTAACACTATTTTTATGAAACGACGGGATATTTACCATGATTAAATTTTCCTGAGTTGAGTTGTTGTTTTATCGGAAGACAACTCAGAAAAATTTAATGATGGTAAATATCCCGTCGTTTCATAAAAATAATTTAATATTTTAAATTAAAATTATTTATGGGGAATGCTCCCGAACATAAAACGTTGCAAACTAAATAACAAATGCATGAAGCGTAGTTCAAATAAATCACGAATTTGTTGATAAACCACATCCGCAATTGTCATTCGCGTTCCAATTTCTAACGTGGCTTTACAAATGTTATTGAAATTAGCCGGATGCAATGTAAATTTAAAATATTTAAATATTCTGATATTTATTTACAATTGTGAGGATATTTTCATTTTGATTCTTTTTTTTATAGACCATCCTCTGGCTACAATCTCACCTGATGGTAAGCGACGATGTAGCCAACGATGAAGCAGGATGGTCTAGAAGACACCTATCACCTTCACCTTCACTCTTGTCTTGAGGAGACCCAGATTGTAGTGGTCAGGAAAAACTGCCGATAGCAATGTGTTCCATTTCTTGGAGGTTCGCATGCTAATGGGTGTTATGCTAACCAGGTATGGATAATACTATAGTACTGGTCTTATAATGGTTCAGTATATAACTCGTACTAAAATAAGGGCAAGTTGATCACCTTTCAGTCGTCTTTACTTTACGTTACTTAAACAAGATAATTTTTTTACTTGTTCAAAGTAAGGAGCGAATTGGAAGACAAAACGTTGAACACCCGCTCACCCGATGGATGAACCGGTGGGTATACAGAGGGCTCAAAATCCTGCAAGCACACATAAACCATTAGAATAAGGACATCTAAAAGAAGAAACATATAGAAATGATATAGAAAAATGTTCAAATGACAGCTCTAACAGGTCAGCGGTAGTAGATTTGCCTTTTACACCGCAGGGCGTGGGTTCAATCTTCACCGAGAAAAAATATTTGTGTGGTGAATATTATACAAATAAAAAATATTGAAAATAATCCACGGTACACTATCTAGCCCCAAAATTCAGCAAAGCTTGTACTAAGGGAGTCAGATAGCTGATAATATAATGCTTACATTGTTAGCTTAAATATATACGTAGAATAAAATTCAACACCCAGACAGAGACCAAATATCTGTGTTCGCCACACAAATATTTGATCTTGGTCTTGGGGATCGAACCCACGACCTACGGCGCAGAAGGCAGAGCTACTACCAACTGAGCTGAGAGGCCAGTGAAAGTGTTTGTTCTCTGTCTGGGTGTTATATTGTATTAACAAAAGTGTTTATTATATTATCTTCTATGGTTCCCATAGCATAAACTCTGCTTAATTTGGGGCTAGGTGTGTGGATTGTCTATAATATTAAAATGATGGGTTCTTTAACTGTTAGTTGGCGTCCTGGTCAGTGAAACTTAAACATCGTGCTTTGAAGAGGAATTGCTTATTATACCAGCTTTATTAGGTACTAGCTGACACCCGCGACTTCGTCCGCGTGGTTAGTATAAAGTCATAGTTTGAGTTCGTTTTAAAGAAACTATTTTATGGTGGAAAGCGGACAATTATTGATATGTTTTCACTGTTTTTTGCTTATATTTTGAGAGTTATTTTTCGTGAATTTGCCTTAGTGGCTAAGTTGGGTTATGTATGCGTTGGTTTTACATGACCAAGTTCTGGTTACCTTAGTTTTGAGTTTGCATTCAAAACTATATAAAGTGTGTTCGAAAGATGGTAACTGCTGTTGTAGCCGATTTTTTTCAGCTTTGTTTAGTTTTGGTATGAAAGGTGCTTCCCGCGATTTTGTCTTGGTGGTTATCATCGGTTTTTTTGTAAACATTTGTGTGTATTAAAACCTGGTGACAAATGCTGCGGTAGCTGAATTTTTTTTAATGTTTTTTTGCGTATTTTGTAAAGCTCTTTTTCGTGATTTTGTTTTAGTGGCTAATTTGGGCTATCGTATTCGTTGGTGTACAATTGAATCTTGTTTTTTTAGTTTGATATGATCAAATGCAAGTTACCATCGTTTTGAGCTTGTACTTTAGAGTGTATTTGAATTTGAAGGTGAGTGCTGTTGTAGCCGTTTTTTTTCAGCGGTGTTTAGTTTAAGTATGATAGATGATTCCCGCGATTTTGTCTTGGTGGTTATCATCGGTTTTTTTGTAAACATTTGTGTGTATTAAAACCTGGTGACAAATGCTGCGGTAGCTGAAAATTTTTTAATGTTTTTTTTTGCGTATTTTGTAAAGCTATTTTTTGTGATTTTATGTTATATTAGTGGCTTATTTGGGGTTTCGTATGCATGTTGGTGTATAATCGAATCTGAATTTTTAATTTGACATGACCAACTGCTGGTTACCATAGTTTTGAGCATGTACTTTAGAGTGTCTTTGAATTTGAAGGCAAGTGCTGTTGTAGCCAATTTCTTTCAGAGGTGTTTAGTTTAAGTTTGATAGATAATTCCCGCAATTTTATCTAAGTGATTATCTTTGGTTTTATTGTAAACCTTTGTGTGTATTCAAACCTGGTGACAGATGCTGCGGTAGCTGAAATTTTTTTAATGTTTTTTTTGCGTATATTGTAAAGCTATTTTTTGTGATTTTTTGTTATATTAGTGGCTTATTTGGGGTTTCGTATGCATGTTGGTATATGATCGAATCTGGTTTTTTTAGTTTGACATGATCAAATGCAAGTTACCATAGTTTTGAGCTTGTACTTTAGAGTGTATTTGAATTTGAAGGCGAGTTCTGTTGTAGCTGTTTTTTTTCAGCGGTGTTTAGTTTAAGTATGATAGATGATTCCCGCAATTTTGTCTTGGTGGTTATCATCGGTTTTTTTGTAAACATTTGTGTGTATTAAAACCTGGTGATAAATGCTGCGGTAGCAGAAAATTTTTTAACGTTTTTTTTTGCGTATTTTGTAAAGCTATTTTTTGTGATTTTATGTTATATTAGTGGCTAATTTTGGGTTTCGTATGCGTGTTGGTGTATAATCGAATCAATTTTTTTAATTTGACTTGACCAACTGCTGGTTACCATAGTTTTGAGCATGTACTTTAGAGTGTATTTGAATTTGAAGGCGAGTGCTGTTGTAGCCGTTTTTTTTCAGCGGTGTTTAGTTTAAGTATGATAGATGATTCCCGCGATTTGTCTTGGTGGTTATCATCGGTTTTTTTGTAAACATTTGTGTGTATTAAAACCTGGTGACAAATGCTGCGGGAGCTGAAATTTTTTTAATGTTTTTTTTTTAAGTATTTTGTAAAGCTATTTTTTGTGATTTTATGTTATATTAGTGGCTAATTTGGGGTTTCGTATGCGTGTTGGTGTATAATCAAATCAGATTTTTAATTTGACATGACCAACTGCTGGTTACCATAGTTTTGAGCATGTACTTTAGAGTGTATTTGAATTTGAAGACAGGTGCTGTTGTACCCGATTTTTTTCAGCGGTGTTTAGTTTAAGTATGATAGATGATTCCCGCAATTTTGTCTAAGTGGTTTATCATTGGTTTTTTTGTAAACCTTTGTGTGTATTCAAACCTGGTGACAGATGCTGCGGTAGCAGAAAAATTTTTAATGGTTTTTTTTGCGTATTTTGTAAGGCAATTTCTTGTGATTTTATGTTATATTAGTGGCTAATTTAGGGTTTCGTCTGCGTGTTGGTGTATAATCGAATCAGATTTTTTAATTTGACATGACCAGCTGGTTACCATAGTTTTTAGCATGTACTTTAGCCGTTTTTTGAAGCGGTGCGGTGTTTAGTTTCGGTACGATAGGTGTTTTCCGCGATTTTGTCTTAGTGGTTACGGTGGGGTTAATGTAAACTTTTGTGTGTATTCAAATTTGGTGACAGATGCTGCGGTAGCAGATTTTTTTTTACTGTTGTTTTGCGTATTTTGTAAAGCAATTTTTTGTGAATTTTCATGAAACTTTTTTCCTTTTTTTTCTTCTTTTAGGTAAATAATTTTCCAATTTTCTTTCTTAATGCACCTTTGCTCTATAAGAGCAACACATCTTCCAAGTTTCATGCTTCTAGGACTAATGGTTTAGGCTGTGCGTTGATTTTTCTTTAAACCATTTTTCCTCTTTTTCTCCTCTTCGGGAAATAATTTTCCAATTTCCTTTCTTAGTACACCTCTACGTTATAAGAGGAACATACCCTCCAAGTTTCATGCTTCTAGGACTAACGGTTTAGGCTGTGCGTTAATTGTCAGTCAGTCAGTCAGTCAGTCAGTCAGTAACGAAAGAGTTTTATATATTTAGATGACCCTTCTATACAACCTTCAAATTCATATACTAGCAACAGCTTATCACTCAAAAATCAACCTTATTACTGAGAGTGTAGATTTGAAAATGCATATTTTACAATGACTTAGGAACTAGTAGAATTGTTACCAGTTAGAACAGTTATGATTATTATAGAAGTGATGAATAGAAGTAGTACTTGCTTAGAATAAATTACTTTCAAGAATGACGTCATAGTCATACAGGGTGCAAAAATGTTTTTGAAAACTTGACGGGAAATGATTATTTATCTGAAATTCAGGCAATCGTCGATGAGACAAAAAAAAATCGGTGGTTTTCTATTTTCAATTCTAGTTGTGAATAAAATAAATTATTTTTCAGTCTTTATGTAGTAAAATGAACTTTATATCCATACCAATAAGGTTAAAAAAAATTTAATATGAAAGTTCAGCTGAAAGTTAGAAGGGTATTAGTAGATAGGTGCACGTTAGTAACTGAAGTATTAAAGTAAAATGAGCTTTAGCAGCATGTGAATAAGATTCATTATTATTTTTAAATACAGCTGAAATTGAAGACTATTTTAATAGTAGTTTTTTGTAGAGATCATCAATGTCTACGCCGTAGAGGAAACGCGTTGAAATCTTTTGTATGAAATGTAATGAGCACTTTGAAATGCAAAATAGGTATATACCTTTAGTTACTTGGATCGAATCCACAGCCTACGACAGTAAATGAAAAAAAATTTTTGGTAAAAATTACTTAAAAATTTAAAATTTGCTCTCTAGCTCTTAGTAACACAAAGTTACAACACAACAATAAAATGGTTTTTAAAATAGTTTTTAAACACTTGTAAAGACTTGTGGACAGATGCTAGTGAGTTACAAAAATTTGGAGTCGAGAATTGTATATATTTGTTTTTTATTTCAATAAACGGTAGGTATTTAATTTTGAAACCCATTTCGAAATTTAAATAAAACTTTTTATATGAAACCTCCCTTGGTTGCCAGGTTTCGGATCATTCCATTTTTAAATTATACAAAAAGCGTCAGTTTTATATGTAATTTATCCGTTCGCTAAACACGACGCAGTAATAGAATTTTCATACAACTTTTGCCTGTTGCTTAGTCGCATGTATTTGGTCAGTACAGCAATTCGATTAATGTTGAAGAAAATTGTCAAAATGAATGCTCTTTCCAAGCAGTTTGAGGAAACAAAATTAGCGGCTCACTTAGCTTTTTGTAACAATACAAAAGTAACTTTACTAACTCCATACAATTCGCTTGATAGTCGAATTCGGTGCGAAGTATGCCAGTGTAATTTATTAGCGGTAGGGCAACTCTCATTAAGGACAGGGTTACCTCGCCACCTGTAGAATGATCCGCTCGGATAGATTTATTGCTCATTACAACTTCTGGTTTTGCTGTTCTGTGGCTTTTTACGTTATTAGAATTTTGTAGTTTCAAAACTGTTTGTTTTGAATTATTTTTTTACTTGAGTTTCAGGTAGGTTTTTTTGCTTTCTTTTGTGTCTTTTTTGGTTTTTTGTATATTATGATCTTCATTTAGAAAATTATATATTTTTGGTTTTAATACTTACCTTGATATATTTTTAAAAATTTTGACGAAATGAGTAATGCAGGTTTGTGTGTTTAAGGTCTGAGGGTTCCATCTGAAAAGTAGTTTTTGGATTTCAAAACTAACTTTGTCGTTATAGATATATATTTTTTGCAAAAAAATATTTTTTTTCATAATTTTAATTTACCCATCTCATCACCACCTGGTGCCGACGACGCCATGCTCCCGACTGCCGCGTCCCACTGCAAGGCACGCTCACCGCCCATAAACATGTCACAGCGCACGTCGCAATTTACGACCTCTCGCTCTAACCTACCCATAACTTAACCAAACAAAAGGGAAAGCTATAACGCTCATCGGTCCCATGCGGATAGTTTAATTTACGCACACATACATGAGAAATGAGGTAGTATGCGATTTGTTGGCATAGCATGCGGTGACTCTCCAGAATGTTTGTCCAGGTTTGTATATGAATTTATTTTGGAAAAATGTAATGATGCAGAAATGCTCAGTTGAAGTTACTTAAAAATCTGTGATTATTGAGTTTTTGATATTAGTACCATTAATTTAGAATGTTTTATCTGAAGGTCTTGCATACACTGTGCAAGTCTTGTACTCGGGGTATCAACGGACTCGCTACGCTCAAACTCGGCGTCGGCAAAGAGTCTAATGGCTTTATCTCTTTCTAACACACAATTCCCAGATCGTAAATCTCGAAATGGCCGCATGTAGGTTACGCACGCCGTCCGCGAGGTACCAACGGGGCGCATAAACTATAGTTTTCTCTGTTTTATTACGTGTTTTACTGTACGATAAAGGAGATCGGACTATTCCGGGGAAATCAGCTGTTTGGGGCATGCTTTAAACGCGCAGAGGAATGTGGCGAACGAAATGTGTTGGTGCGAGTGCTCCGAATGTGGCTCTACTTGGTTTTTTGTTTTGATCGCTGAGATTTTATTTGATACAAAGCATTTTATTATCAGTAATTCATATTTATAATAGTTTGCCATATCTAAATGTAAACCAATATATAAGCCATCAGCATTATTTCAGTGGAAATCATCAGTCATAAATGAATAAAACTATTTGTATCTGGATCTTAATACATTCATGTAAAAAATATAGGTTTTTCTATTTCTAGAAATTTTTGGGGAGGGCTACAACCTGCAGTGGACTTCTGTAGGTTGATGATGAATCTCTATAGTAATTTGATTGTATTTGTTGTTATATTTTTTATCATCGATGCTATAACATTTTTGTTTAAGTGCTTTTTAAGCTTAATACAAGTATTTATGACAATAATGTAATTGATATAAACAAATAAGTTTTACACGTTAAACTATAGTGCCACAAACTGGTAAACTTTTACTATAAAAAACGACATAAATTATCCTCTACCCTACGATACGTTATAAGTACCTACTTCATACACTAATGTGTAAACACCAAAGAAGAAATAAAAGAAATAATTAATTCAGCGTTGGAAAAATTAAACTGGAGAATATTTCGAAAGTAACTAGCTGTGAGACGACGGACCCGTGCTTGTGTTAGGAATTGTGGCTATCATTTTGATCACCAATAAATGATTTTTTATTAGAATGTCTAGAAATTTAAATTTTCTCCCTCGATCGCATTTGTAGATTCTAATTTATTTAATTTGTAATATATCCGCACAAATGATACTTTAATTGAAAGATGAACTAAGCAAATTTTCAAAAAAGTTTAAACAAAACAGCACCAACCGTTTTTTTATCATCAAAAACCTGTTTCATTAAATCTTTGAAAATTTTCGTAACGTAAAGTGTCTGTATAAAAAATGTCTGTGATGATGATACAGAAGCTTAGATCATGTTTTGTTAGATTGCTTACACATTATTTTAATAAAAATAAATTAATAAAAGAACATTTATGAATAGAACTGGCAATAATTAGCAGTTAAATGTAAAATTTTGGATTTTATCAACAAAAACACAAATAGAATCGTTATAAAACACAGTTTTTTATTTTAACTCATAAATTCATTTATTGGGAAATTGTTTTGGTATGTAACATGTCAAATTAAATTAACATAGTTCAGCCATAATCAGATATTTAAAGCATGCAAGTGCAATAGTTTACAAAAAAGTTGAACTTCGCCGAGCATAAGTATGTCCTAAATTATTCTAAAGAGTCTAGACTACCTTCCCCTTTCAGATTTGCACCCATCTACCCAGACATCTTGTACCTACATATATCATCAAATATTATCTTCATTGTATATAACTTTGATGTCAATCTATTTGTCTGTCCCTCTGTCTGTCCGTCTGTCAAAACCCTTTATCTCTAGAAAGCGTGGAAGTATCGAATTAAAATAAATATAATCAAGCCTACAGTCTCTTGGGATCGTGGAAAAATAAAACTTCTAAGTTAACATAAAAAAAATACGGTCGCGGTTATGCCACAAAAAAAACATCCATTTTGACAGTTCCAAGGAAATCCAAATTGATAGAGTATTTTCCGTTGACCAAGAACTATGAAATGTGGCAAGTAATACCGGATTAGACTACAAGTATGGAAAAATCATAAGACTATTCATCACTAATTAGATAATTAAAAAAGGGGGCTTGGGCAAGGCACCGCTATCCAAATATAGAAGTTTAAAAACTCGGAGACAATGATCAACTTTGATGTGCAATGCCAAACTGTTAATTTTTTTTTCAGTCATCACTTACAAATCTGGATTAAATGTAATAATAGAGTGAATAATATATATTTTTGATAAGAATATATCCCGTCAATATTTTTGACCTACAAATTAGTACAGAACCCTCAATGGGCGAGTCCGACTCGCACTTTCCCGGTTTTTTTTTATCTATTTACATCTCTTAATCGTGTTTAATCTTATTATACCTTTAAAGCCACGCAAGATGTCAGATATTGAAAGATTTAAAATCCGTTATTGTTATAGATTGCTTGATCATCAACTAAAATGCAAAATAATACAAAAAAATAAAATTAAAGAATAAATTGATATCAACTGACTTACCTACAACTAGCTCAAGTGACACTTCAAATCAAATCAAATCAAAAGTGTATTTATTCAGTTGGATTGCAAGAATCACTTTGAAACGTCATAAAGCTATAGGTGCGAGTTCCACGCGACCAAGCCCAGAAGAACAGGCAACAAACTACGGCTCAGTTCCTAACCGTTTTTTTTATATGATCCTTTTACAAATCGAAAATAACCAAGAATAATAGCAGTGAAGCTTCAACGCGGCAACTCACAGCGACAGTTACAAATAGACTGACAGCGTCCAAACCTCCCGCGTGCTTCTATTGGAGAGGAAAATCAAGATGGCGCTTGCATAATCGCATCTCATTGGATGGCTGTAAAAGTACATTGCTCCCTTCATAATGTTTGAAAAATTTGGCTGACGCTGTATTATACTTACGAGTACCCATATTTTTTTAACTCTCATAGTTTGTTTAGGAATTACAAAATTACCATAATTCATATATATTTTAATTATGAATTAATGAAATTTGATGTATGTAATTTTTTCATACAACTTGGAGATGGAACAAGTATACCTACCTATGGCCCACCTAATGTTAAGTGGTAACCATCGCTTTTAACAAAGCATTGCCTCGTAGGTCACGCACGTCATGCATGTGCCCTACGATGCACTGCCTTGCATCCATCAACTTGAGGCATACAGATGTTCAACCGAACGTGCTAGTAATTTCAGTTCTATATTACAGTAAAACTTCACCTGGTGTTGAGTGTCGATTAAATCAATATCAAAACAACACATTCCAAGAAGGTACTAAAGGCTTTAATATAAGCTGTCTCAACGTCATACAACATTAAAAATATTGTTTAGTAAAAACTGTTTTGTGGGGAAGAATATTATCTAATAAGGAAAGGAGAAAAATTGGTTGGCGTTAACTTCAAGCAACAAAGTTCAAAAAGTTATTTTCATTCATTTAACTGTAGACCTCAATACAGCCACAAGCGCTATTAAGGTAGCCACCTACTTAGTAAAAGTTATCGAGTGAAAAATCAAAGCAATAAGAAGAATAAAAGTAACTGTACAAACCCTCAAACTATGGTAAATGGTTGTTTTATCAAAACTATTGGCAACTGTTCTCTATTACTGGCAAACAATTTGGTCTTGGGTGTATGGCAACCACCTGAAACATCTATTAAAAATAACTCAAGTCAAAAATTCAATGTATTTCATGTTTCTGCTGAAAACAGTCAAACTAAACATTTCCCGGTAGCGCCATGTAGAGCAGCTTTCAGAGCGCTCGTGCCGGCATCAACGTCTGGTGCATCGAACGATACAAGAAACTTTATGACGGCGCACTTGCTCAGATCGGCCGTGGGCAACCGCTGCCGATACAATTCTAGCGCGGACCGGACTGTCCGATTAACCGATTAATAGTTTCGATTAAAGTCTCAGGACATCAGCGGTGGTGGATTAAGGGAGGGTGGTGTCCTTTTGGTGTGCGATTTAGTGCGGCGCCGCGGCGTGTGGCGTCGCCGGCGGGGGGGTGCGCCGTCGCTCGTAAACCATCGGCCGCCACATTCTCCTGACGCGCGGCTCGGCGACAACGCGTTGCGTAACCGCGCCATAAACAACACGACGCGCGACGTGCTCGGGCCCGCACCTGACTTACCACGTGCGCCCGACACATTACGTATTGCGCTCATGCCACATCTAAAACGCTGACACGTGACTTGACAGAGTGAAACGGAACTCTTTTCGAACGCTGTGAGTTTTGTGAAGAAGTTTGCAGCGGAATGGCGCGAGAGCGTTAGCCGACGGCTAGCCGCGGCCTAAGGTGAGTTTATTGCCGATTTACGGCTCCCAAGTTCGCCCCGAGCGGAGCAGAGGGTCCCGTACGAGGTCTGTTTATAGAACAAACTCGGCGAACACTGTTTACATCGTATAATAAACGTTTGGAAACGGTTTGAGCAAAACACGAGGGAGGAGCGAATTGATATGAATAGCCTAGCCGGCTTTGAATGGATTTTCATTGACTCACGCGCTGGTTACGATATGTTTACTTATCAGTTTTAGTACATGAATCATACATAACACTTATAGCACCAATTCTGTTTGAGTTACGAAGATATTCAATTAGTAAAACCGACTGACCAATGTCTAGCGCTCATAAAATTCAAAAAGTACTTTATATTTTACCTTGAATCTACATACTTACATCGTACAATGATGAATACTGGCTTTTTTAATCAACACAAATAAAAATTTATTGAAAAATTATATCGCTGCACCATATTTTTATTTGAAGCTAAATCTACCTAGCCTAAGATTGTTCTAGAATATTCGAAATTATGTTTTCAGGTACACAAAACTCCATATAGAGCTGCAAATTGAAACAAAAAAAAATTAAACATGAATACAGCATTTTAATACATTTACTTCTCGTCTACACAATTATCTGAAACGTTTATAATAATTAGACCTACCTAAAAACGCATTCAAGTAATCACATTTATTTTAAATTGGATATATCATTGGAAAAAAAATCTCAATATTAATTCTTTTTTTTCTGTTATATACAGGGTGTATAGACTCCACTCCTCATAACTGAAGGTGCAAACAGAGGTACCAGAACATCTTGACAACAGCATAACCCTATATATTAAAAAAAAGTAAAAAAAGAAGTCAAAAATATAAGTATAAAAAAATTATAGAAAAACACACTATTATAGAACCGTTAGACTAAACGGTTTTAAATAGTTTAACAAATTTTTATACAGAACTTTAAATTGAGATAAGAATTGAGACAATAATTTAAATCACAGGAAAGTTATTAATAAAGAAGTTCTAGCAGTTCTAGAGATGACCACACAAAAGTGCCTAGGTATTTGATATCTGAAAATAACATGTATTAGGTATATTAAGTCAACTGGACAGTCTTGTAGAAAAACAGGCTAACACTACACATTGTGCCTCGCAGTCAACATTATTCTTGTAAAAGATGTTATAATCATTTCTAGGCCACTATAGACTACGGATCCACCTACAGACAAGTGTGCGATAAATTATCAGTAAAGCCACCTTGAATCACAATATAGAAAGCTCGACTAGCATGAATCCTCCGTACAGCAGGCTTCAGATCCTACTTGTATGTTAGTAATAAAAATCACATTCAAATGTAAAATCAAGAAATATTTCATGTTCCGTAAACCTTTTTAACATGCCTTTCTAGTCTAGACTTTACCAAAGCATTCGAATGAAAAAACATTTTGCTATAATATCAAGGAACTAATATGTAATAGAAACCCAAGAAGTATAAGACAAACTATGTTATCTTAGCAAACAACCTACAATAGCATCCGCAAAAATAAAACTGTGAAAAAAACAAACTATGCGTACACAGTTTAAAATGGGGTGAATCAGGGTAATTCACTTTCCCTCATCTTATTGACATGCTCTAAGGATAAGTTTTTAATACCTAACAGTTTCAGTACAAAGAGAATAGGAACAGTAATACTGGTTGTTATTAGTCTTTTGTATTGAAGTCGTAATAAATTTTAGGGTAAATAATAATATATTTTTAGCTTTCAGACTCAAAAATATTTTTTAAATAGCTGCTGTTATTTAAGATTTAACTAATAAATTTTCGGTTCCTAACATGATGTCAAATAGTCATGATGCCATGATAACTCCAACGAAAACTTGAGTTTAATTATAATTTAGAAACAAAGTTAACTCAATAGATTTAATAATTATTCTCCATCCATCTCTATATTTATAATTTTGTCTGCGTTGAGACAATCTTTAAAAATACACTGTAATACTACCTCTTTCTGTAATACTACTTCTTGAGTGAAAAACAAAATGCACTCTAGAACACCACAAAAACTTGTGTGGATTACATTTAAAAATTCTATCACACCGATCTCACTTCCTCAGGTATGTAAGAACAGAAAAAAAGTAGTTTTTAAGTACCGTATTGACCATCTCTTGCGTTTGCGCAGACTGTTTGAAATTCAGCTCAAGTACGCCGCCATATTTGTTTTATTTAGAATCACCCTTGTTAGATCTCAATCTTTGTTTGTTATTCAGTATGTTACTCTTTTGCAAGGTTTTGTGACTCAATTACTTAAGTATAAACGCACATAATATTTATTATCATTTATCAGAGCAGTGAACAATGTTTTATTGAATATTCATGAGTTTATCTTTGACCATAAATAATTTTAACTTGATCAGACTCAAGGAATAATTTTGTTTCTGTTATTAACAAGTTTCACAAAAACAAACATTCTGTAAAATTACACATTATATCAGAGAGAGGTGTGAGTGAATGGCGTACAACGTACAGCCTAAACCGCTAGTACTGGAAATTTGGAAGATTTGTTCTTTATGGAAAGTTTGGAGTATTAAGGATAAAGGATTTAAAAAAATCAACTCCTAAATGCAGTGGGGGTTGAAGTTTGTATGGTAAAAGCATAGCGGGATTCCACAGTTATTGATTTATGAAATACTAGTATAAACAAATGAATCATTATCATCAGCCTAACAACTCCACTGCTGT
Source organism: Thera obeliscata (assembly GCA_947578465.1). Taxonomy (NCBI): domain Eukaryota; kingdom Metazoa; phylum Arthropoda; class Insecta; order Lepidoptera; family Geometridae; genus Thera; species Thera obeliscata. The sequence continues at coordinate 5,182,249 of OX387928.1, read as the reverse complement.
GCATAAACCCCTCACCTTCAAGTAGTATAGTTAATAGGTATTCAGTTATTTCTACTTCTTTCCAACAAAATTGATAATTATTGTAGTGAATAAAGATTACATAAAAAACATTGAATGTGAAAGATGGTTGAAGACCGTTGAAGCTTCAACGGTCTGCTTCAACGGTCTTCAACCATTATTGTGCTTTTCAGATTTCAAAAAACCCTGACTTTTGGCAAAGATATTTTTTGCAAAAAAAGTTGTGGGCATGTACAGTAATAAAACACACAGTGTTGAGTATGTAAATTTCTCAAAATAAAGTTAGTTAATCAGAGATTGAAAAGCTTAAATATTTATTAAAATGGTAGCACAGTGGCAAAGTTTGTGTTTGCCGAAGAGGAGTCGGTCACGTTACGGTAACGAGACCAGAGTTCATTGATTTCCATCTCAAAAAAAACTAACGCTCTGAAGTGTAAGCTTCTTTAGATAGTTAACTTTTCAAAATACAAACCATAAACGTTTACTTTGCAAGCAAGAGCTCAGACTCATACCGGTAGTCCAAACTGAATTCATGTATACAGATTCAGATTTAGGTTATCAAAATAATAATCCATTACTCTCTTGATCCATAAGACAAATTTTGCAAATGATACAAGCATAAAATGGTCCTTGCGCTTATAAATTATAATTTTAGCTGTAGAACGAATCCACAGTACGTTTGTTTTTGCAAGGCTCAAGTGCGACTTGCACGCAACTCGCTATTCCCATAAAAAGGCACCGCACGCATCTGCCTCATCGAATTTGATTAAACTTCATGTTTATTTATCACTTATTTACTTAAACAAGTAGGACTGTACTTCGATGCCGTTTGTGGATACGAAAATGAAAATATTATAAGTTTTTTTTCTCACATGACAGTTGTATGTGAAAATTGTGCCGGTTAAACTAGTTGAAGAAACTATGGAGCGAGTTTCATTTATTTGCTGTGAGATTTTCCCTTACTGGTTTTTACTTTTGCAATAGACTGGTATTGTACGGGTTTGTCTGCTATGTCTAGGATTAATATGAAATGCAAAATATTCCAATGATACAGCAAATTTGTATCGCAATATTGAGTTTTATGTAGGTACTAGTGGCCGCCCGCAGCTTCGCTCGCCTTGTTCCCGTTACGCCCCGTTCCCGTTACTTACATCTGTTCTCCGTTACAATATTTTCATAAATTGTAGCTTAGATGTGTTATTCTGATGTATTATTGTAAAGTTCCATTAAAATCAATTTAGTAGTTTTTACGTGAAAGAGTAACAAACATCCATCCATCCATACTTACAATTTTTCACGTTTATAATATTAGTAGGATATACTAAATTTAGCTATAAAGTTTTAGCTGCATGATCTCGGTTAAATGTAGAAAATTATACTTTTATCTTTACAAATTGCAGGAACTAAAAACTTTAATAGCTATTTATATCAATTAGACATTAGCCTTTCAATGTAAATTCAGAGCACGTTCTCACCATCGATCGAAGTAATCGAACTTTTAATTGCAACAAAAAATTTTTGACGTGCCAGACACTATACGTAGTAACAGGTGAATAGTTTACCTCCCGCACTTTCCAAGCAAAAAATAACATCTGTAGTGCAATGTTTGCAAGCATCGGTCGTACACACGATCATATCTACATGAAATACGTCGCCAGAGACAAATTGCAGTCACCTCAGCGAATCCCACTGGCGTTGTGGAATAAGTAAGCGACCGATTGTTTCTCACTCGGTCGTATTACCGGACTAGTAAAATGCAATATCGTGTAAAGAACCGTAAACTTTAGCATAAACCACAGTTTCAACTTTGAATCCTCATAATTATCGGATGGGTCATAAATTGCGCGCGTGCGGCCGATTCTCCTTTATACCCAATGTTATTACAACGTCATTGTTCTACCTGTACCACCTTTTATTCCAAAACTGTCGCACCACACCTTGCGTAAAAAGTAGCAGGCACGAAAATTTTATCATTCATGTTACTTGACGCGTTGAGATAAAAACTTGATGCCGATTAATTACACATCGTAAACTGTATAATTTATTGTACAGTACCTTCTTATAATAGTGATCGAGAAATATCTGTATTATTCATGCGTGTAACACGTTATATTATTTGTGTAAAAAGTTCGTCAATGCGATCCTGAATTCCAGAAACAGGTTCTATTTCATCTATATTCACTCCCTAGTTCTATACAGTGACAGTATAGGACCTCACAGGATCTATTTTTAAATTTTAAATAAAGAATGATGACCACTGGCTGGCGACAAAATGCTTGACGACAGAAATTTATGAATAAATTTTTCAATGAGTTTAAATTGGTGCAAAGTAGAGACGTTCAAAATGTAGATTCAGTAGCGTTCACTTATCCATATACCCGATGATTTACACCAATGTTACGACCTCGTCGGTTCGATAATGAATGAGATGGTCGTAAACGACGAAGTCAAGAGAACATTAAAGTTAATAAAATAACCATAAAGTCTATTAGCCATCATAAACCTCACCGCATCTGTTCAATAACTTGTTTCCAGTACAAATAGTGTTAATTGAATTGTTTAAACTTGGTTTTCTTTTTTGGAAGTATAAAGTACTTCCGTTTGGTTTTGTATTTTATAAAATAGAGATCAATTTCAGGTACTCAGCAAAAAGTTTTGAAGTCTGGCAAAATAAGTAAAGTTGATTTGTTAAAATGTTCAAAAACAGCGATGCTTTTGTCTATTTTTTTATTAACTGAAAAGGCAGTAAATTCTACTGTCAAATGATAAGCAATTGACGATAAAGAACACGGAAACGAACTTTTGTTATGAACCCAATAAATTACCTCAAGGTGTTACGGTATTAGAGGTTCTACCACAATTCCCAAAACATTCGTTGGAATAGTAAATTCATTGTAATTACAAATAATATTAGCATAATAATCGCTTACCTGCTCTTACACAGGTGCATTGTCACACGGCTTTTGTTTACAACAATACAATAATACAAGTATTGTCCGATTGCATAACTTGTACAAAAATTTATGACGTAACGGATCTCAAAAGTACCCAAATATAACGGGTCCTTTATTTGCATTTTGACAAAAGACTTTTTAGTAACTGTAACTTGAATCGATTTTTGGAAATATTAAAACAAAAACAGTTTGTACGTTGCACATGTTCTTATTTTGACTACTGTTATTGTTTGAAACAAAGACAGGCATTGTTTTATTATTACTGCTAGCTACTGTTTTGCATACTCTTCTATTCTCATTTTTGTGTGAACAAAGTTATTTTTTTTAGACCCGTCATTATTTTTATTTTTTTTCTGTTGATATTGTACCTATCTAGAAAGAAAGAAAGAAAAGCATTTTATTGACCTACTCATCTGTTGACTTTTATATTAAAAAGTTAAAAGGTTTTGTGATTGATTGACAAATGTATGGTGTATTAATTGGACCAGTTTTTCTAGTTTGAATTCATTTATCTTAGTTTTAATCTCTACTATTTATAGTTTCCTTTGCATAACGGAAATGGATCGGTGACTTTATTCGTCCGGTGCAAATTATGTTACTTATTTGTGAACATGGTAAAGACAAATTGTGTAAATATTCTTAACTCCAAATTATTAAGTAAGGAAACACATAAATTACAGCAATAATTACGTTAGAGATGTAAGCTTTCCACTAAATCCAAAAAGTTATTTGACAACGGAAAGATTGTATCAAACCTAAGAAGAATTTATTAATTAGAAAAATAATATTCACATCGTATTTCTTATTCCACTAATAATTGAATCTAAAAAGTTAATTATTAATTCTATCACATACTTAATGAGAAGCTTACAGTAAAAGGGCAGAGTGATAGATTCTTTTTTTTATTCTTCACAAAACTCATTACTGCGTAATAAATACTTCAGAGTAACTCGGTAGGTAGTAGTCCGTCGAAACCTTGTGCGGTGGAGCGGAGCGAGCTTGAAAATTGTAATATTTCAAAATTACTCAAGAGTCGCGTTTGCTTGAATAATGCGATAACTTTCGAAGGGGGTGTAACCACCCCCGTGCGTGCCACCCGCCTCGGGCCTTGTTTTTGAACTTCTGCTACTGAGTTTGATCAAAATATACTCTTAGAATGAAAAGTCGGTTTTGCTTGACTGTGCTATTTAACTTGTGAGAAAATGTAAATAAAAATTCATACAAAAACTCAGCTCTTCAAATGAAATTACGCGCTAATTACAAGCAACCAATAGAAATACACGATCATGAATCATAAGAAAAAAATTGACAATTCAAAATGTCCTAAAAATACAATCACAAATATTTATCAAGAGAAAATATTCATTTCATGTTTTTTTTTAATATTGTGTTGAACATTCACTTCTATGGAATCGTGCAAGTTTAGTAAAATCTCCGGTAAGCAAGTTGAGTAACTGAGCTGGTGGAAATATGGGACAATTAAGCATAGACGTGTTTGACCTCTAACCTTACAGACGGTGGATAAATATGCTAGAGAATAGTATAGACTGCAGTTATAAGCGCAAGATACAGAAGTAACATTTTTGTATAATGTGCTAAATCATGACATAATATCATGCAGAAAAAGATGTTACATTATAAATGTCTAATGTATTCTACTTATATCCAAATCATATCATTACATAAAAATCCATATAAGTTTTTAATTTCTGTCCTTCTGTATTTATCATTGTTATTATTTATATACCTATTTATAATTGTTTTTTAATCTATTTAAGTCTTGTATGTTATGTAGGAAGCAAATAAATGATTATTTAAGTTTAAGACATTTTTTTAAAACCACAAATTTCCTAAATCATTATTTATCAAATAATGTGTAATGTCATTAGATATTGGTTATGTATGTATGTAACTCTATCTGAATATTAAAACATTTATGTTTGGCACAGTTAATTAAAAAATCAACCAAAACAAAATTCAATTTGAAAACCCAGTTACTAATTTACGATTCAACTCAAAAGGCGAACGCTCTCGTCTGCGTCTATACTGCATACTTACTATATCGATGTCAGTTGGTTCTGGAGGCCGCACGTGGTATCGACCATGTGATAAACCGGTCCAGGCGAGCCTAGTAACCTCTAAACGACACAGTACCAACTTCGAAAGATTCTCTCGTGCTTATAACCGTTTGCAATAGAATAAACTGTAAAACGATACTTCATTTGAATAAAAAAATCGAAACATATAAATATTAATATTTTTAAATAATCCACACAACACCATTTAGCCTCAAACTAAGCAGAGCTTGTACTATGGGAACCAAATAGCTGATAATATAATACTTATAGGTTAAACATTTTTTTTGGTTATTACATACAAATATTATTATGACACCCAGACAGAGACAAATATTATATACCACACAAATATTTGTTCTCGGTGGGGATTGAACCCACGGCCTACGGCCGGTGCAGAAGGTACTACCAATTGAGCTGAGAAGCCTTGTAAAATGTATAACCTTTTTTGCATAATTCATAGACACGCTTTTCTCAAATCCATAATTAATTTTTAATTAATTGGTTTGGCTACAAATAACATTATTTAAAATTATAAAGTGGTAAATATCTACCTATATTGAAACCAAAACAGACCTAATCCTAATAGAAAGTAATAAGAAATTTAGATGAATCCAAACATTTTTAGATAAAACCTTTGATTTATTTTTCTCAAAGATTCGAGGATTGATTTTACATAACTAATGAATAATTTATATTGATTATCGAATACTTAATGACAATAAATTGTATGCTATCTGAATTATCTTTGGTGGCAGCTATGCAAATAACCTCTTCTTTAGATAATAAATTATTGTCGCTTGTGGTCACTCTATTACAAAATCACTATTTATTTTTAAAAGATTCATTTTAATTTACATCCAGGTTCACAATTACCGATCAGAAAAATCAAGATTTACCAAATGATTTAACGTGTTCCTACATAAAATCTGAAATTCTTTTTATAGAGAGACAAGCAGCAAAGCCCGACGACGACGTTGCCCAGGAATTTGATTATTCTAGATTATTCTGGAATATTTAGGAACATTCTGCTCTATGACATTTTAGCAAAATCTAGAATTTTAGAAAAGTCCTTACGTGATAGAAAAGGATAGACATGGATTTTATAACTTTTGCCTTTCACAACCACCCACTTCCATCAATTCCGTCCAAACTATCCTACTCACAGCAAGAGACTGAGAGGTGTCTACCACCAAAACGGGGAGGAGTTCCTAGTCGGTAGTGATAGAAAAAACTTGGACGTGCACACACTTGATTTTTATAATTTACATTGAATATCTTAACAAATAAATTATGTTTGATTTTATTTACAAAGATTCGCGATATTAATGTGCATACCGAGTAAAAAAAAGCGATGGAACGTCCCATAGTTGAAAAGGCCTCTAAGATATTATCAAGGTACCAATGACCTGGATTCTTGGCTCTCAAGTGTAACTTTAAGATAATCGAGAAAGCGCATACCTAGTTTAAAATTCACAAAAATAATCCAAAGAACTAAAACTAGCAGAAGCCGCAAATGGAATAAAGTAAAAGCATAAATAAGAAGAGGTTTTGCGGGGAGCTGCTAACGAGACGGCACCAAGTAAGAGTTGGAAATTCTTCAAGTTGAAGTGGGAACCAAGTTTGCAGGTGTGGTTACAGTTGGTTAAGTTATACGGCCGGGGAGTTTTCAATTTAAACAATTATCCAGCTTGATCGTCTGGGCTTGGACACTGGATTTGCTAACTTTCATAAATGTGAAATCTACACATTTGTGTATAGATACAATCTAAGGATAGCTAATATTTACAAGCTCCATTATCAGTCAAGGCAACGATTGTGAAGAATAATCAAGTCTTAGACATTGAGGAGATTATGCGATAAGTATCAAATATTTAAAAGAGCAATTTAAATCAAAAAGCAAACCGATATTGAAATTTCTATTGGACCGATCTGAAGAACTAATCTAAACTAAAAAAAAACTATTGAGAATGAAAAGATACCTCCTCCTATTTTATTTGATATCAGTTCAAAATGTCAGTCCTTGTTTTAGACAAACCTAATAAAGACATGGATATGTTTTTACAATACATGACGGATAGTTTTATCTCTTAATAGAAAAAGTGGCCCCTAAACTAAAACAATTTTCCAGTTTTATCCAGGTGCTAAGCTAGCTGTGCTAAGCTCGTAATGTTTATAGGGAATGAGGTAAAAAAGTTTTATCATGAATCCTGGGTGGTATGATGATAATTTTATGATATTTTTTTATGTTATAATACTTAGAATAATATTGTAATAAATTATGTTGGTTTTAATTATTTTTATACCTACTCATGAAACAAGAAATGCCACTGAAAACCTTTTTAGGGTTCCGTAGCCAAATGGCAAAAACGGAACCCTTATAGATTCGTCATGTCTGTCTGTCTGTCTGTCTGTCTGTCTGTCTGTCCGTCCGTATGTCACAGCCATTTTTCTCCGAAACTGTAAGAGCTAGACTGATGAAACTTGGCGAGTAGATGTATTCAGTGAACCGCATTAAGATTTTAACATAAAAAAAAAAAAAAAACTATAAATTTCGGGGGTCCCCATACTTGAAACTGAAACTCAATTTTTTTTTTCATCGAAACCATACGTGTGGGGTATCTATGAATAGGTCTTCAAAAATGATGTTGAGGTTTCTAATATAGTTTTTTTCTAAACTGAATTGTTTGCGTGAGAGACACTTCCAAAGTGGAAAAAAGTTGGTCCCCCCCCCCTCTAAGTTCTAAAGTAAGAGAATGATAATACTAAAAAAAATTTATGTTGTACATTACTATGTAAACTTCCAACGATTTTTGGTTTGAACGAGATCTAGTCAGTAGTTTTTTTTTTATACGTCATAAGCCGTAAACCGCAATTTACCTTTCGACGAACTACAAGAACCTTATTATGTTACATCAAGTAACATAATATAAAGGTTCTTGTAGTTCGTCGTGCTACGGAACCCTTCATGGGCGAGTCCGACTCGCACTTGGCTGCTTTTTTTTATGTGTACCTGCAACTTTTTACACCAATGAAATGTCACTCTAAGAGTTAATTTAACCAATACGCACCTATCTTACTTTCTAGAATACATATCATGCAATTGTAAGGTGTCGGAAAAACGCTAGGAATTCCATGAAAATGCATCGGTGCTAAGAAACCAGCCATGGAATGCCACATGCGGCTTTATACGCGGCACCAATAATATTACAATCTAATATAATCTCTAGCTGTAATGAATTAGTGTTACAATTATATTGGCACCCAATTGGCAGATACGACAGTCTTCTTTGATGTAATTGTTTCGAGTTTTTGTTTGAGCAAGGTGCAGAATAAAATGTGAGCAGCTAAACTTTTTCGATTATATAATGCGATAGCAGGCTAACAGTTTTACAACGTATAAAATATATGAACTGATAAGAATCATTTTCAAAACAATGAAATTGAGAAATGTTTAAAATTATTTTTCTATGGAATTTGAATGTCCAGAGTATTTTATTATTTATTATTAACTTTAATCTCAAGTATGTTCATAAACTTATTTAATAAGTGTAGTAACCGTTAGAATACACATCATTATCTTCTTTCTGAAGAAGTTCACTGCTGGACATAGTCCACTTCTACATATAAAAAAAGCAGCCAAGTGCGAGTCGGACTCGCCCATGAAGGGTTCCGTAGCACGACGAACTACAAGAACCTATATATATGTTACTTGATGTAACATAATAAGGTTCTTGTAGTTCGTCGAAAGGTAAATTGCGGTTTACGGTTTATGACGTATAAAAAAAAAACTACCGACTAGATCCGGTTCAAACCAAATATCGTTGAAAGTTTACATAGTAATGTACAACATATATTTTTTTTAGTATTATCATTCTCTTACTTTAGAAGTTAGAGGGGGGGGGACCAACTTTTTTCCACTTTGGAAGTGTCTCTCGCGCAAACAATTCAGTTTAGAAAAAAACTATGTTAGAAACCTCAACATCATTTTTGAAGACCTATTCATAGATAATGGGGACCCCTGAAATTTATAGTTTTTTTTTTATTTTTATGTAAAAATCTTAATGCGGTTCACAGAATACATCTACTCGCCAAGTTTCATCAGTCTAGCTCTTACGGTTTCGGAGAAAAATGGCTGTGACATACGGACGGACAGACAGACAGACAGACAGACAGACATGATGAATCTGTAGCAACATAGTTGCACACAAGTAACTCCCTTCTCGCGTTTCGTCGCGTAGGCAATACGTGGCGTGAGACGCCAGTCGTAGCTTCGCGGGCACGGGATAAAGTACTTTACTTATCCAATTAACTTTCAAGATAATATACCGTTTGTGCTATTACCGATATCAGTGTTTTGACTCTATAACCACACCCATGGTAGGAATGCGTTATCTACGGTAAAGTGGTGACCCCGCAATTTTATATTTTTGGTTACGACTCACCTTGCGAGTTAGGTATCCCGTGCCCCGCGACCACATTTTTTTTCGGACACTCAGTGAACTCTAAATTTTCTGTATAAAGTTGGTGAATTACCTCAGTGTTACGTATAAACTTCGGCATCATGTTACCCGCTGCTATCGGGCAGGCCCCGACGCCGACCCCGGCGCCGGTTGCGACTCCAGGCCCGGCGACAACCAGCGTGGAGGTCAAGGACGAAAAAATGGATTTGGCTGCCATCACAGTCACTTCCCGTGTTCCAGAATTTTGGGCAGATCACCCGAGGCTATGGTTCTATCAAACCGAGGCCATACTAGCGCCCCAAAAGATGTCAGACGAGGTCAGGTTCAACCTTGTCATCACCAAGCTCACTAAGGAGGTCATCCAGCAAGTGACGGACATCCTGATGAATCCTCCTACCACCCGGAAGTACGATTCATTAAAGGAACGATTACTTACCATTTACGAAGAATCGGAGACCCGGCAAGTACAGAAACTCATGAGCGAGATGGAGTTGGGCGATCAAAAGCCTTCTCAGCTTTTACGACGCATGCGAGATTTGGCCCGCACCAAAATACCGGACGAGACCCTTAAGATCCTGTGGCAAGGCCACCTTCCGCCTGCAGTTCGTGGAATAATAACAGTAGCGGAGTCCAGTGATCTCACAATCCTTGCTAAGATTGCCGACAAGGTAATGGAGACGCAAGGAAATAATCAGTCCGTGTCGGAGGTAAGGGCGACGCCCGTCGCATCATCAAGTACGCTCGACACAGCTGCGATTATCAATGAGATTAAGCGGATAGATAAGCGGATCGATCAGCTGCATAACTCGCGACGGAACGACTCGCGCGGTCGAAGCCAAAGCAGGGGGAGATCCACTAGTGTCAATAGAACGTCATCGGCGTCACGTAAACCGGATTGGCAGTGTTTTTACCATTTCCGCTACAAGGATAAGGCGCACAAGTGTATCCCGCCCTGCAGCTACAAAAAGGAGGGAAACTAAGTGAGGTACAGTCAGCGACGGATGCCTGTATCGTTCCTGTAAGTAGTAACCGTCTTTGCGTCACAGATCGAAATACAGGACTACGATTCCTTGTGGATACGGGAGCGAACGTTTCGGTTCTCCCAACGTGGCGGTTTGGGATAAAGTACTTTACTTATCCAATTAACTTTCAAGATAATATACCGTTTGTGCTATTACCGATATCAGTGTTTTGACTCTATAACCACACCCATGGTAGGAATGCGTTATCTACGGTAAAAATCTATAAGGGTTCCGTTTTTGCCATTTGGCTACGGAACCCTAAAAAGAACGATGCTGAGCTCTTTCGAATCATTGTCCAGAAGCGCTGTAGGACTCGTCAGACGTTCACCTACATTTAAACCAATAAAAAAAAAGCTTCTTCGAATCCACCTACTCCCCGCGATCTTAACAATTCTATAAACACGCTCAAATTATACTTTTATCGTAACCCTCTTTTTTGCTTTGTTGTAGTCGGTTATAAAAAGATCTAGGAAAATATCTACCGTTTGAAATTTTGACAGTGTCGCTTAAATTATTTTTACATAGAACTTTCCCAAACTCGAATAAAATCTTCCAATATTCTTACCCACAGTCTGCTCTTAGCACTATTATAGAATGTATCAGCTATTTTGTGTCTCGCAAATGATTGGATTTTCCCAGAATTCCACTTTAAATTATTATCTTGGCTCTAATTATCTTAACATGTCAACTGGCATTACGCAATATATATACATTAGCTGACCTTTGAGTATTTGAAGGGTATCTGCTTGTATCATTTGCACAGGATGTTAGAAGCATTTTGAAATCAAAATAAAATAAACATAGGTAAGTAATATTGCTCACCTTCTTATATAGAGTTAAGTAAATAACTACACTTAAGTAAAAAAAACATTAAAACTTGCTATAATCTATCTGGATATCACCACATAAAATTACCTTAAAATAATCAGATGTTTCGTTTCAATTCTTTTAATATTTATGACTTCAAAATTAAATACATATTGCATAAAAATATATGGAGCAAGTTTTAAAAGTTACATATCCTAACGGGAACTACTTTTTTCTATTTTCTTGCGTAATAAAACGAACATAAAGTTGAGCAAATAGTATAATAGTTGATTGCTCTTTATTCATTTGGGTTAATAGAAGTGGTATAAGCTCCGCGCGCAATGTATTAAATGCAATAAAAAATACTCTCAGTGACCTCGGCTCTCATCGGCCGTATAGGTAGAAGCGACTTGGCAAAGTCGATCAAGCTTACATACTTGATTGATAGCTAAAAGGACGCCGAGCACAAATTAAAAAACAATAGTCAGCCACGTCTGATGTTCAATTAAATGCGCCATGGATTCACTTTGTCTCTTTGAGGTAAAGGAATTATTTTTGCCCTTAAATGTGTTTTCACCTTTGGTATGCAGTCGTCGAATAATCATTATTTATTGTATGTCGTTGCTCTTGCTGAAAACTATTTATTTTATATTATCAAGTGGTTTGCAATTCGTTTTTAGTTTGTTTATTTCGGAAAAACAGAACACTTAGGCATTTAAAAAATGAATTGAAATATCTAATTCTTGTCTGCGTATTTATATCTTGAGTAGTAAACACACTTGAGAGCAGTGAATTCGCCTTATAATCATAACGCCCTTAATATTTTTAGAGCACTCCCATTCAAAAAGTTATAATGACTGTATGTTGTGAATATTTTAGCAAACGATATTTATTAAAATGAACTGCGTTCACAATAAATTGCAAGTTAAATATTATAACAGAACACAAAAGCATTATTTTTGAGCGACAAAACAAGTCGTTTTTATTTCTAGATGTGCTGTTCGAACAAGTACCATTTAAAAGATGTATGTAATGCATAAGTAAGTAGTTCCAGCTAAAAAGTTATGCAAGGTGTTGAATAGACCACGCTTGATCACCACAATAGTAATTATCCCTTTTCAGAGTATTGTTTATCTTTGTAAATGAACCATGACATCTTATGTTTTCCATATTCCTTCCATAACTTACGCTACTGTCACTCAATCAATTTTTATTACTCCTCATTACCAGGCTTTGATGCAAGCGTTAACCTTTAAGCCGTGGACCATCGGACTTAAGCAAATTTTTCGCGTTTCAAGTGAAAGTACGACAACTGGAACCATAACTTAAGAAGTGGTCTGAAGAGAACAAGAGTCTAATCGTATAGCGCCAAGAATGACGTAATGACAAAATGCTATGCAAATAAAATATAATGAACTGACAGCAATAGTTAATATTGAAATAAATCCTAGGACCTAAAAATAAGTAACTTTCACAAAAATTGCTATTCTCAATACTTTCTAAAGCACCCTTTTTAGACAAAAAACTCAAAACATGGTTTAATAACTGAGCATAATTTTTTACGCGAAAGTGAGAGAGATACCTACTTAATGTAACACCCATAATCGCTGCACCGTGTCTTTGGCAATAGCTATTAGTTAATAAATACAAAGATGTACTATTTATTTAATTGATAATGTATAAAACGCTCTTAAAACTTTATGATCCATTATAAAGCAACCCATAATACATGTAAACCCATGGCAGCGTGAATAATTTTGATTTGCTATGTAATTAAAATTTTTATTTAGTTACCCTTTAGTAACTGTATTCGACGCGTGTTTTTGTGTACGAAATGTTCAGATTGACGGAAAAATGTAGACCTTGAAATATGTTGCCCAAGTAAAATAGGTAAGACGTTATTAGTCAAACTAGTAGATTTTTGGGAAATAGTTGTCGGGCCAATTAAAATGCTCGAAATGTATGCGAAGTCGGTCAAATAAACAATGTTAAGGCTGAGTTTGTACAAACTTGGTATGAAACATTTTGATTAGTGAATACCTGAAATTCAGATTTTCTAAAAAGGTTTGTCATTACTCAATAATGAAGTTGAAATCCTATATTAATATATTTGTTTATTTTAGCCTTAAACTTTTTTAATAATGTGTTTTGAATTCCAGTCGTGGTGGAAAAATTTAATTTTGGGTGAAAAACGGAAATATAAAATTGCGGTCACAACTATGATTGATCTTAGTCAAGACAGTGGTGATTTATGGATCGCTAGAACCATCTAATTAGTGGCACGCGTGCCTCAGTCTATGTGAATCAGTAGGTGTGGGCTTATGAGCCAGGGCCCAACTGACTGATGAGTGGGATAGTATTAGTCAAATGATTTACCAGACGCGACTTATAGTCGCACTTATGGAAAATAAGACACATCTTCACACACTCACCACTCCACTCTCTAGAAGGTAGTGGAGTGTGTGAAGATGTGTCTTACATTCAATTATTCAAAATATCAAAATTCAAAAATATTTATATTCAGTTAAATACAAGGATCAATTTGAAACGTCTGAAAGCTAGGTGAGTCTAGGAGCTATGTTACACGCGATGAAGCCTAGAAGAACAGGCAACCAAGTGCGGCTTGGTCCCTACCTTTCTTTTGTATGATCTTTTTGCGAAATAAAAAAAACAATGAGGTTCCACTGTGGTGCGTCTTTAACTAGTAGTAGTCTTTAGAGTAGTAGAGCTCTTTGTGATGGGCTCGTCCGGGGAAGTACTACCACCATGCCTATTTCTGCCGTGAAGTAGCATTGCTGTGTTTCAGTTTGAAGGGTGTGGGTGCCGGTGAAATTACTGGCACGTGAGGCTGAATATCTGTATGCCTCCAGTTGATGGACGCAGGGCAGTGCATCGTAGGGCCCGTTCCTGACGTGCGTGACCTACGAGGCATTGCTTTGTTATAGGCGATGGTTACCACTTAACATCAGGTGGGCCATATGCTTGTTCCATCAGCTAGTTACATTAAAAAAAAAAAAAAAAAAAACTTTAGTGAGACGTAGGCAATACAATAATAACCGTCAGTCTATCAGGACTGACGGTATTATAAAGATCAGGAGAAGTCTGTATAGCTTAAATCCGTATTTTTATTCACATAGCATTCTTTCATATTGTAGACTATTTTCGACACAAAAGTATCCTTATTTATTTCAGTTAATAGCCGAATAGAAAACACAGCTGACTTTCCAAGCCACATGGATTTATTTTCAAAACGATTGGACCAAGTTCAAAGCACGTGAGAGAATGCACTCACAAATTAATTCAGTGAGATTTTAGTGCACTTTCCAACCAAACAGCACGTTTGCAGCTAAAGACTTTTGAAGACCCCGCACCAAGATATCCAGTGAAACAACTTGACACAGTGAAGTTGTCTCACTTTCGATATAATCCCGTCGGATATCCAAATCGCTGGAGACAAAATCGTTGCGTGGTACAGGGGTCGACGAGTAATGTTATGAGCAAGCCATTATTGTCTCGCCCCATACCGTAAAACATTACGCAGTTCTGCCGACCCTGGAGTATATATCTGGAGCTGTCAAAACCCACTCAGAGATGATAAATTACAGTTTTACACGGTTCTGTCACAGCAGAAAATCTGCAATGATTTAAAAAAAAAATCCTTTTGAATGAAGAGTTATTTTCAAATTATCTTTGGTGAAATGTCAAGTTTATTAAAATTCCTAGCAGAATTGGCGAGTAATGCAAACTGTACGTCATAAATCTAGACACTTTAAGTTCCTGGCTTCGTTAATTTGTAAACTGACCCAATAAATTAATTAGGAAGCAGGAAGCAACAAAGTGCGTAATAAATAAACAATTCCTGGACATGTGTAACTGTCAAAGATTTTTCGTTTTATTTATTCTTGGGTGTATTATCATCTCTTGTTGTTTGCATCGCTTATGATCGTGAACTGCTTTGCCGTAAAGATGTTCCGATCTCTCGGGAATAAAAGAGTTATCAATAAGTTTTTTTCAATTGGGATAATTTAGTTTGTGTGAGATAAAGTGGTTGGTTTGGATTTTGGCAAACTGTCCGATTAACTTCCTGTGGATTTACTTTGCAAAGTATGTTTTCTTATTATGCTTAGTTATTCTTTGATATTGTTATGTTACTTTTACAGA
Source organism: Thera obeliscata (assembly GCA_947578465.1). Lineage (NCBI taxonomy): Eukaryota > Metazoa > Arthropoda > Insecta > Lepidoptera > Geometridae > Thera > Thera obeliscata. The sequence goes on along the minus strand of OX387928.1, from coordinate 5,166,749 downwards.
ATTGATAAGCATAACAGCTAAGCTAGACTAGCCTAGTTTGAAGCTGTGAGAAGTAGTGTTCTCCAAAATTTATTTAAAAAAAAGTATTCTAACACAATTATTTCCCCGACTTCAAATTCAGCTGCATTTTTTGTTTATGTTTGATATTGCACAGCTTCGTCATTTATTATAAATTTATTATTTGAAAAAATATTTTTGAAGTGAAAACTTCTTTAGCGGCGTTGAGCACTTTTTCTGTAATGGGTATAAAATCTTAAACTCGCGTCAGCGCGTCAGGACACGTGACCTGATCGAAAAAGCGTAAGACGGATGGAGAGTAGACAGCTATCCCCTCTCTACGGCGCGGCGAAAATGTATGCCTGGGCCTACTGTTTCGTTTAGGCAGCGCAGGGCGCTTGCGCGAATGTTCGTGTATGTTACAGCGTGCCAAATAACAAACAAGCCCCCCCTAACCATTCCAAAATATCAAACATGCTCAACGTTAATAATCAAGTTTTCACTTCTGCCGGCACTCCCGGAGTGCAACCCGTATTTTTTTTTATTTAAAAGATTATATCCCAAATTAATTTTATCAAAATCGGTTCAGTAGTTTGTCCATGAAGTCAGTTTCTCAAGTTTTTTAAACTTCACTTGTAATTCATTATTGTAATCAAAGTCAAACAAGAATTCAAATACTACTTTACTACTTGGTTTATTTTATGCATAGAATATCTTTAAAATTCAACTCTTGAAACCCACGTAGCAGCCTCAAACCGTGTACATACAGACAAAAATAAAAAAGCTCTCCAGCCGAACGAGTGCGAAATCGGAACAAAGCAACCGTCAACATAAACTAACATCCGGCAAACGCTGATCTATCGCCGCCGCAAAACTATGGAAACAAATCTCTCCCAGTAATTTACGGGCGCAATATGGTACCAGTTCGAAAACAAACCAACAGAAGCGCACCCGATAAAAGATGTCGCCAGTCTCGCTACACTCACTTTAAAGATAGACTCGCAAGTGCTTAGATAGCGCAAGCAAATAAAGCTATGCGCTCGCGCCGCGCCGCTAGCCAATCAGCGCTTGCCCAGTAATTATAGGCTGCGTTCAAATTAGGAACGACGTTTCTGCCGCGCTAATTGAAATAGAATTTGCTGATTTATATCTGTATGGCGGAAACCTTTGCTTATTGTTTTTGATATGGAGGAATTGCGTAATGAGATATTTAATAAATAAATATTGTGGGCAATCCACACAACACTATTTAGCCCCAAATTAAGCAAAGCTTGTAGATGGGAACAAGATACCTAAGTAGCTGATATAATACATACTTAGAATACAATACAACACCCAGACATAGAATAGACATCTCCGTTCACCACATAAATATTTTTTCTCGGTGGGGATCGAACCCACGACCTATGGCGCAGAAGGCAGAGCTTCTACCAACTGTGCTGAAAGGCCAGTATAAATCTCGCAGTTAATTTTGATCATAATCTAAGTTATCGTTTGCTCTTTTGGCATGAAACTGTAGGTATGTATGCAGTCCATAATTTTTACCTTTTACACATCATATATTTTTTATATACTATCAGTTAATTTTGTATAAAAGAACGTGCACTTTAATACTGTCAGAAGTGTTTAACTTCTGGCTTGATTGAATAATTGCATAATTACTCCACAATGTTGAGTCTAAAAGTCAAGGTGCTAGGTTTGCGCAGGTATGAAGATCATCATAATACGCATATCAATTACAAAATTATCTGCGTATGCGCTTCTAATTTAAACTTTTTACCACGACATGAGTCAAAGGAGGAAACAAATTAAATGACCACTGTCCGCGCTAGGGTTGCCAGCTTGATAAAATGCTTCAAATTGTCGGTGCCTATCGTCATTCCAGACTCAATTATTTAAAAAACGAACGCCCGTTGCTCACATCCTGCGTCCTTGTCAGATGTGATTTTTGACTGTATGTTTTGTCTCGTTCTAACAATGCGCCTGCATCGTCTATAAGTATGGAATGTGCCGGCTGACTTCAGTCGAGCGGCGCTCATAGACAATTTAAATTGAAGAAATTGGTAGTCGTGTTGTGAGTTTTTGAAGCGGAAATAAAATAAACGGTATTAATAAATTTAATTTGACGTTAGTTTACATTATTACAACCATTACTTTTGATTTGATTAGCAATTGATTATTTTAATAACTTAATTTTCTTTTATGGCCATGTAAATCAAATTATTATTTACATATTTGAATTATTATTAATTTTAATTTGCGGTCATCATCATCAGCCTGGCTAGGTCGGTTTCATATTAAGGGGGCTTGCTGTAGCCACCACGTTTGCCCAGAGAATTAGAGACCATAGTGATAAAGTTATATATTATTCTGTAGGCGTTGCTGTCTATCCCCTAGTTTGTTTACGTAGTCGCCTTATATGACTTCCACGGAAGGTAATAGACAGACCTAACGCCAAATAAAAATTAAGCGGATTGAATTAGATTTATTATTAGTTACCCAAGAAATACCTAACACTTTTAGGCACATAATTACAGAAAACGAATAGAAAAACGTATGAAAGTAGGTGATACTTAACTGAAGTTTGGGTACCTTAGAAACCCAAAGCAAACGATCCGAAAATACCTGAGCACTAATTACCTACCACTTAAGTAGCGAACATGTTAATCCAGAAATATATTTCTCATTCCTGGTAGATCCGATACAATACCATAGTCCTTGGCAAGCAGCAAGTGTACTCCGGCAGAAAATAATAGTGTTGAATGAGACTTATTAAGTAAAAATTTGCATTGTGGTGGTTTAGTAATTTAAGTGATCTTTAAATGATATAAAAAAACAATCTGTTACTGAACCAGATGAACCATAAAAAAAATCATCTAACAGATAGAATTTAGTACGATTTTCAGAGGTGGTAAAATTCGTACAGTACCACGAGTTTTTTCCTATGCCGGTCTGGGGAAAAACGATAAAATAAGTTTAAAAAACTAGAGAACCTGACTTCATGGCCAAACTATTAAAGCGGTTTTGATTGAAAGTGTGTATAACCTTCCAAACAAAAAAAATCTGTTATAATTGACGCAGTTATGATATAACAAACTTTAAAAAAACCTATTTTTTTATTAAAAGTTGGGTAAAAAGCGTCCCTAGCTGGCATATAACTTCTTGTTTCCATATAAAAATCGAATGTGCACCACACTACACTCTGTCAAAAAATCGTACAATCAAGTTTCAAGGCACCGTATCTTAGCTAGACTTACCCAGCTGTTTAGGTGAAAGCACTGTGACTAGCCTGCTGGCCGTTGGAGGAGTAATAAATTAGAGGAAAGCTGCGAGCCAGGATTTCCCCTGGGCTTATTCACACTCACAGCTCCACTCCTAATCCAGAAAGCCTTATTATGCTACCCTTAATACTGCGCTCAAGACTACTTGAAAATTTTCTCGAGTTTACTGGAAACTTCTTCGGTCGCGTTCTTTGAGTTTTTTGATTTGAGTCACGTTTTTGTAATACTTTAAATGATAAAAGGCCACTTAGAACGCTTTACGATGAACAGTTTTTTTGAATATGAATTTATACCTTAATCGAAAAACTGTTTCAATAATCATTCAAAATTAAAATTTGCCAACAAAAGCATAAGGAAGATTATTTGTAGCTAGAAAATATACAAAATAAAATTTAACTTTGCAGTATTTTATATACAAACTTGGTAAGGTACCTACTCACATAAACTAAATCAAAGACAAAAATATAAACACTTTATGTACTTATATGAATTATACTTCGTTTTGTTTGTTTTGTAACAAAACAGTTTAATTCAAATAAAAATCTGTTTCAAAGCAGGATTTTAAAAAGCTTACATAAATACAAAAACATAGCGCCGAAAAATTCGCCTGAAATTTTCCACAAGCGCCTGTTGGCTCCAAGTCCCGACCGTGGCAACCTATTAATCTATGGTAGTGAATTAGTGCAATGCACACACGTTTGTAGTGTGGAGACACTTCATTACATGGGCAGGACATAAATCAGGACTTCTAATATTAAACGTGCCTTGGCGGGGCAAATTGCGGGCGTCGCCAGTATGTACGGAACGCCTGTGTGTTGATGATTATCATTGTACGAGCATGATACTGGGTTGGAGAGTATGGTTTTGATAGTTTTTTAAAGCAGCGATTAGTTTTAAAGATCCATTTGACTTTTGTAGTTCGTATTTTCGATCTACCCGTAAAAAAATAAATAGTAGAAGCACAAAATAGAAGTGATTTTATGTATGTATTTGCATGTTTCAACTTCCACATTCCAAAAATATTAAATTTCAAAAACATAAATTAGTTATAAAAATTACATTGTTGCCCAAATCAGCCATCATCAAGTTCCTTATTCAAATAATTTTCCTAAAGAAGCTGAAATTTATAAACCAAAATATTTATTAAAATGCTCCACCGTCTTAAATTACATCAACTCAATTACATCTCTTATCTAAACTTCCATACAATTTACTTTTTTTCTATCGCCACCTAAATGAGTCACAGAATTTAAAAAGTATTTTTATTAATTTATATTCTTCTTCGTGAGATAATTTCGTGGTTCCCTCCCCGAGATCTCTTTACTAATGTGATTTTAATGTACTTAAATGTCGCCTTTACCTATGTTTGTGGAATTTGTTTTGTTATTTTTATTGAATTTTCTTATAGCTCGCTTTTCAGTGTTTGTTTCATTTTTATTGGATTACAACATACCTTGAGCTTTACTTTTAGATTCACTGAGAAATGTTCACTGGATTTTTAAAAGCTATAATTTGTTAAAATTCCTGGTGGTCATTGATACCGAAACTTTTTAGAATCGATTTGAGACCTTTTTAATTGTTTCTTGCTATTTACAATAAAATGCGGACTAAAATAATAACCTCATGCGCTGACTCTAAAGTTTCTAAGGTTTATGTAGACTATTACTGAAAACTATTAGATGTGCGTAACAAAAAGTTGAGCAACTGCAGACCCTTACAAACGATCTAAATAATTCAATTTAGTATTTTGCACAACAAGTACTCGGTTCTTATTTATATTCATAGAGAAAATCAATACAACTTCGAAAGTAAATTAGGAAAAATGCAATTTATATTATTTTTATCTTCTTTTGACACTATCTGTTCCTCCCTATTGCGAGTGTTCGAGACAGGGGCGTATTGAGAGCCATTTAAGTTGGGGGTCTTCTCTGACCCTCCAAGAAATATGGTGGCATTTAGGGGAGTCCCGAAACTTATAATGGATGTAAAGTTAATCGGCGGTTATATTCGAATATTTTAGGGCTCAAGCATCTCCAGAAGTTTTCAACTTTCCGAGAATGCAAAAGTTGATTGTAGAGACAGCCCTACAACAAAATAAGAGTTAAGTGTGGGAGTGTCAAAATGCCAACCCTAGGTAAATGGAACAAAAGTGCTTATGCATTAAAACTTTGCAGGTTGAGTGTAAAGTTTTGGCCCTGTTGGCCCTGTGGACATGAAATTTGCATCTGAATAAAAATAAAAAACTAAATAAAAATTAAAAAAACTATTCTGTGATACATTCTCAAACTAAAAATGCGGTGATGAGATGTTTTTCAGAAATAATCTGCCAGGGAAAAAATCACTTAGTCAAAAGTATATGGTATATATACTTTTGACTAAGTGATTTTTTACTCTATCACAAGATAAATAATTAATAATTATTGAAATTGTGCTAAGGTAGGTTTGCGTTTATGTACGTCGGTTAGTTTTAATAATTTTAAATAGTAAAATTACTTGATTTTTTCGTGGCACGTTTTGCGAGAGGTGTGTTGCATAATGCGCGCCACGTCTCATTTATAGCAAACTATAAAATAAATTATTTCTAAAAAATCTGAAAAGGGTCTACTCTTAGACCTGCAGGCCGATCATGTAACTTTTGTTGCAATGGTTTCAATCAAAATCTTATTGAAACTGTAAATTTTTGAACTAATACGTGATCGCAAATTGCAGTTTCACTAAGATTTTGAATGAAACCATTGCAACAAAAGTTACATGATCGGCCTGCTGGTCTACTGCAAAAACCTTAAGCAAACTATTCTTGATTGTTTCCTACTTATCGTATAATAATTTGCTTGGTAAACATATCCTTCCTATTTCACTTACTTCGATATAATAATGGAATGGATGTATGGTATGCTTTTACAAAAAAATATTTAAGTAGAGTATAATCATAATAATTATATTATAATTCGTCGCTTCATTCTTCAGTTATAAAACAAGGTAGTATTATTTTATGCTACTGGCACCTTCGCACAAAAAAAGAATAAGAAGGTGCCAGTAGCATAAAATAATACTACCTCGTTTTATAACTTCGAATGAAGCGTACTCATATAATATCGATCGAACTTCACTTTGCAAGTTCGTTTGATCATATTTAATATGATTTACTAACCCCCGAATACTGAAACGCAACTCAAATTTAAGCACGTCTCAAGCGACGAATATTTGACAGTTTTCAATGAAAATCTGTCAAATATTCGTCGCTTGAGACGTGCTTAAATCTGAGTTGCGTTTCAGTATTCGGGGGTTATACTTACATATATTATTATTATATCAACTATCTGCTTCCTATAGTACAAGCTCTGCAAAATTTAGGGCTAGATGGTGTGGTGTGGATTGTCCAAAGTATTTATTTTTATTTAATTTTGAATAATGTTCTCATTATTTTGTAGTAACAAATTCAAAAAGTACGAGTAACTGTACAATAGCTAGCGTGCTCCAAAATGTAGGCACTAGGTTTACGAGCGTTACTTAATTTGGTACCTAATTTTATAGCCTTAGCTAAAATTTAATTAATCAAGTGCTAAATTTTGTTGCCTAATTAAGTTGAGTGTTAAATAAATAAGAGTTTCTAAACTTAATGAAAGCACGCATATGTTTTAATTTGTGCTTTCAAAATATTCGTTCTCTGTTTTTATAATTAATTTATATTTTCACATTCTACTAGTACATATTATGTAAAAGTTTCGAATGAAGCTTTCTATGTAAAAGCCACCTGATGTTAAGCGGTCACCGTCACCATAGAAACCAACAACACCAAGGGTGCTGTTGCGTTGCCTACCCTGTCTAGCTTTAAAAAGATTGATTAAAATGTTTGTTTGGTACACCAAATAAAAATTGTTTTGTATAGGAGAATTTGTTAGGCTATTTAGGAGCTTCATTTTGTTCCTCAATTTCAAGCTGTCCAAGTAGTACACAAACAGAAATTAAGTTATTAATAGTATAAGGACTGTTTTTTAATTCGAAAACCCCACTTAAGCACACTCACCACACTTTAAGACTGTAGAGCTCTTTGCCAAGGACTTGTCCGGGATCGTACTACCAGCATGCCTAATTCTGCCGTGAAGTAGCATCGATGTGTTTCAGTTTGAAGGGTACCGGTGCTATTACTGGTACGTGAGGCTCAACATCTATGTGTACCCTAAGATGGACGCAGAACAGTGCATCGTAGGGCACGTATATATAATGGCAATTAGCCGAAAACGCTGTAATTTTTTTTTTTTTTTTTATGTAATTCGCTGATGGAACAAGCATATGGCCCACCTGATGTTAAGGGGTAACCATCGCCTATAACAAAGCACTGCCTCGTTGGTCACGCATGTTAGGAACGTGCCCTACGATGCACTGTCCTGCGTCCATCAACTGGAGGCATACAGATATTCAGCCTCACGTGCCAGTAATTACACCGGCACCCACACCCTTCAAACCGAAACACAGCAATGCTGCTTCACGGCAGAAACAGGCATGGTGGTAGTACTTCCCCGGACGAGCCTTTCACAAAGAGCTCTACTACTACTAAAATATGACAGCGCTTCAGTTGATGGACATTGCCATCGCCTAGATGTATGCAGGCCTTTAGACTTATACTTTACCCTGGGTATCAGTTACCACAACCACCTAAAATCTTGAAAAGGTTTTTTTTTCTTTAATCACAAAACTGGCTACAGAAGTCGTCAAAATTTAAGATAAAGTACATCTGAAAGTGAGTAGAAGATAAGTTAGCAGTGTGTTTAACACATGGTACAGAGGTATAGTTGGAGAAACTGTAGGAAGCAATAACTTATCCCCCATCCCAACTATTCCCCTGACTCAGGCATACACATCTATGTATCTAACAAGGAGCATAGAGTTTATGGAAACGACACCACACTCTCAGTTTTACAAAATGATGGTACATTTTGATGTTTTATGTAAAGGATTGTTGACACATGAATTTAAGCAAACAATTTAGCACATGAATGAATGAAACATAGCAAAACATGACGCTTTTAAAAGTAATCGAGTGGCAAATTCAAGTACCCAAGTAATTGACGTCACTAGAATAGTCTGACAGCTGCAGTTTCTACCCCAGTAAATACGAGTAAAATCCGCAACACAGGAAAACACAATCAATCAAGTTCTGCCGCATCCAGTCAAACTGTAACTCCATAACCCTTCCAAATACGAAAGTTACTCGCGAACAACGCGCGCGCTGTATAATAAATCACGTTTTGATTCGGCCCTACCATAAACAATACAATATATCAATATAAAGCAGACGGTGGCGAAATTTGAGCGTAGCGAGTGCGTGAAATTTATGTGCGCTGCTCGTGTGCCTTTACAAAGTTGTTGGATTTGTGTTTTGTTTTCAGTTTGCTCAACAGAACATAGTGAACACAACTTATATGTTGGCCTATAAGGTCGTAGATTTTGTGAGGGCAAACAGAAAACCAGCTTGGTTACATACAAATATAGGTACAGGTGCAGATATGAAGTTCTTACAAGAAGGTGAAAAACATTCAATCATAAATAAGGAATATAATTTAAACCACCAATTTTTATGATTTGGAAAAAAAAAGAAAAGATCAACTTCTAAAGCTTAGAAATAGACACAAACAAATCTTTATGAATGGATCAAACGTATTGTTTGCAGTAAACGTACCACACCTATTATTTGCAATGAAATCGACATTGCAATGCAATTTAAGACCTTATTGGACTTCATAAGACTTATTTGCAACTTAATCAAATCATAAGGTTCGGATCTATTGAGTTCATCTAACGAAACAGTACAAACATGACAGAATGACAATTATAAACTTATGGCATACCAGTTTCAATCAAGATAACGAAAACTGGATTTGAATTGATCATTTCTGTTTATCCACTTCGACTGATTTAATTGTGTTTTAGGCACAACTGTGCCTCTTCTTCTTCTTCCTGCCCTTATCCCACTTTATGCAGGATCGGCACTTTTCCATTCTCCTCTATCGGCTGTCATCTCTTTATTCACTTCTTTTTCATCCATATCATCTTTCACACTGTTCAAAAAACTATGTTTTTGGTATTATTATGTTTTTGCTGTTTACGAGCTAAAACAAAGGATCACAAAACTGTAAAAAATGTTCTTGAATATTTCTACAATATTACCTAAATAGTAAGAGCAGAATTATTTTTCTTCTTCTCTTCTTCCTGCACACTTCTTATCACACTTTTTACGAGGTTGGCATAACATGTCTTCCTCCTCCATTCTATTAACAGTTGTAACAATTTTTCTTCTTATTTTGTCAAAAAATCTTTGCCTAAATACTCATCTTAATGTATTAAAGCTTACACAAAATGAGAACACCAGACCGAAATTCGCTAAAACATTGAAGTCCATGATATTAGAATATCATGATCGTATTTCAAGCGGCTAAGCTCTGCGCCTGCAACTTCATCAAGGCTCGCACTATCAAGTGTCCGGCGCCTGTGCTTGTGCCTTTCTGAGTGATTTACTTTCGCCTTGTTCGCAATCAGGCTTATGTTAGATGTCTTTATAAACGACGTTTTGCTGTACTAGGTTTATCTGGCTTGCTATTTTGTACGATATTGATTACAGAATTCTTAGCTTTTGTGAAAAACCCACGCTTCGAGACATTAATTAAAAAATAAGTGGCTGACTTATTATGATGGGTCATCATCATCATCATCAGACTGAAGAAGTCCACTGCTGGACATAGGCCTCCCCTACACATTTCCAGGAAGAACGATTCTGAGCTTTTTCCATCCATCGCCTTCCCGCGATCTTAACCATTTCGTCGGCCCATCTGGTGGGTGGGTGCTCTACGCTTCGTCTTCCGGTTCGTGGTCGCCATTCGAGAACCTTTATTTCCCAACACATTCATGGTAAAATGAGTTTCTAAAAAGCTTGCTGCAAGCAAAAAGGAGTCTGAAAGTAAATACTGAAACAAAGCCCATTATTCTCGGCATCAATATTATAATTAAAAACAAAAATCGTTAATGCTAAGCACAAGATTGCACATCGATGATACAGAACTTCGACGCAACATGTTCATACGTTGCGGTTTTGATAGTAACTTCATTGCATTCTGTGACTGCGGTGTCTTGGTTCTTCCCATCCCGCAGTTTTAGGGTTACCACTGCTAGTAAAATAAGTTTGAGCTAGTTGCTAACTTTGGTAATTGAGGCTACGAACCGACCGAGGCTTTATTTACCAATATTAGACGAGAATTTCATTCAGCAGAAAATTAAATAAAAGAAAACATAATTATTGGAAGAACGCACAAAATGAGAAGTAAGTTAGCATGGTATGGGCAATGCGGAAGGAAGTTATATTACAAGAAAAGTGTTAGATATGGTTGTCGACGGTGATATAACTAAGAAAAGGTTGACCAAGGAAAAGATGATACGAGTAATAAAGGATTGATCACTGAGATGACGTATGATAGAGGAGAGTGGAAGAAGAAAACCTGTTGTGCCGACTACACTAAACGATTATGGACAAGAAAATGATGACTAAAACAAAACATAGACTAATAAAAAAAAATCCTTTCCCAGATGTGCGCATAATTATCAAGATTATGGAAGGTGGAATTATGAAAGGCGGGCTTATCTCTTCTTAAAAAGCCGGCAGCTGATCAGCACCACTTCTGGTGGTGGTGGTTCTTCTGGCAAGGCGACGTGACTGCTTTTCATCAGGTGGCCCATCTGCTCGTCTGCCACGTCTACCTATGACATAAAAAAGGTTAATTCAGATAGATGAATTATTCGTTTCTGTATCCTAGAATATGATTTTAAATTTAGGTCAGATCCAACGTAACTTGCCATTTCCTGCCAACCCTGAGTCCTTCCCACCCGTCCCACTCCGTCTCGGTACATGGAATTGTTTTAAACTTTGATTAATCCTTGCCGCGTTCGTATTACCTTGTTTCTGTTGATGAATACGATGGGTAGTAGTTTGATTAAAACTTTACATGTTGCTTTACTGAGAAGTACATGCCGCTAGTACTTACACGTATAAAATATTATGTAAATAATTTATGCTTATACATATGCCACTACTTACACATATTTATTATGTAAATAATTTAAGCTTATGCTTATATTCCAGATTTTTTTATTTATTTTAGTTTTTTTCGTCTACGGAGTAACGCTAGGCATTTGTTAAATAGGCCCTTTTTGACAAGCCTCTAAAAGAGACGAACATATTTTTATATATTAAATACAGTTAATCTTCGTGAAGACAATGTAAAACTATCAAATTATTTACTAATTGGTTGATTAATACATAGAGGGATAGTATTCACGCAAAATTGTTTTATCCACCCTTCAGATTGTCAGTAGATGCTCGAAACGCCACTTTATCTTGCGAATTACATTAATTAGAGGTGTGGCCATAATTAATATTAATTAAAGTCACCTTTTAGTTCGCGACACTGAATGCGTATCGCAGTTAATAAATTTAACGGACGCATTGGCCGACTGGCTTCAAGATAAAGATGCACCAGAATTTTGTACAACTTTAAAAACTTGTAGGTCATTCAAAAACCAGGCTTATTTATACCCAGCTAAGAGAAAATCCAACAGCATTCATTAGTTGGCAACCCTACACGGCCGGCGTAATTTCAACAAAATGCATTTGTCGTTTACGCAAAGAATTGTGTGCTTTGCCACATTAAGATAAGATAGCTGTTGAATGAACAGCATAATTGGTTTTGTGGAGTGTGCTGAAAGTTTACGATCGTAGGTAATGGAAAGTAGATTATAGGTACAAGAAACATTGATATAATAGTGATCATTGATGACCTATTTTTACAGTTCTTCGAAAATGAAACTGGAACTATACACCTGGCATTACTGGTACTCGTTTCCGCGTTTCAGGCTTCTAGTGGGCACTTTTACATAACGGCTATCAAAAGCCACGCAGTATTTTGAAAAAAAAAATACTATTCGCCTATCATACCCAAAAAGTTTTCTTTCATCATCTTCTTTTCAAAAGTATCAAGAACTTGTACAACTTAGGACAGATATTTTGGTCTGTACCTACCTAACTAATTCCGTCAAACAATTCTAATGCCGTTATGATTCTAAAATTAAATTGTTCTTAGTCAACCTTACCTTGCTCGGACAATAGAAAACATACCTAAATGTATATCTAACTAGCCCTTACCAAAGTAACAAGACAAGACGTCTATATTATAAGTAGGGTTTACAAATTCACCAAGCATGAGTTCTAAGATTTTGTTCAAGAATATACTTTTTTGGCTTGATTATATTTTTGCCATCAAAAAACGTTGTGCAACGTTGAAATATTTTTGTGTATTTTGATGTCAAAGAAGAACCATTATGTTGAGGTAGGCTTTCCATTTTAACTGTTTTTCTAACCGTATTTTCACTGCCATATATTGAATAATATAACCACATACGTAAAATGTATCGTATATTTATTAGGTATCGCATAAATCACGTCGCCTGCGGACGCCAAACACTGATAATCTAACAGTGGGTTAGCGTTATCTAATGCACTTTTGTGTTGTGCCAATTCAGTTTGTATTTTAGTATAAATAGACAAAAATTAATGTCCATTGCATTCTCTATTTATATAACTTTTTAATATCTAGTTTAATATTTTATGTTCATAATTGCAGGTTGGAAATAATTAAAAACGGATTTTGATGAAGTTTCTATGGGGCTTCTCTGAATGTATTTCAAACCTTACTTTTTAGATTAAAAAAACATCTTTCAAATCGGCTCTTAAATTATGCGATAAAAGCCGTACAAATAATTGAAAAAAAAAATACAACTAAATTGAGAACCTTTTTTTTATTTGACGTCGGTTAGTAAAAGCTTCCATGTTGTCTATTTTCTTCAATTTTGTTGTTTCAAGTCCAATTTTTTTACAGTAAAAACACAAAATTTGAATAGTTGTTATGATGCAGTATAAAACGCAATATGGTGTGCAATTATTCAGTTCGTGATTTTTAAATTCGACAATCAATTTTAAATTGTAAAAAACGTGTTTGTCAACTTTTATGAAATCACCCCTCCCTTAAAATATTCATAAAGCACATAGGCTTTTATACGAGTGAAACTATTATTAATGAATTGTGTGGTTCCATCCGAAGCCAATTTTGAACAGAAAGGGTTGGATATTATTCCTCAACAGACATATTAAAACGGTACTCGTTTTATGAAAATTAAATACAGGGTCTGTTGGACCCTTTGTCTATGACCACATGTGTTTGGAATATGCAAATGAAGTGTTAGATGTCTGGGTACAATACATAGTTGATTAGAAAGTACAATCATTTTAATTGTTGTATTTTTGTTGTAGTAGATCATTTTTGGTATCAAATTTTTGTTTGATCATCGTAACTTAAAAAAAGTCACTTTTGAACATAGCCTCCCCCCGTAAGTTGCCAGGAAAAACGAAAGTGTGTCAAAGTCAAATATCGTCAAGGATCACTTTGAAACGTCTTAAAGCTAGGTGAGTCTAGTGAGTGTTTTTAGTGAGTATTTTCACCATCATACCGCTTACCTTCACTATGCCATCGGCCATCATTGTCCTACGTTTCTTCTGTGGTTTAAGGTTGCACAAGTTAGTTGTTCTACGGATTTTCCCGTTTCAAATTCTATCACGTATTATTAAAATTATGTTCAAAATTTGGAATAACAATTTTCATGAATACCAATCAAGCGTCAAATCAGGCCAGAATTAAATTCATTCTTGTTTTCCCAACGCTTTTAAACAAATGAAAATGTTTCTCGAAATGAGAGCGCTCACGATTTTCTCAAATGGAACTGAAAACCAAAACAAAACTGAAATAATGCAGAAGCTCCGCGCGATCCTTTTAGAACCACTTAAAATTCTGACAATCCCGAGATACCCGTCAGTGTATCCTCCCGTCTCGAAACAAATGTGTCTGTTTACTTTGCACTGAAGTGTACGAGTACATACACCTACTGTATCCGTTTTAAAAACTCGTTGAAATATCGTGAATTTTGTCATTAGGTAAGCGCGCGGAATATATTTATGGTTGCAATATAACTCATTCTGTCAACTAAATGCGTTTGGATTTAACTAAAATTGCATTATAATTTTGATTTTAGACAACGGTGGACGAGCGCGATGACAGATGCAAAAATATTGCATTGTATACAATTTGCGTAGCAGTTTTGTGACGCAACGGGTCTGTAGTTATGAATTTTCATTGTGTATTTGGATAACTACCAAGTAACAAATCGTGTTATGCTGGGTTTAATGACAATAATATTCATTCTCAAAATCTGTGTGATTTTTGTAAATGATAAAAGTTACGAACTGTTACTTTTTGGTTTGAAATAGATTTTCAAATTATATAGCTGGGTCTAGGTGCTAGTTTCACGTGACCAGACTCGAAGAACAGGCCAAAATCGACGGCTTTGTAGTTTTGTAAGAGCATCATACACAAAATGGTAGGACATTTTGTGGATGATGCTTTTACAAAACAAAAATAAAAATAGCAGTGAAGTTCCAGTGTGGTGCCACTGGGGTGCCACTAAACGCTACGCTTCATTTTGCAAAGTTTACAATCATCTTTAAAAAAATTGACATCATTTACAATAGATGTACACAGTATTTGTACTCTAAATCGAGCTCTCATTAGACATTTCTATAGATAGTATGTTTGTATTCAAGAACCTATTAATCAATATGGCCATCTATTCGAAGAGCACGCGTGTTGAAGTGACTTAAACAAATCGCGCCATCACCGCACGCATTCGCACTGTAGGCACATACATACAATAACATAGGTAATAGGTATAGTTGGGCTGTTAGTCTACTAAAGCATTGTTGCATTCATAATACTTCACTATGAAACAAGTATCTCTTTTAAGTCGGAGAAACTAGTCAAAGTGGTCGTGTCGTGGTTATGCCGATCGTATATAGGTACTCTTTCACTGGTGACTTTTGAAATGTGCTTCCATTCGTCTTTATTGATGACGTAATGAGAATATGCAGTCATTGATTGAAAACTGAGTGTGGGACCTGAAGGGCAAGTCGCAGTTTTACTTGATCAGTTTCAACATTTCGTTTCGCCTGTTTGTCTCTCTCTATTGTATGGAGAAAAGATGAGACAGCAAAAATACGTTACGTAGAAACGATCGAAACAAGTTGTCTCATCAATTTTCCATACAAAAGAGAGAGGCACGTGCTCACACGAAAACAATATTCGGTAGACGAAATGTTGTAAATGCACTGGGACTTGCCCTTCTGATAAGATTAGATTAGACCATCGATCGCGTTGATTCGTTTATTTTAATGTCAAGCAGTGTCATGTCTACCATCTACGCTTTAGTGGCCTGTACCCTTCATAGTAGTAGTCAAGACCTATTTTTGCAAGTTGACTGACCTGTATGTAGGTAAATTGATCGACAAGCAGACAGATGCAATCGCTCCCGACGTCAATAGGAGCAAATTGAGGAACCCACATATCAAGACTCGTTGGAGAATAGATGGAATCCAGCGCCATGGTGATAACGGCTGGCTACGTCATGTCTCGAAAATAGGTTGGGAACTAGATAATATTGAAGTAGTCAATTAGTTTTAACTAGTCAATTATAAATAAAAATATTGTTGACAATCCACAGAACACTTTCTAGTCCGTAATTAAGCAAAGCTTGCTATTGGAACCATCTGGTTCCTATAGCAAGCTTTGAGTATATGATGATTGATGATTGATAGTAGCTGATATATGCATTTTTTTTGTAAATACTTACTACAACCAGACAGATAACAAACATCTGCGTTCACCAAACAAATATTGGTTCTCGTTGGGATCGATCCCATGGCCTAGGACGCAGTAGGCAGAGGTAGGTACTACTAACTGATCTGAGAGGCCAGTATAATATTGAAGAAGATGAAACAGATGCATGCATGTGCATGAGAGTTGACGCATTTGAAGTTTATTTATTACATTTTATTCTTTGATGACAATTATTACTTCTACCTAAATTATGGTTTTGTACTACGGTAAAAAATCATTTCTTTTAATGCTGAGTTTCCCTCATTTGTAAGAGAATAAAGTATCAATTGACTTAATCAGTCAACGCCTTTAAAAGTCTCCACATCTTTTATTTATAATTCAACCCTCTGCTTACCCCATCATAAACTACATAACAATGTAATATCGAAACCGCTTTCAATAGAGAAATTGTCTTAACCCTCAACCCTTTTTCGGCTCATAAACTTGGCGAAACGCACAAAAATACGGACATAATACCATTTGCATAATGTTTCGAGTTTTGTTTTTTCATAGCGCGCTGGATTTCAAATGTCACCACAAAGGGTGGCGAAACGCCCATTAAAAGAGCTACCACACTTGCTGGCAGCCGTTACGGCAAAGCACCTTCAAAGCGTGCCATTATTCTGTTACGGTTACGTTGATATAGTCTTCAGTAGCAAGCTTATTCTTTTAAGGAAATATAATGAAATCCTTCCTCTGTGAAGCACTATATTTTGTTGATGACTTATGTGGCACAATGGTGAATTATATATAATAGATGATGTGTATGAGTCCTATTAGTAGTTCATGTAAATTGTGGTGGTAACAAGGTACTGAGTCACGAGTATATTAAGTATCAGTTAACTTATGCTTGTTAAGAGATAACCTGATCTGAAATCAGAACTATGTATTTATAAGACTTAAGTGCTTTTAATTTAAAGTTACGCGTACCAGACACCTAAATCTACCTTACCTGTAGATGCCACAAGTTATGCGTCTTTTTCACTTACCTTGCCTTTTGGTAGCGCGTCACCACAAAGTTCACGACTGCTTGTAGGTTGCCAGCAGTGTAGACGGTCTATAAAGGGTGCGGTGTATTAAAAATACTAAGCGTTCTTAAGGTTATGCGTTTCAGTGCGTTCTGCTAGGGAGATTGAATTAGAAAGTAAAATTTTTGCTGTCGGTATTAAATTACTGTTTTTGTCAGTCTATGGTCACATAAATTCTTCTTCTTCCTGCCCTTATCCCACTTTATGTGGGGTCGGCAGAACATAACATCTCTCCTCCATTCCCTTTTGTCAGCCGTCATCTCTGCATTCACTCCTCTCTTATCCATGTCATCTTTTAAACAGTTCCTCTATGTTTTCTTTGACCTACCTCTATACCTACTTCTATACCATCCAGATTCATATCTAGATGAAGAATGTCATTAACGAAAAAGAAGAGTGTTCTCGTTACATGACATTATTCACATGTTAAAACTGTCAAAAAAGTTATTCACGTTTTACCACAATTTGATGTGCGCAGATTTTATATTATTTGACTATATTTTTAAAATTATATGGTATAAGGGCAAGAAGAAGAAGTTTTTTAAAATTGTTCAACATTTTTAACAACTTTAAAAACAATTTAGGAATACTGTTGGATTATTTAAGAAGGAAACTCAACTATATACCTAAGTTTATAAAAAAAATGCCTTCATAGCTGTTTTAGAAGCTTTTTCCGTGTAACAGGTACATAATCTTAAAATTGCGAAGACAGTCGCCATCACAGTCTGAAGTCTACACGGCCGGAAGTAGTCGTTCCGGCAATAACATTTCCGGTAGCGACACTCTATTCACTTCCGGCGTCTGCGAGGGTACTTCCTTCCATTTGTTTGTATACCTTCGACAAATAATTGAGAAATAGATATGGGTTTTATTAAGTGTTGGTAATAGATTCTATTATCACAATTTATTCTATGAAATGAAACCCTTTAGTTATTCTAAAACTTTTTTAAATAAAGGTCAAAACTGCCATACAAATGTTACCATTATGTTGTCATTTTCGTAAGTATTTTACGATCAGCTCCAATAGTTTAGATATCCGCTTACATTACAATACCGTGTGGGAAGTTGGAAAGCTTTGTCAGCGTTCAAATGAGAACAGCTTTGTCATTAAATTATTTGACTGAGAGGTCAAAGATCATTGTGTTGGCGTTTCGAGCAACTTAGGCCTGTTTATTAAAAACAAAAAAAAATATAAATGACAAGGCGTTGTTCAGCTGGTATCACAATGAAATTAAATTTATCGGATATGGAAGATTTTTCAAAATACTGAATGAAAAATCAGCCCTAAAAATGTCTGCCTTTGTTTTTGATAAGCCTAACAAAGTGATGGATATACATATTTATCCGATAAATAAACTCATATGTAAATTGAAAAATTAACCTTATCCTTTCAAAATGAAATGTTACTTCAACGTCATAAAACGTCGATGTTTGCCAACTATTATAAAAAAGGTTCCTTTCCTTTCCCAAACTTGTGCCCTGAAGATACATTTATTTGAATATGGAAGCGACAGAGATATTTTTGGCCTCAAAGCTAAATTAACGAAG
The DNA here is from genome assembly GCA_947578465.1 of Thera obeliscata. NCBI lineage: Eukaryota > Metazoa > Arthropoda > Insecta > Lepidoptera > Geometridae > Thera > Thera obeliscata. Next base: position 5,148,089 of record OX387928.1, on the reverse strand, counting down.
ATTCTGTTAATCCACTTCTAAAGTTGGTATTTAAAGAACGCCTGCTTTCGAGTAATTTCGCTTTGTTTTGTTGGTAGGAATATTTGTTTTGCAATGTTGGTAGTGAACTTGGTGGGAAAAAATGTAAGGCACCTTCTTCTAAATACTTAATCAATACTACAGATTCTTTAGCTTATGCAGATGCAAGGCATTTTCTGTTTGTTGATAAAAGTAATGTCATTATAAAAGTTTTTCTTCATAGTCAACGAGCTTCCATAGCAAATACATAACGGAACAGCCTCCCCTTAGAAAACCAATAAGAACAATAATAAATAACTCTTATCATATTTCGAGTATGCTCCTGGTCGCATCGCGAGAGATCCGAACCAATATATCACTAGGAATTTACGAGGCGAGATACGACAGGAAAATTGCAAGAATGGTGGCGCCATCTATCTTAGTTGAGGGAGGCTGGGGTAAGGACAAGGGGAGAAGAGAAACTTCGAGAGGTTATTAGTCCGAGCATCTGTTGTTGAGTTGGGCGGGGTGATGGTACCCCGTAGGTACTACAAGCTAACAGATCTAATTGCTCGGTAGGCGGTAGGTAATGACAAAATGGGCTCTAGTGGCAGCGTGAGCCAATTTGTTAGGTCAGGTGATCGGGAAGGTGAATTTTTGCTGTGAACATTTTGTGGCGTGTGATTTATGCTCGTCATGAATGAGCTCTAGAATATACTTAATCTCATAGAGCTTAACTATTATTATACGGACATAATTATGTAGGTACAGCTTACAATTATGTATACATTGTGATTGTTCTGCCATTTAGCAGTAGGTGATCTGGTTTATTTCAACGTGAATCTTCCTACTCGCGCCATTTTCCGATGAGCTCATCTTAAGGCGTAGTCTTTTTAGGCCTACTTAGAGATAGAGAGCACTGGTGGCCTAGTGGTAGCGGTCCCGCCTTCCGATCCTAGGGTTGTGGGTTCAAATCCAGTCGTGTACCAATGACTTTTCTATCGAAAATATTTACGTGCACTATGCTAGTAGGGTGAAAGAAAACATCGTGAGGAAACCGGCACGTCGTAGAACCTAAAAAGTTCTAAAACATATGTCAAGAGCACGAAAGTGCGCCTCTATGAGCCGCATTTAACATCCTTTCACCACACTGGTTCAAAAGAACTAGTGACACAATAAGAAGATGAAGAAAAAGCCTAATATCGTGATTAAATCTTTCATGCTTGGCTCCAATTCACCAGTTACTATAAAAGTCTTTAGTTTCGTGGTTTTGCCGTTTCACACAACCATCTTTGTTCTATCAGTGATCTACCCTCAATTTTATAAATATAATTATTTGCTTCTCACCAAAAAAATTATAGAAATAGAAATAGAAATAATTTATTTTGCGTCAACTTAAAATTAAAAGGTACAGGTATTTAACTTAGATTAATTACTTATCCAAAGAAACTTTTCCGTAGTTTTTAATTGTTTTTCGAGGCACTCCAACTAGCCGAAACACAGTTTCTGTTTACCAAGAAACTATCCGTTACATGTTTTATACTGTGCCGTACGTGTCCTTAAATGGGCAATACTCGTACTTGATTTTTTAATAAAATAGTGCCTGCTTTGTAAAATCACATGTCATTTTACCTGGAACCTGTCTTGACCTCCGTCGTATCTTGCTAATCTAAATGAACGTGGTATGACTGTCTTGGTACCGTGTTTGAAGTGACGGTTCTGTGACAGCTGTATCTTAAATAGAGCCTTAGAATCATCATCATCAAAGTTATTCAATATATTTGTTGTCGTTCCCACCGCACCACTGAACCTGGTATTTTACTTATTAAAAACTTTTCTTGCCACTGTTTCTTTTGTTAGTAAAGTTGGATTACATTTAGATACGAAAAGACCATGTGATTTAATGATCAATAGATAGGTAGGTACATTTTTTGGAACCATGGTCTTTTAAGCCCAAAATATCGATACTAGAAAACCCCCATTCTGATATACAGCTGATGAGTATTTATGGTAGCTGTAGCAGCCAAATCTTACTTTAATTATTCAATGAGATACTCGTCCCCTTTCAAATATCTTAAGGCTGCTGCGTGTTTGAATTTTATCCCGATTGTTCATGCAATTTGCGCTGCCTCTATTGACCCACTCATCCAAGATGGTAATGCCTTTCGTATCCGCATTCCTTCAAGAAATGATATCTGCAATATCCTATGTGAATTCTATAACTATAGCTACTTATGCGTTGTTATAATGAGTGGGTATCTATGTGGCATCCGAATTCCTGCTCTATACGATTCGGGGAAAGATGTGGGCGTCATGTTTTAGTAGGCACCGCTTGACGCAAGATAACAGAAATACGAAAACTTCAGTTCCACCGTGTACCCACCTCATACAATCTTTTTATGCTTATCTTTCTGTGATTTATTACTTGTTCGGCGTCCAACAACGGGAAAGAAAGGAGGTATACAAAAGTAATTTATTTTTTAGGTTTGTTTTTCTTGTCTTAGCGGTGCGTGCGGTACTGGCCTGGAGTACGGGCACAGACATGTTTTTGAAGTTGGCATTTTTGAGATGTCGCAATATGATTTATTCTTGACCCCATGTGTAGGCGTGCTCACTGCTTAGCCCGATCGGTATTTTCGGCTTAACATAACATTAATCACGAAGCACTAATAAATCATCTGGTAAATGTGTCCTCTCAATATTGTACGTTATTTACGATGCGAATTTTCGGTATTTTATTGTGTTCTGATGAAAAATTTGGGTGCTATGCCATAGGTAGGTGTGTCTTTCAGATGCAGTTTTGTAGAAAATTGTTTCTATAGGCATAAAGCTTTATTAAAATTTCAAAAATTACAAGCCTAAAATAATAAGAGTTACTAAAAAGTATTAAAAGAATTCATAATGAAACTCAATCAAAATGCTATGAGCATCTTCGTACAATGGTGTCAACTGTATTATTCCACTTTTAATTCAACCGACTCACAAAAACCCAAAAATATAAAGCAAAGTGTTCATTACCCACAGGCTTGAAAAACCGGTTTTTAAAAAAACTGTGCTCGGTTTACTATTTCCGTTATTTTGTTTAATTTCAACTACCAGTACAAACTCAGCATAAAATAATCATAATTCCATGAAAAAAGCACTTGATTACTTAGTGACAATCAGATTTTTTTTACTGTTTGATAGTCGTCATGTAATACTTGGTATATTTAAACTTTTCGGTACTTAAAGTAGATTTGGCCCTAAGATTTCGAAATGCCATCGATTCTACGTCAAAAACATGAAGAAAGTTAACCACCCAGACAGAGAACAAACATTTGCGTTCACCACACAAATGTTTGTTCTCGATGAGGATCGAACCCGTGACCTACGGTGCAGAAAGTAGACCTAGGTCAGTCTGTCAGTCTGTTCTCGGTGGGAAAACATTTACCTTTGTTGGTAGTTGATGCTATTTTGACGATGACAATTTCTAATAAAACGGTAGCTTAATTAAAATTCAGAAAAAGTTCACACGGCCAGTTATGCGACAAACATGCTCTCTCAATTAAGCGTCTTTACAGAGCGGACATGGCCGTTCGGAATAATTCATGATGTGACCAACAAACTGTGCTTGCCAAATTAGAGTCTTGTCACAGCAGCATGACCAGGACTGCTGAAATGATAACTTCATAGCACAATGGCAGGTTTTTCAATGAGGCTGGATGGTCGAACTGGTTCAGTTGACGGATTTCTGATCAAATTATCGTGTTTTTATTCTTCCGTAACAATAGTCGGGAAAAATGAAACACTGGTTTTAAATTGATGACGATTTTCACTGTAGTTAAGTCCCAACCAAATTAAATTTTATAACTGATAAAAAAATAACAAAGAAATTTAGATTAATCTGAAAATTTTACCTACCCACCAGATGAACCAACGACATTGTTAAGATCGTGTGAAGTCGATAGATGGTGAGGGCTCAGAAACGTTCTTCCTGGAAATGTGTAGGGGCCTATGTTCAGCAGTGGACTTCTTCAAGCTGATAATGATGATGATGACATAAAATTTTACACGCACTCTGAAAAATTGTATGCCATTAATTTCACATTAAGGCATCATCTATCTGCATCTATATTTGTCTATACGTATGAATAATGAATGAAACGTTCAATCATATCAATAAAACTAAGTTATTGATCATACTATTGTTAGGCCACGAAGACTATACACGTGTTTGTAAGTTACGAGAGTTAAAAGAGTCAATATTTTTGTCCACAGGTACGTTCCGAGCAGAAGAATGAAAGACGTCTATGGGCGTTTCTACATGAGACGATACCGATACGATTCGCTAGCATTTTTCTTACTTTTTTTGTAATAATGATGCTTATAAGTATAACATGGTGTGTATAAAAAAACACAAAAACCATTCTCTAAACATGGCATTATGTAACAGCTAGCTATGGATTTTAAAAGTAACTGTGAAAGTTTTATAAGCCTTTTAAATTGTAAAAAAAAGAAAAAAAAAATGGATTACATTTTAAAGTCATTAATGCAATTTTAATAAAGCATTAACATGCTTATTTAGTTTTTACAAATACAGGTCAAGATTAAAGTTATTGGCCGATAGTTGAAAGTTTACCAAATTATAAGATTCGTTTTTGACAAAAACTTCTGTGCTGTCGTATATCGTATCGGTGAGAGTCAAAACCGTCCGAGTTTAGTGAGTATTTTCCTATAAATATGTCGCTGCTAACAAGGTTAACGGTAGGTCTTTGCATATTTTAGTAAATCTGTCATTTCTTTAACATGTTTAGACATATCTATAAATTTGTGAAAGGCCGATGTAAGCCTACGCTCTAAAACAAATCACAAACTGACAGTTATTTTGAGAAGTGTCAAAATACTTGAAAAAATAATTAGGAAATAAATTTAACGAAGATAGTTATAGACGATAAAAGAACGACAGCTGTGATAAAGCAATATATAAACTTGCAGTTGTTTGTCGGCTTTTATTAATTTAAGGCATTTTCTTATCACTGTTCTGATGCACTATGAAAATTAAAATAAAGCTTATGACCCTTTCGACACATCGCTCATTAAATTCAAAAGTGCCACATTCCAAAAACTTCATTTTTTTCAGGAGAGCGTTTTGAAGTTTTGGGCGTCGTTTTTTCGTATTATTTTGTAAATCATATTTCGTATATACATGTGGGATATATCATTCAATGCGTATTTTAAACCGTTATTTACCTATAGTATAATTTTTACTGTAACTTTCGTCCAGAAACGTACAGAGTCAAATAAGTCCCTATTGTATATAAAATTGTTCAAAATATTATATGAATTTATTAAATGAAAGGCCACAAATCATACAAAAAATAAGATTAATTTCAAATTTTACGTCGCAGTTTTGTTAAATGCTTAAAAAAAACTAAAATAAAGAATCACGCACTTGTGTTAGAACCATAAAACATAAAAACTTGCAAAATTAATTACAAAAAATGGTTTAATTGAAAAAAACAACGTAGATGAAGATTCATCTGAGTCGCTATCTGATTTTCATTCTGTCAAATTAAATAAACGTCTTAAAGCTAGGTGAGTCTAGGTGCCAGTTCCACGCGACCAAGCCTAGAAGAACAGGCAACAAACTACGGCTCGGTTCCTACCGGTTTTTTTGTAATGATCCGTTTACAAATCAAAGATAGTCTAAAATAATAGCAGTGAAGTTCCAGTGTGGTGCCACTTCACTTAGTCAGACGTATGCAATGCAATAATACAAAAGCTAAAGTTTAAAAGATAGCACACGCTACGCTTCAAAGTTATAATAAAGTATCTACACAGATATAAAATAAGATAAAATAATAATAAATAGATAGGTTAATAGTAGGTACAGACATTGCAAATTGACATGCTATAGCTTCCTATGGGTAGAGTGACCGGGACATCGGGCCACGCAGTTTTATCATTCATATAGCTATCTATAGTATAGTACGCTTTCTTTATTAAATTACTCTTAACATAGGCTTTAAACTTCCGAATAGGAAGCTTAGTTGCATTTTCCGGAAGTTTATAATAGAAAAAAAGAGCTGATTTCGTTGTTGAGGAAAGTACAGAACACTGTATTTTCTGTACTTTCCTCAACAACGAAATCAGCTCTTTTTTTCTGGAGTTCTCACATCAGATGCAGTACTTTCATCAAGTATTGACAGATGAAGGTTATTTTGGCTGCCTGCTATTTAATTTTTATCACAAGAACTATCAGACAAGAATGACGGGGACAGCAATCTTTGATCGGCGAAGTTGGAAGTTGAGTCAAAGTTTGTGTTATTGTGTGTTGATGTTTGAAGATCTTCATTTTTGTTCTGACCATGTTCAAAATCCGATGTGCGCGACTGAGCATTCTATGAACAAAAAAAAAGATGTGAGTCGCTGTAGGTACTTGAACCCCAAAAATACCTCTGCAAGTTACCTAAATAACACCACAAATAGGCAAATACCATTTATTAGATCTTATATTCATACTAGCTGTTGCCCGCGACTTCGTCCGCGTGGATATTTGAGTTCGTTTTTTTATTTTGATATGACCAACTGTAGTTACCAGAGTTTTGAGCTTGTACGTTACAGTGTATTTGAATTTGAAGGCAAGTGCTATTGTTTTATTTTTCAGCAGAGTTTAGTTTAAGTATGATACTGATGTTTCCCGCGATTTTGTCTTAGTGGTTATCATCGGTTTTTTTGTAAACCTTTGTGTGTATTCGAACCTGGTGACAGATGCTGCGGCAGCTGAAATTTTTTTAATGTTTTTTTTGCGTATTTTGTAAAGCTCTTTTTCGTGATTTTGTTTAAGTGGCTAATTTGGGCTATCGTATTTGTTGGTGTATAATCGAATCTGGTTTTTTTAATTGACATGACCAACTGCTATTTACCATAGTTTTGAGCTTGTACTTTAGAGTGTATTTGAATTTAAAGGCATGTGCTTTTGTAGCTGACTTTTTTCAGCGGTGCTTATCTTCGGTATGATAGGTGTTTTCTGCGATTTTGTCTTAGTGGTAATCTTGGGTTTTTTTGTTAACCTTTGTGTGTATTCAAACCTGGTGACAGATGCTGCGGTAGCAGAATTTTTTTAATGTTTTTTTTTGCATATTTTGTAAAGCTTTATTTCGTGATTCTCTTTTAGTGGGTAATTTGGGCTATCGTATTCGTTGGTGTATAATCAAATCTGGTTTTTCATAGTTTCGAGCTTGTACTTTAGAGTGTATTTGAATTTGAAGGCGAGTGCTGTTGTAGCCGATTTTTTTCAGCGGTGTTTAGTTTTAGTATGATAGATGATTCCCGCAATTTTGTCTTAGTGGTTATCATTGGTTTTTTTGAAAAAAATTTGTGTATTCAAACCTGGTGACAGATGCTGCGGTAGATGGAAATTTGTTAATTTTTTTTTTGCGTATTTTGTATAATGTTTTTTTTTGCATATTTTGTAAAGCTCTTTTTCGTGATTTTCTTTTATTGGGTAATTTGGGCTATCGTATTCGTTGGTGTATAATCGAATCTGGTTTTTTTAGTTTGACATGAACAAATGCTAGTTACCATAGTTTCGAGCTTGTACTTTAGAGTGTATTTGAATTTGAAGGCGAGTGCTGTTGTAGCCGATTTTTTTCAGCGGTGTTTAGTTTAAGTACGATAGATGATTCCTGCAATTTTGTCTTAGTGGTTATCATTGTTTTTTGTTTTTAATTTTTTGTGTATTCAAACCTGGTGACAGATGCTGCGGTAGCTGGAAATTTTTTAATGTTTTTTTTTCCGTATTTTGTAAAGATCTTTCGTGATTTTGTTGAATTGGCTAATTTGGGCTATCGTATTCGTCGTTGGTGTATAATCGAATCTGTTTTTTTTATTTGACATGACCAACTGCTAGTTACCATAGATTTGAGCCTGCACTTTAGTGTATTTGAATTTTAAGGTGAGTGCTGTTGGAGCCGATTTTTTTCAACAGTGTTTAGTTTAAGTATTATAGATGTTTCCCGCGATTTTGTCGTAGTGGTTATCATCGGTTTGTTTGTGAACCTTTGTGTGTAATCGAACCTGGTGCCAGATGCTGCAGTAGCTGATTTTTTTTTAGTGTTTGTTTTGCGTATTTTGTAAAGCTATTTTTTGTGATTTTTATGTTATATTAGTGGCTAATTTGGGGTTTCGTATGCGTGTTGGTGTATATTCGAATCAGATTTTTTTAATTTGACATGACCAACTGCTGGTTACTATAGTTTTGAGCTTGTACGTTAGAGTGTATTTGAATTTGAAGGCGAGTGCTGTTGGAGCCGATTTTTTTCAGCAGTGTTTAGTTTAAGTATGATAGATGTTTCCCGCGATTTTGTCTTAGTGGCTATCATCAGTTTTTTTGTAAACATTTGTGTGTATTAAAACTTGGTGACAAATGCTGCGGTAGCTGTTTTTTTTTTTTTTTTTCATATTTTGTAAAGCTATTTTTTGTGATTTTATGTTATATTAGTGGCTTATTTGGGGTTTGGTATGCGTGTTGGTGTATAATCGTATCAGATTTTTTTAATTTGACATGACCAACTGCTGGTTACTATAGTTTTGAGCTTGTACTTTAGAGTGTATTTGAATTTGAAGGTGAGTGCTGTTGTAGCCGATTTTTTTCAGCAGTGTTTAGTTTAAGTATGATAGATGTTTCCCGCGATTTTGTCTTAGTGGGTATCATCGGTTTTTTTGTAAAAATTTGTGTGTAATCGAACCTGGTGCCAGATGCTGCGGTAGCTGAATTTTTTTTAATGTTTTTTTTTGCGTATTTTCTAAAGCTCTTTTTTGTGATTTTGTTGAAGTGGCTAGTTTGGGCTATCTTATTCGTTGTTGGTGTATAATCGAATCTGTTTTTTTTATTTGACATGACCAACTGCTAGTTACCATTGATTTGAGCTTGTACTTTAGATTGTATTTGAATTTTAAGGTGAGTGCTGTTGGAGCCGTTTTTTTTCAACAGTGTTTATTTTAAGTATGATAGATGTTTTCTGCGATTTTGTCGTAGTGGTTATCATCGGTTTGTTTGTGAACCTTTGTGTGTAATCGAACCTGGTGCCAGATGCTGCAATAGCTGAATTTTTTTAAATGTTTTTTTGCGTATTTTGTAAAGCTATTTTTTGTGATTTTTCTTAAAATCATTTTCCGTTTTTTCTTCTTTCAGGGAAATAATTTTCCTATTTTCTTTCTTAGTGCACCTCTGCTCTATAAGAGGAACACACCTTCTAAGTTTCATGCTTCTAGGGCTAGCGGTTTAGGCTGTGCGTTGATTTTTCTTTATACCATTTTTCCCCTTTTTCTCCTCTTCGGAAAATAATTTTCAATTTTCCTTTCTTAGCGGATGCCTACGTCATAACATCTACCTGCATGCCAAATTTTAGCCCGATCCGTCCAGTGGTTTGGGTTGTGCGTTGATAGATCACTATGTCAGTCAGTCACCTTTGAGTTATATATATATAGATTGTCATAATTTCATGTTGAGGTACATCATCATTCGAAATTTTCATATTACAGTGCAGGCCAGCAAATTGAAATATTAACAGGACGTCTGTCGGATCAACTAGCAGTAAAGAAATCGTTTAATAAAAATACTGTTATATCTCACGAACATCAAAACAGCCATGAAACAAAAAGCTCAAATAATTCTAATCAAAATCAAGGTAATTTTATACGCAAAACAGACCATATTCCATGTACTGCACTTTTGTTTCAATAAATTATTATCAAACTTGCAGTATTTAAACATAAAAGAAACGCATTCTGAAATATGGCATGCTTCCTTATTAAATAATATTGTACTCACGTGTTTTTTTTAATTAAAGACGGTCACATTTCAAAATATGGCACTTTTCACTATGTAATAACACTTCAACACCAGTTACTTTCCGGAATATGGCCCTTTTTAATAAAAATGACGTGCGCTTACGCAGACTGCCGGGTCGCAATTAACAATATGGCCGTTTTGCTCTGAAGTTAGTCGTCAACATGACAAAATGGACCACGGGCAGTTGTGTGATTGGACCATTTTAAACTCTAAAGCAATGGGTGTCTCTTTCGAATATAAAAATTTGGTCAATTTTGATATGTTTTATGCAATAAAAACGATTTTGATTTTTTTCGGAATGTGGCCCTTTTGAATTTAATGAGCGACATGGTGGTCATGGTATCAATAACATGACCACTCTGTCAAAAGTGGTACAGAAAAAAAAAGTTACGAGTAAAATAGTCAAGTAAAAAGTCAAAACAGGCATAAATTTTTCGAGTTTCTGTAAATTTTAAATCTGGGTCATTCCTCAAATCTACACACAAAGTTTTAGGCACCTGTATTCCAGTCTCTGATAAACCAAAGTATGAGTAAATCACACAAACATAAAACCGATAACACTAAGTAAATTCTATATTCGCATTGACTCAAAGCCACTTGATCATACTTACGTCATAGTGAATACGTCAAAAGCCCGCGGCTCTGCACAAAAGAGCATGCATTATGAAGATTGCACATCTAGCCAACTAAAGTAGCGGGATTGTTGGGCCATAGTTGTTGCTGGTAGCGGCGAGCGGAAAACAAGCGTAAGCGGATTGCAGTGACTGATAAAAAACTCCCAAAACTGACTTAATAGCCAAACTGCTGAACCAATTTTGATAAAATTTCTATGGGACCAATCTGAAAGCTGTCCATAAATTACCTATCAGATAAAAAAATCATATTGGCAAACAAATGACGAAATAATGCACGCATGCGAACATTTAAAAAAATTCAACCGAATTGAGAACCTCCTTTTTTATATGAAGTCGGTTAAAAATCTCTCAGTAAGTTTACTCAAAGTTTGTTTCGTAGCTGTCACTTACACTCTTTCTATATCTGTTTCTGTTTTTTTTTTAGCATTTGTCGCATACTCTTTCTATATCTGTATTTTGTTGTTTGTACCTACCCATAAAACGGTGCCCTTGCGTTAAATATCAAAGTGCAAACGGCAAACCACCACACCAGGCGAAATTTTTCTGTTTGAAATAATCTAATTCCTTGCCAAAAACGTGGTAACCTTATGATTAGGTACCTATTCTAAACTTGAATTCAAAGACAAAAAACCATATTGCACAATCATTACCTACACTTAAAAATACACACACACAGCCATGCGTCATAATAAATCCGGGCCCAGCTCTGTTTGCCTGAAAAAAAATCGCTTACTCTATGGCCAAACATAAAACATAGGTAGTGTTGCCAAAAATCACGCGATAAATAACGCGAGAGAGCAAACTGTATGCATTATAGCCGTACCTTATCTCAGGGAATTTGAAGCCAAGAATTGCCCATTAAATATGCATTAAAATGACCTGTCTTGAATAAAAATAAGGGGATTGTCCTGGCTTAGATACTAAATAACGTACAAATCCGACCTAAATTATTATAGTTCTCCTATAAAACACATTTAATTATACAATCAATATTTATAACAATTTTACAAGTTTCTGTGAACTTTTTGAATGTCTAAAGTAAATAATTACTGAAAACTCAAATAAAACAACGGTTGATAATTGTGTAGACATACTAAAAATTGGACCCTAAATTCATTTCCTTAACTCGATGGATCAAGTTTATCATTGAAAGGAGCAGAAACCTTGAGAAACTTCATCCTACAAAGTATGACATCACAAGGTTCCCATGAAGTACCGGACATGGTGCACAGCTGCCAGGTCCCGCATCAGCCAGCATCACTGTCCTCTGTCCATGGCTGAAGTTTCCTCTACCATTGGTTTTCGAGTTTGAGTCATTGACAGTTTCAAAACTTTAAATAATAAAAACTTACGTGTAGAGTCTATATGAGATTTATATTCCAATCCACAAAAGTATGGGTTTTTGCTTTGATTTTTATTTTGTTTTGGCACAGAATATATGCCCTACGCACGTCTAAGCAATCTGTGATTGCGATCAAAAGCATCGTATACATCCGCACATACTGCCGCAAGCTTTGACGTCTTAATACGTTTGGGTATATGTCACTCGTAAAATCTTATAAAAATTGGTTCAGTAGGCGGTTTGAAAACAAGCTTAAATTTAAAGTCAGTTCCTTCATTTTTTTAAACACGGTTGTTAAATTCGCTATTCTCACTCAAGAATATTACGAAATCCTTTACCACAGTTGCTTAGTAGGGGCTCACCTCATCACCGCGGCCGGCTGCCAACTCATCTCGATTGTTATTCACTAGAACACGTTGAACTGACATCGCTTGCATACAACGAATGCTCAATGTGGGGAATTCTCGCATACGATTGCGGGTTTCAATCGAGATGCCAATTGACGGGCACTTCGCTTTTGATGGCTTTGGAATATTTATGACTTTGATTAGTCATTTTCTATTTTTAAAACGCCACAAGAATCTGGTGTCAGGATTTTATGACTGAAGTCTTTTCCTTCCGGATATGTTACTATGGTTTTGTTGTGTTTATTCGAAATGGAAGCTCCAATTTTCTTGCAGTTTTGTTAAGAACACAGAAATTACCTAAATTATTTATTTTAATTGTATACCACAATCTATATATTTGAAAGTTGCTTTATATTGAAAAGATTTGGCATTATTGGCGGAATTTATACAAATTTTTACTTGGTGGTATTTTATCCACTTCTAGCTTATTTCAAAATTAAATCTTTTCTATTTTCAATCCAAAAATTTAAAATAAAACAACAGTTGAGTTGTTATGGGTTTATATTCTTTAAACATACTATGATAAACATGATTGGTAATACATGTACAAGTAAATAAGTGAACGTTTGCCTACAATAGTAGGAAAATGTAGAAATGAGGAAATCCTTAGAAACAAGGTCACTGACATAGCTCGTAGAATTAGTAAGTTGAAGTCGCAATGGGCAAGTCATATAGCTCGTAGAACCAACAACCAGGGAATAAAGGTCCTCAAATGGCAACCACGAACCGGAAGACGAATTGTAGGACAAACCTGATGGACTGACGACACAATTAAGATCGTGTGAAATCGGTGGATGGGAAGAGCTCAGAACCGTTCTTCCTTGAAATGTACAAGGGAGGCTTATGTCTAGCAGGGGAATTCTCCACGCTGATGATGATGATGTCTATGCAAGTGGGTATTATACAGCCATAATAGTCTCTTCATTCGCATCTTACGAAACAATTACCTGCTAAAGCTAACAAGCAAATAAACTCCGCAGTACAATAAACCGTCCTGTTGGTAGGAACTCAATAAAATAATAGCCTATCCGAAGCCACAATAGCACAACGACGCTGCAAACAAACAATGACGGTCATAAACAATCTTAGGGCGATACAGACTTGCAACTTGCCTACGTCTCACTTAGTGAAGTGGCACCACACTGGAACTTTACTGCTATTATTATAATTTGTCCACCTGATGTAAAGATGGTCTTCTTCTTATCGTGTCACTGATTCTTTCAAACCAAGTGTGGTGAAAGGATTTTAAGTGCGCCTCAAAGAGGCTCAAATAAATGTAAAGTGGTAGCCATCGCCTATAACAAAGCATTGCTTTATTTACAACAGAATGTACATTATTTACAAAAAATATCATTGTGAAACATTATAATAATATAAGCTATCTGGTTCCCATAGAACTAGCCGTGCTTAGTTTGGGGCTAGATAGTGTTGAGTGGATTGTCTACAATAATATATTTATTATTTATTTCAAGTTATAAGTCGCACGTGTGGAAAGGCTCAGGAAAGAGTTTATTTGAAATTCAAAATCAAATAATTTAAAATTGATTGATTTTGGTAGTTTCAGAATAATAATTATTATAATTTGTATAGCTCATTGCAGCTTACACGGTGTGTCATTTATGAGATGTCTAGATTCCCACAACTAATGAGGACATAAACAAACTTCAATATAATAAATATGTTTACTCATACAACCTTCAAATTAAATCTAACTATTGTTATGCGTTTAAAAAAGGTATCTTCACTAATACGCGTAAAGTGTTCTCCATAAGATATTGCAAAATCAGAGCCGCTTTGAAATTTTTCAATGCAAGTAGGTATATATCTATTCCCAGTTGTCCTGTCTTGTCCTCGACCCTTTCGTTCTATCGAACACATGAATGAAACCGCGCTATTGAGATCACAGACCACGAAGGCACTGACAGATGTATTCTATACTTCCCATGCTGTCACCCCTCAAGTCACCACTTGAATAACGTCTCCCCGTCAAGTGTACGACACAAATCTTCCTTTATAACTGCAATAAATAAAACGAAATAAAATCATCAAACCGTATCGACGTTTTAAAATTACAATCGTGACTTTCATTCGTAGACGCTGAAAGCTTACGGCGATGTTTTAAATAAACGAAGGCGCGAGAGTCGTAAATCATATCCCAGACTCTTTCAATACCTTTCGGTTATGAAGAATAAACCTGATTTTATTAATTAATATATTGTGAGAGTTCGATAGAGCAAATGAAGCTGTGAGACTTCGTCAATGTCCCTAATTAAGAGCAAAGGCGCGCAATTAATCTTATTTGTTCCGGAGTAATAACCATCGAAATTAGGCGAAGCCAGTTGTCTCAATGACATGTCTTCATAAGAAATTGAGGTTTCAAAAATCCAGTTCTCATTAACGATACAGTGAAGTGCAAAAGCTGACACGAAAACCATCACTTATTAATAAACTCGCGATGGAACATCGACCGGAATAAATCGGAAATGAAAATGTGGATTGTCCTTAATACATTAGGGACTTGTTCAAGTTCAAGAATCGGACCGCTTTATACCGCTTCTCAGGGCTGTCACTGTAATTTGCAGGAGATTCCAGTTTTTACTCAAACGTAATTTTGGTGCAAAATGTTATTTTTTGTGAAGGTCGGCGAAATTCTGTGGAGAGGTGAACAGGAACTGGTTTGTGTGAAATAACTTAATCAGAGACATAACGGAAACGTTATATTTTCTTAATAGCTTCATAAATAATCTTGGCTTCGCTCAAAAATATGAAATAAGTAGGAATTACCGTACTCGTCATTTAATGAATGCTTTTCTTACTGCATATTCAACACTTTATGCTTCTACTTATAATGTCATCATCATCGATCATCATAGTTTGCGATTCACTTATTGTGCGTTGATTAGTTGTTTACTAATTTACGGTAAAGATGCTATAAAATAATAAATAAAACACCATACCATTTCCACTTTAGATGGCAATTTGGGTGTTTTTATCTCATTTTTTTTTTACTTTAACTATACATCTAAATAGCTTTCAGAATTTTCCTTCGCCACAACCCTATCTCCAAACCGAAAATTCTATAATTGTACAGTTACGGTTTAAGCTTAATGTCTTCATCAATAACCGATAATTTATGTACAGCACGATCGGTACAAGACGAAATTGCGGCCGCCGGCTTCCCTTTGTAATCAGTGCAAAATTATAAGGCCATTGCAACACCCGCAGGGTACCTTACTTATTATAAAAGTTGTATCTCAATGCACTGGTTCAATGGGAATGGTTGCAGGAATCAAATGTATGAAAGAATTTAATAATAAATAAAAAATAAAGATCTTCCGACCCGTTTTAGCGATGTCACGGACTCTGCCACTACAATGTTAAGATATGATTTTTGGAATGCAAAAATATTTGGTTGAATAAAACTGTTATTATTATGGCTCACTGCGAAACAAAGGCCTCCTGTCTTCTCTCCAGTCATTTCTATATTGTATCACTGTGGACCATTCCTTGACAGAAGACAGTGAATGAAAAAGTTATAAAATCGTTCTTTCTGGAAATTGGAAGAGACCTATCCAGCAGTGATCTTCAAGCTATCGCGATAGATTTTATAACTTTTTCATTCACTGTCTTCTGTCAAGGAATGGTCCACAGTGATACAATAGATGATAGTGATGATGGCACTGTTTCGGCAGGCTCATCACTCAATCAGCACAGCTGGCTATTACCTCACTATGAGCTCATTGATTGATGAATACATTCCTAACTGAAAAACTAGAGCAACCATTGCTAATAGTAAAGTATACATCAAACTAAAAATCTACAACAAATGTGCGAAAATTGGTGGGCAGGTCCCACCCATTTTCAGCCGAATCGGTCCTGCCATTCTCGCGTGATGGCGTGACCAAGGGAAATAGAGATTCATTTTATGCATATTAGATATATATCTATAGATAACCAAACAGATAGACCAGAGACAGACAGGCAGACAGACAGACATACAGAGAGACATGACGAATCTATAAGGGTTTTTGCCATTTGGTTACGGAACCCTAAAAAAGGAATGAAAACATGTTCATGGCATGAGCTTTATTGTTAAAGTTCAAATCCCTATTTACTGACTGACTTATAAATAGACTGTAGTGTATGTCCAGTGAGTTCAAGACCCTATTTACTCAGTGACTTAGGTATACATAACATATCTTATACATACATATAAATTAGGCTGTATTTATTTGACCTGATTGATGTAGAACTGATCTTATTAGATGGAGATAAAAAGCTTGAAAAGCTCTTGAAACTGTTCGGTTCATATAAAACCTTTTTCACATCTGCGAACACGTACCACTGAACGCAATGTTTGTTTGGTTGATATGCCTAACGGGAAAATCAATCAGATGCTTTTTTTACTAAAAGCTGGTTTTAAGGATAACATAATATATTGCCCAATTAAATATTTGCCAGTTGATCAAACAAACAAACAAGTTTACAAACAAAGCAAAAAAATTGTGTTAAACAACGAGCAAAACATTATTTTGCTATTAAAGATTCGTGAAACCGGGCTTTCGTAGGAAATATAATAATGGTTCAGTATTTTTTACATACAATACAATAATAAAAAAACAAAGCAGCTTGGTTTCTACCGTTTTTATAGAATCCATTATATAAAAATATAACTTATGCAGCTCTAGATTCCACTGAAGTTTATAAAAGGGAAAACTTTTATTAGCTTCATTACACCTTTTTATTTACTATTTACCATCAGTATGTAGTATTTAGAGCGCATTAAAAGTAAACATTTAATAAGTGTTTACTTGCAGGAGCTATTACTCGCCTAATAGCTGCTGTAGACCAAACCTAATGTATGCATGTTGGCAATGAATAAATAAATATAAATTCTGTAATATCATTTAATAAAATAAATTTGTATCATAGCTAAGTTCATCTGACATTTGTGTCACTCACAGGTCAGTGAAAAAAAACACTTTGAAAACTCCAACTCCGTGTTCGCTAGTGTATATCGCCCTAACCTCTTGAGTTTCGGTGGCTATTTTAAACGAGCTCTTTTATTAGTTTTAAAAACGGTCGTTTAGATTACAACAGTGTTTGAGGGTTCCGTGGCTTATTGCCCTATGAAAAATGAGGTGGTTCGATTAATGGATTTGAAAGAAATATCGTCGTCTTCACTTATCACTTTTACTTTTTCTCAGTGTGAATGTCTAGGAAGAAGCTTGTTTTGGAAAATAGTAAATTAGTTTTCTGGGTTGAACTTTTTTCGTCGATAGCAAATAGTTCGTTTTCTCGAGTTTAAAAAATAAAAATATATTCCCAAACCGGCTTACAGTAGGTACTTATCATAAACAAATATTCCAGCATACATAACATTTTTATTTAGTCATCGTCGTATCTGTTCGTTTTAAGCTAAACCAAACAAGATATCTAAACAAAGTGTGCAAGGTATGCACGCCCGATCCAGAAATAAACTCAGCTCGTCCGATCTTCATCGAGAGGTGTGTTCAATCGATTATATCTTTATATAACCGTGTATTATGTATGTATTTATTAAAGATGGGATGCAGGAATGATTGCTAGTTTCCTTATTTGTTCTGAAAAATTATTACTTACTTACGATATAAAAATAAATAAATAAAATAAAATAAAAAATAAAAAAGCCTTTTATTTCTTGCATTAACTTATTACTACATATTTAGCTTTAATTGGTTAGTATACTTAAATTATTTGTTAGTACTAAATTATTATGATGTGTTGGTGCAAGAACCCCAGATTGGGTGAAGGCCTCCTCCAAAGATGACCATGTATCTCGGTCCTGTGCTGTTTCTCCCCAGATTGGGCCAGTTGCCTTTATAATTTCGTCTTCCCATCGTGTCAGCGGTCTTTCTCTGCCTCTTTTGCCGTGTGGGCCTCTCCACACTTCTACAGTCCATCTCTGGTCTGTAAGCCTTGCTATGTGACCTGCCTATTTTCACTTACGATATACAGATAGAAAATACTTTATTGCACACCATCATCATCATAATCTTCCTGCCCTTATCCCATACTAAGAGCCCGCGCACACAGAGGGCGGTCAGGAGTTCTGAGTTCTGAGTTCCGCGTTCGCCGTTCATTACAATGTATCGAGTCTATAACTACAACGCACACAGCGGGCAGACTGACCGCGGCGGTCAAAGCGGAACGTCGCGTTCTAAGAGTTCTTTTCCCGCCGAGACAAGGAACGCCTGAACGCCGCGATGTCTGAGGAACCTGGTAATGCATCTAATCAAGAAAATAGGGTGTTTTACGTCCTTTCACCACAATCAACTCCAACAATTCAAACAGCTAGTACACCGCAGCCACAGTTGACTGGAAACCTAAGAGAATATTACGAACACATTTTCTCCAGTTAGTATTTTGTTTTTCGATAGCAGGTTTTATGATGTTATACAATTCATTAAAACTATTAATCGACATTCGAAAATAAACATAGAATCTTTGTTCATCTTTAAGAAAATCCTGAAAAATATTACTAAATTCGCCTTGTTCTTATCGCGTTGTGTTAATTGGGTGCACCCAATACTTCCTTTTCTTTTTAGAAGCTGCTAAGCTCCACAATAACAATAGTTCTTCATCGGATGATGAACTTTCTAGTGACATGTTTTGCACGTCCAAAGATCCAAATGAAACAAGAACGCGAGAATTTGAACGCCGCTTGTGTGCGTTGGAACTCTTGAGCGGTCAACGGTCACTAGAACGCAGAACTCTGACCGCTCTCTGTGTGTTCACGCTCTAAGTGAGTTCAGCACAGCAGGTTTTCTTCTTCTCTCACCTCTATCATTCGTCATTTCAGTGCAAACTCCTTTCTTGCTCATGTCATCTTTGACGCAAGCCATCCATCTTTTCTTTGGTCTACCTCATCTTTTATAACCACATATCCTACACTTTTAAATCGATTTTGATGTAATTCTAAAAATTAAATAGAACCAATCTGGAACCTTTCAGATAAAAAAAGTTTTTTGTAATAGGCTCATAAATGACGAAGTTAATACAGTATCATACACACACACACCCATATGACGTTGCGATTGCGTATATGACATAAAAAAAATACAATTGAATTGAGAACCTCTTTTTTTATTTGAAATTGATTAATAAACTTAATCGAAACGAGAAAGTCGTCTAGCACATCTCGTAATCTTATAGTGTCGAAACTGTTCCATACTGCAACATCACCTATCATTAAATAAGATTGCTACCACACAAAACAATTTTGTTTGTAATTGAATATTAATATCGTAATATTAAATATTATTGACACTACCATTATTTTTCATTGCGGCAAAATTGTAGTCCAATGTCCGTTAGTAACCTATCATCATAAGTTTTAATTTAGCGCTCATGTAAATCTGTGCATTTCACCGAAATTACGTACGAATATCAGAATTAATAGGAAAACCCGGGTATTCATTAAAAGCGAGCATTCAGAGCGTATACGAAAGGCTTTAATCAATGTTGTGGAGTCGCAGCCGCGAAACGAATTGCCAACTTTACACCCTTTACTTTACTATGTAGATGAGTTTTATTTTATGTGCCATAGAGCTTTAAGCGGCGCGCAGGTAGAGGCAGACATTGATTTTACGAGAGGAAGTGAAAGTTAAAGTCAAATATGTCTTTAAATTCAATGGTATCACAAAGATCACTCTATTAATAACGTCTTAAAGTAGGTGAATCTATATAGGTGCTAGTTCCACGCGACCAAGCCCAGAAAAATAGGCAGTAAACTTCGTTTTTCAGGTGTTCATTTGCAGATAAAAAAACTGTGGTATGTTTTTTTATATTGATTAATTGACCAGTAGTAAAACAGTCATACACATTTTGCTATTGTGATTCAGTGATCATAAATGACAAAAAAATGTTTTGCGTTGATTTTAAGGTTTAGTTCTGAACAATTTTAGATGAGCTGACAGTACCGGTGGTTTTTTGTCTGGGTTACTTATGGAAAAAAATAGTAGTAGTGTTAATAGTTTAGGTATTTAAACTTAAATAAATGTATTATTATGCATACAATAGAATGTATGCCAGAAAATATAAAACCTTACTTTGGGACTTCAGCGTAAACATGTTATTGGAAAACTTTTAATATGGTTTTCTCTACTCTGTGGTTTAATTCGCATGCACACATCCCAAGCGCGCTAAACGCTCATCGGGAGGCATTTTTAATGCAAAATCTCCAGCAGATCCCAAGATAAACAGTAAAAATTACACCGTTTTAAAGCATTTCTCTCTCGGCCGCACTTTGTCATTTAACACCCTATCGATGCCGGTGCCAGATAGCCTCGTGTTTATGTCGCTTAAATTAAATTGCGTCTGTTGGTTATTGTGACACCGCTTTTTGTATGTGTTGAAATTTATTTCAATACATTTTTCAATGCTGTTTTAGCTCTAAACAGTCATATAAAATCACACTGACAGATTGGTCGTAAGTTTCACGGCACCCACAGCGATAATAAAATTATATTCTAATAAAAATCAATAATCACTATAACATTCTATAGGGCGGCCACGTTTAGCTTAACGTCTTCATTAGCTTGCGCACGACCCGATCGGTTCTTGATTCTTGCAGCAATTTTCAAGTCGGGTCTTTCTCGTAGTCGCGTCCATAATTTGCGTTGTACGAGTCCCGATTTGTCGGCTGAAACACAGATTGTTAAATAGTAAGTTTTGAAGGCCGCAATTCAGAAAGCGCTCGCCCGACAATTTCCAAAAGGTCTTGTCGGGCAATTTTCGACGGCGATTGGCGCACTTGCTTTCGAGTTCCGAGGTGCCCGGTCCCCGTAATTGAGGCTTGAGGCAGGTCGCAATTTTAAAATTACCTCGATTGAGTGTTCACCTCTCGTTGTGTACTTATTTCAACGAAACTTAAAAGCTTTTAAATTTGAGGTCGATGTCTGTAATTTTCGTGGGAGATGCATTAAATTGTTGTTTAAAACAATGAGCAGATCCGATCCCATTACTTTTCATGAGGTTACTTAGTGGCGTACCTGCACGATGTGGAAGAGCATTTAACCTTGAACGTAGACTTATAATAAAAAAAATAAAGAATGGTCACGACCAATTCTTACCAATTTATTTTCTGAACCAGATAAAGAATCGTAAATTATTAGCATTCATTTTAAAATAAGGGTGTAATAATCTAATTATCTATTCTTCTCGCCGTCCTAAAAAAAGGGCAGCCACAAAATTCTATTAGAGCGTCACCTTTCCTTTTTTACCAAAGAAGTATGATTGTACAACCTGAGCGCGCACTGTGCACAAATGATTTATACCTTCGGTCTAGTTAATTGTATTTTTCTTCCAAAAAACCATTGGGCATTATCTGCCGGCGGTCGACAGGTAACAAATCTCGCTTTTTAAATATTATTACTCATCGTATTCGATTTGGGAACGAGCTGGCTACGAATGCTTTATCACCACCTACTCGACTTCCCGCGGCTCACGATTCTTTGGTCCCCCTAAACTTTATTCAAATGCGACACACTTTCGTCTAGCCGTCTCCATCGCACGCGTAGAAATTAATCGCCGGTCGAATGTTGCTGTCTCGTACCCCACTAAAATAGACTGTGCTCAAGCGCAAAGTGTTCGTGTCAAAAGTTTTGTATAGAGTCGGATAATGGCTTACGAAATTTTTCCCCTACCTTGTGACTTTTTTACAGTTGACTTTACATGCTAGGGTCGTGAAGTAGTGTTAAAAAATTGTGGATCGCGTTTTGATGTGGTGTTTATTGAGGTGGTTTTTGTACGACTTCGGCAGATGCCTTCTCCGCTCTATGTGAGCGCGGAACACGATTCTGTTGTAGTATGAACAACAGTGTCAGTTGTAAATAAGGATTTGTATAGACCATACGTATCGGTGTAGTGGACTCCACTCGATCTTTATTACCCTTAGTGGATTCAATGCGGACATAATAATTATTGTTTTAGATAAACCTGTTGATAATTTAATTGATATTTTATTAGTTCAGTGTCCAACAAGAAACTTGAAGGAATACCTACATTAGTGGTTTGCAGTGTTATTGAAGATTGTTTATTGGTGTGTTAGTGCTCTCTACTAAATTATTTGAGTGACTTCACCTATTAATCCAATTATTTGGAGGATTCGTTGTAAGTAGTTTGTTGTTTTCATTGAGTTACTAACAATTTTTTTTTACTTACTTTTGTAATCTGATAAAAAAATTATTTAACATTTACTATCTCACCAAATTGACAATGACTTAATATAGAGACAGGCAATTAATAAAATAAAGTAACACTTATTAATTTGGGCAGGTAAATGTTTTTTTAACATGACTTAAAACAAACTTATATCAGGAACTGTTGCATAGAAAGATATATGAGTTTAATTTAATAGATATTTAAGTATATTAAATAAAAATTACTTTGTGAATATTAAGACAAACTTGTTGCTACTAGTACGAGTATGTTTGAACTGTAACGGAAACACAGTTGAAAAGCAAGATTTGAAAATTGCATAAAGACTATGTATAATTTACACAGTAACTTATTGAATATTAGTAGACTGATATTTTCAGCTTAGCACAAATCGACTAAAACCGTACAAAGGAATGCATCGTGATAAAAGATGTCATCCGGACCCTGGGACCTTGCAACAAGATGAAATTTAAATCAATCAATAACAGTCCTTATACCTATAAGGTCAAAGTTCAATATGGATCCACGTTAACACACGGTTTATTTGGATTTTTTCTCTAACAAACAAGCCGACCGAAACTTCAGACCTAGCTTTGGGAATTCATAAAATCAAAGCAGGTTCGGAATCCGTTTTGTAATTCTTCGAATACGAATTCTTTTTTGGACCAATTTATTTTTACGTTTTGGTTTAAACACTGACCTAGTGAAATTATATTATTACTACTTTGATATCAATGCATAGAAAAAGGAATTATAGTAATATTTTTCGCAACCAAAGCTTGGGATGGTTTTTTTCTCAACAAACGTATGAAATTGAATTGAAGTAGGTAAATAAAATCTTACCATTGATCTATACAAGGCACGATCGACCCAACGTTGGGATCATATCATTATCGATCAATCTGAGGTTTAGACCTCAGATGAAGTTTGGGCAAAAATATTTTTGAGCAGTATTCCCATGTTGTCGGTCCATCCGTTGGCAGGCCTAGCTTCCTGCTTGATTTCATTTTCTGGTTTGGGACCATAATTCGTGAACTTCTATTTTACTACTAAATAAATATGTAAGAAAGTATCATATAACTAGCGGACGCCCACGACTAAACTCGGCTCTTTCCCGTTAAATTTTTGGGATTTAATGTATTCTATGTCCGTCTCTTGGTTTTGAGCTACCTCTCCATTAATCGGTCAGTCAAATCGGCGCAGCCGTTCTTGTGCTATAAATAGTGTAACAATTACAACTTTCTCTTATAGGTATTAGGTACATAATAATGAAAAACCATCAAACGGGAACCATACATTTTACCGGGATAAAAAGTAGCCTATGTGCTATTCCAGACTATTATCTATCTCTGTGTCAAATTTTAACCAGATCCGTTCAACCGTTCTGGCGTTATTGAGTAACAAACATCCATCCATCCATCTAGCCAAACTTTCACATTTATACCTAATACTTAGCTGTGCCCACTTCGTCCGCGTGGAATAGTGTCTTCGGGTATCCTTCCCACAGGAACCATACCTTTTACCAGGATAAAAAGTAGCTTACGTGCTATTCCAGACTAAAATCTATATCTGTGTTAATTTTCATCCAGAGCCATTCAACCGTTCTGGCGTTATTGAGTAACAAACATCCATCCATCCAAACTTTCACGTTTATAATATTAATGGTATCACTCAGTCAAGACTATAGTCCATCTTGTTGTTAAATATCATCTAGAGCCATTCAATTGTTCTGGCGTTATTGAGTAACAAACATCCATCCATCCATCCAAACTTTCACATTTATAATATTAATGGGATCACTATCCCGGTCTAGACTATAATCTATCTCGGTGTTAAAATATCATCCAGAGCCATTCAACCGTTCTGGCGTTATTGAGTAACAAACATCCATCCATCCATCCAAACTGTCACATTTATAATATTAGTGGGATCACTATCACAGTCTAGACTATATTCCATCTTGGTGTTAAATATCATCTAGAGCCATTCAACCGTTCTGGCGTTATTGAGTAACAAACATCCATCCATCCAAACTTTCACATTTATAATATTAATGGGATCACTATCCCGGTCTAGACTATAATCTATCTCGGTGTTAAAATATCATCCAGAGCCATTCAACCGTTCTGGCGTTATTGAGTTACAAACATCCATCCATCCATCTAGCCAAACTTTCACATTTATAACATTAGTGGGATAGTGGGGTAGCTGTACCATTGTAAATTGAATTAAAATCTCCGTTTAAATCGTTACGCGTCCCACCTGTATACAGGGTTATTCATTATTAGCTGCAAATACTCAGGAATTAGGTTCAACAAATAAAATAATAAATATTTATGAAATGATTTTTTTTAAGTTTTGTTATGAAAATCCCGAGAAAATCGATAAAGGAATCATTGGCGCCTGACCTATTTTGACCTTTGATCCGCGCCTGCACGCCGTGAGTGACACTCTACGTTCAGTTACCGCCTGGGTGGGTCATCGTCCTGTTCTCCGTGGCAATCATTATGCAATAGACGTAAAGAAATTAATAAAAAAATTTTTAAATTTTGATACAAAAACTTAAAAAAAATTTTGATCAAAATTTAAAAAAAATAATTTCATAAATCTTTTTTATTTTATTTGTTGAACCTAATTCCTGAGTATTTGCAGCTAATAATGAATAACCCTGTAGAATCCAGCGTTTATCACTTAGGTATTTTTGTCAGCTACTTCCTTAGATAGCGGTGCTCTGAGCGGCGAGGAAATGAAATTCTTATCGTGCCCCAGTAGAATGAAACTTACTTCTTTCTTTGCTGAGGAAATATATCGGCGGTGCAAACTGATTGCTAAAAGGTATCGCGAAAATCCCGCGGCTTTTAAAATGTTGGGTAAAGCTGTAGTTGATTTTATTCAATGAAGCTGGTGGTTTTTCAATACTTTCAATTGTTTAATAGCTTTCTTTTAATATAGATAGCTAATCATTTGGATACCATCAGACATTGAAAGTGAGTTTGCAGCATAAAATAGAGCATGCTTAGTCATAACATAATCCACCTGTTCACTCTTGTCTTAAAAATCCTAAATTATAACGTCCCGGAAATCCTGCTATTAATTAATTTTGTTGCATTTGTATTGAAATCTAAAAAAAATATTTCAACAAAATGCTTAAAATTTAGAAAATTGGTACCCTACACTTTTTATTTTAAAATATAAGCTTCTAAAACTTGAGAAACTGACTTCATGGCCAAACTGTTTAACCGATTTTTGAAATTTCTATGGGATTTATCTGAAAGTATTGACTTTAAGATATTAATTTTAAATCGGCTCAAATTTGACGAAATTATTCGATAACAAACATAAAAAATACAGCTGAATTGAGAACCTCCTCCTTTTTTATTTGAAGTCGGTAAAAACAGGTTTATGTGATATAGATATTGAGTACATATAATATGACGATGTGATTCAATAAAGGATTGTACTGCATGACTTTATATCTCGGGTACAATCAAACTCTCAAATGCGTTCAAAAACTGCAACAATGATGTTCCCTTTCTCATTTTGACGCAAGCAGATAAATTTACGATCACCCTTGCGAAAGAATACTTGCCTTATTTCTAAAAATGTGTCAAACTTTTTTACGAACTTCTTTCGTTTAGGCCGACCTTTCTAGCCTTGTGAGTTTTTGTTTCTGTATTGTTTATTTTTTATTTATTCTCTATTGAAACGTCGGCCAAAGGATTTTAAACAGTCTCTAAACAGTGGACACTCTGTTGGATAATGAAATTTCTCTTTGCTTTTGGTTTTTCAGACCGTCATTTCCTGCAGGGGTTTCTACATTTAGCATTTTTTTAATAGGAGGTTGCTCTTAAAATAAATATCTGGAGAAAAAGGCGTACATTATGCTGACAAGAGCATTGCTCTTATATAAGAAAAAGAAGCAAAAAACCTGATTTACAGAATTACCGTAAATACCTATTATAATGTGTGTAAATTAATATTACCACAAATGTTATTGTTTTACAAGCTCGAACCATATTAATTAATTTAAAACATGGTGAATAAAATTTCTATGCCCAGCAGTGGACTTGTTCCCACTAATGTGAATCATTCACCATATACTGCTTGAATGTTTAACCAACTATAGTTATTTGTTTCTGATGCTTATAGCTCATCTTTCGTTTTAAGAATCTTTACTATGTACTCATAAGAATTTACAAAAAATCACTTGCTGAGTACATAGTCTAAAAAACAAGTACCAACATAGTCTAAAGAACAAATTTATGAGCAACGTAGGTAAGTACTGTATATACAAACATTCATAACATTAAACAACGAAACGCGTAAATCATTTCAATGCGTAAATGTTTTTTTTTTCTAAGTAGCTACAAAAATGTACTTGTATATCTTATTTTTATTTATCTCAATAAAATTTATCATAGCTAGCAGCAATGATCAAAACCTTAATCTCTGTATCCGATTTGTTTGTTTTATCAAAATGCACAAAGCTCGTTTTGCATAATCGGCTTATTCTGAATTTATAGAGTGTCTCCCTGATTCCCTTGGCTGCGGATTGAAACTGGTTCAGATAGCTTTTTTGGTCTCTTATATTTCGAATGGCGAGTATTCATGTTTGATTATAATGTGTATTTTATTGATTATAGCTAACTTTTAACATGGTTTTAATTAATTATAGTTTATCCCGTAGTTTTTTTTAAATCAATTATTTAAAGAATTAGGATTTTCTGAAAATAAGTGCTTCAAATTGTGCTACTATTATTTTTGTTTTGTAAAAGAATCATACAAAAAAACGGTAGGATCCAAGCCGTAGTTTTCTACCTAGGCTTGGTCTCGTGATGAAACCTAGACTCACCTAGCTTTATGACGTTTTAATGTGATCGAGTATTCAGTTATCGTGCAAGTGATTATGTAGGTACAAGGAAAACCTCTTTCCTAAAAAACATTTAAAAATAAAGATAAAACTGTAGGTACGAAAATACGTCAGTAAATCAAATGGAACTTGTTTAAATAAATATTTATAGAAGATTCTATTACATCAAAATCGATCGATTCAAATTTATTGATTGAATAAAATTTAAATTTATTTCAATTTGGCTAGAATATTTCCTGTGAAAACCAATCCAATATTTTTATTTTTCTAGAACAGTTTATAAATAAATCTTCGAATAAATGCCAACAAATAGCTACACCGGTTGGGACAAAAACTAGAAAATTATTTACAATAATGATAAGAAGTCTACATATCTACTATATTTGGTTAACAGTTAACAGCCTACACAATCGATTTGGTATACGTAAACTACAATTTCAATGTCTAACTTTACCTAATTTTCAAATAAAATCTCTATTTAAATAAGCATCTACATTGACACCGAACACCTTGTGATGCGCCGGAGAATTTTATGTTACAATCTGATCATAAAAACTTACAAATTATGGACGATCGACTACCAAACACCAAATACACGTCGTAAACTAGACAATACGAATTAGCGTCGCCACAAATGGAAAAACCGTAAGCACTATCCGATTATTTTCGAACGTTTATATTTTTGAATTCAAAATTTGGAACGCGTAGGTGCAAGAATTAGACGCGCGTAAAAAGATTTTAATCTATTCCGTATGTGGGCAGTGACTTATAGTTCTTTTTTTGAATTATAAATTCCGCTTTCCGAGTCGAATAGATCAACTAATGAGACTGGAGTGTAGACTGTGTGGTTGGTGTGAGGTACGTTATCTACTGAGGCATCGGTAAATCAAAATGACATGGTGCGTTAGGTAATTACTAGGACTTTACGCTTTAGAAGCTCGTTTAATTTAACGCGCTGTTATTTATTATGGTGTCAATTAAAATGACATCTTTCAAGATTTTGGCAAACATTTACTTCTAGATACAAAAGTCAGTCGCTAGCGAATAGTTTTCTTTGCAGTCGAATAAAAAAAACTTATTTTAAAATATTAAAAAATAATTCAATAGTTACACATTATTATAACATTATGATCATACATAAGGCCAGGTTTACACCGAGCGCAGCTGCCCACAGCTGACAGCTTTTAGATTAGGCCCCCACCACACCCGCGGGGATCCGCCGCGCCCCTCCCAATTGAGAGTTCCATGCCGCGCCGGCTAAATTAGTAACGGTTACCAAATTGGTTTTTAATTTCGAACCCGTTATTAGGTTACTGAGTAGGAATTATTTTAAAACTGATACGTTTTTTGGCTTGAGCGTGGTTTCCGATGATTTCATCAGATTGTATTACGTGGAAAAAAATAAAGGTAGGTACTCCTTTAGAGATACAGGAAATCAATAAATACTGCTAATACACTGCCACACTTTTATGGTACTTAGCAAAAACATCGTAATATTATTTTTTACACAGCAAAAAATTAATTACGTTTATGTATTTATACATAGAGGTATGTACCAATGTCCGTTCACTAACTGTTAAATAAATTTATTGAAACAATGCATGCCCTAAAGCTAAGTAAAAAACAAACGTAATATTGAGTTACAAGTACAACATTCGGACATTGAGAAATCTTTCATCTGATCTGTATTGGCCGGCGGTTATTCACTGTGTTTTTTCTCTTTCTTTATTTCGGTCCAGGGCGCGGCCCTGCCCTAGTCAATGGTTTAGCCCATCCCTAATTTTAATGGCTGCTCTGAACATCCGGACAGCTAAGTATGGAGTCGGACTAGACCATAACAATTATATTTTAAGGTGTGATTAATTACATGTGATTGGTCTAATTTGATAAGAAATTGTTTGAAGATTGTATCAATTTTCAACGTTTCTAATTAATATTTTAATGTTTTTAATGGTAAAAATCTCATACGCAAACAAATTAGAGATTATTATCATGATGGATTTTTTTTCACTCCAATTTTTTTGCTTCTTTAGTTGGAACTGTTCCTAGACTAACCTACTTCTTTAGACATTTCAAAGTGATTCGGTACTGTGGTTTTATTTAAAAAAAATATGAGCTTACTTTACTAATGACATCATTACGATGGAAAAACTGATTTTATCGTGCACAAAAGCAGTTAGCAAGAACACTGTTTAGCAAAACATATAAAAAAGGAAACTTTAAGTGTTTAATAGCATTAATGTTGGTTTAAGTGTAACGTATCTAATTGCTTCAATTAAATTGTGGTCTATCAGATATATTTTTAGACTTAGAATTAAAATTAGTTGGAGATTAAAGGTTCTCGAATGGCGATCACGAACCTGAAGACGAAGCGTAGGGCACCCGCCCACCAGATGGACCGACGACATTGGTAAGATTGCGGAAAGTCGATGGATGGAAAGGGCTCAGAATCGTTCTTCCTGGAAATGTGTGGGAGGTCTATGTCCAGCAATGGACATCTTCAGGCTGATGATGATAATGAGACTAAGAATTTTAAGACTACTATACTTCCCCATTATAACGTTACAGAGGTTCTGTAGGTTTTTTTGGCTGAAATTAATATCTGGTGGCATAAATTAATTAACCCAATTGAGATTGGATTTCCGTGTAAGCGTAATACAAACTATAAGTCATCGGTGCAACCCTTCTCTGCAAGCTGATGCATGAAATACGACGGACCGACGCCGGGCCTCATAGACCCCATGTTGGATCCAGCTTTTTGCGACATTCAACTCGTAATTGCTGAAAAGTTTTCACGCGGAGTCGTGGTCACGCGTATTTTATTACTATGAAATTGAATTATTTATGGCGACAGCGCGACCATTGAGCGTCGGTAGCTGAATTTTAAAAGTCGTATTACTGTGGTTTGAGTGTTGCGATCACGTGAAATTTTATTCTTTTTTTCACAATATCGTTCACTAGCTTAAAGTGGACCCTGAATAACCCGATTAACAAAAGTGATTTATGCTAGTTTAACACCAGTACAAGTAAATTTCCATGGACGTCGCTTTAATATTCTTACATCATCAATGGATATAACTCCAAGTGACCTTTGTGTGTTGTCCTTGGCTCGAAGTTTTTACTAATTACTAAGCCTATCTGATTAGTATTGCCCCCGTTCCGTCAAAATGACGTATCAGCGCGGGAGGCTTAATTGCGTCGCCCCGTAAAGCCTGGCGCAAGATTTATGTATATCCAATCCCGGCCGCCTAATCCCGTTCCTGGCCCGGGTCAATCCGACCCCGGAAAGGTTTTCCCGGTTATTTTCCGTGGAACTTTTAATCCCACCGAATACCGACATACATCATAGAGGATTAAGAGGTTTAAATTGGAAGTTACCGACGTCCGAAATAAATTTAAATCGGCTGGCAGTCGGTATTGTGATATCGGTTCAGATGCTAAATGGGAGCCAATTTTATCCCGCAAGTAAATCTTCAGCGTGAATAGAAAAAATGGATGACCGTAATATTGTTATAATATAACTGTTTTTTTTTATAATGTCCCAAAAGTTAAGAGCCGAGCGGGATTTGAACCCGCGACCTTCCCCTCGGTACGGGGCTGCGCTAACCACTGCGCCATCGGATCCTCCAAATCCGCCATCCGCTCCACCATCCGCCTCCAAATCCGCCAAAGGATCCGATGGCGCAGTGGTTAGCGCAGCCCCGTACCGAGGGGAAGGTCGCGGGTTCAAATCCCGCTCGGCTCTTAACTTTTGGGACATTATAAAAATCTTTGTGATTTCCTTATGTGTAGTAAACACTATAAAATTAATAAACAAATATAATTGTTTCATGCGTAATGAATTTGATATTAGTTACTCACAAAAAAATTTGTTCATTTTCACAATTGAATCATGAAACCACCAAATGGCAAAAGCAAAAATACAATAAAAAACGCATAAGTTGGCCATGTATATTCTTTTAAATCCTATGTTTATACCAACGTGCATGATCCTTAGGCATTCTATTCGCATACATGCAGCATGGTACCGAATTAAAATGGAAACCAATAAGGGCGCAATAAATCACACAAAGCGTCTAGCGAGCGGCCCTTCCAGAGGACCCTTGCCACCTGACCACCGGCACAGTTGCATACCTTTATATACTTCCCCGTATATTCCTAGATATTCTATATATTCCTAGGTATTCATTCCTATCCATAAGTTGTACACCAACGGTATACGCATTTTGAAATAAGAATACAAAGATAATCTAGAGATAATCTAGTGATTATCTTTGTATTCTTATTACTAGAAAAAATGTTTGATTCCATATTTTTCAACAAATACTTATTGACAAAAAAACACTGAAGTAATTAATCTTACAAACATTCCAAAATTCTAAATTTTTTGTTAGGTTGGTTCTTATTTTTAGAACACCATGCAATGGGGCAATATCATAAGCTGAATAAAAACCGGTAAGTACTTACCTATCTATTTTTTAGAACATGTGTCTAAAAACGCATGTCTCCATGTGTGTGTCCTTTCACCAAACGATTTTAGGTTGGTACTTTTTTAGGATACTTTTTGCATCTTCATAAGAATAAGAAGTAGCAGCATGTATTGTGTAAGCCATACACATTTTCATAAAGTGGATATTTATTACACAACTAAAACTTCCAACTCAACGCAATATCATTTTCACACGTCCGCGTGAAAATACCCAATAAATCTAACCTAATGCAAAGTCCTAAGCCTAGACACAATCTGATAACTGAAACTGTACAGCTTAATATTTATGCTCTATCCATTTCATAGTAGTAGCAACTAAATTGTAAACATGTTGATGAAGTTAAAATTAAACATGGGTGGGTATGTGTGCATGTGATTATCACAGAATCAGGGGCCTAATTCTCGGGCCGATCTCGATCATTTTGCAATTTTATCTTATTGCTTCTTTTCGAAGAGAGAATGGCAGATTTCCTTGAGTAATTCATCAACGACCTCATCATAGAAGCCTCGACAGCTACGATATACGGAAAACGTAGAAAAAGTGCGGGGTTGTGAAAAGAAGCAATAAAATAAAATTGCAAAATGATCGAGATTGGCCCGAGAATTAGGCCCCTGATAAGATATAATTTGTTATATAATTTTCATTTCAAATATTTTTTTTTAATTAGTTTGTAGACTAAAACGAGTGTTGATTAAAATTCTTTACTAATTATTAAAACTAACTTTTACTATGGTGTTTTATGATCAATCCGATATAACTATAAACGTTAGTATCCAAAAGATTTTTTTTTATTTCGTTATTTTTGTATTAGTGATTATTTACAAATTTACGTACTCATCACAATTTCTTTAAAAATAAGGGCCATAGGTTGGAACAAGCACTTTTTGTGGATAAAAGCGGTCACTAAAAAACCATTTTCTAAAATTTGCACCTCACCCCCGATCTGAATTTCGGTGTAGCCTTGCGCACATCTCGACGTGATCTGTGATGGCACACACTGCCATTAATTTTGACAGTGCGATATTTGACAGCTGTCAGGATGTATAGGTGCTGGGCAAGCCTTTTACACCTAAAATTCTATCCCAGACATTATTAGCGTCTCGCTAATAATGTCTGGGATTGCTTGAATAATCACCAGTTGCCCCTGACGCTATTAGAAATCATCTACAATAGATACAAAGATAACCAATATAACCAGTAAAATTAGCAAGTTGAAGTGGCAATGGGCAGGTCATATAGCTGGAAGAAACGACCACCGATGAGGAATAAAGGTTCTTATGGCGACCACGAACCGGAAGGCAAAACGTAGGGTTCCCAATCCACCAGATGGACCTAACGGCATTGTAAAGATCGCGGGAAGTTGGGGGATGGAAAGAGTTGAAAATCTTATTCTTGGAAATATGTGAACTACTTCAGGCTGATGATGAGATACAAAGGCATGTTTACTTCACTTACTAAAACTTGAAACAGTATGCGTTAATGCAGTCAGGCCTATCACAGCGTCCATCGGCAACATGGAATTGGGTACGTAAATCATTAATCAGCCGCGTCATTTGTTCGCGCCAAAATTATTAATGTCCGCACCGGTGCTGCTGCGTCGCCTCTTTAAAATGCAGTTACAGAATAACACGATTGAGTTATAGTGTTTACTGTTTAGGTTTGAGAGTAAATAATATTATTTCATGCTTGCAACAAAAGTCTCAAGTGGAAAACTGCATCATGTTTTCCAGAATGAAACTTTCTGTCCCACTTCATTTACAACATTTCGTCTACGAGTTGTTGTCTCATCAATTTTTCATACAAAAGAGAGAGACACAGAAAACAACATTTGCTAGACAAAATGTTGTAACCCTAAAGCCCTTGCAAAATCTAAAGATGTCGCAACTTTTTGAGATTCCTATATACCTCGTTCATACCTTGCTAAGCAGCAATAGCTGAGTCAGAGCCTATATTTAGCATAGCATTTGGCATAGGACGTGGCTACCTATACCTAAATAGTATTTTTGTTTTTAACTAGGATATGTAACTACTTTATTTGAGTTTGTATATGATAATATGTATGTTTGTACTTTTTTGTGTCCATTTATGTATTATGTTTGTCAATGTAGCCGTTCTGTGTATTTTAAATTTTCTTTTCTTTCTTTACCTATTTTAATTTAAAAGTGTATTTTTTTCTATTTTCGGCTTTTATTAAGATTTCAACTGTTCAATAAACATTTTCAAATTGCCAAAATTAAAAAAAATAAAAACAAAAATAAAAACCATCATAACATAAAAAATATAATAAGTCAAAATACGCAAGCCTTCTTGAACCGTTACAGCATATCCAAATCAGACATTTTTATAATCATAAATATTCTAATATCATACACGTTATATAAATCATACACTTATCCCTAAAAGTCGGCCGCATACACGGAGTTCGTTGAAAGTCGGCGTGGCTAATCAAGTGTAAACTTGTAACTAAGTTGGGTGTTCGGAGGCTGTTGGCAACCCTTCCTACAGTCTGCCACAGCATATTGAAGAAACAGCTGGTGTATTTAATAAGTCTTATTTTTCTTCTTGCCATGGCACTGGTTCTTTCGAACCACAAAAACGCGACGGATAATAATTGATAATAAGATAATAATCTAAGATTTATCAGACTTGACAATCTCAAATTATGAGCTGCTGGCTCTATCAACGTAAAACATTTGCCTTCAGATCGTAGTAAATCTTC
This sequence comes from Thera obeliscata, assembly GCA_947578465.1. Lineage (NCBI taxonomy): Eukaryota > Metazoa > Arthropoda > Insecta > Lepidoptera > Geometridae > Thera > Thera obeliscata. The sequence goes on along the minus strand of OX387928.1, from coordinate 5,113,594 downwards.
CTTCTAGGTAGGTATTCCTTTTAGAGCTATGTGAGTCTAGTTACCTACCAGTTCCACGTGACCAAGTATTTATGAGCAGGCAATAAACTTGCGGCTTTGTTCTTTCTGTCATCAATATTTTTCTATTCCATACTATCCCGCCTACCATCAGGGGGCCGTAAGCATGATTATCATGTAGCTTTTACTTTTGAAGCGTTATTCGTGTTGCCTACGTCTGTTTCAGCTAGATAGCGGGTAGGTAGGCAGGGAACACAAATAACGTTTCATTGGTGACCCCGACGTGACAAAAAAATAATATAGTGAAAATAAAGTGGACCAGCCTTTCTTCCAGCCTGTGTCACACAAGGGTGTAGGAAGGGTTGCCCCGGGCCGGCGCAATAAACAGTCGTAGGACTTCTCTGATTAATGGATGTGTAATTGTTCCCACATAATGTACAATAAGTGGCAATACAGTATGCGACCTTGTGTTTTTGTTCTTATACATTTTATTATTAGAAAAACCAAACTGAAAGTTATTTATAATCCATACTAATATTATAAATGCGTTTGTAACTCTGTCTGTCTGTCTGTCTGTCTGTCTTCCTGTCTGGCTTTCACGCCAAAACTACTGAACCGATTGAAATGAAATTTGGTACACAGATAGTTGAGGGCCTGGGGAAGGACATAGGCTACTTTTTATTGCGAAAAAAGGGTTGTAAGGGGTTGAAAATAGGGGTTGAAAGTTGTATAGAAGTATCGTCATTTTTAGAGCTAGAAACTTAAAACTTATTTTTTAGTCTGTTGATTTGATATAAAAAAATATGACATTCAAAGTTTGTGCTGGGGGGGTAGAGGGAGGGGAGTACAGGGGGGAGTGTGGAGGGGAGTACAGGGGGGAGTTGGAGGGGAGGTGTGGGGGGAGTGTGGAGGGGAGTATAGGGGGAGTGTGGAGGGGAGGTGCGGGGGGAGTGTGGAGAGGAGTACAGGAGGGAGTGTGGAGGGGAGTACAGGGGGGAACGTGGAGGGGAGGTGCGGGGGGAGTGTGGAGGGGAGTACAGGGGGGAGTGTGGAGGGGAGGTGCGGGGGGAGTTTGGAGGGGAGTACAGGGGGAGTGTGGAGGGGAGTATAGGGGGAGTGTGGAGGGGAGGTGCAGGGGGAGTGTGGAGGGGAGTACAGGGGGGAGTGTGGAGGGGAGGAGCGAGGGGGAGTACAGGAATGCGGGGGGGATGAAAGTGTGGCGTAGTACGACGCCATTATGTCTAAGTTTAGTAAGAGGGCAGACGACTGTGTCACGTGCACGCGAATATGACGTTGTTATTTAATTACTGTTTTCTTCCGCTGCAAATTAAAAATGCTACCCATAGACACTATACCACGCGGACGAAGTCGCGGGCACAGCTAGTACTTAATATAGTCGAAAATAATTGCATTTTGATATAAAAAATCTAACTGAAGTTTTATATTATTAAGACCTTATAAAAATACGGAATGTTATACTTCAAAGAAAAAAAAATGTACTGTAAAAGTACCTTAGTACTCTGCTGCTTCTTCTTCTTATCGTGTCACTGGTTTTTTTAAACCTGTGTGGTGAAAGGATTTCAAGTCTGCCTCCGAGGCTCTTTTCGTGCATTCTGCTGCTAAAAACATAAAACCTACATTTTGGAGCGCTCTAAAACTTTGTATTGATACCTATACTTCTTGGTGATAGACTCTGCATAATAATAGGGTACAATTACCTTACGTTACTTACCTATATCAATATCAATGACCAAAAAAAAACTATGACCAACAAATTGTTGTCGCCAAAATTTCGAATATTTTTAGGGCCATTAATAGTGAACATTCCAACAAGAAGGTCCCCAGGGTTGGACCGATGCTTTATAATGAACTCTCGAATTGTTTCGCTAACTAATGCCCTGGTAATTGTTCTTGTATATGTGCGTCCTTTAATTCAATTTGAATTGTTCGCTTGTCTAAAATTAACTATTTTCGGGTCAAAGTCTTGAGAAGTTTGGGATACTCATCAAAATACCGAATTTGTAGAAAGTTTACTGGAAGTTTTACTAGAGTTTAATTCAATAGCTAGTAGAAAATAGACAATAAACATCTCAAATTAATGTTGATTGGGTATAATATAGGGTAATTTAATCTGACAGGATAATTACGTCTGAAAAAAAGTGTAGCTTAGAGACAAAACACCAAACTTCCAAATACTTTACTGAAACGCTGTAAGTACCTACTAACATTCATTTCATCGTGGTCAAAGTTGCCACGTTTTTTGTAAATAACCAAATAATCAAATTTTTTGTGGGAAAAAAAAACTATGCCATACATGACTTTCAAGAGCTACCAACATGCGCTGAGTTTTCCTGCAACTTTAAGCTGTAAATTGTATGGGTGTACAGGTAGGTTAGGTAGGGTATAGGTAGGTCTTGCTCACGCAGATAGTTCATAAGAAAGAAGGCAATTATAGCAAAAAAAAAACCGTTTACGAGCGCCATTAGAGACCAACACCATACCAACTTTGAAACAAATATGCCCGGAATAGTGCAAAAAATTCAAACTCTACTCCATACTATCTTAAGGCTAGGTCACGCATCTTATTCGTTCCATTCAACTCGTCTTCAATTATGTGGTTTGACTATTTATTATCCTAGATAAAAGTGAAGACAGTACAATACCAAGTAAGGAAGTTTGTTTAGAATTTACCGACTTTTTCATAATCTAAACTTTAGATAATGAAAAAGTCGAACATTTAATTTATCGCAATGCTGAATATATTAAATAAATTAAATATTAATATATTAAATAATAATATAAATAATAAATATTATGGATTAACACTACACTATCTAGTCCCAAACTAAGCCGGGCGAAATAATCATCATCAGCCTGAAGAAGTCCATTAGGTAGGTACTGAATTTAGAGCCACCTACTGAAACCATGTTTTTAATAACATTACGTTTAAATTTTTGCTATCAGTTAGATTAAAATCGATTAGAATCAATTTTATGGTAAAAATGAATAGGTTAGGTTTAGATGGTGAATATAATTTTATTGGAAGAGGTTGTTTAAAATCGACGAGTAGTAGGGTACCTAGGTACTTATTTTTTTTCTTTTTTATCGTCTCTATCAATCTTAAAAATGTTGCAACCGGAACAAGGTAGAATTGTAATAAAAAATGGATTTATCCGACTATTTAGATTTAAATCAAAGCCGATAAGTGACATCACTACAGTCCTTTTCCTTTTCCTAATTCACATAAAGATAAATAATTATATCAGCTGTGTGCGGTAATACTGGGTGGGCGAGTAATTGCACTAATTACGTCAGTGCGTCTGTGTTATTATCAATGAATTATTGATGTGCTGTAGCGGGTGATAAATGATCTCCGCTTGTTAACTAGACAATAATTATATTTTTTACTATCAATCGAGAACTGTTACTATGTGTCTAGAATAATTCTAGCCAGACCTAACGACCGTCAGTTTTTATAAGTTCCATACGTCATGTGGCCTCAGCCTAAAATAAACCGCCGAATTGAGAAAGTTCATCTATTCGGCAATAGATGTCGCTGTTCAAAACTCAGGTTTCACGTTTCACCAGCTGCTGCGAGGTAGCGCCACCGTAAAACTGTCGTGTTTTATTATTATTTTATTGCTCCTCTCGGTTATCAACGTTGTTTATTGACATTCTATTACAAAGCAGTAAATAAACAAGCGTGTAAGCAATAAAAGTGGTCGTTCATCATCTAAGCGAGATTGAGACGATAGGTACAGGGGGCTAATTCTCGGGCCGATCTCGACCATTTTGAAATTTTATTTTATTGCTTCTTTTCACAACCCCGCACTTTTTGTACGTTTTCCGTATATCGTAGCTGTTGAGGCTTTTACGAAGAGGTCGTTTATGAATTACTCAAGGAAATTATCCATTCCCCCTTCGAAAAGAAATTATAAAATAAAATTTCAAAATGATCGAGATCGGCCCGAGAATTAGCCCCCTGAAGCGACAAATGTTCCGTAGTTCGGCATTAAAACGTTAGAGGGCGTGATTTATGGTTACATTGACGTTCGACGCTTGAAATTGGTTTAATGGGCGATTATGAGCGCATTAGTTTTTACGATGCATTTGAACGTGGTAGTAATGGCTAGTTCTACAAATATTTACACGTTCTGGGTAATAAGTGATTCAATAAAGCTCAATATAATTAACAATGTAAAGCTCACTGTAAAAGGGATTTAAATACAAAAACATTTTTAGCCGCTCTCGTTATGTATCCGTGATTCCACACGTCATTGTAACGAGGCACATAAAACATAATGTTGCTTTTTTGTTTACGATACAATTTTGGTAAGTAGGCAGATGCCGTTAGAAAAGCGACGATGAAAACCGTAAAACAACTCCTCGCTCGCACATTTTTACCTTCGACATTTTTTTAAAGATGAAAATGCCTTTAATGCTAGTAATAAAGGGATTTTATATCTTTCAAAATTAACCAAATTTCGTAACCTTAAGTTAAGTAGAAGATTTTTTTTTTAAATGATGTCTTTCAATTTTTAGTTCTTAACCTGGCTGGTTATGTAATCAGTAATCACTGAAGAAAGAAAAAGTGTTTATACAAAAGTTTTTTTTTGCTAAATCGGATGCACGATTTTTGATAGATAAGATGAGTGCCATTACATTCAAAAAGTGTGCCATTGATAAGGTTAACCATGCTAAACAAAGTGTATGCAATAAAATATACTTACTTACATGAGTATTGAGTATTGAGGTTATAAACGGGGCGGTTTGATGCCCCATTATAAAAATAAAAGGCTCTTGCAAAAATTTGGGGAAAAATAAGAAAGCGTTAAAGTAAGTAACTTGAATATAGGTACTCTGAATGATTTTAAAAGAAAATATAGGTACCTAAATAATAACAACTTTTATTATAAATTATAACAAAATCTAAATTCAATCTGTCACCACCATGCGCCATAATGTATCGTCCATCACACTTTATAATAATACTCGAATAGGGGTAACTTACCCCTAAAATTAAAAATGGCCGCTGGCGCGAACGCTCTCGATTGGTGGCTATAACTCATTGCGCCGCCACTAGGGGGCGCCAGCTACGAGCCATTTGTCACTGTCAACCCCCTCCCTCTCGGAGAAATATCTACTCGGAAGATGTGGGGATGTTCCAGTGACAATGCTTTGTATCATTTTGTCTTGAATAAAAAAGTATAACCAACAGTTTCAAGCTACTGTTTTTAGAAATACTTTACAAAGGTAAAATAAACTAGTTAGAAAACTAGTTGGACTGAAAAGTTATGAACGAAGAGGTTATAAGGCGAGTAAAGCAGAAAAAATTATACTTGAGACGATATAAAGCCAGAGCGAAAAGATGTTTGGACTTCTTTGACATGACAGCTACATATAGAACATCATTGAAGGAAAGATTGAAGAGAAAGATTGAAAGACAACGGGGAAGAGTAAGGCCAAGAATAAGTTACGTGAGCCAGATAAAAGAAAAGGTCGCTGTCATGTCGTATACGAAAGTCAAGGAAGGCCGCATTCCAAAGACTAATTGGAGAAAACTGCATCAAAACCCCGACAAGAGCTAAGTTCTTAAATTTAAGAAGAAGAGAAAATAAAACTATTCTGTAATACAAAACTCGTTTTCTAAAGCTTAGCTAAGCTTATAATTTTATTTTACTCACCGTAATTTGCAAGTGCCAGTTGGTCCTCCAAAACGTTGAGCTGTGATGTTTAGTCCATTCTTATGAAAATCTAAATATAATTGGGTCAGTCTTCTTATCGTTTCACTGGCTCTTTTAAACCGGTGTGGTAAAAGGGTTCTATGTCCACTTCAGAGAGGCTTGTTCGAGACAATCATGTTTGAGTTTTTTTAAGATTCTATGACTTGCCAGCTTCCTCAGAAAGATGGTGCTGGTAAGTACTTCGCCATCTCGCCATCAGCCTTGACACGCAAGTACAATAGGATACGCATCAGACTAATGCTGCCTTCCTACGGTGCGCGGTTCTGCAGATCATCACGCACCGCGCACGACGACGCACGGCAACGCACACAGAAAAGGCTCCTGTGCTACCGCGCACCTCGGCGCACGAGAACGTTCCCATGGTGTGTCGTGCGAGCTGGGTGCGGGCTGGTGCGCGATATCACGCACCAGTGGGAAGGGGCTATTACACTGCTCGTTTTATGTCCTTGTAGTAACCACCATTTTCTTTTAGATTTGGGTGACTTAATACAGATTAAAATTTGTACGCACGAGTACAGACTCGTGCGTATATACAAATTTTATTTTTGGTCTTATCTCTATCTACGCCGTAGCCGCTCAGTTTTTCGTCAATATCTCGGCTCCTAAGTGTTAATTAGTCTTAAATTAAATGTTATTTCCACATACCTACGTATGTTTATCTGTGTTTGTGAATAGACCAACCATAACTTAAAGGACAGCTTTTAAACACTGATTAGGTTTCCAAACTTGCCACAAAAGATCCCATATAAAATTTTACTGATCTAAACTGGATTATAGACTCTATTTTGTGAAGTATAAAGCATAAAATTCCAATGGAAAATAATAGGAAAAAATGTGATATACCCAAAACTTGCGTGATACGCGGTAGTTTCTAACGCACCTCACGCACTTCTTTCGAAATTATTTAATAAAATCAGGTTAGTTGAATGTTTTGATATTTTTTTCATTTGAATATACGGCACTCTTGGAGGCGCACTTAGAATACTTTCAGCACACTTGGTTTGAAATAACCAATGATACTATACGAAACAGTTTATAGAGAAAAAGATACAATAGAAAAATTATTGTTGATGCTTCTGCTAGCTACTTTGATTCCAATAACCAATTTTTACCAATTTTTTTGCAAAGAACTGAGCTTTTGTTTTGGACAGTACCTACCTACCTACCTATGAAATAAATATTTGTTCTATCAATATCATAAAATAGGTACACTTATCTCCTTTTAGTCATCGCATTGTGACTAACTATCGCGACAGCACCCAGCACTAGATATCGCAGTAAAATTTATGATTTCATAACATTACCCCCATTTAAGTCAAATAAGAGCTGACCAAAAATAAATCAACCGGAACAACTCTATCTTTGAAACAACAAAGCATTCGCATTCGCAACGATTATTATCTCTAGAACAAACTTAATGCATTTAAAAGCTGGTAGCGACACGGTCTAGAGACATTTTGCCTTCTTACCAACTTGCATCTTCTACCAACCAACCCTTATTACCTACCCACTAAAGTCTAATATCTTCAACTCAGCTGAGTAAATCTCAATTGAATTGATACATAATTATTTTGCGATTTTATCATACCTTAAGTGCCAGATAATAAGGTTTAAATTTGAGGGTAGGAAAGCATACGCAGGGTTAGTAAATTCTAGAAGGACCAGTCGTGATCGCGGATCGTGATTGCGACACCGTTCTGCGTGCCCTTTGTTACATGGGTTCCGTAGCCGTGAAAAATCACTTGAACATATGCAAGCCTGCCAGTGGACTTGCAACGTTCTAATCTAGGGTAGTAGTGGCAAAAACATTTACAGCAAAATCAGAGATCTTCAATCTTTCTTCTTCTACTTCTTGTTTTCGTGTAGATGTCAGCTGTCAAATGTCAACTGAGACGTCATGTCGTGTCGTGAACACTATTTTTGAAATTTATAGCAAAGAGGACTGGAATCTCAATAAATGTCGGTCTTATAACATTATGAACTTCAAAAGTTTTTCAATTTTTTTCATTTTTTCGGTTACGAAATATATTTTTGTATAAAAAAAATAAAATGAATGAAACATTATAGCAAAAAACCTACCTTGTCTTCACGCAGGCGTTAAACACGGAGACCATAGTTAATTGCCTATATTAAAATCACTTAAACGTGGTTTTATAATTAAAAATCAAATATTTTAATGCTTTAATAATCATGAATAATCTGAATATTGTAAAATAAGTTCAGTATTTTTTAAAATAGCGCTCTAAATTTACAGACATAACCACGAGCTTTATTATTGGTGTAAAATGTAAATTAATCAACTTACAAAAACTACATATTCTTAAATTGCTTTATGCCAATCTTCTAGGAAGCTGCATTTGAATTGCATTTCAAAATAAACTGCGGTAAAAACTGAATTGATTTGCAGTTAGCAGAATTTATTCTTATTGTTGTTCTGACGGTACACATAAATACTGTGAATAAGCATTTAGTGAGGCACGCGAGGTTATGTAAGACACCAATTGTATCTACTGATTCCTTTCTCTTTCAATTATTTTGGATAGTTATTTAAATAAGCTTGGACTAATAAACAAAAATAAATTCTCTCTCATGTCTCATGGTTTACATGGCATAGATGAAATAATGTTTCTTTGCTACCTGCTACTCGTACAGAATGGTCATCTTGCTAATCAAGTAAATTCATAAAAATAAAATATAATAATTAGGTCTATATTTAAAAAAAAGCAAGTGTGTGTACGAAGTCAGTGCGAACACGGTTTTTTCTATCACAGCCAACTTAAATCACCGTTGTTGTGCTAGATACCTACTCCTTGGTCTTTTGCTGTGAGTAAGGTAGTTTGGACGAAATTGGTGGAAATAGGTGGCAACAGTATTGAAATCCTTTCTAACATTACAGGGACTTTTCTTTGCCTATCCAAGACCTCCAAAACGTTATATAATCCTCAAGAAGTATCTAATATTGAAGCCATTAAATATACGTTGTATTCTATCCGCGAAACGCTGGCTTTCACTGCTAGTATGTGTATTAAGAAAAAAAGATTTGTATTTTTGTAACGAATAAAGACAAAAACTAGTGAGTCGATTGCAAAAATTGTAAAGGCTATATTTATTACTACAGACCCGCCCAGGCATTGCACGGGTTTATTTTAGAAAAACAAAGATGACACAGTGGGGTTGCCCAATGAATTTTCTACCCATGCAAAGCTAGGGTGAGTCACCAGTTTATTAAATAAAATTTCAAACCTCACTGATGTACGTTCTACTAGTGAATAGAAATGAAGTAGGTGAGTAACTATAACTATATTTACTATAGATTCACTTATGCGTGAATCAGAAGTCACGTAGTACATAGGCCCATAGGTGAATCTAGGCGCCAGTTCTACGTGACTAAGCAGAATAAGTACTAAGAACGGCAAGATAGTAACGGCTTCATTCCAAAAGCTTTTTGTGTGACACTGGTTGTTTGTTTACCATAGAACTTTCAACGTGATACGTATGATACGGAAGGATACGAAAGGAGCATATCACGGGAAGTTTGAAAGTACAGCGCCAGTAACAGAATAATTGAGAAGTAATAAGTGGGCATTTACCGTTGGGGAATAAAGGTTCTCGAATGGCGACCACGAACCGGAAGACGAAGCGTAGGGTGCCCACCCAACAGATAGTTGGAACGACGTTGTTAAGATCGCGGGAAGTCGATGGATGGAAAGGGCTCAGAATCATTCTTCCTGGAAATGTGTAAGGTAAGCCTATGTCTAGCAGTGGACTTCAAAGACATGTGACTAGGAGAGTAATGAGTATAAATGTGGATGGATACGTGAGCAGAGGCAGAAAGAAAACATGGATGAACTGATGTGTGAAAGATTACATGGATAAGAGAGGGTTGAATACAGAGATGACAGGCTAACAGAAGGGAATGGAAGAGGAAGACATTTTGTGTTACCCCACATAAAGTGGGATAAGGGCAGGATGAAGAAGAGAAGAATATTCATCCTGGTTGTTGTAAGTTCATTATGTTAACGGATTAAACAAGATGAGGATGGTCATAGAAGCAAAAAACCAAAGAAAATATATATATTTTAAAAGATGACACGAATCAGAAAGAAGTTAGCAGCACAGAAATGACAAATTATAGTAGAAAGTGGAAGAAGACAACCGCACTTAGCGTGGAATGAGGGCTGGAAGATGATGATTAGACTAACCATATAGAATATAGTGATCCTGTTCTAACCAACGACATTAGTTAAGATCGCGGATAGAAAAAGAGCTGAGAATCGTTCTTCCTGAAAATATACAGGAGAGGCCAATGTAGCAGCAGTTCAAATTCAAATTCAATTTCAAAACTACTTTATTCAGTTGTATCGCAAGGATAACTTTGAAACGTCTTAAACCTAGAAGAACAGGCAACAAACTAGGTTTAGTCCCTATCAATGTTTTAGCATGCTCCTTTGACAAAACAAAAATAAAAATAACAGTAAAGTTCCCGTTTGGTGCCACTCCAACTTTAGGCAATACAAAAGCAAAAGATTCAAAGGTTTCTGAAGCTGGTGGTGATGGTGGAAGTTGTCTAAAACATGCGCCTTAAGATGATATTGGTTTGACTCATGAGTTCCGCCCAATCGTCTAAAAAGCAGATTTTCTTGTTTGGTTTTGGTTTATATCAAAAAGGTATTTCAGTCTCGTCCAAGTCTTTGTATGACCATAAAAGTTTATCCGCTCTATTGTAATCAATATTTATCAGCTGATCTACATAAACATTGTATTTTATTAGCTCATGAAACGAAGCACGTGGCTAAAACAATTAAAAATTTAGGCGCGTGTGGACGGATACCTTAGATATTTTATTTTGATTGCCAATTGATAAAATTATCACGACCAAATAGAGTTAAAATGATTTCAAGCTTTTCATTTAACGTTTTAGTTCTTATAGGATGTGTGATGCTAGAAAAAATATAGAATTAGTTGTCATCGCAGACCCTAAAACCAGACATCTTATTAAAAGTAGCGGTATATTATTAATATTTGTAAGGTTTAAGACGATTAATTTACAGTTTTATATTATTATTTATTTATATGTAACGAAAAAATATATAGCACAAATAATTTTATGTATTAGGTTTCCCTTGATCTATCCTTAGTTCTTAGACCGCGCTCGTTGATATAAAATCAAAATCCTGGGAATTGCCTTAGAGCTTCCCGGAAGTTTCACATTAGGACCTAAGACCAGGCCAAACCTGCATTAACATGCGAGGAACATTTCCAGGAGTTATCACGTATCGAATAGAATAGACTCGTAATATTTTATGACCACTTGTGCTCCTTACTAGGCGGTGGCGATGTTCGAATTTTAAACAAACACACTTACCTATTCTACTAATTAATGAGGTCGGATATCGGTAGTGCGTCACTTTAAGGTTTTGGTTTTTGAAGCTATAACTTTCGCTAAGTAGTTAGGTGTTGAATTGAATTGAATACTAGTAGAATGTTTATGTACGAACCTCACAACTTTCGGCTTTGAGAAACTCGACAAAACTACAAAATGGTTTCTCCTTTAAGTTCTAGGGTTTGTTACTATAGTAAATTCAAGTAAAACAAACTCAAGTTGTACATAATTTTTCATAAAATCTGTAAAATAATGAAACCACGGATACTCACAGTGAGTGGATGCACTTAAAAAAGTTGAAAGTCAGTTTTGTCGCGAAAAATATCAGTGGCTCGGGGTACCAAAGTGTATGCAGACAAAGCCCCAAAAGTATCCTATTATAAATAACAATTTCAATAATTACAATGACTCATACATAAAACAACGAACAATAAATCGAAGTAATTGATAGTTCGCGCTTTCAGCAGGAGGCGGCGACACAAATCATCACGGACGAATCAGATTCAGTTCTACCGAACGGCAAATGACGCAAAAGCTTTAGCTGTTCTAACCAAATGATAAATTGCCGTTAAATTACCAAGTTCCCTGACTTTTCTCACAACTCAAGCACAAGACGACGATAGTCGCTGAAATTGTTTTTCCGGCAGCGTAATTATAATTTTGGTTAGCAAAACGCAATGAGGATGATGTCACTGAAACTAATTTTGGCTTTACTTTGCATATAAACAGGATGCTTAGAGCCGAAGGCTTTTTAGACGGTAAGAATGCAGATATAACTATTTTGCAACAGAGACATTACGAATTTAGTATGAGCGTTAAAAACTGAAAGTTTTCTGTTTATTTCTTTCATAAAAATTTACAGTAAAACCAAACGCAGCTTTTCTTTTTTCGTCTTGTATTCTTTGTCTCTAATTGAACACGAAATTGTCAATTTTCACGCAGCCATACATCAAAATCTAAATGTACATGAATAGTTAATCATTCGTTAGCATTGCAATCTGCATACGTAACGTCCGCGTGCCGGCTGCAATTAATAATTTCGACACTCGGTGATTAACATTTAAATCAGCGTCAGAATTGGATTTAGAGCTGCCGTGGAAAAGTGGTGACATGGAACAGTGATTATCTGAGGTGACAGTAGAATTAATTTCTAAACTATCATGGTTTTTAACTCTATTAACGGTATATTTACCATGACTAAATTTTGCGAGTTTCCCGATATTTCGGCACAGTTGCATGCATCATGATCACGGTTGAACTCTTCATGAGTTGATCAGATTGAGTTCAACCGTGTGTAAATAACGGGATATTTACCATGGTTAAATTACCATGGTAAATATCCCGTTATTTATAAAAATAATGACAGTAGAAGTTTGAATCCAGGGAAGGTACAGGTCGAATATTTCCACACGGAAACTATAGAGCAAGATAATACGCTTACGCATAAGAATCCTTCGCTTAAGGCTTCCCCAATAAAACATCCTTGAATATATAAAACTGTTGCTTAGCTGACTAACACCTACGTGCTGGTAACCACGTATCAACACTGGAAATGCCAGCGCGTCAGGCACTCCATCAAACCAGTGACTATTCCAAATAGAGAGCTATGTTATTGTCTATAAAGTTTGGGAAGGAGTCACAATCCTCAACTAAAAGCTTCAGCAGTCATGGAGGATATAAAAACTGTCAGCCTAATTCATAGATTTAAAATCATTTTGAGTAAGAAATAATATTTCGGAGAGTTGCCTTAATCCTTTCGGTCAATTCAATCGAATTGGAAAGTAAATTTGGAAGGTAGTGGTGGCTGATAGATTTATTTGTTGTTTGTACTAACTTGCAAATTATTTATTAACAAGTGACTAAACATTTAAATATAATAGTGCTGCAATCGGAGTTATTCATATTTTCTAGTAGAAGAGTCCGGTTTTAAATAATTATTAAAAAATTCTTCCACATAATATATATTACACACACATATATATTGCTAGGTCTTCGCAGAACTACATGTGAAATTCTTTTGAATCATACCTCTACTAATATAATCATGACATTCGTAACTAAAAGCAAAGAAAAACTAAAAGAGTTAAAAAATATAACTTTCCAATTAGTACGAATTTAAAAATTTGGCTTCTAAAGCCACACAACGTGGATGACGATTTGATCATAATATTAATTTTGGTTTGTCGGTACTGCTTGCTCATCTTTGCCAAATATATCTAAAAACAAATGTTCTATGCACAAGTCTCATTTGACACGTATTTAGTAATGTAGACCAATTTGTCAGAATATGTTATCAGTATCCAACAGGCGTCTAGCCAGTTTGCTGTCAACCGCACTATTTATCTCGACCGGTCCATGGTTGCTAATTGTATCGTGATTAACTACCTATTTCAATTGAAATAGACACTCTTTAACCTTCAATCTCAAGGCACAATACAAATATAACATAGGTACTTTTGTATTAGCACAAGCCTCTGTAAGTCATCAATCATAAGTCACGAAAGAGACCTTGAATTCGCCGTCGTCCGAAAAAAACTAACTGCGTCGAAAAAAATAGGTAGGTAGGTCATTTACAATTTATTGATTGTGCGTGTTCAAAATACTGATAACAGATTCTTTTCCAAAAGCTTAAAAGTAAAAAACGTACGTTGTTGATAACAAAAATTCTGCTATGTTCTTAGTAAAGTGATTGACAATAAATATTATATTGATAGTGCTTGCAAAATAGGGTAAAGTAGAGACAAGCAATTCGTATTATAATAAAATAAACAAAATAATGATTGAAAGCAAACGATAAAATCTGCAACACACGTGACAATAATTTCAAAATGTCCATGTGGCGCGCGTAATCCGTCCACCACGCGCAAACCTTTTTACATCAAAGCATCAACCAAATTGATATTCAAAATCACACCGCAAATCGCGTTTCGCATACCACTTACGATTAAAAATCACCGCGGTAGGTGAGCATGCGTAAGCCAGCTTTAATTTAATAGATTTTGCATCCTATGCCGACTCCTAATCGTCTAATTTTGAAGCGAAAACAACAGGAATATATTACTAGGGATGTAGAACTTTCTTTTGGTTCGATAAATACAATGAACTGTGAATAGTAAGCAGGTCCAACTGGGTCTTATATTGGTATTGCTGAGCCTATAGTTGAAATTTCGAATAACAAATGGGTTAGTGAACTTTGAAGGCAATGACATTCCGAGGCCTCATAAAAATGTCTGCGGATATCCTATTACCATAGAAGTCGTATCACTCTTTTAAACAGTTGTCTTTTCATTGGCATTTAAAGGTGTTTTATTTTAATGGCAAATTAGCCATAAAACAAAATGCCAGTTTTTGTGTAAGTCACGAGATATTTATTGTTAGGTTGTTGTTGAACGGTGTTCTGAAAAGTGTTATTCTTTCAGGCTTAGATTAGGTTATTAGAATATAATTTATGTTTACCTAAAAGAATACAACATACGCATAGACGCCCTTTTCGACGAATGCACCAGAAGAGCAGAAGAGCAGCGATGCGGGATGAGTGGCGGAAAATTTGTTAGGCGAGCCACTGCCCCGTCATAACGACCACGACCACTCTGTCAAGAGTGTAATGACTCAAAAGAAAATTAGAATACGAATCTTTTCAAGTTGCTCTTTTTATCTATGCTCTTTTGCAGCCAAACATTTGTAAAAGCTATTTAGTAGGGTTTCATGACGATATTGATTTCTTGATGCCTGTGTTTTTTTCAGTCTGTAGCATTATTTGGTTACTAGCAAAGTATTGATTAGCTCATCAAATTTACTACAGTAGTACAATTCCAAATTAGCCAGTGGTCATTGACTGACTACGAGTAGAGATTCAACAACTTTCGATTCAACATTGGCCCAGTGTGTTGATGCAACACGCCCAGTCTTCGTGGCCCTAGCCAAGTTAGGGCAAAAAGCAATCAAGCCATCCATTGTTTTTTGGCCTTGGATCATAGCTGCATTATTATTCTTCTACATGCCGGTCATGAACCAGGTATGTAGGCAAGGCGGTGGGTGGCCAGAGACCAGGCGATGTTTGCAAAACTGTTCGGCAGAGGACAGTATCAGAATGTGAATACTTAGGAAATCAAGGAGTTCTAGAATTTGACTTTGAGTTATAGGATTTCACACGGATGTTGCTGCTCCAAAAAGTTTTTTGAAAGCTGTTTGGTTATTTACTCAGTCACCTCTATCCACTCAAGCGTCCGTCAGAAGAGTCATTCCATCAAAGTAAACTTCAATCCTTCTCTAAAAGTTAACATTATAGCTAACCATTTATTTTATTGTGTTACTAAGGTTTTTTTTTTTTTTTTTTTTTTTTTCTTCCTGTAATACCTACAGGTGGAAAACAGAGTTCATATAAAATGTTCTAGTTTCTTATAAAATGTAATTTTTATTTTTTCTTTTTAATTAGGTATTTCATGTTGTTTAGTAATAGTTTTTGTAAATAATGTATATTCTGTTGTAAATAAAATATGTACTAAGGTTTATATAAATTTTGAGGTAATATACCTACAGTTCACAGTATATTCACATTATATATGTTTCATGTTTTTTTAAGTTTAATTGTGTAATAAGTATGCTTAGCTACCTGCATATTAAATACCTGGCTAATTAGTTTTATGAGTGTTGTAAAACATTATCAAGATTAGTTCAGTAAACATTCACGACACCGAGTTTGAGGTCGTCATTATTTTGATTTATTGTTCCTTTATTTAAATCAATTACATTTTAATTGTTGTTATGAAGGCACGATGCGTTTTACACTCTGTTTTTTAAAGGCTGGGTAGCTTTTTAATTGCCAAATTTTGCTATATGTACGCACGCAGTGGGCTTTTTTATTATAGGAATAGTACCAACTCAAAGCTACAATACAAACAGCGTTCGTATAACAAAAAATATTCCAAAGCATAGCATAAAGTATGTGCAAATAAAGTGGAAGAATTTCACGCAATAAATAAAAACAAACAACCAATTTGTCAAAGCGGGGCAATTCAGAAATATTTCCGAAAAACACAAAACAAAAACATGTTCGCTAAAATAAAGACAAAAGACGACACCAATAAATTGCCGTTGAAAAGTAACCAAAGCATTATACAGTTGCATAACAGTACAGTAACAGTAAATAAAAACAGGCAAAAGGAGCAAAACTGTGCACGAAACTGCGCTTTTAAATACGGACGATGTTGCGCGGGCAAGGCAAAGACATTTATGTTCACTAAACAAGTAGTAAAAGTCACTACTTGAGCGTTTTTATGGCACTCATAAATGTCAGATTGCGCGCCCGGGGTTTAGCCGTCCCGCGCGCCGGAATACAGACGTCAGGGTCGTCAGTCTTATGCACTAATCGCTTCATTGATTTCTCTCTTCATCTCTTTCTGGCTTCAATGAGACTGTAATCAGACAAAGTTTTTTTATTAAATCACCAATTTACTAGATACAATGATACACGCGTCTACCTTTTGTGGCTTACCACGACTTTGTCAGCACATCTCATACGCTAAAATTGCTAACGATAACATACCTATATAATTATCTTTTATTTATTTAAGTTCCCTTGAACGATTGACTAATAAAACTGTTTCTCTGTCATTCCAGGTAATAATAGTTGGAACACACAAGTTTATAGACAATTTATAAGGCGTCATTATATGGTAAGTTTGCTGGACGAATATTGAATTTTCACCGATTAGGAAAAAGACTGATGGCGATAGTGGAGTCATTTTTGTTATTGGAAAGTAAATAGATTTGACATTGATAAAAGCTCGACTTTTGAAATGGTAAAAAGAAACCATGAAAAAACAAAGAAGGAGGCAAAAATAAAATGGCAAATTTTTATCATCCGCACTTGATGTGCGGATTTTTGTTTTTTCCGCAAGTAGGCCGCTGGCGGGCCCTTTTTGCGTGACCCTTGACACGTGTTGCTGGAACTTTTTTAGGTTCTACGAAACACCGGTTTCCTCACGATGTTTTCCTTCACCGTTTTTGAGAGTACTGGCATAGTGGACATAAATTTTTCGACAGAAAAACTCATTGGTACACGGCTGAATTTGAACTCACGACCTTCGGATGGGAAGGCGGGCCGCTACTATTAGACCACCAGTGCTCTCTAAGAGGTAGAGGGGCTTAAAATTGTGGTCTCACGTCAAGACTACTAACTAGAGGGAGTTTACGTATACAAAAGCATTGAGTTATGTTTACGAAACACAACAGTTATCACAAAAGTCTGTGCACCAGTCTGTAAATGGCAAAATAGACGGACGTGAGAATAGTCCTGCTCTCAACGGGTTCGTATGCAAATTATTGCATCATTAAACACCTCGTTGTAGGCTTTCGTGTTAGATTGACGTTGGAGAGATTCGAAGGCCGGAAACATTTGATTGGCAGTGCAAGCCGTATCTGAGGCAAGTGCCAATTGTATATTTCATTCGCTGCTGGTAGCAAAGGGGCTTTGTTTTATTATTAAAACTATTGGTACTAGCGGCTTCGTCTTTACGAACTTTCTTTTCCATGGTAGTTTTAGAGAAACTCAGGTTAGATAACTTCAAAAATGTATAATTTAATTTTTACCCCTTTGACCCCTGCGGCTCGTAGAGAACTGTGCGTTATATTATGTCAATCAGTGAAACGTTGTCAAATCATATTTGACAGCGCTTATATGTACACAAGCCTTAATTGACTTTGATTTTAGTAGTAGTTAATTAGGTAACTGTAGATTTATAGGCTGAGGTAACCGTTTAAGATCAGGTGGCTCATAAGACTATTTTCTCACTTTTCTCATAAATAACAAATTATTGCTCACACCTACAAATTTGCAATAAATAAATTTCAAATAATTTCGCAATAAACGAAGTAAATATTCCGGTATGAGAATGCTGACAGGTTACGTCTTCGCGATGTGAATTTGCATAGTGCGTGTTTTACGATCTCATAGGGCTATCGCGATGGACTTTTTTTACTGAAAATTATTTTATTTCGAGATTTTTTGGTGGTTTAGAAAAAAAACTGTAAAGCTTCAAAATTTAAAGAAAAGAAACGGATACTATAATAATAATAATGTAAATATTGTTTTTTAAAGCCTTAAACATAAAAAAAAACAATAAAATTCGAAAAACGTGTGGCAGAGGCACGAAAGGAGCCTATTTGAGGTACACTTAAAACCCTTTCACCACACCGGGTCGAAAGGACAAGTGACAAAAAAAGAAGACGAGTAAGCTGAGCTAACAGTTCCTGTCTCCCTCATTGGTCATCATCATCATTCCAACGAAGTTCCGAAGAAGTAAAAAGTCTTCCTACTGCTGGACTGCATACTCGTAGACCACACTTTCACTTAAACTTTCAACAGTTTTATGTTCAATATATTTATTTCACTAAAATTTAAAAAAAGTTATGGTCAAACAAACCACCTGAGCATTTAGTGTAAATTAATCGACATACGAAGATATCCAGAATCTAGATACATCGTAGTTGGGGTGATTGCGTATCTCTTGTTGCAATCAAAACCTTTATTCACATCTGTCAGTTTTGACATTATTTTAAGTTTGAATTGAAACAAAACTTATCTCTGACAAGGAAAGATTGCAACAAGACTGAATGTTGACGTAATAAACATGAGATAGCGAATAGAAACTTCGCTCTGTAAAACTATTAAGACAACCAAACTTGTGATGCCTCAAGTTGATGGACGCAGGGAAGTGCATCGTAGGGCATGTTCCTGACGTGCGTAAACTACGAGGCAATGCTTTGTTATAGGCGATGGTTACCACTTAACATCTGGTGGGCCATATGCTTGTTCCATCAGCTAGTTGTATAAAAAAAACCGATGGATATTGGTTGAAAAATGATGGTAACAAGATATGTGATCGCTGGTCCTTGTTAGTATTATTTATTTGTTAGTATCCAGATAGATAGATAGTTAGATTTTATACCACAGAACACAATCGGATACCTAGCAGAGCTACTAGGAATCTCTGAGAATTCTTTCAAAAGAGAGCTACAGCCCTAGAAAGCAGGTTGGCAGTACACCTGCTAGCTAAACCCGACGTATGTATAGTCGCACTGTGACTTTTATTGACAGACCCGCGTTTATTACTCGCTCCTACCTTCTTCGGGCCCGGTGACAGTTCAACCTTGGTTGGATCAAGTGATGAGCTCTAGTTGTTACAGTATTTCGTACCATTTTAACCTAAAACTGAGTTCATACTGAGAATTTAGTGACTTGATCAATTCGTTTTTCAGTATCAGATTTGAATGTTCAAGGATTTTTATGATTTAATAAGAAAGAAAGTATTTTATTTTATTTGATCACTTATTGATAGGGACAAAAGTGAGGAATGAATTGATAGCGTCAGAGGTGATTTTTAACCGACTTCCAATCAAAAAGGAGGAGGTTCTCAATTCGGTTGTATGTTTTTTTTTTTTTTTTTTTTTTTTTTAATGTTTGTTACCGCATAACTTCGTCATTTGTGAGCCGATTTGAAAAATTATTTTTTTATCTGAAAGGTACTGCTTCCAGATTGGTCCCATTTTAATTTTATTAAAATCGGTGTTGCCATTTTTTTTTAAATAATTTTTTTAATGTTTGTAACTGCATGCCTCCGTCATTTATGAACCGATTTAGAAAATTATTTTTTTATTTGGAAGGTTATTCTTACGTCCAGATTGTCCTAAACAAATTTGATTAAAATCGGTTTAGCCGTTTGACAATGAAGTCGGTTTCTCAAGTTTTTTAAACTTATAATTATTCAGTTTTTTTATTTCTGGGACGCAACGCGTGCCTGGGACGTTAAGGCGTAGTTTACTTGGACTAGGACAAATAAAACCAGCCAAGACAATTTTTTGTCAATATGTTTTACAATATGTTGCCACTCACTCTCTTGCAAACTTTATTATTTCATACGTGCAGTGAAACACCACACTACATTAAAATGTGAAAAGGTATACAACGTGTTAATGAAATAACCTAAAACCTCGGACACCCCACCCGATTTTTATATTAATAAATTGATATGACGTATAATTATTTATTTTCATAAATTGTAGTAAAATATATTTGTAAATGTAGTAGTCGCGCTACTTCTTACAGATTCGTAGCTCTATCGCCTTTTTCGGCCTTGGCGCCAGCTCTAGCACCCCCTCCCCTCACCCTCGCCCGCGCTGTTTGTTTACATCGCGTTGGACAGTACCTAGTGTCCAGCGTCGTCGTTTAAAAATATTAGATGCGGCATGACCAATAATTATTTTTTGAAAAAAAATAACCTACGTAAAAAATATTGTATTCGATTTTGCTGCCGATTCTACACAAACTAGTTTCAGGTTTTGGGTTATTTCATTAACACGTTGTATACAAGTTTGGACGCGTCGTACATACTTGTTTTTTTTTCTCATGTGTTTTTAATCAAATTGATGTGTCATTAGTATCTTAATACGATATGAAGACAAAATAATTTCAATTATTATTATATCCGCTTCCGCTTACAACTTAAAACTATAAACGTTCGTTTTATGGCTATTGAATTACGAATGCTAAATAGAAAATGAGCCATGGGAATAAGACTCTACTTAGCGGCACAGTGCTTTAGGAATTTGATTGGAGCTGAATTGAATATGTTTACAGAGAATTTGAATGCGGTGTCTTTTAGTGGCGATAAAATGTTCTACAATTCACTTTTGAAATCAATTTGGGTTTCAATTAGTTAATTAGTTATCTTCAGCTTACATTATTTTGTTCAGTGAGCCACAAAATACAAACGTTCCTATAGCAATTTATGTGAAGGTTTACTATTGTGACCTTTAGTAGACTATTGTTGTTTTAACCCATTGTTGTAACTATAAACACTGACATGTTTATATATTTGAGAGTATAATTGTATTTTATTCTGCTGAACTCGGCTAAGAACACTTTAGTGTAAAGAAAATCATTACTTTGCAGTAGATTTTTCAAATAGAGCCGTTGCAAAAATAGCTAATCACTCGCCGTAAAGGTGCGTACACACGTCGAGAGAGCCAATCGTAATGGTGCGAGAGGGCATGTCTGCGATCGCAGCGCCACGATAGCATTGTGTTCAGCGCTGGAGTCGATCGTGACGCCGATTGCGAACGCCTGTCGCTTACATGTCGCCTCCCGCTACTATCTCGGACCGCATCGCACGCAAATTATAATCGATACCATTATTGTAATATCGAGTGTAACATTCGCACCACTATTGTTCCTTTTCTACGATAGCTAGGCGCTTCATTGTTCCCGCTTTAAAAAGCCGCTATTATACCGTCTGTTTGCTTTCAGCGCTTAATTATGACGGATTAATCGTCAGGTTTGTAGAGCAAATTTTGGTTGTAAAGTAATTTCTCGGAATTATTTTGCGGTAGCAGAGTTGTCCAATTTAAGTGACGGACGCGTCCACACGTAGTGGGCAGGTGACATTCAGGGCAAAAAGTTAATTTTGTTTGTTTGTTTGTTTTGGGCTTTCGGTGTCACTCCGTTATTGGAACACGTTTAATCGTAACTTTTATTCTCTTTGACGTTTAATAACGATTTTTATAATAATGAGCTGTCAACTCTTATAGTCATTACGGCTTTACAATATCGTAATTGGATAATTCATCCGATTCTTATCATTTCAATTAGTGTCGCGTGGCTTAATGCAGTATGACAAATTGAAGCTTTTTTTATATAGTAGGTTGAACATTGGCGTTCGATGATGTTTTTATATTGCCGTTTAATGTTATTTTTAGCCTAGTTACAAGCTTGTAATTCTATGAAATGTAAGATACAGGTTATTGATGATACCATGGTGTATTGCAGATGTTGATATAGATACGAACGTTAGTTGTTATTATCGTTGTGAAACGATCAATCTGGATGTACTTTTAAATGATACACATAATAAACTAGTTCCTTGACAAAGATAAGTTTTATTTAAATTCATTTTTAATTGCAATCAAAGCTCAAAATAATGTCCAAGCTGACAGATGCGACTCAAATCAAATCAAAAAAAATTCAAATCAAAAATGTATTTATTTGGATCATTTTACAAAGAGTACAGAAAACAGATTGAAAAAACGATGAAGTTCGATGAACTAGGTTTTGATTGCAACAAAGGAGCAATCACCCTACAGTTCTAGTCTTTTTTCGCAAATGCATACTGGCTATGGCGTGGCCCGGCTGCCTCCATAAATCATCCCGTTGCAGATATATCAGGTACTGTTTATTTTCATAAACACGATATTGCTTTACGTCTTTATTTGTGAGTGGATATGATAAGCGATGCATCTTTATCGACGCCAGCAGCCTTTACATATCTTGATGGTACTCTTTAGTTTGTACAGGGTGGCCATGAGTTCACCGGCGTTGGCAATCAGCGTACCTACAGGTATCATCATCATCATCATCATCAGCCTGAAGAAGTCCACTGCTGGACATAGGCCTCCCCTACACATTTCCAGGAAGAACGATTCCGAGCCCTTTCCATCCATCGACTTCCCGCGATCTTAACAATGTCGTCGGTCCATCTGGTGGGTGGGCGCCCTACGCTTCGTCTTCCGGTTCGTGGCTACGGGTATCACTGTCAAATAAAACATATAATTTTATAGATAGATAGATAGATTAACACTTTATTGTACACAAAAGAATACATTTAAAAGAACCATTACAAAAAAAGGTACAATGGGCAGCCTTATCGCTAAGAGCGATCTCTTCCAGACAACCTTTGGATGGAGAGGAATTAACGAAAATTAGAAGAATAGCGGTGTACAAAAGTAAAACCTGATGTACCTATTGATATTAATTTTGATTTGTAAAAGGATCATGTATTATAAAAGAGCGGTAGGTACCAAGCCGTAGTTTGTTGCCTGTTCTTCTAGGCTTGGAATCGTGGAACTGGCACCCAGACTAACCTAACTTTAAGAAGCTTCAAAGTGATTCTTGCGGTTCTACTGAAAAAATACACTTTCAATTTAGATTTTTATGATTTGATAAAAAAATAAAAATATTGTGGACTATCTACTTAACACAATCTAGTCCACTAGAACATATTATTATTTATCACTATCTAGCCCACTAGCACTGAGAGAGAGAGTTACTTTAAGTCACTAAGAATTATGATTGCCTGAGTAAACATACTTTGATGATTTGATTTGAAAGTGACATCTAAACAAAAACTTTAAATGTAAGGAGTTTATATGGAATAAATCAATCGTTGTCATTGGAAGACGTAAGCATTTTATGCACACGAAAGTATACACAAAGCTTTACATAAAAGTATTTCAAATAAAAAATTGCGTGATGGTCATACAAAACTACGCTTTGCACCTTCGATAGGGCAGAGAGAACCACAGTGAATAAACTCATTACCAGTAAGTTAACTTTCGAACTGCACTGGAGAAAGTCTATGTAAAACAGGGTCACGCAAAGTCACCTAAACAACACCTGTTACGTAAAGCTACTATAACGGCTACTAAGCTATAAATTGACGCAATATAAGGTCAGGGTCCCCATAAACGTTCAGTTCGATGTGGATGCACTGTGCCGCAAAGTGGTCATTCGTTTCAAATAAATTACCATGTAATGGCGCGTTAATTTGCATACTCCAACAACCAATCCATCTTGCTATTGGAAACACAACCAAATTCTCATTGAGTTAGAACTCGTTTTTTCCCGAACTTTTTCGATTCATTCAAAAGCTCAGCCGACAGTGCTGCCGCGGCGGATTTATCCGGAACTGCGAGCTTTCACGAAGTTCGTGCACCATTTCAGAGAGGGCGCTAGTATCGGAGGGTGCAAAAGTTTTGCTTTAACGCCGCGTGTCGGGGTGGTTCAGGGTTGAAAAGGTTCTCGTTTTGTAGTCGAGGGTTGTTAGGCAGAGCTTGAAATGTTTTTCGGGATTTTGTGTAGATGGCGTCTGTGGAAAGAGTGAACGTTGGAGTTTGTAAAGTTTGTACGTCCGCTAGATAGCTCTGATTATAATAAGCAAAACTGAGGGGTAGATTTTGGATGCACATTTTTTAAAGCTCAGCAATATTGGTTATTATAAAATAGCTAAGTAAACTTTATTCTTTTAACTGTGTTTATTTTAATGATTTTAGAACTTCATGGATAGTTAGATCTAAGAATGTTTTCCAATATGATTTGATTGCTATAAAAAAATCAGATGCAGATTAATATAAAAAAATCTGAAAGCATCTTTTCCCATTTCACTGCATTTGATAAACACCTTCAAGACAAATTATAAGTCGGTAAGTCTACTACCTGCAATCTCATGCAAAGCCTATCAATAGACGAACACAAAGCGATTTACTCAAAAGTTGCGTCTGCAAACAATGTATTGTACACCCACAATAGAGAAGTGAAAGTTTACTCTATGCAAATTTTGCGAATACCTGACTCCTGCACAGGATGACAGTTGCATAACCGGACTTGACAATGGGGGTTGTAAATTATTCAATCTTAGTTGACCCAGTTTCTTTGTAGTTTTTTTGGGTTGCTTTTGACTTTACCTGTGAAGTTTTGGACGGAATAATAATAATATGCAAAATCTAAATTTATTACGCTGAGTTTATCTTAGATATTGTACTATTGTACAAAGTTATTACTTTGTAGTCGATTTGCATCAATTTATTTTAAAACTTTAGTGTCAATTCTTCTACTGACATTAGTTTTCTAGGCTTACTTTCATAATATAACTACTTTATATGTATAGGTAGATGACCTATGCCTTTTCTACCGACATTGATATAGCTGGTAAAAATAATAATTTTACCAAAAACTTTAAACTTAGGATATTTTAACATCATATTACTGGAAGTTTTTTTAAATACATTAAAGATAGACAAACGAGCTTACGGCCCACCTGATGGTAAACTGTTACCGTCGCCCATAGACACCAACAACACCAAGGGTGCTGTTGTTGTGCTGCCTACCCTGGAGGAGTTTTTTTACGTTTTTCTTGAAGCTATTCATGTTGTAGTTAAGAGGGAAAGCCTCTGCTGGTAGACTAAACTAACTTAAATTAACTAAATACCTAGGTATTTTTTTTAATATTCAAAGCAGGTTTTTCCGCTTGTAGGCCGCTGGTGGGCCCGTTTTTGCCCGAACTTTTTTAGGTTCTACAACACGCCGGTTTCCTCACGATGTTTTCCTTCACCGTTTTGGGAGGAATGGCGTAGTACACATAAATAAAACTATTACTACTACTTCTGCAGCTAGATAAAACTGTTCAAATATCAGAAAGCAAAAATAAACCTACATAAATATAGTCTCGTATCTTGCAGTAAAAACGCTCACACTAATGAGCCCTTTCGAAACTATACAAAATTAATATCTATATGTAATTGCGTGCCCACGGTTCGTGCGACGGTGTGTGAAGATAGTGGATATATAAACATAATAATATATTATATAGTAGGTCGTGGGTTGTACGAGTTATCTAACTAAAGCCGGCGCGGTCAAAGCGCTCGCTGAGCTTAGACACGACTAAGGTGTGTTATGTATTGGTGAATCAGGCTATAGGGCGTCATAGACTACGAAATATGTTGGGACATAGCTCACCAATTCAAAGGACACACACGTTGAAGTTCACATGAAATTTCATCAAAGTATCGTAAGATCCGCGAAATAAAAAACAAAAATACATTGACAAATAATTTTGAGGGAAGCTTTGTTAGCACCGGAAATAGTAGTTTTAAGTTGAGTTGTAAGCTCTGGTTTAAATGATGAACGTTCCCAAACGTGGTTATGTTTAAAAGCCAAGGCGTATGTATGTTAAAAAATAATCTAAAATAAACTGGTCAAAAGCTACTATAAAAAAGCGACCAAGTGCGAGTCGGACTCGCCCATGAAGGGTTCCGTAGCAACAAGTAACATAATATAGAAGTTCTTGTAGTTCGTCGAAAGGTAAATTGCAG
The DNA here is from genome assembly GCA_947578465.1 of Thera obeliscata. Lineage (NCBI taxonomy): Eukaryota > Metazoa > Arthropoda > Insecta > Lepidoptera > Geometridae > Thera > Thera obeliscata. The sequence continues at coordinate 5,087,548 of OX387928.1, read as the reverse complement.
TTTACGATTTATGACGTATAAAAAAAAACTACTCACTAGATTTAGTTTGCATAGTAATCTACATCATATATTTTTTTTAGTTTTATCATTCTCTTATTTTAGAAGATAGAGGCCCCCCCTCTTTTTACCACTTTGGAAGTGTCTCTCGCGCAAACTATTCAGTTTAGAAAAAAACAATATTAAAAACCTCAACATCATTTTTGAAGACCTATTCATAGATATCCCACACGTATGGGTTCGATGAAAAAAACTTTTTTGAGTTTCAGTTTCCAGTATGGGGACCCCCTAAATTTATAGTTTTTTTTCTATTTTTGTGTCAAAATCTTAATGAAGTTTACAGAATACATCTACTCGCAAAGTTTCATCAGTCTAGCTCTTACGGTTTCGGAGAAAAATGGCTATGACACGGAAGGACAGACAGACAGACAGACAGACATGACGAATCTATAAGGGTTCCGTTTTTGCCATTTGGCTTCGGAAACCTAAAAAAAGGTATGTTTTTGTAAAATACCACTGCAAGGTCAAAGTTGAGTTAGCAGTGCTGATTGTTGGTTTTCTATTTCCATGTCCAGCATTGTAGCTATATCCTATATACCAAACAACTGATAATAAATCATCTGAGCATAGGCAACCGAAAAGCAAAAATGTACTATTCCATCCATAAATTCAGATCGACGAAAGCGAAGATTAGGTAGCAAGTGAAGCCAAAACTCGATATTGGGTGAATAATCGTCGCCACTACCGGAGCGGTCGCCATCCGGATGCACCAGATTTATACCCTGCTGTACCCGAGCGTACCGTACCCTGCTGAACCCGGGTGTACCCTGGTGTACCGGGGTGTACCCTACTGTGACCGTATCCCGGATCATACATCCGCACTGTCGTCGATCTCTTCATAAAGCACTGAGATGCCTTGAGGGCTGGAATTTATGGTGTGGAAACGTCATAGGACCCTGTTTGGGAATAAATCATGAGAGTTTGCTTAGTTGTAGTACACGTTGTGTGCGGGACGTGCAGCCTTTGTGTCTTTATCGGGCAATCAACACGCTTGGACCTCGTGCCCATTTAGGGTAAAACTGGAAAAGCTTGCAAGAATTGTTTTTGAAATTAAATGATGACAACATTGTAGATTGTTCGAAACTAGCTGGCTTATTCCTCATCATTATAACCCAGCCCACTGATGGACTTGATGCCCTTAGATTTCCTGCAATCTTTTAAATGTCGTTTGCCTATCATTTGGACGCCATCCTACGCTTCGTGTTGTAGCCATTCGACAACAGTTTTCGGTTTTTGGATTAACGAAGCTTTTTTATCTATGCCTATAGCCACTTTTTTTCTTGAATTAGAATCTTTTTTGCCTAATTTTAAAATTTTCTGTTCAATAATTAAAGAATTGGCTAAAATCATGATGAATTCCAAAGTTAGCTACTACGTAGGTTCGTTGAGAATTTGTAGACGCCACTTTCAATTTTGCCAAAACTCGAACCGAATTATGACGTAATTGCTAAAAGCTTTCGCACAAAAGCATAAGAACAAGTACTAAATCAATGTCTATTCTCATTAGGCGGTGTGTACAAATCTCTGGGGTAAACAGCGCCTACCCTTCGACTGTCGTTGGTCTAGACGCGGTCTTACTCACACTGTGATATTTTGTACGTGTATTCTGAAACTAGGCTGAATTGAAAATGAAGCAGTATTTTGAAAGTATCTAATAAAAAATGCTAGTCTTGCGCTATAATTATGTTTATGCTTCTACATAGTTTAATTTGATAAATCTTCCTCATGTTGCGATTGTTCTTTACTGTTCACTTTTAACCCTCAAAAAGTGTTTATTTTAAGTTGTTCTCTCTCTTTATTCCTGAAACAATTTGAATGATTTAAGTTTACTTACTAGAAGATCTTGAATCAAACTAATAAAATAAAGAAAAGTACGTGGTACTAAATCTTATTATCAGAAATAGTTATGTAGTCACTACAAACTATATAGTAGGTACTAGCATTATGGCCTATGCCGACCGGGACGGCATGGCAAGACATTTAAATTGTTGATGGACATACAAACATAATCTATATATATAAATCTTTCGTGTCACAATTTGGAACGCGATAAACTCCGAAACTACTGAACGGATTTCAATAAAATTTTGCAACTGCCTAAAATATGGTCGGACTTAAAAGATAGGATAGTTTATATTCAATATTTAGGTGTTATTAATTTATAAGGGGCAAAAGTTTCGAATTCTATGTCTATCCCTTTCTATCACGTAGGGACTTATATAATTATGTCTATCCCTTTCTATCGCTTAGGGATTTTTCAGAAAATTCTCGACTTTGACGAGAACAGAATGCACATAGACGCTCTAGAATGATCTGGAATAATCAAATTTAAAGCATCCGGAATGCTCCCACCCAAACGTTAGTAATCCAGAATTATCTAGAATACTCAAATATACCCATGCAAACGGTTCTGAGTTCTAGATTTGGACAAAATGTTCTAGAAAATAGTGCTCCTAAACGTTATAGAATGTTCTTTCATCATCATCATCAATTGATATCAGTCCACTGCTGGACGTAGGTTCACCTTGAGTAACATAGGCTATATTTTATGTGTTTAAAAAATAAGTGTCCACCCGTGCGAAGCCGGGACAGGCAGCTAGTATCGATATAGAAATATGACGCCAAATTGCAATGCTTTAAAATAACGCCGTGGCTTTGAAAAGGATTTCATTGCACGTCATTAAAAGACACGCCACGGGCTCCCGTGGCAGGATGCCGTGACGTACTGCGGTAGGCAACTGCATGCCAAGGACTCAGCCGCTCGTTTTGACATACCGCAGAGTGAGGCGGCGTAGCATGCAGTGGTAAGGCGCTATAATGCTGCCGCGTTCTCTAAGCGGCTAATGTGCGCTGACGGCAAAATCTTTTGCTATGCCGTCCTAGTCTGCGTAGGCCTTTAAACAACCAATGTCATAGGTCAATGTTTTCCTATTAGCAATCGGTTCTACCTAGGTGCGTTCACCGAGCCCCGAATCACACTAATACCCTGGCCTTTGTTATAAATCACCAAACCATTTTTGTTTTCAACGCACCGATAACTCTTTTGTCATTGGGTGATGTAGTAGGTAGGTAGGGGCCGATAGAGTTATTTATATTGTCGTATTTTCCTTTGGAGGAAAATTTCCTTTCTGCTTTCTTCATGGGTCAGTGGTTGTTGCGCTGTTGGGCGCTTCGGTGGGAAAAGGTTGCAACTGCGATTTCTGAAAAAAAGAGGTATTTTATTGATAATCAAAATACATTGAAGAAGAATCACACCATCTATTGTGAATAAAAATGTTATGAATAGATATAAATAAAATTGTGGACAATCCACACAACACCATCGAGCCCCATATTAAGCAGAGCTTTTAGGTACTATGGGAACCATTATAGCTGATATAATATTTACATGAGTTTTTTTTTGTAAATACACTAAACATACTTAGAATACAATATAGCACCCAGACAGAGAACAAATGAGTTCATCACACAATTATTTGTTCTCAGTGGGGATCGAACTCACGGCCTATGGCACAAAAGGCAGAGCTACTACCAACTGAGCCGGGAGGCTAGTCAAAATATATTGAAGAAGTAGTAATACTTGGTCGTGCTTATATAGGCATTTCCATCTATGATGAATAAAAATGTTATGAATCCAATTCAGTGTATAGATGTAATTAGATATTATACTTTGAAACAAACTGATTTGCTTAACATGACTCTGTCTTCGTACCGCTGACTAGTTTCAGTGCATTATTTTGTTAAATTTACACACTACAATCAACAAAAACCTTGCTCGTAGTATGATTTATCTTTCCAACTTTCAAAATCACTCAAAATTACATATTTTCCACTTACGTTCTCTTACTCCAATCCGCGGCACCCTACAGATCCGCAAGTCCGCAACCGTGGCTGCAGGAAAATAATTGTTTATTTTCGACAGCCGTGCTCGAGGCCAGCTAACGATCATGTACTGGTCACCCTCTCACCCTCTTGTAAGGTTGTTTAGATGCATAGCTTTGTAAATGTTGGCTGGGCACTCGACGAGAGCTTGAAGTGCAAAAAGACTGACCAAGACATGGGCATTTTATAGCTGCTGCACTTGTGAACCTATACACCTTTATTTTGTAACTACAAGAAAAAAGTTGACGAATACTAAAAAAATCACATAGGCCGCTCTTTGCTCACACACGATTTTTGAGCAGTCCGTCTTCGGCCCAGCACTACGCTGACAATGTTATCAACGCATGTTTTAATGAATGCCAAGCACTTCCTTTAACAATCGTCGGCCACCACACCGTCAATCTTTTGCACCACTTGTTTTTTCCACGGGTTAATCCCACAAATGCCATGCCCATACAAATGAAAAATAAAAATTTCCAACACTGATTTCCAACCAAACGACATGACGTATTTGAGTTTTCCTTTTTCAAATGTGGTTTTAGGGTGTGGTTTTGGTGTTTCCAACGCCAGAAACAAACTTATGGACCGGTACGCCACTTATAATGGGAAATCTGAAAGTGCAAATAAAACGATAAAAATTCTAGCAAACATAACTAGCATTTATAAAGATGTACACAATATTGTTATTAAAAACTTTCGATAAGTTACTTTAGCAATAATATTATACAGATCACCTTTAGCAATTTTTAATGCATCATACATGAAGTATTTTCACCAAAATTCATGCACATTTACATGGTAAATACTGTTGTAAGATTACAAGCAGATGTATGTACAATAATTATGTAGAAAGGTAATAACAGAGGAAGAATTCAAAAGTGTAAGATCTTAAGAATCTGTGTTTTGAGGTGTAATTAATATCAATTATGTTAATTTTTATACAGTAGCACTTTACTTATCTCTATTTTCAAATCACCGTTTATGGTATCAAATTCAGGTTTTTAGATACGCTAGAACAACATAAAAATACTGTTTGAAAAAGAGAAAGATTTTTCTCTGAATTAGAAAACATTCTAGAGCAAAGAAATCGACAGCGCATCATAATAGTCCCAAATATTGCAAACACCAAAACTCACAATATATTTAGCAAGCTAATAAAATTAACGTTTCTATATCACGGAACATAAATAATAAGAACTTTAGAGAATGAAAAGATGATGAAGGTATTGAGGACTTTGGAATCTCACTTTAAAAAAAAAACTTTTGGAATCTCATACTTATCATTTCTCTCTCTTGCAAAAAATAGCTTTTGGTCACACATGTTTCTAGACCCTGACTCATTGAAATTAATTAAGCTACAGAGAAAAATAATTAATTTCTGACTGTAAATAAGCAAAATTCTTAATTATAATGAGATTATTATAAAAAAAACAATATTTTCATTCATAATGATTTTGAAAGCGTTTACTACTACTATTAGCCAAGCTACTACTTTAAACAATTTCAGTTAGTAAGCCAATCTTATTGCCACAACCACCACCGTCTTTTAGCCCAAGGGTATGTGTTCTACAACACAGGTCCTGACATAAATAACATATTATAGCTGAAAGCGCACCAGAACAACAATGGCAAATGTCGGAGCTCACTCGCGAGCATTGTACCGTGCCGCGGGAGGCGTTACGAATCAATGGAGGGAATTATCGGCACTGGGAAAACTGTGGACTGGTCATTGAACAAATAGCGACGGGTTTCTTCATTATCGCGGTTGCCCCGCGTCTCAGATTCCGTCATCTACACACATCAGTGGTCTAGTGGTCGCGGCCCCGCCTTCCGATCCGAAGGTCGTGGGTTCAAATCCACTCGTGTACCAATGAGTTTTTCTGTCGAAATATTTATGTGCACTAAGCCAGTACTCTCAAAACGGTGAAGGAAAACATCGTGAGGAAACCGGCGTGTTGTAGAACCTAAAAAAGTTCGGGCAACACGTGTCAAGTTCAAGGGTCACGCAAAAAGAGCCCACAAGCGGCCTACTTGCGGAAAAACCTGCCCGCACAGCAAGTGCAATAAAGCCGAATTTTTTTTTCTACACAAATCAACATTGTTGATTTTTCAACACATTATCGATTTTTTTTATTAATAATAATAAAACATGACTGTTTGATATTATTTATTAATAAAATAATTATAAGTTTAAAAAACTTGAGAAACCGACTTCATTGTCAAACGGCTAAACCGATTTTAATCAAATTTGTTTGGGACAATCTGTACGTAAGAATAACCATCCAAATAAAAAAAAATTCTAAATCGGTTCATAAATGACGGAGGCATGCAGTTACAAACATTAAAAAAAATATTTTTAAAAAAATAGCAACACCGATTTTAATAAAATTAAAATGGGACCAATCTGGAAGCAGTACCTTTCAGATAAAAAAATATTTTTTCAAATCGGCTCACAAATAACGAAGTTATGCGGTAACAAACATAAAAAAAAAAAAAAAAAAAACATACGACTGAATTGAGAACCTCCTCCTTTTTGATTGGAAGTCGGTTAAAAAAAGAAGGAAAAAATTTAAAAAAATTAGAAAATCAACTTGAAATGGAATATTCCAAGACAATGTTGATGAGTGTATATAAATAAATAAATAAATATTGTGGACAATTCACACAACACTACCCAGCCCCAAACTAAGCAGAGCTTGTAATATGGGAACCAGATAGCTGATATAATACTTGAATACATTTTTTTTTTTTTGTAAATACATACTTAGAATACAATACAACACCCAGACAGAGAACAAACATTTATGTTTACCGCACAAATATTTGTTCTCGGTGGGGATCGAACCCACGACCTACGGCGCAGAAGGCAGAGCTACTACCAACTGAGCTAGAGGCCAGTCATATATTATAAAAGAAAGTCGTGTTATTTACACTGTATAAAACTCAAGAACAATTTAACCGATTTGCCTGAAAATGAGTGAGGAGGTAGCTTAATTAGAACCAGAAGACGGACAATGGGTACTTTTTATCCCAAAAAAGTAACGGGAATGGGACGAGCAAAGCCGCGGGCGACCGCTAGATCTATATATTATGTATATAAAAGAAAGTTGCGTTAGTTACTTTATTCATAACTCAAGAACGGCTGAACCGGTTTCACTGATAATTGGTGGGGAGGTACCTTAGAACCAAGAAACGGATATTGGATTCAAAAAGACACGACCTCATTGTAATACTATCTACTATTCTTTAGCATGCCCTCGGCAAACCAAAGGTAATATGGGTAGTTTGCTTCTGTTCAGACATCAGCAATCAGCAGTTGCTCAATTCACTGCATGTATAGTCTTCAAAAGTCCATAGTGCCTATTGAATAAAACCAAATAAGCAATTGTGCTCTTTCAGCACAAAATCATTTGGGGCTACTTCAATGCTATTCAGTAAAGTTCATACTAATGTTTGTATACCTACCAGTTTCTTCTCAATTCAGAACTTTAGGATCCCATGGTTAAATTAAAAATATGCATGCATGCATGAACACTTTTGTATGCCTATCATATAGCTCAATATTAAATTGTTATTATGAATACCCACGGCTTGACTTGCGTAGCGTGTTATCTGTGAAGCCTTGAACACAACTAAGTATTTCTGTCAAATATGACAGCGTTTCACTGGTCGTGCACTAATGTGCGCAAGGCTTAACCAGTTTCAGCCCGTTCATATTTATTTTCAGTTTCTGTTTAATTCTCTTGATGGTGGCCTACAGAACCCAAACTAACTCATATACAGGGCGTCCCACGGATATGCCACATGGGGGGAAAGTACCTTGAATATTGTAGATGGAGAGGAATATGCAACTAAAATTGTTGTTTAAATTCAAATAATGTCTTCTTTCAGTAAAATGTTCCATCCACCATAATCAAGGTACTTTCCCTACATGTGGCAGATCCATGGGACGCCCTGTATAATATTAGTAGGTAGAATTATAATCCAAGAAAAGTCTTGTACAAAACTATATAAAGTCTCTAAGTAAATGAACTGTCCAAGACCTAAACTCAATAAAGCTTAGAAAACAATTCCACGCGTGTCCACGCCATGAAATTGCAGTGTATAATGAAGCATCTCCATGTCAATCCTGTGCCAGATTAGTTCGTCCCACGCTGCGTATCGGTTGAAGAGGTAAATGAAATGCTATCCAGAGGGGAAAAGTTAAATTACTGAATTTGAGGGTCAAAGGAATAAGTCTTTGGCAGACGTGTATTGAAACTATTGATTTAAAATGTTCATTTGTTTAGATGGGGGTTGAAATAAAGTATTTGAAAGTGCTGGTTTTGCCATCATGAAAATATATTTATTTTGCAGTTTTTATTTTGGTAGATTTACAAAAAAAATTTTTACTGGTATCTTCGTTTTAATTTAAAATTTACCACTATCTTTCATGCTGAATAATTCAACTTTAGATGTTAAACCCAAAAACATTCTGTAAGTAAGGTATAATTACAGAAAGGGTACGACTGTATAGTTGCTCTTTGAATTTTAATTCGAAAAAGAAATAAAAACACACAAGATTTTCGAGATTTAAATTTTTTGTTGAAAATTGATCAATGTGCGATTTTTTTGAACCCAAGTGTATTTTAAGACTTTATTTTTATGGTTAAAATTGCTACAACGACCTCTGTCTGGTCGCATATTTTGTCATCATTTTTTAAAGGGCCACGTTACTTTTTTACTTTTGGTACAGATTTTAATAACTCTCATTCTATTTTTCATACAAAGCAAAACAAAAACGTTCTTAAAAACTACTAGGACTAATAACAAACCACACCCGGGCAATGCATCTCCAAAACACTTTCAACAAATTCGATTAAAATCGTTGGAATTTTTAAGCGCTCCGCTTTGATTGACTTTGCTGAATATCCCCTTGTTTTGAAATAAATTGAAAATACTAACTGTGCAAAGAAAAACCTTTCTTATACTATTGATTTACGGTAGGTTTTTGATGACTCTGGATTATTTTTTTTCGTTTTTCCGCATATAAGTGGTCGATTCTGTATTTATGGGAAAGGAGCTTAGTATAAACCCCGAGGGACCCCTACTCTATTTCCAAATTGTGTTGTATTGTTCGCTTGAAGGGCGGAGTTCAAATATTTCTTCCTGTCTAATTTATTCTAAGTAGCCCGACGAAATGGAGTTATTAGGTAATTGAAAGCAATCAAATAAACGAGACAAACTTTAAAAACAATTCCCTCAGCGCGTTTAATAAATGAGATATAATTTTTCAAAACTTGAATTTGGAAGGGTCTTTCGAATAACCCGACCGTTATCTACGTAATCGGTGCTAGAAACCCTCAATTGCCGCCAAATTTAAAATTGGAATATCATAATCCAACTGCGTAAAAAACATAAAATAATAATTCTGTCTTTTCTTACCGCGGTTTGATATAAAACTTTATTCCTTACCTCCTTGGTGTATATTCGATTGTCTTGAGTCAAAATGCTGGAACATCTGCCGTTAGTCGGGAAGGCGGCTCACGCGCATTGGAAATTTCGAAAAAAGTCCCGACGCCAGAACAGATGCGACATGTCGGATTCCTACAAGCAGATGTTTGTAAAATACCCTCATAGATTAAACTGGGCAATTCTTTTGTTTTTTGTTCTTTGCATTGGACAATATTGCCTCTTAAATGGTTTGACCCCATGTTAAAGATATGCGGGTACGATAGCGGGTTAATTATAATCTTGTTTTATTTGTTACTCATGCGAAAACTAAAATAGTTGTTTTTTGCGTTGATTTATTTTCAATCGAAAACAGTTAGTTACGCAAAATTGTAAACTAAACGTAAATCTAAACTATGAAGTAGAATACGAGTCGATTAATGATGATAAAAAGCATCCCAGGTTTTCAGAAATCTTGATAAAATCGGTTGATTTTCAACAGCGTAGTTAGGTGCCCAAATTAAACTTTTATGAGCCATAAAACCTGAAATCTGTTATGGATATTCAATATAAATTGATAAACATTGTTTTCTGTCTCTGAATCTAACTATTACAAAATCACTAACGAACTGTAACGATCATCGGTAGATGTTATATTTCCGTAGCAAAAGCGAAATTTCATGGTCAATTTTTATATGATTCGTGGAAGCAGGCACTGGTTTAATATAAAGCTACGTTTAACTGTCGGTTGGCATGCAAACGTTGCGTGAGGTGAATTAGACAAAAGTTTCGAAATTATTTTTTGTATTTTTCGACTTTTGCCCTTATCATTTTTCTATTCAGATTGTACCAGCGTGTTTGCCTGAAAATGCGGCAAAATAACTCAGGCATCTTATAGTGATAGCCAAGTTTTGAGTTACAACATAATACACCTATTCAAAGTTTAAGGCAATATTTGTTTTAACTTTTGAAACTATCATGGTTTTTAACACTATATTTATGAAACAACGGAATATTTACCATGATTAAATTTTTTCGATTGATGATGATACCCGAATTGGGGTAAAATTAGTTTAAAAACACCTATTTATTCTTGCCCTAAAAAGATTCAGATCGTACCTCGTACCAATCTTACCAAAGGTCAGAAGTTGCCTTATTTTGTCAAAAATGTTAACTGAGAAAAAATTGTGTAAAATATTGAATAAAATTCAATATTCAATAAAAGAAGCATTTTTAAAGCCAGTAAATAAGTTATGATGAGCCATTAAACGCCAATTTGTAAGTTAATAAACTCGCTAACGATGTGCCAAATAGTTTTATTTTCAATTTTATGGGTTTGACGAACAGTTTTAGTTCATTTGAAGTATTTTTGAAAACCACCTAATTTGGATTTAAAAATGACTTTACAAGATTGCATTTTTGAAATGCAAAATTCTTGGATGACAGTGAAATACAACTAAGCAAATATTTACAAAACATGCTTACTTAGACAATCAAGATCAATTGTCTAAGCATGCTTAACGTATTAGCGAATCTCAGATCACCTCTTTAGTACCAATCTTTTTGGTTCACGAGCATTCTTTGTGCGTTCCAAATTCAAAATCGAATTTGAAAATGAGAACGCTTACTTTCTTTGAAAGTTGTTCTAAATTCAAAGATCAGATTTTACAAAAAAGTCATCAGATTATCGAAAACAAAACTGATCAGACGTATTCTTTATTCCATGCCATGGGCTATTCCGGCCGCGCCCGCAAAGATATATTATTTATGAGGGGTACATTTTCACTCTATAATTACCTATATCGATTCGTTGGCCCGGTTCTCTACGCCCAAATATTATTCATACGACCTCTTTACTAGGTGGGCCTGACGGGTCATGGGCTGTTTAGAATAGATTTTGTTATATACTGATTATACCCTTATCAATAATAGTTAGGTGATAATAGGTAGGTATTGTTTTGTTAACAGTAAAGGACCAAAAAAGTCGCATTCGTGGAATTCTCTAAAATTGTTTACAGCCTTGGATTTCTAAGATTGAATTTTTTTTTTGGATTACAATTTTATTCATATACGCCGAAGACTTGTATATAACATATAAGTCTCTTTAGAGCTCTAAATAAGTAATTGAAGTTAGAAAGTAGTCACAGAATACGAAGAACCGCTTTAAAGCTACGCAAACTGCGTAGTAACCAACGTATTTTAAAATCAAAGTCGTCCTTGTAGTGAGTTACACCGAAAAAGATCAATTCACGAAGATAATAACCGAAAGTGAAAGTGTACGCGTGATTGTGGAGTCCCGTTGGCACCGTACCTGTTGCAGTCTTATTTATGACCCAAAACAAACGCTTTATCTCGCACCGTCCATATAATGCGACCATAAACGCGACTTTACAATTCACTATACAAGCTTTACGACATCTTGCATAACACCCTTTGTTTATAAACAAAAGATTTCAAGGTCTTGGCTACCTTACGAATTTATCGTCATCGTCCTCTTTCAAATTTAGTGCTTGTTTATCTTCCGTCGCGTACGGGCTTACGCGAAAAGCCGCAAAGTTTACTCGAAAAACGTCACTATTCCGCGCGTAAACGCCATTAAAATTCAATGGACGCGTCATTACCAGCTGATCGATTTACGATAAAAATTGCTCTTACATGTGATGGAAATAAATTACTTAATATACAATATTTGCAGAGGCAAATGACCTTTTTGTTTTCACAATAAATCCGATTAAGTGATAAAATCGAAATGATGTGATAATTATTCTGTAGATTTATGAAGTGTTGAAGACGATTCGATATCAAAGGTATGAGTTACACTAAGACAAAAAGCGGTTGTATCTGGCTCGGACAAAAAACGGGCAAAAAGTGATCCTTATGCGAATGGCGGCCGAAATATTTAACGAGGGGAGACGGGTGGAGTGGGGACAAAAAACTAATAATAACAGCGTGTGTCACCCCATCACGGTGTTCCGTTGCCGACCGACGTCACTTCTTCGCTGTGAACCATTTTGGATTCTGTGACAGTTTGGGAGGGATACGGGCTATGTCTACGTCGGACATTTCAGATTTCAAGGATTCGTTTCCGAATTTGAATTTCGTGTTCTTTTTTTTCAATTGAAAAGTTTTGAAAAGTACAGTATAATTTTTTGAGCTTATTTAGTCGCAAAACAATTTTGAAGCTTTTTGATGATTAATTCTAAAGTTGTCATAGAAAAAAACTATATATATTATACCTAGACAAAAAGCTAACAAGATTTAAGGGGATTTTATTTTTTGTTACATAAACACTTAGTAAATAAGGAAGTTTAAACCAGTAAAAAAAACCGTTTAACCGTCTAATTTATCGGTTGTTTCAAAACAAAAAAAAACAAACCGTGCCAATTTAAACCATTAAAATTACAGGGTTACATGTTATAATCGTTTTTACCACGGATTTACATCGTCCTATCATTACCGAAGCGTAACTAATCTACCGTATAATCTTACGTAATTATAATGCCTCCACGAGTATAAGTCACGATTTAGACTATCTAGGTACCGCACAGAAGAAATACAAGCAACACAGAAATTTTACGTAAACGATGCAACATATTCACTGTGGGTTCTATGGAAAATTGAATCTTAAACAATGTAGCTTAAATTCCAACGAGCTGCGTAAGTAGCAGTTTTTCAGCCAATAATATTAATTCAAAGTCAAGTATTTCTTTATTCAGTGCAAGGATCCCTTTGAAACGTCATAGAGCTAATTAATAGGTGAGTCTGGGAGCCAGTTCTACGCGACCATGCCTAGAAGAACAGGCAACAAACATACGGTTTGGTTCCTACCGTTTTATTAAAGATATTTTTACAAATCAAAAAGTAATCATAGCAGTGAAGTTCCATTAGTTCCGATGATATTGAACCCTATAATCAGCGTGGTAAAGTTTATTTTTGTAGTGTCATAAATTGGTATGAACCAAATAAAAATTTTACTTGTCTATATTTGCACTGTTGCTTGTTGTTATGTATTGTGGGTACTTACCTATAATTATCTATAGGTAGGTATGTAAAAGTTTACGCTGGAAGCAGATTATCATCACAGTGGAGTATAACGTTGCAAACACACTGAGTTACATCCTTTGCAGCTATTTTCTTAAGGTTTTCATTTACACAAAATTGCAGAAGCTGTCAATCAATGATTACATAATAAATTGTTTTTTTTTACAAAATTTAAGCTTCAGTGAGGATACTGATACAAGATGCATTAAGTGTGTTGATCAAAGTTTATTTAGTACCTATATTTAGTATAAAGATTGGTGTTAGTCTTATTAGGAGGTGGCACGCTGTGTCAAAAGCTTTATTAATAAGACTTTGACTGAACCGTAACTTTAAATCGTAGCTATAATACTGGGATTTAAACACGTGAAACAAGATTGGTTGCAATTTACATTTTTTTTGTATTTGCCAGTATTTTTTTTTCATCAAATCGAATTCAATACTGACGTTTACTCTAACTATTTGGATGAGCGAGTTCCATATCCAAAAATTATACCGTCCAGTAAAAAACATAGTTCCATATTCAAAAATTGCGCTTAAATTGACAAAGAGAACAATGCGAACGCTAAATTAAATTCAAATATCGAAAGAGGAAGTCGACGCCGCCCTCGCGTCTCGTAGCAAGATTTATTATATTTGTCCTGCGCTTATTTCATTATTGCCTGTCGGAGGATTCAGAGCGGCCCGTTTAAATTTTGAATAGTTTTCGCTTGCGATTAAACAGCCCGGATAAGTAATTTTTACGTTGTTGTTTATAAATAGTAGATTGTTATACAAGGAGCAAAAATGACCTATTATATACGAGGTAAATTTACTTCCAAGCTTCAGCGAGGGAGTTTAGTATTAGTTTATTGCAAAAATTTTAAGTAACTTATTACAGATATCCAATACGTCACTTTCATAAAAAAACGTATTTAATAGGTTTTTAGCACCGTGTGATACACTCTCCTTTTCACTACGATTGAAATTAATAAAATAATCCAGTTTTTTTTTTAATTTCTTCCGTGGCGATCTCTTTGGTTGAATGTATCCAAGGGCGTTGGATACATTCTACCAAAGAGATCGCCGATTTGAGTTCCATTTAAAAAAAAAATGGTGTTCTTTTTTTATTAAACAGTAAAAAGTCGAGTTTAATCATGATTATAACTAAATAATTTTTTGTATTTGCTCATTGCCATTCGACAGACAAAAAATATTTTAAAAAATTCCCTACAGGAAGAAATGCTATTTTTTCTACGCTTTGGTACGCCACCATGACGGTCGGAAAATCAGCCTTTAATTGTTTAACAAATTACTATGCTCTTTTAAAAATGTAGGTAATTAATAATCAAGTAATTTTTATTTGTTTCAGGTAATTCACCTTTTGACTCTGCAAGCTAAAATTGTTATTGGTAAGAATAACAAGCTGTATAGCCCTGAAAAAACACTAGAGTCTTAAAAATATTGTTAATAAGTTGTTGAACCAATACTCTGACAGCAACTCAAGGTCTGCGCACATCTAGGCGATCAGCTGAAACGCTGTCCAATATGACAGCGATTTTTGATAGCGTTTCAGCTGATCGCCATAACCATCACCTAGATGTGCGCAGGCCTTCAATTGATAAATCATTAGGTACTTCCATTTAGAAATAGGTATTTTCAATGTAATGTTTTTTTATCTTGTCGGGTGGTAAGTGGTAACCGATACAAAACCATAATTTGAAGGTTTACTGTCTAAGTTATTGGGAGCTGTATTTGTTTACCCTGTAGGTATCATGATTTTAATGGTATGTCTTCCACAACTTTTCAAGCTAAGAGAATAGAAAAATGAAACTTTCAGAACGAATGAACTGGGAGAGGGTTAAAGCGTTATGTAAATAGAAGGAAATCGCTTTCTAACGCGCAAAAACTTTTTGATGGGCTCCCGGTGAGTGTTACTTCCAGTGACTGAGCTGCAAAGAACAAGGAATATTCCCAGAAAACCCAACAATTTTTAATGAAAATGGCAATAATAAAATACATTCTAAACCACTTTATGGCTTTAGGTATGTCGAAATGAAAAATCTTATCTTTTTTGCTATTAAACCAATGTACAGTTTGTTTGCAATTTTTGCTTCTACTATCACTTATGAATAGAAAGCATTGAATGAGTATCTGTCTCGTTCACACTTGGGAATAACCTTATCAATCTAACACGAATCGAACAATAGCGTCGCATGTTTGATTTATATAGTCGCTTAGTAGAAACATTACTGATAATTATACGGCGTCCGTGTAGAGTTAATACTTTTGCGACACAAGCCATACTAAAAATTTAAAAGGGAATACCTATAATAATAACTTGGGCTATTTTGTCTTTTGGCTAAAATATTACTAGTTTAAATTATAAATCATAATATGAAAATTATGAACATGAGATAAAATATCAAAATTTATATTATTCAAAACATTTTTTTTAATATTATAATGGCAGGTTTTTATGGCCTGGCCATTAAAACAGCCTGACGTACCTCAACTACACAATTACATAAAAATAACGACGTGAGTGTTGTGTGTGATATGAACAAAATTATAATGTTTCAAAACACACATTTTTTTGAATAATTTCGAAACCCTATCAACATTCAGTGTCATACAAAGTTTCATGATATTTTTTTAAATTTTTCAAATCATTTTAAAAAACGAAAACTTTATGAACAAGAACAAACAAAACATATCGCACGACAAGTTACATAACCTTAAAAAGGCAATTTCAAATTGAGAACTGTCAATTGGATCGTTCAGAAACAAATCCCAAGAGGTCTCGTCCGTGCTACATCTCCAAAGCCGAACAGAAGTAGGAGCTCAGCTCGCGAGCTTTTCAAGGGTGGTGGCTGCTTTCGGCGGGAAAGCATCGGGGGGGTGGGAAAGGAGGGGGGTGATGGCTCGTATTGATTTAGTGCCGTCGTCGGCAAAGCTATGTACTGAGGTGAGTATCGTTCGATGTCGCTTGATGCGCTTTCTTTGATCGCCTTGGATGTGATTTATGGACTGAATTATGAACAGAAGCAGTAGGTACCATTTGAGTTTTTGAATATTATCATACAGAAAGTAATAATATAAGTGAACAAATAACGGCTTATTTCAGTAAAGAAGTAGAAGAAGAAGAGAGCGCCAAATATCAAGACAAAAAAACTTGCCTATAAGCATCGGCTTACAAAATTATGTCAGATACTTGAAAAACTCTTTGCTATGGGTTTTCAAGCTCTTTAGTTTAGCCACTGGGCTTATATGTACATATAATACACAGCAAGTAGGTATATCGAATTTAAAAGGCGGAACGTTAAGACAAGCAATTTTCAAACTAAATAACTGAAGTTACCTAATCATAAACTGGATATAAAAACATAGGTAGCTCGGAAGCCCAAACAAGACATTAAGTTTTTCACATAGGTACCCACATTAATTTTATTTTAATAGTGGCCTATCTCACTAAACACTTTATATTGATAACCATGGAAAATACAACCTTGTCATAGTCAACGCATCTCAAATCTGTATCATTGCATTATGTTTCTTATGTCGACTGCATAAAGATCACCGAACGCACCTTCACGACTGAATAGACCTTACCACTCCTAAGCTAACCATACCTGACTATAATACCTACATGTCTACGTTTCTAACCAATTTTCCAGCACAAACACAAACTCCAACAAAGCGCTTTTCTATGCTGCAGCGCTGTTTCCCCCGGGCTACGCTGAGGATTTAAATGGATATTTAACTTTACTCTCAAGGAACCCAAAGTAGGTATATTCCACTGTCCAGAACGCTTTTTTCTTGCGAGAAAAACTTTCAGAGCTTTTAGCGAACGGCTTTAAACTGTCTGGGATTTGTTTAAAACTTGTTTTGTTTTTTGTGACAACTGGCGCAGGAGGATTGGATGAGTGCCGACATAAATACACATAATTTCACTATCAAATAAAACATACATTGGTAAATATGGATAATAAAATATAGATAGAAAGATAGATTGTTACCACAAACAACTGCATGAACATAGACAATACAACCAAATTCTAAATACTTTCGAATTTCTTAATTAAGAACCTTCGCTCTTAGCCGATTCACAAAGAAAAAAACATGCTTTTTCTTTTTTATTCACTCAATATGAAAATTAAATGACATGTGTCAGTTACTAATCTGAACATTTAATTTCTTTATTATGGTGAAAAATACATTATTTATTATTTTTTGTCTAACAAGACAACGCACAATGTGGTTAAAACACCACTGTAGACTGGATAATTGAATATGTCTCAGATTCAAATTGTAGGTTATATAATATAACGTAGGCAGCTTATTGAACTTGATACAACCAGCTTAAACCAGAGTAGACTTTAGATAGAGATTTTTTTGTCTCTTAAATTTTATTCTGAACAAAAACCAAAAGACATCACTCATTCCAAAATATATATATAGATAGAGAAAGCACGTAACTACATTTTACAGTTTTCAATTACTCACTATTAAATAAGTTAAAAAAATACGTCTCTGAATTTGACCTACTCTGGACAATCATATAACATTTTATGGTTCTTGCGGTTGTGCCCGCGCCTACAACTTATACCCAGTTTGGATACTTCCTACTTCTTTTTAATTACCATTTTATACAACCAGCGATAAACATCGAATCTTTTTAAATAGTATTGTTTTTAAAACAGTTCGCACGAAAACGGTTAGATACTTAATTCGAAAAAGGAACAAAGTTTCGCGCCTAACTTTACACATTTACTTAGACGGTTCACGGTTGGTATTTGCAATTCACGAAGTCACTCCGCGGGTAGGACTTTAGAGTTATCTTTTATTTATAACAACGCAAAAGATCCCTGTTTGGCGATACTATTGGTTTGCGATCTGCTTCATGGGATGTGTGAACACTCCAAGTTTCTTATTCCAAATTCAAAAATAGGCCGTGAGTTTGTAAATTTTAGCTTGGTCTAGTATTTTTATCCATCTACCGCCGTACGCATTATCACCAACATTTTGTGGCTAGCTGTGAAAAAAAGAGCTCAACACAGAGTTGCCTGCCAGTGACTATCAATAATTGGCTTGGGTTTGGACTGATTTTTACCGTGTTCTACACAAAGTCGTGTTTTACCTCAAGTAAGTCATGTAACAGTACTGTAGTAGAGGGTCTAGAAGTCCGCTAACCAGCGGGTGTTCGCTCCCATAATTATATTCACCGCTGATATTTCTGAACTTTCACGTGAGCTCTTTATTTCGGCCGGATTTTTTCTAAACTCTGTGATTTACGTTACTTTGAAGTACGACTACTGTTATTTTGTCTATGACTTTGGATTCCAACTGTCGTAGTGTCGAAAGCTTTATGCGATGTCAAAAAAGTTTTTTAACGAGGTGGTATTGTTTATCTATATTATTTTAGGTGCTGCATTTGAGTAGGATTTATTGATATCCTATTTTTTTTCAAATTCAATTAACAGTATTTGTGACGTAATTTTGTAGGTGGAATAATGCGTAGGATTTGGTGTTATATGACACACTTTTTTTTAAGGCGCAAAGTTAGTCTTAATCTGAAAAAAAAAAAATCGTTCATTGTATATAAAAAAAAATGCCATAAAGTGGAATATATAAAATTCCAATAAATTGTTTCAGAAACGACTGTCTTCCCAATTTACCCAGCCGATCTCTGGTAAAAACAATTAGTTACCTCAAGTGTAACAATAAAAGCACACCCCACACTCCTATTTCCTGTTAGTTTTCCCTTCCTTGCACTTTTCCGGGAAAAAGAAGAAAAGATTTACGTCGACCGCGTCTGGGCCTTACGAACTATACCTACTGATGTTGGGCTAAGTACTATGAAGCCTTAAAAGGCGAGAAAAATACGATTTTGTGCGAAAAAGGTTAGTCGCGAATCAATAATTGGGTCTGCTTTCAGAGCTTATAACTTTTTGTATTTTATCTTAGTTCATTATCGCAATTTTATTTTGAATCTACAAAACAGTGAGACAATATTTCAAGCCTGGTCCATGTTTCAAATTCAAATAAATCTCTAACTCGACTCGTCCTACGGAAATAGCACTCCACCGTCCATAAATCCAAGTCTATTTAAGCAATCTCAAACGAAAAATCTGAAATAAGCCGCATAACATGTCACCTTGCACATAACTTTCTTTTAAACTTTTTCGTGGCACTGCATTTGAAATTCAAAAACGGAATGTTTTAATTTCCGTTCTGTTTCCGCCAGATTGTTAGTTCGAAATTCAAATTCGTGAAATTATAGAGTCATAGACAAAGTTAAAGTGAGTTAGTTATTTCTTCATTATCATAGCCACGATCAATGTGAATGCTAGCACATGATACTTTTCGGGTTAATAATTTAATGCAAATTTATGTTACATACGGGATTCGGAACGCACTCGAGGTACAGCGTAAATAATAGTAGCCTTTCTCGTATTTCGGTGCCACCTTGTTGCTGCACTTTTAGATGACTAGAGTTTTTATAATGATAAACTAAATCCAAAAATATGTAAATAGGTATATAAATTTTCTCCACTGCCTACTACCGAGAACTTCCTACGCAAAGTAGCGGTTCTATAAAATAAAGCTATCAAATCTCCATAAAGATTTTACTTGACATTTTAGGAAATAGAAATATATTTCAAAGTAGGTACCTACTAAATCTACAATTAACTGTGTTTAGCACACTTTAATACTTTAAAAAACTTTAAGCTCGCATGTTATTTATTTTTATACCCGTATCTTAAGTGAAATTGACGTTATCACCAGTTTATTCACTAACTTATCGAAACATTAATTCGACTTACCGATGTAATTAGTCTTTTTTAATCCTGATACATAAAAATTTGCAACTATAGTTCGGCCGTTCAGAGAATGCGTTTGACAGTTTGATCAGTTATTCACAGTTAGTCACATAGTTAGTACAGCACTACAAATATAAAGCGCTGACATAACCTTGTAATAGCGCAGTATAGATTTAGAAAAATATTGTATAACAAGTTATTTGACACTCAGTTTGGCACAAAATTATAAAATTCATTGATTATTGATATAATAATGTTGTTTTAATGCTCATCAATTGTTAAAACGGTAAACAACCAGCAAAAATATTTTTATCGTAACTGCAACGCCATTACAAAGTTACGTCGTCAGATCAATCGCGACGTGTCAGGAACGCATTATCTGAACGGCCGAATTATAACTCCATATATTCCCCATTTTAATGAAGTTTTTATTGTTATAAAAAAAAATGTTTTATTGAAAGCAACTGCTGTCAATTAAAAAAACTACCAACTTGTTAAGTACCTTGCTTTTCTTGTAAAATTCTAATTGCTTTTCTTGTAAAATAAATTGATTCTAATAAAGTCCTAAACATTCATTTGAAAGTTTAAATCGGCTCTTAATGTGTTAACTAAAGGCTGTTATTTTAAACAAATGAACCTGTAGTGCATAACTGCCCTTTTTGCGGACATAAATACAGTTACCCGATGTGTTTAGGGCCAATAACACTAATTAATGCGCATTAAAATTAAATAGTACATGCTGTTACCACAACATTTCATTTTCCGTAAATGGTTACATAGGGTCGTAATTGATGCAAATACTCGTAGGTCGTAGAGATGTGACCATTTTGTTAACACTCCGACTATTTTCATACCAAACACTCGCTTATGTACTACGAAAACTAGTAAATCTAATTTTTTGTTTGCAAAACTCTTTTGGATCAATTTTTTTTATCTGTCACAACTAATGCTAATTGCAGTTTTTCATAAAAACGTTGAGTTATTTGATAAAATTTAATTTAATCTAAAATGAAACTAAAAGTATTTCAAGTTTTATGATAAGTCGGTGCATCCGTGAATTCCTAGTAATTGAGATTAACATCGAGCATGTACGAAATATCTCGATGTATCGATACAAAAATCGTTGGCAGCACCTATTTAATCATGCTCGATGGCGCACCTGCTTGCATAATACATATTCATCAGTTCGATACCGTGTCCTCGTAGTCACTATCAATGAACGTTTTTGGGACATCGAAATAATTGCCTATTGTGACATCATACATACCAGTAGGCCTATCACAAGCTCTGTCTGGCTCTGGTTTTGTATCTGTGTTCACCAGTGTATTACACTGTGTGTGTGACGTTTCGACGTAGGATTTATTTGGTCAACACTCACACAGACTCAAAACCAGAGCCAGACTGAGCTTGTGGTAGGCCAACAGTTTAGTTGATATGAAGGTTTTTAGTCAAAATAGTTTTACCTTTATCTAATTACTAGTAATCCACCCCAGCTTCGCACGGGTCATTGTAGCGTGATATTATATAGCCTATAGCTTTCCTCAATAAATGTACTATCCACACAAAAATATTTTTTCAATTCGACCCAGCAGTTCCCGAGATTAGCGCGTTCAACCAAACAAACAAGCAAACTCTTCAGTTTCATAACATAAGCATAGATATTACAGTAATCCACTGTAAATACTTTGAATCGCAATCATAAAAATGTACACACTTTGAACTAATCTTATATTTATGAAAGAAAGTCGTGTTAGTTACACTATTTATAACTCAAGAACGGCGGAACCGATTTGGCAGAAAATTAGTGGGGAGGTAGCTTAGAACCGGGAGAAGGATATAGGATACTTTTTATCCCGAAAGAGCAACGGGAACGGGGTATTACGGGAACGGGCGAGCGAAGCCGCGGGCGGCCACTAGTTTGTAATAAAGATTTTTATAATGTCCTAAAAGTTATATAAGAGCCGAGCGGGATTTGAACCCGCGACCTTCCCCTTGGTACGGGGCTGCGCCGACCACTGCGCCATCGGATCCCAATCACACTCGACATAACTCATAGGGACTGTTTGGCACTAAGCGACCGTGTTCGTATGTGAAATCCCATTCGACTTTTAACTTTTGGGACATTATAAAAATCTTTGTGATTTCCCTTAAGTAAATAAATAAATAAATATTGTGGACAATTCACACAACACTACCCAGCCCCAAACTAAGCAGAGCTTGTAATATGGGAACCGGATAGCTGATATAATACTTGAATACATTTTTTTTTTTGTAAATACATACTTAGAATACAATATAACACCCAGACAGAGAACAAACATTTACGTTCACCACACAAATATTTGTTCTCGGTGGGGATCGAACCCACGACCTACGGCGCAGAAGGCAGAGCTACTACCAACTGAGCTAGAGGCCAGTTAAGTGTAGTTAACACTATAAAATCAATAAAAAATAATTTGTAATAATTGTAAGATTAAATAAATCAATTAAATAAAAACATGGAATATACAAAATTATGCATAAGCGCTTCTAAATGAAAAAGCCCCAATAGTGAATTGATAAGCCCCTCCATGTCAGTGCCGTGACAGCGCGGTCTGTATGCAAAACGATGCAATGCCACTTGATTGCTTTCAGTATTCATCAGACCACCCGTTTTGATCATGCATTAAATTTGGGGGCTACTGAATTTTTGATCTGTACAAAGTCTAAATCTAAAACCGAAGACCGAATTCCGAATTCAATTCCAATTGAAGACCGGGCTCAGTGGCACGTCTTGGGAGAGACCTACGTCCAGCAGTGGACTAATATAGGTTGATGATGATGATGACGAAAGTCTAAATTATGTTTTCGTTTTTGATTTCGCATATTTGTTTTGTATGTCGATACAATAAGCGCCCCTATCGGGCGTGCTTAAATCTATGGCAGTTCTTAAAAAAAAATCTCGCAATTCGAAAAATCGAAAGCGAAAATGAAACTCAAACTTGGACTTTATGCTTGATGATTGTTATTAGTAGAATAATTTCAGTGCTCTCTGACCTAATACGAGTACAAGGAAAGACTACAAAAAGGAAGGAATAACAAAAATATTACGAAAAATAAAGTGTCACAAAGAGAAAAACATTTTTCCAACCGAGTAATCAAAGAGCAAAGAAGGTTTCCAGAAATCCAATGTTTGATTTATTAAAGTCTTACTAAAAGACTGTGAGCCAACAATACTCTAATCTAAAATCAAAGTAGGCCGCAGTGCCGCACGGAAGGAAAAATACTAATTTGCAAAAAGCTTTTTACCTACTCAGAGGCGATAGTATCACGCAACCTTATCGACCTGGCTCTGTCGTATTTCTCCTTGACATAACGACCTCAGAGTCAAAACGAACAATAGCATCATGCAAACAACATCACCAATTAGAATTGTAACTTAGGAACGCCAAAGAAAAATGCAAAGAGGAGATTAATTCAATTCCAAATGAGAACCGTCTACGTTCCGCTTGGTCCCGCGTCGATCGCACCAAAATTGAAAAAGAGAAAAAAATCGCAGTGGAATAAATAAAAATAGAGATCCCGCTACAGCGCAAGTCTCCGTTGAAATGAAAATAAAACACCAAAAAGCTTTTTGTGGACGAAATAAATTAAAAAGTGTGTCGCGATTTCGTGTGCGGACCGGCGACTGGTGTAGCTCTATGAATATCATAATATTTTGTTTATGGGGTTTGAATTCAATTTTTGCTTTTAAAAATGGTTTTAACATAGGTAGTCTCAAAAAAAATTTTTTTTTACAAAACAGAAATTATGTTTCGTTACGCAGATAACATAAAATGTACTTTAACCTCTATTGTTTTAGCTACTGTCTGATTGAAAACAAACTAGACCCAATAAACTAAAATATGCTATAATGATCTCGACAGTATATCTGATTGTGCAAAGAAAAATCTGAAAATCTGATCAGAGCTACGTTTGTAAACTGTCTTACAGTAAATAACTAAAAAAAGGTCGGTTAAAACGCTTCCTGTTTTTCTTTAGTTAAAAAATGTCGTAAATTGGTAGCTTAAAATTGATAGCATTCGTCTGTTGACGTCTTAACGATCGTAACTTGTCAGTCTATCCACAGATTATAGAACAGTCAGTATGTAGTTAAGGCATTTGTTAGCACCTACTGTGAAATAGTGCATACTAACAAATTTTAAACCAGTGACATAGAATGTCCACGACAATTTTAATTTTACTTAAAAAATGATAGAACTTATTAAATTAGGTACGTAATATTCAAAGCTCCCTTTAACTTAAATCTTATCCTCTTATTTATATTGATCGTTAAGCGCTCGAATAGCTAAAATAACCGCTATTATTATCTGGCCATCTCTGTTTAATATAATAAGCAAATACCTAATCTTGATAAGACGCTATGCAAAAAATGCTTCCATACTAAGGCAACTTAATATTGAATCTTCTATAGAAAACAGATAATAAATCATTACGCTCCCAGCATATTTATAATCCCCTTAAAAACGCGAAAAATTACATCCTCACCTATTTAATGCAGAAATTCGGTAGTAATCCATAACAATCGGGGGAAAGTTTTACCTAAAATTATATTTGTGGGTCGTCACGCTTTTCCGGGGTAGCCAGGGGTGGCAGGGGTGGCGATTAGAGGGGTCCTTTGTGCTCGCCGTAGGTGGCGCTGAAGATGTATTCATAGTCCGATTGATATAGAAACTATTCTTTTAGATCCTACATTTCAAGGTCAAAGTAATTATCCGCCCACCTCCAACTGTGTACATTTTTTTACTTTTTTTTAACCAATGGCACTCTTATAATCCGGCGACACTCATTTTATGAAAATCTATAAAGATGTGTAGTATGCACAAAGGATACATACATACAAAGACTTGATTATCCTCCTTCTGAGCAATCGGGTAAAAAGTCCACAAACCGCAAACTATGACCGCAAGCGGTCGCGGTCGCCTCTACTCCAAGCGCTTGTATTCGCCTCTATTGCGCGCCGCAGCAGCTGCAGTGTTACCGCGCTCGGAATCAGTTTCATACAAAATAGAGCTGAGGTTTCACCTACATTTGCAATTTGCAGTCCGTCCTTGGGCTTAAAATATAAAGAATTGGCTACAACCTATATGTAAGAATAAAAAATATGAAACAACGCAAATACCGGCTATCACAAGCAGTATTTCCTATAGAAAAGGATAAGTTGGCGGGATGGGGGTGGCTTTTGCGTTGTAGTAAGACATGACTGCTCATTGGACCAATAAAATGCCTTTTTAAATAAATTTAATATAAATCAACATTATGATATGAGACATTCTCACATAACGCCAAATCAAGTAAAACTTACAATATGACCACTTGATAGTAGAATACTCCTAAGTTTTTGTTATTAAATAAATACTTACTTATAACACTTAGACTGAAAAATAAAAATATCTATCCCATTTCCGTAAAAAAAACTCTTGTCATTTTCGCCCCGTCTATACATAGGGACTGTTTCTAATCCAACCAGCACTTAAGTTGTGGGGGCAATCGGGTGTAACTCGCGTTTCTAGAAATTACGTAGTTTTACGTTGTAAACTAAAACGTGGCAAACCTTATTCGAACACATTTTTACATAAAACAAAAATGTCGAAAATATTCCGTTGGATTTTGTTTACGGAAGTAACACGGCTTTGTTCTTAGTTAATTGTATGGGAAAGGAATTTAGGTGAGGTGTTATAAATTATGGATTTAATGTGGTGGCATTTTATGGTGTTTTAGAAACTGTAGTTTTTTACCAATGACCTTGACAACTGGACCTGGCACTAAACTGGGACTATTTATGTTTTTAAAATTATCATAAAACGTTCCAAAGTGATCTTTGTGATACAAGTGAACAAGACTTTGACTTAACTATAAGATCTAAGCAACTCGTATGCGTCAGATTAAAAATAACAGTCTTTATTTTGAAAAGTCTGAAGTGGTGTCACACAGACAGAGATCTGAAAGTCATATACATGACACAAAAATAATTTACGCAAATAAAAGTCATTTGGATAAAATATATATCATTATTTTGCAGAATTTTAGTAAGTACCTATACCTATGTAAAATTACAAACATCTGCAACATTTGCAAAAAAACTTGATATCAACAAAAATACAAGAATACTAAAAATACATCCACCGCGATGTGTATGCTTATGTACTTTGTAGGTAGGTAGACATAAGCATTTTTAATATCACCGTTAAGGAAAATTCTTCCCAGAATGCACACAAAGCTCTTTCCAAACAGTAGGCGTCCAAAAGAAAATCCACCAACTCCGGGCTATCCCGACAAAGTTCGGCAAGAATTTTTAATCAGGCGTCGTCTAGATGGTGCTGTGTGAGTGGACGCCCCGCGGCAAAGCGGCAGTGCCTCGCGTGCGGCCGACGCGCCGCCCGCCCGCCCAGTCCGCGCCATGCCCGCCCGCGACCAGACGCGAACGCCACCCTGACGCGCTAACCTACGCGCGACACTACCCCCAAAACTGAATAAGTTCGACAAATCCTCCTCCTACCTGGACCACTACATAGACGCAGTGAAAAGTGATTTTTTTACTATAGCAGTACAAAATATTATATCTCTTGTAGACAGATAGTTTTTATAGTACAAAATTGTTAGTTAGATTATACAGGGTCAGTTTTGTATTTCAATGTGATTGTAGATTAAGCTGTTCATACCGCCTTTAGATAACGACAGTGATTCATAGGTGAGTAACTCTTAGTTTTTGGTAGCGAATAAATTATTTCACCTCGAATAGACGGTTTTATGACATTTTGTTTTCCACCCACACATTTATCAATTTATTCATCTTCTTGTCATTATGTTACAACTCTATTATTCACTCATTTAATCAACATTAATAGCCGAAATTAGTGCTACCGAATGGAAACTATTATCATCTAAAGTGCAAATTAACGGCACATAATCGGCGACTAGTCCAAACTAGGTATAAATTATCAATCTTCGATCGTCGGATAGCGAACGTCACAACAGAATCAAAACAAACCATAATTCTTTGGTCGCGCTAAGTGATGCAAACGCACGGTGGCTACATCCAGACTTTGTAAATGCAAAAAGCATACGTATTCCGGTCTAAAAGACGACACTACTATGATTTAAGTCCAACAGCAAACTCCTAAATCACGCTAGGTGGCAGAGGCGAGTGCCGGTCGACAAGACTTGCCGCTCGCAATCCGCAAATTGTTTGTCGCGAGCCTAACAATTTATATTTAGAAACTAACAAATGCCGATCGTAAATCGAACGGTTCGCAATTGTTTTGAATATAGCCACGGAAAGCGTCGAACTAATTCGAATGCACACCGCTAGCGCGTTTGATAAATCGCCCGTTTTCAGTTTACATTTCAGTCTACCTTCATGTTAATGAATTGTTTCATGAGCCCGCAACTGTCACGGCCAATTAACATAACGGGTTTTATTTTAGCTTTTTGATAAATTACTAGAATTGTTTTTCAGTGGTGATAAATAACGAGGAAATGGCTCAAACAATGACGCAAAGGTGTCACACGGCTTCTCTTCTTGGAAAATGCATATAAATTTGAAATTCTCACATACACATAGCCTAATTTGCAGTTTAATGTTGCATTAGCGGTGCTCAGACTCATGGGAATTTTCAAACCGGTAAAAACAAACAAGTTTTAGACTCGCAGCAGTTTAAGTTAGAGTATTTTACACAAAACGCGAGAAATTTAAAATGATAATATTTATAATCTTTCTTATCCGTTACCAGACTGCAACAGTCAGTACCAAGCATTTGAGAAAATGAAACATTTTATGCACATTTTGGTACTATTTTTTTGCTTGCATGCAATTAGTAAAAAATTAAACAAAAAATCTTCGACGAGCGCATTTCGTAAAACACTGCAGGGTACTTAGCAAATTGGCTAAAAAGTCGTATCTTAAAAGATAAAAGAATAGAAGACCACTAAATCATATTCGCCTTTTGTTCAGTACATCACAAAAGAAAAGAAACTATGGTCTAGTTTTTATCGGAATGCCCGTGGGTCTAACGGTACAAAGAATTACAAGGTTTCGAAAATGTTCACAATAGCACGAGTGAATGGACTTGCGCAAGACTTTTTATGTTATGTTTTTGTTCACGATTTTTCGTGAACAACGCAAAATGTGATGCGTTGGCATTTTAGACATTGTTGCGGGGTGGTCGGTGAAAGCGAGACTTATTCAAATTTGGAATTCCATAGCAAAGATTTCACCTAGTTTATACAATTTTAGTGACGACTGACTGGCCTTACAACTCAGTTGCTAGATCAGTCTTCTGTACAGTAGGTTTTGGTAAATATTTGTGTTATTCGCGTTATTTGTTCGGTGTCTTTATAGATGTATAAATTACTGAAATAGAGTTATAATACTTAAAAACAATGTGCTACCTAATAAAACTAAATTGATGACTGTCATTAAATAAAGGCATGTTAATTTAATTCTTCATTATAGCGTGTAAATGGTATAATTATTATTATGACATAATTTTATATTGTGATAATTTTAACGAGCTAATAAAAATAAATCGTCAAAAACACAGATTCATTCACAATATGGAAGTTATAAATTTTATGAACGATTTCTTTTATACATCTAGTTATGTTAATAAAATGATCTCATTTCTGATTTCTATGCAAATAACAGGCACGCATAAAACGTCAAAACCATGGCCGGATAACATTTAAGCAGGGTCATACACAGATCATAAATTTGTAAATCAAGTAGCATCCATTCTGTTCTCACTTCAACCTGTCTTTAAACCAAGAAATAAGTGTCTTGGAAGAATCTAGATCAATTTACCGTTAACATCTACTTACTGGTCATATCCTGAAACCCAAGCATTAGTAGTGCCAATATTAAGAGCGCATCGTGCGAAAATTTGAGATTTAAAAAAAAAAAATCATAACTAAATAACTAAGTGACATTTTAAAAATCGCAAAAGGACTAATTGTAGACTATACATTTGAGATTAATTCGAATTTAAGTGTGGTAAAAAAATATACTATTTAACATGACATTCTATTTAACGCTAATGAAAATCGTATGTCAGCGTATTTTAGAAATTGCTTTCTATTCAAAAATAAAGGAATGTTTCCTTTGAGTAAAATTTTCTATCTGCAGTATTAAGAGTACTTTCCCTCCAGGTGGCATTACAAAATTCCACCCTGTATAATACCAATTAAATTAAATAGAAGCTTGTAAAATCATTATAGAATAGATCCCTTTGGCGCTGAACGGATAAATCACATGAACCTAGAAAAAGAATTGATCCGCCAGTAGAAATACATTTTTGCAACCAAAAACGAGAACAAATGCTAGTCATTGTAACAATAGAAGCTTCTGGAATCATTGTAGATTAGATCCTCTTTGCTCGACGCACTGGCTTTTATGTTTCTTTCTCAGTTACATTTGAGCACGTATAGTTACATATCAGCATGCATATAAAACATGTTGTGCAACCTTCACAGCCTCTGAGAACGTTAGAGCCATGACCTCGTTTTTTTATTTTCTAGTCCAATTTCCTTTCCAACCGTGTCCAAACTTAATTTTATAAACTTCCATACGAAACACTTTCGAAATGGTCACGAATTTCGCACGCTTTTACAAAAATTAGATCTGCTGTGATTTTGTAATTGAATTTTGATCGAATATCTTTGAAGACTTTTTTTTCGAAGGGAATTACTATAAAGCCACCTTATACATATTAAAATGTATGCTTGAGACTTGTCTTGTTTAGTTAGTTACATAGTTTTTTTTGTTTTAGAGGGTAGATTGTCCGTGGCATCACCAACTGACGTCATCGTCTCTGACGGAAAACCAACGTTGGTTGTAAGCCAACCAGTATTGCTGTCAGAGGGATACACAAGCTTCATACATAAATTTAGGTTATCATCATCAGCCTGAAGAAGTCCACTGGTGGACATAGGCCTCCCCTACACATTTCCAGGAAGAATGATTCTGAGCCCTTTCCATCCACCGACTTCCCGCGATCTTACTAATGTTGTCGGTCCATCTGGTGGGTGGGCACCCTACGTTTCGTTTTCCGGTTCGTGGTCGCCATTCGAGAATCTTTATTCCCCTACGGTTGTCGGTTCTTTGAGCTTTAGGACCTGCCTATTGCCATTTCCAATTCAAATTTAGTTGTTATATAATTGTTAAAATCCTTTCACCACACTTGGTTCGAAAGAATCAATGACACGATAAGAAGAAGATATAATTATTGTTAGTGTAAATTCATTGATATTTCTGGGGGCTAATTCTCGGGCCGATCTCGATCATTTAGAAATTTTATTTTATTGCTTTTTTTCACAACCCCGCAATTTTTGTACGTTTTCCGTATACCGTAGCTGTCGAGGCTTTTACGAAGAGGTCGTTTATGAATTACTCAAGGAACTTATCCATTCCCCCTTCGAAAAGAAGCAATAAAATAAAATTTCAAAATGATCGAGATCGGCCCGAGAATTAGCCCCCTGAGCCATTGATGCATACGGCTCAATGTGCAATTCTCAAGTGAAATTCACAAACTTTACTGACATTAAAGTAAAACAATTTCCACATTTATTGCCGCGTGTCATTTGCGTCTGCACACTCGAATAAATCATTCTCGAAACAAGTAATTAAAACACTGTTATACGGAATCGGACAGTCTGAAACGCGGCGACCGATCTGATAGAACTGACGTTGTTTGGACATCAAAAGTTTTAATTGTTTTTTGAAAATCCAATAGCGATTTCTAGATCGGATTTTATCAGATTTTCTGGGCATTTCCCATTGTTGCTACATAAATAAAACACGGAACAATAAAAAAAATATGTGTTTTTTATGCCTTGATTTTTTTGACGTGATAACGTCTTATAAATCGATGGAGCCGGCTGCACTCACGAAAAAACATGACTCATGCGTCGTTACGTCGTTTCGTCGTTCCATTTACCTGAGCCTGAGCCCGGGTAGGGTAATGGGTAAGGGTAAATGAGGGTAAGGGTAAATGAGGGTAAGGGTAAGGGTTCGGTCGGGTTCCGGGTCCGGGTCTGAGAGTTCGAGTCCGAGTCCGAGTCGGCGAGTCCGCTAGTATTTTCTTATGACGTTATCACTTTCAACTATCGTCAGTAAACCGACTTTACAGACAACCGATTTTTTTTTGTCTAACTTTGGTTCAAGTTTTAAAACCATACCATACCATACCAAACAATTAAAAAATATTAAATGCATCGAGATATAAGTACTACGTACTAGAGAAGCTACGTCAAATAACTGAATTGTCCTATTGTTCGTAATTTATTCTCGGCAAAAAGGTCTTAATCGCCATGTAAATCACGGCGCTTACGCGCGAGCTAGAGAGCGACAGAGTGAGGTGCGGCGAAACTGCGGCGCGATCGCCGCAGTTGCACGAGACAAAGTAGGAATTTACGGTGTCTTCTCTAGTACGTAGTACTTATATCTCGATGATTAAATGATATTTTTTGTTGAATATTTTTTTTTTTGTTAATAAAAAATGTCCAGATGTTTTTTTATATTTCGTGTTTTCACTTTTATTAGCAATAACTTAACACCTTTACAACCAATTAGGTCTATGTCAAATGTCACATACAACACGAACGTTTATTTTATCAACAGAAGTTCCACAAGGTGTTAAAATAAAGTGAGCAAGATATATCCTAATTACTTATTAAATCAATTATCTTATCTTATCTCAGCTTGTTATACCATCGATTTTACGACGGAATAAACGTGTTACACCGTCATAATCTCAATATGCCAATTAAGGTTAGTATAACGAGTGCGTAAACGATTGTCGGTCTGTAAAGTGTGTCGTAAAGTAGAATTTAATGGTCCGCTTGGAGGCAGAGGGATTCTTTACTACAAAATTGTAGAGTTGAACGCGTTCCTTATACAAATTATGCTTAGTTTTGTTGCAAAAAAACCGGTGTACTTTTAATATTATAAACGTTATTACAGGAAAAAAATGGTATTCTGTTTTTGAATTTCAAAAACCGCAGATAGAATAAAAATAAAAACTTTGATTTGAATTAAGGACATTGCTAGGTAAAAAATTTGTACACTTTATCCCGTATAGAGGCGTGATTTTATTACAGAAAAAAATGATATTCTTTTTTCGAATTTCAAATTAGAATGATATTGTTTTAAATTTAGAACATAGTAGGTACACTGGAAAACAAAACAAAAGAAAGCGTCACACAGTCTTGTCTAGCTATTTAAATAAATCAAGGTACAGACAATGACATGACATGACCTACCACCCCATTAGTTCAATAGGAAATAAGAATGATCGGAATGACACGGCGATTAATCACACAGATTTTTGTGCTACATTGTTACTTACCTATTTGTTTCAAATAAATAGGTCGGGCCAACTTCACATACACTGTCTTGTAATAATGTTATTTGTACGTAGACAACTTGGAATTCGTTGCGTGACTACCAACAGAAATTCCTACTGTGACACGCTAACCATTTTGTTGTGTCCTACCTGTATGGTAACTGGGTTTCTATCTTTTGTTTAGTTGTTAGGAAAACTTATCTCCGAGCTTAGTATATTTATTTTGTCTATAGGACTGGTTAAACTTAGGGTAGTCACAGTCAAAATGCAACAAAAATCATAAATGAAAATGTTTCAGCAAACTATTTGCTGCTCGTCTATAAATAAAAAAGCAGCCAAGTGCGAGTCGGACTCGCCCATGAAGGGTTCCGAAGCATCAAGTAACATAATATAAAGGTTCTTGTAGTTCGTCGAAAGGTAAATTGCGGTATACGATTTATGACGAATAAAAAAAAAACTACTCACTAGATCTCGTTCAAACCAAATATCGTTGAAAGTTTGCATAGTACAACATATATTTTTTTTAGTTTTATCATTCTCTTATTTTAGAAGTTAGAGGGGGGGGGACCAACTTTTTTCCACTTTGGAAGTGTCTCTCGCGCAAACTATTCAGTTTAGAAAAAAACTGAATTAGAAACCTCAACATCATTTTTAAAGACCTATTCATAGATACACACGTATGGGTTCGAAGAAAAAAAAATTTTTGAGTTTCAGTTTGAAGTATGGGGACCCCCAAAATTTATAGTTTTTTTTCTATTTTTGTGTAAAAATCTTAACGCGGTTCACAGAATACATCTACTCGCCAAGTTTCATCAGTCTAGCTCTTACAGTTTCGGAGAAAAATGGCTGTGACATACGGACGGACAGACAGACAGACAGACATGACGAATCTATAAGGGTTCCGTTTTTGCCATTTGGCTACGGAACCCTAAAAAGTAATACTTACTTAATTATTACTTGGTGGGCTTCGTGGGTCTCATTATTATAACATTGAACTTTATTACCGAATCCATAACTGTTATTTTATATTGTCTGTGAATTAATTAGATAAAGTTAAGACATTACTCCAATTCGTGAAGCGTTACAATTTTAAGCTGCCATAAAATGTTGTAAACAATAAAACCACTTTTACGATTAGAACATTTTTGTGCACAAAAAATATTCTATTTTTAACTTTGAAGAACGAGTAAATTACCTACTCAGATTAATTTTTATTCATTAAAATGTGTGATCTTTGGTTCAAAATGACAGAAATATTAATACATAGATGATGCAGAAAAACTATGGAGAAATGGCATAATAAAGCTTTAAGGCTTGAGCACATTTAAGCGTTCTGCGATAACAATTAATGAAACGCTGTCAAATATCGCTGTCATATTTGACAATGTTACACTGATCACCACGTCTGAACGCTTATAGATGTGCGCAACTGCGCAAAGCATAACTGAACAGAAAAAAAATGTTATACCACTGAAATTATTAATTACTAGCGGCCTGTCCCGGCTTCTCACGGGTGGACATTTATTTTTTAAACACAATCTATGTTACTCATAGTGAATGTAGCTTTCCAATGGTGATATAACTTTTTTGAGTTTATTCATCACAAACATACACACAAATATTTCAACTTTATAATATAAGTATAGATAATATTAGTTTAGAAGTATCTAAATATATAAAACTCTTAGGTACGTTACTGACTGGCTGACTGACAATCAATGCACAGCCTAACCGTAAGTCCTAAAAGGATGAAACTTGGAGGGTGTTCCTTTTATAGCATAGGGGTGCACTAAGAAAGGAAATCGGAATGTTATTTCCCTAAGGGGTAAAACTTTTAAAAGAAAAATCCTAACCTTTTAGTCCTAGAAGCATGAAATTTGTGGGGTAGCTTAGTTCTTTTGATGTGACTTTTTATCCCAAAAAGTAACGGAAACGGGGCGAGCGAAGCTGCGGGCGGCCACTAGTAGACTATGATCATCACATCATCAGGAGTTGACAAGCAAAATAAATTACTTTCTTACCTTATTTTAAAGTCTTCTTTAATATTACACCATGTATTATAATATCAGCTATCTAGCTCCCATAAAAGCTCTGCTTAATTTTTGTAGAATTTCTGCTGTATTTATTTATTTTATTTATTAAATTTTCTAAAGCTTACGACCTCAATTCTATATTTAAAAACTTTAGCATCAAGTCGGTGGCGAAAATCGATTCACAGAAGTCAAAAAAGGCTAGCCTTATTGCTATGCAGGGCAGCACGGTTTGTCCTGATTTTTGGCCCATGTCGACACTCCACTAGAAATGTATTAGTTTTAACGTCTACCGTACAGCCCGGATTGTGCCGGGAATTCAGTATTAGTTGCTTATCTGGGGGTAGGGGACTTAGTAGGGTTTCAAGGTCGTTTTGACGCTAGTATATATTCTACTTCACATAACAAAGGGGTAAATGTTGTGATAATAAAAGGCTGAAAAAAAAACTCGCCCCGAAATCACAAAAAAACTGACTAAGTGCCAGTCGGACTGATGCTCGAAGGGTTCCGTACCGTTATCAAACAGAAAAAAATACGTTTGTTGCATGGAAGCCCGCTTAATATTTTTTTTACGTACGGTATTCTAAAATCACAAAAATAGCTTCTAAAACGATTTAACAATCCAAAAAAGTTTTACTAGACAATCACACGGTGGCATTAAAATAGATTGGCTCCCTAATCACTCTGTGGGGTCTAATATCAAATGCAATTTCCTATATTGTTTCACCTAATACAAGAAACGGGCGGGGTGGGTTCGCACGCACGATATAATTGAGTAAACGGCACGATGTGTATGTGGCCTTATTTTATTTTGAGTGATTGGTATCATCGTGAACTAAGTAGTAGTACTGTAGTCCACATTGGTTCTTTTTTAGGGTTCTGTCCTCGCTCTCTTTCTAGCTATGGGATGAATTGCATGCAGGAAAGAGACGGATGGCTCCCGATAACGCCATCTGACAAGTTTATACTAAAATACCAAAAAAAATCCGGTTCTCCGGTAATTCATTGTACCTAATAAACTTCAATAATTGTTAGTTTAAGCCACATTTCAAGAATTATATCCTTGTGACAACGCTAAAGGCCTGTCCACATCTAGGCGATGGCGATCTGAAACGCTGTCAAATATGACTGCGATATTTTGACAACGTTTCAGCTGATCACCATCGCCATCGCTTAGATGTGCGCAGGCTTTCACGTGTATATGTAGAGTCATATATCAGATTGATCTGAAATGTTATATTATTATATAACTATTTAATTAAACAAAGTAAACTTTGGCTACCCTATTTTTCTAACAAAAGCTTCAACCTTTATGCATTACGTATTATCGGTCGGCCGTATCTTTTTCAAGAAATAAAATAAAAATATTGTTTGCTATAAAATTATTTCCTAGAAATACTTTCCTTTGTCTTGAAAATTATAATTTTAATCAGTAGAGCATAATAATACATTTTATGACAACTTTCACCTCATAAAAACAAAATTATTCCCAGTTCTAGTATATGATATCTATGACCTACAGCTGAAATCGAAACCTTACTTGAACTTATTAATTTTTATGTCTTTCTTGCCCTTTTAGTGGTCTTAATTTATGACAGCGCATGAGCATAAACATTTTGTTCACAGAATAACATGAAGTATATACCTCGTTCTGGTACGAAGCACCTGCTTTGTAAAGTCAGCTGAGGTGCACTTATGTGTATACAATGCCTTATTTTCAAAGCAGTGTGGTAGCATTGCAAAGAACATTTTACAGTTCAAAAACTCTAAAATCAATTGGTTTTTTTTCAGCGTAACTATAATTTTCTTTCATGGTACTTAAGATACAGAATTGTATCACTTGTACCATCAATGGTACAAATCAATGGTACAACGGACACTAACGCAAATATTCACTGCAATGTATCGAGTCACCTGAAAGTCAGATGACTTAATAAAAGCAATAAATCATTAATAAATAAATATCTAGACAATCCACTCAACACTATCTAGCCCCAAACTAAGCAGAGCTTGTACTATGGGAACCATAATTATAGCTAATATACTACTTATATGTATTTTTTTTTCAAAGCTTTGTTTTAGGCGACGATGGTTACCACTAAACATCAGGTGGGCTATAAACTTGTTCTATCAGCTATTAGTTGTTTATAAAAAAGCCAAGAATTGTATACATTAGTGCTGCCAACTGATGATTTTAAAATAATCAAATTTAATTCAAAGAATCTATCCGGGCAACGCTGGGATTCACTCCTAGTTCATCGATAAAAAAACCCCCAAGGTCACCGACATAACTCGTAGAGTTAGCAAGTTGAAGTGGCAATGGGCAGGCCATATAGCTTGAAACACCGATAACCGTTGGGGAATAAAGGTTCTCGAATGGCGACCACGAACCGGAAGACGAAGCGTTGGGCGCCCACCCATCAGATGGACCGACAAAATGGAAGTCAATGGATGGAAAGGGCTCAGAATCCTGGATTCTTCCTGGAAATGTGTAGGGGAGACCTATGTCCAGCAGTGGACTTTCCAGGCTGATGATGATGATGATGAATCGATAAAAGGCGTCTACAGCTTGCTCACTTATACTTGTTAGAGTGTACTTAGTAGAGGCATTGTAAATTCAGTTTACATGACGACAACCATGTCATTAAATAAGCAATGTTATTAGCAAATAAATTGCATGTTTCTTGATGGATTATTGATAGCAAAGTCGTAAAGATGATTGTAATGAGCTTTAAGAAGGGTTAATTAATTCATTATAATCTAGAATTTTCTGTTTTTTGTTGGAAAAGTTATTGACCTAAAGATAAATAAGTACAACAATGTAGAAACAACGAGGTCGTAAACTATGATGAGCTACGAGTAAACGAAAAAGAAGGGATGTTCATAAATTAAGACTAAATTGCTTTAACGTATAGAAAAATGCCTAGTTAATCTACTCTTTAATTAGATGTTGTACAGTAACTTAATGGACACTGATGAGCAGCTTGCCTTGCTCGACATCAAAATATCCCTAGTTGACTGGCCTTTTAGCTCAGTTGGTAGTAGCCATCGACATATAAGTACCATATAAGACCGTAATAGAGAAGACACCGTAAATTCCTACTTTGTCCCGTTCAACTGCGGCGATCGCGCCGCACCTCACTCAGTCGCCTCAGTCGCTCTCTCTCGAAAACGCGTAAGGGCGCTTGTACACGCTAAGAAAAAACGCCGGGTCTACCCAAGAATTCGTGTCGTAACAAGAAAATTACTGTGTACACTGCTCGCAGCGGTGCACGAAAAAAATCTTATCTGCGCAAGACAAGAATTTTGTCTTTTCCACACACGAAAACGCAACAACGTTCGCCGCGTCGTGTCTTGCGCAGATAAGATTTTTTTCGTGCACCGCTGCGAGCAGTGTACACAGTTATTTTCTAGTTACGACACGAATTCTTGGGTAGACCCGGCGTTTTTTCTTAGCGTGTACAAGCGCCCTCAGTGCCGTAATTTACATGGCGCTTAAGACCTTTTTGCCGAGAACAAATTACGAAGAATAGGACAATTCAGTTATTTGACGTAGATTCTCTAGTACGTAGTACTTATATCTCGATGGTAGTAGCTATAGTAGCTACTACCATCGCGGCGCAGAAGGCATAGTACCTAGCTATGCCTTCTGCGCCGTAGGTCGTGAGTTCGATCCCCACCGTTTGTGTGATGAACATAGATGTTTGTTCTCTGGGATCTAATTATTTATTACAAAAAAATGTTGGTTGGAATATGTATTTACAAAAAAAATGTTTTCAAGTATTATTAATCAGCTATCTGGTTCCCATAGTACAAGTTCGGCTTAATTTGGGGCTAGATAGTGTTGTGTGGATTGTCTACAATATATATTTATCTATTTATGTAAGCGGCTGACTTTAATTACCAATTTCATGAATCTTACAAATCTTAAATTCTAAATCTAAATCTTAAATTGTGGTCACCAAATAGCTGGTGACCACAATTTATGATTGAAAAAACAATGCTTTCTAAACCATAAAAAGTGAGTCGTCAGAAGAATCCAAGCCCATAACCTACAACACAAGGTATAAATAAATAATATGTAAATTCATATATGTACAGGTAAAACGTAGTGAAAAGCTAGCTACGAGTAAATCTTCATACCTACGTTGTACTATACGAACACCGTGTCGTGTTAAGCCCAGGCGGGGTATCGAGTGACGTCATCGGAAGTGGCGCGCGGGAAATGAGATGCGAGTGTGCGCCACGCCTTATTTATATACTCGTGTGCGCTTACCTTTACTTTATCAACACACTCGGTTTGTGTACACTCATGAACAAACTTACATATTTTAATATTCAGGTGGAAAAGTGTTTATCAGTTCAAGTGCTTAGCATTGATGATTTACGTGACAAAGTTTACGACTGCCTTCACAGCTTAGTTGGTAGTAGCTCTGCCTTCTGCGCTGGAGGGCGTGGGTCCCCACCGAGAACAAATATTTGTGTGGTGAACACAGATGTTTGTTCTCTGTCTGGGTGTCATATTGTATTATAAGTACCTATGTATTTACAGCATCAAAAAAAACATAAGTATTATATCAGCTATCTGGTTCCCATAGTACAAGCGCTGCTTAGTTTGGGGCTAGATAGTGTTGTGTGGAGTGTCCGCATTATTTATTTATTATTATTTATTATTTATTTTAATAAAAATATTACTTCTGCTGTTTATTGCTAATTAACATAATATAAGTAATACAACCTTACTATAATGTGCTTATTTCTTAACACGTCAAGCCTCAAATAAAATAAAACTCTCAAATTACAATCACATTTGCAATCCATTTGCAAGACATTCTTTTACAGAAATATATAAAAAAATGTTATAAATAACACAAAATTAAAAAAAGTCTTATGTGATAATTAAAAATTTAAATAACCAATAAAATTTAAACAAAATCCAAATACAAGAAATCCCGTTACGAACATCAGATTGAATGCTAATTGACAAAAAAAAATTGGCTAAGCAAATCGTTGAAACCTCCGCGCACGAATCGCACTACAAACTACGAACCTCGTTAGATTCAGGATACGATAGCGGTCTATCGCATTTGCGATGCAATCACTCCGAGCTGGAGTCGGTGTTGTATCTACTTACCTTTATACGAGTAACTTAGATTTAAATTGGAGTAACTTACAAATAAATAAAAACAGAACTTTGTTTTTAAATCATTATTTTTTTACGTTGCACAGGGTGTTAAAAGACCACTCCTGAAATTTATAAGGAGTTAAAGTCTCCACCAATATCAAAAACAATTATTATTACTATAACTTGCCTTTGAGAGCAGATGGTGGGAAGAGAGATAAGTGAAAGTCTTTGAGGGAGACCTTTGCCTAGCAGTTTTTGATAAGTACAATCATTGAAAAAGAAACCGCCATCAGCAACTGTTCAATATTTAACAGTAAGAGCGCACAACCAAATTAATAAAGCAGCTTGTTTAAGACAGACAAACATTATTAATAAAGACATAACCATCCTTCTTCTAAATAATAGCTTAATATGTCAAAAAACCAGTAGCGGACATTTTATTCTTTCCACAGTGCCCTAATGCGATGTTATCAGTAGGAAGAGGGTCTGTGTCGGCGCGCTTTGCCACTTAAAGCGATGCTATTTATATCTTTCGGTGGAAAGACCCCTTGAGCATCTGTTTCGAACTTTTGATTTCGTTTTTCAAAAACAGAACGTTGTAGGCAACATACTATGTGAGTGAAAGTAGTGTTTTAACTTTACTGATATAGACTGGACTTTTGCGTGAAAAATTATCCCAATAACAATAATTACATCGACGCATTTATGAGAATTAAAAAGTTTTACAATTTAACAATAGGTACTTTTTAAATGATTTCAAATAAAGAAGGAGGTTTTATTTTTAATGTTTGCTATCGCACTACTGTTTCTTAAATGAGCCAATTTAAAAAAAAATATCTGAAAGCTTATGCTATAAGATTAGTCCTATGGAAATTTCATCAAAATCGGTTTAGCAGTTTGGCCACG
This sequence comes from Thera obeliscata, assembly GCA_947578465.1. Lineage (NCBI taxonomy): Eukaryota > Metazoa > Arthropoda > Insecta > Lepidoptera > Geometridae > Thera > Thera obeliscata. Next base: position 5,046,897 of record OX387928.1, on the reverse strand, counting down.
AAGGTTGTAAAGGTTTTTAAACTTATATTCTTATGCATTGTCATCAAAATGTGAAGAAATTTTTGTATTATTAAGAGAGCATGAATAAATTTATAACGCTTCTGAAGTAGTAAAAGCTTGATGCTCTTATCAGTACAAAATAGTCATGAGAGTTCAATGCCCTGTTCTGATTTATATGAGAACATTTTGACACACTCCGTTTCGACAATGTTGCCACAGTTTTAATAAAACCAGATGCTTAATAGGCAATTGAGAACAGGGAACTTGTTCAGTAGCGTATCTATATTATAGCGTAGCTTTAGCAATGTGTAGGTAACCACTTAATATTTTTATTTAAATGATTACTTATACTATATTATTATTGTAATATTTACTTACAAATGCTAAGTATTTTTTAAAGAATGCATTAAAAATTGCTGTTTTTCTATTTACAGGTACGGGATCGTCATTTTTCACTGCAGACTTCCAAAAGGTACAACTTACCAATATAAATTATGTAAAATTATAACTTAAATTTGCAAAAACTTCAAGAAAATTCTTCTGCATTGAACTTTTCAAAGAACACGTCACTATTCTTAACCAACAATGTGCGAACTTTGCACAAAATCTAAAGCTGCATCGAAAAAACCGTTGAACTTTTAGACAAAAGCTCTCAGGTAAAGTTCAGGAATAGGTAGTTCCGCCTATAGAAAGGTATAGTCTTATCCGTAATGAGACCAAAATAGTTATGCCCCACGAGTGCGAAGAAGACAGACGTATGCGACTCACTTGCGACCCTGCAAAGCTTAGAGCTCAGCTGTCTGCCCGGAGCGGTGATGTTTGAAACACGGGACAGGCGGAGCTTAGCTACAAATCACTCAATGTCACATTTTGACATTTGAGATATTAGGTCTTTTTTCTATAACGCCGCCATCTCTTATTTTAGTACGCATTCAGATAATAATATCGTCACTTTTCAAACGATTTCAGAATAAAAATAACCGTAAACATTTTACTGGAATTAAATAGTTCGAGATTCAAAAGACAATAACTTTCAACGCAATAAAGTTAACTGGCCACTAAGAATTCACACGGCTCATCACAACACCAATAAAGTTTACGATGTCGTTGTCGCTCCCAATTTCAAATTTCGAACGCAACGATTCAAAGTAGGTAGGCATGGGCTTTAAATAAAAATTAAAGTTACAAGCGTCCAGTTTAGTAGGAGCCGTTTAATTTTGAAGAAAATAATGTAAATTGGTTGTTCATAAATTGGTTCGAATGAGGTCTTTTTAAAATGGTCGGTCATGGTTCAAGGAAGCGCTCTCAAATTGGTTCAAATGAGGCCATAAACGTCCCACAGAGTGACGTCTCTATACCGACTGTTCTAATCATATTTTTACTGGGGCTTTAAATCATTTGAAAGTAACAAAAGCCGACTTTATGGGTAAATCGGATATTTATTGAGCGTTAGATTAATTATAATAACTTTTGAAATACTAACACACACTTTGGTCCTCAGCAGTTTTAAATAATGTGGGACGTAGTTTAAAGTTCTGAGGTCATATTCCATGACTATCGATAGTTTAGTAACTGAAACTTGTGTGGTGCAAATCAACTACGTTCCGATTCTACCGATCTGAACTTTACTTATTACCGATCTGGATTGCCGCCAGCAGAGCATTAGCGCAAACTTCCCCTTATTCCGACTTCAAAGTTAGGTATTGCTTGTTTCAAGGACTCATTCTCCACTTGTCATTCAACCACAGACAATTAAAAAAAAAACTCATCAACGTGTCCTACTAATCTATTAATCTTTAATATTTAATACTTTTATTTTTAAATTATGCAACAGTTTTTTTTCTCATATTTCTTACAAATAACTAGCCTACGTTTTATTTGAAAAGCGGTTTGCATAATTCAAACAAATAATTACGAGCTTGCAAAAAAAATTGCCGGAACATGTGGCTTATTACAATGTTTTGTCCGAAATTACGCAAAACGTCCAAACAGTTCCGGGCATCAGAGGAAACAATAGCGCAAGCTTTTGTTTTTATAATTAATTCTTTGTCGAAACCCGAAAAGTTCGACCGCAGGTTGGACCGTTACGTCGTAAACGCAGCGACCTCCAGAATACGGATTTAAAAAAATACAGTTATTTTAACACTTATCTCCATTGGTTGTGGTTCAATTTGGAGTACCCTGACTTAATAATATTTTTGTCACAGAATAACTATTATTCGTTTCACGCATTCTAATTCTATTTCTAACACGTTTTTACGTATTTTGAAATCATAGTGAATACTTAACAGTCTAATAACAATGCAAACATGTAAATTATTATATTCTATAATTTAGTATTCAATTCTATTGTTTTATCATTTTGTTAAAATTATTTCGTTATTTGAAACTAAAAATCTTGGTAAATAAACAAAGGCTTGTTTTTTATTTATCCGTTTATGTAACGTGAGTGAGTTTTTTTATTAAAAATGTTGACCATTTAAATCGCAAGCCGATCCGCAATTTGTTTTTCTATTATTTATTGTAAAAAATACCTTAGCATTATTTTGCGATTTTTTTGGACATCGGAAAATAGTGATCCAAACTTAGGCCGCAGCCACACCTTCGTAAGCCGGCAGGGAAGCTGGACGATGACAATGGCACGTGGCGGAAGCGGCTATTCCGTTAAAACAAACTGGCAGAGCCACATCACCTATGAACTTGTGAGTTTAATCTTGTTGAGGACACGGTTCCTATGCATTATCAGGTAGCATACTAACGCATGCACATGAATGTTTTAAATACATTTTGTAATATAACGAATGCCATCTTACACTCTCACTGCTTTGGAAAAATACGATGACCATTAATAGAAATACTATAACCTAGTAACATTAAATTAACAGTGACAGGCGATTAAAAAGTATCTATGATTATGAATGCAAGAACAGGAGTATACTAGTTTTTCTAGTATTACGCACGTGTGTGTGGGGAAGCCTTTGGGATTAGACACATCTGAGAGAGTATGTGTGCAATGCACTTACTTAATCCGTTACTCGCAAAATGGCACGCCATTTCGCACGTGTGTGGGGAAGCCTTTAAGGCTTAGACACATCTGACGAACGTTTTCTAATATAGTCGTACCCCGCCGCGCTAAGACGTCTTGATAGATGGTCACTTTATTGAAAGGCAATATCTAGGTAACATCGCCGCTGGTCACGCAAGTATTAATAAGATTACCGTGTGTGGGGGTTCTTTTGATTAAATTATCGGGGTATTCTACATGCGTACGATTTAGTTCGGTTCTCTTGGAGCTTTTTGAATGTGATGAGACAAGCAGATGGTCCAACTGAAATGCGACTTCCTCTGCCTGTGACAATTTTAGTGGTAGAATAAAGTGGGGCAAATGCGAGTACCATGACTGGACTACCAGGGGTAATGGCAATAAAATGCGAAAGTTGCACTAGTTTTCAAATTCCCATACTTGGATTTCTGCCTATCCTAGCTACCTATCTAGTATAGTGCCTACCAATTAAGTACATATACCTACTAGGTATTATAGTTACTTATAAGCATAGATATATTCAGTCACTCCTACCAACTATGTAACTGACGTTTGGCAAAAATAAAATGTAATTTCATTTCATTTCATACTTTTAGCCCGCTATTGCATGCTCCTCTCATATGACGATATAATGTTATTTCACTAACACATACGTCCCGTATTTATTTATTACATTTTTACGTATTGCGTCACTATCTTATACCTTTAAACGAGAAAATCTTGTATATCTGTCTATATATATAAATCTTTCGTGTCACAATTTGGAACGCGATAAACTCCGAAACTACTGAACGGATTTCGATAAAATTTTGCAACTGCCTAAAATATGGTCGGCCTTAAAAGATAGGATAGTTTATATTCAATATTTAGGTGTTATTAATTTATAAGGGGCAAAAGTTTCGAAATCTATGTCTATCCCCTTCTATCACGTAGGGACTTATATATGTCTATCCCTTTCTATCGCTTAGGGAGTTTTCAGAAAATTCTCGACTTTGACGAGAACAGAATGCACATAGACGCTCTAGAATGGTCTGGAATAATCAAATTTAAAGTCGGTTAGCATCCGGAATGCTCCCACCCAAACGTTAGTAATCCAGAATTATCTAGAATACTCAAATATACCCATGCAAACGGTTCTGAATTCTAGATTTGGACAAAATGTTCTAGAAAATAGTGCTCCTAAACGTTATAGAATGTTCTTTCATCATCATCATCAATTGATATCAGTCCACTGCTGGACGTAGGTTCACCTTGAGTAACAAAGGCTATATTTGTGTGTTTAAAAAATAAATGTCAACCCGTGCGAAGCCGGGACAGGCAGCTAGTATATATATATATATATATATTTCGGATCTCAGAAATGGCACCAACGATTTTCATGAAATTTAGTATACAGGGATTTTCGGGGACGATAAATCGATCTAGCTAGGATTTATTTTTAGAAAATATCGGCATTCGGAGTTAAGAACAAACAACTTTTTCATAATATCATTACTCCTAGTGCCATCTGTTGCTCAGAAGCAAAAACTAAGCTCTGTGAGAACCTGAGAACTCAAGGGTTATGTTTCACAGAGAACGCCATGTATTGTCGAGTTTTGGAACTAAAGGACTACGTAAACACTCTGTAGACAAGTTCCGGAAGTTTCTATCTCATTGCACTCGTGATTTTTTTTTTTAATAGCCAGTTCTTATTTTTTATTATTATGTAGTATGTTAGTAAGATCGAAATATATATTATGATTTCATCATTCATAAGTACGTTATCAAAAAAATACCGAGCCAAGCTCGGTCACTTACTGCTAGTAGTATAGATGATACATAGAATTCTAGGTGAGCGAGGATAAATATCGATTATTTTTAAACGCTGCTATGCAGGAAATCGATAAACGACGGCTTCTTAGAAAAACAAAAGAGATTACTCATCCCGAAGCTCGAACTCTATCTGAGAATTCCACAAAGCGGACCAACACGCCTTGATGCTCGTAGCGTTCGCAGAAACATCTAATGAAACAAAACATAATATATGTATAGAAAATACTAGCTGTGCCCGCGATTTCGTCCGCGTGGGTTAGTATCTTAGAGCAGCATTTTTAATTTGCAACGGAAAAAATCTGTACTATTTTTTTTTTTTTGAATGTCATATTTATATAAATAAACGATTCAAGAAAGTAAGTTTCAAGCTTCTCTAGCTCTAAAAAAGACGATACTTCGATATAACTTTTCAACCATTTACAACCTTTTTTTCGTAATAAAAACTATCCTATGTCTTTTCTCGGACTCTAGACTATCTGTGTAGTTAATTTCATTTGAATCAGTTCAATAGTTTTGGCGTGAAAGCACGACAGACAGACAGAGTTACTTACACATTTATAATATTAGTAAGGATTATGTTTATAGAGAAAATGCAACTTTTACCTAATTAATACCTATGTAAAATAATTAATATTTATGTAAAATTTATGCTTAACACCACGGTGTGTAAGTGGTCCATCGAAATATAATCATGGTAACCTATATGTAAAAATATTCTGTAAGATAATTATAAATTTGTCATCGAAATAGATCCTGGACATGATTTGTCACTGTTTATAGATATGAATATTCATAAAGCCCAACACGTTTTTTTGCTACTAGAAATACTACCCATAGTTTATGCAAATACATAAAAACACTAATATTTTTCTATTTTAAAAATTACCAACGCTTTATAATTACCAAATAACCAATACTTTGTGTAAATAACGCAAATAACAGAATGCATAAATAAAAAAATCTTAACCCTTACACAGCCAGAAAAAAAAACAAAGACTGCCTGTTCCACCCTACTAGAAAGCGTAAGACGGAGTACAGAGAAAGTTTGAGTGACGTTCCCCCTCCAGGCGTCCCGAGTCCCCCTAAGGATTTATGGCGCCATATTGGATTGGGACAAGATGACACGACGCTGGGATAATTTGGGCAACGGTATGACGGCGAAATGGCACTTTAATTATGATCCGGGGTATATTCATTCTAGATCGTGTTTTGAACTGTATTGATAGTAATATTTGAAATACCTACTTTAAAACCAGTTTGTCTAGAATAGAATCTGTTATTAAACATTTGGTTTCATCTCGTGGATAAGTTATTGTTTTTGTGCACGGAAATGTAAATATTTTCGTATTTTTGTGCCATATTATGCAATACCTTTTGTAACTAAAAACACCACTCAGAAGTGGGTAAAGTCAAACTTCACGACACAAACCGGTTAATTTTATCAATTTTTTTTATTATTTTCATTGATAATACTTAGTATTTGCGTATCTGATGTAACATTTGCGTTCATGTTAGTTCGATTCATCAATATGTATCTCCCCATAGAAGGACAAATGTGAATTAAAAGTGAAAACAAAAACAAAAGCATGTCAATGTAACATAAAGCATCTGCAAATTATTTTCATGTATTAGTCATAAGTAGACCTTTTTTTATCGAACTTTATAAACCATAAACCAATAACATATTCATTAGTTTATGTTTTTTTGTGTTTAACCCTCAAATGATGGTGGCTATCGTCTGTGCAATAAATATCCTGGTTGCACGCACTCACGCGCACTGTCTGTCTATCCTGACACGCATGCGACGTGCCAAAGAATACATTCTACGAATAGATCTAAATAGTCTGTGGTAACTTCTGTTTGATTCCTTCATTTGTTTTGTTTTCTTAATAGATGTATTGGATCATTCCTCCTCCTCTGTTGGTCCCTCACTGCTGAGGATTGTGACGTGTGCAAGTTCTTCCCGTATGGTTTCCCTCAATTGCATTTTTCGGCTTCGTGCAGAGCTGCGTTAGCTGGAATATCTAGGTTGCCCGACATCTGGTTCAACCAACGTTTTGAGCTTCATCCTCTTGGTTTTTTGCCCTCTATGTGGCACTTTACGGTGAGCATGAAATATAGGTACTTTTATTTTAATAAAAAAAAATTTGGAATATACCTACTTTTATTTTAATAAAAAAAAATTAATAAACTTACGCACGTCTATCATCCGCAAGGTAGACTTCTGACTTAATGTTACTTACCTAGTTTTCATGTTCATTTGAAGATATATTATGTGTCAGTAGAAAACTCAAATTTCCTTAAGTTTAGTAAACACAATAAAATCAATAAAAAATATCAGAAACTAATGAGTATTTTTTGCGAAATGTAGCTGGCAAGCACTGGAGGAGAAGACCCGAAGACCGGGCTCAGTGGCACGTCTTGGGAGAGACCTACGTCCAGCAGTGGACTAATATAGGTTGATGATGATGATGATAAATGTGTTTTTTAAAGTTCAACCTCCTAGTACCTAAATCTTTTAATATAAACTCCGTTTATACTTAATTTAATAGCATAGATAAGACCAATTTGCTAGAAAACAGAAAAATAACCGGTTTTAAAGGAAATTGGTACTTATGAATAGTAGACAGACACATGTATTAGTAGTAGTAGAGCTCTTTGTGATGGGCTCGTCCGGGGAAGTACTACCACCATGCCTATTTCTGCCGTGAAGCAGCATTGCTGTGTTTCAGTTTGAAGGGTGTGGGTGCCGGTGAAATTACTGGCACGTGAGGCTGAATATCTGTATGCCTCCAGTTGATGGACGCAGGGCAGTGCATCGTAGGGCGCGTTGCTGACGTGCGTGACCTGCGAGGCATTGCTTTGTTATAGGCGATGGTTACCACTTAACATCAGGTGGGCCATATGCTTGTTCCATCAGCTAGTTACATAAAAAAAAAAAAAAAAAAAATGTATTAGCGTAAAAATTAGTAGAATCATTTTGATAAAGTTTAATTTGATTCAAACTTAGGTACAATAGTCTGAAGTGGAGATGGGCAGGACACGGTGCCAGAAGGAATGATGGAAGATGGACAACGGCGATTACAGAATGGTGGCCAAGAGATGCACAGTGACCACGAGGCAGACCACTCGCCCGTTGGTCAGATGACATTGTCGGAGTAGTTGTGCTGCAATGGCGGAGACTGGCACAGGACCGAAGAGAGTGGCGTATTATAGAGGAGGCCTATACCCATCAGCAGTGGGTGCATAAAGATAGATAGATAGGTACAATAAATTTTATTCACATCACTGACAATTTCGGCTCATCGGAAGTCACCGCAATCGTTTGCCGCTTTCGATCGATCATTTTATTACTATATGCAAATGGGTGTAATTTGGAATGGTTTTGTATGGGAAACCAATTCTAAAACAATGCCGAATGCGGTATGCGATGCATACGTAATCGAATTTTGAAAAAGGAATGTTACCCGCAATCTAATTTCTATTCACGAAATCCGTTGACAGAGAACGACATTTCACCAACTTTGCTAGTTACCAAACACGCTGGGGTGTGGATAGGTATAGCGAATGCGGCAAAAACAAAAATCTCGTTAAGATGACAATTTATGGGTTGTTTTTACTAAATGAAAATAGTCGCAGCCTGAAGGCAGGCCTTTTTGATTTTCGTAATGGAATCTTTTCGCTTGGGATTTCTGTCGGTTTAAGATGTTCCGTTTACTCAAAAAAGCGATTTGTGAAAGCCTATTTTCTTTCTCGGGGGAGTTTTCCCTAATCATTGTCATTGTAAGTCCTGTCTTTTGTATAAACTGCGTATAAAGCTCTTATTTATTAAGTTTGCCATATTGTTTGGTATTGCTAAACTTTGGTGTATAGGTATTTTCATACAGCGCTATTATATTTTTGAAGCTGTCATTATCTGGACACAAACGCAGAGATAAAGCTATTTCTGGCTTAAGAATATTAATTTTCTTTTTTTACCTACATACTAGGTATTTTATTTACTTAGGGGATAATAACTTTATGGAAAAAGCATATGGCCCACCTGATGTTAAATGGTAACCATAGCCTATATCAAATCATTGACTCATAAGTCATGCACGTCAGGAACGTGCCCTACGATACGTTCATCAACTTGAGGTATACTTACAAATATTCAGCCTCACGTTCCTGTTATTTCACCGGCACCCACACCATTCAAACCAAAACACAGCAATGCTGCTTCACTGCAGAAATAGGCATGGTGGTAAGTGCGTGCACATTTAGCACTTTTAGTTAAAAAAGTGATATTTGTACACCCTGTATAGTAACAAAGCAACGCAAACATCTCACTAATTAGCTGTCTCTCTCATTCTCTCAGTTGAGTAAAAGCATCGTGGCATTGATATAAAGTTTCTTTGTAACAAACCAACCAGACGGAAGCATTTCATGATTTATGACAAAGCAAATTTTTATTTCCATTTCTCTCCGCTCATTGTTTTTATTTTTATTTTTCCACAATTCCTCGCTTTTCAGTGGAAAAAGTCGCTGTGGAAAGTCGCTTTCGTTTTAGTGGAAATGGAAAACGGAGAGAAATAAAAGAACGCATATGTGTTGCGGGTTGCCTTTAGGTACAGTCGGCGGAAGGAGCTGATGACTATTATAGGAACTAAAAGTAATAGAATACATACATACTTAAAATCACGCATCATTCCTATGGGGTAGGCAGAAGTCAAAGTCAAAAATGTATTTATTCAGTAGTATCACAAGGATCACTTTGAAACATCTTTAAGCTAGGTGGGTCTTGGTGCCAGTTTCACGCGACCAAGGATTTCCAGAGATCACGGATTTCCACTTGTTAAGATTTTGACGAATGATTCTGCGTGAATGATTCTTTTGATTCATTCACTCTCATAACATTCTTCTTACATGCAGTACAGTTTATGGACCACTAAAATAAAATGTTCAAAAAGTTCTTTGCCAGAAAGCACATATAGCTTAAATATTTTAACATAGAAATAGACCAAAAATATTCTGGTTAGAATTAAAAAAAAAAAAGTAATCTAAAAAAAATTTTTTTTTTACTAAATTATTTATAGGCCTAACTCATCAGCTCATCACTGAACAGCACGTGGTCAAACGCAAGCTTATAAATAGTAAAAAAAACTTTAGCTTAATCATCTACTTTTCATGTGGACTGTACTAGTATGATGGCTGACCAGATAGAAATGCTTTTAGATGCTTTTGTGTTTTATTTTCCTGTTGCTACGTACTTTGCTGCCATAAGCTACATAATTGCCGTTGTTCAGTGTAAAAATAAATACAGAAATATGTGATTTTAAGTCAATTTTTGTAAGTAGGAAATAAGGAACTGTATATTATTAGAAGTTGATTTAAAGATGATGTGTCAATCATGAAGAAACATTCGGATTTTGAGAAATTGACCTTTTTTTACCAAAATAAAAATGTTACCAAACTGATGAGAACTATGAAACTTCCATTCATATTCGTTGAACGGAAACAGCTGCAGTCAACAAAAAATCTTCTAAATCCATCGCCAAGCATAACCATTTTCCCAACATTGGGATGCTACTTGCGTCCATCGACCCCCTAGAGGTTTGAAAGCTTTGCTCGGCAAGTACCCACACATCGGTCTTTTTGTCCCGTTTTCCTGACATGCTTTCCATTTCGGGTGTTGGCGTCTCTTTCTGGCCATTTATTTATGACCTAAACATGCAGTTTAATAAACAATCATCAAATATAATTTTTAATAAAAAAAATTGTGTATATTTGGTCTTTTAATAGAAGGGAACATAATTTTTTCCCAAAAATTATTGAAAACGAACCTTGATTCAACTTGATCGACGGTGTAGCGTGCTCACCTAGAAGATTCCTATTCACTCTTTTTTTGAAAACATCCAAATTATAGGTACCTATTCGGAAAAAACATAGCCCTATGTGTTGTTTTGCATCCGTCTTCAAACAAATACCTGCACTTGATAGATGCTTTAAAAATAAAACAGCTAGGTATAGCTCAGTAGGCACCTATAGTTTCAAAGTAGCGCCAAGCACACGTCATTCTGCTTTCTTTATTTGTTTTGTTGTGTCCCGCTGCTTCCGCGCCGCGGACACTTTTGGTTAGTTTGCTCTGTTTTCCGTATAATAAATAATAAACATTTTCTCTGTACTATTTCACTATGTCGCCAAAACAGACCCCGTATTTTACTTTATCAAATAATGAAATATTTATCACGGTTAAATACGCCTCTTGCTATACTTATAAAAATATCAATTTATCATACATATACAGTTATGCAACCACAAATTGGTGGATCATTATGTATGCAGATGTATTTTAATAAGAACATGATCGCAATTTAATGAATAGCAATTTGATATTCTATTAACCGATATCGAACTGTGCAAGGCGGATACCAAAGTAATTTTATTAATATTAATATCTATTTTTTCTAACATCGATAAATCTTTTCTGATTTAGGGGTGATCTGTCAGTAGATGATACGATTTTTCACTTATCAATACGCTGGGCTTGGCACGCGTAAAGTTTTATGTATTCCTGATAAATGGTCCATTTAGTGAGGCGACGCTATTGATATCGATTTTGAATGGTGAATGGTTGATTTATGCGTTTCCATGTAATTTATTTTTACAAAACAAGTTTTTTGTAACGCGATGTATTGTCGATAAAATTCGATGATCCGTCGATGACGAATTTTTTGCGAAACATTCCATCTGGCACATAAATTACATCTCGTTCAACAACAATACGTGAAAGGTGTCATCGATTCGAAATTCAAAATGCATTTCGTATTTCGAGTTTAGGTTAAACGAAATATTCGAAAAGTTTACGCTCATCTTGCTCATGATTCGCGAAAGAATCAATTTTATTGGTAAAACAAGCGGCGTCGGTGATTTATATCCTCCGAACGTGGCCCCACGATAGCGTGTCACCGGCCGGCATGTTCGCGCCTCGCTCTAGAATTTGCTAGAATATTCTTTTGTGTTTACTAGTACAAAGACATTTTGATAAATCGATTTTTTGGAACCCACTATCACGTGCCCGTATAAGTGAGTATTTTCTTATCGGTCACCGCCAAAAAGCTAAATAGAAAAACATCGGTTTCAGGTCAATGCCTCAAACATTTGCAGATGTGTTTTTATTCGCGTGTGGGTTGATAAGAAACACCATTAGATATTTTAAATATTGTAAGTCTGGCTAACAAAGAACCTGTTTGACCTTTAAGTCCGCATATAGATGTCGCGATTAGAATCCAAGCTAATATACAAATGCAATAGAACTGTATTCCAGTGTTTCAAATACTAAATTGTTCGTTGCAGCAGGTGGGGTATTATCATAACTGCTGTTTGCTAATCCTCACGTCAAACATGTTCACGCACAATTCGTCATTACATCAAATTATATCAACATACATCACTATTAATTTACTCGCTCGCTCAAGTAGTGAATTTTTTGATCATTTGTCATCATTAACGTATTTTGCGTTTTCAAATAAGTCCTTGATGTTTGTTTTTAGTCCATTGAATTATTGGTAAAACGTTTTATAGCTTCATACCTTCCGTTCTTCATTTTAGTTTTTGCTGCGATGTACTTAAGATACATTTAAATTCTTGTGTTGGGTTGTAACTTAAAACTAAATAGGTTGTTATGAAAGGTTAGGTTTAAACAACTATTGCATCTTTACTTACTAAGACTCATGCTAAAATAGCTTTATGATAATATCATGAAGTTTTTTGAAGCTTTTTTTCTTTTCGTCTTATACGTTTCGAAAAAATTGTATCATACATCCTATTTTTAGGCCTGGCCTACAAAATAGTTTCATTTCCAAAAAGAACAATAATTTTGAAATCTTTTCTTCCACTGATGAAAGATGCATCCTCAATCTTCTCAATTTATTCCCCCGACCTACAGTAATAATTTAGTACTTATTACTAGAAATCAATCCATAAAAATAATTGAATCTGATGTTAAATTCAAAGTAGATTGCCCAGTATCAATGCTCCAAACCAAAATCAACTATCATTACTTTATTTTTAAAAGGACTAAACAGAAATGATACAGTCTGAAGCAACCAAGCCTATTAACACAGTAGCAGGAATATATCGTGAGAGCTCAGAGATACAAAGGATCACGTACACCAGATGATATTAAATGGAACTATGTTGTTTTCGTGACTAAGAGCTAAATACACGGTGGATATTGTACAAGCTTTTGCTTAGATGAATAGCTATGAATATTATTGTACAGAGAACAAGTCAGAGAATATCGTACAAAATGTATATAGATTACCTATTTCTTACAATTTAGGAAATGTTTCGAGGATATAAGAAAAGCTACCCAAGGTAGTTAAACAAGGTCACGATGAACAAAATGAAGTTATAACAAAGCTTAGTCAGCTTCAACCCACGTACTATTTTAACGGATGTTAGATAAAATCACAGGAAACCTCAGATGGTGAGTGAAATCATAAAGTAATTTAAATCTTAGAACTTGTATACAGATGAATTAAATGTGCGGTCAGATCACCAATAGTCACTGCGATCCTACCAATCCTTTCTTTAATTTGATTAACACAGATCGCACTTACGTATAATCACGATAGTTACTAGTTTTAATGATACCTAGTAGTTCAAAAGTCAATATATTAAATATCAATTTTACATTATAGCAAAGAGTGATGATGTGAAAGATATGGAAAATGAAATTAAAAGTGAGTGCATACATTTAATATGCATTGCTATTTGAACCATATTTCAATATGATATAGCTCATTTTACGATACAAACTGATTTGAAGAGACAGGCATGGTATTCTAGATCTGTTTAAATCATGTGCATGAACTGAAAATAAACTGAGATCACTCCTCCGCACGCCGTAAATTCACTGCTAATTTACAGCCCCTCACTGTTATAAATAAATAAATATTCCTTGCCACTACATCCACTGAACGCATTGTGTCAACACACTCTGCCACCGGTTGTATGTTGCTGTCATAACAGATCCTTCGTACTGAACTTAATGGATTGTTACGAAAACTCCTCGCCACTTCTGGCTGCCTGGTAGCACTTTCAACTTGCAACATAACAATGAAACATTAAAACAAGCTGAATATTTGAGCTTTTATCCCATTTAGTTTTAGGCTGCTAAAATGCCTCCATCATCATGCTCGAAGTTTATAGTGTTTATTTACATGCATTGATTTACCGTATCGCATAGGTGATAAAAATTGAGCGGTTGTAAATCTAGAGATCTTTATCACCGAAGAGTGATATGCTTTGAAAACTACGATTAATTACCACAGACATCTCTCATTCTGCATCTCATCTGTGCCTCTCTCAATCTTCTCACGAACTTTCGTTTTAAAAACCAATCAATCATGAACATTGTAACGCGAAGATCACACAAATTATTCTGCCACTTCGTGGCTGGTACTGCACAAAAGTTATTGAGTGCCAAGTGGAGTGAAGCTAAGGAACAGCCGCTCTAGTTTGGTGCCAGGGATCATCGGCAGGTTTGCGGTGGCCATTGTAATGTGAATTCTCCGACGCTGTAACCATCCGTCTTGGCAATACAATAAAAAAAATACCATTGTACAATGTGCTGATTAGAACTTTCGAGATTGGAAAAATCAGTAGTATAGTAACTAATACAGGGAAGGCTTTTGAATTAAAAAAAATTATTAGTAACAATTTTGTGTAGAATACTATTTATGAACTTACACATATTTTTGGACCATACTGTAGTTGACAACTCTGGAACAGCGATTAAAATGTATAGCGAGCGCGGCGTCTAGTGACGCGTCGCGTATTTCTGTTCACCAGTTTTTCTATCGACACCACGAACGTCTTCTGCAAAACTTATGACTTGGACAACGATGTGAGGCGCATTTTATTGCTTATTTATACGCACCTGCTACAATTACCTTCTTTTCTTGCTTCTCTTAATGTCATTCTTTCACCTCATCGGATTCTATTAGCCGTTACTCACATTCTAAGCACCAAAGGTGACATCAAGTTCACTTTTTGCTGCAACCTTGGAATAGAAATTATGAGAAACTATACCCTATTTAGTTCACTTGATAACTCCGTTGCCTAAGTAAGCAATAAACTACTTATAATAATCTTATTAACACTTTAAGTGGCAGTGATTGATTCCTTTCAACATAATTAAGCAATTCGCATAAAAAGACAATGAATTTATAGTTGGCTAAGTACTTAATATTTCAATTTTCCGCGCATCATTAGTTTTGATGTTTCTTAAACTATTCCACAGCCAATTATCAGTTGTTACGTGCTGCGTCATCGGGTCATGGTAATCTTTTCATGAAATAAGATTCTGGAAATTTGCATCGATTGGTTGATCGATCGATCGAAGAAAAAACAAAACTTTTCAATGTGATATTGGCGTGGCTACATGAAAACAATTGTTGATGTAATGATTGTTTAAAATCAAGTCAGTTATCGATAAAACTTTCTATCGATAGATTGATGCGTTTCATCCATCACTATTGAGTCAGCGACGTGCGACGGTTGCCAGCGGGCGGGGCCTGTGTGGTGCCAACTATGGCAAGCGCGTTAATGTAGCATCGATGCTCACTCGTTTTTATTGTGGTCTGCGCAAGATTCGTCCGGCTATCAGCTCGGTCATGCCACACACAGTGAACTGCTAAAGGTGCATAAACTTAAATTGCGCTTGCTATTAGCGAGTCATTCGTATGCCGCCTTTGAGATTACTTGCATGGCTGACGTGAATTCTTAAACACCAATCAATTGCACATTTTATTGATGCGTTTTCGGACGTATGTGATTTGAGTATTAAATCAAAAACATCGATTACCCACCTGATTATGTTTACTCAAATTGCATCGATAATTGGTAAAATTTATAAGGATAAAATTATGCTGAGGCTAAAGATGCGATTCGACAGTCATCACTTATGGACAATCACAGATAAAATTAGTCTCACCTAAATCTTCACAACTAAATAGAAAATTGCTCTAGTTACTCGGCTCGAATAGAAAGCGTCTCAAATCACATGAAACCAAATCGAGATCTGTTAACATCCGCAACACATACATAAGCAATACGTACATGTGAGAAGGGCTCGTCATGTTTTATTTATTCGCGGCCGACTGGTAATAGAGTCGTGAGAATCGCCCGCAGAGTTTTTTGCTCAAAGTAAGTCCCGACATGTATTGAGACGTCTCTGGATGCTGATGTCTTGTTGCCTGTCTCCTATGCTTTCGACATGACGGCATTTATTTTTCAAACTATCTGCTTAGAGCGAATAGCACACAAGAACTTCAATTTATACATGGTACCCCGCACAAAAACGCGTCAGCATTTTTCATGAACCCAGACAGCTGCAAGTGGATATTAAAAATCCATTCATCAAGGCACGCTAAAGCAAAAAATAAGAATTCAGATTCACACTCGAACACGGAGAGTGGGAAATCTGGAGAGACGAGGTGGTATTTTCCGTCGAGCCACCACCTCTCCCCTGCCGAGATCCGTCAGGCGGGGGGCGGGACCTTCCTTTTGACAGGAAATGATTGTCTAATATTAGCTTTGTTATAAGGTCCCTCTTCGGGGATTCGAGAGCGCCTTTTTGCAAGATGCTTTTGATATATCCTTGTAAACGATCTGAGAATTCTTCTTCGCACACGAAGTAACTCATGTGCTTCAGAATAATTACTGTACAAAGATAACAGTTTGAAATGCAAACAGTTGGTGGTCTTCAAATTAATGAAAATTATGTTTATTCTTTAGTTATGCTAATCATAATCATTATGCTGACAATAGAAGCTAATTTATGTGTGCATAATAATATAACTGTTCCAAACTCTGCTTACAAAAATAAACTGTTAGAACTAGTTGAAATAATAGGAGATGATAATGTTTACGCCCGCGGTGCTTATATTAAGAATCGATAAATTCTAGCAAGAATTTCAGGTCAACGACCTAAAGTCTACAGAGTGAAAATTCTAAACACCCTCGTGTTACATTGAAAAAATGTAAATGACCAGTGATTCAGCTGATGTAGAGCTGTAGATTTAATCCGAAATTTATTAGAAACTCTTCTATTTCAGCTTGATTTTCCAACACTAGAGAACTATGAATAGGTCGGAAACGTTGGTTTTACTGACAGATTTGTGTCTTTAGAAATGAATCGTTTGAAAGACTATTTTTTTAATCTTCTAGTGATAGATTTAGTTTATGTCCTGCTTGTTTCAATGTAATTTCATGTTTTTTCTAGATGATTCATTATATTCATTTATTACAAAATAACAAAATACATCTGTGTGATTGAAGCACTTTGAAATTAATACATATCTATCTAAATTAAGTCAATCAAATAATGAGGCTTGTATTTGTAGTCATTCAAATACTGGTGTGTGCGGTATATAATAGGTAACGAACAAATTAAATGACAAAACAAAGTGGTCAACTATTTCACGCAGAAAATCAAAAGCGAATGCCGGTTTAAATCCAATAATCCGAATTCAAACAAAAGAGAAATTAAATCACCAATATCGCATGCCGTCACCGCGAAATATTTTTGTCGATACGGCAATAACGTAAATTCCGCATATTGCGCGATTTCGTACGTAGATAACAGAAATAATGGGGTTCAAAAATGAAATTAATTCCAGGTTGATGATTTCAAATTGAAAAGTCACATCGGGCCGAGCCATAATTCATGATCCTGAAACGTGTCCGGGCGGCTGTGTCGGACGCAGAGAGCAGGGTTGCCAACAACGGTTTATTTTTGTTTATTGTGTGTTGTTGTTCACGGGGAAATGTAGTTTTAGAATTCGGTTTGCAGTGACTGCTGGGGAAATTATAGCGAATTTTGTCGGATCTGTTTAGGCGACAGATTTAGAAGCTGAACGTAAGTGTTAAGGATTGGGACATACTTATCTAAAAATAGCACAGTGAAAATATAAAATACTCCACCAAAATTATTTACCACAAATTTTCAAAAAAATGCACGTTCTTACCTAGTTTTGAGTTTATATGATAGTACCAACAGATCGCAGGGTCTATTGTTGTAATTTCTATTAAGCCCCTGTGTGATGTATGAGGCTCATTTAAATACTCTTTTATCAACAACAATAAACGTTACATGCCTAAGCCCAACCGTCATAATTTAGTAATATTTTATTGCAAAAAACAATGCCAATATTTACATTTGTGAACATTGTTTGAGTTCATTTAGGGTGATATACTAACATCATTTATGCTCTTTTTTTCTGAAGTAGAAAAAAAAATACATAAAAGTCATCCAAACCTGTACGTTCTTGCAATTTAAAAAAATCTGCCGGGTTAGTTTGTGTTTTGTTTGATTAAGTACATAGTTTTAAAAGTTTTTATTACGATGGTTGGTCGTCTGAAACCCATGCGGTATTATTTTGCCATATGGCCAACACAGAAGGTGTTCTGCCAGGATACTGTCAAGTACGGTTGACAGCTCGTCTTCAGTGTCAACCCTAGCAAGCTCATTGTCGCACAGTCCTTTGTCGGAGGTCTCTTCCGCTTCACCAGGCGAGATATCTGCGGAGGTGGCGCCCCCATCCGAATATTCATGAACATAACGTGTTATTTACATATTTCTAGCTTAATTTCATGCAAACCCCTTCGTGATGTAGACGGTTATATTAACCAGAAGTGTATTGCGGTTGCACTGGTGCAAGGTTTGGTTCCCTAAAGAGCGATGACCTTCAAGACCGTTACTGTTTTGGAGCAAACTAGCTTCAGTCGATCAAATAGTTCTTACCATTATCTTGGTGAGAAAATATCTTCAGCATTATCAGCCTGAAGAAGTCCACTTCTTAACACAGTTATCCCATAACATTAGAGTTGCTTTACTGTATATTATTACTTTTTTCCTAAAACCTTAAAGTAAGGTCACTGTTGGTCGTAATTGCTGTCAAAAGTCGAGTATTAGAAATAACTCTTATTTTTGTAATGCTTTTTTTTGTAATATATTAATTTTACAGCAAAACATTGAGGTGCATTCTGCATGGTCCACGGCCACGAAACATAAATTAAATAAGGCTAATATCACGACATTTCATGTCAACCTTTACAATTTACATAAATCTGAATTTGTTTACGTGATTGTTATAAGAAAGATTAATTCAGTTAGACGTCAAATGTTGATAATTGTTTTCAATGATGTAACGGTCGCAACTGGTTTTAATTCTACTATGTACAGGCAACATCAAAAGTAGTTGAGCAAGACTTCAAAAATTGAAATTTTTAGCCACAAAAATAGACATAGACATTTATTTATTTACTACAATAAGCACACAAAAACCAATAAAATACAAGGACACTAACAGAAGAAAGATACAAACAGTACATTGATACTGGAGAAGTGGAGAAAATGGTGGTGCTTGGCTTTGAACCCAGCTCAATCACAAAACGCCTAACTTTTTCTACTGAATATCTGCTTTTTAATTTCTTCTTCTTCACCCTGCCCTTGTCCCACTTTATGTGGGGTCAGCATAACACGTTCATTTCTTCCATTCCCCTCAGCCGTCATTTCTGTATTCAATCCTTTCTTGTCCATAAGTCGACTTTAACACAATTCATCCATCTTTTCTTCAGCCTACCTCTACCAACATATCCATCCAAATTCATACTAATGAGTATGAATTTGGATGGATATGTTGGTCTCCTGGCCACATGATTTTCATTCCAAAGATAACCTTTTTGATTGAAATCAACAAATCAATTTGGGATAGCAGTTGTTTAATCTGGAAAAAGCTATTATACTCTTTTTGGGCTTTAGCTTAGTCTCAATTTGGACTGGAAAAAAGTTTTTGTTGAGGGCTGTATGGTTTTGGAGAGTGTATTTTGGGTTCTCAGTTGCTCCTGCTTCTGTTTGGTAGCGAAATGTTTAAAAATAAAGTTTTTATATGTAAATGCGGCTCTGTGGCAGGTCTCATGTATAATGCAACCCCTTGTCATGAACATTTGTCGGTCGCACTATTTCAGACAACCGTAGGTATTTTTAGTTACTCGTTGCAAGAACAATATTTGTGCATGCTAGTGTTTTGGTTAACAAATATTATGTAGTCTACTTTATTATTATCATTTATTAAATAATACGCTGGCAAAACTAGAAGATAGAATAGAAATAAAGCGGATATTCTAGACTGTCTTAAATATTATTTTCTTATTTCAGGAGGTTTTTTCATGCTTTAGTATTTTGTATAATCTGTCTCAACCTTAATGAACCGTATCTTAATGATTATTATAATAAATTAAAATTTGACTTTTAGAAAAGAATTAACACGAAACGAGTCAATCTAACTAATTAGTTTATGAGTAAATTAAAAAAAAAGCACCGTAAATCATTTCATCCACAGTAATGTCGGGAGGCTTCCAAGGAAACAATCGCTATATTCATCTTTATCTAGGAAAGCTGGTTTATACCTGCTAGAGCGAGACAGCGCTGTTCGCAGTCGCATTCCCGAAAAAGAGGCCGTAATTTGCTTGCTCGAAAATTTTATAATAAATCATGATAGTTCTAGACAGAGTATCTAAAAAATAAACCAATTTGGAAAGTGAATAAGGCACGGCGTACCGTTCGCCCTGTTATTAGAACAATTATGTTATTATGTTCGCCGTATCTAATCTGAAAAACTAAATTGGAGTCGAGCCGCTGCCGGCAAATGCCCGATAGGTTCAATCATTTCGACTTTTGGGTCGCACGAAATTTGTTGCGGAAGCAATAAGAAACACGAAAATTCCGAACGAATAGTCACAAATTATACTATACTAGTATGTGAGTCAATCGATCGATAGCAAAAAACCCCTAACATATTTTCGAGACCCCATTTTGCTACGGTCTATAGTTTAGTACAAATTAAAAAAGGGTGCACTATTACAGTACATATTTCAAAGTTCACATTTCATAAACAGCCCCGCGTCGCCCTTTGATATCCCTCACTTAACTCATATATCATTCAATATGACCATAATTGAAGTGATGGGACCGCCTTCATTTGAATAAAACGCTTATTCCTCAAGTACAAAGAGTCCATAATAGTTTGCAGATAAACGCTTAGAAACTTCGAATGAGCGATTGCCTCTTTCACAATTTGTTTCTTTAGCAAGATCGTGAAACTGGTTTTTCTCGTGTAAGCTACGGACGTTTTGTGTTTTCGTTTCAAAACACCGCTTCAAACTCGACGTCCCTTTGTGTTATCAAAGTATCAAATATAAATACCAAATAAGGGTTGGGACAAAAGAAAATCTGACAACTTTTTTAATTTATGCGCAAACGAGTACATGAAAACATAATAATAGGAGCGTGTTTGGTAAATATATTAATGTAATAACTCTTCGAGGGCGTACAGAAAGCTGTCGGTTATTTTTCTAAAATTTCACGGTAGACACATTACTCGGCCTCATATAACATCTTCATCAATGCGTCTACTGCTATTGTTGTTCTGATACCATGAAATGCAAATGCTAAGCTTCTTTCGAACACGAGGCCACTATATTCAAAAAGTTTAAAAAGTTGTATTCAATTTGAGCTAGCCAACTGTTAAAATTTATAAATTTTGTACATTTATTTTTGTTTCCTATGTATTGGCATTACTTAATTTTGTTTACGTTGATCCCACTTCCCGCCATACCGTTGAAAGCGTTCACCTCGTTGTTTGTACATTTTTATCTATTTATTTTTAAACTGGCTCAGCTGACTGATAGCAAACTGCAATAACTCATTTCTTTATAAATTCCATTCAACTTATGTTTACGAAATGCATTGGGAAGTTTTTATCTAATTAATTATTGTTTTTTTATTGATAACTAAGTTATGAATAGCTATGAAAAATAATTATGTTATCGCAGTCATTAATTACAAACTTGCAAATTGATTTAAACTACAGTAAACTTTATTATCTGGCTTTAAAACTATTAAAAATAGAGTAATAAAAATCTGACATTAAAACCAAACAACAAAATAAACTATCGTAAAAACATTCGGAAAATATTTTTGCAAGAATTATATGTTTGCAACATAATATAAAGTATCATCAACATAAGCTTTGTTAAAACACAATTTCCAAAAAAATGTTTTTTAGCAATCAATCGTAGTACCATAAGAAATAATCACAAACATTGTGGGCGATTTCATACCACACTATCTAGCCCCAAACTAAGCAGAACTTGTATAATGGGAAGCTGATAGTTGATATTTGAATACTTATTTTTTTCTATTAACGACATACTTAGAATACAATTTAACACCCAGACAGAGAACGACATCTATTAATTCGTTCATGACACAAATAATTTTGTTCTCGGTCAGGATCAAACTCACGGCCTACAGTGCATAAGGCTCGATTATTACCATACCAACTGAACCGTGATGCCCGTCGCGTTATAATGTACGTTTTCACAAAACGTTACGAGTAACGTTATTATATTATAGCAAATACTCCATGCAGGATACGCATTGTATATAAGTAGAGCAAACTGATTTTTCTTTCCTTTATACCGTGATACTCTCAATTGGATAATCAAAGTGAACTTGACCAACAGAATCTCTATTCATAGCTGCATTGACTGACACAGCTGTTATCATCCTTCTGGCCTTGCCACTGTAAACCATCTAAATAGTAGCGCAAAATCTAACATGGCATAAATCTGAGTTATGTTTATACCACACACACAGTTACACAGCGATCATAATCTAATTAAAACAAAAACTATTTTTTCGTTATGTTTTTTTACAATTAAAAAATATTTTGAATTTAAATACTTATTTATTTTCTACAGCGCGCTTTTCAAAATGTATGTCGCAAACATGGAACAATTTCATTTAAAATAAATGCATATTTTATTAATTAAGGAACACTGTTTACAATCATACTATGCTGACCCTTTGATAACTTCAATACGTAAGCAGATACTAAATGCCACAGTTCAACGATTACAGAAGGCAACGACTTTTTGAAAATATGATTTCCTGATTTGAGACAATAATAATAACCAATAACAGACTTTATTTTCTAATCAGACTGGCCTCTCAGCTCAGTTGGTAGTAACCCTGTCTTCTGCGCCGTAGGTCGTGGGTTTGATCCCCACCGAGAACAAAATATTTGTGTGGTTAACGCAGATGTGTGATTTTTTGTCTGGGTGTTATATTGTATTCCAAGTATGATTGTATTTACCAAAAAAAGTACATTATTATACTATGTATGTCAGCTACCCCACAAAACAAGCTCTGCTTAATTTGGGGCTAGACAGTGTTGTGTGGATTGTCCATAATATTTATACATATATGTATTCATTTAATTTTAACATCATATATACTATGATTATTTATATAGATCGATCTAAATTACAAATTATTAAAATAAATTACGATGCCTATTTGTAAAATAGCTGAGTTTAAAAACCTTATGAACAACCCTTAGAACATTTGAACATATAATTATTTGAATAGGTGATGATAGTTATAAATTGTGCAATTTACAAATAAAGATTGCATAACAATGAAAATAACGTGTGTTTTAATTTTGTTCCAGGTAAGAAAACATATTCCGAGAACCCCCACTCCAAGAAACGGATTCAAGAACCCCCTCGCCATTTGTATGTGTGCAGCGATGATCGTTTGTGTTGACGCGTGCTCGTGCAGCGATATTCAGTTCAATTGTGATTAGCATAAAGTCGTTTTTCAATTTCGCACGAGCCTCAACGAACGGACTGTGTGAGTACGGTTGTGTGTGTGAGTTGTCAGTTGAAGACCGAGCAATGATTACGAGTACGTACATTTTTCCTACGTCAAGTTTCAATTTACTATGGGTGGCTTTTAGTTCAAAAAAATACTATTATAAAGCTAATAAAATTATTCCTACTGCTCGTAAGGGCATAGAAGGAATTGGAAAAAATATGGAAAACTCTGATTTTAGAAGCAATTTTCCGCTTTTGCATTCAATAATCATAAACTGGCTACAGATTAAAAGGTACCTAAGGTTTATTTATTTTATTATTATTATTATTATTTATAAATTGAGTATTGTCACAATAAAAACTGAGTATAGTGTAGGTCGACTGAATCGATAAAATTGTAGGGTAACCATAAATTTCGGGCAAGAAGAAGGGCCAAGTTCTTTTGGCAACTGGGTTCAACGGACACTGGTCAGCTGGTGGCTTAATAAATTTAAAGCTCATTAGGTAAATTGATTAAGCAGATGCATAAATCGTTACATTCTATTTTACAAGATTTATTAGCACTAATTGATTACAACGAATGTTTAGTAATTTATAGTTAAACATGTTTTACTATTAACCTCACAAACATAATGGGATGATTAAAGAAAAATCGAATCAGTAAATTTGCTTCAAGTTTTATTCAAATCTAATCTATAGACCGCAGAATATCTCTTCCCGGCGTTTTCCGATCCGTAGCACCGCGCTACATGCATTCACACGCATTCAGCTAATCTCTCATTGTGATCGGCCACATAGACACGGCATATCCAACCATTTTATAAAACCTATATGGCTCCTCACTCCATTCTGCAGTTAGGCATCATTTCGTCTGGCCGCGCTAAAAGCACGCTGCTTGTTCGCACTCCCACCCGCCACAACACAAATGCGATTCATGTATGAATCATGAGCTTTGAATGTGCGGGTGCCCGTACGTTCGCGCTCCGCTGGAAACTGCCAGTGTGTTAGTGGCCGTGCGGACACGAGCCCGCGTGTATGTGTGCGAGCTCACTCATGGCAGCGGACTATGACGGCTCGTAGATTTGACAGCTAGCTCAATGCGGGTTCAGACGTTCATTAAACGCCGACCGATGTAATTTTAGTGGGATACTTGACAGTTTATTTACGTTTGGAAATGACAATAGCACAGTGACGGTGACGCGATGTTGTGATAGTGAATTTTGTGTGGACTCAGTTTTCGCGCGAACTTGAACTTCTGTGTTGGATTCTTACCAAATTACCGATTGATTTGTGACATGCTCCATCTCAAGGATCGTTTATGATGTTCGCAATTAGTTACGCCTCGTTTGAAATCAGTTCGAGGGGAAAGACAGTGTATAAAAAAATAGGAAACAGTTTGTGGTTGGCAATGAAAACAGATCATTTAAATTTTGCAAAATATAAATGACAAACAAATAAATAAAAGACAAACATTAAACAATAATGATAATAAAGTGATATTTGAATGCTATGAGCATTTATTTTTATAGATTTTCTATTGGTTGGGTAAGATAAATTAGGTAATAAAAACAGTGATCATTAACACGATAGAAACATTTGGATTATCTTATTGGATAAGCCTATGGTAAGTTTTAATGTTTATAAATCACAAAATGCCCACGTCAGCTAACTAGTCTTTCAAAACTGAAGAATTATATTTATCTCTAAATCAACTTAGTAGATAATTTACATACTTTGCAATAACAGATTATTTTGATGATAACAATCAGCTTTTTTGGGTCATTTTTAATGTCAAAAACTTAGGAAGCGAACATTAAATAATTATGTTGATTGCTAGGTACTTCATTCATTAAATTAATACTCAGTAGGTATCAATATGAATTAACTACATACTGCATATAAAATGACATACTTTCAAACAAACGGATGTTTAAAAATTAAAATGAAACAAAACAGCTGTGTCGGCATTTCCAGGATTAATAATGCAAAAGATTAATTGAGACGTTAACAAATAAGCGTTCGCTTTTATATACATACCCTGAGTTTTTGTAGGAGTAGCCGAAAACAGGTACCAAGGGGATGTTCGGGACTTTTGGATCATTAATCACATTTTTGTGTTATCCTGATAAATGAGTTAAAGAAACAGCGAAATAGAGATGTCCTTTTACGAATCAAAGCAACGCCCAAAGAACGGCCATTTGTTACCGTGAGTTTTTTATTTCGCTTCTGGTTTCCAAAACACTGGTTCTGGTTTCAAATGGATTTAGCATTTGAATATTCATCTATGTTTAGATAAGCTAATATTTGTATGAATAAATTATAAATTTGGTAATGAAGTACTGAGATAAACAATTTATCTAAACATTTTAATTCACAGAAGCATACAATTAAATAGATCTTAAGATTATAAAACATTATCTCAGTCGGGAAATTATTTTTAGCTTGCATACCTACTTACGGAGGTTTGTTGTGTATTTATTCTAATAGGTACATAGTAAATTGTTTATTTCTCTCGTAACAAAGTAGGGTAAACCTCATAGGTACATAATGCTAGCTAGAATGAAAGTTGATTGATAATAATTATATAGAATGGAAATAATAATCATAATTACTTATTTATCAGACAACTTTGTGGTCCATTTGTGTTAGTAAACTTACAGGCTATCTTATGCTATGTTAGTATGTACAAGCTATACAATAAAGGTAGGTACATAGATTAAATGTCTTTCATTCAGTACTTGACCCCCCAATCTCTCATGAGACTATCAGATCAGGAGCTGAATGAAAGACTTCATTCGGGCAAGTTATACCTATCAGGTACCTATCAGGTATGACCTGCAGGATGCTGTTGGCGATGCTCTCGTCTGCCAAGCAGTGAGGCTGTTCTTTAATAATGTATGATTTAAATATTTTTTTAAGTATTCGAGATATTATCATATTAACAAGTGTGGTATGTGCCCAATGAAAAAACCTTGAGGAAATAGGTACCTCCTTGCTACTAAGACTCTGAGAAGATCTACTCTGCACCTACAGTGACTCATCAATGTCATGAAGCTGTTGCTTTCCTGTTTCTGTTTATTTGATTTATTTATCCGGAATAATTCTAATATTTCTAAACTTACTCTGAACTAAAATACATGTTAAGGATATAATTATTCTTAAGTAATGTGCTCGATTAGTTTGTGAATAAATTAATTAAAATGTTGAACTAAAATATTCTACTGATACCATGTGTTTGCGTATAATTGTGTACCTATCATGTACCAAGCTCGGAACTGGCTTTTGTGTAGAATTGTATCAATTGTCTCATTGAGTAGACGGGAATGTTTTTCACATGTTCGAATTTATTGTGCGAATGTGCTTCATTGGAATAGTTTTACATGCTTCCAGAATGAATATATGAATATATTATGTTAAATATGGGTTTTGTCGTACAAAAACTTACGCCAAAATGTAACAAAACTATATTTTCATAGTTATCGATATAAAAATGCATAAAACTATACTAAATAAACGATCATTTACAATGATACTTCCTCCTCCGGAAGTTTAAACTGGGTCCTATTAAAAAGATATACTGATGACTCATAAATCAAAAGGTCAATGACAATCAAGACCTGTCAAAAAATTGCTCAATAAATTGATCCAGATAACATGGTCACCTTAGTTTGATACAAGGCGGAGATTTTCTTGTGGCTATTATTCTAACGGTCCCTTTCACCGCTATCTACTGACCATCTGACGAACTGCTTTTTTTTAAATCCGCCTTAATAAAGCGAGCAGCATGTAAGATTTTAATGTGCACTAGACGCGGAGATTTGGATGATGTGATAATGCGCCGTGACTGAACGCGCACGACTTTCTATGCGCGGACAAGTAGAGAAATCTCATGGAGCATGGCAGTAAATTTTTGTTTAAATTTGGAATGCTCTACCCCGTTCACGTCGTAATTGTTCGACCAATGAAAGGTGCGAGTCGAGTTTTCTTCGATAGAGCACTTTGTACTACTTGTACATCTATGAAGTACCTACATATATTATTTACCATGTGAGACTTTGACTTAATAGAATTATGAAGAAAGCGTTTGTTTTCCTTTCTAGAAATCTATTAAAAAATCAAGTTATTTAAGGCACAACTCACAAGTAATAAACTAGTTACTATACCGACTACCTACCATCAGTGGGTACTTTTAAGTTTATGTAAATTATTATGATGTTCGATTAATTTGATAGTCATCTTAATATTTGAACGGACAAAATGATTACGCCCACCTTTGTGTAGCGTTAATTTAATATCATTTGTTGTTGTCATCGGCTCCCACTAACCGAATGGACATCTCATTAAATATTTTAATTAACTTTCGGCGGTCATGTTAACGTCAAAATTTGAAAAACGATCTGCCTTCTTTGTGATCAACTGCGGTAAGACTATGAGTTGTAGGTTTTCTACTCATAAAAAATATTTGTTTTAACAAATAAATATACCATGAATGTATGTTGAATCAAAGCTCAAGTTGCTATCTAAAATATATTTGAAGGTAGGTACCTACCTGCGTACATGCTATTTTATAATTTCAAAATAACATGTCAAAATAACATGCATCAAGAACATTAGATCAAAATCCAACTTTAAAAACCGAATACAAGATCGACAACACGAAAAAACAAAAAGGAGTAAAGGTCAGATTCTAACAAGCAGGCGCATCCGAGATTAATATTCAAAAATCGATCGATAATTTCACAAATTCGCTTCACTAACGAGCGGTTATCTCGAGCCCTATAATACACATTAATAATGTCGGCTTCACATGTCAAACCAGCAATTCGCTTGTGATTATCTTTATTTAGCCATTTATCAACGTAAGGAAAATGCGGTTTACAAAAAGTTGTCGGTCTCCTTTTTGATGGAACGCGGAATTATGAACAGTTTTAAATTTGTTTTTTTTCTTCTTCTAAACATCACACAAGACGTTACACAAGATTCGTTGAAAATTGTAGTTTTTTTTGGTTGTTCTTTTTTCCAACTCCATTTCAATACTTCAAGAGTCAATGTAAATGCCTAATGATTGAATCAAAATCACAGTTAAAATACTGTGCAGTAAATACAACAGGTTATTTTATGTTTAGTAATAGTATCTACCTAAAATATAAATATTATCTTGGTAAAAAAAGTAGCCTGACCAGAATATCTATATGATTTAAAAACCAAAATATTTTCTTTTTTATCAGATCTACAGTTCTAGAGAGATCAATCAATAGTTCAGATCTAGATTGTTCAATTTGGTAAATAACTTTTTGACTGATTATGACAAGAAATAATACTCAAATAAACAAAGGTTATTGAGCGTGGAGCAGCTTCATAGTTTAATATTAAGAAAACCAAAGTAAATTAAAATGTATAGGAACACACAAAAGCTCCTTTACGTAGGCACAACTATCACTAATTAGGTACAACGTCCAAACGTCTCCGAACCTTTGAGTTGGGTAAAGACAAGGACACTGTAAGGGTCACCGCACACTGTACCGAATTATAAACAGTTTGCTTATAAATTCAAATGTCCCAGACCCTCTTCATGCGTATCGACTATCGACGCATCATTTTACTTTTTGTGATCCTGATTTCATTCACTTACTTTAATCTGAGATTCAAAATGCCGCGGTATATAAGAATGCAGAAAACGTGAACAATGTTTTGGTTATATTTCTTCTATTTTTTTATTCAAAGATATTTTGAAAATAAGTATTTTGGGTATACTAGTAGAAAAAAGTTAAAAATTAGTCGTCTAAAAAATAGCAAAGATCAACAATTTACAGCTTAATCTTTTAAAATATTCGACACCTCGAAACGCGCACTTCGTATTATTGAAAAAATATATATCAATATTTTTAACGTGTTCATGCGCCTGGTAGAGCGCGTTGTTTTCGTTACTACTGTGACCAACCCTTTACTTCTCAACATAAACCTTTGATAAGCGCCGATCAAGTTTTCAAACTCAGATTCATTACACAATAAACCTAGCTTGTTTATCCACTATACAGGGTTATTCATTATTAGCTGCAAATACTCAGGAATTAGGTTCAACAAATAAAATAAAACATATTTATGAAATGATTTTTTTTAAGTTTTGTTATGAAAATCCCGAGAAAATCGATAAAGGAATCATTGGCGCCTGACCTATTTTGACCTTTGATCCGCGCCCGCGCGCCGTGAGCGACACTCTGCGTTCAGTCACCGCCTAGGTGGGTCATCGTCCTGTTCTCCATGGCAATCATTATGCAATGGCCGTAAAGAAATTAATAAAAATAAAATTTTGATACAAAAACTTGAAAAAATTTTTGATCAAATTTTAAAAAAATAATTTCATAAATATTTTTTATTCTATTTGTTGAACCTAATTCCTGAGTATTTGCAGTTAATAATGAATAACCCTGTATATACATAAATACTGGTGTATATTTCCCATGCACAGTGCTATTTAGCAACATGCTTAGTTATCAATTATCTGGTAGAAATACAAGAATTTCAATTTATTACTACATAATATTCCATTCATTTCATAGATTTTGGAATGCCTATATTTAAAAAAAAACTATTTGATTCTTTGAAAACACTATGAAACAAGAAAATATATCAAAAATATATTTGTCAATTTTAAAGTCCCATAAACCTACTTCAGTAGAGTCACCCTAGTTGTCCTAAATAAAGGCTAAAAAAGTATTTAATTTTGTAAGAAAGTGTAAAAATAGTTGGTTTGTATAATATCAACCACAGCCATGTCACACTTTTGCAAAAATAATAATATTTACCAAATTTATTTAAAACTACTCGAGCAACATAAACTTAAGCAGTAGCAGGTGTATATTACGTAAATCATTCGAGATTTGGTAGCTGTTACAAACAGGTCGTATTTGCATTCGACATCCATTAATTGATTTACAACTAAGTTTTATAACATCCGATCCAGATACAGTTTTTACATTTGATATTAATCAACGTTGCCCCACTTATTGATGATTTCCTAGATAAATAAACTTGAACAATTATTCTTATTATGATTAGATGCAAATAAATCGGTTACAGTTAGTTAATAAACTTTCAATAATTTATCACCAATTTATCCCAAGTTCGATTACTCTCTTATTTTTTTATTCTGGCTAAAGACAAAAGTAATTATTTATTTATTTAGCAACTAAAAAGGTTGTATTTTTGATACATTAACATCATTGCGTTAACCAGCATTTCATAAATACAGTACATACCACAGAGTCAACCAAGTCCTGACCTGTATCGTAAGTACCTTCTCAGATACTAAAAGTGCTTACTGCAGAAGCTGCTACAACACTCAAGCCTTGAATATAATTAGCAGACTTCACACTACCCCTAGATACTACTACTAGAATTGTACCTGCACTTACCCCTCTGACACCGAATCTTATCTTATCTAAAATCAATGATTTGCAAATCAAGTTGTCAAAAAACATTTTCAAAAATGCCTACTTCACGTTCAATGTTGTTATAGAATACAATGTGCATGGTGCCTTCAAAATAAATTTAGTTTATGGACGATTGCCTTTAAAAAAACTGAGTCATACCACCGCCAAGCATGTTTAGGTATTATTTTTATTATACACAGCTAAGCAACAGACCTTCAACCATTTACCCACGAGCACTTAAGTAAATTCAAGTTATCTATTGTTCGAACGTGAATGACTTATGAGTTATATCCTTGAATTGGCCTAATACCTACCCTCTAGCTAAGTCGCCGGAGGCTGCTCACGTCTATAATCAACCTTGCTTTTCCATTTTTTATCTGTCCGATCTTCGATTACCACATGTCTGAATGATCCTTGGTATAGATGCTGTCAAAATGGCTTTATATTCAGCATCAAATTTTTCGTTCAAAACTACCTCAACAGCCCTACAGTCGAAGTTTTTAGCATCATCACTAAAGACATAAGACATTATTCGTTCTAAATAAAAACTGTCTTTTTGTCTCTTGTGTTTCTTCTTCTTCTTATTTAAGAGCAATGCTCTTGACGGAGAGTTTTATTTGGCTCATGTAGCTTATCCTTAGTCTTCCCCTTAATCTCTGTCCTTCTACCTTTCCTTCGATGATATTTCTTATAAAACTGTCGTGTCTTACAAGATGGTCAATCTTTCTTCTTCTGTTCTGTGTTTAAATTATCATAAAGTTCTGATAAGATTTAAAGATGATTACTTAAAGAGTTCTATGAAAATTTTACGCATAAAATTTTGTGTTATAAACAATCAAATAAAATAATGGACGTAATAACGGTTTATTTCCATCCAATGAAGTTTTTTATAGCCTTAGGTATTGATTTAAAGTGCGAGAGTATTTAGTTCATGCAAAAAAATCGGTTGTCTGTAAAGTTGGTTTACTGACGATAGTTAAACGCGACAACGTCATTACAGCTGTCCACGCGGACGCATCGCTCACTAAAGTAGGAGAGAGACAGATGTCGAACGCTGCGGAACGCGATGGCCGATTGTGCCTCTTTGTCGCTAGTTCCGTTAAATGGAACGCCTCAGAGCGTGGTAACGCCGCATGAGTCATGTTTTTTCGTGCGTGCAGCCGGCTCCATCGAATTATAAGACGTTGTCACGTCAAAAACTTCTGATCAGTTTGTTAAAGTATATTGGTCATCATTTTGTTTTCGTTCAAGTTGTGAAGCTACTTCTGACAGCGACTGTCTTGGTATTTTATACATGATGTGATGATTTATACCCGTAGTAAATTAGGTATCGGCTTGAAAGAGAGTCAATTAAAATGTTCATGGAACACGTTTTCGACCTAGTAGATTGCCGATACAATATAGGTATGGTTTTATTGATCTGATAGTGACTGGTTGAAGGTGATTCTAGGATCTTGTTATGATTTTTATGGTTCAATTTGTTCAGGTTTTTTGGATGCGCATGCGCAATCTGACTGATTAATAAATAATTGTTAAAAAACTAATAATTATAAGTGTGCTCTTAGATATTGGACTATGTAGGTACTCATGGTCCAATATCCAAGTCCAAGTCCAATAGTAGGTAAGTACCATCGAAGGTACATAAAAAGCAATAAACAAGTTCTAGATTTTCTAGTAAAGTCTATTTATCTTGTATTTGATGGTCACCCTAACTAATGTTGATTTTCTTGATTTTGGCAGTGATTTCCTTGAATCTTGGAATTTTTTTGCCTGATTTTTTTCTATCTACCTAGTAGGTATCTAATGGTTGTTTAATCAAACGGTTATATTTTTCGTACGGATATTTTGTAAAATTATTTGTTACAAAATAGTTTCTACAATTTTCTAGAGCATTTAGTTGCGTGTTCAAAATTGCGGCAAGTGTTCCAACGCTACACTGTTCTTAGCAATTGCCACAATTATAAGCCAAAGAAAATTATAAGGCAAACTCGATTTACAAATTGTACCATATCGTGCAACGTGATTTATTACCATATTATTTTCATTGAAAAATATTGTCTAAGTACTCTAATACTAAACTTTAATGATGACCTTTTCAAAATCTGGCAACGCAGACTCTATTGCCATCTAATTCTATAGGTTACTAGCGGCCTGTCCCGGCTTCGCAAGGGTGGACATTTATTTTTTAAAGACATAAATATAGCCTATACTACTCAAGGTGAATGTATCTTTCCAATGGTGAAATAATTTTTGAAATCGACACCGTTGTTTTTGAGTTTATTCATTACAAACATACACACAAAAATACATACCTAAATGAAAATCTTTCCTCGTTATAATATTGTATAGGTAAGTGCTATGACATGCTGCTTCGTTATTTAGGGGTCTTGTTTAGTTTTCACACTTCAGCCAAAGATTATTTTATATTTTTCTATGCTCTGGCCATTTTTTTCTTTTTTTTGTCAACCTTTTTTAGTTTTATCATTAGATAAAACAAATTATTAGATTAAACATATCATTAAATAAAACTAATAAAGGTTGACAAAAAAAATAAAAAAATGGCCAGAGAAAAAAATATCTAGTGTAATTTCTATCAACTCAACGCTATCCACATTTCCTCTTAAGAATAAAAAGTAGCCATTGTTTGTCATTTTATCAAATTATTTCCTAGTAAAATATGATTTTGTTCAATGGAGTAGTTTGGCCGTAAAAACGTAGCGTACAGTTACACTCCCAATTTAAAAATTAGTATGGATTACCCGTACGTAATAAAATAAACCGCCTAGGATAACCCGTTATTTTTTTACATAAACAAAGAGGTATAGGTCAAACTAGAGTTGGCCATCGTAAGAAAAAAAACATAAAAATACATTATATGTTTTTTTTAATATAAATCGTTTTCTTCTTTTTTTTTTATTAACCTGCACTGTCTTACTGCTGGGCAAAGGTCTCCCCCAAAATCTTACAACTATCCCGATCTTTGGCGACTTCCCACCAATCCTTCTCCAGAGCTTCCAGATCGTCTCGCCATCGTCTTTTTGGGTGGCCACGCCGTCGCCTTCCGTTCTTTTTTTTTATTATTGCTCAAAAATCTTCAAGAGTTGCCCTTTGTAAGAGAAAATCATAAAAAAATATATTGTTTTCTTTTTTTTTTATAAGCAGTGCTTGCTGCACTGGAAGAGTTGAATGATCGCAAAAGGCTCTATTCCATATTTCGGGTTCGAATCCCACCGCTTTTGAGATCACGATCGGTTACACTTATCAATTTGTCTCATTACTAACACCAAAACACATGTTCAAGTACTTTACTTATTTCACAATTATAACCTTGCTGGGTTTTTAATAATCAATTATCTAAGTTTTCAGGTCACCATTACCTTCATAAGTAGGTACTAAACTAACCTACCTATTGTTAGCAATGCCAGCGTACATCTGTACAAACAAACATACTATAGACAGTACCTAATGAATAGCAGCTACAAACATTTAATAATACTAATTTTCAATTTTATTAAATGGTTTTTTAGAACTGGTTATTTTTAGGGTTCCGTACCCAAAGGATAAAACGGGACCCTATTACTTACTAAGACTCGCGCTGTCCGTCTGTCCGTCTGTCCGTCTGTCTCACCGGACTGTAACTCATGAACCGTGTTAGTAAGACATTTGATATTTTTACAGATTATTCATATATTTCTGTAGCCGCGACAACAACATATACCTACTAAAAAACATTATAAAATAAATATTTAAAGGGGCTCCCATACAACAAACGTGTTTTTTTGCTCGATATCGATAATGGCAACAGGTAGAATTAGGCTTTTCCCTCGAGAGTAATAATTAATAAGGTTCAGTGAAAATTATCAACGCGCGACTTCGTTCACGTGAACGTTATAATGCAAACTTCAAACCCAGGAATGAGTTCGTATTGGTGAGACGATCTTGACTCGTTTATGGAAGGAATCCACAGCACAGGACAGGGAAAAGCCCTGCAGTAGGGTGATGCAGGCTAAAATAATATTATTCATACGTACCACCTACAATGAGCACTGGTGGTCTAGTGGTAGCGGCCCCGCCTTCTGATCCGAAGGTCGTGGGTTCAAATCCAGTCGTGTACCAATGAGTTTTTCTGTCGAAAAATGTATGTGCACTATGCCAGTACTCTCAAACGGTGAAGAAAAACATCGTAAGGAAACTCGTGTCAAGGGTCACGAAAAAGGGCCCGCCAGCGGCCTACTTGCGATAAAACAAGCCCGCACATCAAGTGCGGATGATGAAAAATTGCCGAATTGCCGTACGTATACCTTGAAAATTTCAAGTCACTACAACAAGTGGCCTATGCCACTGTTCATATCCGGTCAGTTGTTTATTCCATTGACTCCTACTACAAAATTGATGTTCTAACTGTTTGGTCGTAAATATTCCAAGTTGAACGCTGACTTTAAACATTTTGGACATGCTGATTTAGTCAGCAAGTACACTCTTGAAGCACACTAAAAATCCTTTCACCTCACGGGTTTGAAGCAACATGTGGCACGTCAAGAAGAAGAAGAAGCGTACTGGATGTCAGTATTCAGTGCCGTGGTTTGGTTGCGTGGAACATGGGCACCTATAGACTCACCAATAGCTTTAAGAAGTTTCAAAGTGATCCTTGCGTTACTACTAAATAAATACAGTTTTAACTTTGACTTTGAGTTGTATGAAAAATAACAAAGTATGGGCTCACAGGCTGGAGAAAGTACTTCTTGGTTCAACCCACAATTTTTCTATCCAATAGGTATTTTGCTCGGTTTGATTCGAATTATCGTTTTTACCCACTATACAGGGTTATTCATTATTAGCTGCAAATACCAGGAATTAGGTTCAACAAATAAAATAAAAAATATTTATGCAATGTTTTTTTTAAGTTTTGTTATGAAAATCGATAAAGGAATCATTGGCGCCTGACCTATTTTGACCTTTGATCTGCGCCCGCGCGCTGTGAGTGACACTCTGCGTTCAGTCACCGCCTGGGTGGGTCATCGTCCTGTTCTCCGTGGCAATCATTATGCAATAGCCGTAAAGAAATTAATAAAAATAAAATTTTGATACAAAAACTTGAAAAATTTTTTGATCAAATTAAAAAAAAATAATTTCATAAATATTTTTTATTCTATTTGTTGAACCTAATTCCTGAGTATTTGCAGCTAATAATGAATAACCCTGTAGAGGTTATGTATAAGCAAATGACGAAGTACATACTGAATGAGCAGCTATTAAAAGAAAACATGGTATTTAGTAAACATACAGCAGACATATGTACATTATTATATAAAGCTCAGACATACAGACAGACATAAGTTTATTATTTTTTGTTGAGCTTAAACAGAATGTGCTGTTTTGTTCCGGGAATAAACCTGCACATTACTGTCTGTTCAGTGTACAGTCAGCTGCACTAAAGATAAAAATAATTGTTGTGAACAGCCCACATTAACATTACAGAGCTTTAACTATGGGGACAAGATGGCTGATATAATAATTATCAAATAAAAATATTTTATTTTAAAGATAGAACTGAAAGAACTTAGAAAGAGAAAGAGAGAACTTCCAGATTGGTCTCATATAAATTTCATAAAAATCGGTTCAGCATGCCATGCCGTCGTCAATCAAATCGTCAAGTTTTTAATATTATATTATTTGAGCATTTGCTCTGAAAATGTCAATTGTAATGTTGCGAATCTAATTTAACAAATTCTATACATTCTAGTACAGCCGACTGTAAGTCCTACAGAAGACGTCTCCCGAAACCACACAGGAGCATGTTTTTCAGATTTCAGTTCACAATCAATTCAGAAAACAATATAACAACAATAGTTTTTACTTAATCTACATAGGTACCTATAGTGCACGAAAGGACCCTCTGAAGCGCACTTTAAATCCTTTCACCACACTTGGTTTGAAAGAATCAGTGACACGATAATAAGAAGAACTTTATATACCTACTTTGAAATGAAAAATGAAATTTAGCTAAGATCTAAAATGTACCATGCTTCAAGCAAATACATTAATTCATTTACATTTATTGTTCTTTAACAACCCAGGAGTCTTTATAATACTTGACACAACATACACAACAATTCACTTAGCTATGCTTGTATGTGCTACTATACTTACAGTCGACGTCTTACGTACAAACTTAGCTGTAGCTATACGTAGGTTTAACTAGTTGAAATTGAGATATCTGGCTGTAACTATAACTAGTGTAGGCAGAGATCTTGCATCGAGATACGAACTTATTTGGCTCAGCAAGCGACTAGGTTTAATAGTAATCGTAAGTGTGGGTTTGAGTCCTGATACTTGGTGAATCCAAATAAATTTTAAAATATTAATTTTACTTTTTATTGTGTGTCAATAGTTCTTTCGAAGTGGTGTGGTGAAAGGATTTTAAATACGCCTTATAAATGCTTCTATGGTGCACTTGACGCGATTTTATTTTTATTTACCGATTTTTCGGTATTTGGTATACCGTACCTATATCGTTTGTGTCTGTATGTTTTCCTTCACCGTTTGCGAAAATGATAATGGGTAATGAGTATCTTACCTATCCTTCTTCCTGCTAATATTAGTAGGAAGTATAAATGTTGGTTTAGTTGGTAATCTGAATTAAGCATTATAAATAAATATAGTGGTCAATAGCACACAACACTGTCTAGCCCCTAATTAAGCAGAGCTTGTACTATGGGAACCAGATAGCTGATATAATACAACTAAACCTGTTAATAAATACTTAAAATACAATAAATTAAATCATTAAATTAGCATAATAAGTTATTTTGTATCCCGAAAAATAAGAGGAACGGGAAAAACTATCACGCGGGCAAAGCCGTAATCGACCGCTATATTATAGAAAATAGCGCATTACACCAACTTAAAAGTACCTTACAAAAATACGTTTTCAGAATTTCGTAGCCAACATTTGAAAGCTAACCAACGAAGAGGCGTCGCTAGTGATGTGCCGCGAGGTGTACCGCGGTAACTGCGCTCCGTCACGCGACCGCTCCGCCCATCCTCACGCACGTTGGATCGCTTGATGTATGACAGCTGACAGGTTTTCAACGAACAA
This sequence comes from Thera obeliscata, assembly GCA_947578465.1. Lineage (NCBI taxonomy): Eukaryota > Metazoa > Arthropoda > Insecta > Lepidoptera > Geometridae > Thera > Thera obeliscata. Next base: position 5,008,799 of record OX387928.1, on the reverse strand, counting down.
TGATAAACATCTACTCACTAAGCGAAATACCTATTGTGAAAAATACCAGCCGGTCTACTCTTGAACGTGATTCCGATCCCAATTTTAAGTTTTAACAGAATTTTGACAGATAACCCTTATGATTTCTGTCAAGATTCCAACAAAACTTAAGATTGGGATCAGAATCACGTTCAAGGGTAGACCGACTGGTGGCGCTAATAGTTCACTGATAGCAAAAACTAACTGAAGTAATAGAACTGGCACCTAACATTCACGTAAGAAAGAAAGAAAAGGAGAAAGAAAGTTAAGGTTTGACTTTGAATAGTCATCTTAAATAGCACAGAAAACATATTAACGAACATAAACCTCAACATAAAAGTGCTGTGCAGCAGTAAAGGTGACACAAGAGGTGTAGGTTCGAATTATTGCATGATATGCCAATATACCTATTTTTGTCTTTGTTTGTTTTTTGAAACAACTATGAGTATGGTATGCCAAATTATAGAAGATTAAATAAATAAATAAATATTGTAGACAATTCACACAACACTACCCAGCCCCAAACTAAGCAGAGCTTGTAATATGGGATCCAGATAGCTGATATAATACTTGAATACATTTTTTTTTTGTAAATACATACTTAGAATACAATATAACACCCAGACAGAGAACAAACATTTATGTTCACCACACAAATATTTGTTCTCGGTGGGGATCGAACCCACGACCTACGGCGCAGAAGGCAGAGCTACTACCAACTGAGCTAGAGGCCAGTCAAATTAATTTTAATCGACTATAGGATCTTTCTAAAGATGATTGTGTGGTTTGATGGTATAACTATTTTATTTTAAGGGAATTAGGGGTATTTGAAAATGATTATTAGAACATCACTAAAAAATCACTCTAGGCACATAGGTTATATGTGCCCAAAATCATCAGCATCACAACTGTTAGTTGTCTCAATAGGTAATGTCAGCACAATGATTCTAAGAAAATATTTACCCAGACCCATCAAATACTTCACATGCCAAATACGAGAAGTAGCGAATCGCACACAAATCTATTGCCAACCCAAATAGTCGAAGTGCAAGCTAACACTCGTTCTTGATAAACGGCGGCCATCACTGCACGCCACGGCCTATTATGAGAGCATGACGTCACCGCCCCGCCCCCCTCCTGCTCGCTTCAATCAAACCGGGGAACCCTCGTCAAGCCCCCACCCTACGTTCCGCTTTACTGACTCCGCATTTTTTTCTCATAATAATAACGTCGAAAAAATCGCACAAAAAATCTCGACAGACATGCCGGCGTTGCTCATCCCATCCCTATCGTGCCATTCTTTTTTCGAATCGATTGCATTCTAAATTTGAAATTCGAGTTCTGATTACTAACAATCAAGCTAGATTTTGTTTTTGTTATTGTAGTCTCAAAGAACAACCGTGTCTCTCTCCCAGATAGACCCCAATCCTTGGTTTGAAACTAACGTTCAGATTCAGACTAGATTTTGGGCAACTCAGTCACACTTTTGTTGAATAACTTTGACATTGACCATCTTCATGTAGGTAAAAAATTCACACACTGTTATACAAATTCACTCTACAATAAGGTTTTTTAATTAAAATCGTTGGTGTATCGTTCAAAAAAAAAAATTAATAATATTAAAAAAAGTGATCTTATTTGACTCCAGTCTGCTGTGAATATTTTTTTCTCACTAAGATATTGGTTTTTTTCTTCAAATAAGATTTTTAAATCTTCATTAATTTTCCAATAGGTAAATTCATGCTATGCCATCTGTTATAAAAATACTTCCAATAAGTTATTTTACATTTTAATTTAGCTACTCGACGCTAGAGGTCAGGGTTCCCCTTTTTAAAGTTTTGTAAAGTGGCTGACCATGTAGTTCGAGGAACAGTTTACAGATGGTGCTTAATTAAAATTTGTATAAAATAACCTTGCGTCTGTTATAAACTCTGCTGCGTTCATAATTTCATAGAAACAGTAGGTATTTTAGAGACAACATTTTATTTTCGAATATTTATCTTACTGTAGTATTATAAGATAATAAAAAAACCTATACCGTTGTTGCATTCACGATGCATAGTTGGTGGTACATTCGGTGTTAAAATACCTAGACCACTTTCGTTTTGTTTTAATTATAATTTTTGAAGTTTTTCTTATTTTAAGTAAGTATGATTTATCAGATTTCAAAATCTGGGAATTCATACTGTCCTAGGGCAAATATAAATATTTAACAAGGATAAATATTTTTGATAAAATATTTTCATTGGCTAGGTATTCTATCTGCGGAGTGCAGCACTTCATCAATACAAAAATAGTTCGCACATGTTCTACATTAAGTAAAAACTACTCATATAGAACTAAAAATAAACACTTTCCAAAAATTATGACTTCAGTGTTGAAATGTCAAGCCCTCGCTGAAAGCGTTTACCGATAGGTAGTAGCATGTTGTGACCAAACTGTGATGAATGACTTTCATCGCGGTACTGCGAGCACAGATTAGTTGGCAGTTACTACGCTACCGGTTGTAGAGCGGAAGCTCTCAGATACCGCCCGCCCAGTGGCAGCGCGTAAATTAACCCGGGCCATGTCACGCTTCCGTTTTACACTTCAGCTATTATTTTAGTGAAAATATCGGTTTGGTTTAAGAGATTTTAGAAATTTTGTATTTTATTCTTCTATTTTTAGGATTTGTTGTCGTAGATTCTTAAAAATCGAAAACATGAAGGTCTTGAGTGTCCGAAAGGAGCCTCTCTGATTAAAAAAAAACAGTGCTATTCTATGAAAAAGAAGAATGATTTGTGTGAAAGTAACATTAACTCTTATTTACATAGGTTAAGGAGGTAATAACATGCTTTTGAAATCATACTCTTTTTCTTTAAGTACACGTCTACGTGATCTATGTTACGTATTAGGTATGTATCGCAACTAAAAAAACGAGTTGTTTAAATTTTTTGTAGGTTAGTAGGTATAGGTAGGTACTTAGTAAATAACGCAAGGTTCTACCATAATTATTATAACTAAGGTTGTCTACCTATACCTCTCTATGTATAAGTAGATAAGTACAGGTAGGTACCTAATTGGAATAAGAGAAAGGGAAAATTATGTTTTAGTTATTCAGAATGCGTTGCAATATTATTCAATGTAGCGGGAAAACGACCGCGTTCAGAATTTTAATAAGAATAGTCGTTTCGCTTTTCTATTGACCTTTGCTAGGTAAAAGTTTTAAGCGAGCACCTACTTAGGCACCTAGGTAGTACAGTAAAAATATATTAAAGTAGTTTTTTATTGAAATTTATTATTTTAAACATTTTGTGAAACATGAAACTAAACAAAAAAATAGCGAAATGAATTTTGTGTGTGACTGTACCGAACCCAAATGATATTATGATAATCAAGCTGGTTCCCGAATACTTTCACGAGGTAGTAAGCTAGCGTTCATCGTAGTTCATTACAAATTGACCAGATGGCGCATTTATTAGTTCACTCAATATCAATAAGATGGCGCTGTTTATAATTCGACCAAGTGTTCGTCCTCTTTTAATATTTGTTGAGTAGATAGGTAGGTAATTATAGTGTCGTTTTTTTATGGTATCATCGATTGATTGATCACGATAATAACAGCTTGAATTACCAATAACAAGCTAGATATCGCCCACCTCATTAAAATCTGCTCCGCCCACTGTTATTGTTCTAATGTGTGCATGTTCCAATTGCTTACAAAGGTGTTGGCGTTTGTATCTCGCCGTAAATCAGCACAGCGCGATAAACAATTAGCTGGTATGATAGAAATGTTAATTAAATGCTTACGAACGGCGACGCTAGCGCTGCGGTGGGTGAATTCCGAACTACAATGTAGTTGTGGAGGCGAGCCAGCCGGATTCGAAATTTATAATAGTTAAAAAAAATACTAAAAAAACACGCTTTATAGAAAATACAACTAAAAATAGAAAATAAGATTTATTAAATTTGGATGAAGAATAGGTACTTAGTGTAAATAGTTAATGGGTGCATAGTGTCAATGAAATGTTTACAGAATGTTTATAACTATTTGACACTAATATGCACCCCACGCTCTTTTTGGTATACGCAAATGATATACATTTTTTCTTACTAGCTGTGCCCGCGACTTCGTCCGCGTGGTATAGTGTCTATGGGTAGCATTTTTAATTTGCACCGGAAGAAAACAGTAATTAAATAACAACGTGATATTCGCGTGCACGTGACACAGTCGTCTGCCCTCTTACTAAACTTAGCCATATGGCGTCGTACTACGCCACACTTTCATCCCCCCCGCATTCCTCTCCGAACTCCCCCCACTCTCCTCAACACCCCCCACATTCCCCCCGCACTCCCCCCAGACGCCCCTCCACAATCCACCTGTAATCCCTCTTTGCACTCCCCACTAAAATCCTCCCGCACTCTTCTTCACACTCCCCTCCACACCCCCCCCACCATCCCCCCTCACACCTCCCCTCCACACTCCCCCCTGTACTTCCCTCCACACTCCCCCCTGTACTCCCTCCCCCCTTACTCCCCTCAACACTCCCCCCGCACCTCCCCTCCACACTCCCCCAGTACTCCCCTCCACACTCCCCCCGCATCTCCCCTCCACATTCCCCCCTGTGCTCCCCTCCACACTCCCTCCCGCACCTCCCCTCCACACTCCCCCTGTACTCCCTTCCACACTCCCCCCGCACCTCCCCTACACACTCCCCCTGTACTCCCCTCCACACTCTTCCCGCACCTCCCCTCCACACTCCCCCTGTACTCCCCTCCACACTCCCCCCGCACCTCCCTTCCACACTCCCCCCTTACTCCCTCCCCCCTAACTCCCCTCAACACTCCCACCGCACCTCCCCTCCACACTCCTCCTGTTCTCCCCTCCACACTCCCCCCGCACCTCCCCTCCACACTCCCCCTGTACTCCCTTCCACACTCCCCCCGCACCTCCCCCCACACTCCCCCGCATCACTTCTCGCACCTCCCCTCCCTCTACCCCCCCAGCACAAAATTTGAATGTCATATTTTTTATATCAAATCAACAGACTAAAAAATAAGTTTTAAGTTTCTAGCTCTAAAAATGACGATGCTTCCATACAACTTTCAACCCCTATGTTCAACCCCTTACAACCCTTTTTTCACAATAAAAAGCAGCCTATGTCCTTCCTCAGGCCCTGAACTATCTGTGTACCAAATTTCATTTCAATAGGTTTAGTAGTTTTGGCGTGAAAGCCACACAGACAGACAGACAGAGTTACAAACGCATTTATAATATTAGTATGGATTTACACTATTTTGAATCCAAAGGGTTTCCGCCAAAATTGCCCCAGTCCCGGCGCAAAAGAATTGTATCTCAGATTTTAGATAATCATTAGTAGAAACAATATTAGTTGTCGCTATTTCCTGATTTCGTGGCTAACATGTGTTTTTTACCCAGAGAAGTTTCATAGGCGCTACATGCAAAAATGACACTTTTTAGGAAAAACTTCATGTTACTTTGCTAATTGACATTGAATTGGCAAAAAATGAATAAAACACATAATATAAACACATCATTACCTATCACATATGTAATATAATGTACCTACCTATACCTATTATGCCAGTTTTTTGAAAAACTTCATTTTACTGTACTAATTCACTCGTTAACAACATAAACGAGTGGATAATTGCAAAAAATGAATACAATAGGTACATATGCGTACACACTGATATGTATAGCCTGCATCATACTTATATACATTTTGTAGTTATCTTTATTTTATAAGAAAAAGAATACTGCCTTAAGTAATCGGGGTTTAACTTTTCTCTGTTATATTATTAATATTACAATAGGTTTTCATTATCGTTTCTCAGAATTCAATAAGGGCTTGTGACGTGAGTGAGCGCGCTCTCGCTCCCACTCAATTTGTTAAAGGGAGAAACATAGTCACCCCGATTACTAAAGGCAGCTTTTAAAGGCGATTATTTTCCTTATAAAATAAATATAACTACAAAATGTATATAAGTATGATGCAGGCTATACATATCAGTGCGTACGCATTTTTTTTATTTTTTTTTTATAATATGGACAATACATATCTACCTATTATATTCATTTTTTGCAATTATCCACACGTGTGTGTCGTAAATGAGTGAATTAATCAGTAAAATAAAGTTTTTCAAAAAATGAAATAATAGGTATAGGTACATTATATTACATAAGTGATAATGTGTTAATATTATGTGTTTTATTAATTTTTTGCCAATTCAATGTCAACTAGCACAGTTACACGAAGTTTTTCCTAAAAAGTGTCATTTTTGCATGTAGCGTCTATGAAACTTCTCTGGGTAAAAAAAACATGTTAGCCACGAAATCAGGAAATAGCGACACCTGATATTGTTTCTACTAATAATTATCTAAAATCTGAGATACAATTCTTTTGCGCCGGGACTGGGGTTTTTTTCTATGGGATTTGGCGGAAACCCTTTATTTTCATTTTTTTTTTAATTTTAATAAAAAAATGTTTATTTAAGATAATCGGATATTTTAATCGAATTACTGCATTGTCATCAGTCTTTGACAGGTGTGCAAAATTTGAATGAAATCTGGCCGTTTATAGTGAGTCCAAATCGCGTCGTTACAAACATACAAACAAACATACAAGTGAAGCTTATAAAGCGTGTAAAAACTTAATAAATTATGTAATTTTATATTTCGACGCCGACTTGTAATTAGTAATTATAGTGCAAATTGTAAACGAGTAATTAGCGTTATTATTAATTCAATTTACATTAGGCTATACTATTTGAATAATACCCTCTACCTACCACGCGATATCGAAGAAGGTAATTATAAAATTATGCATACAATCTTGTAAACGGGTACTTTTTGTACGGTTTCTATTTATTTCTGTTAGTCTGAAACTCGAAACTGGTCGGTCTACCTATTAAGCTACCTACAGCATTATTTTGGAGAGCACTGGTGGCCTAGTGGTAGCGTTTTCCGATCCTAAGGTCGTGGGTTCAAATCCAGTCGTGCACCAATGTCTTTGTCCAAACATTGTAACTTTTGCATTTACACTTTAATTTTTTTTATTAAGCTTCTTGCTGATGGAACAAGCATTATTTCCCACCTGATGTTAAGTCGTAACCATCACCAATAACAAAGCATTGTCTCGTAGGTCACGCAAGTCAGAAACGTGCCCTACGATGCACTGCCTTGCATCTATCATTTGGAGACATACACCGGTTTAGCCTCACGTGCTAGTTCTTTCGAACTAATGTGGTGAAACGATTTTAAGTGTGCTTATAAGAGGTTCCTTTCTTGTGCTTGACACATGAGTCTCCAAACTCTTTAAGTTCTACGGACGGTTCCTCACGATGTTTCCCTTCACCGTTTGAGAGCATACTAGCATTGGCTACAATAATTTTCGAACAGAAAAATCCATAGGCATTCATAGGCGATCGTAGGATCGGAAGGTTACTTCTACTAGACCACTAGATGATCAGATAAGTACTTAGTGCTAATTTTAAGCAAAGTTTTAAATTAAGTAACATTTCTATAGAGGTAATTGGTAGGTGACAATGGCATACCAACAATAGAACCATGGTACTTTGTAGTTCGTATTGCTTTGAAGTCCCCTGGTCTGAAGCCCCAGGAATGTCTGACATTTTGATTGCGCCACCAGTAATTGATTGCGCCGCTTTGATTAACAGATTCCTGAATAGAACATACACACTACAGGCGCCTACTATGTGTACCTTAATAGCTGCTTGGACACCTATTTGATTACAGTATAAATAAATAGAAATAAATATTGTAGACAATCCACACAACACTATCTAGCCCCAAATTAAGCAGAGCTTGTACTATGGGAACCAGATAGCTGATATAATACTTAAATACATTTATTTTTGTATATACATACATACTTAGAATACAATAGGTATAACACCCAGTCAGAGAACAAACATTTATGTTCACCACACAAATATTGGTTCTCAGTGGGGATCGAACCTACGACCTACGGCGCAGAAGGCAGAGCTAGTACCAACTGAGCTAGAGGCCAGACAAAAAATAGGGGAAAGTGTTTCTCATTATTAGCTGATTTTATATTATTAAAGCTGATTTGAGTATTACATTATTAAAAAAAAGCAGCCAAGTGCGAGTCGGACTCGCCCATGAAGGGTGCCGTAGCATCAATTAACATAATATAAAGGTTTTTGTAGTTCGTCGAAATGTAAATTGCGGTTTAAGATTTATGACGTATAAAAAAAAAACTACTGACTAGATCTCGTTCAAACCAAATATCGTTGGAAGTTTGCATAGTAATGTACAACATATATTTTTTTTAGTTTTATCATTCTCTTATTTTAGAAGTTAGAGGGGGGGGGACCAACTTTTTTCCACTTTGGAAGTGTCTCTCGCGCAAACTATTCAGTTTAGAAAAAAACGATATTAGAAACCTCAACATAATTTTTGACCTAACCTTTACCTTTAAAAGACCTATCCATAGAACCCCACACGTATGGGTTCGATGAAAAAAATTTTTTTGAGTTTCAGTTTCAAGTATGGGGACCCCCAAAATTTATAGTTTTTTTTTCTATTTTTGTGTAAAAACTTTAATGCGGTTCACAGAATACATCTACTCACCAAGTTTAATCAGTCTAGCTCTTATGGGTTCGGAGAAAAATGGCTGTGACACGGCCGGACAGACAAACAGACAGACAGACAGACTTGACGAATTTATAAGGGTTCCGTTTTTGCCATTTGGCTACGGAACCCTAAAAACAGCTGGGCGATTATGTAATTCTGTTGCAATCTATATTTTTATTATTGGAGGATAGAGAGAGTTGTTTAGTCAACATTCATTCTTGTTGCATTCATTCCAAGGAACGATTCTAGAACGAAGTCAAAGATAAGTTTTGTTGCAATTAGTTTTTCAATCAAAGCTCAAAATAATGTCAAAAATGAAAGATGGGACTCATTTGTTTTGATTTGTTTTGTTTTAAAAAAATACGGATTAGGGTTTAGTTTGGAGCTTTAGTTGAAAAGCTCGTCTCGTATCGTCGTCGTATTGTCTCCACTTTTTGATTGAACAATCAAGAACCAATGAGCCGATTTGGTAACTTCACATTTTTATTAATTTCTGTTTGAAAATGATGTTTCAGTGTAAACGCATACTATAATAATATGGTTATAAAAACATTCTTTTATATAGAGCAAGCCTAAATAGCCTTGCCCTCCGGCAAGGTGGGGCGACGATCTGCGAAATGTAGCTGGCAAGCACTGGAGGAGAAGAGCCGAAGACCGGGCTCAGTGGCGCGTCTTGGGAGAGACCTACGTCCAGCAGTGGACTAATATAGGTTGATGATGATGATGATGATGATGAAGCCTAAATAGGTCTTCTACTTTCTTAATCCCAGTCCAATCTCTGATGTTGTGAAGCTATGATGTTCTTCTTCTTTTCTTTCCACTCTTCTTTTGCCCAACAACTTGCCCATCATTAATAAGTTGGAGCAGATGGTAACACTCATACCGATACCGTAAGACATATCCCAAGTAGACAGCGTTTCTCTGCTGTTGAAAAGGATGACTGCTAACCTTCAGTAGTGCAGAGGCACCCTAAGAAGAAGAAGAAGGATATAAAAAAGTGAAATTAAATTGATTGATTAAAACTGCTGAAAGAACTGCATATCACCACCAGAAAGACTCTGTTGAAAATACTACTAATTACTTTTTATACCTATTTCAGCGAAATTTCGGAAATCCTTTTTAGTTTGAGTGTACCTAGTTCTATTTTTACTGAAAGTATGAGTGTCACAAGCGGTAGTAACCTACATTTTCGCCCTGAATATACAAAGTTTCTAAGATTTAATGCAATTTGCTTGTAAGTACGTGACACACTACCTACCTAATTACATTATAATTAAAACTAACTACAACACGTAATCTCACTTATTCCCTCCGCAATGCTTGTTACATTCTACGTCAGTTACATGCACGCCGTACGACATGTTAGTTATTCTGTACCACAAAGCTTGTATGACAAAATGTCGTCATGAAGACCTCATGAAAAATGATGGCCTGCGGAAAATTACGAAGTTGTCTGATTAAATTTAGAAGTTGGCGTAATTAGCAGAAACATCGCTATTCACTCAGGGCTCGCTTAGCGGCACAAAACAGAGGGGTCGTTAGGGTTTTGATGATGTAAAAATGTTGTGCCTTTCCAATTTGGCCGTGTTATGCGCGGCCTCTAAGGAATGCGTGGTTGGTTAAAAAATAGCTATTTGCGTAAAATTTTCACGAGAAAATGACAAAACATGCATGAATTGAGCTTTAAGCTTAAAATTATTCTGGAAATCTGTAGGGAAAAGGATAATAATATTATTACCAGGCAAGGAGCTGATAAGGTAAGTAATTATGATGATGAGATGAAACTTAACCGGTAGGTAAAACTAACCGGTCACCTGAGAGAACGACTTCAACCTTCCTATAATAGCACATTGCTCGGAGAACCAACTACTGCTGAACAATAAAAGTTGCCAAAAGGCAACCATGAACCAGAAGATGAAGAAAACAACCGTAGATGAACCAAAAACATAGTTCAGATTGGGAAAAGTTGATTGGTTTAGAAGACTCAAAACTGACTTACTGAAAATTTACGTGGGAGGCCTTTCCAACAATGGATGTTTTCAGACTATATTATTATGTGCATATAGAATTTTTTTGACTGGTCTCTCGATTCAGTTGGATCTGCCTTCTGTGCCGTAGGCAGAGAAACCCCAACGAGAAAAAATATTTGTGTGGTGAACGCAGGTGTTTGTTCTCTGTCTGGGTGTTATATTGGTATTCTAAGTATGTATTTACAAAAAAAATTACAATAAGTATTTTATCAGCTATCTGGTTCCCATAGTACAAGCTCTTTTTAATGTTAAGCTTGGTAATAATATGTGAATTGTCCACTATATCGATATATTTTTATATCATTTTTTATGGATTCCTTCTGATGATGATGGCAACTTATTTATGAATCAAATCAATTCACAAGTGGTCATCAACGAAGTCCTGCAAAAGCAAAAAGCTTCAAGGTGTCAAGGTAATTAAATGATTAGTCAGACAACAAACGAATGTAATATACAAGATCAGAATGTAAGATCAGAGGGAAGGCGGGTTAGATAAATGCGGTTTTGCAATGTAATGGATCAGCTGTCATGTCATATCTGTCAGTAAACCCGCTATGCAGTCTGTGCGGTCTGTGTAAGGCGATGACGATGGCGATCACATGAAACGCTGTCAAATATGAGAAGGTAACAGAAACAATTCAAAGAATCCCACAAGACATTGCAATCCCATTAAAATATGATACGTTCATACCTATACAAATCTTGTTGTTACTGGTCTTGTTGCAAAAAAACTCAAATACATATTCAGTTTTTGATTTTCATTGAAAATATGTAGGTAGGTACCACATTATTTTAAGTTTAGTGATATGGATTAATAACAGATGTGCACATAATTTATAATGCGCTTACATACATTAAACGAAATATCATAGAGATAGATGCCACGAATTTTCTAGATAAATTTCAATTTAAGACGTCCAAAACATCTTATCTTATTCCATGTACTGTACCGATAGCCTGTGCATAAATCAAACCACTTTGTTCCCAACATAGCTCTAATTGACAAATAGTAGGAATGATAAATACCCACGCTGGGAATATTCCCAAAATATAACTCTTTGATCCTCGTTTGATTAACAGCTACCGACACTTACACGCGAAATGATATTAATTTTCTTTTTAATTCGGTTCTCAGTCCTATTACTATGTATTTTAGAATGATTTATTCCTTGAATCTAAAAAAAAAAATTTTAGTGACTGAATTTTTTGTAAAATTTTCATGTTTAGTTGCTGTTAATTTTTTTTTCAATGGATTTTGAGAAAGCTTTCCACAAGTAAATACATCACAATCATTATGATTGGCACTAAATTATTAATATGAACACTTTATTATTTTTGTAATAAGATTGTCTACATTTATTCTAATAAGAGTTTCAAGAAGATTTTTTTGCAGAGACTTTTATTTATTCTTATTAGTATGGCGATGAGAGTTAAGAAATAAGGCAAGAAGAAAAAGATTAGCCTGGTGATGAAAACACAATACAATCATGTTTGATGCACTAAAAAATGTATACGTATGACCACTGGTGTATGATGAGTCATGAGAAATATCCTTGGTCATGAGATATCTAAACACAGGTACTTCCTGAAAGGTAGGAACCTCACGAAGCTCACGAAGATAAACATAAAAAATACCCTGAACTCTGACCGCTCAGAGAATATACTTTAATTATCACAAACTTAAAAACAAAATACCACGTGAGAGGGCATGGGAAACAGTGACTCAGAGGACCGGTTCTACTGGAATATAACATAAATCATTGCTTTATACACACCGTTATCAAATTATCAAAACCACGTCGGTCTGTTAATTCTGGCGGTCAGTTTAAAGACGTGTTCCTTGAACTACAATCTTTTAGATTTTTATCTGGGTCGTAATTGTCGGCTAGAACATTACGTACGTGCAGAGATTTTAGTGTTTTAATTGGAACAGTTTTTATGGCATTGTTCAACACTTGTGACTTGTGTCCTTTATGAATCTGAATTTTACATTTACGCTTTTATGCTCAAAACTTGTGTAAAGTTGTTAGTCTTTTTGTAGATATTTTGACTAAATGAAGCCCAGCATTTATTGGTCCACATTATTGCAAAAAATGGGTTAACGCTATTTTGTTTTCGAAGTCAGCGTGGATCATATACTTAGAATCGTAACACAGCCAATAATAAAAGTTGTAAAAAGATTACAAGTTATTTTAGCAGATAAAAGATAGGCAACAAAAACACATTAGCTATAGTCTTCTAAATCAGTTAATGTGTGCCAAAAGTCTTTTTTTTAAACTCTAAGCTCTTAAATCTACACACGTACCTATAGGATATCTGTAGCCAGAATGCAAATGGAAATTGAAAATTAAAAAAATGCGAGGGTCGCACCGTTAGGGGATGAAATCGTAAATTTAAATTGTCCATCCCTATACATGCAAATTCGCAGAGCATTCCTTACAATGGCTGTATCTCCACTCCACGCTCAAAATTCATTTGCGATTTAATTAAAGCTTTGATGTCTTCAGCTTTACATTGAATTTTAAATCGTTTTGATGAAAATATTCGACCCAAGTGGTATCGTTGTCATGTAAAATATCTACCTAATAAATTCACCATGGCTGGAATAGCATTTTTTCACTAGCACTTAGTTCCAAAGGCAGAAAGAATCGTTCCAATAAGAATTTATGATCACAGGCAGTATTCGCGAGTTAAAAATATATTTTTAAAATTTGAAGATGCTTTATGAGTATTTCTATAGAAGTGCTCCATATCATGCTACCGGGTACTCATCGGCTTCAGACGCCGCCATCATTATCTGTTGCTAATGAACCTTGAACTTTTTGGTTTTAAATAACTTCAGATGGGCGGAGACATTGCTGTACCTACCATAAGGATTTTTTGTACTTTATATGTCTTTAACAAACCGTATCAAAAACACGTTGATGTGACTTTGTAAAGATGTAAAATTTAATGTCTAAGAGAAACACTGTCTGGCTAAAATGTGACGCAAGTAGGCAATGCGTATGCATTGCCTCATGCTCAATTGCTCATACGCGGAAATAGTTTTGGAATTTCCACAGGTTAATTGTATTTTTTGCCGAGCATTTTCATTTCTTGTAAATAGTAGCTAGTAGTCATGTTAAGTGTGTAATAAATTTCCTGCTTTAAACCTGTAGAACGAGATCTAACGATAACGCGGTGGTCTTTCTGACATTTTGCCTCGGTACAAATTGACGTCCGTGTAAAGTTATGTCGTCAGGCAGTGACGCGGTTGTCACTCATGCTCCATCAACTGCTGGGAAACAGCGAGGGTATGACGGCAGGTCAGCCACATGTCGATCTCGAAACGTGTTACTATTTCATCTCCTGTCTCGCTTATGAGGACTTGATGCCATCAGCCAGACAAAGACAGATTTCAATCTTAGCATTTGAATATACCACGAAGTTATCTTTGCGGAACCGGGGGCTCGTATCGCAGACAGGTTGTCGCTAATAGGCGTTTACTGAACATGAGGTTTCATGACGTCGTGTGTGTTCCGACTAGCACCACGTGTCAGTATATGTCACATCGGAGTCTCGCAATGACTCTGCCGCTAGTATCCGCGAGCACGCCAACAATAACAATCGATCGATCGACTGCCCTCTCACCTGATCAATGTTTAATTATAGCTTCACTAAGTGCATCAACCTCTCTTTGCAGATTCGCCGAGGATCAGATGAGGAGACACCGTCCGTCGGCACAGCGTGAACGGCCAGTGATATAACGGAAAACCGCAAGCTCCAACCCGTCGCGTAGTGAATGGAATCGGAAGTGTCCGTGTCGTGACCAAACTGTGATATAGTGTCGGCCTAAGGGCCGAAAATCTGCAACGGAAGATACGGACGCGAGCCGCGCGGGCTGCGGGCCCGCGATGAGCGCCAACAGCTGCGATAACATGACCTACTTCTCCAACGCATACATGCCAGATATGAGGAACGGAGGTGGTCATGAACACCAGCAGGCACATGCACACTACGGTGCAGTGCCGCAGCAAGGGCACGAAATGGAGAACTGCGACCAGCAGCTCAGGCCGGCGCAGCACCACTATCCGGCACAACCAGCGCCTGGCATGCCTTATCCGAGGTTTCCGCCATATGACCGGCTCGGTTATTACCAGCAGATGGAGCAAAACGGTTACCGGCCGGACAGTCCGTCCCAGATGGGACACATGGGTCCTAAGGCGGCGGATGGGTATGGTCCGCCGAACGGTCACCAGCCTCCAGCCCCAGCGGTTTATACTTCATGTAAGCTGCAGGCAGCGGCGGCGACGGCAGGTGGAGTACCGGGCAGTCCACCACTAGAACAAGCGCAGCAAATGCCGCACCATATGCATCCTCAGCAGCACATGGTGCAGCATGGCGTGCCGCACCAGCAGCACCTAATGTACCCGGTGGACGACATGCAGCACCAAACGCAGATGCCACCGATGCATCAGCAGTCAATGCACGCGCAGCAGCCCCCTCCCCAGCAGCCTCCACCTAACACTAATGCCTCGCTGCCAAGTCCACTATACCCCTGGATGAGAAGTCAATTTGGTAAGTTCTAGTTTGACGTTTTACTACTATTCGTTTTTCGCACAGACCAACTCTGATGACAAAGTTCAAAAGCTTACCCAAGGTCAGTCATCTCTTACACAACATTCTACTTTTTGATATCTCTTTACTAGTATTGTCTTCTAAAATACGCTTATCATCATTCTAGAATTGTATTGGTATAAGATTATGTTAGTTATTTCGCAAAAATGCTTTCAGGCATTGTTAATTGAACTTTGTCGTGTCTTCGTGCCAGAGGCATTTTTAAACGAAAACTTCTATTATGCATACATGAAATCAAGAGTGATTGTCAGAATTCGCACAATACGAGCGCGTAGGTAGCAAAACCGATTGAACAATTTGCAAAAACACTTTCCCTTTGCATTGATGAAACAATGAGCGTCAGAAACAATACCCTTCATACCGTTCCAGGATTATTTATTGGTCGAAGAGGCGTTCAAAGGAATTTCACTTTTCATAAAATTTACAACTTCCAATACAAAAGGCTCACCTTCTGTTTAGCTGACGCCGAAGGGGAACAATGAAGCCTCAAGTTGCGCTACCGTCTCCTACTGTTTTTGAATTTGTCTGCGATCTAATTTATGAGCGCACTGCCTGATTTAGAGATTCCATTGTAATTGGCGAGGTCATTCTTCAGCTACTGGTGTTTTGAGTTTCGCATTCAGTTTTGCATGCTATTTGCAAGCAGTTGGACAACTGCAGTCGCGGAGTTTTTGTGAGTGTCCTAAAAGTTCTGGAGTTGGTTTTGTGATTAAGTGTGCTTGAACTTTGATTATGTTGAATTCAAATTATGTTGAATTCAACTATCTATACACTAAGAGATACTTAGCATTGTATACCTAAGTTGTTCGTTTGCTGTGTACGTAAATCCACATCCTATTATTGCCAATTACTCGAGTTCAATCAGTTAGTCACAATACATGAAAAGGTATTCCAATCTCGATGCGTATCAGGTATGTCAATACACTCAACTTTTATTTTTGATCGTATACCTATAGGTAGTCGGTAGTACACAAGTTGTCTATCATGATTCCTATTCCAATGTGGGCAGTGAACAATCTAGTTTACAGTTCTAGCTCAGCCATGTCTTGGGCTTAATCTAGATAACATATTTGTTCCTTGAACGCTATTGTTTGATTAGGGTTTTTGCTAAAATTGAGTAAGTAATTTATGGTAAAAAAACGATACAAAAGCAAGTGGTGTCAACAATTTAATCAAAACGATATAAAAACATTGTTGGATGATGCGAACTGTCCTGAACCGTCGAAATGCTTTATGATCTAGAGACATATAAACACCAGTTCTACGTGACCAAGTTTAGAAGACTATAAAGAAAAAGGACGTTACGGCTTGGTCTCACTCAGAAATTAAACAACAAAATACCTATGTATAGATTAATTCAATTTGGTCTTATTTTCTTTTGAGATGAAGTGACAGGGGCTTCCTGATAAAGGCTCAAGGATCGTTTCCGTATCATCAATTGGATGGTTCCTTTCATTGTCTCGTAGTCAATCATCTCATATGTTCTCTTTAAGTTTGTCATCAACATCATCGTTGTGCTTATATGGGTTTTAAAATTCTTTTTCATTGCTCATACTCTGAAAGTAGGTCTGAAGTTGCCTGAGGGGCCATATTGAAAGTAAAACTTTCAGCCCTAGGGAGAATCGCTTTCTACTGACAGCTGTCAAATTATAAAAAAAAACAAGTTCTATTTTATTCAACCATGTTCCAACTTTCTAAAGTCTTTCTAACTGCAAGGAGGTCGTTGAACCAAATTCCAAACTTTTTATTCAGCAAGTAGGTTGGAAACCCATTACAACGGTAAGAAGTTTAAAAAGTCTAATTAGAGCGCAATGTAAAATTTAAATTTAAATAACATAAAGATAGTATTAAATAAATAATATATCTTCTAAATTACTTGATTTATATATAGCTTCAACTATTTATTTAAAATAACATAGATTTGAGCAAACAATTTACCATTTTTTAAATTATGAGAATGAAAATAATGGCTGAATAATGCTGGTGAGCCGTAGCCGAAAGCCCGCCAGAGAAAAAGAAAAAAAAAAACCGGGAAGGCGGCAATTCAATCTTCATTTTCACAAATTTTTCTTTCATGTTTTTATTATTACTTTCCTTGTATTCATAATGAAAAGCACAGTGTTTACCTCGAGTGAAAGTATTTTAAGTCCCTCAAGCTCCATTGGCGCCCTCGCTAACGCTCTGGCGCCAAACCCGTCTCGGGACTCAAAAAACGTGACTTTCAACACTCAGGTAACAATGTACTATTGTATCTTACGATGGACCTAAAACTAATTTTACTCAGATATTGAAGTCATACAATCTATTGAAAAGATGTCAAAACATAACAAAACGAGTACATACAGAATGAAAGAAACGATATGATAATAAAGTGGTATCGTGTTGCTGAGATTTATCTTAATGCGAAAGTTTTCATATTAAATTAAACCTAGTAGTAGTCTCCTCCGGCAAGGCCCCACCTTGCTGGAGGAGACTACGACGATCTACGAAATATAGCTGGCAAGCACTGGAGGTGAAGAGCCGAAGACCAGGCTCAGTGGCACGTCTTGGGAGAGATCTACGTCCAGCAGTGGACTGATATAGGTTGATGATGAACAGAGCATTTATGCACACAACAACAGTATTGAGTAATTTCATAATATATAATTATTAAGAACCATAAATTTGTGCATCTTTACTCCAGATTAGATTAGTAATTAGTAATTCATCGCCAGTCCGGTCAGACTTGGCGTTGGTTAATTAATTTTCAACTTCGATATAGTTCCGTTTTGATGGGAAGAAGATAAATCGCCTCCTAGATTAGTTTCGAGGATGTCTGTGTGGCATTTTCTAATGAGGAAGAAATAGAACCAGCTATTGTTCTTGCTTTTGTTATTACAAATATAGATATGAACGTATGATGTCTACAACTCTTTCATCATCATTAATAAAGACTTTATTTTTTAGGCCAAATAGGCTCTCCAATGTTACAAAAACTAAAAAAAGTTAGAGAAAGTCTAGTCGCTTATTTATAGCCATTTCTCAAATGAAAGCAAAACATGTTGCTACTTCACAAATCGTAGAAAAAACCTCACAAGAAACGACGACTAAAAGCATTACAAGTTCCAGACTAGCTATTTAGCGTATGAAAAATGCACTCCACTTAAAACGTTCGGTAGCAAATACTCGCACTTAGCAAAACTCTTGTGCTATCTATTTGAAATCCATCATCAATTATCTTTAAAAATCGGCTGCCATTTTGAAACAAAAACCAACCAATAGTAAGTCAGTGTTTAAAAATAGAACGCGAGGAACGGCAGACAAATCATTAATCACTGATAGACGTAAACGCAGACGAAAATGATTATGTACCAAAAATAACAGTTTATTTTTAGCAATGGTAAATAGTAGATGATTGGTAATGAATCGTTTTTTTAGAATCAAAAACTTGTTCAGCTATGACAGCAAACTCGGTTAAAGAATTTCATGCGAAACTTTTCTTGTGATAGGTACGTGTTAATAAAGTTCGTACTTTTCAAACAACTCAACGATGCTTTTCATGCTATTCTTTTACTACAAGCTTAGCCTATAGATAGAGGCTATGAGGCTATGATAGATGGATCGGCGTAAAATGCCCACCACTATTGATTTAATGATTTAAAACTGGAAATACACAGTCACACGCATATAAAACAAGACTAAGTAGAAGTAATCAAGTTCTTCGGAATAGCGGAAAAAAACAGTTGACAGCTTTATAGATTTCCTCATTCATCTAATTTCCCATACAAAGGCATTTGACGTATAGCCGACTAACGGAATAGAAAGATAGACTAGTCTGAGAGGTAGGCCGCGATAACTCGATGGGAATCGAGGTGGAAATGGAAATATAATGGAAATCCCCCCGTCCCT
The DNA here is from genome assembly GCA_947578465.1 of Thera obeliscata. Lineage (NCBI taxonomy): Eukaryota > Metazoa > Arthropoda > Insecta > Lepidoptera > Geometridae > Thera > Thera obeliscata. The sequence goes on along the minus strand of OX387928.1, from coordinate 4,989,626 downwards.
CCCCCTTGTCCTCCCAAGCACACAATGCCGGATAGACGACTTGTTACATTTCATTGTTCAGTTATCAGCCCCAAGGCCTTTGTGAAAGCCCGATGATTGAATACAAGTATTTGTTCTGTTGCCTGCCGCTGATTTTCCTTCGCTTGCTGCTGAAAGCTTGAATCGTTTCGTAATAAACGTATTTTGTAAATGAGTTACCGACGTTGTTTTAGTTCCTTCTGGAATTGTTTTTGGTCTACCATTTTGCTCTACTTTTTTAAATGTATAGAATATCAACCTGCTCTTTAATCAAATAAAAAGCACTACGTGAAAAAAAGAGCTAGGCACTTACACTAACCGTTAGATCAGTATACAAAATACAACATTTAGGAATAGATTCAGTTTTTTTTTCAAAGTCACGACGACATTGTGCGTTAAATTCGATTATTTATTTAAAAATTAAAGTGTGATTCACAATCCAGCGCAATTCCTGCATCCCCTTGTATTTACACGTGCTTTTATTTGCATAAATATTTTTTCATTCAGAAGGGTGGTTTGACGTGTAAAAATATATTTCTAATTCTGTTCGCCACTCGCTTTCCGGTTTGTCCCAGAGCGCGACGTTGACGGATGAAGTTTTCCTCTTTTGATATTGGTTTACAAAGTAAAAATATTTATTTTGGGAAGTATTTTTAGGCAAAATCTTTACAGAAGCTCCGAAGCTACTTCTACACGGTATAACGCAGAAAGGCTAAACAAAGAGGGCTCTCAATGGACTCTTATAGATATGTGATTCACTACTTTTTCGAGAGATGGCAGTATCTTCAGACAGGTTTTTTATTATAAATAAAAAACCTGTTTGTGCAATTCTGAAACTCGATAAATCGTATCATTTCTTCTTTTAACCCTTAATTTGAAAAAATATCCTCAATGCTATTTTTTTTTAAATAGGTATACTTACTTAACTTTTAAGTTCTTGATCTCAGCAGTCACACAATACATAATGTAAAATATGAAAAATGAACAACAAAAAGTAAGGTAGCTTATTAAAAAAACATTACCATACTATAATTACATACACCCACATTTGTATGTGTCATTAATATGTGTCCAATGCAGCTCGCACACATTGAAACTACATCACGTTGATTTCTTTTTGAAAAGAATATCACTCATACACGCACGCTGTTTTGATAGTGTGCGTGATGGAGTTGCCAGAACTGCCAAACTTACTGACTTTGAGGCTTTTTATTTGTTTTTTTTTTTCAATTTGTTGTTACGAAAAAAAACTTATTTATAAACAAATGATTGAAAGCTTTATTTTTAGTTAATCCGTAAGTCAATTCAAATTTTTATAAACTTTAGCATACCTTGAAACTTTCTACGAATATTTTAATTAGAAATCCTTTTGTTTTTAGTTTTTTCTATTTCTGTACCAAAAAAGAAACATTCTTTGCATATTTCGTGTACCTACATGTTAATGATACCATTTTTAGACGGATACCAAAGTTGTCCTTGGATTCCATTGTTTTCTATCGAGGTACGGAAGCATAGTATTCATTAGAATACTATGATTTTGTATGTGTTTGCCTTTGTTATTAACATTTTGCTACTTCTTCTATGCTAACGAAGTTTGAATTGCAGAATTTGAGAATATTGAAAGTTAATGGTGCCGAATTTTACAATTCCTAATATAAGTTAGCTTTGCTTGTACCAAAGACTTTCTAAACTTGCAAACTCAAAGCTATTCCTTGCAAGATTTATTAATCTCCACAATACATTGACTAACTGTTTCACAACTTGGAATAAAGTTCACTCTATAACAAAGATCTCGGGTTCCTTTGAACCCTCCTTCAAAGTTTCCGAGTTCAGACCAATAATTTCCCGATCTACGTCTTTTTACTTTCCAAGTAACTTGTGTTCAATTAACTGGCAACACTGTCGGATAGCCCGTCTCTTTCTCGCTTGGAGCTTCTCCTTTTCTTACTCGTGCACAGGCTACTAAGCATTAATTACACGAGGGGGATACCGCGCAATCAAACTTTGACCACTGCTAAGCTGCTGAAGCCTTAAACTTATCATGTGGTATTAAAATTCAATTTTTGTTTACTGATCGACCCAAATTGAAATGGATACGGGAAAATGACAAAATAATAACAGATGATTAAATAAATGGATGTCTTCTTGCGTCTCAAAAAATTATACGAAGAAAAAGCAAATTACATTACAAGACGTAGGAATGTGTTTTCTATCAACGCTTGAAACTCATTAAAGATGATACAATCAGAAAAAAACGCCACTGCACATGTGCGAGCGGGGACATAAATCATACGTATCTTACGTGGGTACTTGTGGGGGAGTAGCCATCGACGTAGCAGCGGAAAAAAGCCCCGTTTCCTGCCAGGGGATCACACATGACCGGCCTGTCTATCTGCCAGACCCGTGTCAAATATTCTCTGGAGCGGAGATCGCCCCCCGTTTGGGGGGAGCCTCTGAAACCCCCTGGGGCTAGCTGTCCCGCGGCGAAGCTCATCTTGGAGCCCTAATGCGTTCCGCGCGGTATTACGTTGGGATGAATTTTTAGGTGTCTGCAGCCCAGGCTTTGTTACGTGGTTTCTTTATTCGGCCGCTACCGTATTCATAAAAACAAATTGCAAACGCCTATAGTAAACTTGACAGTCAAGTATACCTATACCTGCCTATAAAGCTAGGCATATCTGCATGGCAATATAACATCTGTACGCAAGCACGAAATGATTGAATATTTTCTTTTTCATTAAGATTTTCGCTTTCAGTTGGGCGTTGAGAAATCACCCACCCCGGCACCTTTCATAACTTTTCACTTCGTGATCCAACGCAATTACTCATATTCTATCGCCTTCTCAAATATTCATTCGTGCTTTTCCAGCAGCAAATTATAATAATAACCAGAACAAAACAGGTAATTAACCTCCGTCGTATCGAAGGCTCAAAACAACGTTTTTCTACACCAATATTTCGTGTTTCGGAAATGTGATGGCTTTTAAATTATGGTTTTAATTTGGTAATGGAAAAATTGTAGGAACGTTTTCGAAATGACATAATGATCGTCCAGCCCTGCCTATAAATTCCTAATATGGCCAAACCCAGAACTGAAAAATAATTAATTTTAAGATTATGGCTTTTGTGCGTTGGGGGTTGAAGTGCCATCATAGTTTTCCTTTGTTTTCGGCGATAGCGTCGGATTGTTGCCACGTATGTAGATGTACGAGGCAGAGGTCGGGTAGGTTCGTGTTGACAGGCGGAGCCGGGCACAGAACAAAGCTTTCAGGGCCTAACAAAGACGTCACCGGCCGTGGTTGCGACGCGGAGTTATGGCACCCATTGTGAACAACAATACCCCAACAAACGAGTTTGTATAAGCTATTAGGTACGCGCATTAATATATATTTTTTGTTCGCCCGAAAATTTAGCATTCCATTACGAGGGAGAGAAATGAAACGCCCGCCGCATGAATTATATTAAAATATATTTGAATATTTCATTTGACACCTTTTTTGTGGTGGAATTTGGTTCAATCCCGTGCGGGCTGGAGTAATTTTTAGCGTAACGCCAAAACGAAATTTCAGTGAATAACATTCCATTTCGGCTGCGGAGCCCGACGGAATCAGCGTCAACAAAACACTGAATGATGGCTGTGTGTTATCACGGAGAATTCATTTTGAAATCCAGATTTGATGCGATGCGCTTAGCAAAAATGATTTATATGTAACTCTACCTTTTTCTTTTCCATCAACAGGATAAAACGTTTTTCAATGAAAACCCACTCAATATTGAATTTTTTATATGCCTTAAACAGATAAAACTGTACCTATAGAAGTATCCTAAAACCCACTCGTTTGTAATACCTTCATGGTTCTATGTAAGCCATCAACTTCTAGTCTACTTATATACAAGAACACCGTCATTAGGCGAAGGCCCGCCCTGACCAGCAAATGATTAATGAATGTCAGCGTGGAAACCAGCCATGTTCTTTCATTTTCGTTTGTATCTAACGCTCTGGTAATGATGTGGAACCTTCCTACTCGAAGGATTTTCAAGCACATAGCTATTTTGGTATTCAAATTTGTAGTAGTAGAGCTCCTTGTGAAGGGCTCGTCCGGGGAAGTACTACCACCATGCCTGTTTCTGCCGTGAAGCAGCATTGCTGTGTTTCGGCTTGAAGGGCATGGGTGCCGGTGTAATTACTGGCACGTGAGGAGAAACATCTGTAAGCTTCAAGTTGATGGACGCAGGGCAGTGCATCGTAGGGCACGTTCCAGATGTGCGTGACCTACGAGGCAATGCTTTGTTATAGGCGATGGTTACCGCTTAACATCAGGTGGGCCATATGCTTGTCCCATCAACTAGTAGTATAAAAAAAAAAAAAAAAAAAGCAGATACCTACCACTACGATATAACACTTTTTGATGATGAATCTCTAATTGTCCTAATATCAGAAACAAGAACCACAAAACTTGTAGGCAGACTGACACACTCCATTCATCTTGCACCACCATCACAGAGATCGAACCCATAAGTTTAGGTTCTATGCTAGTCTCTGCTATTCCACATAGGTAGAGTACCTCCAATTCAATGCCAATGCTTATTCAATAAAAAACATCCACGTGTCGACTTTATCTACAATAAGGTTATATAAATGCTGTATTATTATTATTAAAAACGACTGCCAACGCATTTCCACATAAATCATGTATGGGGCACCATAATTATGGTTTTGCGTGTTCTGTTATCCATCGTGCTTCAGTCGCCATGGATTTTATCAGTGTTTTATACACAAAATTGTTTCGTGTTGTTACATTTACTAATGTGCTTTTATGGAATATTTGATTTGATACAGACATAAAAAAAACAATTTAATCAAAAGTACTTTTAAAATCGGAATTATTACTACGAAATCATTCTTTTTTAATAATGTGTGACAATCCACGCAACACTATCTAGCCCTAAACTAAGCAGAGCTTGGACTATGGGAACCAGATAGTTGATATAATACTTAAATACTTTTTTTGTAAATACATGCTTATTTACAAATTGATTCGGGCACTGAACTAAAATTGAAACTGTTACATTGTATCAGATTGTAGCTGTTGCTATCCATACACCTACAAACGCAATAGCGAAACGCATATTTTATGCAAATGATTAATTGATTCAAAGGTTGAAGATCACGAGACCGAGGCAATAAATTAGACTGCGGTAAGATTGATTGAATTACTGCATTTTGTCAACATGGCTCAATTACGATCAATTTGAATGCCAAACAATAAAAATGTCTGTACTCATTAATTCAGTAATTGCAATATCAATTAAACTTTAAAAGCAACCTTCGATTCCAAGAGTTCAGAAACCACCAATTTTATTTACGACGTGTAAGCGTTTAAGAGAAATTGCATTAATCTGAATACCCGTTTGATACCGTGTACGATGTTGCAATACACTGAGTGGACATCCCCGATCCTTAGGTCATAAATAAGGAGGATCAACGAGGCATTTTGTACTCAACGATGCAATGAATAAAGTTATGTTTCGATTGATATGCCTGAGAGAAATATGACGATTTGAGCGGTCGCATTCGTATGAAATTGTAGGACATGAATTATGGATTGTCGATATCGCTCCAAGCTGTTACTATATTTTTTTTCGTTCTGGCGCGATACCGCATCGAATTAAATTAAAAGCTCTTTTCACTTGTCATCCTTTGATGAATTTGGTATTTAGGCTTGTAGCCAATCTGAGCTATTATTTATATTATCAAACATTATTGAAAAAGTTTTCTGATTCAGTTTGCTCACGAAACGATTCAAAATCTATCCTAAAAATCATATAATTATATTTGTATCAATGTAGTTCATTAGGTCACCTTGTCATATTAATTCGATTTTTATCGTTTTAAAATTCCCATAGAGCCCCTTAGATATTTCAATGGCGTCTTTTCAACAAAACTTGAACTTTTTGACCTCTCACTTTGCAATAGGTATACAATAATCAGTATAAATGCGATCCAAGATAGTAGCTCGAACTTCTCTCAATATTTTATCTCGAATTTATCCAGATAAATGGAGCTCGACCTGAGGGTCTGAGGATTAGTTTCACCTCGATTCTTGTGGATTGCAACTGCAAATGTCAAACTGCTTATAACTATTCGAAGCTTTTGTTTTGTTTACGTATACCCATGTAAAGCCTACGAGGCTTTGGCATTTATTTTGTAGGTGATTCGTCGAATGTCACGTGCAGTTTTATTCTCGCGCACCTATTTCTGGAACGCTGTAGTGCCTGGGACATGATTTTGTTCTACGCAATTGGTCCTCGTAAATAATATATACTAAATCTTAATTTCTTAAATTTTTAATATTAAACGAGCGAGGTCTTGAGTGAACTTTGACGCATGAGATTTTAAATAAAAAATATATTTTATATAATATTATGCATCTTTATTTAACTACATGATTTAAATACTGCTTAAAACTTTTGTTGCATAACGGTAAAATAAAGCAATGTTTTCGTAATAAAGGCGTTTTTAATGAACGTATCAAAAGCACTCTTAACTACAATACAAATCAAACTACGAAATCCTTGCTTCATCAATGTAATCTAAGGGCTTGTACACATCGATGGCACATCACGCGTGACCGTTGCCGTTGTATCGCGTTGAGAAAGTAAGCCGGCCCTGATTTCCCCCTCGCGATGATTTACGAGCATCCGACGACACATGCAGCGCTGCGCCCGACGCTTCAAGCTGCGATTTCGGCAGTGCACACGAACAGGGGAAACGCGGCGTTTCTCACGCAGGACTGTAATAAGAAAATAGTAATTTTACATTATTTAATTACTAAATACAATCATAATGAGTCCAAAATGTAGTAGATTTTTAATAATCATAAAAAAATATGGCATTATATTTGAAGGTAAACTGAAAAAATACTTTAATTGAACTGATAAAACAATCATGTGCAATTTAGCCGATGAATCATTTCAGTTTCTTATTCCATAACCAATTAACTAAAATGAGTGAGTATTTCTAATCATAGCAAGGAGACAGACTGCGTAATTAATCCAAGGCATTGCTTCCAACTATTTTTTGATACACAAATCACAATCACTCAACTGACATTTGATGTCTCTAATAATAGTATCACTATTAAGGAGCGTCCACACTGGAGGCGTTTCTGTAGACTTGGCTCTAATGCTCTTATTACGTTCGGGTTAAATCTGACGGTCGGATCATGTTTTATGCATTTGAGTGTGCGATGAAACCGCCAGTGTAATATATAAAGCAAAGAAGGGGATTTCATGAGCTATATTGCAACGGTTTTGTTTCGGAATTTTCGAGCTCCAAAGCAGTTTGATGTCTTTGTTTACTTTATGCTGCTGTATTAGTTTATTGCTGATTCTCTTTATCTTGAACTGGAAGTCAATTGAATGTTTATTTATTGAAATTACTAGAATTAATCACATTTTGTCTGGTTATCTCGTGTTTCAATGTGTTTTTGTCACTGAAAATGTCCATTGGACATCCTCTTATATTCTGAGATCTGAGAGAATGTTTACTTGTCTATTGTTCCTGGGAACTCTATTCCCAAATCGACTCTTTTTTTATTTATTGTAATTTGATCGGTCATATCATTAAAGTTGGTTCTATTCTGATCTTCACGATCACTTTTTACCTTATGCATCAGTTTTACTCGACTATGAAAAAAACTGTCATGACTAAAAGGTGAAATTATTATGACAATTAATTGATCGGTCCAGAGTATTTTTTCTAATTTATTATACAATAATCTGAAATCTTATGTAAGCCACCATACGGTATACAATATAAAGTACACTGGACAGCAACATCTGCATTCTTGAATGCGTCCCAAAACCCGGCCACGAAACGAGGCTGTTATCAATTTCCTATGCAACAAGTGGGCGATAATTCTGAATCAGCTGTTGCAACCCTAGCTCTAAGCATGAAGTCTTTTACATTCCACTGTTAGGTTTCAACAGAGATTTCCACATTAAATCTTGCATAATCTATAACAATTGCATTCAATTCATATTTGTCAAATCATTCTTGGTTGTTTCATTCATTCTTAGAAGACGCCACGTTTCCAATGTAATCCCCTCATTTTGTGCTGGCAAATTTCTTCGAAGTTTGCGTGTTTATTTTGTACTAAAGTTGTTTTGCGTGTTTCAGTTCAAAAACGAAAATAATCAACCAACTTTAGCTTTGTTTGGACTTGCGAAACTTCGACTGTTTCAATTTCAATTGGTGTGTGTTGTTCATATTAATGAAGGTTTTCGGGTTAATGGAGTTTTACTTAGTAACGTGAATTTGTTTCTTTATCACAATTTAATTTACACTGCTGCTTCTAATTGTAGCTACTTAGCTCATCTATCAAAAATTACTTCGGATTTGTTCTTGAGGTTTTAGCCACTGCTCTATAATTTAGTTTTTGCTATAGTTCTATGATTCGGTTTAAATCAAAAATTTGGAGTAGTTTCGTTGTATGATTTGTTCCCTTTTTGATTAAAATAAATTATAGTCCGGAGTCCATCTAAACCGTGTATAATAGGCTCGCATCTTCCTCCAAGAATAATGATTACAAAATGAAAAAGGCTCGCGGCGTCTTAAATTATTTTAATTGGTTTCGGTAGCGGTTTGAATCGTGCCTTTAATATTTAAAATTGTATTTTATTTATACCTTATACTCATCTTATTTTGTATCATAGGTTTGTACTTAAAATGGCATATACTTTTCACTTTCTCTCCTCTCTCTCTCTTCACTTTCACTTCACTACTATTAATATTAAGTATCAGTTCTGTTTTGCAAAAGGATCATACAAACAAAGGGTAGGAACCAAGCCGTAGTTTGTTGCCTGTTCTTCTAGGCTTGGTTGCGTGGAACTACCTAGACTTACTTATCTTTAAGGTTTCATCACCTTGTGATGCCATTGAATAAATACATATTGGACTTGACTTTGCAGTTAGTAGATAAAACGAAAGTGCCAAGGGCTACTTTTCACACATTGCCCTTAGTTTAGGGACGCAGCAATGCCTGATCGGAATTATAATAAAGGAGGCTTACCGAGCCAGTCAGTCTTAAGTCAGATATGTTAATGACACATATTGATATGTATTTTGTCAAAATTATGGGCATTTTTATAACTACCGACACCTATTTATGAAAAATCACCAAAATGATTTATACTAATTAGGTAAATTAAACGATCACATTAATATTATAAATATGGCTATTCATAATTGACATGAATCATCTAGTGAACTAGAAGCAAAATGTATTACTTAGTATTAATTTTGTTCTTAGCCAAACTCATTTTGAAGCCTGATTTATTAAACTGCGTTTGATTTATTACTTATTTTGGATCAACCGCTTAGTTCGAGATCATGCCCAAAGTCTTCACTTGTTCTCAATGAAACTTTGCTACCCGTGACAGCCAAGAGAAATATCCAACAAGCAAAAACAATTAACAAATTGATAAGCTCAAAACAATTTTCAATTAACTCCGTACGGAGTGTTCGCCTTTTACAAATAACTACCATTTATCAGGAATGCCTATGCAGTTTTTAGCGTCTGGCGGTCAGGGCTGCCTCCGGTTTAAAATTAAAAGTTGTTTTAACAAACAATATTGATCGTTGTCATTATATCATTTCAGAACGGAAGCGAGGCCGGCAAACGTACACGCGGTACCAGACGCTCGAGCTGGAGAAGGAGTTCCACTTCAACCGGTACCTGACGCGGAGACGGAGGATCGAGATCGCGCACGCGCTCTGCCTCACGGAGAGGCAGATCAAGATCTGGTTCCAGAACCGACGCATGAAGTGGAAGAAGGAAAATAAGACCAAAGGCGAGCCTGGCTCCGGAGACGAGCCGGACAACATGAGTCCACCGACCTCGCCGCAATAAGGCCCTAGGTTTAGCCCTTGCGTTCGAATCCACGGGCCTACTGTTCCAGATTAATCGATCGCTTTCTTTCATGGTTCCGTTTGTCGTGACGTCGAATTTTACGTTCGATTTTATCTAAAAATCTGGAACAATATGTTCGAAGGCTGAAGTTACTAGAACAGTTTAATTTGTATAAATTGTATGTTGGACTTTTCATGATAATATTACATTATAAACTAATACGTAACCTAGTGATTTCGAGAGTAATGATAGTGTGATGAAGAGATTTTTACAGTTGTTAAGTATAAATTAATTTATAGAAACAATCTCAATACCAATAATTACCAAAAAAGCAGTTATGTATAATTAGAAAACTGCGTCGATGTTTATGTGATTAATAGATGATTCATTCTTATTATCTTTTAAATTGATTAATCCATTTGCATTGAAAAAATCGGTAGTTGTCATCTCGATGAAGTGCTTGAAGTATTTATTTGTAAAAATATTTATTTTTAAAGGAAATTATAGATGTTAAAATAATTTAATTTTTGAGTAACTCAATTGACGTCCACTGTTCGGTAATATTTTAATTCGACTCCAATGTCAAGCACAGTTTAAAATTTATTAAAAATTTCATTTATAATTTTAAATCACAAAACCATAAGGACCTCTTATAATTAACCATTGATAAGAAGGCAATTAGTATCCATAATATTGTTATTATTTAATATATTTGATGTTTTATTTTAAATTAAGCTATTTTTACTATTCTGTAAATACACTATGATATTTAAGACTTTATAATGTACAATTGTTTTAGTGTGAATAATTCAACTGAGATTAATTTGATAAGCAAAGTTTTAGTGTTTTTAATATTGCATGAAGGGTGTTTTTTTGCAATTTTTTCTGGTTTGTAAAAAAATCTACGCGAAGTTTGTAGCGTGGAAAGGCCAGTTACATGTGCAATGTATACGATTTTGACGACACATATACGTAAAAAAATACTGATAATAATCGTAATAGGGAATCTATTAGTATTGTAAAATGTTACGAGAATGAAGCTTATAATTTAGAAAATTATCGGGTTCGTATATCTACTTTTATAACTTCTATTTCTTAATAATTGAATGTGTGCCATTCAATGGAGAATACGAAATTAAAAGACATCTTAAACTTAAAGTGTTATAAAGCTATTGTTAATAATATACTGTAATGAAACAAAAGTTACCTTCAATCTTTTAAATGCAGAGGAAGTAAAAATTAAATTTCCATTACTGAGCCTTAGTGGGATGTAGGTACGAGTACGTAACAAGTACACAGTATACCAAAGTTAGGAGTTAAACAGCTGGTTGTTCATATTTGTTTTAGATGGTATCTTTGTAAGCAGTAGGTAAGCAAGTTTCTGTGATCCTACCATAAAATAAATTTAAAAGCTGTAAGAAATGTCATCATTATATAAAAGACAGTAGCTAAACTGGATTTAAGCTTATCTATTTGTAATAGTGGCGGAATGAAAATGTTCGTCGATTTTCAACTTGATTTGTTCAACGTATCACGATCACATACTACCTTTCGAAACTGAATAGATAGAATACACCGATAAGTTAACGTCACAAATTATGTCAAAATGTGTTCATGATCAAGGCACTGGTGCAAGCGAAAACCGACTCTAAGGTGACAAACATTTTCATACCGCGACTGTACTTAACACGAACCATAATTTTAAAATAATATAACCTGAAATTTTGATTCTTGAACAGTCATAATGACGTTTCCTAGAATTTCAGCTAATTTATAAAATTTTATAAAAAGAGTATTATTAGTATTCAACTAATCTGGTCCTCATCATAAAAGCTCTACTTTTTGGGCTAGATAGTGTTGTGTGAATTGTCCACAATGTTTATTTACTTTACAAGTATCTAGTATTTCAATTATGTGAGGATCACAGCAACTTGCTTCAGCATCAATGCTAATCTAAGTATCAGCAAACCTTCATAAAACGTATTTTTATAAAACCATTGTATAAGGGAACCGATATACGTAAAAGCATCAATCATTGATATTATATTTACTCGTAACGCGATAAATTAAAAATATTATAAAAATTTTGGAGTGTATCCGAAATAATGAATTCAGGACACGTTATACGTTTTCATAATAGTGTAAACTATGTGTAAATTATTATTTTTCATAATAAATATAGTTATATAGATTGTAACTAGTAAATGTTTTTCTTTATTAGAACTCAATGAGCTGGTTTCATGTTTGTGAGAAGGAAAATGGGCAATGGGTGTGACCATCTCACTTGATGATTTGAGGTCGAAAATCAGGTTCTCCCAAATGCCTCAGTTTTATAAATATTTTTTGTGCTGTGTTCGTTAAGTGTAATGTAAATTGTAATAATTGTATATTGTCGATATATTCAATTTATTTATTGATTCGCTTGATTAGGTTCGCTTTTATCTATCTCTTATTGGTGATGTTCTCGAAAGCTGTCTGGCTGGGATGCATTTTTGTTGACATTATTTTTAGATAGTTTGCTCAAGTATTTCATGTTTGTGTTGTAAATTTATTTCTTTAGCAGTAAGCACTATCTTGTCATCGTACTATGTTACTTTGATATTCATCCTATGTTTGAAAGTTGATGTATTTTAACATCATTTAGGTACTAGTACCTATTTTAAGTGCAATTTCTTTTTATCGATTCGAAAATCCCTCGCCAGATAGAAACCTTTATTGGTTTGAGTTTTAAAATTTTAATTGGATAAATTAGGTTATGACACTAAATTAAGTTCGATTTATTGGATCTTTTAGAACTTTCCTGAAATTTGAAAAATTAGGTGTGTAGAGAAAAATATGGGAACCTAATTTGAACGATTTTATTTACCATTATGTCCTATCGATTCTTTATGGAATAACTAGTAACTTAATAAGGTTAGGCGAGACGATATTGTCATAAATACCTATATAAATACATGAAATTAATAAAGCATAATGATTGTACTTTTGATTTTTATTGTGAGTCCTTCTAAGTTTAAATTGTTCGTCATTTACAAAGACCTTATTTTAAAATGTTTATTTGTTTGTACAAATGACTTGAAATACCTTTTAAGTACGGTAAAGTAAGATAGCTAAATATCAATAGGAGCATAGGTAGGTAGAGCATAAGATCAATAGGTATTATTTATTTTTACGTCAGGTCGTTCATGTGTTTGTGTGTTACTTAATATAAAAAGGTCTAGTAATTTATTTAGAATATTAGAAAATGTATCCATAACTATAGATTAATAGGTATTTATACTTATACTGCTACCTACAAGCACTCCACCAAAGGAATTAGAACTGACCATGTTTCTATAAAGAAAACCAAAAATTCTGTCATTATTTTTCACGTCTTCCAGCTGTTTCGTAATGTTAGAACATTCATCTCTTTTTCCACTCCATAACTAGAAAACAAAAGGTTTTTCTAGATCGTGCTTCTAGATATCGCTATTATGCCTCACCCTAACGACGAAATAATGATTCGCGTGTACGGACTCGGTTCCTTCCGTGTCAGTCACGACTGATTGGTCGGCCCCACCCGCGGCACAAATCTCCAAATTACTTTTTTTTCCAAGAAGGCTATATACTTTGTAATACGGTGTGTTCCACACTAATGAGTTTTTAATAATCCCTTCGCATCCAATGAGCAAAGGTAAATCGCTCTACCACAAGGTGAACTAATGCGATTTTGACAAGTTCAAAATTGATGCTATTATGGTTTTGCTGGTTTTTGAATGACACCGCATTTGTAATGCCCGGAAGCTTATATTATTTGATTGTCGTATAACTATTGCATAAAATACTGTTTTTCTATAGTATTCTAGAATATTTTTTGTCAGTAAGAGGATGTAAACAATCCAATCTCTATCAATTTCTAAACCAATAACTCAGGAGCTTGGGTCATTTGTCCATCTATAGAGTATTGTATTCGTCAGTGGGGTCTTGGTGAACTGGTCTGTCGTTCATATCAACCTAAGACGATAAATGTTATTTATGAGCTTCGTCAATGTGCCATTGCACTTGGTATAGATTGAGTTCATGGTCGCACAGATGATATTGTACTGTATCTACCCACTTACAATGTTTGTTACAATTTAATGCCTTGCGCACATATAAACGTGTTTTGCGATAATGATCAGAGAAACGCTGTCAAAAAAGCTGTCATATTTTACAACGTTTCACTGATTGTCACCACAAAATGCTTAGATTTGCGCAAGTATTAATAAAGCAATTTAAACAAAACTAATTTTATAAAGAGGAAATATGTGTAGGTATTTTTGTTTTTTGTATGTAACAAGTAATTTCAAAAACTACTGGACCGATTTGAATAATTCTTTCATCATTAGAAAGCTGAATTATCCTTAAATAGCAAAGGCTTAATTTTTTACTAGTGACCCGCCCCCGGCTTTGCACGGGTGTCATTTAGAAGAGATGAAAAATTTGAAACAGTCTTTTGAATTTTTCCACCCTTGCGATACTGGGGCGGCTTGTTAGTTAATATTTCACATTCTCCACTATCATCTAGATTCGTATGCCAACTGGAATATAATAATTCATTTATTTTTATTGCTGTTAGAATCTAACAAGAAAAAAAATACTACCTATAATTTATTTTAACAAGAAGTTATTTAATTCAGTTTTATTTTAGAAGCAAACTTATTTTCAGTTTTTTTTTGTTTTTATAGAAGCAGTCTTCAATTATTATTTACTCTTTTTTATACTTATTAGAACCCATACCAAGAATAAGATTTTTGGTATAACCGATTCCATGTGTAAAAAGTTCTCGTTCCAAGATAAAGACATAAATCTCCGGTGATTTTTCAATTGCGACCTTGCCTCATAACGTTCAATTTTATTGACTGCAATAAACCAAAGCAATGGTTAAATCAACGCCGCTGTATCGATATAAACACCTCGTAAATATTCTCCGTCCCTTTCAAACCTAACAAATTCGCTATAAGTGAGAGCAGGAGGATAAAGTTGCCTCTTCATTTAGCTGTTACTGAAAATAGTTTATGATAGCTTTAGTTGGTTTACCGCTACTCGATTATCGACTTTATAGTATTGAAAGTGAGGTCAATTTGGTGTGGACTGGGAAATTTATAGCTTTTAAATGGGTCCTTAAATCGCAATAACGATTTGTTTATAGATTCTCATGTAATGTCGGTGTTCCTTTGTAGGAATAAATTTAATTTATTACCTAAGATGAGATATTGTGAGGTTATTACTTTGATTTTATTACTAGCTGGTATGATTTATGTTTATGACAAAGATTTTGGTAATGATGATTAATTACTGCTTTTATCTAGGTATGTGTTGCTCACTAATTATCTATTATTATTTATTGCTATTGCAGATATATTTAGTACTTTTAGTTAAGTAATTGAATACTTTCAATATTTTTTTCATTTCCTACCCTTCAATTTTACTTTCTTTTATTATATTTTTCCTTCTTTGCAAACTACATAAATACCGCATTTTTTATTACATAGTAAAACTGCTAACAGGAACGGATTGTGCGTTGAATTGAATTGCAACCAAAGAAAATTTGAATTACAATCCTTCAAATTCAAACTAAGAACCTAAATATTTGAATTGTGTTCGAGAATAGAAGGCTTCGAAATTTGAAATTGGCGCGCAAACTGCCGCCATCTTGTTTGGGGCGGCGCTCCCCTCGCGCCCGCCTCCTGCCTCCCACGCGAGCCACTCGGACGCAGCCCAAGTCATTTGTTAAAGTGTACAGTCAACCAAGCAAGTTTGCAGCCAGAGATTTAAATTTTTGATGATATTTCTAGGCTTTTTTGAAAAGGTTTTCAATCGATTGATATTTTGAGTGGAAATGGTACATATTTTTATGATTGCAATTGCTAGCAATTTTAAGTCCACTGACGCTGTTCATACCATAGTTATGTTGTTATATAAATGATTTTTCATAATTAGATTTCTTATTTTTAGGTTTCACTGGCCTCATAGCTTAGTTAGTAGTGGTTCTGTCGTCTGCAGTATACTTAGGTTTTGAGTTTGATCTCTTATAGAATTATTTGTTTGATAAAAATAGATGTTTTTCTCAGTATGACCGTGGCAATATACGATATAAACTTCTCATTATAGCACCTACACAAAATCTGCAGTGCTTAGTTTAGTTAAGTTAGTCTTATTACTACGATTGATTGTATGTTCACTGTTGGCAAAGGTCACTAAAAGATTTTTTTTAAACTGTTCATCCAGACAGATAATTTAATTAATTATAGTAACTAAATTTACCAGACTGCTAAGGGTAGTTATGAACATCATCTCACAAGTTATTGAAAAAATATTGCTTTAAGTTTTGAATACTTAATACGTAGGTAGGTACTGTAATATCGACAATACACAATGTATAAACACCATACAATCATGACTTTAGGAATTTGAACATCGTCAGATACAAAAGGAAGCTTATTTACAATGAAAAAATAACGAAGTGTTTGAATTTTTCAAAGAAACGTTAATATTAATTCAAAAAATCAGGGGAGAAACTTGTTACCACTGGATACACGTCAGGCGTTGATTTGAAGATGGCACCGTTTGAACTGCAACCGTCCTACTTCCATATATGGTAAGTTATATATTTCTATCTTATTCAATCAGTTTTATTCTCTCTTCTACTTGAAACAGAACGGTATAGCGTAGGGAGTTGTTGCGTCACGTAAAGGTCCTAAGGGTAGGTATAGTAAAACCTATAAGTTGTAGGTATGTATAATGCTATCTGCAGATGTCTTCGTTCTGAATTTTTTAGTTGTAGGTAAAGAAAAGGTTACGCCTGTTCTCCCGACGTTGGTAACACTAAAGTTTTCAGAAGTAGTAGACTTTAGTACCTATTTGCTTTTATAAAGTGGGAATGCCTCATTGAAATTTCCACGTACTCATTCTCGTATAGGTCCAGTATATTCCTTCAGTATACCAACCCACACATATACGAGTAATCCCATAGTACCTACCAACTAATAACAAGTAACTACTCAAAATTCTTCGACAATGTCGTAATATGCAAGGGATAAGTATTAGGTAGGTAAGACACAACCTAATATCGAAACATATTGTATTTTTTTATATAAAATATTGCCAAAGTGACAAGGACGTATAAAATAAGGAATAAGTATAATTATACGAAGTTTTAAATTTGCGCCTGTGATGGGCAAGATGAGGTTGGCATGGTATATTGGGCATGCTATGCGGAGGGATGAAAGTCATATCACGAGCAAAGTGTTAGATATGTTTTTGTTTTCTGTTTTTGTTACTGATAAGTGAGTTCCTTATTCTTAGTACCTATATTAAATGTTCTCCATTGGAGGTGTGACAAATAAACGTTTTTCCTTCTTCTTTCTTTCTTTCTTTCTAGATATGGATTGTATGGTTATAGAAGAAGAGGAAGACCAAAGAAAAGATGGATGGACTGTGTATAAGATGACATGAGCAAGAAAAGAGTGAGCTGAGATGACGAATGATAGAGGTGAGTGGAAGAAGAAAACTTGTTGTGCCAACCCCCCCTAATGTGGAATAAGGGCAGGAAGACAATGATCTAAAATATTGCCACACACAATTATTGTGGACAATCCACACAACACTATCTAGTCCCAAACTAAGCAGAGCCTGTATGATGGGAACCAGTGAGCTGAAAAAATAAAAATAAAATAATTTCATTAAAAAAAGAAAGTCTCGATTATGTAAAAAACCCTAACCTATTAAACGATTCCTAGACTTCTTCTATTATGGCCGTGGGATGCATAAATAATGATAATAACTTTCAATTAGTGTCTTGTGAATAAGCAATTTGCTATATGTATAATTTACACTATCCATTTTTTATTTGTATCGCTATATTTTTTACTTTTTTACATATTGATGAAGTTATAACGCGTCGCCTTACATTGCAAATTGTGGTGTAATTATAAGTCTATATTAAGAACAGCCATGTCATGTCTGCCGTATGCCAGGTGAGCTGTGGGTAAATATAGTCACCAATTGGGATTCGGACCCAGCGAGAAGACGCGCGGCAGACCTAAACGGAGATGGTGAGATGATGAGCTTGATGGTTTCCTGACGGACTGGACAAGCTTATCCAAGGATCGCGATGTCTGGAGGTAATGGGGGGAGACCTTTGCCCTGCAGTGAGAGAAATATAATAAACACAATCAAATAAACTTTTTAATGAGCGGGTAAGGAAACGAGCTAGCTGATAATGATATTTTTTTGTTTGCAAGTACAAGGTAAAAAAAATCTATGTACTCAAATCTAGTAGGTGTTCTATTTATCACATAGCTAATGTCACTTCAAAGGTACACCTGGGGGCTAATTCTCGGGCCGATCTCGATCATTTAGAAATTTTATTTTATTGCTTCTTTTCACAACCCCGCACTTTTATATCACGCACGTATATCGTAGCTGTCGAGGCTTTTACGAAGAGGTCGTTTATGAATTACCCAAGGAAATTATCCATTACCCCTTCGAAAAGAAGCAATAAAATAAAATTGCAAAATGATCGAGATCGGCCCGAGAATTAGCCCCCTGGACCACAGACAACGAGCAGTTAGTACTGCACACCAAATTGTTTGAACAATTGCCAAGAAGTGTCGTTTTCAGTGACGATGAACGTCTACATAAATGAGAAAACGAATTCATAAAGAACTAACTATCCAATATAAATTTTAAGCTTTCCCTGTCCCTTGATTATGCTTTTTACCTCGCTAATGGATAAACATTTCCTTTTCGGATTTTTTAAGTAAGTAACTAAGACTACTAAGAATATATTATTTTTGGGAAAGAAAAATATTTTTGGTTGGTATTTAATGTTTGTTATATTTCCCATTGGTTGTTTTTTATATTTTCCATGAGATCCGATAAAAATTGGGCCGCTCATCCTCTAGTTTTATCTTATTCCGACGGCTTATTGTTGAAAGCCGACGGCCTAAGAAGGGGGTTGAATAGAATAATACCTACCCCCAGTACTTCAAGAGTAAATCAATAGTTTTGATATACCTACTATATTCTAAAGTACAAGAAAAGTACTTACAAAAGTGTCAAATACTCGAATTTAGCGAACGTCGCAGGTAATCGAGTTGGTTGAAATTTTGATTTCCAAAGATACTTAAAGGGCTTTTATTTAAATTTCGTAACACTTTGTTTACAATTGCCATTTGTTTTGTCAAATAATACAATGGGCAAATCCTGACAGATGTTGGTTTTTGATCGGTGAAGGTCGGTTCACAAGATTTGTACCATTGGCATTGCTGACGCAAAACAAGTCACGACTTCTAATGTAATTTGAACGTTGTGCAAAGGATTTACTTTCTCTTCTAATAGCATGGCCATGAAGATACTACTCAGTCAGTGGAAATTAGGGGTTTAGAATACCTACTTACCTTACTAAATAGTAAACGTCCAAATTAAAATCCTTAGGTGCACATAAAATCCTACTGATTTAAAAAGAACTAGAGACACGACAATAAGAAGTAACTGTCAGATACAAGAAAACGATAGACAATCTTTAGTTGTAACAAACTAAATGCCTTAAACTCAACCCACAATAGAAATAGAAATGTCTGCATGAATCCACCTAATATCCGGTCTAGAAGCTCTCATTGCGTATTCCATGTCGACACTAGGAGCCACGCTGTTAGAAACGTAGATATTACTCTGGTTGAACATTGTTTAATCTAAACCTTAGCTCAATTGATTAATCCACTCTTGTTTCAAAAAATTACTATGTACTATCTATAATATTACTACTATTATAACGAATCTCTCTGCCACTATTTTGAAAAAATGAGAACTTGACTTCTTCTTCTTTTTCTGTCGTATGAACATTACAATCGTTATCATTAAAGCCATTTCGACCAGTAGGTGGCCACATCCACGGAAACTTGACTGAAGTTGTAAAAGTAAACAGAAAGAAATATTTTTTTTTGAAATTTTATTCCTTTTTCATAATTAATATTTTTTTTCCTTTATTTTAAACTAGCGGCTGCCCGCGGCTTTGCGCACCCCGTTCCCGTTCCTTTTTCGAGTACCATTTTCAACCAAATCGGTTCAACCGTTCTTGAATTATAATTGGTGTGTGTAACTAACATGACTTCTTCTATCTAAATATAGAATAAGATAGTATAATATAGATGTATAATTAATGGTGTAAGATTCTTTCTCAGAGCTCCAATTTTCTCAAATAAAAAAATAACTTCTTACGATAATTCATACACTACAAGCTTTTTCAGCAGGTATAAATATTAAATCTTTAAAAAGCTAAATTTGCCTTCTGCCAACTCATCATCCATAACTCATATGACTTCAGTCTCCAAGCATTCTTCAAAGAGTGACGCGTGCGTTTCCGGTAGGTATTCTTAATAAATAACAAATGTAATCCACGCTCGCTGAGCTCATTCCCCGAGCTACAGCGTCGTGCTGGGACCAGCATGGGGTAATTCAATAAAGATAATCAGAGAGATAGCTGTAGACCTGCCTCTTGAGTCTAAGCCACAGGATTCAGCTATACTAACCCGTTCCTTATCACTAGAACAATAGAATAATAAAAATAAAATAAATAATATGGACAATTCAGACAACACTACCCAGCCCCAAACTAAGCAGAAAAAAAAAAAAAATATTGTAGACAATTCACACAACACTACCCAGCCCCAAACTAAGCAGAGCTTGTAATATGGGAACCGGATAGCTGGTATAATACTAGAATACATATTTTTTTTGTAAATACATACCTAGAAGCTCAGCAGAGCTTGTAATATGGGAACCAGATAGCTGTTAAAATACTTGAATACATTTTTTTTTGCAAATACATACTTAGAATACAATATAACACCCAGACAGAGAACAAACATTTATGTTCACCTCACAAATATTTGTTCTCGGTGGGGATCGAACCCACGACCTATGGCGCAGAAGGCAGAGCTACTACCAACTGAGCTAGAGGCCAGTCGAATAAACAGTTATTAGAATTTAAGCTTGTATTACATCAGCAGAAAAGGCTAGAAGAAGAATGTTTGAACTTAAATAGTTTCTAGATTACTATTCGTGCCTTGTCCATACATTTTTCTATCTTACTACCGTCCTACCAAACAACCTACGTCCTTTTAAAAAATACTTACAGAAATAAACACTATCGCAGTTTATTTTTTAGTAAATTTTAGACTGGACTATTATTCGATTAAACAATATAAATATTCGCGAAGATAAATAAGTATTATAGTCAATAGAATCATACGATGTCGAATCAGGATTAATTAGAGGTAAATGCCAGATGATATTCCACTCATAGATGAAGATGACCTAAATATCATGCCTTTGATTCATTGAGTGTTGCAGATTTCCATTTTGGCTTTTAATTTAAATGCTTTTAAAAGCGTTCTTAATTTAAAAGTATTTTCCAAATAAAAACATTTGAATAAGGAACCAATATTCAAATTGGAACATTTGAAGGCATCAGACGCAATATCTCTACAGAGGTAAGTATTTACTTTCTAAAAGCATTCTCAATTTAAAAGGTGGTGTCAAACCTTCTTGAAGATAGCAGGAAACCAATCCCGTTCGATGTAAGAGCCACAATAGGCGATAAGTTTTTCGTCTGTCACTTGTTTCCTGACTTTCACTCTAAGTTAGGGGACGGAAAGTTTGTTAGTTTGTAGGTACTATTGGTTCTCAGAGTCAATTCACTACTTCTAAACAAAAATAATGTTAAGTATGATATCATAATATATTTTTTATAAAAACACTCATTTTATTTAAAAGAAAACAAATCTTAGACCATGCCAATGCCTTTTCTCAAACTGTAAGTACTTATCTAAATAATGAATAAGGGCACGGCCACAATAAGATCATAACATGGCGCATTATCATAGGGCATATTGCCTTGATGTGACCAGACCTTAACTTAATGATGGGTTAAATCATTCGGAGGCATTTTAAATCAAACGCGTCAGTTTTTATCTGCAAATAAATAAAAAATCTTTAGTTTTTAGACAAACAAGAGAAACAAAATTTGACATGTCCTGAAAACGTTGAAGCCTTGCAGGCACAAACTATTATATTTTCCAACTTAGATCCAAAAATTGTTCTATTCTTTACCTCAAGTGGCTTTTTTGATTCAACTTAAAACAATTTTAAGACTCAAGAATCTTAAAACTGTTGAAAAAAATGAATCTTTAATTGAGTGACTATCAATCGAGAACCAATAGTCCCATCATTGGCAGTGTGTGCGGAACCTGTGACATGCTTCCAGACAAAGGGGCTTGATATATGATTAATGCTAACTTTCCATGAACCGGGTTGCGGTATCTAAACACAAATGTCTATTATTGCAAAGATGTACCTTGAGCTTTTGAATCTACCGTCTACCTATTTCGGAATTAATTTCATTAATTATGCCAACAGAGTTTCAGCATACTAAGTATGCTGAATAGTATATAGAATGTCATGAATAGTTATGCTAACACCAATGTGACACTAAAGATATTATAACTTTGCTGCTTCCTCTTCTGTGAAAGAAATAATGATTGACACACACTCGTTTTTATGTAAATAAGCTTTTTAATATGGCGAACTACCGTCTAAGTTTCCTTATTTTATAATTTAATTGATTTTTTTAATTGTTTAGCTTTATTCTATTTCCAAAACGCTTCTCATTTATAAATGGCAGGAGCAATAAAATGCGGCTGTAACCTCCTTCGTCCGTAAAATAATTTGAAAAAGAATAATAGAAAAACAAAACTCGAAACGAAATCCCATAATCTACGGCCAGCATTTAGAGGCTTCCGTCGACTAGGACCGGTAGGTACTCGGACCGCAGTCCCACTCGCCGGAGTAATTTAATTTTATTATTTTCCTTCCGGCGAGTCGGACCACAAACCACGTGACGTAAATTGTACAGTCGTCGTCAGAAACAGATCTGACATTAATACGAAATGTTAAGTAGTAGTGCAATGTTTTTTTTTTTTTTTTTTAATCAACCTATTTTGTTCCACTGCTGGGCAAAGGTCTCCCCCAAAGACTTATCTCTCTCTCAAGCCTCCTCCCACCATCTCCTCTCAAAGGTGTCGATATCGTCCCGCCAACATTTCCTTGGGCGGCCCCGGGACCGCCGCCCGTCAGGAATCCAAGGTGTACTGATGGTCGCCCACCTATCGGGAGGCATCCGGCTAACATGCCCTGCCCAATCCCATTTCACCACTTCACTATAAATTCGAAAAAATATTATTTTATCAATTTTTTTTAAAAATGTTTTGACTATAAAATTAACTTAAATATAAACTTGCATCCTATAAATGTATTGATGATTTGTACCTTCCTATCCTAGACGTTGCGATAGTGACAGAATTGCCTTCAACCCAGTGTTTCCACTTAAGATTTTGGGTTTGCCCTGAATTCTTTAATGGTTATAATTTATAGTCAAAAATCTCAAATTTTGAAGAGTATTGACTTATGTGAATAAACATCGTTGCTTGTGTTTTCCACGTAACGTAATATTTATAATGTTAGGTTTATCATGTTATTTTATATAATGATGACTGGCCTTTCAGCTCCGTAGGTCATGGGTTCGATTCCCACCAAGAACCAATATTTGTGTGGTGAACGCAGATGTTTGTTCTCTGTCTGGGTGTTATATTGTATTCTAAGTATGTATTTAAAAAAAAACGTATAGAAGTATTATATCAGCTATCTAGTTCCCATAGCACAAGCTCTGCTTAATTTGGGGCTAGATAGTATTGTAAGGATTGTACACAATATTTATTTATTTTTTTAGAGCCTAGGTCAGATTTATCATATTATTTTTATTACATTTTAAATAACAAAGACCGTATTATCTAAGTAAAACGAATTAAGACTGATTTTTAATATTGTTTTCTTGTCTACTTCTTTTTAATTTGTTCATTATTTGTAGTATGATATATGTAATTTTAATAACTGTTAATAATTAGATTTTTTAAAATAAATTGTGTCTTCAATCAAAGAGTTATATTCTTTATGTTTACTTTCTACACCTACTTTTTCCTTTGACTGTACTTCATTGCCTTGAACAATGGATTTTTTAGATTACTTCAAAAGTGGTCCGAGTCGCCGGAAGAAAAATAATAAAATTAAATTACGCCGGCGAGTGGGACTGCGGTCCGAGTACCTACCGGTCCGAGTCGACGGAAGCCTCGCATTTAGCGGTATGGTTACGTAATATTCACTTGTCACCCCAGTATAACTTATCCAACTTCCTATGTACGTTAAATATCATGTAACTCCTCGCCCCAAAAGTTATATACCTCTACATCTGTTTATATATATGTCTTTATGTATGTTTATATTTTGTAAATGCGGATTTAGGCATCGACTAATGAAATTATTTGCTGTTCTCAGTACAAACGCGAGGGTCGTGATTAACGGTGTGAAATGGCGGGGAAGAAATTTAATCGTCTTACTGGATTCGACTTTGCATAGTGAATTAATTTGTCGGCTTATGGTAGACAGGACGTCTTGATTTTCATCTTGTTAATTTTCATGCGAGTAATGATTGAATATGATATATGAGTGAGACTCTTTAGTGTGGAATTCATTAGTGCAGTCTGGTTTTCCTGATCATTAAAACAAACTGAATTATTTATACATATTTTATTAGAACAATAAATATAATGCACTAAAATAATATTTAGCAGCATTGCTGTGTTGAAATTACTGGCACGTGAGGCTGAACATCTTAGTTGATGGACGCATAAACAAAGCAATGCCTTGTTATAGGCGATGGTTGCCATTTAATATATCAGGTGGGCCATATAATACCTGTTCCATCAAGTAGATGTAATTGAAATGAAATTTTGAGTGCTCAGAATCGTTCTTTCTGGGAATGTCCTATACATAGGACATTTTTTAGGAGGCCTATATCCAGAAGGGTGATGATGTGGATGATGATGAAAGACTACATAAATACCAAAGTATGATAGTGCTGGTGAAGTATAAATATATACATTATATATAATATTATAGTATAATCAAAGTAAAATATTTCTTTATTCAGTGGTATTACAAGGATCAACTTAAGTCATACTTAGGTATTTTGTACGTCATTTTTGGACTAATGCCATACTTTTTCCCACCTAATGCCATTTTCATCCCACACAATGTCACGAATTTTAAAAACAAATGAGTAACTAATCCACACTTTACTAATCTTGGAAAGGGCTCAGAATCGTTCTTCCCGGAAATGTGTAGGGGAGGCCTATGTCCAGCAGTGGACTTCTTCAGGCTGATGATTATGAACTACTCCACTAACCAGCTTGGTAGGTATGTATGATGACATCGAATGCTTTCTGATTGAAGCAACGGTCGGGAGTTAGGAGGCGAGCGGATGTGCACCAATAAGGTCAAGATTTATATGGACACACATTTGTCAAACACTCAAACGGATACTTGAGGGAATCAACGGGTCAAGATGGACCGATGACTACAAGCTAGAGGACTTAATATACTGGCGGATTAAAAAGATAGTAAGTCAGTTGATATGAAAAGAAACGGTATATAATTAAATAAAATAATTTATTGCCACTAAAATAACCACTAAAAAAAATTACAATGGACCCCGCACTAGGACTAGCCTGTGTCACTAACAATTATATTCATTTATTTTAAAAAACAATAGTTATTAAAATTAAAACATGAGCCATATTATAAATACCTTTCCACTCAAATCAAAATGTTTATTTTGGAAGTAAATATCGATGCATTTACTTTCAAAATAATCAGTGCAATTAGACACAAATTAGGTAGAAACACGATTACATTCGCAGAAGTTATAAACTGTGTGTCACGAACATTCACTTTAAACGAAAATACATACATTTATAAAAATATTTATATACGGATTGTCTGCACCTTTATTTAAAACATATAAATAAGCCATGAATACAATATTTATTTTAAGAAAACCTAATAATTCATAACAAAATAAGAAATAATGAACAGTATTTTCTAACCGTTAAATTCTTCAGTCTACGACTATGTTCATTTTAGAGGTAGGTTAGTAAAAGCCAAAATCACAACCCCTTATACACCTATAGAAGTTCTAAGTTTTACATCAAAGTTTAGAGGTCTATCTTAATTGGTTGTATGATTTCTCCTTGAGGAGTGCGGTGGTATTGTTGTCTTCGTTGATTGATATTGTAGTTTAACTAACGATTGACAACAATGGATCCCCAAATATGACTATGTATAGTATAGAAAATTTATTCCAAGGTGGTTTACAGCGTGCTTGCATATTGCAGTAGAATTTTCTTTCTTTCTTATTAGGTACACACAAATGCAAGCGTTTGTGTAATCATTATCATCATCATCATCAACCTGAAGAAGTCCAATGCTGGACATAGGCCTCCCCTACATATTTCCAGGAAGAACGATTCTGAACCCTTTCCATCCACCGATTTTCTGCGATCTTAACAATGTCGTCAGTCCATCTGGTGGGTGGGCGCCCTACGCTTCGTCTTCCAGTTCGTGGTCGCCATTCGAGAACCTACTTTATTTGTTTAATACGGACCTTAATGCAGTCCAGAATTGTTCTTTCTAGAAATGTACATTGGAGGCATAAAGTAAAAGTCAAAAATAAATTATAGTCAAATATAGTTATTCATTGATATCAAAAAGATCACTTTGAAACGTTTTAAAGCTAAAGGTGCCAGTTCTACGCGACCAAGCCTAAAAGAACAGGCAACAAACTTTGGTTTGGTTCCTACCGTTTTTTTGTATGATCCTTTTACAAAACAAAAATAATAATTGCAGTAAATAGCATAACGTTCAGTAGTTGACTCTTTCAGGTTGATGATGATGATTATACAAAATGTTGAATACGGTGATAAAACTTACAATAAATAATTCTATGAATCTATGAACTCTGATTATTTCAGTTTTATTTTATTTTATTTTATTTATTCGGGACAACAAACAGTTATACATTGTGTAATACAGTAAAGTTAAGAAACGAAAACTAATGATTAAAGTATAACCAACAACGTTATTCACAGCTTACAGTAAGATAATAGAGAAAAAGAGATCTTGTTACATGTAAATTATAAGCGATCAATTTTTGCTACATAACTTAAATAATTTGAAAAAATATATATAAACAAAAGAGTAACTAATCTACCGTTAACAATGTGCCTATTACGGCTTTTTTAAATTGTCCGACGGAAAGCGCAAAGACGTCGATGTGTTCAAAGTAGTTGTTGTAGTTATTTACAAGCTGATAGATAGGAGCGCGAACGCCAGCATTAGTGCGGCATGAGGTGGTAACGAACAGTCGGCCGGGGCGCACCGCGCGTCTATGCACTGTCCTCGGTACACTATAACAAAGTTTGCCTGTAAGTTGCGTGCAGTCAAACCTGTTGTGGCATAAATTATAAAGCATCATGGCTCCTAGAAGCAGACGCCTCTTTTTAAGCGATAAAAAGTTGTATTTCAACAAAAGTTCTGCATATGAGAGATAACCTCTTCTAAAGCATCTATAATTAGTTATACGTAAGAATTTTTTCTGTACTTTTTCCAGGGACTCAATATATTTTTTGTAATATGGATTCCAAACCTGGCTAACATACTCAACTTGAGGTCTAACCAAGGCGTTATAAAGGTGCAAATATGTGGTCGGTCTATTAAAATATTTACTGATTCTAGATATAAAACCAAGCATTTGGAAGGCTTTATTTTTGATTTTATGTGCGTGTAGATCCAAATTTAGTTTGGAGTCGAGTACAATGCCGAGATCTCGGAGAGATTCAACTTTGTTCAGGGTGGCACCGCAAAGTTTGTACTTAAAGTTAAATAGATTACGATTCTTTGTAAAAACTATGGAATTACATTTAGAGATACTGAGATAAAGTTTATTAATTGAACAATATGAAGACAACCGATTTAAATCCTCTTGAATCAACATGCAATCATCAGAATCGTTGATTTGACGGTAAATTTTTAGTTCTCTGTATTTAGATAAAAAAAATAAAACATCCTGTATCTTGAATGTCTTCTCACAAACAGCTGTCACTCACGGATTGACAAATGACAGTCAAACCTTTGTCCCATTATATGCAAATGTTCACCCTTATGTACCGCGATTTCCCAGACTAATAATATTGATTGATCTAAAATTTGTATACAGACATTCCAATACACGGCCGCAAGATGGAACACCCAAACAAAATGATTTCCATTTAAGATTGTTTAGTATCACCCTATCACTTATTAATATAAATTAATAATAATGTAAAAACACATTTTGACCGTCTGCGAAATGTATCTGGCAAGCACTGGAAGAGAAAAGCCGAAGACTGGGCTCAGTGGCGCGTCTTGGGAGGGACCTTCCAGCAGAGGGCTGCTATAGGTTGATGATGATGATGAATAGGAATACTGAACCAGTTGTTTTTAACGGTCAGCTGGTACTCGTATAATGCTACAGTATTCAGTATTTTGTACATTTAATTTACCCCATAAGTATTTACAGTATAGAAGTAGAAACGGTTCTGTTTAAAGTCTTGTGCATATCTAAGCATTCTTTAGTAGCGATAGAGTCATATTTGACAACGTTTCACTGATCGCCACCGCAGAACGCTCAGATGAGAGGCTTTAGTATGTTTCGGATATTGTGGTAGATCGCTTTATTCACTGTAAATATATATGCCAAATTGTTTCATATTTTCTTTATTGTCAAAAATATGGTTTTGAACATTATGGTTCTCTTTATAAGTGTAACTTGAAATAAATATAAGATCAATGGATTCATAAAATATGTTAGAAACGAATCACCCAAACAGTTGTTCACTCTTTTCATCACCTTTGTTTTCAGTACGTCTATGTATAACACTGGAGGACTGTGGAGGAGTTGACAGCAAACATCTGGATCCACATGCTTCAGCTCACGCAGACAAGGTTTGTTGGCACTGTAAAACAAACAAATTAAATTAAGCGTTTAGATGATGTCATAAAACTATTAAGAGCGCATCGTGCGAAAATTTGAGATTTAAAAAAAATAATTCATAATTAAATAACTAAGTGACATTTTAAAAATCGCAAAAGGACTAATTGTAGACTACATTTGAGATTAATTCGAATTTAAGTGTGTTAAAAAAATATGCTATTTAACATGACATTCTATAATCGTATGTCAGCGTTAAATATAATGTCATGTTAAATAGTATACTTTTTAAAACATCACTTAGTTATTTAGTTATGATTTTTTTTTTTTAAATCTCAAATTTTCGCACGATGCGCTCTTAAAAACTAAGCTAAGCTGTCCTATTCAACTTCTTATTTTTAGACTGTTCGATCTGGACTAGTATTAAAGTCAGTTTCATAGAGTTTTACACACATCCACACATACTGCCGCGAATTTGACAGCAATATACTGATCTCCATCGCAGGTGATCTAGATTTACGCAAGACAGAGGTCTAGAGGTCTTCAAAAGAATGGTAATATTTGCCTTTAAGAATAAATTCGATTCAGTTGCAAATTTTAATAGAATTCAATTATTTTTCAAAATCACACACACACACACACACACATTGCACATTGTGTGTTTTTTATACCTTGACCATCTTGGAATTAAAAGCGAAAATCAAACGTTACATTTTCGAATCTCAAACCCCCAATTTTCTTGGTTTTATCATCTGCTTTGAAAACCATAGAAAATTGCAAAACTTTCATGTCGTGCTTTTGTTTTTTTTTATTTCATCAGGCAACGATGCTTGTACTGCTTACCTATACAGCCAAATTATGATTAAAAACTTTTTGCAATTGACTATTTTTAAAATAAGAACTGCAAATTCTGAGTTGATAACCTTTTGGTGTATGTAAGTCTGCTTGGTTTCAGCAACGAGATGACAGGTTACACGTGGTCCCGCGCATGTTTCATCTCACACAGACAGGCGGTGACACTGCGAAGACAAACAAACATGATAAATGTGTAATTCCGATAAAGTTCTGCGAGTGGTGAGGGGAGAGTATTGGTGCGATATAGCTAAGCTTCTAGTTTTCTTAGAATCATTGCAAGGTGGGGTGACGATCTGCGAAATTTAGCCAAGCATCGGAGAAGAGCTGAAGACCAGACTTTGTGGCGATTGTTGGAACAAACATAAAATCCAGCAGCGGATTAATATAGGATGATGATAATCATATCTTTAAAAAGATTTGTATTTTTGTAATGAATAAACTCAAAAGCTACTGTGCCGATTTCAAAAATTATTTCACCATTAAAAAGCTACATTCACCCTGAGTAACATAGGGTATATTCATGTGTTTAAAAAAATAAATGTCCACACGTGCGAAACCAGGACAGGCCGCTAGTATTACATTAAATGATAACAGATATAAAAGATTTAGTATGTAAAAGTGTATGATAACATTTCATAGGACCAATAAAAATAAATCAAAAGGGTATTAATTCAGTAGGATCGCAAGCATTACTTTGAAACGTCTTAAAGCTAGGTGAGTCTAGGTGCCAGTTCCACGCGACCAAACCTAGAAGAGACAACTACGAGATCAGGTTTTTGTTCCCTGAAAGCTGTAACCGTTGTATAGCGGTGATATCGTGTTTGAACACGAATAAAAACAGAATCCATCACACACACAGGATGGTAACCACTGTTCAGGCAACCTAAACACAAAGGTAAGCTTAGGTGCTTGTGAGATATAGTTGCAAACTACAGGAGTACAAGCCCAGTAGATTTTGTGATAAGCAAGGGAGTGACCTTCTTTTCATTTTTATATTTTATTTCATTGTTATATGAATAAAATAAAATAAATTATTTTGCTACATCAGAACATTTTTCATTGCTTGCACAACTCTACAAAAAAACTTGGCATGTAGACTAAACTCGACTAATATCTATCAAGGTCATTAAGATACATCCACGTAAAAGTGCTAAAGCAATCTATCAACCTAATAGAGTTGTCTAAAAACCTTTTGTTCTATCAAGGAAATGGAGAAACTAATGATTACGAGATAATGCGTAAGAAATGGACGAAAGGAACGAACACTTTCCTTAGTCTGTTCTGAAAAAGCGAAAAAAGGTTTCTTGATGGAGAGTCGAAAAAAAGACCGAATTTCGTCTCAAGAGAGTAAGACTGCAGAACCTGAGTATTCAACCTTCCACATAGACAAAAGTAATACGTGCTTAGTAGATAAATCAGATTTGCGACCTTGAACTCTTGAATGATAAGGCCCAGTTTCCTTTCACGGAGATTAACCTTAGGATGCTTTCAGGGCTTAGTGTAAAAACGAGATATCCGTGACTAGTCAGAAAGGGAGAGGGCACAAAAAGAGCGAGATAAGAATATGGCATTTTGATTAATACACAGACATTGCTCAGAGCGGGCCGTGTACCATTGCTAAGTAATGACCACTCCATAAAGACATGGTTAAGGTTAAAACAAAATTACTTTATCAACGCCTTGTTTTTAATAAATATCCTGTTTCAGGAAATATTATTGTTGTTTCCAATACAAGAAATTGAGATGTTAAGAAGATGTTACGATCCGACCGCCTTATTGATAGCTACACAAGTGATGTATTATTAAAATCGTTTATTTTGTTAGCAACTCTTGTTTTTATATTTCTATTTCGTGTCTTGGAGAGTTATTTTATTACTGTAATTAATTAAAAGATTGTGTGTAGATTCATTTAATTGAAATTTGATATTCTATTACATACTAGATTTTTTTCGTTTTATAAATTGTAACCATTAACAGCTTATAAATATAAATGTAACTTTACACATCATAAATAAAGAAGATACGATACTATTGTTATTAGAAAAACAAGTTTGTACACAGACATTTCCAAAAAAAAACAAAAACTAAAGATGCTTAACCTTAGAAAACCCAACCAAACGGATATTAAAATACAATAAAAAACCGCTTAATAACAAAAGTGGGACGAAAAAAAAACAACTCAATGTAAATGTGCCTATGACATTCTCATTGGATAAAAAGGGTTAAGACAGCTGTCAGATAGAGCGTCGACCAAAGGAATGAGTAATAACTAGAGATAATCTCTGACAGATCCGTCTTATAAAAAGCCGACATTTTGACGTGGATAAATAAGAATTACATAGCTATTTATCAGAAGGATTTCGGTTCCTGTTTAATTACCTGGATTCTCACAATGTGTTCTTTTTGCGTTTGATTCGATTAAGATCGCTTGGGGATTCTTTTTATTTGCATTTCAATTAAAGACAAATATAATTTTTTAAGGTTGTTAAGGATTTAAAAAAACGTCTGATCGTTTCAATCACACAATACACATCTCATTGGCCATGACTCAAAAACTAGGTACTTTTTCAAATCGTATCTTAAGCTCGGAGGTTCGAGTGATGTTTTGGTATTAGGTTTGATAATCTCGCAAACTAGTGCAAGCCCTGTTAGATACACAACATGTTATTCAAGTTATCAGGTAATTAGAGTGTTATTCAGGAAAACAGGTCCTGGTCTAAATTGAATTGAGGCATTAAATTTGAAAAAAATACCGAAATTACACAGTATTTTGCCTTTCGATCTCTTATTTTACGTTTAAATACTTCTTTTTCTTATCGTGTCACTGGTCAAACCAAGTGTGGTGCAAGGAATTTAAGTGACGCCTCAAAGAATGCTCCTTTCGTGCACTTGACACATATTTTCGAACTTTT
The DNA here is from genome assembly GCA_947578465.1 of Thera obeliscata. NCBI lineage: Eukaryota > Metazoa > Arthropoda > Insecta > Lepidoptera > Geometridae > Thera > Thera obeliscata. The sequence continues at coordinate 4,956,984 of OX387928.1, read as the reverse complement.
TAGGTTCTACGACATGCTGGTTTCCCCGCCACATTTTTCTTTATACCGTTTGAGATTAGTAGCATTTTATATTTTTAAACGAAAAACTCATTGGTACACTACTGTATTTTAGTCCACGACCTTAAGAAAAGGCAGGGCCGCTACCACTAAGCCACCAGTGCTGATTTCTCAGTTTACAAACTGAACCCATCCAAGTAAAAGAGGCAGAGGTTATTATAAAAAGATACAGTATAAAAAGATGAATTTCCCTCAAACATAAACAGTTTCCTCAAAATACAGAAGGGTTCCGCATAATCAATTGTATATGGCGATGTCCAGCCACTGGCAGTTAACTGGAATGGTCGCGCCATTACCAACTAATTCCATGTCATTTGCCTGCGGCGTCCAGCGACGGTCACCTCCTCGGCGTGATTCCACTTTGATGACTTGAGGTATGTGGTTCTAAGGTATTTTAAGACGTTCACTTCACATGCGGTTGTCTAATGTAGGGAAATCTCATTTACCTCCTATACCATGGAGTATTTTGTACATAACTATAACTATACATATAGCTTAAATACAGTGTAGAAGCTCTTATGGCACCGCCATTATGGTCCTAAGGTTGTTGGTAAAAGATCGCTCATAGGGATAAGACTGCCCATTATTTCGCTATATTTTTATTATTTTCGTTGAATGTGTGATATCCTATTCATGTGGTGTACAATAAAGTGTTATCAATTTATCTTAGATAAAAGGAAATCTAATGGTCTCATAGGACTTATAGGGTGAAAAGGGTGTTATGCTATTGCTAAAAAAAACTCAAATCAATCGAACATGAAGTCCCAAAAAAAATTATGCATGCACAAGCACAAATTTAGAACAGATTTCCACGTTTAAAAATGTTATGGTTATATATATTACACAAAACTACTCGTATCTAGCCCCAAGCTAAGCAGAGCTTGTACAATGAGAACCAGATAGCTGAATAAAGCTCTGAGAGCTGTCTTTCATAAACATTTTTTTTTATTTTACTATATTCAATTCAAGATTTGCCGAGTCTAAACAATTATTCAAACCTTGACCCAACATTGACATTTGTTACATAATCTCATCCAGTCCCGCACGCAAATGGACGGGATTATCCAGTAATGGCGAGACTATTCCAACTAAATGTGTTGGAGATATACTTGGAGTGCCACGCCATCAATTTGTTTTGCTTCTGTCTAGGAGTTTGTAGTTCTATGATTTTACAACGGTAATATAAACGTCTTACGTTATTACTTTATGACATTTTATTATCATCAGCCTGAAGAAGTCTACACCCAGACATGGGCCTTTCTTACATATTTCTAGGAAGAACGATTCTGAGCTTATTCCATCCACTGACTTGCCGCGATCTTTACAATGTCGTCGGTCCATCTGGTGACATTTGGGTGTACGACATTTAGGGCAAGTTTTTCAATAAAAGTCACTATTTTTTTATTCGACGAAAGAGTTTTTCTGTACATTGAAAAGTCGGCCCTCTTAAATAGGCATCGATATAGGTAAGTATCGCTGACACTTATTGCCTAGAGGTGGCCGTAGCTTTACACTTCTAACTTGATTATACTTAAAAATGAGAAAATAGTGATAAACATGATTTATTAAAGTGTCAACTGAACGTTAATTTAAAAAATTGCAAATAATCTATCTATCTGTCAATACACACCCACGCAAAAATTTGTTTTTCTTTCGATTTCGATAAGACAAACTACAAAACAAAGAAAGGAACTTATCCTGTGGGGCATTCCTCCATCAATCACTTCCAATATTTGCTATTCGCCATAATCTGTGTGCCCGACTCAGAGGGACCCACTATGGGACAAAAATCGACTCTCACGGAAATTATATTGATATTCAATACACAATAAATGGGTGCTGTCAAAAACTTGCTGTTCGCTCCTACGGTCATCCCTAAGCTATCTGTGTCATTTGCTATTGGAAACGCAGGATGCATGCGTCTCGCTTTCTCACCTTATTTGTTATAAGAGAGAAGAGGACAATGGGATATAGTGGGTTTAGCTCGCCTTTGTCACGAGGACTGAACTAATTTTTCATCATAGGGCCCGCGACAGTTACAAATGCGTCCGAACTGTCTCCGTCTTTAATAATGCTTTTTATATTTTTTCAAGGGTAGTTCGCCCTCCTTCGAATGAAGATTTTGATCCAAAAGCTTAGGGGAAAGAATTTTAAGAAGCTTATACCTTCATAATATAATTTTTTTTGATACTATTCTTCTAAATTGAGCATCAATTGGTATGGGTGGGCAATAAAATAATCTTCTAATAACCCAAATCATTAACACACATCATCACATCACAATAATCATACTTTACAAAGACCTGAACACACAGTTAAATTAAACTAACGCAGGAAACAGTGGTACTACACTAAGTTACTGTCATGCAATATTGTTTGAAAAAAAGATTTTGTATTTTTGTATTGTAAATTGTAGAACTATGAAATGACTACGACTATGCGACAAACTATGTATTTACAATAACCGTTGGGGAATAAAAGTTCTCGAATAGCGACCACGAGCTGGAAGACAAAACGTAGGACCGACAACCCGGTGCCACCTGATAGACCGACGATATTTTTAGATCACAGGAAGTCAATAAAGAGCTCAGAATTGTTCTTCCTAGAAATGTAAATACAGGGGAGGCTGTCTTCCTGGACTTGTTCAGGCTGATAATGACGTTGATAACGGTGACGATGATAGTGAATTTACTAAGAACATTAAATTATTTGGTATACCAAGATCTATGTAACACAAAACCGAAATACATTAACGAAATTTTGTAACAAAACAAAACAAACAGTAGAAGCTAGCAATTATATGTAAAGTAGTAGTTGCCGATGCCTACTCATTGATCAAATTTTGTTAAGCAGTAAATCTGACTCACAATATCCAATCTGCTAATATTTGAAATAGTGGTGAGTACCCCCTAAGCCAACAGGAGCAAGAAAACACCCTCAGAATTATAATTCTCCCTCAGATCACGGCGCCCTCAGATCACTTCGGTTCGCCCGATCAATCAATGTACGAATCTGTCATGTTAGGTTTATAAGAAAAATTGTAAGGATGCGCCCAAAACCCCAGCCTCCCCTCTGTAAACATTTCATAGGGAAAGGGTATTGGTATTTGGAATGCTTAATAAATGATGCACTGATATTCAATATTTTGGGGCTAGCTAAGTTTGTTTTATGCTTTCAAAAGTAAATACTTTTGAGACTAAAACAAAAATTTTTTTGCACGTCTATTCTTATTTTTTTTTTTATACACAGAAATTGATTCTAGAAAGACGCCAAAAAGCATTACCAAAAATACTTTGTGGAAATTATCTGTCTTAACGTTGGTAGGTCAATACAACTTGGCAGTTCTCACGCATCTTTATTTCTAACAAAACTAAACCTTATGAAGTACATGATAAAGACCAGTAATGCAGGAAAGGAATATTAGATTTTTGTGGTTAGCTGTAGATATTTCGAGAGAGTTACCGCTAATTATCTATAAAAAATACTACCTGATTTGCTAAGGTTTTATCAGTTTTTACTTGATTTTTTGCACGTTTGCACGTGCTGAATTGTGTTGGTGAAATAAAATGTTAGAAACTCCTTGCGGAATAACTGTTCAAGTTTTCACTTCTGTCGGGCATTTACGGAGTGCCACATTTTTTTACGCATAACTAGCAGCCTGTCCCGGCTTTGCACGGGTGGGCATTTATTTTTTAAACACATAAATATAGCCTATGTTACTCAAGGTGAATGTAGCATTCCGATGCTGAAAGAATTTTTGAAATCGACACATTTTTTTTTGAGTTTATCCATCACAAACATACAAAAATACAAATCTTTTCTCTTTAGAAGAAGATAGAGGTGACTATACAAAAATGCTGCTTATTTTTAATACAGTTTCACTAACATAACAGCAATTCACACGAATAAAAATAATCTAAACTGAAAATAGGTTTCTAAGGCTTTTAAATATTACCTACCTTATCTAATGTAACCTTAGTCCATCAGATTGATATTGAAATACAAATGGCGGCCATGATTTAGTATTCATTTGACGTGATGGAGGCTTTACTCCGGTTTAGGTTTCGCCGGGCGTCGTCTTCTCGTACATCATAGCGTACGCTCTAGATGGTAGTTCTGTGGGCACACTGGGCTGTATTAATTAAACGGTAAAATATACGCCTTTTTATAACGCTTTTATTAGCTTCACCTGTATGTAAGTTTGTATGTAACCGACCCCTTTGAGCTCGATTTTGTCCTACTTTGAACGATCAGATTTGATTCAAACTTTGCACACCTGTCAAAGGTCGATGACAATGCAATAATATGAAAAAAAAAAAATTAAACAAATATGAAAAAACAAAAAAGTAAAAAATAAATTATAGAGTTTAAAAACTAAAAAAAAAACGCTTTTATAACTAATTGAACTAAAAAGTTTAAAATAAAACTGTAATAATCAATTGAAAAATTTATATTATTGTACAAAATAGCGTGGGGGGCTTATATCTGAAGTTATTATAAAAAGCACCCCACGCTATTTTGTACAATAATATAAATTTTTCAATTGATTTTTACAGTTTTATTTTAAACTTTTTAGTTCAATTAGTTATAAAAGCGTTTTTTTTTTAGTTTTTTAAACTATAATTTATTATAAAAAAAGTCTAGTTGTATAATGGAAAAGGTTTCATTTCAATAAGAATTACGTCAAAGTTACGGTTTAACCTAATGTTTGGACTCTTCTTGGGTTTCCTTAAAGAATCTTGAGTAGAGTCTACTTTAGGTAAAGTATCAAAATATCTAAAGGTAGGGTTTTTGAGGCACATTACACTTTTGCTATCAATAATTTTGACACTTAATGACCACCATATTGCTATATTAATACCTTCTCTATTGCGTCTGAAAGGCTTGCATCGTAATTAAAAAAACAAATTTCTACCCGTAACATTTTTTCATTCGCTAGATTTTGCCACATAAAAAAAAAGAGCTTGGTAAATAGGCGTAAATTGAGAACCTGTCCCGACTTTTTTTTATTCAAACTTATGTAAAAGGAGCTTTGTCACACAGTGACTATGTCACCCCCGTAAGATAATGCACAAATAAACACCTTAACTATATGAAAATAAACAATAATTTTCAAACTACCCGCAAATAAAGTTCGAAAATAATTTCTGTCTAGACTTTTGCAAAAAAACACTGTTTTTGTACCATCATTGTCTGTACCAAGTGTGTCCCCATCACAAGAGCTCGGTTGACGGGCGCGGGCGCGCGTAATCCCAAAAGATTTCCACTTGAAGCGAGCATCAACTCAGTCCCCGCCGCTACACATTCTAAATAATAAACAGCGCTGCTACCTACGCGAACCATTTTTATGTAATAGGTTACCAACCGTATACCTAGTTATATAGCTATATACGTACTCGTACCTAAAGTGGCATGTGGCTAATGTAATCTGAGAAAGCCTAACTTATCTCCTAAAAGATACTCAAGGACTAAAGATGCGATTCAAAATTAATTAAAGATTAGAAAATAAATTACAGATGATGGAAGAAATCGATAAGTGCGAAGACCGCCCTTTGTAGGTCAATTCCAACTTTATTACTATTATGTACTATTAGAATATCGGTCGCGTTAGTGCCGAACAGTTCTTCGTAAGAGTTATTCGTTGAGTGTGATTAGGATCCGATAGTGCAGTAGTCAGCGCAGCCCCGTGGTAAGGGGAAGATTGCGGGTTCCAATCCCGCTTGGTTCTTAACTTTTGGAACATACATATACATATCTTTCTTTCACGGAGTTCAGCGTTATAAGACACTGTTAATAATAAAAATGTCTACAGTGGTTATTATTCGTCTAACGCATGAAAGATATTAGATTTTGTCAATACTCGAATCTCGAATCAATACTGAAATAATTTAGTACCGAAATACCTCTCAAAAAAGACGATTGCATGGAGAAAAAGTCCACTTACAAACCTAAAAAGTCCATCTGTACAGTGTACAACAGCATCAATAAACGTAGCAAATAAAACTCCTTGGACGCGCAGGATTGCATTGACATTAGGTACATAACGAGTGCAATACGTCGACGGTCGCGTATCATCAATCGCAAGCCCGGCGGACCGGGATGCATGGCGTTACTTTCCACTGTCTGGAACTAGCTTAACAAGTATCCGACGACTGTTTTATCTGTGTCCCATTTTTATTCAGATTTTGCATCGGAAACCCAGCTAAAATTGCGCCAAATTTTCAGTTTAGGTTTTTTTTTTTATTTTATGATGTTGAGCGGTAACCATCGCCTATAACAAATCATTGCTTTGTAGGTCACGCACTTCAGAAACGTGTTCTACGATACATGCCCTACGTCCATCAACTTGAGGCAAACAGATGTTTAGTGCCGTCTAGTAATTTCACCGGTACCCACACCCTTCGAACCAAAACAGCAATGCTGCTTCACGGCAGAAAAAGGCATGGTTGTAGTCTTCCCTGGACGAGCCCTTCTCAAAGAAATCTACTACTACTCCTTATTTTGGGTATGTACATGTACACTGCTGTATTATTATTTATTGGAACAGTAATTACCTATGATTGAAATAAAAATAAATAATTTCGGTTATAATAATTTTTCATTCGTGATAAAATATAATAATATGCATAACTAGCTATGGAGATGTGTTCTTGTAATAAAACAATCTAAAACTGTTACCACAAAAGCGGACCGAGGACAACAAGTTGTTCATTCTGTGGAACAAAAAGCAAAGTTTTGAAGGTAAGCGGAAACGCGGTGGCCCGAAAGCGAGGAAACACGTTTTCAGAAAATAATTATTCTTGCTTTTCTTACCCATAACAAGGTGTTTAATTATTATATATATATTCTTTTAAAAATGTAATGCAGTAAACGAACGATAGGTACATTTTATTGACTGGCCTCTCAGCTTGGCTCTCAGCAACTTTGGTACAAGTAAAGGAGGCTTGGCTTGTCACGTGGAGCTGGCACCTAAACTTGTCTAGCTTTAAAACGTTTCAAAGTGTTCTTTATGATTTGAATTAAGAATTTTTTGAATGCACCCAGTCAATGACTTTTTAGTTGGATGTTTTTTTAAAGAATGTATGTTAGGCAACGTACACAATATAATTCCACCTAACCCTTCCAGCTAAACGTTTCAGGTCAGAAACTACATAGGAAGCACTCACAAGACTGGTTGAAACATAAATCTGAGTCGTCGGCTCGGTCGCTTGGAAACTTTTTGAATTATTAGTTTTAATTTCCGCCTAAGATCCGTTCTGTCCCCGTATCTGTCAGCGTAGCAGAGGATGTACCCGGCCTGATGTAGAGCTATATAATATAGGTATAGCACGGATACCTATGTTTTACTATCAAAACATTGGGTTATAATGAAACTGCTTGACTAAGTTTTGATACCGTAATAATAATATTGTAAGAAGAAGAATATTCTAACGCTATCAAAACATATTTTTAATGGAATACTCTTGGTTTTAAACTTAATTTTTATGGAAGCCACGTCCAAGAAAATCTATCAAAAGAAAATCAAAGCTATTCAAATTTTGTTACCATGTTGCACATCCAAATTAAGTTATTACAAAATATTATTATTTTTTAGGCATGACTAAAACAGGTAAGTTTTTACGAATTTTCAAATTTAAGTAACACTTTGCAGCTAAAAAGGAGCAATCGCAGTTATGCCTCATCTTTTCGGCATACTTTGTTTTTAATTTACAACACACAAAGTTCACAATCAAGCCTTCAAGTTCTATACAATTTACACTCTCAATCATACTCCGGCCTAAAAACTGGGTTTCCTCTATAACGGTGGCCGTCTTATTGATAACCATAATAACAGAAGCGCTGAAAACATTGATCTGAACGATGTGCTATTCATGTGTTTTCGGGTTATGTGAAAATGATTACCAAAGATTTGTTCCAATTTGCAAGCACTAGTTTGTTAGTTGACGAATCTAAAAGACTACAAAATTTTCGTAGTTTTAGCAAAGTAATAGATATAGGTATTATTTATAGCTAGTAGGTAGAAGTACTCGTACATAGGTAAATACGTAGTGATTATGGAAGGTAGACTAAATACTTTGCTCTGTATAAATAATAATGAGTAATATAGTATAATTGTGCCAACCCCACTTAGTGTGGGATAAGGGCAGGAAGATGATGACGTGTTTTGGTTCTAGTGGTTTTAAAAAAGTTGGTAACTAATAAATAAAATATGAAATACATAAATACTTTTAAGATGAGTAATATAGTATTTATATTCTGATTATGGTTAAAACCGCTAATTTTTTCGCAAAATTTCATCATTATCCACTTCAGATAACGACGCTGTAATTCAAGAGACTTCAGCTTATTCGTATCGAAGATCAGCAGCGTTCTTAGCACTCTATTAAGATACCAGTTTATATTGAATGGGAGTGTAATTATATACCGCCAGCGCCACCGGCCGCTGTTGATTTTGAATCGCAGATGAAAAGATATTTTTGAGTTATATGCACGTGTAAATGCGGGAAGATTCGAAGTTTGCAGTAAGTATACTTACGTAATTTGCGAAAGTATCATTCAAGTTGTGAACAGGATGAAGTATTTTTTTAAACTTGATTTTTTTGGATGTGATTTAAATTTTGTTATCTTTCGACATTCTAAAAACTAAAGTGTTTTACTCTGAACTCTAAAAAACAATTTTTGAAAATTAAAAATTGGCAATAAAATGTTTATGAAACGACATCGAGACTCATCATTTTGGAGAGTTAATATTTAAGTATTTGACTACTAGGTTTTTTGTGTTTATGTTACGAAAAAGAAAATGTTCCTTATTTACTACCTGAAATGGCAACAACATTCGATACAACATCAGCCGAGCCGATAGGATTAATAAATTTGTCTAGTGGAAACAGCGCTTTCACCATTCTCCCTTTTTGCGTGTGTTTCCACATTTTTCACGCCGTAAATCATATTTTTTCACCGGCAGCGCTTTTTGCTCCGTCCTTCGGTTTGGTCGGGCGCACTGTCATTTTTTTCACTCGAACATTCGAGTTTTGCACTTGGTCATTTTACTCGTGTTTTGTACACAGAATTTATGATTAATTCGTTAGTTTGAGTTGAACGAACTTTGTAATTGTAGCGGCGGGTGTTGATGTAATCATTTTAATTTTGTATGTATCCACGACAGGGAACTAATTGATGATCTTCAAAGTAAGTGTTGAATTGAGTAAGTAGTCCCAAACGATGACATGAGAAATGCAATCTTAAGTCTCCAACAGGGAAAACATCGCCTTAAATCTCTCAGCGCGGTAAATTTTAATTTAGCTACCACAATGGGAACAATTTAATTTAATTGCCAAATCATTAAATTAAGCACTCGAATATTAGTCAGCACTATTAACTGAATTAATGACAGCGGAGATACAAATAAAGAAATCATCGACGTATCTATCTAGTAGAAAATATAGCGAAGAGTGTACATTAATACGTGACCATAAATTAAAGCAGGGCTTAAAATTAAGACAACAAGCCTCTTTAATCTACAATAAATGGTGGTCGTCGCTCCGAGACCGGTTCGGAGATGGAGGCGTAAAAGAAAAAAAAGAATAATCCGGTCCAGAGCGGGTCCAAAATATGATAGGCATCCATAATACAACATGGCCGCTAAGCTCCTACATCTCTCTCTGTCTTGCATGAGCATTTTATATAATGCTATCACACTTTATTAAGGTTGACCACATGTGGAGTGTTCCGCTAAGCCTAACCTTGATATCATACTCTCGGTTATACGGGGTGTCCTTGTGTTATAAATAACATATCCTGATAAATTGATATGGTGACAAGTAGAGCTTTATATTTTTATTTGAAATTTATATAAATTTAGAACAGTTTATATTAGGTACTTATAATAGCTTTTTCGGTCAATTAGATGAAATTGCATTACTTTCCTTTACAGTGGAGCTTTAATATTAACCACTTTTTTGTGATATTTTTTTATTTGAGATACAATTAGTGTTTTGAAAGTAAAAGTGACTATGTTATAGCAAAACATGTGTGGGGAGAAATCTTCTTGTTTATGCTATGAAATTATAAATTAGAACACCCCTTAACTGATCCCGCTTGCGACCATCGCGCGACCATAACATTCCATTATTACGTACCTACATTTTGTAAATAAGCTTTATATGCGTACCTGCCGATGCCACGAACTAACAAAAAAAGAATAAAATACCGTGTTGACATCTCTCTTAAGTTATTTATAAGTACACGTTTCGAGCGGAGGTGTTTATGGTATAAATTTTTTTTTTTTTTTATAGATAGCTTTCTAACGTAAAGAGCCTGTCTTGATGTTGAAATGCTGATTTGTAAAAGAAATAAATTGAACCTGCTGTATGTCATCTATCATTTGCATTTTGAAACATGCTGTAGGTATTAAAATAATTGTTGTTGAGAAAAAACCTGTGGCTTGTTTATTATTTTATGAAAAAAATCATGTTTGAACAAAATAACTGTCGCTTTTATTTTAAAGCTCACTAAATTATAAAATTAATTCTGTGACTTACCTGAGACAGAATTTTATGTATTGAAGTAACTAGTTGTATTTTTTTTCCCTTTCTAGATAAGGAACAGGAGTTTTGAATTTGAAAATACTTGTTATAAACTTGAATCAGACTGACCGCACCAAAGCACACTGCCAAACTAACTTTGAATGTAAAGAAAACGAAACTACTATTGTGTTGCGAATAATATGCAAAACTACCTATTAACCCGCAGGTGGCCATTGTCCTTTAGACTTTTGTCTCCAATTCTATAAAAAAATAAAGTGTAACAAATTGGCACTTTCCCTTGCATTCTTGCGAATTCCCTACACCTTTACTTGGCCATGCAAACATTTCAAAAGGTTTGTTTATCGTTTGTGCCCTTAATGTGGTTGTAAATCAGTAAACACTTTCTTTTGAAATAGAAAGTACTTACCTGTTACAATTTTGCACAGTTTAGTAACGGCTAAGGTGCGTTTGAAAGTTCCTAAAAGTAATTTTTGCAAATTGTGCCTTTTTTGCGTGATTCAGCTATTTTTATTGTTTAATAGGTTTGCCCTAATGTAAAACCGATTTTAGTTTACTTATCTATTTATAGTTTTGCGGAGGTGTTTTATTGGTCTGCTCAACTGATTCATGATTATTTAGTAAGTAAATATTTTAAATAAATTCATTTGTGTTTTAGTTTATGTGTGGATTGCAGAGGGATGAAAGTAGCCCAAGATCGTCGTAAACAGCACAAGCAAAGAAAGGCTTAGGCCCAACAGTGGGTTTAGTCAGGCTGCGGGTAATGATGATGATGATATTTCTGCTAAAGCATAAATTTCATTATTCATACCAAAACTATTATTATTTCAATAAAGCGATGGATTAGTAGTGAGAATAGACAGTTCATAAAGTTATTATAAAACAATAAAAATGTGATGTAAAAATATAGTAAAAGCTCGCTATAAATAGGTAATTCGTATCGTATTAATAACGAAGAAAACATCTGTTATTGCAGCTCGAGCGATAATGAGTTGCAGTTAGGCCTGCGCTATACCCAACGCTATGCTATGGCAGATTACATTGTAGAAGCTTTAGATTTACAGTTGTCAAAAAAAATGCCCTAAGGCCACACAATAATGATATTTTCACAAAATAATAAATGTGATAAAAGTCACAAAAACATCAGATTTGTGACTATGTTACTATTTTTGAAATGTAATAATGGGTAATCATTGTTTTCAGATATTTTGAAATAAGTAAAAAAGCAAGTAAGTAATAGGTATAGCTTATATGTCACTCAGGATGAATGTAGCTTTCCAATATGGTGAAAGTAGTTTTTGAGTTTATTCATTACAAACATACAAAAAACCAAATTTTTCTTTTTTATAGTGTTAGTAGGTATAATTATAGATAGAAGTATAGATGTATAAGTGTAGCATGTGATATTAATTTCATATAGCATATCTTGTTGTACTGGAATTCCTTGACGGGCAACAGATGCAACTTTTATGAAAGAGATATTGTTTCGAGTCGGAAGAGAATATCATCGAACAAAGTATTCATTGATTCAATCATTAATCTAATTCTGTGAGGTTCTTCAGTCATAAGGATTTGTTATGACTGTTATGCGATATTGTATTAGGTTTGCAAAGTTTGTTGATAAAATATTATGACTAGCAGCGATGATGGGATTTCAAAATATGAATAACAAGTACAACATGAAGATTTTTATAATGTCCCAAAAGTTAAGAGCCGAGCGGGATTTGAACCCGCGACCTTCCCTACTAGTATAGTATTATCTTATCTGTGCCCTAGGGAAAAGGAAAAGGAAAAAAACGAGGAAGTATTTTTGGAAGGAGGTTTAGGGGAAGGTCGTGGGTTCAAATCCCGCTCGGCTCTTAACTTTTGGGACATTATAAAAATCTTTGTGATTTCCTTAAGTGTAGTAAACACTATAAAATTAATAAAAAGTACAACATGTTTGTTTGTACCTGCTTAAAATATTTTTGAATATGTCAGTGACTACCTGGTTAAGGACTCTGAAGACTGAAATGCTTTATAAAATAAATAAACTTGATTTTTATATTGCCCACCGCTGTCGTGGGGAATTACTGACATGCCTAAAATTTTTAATATATTATGTTAATATTAAATTTATTTCAAAAGAAATTGAGTTTATGAGTATATGAGTCAAACTTAGAAGGCGAGCCTAGAAACGGTGAAGGAAAACATGGTGAGGAAACCGGCTTGTCATAGAATGTAAAAAGTTTGAAAAAATTTACTGAGCCGAATGATGAGAGCAGCCTCTCTGAGGCGCACTTGAAATCCTTTCACCACACTGGTTTGAAAGAACCAGTGACACAATTAAAAGAAAATCTAGAAATAGGGCGGGTTGTTTATAACTTCCTTTATTGTTTGGCCATCCTTGATATCCTCAAGAACTTTAAAACTCAAGAGGATACAAAATTTACCAAGTGGCTCTATACATTTTTACATGGTAGTCATTAGTATGAATTAACGCATCTTGCTTACGCGCATGATTGCATGTTTTAAGAGTAAGAATTATGAATAGTTAGAAGACTCAAAAGATTTTGCCTTCTTCAAGCTTTTGGGATTTCAATAATATTTAGGTGTTACAACATCAAGTGTGAACTTCAACTTTGACCCGCAGCGGGTACCCAGAACAATGTAGCTAAATTCCATAGAAACACCATTACCGAATAGCTGAATGCACCATCAATCAACACCATGGCCACACCATGGCGGAACACGACCCCGTCTCACTTCCATATCATTAATCAGTATCTATAAATATTGTGGGTGAATTTTGACTAGTTTTTTGGGTTACAGTTGAACGCAACACAGACCTTAATTATACAGTTTAGTAATATTATACATAGACGTACGCCTTTCGTGGTCAACAAATTCAGCATTATTTTAAACAAAAAACTTTTCTACAACTTAAAAACTATTTTTTTTTTAATTCAAGAGGCGTAAATATGCATGCACGTCTCAACAGAGCCTACTTATTTGCGCCTCTTGGAGTTGAAGCTCCAAGGGCTGGTGTGTATCTGGCGTAGCGCATTAGCATTGCTAGTCAGCGTGGCAGTGCCACCAGTGTCTTGGGGAATCTTCCGTCTGGTAGGTACTGATTTGGATCAGTTGAGCTATCTCTAGATCGTTTGTGACGGTCTGCAAACCGCTCAACTGTTTCTTGTGTATTTCGTACATTTTGTAAATTATTGTTAATAATTGTAAGTTTCTTTGGGTAATTAAAAAGGTGTAGGACTTATTATAAAAAATAAAACATTGAATACTGTCTATGGTATTAAATATTTTTTTTCTCTTGTACTTTTCTATTTAGTATTCTTAGATCACGTATGCAGCTTACACATTTCTAGAATCGTTTTAAACACCTTGGTGTACTACAAAGAAAATCAAAGCGAGGAATTCGTTACTCCAGTACAGTATCGCTGGAATGCCAACCGCTCGTACTGACAAGCCGAACCAACATATTGCATACCTATCAATTTTATGTGCACACACTCTGGTTAATGCTTTCAGAAATGCAGGGTATTAGTTTGCTATCGATTTCGTTATATGGCATGAAGTTTGATGAGCAACAATTTTGCAATGATTTTTTAAATTGGGTTTGAAGTTACATCTTATTTCATGTTGAGTTTTCACGGATTTGATTTAATTTGGAAGCTCTACTCTAATACAATGCCGTCGTATTCAATTAATTAGAAGTGTTTTAGCATGAATTAGAATCTTATTGTCTGATCTGCAATAAAAGGGCTGCATTTTTATATGCCACCATTTTTTTAAATATTTTTTTACACAAAGAAACATAAATGAATACAAGTATTTACAAAATAGATAAATAAAATCATTATTTTATTTTAAATAAAATGATTAGGTCTTAATTTTGAACGTCGCGTCTCGTCTAAAGTACCTACTGCACATTGGAATTGGCTTTTAGCTTAAAAAAGTGTAAATAGGACGAAGATCTTATTATTAGATTGTTTCTTTCAAACAAAACATCCGTATCACACCCAGGAAGTTTGATTAGCATCAGCATCACTTGTCGGTCATGACAGGAATAATTTTGTCCAATAATAGGGGGAGGTTGCCCTAGGGGTACACATGCGGGCCTGGTCTATTTGCCACACTGTACTATGTCTTAATCTCTACGGAATAAGGTCAAAGATGACTGGATTGGCAGTGTACTATGGCATGCAATTGGATCGCGTTTCAACTATTGCATGCCGCATGCCGACGCCGTGTACCGATATAAGCTGGGTACATGCTTGCGACAATCTGATGCGTAGGTTGCTTTTATTTGATAAGAGATCAGAGGAGCTGTTTCAATCTGCTTTTTAAAAGCTTTTTGTCATACACTAAAATATATTTTTTAGAATCCTTCAAACGTGTACCGTGTAAAACCTACACTTCTACTGCTACGACTAGCGTTGTTTCATTATATAATATCCAACATACGAAATATTTTACAACTCATTATGGACATTCATACCAGTTTATAAATGTATGTTTAACGATCACTAAACAAATCAAGATAAAACTGTGTACAAAGATTGTTCGTACGAGATTTTGAACGGCAAAAATTGTGACGTGTGCAGTGTATATTTTCATTTCCATTTCCGAATAATTTCGTGAAAAAACTGTTTTCGCATTCCTGAAACAAGTTTAACGTGTGTGACGAAATCCATTTGTCAGCTTCGATCGCTCCCGCTGTAGTTTCAGCGGATGCTATGTGGTTGTTTTATTTTGCGACTGTTTTGATGTAGCAAAAGAATTTGGACGATAGATCTGAAAATAATTAAATCGTTTAGAATTTAGAATCTTGGGCTTCTATTTTTTTTATTTTTCAGTTTATAATATACTCGATTGCTTTTTAATTTAACTTATGAATAAGCTTATATTCGAAATTCTAAAGCATGTATTTACAGAAAAAATGTATATAAGTAGTATATCAGCTATCTGGGTCCCATAGTACAAGCTCTGCTTAGTTTGGGGCCAGATAGTGTGGTGTGGATCGTCCACAATATTATATATTTATATCTATTCAAACTCCAATGTGACATATTCTCTGAAACAGACCCTATATTTTAACAAAAACAACTGCGCAATCTTAAGACGAAGAGAAGAGAATAGAGATCTCTCAACGCACTTAAAACGTTTTATTAACTAACCAATATGACTTTTACTCAAGAAACTAAAAGTACTAAAACAGGTACTTCCTGAAGCTTTGCGCATACATAAGCGTTCTGCAGTGATGATCGGAAAAACGCTTTAAATATGACATCGATATTTGACAGCGTTTCACTGAACGGTGCGCAAGGCTTAAAACAAAAGACAAGTGGAAACGACGCAAGAATTTAATTAAACAATCGATAGTTTTCACCGCACACTGAAATCGATTACCGCGAATCGATACCCTAGAGGAGGTAGGGGAGTACTGTCTCTGCAAGCGGCGTTGACTAATCGAGGCGCGTCCGCGCGGAATAAGACTGATTGCACCGGAGCTCGCCTATGCCTGCCTGCTATGTGGTTCCCTCCTACCTACAATAAGGTTGTGCCATGTCCGGATATTTTAACGGCCCGGGCAACTAGCGATTAATATATTTGATGATTAAAATGGAACTGGCACCTAGACTCACCTAGCTTTGAAGTTTCAAAGTGATTCTTGGAATTGAAATGAATAAATTTTTATTGAGTATGTGTTTATTATACATACAATGTATGCAGGCAAAGTAAGCCGCTCAAATTTGACCCGTTTTATTTGTTCTAACAATATTTCTTTTTATACTACACCTGCTTGGAAAGTACCTTGATACTTTATCAAATTTACGGTAGAAAGTACGTCATTGCATATCGAACAAATATGCGGGGAGAAAACGCATCTGAGCGGGAGAGAAAAGAGTATGAAAATCCATTTCTTACGTGTTTTTTATTTTTTATTTTGGGTAAGACTATGCGCCGGTAACCTAAATGTCAAAAGCCAAAAAGTTTTTACAGTGAGTTTTTATCTCAAAGTTCGCAAAATGACACGGCCACTAGCTGTGTGTTGGATGGTGTCGGGCTGGCAGTGCGACCCTGCGGCGGCAGGATAAACAATTTGAAAAAAGAACATGTGAAAATTGCAGACGCCATTTCCAATTTGTGTGTTTGTTTGAGGATTCAGTTTTCGTAGAATTTATTTTCCTTGTAGGTGTAGTATAAAGCACTATGTATCACTCAAGAGAAACTGCGATTCCCGATCTCGGGTGTTTTAAAGCCCTCGCCTACGGCTCGGGCTTCAAACGAAACCCTCAACGGTAATCGGTCACTTTCTCCTCTCAGTGAACAATGTACTATTACCATTCAAAAGAAGAATTAAATTGTAGAGGGGAATAAAAGTGGGATAAGATTTAGTAAAATAAGTACTTTATCAACCTTCAGGCTCTTTTTGGCATACAGTTGGAAACTTAATTTAGATACAATTTCATGCAAAGTCATGAATAGTTATTATTATTACTGACTACGTAGGTACCTATAGACCTATTTACTAGAGAGAAAATGCTCGCCTTCACTCGTCACTCGCTACACACTCGACCAAAATGTTACGTGTAAAAAAGTATGGAACTGTCAGTTGTGT
Source organism: Thera obeliscata (assembly GCA_947578465.1). Taxonomy (NCBI): domain Eukaryota; kingdom Metazoa; phylum Arthropoda; class Insecta; order Lepidoptera; family Geometridae; genus Thera; species Thera obeliscata. Next base: position 4,939,764 of record OX387928.1, on the reverse strand, counting down.
CTTCTCTAGTTTCAAAACATCTCATTATGCCATAGTTTTTAAGTCTTCTTCTTGTTCTTAGTTTACCTTCGTATTTTGGTGTACTGAATAAAGTTGTATTCTAGTCTATTCTATGCCTCAATTATTTTCTCCGACTTTTAGTTTCTTGAGTTAGCAGCCCTACCTCCAACCGACATTATTTAAGAAATCTGCTCGCTCAGCCGGCAACAAAGGGAGTTTTTGCCGCCCACGCAACGTGCTTTTGAAAGACTTATTACGTAAACTAAGTGCTGGGTAATGTTATCAAGGCATTTGATTTGAAAGAAGCGATCAGGGCTCGATACATTTAGTGCTTTTTCTATTTATTTTGATCAACACTAGATTTAGAAGGTGATAACTTACACAAAAACTGTAAACTCAAAGTTCAAATCACATTATTTTCGAAAAACAAAACTTTTATTAATTAAAAAAAAAACATTTTAAAAAAGGAATGTTCAGACCTAGAGGCTACCAACCACCCGTTGGTAGAATGACATTGTTGTGAGTGCTGGAAATGAGTCGATAAGAGTCGTGAAGGTCCAGAAAGAGTGGCAAAAAAGAAAAGGCCTATGCTCAGCAGTGGGTCCAAAAGCACTGAGATGATGATAATGATGATGATGCTGATCGAAATTTTTCAAAACCGTTTTTACTACTTACGTTTTTAGGGTTCCGTAGCCAAATGGCAAAAACGGAACCCTTATAGATTCGTCATGTCTGTCTGTCTGTCTGTCTGTCTGTCCGTCCGTATGTCACAGCCATTTTTCTCCGAAACCGTAAGGGCTAGACTGATGAAACTTGGCGAGTAGATGTATTCTGTGAACCGCATTAAGATTTTGACACAAAAATAGAAAAAAAACTATAAGTTTTAGGGGTCCCCTGATACTTGAAACTGAAACTCAAAAAATTTTTTTTCATCGGACACCTACGTGTATCTATGAATAGGTCTTCAAAAATGATGTTGAGGTTTCTAATATAGTTTTTTTCTAAGTTTGCGCGAGAGACCTTTCAAAAGTGGAAAAAAGTTGGTCCCCCCCCCCCTCTAACTTCTAAAGTAAGAGAATGATAATACTAAAAAAAATATATGTTGTACATTACTATGCAAACTTTCAACGATATTTGGTTTGATTGAGATCTAGTCAGTAGTTTTTTTTTTATACGTCATAGTGAAATATTGTAATGAAACACAAGTTGCGGATCGAATCTGACTGTTTATTCTCAATAGACGGTAGTACGAGAATACACTATTTCGAAGTACCTACAAATACCCAACACCTCCTTACTAAATATAAAGCTAATTAAATTATACTTGTAAACTAACGAACTGTAGGTTTACTAAATACTACATACAGCGATGTAATGCGAATGCTAATTACATTTTACTTATTTTAGTGGTACTTAGGATGCCTGTTGTGACGAGGACGCAAGAAATGAGTTGGTTTAACAATAGGTGAGGAATGAGCCATTTCAAAGTGATCGTCCTGCTCAGCGGCGGCGGCGCCCGGGTCATCGGCGGCGCCGGCGCTAGAGAATGCGCTCGGCGACCCCGGTGCTAGCTCCGTGCACTCAGACACACAACTTGTCGTCACAACCGGCAACTCTTTACAATCATTGGAACTTACATTTGGTTGCTCAGTAACAATGTTAGCAGATTTATCATTAACAGTACAAGAAAGTGAGAACCTTTTTCTGTGACCATTAGGTACTATTATTTGATCGATGTGTCGTTTCACAATATTTTTGGATAATGGCAGATTAACGGAAAATGACGACGGTCCCACTTGTTCCTTAACCTGTCCTTCCACCCATTTATTTTTATTTTTACTATATTCGCGCACGTAAACAGTATCACCTAAGTGAACGTCCCTAGGCGTGCCCCGGACGCGCTCCACCTGGGCCGCCTGGCGCGCGCGCACGCGCTCCGCCGCGCTCGGCCGCAGCGCGTCGAGCCGGCCGCGCAGCCTGCGCCCGAGCAACGCCACCGCAGGTGCTACATTAGTCGTGGCCTGCTCGCAATTCCTATATTGAAAAAGCATTTTACTGATAGCTTGACCCACGTCAACGCCTTCTGAATACGCTTTTTTAATGCAGTTTTTTACGGTTCGGACTGCATTTTCTGCCGCGCCGTTACCTTGAGGTCTGTACGGGCTGGTCGGCGTATAAACTATACTATTTTTAGCAAAATAATCCCTCAGCTCGTGAGATGAAAATGGCGGGCCGTTGTCCGTTACCATCTGTAATGGCAACCCGAACCGTGCAAACATCTCCCTGAATTTATCTATAACGAATCTGGCTGCCGTGCTACCCATTTGGAAAACCTCAATCCATTTACTGTGCGCATCGACAACTACGAGATAATGTTTTCCCTTATATTCAGCGAAATCAGCGTGCAAACGTTGCCAGGGACGCGATGGGAACTCCCAGGGCGTGAGCGGCGCGTGCGGCGGCGCGTCCCGCTGCTGCAGGCAGGCGGCGCACGCGCGGCACATGCCTTCGATATCCGCGTCCAAGCCCGGCCAGTACACATAGTTACGTGCGATGCTTTTCATTTTAACGACGCCTAGGTGCCCTTCGTGCAGCTCGCGTAAAATGTACTCTCTGTACTTAGGCGGTACAACGATACGATAATTAAATACGATGCATCCCTGTTCCACAAAAAGATTATCTTTCCTATTGAAATATGCCTTCTCTTGATCTACATCGGTATAGTCCGGCCATCCAAATAATATGTTTCTATAAATAACACGCAATATAGGATCGGTCTTTGTCGCCTCAGCAATATCTTTGTGACTGACAGGAAACTCGTTTTCAATGAACATCAAGTATGAAACGGCGGCGCCAATATCATTGCGCTCGCTCGCCTCCCGGGCTAACGGTAATCGCGATAAGCAATCAGCTGCTGCGTTTTGTGCCGAACTGACCCACTCCACGGAAAAATCGTAAGCCGCAAGCCGAGCCGCGTACCGCTGCAAACGGCTAGCTGCTGTCTGCGGGATACCAACCTTTTCTCCGAATATATAAGATAGTGGCTTGTGATCCGTGCGAATTATGAAACGCCTACCGAATAAATATTGATGATTTTTTACTACACCAAAAAAAATAGCTAAGGCCTCTTTGTCTAATTGGCTATAGGATTTCTCTGCGTCATTAAGAGTGCGCGAAGTGCAACAGATTGACCTCTCCGTGCCATCGGGATACTTATGCGCCAGAATGGCGCCAAGACCGTACGCGCTGCTGTCCACACTGAGGACCAGCGGCAGCTCCGGCTCATAGTGCGCTAGACATTGCTCACTGCACATAATTTTTTTAATGCTATTAAAAGCTTGCTCACATTCCGGACCCCACTTCCAATTAACTTTACCTTTCAACAAACTGTAAAGAGGGCTTAATATTGTACTTAACATTGGAACAAATTTCCCATAATAATTTACGAGGCCTAAAAACGCTTTAAGCTGGTGTATGTCAGTAGGACAAGGAGCGTTTGCAATCGCATTTACCTTCTTTTTATCTGGATGCAGCCCATCCCTATCTATAACATGGCCTACGTAGCATACCGCCCTCTTGAAAAATTTACATTTTGCCAACTTAACTCTCAAGCCCGCGGCTTGCAATCGTTTTAAAACCTCACGGACATTTTTAATATTGTCTTCCCTAGAAACACCTCCAATACAAGCGTCATCAAAATACACGGCAGTCATGGGAACACCCCTTAAGACTTCCTCCATTAACTTTTGGAATTTTTCAGGAATACTACATATACCATATGGCGTCCTGACGTACTCAAAGGTACCTACATGCGTACTTATAGTTGTGCACGGCCTTGATTCCGGGGACAGAATGATCTGTTCATATGCGTGAGCCAAATCAATTTTTGAAAATACTTGGGCCCCCCGCAGTGATGCATAAAGCTCCTCAATCCGCGGCAGTGGATAGGGCTCGCGTCTTATTTTCGGATTTATTGTTACTTTATAATCGCCACAAATTCGAATACTTCCGCACTTTTTTACGACAGGCACAATAGGGGTGCCGTACTCAGAATGCTCAATCTTAACAATGGTGCCTTCATTTACTAAACGGTCTAACTCTTGTTCTACGGGTTTCCTCAAAGCTAAAGGTAAGTTACGCGCTTTATGAAAAACAGGTTCTTGGTCAACTAATTTTAACGAAAACATTTTTGTACATGTTCCTAAGCCTTCAGCGAACACATCAGCATACTCTTTTTGCAATTTCAAGATTAACCCATCGGTTTTACTACACGACATGTCACCACCAATATTATTCATTTGAATTTCAATATTTTTAAGCTTCAGATGACGCAGCCAAGAACGGCCAAGAAGGGGAGGTCCACCTCCAGGGATAACATACAATGGAAGGTCACGCGCCTCCTGCTTCTCCCCCGCCCCCGCGCTTTTATAGCAGACAGTCGTGTTTATAAAACCCATTGGTAATATTTTCCCACCAGTATATCCTTTAAACCTTAAATTACACTCGGACAACTTAAAGTTCTTAAAGTATTTCTGATAATCACGTTCATTTATAGCCGAAATTTTACTGCCCGTGTCCACTTCAAAGTTTATAGGAATGTCGTTGACAAGAAGCGAAACTACATACGGTTTGTCATCCTCTCCGTCCACCACGATATTGAAGAAATCGCTGTCCTCGCTCTCCGAATCCATATCAATGTAGAACTGATTACGCCGTTGTGATTTACTCGAACGATCCACTCCCTCACCACTTGAACGCGCACTTTTACACATGGCCTTGAGATGGCCCCTAACTCCGCACTCGTCACAATTATAACGCCTATAGCGGCACTTATCCGGGGAGTGCTGGCGGCCACATCGCCAACATTTGTGATCCGAGCCGCGCGCCTGGTGCGCCGCGGCCGCTGCGCCTGCTGCGCCGATCCGGTGCACGGGAGGGTCGGGCACGCCGACGGCGCTGACAGCGGCGGCAGCGCCTGATGCGCCCGCGCCCGCCGACCCGCTCGTCACTGCGTGCCTCTCCGCCGCCTCCAATGCCAGAGCCAGCTCCACCGCTCGCTTGTAATCCAACTCCTTCTCCGCGAAAAGTCGACTACGCATCTCGTCACCGGCGAGGCCCGATACAAACTGGTCCCTGAGATTCTCTTCCAGTTTCTCGCCAAAGTTACATGTACTTGCAAGATGCTTTAGACTTTGTAGGTATAGGCTGAGCTCCTCGCCGAACTTTTGGCGGCGTAAACGAAATATATGCCGTTCCGCTATATCTGATCGCCTGGGTTCTAAATGTTTCTCGACGATGGTGACCAATTCACTAAAGCTTTTTTCTTCAGGCTTATTCGGGGCACATAAATCACACATCAAATCGTAAGTTGGTTCACCAACTACCGTTATCAACGTGGCCACATGCAAAGTTGCTTTAATTTCGTTTAACGCGATGAACTGTTCCACTCGGTTTACGTATTTCGTCCATTTTCGCGAAGATAAATCAAAACAATCGATTTTACCATACGGCATCGCGATATAATTGGTAAAAATCTATTAAATCGTCGCCAGTGAAATATTGTAATGAAACACAAGTTGCGGATCGAATCTGACTGTTTATTCTCAATAGACGGTAGTACGAGAATACACTATTTCGAAGTACCTACAAATACCCAACAGTCATAAACCGTAAACCGCAATTTACCTTTTGACGAACTACAAGAACCTTATTATGTTTCATCAAGTAACATAATATAAAGGTTCTTGTAGTTCGTCGTGCTACGGAACCCTTCATGGGCGAGTCCGACTCGCACTTGGCTGCTTTTTTTTTACTTCTACACAGTAACAACCTAGCATCTAACAAATCCATTCCATTATAAATACGAGTAGGTAACTTTGAACGAATTATGGCATAATTATTATCCATCTTGATAGCCAGTAAGTAATTGTGACTTAAGTGATTGTCCTCATTAATCAATAATGCACGCTCAATGAATACAAGCCAAACACGCCTACACTACTCAATCAAGTACCTACTTGAGGATGTTTTGTCTCGCTTTGACGGTATAAGAAAATGTGAGACGAAAGAACGATAATGGTGTTATCAGGATCAAGTGCACCTCTATTATATTTTTACACACTTCTTCAAATACAATTTTGTAAAAACTTCTGTCTGCCTAAACATCCTCTTATGTAAATTTGGATGATTAACCCCCGAATACTGAAACGCAACTCAGATTTAAGCACGTCTCAAGCGACGAATATTTGACAGTCTTCAATGAAAATCTGTCAAATTTTCGTCGCTTGAGACGTGCTTAAATCTGAGTTGCGTTTCAGTATTCGGGGGTAAGAAACAAAAGCTAGACTTCATTATTTTTTTGGTTTTCGAACACGTCACATGTTTCAAAATATTTGTCAATTTTAAATTTGGAAGTGACACAAACAAATAGCTTCTGACTCTTCATTACACTCAAGCCTTGTGCAAATGTGCACGCACATCTAAACGTTTTGCAATGGCGCTCAGTGAAACGCTGTCAAACTGTCATATTTGACAGTGTTTCACTGATCGCTGCCGCAGAAAGCGTGCACATCAAGGCTTTAAAAGTGAAATGCAAGAATCACAGCATAGCATAATATTTTTCAAGTATATAGGTAAAGAAATTGACAACCACCGTTATTACGTACCAAATCGATGAGCAAACCTCAGTTTAAAGCCAAACGACTTGACTGGACAATCTCGTACCAATTACAGACTAAACTCAAGCCCTAAACAGCATCGCACGAAATTACTGTTGTTGAGATGAAACTATAGAGTGAAGATTGTAACGACTTTCGTAATAGTGTTATGGAACGGAGACTCTGCTTATAAAAATATTGACTTTTCAAAAACAACGGAAAACACTACTGCAAAGTTTACCTAAGGATTTCAAAACTTGCTAGTTCAAACAGTTCAGGTTAATAATATAATAAAAAAATCTAAAAAAAAAAAACATTACATGAGTAAACATTGCGTTCCTATTTTAAATAATAGCCAAACTAATTCTAGGTTACCAACAATTATTTTAAATATACCCGCAAAAATTCTCAAATACAAGCAAGTCAAGTAAATGTCGTGCGGAGATATTCGGCATGTAAATTCAGTTCTCTCTCGTAAGTATACTTGTAGGATATACCTATACAACCATATGGATGGATATACAACCCCGTGTATCCAATATATAAATATCCAAGAAAGGTCTGCCTCATTATGCTACATAGCATTATCTCTATCCCGATAAACGTTATCAAAAATCATTACCTATATTTTATTCACGTGCCTGTCTTTTATCGCGAGTTTTCTCACTACGGCATTATAATGAAGAGTTTAAATTTAGGAGTAATGGTTGACCAATAAGATAAAAGCGAGAGGGCTAAGATTGCAAAGATAATCATTCTATTCACTACGATCTTAGGTGTCAGTACATAGGGTGGAGAGTCCAATGGTTCTGTGCAAAGTTATGTTGGTAAATTGGTAATGACGGACGCATGGACGGCCGCATACAAAGTAGTCGGCTACCAAAATAAAGTTATCTGGCGATACATCCCTATATTAATGGGCAACTCGTTACTTGGGTATTGAGACGTTTGGGATCACAAAACCCAATGATTTTGTTTGGGATATTTGGATAAATATTAATGATTATTTACCGCTACCTTGAATATCAGGTACTTAATTCAAAAATGACTTTTTAATGATTTTTTCCCATAGCCCAGTTAATGCAATTTTTGACCGCCTTCACAGCTCATTGGGTATTTAGCTTTGCTCTCTGCGCTGGAGGGCGTGGGTTCGATTTCCTCCGAGAACATTAGATTAGATTGTATTATAATATAAAAATATATTGAACCAGATAGGTTCAGATAGGTTTTTTAGTTTACTTCTTAGTTTGGGGTTAGATAGTGTTGGTCGGATTGTCCACAATATTTATTTATTTATTGCATTTACGTAGTGTGTGTCATAAATTATGATACATCCTAATAGTAAGATCGCAATAATAAAGGGTTCATGCGAATTAAGATGTTTAATTCCACAAATAAAATAAAAACTCACCGTTACATGGAAAATAAAATTGGCAAATTAAATAAAGCTACCAGTTTTCAAAAGACTTCGAATAATAAAGAGCCTCATTTTTTGATATTTTTTTGTCCACAAAATGCCTTACACGATCATAAACTTGCTGCGGTCTACAAAACCACGACTCAAAGAAATATTTTTTTTTTATTTTCTTAAAACAAGGTCACAAAACATGTATCTAAATGCATTTTGGAATAAAAACCTCAGGGCTACCTGAATACATTTTGCAAATAATATCAAGAGACGAGAGTTTTGTATAATTGAACCTCAATATTAGCTGTGTGTTTGGGTGACAAGAAATTAGAAACACTAGGTAGGTGAGATTAGATAGCATAGTCTTTCGAACTTGCTAACCTTCCCGTGCACTGACGGTCACTTAAATGATGAACATTACAGAATAACGAGAGTTCAGCTCCACAACCTTTCTCAGGTATCATTTCCAAGCACAATCGAGCGTTTAGTTAGTCACCATAATGGGTCCTCCACAATAATAGTCAGCAATCACCGAGATCTCTATCGTTTCGGTCCGTAAACACAGCTACGGCCAATGTCTGCGGTCCCAGACTATAATTTGCCAGTTTTCGCCGCCTAGCTGCCTGTAATTTTACAAAAACATCGACCAGCTTGAAGACTTCATTTTGATGTTTTAAAATATCCTTTTTTTGCTGCGGATAGCGCATGATTGGCCTTCGGTTATGTAAGTGCGCATCAAAATTACACTCGCGTTTTTCAACTTTTGTTACGAAATTGTGTAGATGTTTTTGGAAAAAGGTAATGAGGTGTAGTTTTGTTTACACACGTCTAGTCTCGGTTCATAGAGACCTAATCTGGTAACCAAATGTTCATTATGATGCAAAAGCGTGGCTATTGCTTGTGTTTTCTTGAAAAAATATCTTTGTGGGCGAGCCTTGAAATGTGCAGGGCACACGTCGAGGTATTCAAATGAAGCGTGCGTCATAAACGTCAAAAAGGTTCATAAATCATAAAGGATGCTGAGACAAAAGGCTCCGCACTAGGCCTTGGGCACTGGAAACAGGTCAGGATCACATGTGCTCCTAGTTCTTTGTCCAGTTTTGTGCAATCTTCCGGGTTCTATGGCGCCTATTGTGAAATTTGCATGCCAATTTTTTTGACTCACGTTTTTCGATATTTCTTTGTTTTGTTTTTGTTGCTAAATTCGCAGAGCGGTAGCCGTTTCTAATAACTGATGGTTCCGACTCTTTTGTTAAATTTTTAAAGTTTTACATTGTTATTTTTGATAACTAGCAAGATGATCCTCTTAATCACTGAGTTGATAAAATTTTGCTCACACAGTTTTTTATAAGAAATGGAATTTTTGAATTCCCAGTTCCAAGATGGTGAGATTACCATGGCAAAATAAGAATATCAGCTATCGAATTCATGGGAATTGGAACGCGTCTGCCGGACAAATCACCGTGTCACTTCATCCATTTACTTGCAAATTTCGCGCAAAACTCGTGAAAAAAGCTCGAGATAAAGGTACAAAAGTGTTCTATTCTAGTCGCCGGATGAATAATTACCTTTCACGTCGCTCCTTTCAATCCGCAGTCAGCGATCGATCAGCGTCGGGGAACTCTTTCAGTTGCGTCACCCTTGCCGCCACCTCAGGTAAGACGCAATTAATCTGAAACATCCCAAATCAGTATTACATTAAACGAAATAAAAAGCCCGCAGCCTGCCGGTTTTTTCGCTGCGCGTTTTCTTTTCCATTCAGATTTTTTTGACACCACGAAAAATGAGGCTCATTTATTTGACTCGTACACAATGTAGGTCTGTTTGAGTACGAGTATTTGCTATAAATACGCATTTTTCTCTACATCTCCTTCGTCGGTGGGGTGAGCTCTCCAAGGGAGTCTCACGTGTTCCTATTGTTCGGTTTCGAGATTTGAGGGGAGTGCTGATGCTTATATTCTCATGGAATCCATCAAAATAATCGCACGCTCATGTATAATGGATCGCGGTGTCACCGAAGTTTCGTGTCATTAAATATTGTCACACTTGAAAATTGTTGCAATATTTTCAATGAGATCAAAACATTGAGATTGATGATGCTTTTACGGTAATTTCTTTTCAAAATTCTTTCAGTGATCGATAAAAAATTATATTTTACATTGTATTAGATTAGACATTTTGTTTATTTGCTAAAACACTACTACACTTTTTTTTTACAAAAACATTAGCGTATGTAGGTATACATACAAACAAAAAAAGTAATTTGATGTATCTGGGTTCGGCACACGCTGAACCCAGAGGCATCAAATAAACCATACATCTTTGCTATACTCATTAACAAAAACATAAAGGCAATTGTCTATTTTACTTCTGAAGTTGGTCCCATTGTCTTATTGAGAGCCATGAGTGATGCGGTGTCACATACACGCTAATAGTTCTTTGCGTTTCAAGCCAAATTTTAAGGTTCTTTCTGTCTGAAACATCGAGGCATTGTTTGATAAATCGCTGAACATAAATACTGTTTGTCTCAGCCCATTCACTTGTAATTAGGTAGCATAATTTTCTCTCTTGAATATCTAAGACGTGAGTACGCGAGGAACAATGAGTGGTATATCAATTATGCAATGTGTTTACTGTATTTTTTTTCTTTTGGCTTTTTGAATATGGAAGCAGAAATTCGTGCAATGATTTTTTTTCTCAATGTTTGCTCACAACATAACTTATCATGATCACCAGAATCATTTTCCCACATACACAGTAATTTTTGCTTTCATAGAAAACAGTTTCTTCGAAGTTTTTATATACTTTAGATATGCTTATTCATAATGATTGTACGGTGAAAGAGCGAGACCCTATAGCTTAGTTATTTTCATACTTGTATCCATCCTAAGATGCATGTATCCTAGATTTAGTTTAAATATAATAAAAATTTGTAGTTATACCAGACTAACGAACTAAATAAAGGTACAAAGTTTTTTTATACAACTAGGTTAGCAAACAAGCATATAGCCCACCTGATGCAAAGCGGTTACCGTGGCCAATAAACATTTGCAACACCAGACACATCTTTCGCGCGTTCTGGTCCTTCCAATATTAAATATTTCTCAAAGTTATTAAACAATAAGTTGTCATAATAATTTTTTTGCAAAGTATCTGTATTTTTCTGTGTCTATAAAAGAAAATTCCCGTTTCTAGCATTAAAATATCAATCAAGACCCAAATACATTTGTAGCAGCCTCTCGGTGATTTGTTCAAATGAAAAATTTATTTCGCCGATGATTAATTTAATAGCGCATAATAAAACGTAATTGCTGTTTGGAAGTTTTTACATCTTCCTCTTGTCTAAATTAATTTGTTTTACGAACCAACAGTGGCAGATTGTAATGTAACCCTACTTAAAATTTAATGTCTCGGTGTTAAACTTCTGAAAATTTTGTGGCGATCTTAATACTTTATAGGTCAATAATAATGTAGGTATGTTATTGGCTGTTTATGTTACGTTTATTTTTATTAAACATATTACAGTAAAATTTATATTCAATAGTTCCATAAAAAAATCTATAAAAATATTTCAAGGCCTTTTTAAATATCGATCGATGATGTCTCTTATTTCCATGCTCAACATAGCTTTGTTTTCACACTTCAAAATAGTTCAACAGAAACCAAATGTGGCAGTATGTTTAAATACCCAAACTTGCTAATGCATTCGGGTCCGGTCGACAATCAACCCGTCACAGCCGACCCCTCGAATTAAAATCCTCGGAGGGCCAAAACGCCACTGACAGAAATGCCTTTGTCCACTTCGAGGGCGTTTATTGTTTTATACCTTTGTTGTGCTAAAATTTAAATCCTTAATTATTCATAGGATTGTTTCGGCCGGCAATACTACGGTCCTGGACGAAAAGACCGAAACTTCCACTTGCAGTGAATTTATAATAAAAAAAATATTTTGCAGGAAAATAACAAACCTTACAAAATGCAAGCTGTAAACTAAAATTAGGTTTGATAAGTACTCTGTCAGTTATTTAGTTACCATAAACAGCTTCAGCTCAGGTGGTTTCTGTGCTGAGGCCATGGGTCCGATCCCACATTGAAAACAAATACTTTTGTCATGAACATAGTTTATTCTCGATCTAGGTGTTATACTATTTAATACAAGGAATACTATTCAATAAATTGAATACAAGGACATTATCTACAAGAAAAAAGTATTTAAGTAGGTATTTTTGTGTGCTGTCTGGTTTCCATATACTTTGCTAATCTACTTTATTTAATTGTATTTATTTGACAAACTTACCTTAACTATATGGGGCATTGCATAAAATGTATACCAGTATGCATATTTTTTTTTTTTTTATAAAAAAAAAATGTTAATTTCCAGTTACGTCACTCTGCGGCTTATGCGGCAATATTTTCACAATAGGCCAGGCTTTGCAAGGGAGGTAATCGGTTTGATTAATAAATTGTCAACTTGAATCCAACGTTAGAATATAAATTGTTACCACAAATATTTCATTCCATTATTAAGCGGGATCCCGTTCATTGTTTTACGAAACGTCATATCTCAAACTGTCACCTGATTGTTTCAGTTCACCAGGTTGGGATGAAACTGTACTTCAAATTTATGATCTTGGATTGTAATTATTACAATTACTTTACGTATTCTGCCTTTAAAAAAAGGTTGTAAAGTCGGATGTTTATAAAGTTACCAATAAAATTTTAAAAAATCTTTTAACACCAAAAAAAAGTAAGGAAAAGTAATTTCGTTTAAAATGTAAAATCTGGAAGAGCAAATACACAGTTATTATTACGTTTAGTATTATAAAAAAGTTTATGATGGGTATACCTACATTATTATCGTATATCAATTTTTTTGTAATTTGATTGTAAGTCCAAACAAGTACCTAAATTCGTGCTGATGTTGTAAAGGATTTTGAAAAATTAAGTCATTCAAAACTTTGATTAACATTGAAATCAATTAAGGGCACCATCGGTTAGGTCCGCGTCTCCGACACATGTCGGTCCCCACTACCCTCAGCTTTTTCCATAACGACCCGTGAGCCCCTCCCTTCTTTAGAGAGAAAAGCATAATCCATCACTGTACGTCACCCCTATTTTGGTTCACTCCATCCCTCTCCCACTCGAACAGCAAGAGTATATTGCGCCTTGTCTCCCCCGCTAGGGGTAGTTTCTCTCAGTCGCCGCTTGACGGGTGATCATTTTTCTTGTGGCGCGTTCAATCATCGCGTCACTATCCCCCTCTCGTTTTCTCGAGAGCGTGTTTTGTTTGCATCTCGCTCGAACAGGCCCTTCCTGTCTTTCTGTGTGTCCCTTATTTTCTGTTAGCGGTGCGTGTAGGACTACGTGCCGACCAAATATGGCGTCTTTTGTGTTTGATTTTGACGTTTTAATTTTTGTTAATAAAGTGGTTCCTTTTTTAATTAATTTTCTTTTGTTGCTTTTTTATTATCATATCCGCTAAAGGGCCGGTAAGCGATTATAAATGATTAAATTACTGGTCTTTCTTTGGCAAAATCGAATCTAATTAACCCTACTTTGACCACGAAGAACATAGAAATAACATAGAAATAGCTGATAGTATATACAAAAATCAGTTATGTTCGTTAATTGATTTACGTGGCTGCCTAAATTGAACTTCCTCATAGTACAAAACTACGGATTACTGTACTAATCTACTGCGTCTTTCTCCTGCGTTGAAACATATGCAAATGCACTATACTACTGTAGGTGTTTTATAGTGTAGTACACGCCAACATTTCAGACAAATCAGACTAGCTGAAGTCAGAGTCGCAGCCTTTGTGCACATGAAATATTATCAAATGTGGCACACTAAAGAAGTATCTTCGAGGATTCAAGTGCATCCTTTCACCACACTAGTTCTTAATAACTAGTAAATAAATAAATATTGTTTACAAGCAACATAACATTATCTAGCCCCAAACTAAGCAAATAGATTAAAAGAAGAATCAAATTCAAAATTACTTTCTTCAGTTGTTAAAAAGATTATTTTGTAACGTCTTAAAGCTGAGTGATTCTAAGTTCCAGTTCCAAGCAACGAAGCCTAGAAAAACAGGCTAGAATTACGGCCTGGGTTCGTTTTTTATCATCTTTTGACAAATCACAAATAAAAATAGCTTTGAAGTTCCAGTATGGTGCCATTCCAAGTTAGAAAGACGTAGGCAACACAGAGTGTTTTTATCAACATCTTACCACCTGCTGCCATATGCTCCGACATTTGTCTGAAACCCGCAGTTGCACTGTGACACACAGACAGTCGGGACCGGGACCGCCCGGGACCGTAGATTGACTTGTCAGAATATTTGAATTTTAATCCAGGACAAACGAACAAGCAGTTATTTATTCATGACATATTTTATCTACACATTATTTGGGATTAGATCCAAATTCAATATACAACTGGACATAAAATTTAAGATCGTTTTTTACACAAATATTTTTACGAAAAATTAATCAATTAACTGCTATCATTCTATTGAAAATAAAAATTGGAAACCTGTAAAAACATGCTAAACAATATTTTATGTTTATATTAGTATTATAAGATGATTGTATTTTAATCATAAATTATTTACTACAGGTACTCGTTGATTGCAAAATCCGCCTCCAGCCTCGAACGGCGTATCCACTGCGCGTCCGACTTTCTGGAGCGAAGGGCACGTTACTGTTAGCTCCTATTAAATGTGAGTGAACTTATTTTAAATGAAAAACATTTTGAATTCTCCATGCATGCCATTTTTCACTTTTAGAAATGTATCTACGTGAAATATTTTTATGTAGATGACGCATGTCTTTGAGTGTAAGCTCTTATTTGCAAAAAATATAGAAGAAAGCTCAATACTAAAAAATAATTAAAATTTATAATTTTTGACTGAAAAACAGTTTCAGTTAAAAATGATTCGGAAATGAATGGTTTCATATAAATTTTCTTGACATAAAATATATTCATGCATTATAATTTGTTACAGTTATGTTATATTTGGAGCGCAAATAATGTCAAAGCTGTTGATATCGGAGAGAACGGAGGTTGTCGCAAGCGAATTACTTTGTAAGTTTTTTAAAATTTTAATTTTAACTGTTTTAATTCTCACACCATAAGATTCTGCTTTTTTTCAAATATTGGTCTTATTCGTTTAAAATCTAACAGGGTTACTAATCACACTTGAATCTTTAAAGAAAAATCTTATACGACTTAATGTTACGCAGTTCCAAGAGGAACTACCCCAAAGCAGTTTCGATCCAAGAAACCTTTAGGCAGTAAATGATTGGATGGGTTTTTAATAAGTTGCCGCATACGGTTGGCATGAAATTTAATTGCATGCCCGTAAGAAGGCGTTGTAGGCGCGAGCTGCGATGATCAGGAAAAGTACTTAGCGAATGAACCATAATTACTCTTATCTTGATGAAAAGCAATCAATATAGCGGAATGAAGAAGTAGTATTTTAAAATTCTATAAATAAAAAGTTACAAACAGAAACGAGGTTTTAATTGAAGTAAAAAAAGCTAAAGTCGGATCATGTTCGTTTTTCAAATTTATCATCGGCAATTTTTCTTTCTTTTTTTGAGGATTGCTTTTGTGTTTTGTCAGTTTTAAAATATTTTGATCCCATTTAATTAAAGTCGAATAAATTCCATTTTCTTTGGTTTTAGACATCAAAAATAAGATTTTTTCATTTAAAAGAGCCTCAAAAGGTGTAGTGTAGGCCATTAATTAGTTTTTTTTCTCGAGATAGTGGGTTCCATTAGTGCTACAAGACTGACTGAAGAGCCGACTAGGGCTGCAAGTAGGGTTACCATACATTCATTTCCGGATAGTCCGGAAAACCTTTTAAGAAAACATTGACAATAAACATCATTTATTTCCTATCTGAATTATTATATAACGAAAAAAAAAAAAAAATGCAAAAACAATTAATTACCACACAAAATTAATAATAAATAAAGCTGCCAAGTGCGAGTCGGACTCGCCCATGAAGGGTTCCGTAGCATCAAGTAACATAATATAAAGGTTTTTGTAGTTCGTCGAAAGGTAAATTGCAGTTTACGATTTATGACGTATAAAAAAAAACTACTGATTATATCTCGTTCAAACCAAATATCGTTGAAAGTTTGCATAGTAATGTACAACATATATTTTTTTTAGTTTTATCATTGTCTTATTTTACAAGTTATTAGAGGGGGGGGGACCAATTTTTTTCCACTTTGGAAGTGTCTCTCGCGCAAACTATTCAGTTTAGAAAAAAAACTATATTAAAAACCACAACATCATTTTTGAAGACCTATTCATAGATACCCTACACGTATGGGTCCGATGAAAAAAAGTTTTGAGTTTCAGTTTCACCAAAATTTATAGTTTTTTTTTCTATTTTTGTGTCAAAATCTTAATGCGGTTTACAAAATACATCTATTCGCCAAGTTTCATCAGTCTAGCTCTTACGGTTTTGGAGAAAAATGGCTCTGACATACGGACGGACAGACAGACAGACATGACGAATCCATAAGGGTTCCGTTTTTGCCATTTGGCTACGGAACCCTAAAAACTGCACATGAAGCATACTTTTTTACAGAGAAAAAGCTGGTTGGTCTAAGTTTCCTAATACTTGAATCGATTCGTAGTTAGAAACGTATTGCCTAGCTTCACTTAGTTTTAAGACGTCAAAGTAATCATTGTGTGTTGTGTGTTGAGCTTTTACGTTCTTATATAATCTATATACCCTGTTTAATTCTATCAAGATAATTGATTCAGGAATGACTTCAGGGAGTCTATAAAAAAACTATGCATTAGTTCGTCCAAGCTAAGCTTGAAGTTTGCGAAAAATAGTGAAACTCAAAAATAAATATTTGACATGCGGTGTTTCCAGCTTCAAAAGAGGGTTTGATACTTTTGTATGATACTAAAAGTAATTGTACCTACAGTTTGATGGCTTTTTGTAAAAGAATGACTACTTTTTCATGATGTTTAATGGGATAGATCGCCCATAACATCATATAATATATGTATAATAAACAAAATCAAAAGTCAAAGTATCAAAATTATTTGATTTACTCTCTCGTCAACTCCACTCAACTCCTCCATTCGTTGTAAACACCCTATTCCAGGTCAAAAATTATTTACTGGTAACCCTAGTTGTCCTAAATATTCAATAGAGGTTTGAATATGTTAATAAAGCGCCTTCTCTTTGGATTGTAGATGGCGACGTCGTTTTTATCTTATACGACATTTAACTCCAGTAATTCAATTTAGTTTATTTGCATAACGTCGCATCTTCCTAAAGTAGGTGAGTATGCTAATGAGAACGCAATGCTTTTTTATTTATGAACCTTCTCGTTTATAAACAGATAAGATTTTTGAAGGGAAAACTTGAGCATTTTTGAAGTAGGCTTTGAAAACTTACGATCTCGCTATACTTTCACGTGTCATATTGTAACTGACAACACTTCGGGCAAAACTTTGCCAAAAGTCAGCGGTCAGCGGAACCCCATACCAAGGGGAAAGACGCGGGTTCAAAACCCGCTCGACTCTTAAATTTGGGACATAAAATCTTTGAGGTATGGCAGTATAGTAGGTAATAAATAACTTCCCCGGAAAATTATTCCTAAAACGCCTGATTACTTCAAAAATTTTATATATTTCTAAAACTACTTTTAACCCACACTTTCGAACCTCCACGTCTCTATTCCTAAGGCCATTTTTTTCTTTCCTCTAAGGAAATTGAGTAATGTGGGCGTCAGATGGCATCAAGGCAGATTGATAACGGGGAATAAATCGCGTATGGTTCTATTGTGTGCTGCGCTGATATGGGGGGCTTTTTAAGACTTCTTTTATCCATACGGTGTATACAATAGAAGTACTGTATTACGGAACTAAGAATATTACTTAGAAGATTAATTGGCTAAGTTGAAGAGCTTACAGAATCATTTCTCAGAGATTTTTCTCGTGTTTTGGATTATGACACATTTTTTTACAACTTAGGGTTTAGATACCTAAGTTTTTCCTTTTAAGTATACCAACGTCATCCTCTACCTCTAAAGTTGGCAGGTAGAAAATGCTTGTAGCATAAAACCCTCCTTGTGCATATTTATTTTTTAAGTGTTTGTGCAATAAACGGAAAATAAATGGAATAGCATTATGGCCAATCTGATGTTAAGTAGTAACAATTGCCTTTAACAAAGCATAGCCTTGTGGGTTACGCACGTCAAGAACGTGTCCTAAGATGTTCTGCTTTTTGTCTATTGACTCAAGCTCTGAGGTGTCATACAATTATTGTTGTAGACAAAGATAATGACTCAGCATCAGGTGGACCATCTATTTGTTCATCATTGGTTCTCATAAAAAGGTGAGCTTGCTGCGATTTTCGAATATTGGTAACATTTACGGTTATGTTTCCTTTAAAACAGGTTCACAAAATTGATTGGCTCTCAACACCACAAATATTTTTATCAAACAAACATATAGACAAATCACCATAGAGACAGAACAAGTTTCCTCACGTTCTTACCTTACAGAAACAATCCTTATGGTGTCTTAAAAAAACAATAGGTTCGTGATGAAGACGTAGCCATTGTGAACAACGAGCGGGCGATATTTCACGGCTTTGTGTGCCCTCAGTGCCCGATTAATTCTAGATATCTCCATTTCAAGGCACCACGTGATGAAACCTTTTTGATTCGATGGCAACAACGGGTGTGGGTTTCAAATATCTGTCACTTTCTAAAAAGGTTTTGTTTCGATGTGTCAGATTTTTGCTTTTTTTCTTTTCATCCAGATTTTTTTCACCTAGACGCTGTATAAATGATATTACGAAGAACACTTTAATAAAGTGATGATGAGATGGTGAAAAAATTATGTATTTTAATCAAAAAGGTTGAAAACCCACTAAAAAGTCCAAGGTTTTAGCATAGGTCGGTATTTTTGTCTTAAAGTGTTTTTGTTCCTTTTTTAAAATTGTGTATTCACCAAAGAAGTGCACCCACACATATCCGAATTAGGGTAGGTAACTGCTGTATGTTGGTACCACTGAATGATAATTTAAATTCATTCTCTTCGCCGCCCGCGCCATCATTTGGACAAATGCTACGTCATTTGTCTGAGGGCCTGAAGTGCGGAGGGGGAAGGAAAAGTTCACAATTTTCTCGCCAAGAGTGATCCTTAGTTCTATAGAAATAGGACCCATTTTGTATCAACTTTCACTGATCAGATTCCAAAAACTTCTGTTACAGTTAAATTACGCAATAACAGCCTTTAAACATCACTCGGTAAAGTTCATTCGCGCTTGTCTACTCAAAATCTCATTTCGTAAGCTTCCGAAAATATTTTCACAATGAAAAATGAGACTTATAAGAATGTTTGTCGGTTTATTTTTGATCGTCAAAGTTTTTCTCAATGGGGTATTGAATTAAAACTTGCTGTATTTGCGCTACTAATTAATTTAATTATTTATTTCATTGCGAGCATGTTTATTCAATACACATAATTTTAATGAATTGGTACTAATAAAATGTTGCTACCGTAAAATTGATCAATTATTAACTTGTACGAACTAAATGGAGTGAATGTCGAATAACTTTAGAACGACAATCTTGCATTTTTTTTATTTTCAATTCACGAGTCAGGCAGTTACAATTTGTCTAAAAACTTAGCGACCATTGATTACCATTACTACCATTGACACCATACCTAGTCTATACTGAAAAACAAAAAGACCTACGTACTACATAATATGTGCCCAAAACACAAACAGCGGTACAACAAAATGATCATGTACCGCGTAAATGATCCAATAACGACCGTCCATTCGTTCCAGTGAAATAAATTTGATGAAATCAAAAAAGAAAAAGCGCTGTAAGTAATTGGCGCTTGCGTGTTGAATACGGCATACGATATTAAATTCTGCAATGAATTATGTAAAGCTTAATTGATGGATAGGTAGGAAATGTTTCGGGGAGTGCGAAAATTCTGAAAAAAAAAAACTGAGAGTTGTCGAACGATTTTGAGCACCCTACTGTATTGCCATCGACATCTTAGGATTTTCTGAAGTATGTACCTACTTTTTTGTCAAACTTATTTTTTGATAACTATTCAAATCATTCACTGAAGTGCTCCATAAGTCTCATTAAGTGCGAAAATTGGAAAGAAAGTTGTTAAAAGTTGTTGTATATAAAAAAACTGGATAACAAATGTATTTTTACTTTATTTGCAATATAATAGCTATATCTTGTTCCATATAAGGTATAAGCTTTTAAGTCTAGATGGCGCTGTATGAAGTGCCAACCAATTTGAATTTTGTTGTGATATGTAGGTAACCAAAATACCTATCCAAGTCAATTCGAACGCTTTATTGATAGATTTTTCGATTTCAATATAACTCATTAAAATTACAGCACGTATCGCTCATCTAACCTACCAGTGTTGGTCAAAAATGATTAAATTTCCAATTCCCCAACTCCGCCGAAAAAATTGAATTGTTTTTGACAGCAAATTTTTCTATTTGCACTCCCTCCGAAAAGCAATCTAGTTTCACCCAGCCTCACCGGATTACTCGTTTCTTTTTTGTATTTATCTAATTGTGCCGGCGGTATGCCCTAGAGATGGGGTGATGTGGACTCAAGGTAATTGTCCTGCTACAGCATCTAAAAAATACAGAGTTGAATGATCTTTTAGGAAAAGATTTCAGACCATCTCTTTCAATAAAATTCAAGCTAGTAAAATCTAACGCTTTCATTAGTGGTGACTACGTTTTTTAGCTTTGAAATATCTATTGATCATTAGCATCAGATTGAGAAGTCTACTGCCGAACATAGGCCTTCTTAGATAATTTGCAGAAAAAACTAAATTATTACGCAGTATTCATAAAATTTGGCTTCCGGTCCAAAGAATCTCGTCTATATTGATATTTATTTTTGAAGAAAGTAAGTTTATCAAATAAGTCTCCGAAAATGGTTTACCAACAAAAAATTCAATGATTTATTGCCGGTTAGTGAAAGCTACATATAAAGCAACATCAATTCACGCTACAAATCGTGTACAGAAAATGTTATCCGAAGGACCGACTCCGTCCCTGGTAAGGCGCCCCCACAGGCCGCGAGTGACACTGACGGATCGCAAGACATTAGTCATAGTCGAGACCTCCCCACCACCCACCTCACCCCCCCCCATATACCCTGTTTATTTACTTTTTGTAACGGTATTGATGTTTAATTATAGAGGTTCACCCTAATGTAACTTGCCTAATTTTGGCGGAATGTTTTCTTTGTAATTTTTCACGGATCAAATATTTTTGTTTGGTGCCGACGTTATTTTTATGGGTTTTCTATTTTGGTGTACGTTTTTTCGATCTTGAGAAGTGTTTATTTATAAGGTTAATGCTTTAAATAGATAAACGTTTGTTTCATGTTAGAATCTGTTTGGAACACGCGCAATGTGATATGGGTAATTTATTACTTAAACATTGACCATGAATAAACTGTTGATTTTCTTCTACTGCATCAGATATAGATAAAAGAAGCGACAACACCTACAACGATTTTCCAATAAATTAATACACTGGTATTAGCATGAACATATATCTTCTAGCCATTTATCTTCTTATGATTTCTTAGATAATTGATAATTGCCTTCACAGCACCTTCTAGGCAGGGTTCGATCCCCACCGAGAACAAATATTTGAGTGGTGAACACAGATTTTTGTTCTCTGTCTTGCTGGTTATATTGCGATCTATGACTTTGTATTTACAAAAAAAACGCATACAAGTTTTATAATCAGCTATCTGGTTCCGATAGCATATAAGCTCTGCTTAGTTTGGGGTATAAGTTGTGTGGATTTCGCATTATTTATCTATTTTAATACTCAAATTGATACCATAATTTAAAGAAATCCAAATCTCCATGCCATACAACGTCGGCTATAAAATACCATGCCGATCGATAGGTGTGCACACACGACACATTTTTTATCTTTTAAATAGGTATACTCAAATTAAATCCATAATAAAATTTAAAGATTTCCAAATTTCCACGCCATACAACGTCGGCTATAAAATAGCATACCGATCGCTAGGTGTGCACACACGACACATTTTTTATCTTTTAAATACTCAAATTAAATCCATAATAAAATTTAAAGAGTTCCAAATTTCCACGCCATAACAACGTCGGCTATAAAATAGCATGCCGTTTGAATCCGGCTTTACAAAAAACACCATCAATCAACCATCAATGAATCTCCCATCATCACCTGGAGGGTTCTTATCATGACGGGAGATGGATGACTCCCCTATCTGTTAATTAAGATTTTCGCGACTCTCACGTGCCAACGGATGCTCGCAATTTAACTTTGAGTTGTGGAGTATGTTTGTTGATCGTTCTCGTTGGTTGGTAGAGATCGCTGTTAGCGACAACGCCACATGTTGCTTATTAGGGAATTAAGTTTTAAAAAACTTGAGTCTGACTTCATGGACAAACTGCTGAACTGGTTTTGATAACATTTTTAGAGGACTAATCTGAAACCGAAAAAAGTAATATAAAAAAATCACGTTTTCTTTTTACGTTTCAGATAAAAAAAGTCAAATCGGTTCATAAACGACAGAGTTATGCGATAAGAAACATTACAAAAAAAAAACAGAACTGAGGACCTGTTTCTTTTTTCTTTAAAGTCGGTTAAAAAGAGAAAGCTCTTGATTCAATTTAATGCAATTATGTTACGCGATACGAGTACCTACCAAGTTTAATAGTCTAAGTTCATCATTGATTTTACCTACTATTGATTATAAACCCTTTTGTTAGGGCTTAAAACATTTAATCTACGGAAACCAACTCGCAAATACAAACTCATCTAAGTACAAAGTTGAGATAGTTCGCTGATCACCGATAGAGGGCGGGTCGAACACCCATTTGTCAGGAAGAGGCTCATTAGGGTCGAATCTGGTCGAATCTCGAGGGATTAAGGGCATAGTGCTCCTACACTATTCAAGAAAATGTTGAGAAATTACTTGAAACTTGAAATTGTTCTTGATGTTGAAAATTTTATAGACATTGTAATTTTTTTGCGGGCTTTACCAACACCATAGTTTTTTAAAGAAATCTTGTACATAATACAAAGTGTTACTCTTCCTCTGGACTGTTTAAATAACTATATAATTGTTTACAGTTGAACAACGTTCCATTTTACTGGGGGTGAAAAATATTTTTTCAAGAAAAAAAATCATATAGGTACTTACCAGAATGGTCTGCCTATTGGAAAAGGCTTACCATATTTTAACGCTTTAGTGCTTCAAGGGTACGCCTAACGTTGGTACCTACTAAAATGAAGTCTTGCGTTGTGTAAGGGCGCTTGTACACGCTAAGAAAATTTGCCGTTCCTGCGGCAGAAAAGACAAATTCTTCGTGTAGACGACAAGAATTTTGTCTTTTCCACACACGAAAACGCAACAACGTTCGCCGCGTCGTGTCTTGCGCGGATAAGATTTTTTTCGTGCACCGCTGCGAGCAGTGTACACAGTTATTTTCTAGTTATGACACGAATTCTTGGGTAGACCCGGCGTTTTTTCTTAGCGTGTACAAGCGCCCTAAATCTAGGCAATCAATTGACGAAGTCTCCAGCTGTGATCTGCGATGGCGATCAGTTTCAGCAACGGATTTTGCATACTTCCGCACACACTGCTGTGAACTTTGACACTTCGATTTTAAACAGCGATACACTGATTGCTATACCAGATTGCCTAGATACGCGCAGGGCTTAGAAGTCATCAGACGGCCTTAAAAAGTTTGTCTCACAAAAGCTTACTCGTAAGCATGGACAAATCTCGTAAGTAAGCTTCAATCATGGAATTCACATCGGTATTTCGCTGGAAAATCTATATGATACAACTATTATAAAAACATTAACTGATAGGTACAAAGTTATCGCAACCGCCAATCAGGAACGAGAACTCGAAATAAATCGATGTAACATCCAATCATTACTCTGTGTCAGGATCGACTCAATTAAAATATCGTTAATGAATAAAACTACTACTAGAAAATTAGACCTTATGCTCGGTTGAAATAAGCTTCAATTTACACAGTGACAGTTTCAACCTAGCGATGGTCATTATGGTAAACGTACTATAGTACAAACCCACAAAATCGGCGTGTCGGAAAAAATATAAAGGCAAAATAAACAGTCATCAGCTGAACCCCACATGGTCAAATAGCTATCTGTGATTTAAAATTATTAAACATACTTTTTGGGTATTTTTTATCATAAAAAGCTAAATAGTAAAATTAACTGGACGGAAGAGAACCATGGATAATTTTTTTTTTATTTTAATATAAGATAGCTAAGTATTAGGCTGCCATCACACCTGATGGAAAGTGAGGATGCAGCCTAAGATGGAACATGCTTAGCCATAATCCACCTATTCATTCTTGTCTTGAAAAGTATTATAATTTTTTGGTTATTTATTGAATAATATTTAGGTGTTAAATTCTCTTTTTGTTAATTTGTAAGGTCAGATATTACTCTTTTTATTATATTGGAAGAAGACGCAGAAGAATAGCAAAATAGTATTATCTCAAGTTTATAACAAAGTACAAAGTCAGCTTTATCTATCGCTGACATCGTCTTACCTCATCAAACTTTATCAAACATTCATGTAAAATGTACACAACGTAGCTTGCGATAAATTACTTGTAATTTTGTACTCGGGTGGTACCTGAGCACGAAAAAACACGAGACATAGACGTCTTGGTGCGTCGCAAATTGCCGTCATCATTTCCTCATCAGTGCCGTGGGTAAGCGCTGATGTATAGGAGTCGGGCTCAAAGAGGGTGCAGCTGTCATAGAGTAGGGACATAAGATATGACGAAACCTCACACGTCAACTAAAAAGCGTTGAAAGAGGCCTCAACAAAACGTCCATAGACAAGCTATCTGGGCTTGATAACGCATTACTTTTGTCCATAATCGCATATAGAAGTTAACTCTTTGGATATATAGGTACCACGCATCTACTCATAAAAGAGTGAGTAGATGTTTAAATAATATCAGTTTTAAAAACTTAAAAAACCAACTTCATGGCCAAACTGCTGAGCTGATTTTGATGAATTTTCTATGGGATCAATCTGGACCTTCTAAATAAGAAAGTTTTGCAAATACACACATCAACATTGTCCAAGGATATTCAACGCTTTGTTGATTTTTCAAAAACTGAAAAAAAATCTTGCGATAATGAGGTATGGCAAGAATCTTTATTTTGTGTTGTTTATTAATAAAAATGTAAGTAGGAACAAAATCTCGAAAAATTAGAAAATCTATTCGAAATGGAATATCCCTTTTCATGTGATGTGTGCACTGTGCATATGACTAAGTAATGCGATAACAAACATAAAAAAATAAAGTGGGCTAAGAACAGTAAGATGATAAGTAATCAGGCAAACTTCTTAATAAGTTGTAGTCTTATAAAACTTGAATTTTACTACTCTTTGCCATACAATAAGCATCTAAGCATCAGAGAGTTTGCCTAAAGAGGGTACAGTGTTAGGTTTAAACTATACAAAAGTTCAATCCCCGCAAGAAACAAATTACTAGGAAATAAAATCATCGCAGCATTATAACATCTTAGAAAACACTAATGTATGCCCGTGACTTCATACGCGTGGCTTTATTTTTAAACAACCGGGTAACTTCAAGAATTTCCAAAATTCAACTTAGTATTTATTACTAGTAGAGCTCTTTGTGAAGGGCGTGTCCGGAGAAGTACTACCACCATGCCTATTTCTGCCGTGAAGCAGCATTGCTGTGTTTCGGTTTGAAGGGTGTAGGTGCCAGTAAAAAAAACATTACTGGCACGTGAGACTGAATATCTGTATGCCTCAAGTTGATGGACGCAGGGCAGTCGTAGGGCACGTTCCTGACGTGCGTGCCCTAATGGTTACCACTTGGCATCAGATTGGCCATTAGGCTAGTTGTACATATATAAAAAAAAGAATATTTTTCAGATGTTATGTTTCTACCACCTGGTAACGTTATAATTATGTTTGTCAGCCAGACTCGCTTCGCTTTTATATATATTAAGATGATATGCCATTATAACGCAATCTACCTCCTGAAGCGAGAGGTTTTTAATGGCTGTGTTTCTTGAGAAGATATTGTGCATAATCATAATTTGCTTCATACCTTTAAATATTTGGTCTACGATTATTTAGAATTAATATGGGGAAAATATGTTTATTTAGATTTGGCTCACCAGAACAAAACAGAAATGGTCTGCTTTTATATATTAAAAACATTATTAAATAGCTACTTATACTTCATCTGTACAGGTCAAACTATACAGGGTGTAAAAACCCACACTCAAAAACTTAAAGTACATGAGCAATATGCAAAACTACAGCAAGCTCTATATGGACCTAGACCCTATATCGAGTGCTGAGAAGCTTGCCAAATTGTACCTAATTTTGTTAGTAATTAGAAGCAACCTCTGAAAGGTTTCGTCCACGTTTTTGAGAGTAACCTTTGGACACCCTGTATCAGTTAATCAAATATTAGAAAGGCAGTAGTAACCGGGTGACGATGACGAATCATCCGGCACGCGTGACGAATCAAAATGACGTTGGAACAATTTGTATTTTGTCTACGGTTAGTAGCAGAAGGTAAAGATTATTTACTGTTTTAAAAATGCTGTGTCCGTTATAACGGTCGTCAGTGGTGGAAACAGTTTTCAAACTGTGATGTTATTGTGTTGATACTAGGAGTAGATGAAAAAAATCCTCACACAGGAGACATGAAAAAAATTTTGAATCAAATATCTTTGCGCTCCTGTTAAAAGTGTGTGGAAGAAAAGGACACGTTGTGCTGACCTCACCTAGTAGTAGTAGTAGCAGTGGAATAAGAGCCGGAAGAAGAAGGAGGAGACTTGAAGTGTACGAAAAAATCCCTCACAAAGTTGAGGTTTAAAAAAAAATAAGTAATTAAATCGAATATAATTCTAAGCGCTCCTGTATAAAGTGTGTGGGAGAAAAATACATGTTTTGCTGACCCCACCTAGTAGTAGAAGTAGTAGTGGTAATGAAAGTGGAGTGTAGTAAAAGCAGGCAGAAGAAGGCGGAAACTTGAAGTGTTTGAAAAAATCCTCACAAAGTTGATGTTATAATGGATAAGCATGGAATGGATTTAAAAGAATGGGTGAAGCCTTGCACACATCTTTAAGCATTCTGCGGTGGCGATAAGTGAAACGCTGTCAAATGACAATGAAATTTGACAGCGTTTGGTTCTCTAATCACCACAGAAAGTTTAGAAACGAACGCAAGGCTTAAAAAAAATTAAAGAATCAAAACTTTGTTTTGTAAATTTTCCGCATTTTAATCTAATTAAGGGTGTGTAAAAACATAAGTCCTTCACACATAAATCTCTATAGTTTTTACAGTCGCGTAGAAAAAAGAAATTACTAAAACAGATTGTCGGTAAAAAAGTAGGCCGGTCCGTCTGATCATTAGTGTGGGCCAATGGTCGTTACCTAAAAGTCATTAGCGTCAACTTTCTGTAATTTGAAGTATATTATACTGTATGTATCTTGGATATGTGTGAAGGCTCGAACACACCTAGTTCGCTGGCGGGCGCGGTGGCGAACCGTTCAGTTTCAACATAGGGAATTGTATACATCCGCACACACTGCCGCGTCTTTTGACAGTTGCACGCTGCGATCACTACTAATAAAAACGAAAGTTCCCAGATCGTGACAGACAAAGCATCCCCTATTTAATGTTTTACTACCCCCTACTTAATTTTTCTTAATTTTGTGTATTAAACAATCGTCAAATATTTGATCTACTGATTAGTCATCGGTGAAAACGACCCGTAGAGTCTAAAATTTGGAAAAAGAGAACTATTGAGGATTCGTTCTAATATTATTGAACTCTGAAAATTGTTTTTCCTATTAGTTTTATATATATTAATTTTATATATAGAAAAAAAATATATTACTTCTAAAAATATTTGTTTAACTACGTTAAAAGCAAAAAAAGATGTTGTGTAAGATAATAATAGGATAGAATCTTATTTGAAACTATTTAAAAATATAGTAATGCATAATGGGCGGTTATATCGCTGCAAATCAGTATTTTCCCATCAAATTTTGGATGGAGAGAAGCTTAGAATAAGATCAAATATCAATAAAATAAGGGCATTTACATATCTAGAATGAACCGTCATAATCAAAGTAAATCAATAAATACAAAAACAAATACAATCATAAGGCTAAGTTTATGGTATTCGATATGAATGTTTAACAGCGTGTAATATTTTGATTGATGGAGAAAAAACAGAACAAGTGAATGTATTTATAATATTTGGGGACTTTTTTATAAGAGATGGAATGCATAAATATAATATCGAAACAAGGAAGTGTATAATCACCACCCGTGGAGACAGTCGATGAAGTCGCGGGCATCAATTAGTTCAGCCACCCATCAGTTTCCCATCTGACATTACGTCCTGACTAGGGCGTGCAAACCCGGTTTTCCGGTTTTGCGAAAAGCCGGACAGCTAAGCAAAATTTATCAATAGTACTCTTTTAAACTTTTGCGATCATAACACACATTAAACTGTTACACGGGTATTTTTACCGCGTTTAGGCAAGCGTAGTGTAGGACGCCCTCCGGCAAGGTGGGGCGACGATCTGCGAAATGTAGCTGGCAAGCACTGGAGAAGAAAAGCCGAAGACCGGGCTCAGTGGCGCGTCTTGCGAGAGACCTACGTCCAGCAGTGGACTAATATAGGTTGATGATGATGATAATGATGATGATGGGTGTTTACCGTGTATAATTTTCCCCGACGCTTCGGCTATGTTGTAATAACTGTGGTCGTGGGCAGACTGGATGGAGCATTGACATGAGTGCTATCGTCGTTGAGAGGTGGAGGTATAATAACTACCCTCACTTCAGGACGCAATGATAGATAGGCGTATGCCTATACAGTGAGGGAAGTTTTACGTATTCCGATTTTCCTTAGTATCAGAAACATAAATCTTACTGATTGAGCCTCAAAAATATTGTTTTGTTTTTAATCCCCGTGAACAAAAACTACCTAGGTACCCCGGACTAGCGGGTGAATGAATTAAGCTTAGAAAAGATTGCGGCGAACAGTTTCGAACTGCGATGGCGATGGCGATCAGTTTCAAGCGTAGGGTTTTGCATTCATCCCCACACAGCGCCGCGAACTGTCATTGTACGCAGCGAGCTAGTATTAGTGTTAGATACTGTCTTGAAACTGCGCTAAATCTTGTTCCTCAAAAGTCATAACAGTGGCAATATGGAGGCAATGGTGTGGGTGTTGTTTGCACAAGGTTCGCGCGTTCAGTTCACCATCACTTTATTCTTAGCCCTAATATGTCCAGGTAATTGAAACATTACTAAAAAGATGCATTATTTTTATAAATTGTTTTTTTTTGTCTAAAAGCATACATAGCTAAAAACCGATAAAACATAATAAAACCAATACTTTGTTTTTCTATTATTGCACTGCGTCTTTTTTTTAATACATCTAGCTGATGGAACAAGCATATGGTCCACCTGATGTTAAGTGGTAACTATAAAAAAAAATAATTAAAAAAGCCCATTCCATAACTACATTAAGTTACATTTCATGCATATTATTACTTATTATTTCGATTATTATTATATCATCATTATTATTTACATTCATACATTATAGTCATTATTTTGTTTAAATTTAATTTTAAACTTTATTTTTAATACATATATTTTGATGTTAGATTTATTTTTATTAGTTTTTTTCAGTTTTACTTTTTGTTCATTTGTGTTCTTATTTTTCTTTAGCTAGGATCCCACTCGGGTATAGGCCTGTAAGTGGTAAAAGTGGTACCTATAGCCTGTAACAAAGCATTGCCTCGTAAGTCACACACGCCAGGAATTTGCCCTACGATGCACTGCCCTGCGTCCATCAGCTTCACGCGTACAGATGTTCAGCCTCAAGTGCCAGTAATTTCACCGGCACCCACACCCTTCAAACAGAAACACAGCAATGCTGCTTCACGGCAGAAACAGGTATGGTGGTAGTACTTCCCTGGATGAGCACTTCACAAAAAGCTCCACTATTACTACTAATCTACTCAACAATAAACTACTCAATAATAAAGTAAGTAATATTAAACTTCACTAGATACTAATTCCTATTTCGTACAATTTTTTAATAGTTGATTTTGTAGGTATCTTAGAATATTGTTTTCTTGTTAAAATTCTACTATATGAAAAAATATTACGTTGACCAAACCTGGAAACGGTGTTTGGCCGGAAGCCGGAGATAATCCGGTTTTTAATACTTTCCTGTTTTGCAAGCGCTATAGTTTTGACGTTTTTTCAAATTGACAATTGATTTCGAGTAATTCAAAGAGTTATCAAATGGAGATTACAATGGAGTAGCAGTATTCAAAGTGAAAGTCAAAGTAAAGTAAAAATGTTTAATTTTATTCATTGTACCTTTAAAATTACATAATATCAATGATCACTTTGAGAAGTCTTAGAGCTAGGTTTATCTTGTCGATAAACCTACAGCTACAGTATATCTATTTATATAATAAGATAGGTGATGAACTGACAGAATAGTATACATTGGTGGTGCACGACCAAATTTTAACCCACGATCTTTATAAAATAAATTAATAATGTAGACAATCCACAAAACACTATCTATCCCCGAGCTTGTCTTGTACTATAGGAATCAGATAGTTGATGTATTACAATCAACTATCTCATTCCTATAGTAGATACATTTTACTGCACGTCATTTTGTTAACACATAGTTAGAATACAATATAACACTCAGACAGAGAACAAACATCTGCATTCACCAAAGAAATATTTGTTCTCGGTGGGAATTGAACCCACGACCTACGGCGCAGAAGGCAGAGCTACTGCCAACTGAGCTGAGAGTCCAGTCAATCTTTGGATTGGATTGCTCGCTACCCTCTAAACTAGACTACCCGTGCTCTAATTCAATAGTATAAGGCCGGGTGTTTAATAGGTAGGTACTTAAGTAAGTACATCAGAAAACGTTTGATAGAAAAATTCTAATGAACCAAGGATACTGTTCAGTCTGTCAACTTTCTTACCATTTAGGTCTAGCACAAAATGTGTTCGGCGAAAATCTTGTGCGGATTAGAAATTTAAAACTGATTGAATTTGAATTGTTGTATTCGACGTTTTCTGACCTATCTAATCTATATCGCGCCCGACCTTATACTATTTATACTCGACTAGATATAGACATAGACTGCGGCGAAGAAAATAAAAAAAGGAAAGGTTATGATTTTCACCGCTATGTACCTATGCTATGTATGTTAACATGTCTGTTCCACGCATTTCATTTAATCTTGGGTGTGAGATGTTTGAGGATCGCTGGATGAAAACTATTTCTGAATGCTTGGGATTCTGCGAGCGTGATGTATAACTGCGTGTGATTTTCTACTTTATTTTTGTTTTTAATTTCCTGACATTTTATTTTATATTTTTCATTACTTATATTCAGAAAGAAGGTCTGAAGTTGCCTGAGGAGTGGGTTGAAAATAATACTTTTCAGTCCTAGATAGAATCGCTTTCAACTGACAGCTGTCATATAATTAAAATAAACTAGTTCTATTTTTATATTTATTTGATATAGGGGATACAGATGAGCAATCATAAAATACTTATACACACACATAGTGGTCAATATCATAACATTCCTGTTTGCATCAGCATGTTGGGTAAAAGCAATACCTACGAAGCCGTTTGACTTTGTCAAAAACAATGCTGCTGCTCTATGGGTTTAACAAGTTTTATATTTCCTACTTCTTTGGTCGTGGCGGCGGCGTAGCCACGCCCACCTCTTGTGTCAAAGTTTGGTAAAGTGATATGGTCGAAGACAGAAGGAGTCATTATTATCTACGTTTTGTGCAGCTCAGTGTAGCTCACACCAAAATTGAATCAAACCAAAACTTTTTATTTCAGCTCTCACTTAGAAAGCATTGCAGCCTTAACATACTTAATACTATGGTGACAAAAGTTCATTCAAAAGTAATGTGGTGAAAGAATTATAAACGCACCTCAATGAGGCTCTTTTCGTGCACTTGACAATGTTTTACGGTTTATGTAGGTTCTACGACATGCCAGTTATCTCACTATGTATTCCATGTACATAACTAGCCAATCGCCTTAGCTTTGCACAGGCTTAGTGTAGAAAAAAGGAGGGCAAAATGTGCTTTTGTATTTTGCACCCATGCAAAGCCTTAAATTTAAATCTGCAAATTATGAGTTGAAAAACGAGCCTTGTGGTCGGCTGGCAACCGTTGTCAACAACGATATGAAGGCCTGTGTACACCTAGGTCACTGGCAATGGCTATCAATGAAACGATGTCAAATATCGCTTTCAAATTTGACAGCGTTTCACTGATCGCCATGGCCAGCGACATATATAGGTATTTTTTTTTATTGTTGATAGCTAAACGTTTGACTGCCATCAAACCTGATGGAAAGTGAAAATGCAGCCTAAGGTGGAGCACGCTTAGCTATTATTCACTTGTTCACTCTTGACTTGAAAATTCCAAGGTTGTAATGCTTCGAAAATACTGACGACGGTAAAGAGCACATAGGTGTGCGCAGGCCTTGAATTGAAGACGATAGTAGAAGTGGTGAAAAAGTTGGACCGAAGAATTGGAACCCCGCGGCAAGCTTAGCCGTGATGGAGTTAGACCAACTAATTATATGGCTGAGCTTGCTGTGGGGTTTGGAGCCTTACGCCTATCTAATTTTAATGGCATAAAAAATATTCAAATGTACAATTTCATAGGTAAAGACCTAGATTAAGACGAGCTATGGAGCCTGGCGTTGCTCGCCCTGATCAAATTGGAAGTCGTTCTGGAAGAAGCACAAAGAGATATAAGGTTTACGGTATGCATAGCCAATAATAGAAACTATGTTGAAAATTTGCTTCTGCAATAAATACGTAAGGGCCAAAACCGCACATCATAGCATTTTATACTTTAGCATAGCTAGCAGTTTAATTTTAATAAATAACGTCTCAAAACAAACAGTGGCGATAATAGTTTAAACAGACTTTATTTATTCAGATTATTTGCTGCTTGCTACTTTGGTAGGTAGGTTAGGTATTTCAGTGAAAAAAATTAAAGTAGGTAACTATATTAACTGAATGATTCCGAAGTGAAGCCAGAAGGTCTGTAAGCGGCTTAACTTCTGCACTCGCACTTCCACACTTCTACAACAACTACATGATGTTTGAGCCGCTGAGTTGTTTGAGCTGAACAAGCTCAAGGTTGTAAATGAGCCGATTAACTGCAGGTAATTATTTCCCATGCCTAGCAGTAGTTAAGTGTTTTGATTGGGCTAAATATCTTTCATATCTTGACAGTCTAAATTGCGGCCAGTGCTGCCAGGTCCATTCCAGGGTTTGGCTATTTTTACTAATGTATTTTTATTTTTTTTAAATTATGCATTGTAGTCATAAACCTAGACACTTTAAATGCTTCTAGATACTTTGAATAGACACAAGTTGTCCGATAAAATAGGTGCGCATGTCACAGTGCTCAATAAATATCTTTTTTTTTTTAAAACTCAATAGAAATGTAATTTTTTTTTAACTTGGCAATTTATATGAACTACAAACTGCGACACGTATTTAAAATCCAAGGTTAATCCAAGATTAGCCTACAAAATAATAGCAGTTAAATGCTTTGAAATTGCGCTAGACCTAGCGCCAAAAGCGCCATTGTGATGGCAATGTACATTTCGGAGACTTTAAATTATTTGGGGGCTAGTTCGCCATCGCTAGCGAACTAGTTCGCTGGCGGTGTGTTCAAGCCTTTACGCATTAACGTTACGCACACTGATAGTAAATAAAATAAAAATGTTTGATTAAATCAGTAAATCCGTAGGTGCGTGGCGGTCAGTGCAACGCTGTCAAATATGACAGCGATATTTAACAGCGATTCACTGATGCCACCACAGAACGGTAGGCACATTTGTTGTTATGTATTTGGGGCCTAGATTATTCAGATTCGCATTATTTATATATTTTTTGGCGGAGCAATTTGTTTATGAAAACTAGGTTTTAAGATTCGTATTGAAACAAATACATAAAAGGTCAGATAATTTTTGGATGCTGTATTAGCTACCACACTTCAACAGAGACAATAAAAAATAACTGTTTTCTTTCAACAATGGAATTACATCGATTTTAGTGAAATTGCTACGAAAACTTGAATTATTTTACAAAAACGGTCCATTTTGAATTCAACTTTACTGTAATAGAGTCATTATATTGATCAGAGTTTTACAATTCCGCCGATAATATAAAACGTTATTAAATTTATGGAAAAATTCTATTAACATTATGCAAAAGATCCAATTTGATGTTATTATTTTGATCGTCGATGAGTTTAATGAAGACATTCGCTAAATTGGCAAAGTTTTATACTTTTGCATTGAAAATGTATTTATGCACGTTTAATAATGATAACAGGTACATTTTGCAGAAATAATAATGGCAATTGTAATCTTACAAATTTGCCAGAGCAAAAAAATGTAACAATTTTTTTTAAGTGGAAGCCTTTCCAACTTCTTTCTCATGAGAAAATCCATACAATCATAATCTATATTTATAAAAGAAAGTCGTGTTAGTTACACTATTTATAACTCAAGAACGGCTGAACCGATTTGGCAGAAAATTAGTGGGGAGGTAGCTTAGAACCGGGAGAAGGACATAGGATACTTTTTATCCCGAAAAAGCAACGGGAACGGGGTGTTACGGGAACGGGCGAGCGAAGCCGCGGGCGGCCACTAGTTATGATATAATTTATTGGGTAAGAATTAAATAAATTCGTTACTTGGAGTGCCTCTGAGAGTTTCCAATTTAAGACAAAATGCACCTTTTTCATACACAACTACTTGATGGAACAAGCATATGGCCCACCTGATGTTAAGTGGTAACCATAGCCTATAACAAAGAATTGCTTCGTAAGGCACGCGCATCAGGAATGTGCCCTACGATGCGCTGCTCTGCGTGCATCAACTTGAGACATACAGGTGTTCAGCCTCACGTGCCAGTAGTTTCACCGGCACCCACAACTTTCAAACCAAAACACAGCACCTACCTTCTTTTAGTTTCGGTAATTTCGTGACGAGTTAGTCATTCAGCCAGTGAGTGAGTGGAATTTTCATTCATAATAAAATATGTCAACGATTTTATCCTTTTAGCCTTTTTTAACCGACTTCCAATCAAAAAGGAGGAGGTTCTCAAAACGGTTGTATTTTTTTTTTATGTTTGTTACCGCGTAGCTTCGTCATTTGTGAGCCGATTTGAAAAATTATTTTTTTATCTGAAAGGTACTGCTTTCAGATTGGTCCCATTTTAAGAAAAATATTTTTTTATTTGGAAGGTTATTCTTACGTCCAGATTGTCCCAAACAAATTTCATTAAAATCGGTTTAGCCGTTTGGCAATGGTCGGTTTCTCTAGTTTTTAGGGTTCCGTAGCCAAATGGCAAAAACGGAACCCTTATAGATTCGTCATGTCTGTCTGTCTGTCTGTCTGTCTGTCCGTCCGTATGTCACAGCCATTTTTCTCCGAAACCGTAAGAGCTAGACTGATGAAACTTGGCAAGTAGATGTATTCTGTAAACCACATTCAGATTTTTACATAAAAATAAAAAAAAAACTATAAATTTCGGGGGTCCCCATACTTGAAACTGAAACTCAACAAATTTTTTTTCATCGAACCCATACGTGTGGTATGAATAGGTCTTCAAAAATGATGTTGAGGTTTCTAATATCGTTTTTTTCTAAACTGAATAGTTTGCGCGAGAGACACTTCCAAAGTGGAAAAAAGTTGGTCCCCCCCCTCTAACTTCTAAAGTAAGGGATTGATAATACTAAAAAAAATATATGTTGTGCATTACTATGCAAACTTCCAACGATATTTGGTTTGAACGAGATCTAGTCACTAGTTTTTTTTTTATACGTCATAAACCGTAAACCGCAATTTACCTTTCGATGGACTACAAGAACCTTATTATGTTACATCAAGTAACATATATAAAGGTTCTTGTAGTTCGTCGTGCTACGGAACCCTTCATGGGTGAGTCCGACTCGCACTTGGCTGCTTTTTTTTTTAAACTTATAATTATTCCTTTCTATAGCTGAGTGCCCACTGAAGCAAGGACACTATTATTATGGTAAATTATATTCTCAAGACCTTTTTCATAGTCAGAAAATAATTACAAAATGAACAGGAGAAGGAAGCATATTTAAATGAATGAGCTTCAATCGATTTCTAAACCGCACGACTACTGGTCATCAGTGCAACCGACAATACCTAAAATTAATGTACTAGGTTGGTGTGGAACAAGTCGTAAGCTTTTCTATAAATTTCACTGGATAAAGTTTCATATTATTGGAGTGGAAATCGAAAAATGAATTCCCTTGGCTTTGAAAAAGTTTAAAAAATGCGTTGATGAAAGAATGAAATTAAGTAAAATAAAAAATAATTAAAAATGCGTTAACTACATGAAAATGTCTGTAAAAAGAGGTAATCCAAAGTATTTTTTTAATCTGACTGCATGCCACCATTGAGCTTCTAATTTATGCTTCCCCTTTTCGACGTAATCTGTAATATTTTTTTGCTTCGATTTCCAGCAGGGTACGATTTCCATACAAACTTAATTTACACAACTATGGGTGAATAAAGTATTAATGTACACTGAAATAGCTGTAATAGGCTTTTACAGTGGTCCTTATTACCGGCCAGTTATATAAAGTTGGAGTGTCAGCCGTTGGTCGTGGCAGTCGGGGCTTCAGAAAAAGAACTAATAGACTTTTACGACTATTTTGAGACATATGTTTTAAGCTTATTCACGTATTCAATGCCGAGTACCCGTTAGAAAGAATGACGAAAAAATTACTTTTTTGGTTTTTTATTAATATTTCTGTTATCCTACAGTTTTCTCCAACTTTATATAACTGGCCGGCAATAAAGACCACTGTAAAATTCTATTACAGCTTTTTCAGTGTACATTTATACTTTGTTTGCCCATAGTTGTGTAAATTCAGTTTGTATCGGAATCGTACCCCCTTAACTAATCTTTCCAGTTCAAGATGTTTTTCAATTTCCACCTACTAATTTATGCTTACTCTTTTCGATGTAATCTGTATAGCTTTTTCCATTTCTTTCCAGTTGTAAACAGCACACAAACATTTATTTTTATGCTTTACTAATCTTTCCAAGCAGTTTTTCTCCAACTTCCCCCAACAAAAAGCAAACAATATCAAATCGCTTTCACTTGTGGCATACTCCACGGTTCCACTGAAAGCGTGGACCACAAAACGGTTCGTTTCCACACCTCATTGCGATCGGACAGTGCCATTACAAATTGCCCTATGATTATAAGACATTACAGTAATATACACCGCGTAATTAACTAACTGCTACTTCTGTTGCAAAAACTGTATTCCTTGTTATTGCGTGAAACAGTTCTAGAAATAGATTGATTGGGCTTAGAATCAATTGTATCGTTTCTCTTTGTAAACTAGTGAATTTCCCGTGACTTTATTTACGTGACATTTTCTTCGAACCTTAAATTTTCTTCATACAATTAATAGAGCGCTGGTGGCCTAGTGGTAGCGGCCCCGCCTTCGATTCAAGGTCGTGGATTCAAGTCCAGTCGCGTACCAATGAGTTTTTATGCCTAAAAATTGATGTACACTATGCCAGTGCTCTCAAACAGTGAATGAAAACATCGTTAGGACACCGGCATATCGTAGAACCTAAAAGGTTCAAAAATATGTGTCAAGTGCACGAAAGAAGCCTCTTTGAGGCGCTCTCAAAATCCTTTCACCACGCTTGATTCAAAAGATTCATTGACACGATAAGAAGAAAATACAATCACTAATGAAAAAACTTGACCAAATTATCTGCTGTGCGGTGCAAAAGTTGAAAAAAAAATGTTTTTAATTGTTTGACATTAAAATAAAATAAATAAATTGTCATGGGTCATGGAATTCTCTTGCGTGGCATTGCAGCTTAGCAATTAAAAACGTAATATAATTTATACCTACGAGTACTTCCTAATAAAAAGATTGAAATGTAATCTCAGGGTTGTCCGTACCCTTGCTGGTAAGTACGTTAATTACTGTGCCACCCCTACGAGCGGACTAACGGGTTGACATCGCGGCCGTTAGCCAAACTCAGAACAACCGGGAAATCCACTTAGCCAGGTTTGCGGGAAGGTTCTACTGGATTTAAAAACGAGGCTTTACTAAATTAGCCGTGGTGTTGCCAAATAAGGAAATGCGAGGCTGCGTTTGAATAAGGACAGCTTTTAACATCAGGAGCACCGCAAGATAAAAATATTTTCATCTTAAGATTATTACTGTTTGTTACAAATGTAATTATTTTATAGTGGAAAAACGGTTTGCCCCACCTGTTGGTAAGTGGTAACTATCTCCAATAACATTGCCGGCTGGTCTGACGGTAGCGTTAGTCTGGGATGGTAAAACTTGTCTTCAATTAGCTTACTTTAAAAAAGACCTTATCCCGGTTATTGGTAACGCTGCTCTATCAATTCTAGACACCCATTTTACTTACCCATAAGACAGAACGTACGGTGCCCACCCACCAGATGGACTGACGACATTGTTAAGATCGTAGAAAGTCGGTGGATGGAAAGGGCTCAGAATCGTTCTTCCTGTATGGGAGGTCTATGTCCAGCAGTGGACTTCTTCAGGCTGATGATGATGATAAGGCAGAAAAAAATGGACGAAAAACATACTATAAAGGGACCAAATTTAATCATTAAAGCCAATAATGACGTAACTCTCATTATGAAAAAAAAAATTGGAATGATGTTCGTATGAATTAAAGTTGGTACAGACTCCATTAAAATAACTGAGTAACAGTTTGAAACGCTCTTGCTAGAGCTTAATTAGACAAGAGTCTAGTGAGATTCAAATATAACAAAGTGCCTGCTTGTTTGCTACGCTTAGCTACAAGTACTACGAACAGCTACTAGTGCTACGAAATCTAATTGCTACGAGTAAGCCGTTATTACAAGTTCATAGCTCTTTAATAACGGATAATAGGTACATGTCAGGTACGTTAAATAAACACATTCGAATAATTTTGAATTTCGACATTCGAAATAATAATTTTGCGATAAGTTCGAAATTCGAATAAAAGTTACTCGTAACAGGTGAGATATATTAAAAAAATAATCATATTCTTGAGAAGGTACAGGGAACATCTTGGCGTGACATCAAAATGCTAATCACCAAACGAAACTACATTATGCTCTTTCGTACCCATAGCACTAGTTTCTAACGTTATTGGATTGCTATATTCTGTTGTTGTGTTCCATAGGTTTTTTTCCTTTATAAATATTATTTTACGCAATTAAACTATTTTATATACTCATACATAATAGTCCTATAGCAGTCATTTAGCTTAGCAGACCGATAGGTCTGTTGCCATCTCTATTTGTTGACATTAAATTTTTGTTGACTGGCCTCTAGCTCAGTTGGTAGTAGCTCTGCCTTCTGCGCCGTAGGTCGTGGGTTCGATCCCCACCGAGAACAAATATTTGTGTGGTTAACATAAATGTTTGTTCTCTGTCTGGGTGTTATATTGTATTCTAAGTATGTATTTACAAAAAAAAAATGTATTCAAGTATTATATCAGCTATCCGGTTCCCATATTACAAGCTCTGCTTAGTTTGGGGCTGGGTAGTGTTGTGTGAATTGTCCACAATATTTATTTATTATTTATTATTATTAAATTGACAGTGACAACGGACTTTTAGCGAGTCGCTTAAAAGTATCTGGCATTATGAATGAGGATTTTGAGGGCATTCTGGTCTTTTGTTTATGAACAAAAGATGAACTGTAATTGAATTTATCTTTTGTTTATAAAAAAAAATATAATCTGGTCATAATAAACATTTCAAATAACAATAACTCCGACAGACCCAAAAATTGTGCTCAAAAATTAGAGAGAGGTCTGGATCCTATCCACAGTGTGGACCTTTCCTGGCTGCAAGGATGGCTTGATAGGTTTAAATGCATTTATGCATTTATACAGACTCGTGATCCCCTGAACAGCATCATAAACTGATGCCAAGGGTACATGATGTTGGGTTTTACAGCAGCAGATCAGGATTCCGCCTGGGGAAGGAACTTTTAATTGGCGTGCCATTAGACCGGGCGGGTAACACTAAGCGATTTGTGGTGTACCCGGCTGGCTCTCCAGAGGTTTTTCCACACCTAGCCGAGGGTATGTCGTTATGTGATTGGACCTTTGGCTGTGCTCTGCTGTTTGTTTACTCATCAGAATTCGTCACAGTGTGTGTCTACTGCGAGAGGGTTTTACAATTTATTGTTAAACAAAAAAAAAACAAGAGATCTAACATATTTGGAACCCCAATCCAACCTCACCAACACGTGGTGCACCTTGTCAGTGTGCATAAAAGGAGACACACTTAATCCTTTCATCACACT
Source organism: Thera obeliscata (assembly GCA_947578465.1). NCBI lineage: Eukaryota > Metazoa > Arthropoda > Insecta > Lepidoptera > Geometridae > Thera > Thera obeliscata. The sequence goes on along the minus strand of OX387928.1, from coordinate 4,899,130 downwards.
GGTTTGAAATACCTGGTAACACGATAGAAAGAAAAACCTTGCCGAAAACCAAACGGGGATATTACTGTTAGGTTACCAACCAACCTGCCTCCCCACCAGCTCCAATTGTCATATTAATAGACATTTGCCCAACAATCCAACTATGGGATTTTAGTTTTATCAAAACTTTGAAAGGCACAAAGGCAACTTCAGCAAATTGAATTTTAACCTACGACTATGCACATTATATTCAAATTAAAAATATAGGTATAGAAATTGCACCGTGTAAATAAATAATAAAAAAAAAAAAAAAATTTAAAGTAAGTAAGTAATTTTTATTATTTCCTTTGCCAAGTAAATAATAAAAATTGTTCTTTGATAGATAGATACAGAAAGATAAATAGATGATGATAGATAGATAGAAAGAAAGATACATAAAAAAAAAATATGGTTTATGGCATAAAAACTGGATATTTTTTAAGTAAAAGTCGTCCAAAGTCAACGAGGGCCATGAGAAAAGTGGCATGGATTCGCAAAGTTTTAGCATAATTTTAGTTTCACATCACAGCCTATTACATTATTCATTGAGTAAAATATTATGATAAATCTTTCGGAGGAAAATCCTAGGAAAGTGAATAAACTTTTTGAGGTGATAATAATATGTATGTAGCTCAAAAATGCCATTCATAAATGTAATTTATGCGTAACTAGCGGCTGCCGCGTCTTCACTCTCCCCGTTCCCGTTACTTTTTTGGAATAAAATGTCCGTCTCCTTGTTTTAGGCTACCTCACCACCAATTTTCAGCCAAATCGGTTCTGCTGTTCTTGAGTTATAACTTTCTTCTAAATACTTAATAGAAGTTTATTTAAATGTATTTGTTTTATGTTATGAAAAGTACTACTGCTGACCGCTGCAAACGTGCCCGCGGTAGCCATATGAGCAAAGTCGAATTCCATTCTGAGATTTTACTTCAATCCGTTAATAAAGGTTTTGAAATATCTCAAATGGTTTACATTTTATTTTGAAAAAAAGTTGTCACCCATTACTTTGGTGTATACTCACTTTGGTGTGAAGTAAGTACCTATTGATCCGAGGGTTCCTTGAGTAGGTACGTATTTTGTTTTGTTATGTTTAGTATTTGGACGTCCCTTGCACTTCTCTTTTGAGCCATTTTCAAAGATCTTTTTGAAAACCTATAGAGATGGAAAAATCTGAAGGATTTACATTTGAGGCTTTTAAGGGCAATTCTTTTTCCTAAATAAATCTTAGATCACATGCCATGTGCCTTTTTACGTAATATTTAGTCCTCAGTAAAGAATTTTAATCATGTTTTACAGAATTTTTATAATTTTACTGAATTTCAACCAAAAAATTTTCAAAAACAATTCCCTAAGTCAGCATGGCTCCATTTAACGAGGCCTCGTTACCGCCACAGATCTCAGACATTACAACGTATTATAACTCTAAAACTTGGCTCGGTGGCCGTTTAGAGAGCAAACTTTCTTACATCAGCGCGGTGATTTAAATTGGAGCACTGTTGGACGGGCAATGCTGGCTGAGTTCAAAGCTTTTGAGGGAGAATTATGATTTTACACCTCGATTTTAGATAACCTGCTGCTTTCTGACTAAATTAACGCTGATTTGGATCAGTTGAGCTATCTCTAGATAGTTTGTCTGCAGATAGCTCAACTGTTTCTTGTGTATTTTGTACATTTTGTAAATATTTGTTTGTAAGTTTCTTTGTGTAAATAAAAATAGTATTTTATAAACTTCACGAATTGCTTATTATGACAATGAAAATATTTGTCAGTTTTTTAACACCTAGACTCACCTAATAACTGGCACTAGGTAATAGTGGTGTGGATTAAGAGGTCAGTGAAACGTTTAAGACGTTGCAAACTAATCCTTGTAATACAACTGAATACAAGGATATAAGTTTTTGAATATTGAATTTTTGCTTGAAAATGTTGAGTTAAAAAACTGTCAAAGATTTTAATAATAAAAAAATAATAGTCTTCTCCTATTTATTTCTGAATACATGCGTCGTCAAAATCAGTAAGAAACCTGAGCTACTTCTTAGATACTATACTAAAGTTGTACTTACATCAACAATATTTGACACGTCATTATAGCCCCAAAATTTTTTTAATCATAAAAAGTGAATCACTAAACTTACCAGCATTTTCACACCACCATCAATTTTGCAAGTGGCGCCAGTTTGCAGATTTTCTTTGCAACCCCTGTCTCCAAGGGGTTGAACACAGTTCCGCGTACCACTCATAGATGGCGCCATCCGTGCTCATGACTTAGGTTATGCGAAAATTCTCAGAGATGGCGCTTATACAGCGGTTTCACTAAATTATATACTTTCCTAATATTATTTCTGAATTAAGTTTTTATGAATCGAGTGAACTAAATAACAAAGATCTAGTTGCTTATTAGGTATGTCATGGTTGTCAATTTTTTTTCCAGATATGGTTGGTTGAATTCTACTATGAGCTAAAACCATTTCTTATTTTATGTTATGACATGTTTTATTATTTGCATTACACACATTAGTACGTGGCATTTCCAAAGTAGTGTCTTTAGTAAAAAAAACATGGCAAAAACAATGCAGTTAGAAGATTTATTATTTTAAAATTGACATAAAACGTTCCATTTTCAAATTGTTATTCGTCGTCTTGTCGAAGTGACGTTTGGGTGAGCGCGGGAACACCGGCTGCTGTAGATTAGACACGCTAGCCGGAACATTTTTTTAATATGCCCAAACAAAAGGCAACTAAGTGTTTTTAAGAAGCTGACAGTAAAATTGCGATCTCATTTTGCTCCAGATACTTGCAATCAATATTGCCGTGAAGCAGCATTCCTGTCTTTCGGTTTGAAGGGTTTGGGTGCCGGTGAAATTACTGGTACGACAGGCTAAACATCTGCATGCCTCCAGTTGGTGGACGAAGGGAAGTGCGTCGTAGGGCACGTTCCTGACGTGCGTGACCTACGAGGCAATGCTTTGTAATAGGCGATGGTTACCACTTAACATCAGGTGGGTTAAGCTTGTTTCATCAGCTAGTTATAGAAAAAATATAGTAAGTAAAATATTGTTTTTTTCAGTACGATTATTTTGTTCATCTTGGCAACTAAAACATATATTAAACGATAATCCTAAAAAGTATATTGGATGACAATGTGTAATGATGTAAGATTTTGATTTTAAATTGTAATATTTATCTTCTGTTAGTTGTTAGATGTAAAAATATAGCTAAATCCGATAGTTTTTACGAATTAGCCATAATATTACATTTAATTAATTGTAAGCTGTGCAAATATATTTTATCTAAAAACTCTGTATTTTATGAATTAGCAATAATATTAAATTAAATTACAAATCTACATAGCGAGTAGCATTGGAACCATCAGTCAACGAACAGCTACTCGTAGCTACATTGAGTGCACCGTTGACTAACGACCTGCCAATCAGGCTCTGCCTTAATTGGAAATCCGTGTTTGTGGTGCCACTTCGCCTGAAGCCTTTGTTCGCAAAAATTAAACGGTTGCTTGTTATTGATCTTTGGAGTTTGGGTCAGAGGGAAGCACTAAGAATTCATTATTTTCATTCCTCATAAAACCTCTTATGCCACACTCAAAGTCAAAAGTCAAAGTAAAAATGTATATACCTTTACCTATAGTCAGTAGTATCACAAGTAGTTCAGATAGATCTCTTTGAAGGTGAGTCTAGGTGTCATATCTGCGACACCCAAGGTCGTGAAAAACTGTCAAATTTGACAACGATATTTGACAGAATTTCATTGACCGCCATCGCCAACGACCTAGGTGTGCGCAGGCCTTCAATAATCAATTGTCATTCTTCATGTCGTACGTACGTATCACTGTTTCTTTCAAACTGTGGTGGTTGCGTGGAACTGGTACCAAGACTCATCTAGCTTTGACACGTTATTCTCGTGATACAACTGAATATAAATTTGAATAATTATTGCATGTGGTAGTGGTCAGTGAATTACTAGGACTTTTTAAATTAACGCAATCGATATGCATAGGTATAATATTGTGTTTTCCCGACATTTCGACCGTGTTACAACAGACCGTGTCTGCCGTGTAATCGCGATAAATACCCGTGTTTCTTCCATATAATTATGCAGTGAATTACTGCTATCTATAAATAAATAAATATTCTGGACAATTCACACAACACTACCCAGCCCCAAACTAAGCAAAGCTTGTAATATGGGAACCAGATAGCTGATAAATTACTTGAATACTTTTTTTTTTGTAAATACATACTAAGAATATAATATAACACCCAGACAGAGAACAAACATTTATGTTCACCACACAAATATTTGTTCTCGGTGGGGATCGAACCCACGACCTATGGCGCAGAAGGCAGAGCTACTACCAACTGAGCGAGAGGCCAGTCTATGACAGCGATATTTGAGAGCTTTTCACTGATTGCAACCGCAGACGCTTATAATGTGCGCAAGGCTTCAAAAAGGGTGAATAACAATATACATCTAAAGAGGTGATTTTTTATTAAATCTTGACATTCACCAAAAATAATTGATGAAGTTACTCGTAGGAAGCTTGTAAGTTGTTTGTTAGAAAAAAAATCTAAACTTAATAAATTAATCTAACATTTTTGTTAGATTAATTTATTAAGTTTAGATTTTCCGTCTTAGGCCGTGAAAAACTAACGACATAATTACGATTCTTTTGCTTCTAAGAAAATGCGTCACAATATAAATCACTATCAAAAGAACTAAAACATACTGGTCTTCATATCCAATGATTGATTACTTGATCCTTTGCAGCAACTAAATGAAGACACAGACTTGAGGAAAAGAAACATTAAGTGTATTTCTATGTAGTTATATCATTTTCATACACCGTTCAACCATTGCAGCCCCTAGGATAAAGACAGGAAACTGTGTGGAGAGTACTGCAATCTAAAACGGAACGCAGGTAAAGAAAGGCCAATCCAGGTATGGAATTAAATAGAAAAATTTAAGATTCATGTACGTCTCACGAATGGTATTCTTTATGAAAACAATTTTTCATCCCCCATCTCGGAAAAAGTATTTTTTAACCGACTTCCTATCAAAAAGGAGGAGGTTCTCAATTCGGTAGTATTTTTTTTTTGTTTTTTTTTCATTTTTTTTTTAATGTTTGTTACCGCATAACTTCGTCATTTGTGAGCCGATTTGAAAAAATATTTTTTTATCTGAAAGGTACTGCTTCCAGATTGGTCCCATTTCAATTTTATTAAAATCGGTGTTGCCATTTTTTTTTAAATATTTTTTTTAATGTTTGTAACTGCATGCCTCCGTCATTTATGAACCGATTTAGAAAATTATTGTTTTATTTAGAAGGTTATTCTTACGTCCACATTGTCCCAAGCAAATTTCATCAAAATCAGTTTAGCCGTTTGGCAATGAAGTCGGTTTCTCTAGTTTTTTAAACTTATAATTATGCTCATTGATATCTGAGTAAAATCCGTAGAGGATAAAATTAACTGAATTTAGAACATAGTGTGCGCTAAGTTTGTGAATTCAAAACATTAATCAACCTATTTACTTCTACCTTCAAGGTGTCGAATTTATCATACACCCTTTTTTAGTTTGCTAAAAACTTTTAGTAATTTCCACGCTGAGGTTTTATTTTTGACGTGACAAAGTCTTATAATTCGATGGAGCTGGCTGCACGCACGATAAAATATGACTCATGCGGCGTTACCTCGCTCTGAGGCGCTCAATTTAAGGCTTAAAGTGCAAGCGAGAGCGCTAAACGAGCGACAAAGAGGCACAAATTGGCCTCCGCGTTTGGCAGCGTTTGACATCTGTCTCTCTCCTACTTGAGGGAGCGATGCGTCCGCGTGGACAGCTGTATGACGTTGTCACGTCCAACTAACGTCAAACAACCGATTTAAAAAAAAAGTTATTTGTACCTTCTTAAATATTGTTGAGAATAATTATATGTTTAAAAAACTTGAGAAACCGACTTCATTGCCAAACGGCTAAACCGATTTTAATGAAATTTGTTTGGGACAATCTGGACATAAGAATAACCTTCCAAAAAATAATTTTCTAAATCGGTTCATAAATGACGGAGGCATGCAGTTACAAACATTAAAAAAAATATTTAAAAAAAAATGGCAACACCGATTTTAATAAAATTAAAATGGGACCAATCTGGAAGCAGTACCTTTCAGATAAAAAAATAATTTTTCAAATCGGCTCACAAATGACGAAGTTATGCGGTAACAAACATAAAAAAAAAAAAAAAAAAAATACAACCGAATTGAGAACCTCCTCCTTTTTGATTGGAAGTCGGTTAAAAAGAACTCTTCAGCTACAATATTTTTTACTTAAAAAATAATATAAACATATCTTTCTACTCTACAGTTTTCTGAAGTCTCGAAATGGCTACGATATGGAAAAAAGTAGAACGTTTCAATACGATTTTTTCTATTCATCTTCGTCATGTTTTCAGCTTCAAGGCCTTTGAAATTCGAACCAACTTATATTTTAGCGAGATGGTAAAGAAACTTTTGGTATAAGCTATTGGTATTTAAATTATCTCTACTGTTTCTTTAATATTTAGTACATTTTAGTTAATACTTGAAAGTTTATTTGTGAATAAAGTAAGTACTAGGTTCAATCCCAACCGTTATCAAATATTTGTATGGTGAACGTAAATGTTTGTTCTCGGTATGGGTGTTATATTGTAGGTAATAAATTATGTATTTACAAAAAAATAAGTTTTATAAAAGCTATCTGGCTCCCATCATATAAGCTCTGCTTAGTTTGGGGCGGTGATGGTGTGATTTGTCCACAAAATTGATTTATTTATCTTCACTGTCAGAATTTTATTTTTTATGACTTCTTGACTAACAGAGACCTTACTTCCTCAAAACTATTTCAAACTCCTACAAGTTTATGCAAATGTATGTTAATCCGGCATTTTCCGACTATTTATTTCTGGCCGCATTTCTCGAATGATATTGTCTCGTGAATCAGTCTTGCAGTGTTTTTCTTGGAGCGTCCAGGCCCGCCATCCGCCGTGTTTTGTTTAGAATCACGCACAGCCTGTCTGCGTCTACTTCTATTGTGATTTACTGTTCCTGGATTGTTTTTACACTATTAAAATTTTATTTCATTGGAATACATTTTATATTTTGTTGAAAAAATATTTTTTTCAACCCATTATACCAACGTTTTTATTGCCCCACAATGAGTGATGATAACATGATTATTTTAGTTACAAAAATATAATAAACCAGCAAATTTTATTTTAGCTTTATCAATTTTAATGATCGCATTTTGAATAATTTGTATGTTGATAGTTAATTAAATATTATTATATCACAAATTATTTATGCATGAGTGAGTTTTTGCGGTAATCATTAGTAAGAAATTACAATTTGGGAATCGATATAACTTACTTCCTTTGTTATTGGGAATGCCAGTGTTTGATATCCTAGGATTATAATATAAAGTTTTAGTCAAAAATATCAATTGAAACACCTCTCCGTGACTATGACGAGAAGGGAAGAGTAATTATTGTTATTCGACGGTTCGTATGCGGCGTTCAGAACATTCCCCATTGTGAGTCCAGGATCGAAGCTCTGATTAATGATGGTGCAAGGGACAACTTTGGGGCAGCTACGTGCGAAAAGCGAAAAAATATTTTTCTAACATTGTTGCGTCTGTTACAAGTATTCGAAATCGCAAAACAAATAATTTATGCATCAACATTATAATATGAGTATACATATTTTGATAATGTAGAAGTCAAATTCAAATATGTATATATTCAATTAGTATCACAAGGATCACTTTGAAACGTTTTAAAGCTAATAGGTGAGTTTATATGCTAGTTCCGCGCAACCAAGCCTAGAAGTAGGTACAGGCAAGCAACTACGGCTTGGTTCCTACCGATTATTTTTTTATGATCCTTTCACAAAGTGACTTTTGGCTGCCTTAAATCCTCTGCTATAGTTTACTCTGTATGCTAGAGAAGTATTGAAAGTCTTATAACAAGTTTATATGAGTTGTTTTTGGATTGAGTCGGTATTTTATTCACTCAAACGTAGAAAAGGTAGGCAATCCAGTAAATCTTCCTAGAGAACAAAGTCGGTATTATTTAAAAAGATAACAAAGATGTTCTTGTTTGTTATTTTGAAGACGGTGTCGTCAGATGTCTTTTTTATTTTTAAAAGTCGTAATTGCCGTAGACAATCACTTTGTTTGGATCTTTTTGTAAAATATTGGTCAAGGGCGTACAAAACAATGAGTTGGCAAAGTTTTGCGAAAAGCGAAGGGTGGATCATAAAATTGAGACTGCCGACTGTTTTTATCGAAAACCCGTCTCAATTTTGCGAAAAAGAAAGTTCAGGCAAAAAATGTGAAGTTAATAAAATAAAGATGACTGGTCCGTCCTGTAAGAACTTAGATGGAAGATCGAATCGACATAATTTAAGTATTCATAAGCAATGAACGCCAGCAGAAATTAGACTAGCTAGAAACTATTGGCTAAAAAACACTGTAATTCAGTAAATTTTCTAATAATATCCTTACTAAAATAAGTTTGTGTGTGTTGGTGGCCAAGTCCAGTGACGACCTCAAAGCTTTTGTCAAGGTATAACGAATGCTAGAGAGCTTTCAGGCCCCTTCGAAGCATGAAGGTAGTCATAGTCAGGTGTAAAAGGCACTAGATGGTCAGGTAATCAAATAAAAGGTTGACCAAAACGTTATTTATTTTAGACAATCGGTAAGAAATGATTAAGCAATCTACGCCACGATATGCTAAGTAACTGTACGTACTTAATTCCTAGAGTCGCTTTGAACCATAGATTATATTATAGTTACTACCAACGACTTGAGGTTCCGTTCTACGTACAGGTCGTAAATCTTCGATTTTACCACTTTAACTGTCAACTGTTACACAGTTGACAAAATAATGGAAGAAGATAATGGATAGGTAATTCGGCATGAACAGTAACGGAATCTTTTGTTTCTGCCTTGTGTACGAGGAGAACATACTATAGATTAATTTTCATAAGTTAGGTATGAAAACTCGTACACCATTATTGAATTACTATCATTAACTTGGCAGACGTCCTTGTTAAATTGTTAATGGATTTAATCTTCAATATCGAAGAAACGTTTTTATTTGTATTTTTTGGACATGCCATAAGTATAAAAAAAAACAAAATCTTAATCTAAAACCATTTTAGATTTTTTGGAATAGTTGAAAAAAAGCAAAAAGAGTGCGTAGCAACAACCTACCATAGAGCAAAGAGAATTGGGTTACCAAAACTTATCTTAAGCCAAAAATTCGCAAATTCAGGTAGACTAACTTTATGACGACGGGCTGCCAAAATATCAAAGGGACTTATTGTTTTACAACCCCAATAAACGGTGAAAAGATGTTTGTTTTACAAGAAGCCGCCTTCTGTACCCTATCGTATTTGAAATGCCGACTGATAACACAAACAGTAGGGAATAAGAAACTTCTCCTACCTAGGTAGAGTTATAAATAGATATAGGTATTTTGTTAAAAAATACAGGGGTCCGGAAAAAAAACCTCGTAAAAAATGTATTATACCTAGTATGATTTCCAAGAAAACGGGTTAGAAGCAAATTGAGTTATCTGCTTATTGCTAGTTTTTTTAATCCACTGCTAGATGATATAGGCTTCCCCATAGAGGTAACATTGAATAGATTTGTATAACATTTTGTCAAAGAACAAGTGTGAAGCAAACCTTTGCACGTTTCATATAGGTGCGTGTTCCTTTATATTTGTCATCAGAACAAACGTGACAGATGTCGATTTTTTCGCAAAAACCATAAATTAGAGAAAAAGATCCAAAGTAAACATTAAAGCCCCGCGGCAAAACCAAATACAATATTCTGAATAAGCCATCGATTGATTTCGGAAGATAAATGGTTGCATATTGTCAGCGGCATAGTATGAGTGACGTGAACTCCAAAGGCGTTGCGCAATGAAATTCACCTTTATTTTCATATAGATACGAGCTATCAAATTTTGTATTAGGAATCTTTAGTACTGAAAGCAGTGAATGGTCTTCTGTGTTTTTGTAGCATGCAATGTAATTTAAATCATAATTGTATTGGTTGCAGAGTTCAAATTTTAATGTTATTCCTAGTGCGAGTTTGGGTCTTCTGTCGATTAGAAGTAAAACTTGGGGTCCGGTAGATTTGATTCTGGTATTTGGTGTGAAATTGAAATAAAAGTTTTTAAATTACAATCGCTTTGCTGTAGTGCTTTGCTGCATGGTTAAACAGATTAAATATTTATTTTATCTGTTTGGTTTGAAAAGCAATATTTTTTGTTTGTAATTACACCTAACCTAACCTGTTTAGCTAATTAGCTAAACAGGTTTTTAATATTTGACAGGATTTATTGACTTACACCGCAAACAAAAAGAGATTATAAAAATTGACGAGTAAAATTACTAAAATTAGTTCAGACACAAACACACATTAGTTTCTGATCAAGTCCTAAGTGAACGTGATTTGTGAAGTCATACAATTATAAAGTTGCCTAGCAGAAGTAACCGGTCAACATGAGGTGGGCCATCTGCTTGTTCCGTCAAATATTCTCGTAGAATTCATAGGAGACTGATGGTATTTTATCACAGCATGTATCTGGACCTGAGTCTTAACAAAAGCAATGTGGGTGTGCGCTTATCCGACAGATGTGAAATTTTTGGTATAGGGAGGTGTGCTACAATGCATGCGTATGTCGATGTCGTGTACAAAGCTTAGCCATTGGCCGTTCAAAAACGCGAATGTAGCATGACTAGTGATTTTGATCCATACTTTTGAGAAGCTAATTTATATAATGTGTTTTTTATATTATATACTAAATCAAGCAAAATAAATAAATAACGTGGATAATGCATACAACACTGTCTAGCCCAAAATTAAGCAGAGCTTGTATTATCGGAACCAGATAGCTGATAAAATACTTACCTAATATCCTTTTTTGTTGTAAATACAATACAATATAGCACTCAGACAGAGAACAAACATCTGTGCTCACCATACAAATATTTGGGGATGGAATCCACGAACTACGGCGCAGAAGGCAGAGCTTCTACCAACTGAGCTTGAGAGGCCAGTCAAATAGATAATTTGTCAAATGATTCTCTATCTGATAATGTAGTTCAGGATTCGGGATGATTTTCATAATAATAAATAATAATAATAATAAACAGTAGGTACACACTGCAGTCACTACGGTATGCACTACAGTCCTGTCAGTGAATGGGATCGACTATAAAACGATACCCACACGAAGGTTCCTAATGTCATTTTGATTTACATTGCGCGGAAACTCGACAGCACGCTCTATAATCAAGACAAGTGATCGTTGCCGCACATACTACGCAGTGTATAATAACATCTAATGTAATTAAAGAAAGTCGTGCTGGTTGCACTATTTGTAACTCAAGAACTGCAGAACCGATTTAGCTGAAAATTAGTGAGCTTAGAGCCAGGAGACGGACATAATATGGATAATTTTTATCCCAAAAAAACAGAAACAGGGAGAGCAAAGTCACGGGCGGCCGCTTGTATGTCAATAAAAACTTTAAAATATTGTTGAAAAAATAATGAAAAGGTCATGCAAAAATGTATGCTAGCACTGAAATCTAACCGACACCTTTTGCAATCAATTAAAAGAACACCTTCCGATCTTTCTGCTTAAATCTTACTTATTTTATAGGAAAACCAACACTTTATAATAACGAAATAATATTTATGGTCTAGAAGCGTACATTTTTATAGACCATAAATACTATTTTGTAAGCCAATCAAACATTCTAGACGTACCAGTTACGGGAACTTATACCAACTTGTATTTATTTGCAGTTAATAGTCATAATAGTCATTTATTGGTAATAAACATTACACGTCATTTTGGTGTGAGTACATATTATTGTACTGTGCAGTATATAAAAAAAAAACAAAGATTGTTAAAAATAAAGCAAAAAATAATTCAGTTCACATTGGAAAAATATAAAAAAAAAAAAAGAAACACACATTAATTAAATCATAAAAATAAATAACAAATAGTAATAATAACAATTCATACATTGTCTTTATAGGCTATGAATTCATCATAGCTGTAAAAGGTGTGCTCGATAAGCCAGCGTTTCAATCTAGTTTTAAATGAAGGAATACTCAATGCTTCCGTTACAGTGTCAGGGAGTTTGTTGTAGACTGTCGGTCCCATGATGTGTGTCAGTTTGGAAGACTTCGTTAGGGAACGTGACACCAGCGCTAGCTTGTGGCGGCTCCGGGTGTTGTAGGTGTGAACATCGCTGCGCTTTGCGTATATGCATTGGTTGGTTCTCACGTACATTGCTACCTGATAGATTAGCAGGCTTGGCAACGTGAGAATCCTCAGCGTCTTAAAATGCGGCCTCGCTGAGACGTCACTCGGTATCCGCACCATAGCTCGTATGGCCCTAATGTTATTATTGGCAAGTAAAACCGCGAAGAATCATAATAGTGAAGAAAATCTAAGTAATATCAGTAGTTAATTAATCTAAAGGCGAGATGACATCGGGTGCGCGCGCGCTCATGCCGGGCTATTGTCACGACCCCGATTGAACTGTTGCAAGCTATGAGTTATGTGCGTCGCAGCTTATACAGGGTGCTCCGAAAGTAAAATCAGGGGGCTTAAACTATGCATGAACTATAGATAAAAGTAACCTGATAAACTATTAGCTACTAGCAGTTTCGCGAACATTACTTATAAAAAGTAATTTTCTGGCACGTGAGGCTGAATATCTGTAAGCCTCTAGCTGATGGACGCAGGGCAGTATGCAGTGCATTGGAGGGCACGTTTCTGACGTGCGTGACATACAAAGCAATGCTTTGTTATAAGCGATGCTTACCACTTAGCATCAGATGGGCTGATTACTTGTTCCATCAACTAGTTGTGTAAAAAAAAGTTAGTATTTTACTAAACTTCTGCTCATCAAGCCGTAAAAATTAATCAAATCAAATCGAAATCAAATGTTATTTATTTTTATGCCACACAGCAATAATAATATGACACAAGGATGATAATTATAATACAAGTAAAACTGACACAAAAATTGTTAGTCACTCAGCCGTTCATGAAATCTAAACCATTTAAAAAAAAAACAGCTTTTAAGTTACTTTCCTCCTAACGAATAATAAAAGGTCAATCGAATCAGATCCTTTAATGGAGAAATATCCACTGAGATACCTCTGTTACATTTTGAATAAAGTTCCTTCAAAAAAAAACCTACAATAAAAAAATATTTGAGATCGTTAAGCCTGTATACCACGTTTCTTCCAGCTCTATAGTAGACTGGAATCACAGAGTACCAAGTATAGAAGCTTCGCTCGTTCGGTCTGTAAACCAGAATCAAAATCTAAGTTTGTGAAATTAATGAAAACCCCCTGTATAAGCTTTCGCCTGCCAATGCAGCACACTGACACATATACGCGGCTTTACACTAAACCAATAATAGAATAAAATCAATCTATACCACCCTCTCTACTCACACCAATACAATGCAATCAATGATCACTCGTACCTACACACGCACACAGCTACAACCTATTGGAAATATTGGCATTGTAAACATTGACAGAATATTTGCAAAATATTCCCCTAAAATTCTACTTGCATCCATCTCTCTCTCACACACTACACTGAATGGCCTGCAACAAAAAAGAAAAGGGACAGAACACCCGGTTTTACAACTTGCAGAGGGACAATGGCGACGCTATTGTTGAAAGTACCCCTAAACTTTTTTTAGGTCACATAAAAGTATTACATTTGTAAGGGACGTGCCGCCTGTATGCACTTACTGCATTCGTTTCGCAGTCCACCTAGGAGAAACATCTCCCACGCAGTCCAGTTGAGTGTTGAAATCTATGAAAGTGATAGTGATAGAAGAAAAACTGATAATATGTCCTCAGTTGCGACTACCAATCGTGCCAGTGAAATGTGGACCAATGCAGAAGTGAATAATCAAAGTGCTGCTAAGACTTACGGATATAAACAATACCCTATGATGAACTATAACAACAGCTATCCGAACCATTTCTATTCTCCAAACTCGGAATATTCTAATGGAATGAGTGCTGGATATCCCGAGAAAAATTACGGACAAATCCAACCCGAAGCAGTTGTTAAAACGGAACCAGGTAATTGGCAAAACTATCATAATAACTATGTGGCTAGTCATGCAAACGCTGAAGCTATCAATAAATGGAGAGAATTGAACTATTACTCACAACATTATGAACCTTATGCATACGATCAGAGAATGAATCCCATGAACCAACATTGTCCTGCGATGACCGACGATGCCAGATCGATTAACTCTCCTGGCCAGTGCAGTATTCCTGAAACAAGTTACGGCTCACCACAAAGTGCTACAAGCAACACCAAATCACCTGAAACAGATGATTCTCCGAACCTTCGAGCACTATTATCAAAGCCGCAAAACAAGAAGAGCTCACCTTATTACGTCAAGCAAGATAAGTCGTACGCGCAGGATATGCACATGATACTGAACCAAGAAGAGATTAACGAATGGGAAAAAAGTAATGACACGGCTGAAAAAAAATGCAATTTGTCGCAATTTCACGGTGGATTTGAGAGTGCGGGTCAAACGTCAGTCAAGAAAGTTGCCGTGGGTGGAGCGGTTGCACACAAAGGTGCACCGTCATCGCAGGAGCCGACGGAACCCTGTCAGGACATGACGAGGGTTGAAGCAGGCGGGGACAATACGGATTACGCTGAGAACAAGATGGCCGCTACCTCTGATGCACAGGGATACTATCCATGGATGAAGAGTGGAAATGGTAAGATCTTATAAACTTACAATAAAACAAATCTATTTAATAATAAGATATCTATCTGTCATTCGTAATCTATCATAACTTACCATTCATGTTTGTTTATAGGTGAAGACAGAAAAGAAGGTTCCAAAAGAACGAGACAAACATACACAAGATTTCAAACATTGGAGCTGGAGAAGGAGTTTCACTTCAACAAATACCTATCCAGAAGACGAAGAATAGAAGTCTCCCACGCCCTTGGACTGACAGAGAGACAGATCAAGATCTGGTTTCAAAATAGACGGATGAAAGCGAAGAAAGATGGAAAGCTGAATACGTCTCCTGATCCGTATGCCGTTGAAGAAGTAACGAAATTAGGTACCATGACAGAGTTTATGGACACTAGGCAACACATCCCAGCAGCGCCTGAGTACCAGGCGTACAATAATGCTGCTTTAGCTAATATGGGACAAATGACCACCCACATGGCACAAAACTACATGATGCCCACTTACGGAGGTCTTGCTCCGAAGATTTGACGTTTGCTCGTGTTTTAGTTTTTACCTTGTAGACAAATTATTTATTGATTTTGCAGTGTTATTTACAAATTAATTGTAAATACCTGTGCTAGTGATTCTTACCTCATTTAATATTAAGCTTTCTCGTGTAACATGTATCTTTTTGTGCATTTTATTTGATTTGTTTAAGGAGTTTTTTTTAAGGAAACCATCTTTAATCATGGTCACCTTTGTAAATAATTTGATTAAGAAACTTAATTCCTAAGATCTGACAATGATGATTTTGTCAAAATGCAACTGATTGTAAATAGTTATTAACTATAAAAGTATAATTAGAAATAGAAATAGAAATATTCAATAGTATAATAGTTCCTATTGAATTATCTAAGCTATTTCAAAAAAATATATTAGCTTCTAAGGTTGATTATTTATAATAAATATTATTTACTTCTCTAGTCAAACTTAAGGGCGCTAATAAATAAAGAGGAGTTTTGATTCCAAATCATATAAAATAGTTTTTTATGATATCCTTCAAACTCGGCTTACTAAAGTTTTCTTACAATATCTATTATAATTTGTATTCACATTCACACTTCATGGATATAGTTTTTTTAGAGTTCTAATAACAATAAACAAACATGGTCTTACAGACGTAATAATAATAAGGCTTGCGCATATCTAAGCGATCTGCGGTGGCGTTCAGTGAAACGCTGTCAAATGTCACTTTATTTTGACACGTTTCACTGATGGCCACCGCAGAACGCAGATGTGCGCAAAGCTTAAAGGTGAAGGCTCGAACACACCTAGTTCGCTGGCGGTAGCGAACAGTGAAACGCTGTCAAATATCGCTGTCAGATTTTAGATTTGACAGCGAATATTTGACAGCGTTTCACTGATCGCTACCGCCAGCGAACTTGGTGTGTTCGGGCCATTACAGCAAAACGTCAGTATGCTGTGTGGGCTTGAGACAAGTCAGTTTATATTAGACTAACGGCCGCCCGCGTCTTCGCTCGCCCCGTTTCCGTTACAAAATATTTAGAAATTGTAGCCTATGTGTTATTCTGATGTACAAGCTATACCTATTATTATGCAGTTTCATTAAATTTTATTTAGTAGTTTTTACGTGAAAGAGTAACAAACATCCATCCATCCATCCATACTTACAAACTTTCGCGTTTATAATTTACTAGCAGCCCGTCCCGGCTTCGCACGGGGTAGACAATATTGTTGTAGGTACATTATTTTGTTCTATCGCTAATAGTTTATTATAGACTCATTTTTCTACACCTTTGGTTACATTGTTCAAATTTTACCAAGGATCCTTAATTTTTTTCAAAATGAAATGTAGCCTATGTCAAATTGGAAGAATGTAGTATTCTATTGGTGAAATAATTTTTTAAATCGGCCCAGAACTTTTTGAGCCTATTCATTACAAACATACAAACAAACAAAAATAGGTACAAATCTTTCCTCTTTATAAAATTAGTATAGATATAGATTAGTAGAATAAATAATGCTTTATGAGCTGCGCACACAGGTCGCTGGCGTCAGTGAAACGCTGTCAAATTTGACAGCGATATTTGACGTTTCACTGATCGTGATCACTGACGCCAGCGACCTGGGTGTGCGCAGGCCTTTACGAAAGCACTAAAATGCAAATAAAAAGCATGCGACCAATAGGATTAATCTAAACGTTAGTATTGCATAAATTTAATTCGCACGTCAGTCAAAACATCTCCAAAACAAACAGTCAGAAACTCAGAAATTGATCTGCTTAAAATGAACGCTTTACAACAATGGGACAAAACAATGTACTGAACCCTTTCGCATAGTTTAAAGGGTTCTAAGTACTGTAAGTCAATAGGCCTCTAGGGACGCTTGTTTTGTAGTTTTGAAATGTTTTGACTGGTTATTGGATTTGCTAGGCTTATCGAAAAAAGGTTTGTAATCTGGTTTAGCTACCTGTTTTGGGTGCCTTTGTCGGTCTAGACTTGCTGTGTCATCGTTAGTTGCGATAAAAATAGTTTTTATAAACGACAATACGTAATACAGTGAGCTACTTCCATAACTATAAATTATACCTAATTTTGAGTTCTGTATATTGTGCTGCCTGGAACAGTTTTTTTGTTTGCGGGAATTTTTTTTTTCACCTTTTTTTATTGCAATTATAACATCCCCGTTTCCTCTCCTATTTACAGGTCACTGAACTCTTTCACAACGCATAGCAAAGTTTTGCACTAAGCTTTATTATGTAGTATTTTATTATGTAGTAGTTAATATTTGCAAAGAAAAATGAGTTGATCAACATCATCTGGTTGAATAGTGGACAGTAAATTATTATAACGTCATAGGCCCATATTCAGAAACAATGCTTAGACTTAGGAAAGAAAACAACTCAAAGTTTGAGGTGTGGTTATAGTTGCAGCGGGGATCGTCCGGCTGGCTGCGCGCGCAAGTCAGACCCATTTTCAGTTTCGATTTACCAAAAACTTAAGGTGTAAAATAAATGGCTTCTATAAAATGTTTTGATTGAACGACCTTCTTGTAGTTCTTTTGCGTACCTATACAATGCAATAAAAGTTTATTGCGATTATTTTATCTGCTGCTGATTCTGCTAGAATAAAATATTTTCCTTTATCATTCCATTATTTAGCTCTTTAAACTATTTCAGCATATCATGTAATTTTGTTGATTTAAAAATAAATAATTTATACATCTTGCTTTCAAATCCCGCTAGCACTCTTTCCACGCTTTAAATAGTTTAGATTGATCTCCTTACTAGTACGCTGTTCATAGAAGTGTTATTTCTACTGTGTTGTTAGTAGGTTTTCAAGACCATCACAGTTTTTGATTAAATTAATATAAAATCTGGCAATCGTTATAAATTACTCTTTTGGCCCGAACACACCTAGTTCGCTGGCGGTAGCGATCAGTGAAACGCTGTCAAATATCGCTGTCAGATTTGAGATTTGACAGCGAATATTTGACAGCGTTTCACTGATCGCTACCGCCAGCGAACTAGGTGTGTTCGAGCCTTTTCACATTGACAGTGACAGACTAATTATGACAACTAACAGTAAAACAATCTAACTGTCAGAAAATCTATGCGGGAGGCTTGACTCAGACTCAAGCGCTGTATTTGCATACGGACTTGTGAACCGTGTGCAGAGCAGAAACAATGCTTGAGTCTGAACCAAGCCTCTAGCATAAAGTTTTGACCAGTTTTTAATTGAAAAGTATCCAAAAATATATGCTTAAGGCCAGCCTCAACACTCAGACTCAAGCATTATTTTTGCATATAACCCATAGTCTGTTAAAATCTAGTGCCTGATTTCAAAATATTTCAATCAAATATTTTGGATGGGATGTGATTTGCAGCTAACTTCACTACAGACCGACCCTAGCATTAGAAAGTCAGCCCTCCGCTCTTTTGAATAAAGGTGAACAATAGAGCTTTGTAAAAAGAGGTAACACATACGTATAAAACACGAGAGGGAAAGAGACAGCATATACCATCCCTTTGTCCAAGGGTGTGTTCGTTTGCGCTTGCGTAGACATTCGACCAATATGGCTGCTTGTGTTTGGTTCGTATTTTGTTTATTTTAAGTTTATTTTAAAGGATTTTTATTCAAAAGTGGTGTCAGTCAGAAGGTTTGGTAAGTCAAGTGTATTAAAAATTATATTGTTACCTAGATAAAAGTGTGATCTTCATCAAAAAAATATTTGTAAATCGTTTTCAATTATTTTGAACATATGTAGTATTTGGTCTCATAGGAAGATTCTGAGATATTTGTTACTTCTACACTACATCCCCTTGTAACAGTAGGCCAAATGAACATAAAACAGTTTTTTTACATAGTTTTCACAGTCTGGACTTTAGTTCAAAACGTGACCGCTAGGGGCTGGTTAGTTGCCCTAATACAAATAGTTTTATGGAAAAAATATGTAAAAAATAATAGACTTTTAGAATCCATAACGTAATAGGTATTCTTCTAGTAAACTGTCTATGGTATGCAGCTATAAAACTAAAAAATAACACCCCATTAAGCTAGTATTTTTTGAGAAACAGTCACCGTCATTTTCCAGTCACAAGATAGAATAGTTTACTTTTTTGGTGCAGGCAGGGCTGATTTCAAAGATTATATATACTAATCGATAATTTAAATATTTAACAGTTATTTATCTCAAAATTTTCAATCTTAAATACTTATGAGTTAAACAATTGTCAAATATGTTAATTGTCGATTAACAATCTGACCCATAGGTACCTAATTTAAGGGCTAGTTACACACTAGCCCTTGTATCATCAGGTATGATTTAAAGGGTTATTCTGTTTAGTCTCGTTTTCGTTCTATGCCCAGGTATGACCTTGTTACATCAGCAAAGCATAACAAAAACTGGCCGTCTTATAACGTTCACCGCATCACAGGACATTTAACTTACAAACACAATCCCCAAGTTCTCCAAGTTGGTCCGTCCGTGAATGTTTGAATGGCATCTCTAATTAATCTGACGTCGAAGCAGGTTTAATAGGAGCAGGATCAAAGAAACCTCCTTAATGGATGTTTGAATGCCTTGGCTATTTACCTTAGCACCGACAGGTCTGGTTCGATCATGACTCATATTGAAGGTGCTACGGTCCTTGGCTTTTCTTGCGTATCTGGGTAAAAATAATCAAAGTAGGTACACGCTATTCCTAAATGAAACTAAATTCAATCAAATCATTTTAGTTTCAATCTTGTATTACAGGATACCAATTGTGACAAAACTAAATGTGTTCGAAATTTTAATTTCAAAAATGTCATGGCGTGAATCATAAAGTTACAAAAAGTCAGGTATTAATATTTTTTTAATCATCCGTTTAATTACTTATTATAATAAACTAAATTTATTTTTTTCATAATATTTACCTACAAGGTGCGATTTTTTAATCACCCTCTAAGGGAAAAATCTAAATAGCCAGGCCAGCCCAAATAATGTTTTTTTTCTAAATTAATTTTTTTAATGCCAAACCAACACATTTGTATATTTTATTTAACAAGCTTGAAAACACACATGATCAAATTTTTTTTTCAGATTTTTTTTATTTGTCTGATTATTTATTATAATGTTGACTGTACTCACTCCTACATTTTATTTTGTAAACCACATGAGTATTAAAATGTATCAGCCAAAAGTAAGTGCATTGGCCGTAACTGTATTGAAACCTGAAAATCTGTCTTATCAACAACAGATGTTCTCTTTCATCTCCAATCAAAGCGTGCCGATATCAACATACATAAATAACAACATAATTAGACATAACGATCAATTAACATTTAAGTGGGGGCAGAAATATAATGATAACAGATGATAGCGCATTCTTTGAAGGCCTGCGTAAATTTTATCAGCCCTTGAAAGGATCAAACGGTACAGAAGTGCATTTTATTTAGTTTTTTTTCGAATAACGATGAGTTATTACCAATTATTCTTTTGTTTCTTCAAATTTTTGCGATACAGTACTTTTTTGATTTTGAATTTGAGTTGGACCATGTCGTTGATTACTGAGTGAGCGCCAACATTTTTGACAAAATCATTCTTAACACGATAAATCCTACTCAGATAACCTTAGACTACCATAGAATATCAATACTATGCCAAACACGTGCTCCCGTCCAGCCTCACTTCTCCCAGCAAGGAGGTTGGGGACCCATAAACAAAGAGTTCCCTGTAACAGAATAGAGGTAAAGAGGTTTTATGCCACTTCACCTAGGCCCGTATTCCGGAACAGTGCTTGAGTCTGAGTCGAGCCTCAAGCATAGATTTTATGACAGTTCTCCATTGAAAAGTGTCAAAAACCTGTGCTTGAGGCTCGACTCAGACTCAAGTACTGTTTCAGAATACGGGCCCTACACATGCATTGCACGCTCAGCTTGTCCCGTCCAAGAAGGTTGGAAACCTACTGTGCAGCAAAGAGTTTATTTTCCAATCCCGTCTAGCTTCATGTTCTCGCGATCAACCCATTATCACAGAATATCACTAAGTAGGTACTACGCCACTACACCCACACATTCACGCGCCACGCTCACTCTCCCGTCCCGGCCACGTCACGTCAGTGTCCATACAAAAAGCTCAACAAAAGAATCTGCACGCATTGTGTTCTACGATCATTTATCAAGAACGCTCCACTGCCGATTGAGCTGATCAATGCTGGGGCGATTAAAATTTATGTTGGAGAAAATTCTTCTGAGCATAAATTCTACTTTTGAGTATGCTAGATATTCGGTGAAAAGGTTTCATCAGCCTGTAAAAGTCTAGTATTGGAAATAGACTTCCTTTATTGATTAGTAGAAAGAACAATTTAATCTTCTATACCTACAATGTAACGTGGTTTGAATAACGTTACAACGAACGTTAGACCATTATGATTCGTCTTCTTATTATAGTCTCCATTTGAGTTTTGATCCCAAGTAATCAATGACCCACCCTAATACTGTTACTTCAATTTGCTTATAATTATATTTGGAACAAAATGAAAGGAAAAAAAAGGAATCGGAGTTATCTGACAGAGAATATAGGTAGTCGACATAGCTCAAAGGATTAGTAAGCTGAAAAGGCAGTAGACCGGTCATGTTTTCCGTAGAACAGACAACCATTGGAGCGAACGAATACTAGAGGAGACCGCGTTTAGGTAAGCGTAGTGTAGGACGTCCTCCGGCAAAGTGGGGCGACGATCTACGAAATGTAGCGCCGCAAGGACTGGAGAAGAAGAGCCGAAGAACGGGCTCAGTGGCACGTCAGCATAGGTTGATGATGGTGGTGATGATGAATTGGAAGAAAAATACTGCTAAAAAACTGGAGTAGACTATATTTTTTTATGAAATAACTTAATAATTAATAACAAATAAATAATACCTTTATAACACTTATCTTACCTATAAATAAAAGGCCTTCATGTTTTCAAAACAACGCGGCATGAACAATTAGGTGCAACTCGATATGCCCGCATACAATCACCTATTATAGCAACTCATACAGTTTATAAACGTAAGAGAAGAACCGATAACGTAGAAATATTATAAATGATTGTGATCACCCGGATCATATAATAATAATAATATTTTCACGTTGGGCTAACTCAGTTCTCAGGCTGTGTGCGCTTACTACATCAAGCAAGTCTCTTCAATAAACAAATAAACTGTTGAAAAAATTAAAGAGATTTTTATGAATATAACGTCTCAAACTCAAACTCAAACTCAATAATTTTTTATTCATTACGATGCAAGAATCACTTTGAAACGTCTTATAGCTAGGTGAGTCTAGGTGCCAGTTCCACGCGACCAAGCGTAGAAGAACAGGCAACAAACTACGTCTCGGTTCCTACTGTTTTTTTATATGATCCTTTTACAAATCAAAAATAGTCTAAAATAATAGCAGTGAAGTTCCAGTGTGGTGCCACTTCACTTAGTCAGACGTATGCAATGCAATAATACAAAAGCAAAAGTTTCAAAGACAGCACACGCTACGCTTCAAAGTTATACTATAGTATCTACACAGCTTATATAAAAATAAGATACGAAATAGTAGGTACAGACATTGCAAATCGACATGTTAGCTTCCTATGGGTAGAGTGACCGGGACATTGGGCCACGCAGTTTTATCATTCATATAGCTATCTAGAGTATAGTACGCTTTCTTTATTAAATTATTCTTAACATAGGCTTTAAACTTCCGAATAGGAAGCTTAGTTGCATTTTCCGGAAGTTTATTATAAAAGCGTACAGTGTTCCCCATAAAAGACCCATTTACCTTCTGCAGACGAAATTTGGGAATATAAAGTTTATTTTTATTTCTAGTGTTAATATTATGTGAATCACAATTTTTCTGAAAGCTACAGATGTGTTTGTGAGTGTACAATAAGTTTTCATAAATATATTGTGAAATTACTGTGAGGATATTAATTTCCTTAAATCGCTCCCTCAATGAGTCTCGAGATTTCATTTTATATATGGCACGTATGGCCCTTTTTTGTAAAACAAATATAGTTTGAATATCAGCTGCTTTCCCCCAGAGAAGGATACCGTAAGACATAACACTATGGAAGTAGCTGAAATAAACTAGCCTAGCTGTAGCTTCATCAGTAAGCCATCTTATAGTCCGAACTGCATATGCAGCCGAACTTAGTCTAGCTGCAAGTGCTTTGATTTGTGGTCCCCACTGCAATTTTTTGTCAATATTTAGTCCTAGGAAAATAGTAGAATCTACAAGGTTAAGTGACTCTCCATTAAGTGTAATATTAGTTGGCCGGAGAGTCACATTTGGTAAGATAAATTTAATACACTTGGTTTTCTTAGCATTCAGTAAAAGATTATTAACGTTAAACCAGTTAAGTATTTGCGACAGAGATGCGTTAACGTCATCGTAATTAGTCTTCAATCTATCGACTTTAAAAATTAATGAGGTATCGTCAGCAAATAGTACTATTTCACATAGTTTTTTAACCAAAAAAGGGAGGTCATTTACGTACACTAGAAACAAGAAAGGACCTAATATCGAACCTTGTGGCACCCCCATGTCAATAATAGACCCAGAAGATCTCTCACCGCCCACATCAACTTTAAGGACTCTATCAGTCAAGTATGATTGTATTAGGTCAATAGAGCGATTTAGAATGCCGTAATGTTTAAGTTTAGATATTAATGTAGCATGATTTACACAGTCAAAAGCTTTGGAAAGATCGCAGAATACCCCAATCGCGTCTTGCGAGTTTTCCCAGGCATCATATATGTGCTTTAAGAGTAGAATACCGGCATCAGTCGTTGATCGACCTTTCGTAAATCCAAACTGGTGGCTATGAAGTATCCCATTTAGGTTAAAATGTGATAACAACTGAGTAAGAATAACTTTCTCAAAGATTTTACTTAGCGTGGGCAATACTGAGATAGGTCTATAGTTAGCAGGGTCACTTGCATTTCCAGATTTGAACAGGGGAATGAGCTTACTAGGTTTCATTAAATCAGGAAAAACACCCTCATCAACACACCTATTAAAAATATACGCTAGGCATGGTGCAATATCAGTTATAATAGCGCTGAGTAATTTTGTAGACATTCCCCATAAATCTTCAGTATTTTTAATGTTTAATGATTTAAATGTCTTCACGATTTTGTCAGCATTAATGTATTTAAAACTAAAGATATTATTACATTTTTTAACACTAGACTCTAACAATGCCATCGCACCAGATGCCGAGGAATTTAAAGATGATGTCACTACTTTAGGGATACTGGAAAAGAAACTATCAAACGCGTTGGCTACTTCAAAATTATTTGTCAAAAGATTATTGTTTACTTTCAAATGAATTTTTTTATTACGGAGTTTTGATTTGCCAGTCTCATTATTGACTATTTTCCAGGTGGCTTTAATTTTATTTGTGGATTTTTCAATTTTTCTTTTGATATGCAATGATTTTGCTGCGTGACAAGCTCTTTTGAATGCTTTAGAGTAGTTTTTAATATGTAAAATAAATGCTGGGTCATTAGGCATTGATTCCCTAGCAGCATATAGCTCATATAATGTATTCCTACTTTTGTAAATACCTGGGGTGGCCCAGTCAGCGAACGCGACACTAATACTAGCTTTACATGTTTTAAGTTTAAAGGTATTCTTATGTTCTTCATTGATTAAATTTGACAAGTTGGTGAAAAGGTCATTCGGGTCAGTCAGACAAGGCATGAGGGACACTTTCAGTTCAATATTGGTTTGAAACTTTTTAATACGGCTCTCTGTGATAGGCCGGTGGGTGAAAATCTCGTGTTTATCTATAATTTTATAAGCAAATCTAGCGCTATGACCGTAGTGATCTGAACTAAAATGCCTAACTACCGATTTACTAACTGGCTCATGACTGCTAAAAATATTGTCAAGACAGGTGGCCGTTGTTAGTGTCACCCTTGTTGGATCTTGAAACAAGCAGTGTAGGTCAAAACATTTAAACAAATTTAACAGCCTCTCAGAAAGAGGGTGAACCGGGATATCTACATTAAAATCTCCACAGATTATTACGGTTTTATTACAGTTAAAGATTTTACGCAGTACATCTTCCATAGTGGATTCATACAAGGTGAAATCCGCATCCGGGGGACGGTAAACGCTCACAACTATGTGCCGCTCCAGCTCCACACACGACAGCTCAACAGTCCTCTCGATACTGAGATTTGCAATGTCTTTACGCTCCTTGCATTTCAATTGATTGCTTACAATAATTAAAGAACCACCTCGCATAGCGTTCTTTCGTTTAAAAGAGCTTACAATACTATATTTTTCATAAAAAGGGAGTAACTCTAGTTCTACTATCCAGTGTTCTGTAATACACATGATGTCTACACTGAAACAATTCATAAATAGTTCTAATTCTAAAACTTTGCTGGGAAGCCCTTGCATATTTTGGTGTACGACATTTAAAGTGCCTGGACTTCCCATTGTCGAGGACACTAGTTTAAATGTTGGGCAATAGGCCCGGACACTAGTTTAAATGTCTCCATAATAACCTCGCACTAAATCCTCTATCTATAGATTCAATACTTTCTCTAGCGGATATTTAATAAATTTAAAATTTAAAATGTCTTATTGTTGCTTTTATTATGTGAAATGGGACGGCCAATAATAAAACTACAACTCCATACGTTTATAAATAGTTGGTAGCTATAGTGCAACCGTTTGCCCGCAACCACGTAATAACAGCTATTAAATAGCAGTTATTATAATTCTGCAATTTGACGCCTTGCGAAATTCATAATAACTTAGTTTGATGAGCGCTTGCAGTTTTTTACCACTTGAGTAGATCGTTTAAATGTTCTTTTCAACAAAGAATATTATCATTATCATCATCATTATTATCATCAGCCTGAAGAAGTTCACTTCTGGACATACAAAATCAACAATCATTTACAAAATGTACAAAAACACAAGAAGCGGTTGAGCTATCTGCAGACCGTTGCAAACGATCTAGAGATAGCTTAACTGATCTAGATCTAATTCAAGTAACAGACGCAAGCGTCTCCAAGACGCGGTATTAATCTGTGCATTATGGTTTCACCTTTAACCTACCAAGATTTTGCAGCTGCCTCTATCGCCTGCCTACTTTTGAAAAACTTATAAGCCATGCCTTGCACTACTGTCATCTCTTAACCAGTGTTTAAATGTAATGTAAACAGTGATTCAAAATTAAAAATGTAAGTAGGTAGATTATTAAATTTAAACTGTGAGTAGGTATGTTAATTTATGAGTATGTCGGCTAGTTTTAATAGTTGTAAAATAGTACACCTCTGTAAATTTGATATTGCTGCAAATAAACATTTTTTCATTTTTCATTTTCATAGGACTCTCCTACACATTTCCAGGAAAAACGATTCTGAAACCTTTAGAACGATCTTAACAATGTCGTCAGACCCGGTGGGTAGGCGTCCTACGTTTCGTCTTCCAGTTCGTGGTCGCCATTCGAGAACCTTTATTCCCCAACGGTTGTCGGTTCTTCGAGCTATATGACCTGCCTATTGCCACTTCAACTTACTAAATCTACAAGCAAGTTTCAGCAGTAAGGAACTATGTAACCCATTTCATTTACAGAATATTATTTCATTATGACCCAGATTTTATTTGTTCCAAAATACTTTTACATGTTTTGGCTCCCAGTCACAGTCCAATCCAAAATCATATTATAACGTAATTTACCTGAACCTAACCTAAATCGACGTGGCCTGAGCAGAAATGTACATCGACCGACCAGCTTACATTGAGCTCTGGAGTATTAAGACGTGTTCATTATTTTGTAAGGTTTCAGGGAGCAAGTAAAGTGGTCGGTATCGGCGTCAATGTCACTTATGTGTTTAACCCGCCGAGAGGATGGAGGAAATGATGGATGGTAGCAACCGAGCCGTTGCTGTAACGGGAAGGAACTACAGATAAATATATAGAGATGTTACAACATATTTTTAGACTGCCAACTCTTTATTATGTCTAACGTGCTGCAGGATTAAAAAAATCTCAATAAAATAACTTTAGTTTTTTATTAGTTTCTTACAGAGAATCACGAAGCTAAATATATTTTTTTTTCAGGCATGTTATTTACAAGACCGATATTGTAAATGCCTCAAAACTCTTATGCATAAAATAAAATAGAAAGCCTGATGGTTTTGTAAGAAGTAACTGGCCCCAATGCCTAATTGAATAGTTTCTAAAAAAAATTGGTTGTCTGTAAAGTCGGTTTACTGACGAAAGTTGAACGTGATAACGTCATACAGCTGTCCACGCGGACGCATCGCTCACTCAAGTAGGAGAGAGACAAATGTCGAACGCTGCCGAACGTGGAGGCCGATTGTGCTTCTTTGTCGCTCGTTCAACGCTTGCACTTCAACCCTTAAATGGAACGCCTCAGAGTGAAGTAACGCCGCATGAGTCATGTTTTTTCATGCGTGCAGCCGGCTCCATCGAATTATAAGACGTTGTCACGTCAAAAGTTTTGAAAACATCGTGGGAAGGCCTGTGTCCAGCAGTGATTTCGTTAGGCTGATGATGATGAAGTGCTCTAGGGCGTATTATCATATCTAGAAAGATCCAATTTTCCCACTGTACCCAGCCGACCCTCCACGTTCAACGAATTCCAAATTGTTTTTGACTGACAGCTAAATGTAAGTTAGCATTGTTTGAGTGACGCATCGCATGTACTCAGCTCTCAGTGTAATTATTTTGGTTCTACAAGCAATAACAGCAGGTTGAGACAGTTTCTGGAATATCACTGTTTTTTTAGGATTTCTTCTTCTAAAAAATCTTGAGTGGATAAAACTGAGATCTGATTTTTACATTTTTTTTTTGTTGCAGGTAATGAACATCCTGTGAAGATCTCAAAGAAAGCTGTTAGTGCCTACTTTTCCTAATTGGTTAGATTTATTAAAAGTATAAGTACTAATAAAAGTTTTTAATTAATTTTATAGTATTTAGGTACTACACTTAGAAATCACAAAAAATATACAATATCCCAAAAGCACGAATTCAAATCCCGTTCTGCTTTTATCTTTTGGGACATTATAAAATCGAATATTGGTTGTTTATTTTGATAGGTTACAGTAAAGCCAAGTTCTAAGTAAAATGTTAAACAAATAATAGTTACATAACCTGATACGTAAGTTTAATTTTTTTTGTAAGAGCAAAAGTCCCGTAATATTTTTGACTTTTAGGCTTCGTAGTTAAGGAGATTTTGTTACGAAGATTTTGTTGTAGGACTTTTGTCCGGTAGCGTACACACATGAACAAAGCTGTCAAATATCACTGTCATATTTGACAGCCACAGAACGCTAAGATGTGCGCAGACTTACACGATGAAATTAAAAGTCTCCTAAAAAATTACACAATTTATTTTTCTTTCTAGGTATACCTATTTATTTTAATTTCTTATAATTTATAATCTTTATTTATTTTTCTTCCTTTTAAAACTTTCAAAACCTAAGGAATGTCAATAACATCACATGCTGTCAAAGTGTGGGTGTTTAGCTGTAATAGGACGAAAGGGTAAGTCTGACAAGGGGCGACGTATTGACTAATGGTTCGTTCTCTTACATTCTGCGATGCATTGCCACTGGAAAACTCTATAGGTTAATTAAATTCTGGTGTCAATATTAAGAAACAGAATTGGTACATATCATCATCATCATTTCAGCCCGGTATCACCCACTGCTGGGCCTCCTTCATATTTTGCCAGCCTCCCCTGTCCTGCGCGTCTCTTGTCCAGGTGTTTCCTGCGACCTTCACGATGTCGTCGACCCATCGCGCTTTCGGACGTCCAAGATTTCTTCGGCCCGACTTCGGCCACCATTCGGTCAAGGCCTTACTCCACCGACCATCACCACGTCTAGCAAGATAGTTGGATAAATAAAATAAATAAATGCTGTTGTAAACAATCCACACAAAATGACTTTCTGACACGCGTGACCTATGAAGCAATGCTTGGCTATAAGTGATGGATAAGGCCTACCACAAGCTCTGTCTGGCTCTGTATCTGCTCTGGTTTTGAGTCTGGGTGAGTGCTCACCATGAATTATACTGTGTGTGTGACGTTTCGACGTAGGACACACGACAACACTCACATAGACTCAAAACCAGAGCCAGAGACATAGCTTGTGGTAATAGGCCTACAGTCGGGCCATGTGCTTGTTCCATCAACTACTTGTATAAAATACAAAGTGATAATTCTCCTGGTCATGTCCCTAGTTCTTGCAAACAAGTAAAAGTATTGTATGTGTCCTTTCGTGCACTGAGTGCTTCGCCTCTACTTTTATAATGCGGCCAAAGTGTGGAACTCGTTGCCGGCGTCTGTTTTTCACCTACAATTTAACTTTTGAAACTATCATGGTTTTTAACACTACATTTTTATCATCCGTGATCATGGTGCATACAATTTTGCCGAAATATCGGAAGTCAACTCTGAAAAATTTAATCATGGTAAATATCCCGTCGTTTCATAAAAATAACCTACAATTTGGCAATTTTCAAAAAAAGAATGAAAAGGTATTTCCAGGTGAGTAGTGAGTACACTACACTGTCGACCGCATCATCATTTAACATCAGGTGAGATCGTCATCAAGCGTTAGCCTATAAATTGTAAATAAAAAAAAATTGCTACATAGTCGCATGAATAAAATAAATAAATACCTACTGTAGAAAATCCACACAAAGTGATAACTCTTCTTTTAGTTTCACTATTTAGTGGTAGTGTGGTGAAAGGATTGTAAGTGCGCCCCAAAGAGGCTCCTTTCGTGCACTTGAGACATGTTGTTGAACTTTTAGGTTCTACGACATGTCGGTTCCCTCACGATGTTTTTCTTCACCGTTTGAGAGTACCTACTGGAATAATCTGGTCCACCTGGTAAATAGGCGGCACCTTAAACGTTTCGTCTTCCGGCTCGTGGTCGCCATTCGATAACTTTTTACTACTGTTTTTGGTAAGAGATGGCAATAGTTTAAGCAGCGTTTATCTTTTGACATATTTTTAAGGCCATTATTTAATAATAGCTATTTAAAAAAGTACGTACCTTTTATCCGACCAGAAAGATATTTTACCTTACATACCTACATTGAGGTAGCACTGCAACGCCATCTCTGGACGATTGCCAAACAGGACTGGAAGTGCTCAGTGGCGCCACCTACAACTTTATAAAATATTTTATTTACAAAACCTTCGGCTGGGTATTGTACATTCTAGTTTCTTAGAGAAAATAAGACGTACCATAATAGGTATTTTTATGTTTGGATTAGAATCCGTTTCTAGTTTGTGATTTGTATGTGTCAAAAGGTTATCGTTTTGTACCATACCTACTACGTCACATCTCTACTACTGACGCAAGTTTGCAGGTTTTTCAAAAATTTACATACAAATTGGTTTGCCAGTGCCATCAATTTTCTGGCTAAACAGTATTACTGCATGTTTAGTCAGAGTTGCAACCTCAAAGCTTAGGTATGCGTTCGAATTTTAAAAATGAATAAAAACTATTTAACTTCTGTGCTAACAAACTCTCTATTGGCCAGAATAGCAATAACACAGATGACATGCGTTCGAATTTCAAAAAATAAAAAGCTTTACACAGCTAGGTATTAGAACTTTTTAGTGAATTAGTTTATTTTGATATAGCAGTTTTAGTAGATTTACTTACTTGTTCAATTAAACAATTATTTACAAAATACACAAGAAACTATTGAGCTATCTGCAGGCCGTTACAAACCATCTGGAGATAGCTCAGTCAATCCAAACCAGCGCCAGACGGAAGCGTCCATGACCATGAAGCAGGCAGTTTTAGTAAATTGCTGTAAAAGAGTCTTGTTAGAATGTGGAAACTATTTTTGTATCGGGCAAGTTAAATCTCTTTGGGAATGTTTGTTTACGGATGTTTTATTTTAATTATATTTTAAAAGTGGGATTTGTATTAATTCTGTTTTGATTTAGTTTGTATTCAAAAAGTTTTTTTTCATGAAATAACAGTTAAAATGAATAAAAGTTTTTCTTAAATAAACCAGCATTAACCTAAACTACCGATAATTATTATGTGACCTCTCAATAGTAGGTATAAATATTTGTATGATACCTTTTGAATCCAGAACAAGTTAGTTCCTAGCGTAAAGCTACGAAAACATTAGCAGTTCTCTTGCAAATAGTTAAACCTTCTTGTTGCGCAACGATCGTTGTTTCAAAGTCTGAATTCCAATCACGTCGTCAAACAACAAGGGATCTAAAAGAAAATTTTGTATAATTTCAAAAAGTTTTCAACTATAAAACTGCGAAGTTTCTCGAACACCTTCACACCCCTCTAGACTACGAGATTTCGGCCAATCAGAGGGCTGGAAATCACGCAGGCAGCCGCGCCCATAGCCGCTGCAATACGCATGCCTCACTGCAAAGCGGCCACCACAAACAATCTGTCCTCTTCACTCCGATACAAAAACACTTGGCCTGACAAGGACAGAAACATTTTGCCATTACGATTACATGCAAATTTTTTATACATTCGCAAATTACTGCATTAAGTAATTATGTATTATTATATTAAATCACGACACGATGGTGTAAGAAAAGCGTGACACGGGAGTTACGAAACATAATGAAGCTATATTTATTTAGAAATAAGTAAATTGTTTATACAAAATGACAAAACATTGGACTAACAATACAATCATTTATGTTGATGGGTAGTCGATTCAAATGTTAAGTTAATGAATTAGGTCAGTCACGCAGACTTTTGTATTGAGAAAACTAGTAAGTTAGTATACATCATTAGTCTTATTAGTAAGTCTTATATGATTTCAAAAAGTGGTTTTTATTCTCATACTCAGAAAACAGCGTAAGAAAACCGGCATGTTTCAGAAACTAAAAAAAGTGTGAAAAATACGTCAAGTGTACGAAAGGAGCACTTTGAAAAAACTAGTGATACGATAAGAAAACGAGCATTCAATAATATCATATTTATCTAGTCTCTCTAGAATTTTGTATCCAGAGTTTCTCTAGAATATCATATCATAAGTCTGTTTAAAATATCATATCTATAGTCTCTTTACTTCAGAGTGTCTAGAGTATCATAATCTAAAGTCACTCTAGAGTATCATAACTAGAGTCTCTCTAGAATATCATATCTTTAGAGTCTCTCCTAACGAAGGTCTAGTCTAGACTCTGTCAAGAGTATCATGCTAAGTGCTCATGAAAAAACCACCAATACAATGTCGCAAAGGAAATGCTGTTTTCTATAACTTCTAAATAACTAATCATTGATTAATTAATTACCCACAAAGATAGTAAAATTTCAACCCAAATCCCTGTATCTCAAATTCCTGGCATACTGTTTACAAAAAAAAACTTCTAAAACTGTCCATAACTCCAACCCTAACCAACTAACATAATTAAATACCAATAAACCAATTTAAAATAAACATATTTGTCGTCCATCCCTCTCATAACTATGATGTTAGAAAGAGAAAGAAGACATCCCCTCAGGTCGTAAATTATTTTGGAGTCACGAGGTGGCTAAGCTATGTGTTCGCAACATATGACCTGCTCATTACTACGTTGTAATAAATTTTATGGCCCATGGGACATAAAGGTATCTTTTGAACTTCATTAATGGTTTGACAACGGGGGTAAGAAATGTAGGATAGTACCAGTTGGACTGGCCAAACAAATATTTTTTCTGAACTGACAACCTTTGGTAAAGGAGTTAGAATAGTAGTCTCGTGGCAACTTGATGAGCTAGAAAAAAAATCTCAGAGTAGGGTATCTAGAAAGTTGTGGCAAAGAAATTTTGAAGACATGAGTGAACAGGTGGATCATCATTAGGCTCCATCTTAGTCTGCACCATCACTTTCCATCAGGTGTGATGGCAGCCAAATGCTTAGCTATCTATATTATAAAAAAACAGAAAAGATCCACGACATTAACATTGATGACTTGGCGACGTTCCTGATCACAAGAGCTTTGGAAATTTCAAAGGAAAGCTCTTTGTGAAGGGCTCGTCCGGTGGAGTACTGCCATCATGCCTATTTCTGCCGTGAAGCAGCATTGCTGTGTTTCGGTTTGGAGGGTGTGGGTTGAAATTACTGGCACGTGAGGATGAACGTTTGTATGCAGACGTTCATCCTCACGTGCGGCAGTGTAGTGGCACGTTCCTCACGTGCGTGACCTACAATGCTTTGTTATAGGCGATGGTTACCACTTAACATCAGGTTGGCTATACTTGTTATATCAGGTAGCTGTATAAAAAATGATTTAAGAGGATATCTTTGATCAAGCAGTTAGGTAAATGGCTGAAGGTTGCTTCTTGTGTGAGATTTGTGGCAAGTTTTTCTACACAAGTTCGCAAGGCAATCAGTTAAACGCTGTCAAATGTCGCTGTCATATTTGACAGAGTTTCACTGATCGCCATCGCAGAACGCTTAAATATGCGCAAGGTTTAATTGTATCCCGCTCAGTTGCATATTCTTATTGCAAAAGTTTTAATGTCAGAAGCGACCAGTCAAGTCTTCAAATTATTCAAGAATATTTTTACAGATGGTGGGAAGTCGTCAAAGATCGTGACGGTTGGAGAATTTGGGGGAATAACTTTGCCCAGCAGTGGGGAAGTACAGGTTAACATAGAAAAAAATAAACAGAGGACTGCTTTGAAGTGCAAAGCTCTTCACTTCTTGCTTGCGCTGGTCGCATGGAACTGGCACCTAGACACACCTAACT
This sequence comes from Thera obeliscata, assembly GCA_947578465.1. Classification (NCBI taxonomy): domain Eukaryota; kingdom Metazoa; phylum Arthropoda; class Insecta; order Lepidoptera; family Geometridae; genus Thera; species Thera obeliscata. The sequence continues at coordinate 4,865,023 of OX387928.1, read as the reverse complement.
TTAAGATGTTTCAAAGTGATACAGCTCCTTAGGATTCAACCAAATAAAGACATTTTTGAATTTGATTTCGAAGTTCGTTATTCCTAAAGTTTCCTTTTTTTTTGTTTCATTTTTGTTTACTACAGCTAATTGAAACGTCAGAGGTCAAGTTTTCAGTTTTCTCTTAACATTTTACTTACCCGAATTTCCCAGTACTCCATCCTGTGAGTTATTTGTAGTTTTTTTTTTTTGTATTCCAGCTTGGAATACACCAGGTTCCGCAGGTTCCGCGATGATCAAAGCATATGACCAAAGAAGATTATTAGTTAGGGCATGAAAGGTATACTACCATTAAATCATTATCTGCCGCTGTTGCATCATGTGTTCCATCCATATCTGAAGAAACTGTGAGTGAGTGAGAGGGCAATGATAGGGACAGGTGACATAGCACCTTTATGACTCTGGGTGGATGCAGAGATGAGATAGAATGCCACGTTAGGCGGTATCTTCGTGGATATGCTTTGCGAGAAGATGCTAAAGAACCGCTCAATCTTTTGGGTGGCTAGTTTTATCACTTCTTGGCTGCATAATGATAATTACTTCATAATGTTGCAACTTTGCGGCCAGTTATCAAGTTAAAAACTTAAATCACATTTACAAAATCATTAAAAAATAAGTGTGCTGCGAGTATCAAAAGTATGAAGGCTAAGAATTAAATTATGTAAAGTTTATGTTGAATTAAGTTCATTATCACTTAATTAAGTTAATTAAACCTCAAAAAGGCATGGCTGACAAATGTATATCATTACTGAAAGTGATGCACAACATGGCTTTATAGTTTTTAATGCATCATGAATTTTATAAATGTGACTTTAAGTGAAAAGTTTCATTCAAAAACACTAAAAAGCAAGTTAGTATTCGCTTAAGGATTTTATAGTAACACATTTGATACTTTAGCTAGAGTCTAGACTCTAGAATCTCTCTAGAGTATGATTTCTAGAGTCTTTCTAGAGTATCATATCTATAGTCTTTCTAGAGTATCAAATCTAGAGTCACTCTAGAGTCTTTCTAGAGTATCTTATCTGGAAGCAACCTAAAAGCTTAAGCATTTACTGGGCAATGAAGTAATCAAGTTCTATCAGTACCTGAGGAGTTCTGGAATGCATAAGCACAAGAGAAAGAAGACCCAAAACAGAAGATGCAGCGACGATGTGGTGAAGTAAGCTAATGATCAACTCATTCAAGCCCACTCAGTCCTGGGCTTTAAAGATCTCTAATAACACTATCCTGTCTTAAAAAAAGCTAATAAAGTTTGGAGAACATACTCCACGTAAGTTTTTTCAAAAATGATGACATCTGAACGCGTAAATGACGATCTGAAGACTTAATACGTCAAAATGCACAAACTGAACTTTTTCGAAGTGCACTTAAAACCCTTCCACCACACTGGTTCGAAAGAACTAGTAGCTCGATAAGATGGTTGTTTAAAACTTTTGATGGTACTTTCTGTGTTGAAGAAATTTATTAGATTAGACTCTGGGATTTGGACAGGAATAAGAAGACTCTAAAATGTAGAGGCGAAAGTAAAGACAAAAACTACATGATAACTGTTTTGTCAGTATTTGGATGTTCTACGCATTTCAACAACAAAAAATATTCCACATATTTATATCATTCAAAACTGATTCTATCACCACATTCTAGAGCATTCCAAACACCCATTTCCTTAATTATAAAACAAAAAGTCCCTGCATTTGCATGTTATACTGAAGCTAATGTAGAGGTAATTTTTAACCCTCAAGATGTCGGTCTGTCAACTGATGCATGAGACATGTCCGCTGTTCCAGACTGGTACTAAGTACCCGGCATGGAGAATTATACTGTTTTTGATATCTGTATCGTTTAATATGCGTTATTGTGTAAAATGGTAATGTAGAGTGGGACTCTACTATGGAGAGATATAGAGTTCGCTTGTAAGTTTGCACCTTTGAATTACGAAGGAGTTTTTTATATTATCTGCTTGGTGACAGAAGGTAAATTAGATTGATAAAATGGGAAACTATAAATTGCGGCTCAATATTTCAGTGTAAAAAAAAATACTTTCCAGGAGTTTCGCATTTACTTATCAAGTTACTTATAAAAATAATTAGCATCATAAAAATAGGTTTATAGATAATTGAAAGCCATAAATTTTTCAAGGTACTTAAAATTGGTGAAGGAAAATGAAAAACGAAATACTAAATAGGGTTACATTCATAGTACAAACCTTGTAACTTTGATTTGAAAAAAAATTGTACCTATTGAAACTGAAAAAACCCGAAACGAACAAACTGAAAATCACTTCAACGTCCACTTGCTACAGACTAGTCTATTCAAAGCATTGTAGTGAAATGCTACATTAAAGATTGGTAGAAGCGGTAGCGAGAGCGGAAGCGGGCGCGGATCCACGTGGTGCGGCGGGCTCAGGTGCGCCCCGCCCCCCTCGCCCCGCCTTGCCCGCTTCAAGCCGCGTCACGTCAACCGCTCACCTAATCGTCAGAAGCGCGCTGCCCTCACGCTCGAACGCCGGGAAAAGCGAGCCGTTTTCCGCGACCAGAAAACTTCGAAATTCGAACGTTCCTATTTCAAAAGTTTTCATAGTCTATCTTTTGTTTTCTTTTATCAGTTGAACTGTTATTTTATTGTGAAGTGTATGGATCTTGTGGGATGTTTGTGATTTATTTACTACTTTTTTTGTTGTGATTTTTATGTTTGCCGCTGATTGCTATTGAGTTAATTGGAGTAAGTATCTAATACGATCGTTATTTTTAATCCTCATCAAAAATATATTTACACCATCATAAAAATAAAACTGCGATTAAATTGAAAACGTGTTATACGATGGCATAAAATTATTGAAGTTAAATAAATTTAAAAGGCGCGATATCATAAAATCAAAGCGTATCGCAGTAAATCTCCCCGGACTTTGTGGATCCGAACTGTCCACTTGACACGGGACATTAAATGTTATTATATGCCGAGATCTTTTGGCATTAGCGACTATTAAATTCGCTTTAAAGCTTTATTCGAAGATCAGAAGTGTCCGTTTCGAGATCAAAAGCAGAGCGAATCCGTAGTGAAACTGAATACATCGTAATAAAACCCACCGCATAACTTTTTATGCTGTAAAAAAAAGCAAACTCTTCAAAAAACTCAATAGTTCCTACCTAAGTCAATAAAATATTTTCGTATGTTTTATTGGGTAGTATTCATTAAAAAATATGAGGTGCAAACAAAAATGACAAGCCATAATTTTTAGCTATAAAACATCACCTAAGTAGATCAAAAGTACCTACCATCAAAATACCGAATTATAATGACTGCAGTCATCCAAACCGCTCATCAAAGGATGTCTGGGAATAAACTGGGGAAAAATAAACAAAAAGAAACAAAACGCAATGAAATTGTTCGGACCATTTAATGTGGACCGGACGGGAGTGACAAAAATTCTAAACTGAAATAAACTGAACACATGCGTCTTAACGTCAGTTACTTACAATAAAAGAAAAAGACAAAGCTTTCTGATCCTTTGACCATTTTAATAAAATAGGCTTAAAACTTGATCCCCAGTAGACTTATATAGGCCCGTATTCAGAAACAGTGCTCGAGTCTAAGTCGAGCTTCAAGCACTCTGAAGCATAGATTTTTTGACAGAAAATTTTCAAAAATCTAAGCTTTAGGCTTGACTCAGACTCAAGCACTGCTTTTGAATAAGAACCTTACCTGACCTGGCTTCTCAGCACAGCTCTGCTTTCTGCGCCGTAGGTCGTGGGTTCGATCCCCAACAAGAACAAATATTTGTGTGGTGATCGCAGATGTTTTTTTTTTCTGTCTGGGTGTTATAAATATTGTAGTCTTAATATGTATTTATAAAAAAAATGCATTATATATCTTGCTTCCAAAGTACAAGTTCTGCTTAATTTGGGGCTAGATAGTGTTGTGTGGATTGCCCACAATTTTTGTACGTCTACCCTGTACTAAAATTTAGCAACTGGGTGACCTGCAGGAACTATAATGACGCAAATCCTATTAGGACTTATTAGTAACTAGCAGTCAAGGTACTATTTCATATTAAATGTTTAACTTTGCTAAATAATGTATTGTTCGTTGAATGATTATACAAATTGTTAGATTACAAACGACAAATTTAAGCAAATATCTTTTATAGTAAACCTCAAAGAAAGGTTACGATAAAACTGTTTAATAACTTATTCCATGTTTTATTGATTCTCAAGTCTTCTTATTCCTGTCTTTGGTCTAGCTCTTATCTATCTCTTGCATATCTATGCACACCCATAGTCATCACTCTCTTAGTCACATGACTTTCATCCCTCCTCATAACATGCCCGTACCACGCCGTTCATAGGTTTTCTAGTCATAATTAGAAAATGACAAAGATCCAATTTATAAATCCCACTCAGTTCAGGGACGTTTGTCCAAAAGACCACTGAGTCTCAGAGACCACTTTTGTTTCTGGTTATAAGTGAAAGAAGACTTCATTGTATGACGACTTGTGTTGTATGTGTGTGTAACTGTGTGAAAGAAGACTAATCCTAGACTTGCCTTACTTTAAGACGTTTTAAAGTGATCCTTGTGATAGTATATTGAATTAATACATATTTGATTTTGATTTTTGATGCATAGATGGTGTTATGTGGAATATCCAACAATACTCATAATAATACTCCTTCCGTACATTTCTATCTAAAATACCAAAATGTTAATAACACTGAACATTTTCCTGATAAAAAAATTAAGCCTTGAACCGATTTCTTCAAGACGAAGCAGGAAGTTTTGTTCGGTATTGATTATGTATCGAAATTTAGATTCAGTAACATTTTTATGTTTTACACGTGCATTCAGATACTGCCTAGTTGATGCAGTATTTTAGGTAGCAACATGATCACATTTTACAGCATTTTAATATGTAGGTAATAAGGAATGATAAAACCATGGGTCTTACCATCACTGCTTATGGTTTGACAGGCTCACAGCTCAGATGGTAGTAGCTCGATTTTCTGGTCTACCTGAACTGAAGACAAACATTTTGTGTGATGAACACTGAATATCTATAGTTGTTTTTTCTACGTCTGGGTGTTAAGTATATTGTTTCCCAAGAAGCTTTCAACTTGAGAGAAGATTGAGAAAACTTTATTTCAAATCGCAGATTTTGCAAACTGTTTTTTAGTAAACCGCTCTTCTCATTGCGCTTTTATTTTGAAAGGTAATTCATGAAAAAAAACATCTTAGAAGCTGAATTTACATAATAATGCAAATAAAACGTGTTGATTCGTAAATCAGCACCAATTTTATTGTATAACAAAAACGAAGAAACTGCTCATCGTTGCATTAAGTATTTATGTACATAAATGATGCATGTGCGTTATCACATTTACTGGGATAATTTACTGCTTCGAAATCCGAAATAACGCGATGCACAAAAATTCGCACATACATCATTCTGGTGGTAAGCGGTACAAAAAAATCGCAGAGCACAATGACTGCTAATTTGCCTGTAAAGATGTATGCACTGGAGTGAGTTCATAAATTCGAGAAGTCACTTGGCCTACCGCTTACACCCATAAACCTCAACGGACACTTTTATAGCCGAACCACGTGGCGGAGTGTTTTTTCCGCACTTGACTTGACATGTGTACAACGGTTTAGGACGTCACGGCTTTGTATTAATTTATTGCCTTAGAATAGACCCCCTGCGCTAATACGTCACGTGTTTTTAACTTGCACAAGATGAAAGTGATTTTTTTTATTTTATGTCTGGTATAAGTAATATTGCCTACACGACCGTAACTTTCTATTAAAGTCAAGGCAAACGATTAGTCGTGCAAGAACTATCAAGGGTCATTAAAATAATTTCAAGCTCACTGACGCTGTATAATTTTGATCTCGAAAATCCACACTATTTCAAACGATTTAGATACAATCTCGCGTAAGAACATTTATCACCAATAACGAGAACACACTCTTGACCAGCTAATGTGTCTCATTTTATCACAGGTCCATCAATCAACCGCTCTCCGGGACAATTGGAGGCCCTCGCATCAGTAGCACTTAACATGTCCAGCTAGAGCATTCAGTGCTCGTCTAAAATGACAAGTGTCGAGTGATCCAGATAGACAAGGACACAAAAACCTACAATGAACGACCTTAACTATAACGCCGGGATGAGTTCCTACCAGTTTGTGAACTCGCTGGCTTCCTGCTATGGGAACCAGGCACCGGGACGCACGGGCACGCCTGTTGATCAAACTGGGCACCCAGGGCTGCCTACACCCGGAGCAGATTACTATAACCCAGCAGCGGCGTCCGCATATCCAAATGCCTGCTACTCGCCGCCGCAAGTGGGTCATCACTACCCTCAGCACCCGTACGGGACGCCTGCATCGGGCGCTCACATGCAGCCCCAGTCAATGATAGATTACACCCAGCTGCATCCGCAGAGACTTAGTAGTGCAGCAACCCATATGCACCACTCGAACCCAAGTCCTGGGGCACTGTCTCCTAATTTGATGTCGACTCCACCGAGCCAAGCAGCCGGGGCTAGTTGTAAATTCGCTGATACAACTTCAACAACCGGTGTAGCATCACCTCAAGACCTGTCGACATCTTCTGGACCAGGAAGAACTTCACCAGGGTTTGGCGTTGGCCCGAATTCAAGTGGAACCACGAGCACCAAGTTGGGTTTGACCACGCCGATTGCATCTCCTGTAGAGCACAAGGCGGTTGTGAACCAGAACATCTCGAGTCCTGCATCCAGCACGTCCAGCAACGAGAGCAACGAGGCTAACAATTCTAGTTCTAATTCAAAGAACTCTAAGTCTGCTGCCAACACGTCGAACCCTCCGCAAATTTATCCATGGATGAAGCGAGTGCACCTTGGAACAAGTAAGTAGAAATTGAATCATTATTTCTAGTAGGTACAAATTGCGTAGGCTGGAAATTAAGCATCTGTTTTGATTATTCTCAGCTGCGAGGAAAGTTGATTCACACTTTTTTACCAGCAGCAGCCGTGAAATCACAAATGATTCGACTTCCTCGAGTAAAACCAATAACGGTAACCGCGACCACGCCTTCGTAAACAGTTTAATGCGATAGAAAATAAAACAATCCATCAATTGGACGAGGTGGAGACAAAACAAATTATATAACTATTTATAAAGCGTTAGCATGCATTAATGTTGGATCGATATGGTTGACTGATGGATGGTGTTCATAATAAGGCATAATGGCTTTGTTGGCGGGCGCTTGCAACTGAACGTACCAAGACTTTTTTCTCGGACCTCCTAATGATGGGGAAATGGCTCGTCATCGTGACGTTTGATTTGTCTGGTCCTGACCTTCTGGTGTTAGGCGTGAATTGCCTTGTTTGAGAGTTAATCTATTTTAAATTGGAGTTTAAAAGCTTGAATTTGGTTTATTTGCTCTCGTGCTTTTTTCATTCAATAGCAATTAGTACGCATTCTTCAAGAATAATATTTTGAATTAACTTATTTGATAAATTCACGTACAGTCGTAAAAAAATGCGGTATTACATACATTAAAATCTTTAAAACTCTGCGACAAAATTAGTAAGGAATGTAATAGGTAGATGCAAATATAGATTGCCCAACAAGAACTTGACAAAAGTCAAAATAAATTAAAAATACGGCGCACAATAAACGTGGGACATGCGTGAAACAGGCCGGTCACAGCGGCTGTCACATGTAGATGTTCAGATAAAGACAGCGTAAAGACAAGCGCAGATGTTCAGCCCACTGTTTCGAAGAAAGCGTATTGTTTTTACAGCAAACCCATGTGATGCGACCTTGTAAACAAGTGCATATAATTGGTTCGGTTTTTTTTTTAGTTCTAATTGCGTTTCAAACATTGCGTTGTCAGAAATATTTCTTCTGATTAAAATGTTCCTTAATAATTGTCGTTATCTATATCAGTCAACGAAATAGGTATGAATCTACGTCTCTGGCTGTTCAAATGGTTTCAAGGGTCTTATTTCAATAGTGTGCAGCATTTTAAATATTAATGTTAGAAAAGACTCTACCTTAAAATCATTAGGTCTTACCGATAAGTGCATCAAAAATGCTTATAATGTCCTGCTACCTCCTTGGTTACCTCAAATATTTCAACGCTGTTTTCATAGATTTATTGGTTTGAGATCATTAAAATAGATGGTTTGGCAGATATTTTTTTATGAGCTTATGGTAATAAGCTATGAAAAATCTATACACGTCGTTTAAGGCTTTTAAATCAATCGATCAGGTTCATAGGCCCCAAGCTCAATAAGGAATAAAATATACAGTTTCTAAATAAGTCGATGTTATTTATTGTTATATTATCTCTATATTGAGTGACGGATAAAAATTTAAATGTTTATGCATTTTGTGAAAATATCTATGGAAAGTTGTGAAATAATGACAAATAAGTTCAACACAACATGTTATGTATGCTTTTTCACGAAAATTTCATCACAAACAACGTTTTTGACGATTATAAGCGCCATGACAAAGTGTGTGATATATTTTGAACTTTAATTTGACAACACTATGCATATACTTTTTTGATGAAACGGGTTTACCATGTTACCATGGGTTACCATGATATTGTGATATCGCTGCATGCCCATGATCACGGGAAGTGAAGTCAAAGAGTAAAAGAAATGTTATTGACAGACAAATCGATCTACCCTCTTTCGCGATCTTTTATTGATTTAACCACTAATCCCTTATTCCGTCGTTCATAAAAATAGTTTTAAAACCATGTTATGTAGTTTCAAATTTGCTGAGGGTAAGAAACATCGACTGGCTAACCTGTAGGCCTAATACAAGCTCTATTTGGCTCTGCTGACTCTGGTTTTCAGTCTGTGTGAGTGTTGACTAAATAAATCCTACGTCGAAACGTCACACACACACTATAATACACTGGTGAGCACTCACACAGTCAAAACCAGAGCCAGAGACAGAGCCAAGCTGCTGTATTGAGTGTTTTTACACTGAATTTTACCAAAGTTTACTGATTTTTTCCTTAAAACTTAAGCCTGAATCAAGCAGCCTACGAATACATGCAAATAGTTGAAAAGCGAAACACCTGCAACCCTTACATGTTTAGACTCCATAACTCAAGCGGTGGTTGAAGCGACCACCCCTGCGTGCCAACCGACTTATAAGTATTCAATACTGCGGCTCAAGTGGGAATATGAGTATTAAGTTATTAAGTTGGCGGTAGCATTCGAAAACTTAGACTGAAGTTGAATACCAATCACTTGGAATGTATCCAAAAATATACACATTATACGCAAAAAGATAAAATCTTATTTTTACATATTTGTTTTTTTATACAACTAGCAGATGGAACAAGCATATGGCCCACCTGATGCTAAGTGGCAACTATCGCCTAAAACAAAGCCTAAAAAACATACCTATACATAATTACTAAAAACATGGTACCTATCATAACCAAAAATTATAATAGACAGAACGCTTGACATCAAATACACAAAATTTCAAAAATCTGACACATTTTATATTAGGCTACGTGTATACATACTGCATGTATGTATACCTATGCGACGTTTCTACAAAATTCTTAGGAATATAATGTATATAGATATACATACTTACCTAAAAAGCAACCATTGGTATCGTATTTTAAAATACTAGTTTTACAATCTCATGTACCTATAATAATTATTATAACTAAACGAATGAAATAAAACTATGGGTTTTCTTACCTACTATTAACCAACCTGTATTGTACCTACAAACTATTCGTTAATCTGTTTCTCGACTTCCAAATACGATAACACCAAATTGCACGCAAACAGCCAAGTCTGGAACTAGCCTAGATTATTCGTAAGGTGGTATAGTAACATCTAGATAAAAATAACATGAACTCGGCATAGTTTTGTGGTACTGTTTGTGTGTTTGACTGGCGTCTTAGCTCTGCCTTCTGCGCCATAGGCCGTGGGTTCGATCCCCACCGAGAACAATTATTTGTGTGATGAACACAGATGTTTCATCTCTGTCTGGGTGTTATATTGTATTCTTAGTATGTATTTACAAAAAAAAAATGTATTTAAGTAATATAATCAGCTATCTGGTTCCCGTACTACAAGCTCTGCTTAGCTTGGGGCTAGATAGTGCCGTGTGAATTGTTTCAAATGTTTCTTGTATTATAATGTACATTTCATAACGTTCTTTAAAATGTATTGAAATTCTCTAAAATGTATTGTTTTTGCCTATAGAAGTACTCAAGATGACAATTCAAAAAAATTGATTTGATGACAATTCAAAATGGAATGAAACTTCTTCAAAGAATGTTCACTTGAGTGCAGTAACTGTTCTTTCTAATCTAGTTACATGAACAGTTTATCTTAAAACTAAACTATAAATCCAGGTGCACTATACCATCGGTCACTTCAGTTAAAACGTGCCCTTATAGAGAAGGAATTCACATTAAATCAACATAATTTGTCTCTGATTTCTAAATGAGATGCGAACCCTACCTGTTCCGTGAGGCACACTAAGAGCGATTAGTAAATAAATAACAAATTAAATTCCAGTAAAGATTAGTGGTCGAGTCAGTGTTCGCTCGTAAATAAATCAAGTCAGTCTACGGTAAATTATGACTCAAATAATATTATGCTTAAGGTATGCTCGTGTACTCGCCACTTTACAGTTCTTGTATAGGCGGCCTTTGTAAATGCAACCGTGGTTGGTTTTTTATGTTTAAACCATATACTTAGACGTATAGACTTTGAATGTATGCATCTTTAAAACTGTGTTTTTAAAATCAAACATTATCAACAAAACAATTCTTACAAAAATACATTTTTGAAAGTTTTTGATACATTTGAGTATTAGTAGTATTTAGTGATCAAGTAGTAGTTGATTAGTGAGTCAAATGTAGTTATAGCAAGTAGGTATAGTCTTTAATTACAGTTTAAGTTTTTATACTTAAATACTCAGGTTAAAGGTATTGCATGAAATGATATTATAATATTATGCTAAGAATATTACGCAAGTGGAAATCCCAAAAGCCATAGTCAAAAGCACACTGCAATCACAAACACTGATAAATTATATCTAAACAAAACGAGACACGTATTAATTGTAGTTAAGAATCGAGATCACGATAAAATCGCAATGCAATCCCGTAGAGACCGCCTCCGATGCCTTTTTAATATGCAAAGATTAAAAATAAAAAAGTAGTTACTAAGTCCAACCAATGTGAGGGTTAAAATACAACGTTTGTAAAGGGATTAGTGATCGTGGCGCGGTTGGTCGATCCGTTTTGCAATGGCGGCCGTGATTTTGCAAAATCAGAAGCTCCTTTCTAAAATACTCCTTCTTTAATAACACTAGCGGCCTGTCCCGGCTTCGCACTTCAAGTGGTCATTTATTTTTAAACACATAAATATAAACATTAACCTTATATAGGTAACCTAATGATAATCAGGGTGAATGTAGCTTTCCAAATGGCTTTGAAATAGCATAGTAGTTTTTGAGTTTATTCATTACAAACATTATTTTATTAAAATTATTCATAGAACAATTATTTTTTATTATCGTAACAAATGTTTTAGCGTTCATATTATTTAAACCTGTTTCGCAAGATGCGTTTTCAATTAAATTGAGCGCACTGGTGGTCTAGTGGTAGCGGCCCCGCCTTCCGATCATAAAGTCGTGGGTTCAAATCCTGTAGTGTATCTGTCTTCTGTTCAAAAATGTATGTGCACTATGCCAGTACTCTCTAACGGTGAAGGAAAACATCCTGAGGAGACCGGAATGTTGTAGAACATAAGAATTCGAAAAACATACGTCAATATAAATTACTTCACTACACTCTAGCTCAAAAGAACCAGTGACACGATAAGAAGAAATCAATTGATTTCTAATATAAACGGCAGACAAATTAGGAAGTTTATACACAAGAGAAAAACTCGCGGGCAAAGTTGACTCCACATCACGTCCACTAGTCGGTAAACCCCAACCTCAAGGGAATACAACTTCAATTATTGATGGCAACTTTTAGCCAGTGTTAAATATAGGGAAGGATCACCACAATTTTTCATCTAGTTCACCTTTAGATAACTCTTTATTTATATTCGCCTGATAATTTACGGTTTGTAAATTAAAAATAAGGTTTTACATAATAATTTACACGTTGCTTTGTTTTTGAACTTCTGCGTCAATTTTGCAGGTGTATCTTCAGCTTATAAGTAATTTTATTATGACACGTTGGTGTTATTTTATATCAGCTTCAGCATCAACATAAATAAACATTGGTTTTTAACAGGTTATGTGAAAAATTGCGTGAATAAAATACTTAACAGAACCCATTAAAAAAACAATTAATATCTAACAATTGTGGACAATCCACACAACGCTATCTAGCCCCAAATTAAGCAGATCTAGTACTATTGGAACAAAATAGTTGATATAATACTTTATTTTTTGCAATACATTATTTATACTTAGGATACGATAATTATGATGATAATAATAATATTTTTTTTTTAATACTAGCAACTATCTAGGTATGTAGGTACCTACAACTATTATCTATACTACCTACCTTAGGCTATTTTGTAAAAAATACCATTTCTTTTCAGTACGTTGGTAGACATCTATTTGTTTTGTAAATTTTAAAATGACTCTTATATACAAATAAGATACAATAATATGTCTTAGTGATTTACTACATTTAAAATTTTGGTAGTGGTATTTTTACACCCTGTATTATATGTATACAAAATAATTATACATTATTAAACACTGCAATAATTTTCGTAAGTGCGCAGTTTTTACACCATAATCGGTACGTTGCCCATATTCGAAATGACCGCTATTATACATCATTATTGCAATTAATATTTAATACATGTTCACTTATATGAGTTATAGCACCATACGATGAGTTTTCTTCCATAAATAAATTATAATTCATACTTTATAGACATTCAACTCTTTTTATCTTTTTAACCGACTACAAATAAAAAAGAAAGAGGTTCTCAAAGCATACAGGCTGAATTTTTACATTCAATCAGGTGTAATGACAATCAATCGTTTCATCATCATCATCATCAGCCTGAAGAAGTCCACTGCTGGACATAGGCATCCCCTACACATTTCCAGGAAGAACAATTCTGAGCCCTTTCCGTCTACCGACTTCCCGCGATCTTAACAATGTCATCGGTCCATCTGGTGGGAGGGTGCCCTACGTTTCGTTTTCCGGTTCAATAGTTGTCGGTTCTTTGACTATATGACCAGCCCATTGCCACTTCAACTTACTAATTCTTACGTTTAGCTATCAGTAAAATAACTAAGAACTCTGCAAATATGTATAAGGCAAACCTGCTTAGATTTTGTTATTGCCATATAGAAAACTAGTCTAAGCCACAGTACATCCAAGGATTTTAATTAAAATGCAGAACGGCGCTGCATTATTTCCCAACGGTTTTAATTCCATTTCAATAACCCGTGTCGCCGGCAGACACTGATTAAGCTTCGAATAAGAACTTCACTGATCCTGTGTTCTGTCACAGCTTAAAAATGACCCAGCTAACTCATTAATGAGAAAGCTCTATAAAATATAACCAAGGTGACACTTGAAACTGTATCATTTTAACTTTTGAAACTATTTTTATGAAACAGGGACAGGGACCACCGAATAAATAAAAATAATAAATTTTTAACCTTGATTACATTTTTTGATTAAATATCCCGTTGTTTCGTAAAAATAGTGTATCATTTTATAGAGGTAAAAAACTCAAACCTGTTAAAAAAACTGCTAAAACTCAATCATTGTTACTTCTAAATGCCATAAAAACAATAAGATGACCTACCTTATGATTTTCTCAATATACCAGAAGATATTCAGGTTTTTTTATACTACTAGCTGATAAAACATGCATATGGCCCACGTGGTGTTAAGTGATAAAAAGCATTGCCTCGCAGGTTGTAAGTAGGTAAGTATAAAATAACAAAAAACATTTTGCTGATTTTAATTTTCAAACGCATTTAATTATTTTTGTGTTCACTGGAGTTACTCAGCTGTAATTTTAATTTGCTGGGATCCTCTTACGCTACATAACTACCACAGTATATAGGTACGTCTACGTATATAATATACATAACTGCATATGCATTTAGAATTAGCATAAAGGAATATGCATATTGCAAGTGCGAGACTGTGAATGTAATTGACAATTATTTAAGTTGTCAATTCGTTTAACAAGTTTTGCATCTCTATGGACATCCGACTGGCGATTTATTAATTGGCTAGTTATTTGCATCTACGCTGTCTTGAAGTAATTTCAAATAAAGAATAATAGCAAAGAGCGTGTACAAAGTTTTTTTTTTCATAATTTTGAACGTATTGGTTGCCAGTGTGTTTGATAGAGTCACGTATTTTTTTTAATACTAAAAAACAGGATGAGTTTCTTATTATGAGTAGATCGAGACGTTACAATAACACAATACTATCATACTTTTGTTGAATCAACCCAAATGAAGAACGACTTCATCGACGCAAAAAGTCAAATAATACAGTTATTGCTGTCAAATGCGAAATAATGGTAACACTACAATTGTTTCGGTGGTCATAAATAACTTTTTTCAAAAGATCCGCGGTTTCCTTAAAAGCTAAACTGGCTGATAAACATTTTTTTTTCGTAGCCGGCTTTCCTGCGGCGATGCCTATAAATATTAATACAATCAAATGTTTTGACGTGGACCTTTTTTAAGCTTTTATCTTGCCTTCGCTTATTTTTTGTCGGATCGATTTCGTTTTTATTTCGTGTTAATTTGGACAGCGAATTTGGTCTTTTAGCAGATCGTAAAGTATACGAAGTGGGGCAAGAAGTGATCGTGGCGCCAGGTGTATTTTGTATAATTTGGGGTTCGAATTTTGAAATTGAATGAAATGGCAGTTTGGGTCCATGTGGTATCGCCACTTAAATACCTACCTCGTAGAAAAATTACTGGGTACACATTTTTTCTGGTTCTACAATTCAATAACATACCCGCAATATCACAGACAAATCTAAATTGGCACTTCAAGTCATATCAAAAACTCACCCACTTTGCTACTGAGCACATTATGATTATTTGACTCATTAAATACCTAATCATTAATTCTCAAAATTATAACGGCCATTACTACCAACACCGCTTAAATCTTTTAAAATAAAAACATAAATCTCTACTTTGACTCAAAAACTGTTGTACAAACACCCACTAAGTCACGCAACATTCTTTGTAAAATAGACTTTATTTTAAAGAGCCTAAGGTTTAAAGGTAAAGGATCTAATAAAACGGGTTTAGTTTCGACAAGATCTGATCAAGGTATCTAAAATGGTCACAGTTAGTGGGTTAACCACTTGAAATTGTCATCTGTCTGATTTATATATGTTCTTTTGCGGTCTACGCATTCTAAATTTTTTCGCTTTGAGCTAAAAAAACAAATTTCTATTTTGTAATTTTCTAAAATAATTCTGACATCGTTTAGCAATCACTTGTCTAGTTGGGTTAGTTATTTTCAAAGAGAGTTCAAAACATATTATTGCTTAGCGTTGTAAGTAGGTTTACCTATGGGTATTAATATGTTTTCTAACTCTCTTAAAATAGAAAGATAAAACGTTACTCTCTCTATCAAAATAATTACCTGAGAATTAATATGTTTTGTTAATATCAGCCACACACAGGGTGGAGAGAGCTCAGAATCGTTCTTTTTGGAAATGTATAGGAGAGGAGATGTCCAGCAGACCACTTTAGGCTGACGATGATGATGATATTACTTTTAAGTGGTGGGATCTCCTGAGCGCATAAACACCAATGCTGCAATTTACTATCTACTGGCCAAAGCATTTTTCTACATCTAGTTACAAAAAATTCCAGTAAAAACACTCCAAAAATATGACAGAGCAGTGTAGTTTTTCAGGCTGCTGATGATGATAGTTAAATGCACGATGATAATACCAACTAAGAATTTAACCAAAGCACACCACAAGTACAAGTATGTACCTAACCTAAGAGTTTCACTGTTCCACAGCGTTTTGATTTCGTTGTCACAAGAAAACAAGTAAAAACACTTTTAATGAGGAAGCTGTGGACAAGTTTAGGTTGATGATGATGATAAAATCTTACACAAAATAGATTTGAATAGGTTATGAATAGAAGAATAGATATGAAAAGAAAATTTCTCTATAACTAAGAATCAAAGCTACAATAACCTAAGAGTACTTTCAATAACCAGTCTAGTTAAAGGACCGGTAGGACAGTAGATAGGTAGTACATAAGAACAAAATAATAAAAGAATGCCAACAATTTTGCAGCACATTAGCTGGCCTACCAAAGAGCCAGAGGCGTATCCAGTGAATCGCTCGTAAACTATAATCATTTGCGGAGTCCATAAATAATTGCGTGGTAGGAAGGCCAAACTTACCGGTAGGATATGTCACTGGCTTAAAATTAGGTATTTCTGCAATAATATCGAGAAATTGGAATAGATCCAAAACTTTGGTAGTTACTTTGACAACATTATATATAATTTGATGCATATCATGTTAAAAGGATTTGAGTATCAAAAGTAAAGGAACAATATACTTAGGTAGTAATTTTAACAACGTTATCTAGAATTTGATACATAATAATGTTAAAAGGGTTTGAGTAAGAAGATTAAAAAAAACAATATCTAATATTTGGATTCGCATTTCGATATTGCGGTAGTAAGATTTATCAACATTGATAAAAATGTTCAATAGATGAATATGTAGTAACGTTTATATCGACAATGATGCTCATTTAAAGATGATTAAGCTATAATTTTTACTTTATTTACTTTATCTGTCACATTCACGAGCAATACAATTTACAGAATTGATCAAGATAAAAACGTAAGGAAAGAAACCGCAAGTAGATACTGTTACACAACAAAACGAGCGTAAATTGACATGCAAATTATGACTTGTTTCCGATATGGCTATCGAAATATATTAGATGACAATGTCCCAATACTTTCCAAACCATGGCAGCATTAGCCCGACCCCGGTTTTGTCGGTCGCTTGCGCCCGCGCAGGTAATATAGTCATAAATTTCCATAACCGCCACACGATCTTATCAAACATGATTTTAATTTGATTTCGGAACCACACGTGTTGAGGTCGTTTTGATAGCGAGTTATGGTCGTGGGTATAATCGATATTTTTTCATAGGTAAAACAGCTATGGTCAGTGACTCATGAAGTCATGAATCATCAAAAAGTACAGACTCAAACAAATAAAAAAAAAAGCCGGCACGCCAGAAACAAAAGTACCTATATCAAACGTAAGCTAAGATCTAAGTATAACCTAGGTGACAAGTTCATCGTTGATATGACTATACAAAATAATTTAATTAATGGTGGTCAAAAACTAACAGACAACCTTGAAATAAAGAGCAAATTCAAACATATGGATCGAGACATAGGATAAAGACACACTGCATATAATAATGAATTAATCCCACCCACCCGATGGACCGACGACATTGTTGAGACCACGGTAAGTCATGGAGTTGGCTCAGAATTCATATTCTTCGAATTTATAGGGGAAGTCTTTATCCAGCAGTGGAATTTTCAGGCTGATAATGATGATGACTGAATTAAGAGACTTGTCATAAGACACTCATGACAAATGATATAGTTGGGTAGATAAAGCTATGTTAAGTATCTACTACCTCTGTAAACCAAAATATAAATTGTCAATCGTAATCAATAAGCAAAAAGCTAAATCGACTTTTAATGATAGACTTTATACAAAGTGTGTCACGCCTTAACATCGAAGTAAATCTGACAGCAGTATGCCATTAATTTCGTGCAATGATATAAGACTTTGACTGAAATGACACCGTTGTGTATCAATTTGATTCTTTGTTGACTAGATCATCAAATTTCTTCAAGTATACATAAGCAACTTATCCATTTAAAATAACTTTATTATGACTTTCTTCTTTTTGAAGTTCTTTCAAATCAGTTTGGTGGAAGACTCTGTAAAATACACTATGTAAAATACTATACTAGTAATCGAAACATCTGAACAGCCAATCCATGGTACTGTCACGCAAACTAGATTAAAAATTTGGTCGACCAGAGCATTCACGTTACACTTCCCAATCCGCATTTTTTTTAAATTATCAGTTTGACAAACTTTATTTGTTTAATCTAAGCTCCTCCTATAAGCTTAATTTTGTAGTATCCCAACTTCATCAGTCATAATTTGCTAGCTTTCCATAAAGAAGCTTAATTTTAAACTAACCTCACTTCATCAGGCACAATTTCATCGTTACACTTTGGTGTAAGGTCAAACTCTTTATAAAAGTCTAAAAACTGACCGCCGCTTACAAAATCACGATTTACAACCCACAGGTCTTATTATCTGGTATCAGGCTATAATCCATTTATCAAAGCTTTTGTTTACGATGCTCGCGTATCATCGACTATTAATTACAATGCGTTCTACACTTCGAACTTTGACGTTCTCGCTGTGTGACAGAACAGAGATAAGAATTTTAATGTTACTCGATACTGTAATACTTTTGTTACCAAACCCAAGCTGAAATCAAACTTACCTCATAGTAAATAAGATTGAAAAAGCCATTGATGATACTAAAATAACACTTTAACAGATATATGACTCTGTAGACATCGATTTAGAGTCGATAGTCCGATGAATGAAGAACTTTAGAATTTTGATGGATGTGGTTATAATTGTTTCTGTATCGATTATGCCATTGATAAATATTTCGACTATTCTTCATTTTATTAATGACGTGGAAGCGGAAGAACTGCGATGCCATAACGACAGCGTAATGTCACAATTAATAATACCTGAGCTGTCATGATATCTGTCATCGTGACATCTGTCAGTGCACGGGTGCTTTTCATTTGCGTGTAATTAAACGTGATTTGTTGTACCTGCATTGTTTTTCTGATGAAAGGCTAGACTTGCCTCTGCACTATGCATCTTATTAATAACATCATAAATTATCTGAGACATTGTTTCTGTCTGTGGTGAGTTTATTTTTAAACCCATTCTTGTAGAGCTCTTTGATAAATATAATTAATCTTTGTAAGTCATAGGTACTGTGTTTTTTAATCAATTCAAATTTTGATATCTCATTGTACAAAATTTCAATCTCTCGTTCTTAATATTTGTGGTGGTCAATAAACTCTCTCTTTAGTTATAAAGCAAACTTTGCAAAATTTGCAAAATCAATACCGTTTGTCCCTAATTTTCGCTTAAATTAACGGCGTCGTATAAACCATCCAAGCAACGAACCGTACAGGAATTTAAATAGTCTGAAGACGCCTTTACCGCAACCTATTGATACCAAAACAATCTATCTCAGAAACCAAGCATGCCAATTTAGCTCTTGCAGCGCATACCAATAGAGTGTAATTTAGAATAGCATGTCATTTCCAATGCTGTTGTAGAAGAGAAGAGTTTGTGGAAATAGTTTAAAATAATTTTGTTTGAAAGATAGCTTACGTGATAAAATTTGAGTTTTTTTTTGTGTAATATTTTTAAATAATATGTAACATCTAAGAGATTTTGGTTTGGATGGAAGTTTTAATATATTTTTCGGTTTTCCAACACGGTCACACGGCTTTTTTTAATACAAAATATTTTTTCATTACTCGCTGGTTTAGGTCACACGGTCTAGTAAAGCACATAAATATTAAAGAATAACAAAACTTTACAGTGATACAAACTACACGAAACTTCATTTAAAATATCTCACAATCAACTCGTTATATTAACTAGCCTACTCGTGCTAGCTACCTTACTCACGCTAAAACAAGTCCAGGCACAACCTGATTGAATTTACTATAAATAACAAAATTGCTTCCTATAACCGGTGCGTTCATATACAACAAAACTTCAGCTAGAATTGCATTCTTAGCACTTAGAAGGTAAGACCTAAAATTGCGTGACAAGGCGTGTGACTGTACAAATGCATCTAGATTGGAAACATGCTTTGTAGAGTATTAAAAATTAACTTCTCGGTTAGTCTAGCCTCGAGGTGCTATGACCTTTCGTGTACCTACATTCTGGTTTAATACGATTTCTATACGAGTGTGGTGAGTTTTTTATTTGAATTCCTTAGTAGTTTTGTCCCAGCAAACTATCTTTCAAGTATTTTTTGTCTTTGTGTTTCAATATTGAGGTATCATAGAATCATGGGCCAATTGGCATTTTAAAATTATTAGCTTTAAAAGATTTGCGTTGATAATATTGCAAAATTTTCGTACAATAATAATAAAAATGTCAATTTTTAAATCGTTCTGATTGCCATATTTAAGTTATATAGAATTTGATTAATTGATAATAAGCTTTGTACGATGGTATTCGGCAATCAGAAAACTCCAAGATGTTGCAAAAACATCTGCCATTATCTTATCTCGGTGAGACTTTTCATCAACAATTCACTTGTCAGCGAGCATACTCTGATCGTTCAGAATTAATGAAGTGAACATGTCGACCCCTGTCACCGGCTCCTGTCGAACTCCTGGCTCCGAGACGTGTCCTGCCCTCTGTCGGAATGTTTATACAATACGTGGGGTGTTTTAGCCTTAGGTTTGACTCCGTTGTACTTATCAAGAGCTGCCATAGAAACTTTCTGAGCAAAGTATTGACATTGATCTCTGACTACGATTAATATGTACCTCTATATTGTATTCTATTATTATTATACATTAGATCAAAATATTTCTTCTTCTTTTTCTTATGTTTTCTATTGCAAGCTGAGCTGAGTTGCTGAGCACAGTTTCTACCATGTTTTTATTTATGTGTTACTGGTTTGAAAGAACCAGTGACACAACAGCAACAACAACATTTATATTATGTAAAACACATTTTATTCTTTTTAGATTTCGTTTCATTTCATTTTCTTCGTCAATTTTTTCCATTCTCTCAAATCTTCAACTCTGCTTGTGCTATTGTTCAATGCAGTCATACGCAAAGGTACATTTAATACAGTCCGATAAAATATTTGAATATTATCCAAGTTCAAAGCTACATCATAGTGGCACAGGCGCGGCATCCCCAACCGCATTGGGGCAAAGGAAACAAAACCGACAGATATTAATGGACATGGAAAAAATATTGTACGTTTTCCTTCCCTCGCTTTTAAAGCGCAATAAACACTGTGCAATTAAAGCGCCAATAGCAGATTGATGGAATGATTGATTGGAAATTCTTGGCGTTTGCTTTTCTTAGGGATTCTTGAACTTTTTTGTTTGAAATGTTTCAACATTAAAACGGTCTAAAACGCCTGCGTGATTGCAAAAATTACATAAAATTAAATTTTATAAGTTTTATCACTTATTATAAACCGAATAGGTTAGTATTTAAGTTAATTTGGTAATTTTAGAAAATAAGATATTTATTAAAAATACGATTCGTACGAGCTAACAAGAATTTTACTTCTATCTACTAGAAATAAATTATGAAAATAAATAAAAAAACTCAAGACAATCGTGTTAATAATACTTCTATCATCAAGGGTGAATAAATTGTAGCACAAAAAGCCCCTTTTCAAAAATGACAAGCGTCGCTTAAAAGTGCGTAAAGAGTAATTATAATGAATTGAATGGTCGTTAATATCGCCACCTAGGATCCCCAGGGTTATTAGGCTAGTAACAATTATAAAACACACCTAACATAAAAAGCAGGTGGCTTGGTCAGCACCTATTTGCCTGTTTGCACTACAGCTAAAGAGTGGAACTCGTTGCCGGCGTCTATTTTTCCGAATACCTATAATTTGGGAGTTTTCAAAAAAAGAGTGAATAGGTATCTTCTAGGTGAGCGCGCTACACCGTCGATCGCATCATCACTTAACATCAGGTGAGATTGCGGTCAAGCGTTATCCTATAAATTGAAAAAAAAAAAAAAACACTAGAGCTTCAACAGGCATGAGTATTAATTATAAAAATAAAAAGGTGAAAGACGTAGAAAGACTACCTAGATCCTTTTTAAACGGTTTTTTTTTAAGATGGATTCAAGGTGATCTTCTAACTTGGTATAGGTATTTAAGACGTGACTATTACACCAGTTGGCATTTCTTAATCACTGGAAATCAATGTTTATTATCTATCTGCATAATTATCTTACTATCAATTTGATCAATAAATGGCAAAGCTTCATTACTAGCTAGTCAGAGCTAGCTTTTTATCTAGCATACTTTGACCGCCAGGTTTAAATAGCGTACATATTTTTAAAGCTAGCTTTATATCTAGCTTGTACTGGTCACCCGCTGGTAAACCAGCGTGAACCTGCTTACTCAGTGAATACAGTCTTATGGTTGTTACTTATTTTATCGTTATGGGCTCGTCACATTTATCATAGTAATCATGTGTCATAGGTTGTTTAGTATCCATCAATTTGATGAAAGCTTAGAATTAATTTATACTTAAAGATTGAATAATTAAAAGGCTGTAAATTACACTATGCGACAGAATGTAAAAATTATACTATACATACTGGATCAGATACTGGATCAGATACTGGATCAGATACTGGATCAAATACCAGATTACATACAAAATCAGATATTGAATCAAATTTCGGATCACATACTGGATCAATCATTGGATCAGAAACTGGATCAGACACAGACATACCTACTAAAATTAGCCTAATTTGTATGACCGTAGGTACAAATAAATTACGTTAACTTTAACCATCTGTCTGTTGTTGAGGCTTCCGTCGACTCGGACCGGTAGGTACTCGGACCGCAGTCCCACTCGCCGGAGTAATTTAATTTTATTATTTTTCTTCCGGCGACTCGGACCACTTTTGAAATGATCTAAAAAATCCATTGTTCAAGGCAATGAAGTACAGTCAAAGGAAAAAGTAGGTGTAGAAAGTAAACATAAAGAATATAACTCTTTGATTGAAGACACAATTTATTTTAAAAAATCTAATTATTAACAGTTATTAAAATATACATATATCATACTACAAATAATGAACAAATTAAAAAGAAGTAGACAAGAAGACAATATTAAAAATCAGTCTTAATTCGAGCACCTACAAATTGGATGTTTTCAAGACAAGAGTGAATAGGTATCTTCTAGGTAAGCGTGCTACATCGTCGACCGCATCATCACTTAACAGCAGGTGAGATAGCGGTCAAACGCAAACCTATAAATTTAAAAAAAAAAAAAAACGTTTTACTTAGATAATACGGTCTTTGTTATTTAAAATGTAATAAAAATAATATGATAAATCTGACCTAGGCTCTAAAAAAATAAATAAATATTGTGTACAATCCTTACAATACTATCTAGCCCCAAATTAAGCAGAGCTTGTGCTATGGGAACTAGATAGCTGATATAATACTTATACAGGGTTATTCATTATTAACTGCAAATACTCAGGAATTAGGTTCAACAAATAGAATAAAAAATATTTATGAAATAATTTTTTTAAAATTTTATCAAAATTTTTTTCAAGTTTTTGTATTAAAAATTTATTTTTATTAATTTCTTTACGGCTATTGCATAATGATTGCCATGGAGAACAGGACGATGACCCACCCAGGCGGTGACTGAACGCAGAGTGTCACTCACGGCGCGCGGGCGCGGATCAGAGGTCAAAATAGGTCAGGCGCCAATGATTCCTTTATCGATTTTCTCGGGATTTTCATAACAAAACTTAAAAAAAATCATTTCATAAATATTTTTTATTTTATTTGTTGAACCTAATTCCTGAGTATTTGCAGCTAATAATGAATAACCCTGTATACGTTTTTTTTTAAATACACACTTAGAATACAACATAACACCCAGACAGAGAACAAACATCTGCGTTTACCACACAAATATTGGTTCTCGGTGGGAATCGAACCCACGACCTACGGAGCTGAAAGGCCAGTCATCATATTATATAAAATAACATGATAAACCTAACATTATAAATATTACGTTACGTGGAAAACACAAGCAACGATGTTTATTCACATAAGTCAATACTCTTCAAAATTTGAGATTTTTGACTATAAATTATAACCATTAAAGAATTCAGGGCAAACCCAAAATCTTAAGTGGAAACACTGGGTTGAAGGCAATTCTGTCACTATCGCAACGTCTAGGATAGGAAGGTACAAATCATCAATACATTTATAGGATGCAAGTTTATATTTAAGTTAATTTTATAGTCATAACATTTATAAAAAAAATTGATAAAATAATATTTTTTCGAATTTATAGTGAAGTGGCTGAAATGGGATTGGGCAGGGCATGTTAGCCGGATGCCTCCCGATAGGTGGGCGACCATCAGTACACCTTGGATTCCTGACGGGCGGCGGTCCCGGGGCCGCCCAAGGAAATGTTGGCGGGACGATATCGACACCTTTGAGAGGAGATGGTGGGAGGAGGCTCGAGAGAGAGATAAGTCTTTGGGGGAGATCTTTGCCTAGCAGTGGAACAAAATAGGTTGATTTAAAAAAAAAAAAAAATATTGCACTACTACTTAACATTTCGTATTAATGTCAGATCTGTTTCTGACGACGACTGTACAATTTACGTCACGTGGTTTGTGGTCCGACTCGCCGGAAGAAAAATAATAAAATTAAATTACTCCGGCGAGTGGGACTGCGGTCCGAGTACCTACCGGTCCGAGTCGACGGAAGCCTCTGTTGTTCTATCAATCTACTAGAACTTAATGATGTAGTTTTCAAAGAAAAAGTTTCATACCATCACAGTTATTGACACCCAAGATCTCTACGATAGAGAAACCTCAAAGTGTGGTCAAGACTAAGACCACATGCAAATTATTGTTGATTTCTTATTTTACGTGAAACAGCTTCCAGGTAAAGGTCTATCAGAGCTTATCAAAACCTGTTCCCAACGAAAAGCAGGCGATCCCTCAGGCCACTCACAGCTATGCAGAAATGCACTGCAGCCACGCCCAGCCACACTGAATAATAATTAACCAATTATGGTATGACAAGACCTCGCTGCCATTTTAATTGGCTCGCCATTCGCGTATCGATATAATACATCAAGATACTAACTTAAGTTATTGAAGCTTTGAATAATGTATTTGAAATATATAAACGTTTTTATTTTCTTTGATTGATAAATAAGTACTTTAATACTCTACTCATTAGCATCATTAGCAATTTAAAGACCTCCCACTGTTGTATACAATTTATGTTAATCAATATTTTCAAAATTAATAGTTTTTTTACTAATACAATCCAATAGATATGGCATTCCCTTAAAGAAAAGTAATTGAAAAAATATTGAAAATATTGATTCACATATACAATGCGGATAGCGCAAATAATAATTAACCAAAGACAAAAATTATAAATTCAAAGTCCAAAATTTAATAACTTTCATTTCATTTATTCAAAAACAATTAACTTAGAATTGTATTTGAAATTACATTATTAGACACCACAACACTTTCGGCACTAATATTTTTTAAGTTCCATGTGAAGTACCACCAGTGCTTGATTCATTATAAAAAATGATATTTCTTTAGAATTTAATAGATATGGATACTTTTAGTGTAATTGTGCAAGTCATATATTACATTGAACTCAGACAAAACACAGTGAAAGTATCTCTCACTTTAATTGCTTACAAAATAATAGTGTTATAAAACTAAATTGTTCTTATACCTACCACAGTTTACTCGTCAATCTGTACTGTCAAAATATGTACAAACAGTATCAAGATCCCGTTAAGAACATGCGTCTAAATACCGTGCATAGTGTACAGTACGATACAGCTAAAGCTACCTAAAAACAAAGAAAAGTGACACTTACTACTGGGACATAAGAGCTAGCAGTGTATAGCCTGATGCGTATCCTTGTGTACAACAGCCCACCAACACTCGACAATTTGATCCTTAGCATTTGGATATAAAGACTAGTATTTATAACACAGACGCTTGCGTGGTAGACTGTACGCAGAATAATCAGTTTGTTTAGAAATGTCATGAGCTTGTATCGAGACCACACGCTTTGTATCAAGATGACGTTTGGATCTACGGATACGTTGGTTATTTGGTTAATTTTATGGTAAATACAAATATTTACATTATAATGTGTATAAATAAGAAAATAAGTAGTCTTAGTACCAACAACAGTAATTTTGAGCGAAACAAAAAAACAGCCCATAGCCAAGCAGAACTTCATAAAGAAATTACACAAAACCTTGTCTGCGGTTTTGATAGCGCTGTACTAAACTTTTTTTGGTTATTATATTACATTATATCTTTGTAAAGAGAAATATGAGAAGGCTGTATGACCTAAATAAATATGTAATAACCTACTAAATAAATATGCTAGCGATGCTATGCTATGTATCAATGTTAAAAACATAATTATTATATAGCAGGAAAGGAACCTCTTTGAGACACACTTACAATCCTTTCAACACACTGGTTTAACAACCAGTGACACGGTACGAAAAATAAATTTTATAAATGCTCATTCTAGAAAACTATGAGGTTGACCATCTGTATGCCTCAAGTTGGTGGACACAAGGCACTGCATCGTAGGGCAAGTTCCTGGCGTACGGAGAACCTACGAAGCAATGCTTTGTTAAAGGCTATGTTTACCACTTAATATCAGGTGGGCCATAAGCTTGTTCCATTAGCTAGTTGTATAAAAAAATACTATTTTTAAAGCTGATTGGTAAGAGAAACGTAATGTATGCGCTTATAGATGAAGTATCATCATAAAACCACATCCAAATATCGCATTGGGTACTTTCAATGTAAAAAACATTGCACGTGGACATTACAGAGTCAAAGGCAACTACAGGTATATTGTACAAACAAATAAGTAATGTAACAGAGTCTGGCATCTTTATGTCTCCATCTGTCCTGGACTGATCTTTGGCATTACGGCTGTTAATTAATAAGATTGATGCTATTGGTCGTTACTTTAGGATTAGTCTTGTAGTGTCGTCTGTTGGCAAAATTGTATCTACTGTAGTTGTGTTTATTACAGCAGTAAACACACTAAATACTGTAGATGTTACAGTTAAGTACCACGTCAAAAAACATAATTATTTTAAATTCAATACATTTCGTACTTTTTTTTAATTCAGTTATTCAGTACTTATTGTAGTACTTTATTATATTAAACTTAATAAATATCATACTTTTTATTTATATTAACAAATTCAGTTACACCTACATAGAAATATCATGATCTAAATAATTAAGTAGGTATTAAAATTATAATTGTGTAGCCCAAATACTCAGTTGTTAATGTCAGTAACGTCACGTCTGATATAATAAAACGGTGAAATTATATTAATTGAGAGCTATCAAAATATCATATAACAATTTTAATGTCGTCCTAACATTCTGTCACGTTACTGCTGTCATTATATTTAAAGAGAGACGCGGCTGTGCAATACTTGCTGTCACTTTTGGGTCGGTTTTCTGATATTTACATAGTGTCATCGATTTGAAATATATTTTGGACTGTACACTGGATTTGAGAATATTACTAGTAGAACTTCTGAAGTTTTCTATAATAAATCAGAGCTCATTGCTTTGAACTTATGAATATCATTGAACATTGTGTGGAAGTAAATCAGTGAGATAAATAAACTTTGGGTAATATTCAGCATGACAGTGTACAGCTCCAGAAAAGCTTACTTTAAATATCTCAAATATACAGAGTTTAAAAGAAAAACATTATTAATTACTATAGTGTTCTATTGTAGAAGGTACAAACCATCTCTATCCCGCGCGGCTCATCAGTCGACCAGCAAATTAGTCGGTGTCACTACAATAAAGAGTGCGCAGGCGCAGGTCGTCGAATAAATCCCTCAACGCTCAAGACTAATGTTTTGTATTGAGATTTCTTTCAACATTGCCCGTGTGTTTTGGCCTTTATCTAGGCTTAGATTAATGTTAACACGCATCTTCTTTTTATGATCACCTTCGGTTTTTGAAGCCAACTTTCTATTCGTCGCCTGTAACAATGTAGTTTGGGATCATAGCTGAATTGCTAGATACTATGATATCATGGTCTATTTTTGGATTATTAGCGTAGGTAGGTACATTCCCATCAGTACATCGAGGTCTTTATACTCTGACTATTCACGTCATCATTGTTTGGACCAACAATAGTGTTCGTATACCTACTAATGTTTCATTATTAGTGGCTATTGTTTGTTGATGCCAATGTGATTCTTTAGTTTTTACTCTCCGTCGCAACACCACAAGTGGTCTTTTTATCAAAACTCTGTTTGGAACGACAAAGGTAACCTCCCAGAGTGACATAAATCACGTTCTGTGCGAAAATGAACAAATGTTGCGAAAAAGTGCAAGGTCAAAAGCATTTCGCCCAGCGCGAATGTCGAAAAACTTCTCCATTGTGCACTCGGAAGAAAGTATAAAAGGCTTTCTTTAGAGAAATGTCACAGTAATTAATCTACTAATGCGTTTTTAGAAGAATTTCTATTATACTTTTACTTTCTGGAGCGTATGATTGTTTTAAAAAAAGTTTTTTGAATTTGCATCGGTCGAACCCTCCTCAGCCAGGTAGTGCTCGTAATCGGTCGATTTGTCTTATTGTCTGAGATGTCGTGTGTTTGTGCCTGACCGCACTGTGCTCGAGATAAAAGTCATAAATTAACTGAAACGGAAGGTGTTTGTAAAAGAGGTGTGGCAAGTTACATTTATGAGACAAAACAAGAAACAATAAAACACAAAACTCAAATTAACGACGATGGCTAATAAATTGAACATTAAAAAAGCTATTAATGATAAACTATAGCCAAACTTAAAAGTTAAGTTATAAATTAAAGGCGATACAAAGACTGGTTCGACCAGATTTATTGTGAAATTAATATTCAATTAGCTTTCCGCACATGATAGCTTTACGTTGGGCGTGCGTATTATTAAATTTAATTTATGGCATCATTTACTGGGCGATATTTTTTAAATTATCAGGGCGCTTGTACACGCTAAGAAAAAACGCCGGGCCTACCCAAGAATTCTTGTCGTAACAAGAAAATTACTGTGTACACGGCTCGCAGCGGTGCACGAAAAAAATCTTATCTGCGCAAGACAAGAATTTTGTCTTTTCCACACACGAAAACGCAACAACGTTCGCCGCGTCGTGTCTTGCGCAGATAAGATTTTTTTCGTGCACCGCCGCGAGCAGTGTACACAGTTATTTTCTAGTTACGACACGAATTCTTGGGTAGACCCGGCGTTTTTTCTTAGCGTGTACAAGCGCCCTTACTGGTCTCACGGCGTCCGCGGTAATTGTGAGGCGATCAATTTTAGGAAGCGATCGTAACGGAATATCACTAACTTTTTTATGCTTTGGCCAGACATCAGACTTCACTTTAACTTCCACGTAGACACGTATGTTTTGGTTTTGTGCAGTTATGGTTCTATTAATTCTTTCATAGATTCATCATCATCATCATCATCAGCAGCCTGAAGAAGTCCACTGCTGGACATAGGCCTCCCCTACACATTTCCAGGAAGAACGATTCTGAGCCCTTTCCATCCATCGACTTCCCGCGATCTTAACAATGTCGTCGGTCCATCCGGTGGGTGTGCGCCTGACGCTTCGTCTTCCGGTTCGTGGTCGCCATTCGAGAACCTTTATTCCCCAACGGTTGTCGGTTCTTCGAGGTATATGGCCTGCCCATTGCCACTTCAACTTACTAACTCTACGAGCTATGTCGGTGACCTTGGTTCTTCAACGGATATCCTCATTCCTGATTCTATCACGTAGTGAAACTCCCAGCATAGCTCTCTCCATAGCTCGTTGTGCGGCTTTGAGCTTGTGCACGAGGCCAATAGTTAGCGACCACGTCTCAGTTCCATAAGTCATCACTGGCAACACTTTTAGCAATTCATAGATTATTAAGTAAATAATAAGAGATAGTAAGACATTTATAGATAGATAAGGCAATGTAGATACGGCAAAGGTAATTATTTTGTCTTGTTTGTAAATACGGTTCTTAGTTGCTTGTTTTATCCAGTAAAACTTTAAAGCATGCTAAAACATTATCCTTATACAATTTTTCATTGCAATTTATCGCACACTTTGGTTATTTACAAGAAACAGTGACCTCAATAACACTATCGATAAATTCAGGAAGATTAATACTTGCGCAAAGAGAAAAGACACTTTTTGCTCACGTCCATAATTATGACTAATGTTCGCTCACCAGGACACGAGACAATAAATCACAAATAATCATACATACCATTTACCATACCATAGTTTACTTACTTCCCGAGAATACCGGTTTGACTGCTATTAAGTAATGATTGACCATCAGTCTTTGAGATAACTGAGTGATCCGAGTTTAAACTACAAACACGTAAACAACAGTGACACACAAAATATGCATATTTATATTGATAAATGGTTTAAACTGATTAATAATCTAGATTATCGATAAATTGCGGTTTAAATTCGACAGTATTTTGTAGCTGTTATGGCAATTTGCAACTGCCACAATTTGAGTCTGCTACTGATAATGTTACTTATTGAATTTATAAAGTCTGAGGTGATTAATTAGTTACCTGGTTTGTATTGAATTCCTTTAGCTGCACAGAATAAATAAATGTACTACGGTAGACGGACCACTGCATTCGTAAAATGTCTTTTCAAAATCTTCCTTAATTCTTTTTTATTCTTTTATTTATCCTTTTGAATCGTTTTGTTCTTTTGAAGTTTTAAGCTCAATAAATCCGCATATAATTTATCATATCTGCAAATTTATAAACCAAAACAGTGATTTAATCATAACTTTCTCTCGTTTTATTTTAATTTACCACATTTGTTAAAATTTTCATCAAGAAATTATCAGCAGTGCCGGCTCCACCGTTGCGCAAAGATTTATTGGATTTTGTGTAAATGTGTTTAAGATATTAGTGTCCTTAATATTTCTACGTCGTGATTCCGGCTCAAACGTGAGATATCCACTCTTAATGCGGCAGATTCGTGCACAAACCGAGGCAATCATCTGATCCACTTACACGCTCCAGGCATCGGCGGGGTCTGTATCTGCTTTGGATAGCGTTTGACTTCCATCTTGAAAGATAGGTGGTATTGATACAAGACGTGGAACGCTTTCATGAATTGTACGTAGGTAAAGGTCTCTAAATCTTCTTCCATGCTTCATTATTCGTAACATGTTAAATTTTCAATTATGGACTTGTATGGTCATTATTAGATCCTAGACATATGCAGTGACAATAACAAGATCACTGCACATGAGAGAGAGATAACTATTTTTGATCAAATTAAATGCATTCGTTGCTTTTATTATACCAATCAGTTCGTAATTTTCAAATGTTATAGCAGATTAACTAGTATTTACTTGATGTTAAAGATAATAACGTAAGGCAATGAGCCAAATAATAACCACCGTCGACAAGAAGCCACTGACATTTGGAGTAACATAACACGATCTTGGGAGTCAGCTGATGACATAATTTGAAACATGCGTGCGTAGTTTTCAACGCTATAATTCATCTGGAAAGCTACCACTCAACCCATGTCGTGTGCTGTAGAGAATAGACTATTAAGTAAGCAACTATGCTATAGGTATTTCTAGATAAACCATAAATTGTAAAGGGATTTACTGTCGCATGTTTTTCTTATTTTAGCTTTATTTTTAGCATCAAATGCTGAAGCGTTTTCTGGTGTGTGAGATTCTTAACTGGGCAAGAGCCACAAACATTAGCCTGAATTCTTTACGAATAGGTATCCACAAAGCTCTTCAAAAGTGTTGAGAGACTATCAGCGATGAGTAGATAGCAGTCGAATAACCAAAGACGAGAGAGCGTTGTTTTTGATTTTTGCCGATTGGGATGACTTTGTATATGTGTCTGTGAAAAACAACTGTAAAACGTCCAAGACATACATATAATTAATCAAAACTGTGGCAAAAGATCTAGAAATAAAACTGCCCGGATAGGATAGGATATAGGATTATATATATAGGATTCCTGCGATAAGATAGAGACACTACAAATTAGCTGCCTGTTTACGCCGAGGCTCTATTAACCATAGTGATTAGCATAATTTATAGTTGCAACATTTAAAATGTATGCGTCAACGTATAAAATGCATAACTCTGCAGCAATTTTTTTTAAATATTGTAAATGCTTGAAATCAGTGCAAACAACAGTTTGAAAATCCACTTAACAATTTTTACTATAGAGTTTATTATAAAATGAACCACAACTAGTAGCATGCTCCAACAAAGATCATTTTAACCTACTACGGCAAATCAAAACAGAAGGTCAGATTGTATCATACAGTAAAACCTTGCGCACATATTATTATAGGCGATGATGGCGGTGATCAGTTTCAGCACAAAGATTTGCATACATCCGCACACACTGCCACGAACTTTGACAGTGCAGTATTTGACAACAATACACAGATCCCCATTGTAGGTGATCTAAGCGCAAGGCTTAACTTCGCACTTGCGTCATCATAACATAACCTAGAGCCAATTGACGTAATATAAGAACCAAATATGTACTACGAGGTTCAATCTCATACGCCTCTTTGAGGCGCAATTAAAAATATGGTGTTCTCTAAATGATAAATGATAGGTTGCAATCGGAATGACTTAATTTAGTATACTTTATATTACCTATCAGACACAAAAATGAATTTGAACGATACTATTATGATCATCCGCTTGCAGACCATAAATAACAAGATATCAATAAATACACTATATGACATTTCAGTGATGGACAGATTCAAGAAACTATATTTAAATTCATAGCACCTTGCAACAGTCAATCTTGTCAAAGAAAAATGGAGATCCAGCCTATATTTTTTGAGCAGGTGATGTTAAATATATTGATGTAGGAAGACATTTGTAAGTGTTGCATTAATAATATTTAAATTGGTGGATAGATTGACCAGCGACGTACAAAAACCCTCTGAATTCAGAGCAAATGGTTTCACACTAATAGCCAGTTTCGATTATCTACCATATTAACTGTAGCCATACGGTTTGGTTCTGCTTATTTGAGCTCAACTACCATAGGTATTTTGGATATTCAACAACTTTGCCAAAGATTTAGCCTTAAAAGTGTTATTTGGATTTTCCGTCCAATTCCAAGAGATTTAAAGCTCATGATTGATGTGTTTTTTATCTTGAATGAAATTTTTGACCTGTTTGATGATGCACTGACTGTAAAACCAGTGTTTCTTAGGAAGCGATCACCGTTACTTGTCAGCCGTAAAAATATTAGTATCTCCTAGTATTCGTAGTAACGAATACAAATACTGCTAAAAAACATACAATTAAACAAATATTTACAAAATGTACAAAATACACAAGAAACAGTTGAGCTATAATACTGCTTGCTTTTATAATACCTATATCAATAATTAGGTACAATTAAGCTCGGTCAAACGCGATTCAAAAATATACCTTTGATTAAAAAACTGAATTCGAAACTTGAATAATAGCAATAACGATAGCAAATTAGCAATGCAAGGTATACTGATTGTACCTAAATAAATATCATAAAATGTCCACCGTTATTTTTGAAAACTCAAGATGAAATAATACGAAGATGTTATACATTCACTAGCAATACAAGCTCATAGCAACTGATTTAATATCTAGAGACCTGAAATCAGATATTCAGATTTTGAGTGCTACAAAATGTCTGAAACTTTGGTCATTCGCTGTTATTATTCAGCTGCTGAAATATTATACGCAGTTTGAGTTTACTATCGTCTACTTCTTTATTTCTTGGTATGCCTAAACAAGCAGAAGCAGTGTTTCTTCTTCTTTGGCTGACCTCATATAAAGTGAAACATAAACTAAGTAAAACAACAAATATATAGTACTAATCCGCTAATCTAATCTAAGTAAGTTAACTTAATGTAGACTTGTGTGTGCACCCCACGTAACACCTGCAAATCCTGCAAAGCGAAATAAGGTGTATTAGACACAACAATAATACCACAAGAAATAAAAAACTTAATAAGATTCGACACGTGTTTCGCCTCTCTACGAAGCATCCTCAGGAAAATCGACTCTCTGTGCACTATTAGGACGTGTTGCCTTGTCGAGTGCTGAGCAGAAAGTGAATCAACCCCTCGGGCGGACCGGTATTTATACCTGAATTTATACCTGACCCGACCCGACCCAACCCTACCCGACGAGACCGTTGAGTGACTGTTGGTTGTGATTCTCTGCGCCGTTTGCAAAAATTCAAAAATGAAAAATGAGGTCAGCACAACATGCTTTCTTCTTTTCTTCCTCTCTATCAGTCGTCATTTCTGTATTCACTACTTGCTTATCCATGTCATCTTTGACACAATTCAATAATCTTCTTTAGCCTATCACCACCAACTTATCCATCCACATCATACTCATCGCTCTCCTGGTTATATGGTTTTCATCCCTCCTCATGACAGACCCATACCACGCTAGTCTATTAGATACTCTTAGAAATAAAGCATAGATAATTTCAAGATAGTAAGTCAAAGTCAAATTAAAAGTCAATAATTTTTTATTCAGTACGATGCAAGAATCACTTTGAAACGTCTTAAAGCTAGGTGAGTCTAGGTGCCAGTTCCACGGTTACACGCGAGTACAAATATGCGTATTGTACTTTTATGTAACTAAGGGTACAGTAGGATACAAAGTAGTACAGTAGGAAACAAAAAAAAATTACGCTTACTAAGACATAATAAGAGCTAGCAGTGTATAGT
Organism: Thera obeliscata; assembly: GCA_947578465.1. Classification (NCBI taxonomy): domain Eukaryota; kingdom Metazoa; phylum Arthropoda; class Insecta; order Lepidoptera; family Geometridae; genus Thera; species Thera obeliscata. The sequence continues at coordinate 4,830,245 of OX387928.1, read as the reverse complement.
TTGATGCGTGTCCTTGTGTACTCTCTAACTTCGTCAAATTGTAAATGTTTGCAAAAAAAGTCCTTTTGAGTATACTCTATGAATTGTATAGCTCACAAAATATCCAGTATTTTACGTAATACGTAAAAACGTTGAAGTTACACAATAAAAAATATCAAAAGAACTGTTTTCTAAAATTTTTACCTACCTACATTTTGGCCGAACGAATAACAACGCAGCATCTTCACATAAATTAGAATATAAACAGACTGATTAATAATGCGAAGATATATTCATCGGTAGCGATATATAATTAGATTTACGACTCTTGATTTTAGAACCTTGATTCGTGGGAGTTCAAATTACCAAAGTATTTGGCTACCTTTTTATTTAAAAAATATGTTAAGATTGTTGGTAAGTATAAGGTTAGAACGTAATGAGGAAACTCTAGCTATTTCCCAATGCATTAGACTAAACCAATATCTCAGCAACTGGAAATGCTGGTGAAATCAATCTTCTAATGCACTGAATGCTTCAAATAAAGGATAATATTGCATACAACCTTTAGAAGGAGTCAGAATCCTCAACTGTGACACCGTAGTAGTAGTAATTGAGGATTGTGACTCCTTCTAAAAATGTGCATGCATAGGAGAAAAGACGAGTCGGTACAACTTATAGGACCAGATTTTGTTAAAATTACGAATTAGTAAAGCCATCAGTAAAAACACAAAATTAAAGTGATATGATATTTCTGATCTTTTTTTTAAGAGCAGAGTGGATCCTCAGACAAACTTATAAGGAACCATGGATATGAAAACTAGGAAATAATCAAAATATATTACTAGTATCTTAGAAGTCAAAATAGCTAACATTGTAGGATGCACATAGGTCAGTAAGAAGGTGGTGGCGAAACATACCCATTTGTCAAAATATTAATGAAGAATAAAAAAATAAACTTTAGCCAGTTACTTTAGCTTTAAAAAGAAAGCACCACACCGTCCTAGATAAATAAGATCCCACCTTTGATGTAGACAAAATTATTAATTAAGAAACACTATAAAAATGGCAATCTAGCACAAAATATCATTCACAAAAATATTAAACTCAAAATTTTATGCTGCAAATTAAAATTGTATGAGACATTTTTATTGTATGTCTTCTGTTTCCAACCTGATGTCGTTAGTCATGTATCCTTTGAAGTTTTATCGCAAAACATTTTTTACTGGCGCATCTAAAGTTGAGAACACTGGACTAAGCATCTTGCTGATAGATAGATTTAGGCGATTAACAGTTGAATCATTTTGTAATACGTCTCGCCATCGCCATTGCCTAGACGTGCGCAGGCCCTTTAGGGATACTCGTTGTTTGAACTATAAAGTCAGAGATAATCAATATTGAATCTCAAGCATACGATATTTGATAAATTCTAATAAGATCGATCATAATAAAAAGTTCACTATCATAGAAATATGACTGCAGTGTTTTGTCACAGTATTGTATTATTTTTGTATGATTGATACCAACCGCGCAAAACGTATTTTATTTAGAACTAGGTGACTTTTTATTTGATCAGTCTACTCTCTCTACTGCGGTCACAAGCAACAGCACTCAGTATACACAGTTACCCACCTATACTTAAATCATCACGTTTCAAAAACGTTCCTAACTCTAGACAGTGCCTGTTTTAGTTTTCAAATTTTTCAAGTCTCATCCATACATAATGTGATGCTATTCGTTTTAAATTCGACCATGCAATATGTCTAGACCACTGAATATAAATTGATGGTGACCTAGAATAGCCTATTCTAGATGAGAGAGGTCTGTCATTTTGTACGAGTGTTTTTGTGCGTCAAGTATTTGATTTATTGGATTCAAGGATAAAGTTTTGCTTATAGAAAAAGTCCTGGATGCAAAAGACCTAGGAAGCAACAATAGTTCGTAGTAACCCACTGCTAAATATTGCGCTTCCTACCTCAGACAAGGTATCTAAATACGAACTGTTTATGATGATAATTCTACAAAATAATGTCTCTATTTGAAAAAGAGAAGTCTGGTGAAAATTAATCTGGTCAATTATTGGACAACCCTTTCTTGGGCACCAAGGTCACGACCTTAATTAGTGAGGATATCGATGCAAGGAGGAGGAAGAGGCTTGGATAACACAAGAGACTAATAAAAATGTTAAAAAAGAGCATTTGCAATTTATGAACTCACTATGGAAATCATCCTAGCCACGTCCAGTCACTATGACCATGGCCATCGCGCTAGCAGGCTTTTCATTAGTAGGTAGGTACCTATAATGGTGAACTACTTTTCAAAATATTTTTTTTTACATTTTCAGTCAACATATTCAAATCGTTGTTACTTGATTTAAGCGTTTAATCATCTAAACTGTTCATGTATTCATATTGAAATTCAAATTGTACCGTATTGTGACCATTCGTTTCGATTCTGTACAAGGATTATGTTAAAATAATCCTGTCTGTCCGTTGTTTGTGCATCAAGCTGTCACTAACATTTCAATCTCGTAGGGTTTTTGCTGTGGCTACTTGTCGACTTTTAACTTGTACTTTATCGAATATTTATATTTTTTAAACATCTTTATTGACGCGGGTATTGACAAGTGACGGTTTGAGAACGTGGCTGTGGTGAATTAATATCTACTTTTTGTATCGTAATTCAATGAAGTCGCAGTTGCAATGGCACTTCGGCATGATATACACCTCTCATCGCTTCAGTTCGGGTCAGCAATAATGACGAGTCCAGCTCATTAGTGGTATGAGCTGCTTAAAGAAATGTTACAAATGGTACAGTTTAATTTGGTAGACACACACGAGACGGGCGCGTATCTATCACAAGAGCTCTGGCGAGCGTCCAAGCCGAGCAAGTGGTGGGCCGTACCGTCGACAAGCCGTGACAGGTGTGGCATGCAACCCATGACTCGAGAGATGCCGTACCATCACGGCGCTCCTTCCTTTGATATTGATGTACGGTCATACGCTTCAGACTCGCATGTTTATACAACCGTCTCCGGTCAAACCGCATCATACTAAAATAACAACAATTTAACCGAATCATTGCACTTCGCGAGCACAAATGACTCGCAAAGTTTATCTTGGCCCCACCGTGAGCTCATACAGGAACAAACACGTGCCAAAGCAATCATTAGAAAAGGTGTCGCAGTCTAGATACAAGATATAAATTAGAAAAATGTGACAGCTCAGGGAAATAAATTTAAATTAATTGCACAATAGTGTTTGTATTTCTGAATAGAATCTCGAGGAGAGCGCGTCGCCACAAGCAGTACATCACAATCGAGCAAGCGTAGCAAGGCACGGGGCTGATCGAGCCAAGTATTCATTGGCGCTCTAACTAACATTCAGATCTAAATATTAGCGTGCCTCGCGTTTTGTGACCAGAATAATACTTAAACAACTTATGCAACGAATGCGTATCGCTTTCTTCCTTTGACACGATAGTCACGAATGTATTTATTTTCTTTTTCAGGTACGGTGAATGCGAATGGCGAGACGAAGCGTCAAAGGACGTCATACACGCGGTACCAGACACTCGAGCTGGAGAAAGAGTTCCACTTCAATCGGTACCTGACGCGGAGAAGGAGAATCGAGATTGCGCACGCGCTCTGCCTCACGGAGAGGCAGATCAAAATCTGGTTCCAGAACCGACGCATGAAGTGGAAGAAGGAGCATAAGATGGCGTCAATGAACATCGTGCCCTACCACATGAACCCGTACGGCCACCCCTACCAGTTCGATCTTCACCCGAGCCAGTTTGCGCATCTGTCCGCATAGGATCAGTGGAATTTTTCGAACAGCGGATAACTGATTTATTGATGTAGACAGTCGTCCGTCCTGCGGGGTTGTGTGTAGCGTCTTCGATCACATTAACTTGTGGTGGAGGTGTTACAGCAACCAGACTGGTCAGTTATTCGCTGCTTGAAAAATTTGGAAAATGATTCATGGATAGTTTAATTTCGTTGATTGTTGTTATAGTGACGTTATGACGTTCAAGACTAAAGTGTTTTTCCGACACGGTGTTGTGTGGTTTGGTGACTGATAAAAGCACGTGAAATTGTGAAAAGTATTAAATTAACCTCTAATGTAGTTCGATACCTTATAGTCCACTTTATTGAATAAATAAAGTTTTCATTGTTGAAAACAAAGTGGTGTTGAAATTTTATGTAGAAACAAAAATTGTACCTAGTCATAAGCTGTAATTCGATTTGATTTGCATACTTTATAAGTTCTAAAGTTAATGAAAGAGTAAATCGCTGCATAATGTAAACGCAGTTGGTGAGTTTCACTATATTTTCATGTAAAATTACTAAACTACTGCAAATAAGTTATTGTACATGAATTTGCGTAAAAAAATATCAATGAAATAACAAATTCGGAATTGTACAGGGATAGCATAACAATGGACATGAACATCTGAGATAACTGCAAAAGACACGAAAAACAATGCTATACTCAGATTTACATTACACATCATTGGTAAAAAGAACTGTTGAAAAATTAGATGGATCATTAAAATTCGATATCAATTTCTAGATTCTGCTCAAAGAGAGCTATGAACAATGGTAAAAGCTCAGTAATTAGGTTGAAATGTGAATGGTTAAGCCGTTCCTATTATTGTAAATAACTTCCATGTCTTAGAATTATCATGAAAATTTTAGTATATTTCAGTAATCTTCCCAAGAACTGTTTTATGTTCCTGTCCTTAGTTTGTAAATAAAGAATCTAGGTATTTAATAAGTAGATGCAGTCTAAGATTAGTTGAGACTATCTATCTCGTAATAAATTAACGTAATCGATAGGGTTTTTAATGTTTCCACAAAGATACCATAAAATATTTCTTGTGACTTCTTCTGCCTATTTATAAAGTCTTTATGTCGTATTTGTAAATGTACTTAAAATTTAAGGATTTAATATTTTGCTTGCTTTAAAAATTACGTTCATCACAATATTAAAATTGCTGTCATGATGGCGACAAATAATTGTTTTTTGCTGTCACATTTTAAAAGTTTGTCGTGGTCAACTGTGATATTTTGTTAAATTGTTAATTCTTGTGTGAAAATAACGATCAGAGTTTCGGTATAGGTAAGCCTTCATTCATTATGGTTTTCACGAGTTAGTTTTTTCATTTGATTCATCCGTTGTTTTATTTATTGTTTGTAGATATTAGAATAAATCTAAGAATAAAGAATTGAAATGTTCAAATTTTACCTTTCTAATATTTCATGTTTTTGTGTAAATGCTGTGCAATAGAATTTGGCCTTTAATTCAGTTTTCAAATTGTTTACTGTAAATTATTTACTGTAAATTTTAAGTTACGTTATTTCTTTTGTAATACCTACGATAATGTTAATCGTTCATTCCAATTTAAATGAAGTTTCTAGAAGTATGCTACTTGATCATTTAAATTATTGTAATGTAATAATAAAGTGTAATAAATTTGAAAATTGGTGAGGATGATAAAATAAATTATGATCATAAAAAATGGGTTTTATAATTATTTTGTAGATTTTTAGACTGGAATAGTGACTTATTGGAGGCTTAATATAGTAGGTTGTAGGATTTTTTAAATAAACGCTTTTAAGGTATCTTATTGAAAAATGCGCCGCTTTTATAATGCCTAAAACTTTTAACCTCTATGATCAAGTGTTGGGGACTAACCCAACACTTGATATAACGGTTAAAAGTTTAAGATTTACTTCAGCTTTCATGGTTTTAGCAGAGACAGCAGCTTAAGATTGTAATATCACTTAACGACCATTAGGTATAAAACTGCATAAAACTGTCTTCAACAAAACGAAGCATTCCTACAGAATCACAGATAATTTTAGCCAAAGAAAAGTTATCGATATAGGTAGCGCCATTGAGACGCCTCTATTTGATGGCAGTATTGAGAGATGATTAATGAAAGTATGACATGACAGCCGAAGCCGGGGCGCCACCACGTGCTGCCAACAAAAGAGTGTCGAAAAATGTGGAGCCTTAGTTTTGTAGGTCGCGAACGTTGGACCTATAAATCATTCGGTATGCAATGTTTGGGCGTTTGAAGGTTCTATGGTATGCTATGGAACCTTTTTGTAGATTTTGATATTTTTTATGTGATGGGGAACAAATATCTACGTTATTCCAAAATAAAAATAGCACTTGCAAATCGTAACAACTTTTGTAAAAATAATCACACCACACTATCACACTAATATATGCGAAAGTTTGTAAGGATGGATGGATGATTTCTACTCAGTAACTCTAGAAAGACTTAACAGATTTGGATGAAATTTGGCACAGATTTAGGTAATAGTTTGAAATAGCACATAGGCTACTTTTTATAAATAAATAAATATTGTGGACAATTCACACAACACTACCCAGCCCCAAACTAAGCAGAGCTTGTAATATGGGAACCAGATAGCTGATATAATACTTGAATACATTTTTTTTTGTAAATACATACTTAGAATACAATATAACACCCAGACAGAGAACAAACATTTATTTATCCTAGTAAAATGTATGGTTCTCGTGGGATAGGTTTAATAAATATGTATAAGAGAAAATCTATATTATGTCTCAAGAACGGCTGAGCAGATTTTACTAAACATTGGTGGAGAGGTAGCTTAAACCCAGTAGACGGAAATTGCATACTTTTTATCCCGAGAAATTAACGGGAACGGGGCGAGCGAAGCCGCGGGCGGCCACTTGTTTTAAAATAATTTTATTTTTATTTTATTTTATTTTATTAGAAAACCAACAGCAGTTAAGATAAAACAAATTAAACTTAAATAAGAGAAAATAACTAGCCAATTACAGGTAATAAAAATGAAACTTGCAAATTGTAACAACCATTGTAAAAACCATAAAAATAAGGCTGCATATGATTCTTACACAAAGATTACTTGGCATCTGAATACTAAAAAACTCTTCAAAAGTTCGAAGCAATATCAGATTGTGGCAAGCACAATGACTAATATTATTAATGTTGGCCTGTCCGACGATTGTGGACATCGGATCGTACCTTACATTAAGGTGTGTTCAATGCAACGAACCATTTGTCATAACACGCACTTTGCGAAGCATCATGCTTGACTGGTGATAAGATTCGGTTTTGAGTTTGAGCTAATACAATACGACGGGCTTTGCAAAATCATTTTTTATCGATGATTCGTACTTAACAGCGGTCATCACAAGTTGGGATATACGTAGGTATATGGAGTACGTTGAGATATACGTAGGCATACGTATATGGAGTGTAATTGAAACAACTTACGAGGAACCTACAAGGCATTGCTTTGGGCACTTAACATCAGGTGGGCATGCTTGTTCCGGCAGCTATATTATAGCCTATAAAAAGCATTGGTGTAGGTCACGCACGTCAGGTATGTGCCCTACGGTACACTGTAGGTACACATTTCAAACCGAAACACAGCGATGCTGCTTCACGGCAGAAATAGGCGTGGTGGTATTAGTTCCCCAGACGAGTCACACACAAAGATCTCTAATAATCTACAAAAGTTAGTTTATAATAATTATGTAGTTCTAAGTAGGTAAAAAGTAAGAAGACTCGATGCTCATAACTCAATTCATAATATTATATGATCGCGTGAAATCGGTTGGCTCAGAATCGTTCTTCCTGGATAATAATATGTTTATGAGAGGCCGATGCCCAGCAATGGACTTCTTAGACTGGTGATGATGATGATGATGATGATGATGCGCTCAATATAGAGTCATATTTTTCAATTTTTAATGAGCTACAAAGTACTTGAAATAGAAAGTAGGTATGTGTCAATCTTCGAAAGCGCAAATTATTAATTTTAAGTAGTACATAATTAAGCAACATTATACCTAACATCTATGATTTATTAGAATGACATCTGTACAAATATCTATGAACTACAATGTAAAACTTTAAAAAGCTTTTCTGTTTTTGCGATGCTAGCGCCATCTTGTAAACACAGGGTGAACCTTGTGGTACGGCTACCAAACTATATTCAAGCTAGTTCCAAAGAATTCCGGTGAGGGCGCACAAAACCCTTCTAACTAGAATACGAGTTTTTTTACACACGCGCAGCACACTGGGTTTCAGCTTGGCACTTGTAGGAGCTCGCTGTAAAAATATATTTTTAGATCGGTTTCGCTGCTGTAAATAGTGATTTTAAACTCAAATTCTGTTCTTCTAACAATGTGTTATATTGTAGTAGTGTTTTTATAATGGAAAACCGATTATTTTGCATTTTTATGGGGTTGGGTTAGATTATTGATTTTTCGTAGCACCGAGGACGCCAATGAGACGGGGTGAGTACCTATTTATTCTACTAGTTTCTGGAATATTAGTCTCTCAGTAAAATAAAGTGCTTTTCACTATTACTTTATGTACTTACTTACTTCTGGTACAACAGACTGTATTCCTATTGTTAATACTTACCTACCCAGTCCTTGTCTGAGGGGAACCAAAATAATCAATACTCTAATTAGCGGGCGGGCAGGTGCCCCTCAGGGCGCCCCCTTCTCCCCCGCGGGGGGTTTACTAGAATCTTTCAACGCAGTGCGACTACTTGCCGCTAGATGGCGCTGCTTTGCGTCGGTAAAACAGTCAAGACCCAACGATGCAAAGCTTTTGATTAAAAAGCTTCCATGAAACGACCGCAACTAAGCTTTGTCGCTTTTTCTACGTTCATTTTTTAACCAATAATAATGGGGGAGCTTTTGTAGTTTGTCTGATGTTTGCCTGCAGGGCTACTGTGTGTGGTGCGCTCCTGGTTTTTTTAGGTTATGTTAAAAGTTTGATTTGAGTGTGAGATTGAAAAGAGGTTAGCGATTGATTTGCTAAAGTACCTAGGTATCTATAGGCTACCACGTAGGTAGGCTTATTTTTATCATGGTGGTTCTTTAATTAAATTATTAAAAGCAAAATTGGCAATCGACCTAATCTTGGCGTTTTTTTTTATTTTAGGTTATGATCAACGGTTGTCATGGAGATGAAATGGAGATACTGCATATCGAACCAGCCCAGCGGAGTCTCGAGAAGGAATACTACACTAACGGTAAGTATGCAGGTAAGTAAAATATGTATAAGTATCTATACTTATACATGTTTTTAAGCAGTACCTACCTACTCCTCTTCTTCTAATTAAAAAAGATTTCCGAAAAGGCTTCTGATGTACTAATGCAACTTACTGATTTAAATATAATGTCCATGGTAGTACCATTCTTATTTGTATTGTAAATATATTTTGTAGTCAGTAAATATATTTTCTCTTTTTTTTTCTTTACATAAATAGTAATAGTAAACTAAACAGACATAATTTTACTTGCCTTTTTTTCTTTTGATAAAATTCAAGTAAATTACAAACCTGTACGGTCTATGGAACCACGGTCTATGGTAATGGAACAAGTTTGTACAGTTTCCTTTAATCTCGGACTTAATGACGGTTTAGCCGATTTTAATGAAACTGTGGGTAAAACTAATTCATGATTTGGAACAGTATCAGCATCGTCATCTAAAGAAGTTTACTGCTGAAAGTAGAACAAAAGCTTTTTTTCCGGATGAATTATTTTGAAAATATATTGGCGTTTAACCCTGATGACACAATTAGCAAAACTGCAGACAATAACTAACATTGTTATAGCTACAGGGTGCAAAAAGAACTCTCCCATTACATAATTACTGGCACGTCAAACTGACTATCTTTATGCTTCAAGTTGATAAGCGCAGGGCAGTGCATCGTAGGGCACATTCCTGACGTGCGTAATTTACGAGGCAATGCTTTGCTAAAGGCGATGGTTACCACTTTACATCAAGTGGGCCATATGCTTTTTCCATCAGCTAGTTGTATAAAAAAAACATACATTCAGAAAGTACTAACTCTAAAAATTTTATTTATCAGTCCTCATAGTCTGAAGATCCTAAAGTATAACCCCACCGAGCTAAGTTTGCACCTCACTTTTTGTGTATATTTTAATGTTCTACATAATATAATGTTAAAAACAATAAATGCAAAGTAAAATCTAACAAACATTATTTCGTATATTTTTTTTAAGTTATAGCAAATCAATTTTTGCAGGCCGACGTTTTTCTGTAATTTTCTTGTAATCTACGCGAGGTGCAAACTTAGCTTGGTCGCGCTATACTTAGGATATGTTTTGGAGGGTAGTCTTTGTGCACCCTGTAAGTATTACAGGGTAAAGGTAAGGTAGGTATACCCTATGTTAAACATGCTATGCGGGACTCCAAGCTGTTACCAGATGAAGCAGGTAAGGGTACAGTCAGCATTAAAAAGTGATGACTTTTACAGATCTTACCTTCAGAGCGCCAGAGAGGCTCCTTTCGTGCAACTTTATTTTTTTCTGATTGTACAATTTATATTAAGTATTCAAATCATTTCTTTCTTCATAATCACAAAAATGAAAAATCAAAATAATTTATTTTTTTTAAAGCTAGAATGTTTTAGATTTCAGTGGCGAATCATACTAATAACAATACATTTGTTAGCTTTTTATTTTTATTCATAAACAGTTTTGATAGGTAGTTAGTTGAATCATCATTTACTTTTGATGCTGACTGTACATTTTTTAGAATTTATAGTATTTTTTAGATCTTCAAGAACACAGAGAATAACAGTATTTCAGTTATTTATGTAGCCAACAGTTTTCTTTTCATCTAAAACGCATCTACTGTAGATTATTTTTATACAGGGTGTCCCATAAGTCAACGTCCAGCCGAAAACGGGTGATGCGCCAAGTCATGACAGTTATCAGAAAAATAAAAAAAAAAATATTTGGTGACTTTCGAGTTATGAGTATTTTAAATAAAAAAAGCAGCTAAGTGCTAGTCGGACTCGCCCATGAAGGGTTCCGTAGCATCAAGCAACATAATATAAAGGTTCTTGTAGTTCGTCGACAGGTAAATTGCGGTTTACGATTTATGACGTATAAAAAAAAACTACTGACTAGATCTCGTTCAAACAAAATATCGTTGAAAGTTTGCATAGCAATGTACAACATATATTTTTTTAGTTTTATCATTCTCTTATTTTAGAAGTTAGAGGGGGGGGGACCAACTTTTTTCCACTTTGGAAGTGTCTCTCGCGCAAACTATTCAGTTTAGAATAAAACGATATTAAAAACCTCAACATCATTTTTGAAGACCTATTCATAGATACCCCACACGTATGGGTTCGATGAAAAAAAAATGTTTGAGTTTCAGTTTCAAGTATGGGGACCCCCAAAATTTATAGTTTTTTTTCTATTTTTGTGTAAAAATCTTAATGCGGTTCACAGAATACATCTACTCGCCAAGTTTCATCAGTCTAGCTCTTACGGTTTCGGAGAAAAATGGCTGTGACATACGGACGGACAGACAGACAGACAGACATGACGAATCTATAAGGGTTCCGTTTTTGCCATTTGGCTACGGAACCCTAAAAAACAGGAAATACTGACACCCTGTGATGATCTTTCAAGTCCTGGGACTACAAATATTAACTTTTCATGAAACTTTTTTCTGCAACGTAAGCATGAATAACCCTTCTGTAAATTACAATTCAAAATTCAGCCATAACTGCCTCAGTTTTCAATGAAATCGTGGAGTTTTGACCAACATTTCATTCCAGATAATTACATCACCCAACTTTAACCGTCTGTACCGCCAAAAAAATTTACTACACTGTCATGGCAAGTAACTTTAAAAAATGGCGCATTTATCCAGGATTCCAAAATGGTATAATACTTGCTAGAGTACTCCTTAGTTATGGGAATAAAAAATGTTTTTTCAACTAAACCGGATTTTCAATCAATTTTATTTCATGAGATAAAAAGTTTGTACCCTTTAAATTATGGACTTAAAATGCCTACGCTGCGTTTTTAAGTCACTCACAATTTACAGGTATAAGTAAATACCATTTCGACAATGCAAGTAAACAGATAGAGCCACCATCTTGTCGAAAGAGTAATAACCATGGGTGTTCAAGTAATTTGTTAATTTTAGGTGAAAGTTTGAAATAAAATTCAATAGCATTATTAGATTAATGTAGGACTGCACTTCAAGTATTAAATGGAACGCCTCAGAGCGAGGTAACGCCACATGAGTCATGTTTTTTCGTGCGTGCAGCCGGCTCCATCAAATTATAAGACGTTGTCATATCAATAACCATGTAATAAGACCGGCGACGGGCGAAGGCAAACTTTAGATTAAAATCACGATTGAAGTAATCCTATGATTGAATTTTATTTCAAACTTTCACCTAAAACTAACAAATTACTTGAAAACGAATGGTTATTACTCTTTCGACAAGATGGTGGCTCTAACTGTTTATTTACATCGTTGAAATGGTATTTACTTGTACCTGTGAATTGTGAGTCACTTAAAAACGCAGCGTAGGCATTTTAAACCCATGATTAAAAGGGTACAAACATTTTATCTAATGAAATAAAATTGATTGAAAATCCGGTTTAGTTGAAAAAACATTTTTTATTTCCAAAACTAAGAAGTACTCTAGCAAGTATTATACCATTTTGGAATTCTGGATAAATGCGCCATTTTTTAAAGTTACTTGCCACGACAGTGTAGTACATTTTTTTGGCGGTACAGACGGTTAAAGTTGGGTGATGTAATTATCTGAAATGAAATGTTGGTCGAAACTCCACGATTTCATTGAAAATTGAAGCAGTTATGGCTTGCTTACGTTGCAAAAAAAAGTTTCATGAAAAGTTAATATTTGTAGTCACAGGACTTAAAAGATCATCACAGGGTGTCAGTTTTTCTTGTTTTTTTTAAATATTCATAACTCGAAAATTACATGACAAATATTTTTTTTTATATTTTTTTGATAGCTGTCATGACTTGGCCTTTTCGGCTGGACGTTGACTTATGGGACACCCTGTATAGCGTCAGGCGCAACTGGTGACTCATGCCCCTACTTACGGGACGTTGTAGTGCCTGGGACAGGATTGAATTTGAATACGTATCGATCGCGGTCGCCTCAAACTCTGCAGCATAAATAAAAATAAAACAAAAAAAAATACAATATTTGTCCTAAGCTTTGACTAAAAATGTCTTTATACAGAGATTTGCAAATTTTGCGTCACTTAATCCAATTTACATAAAATCATTTAAAAATAAGCCAGCATAATCCCATCAGCTACCAACCAAGTATTTCTAACTTCCGAACAAAAACAGTCGGTTCGGGATCTTATACCTGACTTCTATAAATGGGGTTTTTCTTGCTAAGGTCGTTCAAAAAAGACAATAAAGATGGCTGCCATAAAGGACGGTGCCTGCGCTGAATTTTTGACTTGCGCATTTGCTGCTCGTTTGATTTTAGATGTGAAATTCTTTAAGCGTCAAACAAGACAAGTTATTGATCTTCTTCTTCTTGTCGTGTCACTAGTTCTTTCGAATCAGTGCTAGTGTGGTGAAAGGATCTAAAGTGCGCCTCCTTTCGTGCACTTGACACATGTTTTCGAACTTTTTAGGTTTTACGACATGCCGATTTCCTCACGATGTTTTCCTTCACCGTTTGAGAGTGCACATATTTTTTTCTCCAGAAAAACTCATTGGTACACGACTAGATTTGAAATCACAACCTTAGGATCGGAAGGCCGCTACCACTTAGGCCACCAGTGCTCAAAGTTATTCATAAAAAAACATTACATAAAAAATAATTTTGTTCAATCAAAACTTTAAACATAATTTATAAGAAGGACATAATCACCATTGTATTTTTAATAAAAATAATTATTATAAACAATGAATTTATTACAATATTTGTTATTTTCACTTAAATTTTGATCGAGACTTAACTTAAATTTTTATAGGTAGAAGGTAAATTTGTCCACTGCCTAGGCTTTCAAAATTAAGTAAATAAACAAAAATTTTAAGCGTATGACGGCAAGGCTATTAAAATATTGCGCGATAATTACTTGATTAAAAAACACCCATTTGATAGTGTTTAATAAGTTGTTCCGTACGAGTATTTCCATAGATTTAGCCTTCCATAAATAACCATTTTTAGATTTTTTTGAATCGAGCGTTAAATTTTTTTTTTAACTTATACCTAGAAGACGACTGTCAGTTAAGCTCCGAAGGGGAGCGGATTAAATTGAAATTCTCTTTTTAAATTCACCAATAGGGGAAGGGTGAGACGGGATTGGCTCGGCGCGCGGCGCGTCCGAGCAAAAATAATCCTCTGATTGACGTGGGGCGAACGATGCATAGCAGTTTAACTTTTATTTTATAACGGTCACAACAGAATGCGTCAACAAAGAATATACTTTTGGCGTGGTCAATATTTGGATGAGAGACTGTTTGGCCTCTTACTTGCATTAGTGCTTCTGTAAGCTGTCAACTGGCTTGAGAGGTCTTACTGCACTGACAGAGGCCCAAGAAAGGGCTAGAATTCCTTCGCCAGAGTTTGCGTCTAGTTCATTTGAACTTTACCTACTAAAGAACCTTACTTCATGTCGAGTCATTTTTTGAATCTTGGCTCTTTTTTAAACATTTTTTTTGTAGCGTGTTGCGTATACTACCTACCTAGCCAAGTGCGCAAATAAATATGTTAACTTTAATTATTTTTAATAAAAAACATACTCCATTTTAACGTGTTTGTTTAAGCTAAACTATGACGTAAAGGTGCGTTTTTACAGTATTACGTCTTCCAAAAGAATTATTTTGTTAAACCGCGACCTTAATTTGTTTATTGACGTCACTAGTTCTTTTTTAATATTTTTAGAAACCTGCAAAATAATGATCTAAATCACAAATGCGTAATTTTGCGAGCGTGTAGGTGATAGGTCGAGGCTATTATCAGAGTTTTAAATTTGAAATCTATGGAATTCCAATTTCAAAATTTATCAAATCATCATCTATGGTTGAATGCTTGAAATTTCATCTTAAGGCCTGCGCACACCTAGATCGTTGGCGATGGCGATCAATGAAACGCTGTCAAATTTGACAGCAGTCGCAGGCCTCTAAAACAAAAGGAAACAATTTGTAATAAAGTTTCGGCTCACTAGCCATGTTTGACAATAGATTACATACGTATTGAGTCATCGTTGAGAGCGTTCATGCCATATGGCGGTGTTTGTCGGACAACGGACAAACGTGCCGTGATGACGTCACCGGTTGCGTTCACACTGCGTGCGAGTGGCAAACGTGACGTAGTTAGCGTAATTTACAACGGACTTTATTCTTTTTTCTTAAAAAACGTTGTCAATAAGGCAAGATCCAACATCTAACCTCATACATGTGAAAAAAATCCTAAAGAGTACAGAATTGAGTACTTTCAAGAATGTTTACGATGTTCGTGGTTTTTTTGCCAACATTTTAGGAAAAGGTGTCTGTAATTGACGGGTTTATTTAAGTAGGTATCTTTCAAAATTGTAACTTTGTAACAACTTATATCTTACGGTTGTCGTAAGCGCCACGGCAAAGCGGCATGTTAGCGCTTTTCCGTTGCGCTTTATTTCAATGTATTTTGACAACTGAAACCTAGGTACGTTATTTGAAATTGCATGCATCAAAAACGGTTATCTACCATCAAGTCCCGCCAAACCTTTCTATCTTTTTAACCAACTTCAATTAAAATAGGAGCAGGTTCTCAATTCGTTTGTATTTTTTTTTTATGTATGTGTTCGCATAACTGTGTCATATAGAAACCGTTTTGTGTTTGTACTTTTTATTTGAAAGGTCGGTCCCATAGATTTAATCAAAATCGGTTCAGTAGTTTGGCCATGAAGTAGGTTTCTCAAATTTTTCAAACTTCACTTGTTCACTTCACAACTGTTTCTTGTGTATATCTTTTTTATACCGTTTTCCTCTAAGGATAGACTCTCTTCTGGATCTTTATATATTAGATATTTGAACATACGTAATGTTAAAAAGGTTTTTTTTTACAAGCATCACAATGATAAAGAGTAATTTCTAAAGCGTACAAGATAGGCTATATTTTTATATAAAAGATGGTGCCTGAATTAAGTTTGAAGAACATGAAAGTATATTGCTTAATAAAAATGATTTCTTTGTTTCTTTTTATACTAAATGAGAAATATCGTTGAAAAGCCTTAAAAAATAATTATAATGCTCAACTCAATGTGAACGTATCTTTGGGTTCAGGGCTCGGGCCGTGTTGGTTACGTCACTACGCATAGCTACGGTAGGTAACGGTTTCATTGTCAAATACGTGTGTATAGAACCTTATTTTTCTCCTTTCGTTTGCAAAGTAATAATGTCGGTACCTTAAAATTGCATCACATTAACGTGGACCAAAATTGACAATTCGTAAAGTTTCTTCAGTATGGTAATTTCAAATCTTTTTATTTTTTTGTTCCTTAAATTCTCAGCCAATATTATTCTAATACTGTGTAATTTATTTTCTTCTGAAAACGTTCGTAGTTTGTTTTCTTTTTTGCGAAACCTTGACAGTTTTTGAACACCCAGTTTTGTTAAAATTATTATCCGGTTAAAAATACCCAGTAGGTATGGCCAGGGTAGCTAGCTACCGAGGGGTGAGTAGGCAAATCTGTAGGAACGGGAAGGGCGGGGTGCGGGTGTGACGTAGCGGGCCTGTCGTTGCCGTCGCAAAGCGCAGCCGCCTGCCGCCCTGACGCCTAGCCTGCCTGGTGAGCGCCATTACATTTTTTGAATTTAGAATATTGTATTCCAAAGAGGTTTTATGCTTTAGGTTTTTTATTTGCTGTTTAATTTAGATATTTTGCTAATTTCAAATGTTCAAAATTGGAATTCGAATTTCAATTTTTGAAATAATACTCGCTTCCCATTTTTAACTGAATTTGAACATCGTTTAGTGTACCGTAGCATTTGACTTACCATCGATTTATGATCTAAGCCATTTTTGTATTATGATTTATGTCTTTATCAAAATCTTGAAGCGATCATTTGTGTCTGTGTTGATATGTCAACGACTTCGCCATTTTTGGTAAGGTCTACTCCACACTTGGACACTCGCCAGACGAGTAAATTACGAGCAATAATATCAATAACATGCTTCAGCTCGATAAATTGTTGAAATAGTTTTGTCTTCATTTTGTTTTATGTAGCTTTTTTTCGTTTTATATGCCCATATACATTTTTACGTCTATGTCTTTGTAACCAATGTCTCTGTATGGAATAAAGAAATATGAAACTGGATTACTAAGTCCATTACGAGACAGCATAGGTAATGATCATAGAAATCTGTCGCAATAAGTAAATCCATATAAGATTTTATTCATACAGTACAAGCGCTAACATTTTGAAATCTATCAATATAACGCTGTCAGCCCATTTTCGGTATCCAGTGTTGCCTTGTCAGTTGACTGGCGTTTTACAAGGCCAGATTGCACACTCGCACACAGTCAGAACAGGGCTTATGTCAGATTTTTAAATCGAAGTATTCAAATCGAGTATGTAGGCTTGTATTATTTTATTATATTATTTACGTGATCAGGGCGCGGAGTCTGTGAGGTGGGTGAGGAGAGGCGTGGCATCTTGCTAGTCGATATTGTGGCCTCCACTACGCATGTGCGGAACCCAGCCGGGTTCTGATAATATTCTGATTTCTCTTTATGCATGCTAATGTTCGATATCAAAACTCCGACCTTTCGACTCCCCTTCATCGTTAAGGCATTTGACAAACACATCGTTATCTCTTTAGGCCTCTGTCATTATGGTTAAAATTTGTTTATTTAGGGCAGGTTATTTTTGGGCATATTTCTAATGACACGTTTCTATTTTTATCTATTCTTTTTTATCCATTAGTGTTTCGATTTTCTATTTCTTGCTTAGGTTTCATGGTTGGTATTTGAAATTTGAATTCGGTACACACGTGCATTTTAAGCTTCTTTCTTTCAACCTCATGTGTATAGTAAGCAACGTGATTGCGGGTATCCTAGTCCTATCGTATACTTTCACATAAAAACAAAGAGAGTATTTACATTTTCCTTCGCTAGTTTATGACAAAAACCCATTTCCAACTTTGCATACTAGAACAGTTACATGAAAAACTTGAATATAAATGAGACTATTTAAAGTTTTTACTAAGTAATTTGAAATAAGGTTGTCAAGTACCTACTAACCTAAGTAGGTAAGTGCCTATACTTACATGAAGCAATGCAATAATTTAAAATACTTAACATCTAACTAAAACAGTAATTTGTTTCACACGAGCTATGGCCTTGTTTAATATAGGTAACTTTATCTAAAAAAAAATATAGTTACTTTTTGTAATGAAATATCTACTTAACATACCAAAAATAACCATATACACATACAACCATAATATTATATCCATCCTAAAAAATAAGATCGAAATAACGTTTACTAGAAAGTAGAAAATTCCCCTCATACCGATGACACCTGTCATAAAACATCCGGAAATAGGAAGTCATGTTGCGAACTGTATTCGTTTTACAAACATGCCGTGTACATAGAATCGTTCATACCAGCACCCGAGGCTCTACGTGACAGGAATTTGTTCGGCTTACGACTTTGTATCATGGAACTTTTGTAGGTAGACTAACCTACCTTGGGTACAGCTAGCTACAGAAGTGGGTAACTTAAACATCATAAAAAAACTGTTGTAACGAATTGATAAAAAATACGCACAGCCTTAAACTATTGCGTCATAAATCATGAACGCTTTCTTTTTTATGTAGGAATGCACAGAAAAAAGTATATCATCCAAAAAGTTTTATTTCTTCGTTTGTAGAAAATAAGATCAAACGTAGGCCGTATTAATAATCTGAGACTTTTGACTTCTTGACTCTAAACTCCAAACTATATAGTATAATAAAACAAAACCAACCTTAAATTAATACTTTTTTTATGAATTTCCTATAATCATAGCGAAAAACACTTTTTATGAACATTTTACTCCGCTTATTTACATTTTCTAAGATGGCGGAATGTTTTGTGCTTTTTAGTTATGTTGATGTTAGTACGAACAAGGATAATATCCAATGAAATTTTGCTGTAATTATTTTAAAAGCGTTGGTTTGTGTTTTCTATCTGACTGTACCGACAACATAAAAAGGCTGCATGATTTATGACGTGGAATTGAAGAAGCAACCCAGGACAATGCAAAGCAAGGTTGCAGTTATAAAATATTCTTCGTATTACTTTGAAAGATACAGCGCCATCTATTTATAAAAACTCAAAACAAATAGAATCTATAAGAAAAATGAAATTAAAAATTCTTTAAAAAAATAGCCAACTTCGAATATTACCAAATATTGAAATAAAATAAAATATTTACACTTGAATAAAATCAAAAACATTATATTTTCAAAATTCTCGAACCGAGGCGATCAATGCCAAAGGGTGAACTCGCGTGACAAACTTGTATAATGAATTAATTTATTTTTATTACCTCAAGTTATTTTCATTAAAAGTTCCAAAGTTTAAGTAAATTATATTATTGCGTGCCTCTGAGAAGCTTTACTTTGGCTTATCATAACTAACTTTACTATCTTATAACGATGCTACTATTTATTCGATTTATTCATGCGATGTTTTGCATTTTCTTATCATAATGTTCATATTTAGTAGCTAGACGATGAGAAATCGATATAATAGTAAATCGCGAGTACCATGAGAATACATAGGCAAATCATTATTATTTTAATTAATGTTTTGAATATGGTAATTCAATAAATGAATATAATTCAATAAGTGTCTCAATAGAATATAGCATTTTATGCTGCTGTTTTTACAATGATGGGTGTTGTATTGTATTCTAAGTCAATATTTATAAAAAAATTGGGGGCTAGAGAGTTGTGAATTATCCATAATATTTGTATATTATTATTTATTATGAGTTTTAAAATAATTACTAAATCGTTTTCACAACATACATTGGATTATTTATATATATATATTTATACTGCGAAAGAACCATTAGTGAATCTGAGTTCCTAATGCTTTTTTATCTGAAATTTAGCCAAAGCTTATTTCAATATTGGAATCAAACACAAACGGTAATATTAAAAACACAACACGCTCAACTTCAAATCTATCAATAATTTATTAAGTTGTGTTTCGGTTGATATTTTTGTCAGTAATCTAAAAAGTATTTCGTCTAAATCTTATTAAAAACGGAGTATAATTTTATCAATTCAAAGTTTCTTGATTAACAATTTAAAAATTAATTAAAATTAACCTTATTGCACCTACAACGATAAGATAAAGATTAGCCCAACGGAAGCTGCCACATCAAATGTTTGCATTTAGATTATACATCGTATCAAGTAGATTACCCTATATTGTTTATCACATGCTCTTGTCCCGATAAAGATGTTTGAAGAAGATAGGCTGCTGGAAAACGTGATTTTAAGTTTTACCTTGTCGTATATGACTAATGAAATGCCCGTGACATCGCTCGCTTGTTGTTATTACAAACTTGTGGGTATCAACTGGTTTTATAATTTTTGAATTTTTTGCCCTTGGCTTTATCTACTGTTTGAATATTTGAAAAGATTACTCTAGTGAATTTCAAAGAATTTGTTACTAAAAAAAATTACCTCTTATGTTAAAGGTTACCTAATTCATAATAATTGTTTTTTTTTTCTGAGTACGGAATTTCTTTTGATAAAATAACAACATACATCCAAAAATCAATTTATAAATCTATGTTTTATAACATAATGCATAAGCATAACTATTGCCGTGCCCAAGATATATATCTTAGTAAAGAAGTTACTTATTAACCAGAGATCTATATTCCATTTAGTTCTATCATTAATCTCTATAGCTTAATTATCGTTCAATTTGACAATAGTTTTTAGATATGTCTGTTTATTCAGTATTTTATAGAGCCGCACACTAAAAACATTTCTATTGATAAATGATTAAAAAATATAACATTAGTTAGAAAAATGCAGTCGTTTCCAAAGCAAAATATTTCTGCTTACATTTTTGCGCTGAGTTCTGGTTG
Organism: Thera obeliscata; assembly: GCA_947578465.1. Classification (NCBI taxonomy): domain Eukaryota; kingdom Metazoa; phylum Arthropoda; class Insecta; order Lepidoptera; family Geometridae; genus Thera; species Thera obeliscata. Next base: position 4,809,307 of record OX387928.1, on the reverse strand, counting down.
ACCCTAAAGCAAAAATGTCGTTCAATTTATTCCCAAAAATTTAGTCCTGGCTAGTCCCTTTTTGTTGCCATCTGCGCGTCTCGCCGACCCGAAAGTCCAGACAGCTCCACCCTAAAACCGTTTAGTTAGACGGTTCTCTTACTCGTTCACGCCCCAGTCAAATTTCATATCGTTATCCTTGTCTAAAAGTTCGAACTGCCAGGACCTGTCACCCGTCTCTTTTTTGCACATACACTGGTACTGTTCTATCCTTTCTGACTCGTGGCATTTCGTGTATTTCCGCTTCCCATACGAGCGGCAGCCATGTTTGTCGGGACTGTCAAGTCAACGCCAGTTTGGCGCTCATCAAGCAGGGTGAACATGGTTGATTTTCTTCAACGGAAGCATTTTGTACAATCTGTAACATATTTTTTTATGAAAATGATATAAAATAGACATTTTGTTGATAGCAGATACATAATTTTCGTTATGTTAATGGTTTCAGGCACGAACAAGGCGTACTTCAAGGACTTTGCCAGTTGACGAGCGTCAGTATTGATTTGGTGAGTCTTTAATATTTATTCATATTCATTTCTGTAGGTTTAAATATAAACGCAATGCATTAATTTACCAAGCGTTTTTATGATTGAAGTTGGTTCGTAATACTTAGTTGAAAATTTGCAAGCCTTGGCATCTGCCCAATAGACATTCTAAAGGGTTGCCCTGTTAATAACTGTCTAGCCATTCCTAGTCTATGTATGTGTCATAATTATATTATTTTTATTACATTAGAGTATGCTATTCGGTTTATTTTTTTCTACTGTTTATGTCACTAGATTATTCAATCCAGTGCAGTGCGGTGAAAAAAATAAAAAAGGCTTTTTGTCGTGCACATGACACATGTTTTCGATTACAAATGACTGATTACAGGATATCTGTTTTTAAGGCTTACCTTTACTGTAGGTACTGCTGACTAAGATAGTCATTATTTTCGTATCGTACTATCGAAAAAATAAAAAAAACCCTAAGAAATAAAATAATATAATCCTGATCTTATCGATTTTTCAAAGAGAGACGCTTTCTAATGTTCACCAAGTTATAAAGTCAGAAGGTACCTCAGAAGTCGAAGACAATAGTTTCTGTTTTCGGCACTACAAAGCATTCCCGTTAATTGTTTACCGCCGGTGCGCACTTTCTGAGGCGTTTATTAGCGCTTCGACGAAGGTTCCTGCATTACTCATCACTTCTCGTGTTAACGTTTTGTACACCTCACCTTGCATACAACATTTTGGTATTCTGCTTTTTTGCGAACTCAATATTTTTCTCTCAAATATTTTTGGTAAGAAGGTTATTACATCCATTATATTTATTAAAGTTGTTTGTGGTATTTGTACTACAATACTGTGTATGTTATCATACTTAATTATGCTGTACTGTCTCTCTAGCTCTACTGTATGTTTGTATGAGTACTTTGTCATAATTTCAATGTCCACTAATCCAATAAAAAGTGATGAGTTTTATTCCACTCAGCTAAAATGACATCATCAAACGCATATAACTCCAGTAGTCTCTATGAATCTAAATGCTAGTAGCTACCTATTGTCAGTCATAAAATCACATCTGTACAAACGTTTTAAATTATCTATCCTCCATTGTCTCGTGATCTTTCAAATCAAATGTAAATGACGCCTTCATAGTCACCCACATTACTATAAGCTCATACATTATAATAATATATCTATTTAGTATTTTGACCTACGTTCATGGTTTTCTACTTGTCAAATATTTAAAATGCTTCTAAGTTCATTTAAAATCATTGACTAATACTTATGTTAGTCATTTTACTTTTCCGATTGAGCACAAAGTTTACTGTAGGAGAAAAGATTTCATTTCCAATGATGAATCAGCTGCCATCGTAATATCAAATTGGTTCCAATTAGGGTATTAAACTCCGTTCTACAATAGTTTCATTTCCTAATTTCCTCTGCTCGTGGCTCACACATTCTCTCATCACTCGTGTAAACAGACAATTATGCAGAGCGAACTAACGAAATGTGTAAATGGGCCAATTACCGCCGTGTATGTAGGCTACTGTACAATTAGTTGCTTACTAATAGTTTTCATCACCAATAGCTAGCGATACATCGTGTGGGAACACACCAGATAGACACAGTCTCTCGTGGTGATCGCATCTCTCCGTTTTATTTTAAAGTGCTCATTTTATTTCGTTTTTGTTTTCAGTCGCTTCAGTTTGGATCGCCTTTCGCGTGATTTCCAATAATGGTGAGTTTGAATTAAAATTCACAGGGTTTAAATTCACAAATTCGGAGTAAAGTAAAGTTAAGTTAACGGTTGGCTGTGTGAGATTTATTTGGCAGATATAGGTCACAGCTGCAGGCTTCTAGGGTTGAAATTTATTTTGCAGAACATTTGGAGCGCATGAAATTTATTGCAACGACTCGACCGTGCAATACTCTTGTTCCTTTGTTTTACTTGAATTATTTTACCAATTTTCATGCTTTGGGCTTTTGTTCTTGTAATTATAGATGTGAGATACAACTTCGCGTATAGTCTCGCTTTTGAGGACCGTAAAGCGATCATTGGCTCCCAAAAAACTGGTTATGGGTTACCTACCATAACTTAAACGATCGCGGACTCGCTAGAATAGATTTTAATACGCTGTAAAACGGGTTCACTTTTAGTTTCATTTCCGAATTTAAATTATTCCCGCAACGGTCATAAAAATATTGTCGATCGAGTTTCTTGTTTCATAAAATTTTTAGTGGGTGCGGTAATAAAGTTTTGGCAAATCATAAACGGAACCAGAATTTCAATTACTTCCGCAAATGAAATAAAAACTTTTGTTTAATCATAAAATATAAAAATGTTCTTTGTTCAACCAACAGATTTAATTTTATGAGCAAAATTGAGGTTTTCTGCTAGATGTTCTGTACTTAAGTTTTTATCGAGCCTCATTTATCAAGCTTTCAAAACATCACCCAATCAATACCTCAATCTAATAAAAATCGCTTAGCAACTAGCGGCAACAGATTTTTGCCAGCTGCCGCTTAGGTACAAAATCGGGAAGCATTTCATTTAATACGAATAGGGGAGGTCAGGGTATACTGGCTGAGTGGGGGCCATTCATTGTCCCGGGGGCGGCGCTCATTGCCTGCGTCCGGAGCATGCGCGGTGTCTGACCTACTTGCTGTACTTGCGACGGGCGTTTTAGACCAAGGCTGATTCTGGCGAATCACATCGCCTTTGCAGACGTAGTGACGCGACCGTTAGATTAATAAATCGCGATTTATTTTAGACTTAGCAAAAAAATTGGGTACCAACCAACTAGTATTTAAGTACGTAGTTGTTGTGCGTCGATACGAAGAAGGTAACGTTTTGCATATTTTTTGTCAAAGAGTTTTACGTAATCGTTCGTTAAAATAAAAAGATTTTAATTATTTAATAATCTATGTTCATAATTAGGTATTTTCGCGTTCTTTTAAATGTTTAAATAGTCTGAATTTCTAAATACCTATGCATTCACTTTCAAATCAATAACTTTATTATTTTCTTATTTTTTTTGAACAAATTAAAAAAAAATCAAAAGAGATCTTCCTGCCTTTATCCTAAGTTATCCTGAACAAATTCTTGACAAAACGGAAAAAAAAATTATTCAAAGCGATGAAAAATCTCTTTAAATGAAAATTGCTGTTATTCAATAAAACTTAGAAACTTCGAGACTTGTTCAAAATATTCAAATAATATTACGTGTGCGTGTTTTTGTGTAATAATTAGCATTGGTTAGTACGCGGTATCTAAAACGCATTCTCGTCTTGTTATCGATTTCCATCTAGCGATATTCTCAAAGGATTTTTAAAAACTTTCCCTTTTATCACTTTCAACCTTACCCAGCTTAAATAACAGTTGTTATTGCATGACATAGAGAGTAAGGAAGTAAACATTTACTTACTTTTTGTCAAGTTATTACCCATTCTTGTGTAATACTTTGCAAACATCGGTGTCCTTACCTGTCTTGGGTGTTTATGTTGACTCAAAGAGATAAACTGACGAGCTAGTGTAATCGATCACGTTTTTTTAGTAGCTACCGAAATCATACGGTTATTAATTGTAGGTGCTAAGTATCGATAAAAAGTGATCATGTGACAACACTTTTGATGGATGGGTGTTGAAATGAATATAAAATTGAGGCGCCATCAAAACTGAACAAATGTCACTGATTGTGTCATTGAATAGGAACTAAAATGTTTTTTTTGTTTTTTTCAGATCAAGATGAGCTGATGGGATCAAGACCACTGAGAGGATTCAGAGAAGTTTCATTTCCTTATTATTTTATAAAAAAAAACATTTTGAACAATTATCTCAGTAGAAACATAATGGATCTAACGAGACTGATAAAAAAACGCCATAGGTTTTTTATAAAATCAGGATAGTGATATATTTTTACAATGCTTAGTATTGAACAACTTAGGCTTAGGCTTGCCTAGCACCTATAAGTTATAGGTGCTAGGCAAGCCTATTCCATCTAAAATCCTGTCCCAGGCACTATAGCGTCTTGGAAGTAGCGTAAGTAGGGGTATGAGTAAACACCAGTTGCCCCTGGCGTTATATAAATCGTCTACAAAAGATGCAATAGCATTTTACCTTTTTTATATTGAACAATAATGCAAAGTAATTAAACAGTTTTGTATATAAAATAAATTGATAAAGTAAATAATGTATTGATAAAGTAAATAGTTCAACACTTTTTCTTCTACATTTACTTAAGTTTTACTTAAAGACTTGCACCTCAAAATCATAGTCTATGTTCATAATTTTTGATCAAAAACTATTGGTACAACTCGGGGGTGTATTAAATAAATAAATATTGTAGACAGTCTATGTCAACGCTATGTAGCCCCAAATTAAGCCAAGCCACATTATTGGTCTAAAGATCAAAATATCCAAAGTGTTAAAATGTCCAGTTGCTACAAAGACATATTACTTATAAATAGGCAATCCACATGCTTTCACTTTTTTGAAGAAAAAAAATCTCTTGTTTCTTATATTTCAGAAAAGAAGAAAACATTTGTCTTCAGCATCAAAATTAGTGCCCTACATCTACCCTGTAGATCCGAATTTGTTTGAAGTGAGGCGACAAATTCGGTTCTAGAGAGGTTTGTGTGGTGCACCACTACGACACTAGAAGACAGAAGAGAAGAGAAGAAGTGAAGAGTAATAAGAAACAAGAAGTGTAGAAGAAGAATTACTAAGGGTAGATTTGCAAGGAAAAGAATAGCAACAAAGGTTCCAATTACTAAATCGAATCTAAAAATATATTGAACACAAGTATTAATGTACAATGTGTACAATGCTTTTTGACTGATCTAGAAATTATATAAATATGAAAAAGATCTAGAAAAAATATTGAATATTTTAATTGCTTTTTTATTAGTATTTTCTATACAGTAGAAGTATTTCTGAATAATAATTACAAAAATTGCTGTAAACATTTTCTTAAATACAATCAAATCATTGTTTTTGCAATACCTACAAGGTTTAAATCTCATGACAGAGTAAATTTAATTTTGAATATTAATAACGGTTTCTCTCATGCTTCTAGCGGCATACTGAGATCCCAGTTTTATCTATATTTATAGTGTTGTGTGAATTGTCTTTAATATTTATTTATTTATCTAACTTTTTATCGAATTTTATGAATGTTATAAATCATAATTAGGTATCTACTGGATTAATCCCAGTTAAACTAATTTAATAAATAATAATAAATAATGTAGACAATCCATACAGTTTTATCTAGCCCCAAATTAAGCAGAGCTTGTACTATGGGAACTAGATAGCTGACATACATTATGTAAATTTTTTGTAAATATATACTTAGAATACAATATAATACCACAGAGAATACGAGAGACCCAGAGAGAGAACTTGAATTAAAATAACTTGTGATTATCATCTAAGGTCTAAATGTTATGTAAATTGTTATTTAGGTTATTTCAAACGTTTTTGTATGATTTGTAATATATTTTGTTAAGTAGGTAACAGCTGACTGCAAACGACAGTAAGTTATTCCACAAAACGCAAGTTTATCGTTTAGCAGTCTCGATTCACTTGCATTCCCTGTGTATTTCTGTCGATTTGTTTTTAGTTGAAATCTGATAAAACATAGCATCATAATTATCCTTTATTTTTTTTATTAAGGGATAGTTTAGAACAGCTAGATTTGATTTATCTTGTATGAATAAGTCTTCTAGATATTTCTATACAAAAATATCTAAGATTCCGATTCTAGATTTTGTATTTGCCGTAAGTTTGGTGGTTTGCTATGGATTGTGAGGGCTAAGTTAACAGTATGTCTTGTAAAATTTCACAGAAAGTTCTTTAATGCACTAAAATAAAAATCGTACATAGACAAACTAGCAAGCATTCTCTTCCAGTTAAACTTTGTGTAATTTTGACATTATAATTAGGCTTGTTTGTAAGTATTTGTGTTAACTGGGCTTAGAAAAGAGTGACGTTTTTAATTTTTACAATGGCTGTTTGGTAGGAAATAATTTATATTATAATTCTAGTTATTACTATATTACTGTCATGTTCACCTGAGTAAAATAACACTGTTTACTTTGAAATTTTGCTACCTACCTAAATTTGAAACTTTTACATAATACAGGTTATAATTTAACATAGTATAGGCCTACGTTGTATTAGTCATGTTATATTTTTATTATATGATTAAAATATGTAAAACAACAAAAAAAATACTACTTTTAATTAACCATTTTGATAACCCTTGCTTCTATAGATTATTATATTGATTACAGTAAACACCTACTTACCTATCGAAGTTGAACGTATAGGTACCTAAGAACAATAGATTGGTAGGTACATCTAGCATCAAAAGTAATGTAAGTATGATATTATACCAAGATTTCAAAAGGTTTTTGAGATTAAAACCAACCTAAGGAGCAAGTAGGTAGTAGGTACGTAAGTATACTTAGTTTTTGAATGAGAAGTACAAATTTTACTTCTCATTCAAAAAGTCTGAAAGTTAATATTATTTAAGTAGGTATAATAAATAAAGAAAATTATTAAGAGGAAAAGTGAAATAGCAAGTGAAAAACCTTCAGATGCTTACTGTAACCAACCTACTACCGACTTACTAATAGGCTAAGTAGGTACTACCATACATGGTTAAACCTAGATTACCTGGTCTACATCATAGGTAGGTAGGAAGTAGGCATAATAGACAAGTCGAAACAAGATTGGATTGGATGACATTTTAAAAATCTAAGCAACCACTAATATCGACACTCCCTACGTATAGTTGTGTATCTGCAAAACACAAATTTTACAGGAGAGCGTTTTTAAGATTTGAAAATGGTAAAATGCCTATAACTGGAGCCCTTTTTGAGATATTTCTGTGAAAATTGTTGAGATGCTCTTACTGTAGATCTAGTTTAAGGTGGAATTTTTTTTTATTTAAATCTATACTGGTTTAGATTTTATTACACTTACATATTTTTACGTCGTGCATAAAATGCCGTATGTGGCACATACACACTTTTTCGTGGGAACTTAGAAGAATGACAATATCGTAACTGCCTGTTACACGGTTATACTTAGGAGATCTATTTGACTAATTCTGTTTAACTGGTGTTTACATGTTTAAACGTTGGAAATCGTATAATTTAATAATATGCTTCTACATACTTATTCTGTTTTGGCAATTGATTAAGCCTGGTTGACCAGTACTTATTACTGGTCGCCAGGCCCTAATTGCTGAATACTCACTTGCTTACGAAACTAAGCCTATTTTAAGGTAGGTAGGTAATTTTTAGTAGTAAAATGTAAAACTTTGTTCGTGATTTGGGGTTTTCCCACTTATAGAATAGAATAGAATAGAATATAACTTTATTGTACACCATAAATCATCAGGTAAACATGGTCTAAGAGAATACTTAAAAACTAGAGGTACAATGGGCGGTAAGTAATGTACACTTATCTTATTATTTTTTTGTTAATATTGGTCGTTCTTATATTATTATCTTAAATAAAACAAAAAATACAAGAGCTCAAAATACCATTTATTAGGGAAGTAGGTGCTCACTTAAACACAAAAAACCTGTTTTATTTCAAAAATAAGAAAAACAAAACCAACTAAGTAGTCTTTACTAGTAGTAGTATTGTATGGTAAAATCTCTTCTAGTGGGTGCTTCACACGTGAAACGTCGTTTTGGGATTTTTTCACAATCACCATTATAATTCCTGAATCATTATCAGCCTGAAGAAGTCCACTCCTGAACCTAGGCCTCCCCCACACATTTCCAGGAAGTACGACTCTGAGCCCTTTCCTTCCATCGATCCTGCCTTTCCTTCTACTGATCCTTCCCACGATCTTAACAATGTCGTCAGTCCATCCGGTTCGTGGTCGCCATTCGAGAACCTTTATTCCCCAACGGTTGTCGGTTCTTCAAGCTATATGGCCTGCCCATTGCCACTTCAGCTTACTAATTCTAAGTGACCTTGGTTCTTCTTCGGATATCCTCATTTCTGATTCTATCACGTAGTGAAACTCCCAGCATATTTGAGTTTGAGCTGGTGCACGAGGCCAATAGTTAGTGACCACGTCTCAGTTCCATAAGTCATCACTGGCAACACGCACTGATTATAGACTTTTGTCTTGAGGCTCTGCGGTATCTGCGACGAGAAGATGTGGCGCAATTTCCCGTCACAATATCTATTGATAAAATCCCAATGGCGAACAAGTTCTCCCAATGAGCCACAAGCTGCAGGTCTCTTTCAAAGTCATTCATTCTTTGTTAGCAGAAGAGAGAGATGCGGCCTGCTTGTGGAGACAAATCCACAAGTAAGTAAGTAAGTCGGCCGCATCTCTCTCTTTTTCCTTAAGCTGCTCAGAATTATTCCCTGACATACTTGGAGAGCCAATTGGCAATAGCGTCAGAGTAGAGGCTGGTGACGCAGGGCAGTCTAATAACTGTTCATATGGTAAGCCAACTGGTAATGTCGCTGGAGTGGGTACTGTTAACTCAGCGCAACCTAGGTGGTCATCTGGAGAGACAACTGGCAAGGCGACTCCATGCAGCCTAATTGGTCTATCTGTTGAGCTATAAGGTGTGCGTAATTGGGAGAGTCACACAATGATAATGGCATATTAATGCTTGAGGAAGACTGTAGCAGTAAGGGAGATTCAGGCATGTTTGCTGCCAAAGCAGGGTCATAGAAGCTATATTCCGGCAAATCAGGTTCAGGATGTTTTTCTGAGTTTTCTGGGTCAGGTTTACAAAAGCGTGGCGACGACGAGCTAAAGGCAATGTCATTATTCCCTGTGTCATTGCTGGAGCCTCCACCACTAGCGTGCAAGGAAAATTGTAAGATATGGGAAGCTGGAACATGCAATTCAAAAGATGCAGGACTATCATCGTTAGTGTTCGTAGAATGCAAGGGGGAAATGCGCGGTGCAAGAAAAAAAAGGTTTTTCATCGCTGTCAGATATTATCTCACCTATTCGGCTTAGGTCATCCTCAATAATATTTTCTGAGAATGGCACTGGAGATGCAACTTAAAAACAACAACAACGGGGAAGATTAAAAATTTTATGAAAATCGACTTATATTTCATGGGATAAAGAGCACCTTCCACTTTTGAAGTGCATTTCTGTTCATAACTCTGAAGATCCTTTTCAGATCCTCAACATTTTAATGGGGCCACCCTTGGAATTACCTTCTTTCCGACAAAAAAAGAATCAACAAAATCGGTTCACAAACAACGAAGTTATCCGAAGTTGTTAATTGAGAAATCCTCCTTTTTGCAATTGGATAAAAATATTAGTTTTTGATTAAAATAACATGAAAACACAAACACAGAACTATGTAAGTGCATGGGTTACTATAACTTTAATTCAATAACTCTCCGATGTAAAGCTATGTAAAAGTCAGTTACCGAATTTTGATATAACAACTTTTCAAAGTATAAATATGTAAGTGCCTAGATACACCTTATAATCATAGTGAATCCCGATGTATAAATATGTAAGTGCGTAGTTACACATTTGTACGTAGGGTATCAAAAATTCGCTATCCGAGGAAGAACTGTGTAACGGGCAGTTACCGCCACCAGCACCTCATTCCCCCCCGCGTCAAAGTTTGTATGTGGAAGATACAGCATTATATGGCGGGAAAGTAATGAAGTTGGACAGTTATACGATTAAGAAAAACGTACTTAGAGTAGACTTTTTATTTTTTTTGTAATTTATAATGATAGACTGGCATGTGTAGATGCCAAAAATGCATCAAACGTATAAGTGTGTATCTGGCAGTTAGACGAAGATACGTAGGGAGTGTCGATATAATGTAGGTACCTAATAAAATTGAACCCAAACATGGTCAGTGTATTCAAGGAGTTCTAACTTTCACCAAATAATCAGCTAACTATAAAAAAAGCTCTAGAAACTTCTTGCAAGAATGATTTCTAACAGAGGTAGCTATGTCCCTAGGCTTGGAATAATTTAGCTACGAGTAATAATAATGCATCCGTAACATACCCCATTGCAATAAAATTATGCAGACTTGATAAAAATAAAATATCGCGTTGGCGGCAAAAATCAATAACACGCTACGAAGGGTGAGGGGAAGCTAGCTTTTTGTCTGCTTTTATGAATTAGTACCTCCACTCGACAATAGATGGCGTGCAACAAATGTTACCGACAGAACCCTAACGCAAATGGTAAAACTATCCAACTCATCGCGTAAAAGCTACTCGCCGATAGATGGCAGTGATGGTTTTTGATCAAACAAATATCATTGACTTTAAACTCCTTGGTATTAGGCTTGCAACCTTTTTGAAATATATTTGACGTAAAAAAACTCTCGTTATCTCTTTGATTGGTTTATAACCTCATTGTAGGAAACCCAAAAAAAAATTGTTTTGTAAGTTGATTTTTCTTGATATACGAACGCACTGCGCAGGGTTTTCGCGTTTACTCAAATCTACTAGGCGATGAGGTGATGAGATGATGGTTACCTTAACGTAACGCACACAATAGATACCTAGTGGCAGTCATAGCTTGCTGTGAGATATAGGTAATACAATAATTAACATTCCATATTGATCGATATCATTTACCATTTCAATAACACCTCCTTAGACATACAATTAGGAACTTAACTTACAAAAAGCTTCATAACGATGAGTTTTTCAGTATAGTTTGAGGTGAGTAGATAGTCAAAGTTTGGGAGCGCGTCGTCTCTAACATAAGGTAGGCCATCTGGTTGAAGGTCCTATGAGCCTTTTTGATTTTTTTTTATTATTTACTCCCACGAAATACCAACATAATTATATTCTTTATTCTGGAGTTCTTCATTTCATTTGAAGATAAAATCTTTTTCTCTAACTCCGTATCCTAGATTCCAGCACAATTCCACAGAGCTGCCAGGTACCAGGGTACCAGGAATGTATAAGCGCAAGGAGCGAAGATTAATGGCCGTTCTGCTGGCAGCCGCGGCCGCGTTTGACAAGCGCAGGTGCGCTATTTTCATAATTGGCCCGACCTACGTCCTTTCAGCTTTCAGAGAAGTGGCCATGTGGGTGTATCAGTGCGGAGATCCGGGGAAGAAAAGGTCTTGTATAATAAGAATTGACGGTCGAAAACTTATTAGGAAAGGTCAAAGTCTCAGCTGTATTAAAATGTTTTTTTATACAACCTGCTGACGGAGAAGCTTGTTACTCTGGATGCATCAAACTTGGTTTTATTTTCCTGGGTTATCTGTTTCCAAGGACGGTTTTTTATTTCAGAAAAACAAAAATATACGAAAATATCAATAAATATTCGGTATATAAATAGCATTATATGCCGAGTATTTAGACGTGGTTGTAAAGACAGTTCAAACGTTTGATAAGATTTTATTCTGGCACCTAGGTATTTGATCATGGTCACTTAGTCACCATTATACTCAGGTTCCTAGGTACGTTACATAGTCTCATTCATCACGACTCTCCCTACAAGACAATGTGGATTACCTACGTCACTAATTCCTAAGCACTAGCGTAGGGCTGTCACGTGTAAATCTGACGTAAGGGCTCACCTTGCAACTAATGAGTGTTATTAATCACCAACCCTACTTCAAGTGAGGCTTATTATGTAGTTTACTGAAGTCCAAGTTTGTTGAAGGTCTAGAAACAAACAATATCAAAATATAGTACTTAAAAAAAATACGGATAAATTGTGTTTCATAAAAAAAACAAGAGAATTTAAGACCCGGCAGAGGCTGATACATTTTTGTAGCGTTTTGTTGTCACTTCTTTAAAAGAAATCAATAACTTTAGCTAAAGTTATTGTTTTCTTTAGGTTATACGATATTCTTCACAAAAGCCATATCCTAAGCCCTTTACAAAAAAGCAGCCAAGTGCGAGTCGGACTCGCCAATGAAGGGTTCCGTAGCACGACGAACTACAAGAACCTGTATATTATGTTACTTGATGTAACATAATAAGGTTCTTGTAGTTCGTCGAAAGGTAAATTGCGGTTTACGGTTTATGACGTATAAAAAAAAAACTACTGACTAGATCTCGTTCAAACCAAAAATCGTTGGAAGTTTACATAGTAATGTACAACATATATTTTTTTTAGTATTATCATTCTCTTACTTTAGAAGTTAGAGGGGGGGGGACCAACTTTTTTCCACTTTGGAAGTGTCTCTCGCGCAAACTATTCAGTTTAGAAAAAAACGATATTAGAAACCTCAACATCATTTTTGAAGACCTATTCATAGATACCCCACACGTATGGGTTCGATGAAAAAAAAAATTTTGAGTTTCAGTTTCAAGTATGGGGACCCCCGCAATTTATAGTTTATTTTTTATTTTTATGTTAAAATCTTAATGCGGTTTACAGAATACATCTACTCGCCAAGTTTCATCAATCTAGCTCTTGCGGTTTCGGAGAAAAATGGCTGTGACATACGGACGGACAGACAGACAGACAGACAGACAGACAGACAGACAGACAGACAGACAGACAGACAGACAGACAGACATGACGAATCCATAAGGGTTCCGTTTTTGCCATTTGGCTACGGAACCCTAAAAACAAGCCATATTCTAAACCCATTACAACAAGCACTTACTGAGCTCAACATTTGGCATGTAAAAAAAAATCCCCCATCCTAAAAATTGTGTAACTGAGTCAAAGTCAGGCGGAAGGGCAACGTCAAAAATCACTATTATACCCAACATAATTAATGAACTGCATATTTAAATATTTTTAAAACTATTATTCATGCCGTTTTACGTTTGAAACGTTCCGACCTTCTTTGAAAGGACTTCAAAGTCTATTAATTAAAAAGTTGTCTGCGAGCTCTTTACTCAGGCGTAACGAAATCTGAGGGTAAATAAATATTCTTTGTCAATGATTCGTTAATTATTTAGTTAAAAAGATTTGTGGATATGCTACTACTTGGTAGCAACCCTGAAAATTAACCCTTTATGATATACTGTTGATAGTGCTAAATTACGTAAATTAAGTATGGTGATACTACTTAGTAGTTTTATTTAAGACCTCGCCTTATTTATTAAACTATTATCGAATAGTTTCTTACTAACGGGACGCTTCCGCCTGGCACTGATTTGGATCAGTTGAGCTATCTCTAGATCGTTTGTAACGGCCTGCAGATAGCTCAACTGTTTCTGGTGTGTTTTGTAAATATTTAATTTTATTTGATTGAATGTTTCTTGGTGTAAATAAATTGTTAGCAAAAATACACTACATAATGTTCAGCAAGTTGAATTTAAGGTATAACTCTTAGTTAGATATTAAATAAAGAGAAGAGAGGTATAATGTTCATTTTAAGTTTTGTAAAAAAATCTACCAAGATAGGAACATACTCTCTTCAAAAACAGAACTTGCGGACAAAAGCAGTGACAAAAACCTTCAGCAAAGCATTTTCCGAGAAATATTTTCCGCTTCGCCTTTGATACAAATAGACCAGCCAGCTAACTTGAACCCTCGTTTCCCTCTATGCTAACTTTTTCCGGGAAAGTTAAAAGAAAGGTTCATATAAACGCAGACCAAGTTATGGTGGTTGGATAAGATTTTCCGGAATGGTTGCTGTTTTTCACGTATTTCTTGCTTCTTTCCATTCGTCGTACTTATTATCTGTGATGAAAAACTGGAGCTCAGCTATTTGCAATTTTGTTAGATTCTACCAATTTAATTAATAAAAATATCGTGTGAATATAAGTTTTGGGCTTATTATCAGACCTTGAATGAGTAACTTTTTTTACGTAAGTTGAATTTACCTAACGCTTATCATACTACCTTACTATCAAATATTGACTTCATTAATGCAGCCTTATTTAGAACTAATTTGGGTTGTTCTACATATTCCAAGCAAACCATCTAACCATTACAGTCATCATCATCAGCCTGAAACGTCTACTGCTGGAAATAAGCCTCTCCCAAACATTTTCAGGAAGAAATCATTTGAGTTCTTTCCATCCACTGACTTCCCACGGTCTTAACAATGCCGCCGGTTCATCGGGTGGTATCACTTTGTAAAGACAAGTTAATATTCAACACTATTTCCTACATCATTCTGATACAGACGCTCATAAATTTACGACCACTTACAAACCAATGCTTGGATAAGCGCCTGTTACAAAGACGAGCACCAATCATTTTTCCAAGTGCCCTATGGAGACCTGTAATATTGCAGTTTCCATATCGAAATCCCATTGCAGCATTGCACAGAGAACTTTTAATCAAGTCCTGGGGCAACGATTTATATACCACTGCCAAAGAGTATGCGAGAGGAATGTACAGAAGCGATAAGGTTAATTTTTTTAAGCAACTATAATATACAGGGTGGAATTTTGTAATGCCACCTGGAGGGAAAGTACTCTTTGTACTGCAGATAGAAAATTTTACTCAAAGGCAACATTCCTTTATATTTTAATAGAAAGCAAACTGCATTCAAAGATTTTCGAAAATTATCTTCTCCGACACCCGGGAATCGAACCGGCTCCACACGATGCTCTGCTCTGCGTTCATAGACTTGAGACATACAGCTGTTCAGCCTCACGTGCCCGTAATTTTTCACGAAAATGAAAAAAAAAATTACACCAAAACAATGACAGTTTGCATTATTCGTAGTAGTAAATATAAAGTATAATATTGCCATATTGTGGAAGCTACCTACTCTGTTTTATTTAAAGACGCTGTTTTTGACATTTGACTGTTGTAGCGCTGTAGACTATTCCCAACACCCAACACCCAAAGCTATTTCCAACATAATTGATGAAAAACATAGGCCACTTTATGTTGGGTGTGCCTATAGCATGTGCATTATCTCACAGAGCAGGCCCACTGAAGACCTGTGTGCCATTGCTCTACGCCAATGCTGCTGCATAAACGTGCTAAATTTCAAGTAGACGTTATTGAACAGAAATCTATCCTTTAAAAAAGAAACACAGCAGTAAAACCGTCACTTAAAACAAAATTTGAAAAAATACTATGTTTTTTATCATTCACTATCTTAACCAGAAACAGCCTGTACTTTCACCGTTGAATTTCAGGACAAGAACCCTGAAATATAAACAACACGTTAGAATTTTGGTGTATCAAGAAGACTAGTAGGCAAACAAACACCCAGCACCTTCTGCAACTGTCGACCACTCTATGCCCTCGCCCGCAGACGTCGACCGGCGCTCACCGCAGGCAGAATATCATTAATCACAACTTTTAGCTGCACGTTCTGCACACACCATAGCGGTGGATAAAACGAAATACCTATCCTGCTCTATTTATACTCTGAGAAACTAGAAATTTAACGATAAAAAACATTATAATATAACTTTATTGTACACCAATATTGTGTTGTGAAAGATTACAAATAACAAAATAAGAATACTTTAAAAAAACTAGAGGTACGATGGGCGGTCTTATCGCTACGAGTGATCTATTCCAGACTAAGAAGATACTTGCAGTTGAAAAATGTACGGCGTAGCACTTGCTACGAATCTCTACGAAGCTACGGGGTGAGTTACTTGCACAAAAAACGAACATTTTAACGAGCATCTATCATAATATACGCTATTCTAACCACCACCATCATCATCATCTCCATAAACCATGATATTACTCTTTTTATTTTCATATACAACCACCTGATGGAACAAGTATATAGCCCACCTATTGTTAAGTGCTGGTATCCATCGCCTATAACAAAGCGTTGCCTCGTACTCTGGTATAGTAGCGATCAGTCCCTCGTACTTTTAAAGTATCAACTTTGTTGGTATCATTTTGGATCTGACATAAAGCAAAAATTATCTATCCTACTAATCATAAGACAAAATGTAATTTTGAATATCCACTCTTTTATCCAGGTACCACGTGAGTAAGCTGCAAGTAATAATTCAATTTTATTAAATATTTTATTTAAATAAAAAATATGGATTACTTTCTCGTAACTGGGTTTTAAATCCTAATAACATGATGTCAAAAATGTATATTTTTTTGTAGAAAACTGATCCAATTTATTGCGTAAATTAGTATTACCAATCTGCCACATATGTTTGTATTGTTAGAATATGCAGAGTCATTCATAAGGGTTACTTGCAGTAGTGAGAGTCTGATCACAGGGCCATATGGGGCCCTATTTATGGGAAAAAATTATTAACGGTTAGAATAAGCGGAAACTATGGCCGCTGGCCGTAGAGGTCCAAGCATACTAAAGTACCCTTCCATCACGCATGAATGAGGAATCAGGTAACCCACTAGAAGATAGGCAGCAGCATCTCCTGGATGGTAAACTAGTCGCCAATTCTCCTAAGAAACGAGGTGACTAGAATAAATTAATTCTAATTTGAGTTGGGGGAATAGGTTGGGGGAATAGGCCTACCACAAGCTTCTGTCTGGCTCTGTCTCTGGTTTTGAGTCTGTGTGAGTGCTCACCAGTGTATTATATTGTGTGTGTGACGTTTCGATGAAGGATTTATTATGTCAGCACTCTCACAGTCTCAAAAATAGAGCCAGAAACAGAGCCAGACATTGCATATGCATTGGCCCCCAGCGAATCTCACCCCAGCCCGCCCAACTCCTTAAAATAGCGGAGTAGTAGTAGTTGAGTTGATGGCAGCAATGTTCCAGTGGACCAGATGGTGACGAACGTTCCCTACGATGAACTGCCCTGCGTCCATCAATTTGAGGTATACAGATGTTCAACCACACGTGCCAGTAATTTCTCCGGCACCCATTCACTTCGAACTAAAACACAGCAATGCTGCTTCACGGCAGAAACATGCATGATGGAAGTACTTCCACAACGAGCCCTTTGCATAGAGCTTTACTACTAATAAAATTACCCAATACTTAATTCCTTTCGCACTCCATTCCCGTTCAACTCCGTTTACGGTAAAATTGTCTAAAAACTTGACATCTGTGCAACATTCCAAAAATAATTTGCATAAAAGAAACAGTAGTTCATGATAAATTGCCAATGTTTTGTAGAAGTACAATACAATACCCTTTCTTTGGCTACCGTTCAAAACCCTTTCGAAATTCGCCATCTACCGTTTGCTTGTTCCAATTTTATTCATTTTTGTGTTCTTTCTAATAATTTATGGCGGTGCGGGCTGTCTGTATAGAGTTTTGGCAAGTCACAAGGCTTTGTAGGAATTGTAGGTCAGTTACTGCTTCCCTGCCGATACAGTAATGGTATCGTTGGACTGTGGTTCTCAATGTGGGCTCAAACTCCTTTGTCTTTGCATTTTGTTCCAATTAGTTTTTTGTAAGTTATTTTTTATAGTACCTACATCATTGTGCATCTTATATTTTCTTTATGTTTTAGGCCGTAATTGCTGGGCAACCTTATGTCATCTAAAATCATATCCCACAGGCACGGCAGTATCCACAAAGCATAGTAAATTCCATCTCATGTTATGTTGCATCTATAGGCAACTTTTTGTATCAACTAAAATGTCTGTACGTGACTCAACTTTCTTTACAACATTCTCAAGGGCTTTCAAACGTATGAGTTCTAAAGGTGCATTTCAGAGTCTAAGGTTGTGGGTTTAAATGCAGTCGTGTACCAATGAGTTTTCTGTCATAATTTATGTGCACTATGCCAGTACTTTCAAACGTTGAACGAAAACATCGTGAGGAAACCGGCATGTCGTAGAATCTAAAAAGTTCAAAAACATATGTTGAGTGCACGATATGAGCCTCTCTGAGGTGCACTTAAAATCCCTTCACCACACTGGCACTGGTTTGAAAGAAACAGTTACTAGCTTATGATGTTTTTATATTTATCAACATTTTTCAAGTCTCAAGCTCTAAAGTTGAGCACCACAGTCAAGCCTCGTGGCATTCTCGACAATAGCTCACTAATGATCGTCTTAACATTCAAATCGCCCACGTTTTTCTTTTGTCTCCAAAACTACGCGTTTTTCATCCGAATAGCTATTTTTCAAACAACGTGGTACCATCGCGTGATTGTAAATGTGGGTCAACTATAGTTGCAGCCTTCCTGATTAGTTTTGCAAAAAAAAAATACGGGTTGCACTCCGGGAGTGCCGGCAGAAGTGAAAACTTGATTATTAACGTTGAGCATGTTTGATATTTTGGAATGGTTAGGGGGGGCTTGTTTGTTATTTGGCACGCTGTAACATACACGAACATTCGCGCAAGCGCCCT
Organism: Thera obeliscata; assembly: GCA_947578465.1. Lineage (NCBI taxonomy): Eukaryota > Metazoa > Arthropoda > Insecta > Lepidoptera > Geometridae > Thera > Thera obeliscata. The sequence goes on along the minus strand of OX387928.1, from coordinate 4,790,604 downwards.
GCGCTGCCTAAACGAAACAGTAGGCCCAGGCATACATTTTCGCCGCGCCGTAGAGAGGGGATAGCTGTCTACTCTCCATCCGTCTTACGCTTTTTCGATCAGGTCACGTGTCCTGACGCGCTGACGCGAGTTTAAGATTTTATACCCATTACAGAAAAAGTGCTCAACGCCGCTAAAGAAGTTTTCACTTCAAAAACTGTACCTACTTATCACGAAAAAAAGTCTAAAGATAGTAATATATCTTTAGGTAGACAAACTAAAACAGCCGTTCTGTTTTTTAAATACGTTATAATATTATTGCAATAACCAAAGCTCATCTTGTCAATCCGAATATAGTTTTAGAATCTAAAGTAGCTACTTTACAGTGTATTTCTTGAAATAATAATATGTGAGAAGGAACTCCGTCCATGCCATATGACATTTGGATCAATTAATCATTTGCACAACCCGCTTTGTGTTCCGTAGGACCGAAATAGTAATAGAAAATAACACGTTTCATTAGTTGCTTTTGTTTACGTGATCCTAAAAATATATCGTTAATTTTGACGAAGTTATTTTATTGTCAAGGTTTTCTGTCTAGTTCCATACCAATCTATTTTGCATCGAAATTAATTATGATTACTAAACTATGAAGAGGTATTTAGTTTCTCTCGTTAATGATATATATTAATATAACTATATTAATATGATAATAATAAAAAAGATTCAGTGCAAGTTTTGATAAGTTTAAAAGTATTTATATTTCAAACTTCCCAAACCTTTTAGTAGCGGAGTGCATCAAACAAAATTCAATTAATCGTGAGAAAGTACAACGTCAACAGAACCATTAACAAACGTCTAAACCGAATTGTATTGTCGATGTGAAAATGGAAAAACCTTTTTGGAATCGACGGAACGATTTCACGCGTCATAAAATAACGCTGTAGAATTCGAAATCCTAAAATTCCAAGATGAAATCGAATCGTCCCACTGGCGTCCGAATCGAATGAAATTAATCGATTTGTTTTCAAAAACGATGTCATTATTCCTTGACGTGGGATGGAAGGGCGCCGATGACAGACGAATGTTTTTTAGAAAAAAGTATTGGAAAAAAATATTTTGCTTTTGGATTTCAAACGTTATATTTTTGACAAATAAATTATTAGCCCTGCAAAAGTTTTGAAAACATGAAAAGAGCCTACGGCTCTGCTTGCAACCAAAACAAAAAGTATAAAGTGATGTTATAGTGTATAGTGTGTTGTCTGTGAATTTTTATTTTTAAGCAAAATACTGTATTCCTATAATTATGTGTCATAGTAATCAATAAAGAGTTATCTATATATTTATGTTATTATTCCAGGTCATGAATGAAGTAAATAATATTTCAAGCTCTTCTAAATCAAGCTTTTGGATTAGGTTGGACACCATAGACTTACGAAACTCCTTACTGCAAATCAATACCATTTGCTCTGTACTGTAATGGTTTTCCAACCTCCTTGGTGGAAACACCCTGAGTTCTCTCATTCAATAACTTTCGCATGCACATCATTATTTTTTTTTATTCTGCCATCCAAGAAAAAGGGTTTTCTATATTTTTTTTAAACTTGCATGCACCGTTCCGGTTTTTTTCGTATTTAAAGAGTTCTGTTTGCGTCTACTGATTTGTTCCGTTTGTAAATTGCGTGCAAATTTTCTTCAGCCCTCGTGCATATAAATTAATCCATTTAAAAAAGTAAATAAGGTCCCAATCTAACTGTTAATTTCAGAGGTCCCTAGAGGCCGAGTGGTCATCACTGCCCTTTATAATCCAGTGGAGCTGTACCATTCAACACTCCCTCCGAAGGGTAGGCCCTAGAGGGGACATTATACCGGACCAGAGGGATCAAGAAAATGTAAGTCAAAATGGACGCGACGCGAATCGTAGGGGGAAAGAAAGATTATAATAACGAGTTTTTGCAAAAACTTTGGTTAATTCAAACTTTTTGTTATATTATTTATTTATTCTTAATTCTTTATTCATTATTGCACACAATACAAAACATAGGAAAATAACAGAAATAGAGGACATGTACAAAGGCAAGCTTAACCCTGAGTAGAGTTATCATCGACTTCATGATATTTTATTTTATTAAATATGGTTGTAAAGACAATTGAAAACATATAAGTTTAGTTTTCTTTCTGAAATGCTAAATTTCTCTTCATCATCATCATCAGCCTGAAGAAGTCAACCTGGACATAGGCCTCCCCTACACATTTCCAGCAAGAACGATTCACATTTCTCTTAGGTTCTACTTAAAACCCATTTTTAAATCCCCACTCACATAACGTTTTGTTAAAGTTAGAACCAACCGTTATTTTAGACTTTTGAAAATGTATTTTCAGTCGCGCTCGATTCCACTCAAAGGTTGTACATGTAGGTTGTAGAATTCTCTTTTATATTCTAATAACACTTAAAAGTCCAAAAGCAACTTTGCTTTTAGCCCTTTCAACTTCCAGTGAAGGTCTTCGTTATTAATTAAGCGCCAGACTATTCAGTCAGTCCATTAGGCTTAAAACCCCTGGCTTAGCAGTAGGTACTGTTGTTTTTCATGACCCTTCGACCAAAATCCCCAAAGTCCAGTTGAGTTGACCACTGACCACTATAAGCTAGGCCCTTTGTGCTGCGAGTGTTCCCCAAAATATGAGTAAAGAGTCATGGAAATTAGAGGTCTAAGGTATATGGTTGGTTCACGTTCGGGGTAAGTACGACTTTTGTTTTATTCATTGAGGGTTTACCTGCTGAGAGGTGCCTTTAATTGGATTAAAGATTGTTGATAAAAGGCTTTTAATGTAAGCGAGGTTGCTGGTGACATTTCATTAAGGAATGGCTATTGATTTTCAGAAGCACGCTATTGGTTGGTTTTAGTGGTGTCGTACAAAGTTTAGATACAATATTGCGACAAAGTCTTTACACCAATGAGTTTCAAAGTTTTAAGCCTCAATCTAAGTGTCGTATTCAGAAACAATGCTTGAGTCTGAGTCAAGCCTGAAGTGTCAAAAAATCTATGCTTGAAGCTCGGCTCAGACCTCAGACTCAAGTATTGTTTCTGCATACGGCCCTAAGTTTGCCCTAAATTGCCTAAATTGCCCTAAATTGAAAAGAGCAAGAAAAAAATATATTTGAATTTCGAACATCGTACCATAGTCATCTTGGGAAACTCGTTAAATAGGTTTCCAATAAAAACTTCTTGATTATTTACGATGGTACATTCGAAATTCAAAATATTATTTCTTGTTTATCTACATTTTTCGTTCCATTTTAAACTTTCACTATTCACCTGTCTTCCGAACGATCAATCAGCAATCAAATTAAACAAATTATAGAGATCTCAGCACAAGTGTTTGCAAAACAAATTACTTCCACTTCGTAAATAATGAATAATTATTGAAACTGATTTTATTCATACGATTTATACGAGTAATAGTTTGCATTACATATTCAGATTATGTAAGCCTACAAAACCTACTTTGGTACAATAAATAAATAAATATTGTGGACAATTCACACAACCCTATCTAGCCCCAAATTAAGCAGAGCTTGTACTATGGGAACTAGATAGCTAAATATAATTTTAAGACATGAATCATCATGTTGTGTGATTTTCTATAAGTTTAGGTAAACTAAATACGGACAGCTTATAGTTGGCCTAATCCACAGAAAAGACTTAGCAGTGCGGAGTTGACTAAGCAGTGGGTTTTTCACGATGTTTTCCTTCACCGTTTGTGACTAATATTGCGCACATAATTTTTTCGATGTGAAGAATCCATGTGTTTGCCATTTGAACCCACGAGCTTAGAATCGGAAGGCTACCACTGCTACCACTTGAATTCTAGTGCTGGTACCTACTACTATGAGTTGGTACCTACCCGCATGGATCTAAGGATGGTACATACATTCAAAGTTCACCTACCTTCGCTCCAACTATTATTTACTAGTAGATAAGGCGTGTACAGACAGCGGAAGGCTCGGGTGCGCCCGCCAGGCGGCATGTCAAACAGCAGGGTTCCCGGTTAAATTGAAAAAACAATCTCCCGCCATTTTCGCTCGGCGAACGTAATAAATCTATGTACAAAAATTCTACACGTTATTTATGAAATCTATCAGACGGCTACGACTGGCCGGTTAAATCTATCAGTGTTGTGCTGGACACAGAAATAGACACAAAGTATAAAAATTAAACTACACAAGCAATACTTAATTATTTTCAGAAACTTTCAAACAAACGTTTCACTGATGTGCTTTTGAAAATTATAGTAAAACGAGATATTGATATAAAGAAAATTATTTTTCTTTAGAAAGTAGAGGCAGTTATATGTATGTAACCCTATAGTGTAACTTGTAACTAGGTATCCTGTATTGCAAATGTAAAGCCATTAGTGACCTTAGTGATTAACATACACAAGAATACCTACCTACTTAAAATAAAATCAAGGCCATACATTAGCAATATTTATAAGAACTAGGTAGCTCCTTGCCACATTTCAAGCAAATAAACATTTCATTTCATATAAGTATTTATGTTATACTTTGATTGTGATAATACATACCTATTTTGAATCTCCCAACTAACTAACCCCAGGCAATGTTTATTTTACGTAGCTGTGTGTGTAGCTAGTGTTTCACTGACCAGCAGTGTACAGCAAACCAATGTGGCTATTGTGGGATTAATTGCATTAATCACATTCAGTGACAGCTATTACATTTTTGGTGCTCGACTTTCGGTTTGAACACGACAAAGTTCCATTTGATTGTGAAACGATGCCGTGTTTCAATTTTGAAACAATCGGAATAAAATAAATCAAAAAATTTTTATGACTAATTTAACTTGGCACCTCCTGGCGCTAACCTCCTTGCTGAAAATATAGTGACTTCGTAAAGTGCTCGAAATTTAAATTTAATCTTCTTAAATTGTAAGCAGTGCGTGAATGTTCTCTCTTTTTGTTCTTCTTTCTTTTTGTTCTTAGATCTAATTGTTCAATTTACAGATACCTAGATTGATCCGCCAGATAAAAATTATATCCATTTATTTTCTAGGCTTGTTTTAAAATAAAGACTGACATTTTTTAACGACAAATATTATTGCGTTGTCGGAAAAATCACCCTTATTCTAAAAATAAGCAAAGGCCTTGCGTATAAAAAAAAATACATGCTGTAATTTTGTCGTTTTAGCAATTTAATTATATTAAACGCTGACAAAAACGAATGTTTCTGTCCAAACTATTAAAACTGGTTTTACAATAGATTATTGATTTACTTATACCATGATCTATGACATGAACTATTAACCTAAGCACTTCATTGATATTACAAAACCACTGAAAAACATAAAACGATGGAAATCGATTAGATTTTAAGAGCATTTGACCATTAAGACGATGGCTACTTTGTGTAATGACTTCATTTTGGTGTTCCAAGACATTACCGAGACAACCTTTAAGCTAAATTGAAAATTGATTTTCTTATTATCTGATGCAAGAATGATTAAATAAACTTATATTAGTTAGTTACTAAGAACTGGCGGCTACGCCAGGTCAGGCTATTTTTTCCGACTTCGCTGAAGGCCTGCGCACACCTAGGCCGCTGGCGACCGCTATCAATGAAACGCTGTCAAATATCGCTGTCAAATTTGACAGCGTTTCACTGATCGCGTTCGCCAAGGGCCTAGGTGTGCGCAGGCCTTGAAGCAAAGTGGAGGACTATGATTTTGACCGTTGTGTACGAGTATGATAATTCATTTGTTTCACCGTAGCTTGTAAACGTAGGGCACCCACCCGCCAGATGGACCGATTGAAAGATCACGGGATTAAGATCGCGGGAAATTGGTGGATGGAAAGGGCTCAGAATCGTACTTCCTGGAAATGTGCCCTATGTCATATCGGCCCACTTCTACAGTATTGCAACACCCTTACAGGGTAAATTATGTATTGATACAAAAACTAGTTTTAAGATCTGACACTGTTAAATTTACATACATAATAAGGCAATAAATACAACGTGTATCAAAATATGTGTGCTATCCGGAAGGGGGGTGAATTTCCACCCCCCGGGGAACAACTTTTGTTCAACGACTTTTCGAACTTCGATTGGTATCTCTGAAAAAAACTGCAACGAAGTTTCAACATGAACAGCTGACTTTATACAAAGTGACAACCCTAAACTCAGCTACAGAGGTAGTAGGTAGTAGTAGTAGACCTACAGAGGTAGTAGGTCAAGGGGTCAAGGGGTTACAAGGATAGGGTTGTCAATTTATTTAGGCATTATGAAATTAAATATTTTTGTATGGGAAACTGAAAAAAGGAACTTTTAATTATCTCCCCCCCACAACTGATCACCATTGTGGTCTGAAACCCCCCACCTTCGCATAGTACACATATTTAGATACACCTTGTATACTGAATACTGAATGACGGACTTCTTCAGGCTGATGATGAACTTGTAAACTACTTATCAGAATTTAACCAATGGGGTATGGAATATGGATCGTCGGGATTCTTATATTTCTAAAATTATGACGACAGTTGGCAAGCCTGGTCTTCGGCTTATCCCTGATGACCGTTCAGGGAAAAGCTGAAGACTGGGCTCAAGTGACACGTCTTAGAAGAGACCAACGTCCAGCACTATAGACTGATATATCTCTCTGAAGATCGTTGAGGCCGAGCAGTTGATATAACATTGTATAGTTATAAGGTTGGATGTTTATTAAAATTATTTTTGTTGTGAGTTTTTACAGAGATAAAATACCTAGTGTTAGGCGAAGACTCTTCAATGAATATAGCTATACCTAACTCTGTTTTTCTTTAATAAACGGCAAACAGTCCAACTCCGCAAGACGCCATTTTATTCCCTCTACACTAGTGATGTGTCTCTTGCTTGATCCAATTAGGGATGATTCCACTAGCTAGGATAAAATTATCAAGAACTAGGTGGGAAGTAATCACACGGATACTTATTTCTACATTCTTTACAACGAGAAAGCCATTCGATCGAGCCAACGACACCCACTCCATCTCAACTTGTCATCAAGCAATACCTTATTTTCACGCGATCTCCGCAAGCGACGCATATCATAATTTACGCTCACGTTGCGCATGAGTCGGTCGTCTTTGATCTCCGTTACAATCGGCCGTAATTGATGATTGTGGCCGTGGACGGTGAAACCAATCGCAGGCGCGCGTTCTTGTGGTAGAAACTCGAAGTGTCAACTAAACATAATGTTACTAGAAAACAAAGAAATATAGCTGCATAGTTTGCATTCGATATTATGGCCAATCTACACAACACTATCTAGTCCCAACCTCAGTAGAGCTTGGACGATGGGAACCAGATGGCTGGTATAATACATAATATACTTTTTTTTATAAATACATAGAACAAACACCTGCGTCACCACACAAATATTTGTTCTCGGTGTAGATCGAACACACGCTCTCCAGTGCAGAAGGCAGAGCTACTAAACAGCTAGGCTGTGAGGGCTGTCATCATGTGCATTTCTCCAGCTTCCTCATATGGAAATTGCGAATTCTGAAAACGCCAACATTTAAAGCATAATTGGAGCAATCATTGATTTAAAGGAAAATTTAGCAGCAAAAAAAACAACGACTCTATGAGACTTTATAGGTGTGTTAGCTGGAGAGCGGCTCCACAGCTTCCTCATTCAGTGTGGGCAAACGGCTAACGATAGAGCTATATAGTAAACGCCAAATTTTAGAGCATAATTAGAGCACCCGGCATAAAAAAAATCAAGTCTCTAGCTCGAAAACTCTTTGAGTTAGAAGACTATAACAACGTGTTTGCTGGGAAGCCATTTCTCCAGCTAACACATGTGGATCTCAGGAATGGCTATAGCTAGAAAGTTGCTTGATATCTCCAAATTTAGAGCAAAAAATATCATGGATGCTCCAAATATTTCAAGTGTCTAGGTTCAAAACTTACCGAGTTAGAAGCTTTGATGACTGTGTTAGCTGGAGACACGTTTGTCTGGCACGCACATGCTACATCTGAGGATCTACAATAGCTACAGATTCGGTTGACGTGTCCAAACCGAGCTATGAATTAGAGCACTCGGCTCCAAAATTTTGGACTCTCTAGGACTAGTAGTTTCCTAGTAATGAACAAAAGAACATTTTGCCGCCAGAATTTTCAAATGTATGTTCGCACCCGTAAAAATGCGGCGTTGCCGCTCTGAAAGTTTGGTATCAGCGTAGGAATTTGAACGTTATTCGGTTTATTTTAGATCGCGATACGAGTCATTTTCGTATGCGCTTAGCGGTTTTGATTTCTGAAACCTCAAACTCATATTTTCTCTTTTTGTTAGGTTGAGAGCTTTCTCTCTATCTATATGAGAATTGTGTGTTGCCCGTTCTTGTTCGTTTTATAGTTTCTTTAGTAATGCGTGTCTTTTAGGTATTCTTAGAAAAAAAACTTTATTTGGTTCTGTAAATAGGTACCTGCTAGGCCAGTGTTGATGATTCTACCTACTCTGCCTGTTGTTAGCCGTCTGTTCTCTGTGTTTTACTGTATTCAGTCAGGTTTTTATGAGCGTATCGAGTAAACCAGGCGGACGGAAAATAGGTATTTACTGCGGCTTGCTAGTTGTGTGCGTACTCACGCACACTTGCCCCCTATCACTTGCCATCTCACCAGATGGCAAGTGATAGGGGGGGCATCTCACCATGTTGTGCCGACCCCACCTGGTGGGTAAGGGCAGGAAGAAGAAAAAGCACTTTTTGGGGTTTTTTGTTTCATTTTCAACTATATTCCTATATTGTGAATTGGACATAAGTTTTTGAATCCAAGATGGCGGCTTCATTTTTTTTCTTAAAAAATGGATATGGGTATCGTTTAATAGGTTTTTGGGGGCTCTGGTTGTGAATTCAACAATAATTTTTGAATCCAAGATGGCGGCTTCATTTTTTTTTCTTAAAAAATGGATATGGGTATCGTTTAATAGGTTTTTGGGGGCTCTAATTGTGAATTCGACATTATTTTTTGAATCCAAGATGGCGGCTTTTTTTTTTCTCAAAAAATGGATATTAGTATCGTTTAATAGGTTTTTGGGGGCTCTGGTTGTGAATTCGACATTATTTTTTGAATCCAAGATGGCAGCTTCATTTTTTTTCTTAAAAAATGGATATGGGTATCGTTTAATAGGTTTTTGGGGGCTCTGATTGTGAATACGACATTATTTTTTGAATCCAAGATGGTGGCTTCATTTTTTTCCTTAAAAAATGGATATGGGTATCGTTTAATAGGTTTTTGGGGGCTCTGATTGTGAATACGACATTATTTTTTGAATCCAAAATGGCTGCTTCCTTTTTTTTCTCAAAAAATTGATATGGGTATCGTTTAATAGGTTTTTGGGGGCTACAATTGTGAATTCGACATTATTTTTTGAATCCAAGATGGCGGCTTAATTTTTTTTCCCAAAAAATGGATATTAGTATCGTTTAATAGGTTTTTGGGGGCTCTGGTTGTGAATTCGACATTATTTTTTGACTCCAAGATGGCAGCTTCATTTTTTTTCTAAAAAAATGGATATGGGTATCGTTTAATAGGTTTTTGGGGGCTCTGATAATGAATACGACATTATTTTTTGAATCCAAAATGGCTGCTTCATTTTTTTTCTCAAAAAATTGATTATGGGTATCGTTTAATAGGTTTTTGAGGGCTCTAATAATGAATTCGACATTCTTTTTTGAATCCAAGATGGTGGCTTCATTTTTTTCCTTCAAAATGGATATGGGTATCGTTTAAAAGGTTTTTGGGGGCTCTGATTGTGAATTCGACATTATTTTTTGTATCCAAGATGGCAGCTTCATTTTTTTCTCAAAAAATGGATATGGGTATCGTTTAATAGGTTTTTGAGGGCTCTGACTGTGAATTCGACATTATTTTTTGAATCTAAGATGGTGGCTTCATTTTTTTTCTTAAAAAATGGATATGGGTATCGTTTAATAGGTTTTAAATGGCTCTGATTGTGAATTCGACATTATTTTTTGTATCCAAGATGGCGGCATCATTTTTTTTCTCAAAAAATGGATATGGGTATCGTTTAATAGGTCTTTGAGGGCTCTGATTGTGAATTTGGCATTATTTTTTTATCAAAGATGGCGGCTTCAGTTTTTTGCTCAAATAATGGATATGGGTATCGTTTAATAAGTTTTTGGGGGCTCTGATTGTAAATTCAACATTAATTTTCGAATCCAAGATGGTGGTTTCATTTTATTTCTTAAAAAATGGATACCTATGGATATCGTTTAATAGGTTTCTGGGGGCTCTGATTGTGAATTCGACATTAATTTTTGAATCCAAGATGGTGGCTTCATTTTTTTCTCAAAAAATGGATATGGGTATCGTTTAATAGGTTTTTGGGGGCTCTGATTGTGAATTCAACATTAATTTTTGAATCCAAGATGGTGGCTTCATTTTTTTCTCAAAAAATGGATATGGGTATCGCTTAATAGGTTTTTGGGGGCTATGATTGTGAATTCAACATTAATTTTTGAATCCAAGATGGTGGCTTCATATTTTTCTCAAAAAATGGATATGGGTATCGTTTAATAGGTTTTTGGGGGCTCTGATTGTGAATTCAACATTAATTTTTTAATTCAAGATGGTGGCTTCATTTTTTTCCTTAAAAAATGGGTATGGGTATCGTTTAATAGGTTTTTGGGGGCTCTGATTGTGAATTCCACAATATTTTTTCAATTCAAGATGGCGGCTTAATTTTGTTTCACAATATATTGATATGGGTGTCGTTTAATAGGTTTTTGGTGGCTCGGATTATGAATTCGACATTATTTTTTGAATCCAAGATGGCGGCTTCATTTTTTTCTTTAAAAATGAACATAGGTATCGTTTAATAGGTTTTTGGGGGCCCTGATTGTGAATTCGACATTATTTTTTGAATCCAAGATGGCGGCATCATTTTTTTTCTCAAAAAATGGATATGGGTATCGTTTAATAGGTTTTTGGGGGCTCTGATTGTGAATTTGACATTATTTTTTGAATCCAAAATGGCGGCTTCAGTTTTTTTTTTAAATAATGGATATGGGTATCATTTAATAAGTTTTTGGGGGCTCTGATTGTGAATTCAACATTAATTTTTGAATCCAAGATGGTAGTTTCATTTTATTTCTTAAAAAATTGATATGGATATAGTTTAATAGGTTTTTGGGGGCTCTGATTGTGAATTCAACATTATTTTTTGAATCCAAGATGGTTGCTTTTTTTTCTCAAATAATGGATATGGGTATCGTTTAATAGGTTTTTGATGGCTCTGATTATGAATTCGACATTATTTTTTGAATCCAAGATGGCGGCTTCATTTTTTTCTTTAAAAATGAACATAGGTATCGTTTAATAGGTTTTTGGGGGCCCTGATTGTGAATTCGACATTATTTTTTGAATCCAAGATGGCGGCATCATTTTTTTTCTCAAAAAATGGATATGGGTATCGTTCAATATGTTTTTGGGGGCTCTGATTGTGAATTCGACATTAATTTTTTAATCCAACATGGCGGCTACATTTTTTTTCTTAAAAAAACGGTTTTCTGTATAGTTGGTTTACTTACGATAGTTGAACGAGACAACGTCATACAGCTGTCCACGCGAACGCATCGCTCACACAAAAAGGAGAAACAGATGTCGAACACTGCCGAACGCTGAGGCCGATTGTGCTTCTTTGGTACTCTTTCCACGCTCTCGTTTGCATTGCGTGCATTTGGCTCTATTGAATTATAAGACTATAAGATATAAATGATATCTATATCCATTTTTTAATATAAAAAAAAATGAAGCCCACATCTTGGATTCAAAAAATAATGTCGAATTCACAATCAGAGCCCCCAAAAACCTATTAAACGATATCCATAACCATTTTTTGGGAAAAAAAATGAAGCTGCCATCTTGGATTCAAAAAATAATGTCGAATTTATAATTCGAGCCCCCAAAAACCTGTTAAATGATACCCTTAACCATTTTTTTAGAAAAAAAATGAAGTTGCCATCTTTGATTCAAAAAACAATGTCGAATTCACAATCAGAGCCCTCAAAAACCTATTAAACGATGCCCATATCCATTTTTTATGAAAAAAAAATGAAGCAGCCATCTTGGATTCAAAAAATAATGTTGAATTCACAATCAGAGCCCCCAAAAACCTATTAAACGATATGCATATCCATTTTTTGAGAAAAAAAATGTAGTAGCCATTTTGCCATACCCATTTTTAAGGGAAAAAATGAAGCCGCCATCTTGGATTCAAAAAACAATGTCGAATTTGTAATCCGAGCTCCCAAAAACCTATTAAACGATACCCATATCAATATATTGTGAAAAAAAATTAAGCTGCCATCTTGGATTGAAAAAATATTGTCGAATTCACAATCAGAGCCCCCAAAAACCTATTAAACGATACCCATACCCATTTCTTAAGGAAAAAAATGTAGCAGCCATTTTGGATTCAAAAAATAATGTCAAATTCACAATCAGAGCCCCCAAAAACCTATTAAACGATACCCATACCCATTTCTTAAGGAAAAAAATGTAGCAGCCATTTTGGATTCAAAAAATAATGTCAAATTCACAATCAGAGCCCCCAAAAACCTATTAAACGATACCCATACCCATTTTTTAAGGAAAAAAATGAAGCCGCCATCTTGGATTCAAAAAACAATGTTGAATTTATAATCCGAGCCCCCAAAAACCTATTAAACGACACCCATATCAATATATTGTGAAACAAAATTAAGCCGCCATCTTGAATTGAAAAAATATTGTGGAATTCACAATCAGAGCCCCCAAAAACCTATTAAACGATACCCATACCCATTTTTTAAGGAAAAAAATGAAGCCACCATCTTGAATTAAAAAATTAATGTTGAATTCACAATCAGAGCCCCCAAAAACCTATTAAACGATACCCATATCCATTTTTTGAGAAAAATATGAAGCCACCATCTTGGATTCAAAAATTAATGTTGAATTCACAATCATAGCCCCCAAAAACCTATTAAACGATACCCATATCCATTTTTTGAGAAAAAAATGAAGCCACCATCTTGGATTCAAAAATTAATGTTGAATTCACAATCAGAGCCCCCAAAAACCTATTAAACGATACCCATATCCATTTTTTGAGAAAAAAATGAAGCCACCATCTTGGATTCAAAAATTAATGTTGAATTCACAATCAGAGCCCCCAAAAACCTATTAAACGATACCCATATCCATTATTTAAGAAAAAAAATGAAGCCACCATCTTGAATTCAAATATGAATGTCAAATTCACAATTAGAGCCCTAAAAACCTTTAGAACAATAGGTATCTACGTTAACAACTTTTGAAGAAAAAAAATAAAACGTTTTCCGGAATAGAGCCCCCCCACTTTTCTTCATAATTATTATATTTATAATATTTCCTTTCGCTTTCCCGTGAGTATTTACTGCAGCTCGCTATAGATAGTGCAACCCACGAAGGCGCGCCCCACTATTCCTCCTAACCGTTTATAGTATATGTGTGCAAGCTTCCGTCAATGTTTGAGTGTTATCGGTACACACTAATTACCTATGAGTGCACACGCACACTACAATTAATAGACTACGGTTGGCGACTGCCGCTCGGAGCAAACTCCCCGCACCCCGCGAGGGGCGCGTCTTCGTGAATTGCACTATCTATAGTTATGTACGTACTCACAGACACAATGATAGTTTCGCACGATGCCATTTACACCTAGTGTGACAAGAGTAGGTAACTCATGATTTGAAAACATTGTTGGTTAGTTGAGAGACTTAGAGATATAATTTCATGATATTTAAAACTAAAAATAAAAAATCTGAAGTCAGGTTTCTTAATAAATACATATTTAAACTTAAACTAACCAATAAAAAACTTTTCTTTGGTGTTTTTTTGTTTCATTTTAACCTATATTCCGCTTCTTGAGCTACGTAATGAGTGTTTAAGACATGAATCCTAGGGTAACTATTTACCAGGCACGGGCAACACACAACTCCATCCGACTAACGTTCAAATTCCTACGCTGATACCATACTTTCAGAGCGGCAACGCCGCATTTTTACGGGTGCGAACATAATATTTGAAAATTCTGGCGGCAAAATGTTCTTTTGTTGATTACTAGGAAACTACTTGTCCTAGAGAGCCCAAAATTTTGGAGCCGAGTGCTCTAATTCATAGCTCGGTTTGGACACGTCAACCGAATCTGTAGCTATTGTAGATCCTCAGATGTAGCATGTGCGTGCCAGACAAACGTGTCTCCAGCTAACACAGTCATCAAAGCTTCTAACTCGGTGAGTTTTGAACCTAGACACTTGAAATATTTGGAGCATCCATGATATTTTTTGCTCTAAATTTGGAGATATCAAGCAACTTTCTAGCTATAGCCATTCCTGAGATCCACATGGGTTAGCTGGAGAAATGGCTTCCCAGCAAACACGTTGTTATAGTCTTCTAACTCAAAGAGTTTTCGAGCTAGAGACTTGATTTTTTTTATGCCGGGTGCTCTAATTATGCTCTAAAATTTGGCGTTTACTATATAGCTCTATCGTTAGCCGTTTGCCCACACTGAATGAGGAAGCTGTGGAGCCGCTCTCCAGCTAACACACCTATAAAGTCTCATAGAGTCGTTGTTTTTTTTGCTGCTAAATTTTCCTTCAAATCAATGATTGCTCCAATTATGCTTTAAATGTTGGCGTTTTCAGAATTCGCAATTTCCATATGAGGAAGCTGGAGACATGCACATCTGTCATCATGTATGTTCAGAGTTGCACCACTGACGTAACCTGCACACTGGCCAAGAGTTGTTTTTGATAGGTTCGAACTTCTTTTTTTATAGAGCGGTGGACACTATGTTTTTCTTTTATTGGTTTAAATACCGGCTCGTGTGTGACGAAAGGACCCTCTTTAAGCGCACTAAAATCCTTTCACTACACTGGGTTCGAAAGAACCAGTGACACGATAAGAAGAAGAAGAAGACCGTCTCGTCAGTTTCATCCGTCTGATTGTCTGACGATTCACAGCGCTACCGGACAGTACATTCTGTAAAACAATAGAACTCGCTGAAGCCTGTAGTCTTTACAGTCAATGGACAACCGTTGGAAACAAACTTGAGACACTGCGTTAGGTAAGCGTAGTGTAGGACGCTTTTTTGCTCAACACCAGCTCGTGACCCCATGGACTTGCATTCAGTTGCGCGTCTTAGGAGACCTTTATCCAGCAGTCAACTTACAGAGGCTGATGACACTAAAGGTTGAACACCTACGATCGATAACATGAATAAGAGACGCTGAATCATTTTGCCTGTTTTTCACAAACCTTTCCTGACATTCGCGTGGTCGGAACATGACGTAATTACTTAAGCCTTGCAGACGCACGGATCCATTTTCCATCAGCCCCAACAAAACAATCTTTACAAAAGGAAACTAGGCTAACGGATATGAAGTCATGCTCGTCTCGAAACAAAAGCTGCAGTCGTGAGGCACCAAGCTGATTTGATATTCTCTGCAGAAACGTGGGCACGAGCGTGTACTTTGATTTATTAACCGTCAATGCGTGTACGCGTAAAACGAAGACTAGAGACTGGCCCTGGCTTTACCATCGTTAAATCAGGATAACTATGCTGCAGTACTCAAGAACAAGTACCTACTTCAAAATCTTACAAACGTGTTCAATCGTGAAATACAGAGGCAGCTTTTTTTACCGCAGTTGTTTTTATAAAAAAAAACACTGATCGTCTCGGCACTGAAAATTTTCAAAAATAGAACGACGATCCTTTCATCTTTAGCTTAGAGATGAGGTTAAATAAAGAGGTACTCCGGAAAGCCGAAGTTTGTCGATCTTTGCCGAATTTCATTGGTTTTTTTCCAACTCCAAAATTCTCATGCACTAAAGACGATTTCCTTTCAAAAACATGTTTCTTACAATTCAGTAATTTCTTAATAGGTATACAAATATGTAAATCCTATAATATATTATTAATATACTATTTATACCATTAATAAATATTTACAGATAATTGATTGATCGTATAGCTGGATTGACAGGCTATAAATTCATAATTTTGTTATGCAGTTCATAAATACATAAGTATAGGTTCTTGATACTGCATCAAATATAAAAATTTACTACTTACGGCATTTGTAGTGATCCAGGTAAGTACTCTTGTTCTTAAATTTAAGAGCTTAGCTCTTGTCGGGGTTTTGATGCAGTTTTCTCCAATGAAGTCTTTCGAATGCGGCCTCTTTGACTTCCTTATACGACATCACAGCGACTTTTTCTTTTATCTGGCTCACGTAACTTTTACCACCACCTAAGTACTACCACCATGCTTATTTTTGTCGTGAAGCAGCATCGCTGTGTTTCGGTCGAAAGGATGTGGCTGTCGGTGATATTACTGGCATGTGAAGCTGATGTAAACTTCAAGCCTAAAGCCTCAGAACAAAGGTTCAACCAAATATAAGAAAAAATTGCACGACAGGAGCCTCTTTGCGGCACACATAAAATCATTTCAACACACTTGGTTACGTAGATCCAGTGACACGATGAGAAAAAAAAAGTGAAAATTTACAGTATTTCATAGTTTTGCCGTTTGGAGAAGGAATGAAAATTCCTATTGTCAGTTTCCTACACAAGTCTTTTTGCATCTTAAGCCTTGAGCACATCTAGATCGCTTGCAAAGGCGATCAGTGTATTGCTGTCAAATATCGCACTGTCAAAGTTTGCGACAGTGTATGCAAAACCCTATACTGAAACTGATCGCATCACCATTTATGGCTTTCATACGCAAACAATTTTTTTGCAACGTCATCACTGAAACCAATTGCCCAGTCTTGTGACCCAATTACATGGTCATCTTACACATCATAAAGAATGAAATGAGTGCAATGTTTACAAACATCCTAACCTAGGCTAATGATGAATGACAAGGCGTGCTCGAAGGTAATCAGCGGGTCGTTGACCCCTGGTAATGACTGGTCGATGACGCTGCACGTAATAGGGCACGTGCGTACACTCACGGTGTTCGATGGGAATTGGGACAGATGCAGGATTTGGCTAATAATTAGGTTGGAAGGAACCTACGTTTTTTATCAATCAATCCCCTATTTTTTACTCGGTTATCGTAGTGTTTCTATAGGTAGGTATACACACATACATTATATTAAATTATAATCTATGTATCTATACGCCATTTTTGTTGGAGCAAACGAGTACTAGAGTGGAGAACGTGTCTATGTAGGTAAGTGTAGTGTAGGACGCTCCAGAAATGGGGGTGATGATTAACAAAATGTAGCTGACAAGCACTGGAGGAGAAGAGCCAAAGAACGAGAGACTCCATTTCGAAACTTCAAGGGAAAACCTCAGGAAGGAGTCAATTCCACCACAACTTACTAGTGCATGATGGAAAAGACTATTGTTTGACCCTTCTTTCCTTCTTCCTTCGGGCATGTTTGAGGTCTAAACAGTTTTGTTTTTTTTAACTAGCTGTTGGAACAAGTATATGGTCCACCTGATATTAAGTGGTAACCATCGCCTAACAAAGCATTGCCTCGTAGGTGACGCTCGTCAGGGCCGTGCCCTGCGCTGCACTGCCCTGCGCCCATGAACTTGAGGCGTAAAGATGTTCAGCTTCACGTGCCAGTAATTTCACCGACACCCACACCCTTTAAACCGAAACACAGCAATGCTTTTTCATGGCTGAAATAGGCCATGGTGGTACTACTTCCCTGGACGAGCCCTTCACAAAGGGCTCTACTACTACAATAAACTATAACTTATGTTCTCTAGTCTTATTTTATCAGTTAATTGAAGTGTGTTTATTGATTGCATTTAAATTAGGTTCAACTTTAATTTAAATGCTTAACATCCATCATTGTGACCCTGTTAACAGTCAGTTTTTTATTGTTTCGAATTCATTGTCACCCTCACCACGAACGTTCACTAAGTTAGAGACGGGTAGTTACGATAACCATCGGTTATGTAGACAGTTGCTAGGTCAGCTGTTAAGTCAATACCTAACAGTGCTGGCACTAATTTTTTCTCATCTTGAAACATGAATTTCTTGGTAATAATTCTTTTTTAAACTTTATTTTCTGTATCACTAAATTGTCATTTTTGTCCATATTACCTTGGTACTACTATATATCATACATAAATAACATACTTAAAAACTACACCACAAAAAAAATAGGTACCTTTTAAAAAATAGTTAAATTTTTCATAAATAAGTTCAGACAGTCATTTAATAGATAAGTTCGTTTCACGGTATGCATCGTATAGTATAAGTATGTATGTATTAAGGAATTTTTGAAAGCTTTAATAAACAAAATTGCCGGGTTATTTGTTGGTGTATATCAGTCTAAATACCAGATTTGTGGTAACATCTCTCACTGACCATCATTGAGACGTCAACTCAATGAAGACAAATACAATGCCTTGTAGCATGACTTTCAAAATGCGTATCATATGAAAGAATATCTAGTTTGAGTATACTTATATTCTTATCTATCAGTCTGAAGAAGTCCACTACTGATACAAAGGCCTTTGGTAGATTTCCGGGAAGAAATATTTTTAGCCTTTTCCACAAATCAACTTCTTACGATCTTTACAATGTCACAGGTATTTATTACAGGAAATAGTGGAACGGCCATGTGGCTGGAAAAGTGTCGTCAACATAATAATATCTACCAAACAACCTTTCTCCAAACAAATTCCTAGTTTTATTTTCAAATTCCTGGTAAGTGAATGGCGATTGTTTTCTCATTTTTACTTGTATAATCGTTGTGTAATACTATTGTTGAGTGCAGTAGTAAAAATATAAAATCTCTCAACTGAGATGTGATCGGAATAAGTGAAACCACAAGAGCTACAAAGACAATCAAAGAATATCCCAATTGCATATTCTACCACACATCATCAAATAAGGGGAGGCCTACGCCGCTGAGGCGACTTGTATGTTAGTTAAAAAATAAGTGCAAGTAAACGAATTAAAAAGTGTTAGTAATAAAAAAGATTTGAGATTGTAAATAAGTAGGTAGGTAGAACATACTAGAAATAAAGGCTTTTTTATTTTTATTTTTATAATACTATTGTTGTTGTGTGGCATCAAAATAAATAACTTTTGATTTGATTTGAATGGGAGGAATCTCTCTCGTAGATAATCGCCATTCGTGTACTTACCTACAATCTTCAGCAGTAGTCAGTTCTACGAGCTTGGCCTGCCCATTGCCGTTCAACATGCAGCAAGCATTGCTTACATAGACTATAAACTCTGATTTTATCGGCCAGTGACCTTGTTTCGTCTTTAACGGATTTCCTTACTTATGCATGTAATTCAAATCTACTTAGCATATTTTTTGGCTTAGCATTACATCAGTGGCATTATTGAGATTCTATAATGGCTCTAAAAATAATATTCGGGAGACACAGTGTGACTCATCAACAAGTTTGTTTTAATTTAAACTCCAAATTCAATATACAATCTAGTCGGAAGGTCGACAAGTTGTTTTCCACACATTTCCGATGATCCAACGATTTTTCACGAACTCTAAGATGAAGTTGGACCTTCTCATTGATCCCAAACCAATAAATTTGCAGTTCTGGAAGATCGTTGAAATCACGCAAGAGATCTCCGTGGGAAGCGAACCTGAAGTTAAAATAAATACTTACACTTTTAGTTATCAGGGTACTAAACTGGAACGTCTTAAAGCCAGTAGACTTAATAAGTTTATATTTAAATCATGGAATCATTTCATTTTGGAATCTTCACGCCTCGTCAGTTTGCAGTCTTGTAAGTAATGTATTCAATGCGAAATGAAACGAAACTCCTTTTTGGTTTCCAACCTCCTTAATTTTATACCAGTTAATTTTGAATTTGGAATACATCTGTCAGGCATTGTGTTTATGTGTGTGCGTTTGCGTACGCTTGTCTGTATCGATTTGAATTTGGAAAATATACCGATCATTTGCTTTTGTTTGTATTCTAGGGAATATAACAAACAAAGTAAAATAGCTTCGTTGTGAATGACAAAGAGTTGAAATGTGTCTCGTATGATCGCATTCATCGTATATTGGCTCAATTGACATGTCCGTCTTCATAAAGGAAGTGGATACCATTGAGCCAACTCCTCCTTCCTTTGAATCGTACCTAATTGATAACTTTACGTAGTTGCCGAGTTATTGCTATTTGTAGGGTCACCAGTATTTTGATGTTTAAATACATTGCTAGGATTTACTTAGAAGTATTTGCAATTGCCAAATATTATTTCTTTGTGTTTCTATAAACCTACCAACAACATGTTTTTTGGTTAGATCATGGCCCTGTGTGCAGTGTCCACAAAAACAACTCCCATAAATAGTAAATTATTTATCGACATGATAAACTAAACTGATAATACATTTAAGTATGCCCCCAACTTAAATAATCTATAGGTACTCCTGGATACACTGTGATTAATAAGTATTTATAATACCTACTTACCTATGGGTACGTACCATAGGGTTATTTTAAAGAAGTGTCATCTTAGTATAATACGACAAATCCGTACGTCTATAATCGTATTCACATAGATATAGAGAGAATGACTGGCACACAATCGGATATCAAGCGGCGCAACTGACATGTAAATCGTGATCGGGACTCGAACCCGCTACTACGGACTACCGGTGCCACTGCGCTGACTCAGCGCTTTTACGCACCTGCCGTTTAGCAGCCAAACTTTTCTGAACTACCTTCAATCTATTTTAAACTCTATCCCCGTTATAAAACAGCTGTTTTTAGCTTAAATCGTGTTGAGAAAGGCTGTTTTGTAGTCAAAGGTTGCTTGGCTGATTAAACTATCAATAAAGTTACGCTGACGATATAGATTCGTCCTACCTAATTATTGTCAACAGCTTGGTTGATTAAATTAAATGAAACTTACCCGAATTATGTGATAAATCACTTAATTCGGGTTCCATCTCCATACAAAACAAAATTGTTCTAGGATTTTCACCTGAACCCAACCCAAACTTAAAAAGATTACGAGTGAATACTTTTGTTATTTTTGTGCGCGTGGAATAAAAATAAGTCAAGAATTAAAATTTGGTGCGTGAAATAAAAATAAAACCAAAGGACTAATATTTTCAATTTTATCATAAGCCCGAAAATAGATCAATCTAAACGTACTCTATGCGTTAGAAATATTGAATATTCTCTATATCCTAGTCTAAAGTTTGTATCCCAGAATAATACTCCCATATCAAGATAGAGTGGGCTAAATCCTTTTTGGCTGATTTGAAAGCTGAGCAAAATGTTCTAGAATTGAAATAATCTTTTTAGTAATAGAATCATACTCATACTCATACTCATATTATTGCAATTATTATGTTACATGGTGAGGTCTTAAAGTAAAAAATGGTAAATACATAATAGGCCCTAATGCTCAGGGCATAGCAATATTTGGAGTGGAAGCGGGCCGAAGTCTGAAAAAGTAGATTAATTAAAAGCTAGTTGTTAGTGTTCTATAGAAGTCAATTAAATTATTATTATAACGCAGGCAATATATCATTGAAAAAGTAATTTATATTATAATAGCATTTTTTTATCAATAAGTCCTTTAATTTACATTCAAATGTCCTATCCTTTTCTAGATTTTTAATTTGTTCGGGGATTTTATTATAAATTTTTGATGCCATTGTTGTTGGACCGGAACTGTGTATTTTTAACTTAGAACAAGGCAGTACTAGTTTGTGCTTGTACCTGCATGGGTAACGCCGTGGCAAGTCAGTTTTTTTCACGAAAAATTGTGGATATTTCCTTACAAACTTACAAGCTTCGAATATGTAGATGCTTGTTAATGTTAAAATTTTTAGGCTACGAAAATGTTCTTGGCAGCTTTCCGGAAGCTTTATATTGGCGAGGGTACGGATGCATGACTTTTGTAGAACAAAGAGATCATGGATATCAACACTATTACCCCAAAGGATAATGCCATTTGCCAATCAAATAAAGTCTAACATTAAATAAAAAGCTTTCGTTATGTATCAAGAAACAAACCCAACATAAGGTGTCAGGGCTGAATACCACCAACAGACCTTCGTCAAACGTTATCTACCGCATTATAATCATACCTGAGAACTCCAAAAAAGTATAATTTCTTGATCCTCTTAAAATCTTGGGAATACAGGGTGATCTTAAATAATGTTTTCTTAAAAAAATGCTTCAAGCCTTGTACACATCTAAGCCTAGAACGCTTCAATGTGAGCAAGGCTTTAGCTGTTAGTGAATTCAACGTAAGCTTTAATTTATTAAAAGGTAACACAATGAAAGGCGTTAAAATAAAAATATAAATTTCTTCACCCTAGATAAATTTATTTTTTCTATTGTCATTCTTAACATTATTAAATAAACTAGATCAGTAAACAATTTCATAAACCTCTTTCTTTTGCTCTTAGAGAATCACTCAGCTTTCCTAGCATTATAACCAGCCGAATGAATTTTTGAAGGCCTTATTTTGTATTTCTGTAAAATGGTATTCCTTAAAAGTGATGTTTAAAAACTTGAGAAAACGACTTCATGGCCAAACTGCTGACCCGATAAAATTTATATGGAACTAATTAAAATAGTTTTTTTTTCACATAAAAAACAAAAAAAATACAGCCGAATTGAGAATCTCTTCATTTTTTATTTGAAGTCGGTCAAAAAGTCATCATATTCATTATTGGAATTCCCTTCAAGTCTTCAGATTGGAACATTCTGTATAAAAACGGAGATGATGTTTTTAATCTAAAGATTGACAGGTCGGTTCGTGGCCGCCCCTAACCCCGGCATCAGGTAGATGGTACACACTTTGATTAAAAATATTTTAGCGAAAGCGATGCTATCCGGAATCGTAGGCTACCTTTTTATTTCTTCCTTATATACAATTTGAAAATACCTTCATTTAAAGGATAATTTATAATATTTATAATTATTGTCGGAGCAAATATTTTTTTGTTATGAAAAGATGTTTTACTACAAGAGAATACTAGATAAATGACACACACTCGTAGCTATAAAACATATTAATATAAATGTACTTATTTCTATGACGTCACCAACTTATACCGTTGTTTACTATAATATATAATAGAGCACGGAATATAATTATATATTATAGATATGCGTATGACGGGCTTTTAAAAACTGATTATCTTCAGCAGCTTGCAGAAATTCAATATAATACTAGAGAGGCTTCCGTCGACTCGGACCGGTAGGTACTCGGACCGCAGTCCCACTCGCCGGAGTAATTTAATTTTATTATTTTTCTTCCGGCGAGTCGGACCACAAACCACGTGACGTAAATTGTACAGTCGTCGTCAGAAACAGATCTGACATTAATACGAAATGTTAAGTAGTAGTGCAATGTTTTTTTTTTTTAAATCAACCTATTTTGTTCCACTGCTGGGCAAAGGTCTCCCCCAAAGACTTGTCTCTCTCTCGAGCCTCCTCCCACCATCTCCTCTCAAAGGTGTCGATATCGTCCCGCCAACATTTCCTTGGGCGGCCCCGGGACCGCCGCCCGTCAGGAATCCAAGGTGTACTGATGGTCGCCCACCTATCGGGAGGCATCTGGCTAACATGCTCTGCCCAATCCCATTGCAGCCACTTCACTATAAATTCGAAAAAATATTATTTTATCCATTTTTTTTATAAATGTTATGACTATAAATAAATAAAATAATAAATGTTTTGTTATAAAAAAGATTTTGGGTTTGCCCTGAATTCTTTAATGGTTATAATTTATAGTCAAAAATCTCAAATTTTGAAGAGTATTGACTTATGTGAATAAACATCGTTGCTTGTGTTTTCCACGTAACGTAATATTTATAATGTTAGGTTTATCATGTTATTTTATATAATATGATGACTGGCCTTTCAGCTCCGTAGGTCGTGGGTTCGATTCCCACCGAGAACCAATATTTGTGTGGTGAACGCAGATGTTTGTTCTCTGTCTGGGTGTTATATTGTATTCTAAGTGTGTATTTAAAAAAAAACGTATATAAGTGTTATATCAGCTATCTAGTTCCCATAGCACAAGCTCTGCTTAATTTGGGGTAGATAGTATTGTTAGGATTGTACACAATATTTATTTATTTTTTTAGAGCCTAGGTCAGATTTATCATATTATTTTTATTACATTTTAAATAACAAAGACCGTATTATCTAAGTAAAACGAATTAAGACTGATTTTTAATATTGATTTCTTGTCTACTTCTTTTTAATTTGTTCATTACTTGTAGTATGATATATGCATATTTTAATAACTGTTAATAATTAGATTTTTTAAAATAAATTGTGTCTTCAATCAAAGAGTTATATTCTTTATGTTTACTTTCTACACCTACTTTTTCCTTTGACTGTACTTCATTGCCTTGAACAATGGATTTTTTAGATCATTTCAAAAGTGGTCCGAGTCGCCGGAAGAAAAATAATAAAATTAAATTACTCCGGCGATTGGGACTGCGGTCCGAGTACCTACCGGTCCGAGTCGACGGAAGCCTCTACTAGATGCCTCTCCACTTTAAATGTCTTGGTAACTATTTTGAGATTTTTTCATCCATTAACTTCCAGTGCTCTTAATGTTATTGGTCCATCCATCGAATATGGACCATCCTATAACAGAGAATTTTCGATATTTTTTCTAGCGGCGTGTTGTTCAGAGAGGGTTGCACGATTACTTCACGCTACATAAAACATGTAGCAAAAATGTAATCAATACATTACAAACATCTCAACGAATGCACCCTCTGGCAGCCATTTCTCAAATTGAACATATTCAGAAGCGCATCGGACCCTCACAAAAAATATCCAACTAAAACCAACCCCCGAAATTATTTTAGTGAAAAGAAAAGAACCTAATACAGTCCCCACTCTACCTCGGCGCACCCCATGGAATGTCTGTGTGAGTGTATTGTGCGGTGCTTGTGTGAGTGTGCTCGGAACGTAGCGGCTGACAGCTTGGTACGGCTGGTGGAAAGTATCGTAGGCTTTTTAGTTTTTTTTTTTTGCAAAGTCCCACAGCACAACTTTGAATATCCACTCAACCATACACGTAAAATGTATGCCTAATACTGTGTGTGCTCCCAAACGGTGAAGGAAAACGGTGAAAAAAAATTAGGTAGTAGTCAAAATTGGCATTCAAATTGACAAGTACTGTTCATGTTCATTACTATGCAAAGAGTCAATTACAGTTTCCAATACAAACTACAATGTTCGGACTTGTCTCTGGTCTAAAGACACAACATTATAAAGACACAAAATTATGCGTTATAATTTAAAAATAAAATTAGTTTTTCTTTAAACATTCTCACCCTCCTTCTTCTTATCGAGTCACTGGGTCTTTCAAACCAGTGTGGTGAAAGGATCTTAAGTGCGTCTCAGAGGCTCCTTTCGTGCATTGATTATCATCCTTAAAACCCAAAATCAAAATTTTACTTACCTCCTCCTGTACTCTCCGTGCCGTACCCGTCGGTCGACGACGTCGGGAAATCAACCCACACATCAACATATACACACACGTCAGCACGTGTCGTGTATACGTAGTTAGCTATATACTCTGTGGGGCATAAAAGCGCCGACTGACTGGCGGGCTATACTTGTGAGGCTGGTAGAATCGTATTGAGGGCATGGGAAGACTTCTTTTGTTGGCGTTTTAGAATAGGTATTTTCCTGGCTTGTGATTGGACGATATTGAATTCTCGGATTCGATATTTGTAAGTTATACGGTTTTAGGTTGTTTGACCAATAAGTTTTTTTCGTAATGTGCTATTATTATGCAAAATAATGCACAAAATTAAAACTATTTAATCAAAGAAGTTGATGAAAACAAGAAAGTGTATCATGATGGATCATGGGACATGAGGGAATGCCTACCGTGCCTCAATAATACTGCCGTGCTTGTTTCGAATAAAATCAGGTTTATTGTTAACTGATGAATTATTATCAATTGAGCTATCTCTAGATCGTTTGTAACGGTCTACAGGTAGCTCAACTGTTTTGTGTATATTTATTTCAAATACTTGCATTGATATAAGTATATATAAAATCTTAAAGTCCTTCCATCCTTACGATAAGAAGAAGAAGAATAAGTATCTTTATAAATAAAGTCTGTTCCTGATTTTATTACTGTTCATTCATATGGTTAACTTATATGCTAAAATAGTTTAATTATTTGGCACAAAGGAAGCCTCATATGGATCTACTAGCGGCCGCCCGCAGCTTCGCTCGCCCCGTTTCCGTTACTTTTTCGGTATAAAAAGTCATGTGTCCGTCTCCTGGTACTAAGCCCACCAATTTTCATGATTCTAGGACTAAAAGCTAAAGGCGTAGCTAAAGGCTGTGTGTTGATTTTTCTTTTAAACGTTTTTCCTCTTTTTCTCCTCTTAGGAAAATAATTTTCCAATTTCCTTTCTTAGTGCACCCCTACGCTATAAAAAGAACATATCCTCCAAATTTCATGGTTCTAGGACTTACAGTTTAGGCTGTGCGTTGATTGTCAGTCAGTCAGTCAGTAACGTAAGAGTTTTATATATTTAGATTATAATCGACAATACAAAAAAAAAATTACAATGGTCTCCCAAAAACTCTTGACATTCCCTACACTTTCATTCGTTAGTATCACGTACAATCGCAGCTCTTAGATCGAGTAAAGTATGGATTACATTCGCTCAGTCTTGAGCCACCCTTCTGAAAGCGAGTTATGTTATTGTAGTGTAAGGCATGAGAGAGAGCGAGCTTCCTACAATGAAGAGACGACCTAATATTCTAGCCTTTTCAAATATACTATCATCAACAGCCTGAAAAAGTCCACTGCTGCACATAGGCCTCCCCTACTCATTTCCAGGAAGAACGATTTTGAGCTCTTTCTATCCACCGACTTCCCGCGATCTTAACAATGTCGTCGGTCTATCTGGCGGGTGGGCGTACTTTTCGTCTTCTGGTTTGTGGTCGCCATATGCACTATACACACACACACAAAATACACTATACTAGCACAGAAAAATATAATACTACGAGCACCTATAGAATAGACACTATTTTTTTCCCACCAATTGGGGCTTAGGGCACATCATCGTCAGATTTTTGATATCAAATTTTGACGTGAATCTGATTTTAGTACGAAACGAGCCACACGCACACACGTAGGACGTAGGCAATATAGTTGGCCATCTTTTTTCATCTCACTTCAACTTTTCTAAACGGGGTAGTTCTCCTATGACTTGTACTTGTACCTTTCATCCGCCATATTTATGTAGGGTGCGTAGGGTTCGCGGGCACTCAGTCGAGATGTATTGAAATTTGTCGTCCCGGCGACGTGGCTTCAAACTTCTCCCCTGTACCCGAAACTTGCTGACTGGAACACGAATGTTGCATCAGCAACTTTTGATCATCATCATCAACCTATTTTATTCCGCTGTCGGGTCTCCCCCATGGCGTGCCACTGAGCCCTGTCTTTGCCTCTTTCCATCCATCTAGTCTGAGGGAGTCTTACACTGCATTTGCAACCTTTCTACTGCTGAGCATATAGATCTCTCCCGTGGCACGCCACTGAGCCCAGTCTTCGCCTCTTCTATCCAACTAGTCTGAGGGAGTCTTACACTGAATTTGCAACCTTTCCACTGCTGAGCTTATAGATCTCTCCCGTGGCACGCCACTGAGCCCAGTCTTCGCCTCTTCTATCTAACTAGTCTGAGGGAGTCTTACACTGCATTTGCCATTATGCGGATGCCATTTCCACTCCAGAACGTTTATCCCATCGGTTATCAGTTCGTCAGACATGACCGGCCCACTGCCACTACATTTTTCTTGTTTTTTGGACAGATTTGAGTAAATTACATTAATCATCATAACCCTGAAGAAATTCACTGCTGGAAATAGGCCTCTTTATTTCCAAGAAAAACGGTTTTATCCCTCTCTATCCACCAACTTCCCGCTACCTTGACAGATTCATAATAAGATTAAAAATACATTACAGTAAAGTTTTTTTGACGAGGAAGATAAAATAAGCAGTGACTATTTTGTTCGGCTTCTAAAATTGGGTCCCTAGTTCAACATGATTTTTTCAGTCATAAAAAGTCAACTGTATGACAGAGCTTGGCGCTGGTGGCCAAGTGGTAGCGGCCCCGCCTTCCGATCCTAAGGTCGTGGGTTCAAACCCAGTCGTGTACCAATGAGTTTTTCTACCCAGAAATTTTTGTACACTATGCCAGTGCTCTCAAATGGTAAAGGAAAACATCGTGAGGAAACCGGCATATCGCAGAGCCTAAAATTTCAAAAATATGTGTCAAATGCACGAAAGGAGCCTCTTTGGCGCACTTAAAATCCTTTCCCCACACTTGGTTCGGAAGAATCGGTGACGATAAGAAGAAAAACGGTATAACCACTTCATTTCATTTTACATTTCCAAAGATACAAACATTCCACAGTATACAAGTACATTAGACCAAACAGGAGCTTTTGTGCCAAGCTATTTATGTATTTCATCAGCTGAGGTTCTACACGCAAGTCTATGAAACCAATGAATGAATATTTGACCTTGGTTTGATTTATGATCTAAGAAACAATTTTAGGTCTTGGTTTTGGGAATATTAAGATATTGTTGATGACACGAGTTTTTTCTATTACCAGTTTCAAAAGTATTCTTCTTTTATCTTACCACTATTTTTATAAACTAATCTTTAATAAATTAAATAAAAAAAATAAACAAAATAGCACTATTAAGTATACTACTGGTCATTGATAAAACATCCAGGAAAACTTTTTGATGCTCATCCATCTACCGACTTCCTGCGAAAGTTGGTGCATTAGGCGGCCTGGCTCCTTTTTTGGTTCATTGTCGTCATTCTAGAACCTACTGAACGTTCGTTTTCGGCATAGAGTTTTAAATTCATGTTTGCTATCTTCTTGTTCTATCTAATATATCATTTTTTTTTGGTTTTCAAAGACTGACATTTTTTCATCGGCAAATAGCATTATTCCATAGATTGAACAATCAGCCCTAAGTAGAATTAAATCAAATTCAAAACAATAAAAGCGGTCTTTAAAAAATAAGACAGTGTACTTACTCGTATCTTATTCATCGGTAATCTTCGTGGCTCCACAGCCAAGACAAAGCGATTCCCCAAAGGCCTGCTATAAACAAAAGGCGGTAAAGTAAAAGGTGCTTCAAAGATCATTTGGCAGGTGAGTCCTGTGGGCTCAGGATCCCTCGGGAGCATTGTGGAAGTGCAGACTAGGCCCAGTGACTTGCGTTTGCGGAACTTTCTGCAAACAGCTATGGTTTGGCATGACTTGTGGAACTGGTAGCAAAGTCTTGGAGATTGAATAGACGAAACCTTTTTAGTTTGTTTAAAGAAAACGTTGTAGGATACATTCTATGTTTATGAAATTCAACCTTTTATATTATAAAATGCGTGATTATTCGTCGCAGTAAATAAATATCTTCTAGATCGTCCTGTTTTCAGACTAGATCGTCCTGTCCTCAGACCAGCCTATTCTATAGTCCCTTTATATTACTATAGATGCCAGATTCTAGTTTTCAAATTCGGAATATTGTGTTTTGGTTAGGCATCTCATAGATTTTTAAACTCCTTGCTTGCTGGGTTTCCAGCCTTGATGGATATGGTTTAAAAAATTCAAGGAGGTTGGAAACACTTTACAAAAGTCAATTGGATGACTGGGTGCCAAATTTAGTCGGTGGTTCTCAGCTTTTTGAAAACTAAGTTCAAGCATACACGGCACGCTCTGTACAGAAACAAAATACATATCTCACATCAGCTTTTAATTCCAACAGAAAAGATAGTTATGATACTAAAGTGACAAAAACATGCTCACAAAGCGACAGTAGTAAAATAAGCTTCCAACTAATCCACTGACAAAAGAGTCTCCGGAGACCTCTAAAACGCCTTCAAATATAATTTACGATCGGCATTTTCTTCTATGATGTCTTCAAAAGTGTACGGTAGCATAATCCTGTTATTTGCATACAAATTTTACGACAATCGCTCTTTTGTCTACTACATTTTGCAAAATATTTAACCCTTTGACGCCTTGGCACTTTTTTGCGACGATCTTTTCAAAGGATTGCTTTTATCTTAATGCTTTTTGACAAAGCAGTTTTTGCTATAGTTTTTCTAGAATATTATTTTGTCTAAACTTGATGGCAAATGACGTAGAGTTCTAATGAATGTATGTAATTTTAGGCTGCTCTTAAAATAAATTAATTCACAGATACCTAAACACTATTTAGCTGCAGTATGTCATTTCGAGAGTTACGCGGTGAATGCTTTCTTATTTTATAATGTAAGTACGATTACTTCCGTACCTACTTGCATTAAAATAATTACTAGCAAATGAAGAGCAATTTAAATCGTGCAATCAAAAGTAAGCCCGAGTTGATTTTAGTAATTTAGCCTTTGGTGGATGGACGTTTAATGTATCTCAACGACAGCGATAAAGACAAAGACAAAAAGAAACCTAAAAATCTAAAATTATGAAAACACAGTTGATGTTCGTGGTAAGGCTTACGATCGATAGCCTGTACAAAAGTAATGTCTGAGATAGCTTGCGTGCCGGCCACACAATGAGCCGCTGACGTTGATTGATGAACTCCATTGAACGAATACATTACGATTTTTGCTTTCATTTCGTTCGATACGAATGTCACAAGGTTATGATATCGATGCCAGTTACGAATGGATGTTGTGAGCGTAGACGATGTACAGATCGGTGATGCGAAACACAAATAAATCATGCAGTCAATATTCGTAATAGAAAACAATAAACCCTTCCTCGAACTTAACGATATTGGTCAGGCACTTTTGAATTTTGAATTTCCTGACACATTATCATTAGTTTTGTATGATGATTTTCGATAGATTATCATTTGAAAAGAAAATAGCGGTACCAGAAATCATTCTGGAGCAGTTATGCAGATATTAAGAGCAACGCAATGGGTTAGTAACAATAAGCCTACCTATATATTCAAGTCAATGCATGAAATAACTTAGAAAGCATTGAAATCGTTACTATGTTTATTGATTTTTATTCACAGATTTTCCTATTTTAGTTACAAAACAATTCTTCGTTCTAAAATTAGAATCCACATTTTGTACCTAAGCCTAAGTCATTGTCTACATCACATAAGTCTCATACATAAATACTGTTATAATGCTATATTGAATATATATTTATAGTTGTTTTATACATTGCATATTTTAAAACAGAGTTATATAGCTTACACAAAAATAAAAATGATTATTGATCAAACTAAGTGTCAACAAAGCAAATATGTTCAGTTACAAGTAAGCAGCTATATGAACATACAATGTTGGTAAAGTGATTGTAAACAATGTTACGAATAACTCTCCTATAAGACACGTAGATACACCATTAAGACGTAGATAGCTAGGTATACTTTAAACGTAGACATAGATAAATTTCATTCAAGTGGTAACTACATAACTGAAAATATAATTCACAGTTCATGAAAAGTGCAATATAAAGGTACTTGACAATGACTTCAAAGAAAACCGTAAAATCCAACACACAAGATGCAGTAGCCTACGCTTAATTAATCACACTTTTGACATTGTTGAGTTTTTACTTAACTACCCAAACATCAAATTTATGACTGGTTAATCTAAAAATACTTACACAACTTAAAAGTAAGTCTTAAATTATTTTTAATCACCAATTTAAAACACCTTATCGACACAAAGGAATGGTAAGAATTTGAGAGTTCAATAATTAAAAATATAGTATTTTCTTTACACGTCTAAAGATTATAAGGCGGTCAGACCGTAGTCTGATTTAATGACGGGCTGGTTACCTGGATTGATGCCAGTTCCACAACCAGGAAGAGGGGAACCATGC
The DNA here is from genome assembly GCA_947578465.1 of Thera obeliscata. Taxonomy (NCBI): domain Eukaryota; kingdom Metazoa; phylum Arthropoda; class Insecta; order Lepidoptera; family Geometridae; genus Thera; species Thera obeliscata. The sequence continues at coordinate 4,758,682 of OX387928.1, read as the reverse complement.
ATGGAGAGATTAGCAATCATTGCTGGATCCATGCCTCCGTGCAGGCCCATCATGTGCAAGTGATGTGGCGTCATACCATGCCCACTTGTCTGATTCCCCGGATGTGACATTGGACTGATCGAAGGGTCATGCGACAGATTTTGTTGTCCTCCCACACAGTGCAAGTCATTCATGATGTTATCCGTGACATTCTCTATACTATCCGGCCGTCCGTTATTATTCGATTTCTTCTTATCATTGTTATTTGTATTCTTATTTGATCTACTCTTTGGTGCTCCCTTAGCCGTTGTGATCACTCCAGCCGGATTAGTTTTTCTTCTAACGTTTTTGGTGTTGGGTAGTTTGTTGTCTTTCTTCCATTTCATTCTTCTGTTCTGGAACCAGATTTTGATTTGTCTTTCTGACAAGACTAGGGTGTGGGCTATTTCTATTCGTCTTCTTCTTGTAAGGTACCTATTGTAGTGAAATTCTTTCTCCAGCTCTAGTATTTGGTGTCGTGTATAGGCTGTGCGTTGTCGCTTCGGTTCCATTCCAGGTTGGTATTGTCCATTTGCTGTAACAAAAGCAAACACACTATGATTACGGTGAAAACCACACCTTCTAATACTGAAATTCTGACCACGAGCTCATAATAAATTCATACACAAACTCATAAAAAATTGGTAAATATAGTAACTGTACAACCAGTAGTTCATTGCGTGCTGGCAACAAGCACTCTGAATAAATTAAAGAATACAGTGTAGGGCAAAAGTATGTATATAAATAGGTGTGCTGTATGCTACTTATGTTCATATACCTAGAGGTTAAAACATGTGGTCACAACGAAGTGTACAGCAGGCAACGAGCTGCGTGTGATAATTAATGTACATAATAATTACACTTGCTTGAACATGGGCTTCCTTTTTCGCTTTGATTAATTGTGGATAGTAAATTAGTTAGTTTTCAGACCACGTTGTAGGGACGGGTGTGCGGACCAATGGTTATTGATCGAGATAGACTGTATGTCCGTGGTTAACAGCTAGCTTGATGGTATCTTAAAGGTGGGTTTGTAATTAACATGTAACTTAATCAACCTACAGATGGCTTTTATGAGTTATGCAAAATTTATTGTTAGATGCCTTGAAAAATACTCCTGTATTACACACAATATGCACGTACACACGTACATATTGTACGTGTATCATACAGGCAAATATTTTTAACATTTCTCAAAAAATACAGAAATAATCTGCTCTTGCAAAGTCCAATTTTTTGTATTTTCAAAATTCTTGAAATTCTAGCTATATTACAATAAGTTATTCAGATATTTATGTAAAAGTCCAGATAAAAACAAACTCAAAGAAAAATATCTTAATTTCACCTTTAATAATAAATGTCTTTGTCCAATAGAATTAAAATTTGTAGAATACAAGGTTTTATTTACACAAAGAAACTTACAATTAAACAAATATTTACAAAATGTACAAAATACACATGAAACAGTTGAGCTATCTGCAGATCGTTACAAACGATCTAGAGATAGCTCAACTGATCCAAATCTTATACGCTGCGCCAGATACCCACTAGCTCTTGGGTCACGCGTCGCTTCGACCAGATTTTTAGAATTGAAATTTTCTGGTTGTAATGGCACGATTTTCATTCATAAGTGATCATCTATTTTACAGTCGGCTAAGTCTTATTTCAACCAAATTTTCGAGACGTTTTTTCCGACTTATTATTATTAAATGTTTTTTTACTTTGTTTACCAAGATATGCGACAAATTATTTTGATGGATATAAAGGTTGAATTTTTATAAATATGAGTAAGTATACTATCCATTCAAATCACATTAAATGACATTCGACGGTTAGTAGGCTAATGTCTAAACTTGTCAAAGAATGGAAACATTGTTGGAAATTCTAGCAATTCCTTTAATTTCCTTCGACGGAAATTGCCTTTATACTCAATGTCTATGGAAAATCTTGATAAGTTACTTTGTTGAATAGTATAGAATATAATACAAAAGGAAAGGAAATTCAATTTGAATAACAAGTTACTTTTGCACAAATAAAAATTACAAACCACTGTTCAGCAATAATAGCATTACTAAAGAAATACTATATTAGTAGCATTATATGATTTTAAAAACATTTACATATGGTGGAAAGGTTTAGTTACATTTTTGATAAAATAATAGATCTTTGCCTATGTAATTGGAGATTCTATAACCAGTATTTAAGATTTGATTATTTGTGGATTGGCGCGTGATTTGAAATCCAAATAAATTTTAATTTTATTTCAAGCTCGCAGCTTTACTCGCTTTGTTCCCGTTAGTTTTTGGGATAAAAAGTATCCCATAACACTTTGCTGGTTCTAAGCTACCCTCCTACCAGTTTTCAGTTAAATCGGTTCAGCCGTTCTAGAGTTATTAATAGTGTAACCAACACGACTTTCTTTTATATCGATGCAGTCATTACAATTAACTGAAGTAAAAACAAAATAAAACTATTGATTTAAAATAAAGGTTGGAAAAGTAATGTCATCTTGAAAAGTCATAAAGAAGTAAAAGTCAAAGGTCTTCTATTTTCAAATACGAGTCCATCTGAAAGTTAATAAAATAAATCTTCGAAACATTGACCAAGCTCTGTATATAGAAGTTGATACAATTATCTATAACAAACAACATGTTGATTGTGAAAGTCAATCGAAATCACACATACGACTATCCCATTATAAGAAAGAGACAAAGCGAAACCTCTAGGTCCGTCCAGGAATTCTTCGAGTGTCCGTGGTTTGGGCGGTGGCGTTGGTATGCGCGGTTGGTTGTGGGGAGAGCTCTGAGATTTTCTTAGTGGTCAACTGACAGTGATAGGGGTATTTTGAACATAGAAACAATTGGGTATCTTCAAAGAGATAACCTATTTGAGAACTTGACAAGTTTCCCTTTTTTAAGCCTTGTGCACATTTAAGCGTTCTGCGGTGGCGATCATTGAAACGCTGTCAAATATGGCAGTGATATTTGACAGCATTGCGCTAATTGCCATCGCCTAGATGTGCGCAGGCATTTAGACAGCCGTCATAGCTCAGTTGGTAGCTCTGCCTTCTAAGCTGGAAGGCGTGGGTTCCCCACCGAGAACAGATATTTGTTTGGTGAACACAGATGTTTGTTCTGTGAAGCAGTAGAATACAATGTAACACCCAGACATCTAGTCTGGGTGTGACGTTGTATTCTAAGTAGTATGATAAAAACTTGCATACAAACTTACATACAGGTGAAGCTAATAAAAGCGTTATAAAAAAAAAAATGGTTATGTATGAATAAACAAAAATGAAAAATTTATTATGGTTCCTATAGTACAAGTTTTGCTTAGTTTGGGACTAGATAAGGTTGTATGGAATATCTACAATATTTATTTTACGATTACTTATTAGATTGGCTCTTCCGCTGGATAGAATTTAAATGATTCAATGAAAATCGTGATCAATCATCAAGTGATTTGGCATTTGTAATTTAAAAAGCCAAGGAGCCTGTAATGGCATGCAACAACTGATATGATTTAGTATTTTACTATTATATTAATATATTCTCTCCAGGCCCTACTGCTGTGCTAAGGCCCTCATCCCCTCAGCCCCTCCTGACATCGCGATCCTTGACTATGCTTGTCCGGTCCGTCAGAAAACCATCATAAATAAATAAATAAATAAATATTATGGGCATTCCACACAACACTATCTAGCCCCAAAATAAGCAGAGCTTGTACTATGGGTACCAAATAGCTGATATAATACTTGTATATATTTTTTTTTAATACATACTTAGAATCCAATATAACACCCAAACAGAGAACAAAAATCTGAGTTCACCACACAAATATTGTTTCTCGGTGGGGATCGAATCCACGACCAACGGTGCAGAAGGCATAGCTACTACCAACTGGGCTGAGAGGCCAGTCAAAAGGCATCTCCGTTTTGGTTAAAAGATTGTGTTTATAACTTTTAAAAATCAAGAAGCTGTAAAAATAATGGATGACCGAACAGCAGCATTCATCATCAGATGCAAAACACAAGAACCCGTTACTTGCTACCGGTCGCTTCGTTAGCCGGTATCAGGACGATGACAATCTGAATTGAATTACCGGCTACCTGCGACCGTGTGGTCTCATGAGCGATCTTACAATCTCCATCCCATCGACGCATGCTATCGACCTACCCGGTGGTCCCTCATTACTAACCCACGTACATCTACAGCTATTGTGTCTCTGTGAAAAATGCTGCTCAAATGACAGGTGACGATAAGAAAAATTCAATATACACCTTCATAACTTTGTCACAAACAGTGGCAGTCATAACTTTCCCTAGTGATCGATCAAAAAACCGGTCCAGAGATGCTCTTGACCTGATGAATCGATGCAAATACGTTATTCTGTGTTGTTCATTATTCGATTTTTTTAGATGGCATTGGAGTCCCACCTTTGTAAAGTCAGTGACCTTGATCATGTTTGAATACAAAATAATTTGCTTACAAAATGTTATGCATGGAATGTACTATCGAGTTTGTTGATAATACAGTGCTGAGCTACTATGTTGAAAGCCATGAAACAACTTGGTACATTTTGGTCTTTGAAAGATAAAAACTTTATTAAAAAGTTTGAATAGGAGGTCAGTTTTCTTCCGTGTAAAAATACAAAATAGTGAAAATTTGCTATTTCTATATTGTGAAAAGTTACAAAGCCTAAATAAATCCTACGTCGAAATGTCATGCACACAGTGTACACTGCTGAGCACTCACACAGACTCAAAACCAGAGCCAGAGACAGAGCCAAACAGAGCTTATGACAGGCCTACTGGTTTCCTACCTTGGTTATCGAATCAACCTCGGTTACCAAACCAAGGCAAGGCAACTGACGCCATTAAAAACTAACACGTGCCAGATGTTGCATGTGATACGTTCATATACTTTAGTCAATTATTTTATGTGAAGGAAAACGTGCTATTACTGCTGCTAGAATATTAACTGGTTTAGGTACTCTTCATGTTTTCCATCACGTTTTGAGCAAACTGGCATTGCGCATAAAAAATTGTAAAAATAGAAAAAAACATCCCAAAGTAGGATCGAAGGTAGGGTCGCTCCCACTAAGCCATCGGATGCCTCTAGAGTAACTATTTTTTCTCATAAAATCCAGATCTGCTATATACGTGCTCGTATGTCTTCCTTTTTTTCAGAAACTTATTGATTAAGAAAATATCACCTCCAATTCATATTTCATGTAAATCATATGAGGGTCAAAATGGTTACTCTAGAGGCATTATCCAGGGAGGAAATAGGGGACTACGTTTGTATGGAGAGTCGCCTGTGTGATTCCCTCTTAAAATCCTTTCACCATAATGGTTCGAAAAGACTAAAAATAAATTTGGAAGAGATTGAAACCAGAAATATGTGGAAAACAAGGTTACTTACATTATTTATATAATGGAGGTAAACGATGGTATAGATGGATAGGGAGTTGTTTTTAGAAGAACGGTGATGGCCAAGTCGGAAACCACGAGAGTTAGGAAAAAGTCGTAAAAAGAGTTATGCTCTTGGTTTAAAATAAAACAATAACATTCCGTAAAAATGCATTTTTATTTTTACGGAAATGGACCCTATGACTCAAATAAATTACACCCTATCTGTATTATTGAACCAATGGGTTCTGTTGCTGATAAGAATTAATCTTTGCTTACAAAAAATGAATGGAAATTTTCAAATTTTTACTATTTTATTTTTTTACGTGGAAGTAAACTCATCTCCTGTATTCAAGCTCCTATCCTAGCATCCCATAAGTAGGGGTATGAATAAATACCAGTTGTCCCTGACGTTATTAAACAGCTAGTAGATGCAACGGCTTGTTTAATAATACTATGTCAAAAATATACAGAGGCTGCTGAATTAAAAAAAAAATTGAATAATGAAACTAACTGAATATGAGTAAATACCAGTACTGATGGAAGTATCAAAATGCTTTTGAAAATATTTATAATATTAACATCAAGCGTAATTTTGAAACATCTAGCTTAAAAACTTTGCAAAGAAGCGCATATTATAATAGACAGGTTCAGTCTACAAATCACAACAATATTTCAAGACGGCTTATCAAAGATACAAAAACCCCTATCGATAATCTCCGAACGAAATTCCCTACCACAAACTCATTCAAAAGTAATAAAAATAAATGACACTCATTAACATGAGCGCTGGGTTCCTATTGTTAGAGACTCCTTGCAAAGCAGGACCTTTGTAACGACAGCATATTAGTAAAATGTCACAACACTTCAAAAGACACACGCCTCAAGTATCTCAAATTTGAAAACATTCAGAGTGATATTGATGGGTGGTGATTTGTTAATTCTTTTAGCGGATGTACCGCGAACATTTAAAGCCACTTTGCGGTGTATGACAATGGGAATCAGGAGATATTAATGTGGTGACATTAGTCTTGGATTCTGAAGAGGTCATTGAAAAAATATTAAACCTTTAAAAGGTAAAGAAAGGGCCAGTTTAAAATATTGTTTGAAAACTTCCAATTGTTCGTCTCAAAACTTTGTAAAAAAATATATTATTTGTAGATTGATCTACAAATACATTTTTTTTTTAAGATTTCTCCCAATATGGTTCTTGGGAGAAATCTTCTACTCAGTATTTTTCTTATTTAACTGGCCTCTCAGCTGAGCTGGTAGACTCTCAGTAGCTCGACCTTCTGCGTCGTAGGTCGTGGGTTCGATCTCCACCAAGAACAAATATTTGTGCGGTGAACACAATTGTTTGCTAAGAATGTATATTTACAAAAAAAACTATACAAGTATTATACAAGTAACAGCTATCTGGTTCCCATTGAACAGGCTCTGCTTATATAGTTTAAGCTAGATGGTGTTGTGTGGATTGTCCATAATATTTATTAATATTAATTTATAAAACAACAAACCCAGTGCCAAAACTTTAGCACTTATTAATTTATGCAGGGTGTAAAAGGAACACTCTCGAAAACGGAAAACGGTTGCACGAAAATCCCTACCAGACCTAATACCACGGTACGCACAGTTCCACTACAAAACCAGATACCTATCTTTAATTTTCTTCACGAAAATCTTATTACTTTGATCACTAAGTTAACGAATAACTTTTCACTTTTTTGGTCGTTATCAATGGAGATTCTGTCTTGTTTTCAAAAGTAATATTTTACACCTGTATACAATAATGTGTTAAAATTTATTGAAACGGCCATAAACAAGACATCCTGTAACCATTTCCCCATTCCAAAATAAAACTAGTTTGTCTTAGCAGGAAATGGCAAAGAATGACATATTTTTTGATAGGTACACTACTAGTACAGAAAATTTTTAAGACAAGAGTTACCAAAGTTTTAAAACTCGCGCCTCCCTTTTGTGTAAAATCAAATTCTGCGCCTCCTATCTCACTCGAAAATGGGGCTTCGACACGAGCAATCTAGAATATAAATTCGTGTGAACCCTAGTTTTAGCAGTTTCAGCCTTTGGAGAAAATTGTATGATATTCCGTTGGCTAGTTTTTGAGTTTACCACATCCAATATCAGAGATAGGAAAGGACGCGAAGCGGCTCGCCGTTATTATTATAGCCACAAACTTTACTTAAAAAAAACCCAGTAAAATGCTTTTTCTGCAATTTTGAGATAATTTTATGGAATTAAATTATTAACAAAAAAAGTTTGGGTCGTTTACAATAGCGCAAGGTCTATGGTTGACTCGCGCCTTGACCGGTCTTCACGCCCCTCGGGGGGGCGCACCTCATAGTTTGGTAACCTTTGATGTAAACAATAGTACGGAACCAATCTTTTTACACCCTGTACTAACGAGGTTCATAAGGTTATCTATTGGAACAATTGTTACTAATAAATATACCTACTGGTTTTAGCCTACTAGTCATCATCAGAATGAAGAGTTCCAGTGCTGGGATTAAGCCACATTTGAAGGAAGAACGCTTTTGAGCCTTTTCGAGCCGATCGATGTATAAACTTACCAACGCCAGCAACGTGTATCTTCTTCATCCACGGATATATAACCCTGTCGTTGTTATCCGAACAAATCGAAGAGTCGTCATCTTCAACGGGCGGACTATCCAGAAGCAGTCTCTCTTCATCCAGCTCTGAAGCCGAAGGGGAGCCTTCTCTTCCCAACGCGTGGAGCTTCCTCCCCGCTGGCGCAGCTTCTTCAATATGCCTCTCTAGTCGTAAGCCTAGCTCAGCCAGTCCTGGAGTAACCTCGTTCTGGTACCCATGGTCTGTCTCAGATGGATGGGAAGCTTCCGGCGGCCGCGGTGGTGGTGCTACAGGTGGATGCTGGGGCAGCGGATGGTAGTACCCTCCATACCCGTAACCTGTTCCTATCTGCACCGGCGCGTATTGATGCTGGTATGGGTATTGGAGATGTTGGTGCTGGTAGTACTCTCCTGGTGGGATGTAGTCTGCTTGGCTGTACTCCTCGGAAGGTGGGAACTTGGGGTCCGGCTGCGGTTGGTATCCACCGTTCATGAGGAAGGAACTCATGGTGGGCGTGGTCGGATCGGCGCATCACCTTTTAGAAAACACGCCTAATATGGCCGCCATCAACGATATACCATTTTTTTATATCTGGCTTATTGTGGAACTTTCCCTACATAAGCTTTTTAATTTTATTTATTTTACAAGTAGTATTTCAGATTTCAGCGTGAATGAAAACATCTACAGTGACGCAGTCTGCGTTTTTAATATGCTTTTTCTTGTTACAATTTCTATTTAGAAGTACTATGATGTGGTTCTTTTGACTTAGTAACGATCTGACACTGATGTTTTGAGTGATCTAAAGATGGTTTTTTTGATCACGTGAAATATTGTTCGTTGCTAAAACGCATAATAGTTTAGTTGTAAACATCAGTATAAAGTCATTTCTGTGTTTACTTAGCTTGTTTTACTCCGTAGCAATCACGATAGTCTTCAAACACACCCACAATATTTATTAAATTCGTTTCAGCACTCTGTTCACTTAATTTTCTTGTTAAAAAATCACTAGCACTTAAAAAACCATGTACATACACTTGGTTATTCAAAGTTTTATTGCAAAGTCATTTGATTTATCACATTTTAATCATAAACAATGGAGCAGACGCGCACATTTCTGCAGCGACATTTTGAGACAATATACACTGCCCAACAAGCCAGCGCACTCTGTCACTTTAAGGACTCCTATACATGTTCATCAATTTTTACATACCACCTTCCATTTTTAAGGCGGAGCTGTTCTTCAGCTGTCTTATCCACAACCATACACTCAAAACTAAACCTTGTACCCTTATAACACAGCCTTTTATCCCCTGTAGATTTGCACAAAAGCACCAAGCCGCAATATCAACGGTCTCTTTTCCACTTACACAGTACAGCGCAGGTCGATTGAAACAGATGTATAAGTTATCATTGAAAGCAGTCAGTATTTTTAGACGTCCATCTCGTTCTCTCAAGTAAGCTTTCGCGTTGGAGTGTGAGAGACGGAGTTTTATACAAAGCTTATTTTAAGAGATTAAGAAGCTGTTTAGTAATAATACAGAATGAACATGGTCTCTGTTCGTAACGACACGGGTGTTTTAAATATTTAATATGCAATTTCCTTTATTTTTCATTATTATAATGGACGACAAGTGAGATATAATTAGGTAGGAATTAATAGTAGATATTTGATATACTCCGTGTAAATGCAATTTAATGGTTATTGTCATTCGTATAATTTTTTAAAACCGATGCTAAATTGTTGACACAGCCTTTAAAAAGAATTACAAATAAAAAAGTTCATAAGTTATGGTTAAGGCACTGATAACCGTCAGATAGAGTTTTACTTGTGCATTTCAAAATTTTTGAATTTTTTGTGGAATGGAGAGCAAGTTTCGTAGAAAAAAATTACAAAGATTCCGAAAAAAATATTATATTTATCCAAGCAAATTTTTTACAGTCACAAACACGCATAGGGATGGTTTTCAGGCTTGGTCACGTGGTGTACCTGGATTCACGTAGCTATAGGACTTTTCAGTGATCCTTCTAATACAACTGAAAAAATAAATTTTGTATTTGAATTTGAAACTTTACCATTCTGAAAATGAACTTATCACAGACAAAACCTTCTAGTCCTGATGCCATATTTTTGTAAATAAATATATTTCAGTTAAATTTATCTTACAGATGACCTTATTTATATCAAAGAAAACAATAGAATCCCTAAACAATGCATGAGTGTATGTAATCCCCAATAATCCTGACATTTTGATAGATAAATGGAACTAAGCTTCGGTTTCCTACAAAGCGGTTACCACCTTATGACGGTTATCTATTTCAAGAGGAACCTTTTCAAAAACTTTAGATGTATTTGACGAAGGGCTTCTACAAATTACTTACAGGGAAAACTTAAAGCTAGGTATGTATTTATGCATCCGAAACGATTAATCTAGTATGTAGTTTATAGCCCCGTCTAAGAATTGGGGTGTTCAAACGTTGAGGTGTTGGTATGTTTGTTAAAAAAAAAACTCACATTGATCTTGACTCACATTGACTTTGATGATTCTTAGCAATTTTTGATTAAAATGAGTGTAGCTCTGCAGTTAATGAGATCTCGGCATAATTGCTGATGCAGTTTTTTAAACATGTGATTTTGAGGGACACCGAAATAAGGATACCTACATCTATCTTCTTCTTCTTCTTCGAAATATATAAAACTCTTACGTTACTGACTGACTGACAATCAACGCTCAGCCTAAGCCGCAAGTCCTTAGAAGAATGAAACTTGGAGGGTATGTTTCTTTTATAGCATAGGGGTGCACTAAGAAAGGAAATTGGAAAATGATTTCCCTAAGCGGAGAAAAAGAGGATAAACTTTTGAAAGAAAAATCTACGGGGCGTAACGGCAAAGGGGCGAGTGAAGCCGCGGCATCCGCAAGTTTATATTTAAAAAATTAAATTAAAAAAAACGTACAAATTCGTTCTCCGCTATATCACGTCACACTCACGGGTGCGTCGTGAACCAAAGCCTAACAAAAATAAAAGTCAATCCACAAGTCACGGTACAGCCTATCATGAAGTAAGCAAGTAATAAGTCGCTAATACCGATAGCGTCCGACAAGGGAGCCGACAAACAAACAAGAATGCTCGGTGATTTTATTGAATTAGACGATCACAATAGTACGATCGCGGTCATCATAGTAACGCTGAGTCATGACTCCCAACCGGCTGCGGTACAAAAGGTGGTAACACACGATCAATGGCTGTTTGATCAATAAATAGATGTGCTTCTTTTTGGTGCGGTGTGTTGCTGCTGGGAGAATTGAGATTATTTTGATTTACGAAAAGGAATGGCAGGAATACTGTAATAAATACCGTAGACAGAGACCCCTAAAGGCAGAGTGAGCGTAGTGTCTTGCCATTTTTCATTAATAAATTGTGTTTCTATACCTTTCATAAGGTTGAAATGTGCGAACATGAAATTGCTTGACTTGAAAACGTGTTAGGATCTAAAATATTTTTCTGCTAAACTGTGTGCAATTGGATTACATACAAGATAAATAGGTTCAGTGTTTTTATAACTCTCAAAAGTTAAAGTGTGTTAGTGATTAGGTCATTGGCGGCGGTCTGCACCTTAATAGCTAACTCTAGTAAAAGACACGCAAACAATACTTTGTTTTTATTTATAAAAATATTTTTTTTATAAATTAAATATTCCATTCCAAACACGCTACCGTAACGATAAAATCTGCAGATTCACTGTTTGCAAAATATTTGACAGGAAATTTATTTGGCCCTAGTATATTGATAATCACCAGTTCCTACGGAAATGAAGACGCTCAAATACAAACTTTCTTGAACAAAGTTTCGCTTCACAATCGTTTTTTACGACTTCGACTGCTGCTGCTTGTTTCAAAGCAAACTTAATCCAAGTTTAATGAACAATACGACAGGCCCTTAATCAAACTTTGAATTTCCTTACTTCATTGCTATTCTATTTTCAACCTAATATTCTAAAAAATACGATTGAATATAGCTTGTTCTTCTAATACCTCTTATGTTATTTCAGTATTTGTTCTCAGCTAGAGGAAAACCTATTTAGCTGACTTTGATCGTATTATTTGTTTTGTTTTATCTTGCATTGCTTTGAAATTAAGTGAGGATATTCGAATATTGTAGAATTTTTACAAAATTTATAATCATATTTGTAGTTAAATTTTACCACCAAGCCCCCAAACTGTGTGTGTGTGTGTGTGTGCGTGTGTGTTTGTTTTTTTATCCCCAAACTGGGCAAAACATAATGTACCGTTTTGAGAAATGATGATTCTTTCATCATTTCTCAAAACGAATTTATTAAAATTATAATAATAATAATAAAAAATTCATTATTAATTATAGTAATAATGAATTTAGAGGTTCTTCCTCTAAAAATCGAAATTACCTAGGTATATTATTACATAACTACATTATCATTACCTTAAATAATAAAATGAGATCACAGTTAAAGAGGCCTTTGCATCTATTGTAGATGATTTAATAGCGTCCATGGTAACTGTTTTGTACTCAATGCCAAACGACATAGGATTTTAGATGGAATAGGCTTGCCCAGCACCTATACCATCCTGACTAAGCAGTCGACCTAATCCACAGGAAAGACATGGCTAATACCTACATGCGGAGCTAATTCGCAGTAAACACTCACGATGTTTTCCTTCACCGTTTGAGAGCACTAGCAACTGGTGCTAGTTAAGGCGTAAAATATAATAATAATAAGTAGCTTCATGTTTCCACTATCACGGAAATTTTATGAGTATAGTTTTCCTATATTTGGCAAACTCCCAAAAATTACGATCCTCAATTCTCGTAAAGGTCTTTTCAAAATCGAAATCGACGCAGGCGTACGCATGCGTAAGCGTTTGATTGCCAAACGCACACATGCACGCAATGTTTGTGTATCTATTATTATTTCATCTGTGCTGTAAGATGTGTTCCAAATTCGAAATTTCCTAGTGTAAACAACATGGTATATTATTGCACACACACAAACTTACAACATATAAGACACGCCAGTATGTATAATATAGGTATCCTGAATACACTCTCAGGAACCCAAATAGCCGAATTATCTTCAAGTTCCAAATTATGATTTGATGTTCTTGTTCTCCCAAATTCTGCGAATTTATTCCATTCGTGAGCAGTTCTTGCCAAACGTATAATTTTAAATTTCGCAGTGATCCCTCGTGATGCAGGGGATCGGATAGCCAATTTTCTTTAATGGCGGGTTTCGTTTCCTATCTTTGTTGGGTCGAGTGCCGACGTTTTTTGCATTCGCCCCTCCTACAGTAGAGCATGTTTGGCTCTAAAATTTATGGGGTAGTACATATACATATATAAACGTAAATATAAGATGGGCTGGGGCAGTTGTTATTATTGGTTTTCCAACATAATTATGTATGGTTTTTTACGCAGGGAAACTAATAAAAAACCAGTGAAATCTAATCATGATCCAGAGGCTTGAAGAGGTATGTTGCAAAAGTGATTTAGAGCTCAATTTATAATAGTGGCACGTGTCAGCTATATTTAATCAAATTAAATCTGAGACGGAAAAACACAACAAAATATTCAAATTATCAAGCAAGTTGACAGAAAAAGCCATCAACAATTTCATTATAAAAAAAAAAAATTTCATTATAAAGTATTGTGCGGAAACAAAGTAGACATCAAGGATAGAAAAGTTAAGGCCAAAACTATTGTGTTCCACAGGAAAAGGAACCTACAGTACTATGACATTTCGGCCAAATCAAATTACAACTTCGAAAAACCCTTCCTGTGGCTAGCGAGGAAACTGATTGGTGATGGTAACCTAGAGTTTGTTGCCATGCCTGCTCTGGTGCCCCCAGAAGTGACCATGGATCCTCAATGGCAGAACCAAATCGAAAAGGATCTCAAGGAAGCCCAAGACACAGCTTTGCCTGAAGAAGATGAAGACTTGTAAATGTAGCATAAAATTTCAAAACCCTCTCACGATCTGCTGAAGAGGAATCCACAAAAATTGGCCACACACTGTACAAAAAGTATTTTTTTCATTCCATTAGGCTCCAGTGATTAAATTGTACATGTCAGTAAAGTGTGGATAATTTATTTAACATAATTAATTCAAAGCATATTTAGGTATATTTTGATATCTATTTATCACAATAGCTAAGTTCAAAATTAAACGTAATTTCCCATGAATGAAATTAGCCCTATTGAACTTGATAAAGTATTATGTATTGATAATAAGGTCATTTTTTTTGTAACTGTGTTAGTTCTAAAATATGTTAGCATTACTTTTTGAGATGGCTATTTCTAACTTATCTATGTTCTGTTTTTTCCGTCATAATTGTAATTTTGCAGACATATGGTCACCATGAATGGAATACCTACTGTAGTCTATTCACTTTGTAAGCCTGTAAGGACTGACAATATTTCTCATTAAATAAAAAAAAATATTTCTCATGCTTACTTAATCCTCTCCAGTGACTCACTGACAATTTTAGTGCGGAACGCTACTGCCATCAAGATTTGTGTAAAATTATTCTGCAGCTGTCCTGCCGAGGATGTAAAAATATATTTTTCAACCAGAAATAACTTTACTAAACATTATCACCAAATATCCGAGTAATCACTATCCGCCAGATTTTAACAAATTCTGCCGCTAATTATGAAACTTCTTGCTTATTGACAAGCCGAAAATTAATAAAAGAATAAGTTCATAATATTAAACCTTTAGCTTTATAATAAGCCGAAAATTATAAAAAAGCATAGAAAGTAAAACCTGAAGCAGAAATATTTGTAGCTAAAAATAACGTAATTCAAAGAACCTGAAATAAACTTTAGGTCTCGCTAAAATCCATCCTCAAACCGAAACACCCAGAAATCCTGTTCACGCACACTCAAAGCCACGCAGAAGTTTTGACGCACGTCATCGTATGTCAAACGTTTGACAGTTGACAGCATGCGCCTCCACGCTCTCCGAATGACGTCACTTACACGGGAACGTAATCAAGGCTGTCCATAGAAGCTACTAATAAAAGAAGAAGAAGTAATGAGAACTTTTGGGAACTGACATCACTAAAACCAGACCTAAACATCTGTCATAGTTTAAATCAAACCAAAATGCTAGCGCAAAAGTATTTTTTGTCTAATATAAGGCAACAGGCGAGTGTGAATGGACCTGCGAATTGCCTGCGAAGGGGAAGACCTAGGCGCATGTATCTCGATCGCAGACGTTTTAGATAAAGGCCAGGTTAGGAGTACCCTAAACCGACGAGCATGTATGAAGAATGTTATGAGAGTGAATGAAGCGAAAGAGGTGTGTCAGGATCGTAGCAAGTGGAAATCCGTGATCTCTGCCTACCCCCATGGGAATAAGGCGTGATTTTATGTATGTATGTATAATTAGGCAACATAAAACGAGCGTATTTGCAGTTGCAACAACCGTATAAGTAATGATATCATTTTTTTTGTGCATGAATTTTGAAGAATACTGTACTAATTTCTTTTTTATTAGATAAATAACATCGTATCCTAATAGCATACGCTTCTAGATGCCCTTATTTCCCGTCGACTTCATATTTTGCCATCTTTATGTGTATGTCTCACAAAAACGTCAAATGTTACAGCGCCGGGGGAAAACGTTTGGTATTCTTTACTGCTGCAAACCGAAATATCCTATCTCCTGGCAACTGTATTGAATCTTGTGCTTTAATACGTTGATGAGAAGGTTGGGTTTCCTTTGGGGTTAAGATGGTGGATAGTTTTGTTTACAGATGAATGAGTAAGTCTTTCATTAATCAGTGAGCAGTCGCGACAGTGCAACGCTGGCGTCGTGGTACAATTTTTTTCCTCCTTCGCCCTTAGATTGGATATTGGACACGATTTCCTTGAAAACTTGGCAGAGACTGGGTGGTCGGTATAGTTAATCAATATAGAGTGAGAGCACTGATGGCCCAGTGGTAGCGGCGGCGTCTTCCAATCGTGGGTTCAAATACATGTTGTGTACCAATTAGTTTTAGTGAAGGAATGTCGTAGAACCTAAATAGTTCGATCACTTTTTTCTTGACGCATGGAAAAGGGCCTCTTTAAGGCACACTCTCTCTCTGTGGTCGGCACTTCATGACTGAAGATCGTAATCCCTAGGATGTCCTTGTTGTACAGAGTGGACGGCCTGCCTCCAGCGCGTCCTATTTGTAGATCGAGATTACTGTCAATTTAAATTGTCTCATGCATGTCTCAAAAGTTACAAACAAAGTAGGATTTGAACCCACGACCCTTGCTAATTGAACAAATCTTACTTGATTCAAAACTCTAAGGAAAATATAAATTCTGTAAAAAACATGATATTTTCGATTTGTAATTTTTTCATTCGAAACTAAAGGTTAATTCCAACTGATCCATATCTTAGATACTTTGCCTATCGACCGTACAGGAACCCTTAATTTGCATTTCAATGTATAACTTATCATGCGAGGGATATCTGAAAATCTCGAAAAGAATTCCTTTTATCTCTCCCCTCAGTCACTCCGCACTCTATCTCGCGAATTATCCCTCTGGGTGAAGGGAGGGAGATGTTTTGCTGGCGATTTTTATTTAAACTGCATGGACGAACCCATTTATAACACATGTACATGTATAAGAGTGTCTATGTTTAGTGTGCATTACAAATAGGGTGTAGAGAAAGCTTTTATACAACTTGTTTATGGAACAAGTTATGACCCGCCTGATATAAAATGATAACCATCGCCTGTAACAAAGTATTGCCTCGTAGGTCACACACATTTGGAACGTGCCCTATGAACCACTGCTTTGCGTCCATCAATTTGAGGCATACAAATGTTCAGCCTCATGTGCCAGTGATTTCACCGGCACCCACACCCTTCAAACCGAAACAGAGCGATGCTGCTTCACGGCAGAAAATAGGCATTGTGGTAGTACTTCCCCGGACAAACCCTTCACAAACCCTACTAGGTACTAGCGTAAGAAAATTATATGCAAATCTTTGATAATATTTAGGCCTGTTCAAAGACTCAAGGTTTATTAGTTACAAAACTAGCTTATATTTACTAGTAGCTTGGTTTTTAGCTTATTAGAGTTCATAAGTTTAATTAGACACATCACAGCTAATATTACTTAAATAATTTTGGAAGGCAAATTAAAGGCACTACAGATAAAAAACACGCGTCAAGGAAGTTTGTTTTTTAAATGTTCAATTCTTCAATGTGTCCCTTTTGCGTGGGTACTTAAAATATTATTAAAATATATACATTGTCATTACAAAAACACTGCAAATCTCATTATTGTATGTAGTGAATGTCAAAATATGCGTGCAAATATTTAAAGAGTATGAAAGCGCATTCTTCTACGATCGATCTGCATCTAATACCCAATCGATCAAAACAGTGACTCCTACAATAAACTCCAATTTCACGGTTTTACGATACCAACTTTCTACTGCCTGATCGAGATCGATTGCCCAGAAAATTGCACGAATCACCGTAAATATTTTGACACAATCCGAGCATCGTATGACGAAACAATCGAATTCGAAATTCAAACATTTAAACGCTTTCGTTCTTTTGAAGGGAACGTTCAAAACTTAATATTGGAGTCTGACATTTGACAGATCGGTCTCAAGGGTGGTTTTGGCTGTTCGGAAGCCAAACAGTAGCTATGCTTGACAATAAGTAGAGACAACGCCACTTGGGACTCGATAAGATTATCAGAAAAAGGCTTTGGTATAACGCTCAACTTTCAATGTCAATTAGATCCTTAGTTCCTATGTTTTATATCTCTGTTGTAGCACTTTTCTGCTTAAATTATTTATATGATACTATATAAATATACAATGTTACTGATATAAAAGGTAGGCGTTTATTTGCTTTTCCTGGTAGTGTAGTCGTAGCCACTCCGCTTTCCTTAAGTCGCTGGTTCAAATCCAGTTCTTTTTTTTTATTCTTTTCTATTCCACCTTTTTTATATTCTAGAATAGAATAATAATAATTATTATAATGGATGTGTGTATTATTGTAAATTATTTGGTGTACAATAAATAATAATTAATTATTGTACACCAAAATAAAAGGTTAAAAGAAGAACAAGAAGAATACTTTAAAACTAGAGGTACAATAGGTGGTCTTATCGCTAAAAGCGGTTTCTTGCAGACCACTTTAAGCATGAAAATATACCTTGACGCTGTATAAATCACCTCCAAAGATGTAAAAGACTGGACTTATTTTCAGACCTAATGTTGCTAAAGTTAAGTTTAGTGCACAAAAAGAGCCTTTTTAGGGCACAATTGAAATCCTCTCACCACACTGGTTTGACCAGCGACACAAGAAGAAGATTCGTGAATTAGTTTCGCTATTGCATCAGCACGGAATTGCATCTCTGAATGTGTTCTCGCAAAAACCTTCACCGTCTTCGGTGATAAATGGTTTTACAGAAACAGAGGATTTTCGAAAAAGTACCGCCGATGTCTTTGGACCGAAACACTACCCTGATTAAATGTAATTCGGAGCTTTAGAATGCCGAAACGTTTTCAATTCATATGTATGTATGTATTTTGGGTGCGCTATTATTTTGGTAGTTGGTTCTTTTAGTCTCTACTGAAATTAAACAAGTAGTTTCACGAAAAACAAAGCATTCGAAAATAAAATAAATTTATATTTTAGACAATCCACACAACACTATCTAGCCCCAAACTAAGCAAAGCTTGTACTAAAGAAACCAGATAGCTGATTTACTACTTGTTTACATTTTTTTTTTGTAAATATGTAGGTACATAGGTACTTATAATACAATAATAACACCCAGGCAGAGAACAAACATCTTCGCTCACCAAACAAATATTTGTTATCGGTGGGGATCGAACCCACGACCTACAGCGCAGAAGGCAGAGCTACTACCAACTGAGCTGAGAGGCCAGTCAATTTGTAATATCATTTTATAATTTTTAAACAGTTGATATTTTTTTCATAATAAAAAGCTGATATATATTTATACACACGATCGACCCAACAATATAAGACATTGTTTCAATACCTACTTGAGTAGGAATCCACTAAAACGGAACAAAGACTCGGGTACTAAGCCGATCCTCGAGAAAAATAGTAGGAAATCCATTAATATCTGTCACTGAGTCTCCTTGTTAAATGCATACAATACTGAAGCTTTTTAGAAGACTTACAATGGGGACTTGGCTAAATTAAAAGTTTTTCGATACGCGAGTGCGACATTGCAAGGAACTGGAGGACTGGTAATTATTGTAGTACCATTCGCAAAACAGTCACCAACCAGTTTTTCAAAAAAACAACGACACAACAATGTATATCGCAAACAGAATGACTACTTAGATAGTTATGTGCTCAAAAAGAAAAGCATGGTAAGTTTTTTACAAGCAGACTTGTGTCGCGAACAAGAAAAAAATCTTTTTTACATTTCATCCTTAATCCATATTTAAAGTTTTATAATCCTAGGTTTGTTAAATATAATAAATCTGGGCCAAAATATTATATAACAAAACCTTTAAAGATGGATATAATATATAACAAAACCTTTAAATATGGAAAAATGTCGGTATGTCGCATGAAACAGTGTCGCCTATCTCAGTCTTTTTCTGCAAACAGTACAACACAAGTTCGTACGTCAACTGCCACAGGTCTGTAAAGACACATTTAAGCGGAAAAAAATCAAAATTAATGATTCAGTTGGCAGCTAGTAGGGCACACGGTATACCGACGACTGTACCTTTCATGGTCCTACGCTTCGCTTCATTCTGTTTGCCTTTTACTGGCTTTCAAAGAAGTTCCGGGCTGCCTGTGAATTTGAACTAATACTGTGCTTTTTCAGTAGGTATAAATACCCTTTGGAGCAAATGGTTGATAACCTCTGGCGCAGTAGGAGATTGGCATAGACCATAAGCAAAGATCCTGTAACATATGCCAAAATGTCGAATGTCTGTATGATCTGCAAAGCTTTGTTCCAGCTGTAGTGAAAAAAGAGCTTTATTTCCACGTAGATTATCTCATAGATATAAGCAAGAGATTATTTCATAGATATCACAGGAGTATTTCAAATGATTGGGGTTACTTGGATTTTTATGCCAAGAGGCTGAAAAATCGTAAGCTATACGTACGCAATCGTGAGCTTACGATTTTTCAGTCTACTTGGCATAAAAATCTACGTAGGTTCTTACCTACGTAGATTTATTGTAATATCTTATTTCCTACGTAAGGTGATATCTTTATCACCTTACGTAGGAAATAAGATATTCTCTGACCTACATAGATTTATATGCCAAGTTACCGTCAAACTGTGAGCTAGTCCCCAATCATTCGAAATACTCCCGTCTTGTATCGATTTACTTTTAATTACTCAGATACAAAACTCAAAGCAATGAGATCCCGTGACCCATTTTAAAAGTTTCATTCGAAGCAGAAAGGCAATGAGGGGAGTGATAAATGAAGACCATCAATCAGCTGTATAAGTGTTGCAAATTTTCGCCATCGAGCAGTTATCTCGAATACAGTTTTGTTTTGAATAAAATGATTGAGCATCGGACCTCGTTGGATGCGGTATCAAAGATTCATATTTTGACGCATGAGAGTACACTAATGTTTGAAGTTGATGATTTTTTATCGATCAGGGGGCTAATTCTCGGGTCGATCTCGATCATTTTGCAATTTTATTTTATTGCTTCTTTTCGAAGAGAGAATGGATGATTTCCTTGAGTAATTCATCAACAACCTCTTCGTAAAAGCCACGACAGCTACGATATACGGAAAACGTAGAAAGAGTGCGGGGTTGTGAAAAGAAGCAATAAAATAAAATTGCAAAGTGATCGAGATTGGCCCGAGAATTAGCCCCCAGACCTTGCAAATTCTTGTTTTAATTGCTGTGAAAAAATGTTTTCGAGCTTTACAGTCCATATTCCGAAACAACAGTCGAGCCTTAAGTACAGATTTTTGTAATTTTTCAATGGAGAACTGTAAAAAAATCTATGCTTATACGAGCCTAAGATTGCTTAATCTATCAAGAAGTTGTATAAACAAAAAGTACATTATATGGGTACCTACAACATACCTAAGTGCTTATCACCACAAGAAGTTACACACAGACAGAAGTTTTAAGACGAGAAGAAAAGTGCTTCAATAAACTTAGGTTAGCTTGGGCTTCGATTTTCCCATCCACTTTAGCGCGAACGATTCACTTAAAAGTTGGAAATTGCTTTGTTTCGAAGACAGTGGATATTGGACGGTGTGACTTTGATTAAGAAGTGCACGTCAGGAAATGGAGAATTCCCCTGTTTTGAATTGTGTTAAGCTATTCAAAATTTACGTAATGTTACTGAATAAGTTATACCCATCTTTTTTGTTTTATAAATGTATAGAATAAAAATCTTACAAATCTTAAAAAATCTATATGAAATGCTGAAAATTTTTCGTTTTTTTTTTAATATCGCTAACAACCAACTCGATGCCTATTGAAATATAGTATACCTACCTACTACCTATATAATACCTGCCCAGTGTATTTAGAACTGTAACTACAATCGTTCTGTCTTCACCTGCGAAGGAAGTTCGAAGAATTCGAGGAAGGTAATATAACTACTTATAAGCAAGTAGAATAAATCCTAAAATAAGTTGAAACATTTTTTTTTAATCTCATATTTTACGTTCATGCAAGCTGTGCAAATAATTTTATTTGTCTATAATTCTCACAGTTTGGGAGAGTAGCGCCATCTAGTGCGATAGTATTCATAAGAGTTTGCACAGCGTCATCTAGTATCGAGTAGCAATGATGTGTCAGAAGCTGGGTAATAAATAAGTTTTCCCGAATTTCAACAGGAGTCGCGGAGTTCGCTGTGCTGTTTTACCGACAGAGCGGTAAAAACCGAAGGGGAGCGTTAGGGGAACGCTGCATATTTTGTTATTTTGAGCTTTGCAATTTTGCATGTTACGCTACGAGTATTATTATTCTAAAAACTACGCAGGTTTAGGTGATCTGTCCTGGGGTTTTAGTGACCTTTCCTTTCACGATCAGGGAATATAGTAGGTCCATGTTCACGATAGTTCAGTATTTACTTACGAGTTCAAGGTTTACGAGTATGTAGGTATACCCAAAATTTTATCATCATCCTGCCTTATGAAGCCCACTACTGGGCATTAGTCATCCCTACATTTCTGTTTACCCTCTCCGCCCACCGACTTCCCTTTCTCTTATGCGTTTTCTTATAAGTGAAGCAGTTTTCCTACAATGATTTTCATTAGTTCACCTTCCTTTTTTTTAATATTGTTGACAATCTGTACAACTATTTACCGCAAGTTAAGCAGAGCTTGTGCTATGAGAACCAGATAGCTGAATAATATTATACATTTATCGCAATTTTTTTAGGCGATAAAGTATGAGAGGGGTAGATGTTGATCTTCACCGAGCTGGTTATTTAATTAAACGTATTTTATATTTAATTAAACATGCCAATAAATATATTCTATATGGGTTGCCTATCAAATTTCAGTCCTGGATATGATTAATTAATAATTTAAAAAAAAAAAAAAAAAACTTTCCACCGGTTCGTTTATTAGACAAATTCTATACCAATCGAAAGTATAGACCCGGTGGAAAGTTTTTTTTTTTTTCATTATTAATAATTAATCATAATTATCCTGGACTGAAATTTGATAGGCAACCCATAAAGAATATATTTATTGGCATGTTTAATTAAATATAAAATACGTTTCATTAAATATCCAGCTCAGTGAAGGTCTTTCTAAGGCCGGGTTCCCACTATGCCGGACCGGCAGATCTGCCGGAAACCGGACACCGGACGGAGTGTTCACATTACACCGGATCCCACAAGAAAATCGGACAAGCACCTCAGTTGAATTTGGACCTGTGCCCACAATGGACGACGAAATTGTTGTGTTGTGGTGGTGGTAGTACAGAAGGCAAAATAAAACAAGAAAGTATTGGGTACATCCTATTTTACGGGAAAGATTTTCACTGATCGGTGAACTTAGAAGTGACGGATCAAAGTCGTGCTGGTTGCTACACGTTTACTTTACTCAGAAAATGCGAGCCGAATGAAGTGCGGGGAGCACGGGCGGGGCGGGGAACACGGACCGGAACTGGTTCACATTACTCCGGTCCGGTGATTTTGCCGGCATTTTGTAGTGACAAAACGCTAGGTAAAAATGCCGGGCTCGGCAAAAATGCCGGACCCGGGATAATGTGAATAGCTTCATATAAATTGTACAGCCACTAGCCCTTCCGGCAGATTTACCGGCGCGGCAGATCTGCCGGTCCGGCGTAGTGGAAACCCTGCCTTAGACTAACATTAGCTTTTAGGTCCTTGATGGCCGTGCAATTTGAGAAAATCGGAATTCTTTAGACGATCTTTTTTGTAGTATTTGATCTCTTTATGAAGGTTCCGGGGAAGTACTACCACCATGTCTATTTCTACCGTGAAGCAGCATCGCTCTGTTTCGATTTGAAAGGTGTGGGTGCCGGTGAAATTACTGGCATACCATCTGTATGCCTCAAGTTGATGGAAGCAGAGCAGTGCATCGTACCTGACGTGCGTGACCTACGAGGCAGGCTTGTGCTTTTTTAAAGGCGATGGTTACTACTTAACATCAGGTGGGCTATAACCTTGTTCCATTAATTGGCTAGTTGTATATTCAAAACGATTTACCTGTATTTTATAGCGTTCGAAAAACTAGCGGGTAGGTAGGTTATTGGTAGGTACATAAATAATTAACAATTTATTTTCTACAAAGATTTTCAACCTTGGTAAGCAAATATTGATACTTTACCTACCTACATTGGCTACCTACCTTATTAGAATTACAAGTACTTGCTATTTTATTTTACTCTTATTTTTATTCTGTATCGATACCTGCCTTTAGTGAAGATAATTATAAATAAAATAACAATTTATTTTTTCAGCAGATTTTTAATTAGTTACAATAATTAAAAATACCATTATTATAATAAAACCATGACACTAGTATATCATGGTGTAAAATTATAAACACACACACACACATACAGATTACCATAAAACGAAAAAAATACATGTAGCTACTCCTTACATACCTACATTATTTAAGGCCTGCGCACACCTAGTTCGCTGGCGGTAGCGATCAGTGAAACGCTGTCAAATCTCAAATCTGACAGCGATATTTGACAGCGTTTCATTGATCGCGTTCGCCAGCGAACTAGGTGTGCGCAGGCCTTTATGAATGAAGCATCAAAATATTATTATTAAAGTACACCATGCGTATTTATCTATTGTATGTTGATGATTTAATTATAGATTTGAAAATCGAATTCTGCTATTCAAAAATAGATGTTTTTATTTTCTAATAAGTATGAACGTAGGTACTTATTCGTTACATACCAATGAGTTTTTATACCTACTTATTTGAATTACATAAAACCAAACGGTCTACTAAAGGTCTTATTTTATGCGACCCCAAAAAAAAAAAGTTCTTATGAGGGCGCTTGTACACGCTAAGAAAATTTGCCGTTCCTGCGGCAGACAAGACAAATTCTTCGTGTAGACGACAAGAATTTTGTCTTTTCCACACACGAAAACGCAACAACGTTCGCCGCGTCGTGTCTTGCGCAGATAAGATTTTTTCGTGCACCGCTGCGAGCAGTGTACACAGTTATTTTCTAGTTACGACACGAATTCTTGGGTAGACCCGGCGTTTTTTCTTAGCGTGTACAAGCGCCCTTAGTGTATTGAGATTCCAAATTCAAATCGTTCGTTCCTAGGTATTATTATTTATTTATTTATACTTAACTAGTTGCAGCTGCTTGCCAATTGCCATAGCATTGACGCAGTCACCTTACCAGAGCGACCCAAGGCTGTTTTTTAACTTAGAAGACTTCTTCTTCTTATCGTGTCACTGGTTTTTTAAAAACCATCGTGGTGAGGGAGTTAGTAGATTAAGTGCGCCTCAGAGAGATTCTTTTTGGGACACTCGTAGGTTTTACGACCTGCCGGTTTCCTCACGATGGTTTACTTCGCCGCTTGAGAGCACTGACATAGTGCGCATACAATTTTCAATAGAAAAACTTATTGGTAATACTGGACTGGATTTCAACCCACGACCTTAGAGGATGGGAAGGCGAGGTCGCTACTTCTAGACTAGGGTAAGCAAAAACAATGCTGAAGCTGGACTATTGACGGCCGGTAAAAGGCCACTAGTGCAGGGCGTCGATTCCAGCAACACAGATTCCGTAAATCAATGTGAGTTGTCAATTTTTCTTTGAAAATATTGAAAATAGAACGTGGGTTCAGGGCGTCAATTCCAGCAACACGGTTCGATTGAGTGATCGTCGAGTGATCACTGAATCCGCGTTCCATTTTCATATTTTTCAAACAAAAATTGACAACTCACATCGATTTACGCGATCGCTTGAGTGATTTGTGTTTTTAGAATCGACACCCAGCTATCTCTCAGGTCTCAGTCGAGCCTGGTTGCTGGAGTCGACGCCCTGACCCCGCCGGTATACCTACGCATTATATCTCAGTCTCTGTCTGTTTCATACTAAATGAATGAGACAGTCAACCTCGCAACACACGAGTCTATAGTGAAAACTAGCGCGAGCTTACATTTTTGACACTATTCTATGAAGAACTGTCAATCTATGCTTGAGGCTCCTAAGACTTATGAAACTCTTTGATGCATGGGTTTCCAACCTCCTTGTTGAGGCTTAATTAAGACGTGATTTTCTGCATAAACCCTCAGACTGTAGATTGATTTAGATTTAACCTACCATACCATACCAAAACAACCAGCAGGGAATAATGCCCTAAATATTTATGATGGCAACATTATAGCCAGTGTTTTACTTTTTTTTTATTCAGGTGGGCCAAACTCGAAAGAAAAAATGCTTACATTACGCCGACAAGACTTGCTCTTATATAGGAAGAAAAATAGAAGAAGAAACTTGATGGGGACCAATAATTCCTTTTCTTTTTGTATATCGAGCGCGTTTATGTTTTTTGTATGAACATTTTTACTGTATTAAACCAATAACGTTACCTATGCGCATTTTTTTTATTTAAGTACCTACATAAATGTATATACATTTCAAGCTAAAACCAACATTAAATTGGCCTTTAAAAACTCGCACTATGGGTTCTTTACTGTGAAAAATTTACATAGGTACCAATATTACATTATAATATTACCGTAACGCAATGGTTTAATAAATAAATATCAAAAACTTGAAACATTTTTAGACTAAATAAATAAATATTTGCAGACATTCAACACAGCATTATCTAGCCCCAAACTAAGCAAACTTCCTTATGAAACCAGGTACAGAATATAACGCTTATGTGAATGGTGCTTCTTTTTGTGAAGTAGTGCCATTTTGACTTTGCATGCTTTGTATTAGTTTTCACTTTTGAGTAATAAATAATTTTAGTAATTTACTCAAAACAAGAGATGGCAACACTTACATCGGATTTTTTTATAAGTAGGATGGATATATTTTTATTGTACCAAAATTACTTATATTTTTTGTATAGGAACAATTTACTTCTACTTTTTCAGAATTTTGAAACCTCTGCTGCCATAATCTATCAACATTAAACTTTTGAAATTTCCAACATTATAGTTTTTCAAAAAGTATTTAGTTTGATTATAATTCTAAAATGAAACATTTCTGGCCCATTATAAGCCAATTTGGCGGACCTTCGTTAAATTTTGATACTAACTATAATATTTATTACAAAGAGAAAGCTGTTGATCAGCTTTCAAAAGCTTTTTAAGATATCATTTTTTATTTCATAATTTATTATAGGTGGTGTGACGTATCTCAGTACATTGTCATGTTAAAAGATTAAAAATTATGATTATTTAAAACATCTTTAAACTACGTTCGTTATTTTAAAATTCTGAAATGCTTAGATTTTTGGTGACACAAATAAATTAATAAAATAAGGAGTTTTGTATTTTGGACTTGAAATGGAATGATGAAGTTTGTAGAAAAAAACGCCTCAAACTCCTGACAGACTCTTAAGGCCTGCGCACACCTAGTTCGCTGGCGGTAGCGATCAGTGAAACGCTGTCAAATATCGCTGTCAAATCTCAAATCTGACAGCGATATTTGACAGCGTTTCACTGATCGCTACCGCCAGCGAACTAGATGTGCGCAGGCCTTTAAGGATTTCTTAAATAGTTTACCTACTAAGGTAAGGTAAAGGTAAGGTTTTGAAGGAGGTTCATAATCAGTGCGAGAAAACTTTGAAGGATCAAGTTTACCTCGTACTTTTTTTATTTTATTTGTAGTATTAATATTTAAGGCCCTCAAACAATAAACAATAAAATGTCCATTCATTTACAGTTACTGTAGCCAAAACGGCTGAGACACATCATCATCATCATTTAAGCTAACATAACTTTATTCAAATATTTGAAAACTTATATAATCATAATAAGTAGGTACTATAGTTTCAATATAATGTCAAGTCATCAAATACCTAATTCATCTAAATTACTGAATTACAAGGTACATTGTTAGAATCTGTCTGTCAAATATCGCTGACATTATTGACAGCGTTTCACTGATCGCCACTGCAGAATGCTTAGATGCGCGCAAGGCTTTAATGAGATTAGTCATGAGAGCTTATGCATTTTTTTTTTAAATCACTACCATTAAACACACAAGAATAATTGGCTCAATTTGATACAAAAAAAACTTTATGATTGTTATGTAGGTACTAAAAAATTCTTCATACATTCATTCTTCTTGTTTCGAAGATAGTAGCGAGGTCTTCCAGCCGTGAGATACCTGTAGAGACGAGCTTCTGATTACTTATAACTACAAAAGCCCGGATCTACAGGGTAGATCACGAATGTGCCATGGTCATCTTCGTTTCTCTTCTTTCTTCAGTTGTCTTCAGTGTTTCTATCTCTTTCTTTGTGTTCTACCAACTTTTTTTTTACACCTGGCGTTGTAATTAATGTTTCTTATTTTTTATTTATTAATCTTATAAAAAATACATAATCTAATTATTATATTATAATAAAATACGTAATCTAATTATTATTATAAATAGCACTGAAGAAACTATGAAGGTTTGTAGGGATAATGCTACTAGAGAGTCATAAGTCGATAGCTTATTAGTAAATACAGAATATTACATCAAACAAATAGTAGTTTTCTTTATATAAAATGTGCGCTCAGTGATCCGCGCCGTACGAGTGGACGCACTTGTGTGACTTTCTATAAGCACATGTGGACCCTTGGCTTTCTTTTCTTTCTTTCTTTCTTTCTTTCTTGGCTTTATAAACCAGTGTGGTGCCCGACCGCGCTGTTTAAAACGGCCACGAATGTACTGCACAAGTGAATACTGTGAATACTTAGTACTTAGTGTTCAAAACGTTACTATTTGATAGGTACGATACGTCTCTGAACCCCTCAGTTTATGAACGCCTCAAGTTGATGGACGCAGGGCAGTGCATCGTAGTTCACGTTCCTGACGTGCGTGACCTACGAGGCAATCTTTTGTTATAACAAAATTATTCGCCTATAGGCGATGGCTACCGCTTAACATCAAGTGGGCCATATGCTAGCCCCATCAACTAGTTGTATTAAAAAAATTGTTTAAGCCCTGTCAAACCGTATTTATAGGAATTATGTAAAACATATTAGCATCTATCATCATAATATGCAAATAATCTGTTGATTGTTCCCATCAAGTATATATCAACTAAGAGTAGTGATAGTAAAAGAACTAGTTACACGAAGATTGGGAAGTTGTGTTGCTTGATTTCAGTCACTGATTTGGATTTTCCAAACCAATCTTCCACGATCTGGAAATAAGAAAAGATGTTATAAAACAAGATTAGAATAAAAAAAATTGTAATTGTTGTTAATTCATATTTTGTGGCAAAAATTGTGACCCATTAAAAAAAGACACGATGTAGGTAAGTACTCTAATAAAATGTAAATAATTATAGCAAGTTGAGATTACAGCTCGACCAATCGATGTTGATTGAATATTTTGAAAAATAATACTATTAACACATGCCAAAGATATCAGAAGTTGAGAAAGAGCTCCAAAACTTCTATAAATCTACAGAAAGAGGATATTCTTGATAAAGCTGTTAAAATTCATTTTTCAAAAACGTCTCATTCACTACATAAACGTAGTAGTACCTACGATGATTTTCAGCCACTTATCCAAATGAAAAATTGCCATAAAATGCATATCATCTCATAAATTACCCACAATGAACATCTAGCTAGTACATGTAGTACCTATATATACATGTTCAATTCAGGCTTAAACTTGTAACCAACATGACAGGTCACAGCCGCGTTTAATATGGAAATCTCGTTAAACCCACGTTACATGTAATCAATCACTAGACACACTTGGCAAGAGCGTGTATGTCACTCGCAATATTTAGAGCTTTTTGTACCGAAAAAACGGATCGGCTGCAGAGTTTTTTACCGGAAAAATGGATCGGACCATTTAGCTAAACGGTTGTTTATTTTGTAGAAAAAATATGTTTACTTTGACGAACAATTTCGTCGTAGTTATACCATTCAATTTTTTTTCCCTCTGAAACCCTCCTTATCCTTATATTACCCTCAATACCAAGAGATCTGAGATAGATATGAATTTGCCGTGTCTGAAGGTTTAAAGTAAGTATATTTATTATTTTCTTCTCTGTACAAGAATTTCAGAAATTTCTTTTTCTACACACAAAACTAACCATCCGAAACGAATCAACATTCAATTACCGACACAATACAACACTTTCAGCGTGAGGGCTCACAAATCGGCGAACTCCCGCGAGACAAAAAATAATCTGCGCCGATTTCGGCAACTCACGTTCCATTGTATGAAAACCCGGAATAATGTAGTGGAGGAACGAGCCTAACAAAAAGGTTCACTTAATTGCGAGAGGGAGATGGTGAAAGGCTGTATTGTTTCCCGCGGGCCTTTGTACCATCTGACTCATCAATTTCACTAGATTGGAGCTTGCGATCGAACTTTCTAGACGGTTTTTCTCGGATACATTAATCTATCTTAGGACGAACTAATCCCGGATGAGCGAAAGTCTGAAGGTAACTAAGTGTTTTCGTACGATAAAAGCCGGGAAATGTTGAAAGGAAGGAACGAATACACGCTTTTATTTTACCGGGATTAGCCCATGCTACGTATCTATTTTAAGTTTCGTATCAATTGAAACTATTTCGTTAAAATAACCATCAATTTTGAATAAATAACACAGTTTGATTATTCCCTCCAATTAATGAAAGCCATTCACCAAAACCTAGAAACTATTCCTACTAATTTGAATTAGTAGATTAATTAGTAGACTAATTAGGACTAGTAATGAAAACCGCATTAGTGGAACGATCACAACCCCAACCGTCGAAGCCGAAGCTTTCATTGGAGTTCATTAATAAATCTAAACTAATCGTTTGAGAAAATTCGTGCGATTAGGTTTGGACTAGCGTAAGAGCACGGTGGAATAAACAGGGAATTTCATTATTTATCCTCCTTGGTTTTAGGGTATAGATTGCCCACGCATGTTCCCACTCATATTGTTGTGTACCTTTTAACCTAAGTGGCCAGAAATATAATTTTAAACTAAGATTTCTCGTTTTGAGTAACCGACACTCAGAAATGGAAATAAAAACATTGTGCCTGCGCCTGTCACAAAAAAGTCTTTCCAAAGAAGTTAAAAGTATAAACGCGTCTTATTTTAAATTTGGAATAGAGAAAAAAGGAAGGAGATTCTAGAACTGCGAAAAAAACTCGCTAGTAAGTATGTATAGTACGTACACATGTTCGTTCATAAAGTGTGTACATAAAAAAATCGGAGATATTTTTTCTCATCTCCCCAATACCTAACTACATCGCTGTCGGTATGGCATTCGTATTATATACGAGTACATACGTTTCAATAGCAAAACCGCGGCGGGATGAATATGAATTCTCCCCCTTTGAAATGGGGGATGACTGTCTAGTCTACGCCACATACAGCTATCTATCTAGGTATAGCTCCGCGGGAGGGTGGTTTTATACTATACCTACGTAGTGTATAGCTTAGTGCTACGGTAGAATGAACAGAAATCCTCCCCTCCCTCCCCTTTCCTCCCTTTCCCCCTCTGGTCTCTGTGTAGTGTCCTCCAGCCATCATTTATCTTGCACGCTGAGCAGACGCCGTCGCTAAGTGCTCGAACAGACTGAAAGAGAGATTGCTGTTAAAATTTTATAATGTTGGAAAAATACGATGTTTTTCTCAAATAATTAAGATAAGATGAAGGGATGTTGAACTTTTCATGACGTGCTAAATTTAAAAGACAACTTATTTTCGCAGTTTGTATTTTCAAAACTTCAAAGGCTTTTCTTACTAGTTACCTACAACTATGGCACTTTCCAAAGTATTAATCAAGTAGGTAAGTTGTAGAACAACAGCCAAATGGTGGCCAAAAACCGGCTACAGAAGCGTAGGGCACCCTGCAGCAAGATGGATGGACGACATAGTCCGGGTCACGGGGCAGCAATAGGTTAGACTGGCACATGATCGAGGTAGATGGCACAAACTAAGAAAGGCATATGCCCAGCAGTGGGTATAGTCAGACTGTGGATGATGATGATGATGATGATGAGGTAAGTTGTTATGGAAAAAACCCAAAAGATGCGCTAAAATTGCTATTTGATTAACTATAATACCTAGTAGGGCTGGCAAAGGTTAAAATAAAGATAATTTTAATTTGATTTTACAATTGGGTGTATCCGGGGGAATGCAAATCCATGTTTGACTAGGATAGTCGAGGCGCAAATTTACAGCTGCGTCTCGTCGATAAAGCAAGAGTACCTACTTTAGAGGTTCGAAGGGAAACTAATTAATTAGATAAAGGTCGTCGGCAGTACAAACTGTTAGATTAATTTGTATGCTGAAACGGGTACAACCTAAATTTTACCGTGATGTTGAAACTGATGACATGGTGCTACTCGTAGTTTGAAAGTGGCAAACATAATAAATGACACACTATACTCGTATTTTGAAAATTTCAGCTAACAAAGCTAACAGCTTTTTAAATATAAATTAAAAAAAAAAGTTTGCGCTGCCGATATTAATTTTTCAGTTCAACCGACTTGCACTTCGTTTGATTTTTATACAAATTGATATTACCTTGCATGAGCGATGAAAGTGTAATTGCTTACTAAAATAACTGTGGTTGGCTTTTAGATTGGCCTTTATTCCGACAAAAAAGGCAGTAATATAAATAAAAACCTAAGAAATTAATTTCATATTTTTTTAATATTAATAAAACATATATCTTTTTGCATAATGGAAATCATACCACCTTCGGGGTGTGGTCATTTTCACAAAAGGCTACGTGACGATCCAATTTATCCACCCTTCATTTAATTAACCTGCTGTTATTATAAACATGATAACGTGAAATTCAGTTTTCAACTTTACACCCTACAACCCAAGGCTCAAAATATAGTATAACAACCTCTGTTTCGCCAACACCTATTCTCAAAATGTTGTTTTCAATGTTGAAGTTTAATTGTAAAGGCATAAGGTTCAAAATTCTATACGGTTGTTTTTACGGGTAGGTATCTAATAACGCCTGTTTTCCCCAGGGACCAAATGTTACGCTTCAATATGCCGACAACACAGTTTCACTTTTACCTTTATTTTATTTGAGAGCAATATGTCTTTGAGTTATTGAGCAAATGTTTACAAAAGTAATTGATCGTTTCAGAAGTTTTTGTGCAAATAACTATCATTCGGGAAAAAAGGAAAAAAATCTTCGGAAGACATTTTTGTGTATGTTTTTTTAAAGAACGATAGATATGGTAAAACATTGATTAGGTATATTTACAAAAGGCTACGGGGTCTGAAATTCACACAGACTCAAAACCAGAACCAGAGACAGAGCCAGACAGAGCTTGTGGTAGGACCACAGATACTCCTTGAAATGCGTACTAAAACATTTTTTGTCAATTTACATGCTAAAGCTAAAAAGAGTTGCCAAAATTCGTAATTTCACTAGAAAGTTTGTATTCAAAATTTCTAGTTTTGTAGCTAGCTTCATAATCTAGTTTTGTAGCCGAGTTTATATTTACCATCATCATCATTATCATGAGATAAGGACTGGAAGATGATCATTCACAGCCCGACTGTGTTATATTTATGATATATTTATATTATTATAACAACTATAGAGGCGTCTCATTTAACTAAATGTCGTTATATAACTTTACGCCTAATGTTTAGGTAACGAGTTAACTTTTAGCATGTGCTCGGCGATATTACTAATTAATTATATGGTGTGTAAAATTTGAATCCAGTAGAGCAGTGTGGGTTTTATTGCCTGAAACTGAATAATTTATTTGATACGGTACATTAACTATCATAGTTATTAGAAAAGTGATTATTACGCGTAGAATGCGAAATGCATAGACATAAACATAGACATTTATTTATTTACTACATGAGTACACATGAACCAGTAAAAAAAGAAAGATACAAATAGATAGGTTAATCGATACTGGAGAAGTGCGTCGTGTTTCTGTGTGTACAGCAGCAAAAGGGCCTTGACTCAGCATAATGCCTAGCTACACTACTGTACTGTGAGGAAGCTACACGCTCGTATTCTGTCAAGACCGTAAGCCAATAGACCTTGTGAGACACATTAATAAATGCGCATGC
Source organism: Thera obeliscata (assembly GCA_947578465.1). Taxonomy (NCBI): domain Eukaryota; kingdom Metazoa; phylum Arthropoda; class Insecta; order Lepidoptera; family Geometridae; genus Thera; species Thera obeliscata. Next base: position 4,724,914 of record OX387928.1, on the reverse strand, counting down.
AAAATGCGTATGTAAAATTATGTTTACTACAAATTCAGTACATGAAACGTATATATCAGATGATGAAGCAATTCGATTAACAAACCAATATTTCTATTGCATAATCTAATAATAAACTTTTAAAGATTTTCTTTACAATGATAGCGTATTAAACAAATACTGTCGTCCTTATGCCTGGGCTAGACAGAAGAGACGTAAGACGCTAACGAAAAGGAGTGCTCCTTTCTACCCCATTTGGTGACCCCATTTTATTTTCATAAACCCACACTACGGTAGGTATAAATGATAGTTTCATGAAAAAGTATCATGATAGTAATCGATTCGATCCATTAGCGTCATATAGTCACGCCTACCCTTACTAGCTACGAGTAGAACTGTTTTTATGAACCTCAGAATATCCAAAGAAGCCTCGGGGTTCTCATGAAACATTTATCGTCCTTATTCAGGTAGCACGCTCGTTTCAGCCGCCATTACCGAGACTCACTACACGTTACTTTAATTAAGTGTGGGAGAACAGAACATGGTGAATAACACATCCTATAGTTAAAAGAATAATAAATTCTATAGTTCAAAGGCGTTTGAACTGCACGGTATAATTATCAGAAAGACGATTTTTAAACACATTTCTTTTATTCAAAAGAAATATATAAAGAGAAAGTAAAGTAAACAGGCCTTTGCATCTATTATAGCTGATCTATATAGCTTCAGAGGCAACTGGTGATTACACAAGCCCTATTTGTGGGACGCCATAATGCCTGGGACAGGATTTTAGAATAGGCTTGCCCAGCACCTATACCATCCTGACAGCTCAGTCGGCCTAATCCACAAGAAAGACATGGTCAATACGTGCGGAGCTGACTAAGCAAAATGAATATACTTAATAGTTAATTATTTATTGTACACTTAACAAACAATAGGGTACCTAACAAGTTACAATTTTAAAATATAGTAAACTTATAGTTGAATCCCGCGCCTTTGTTCACGTTAAGCTTTTTCCATACAAACTTTAACCCCCACTGCATCCATTTAGGGATTCAGTTTCAGGAATCCCTATTCAAGTGACTTCTACACTACACCATAAATCTACCCTCAAAATTGAATACTCCTAGGATCCATTATTTTAGGCTGTGCGTTGATTTTCAGTCAATCAGTAACATATAAGTTTTATACCAGGTTGGTTTTTTACAAGGGTGGTGATGGCTAACGCCAAAGCCGTGAAAAGAGTGATGCCTTCGATTTAAGAAAACAATAACTGCATATCAATTTTAACAAAAATGGACCCGAATGATTTTTTAAACAAAAATTACCCCCTATATAATTGAACCAATGAATTCCGTTGCTACAACTATGTTTTGTATTTTGCAAAAGCAAATCACGTAGATAACGTTCATTACTCTGAAGTCTAAAATAGCCGTTGGCTCTCCACTATCGAATACAGTCGTTACATTAATTAAGTAACGCCTATAGCAAGCGCAGTACTATGACAATGTACTGGCACGTAGCCAGCCACCACACGAGATTTATGTACGTTTTCATGGCCTGTGGAGGATGTTTTTAGTGCCTATCGATTGAGCCAGCTTGGCAAGAGCACATTTCGAAAAGCGTCGGGTTTTACAGTCTAGTATTCCGAAACCTACCGCTACACTTAAATCTGTACTGCTACATATCTACGCATCTACAAAAATCGTTGACCTATGGTCCTAAAAAATTTGAGACTAGAAATGAGTAGCAATTAAATTGAGTTCGATACGTTTTCGATAATTAGCTCCACCCCCTCCACTAAACACAAATCACTGTTTCCCATATTTTGCATGAGCTCTTGCCAAATCATTGACTTTGCCACCGCAAATGTTTAAAAATCGAACAGAGAAAATTGCGAATATTTGAAAATCGAACAGTTTTTTTATAATTCAAATGAAGCAATGAAGCGAGATTTGAACAATATTCTGACAGCACTGATGGCCGATCAATAGCAATCACACAAAATGGCCACCCGTCCTTCTGTGCGTGTACACGCTTGAATATTTACTGGGCGTAAAGATTTTCATAGTTTATGGACTACAAAAGTCGTACGTAATAGAACGAGACGATCGTAATATAAATGTCAATAGTGAACATATGATGAGAGACCAAAGTAATGTGTGCCTACATTATTATGTTTTTATGCGTGAAAGCGTAAAAGGTAGATCTTATATCTTTAGACAAAATACATAGATTGAAATATTTTTATCGGTACGGCGTTACTCTGAAAACATGTACCTATTTAAACATAATGGCCTGCTCACACCTAGTTCGCTGGCGGTAGCGAACAGTGAAACACTGTCAAATATCGCTGTCAAATCTTAAATCTGACAGCGATATTTGACAGCGTTTCACTGATCGCTACCGCCAGCGAACTAGGTGTGTTCGAGCCTTAAACCTATACCCATAGTAAAATGTAGATAAACTTTGTTTCAGGTTATTGAAAAAGATTTTCGAAAATAAAAAAGATATTCTAAGCAAAAGCGATTTGAATTCTAGATAATTAGGTGAAGTAATTAGTTTCAAACATCCTGCAAACAATATAAATTAACAAACACAATCCTATCTCTAGCCATTTTAATTCAAAAGCTAGCGAAGAGTAAAACTCAATCAGAAAAAGAAAAATAACAGAGGAGTTTTGAAGTTTTCTTTAAATAAGAGGGAAAAGTTAAATAGGAGGGAATTAAACGCGACGCCAAATAAAAGTTTTAATGGCCATTTTTTGCTGGCCAATGTTGGAGACAAGTTGCAGCAAGCGCAAAATAAAAACTCTTGGTTTTGTTTGTATTTTTGCTTTTATTGCTTTATTCTTGCATATCCTTTTGTTGTATTTGTGCAAAGAATTCTAATTTTACTTTGTGAAAAAGAAATTATGATTTTGTCTGAAGCTAGGAAAAGCTAAAATAATTTCTACAATGTTTTTGTTTAGAGCTTAGCTGCGGGTTTTTGTTCTGTTTTAATAAAATACATTGAAGGAAGAAATTTACCCACATAACAAAAGATTGGGTTGGCTATCCAGTAAAAACCTGTAAAATACTTATGAGCAGTTTCTGTGTCATAGCAACTGAATATCATCAAAATTTATAATAGACCAATCGTGTAATTACATTATATAACTTAGTATAATCCTCCAGTTTAATAGTTACATAAATATTAAATACCAACAAGACCTAAATTAGCTTTAAAAGTTATACGGCGACTATTCAAGCTGTCCAGTACAGCCGATGCAACTAATTCAACCACAAATTGCAAGCGCTTAAAGCGCTTATGCTATGACTATGACTCGTAAACTCCCATTAACTCGGGACTATGCTGTGTTCTGCGTATGAAGTATAGTGCTCTAGGTGCCAACTGGTATGTAGTACGTAATTTAGGTTCAGTTTCCACTAAAATACGATGTTTATGTGCAGTCTGCGATGAAAATAGTTTATACTTATATTTTAGTACCTATGTATATTTATTTTTATTTTACGTTTTCGTATAAAAGCGCCTTGAAGTTGGCGTGCACTCAACAAATGTCTTCGAACTTTGAGATTCTATCCCTAAACTGCAATTTTGTATCCCTATAAAAAATGCCGCTCTCAAAATAGTTTTTCACCAGCCATTTACTTTAGTTCGGTATTTCACTCACCAAAGCCTCTGACTTTACCCAAAGCCCGCTGAGAGCCGTTAGCTAAAATTGCATTTGCATAACGTATACTTCTGTTCGAGAGAAACGATCCGAGTCGTCGGTGGACCTATTAAAACTATTATATTGCTGAAATGTTGTTTTGTTTTCTCGATATAGTGAAGATGTTTAGACGATACATTCGATATTTGAAATAGGGAAATAGTTTGTTTCCTAACTAAAATACATTTTCTATCTATTCTTAGTTGGCGAAAATTCAGCCTCGAGAATAATGACAAGCGATTTTTTTATTTTACAATTATAAAATAACGGTAATATCTCTATAAATAAAATGTGAAATTACTAAAATATTTTAGGAAATGTCAATCATAAGATTACGACGAGAGAGACAAAAACATCTGACGAGTATTTTCCAAATGCTTGTACTTATCAAACAATAATTATTGGGACAAATAATAATAGGTAAGTAATTCGTATTTGGCCAAAATCGACGATTTTTTTTTATTATTTATTGTTACCGGTTCCTAGATACGATTAAATTTTTTAAAATGTTTCTACAAAATAAATGTATCTGTAAGTTATGGTCACATTTACCTACTTACTCTGCAAGTTTCCACTCCGGAAATTATTGCCCAGGCGAGCACCATTAAAATGTTGAACTTGGACTTGGAGAAATGTTATTTATGCTAAAAGTATAACCAAGAAGTGCTTAGTCGTTACGAAAGTCAAGACTTATGAAAACCAGCAAGGAGGTCTCCCGTCAAAAGTACTAAACTCTGAACTAGACAATAATAAGAAAAGTTCAAATAAGACTCATAAAGCATCAAACGATTGTATTCTTACAGCGGTTGTTTGTTTAAACTGAATATATTATAAGTTTAAAGGAATATTAGTAAAAAAATATTTTTCCTAAGAAGAAGTGTCGCTGAGGTCCTAATAAAATCAATTTTATTGCCAAAAAGAGTTAAGTTTAAATTCCTAACACAGATGGTACAACCCATACAAAAGGAAAAGGTCTAGCAGGTATATTTAATTCGTAATTCCGACACGTATACCACCCACCCTTTATGTAGGTAGGTATATACTCGTCCTGTCTGGCACTCCTCTTTTATTTAAAACAGCCCATAAAAAGAACACTGAATGCGACCACTAAAAGGACATTAGCGCTCTAGCGTAGCTTTACTACATTTTAATTACAGCCTCTGAATAACGGGTAGTTATCTCACTAGTCTAGTGCTGAATCTAAAACCAAGATGGCGGTCGCCAGGGCCAGCGGAGGGGGGGAAGTGGGGGCGCCTGGGGTGACATCTATAATTCCAGAGCTATCATAAATTAGCATACGTATTAGATTGTGTACCCGCGGGCGAGGGCAAATTCTGTGCACGATTTATATATCTCGTAGTCGTAGGCTGATCCCAGGAATGTGAGAATGTTAAACGAAAAACGATTCGTCGAGAAAACTGTGATGTTACACTGATTGGTAATAAAACGGCACGATTGAGACAATAAAGAAAGTTATTATGTCCATCAATGGGACGTTAAAGCAATGATATCCTCCAAGAGCAATCAATTTTATTTGACGTTCTTCACAACTCGAGAAGATTGTTGAAATGATAAGGTCGAACCCATCAACTAATAATAACTTGGCATTAGAACGATGAAATTAATTATTTGTTTTCAGAGTTTCGTTCTGAAACGGAATGAGGGTAGAAACGAATTTGCACAAACCTTGTAATAAAAGATCCCTCTGTGAGACCTGTTGAGTGGTTCATTAGTTATTCATTTTCATTTGCGTTACTGCTCTAATTTATACCTACTGAGTTTTACGGCAGATATAAAATTTTAGTGTGTGCAAGGAGTATAAAATTCCTTTCTCAGGAAAACTACTCAGCACATGATGCTTGGATATAAAATAGTTACGTCTGCTATATTCCGTAAAATATTTCCTCCATAAAAGTTTTTTTTTATCGGTAAGTTTTAAAACAAGCCGCTATAGTGCCAAGAATACAAAATTTTTATAACCGTCAGATTTGTGCATTTGTGAGTGTTCTTTTTATGATACGGTTCTACACAGCAAAGTGGCTCTAGCGTAAAAAATCTAAAAATCATGCGTATTGAATGGAAATTCCCTAAAAGCTTAGCCAAGAAGAGAGAGTGATACGCTCTGCCAAATAATATGCTTATAAATTCATAATATTATAACAAGTCCTGAGAGAATCGTATCATATCAGACTGAGTACAAGATGTTTCAGCTATATTAGGACCCCCGAGGGAGTTGTTCAATCTTCGAGACATGTCAAGGTAAAATCAGGGGAAATGTTCTCTCAAACGATTTCACGATGTCTTTACATTAACTAAATAATATAGAACCTTTATCGTTCAAGAAGAATCACATTTTTACTGGTTTAAAATACTGAAAAATAATTAATATGGCACAATTTAAGTTAATAAAGTTATGCTCATTTATAAACATCTTTGTCACAGAAGATCTGTACAGTACATTCCAAAACCATAATTCAAAATAGTTTCGAGAAAAGCAATTACTACCCCTACTGGTGAAACGTGCCACAGTAACTTTGAATTGCCACGCAAAATTACCTTCTATGTACGATTGCAAATAGTTTCCATATTACAAAGAGCCAGTTCGCCACGATTACCACGGCTATTCATTATAGTGCTCCGTCGGGAGAGTTGGGTAATACACTACACGTTCACGCGAGCGTGAAGATGAGGAAGTAAATGGTTGAACTATTTTGCCAATAAAGCTCGCCATTTCCGAGTCCGAGATTTGTTAATGTGGATAGAAACACGCACACAATTCTTTTAGTCTTTTGTTTTTCTGCAAAAAAATACTGAGTACGGACGTACTTGTAGGTGTTTTATTAAATAGTGCCCCCTTGAGAGAGTCTGATGATATACGAGTGTACAATACATTATGTACTCGTGTTCACGAGAACGTCAAGTTAATGGAAGTAAATGGCTGAAATAGTTTTCCCCCAAAACCTGCCATGAATTATTAGATCCCGTGCGAGCCCTTGCAAAACATGCGGATAGTATGTTTGAACAAAAAATTTTGGTGCCTTGAAACTTCGTATTATACTCATACACACAGTTTGCTTTTTTTTATTTTAATTTTACTTTATATGATGGATGCCCAGCAGTGGGACGATATGGGTCAGAAAAAATATACTTTTACCAGACCTGTTTTTTGCCAGACACAACAATTGAGGATTAAACCGATATCGCATTTATTTTTTTAGTTCCATTGAAATTTATATATAAAAAAAAAATATTTCAGCTAAAATAGTTATTGGTTTTATATATTATTTTTCCGGAAGGAACAGTTAATTGTGAAATTTTAATTTCTGTACCATATTTTATTTCCCTGCATATAGAAATATAAATGATAAATCGTTCCGATTTCAAATGAAAATGACACTTCCAAAACCTCACGTGTCACTTATGCCAGAATATTGTTGTGGGGACTACCTCATAATTCCAATGTTCCATATTGGATCTGCCCTGAGTACGTCTCATTAGTGCTTGGATTCTATAGATGTGTTCATGTTCAATGAGTTCCCAGTTTGATATACCAGAGAAAATAGGTTTAAAAACCACCAGCATAAACAGTAAACACAGCTCATGAAAAAGTTTGAATACATTCAAAAAAAGAACGTTAGTATTTTATGAATAAACAAAAGAGGTCTAATGTTAACGACAGAGGTTTCGTATGAAAATTGCAATTAGTATGAAACGTGTTCGCCAACGTATTTCAGAGAACATTCGGGGCTTTGGGACTAATCCTTATTTTCAGTTCTTATTACGTTTTGCGTCGGCAACATAAATATGGCCCTCCTGGGATCATTCGTACAATAAAATGTTGCAAAAAGGGAATAAACCTCAGGCTTTATGAATATTTACTGGTGTTGTTTGTGCGTTTTATAATGTGCCGCGCATATATTGTAAAGTTAAAGTACCTTTTGCTGTAATTTACGGCTATACGATACCTACTCAATTTATTAGAGGCGCAAACGAGTACCTTTGTGATTTAGATTAAGATTCATTACGCCAAAAGCATGTGAGTGCCGATAAAATGCAAAGTATTTTGTTAATTACATAATACGTAAAAACTATGCACAAAGCTTTTAACAAAACAAAAAGTGTTGAGTAATTATTTTTAAACGTGTATCATTTAGAAAAATACTAATAAGATTATGTTAATATTCCTAGTTTATTTTATATAGGTCAGGTTATTTTTTTCTCAATATATTTTTCTTTAATTAGGTAGTTTATAAATCTTCAATATATAACTTACATTCAATTCCATAATTTAATTACTAGTTTATTTTTTCTAGATTGCCCAATTAGACATCCTAGCTAGTTTAAATTGAAGAAAATACGTTGTAACTTTGTTGAATTTGTAATAGTCCTACGAAAGCTTTAGTTAAATTGATAAATTATGCTTATAATAATAATTACAAAAATTTTAGCAAGAACCGCTCAGATAAATGAATTAGAAATCCTGTGAAATCGACATAAAAACAAATAAAAAACTGGATCCCCACTGACACGACGATCTTAACGTTGATGCTGTAAATTAACAACAATTATTTGAAAAAAAACTACACTGCACACCAACAAATAAATCAAATAAGCCAAACCACGAACGTCTAACTCCAACAACGAAGTCTAACAAGACTATTTCACCTTTTAGAAATGAGACCTTAAAAAAGCCCCTCTTCTATCGCCATTTGGATAACGAGCTGGAAAATCTTCACCAAATGATGCAATAATCCTGTTGAAACGCTAGACCAAACTATCACAATAGAAATCAATGTTGCACCTTTTTCCAAAAAACACAAAGCAATTTGAAGGAAACATCGCGCAGTAATTTTAATTGGTAACTCGTATTGAAAAGAAGCCTATGATATTTCAAGGAAAATGAACGCGTTGGACACAAATTTATCCCAAATGAAAACAAGTCACCAACACTTGTACGCGTCATGGATCACGCGGGGAAAAGTAAGGGTGAGCGATGGCTCAACGAAGAACAATCAAATTATATTTACGAACGTTGAAACAGTCTGCGTGATATTTCCATCAAAAATGCAAGCATTTCCACATACCTGTAAAAGCTCCGCTTCGTTCTCGTTCAGTACTGAGTTGAATTAACATTTTTAAGTTGAATAAAACGTGCATTGCCATCATCGGCCAGAGCTCAGTTGCGTCTAACTTTGCGGCGAACCGCGCCCCTACACGCTACTTGTACTGAATCTCTACCCCTATACCGGACTCGGGAGGCGAAACCGACCACTCTCTTTAAAGCGTAACCACACCTCTGTGAACCAACGGAATTTGAGCTCTAACTACTGCTGTTACAGTTTAAATTGCTGCGTAGCTATCCGCGCATACTCCGTTACGATGTCTACCGACTGCAATTGGCTACCCGGGGATGCTGCGCAAAATAGGAGCACGAAATATGAACGAGACTGCGAGGCGCTGGCGGATGGGGAGGGGTGCGAACAGACAAGGGATATTTGAATAGACCTTGCTGACTCTTTCCCTCTCATCGGGATAGGGGTGCGCGGGACGAAGAGGAATGAAAAGAGCGGTTTTGTCCATACCTAGCTCGGTACAAATCGACGTTGTACAGAGACTAACGAATGTGCACTTTCCATCAAGGCTTTAGCAAAGAAAAAAAAACAGCGTCGGTAATAGAATTTACCCTCATTACATTATCTACAAAGCAAGATGTTCTCTGAGGCAAATTTATTCAAGGCTTCTATTCCAGACAAGAATACTCAAGCAGGCTTGCTAAAATTCTAGAAATAAATGATTTACGAAATATTCAAGCTTCCAAATTATTTTCCTTTTGTAAATAGCAACAGGGATTCTGTATTATCAAAATAAGGGACGTAAACCTAACTTAATTTAAATTCTACCATAAGCCACTAAAAACTAACACAAAAGCTTTTACCACTAGCGAAAAGATAAACAAAATTTAAATATTCGTAAAGCACCTCTATAGCCAACCGGTACTAAATGCTGATGTAGTTCACCTAAAGTCTTCGGAACAGACAATGGACATAACTGCCTTTCTACCTTAAGCCAGTAAGTCCGGGTATTGTCTAGGCAAGTGGGGTGGAACGCTGCGATAGCACCTACAGAGCCAAATGCAGGCACGAGAAACCACTAACACTAGAATTAGAGATAACGGGAGAAATATTTGCTAGATAAACACCAACTGGTTACAGAAACAAAATTGGAACACACGTAAGCGCGTGAAGGTAGCGAGTTTCACAATAAAATACATTGATAAAACTCATGATAGGGCTTAGCATTCTTTACAAATGAAATGGATCTCGGCCTTTTTATACAATTTGCTAATGGAACTGGTAAATGGAAACTTTCACATATAGCAAACAAAGCTTTACCTCGCAAGTCACGCAAGTTAGAAACGTTTCCCGCAATGCCCTGCGTCTATCAGGTTGAGTCATACAGATGTTCTTCATAGTATCTGTAATTTTATCTACATTCACACCCTTTAAACTTATACAAACAAGCAGCAAGGCAGCAATAAAACCCTTCACAAAAAAGTAAACGTGCTCAAAAAAAAGTTTGTTGAAAAATTTGAGAAAACTGATTTACAGGTTACACTTAGGCTAGAATTTGATGACTTTCGACCACATACTCAGATGTTTCGCTCACATGGTTGGAGATCTAGTTTGAAATCATGTGCCAAGTGCACGAAAGGAGCCTTTGTGAGGCTCAATTAGAGTCCTTTCACCACACTGATTTGAAAGAACCAAAGACAAGATGAGAAGAATCTAGCTCAGAAAGCAAGAAATACCAAGACACACGGCGAACAATATAAGCAAAACATGACTACGGAAGCTTAATAAAGTATCGTTTGCATCCATGATTCCCGTTCAACGCTAGATTACGGCGCAGTCGTGCCAGCCAATATATTATTAGATTGGCTGGGGCCCAAGCGGCGTATTTGTGCTCAATTAATGGGCCTCGTGGAGCGTAACTCTGTTTGAAATGCAACTTACCTATTCAGTTCGATATACTAGCAGTACTACTGTGAATGTAATTTGAGTTTACTCAATATTGGGATGGTGTGAGTTAGTTTCCCAAAATATCAGGGAGGTCTATGTCCAACAGCAGACCTATTAAGCATTACTCACATTTAAACGTTATGCGGTGGCGATCAGTGAAACGCTGTCATATTTGACAGTGACACGACGTTAGGCTGATGACAAAGAAAATATCAGTAAGTTTGAATGTCAAAAGTCATGTCAAAAATTGTTTATTTACTTGAATCTCAAGGACTGCTGTGAGGTAAGTCTAGATGGCAATTTCACGTGACGATGAGTTTGACGACAAAAAATTATAAATACGAGACAAACTGACACCTGAAAATAAATGCTTAATCCAGGTCAGTTAGCCTACTGTTTGGATGCATAAAACTATGAAAGAAATGACATGAATACCAAATAAATAAAACTTAAATGCATTCTTTGGAATATTTAACTGGTAGGCAACCACGCCCTTTCCTTTTAGCTAGGCTTTCAGCATTCACATTTTAATTGGAGCTGAAGGCAGTTGGGAACGTTCCAAATGGCAATGTTGGATGCATTCTGTAACCTCCCTTAATACTTGAGGGTTTTTGTAAGCATGGAAATACGCTCGGAAATGTCATGGGCAATTTTATGCTGTATTCTCTTGAATCTAGCAGCCCAATGTGGCTGATGATGTTATTAGTGGACTGTATTTTTAGGTAGGATAGGTAGGAAGTAGAAATGCGCACAGGTGGGGTAGGCCAAAGAGGGGTGACGGGGATTTAATCGGGCAGTGTAACGCGTTGATGCGTCTGGTTATAGTGAGTTGGAAATTATTATTTTTATTATTCTATGTCACAGGGCTATGGGATAAAACCTGAAAGAGACTGACAACCGCTGAGTGTGATGCAGATTTGAGTGAGGTCAGGCTACGGATGATGATGATGCTGAGGTAAGTGACAATAATAAAGGTATCTCTAACAGTATTTTTCCTCTATAAATCTTATATAGGTATATTTCTATATCATTAACCTGAAGAAGTCCACTGCTGGACATAGGCCTCCCCTATACAGTTCCACGAAGAACTATTCTGAGCTCTTTCCATCCACCGACTTCTCTTAATAATGTAATCGGTCTACTTCTGTATACAGTCGGTAATCTAGATAATATTCTTATCCTATTATTTTACAAGTCGCAAATTTTGCAAACAAAACCAGACATATAATAATACTAGCTTCTTTGCTAAAGATGTTAAACGTTTAAACGACAAGCATTTATTTATAAGCAGACTTTTTTAGACAAGCAATTAAACAAACTTTTCATTACTCATACTCTGAAAGTAGGTCTGAAGTTGCCTGAGGGGCCTAATTGAAAGTAAAACTTTCAGCCCTAGGAAGAATCGCTTTCTACTGACAGCTGTCAAATTATAAAAAAAAACAAGTTCTATTTTATTCAACCATGTTCCAACTTTCTAAAGTCTTTCTAACTGCAAGGAGGTCGTTGAACCAAATTCCAACTTTTTATTCAGCAAGTAGGTTGGAAACCCATTACAACGGTAAGAAGTTTAAAAAGTCTAATTAGAGCGCAGTGTAAAATTTAAAATTTAAATAACATAAAGATAGTATTAAATAAATAATATATCTTCTAAATTACTTGATTAATATATAGCTTCAACTATTTATTTAAAATAACATAGATTTGAGCAAACAATTTACCATTTTTAGGGTTCCGTAGCCAAATGGCAAAAACGGAACCCTTATAGATTCGTCATGTCTGTCTGTCTGTCTGTCTGTCTGTCTGTCTGTCTGTCTGTCTGTCCGTCCGTATGTCACAGCCATTTTTCTCCGAAACCGTAAGAGCTAGACTGATTAAACTTGGCGAGTAGATGTATTCTGTGAACCGCATTAAGATTTTTACATAAAAATAAAAAAAACTATAAATTTCGGGGGTCCCCATACTTGAAACTGAAACTCAAAAATTTTTTTTTCATCGGACCCATACGTGTGGGGTATCTATGAATAGGTCTTTAAAAATGATGTTGAGGTTTCTAATATCGTTTTTTTCTAAACTGAATAGTTTGCGCGAGAGACACTTCCAAAGTGGAAAAAAGTTGGTCCCCCCCCCTCTAACTTCTAAAGTAAGAGAATGATAATACTAAAAAAAATATATGTTGTACATTACTATGTAAACTTCCAACGATATTTGGTTTGATCGAGATCTAGTCAGTAGTTTTTTTTTTATACGTCATAAACCGTAAACCGCAATTTACCTTTCGACGAACTACAAGAACCTTATTATGTTACATCAAGTAACATAATATAAAGGTTCTTGTAGTTCGTCGTGCTACGGAACCCTTCATGGGCGAGTCCGACTCGCACTTGGCTGCTTTTTTTAAATTATGAGAATGAAAATAATGGCTGAATAATGCTGGCGAGCCGAAACCGAAGGCCCGCAAGAGAAAAAGAAAAAAAAAACCGGGAAAGCGGCAATTCAATCTTCATTTTCACAAATTTTTCTTTCATGTTTTTATTTTTACTTTCCTTGTATTCGTAATGAAAAGCACAGTGTTTACCTCGGGTGAAAGTCTTTTAAGTCCCTCAAGCTCCATTGGCGCCCTCGCTAACGCTCTGGCGCCGAACCCGTCTTGGGACTCAAAAAACGTGACTTTCAACACTCAGGTAACAATGTACTATTAAATGTCAATAACTTTTCGTTTAGTGCTTTTCAACTATCTGATGAAATTGAACCTTATTTTTATCACAACCAAGGTGCAAATTAAGCAAGCATATTGGTTGCACAATCCAAAAGTTGATAAATGTGACCGTACCAAATTAAACGATATTAATTACGTTACACAAGTTGAAAATGTATAACCTTTTCGATATGTTCGGGTTATAAACTTATAATCTGCTTTTTGTTTTTGAAACGCAAAAAAAAAAAAGTTGAAAAAGCAGATAAGTGAAAAAGCAACTTACAAAAGTCGTTTATTAAAAAAAGAGTGACCATAAAGTTTTTGAAATTTAAGCCGTTAATCTTTGCGATCGGTTTTTTTTAAAGCTAAGGTAAACATTATACATTACCCCTTTTTAATGTCCTTCATATTTCTCAGTTCTGTTCGCAAGTTTGTCTCCATTCGGGTCTTTGTTCTGAATCTGAAAATATGGATTTATGAGAGCAATAAATGCTGTTTGGTGTTGTTTGGTAGTGTTAGTATCGTAGCTTAGTGTAGCGAAGATTTACAATGGAGACCGGAACTTTGGCTTTGTGCAGGAGCAAACACTTTGGAATTGCGCTTATAAAGTAAATTGCATTTCTCATTACACCATTGTTTTAATACACAATAAATATAAATTATTGTACTGTATGTGTATACATAATTGTTAAAATAAACAGTAAGTAACATGATAACTGATATATTTTATGTTTCTTTTAGTGACTTTACCACACTTTATAAAAATTTATAAGATTGGATTATTTCTATTTCCGTTAATTTATCTCAATAATTAAAATGCATGAAACACAGGCGTGAAACGCTCTTAAGTCAAAAATTCACAAACAATTATTTTCACATTAATTTCACATACATAAAAATAAAATGAGTAAAACACCACATAAAAAGTTAAAATTACAACGGACAGTTTCATCGCTTCTATTTTCAAATTAAAACTGTAAGTAGAAACTAGAGGAAGCTTTTAGCACCCAACTTTGCCCAACAAGAAATATTTGAGCTACAAGTTCAGCGGAAAATTAGTATCTGAAAGTGCAACTTTTCTGTTATAACCAGTTTCTGGGCAAAGTTGGTCCAGCGACCTATCTCTTTTTGCTCGAAGTGTCTCTTTGCAGCGGGAAAAGTTTGGAATCGCGAGAATAGACCATTTATTTAATCTTTATGTGGCTGCAAAGTAGAATATTCAAGAAGTTTGTTACTATGATCTATATATAATGTTAAAAAGATTTAAAAGATGGTCGTAGTGCTTTTAGAGATTTTGAAAAATAAAGTATGAGGGACTGTGTGTGGTAGGAAATCTTTCCAATTTATGCGTAAACAATTGGTATTTAATGTAATAACTTACTTCTAACTAAGTAGCCACTAATACGACTACATATATTTACTTAACCTGACTTACCTTACAGTGGTAGGTATTTACTTAAATACTTAAGGACCAAAAAGTTTTTAAGGGAACTGTGCCTAATTCGGATTCAAATTTAGATTATTTTTTTCATCTGCAACCAAAATTGATTTGAATCATCGAGCTTAATAATACGTCAAAATATTTCAATACCACGCTTTGACTTTTTAAAATAATTCTACCGTTCTAAGTTTCTCTAAGTGGCAAAAACCTACATCTAACAAAAAAATAACATTTATTGAAACTCAAAAGCTTTCAGACCAAATCTTATAAAGTCCTTTATCCAACAGCTACGAAGCTCAGCTCTAAACAAAGATTTAATTTAGTTTTGTCCCGTATTCCGTATTCCAAACACGTCTGCTTCATTTCGACGCTGAATTCGGAGACAACTATGGACCAAGTTTAAAGCAATCATCACACAGGCACAGCTGTCGGGAACGGCACAGAAAAATATATATCTGTATACAGTAGTCAAACAAACAAAATATAAAATATTAAATATTGTAGACAATCCACTTATCACTATCAAGCCCCAAATTAAGCAAAACTTGTAATATAGGACCCAGATATCCTGCATCGTCCGTGACTTCACTTGTCTCTAGGCCTTGGCAGAATACCAGTGTTGCACTGAGTGGGGTGACCTACACGGTGCAATAGATACTGAGCCAGGGCCTAATTGACCTTTATTTACACAGCATGGCACGTGCCTACCTACCTGTTTTTTAATGTATCTAGTTTTTAAGGTTTTTTTCTGTTTTTTGTTTTAAATTAAGTTATTCTTTTTTATGTTATAAGTTGGCAGTAGGTACGTACACAAGGATACGCATCAGACTACACACTGCTAGCTCTTATGTCCTTGCAGTAAGCGTCAATTTTCTTTGTTTTTAGGTAACTTGAGCTGTATCCCACTGTACCCATTGTACTTAATATTCTTAAGGTCAATAAAATGTTTTTCTTTCTTTCTTTCTTCTTAGATAACTAATATAATACCTTACATATTATAATGTATTTTTTTTTCAAATAAGTAAAAAAGGTGGGAAGACCACAAGTTGGTTGTTTTTTTTTATAATAACAACTTCATCATTGAGGCCGATTTAAAAAAAAATACCTCACCAAATGCTGTATTTGGTGAACAAAATTGCATATCTTATACCTTTAAACGAGAAAATCTTGTATATATATATATATATATATTTAGGATCTCGGAAACTGAGCCAACAATTTTCACGAAATTTACTATACAAGGGTTTTCGGGGGCGATAAATCGATCTAGCTAGGATTCATTTTTAGAAAATGACGAGAAGTTGGTGTTTTGCAATAATCAAACATAAACTCAATATACGACTATTCCTGCCATCTATTGGCGATTGTGAGCAACTGACTGCAAACTAGAAGGCGTTGTTAATTAAAAATAAGCCAATAAAGATACGACTCTTCCTGCCATCTATTGGCAAATAATAATACAATTTTTTTTAAACCCGAGCGAAGCTCGGTCATACCGGCTCGTTATATTATATCTTGGTAAAAACTAACATTTAATCAGGGCTTCATTTATTATGTTATCAGCATAAAATAACAAGAGCTTCTGTAAACAACACCTTATCATACTGTGCCTATGTGCAAGGAATCCAATTTTGTTGAATTGAATTTAGAACCGGAAGCTAGCTCAGATAATAAATGCGTCTGACTACACAGCAGCATTTATCTACACCGAGTATGCAATATGCATGCATACTTATATCACTGCCATGTTATCACAGACTGCTGTGTTATCGCTTTGATGTGGCCGGGCCTTTAATCATACGAACTTGCTTACTTATTTATATGTACAATCAATTTTTATTTTCCTGTGTATATAAATTATGTATTAGAGGGTGCAGTTAAATCCCGATAAATGCTAAAAAAAAATGTTCTTAAAACTTGTGAGAATCAGATTTTTTTATATAGCTCAACTGATTCAAATCAGCGCCAAACAAAAGCGGGAAAAAAGTCTCACGCAGGCTGTCTGGCAGGCTGGCTGGCTTGTGTCCTCGAAGTTGGAAAACGAATACAGCCAGCGTCTTGACGCTGCATGGCTGCATTCGTTTTCCTACTTCGAGAAATGTTAGATATCTACGTACGTGTAGGGAGAGAGGAGAAACAAAGATAAGACTCCAAAGCACTGTTGCGATTCACTGCACAACGGAATCTGCAATTCCAACGAAGATTCTGGAAGAGAAATGGCGAGGTATTAGTGCACTTTTAATACAAATAATCCAATGGAGAGATTGCGGAATAAATTACAAGCACCCTTACAAATATGCTGTTAATTGCTTCGTAGCTACAATATTAGGACGTTCGGTGGCGAAAAATCGTAAATTTTAGTTATTTGTAGCTAAGTCTAGGTTTTAGTGTATTTTCTAAATATTCTTCGTTGTAAATAATATTTTCGTTTCATAATTTATTTTTAGGCTTAGTTTAATCAAAACTCAATGTTTATCGAATGCTGAACTTTGAATGGAATCAAAAACTATTATTTGTACTTATATATTTTCCGTACAAAAAAGGTTTAGATATAATTTTGAAAAGAGTTGATTTTAGAAATTCTACTTTTACTGTTACATAATATACATACAGGCAGGGTTTATTGCATTTCTCTTTCCAAAAATAATTGGGCAATCTGTATTATAGGTACATGGTATCTAGCATGCAGGTTAAATTTAATCGTGAACTTATGACGTCATTAAATTGATGCAAAAATGGTGCAGCCTACCGTTACAGAGCGTCAGAAAAAAAAACACTTTAATATTTTAAAAAACAAAACAACTGTTTTTATTATTTTGTTTTTTATGGTTGCTTTTTAGTCAGCTACTAAACCAGGTTAGTCATTTCTTATTCAGTACATAAGATTTGTCACACAGTAATTGTCCAGCCAACTACGCAGTTATTTTTGTGCACTATGCCAGTGCTCTCAAACGGTGAAGGAAAGCATCGTACGGAAACCGGCATGGAAGAATTTAAAAATTCTACGACATACCGGTTTCAAAAACATAATTATGTCAAGAGCCTTTCTGAGGCGTACTTAAGAGGGCATCACACAGGCGACTCTTCATACAAACGTAGTCCCCTATTTCCTCCCTCGATAATGCCTCTAGAGTAACCATTTTTTCTCATCAAATCCAGATCTGCTATATACGTGCTCGTATGTTTTCCTTTTTTTCAGAAACCTATTGATAAAGAAAATATGAACCTATAGCAGATCTGGATTTTATGAGAAAAAATGGTTACTCTAGAGCAGCGGTACTCAAAGTGTGTTCCGCGGAACCCTAGGGTTCCGCGCTACCCCTGTAGGGGTTCCACAAGAATTTAGAAAAAAAAACAAAATACCTCTCTCTGGTCACTGGTCGAACGTTTTGACTCCGCCCGCCGCGCGTATACTTGTGAGCGCGCAGTCCCTTTGATAAAAGCTGCCTCTGAATTAGACGCTATAGTTGTGAACAAGCGACTTTCGGCTCTATCTTCAAAAAAATAAAGTCGAGATGGTTTACAACGCATTTTTTTGTATTTCTATTTTTATTTCCGCTTTTTGTTTATCAAAGGCGCCGACTCAAGTATTTTTGAGAATGTTCGAGTTCCGTCAAGTATTTTGCTTGTCAAAAGGGTTCCGTGACCAAAAAAGTTTGAGAACCGCTGCTCTAGAGGCATTATCCAGGGAGGAAATAGGGGACTACGTTTGTATGGAGAGTCGCCGGTGTGATTCCCTCTCTTTAATCACACTGGTTTTAAAGATCCAGTGATACGATAGCTAATAGAAGATTACGCAGTCGATGCTAAAACGAGGGTTGACTTTGAAATTTTGCTCGCTAGTCGCTACCCACGATAAAACCACTGATCATAAAAAATCCGATTGTTCTATTTTGTATGCCTACTTAAGCTTATTATTACCTACTTATTTTCTTGAAATAAACTTTATATAAATACCATTTCATAATAAAGGTTTATCTTTATCCGAGTTTTCATTGATTCAATAATAATTTTACATTAAAGCACGCAAATTAAACACTGTTTACGACATTTTATCTAAAGTAAGTACAATTATTTTGATTATAACGACTGTTATTTTAAGAGGTAGGTTTATATCCCCGTTATATTCTGCAAACTGTGCTATGTAAATCACGCGATAATAAGTATTCAGGAAGGCTCCGTTCACGAATATAATATATTGTGTCATTTGTGACATACCTGGTACCTACCTATGAAGGTACGTTATTAAATAATTATAAAAATCTAATATTCATGGAACAAGATGACTAGACGAGCTCGACAAGTACAATCCACAGTGGAACATCTCAGCAGAAAGCCGCACAGAGTGGAGGGAATTGGGAGAGGCTTTTGCCCAGCAGTGGGACATAGAAGGCTTATGATAACAATAATAATATACATGGGGCTTATATTCAAATTAGTTATTGGGATTCTTCAGGGTCGACCAACTCGCGTGTGATGCCTCTGGTATTGCAGGCGTCCATAGGCCACGGTAATAACTTCCCAACAGGTAGGCCGTATGCTTGTTTGTCTATTTTGTTTTATAAAAAAAAAGGTTCATCTCTTTCGATCAGTTTTTTTTTATACTTACCAGGAAAATATTATCACAAAAGCTAAAAAAATCTTATAAACATCGAGTTTCCGGTTTCTGTGTTGGAACGGATTCTTGTATAAAATACACAAATAAATAGGTACCAGAAAATGAACTCTAAAACTGTCTCATAAATTCTGATTGAACGTGTTCTATTTCCTATGAACGCTAATCAAAAAGGACTGTAAATAGGTTCAGGCCCGCTAAATCATTTGCAACACCTATTTTAGGTAAATAGAAATAGAAATAGAAATAGAAATAATTTATTTTGCGTCAACTTAAAATTAAAAGGTACAGGTATTTAACTTAGATTACATGACGGCAAAAAAGGTAGACCACTCAGCATTTGCTACAAGGGCATGGTAACCCTTGTAGCGCTGGTTTTCAGTGGCACCATAATATAATAATAATAAAACTAACGCTAAATAATAATAATGAAATATACCTTACACGAAATAAAACAATATTTGTTAAACCCAAAATCACACAGAAATATCAATTTAAAATAATAATAATAATAGTCTCTTTATAAAACAAAAACACAACAGTTTCTATTAAATTAAACAATCAAATGTTTTAACAAAAATTAACATTCTAAATTATAAATTATACAGTCTTCTCAACCAAATACAAACAAAACCTTAACTAAGTCTAAAAGAGCAAACATCAGAATAAGAACGACCACTTCATAGTACACATTTTTGTAGATTCAACAGGTATTTCTTAAGAGATTTCTTGAAAGAGCAAACGGTGTTTATACGGTGGTACATGTTTATAACTTTAGGTAATAGCTGTAATAAGGTCGCTCTTAATTTATTGCCAGTGTTTTCAAAGGTATTCATCATCATTAACCGCATGAAGAAGTCAATTGCTGGACATATGCCTCTAACATCCAGGAAGAACGATTCTGAGCCCTTTCCATACAACGACTTCCGTGATCTACAGCAAAAAAGGGAATCAGTGTATCGCTGTCAAATGTCACAGCGATACTTTGATCGCCATTGCAGATAACCTACGCGAATAACCTACATGTGCACAAGGCTTAATAAAAAAGTAAATAGTATTTTTTTCACTGACGCAATGTTTCGTAGAAACCGGAAAAAACTGAAGAAAAATTTGTTACTGACTAGACAGAAGGATTTCTGGTCTAGAGAGCAAATAAAGAGAAAGAGTGTTTACGTGCACATATAAAGACACATTTATGTGACCTAACTTATTTTATTCGGGACACGTAAAAGCTCATGTTAAACTATAAAACAAGCTATTTTCAGTCGTATATCCATCGTAAAACTGTCAATATTTCGTATATTTGCAAAGCGTTAAACAGAAAAATAAAATGCGCATGGTGTTCGATTAAACCTTTTAATTCAAAGCTTTCATCGCTTTTCCGTCCCAGACACCATTATCGTCGAAAGATGGCGAAACTTTTGAATAGGGAGTAGACGTCGTCGTGGCCTCACCACGAAACCCTTTTCCACGAGATTACGCGCCCAAGTGACGGGGGTCGAAAGCAGACACTAGAAATGAAACTCCTGCAAACATTTTACTCCAGCGCTCTGGCCGTAAAGTTTTCAAAAGACCTTGGTCAAGTAAAATATTCTTTTCATCCCCCCATCTCAGAATGAGTATTTTTGCTCTTCGATACCTGAGTGCAAAAGCCGTTTTTATCAGCTAGACTAGAGGATAAAGTCAATTGAATTTTGAACATCGTGTGTACTAAGTTTGTCAATTCAAAACATCATTCATAGTCACTTCAACCTCCATAATACCGAGTTTATCAAACAACTTTTTAATTTGTTAAATACTCAGACTCGAAACCGTTTTATTGAATTACTTTGTTTTAATTTGTTTTACGCGCGCCATTTTCTTAGCTTCCTCACTAAAGCTTACTAGAACTATGTCGTACATAATGGGTAATTTTAACTCCTTGTATAGCAATTTAATAATATTTGAGATTTTTGATTAGTAAGTTTATTAGAGTTCGTCTATCCCTCATCTGCGCACCACGATTTGCGAAAAATGGCGGATGTGCGCACTACTTTCGTTAGAGGTCGGCCGCGCATGCCGCTTTGTAAATGAATGATGATTCTCTTTTATTTTTCTACTATCACCCTGTAGTAATTATACCTCTTTGAAATCAGCTTGAAATATTCTAACTAATTGAATAATAATTATTACTTGTTTATAAATGTACACTTCGCTACTCGAAGTCAAAGATTTAGAAAACGGATGGAAATACACACTTGGAATTTATGTGATGTAGTACAAAGTAGGTTCAATGAGTTAGACAAAAACATTGATATCCAAAAACATGAATATATTTACAAAATATTCATGATAAAAAAATAACCTATTACCATACAAAAACATTTAGAAATTCAACAATCAAAAACTTGCAATTTTCTATGACAACAGTGCAAAGGATTTCTTGAACGGCCAGCTCCTGGCTCATGTATGGAATGCTAGTATTTATTTCACTATTTTGAAGAAACCTAATTACATTCTAACAATATAACACTTAAATAACATAAAAATATGTATTGTTGACCTATTCCACTGATTTTTTAGTAAGGACAGTTAGATTTTAAGTCTGAACAAAGAGATTTTGTTGGAGAACTTCGCAGAAAAAAAATGACAGCGGAACGGCCCGCTCCTGGCTCATGTATGGAATGCTAGTATTTATTTCACTATTTTGAAGAAACCTAATTATATTCTAACAATATAACACTTAAATAACATAAAAATATGAATTGTTGACCTATTCCACTGGTTTTTTAGTAAGGACAGTTAGATTTTAAGTCTAAACAAAGAGATTTTGTTGGAGAACTTCGCAGAAAAAAATTAGGTGGCTGATGAAATTAGCAAGGTTTTGAATGAAAACTTATCAAAACCGAAACCAATTGAATGTAAAAACATTAAAAACTTACCTGTTCATCGTTACAATAGCACCAACAACAAAATAATTCACTTTTTACCCTGTAAACCAGCAACAAAACACAAACTTGTTACACGATGACCGGCCGCGAAAGTGCGCATAAATAAAATGAACTTTGGAACGTTGTCTCGGTTGGCCGTATTTTCACGAACATTTGCTACCTGTCTCTATTCTTCAACGAAGCCAGTGACTAGGTTAGAGAAGTGCAGCTATAGGTTAATGCCGTTAATTTCGTACAAATACTGAGAGCCCTGAGAGGCATGCGATCGGCCAGGAGCTCGCCGGTGCGCAAATGTGTGAATTTTGAAGGTAGCCAGGGCCTGGCCGACTGACAAACGACAGGATAATATTATTTAAATTTTGATTTATCATGCGAAGGTAATGGTTAAGCTTTTTCAGTCTTTTTTAGAGTTTCTATGCGCATTATATTTCCTTTTGAACAATAGCCTAAACCTACATTTATCTATTATGTCCATGTAAATAAGATCGGGACTGGCCGAATTCGCTATCCTTTCATATATCCAAAATGGAGTGTCGATTTATCGAAATCCAAACCATGAATATTTCAACGCTAACCTCTTACATTTTTATCTAGGCAAGACAAGACAAACAAAAAGGGCGCATACTTGGAAAATGCTGTGAAATAAGTAAATATTAGTGGATAGGTACCTTAGAACCAGGAGACGGACATAATGACACTTTTTATCTCGAAAAAGTAACGAGAACGGGGCGAGTGAAGTTTCGGGCAGCCGCTAGTATCAAATGAAAACCGTTGCAGCAAAAACTCGCAAAGTGTGAGCGACGATGAGAAAATGAAATATACACGCGTGCGCTTCACCATCAGTAGTACATCGCTCGTAATGCGAAAACTTCTGTTTTGATTTATTTGGACATATCCACATATCCGGGACCACATCCTTTCAACAACATAGCTTTTCTATTGTATTGTATATTTTGTTGGAAGAACTGCATATGATGCGAATGGTGAACACCGCGATGTACCGACCGCTCGCACATAGAACGTATGATACACGTGATTCTTGTCTTGCTTCGTAACTTGATTACGAACTAAGAACTGAATGACAGAACTTTTGAACTTTTTTATTAGTGCGTAACCCGGTTACAAACTAAGAAAAAAATACTTCTACGTAGCTGGTTACGAAGCTCGGTGTACGCTTAAGGACTAAAGGTCTGTTACACGCCCTTTCGACGCCTTATACGAAATGAAAACTGCCGTTGCCGTTTCCAAACATTTACCCCATCATTCTGTCTATAAGGCGGTGTTGCTCAACACACGAAATAGGCGTTAGCTGCTATGACCGATGATTACAACCATCAGCCATGGTAGTCAGCATAAACACTGAAAATAAAACAGTCGTGAAAAACCGAAGCTGCATAAGTATAAAGCGCCTGTCACCATCTTCAACATTATTGGGTCACTTCACTCACCCTTTTTATTGGCGGCCGTTTGACCCTTCACAAAACTTCCTGAGAAATCATCGCTACTCACTCCCCATAAAGTTTCTTTTCAGATTCGGTTAAAACGAACACAGAAACGGGAATCGTGATGTTTTTTATAAAAAATATACCCTGGTTCACTCTCTACTTGTCTAACTATTGAAATTCAAAATAATGTGATCGAATAAGCTAAAAACGAGTCGTATTCCAGAAGTAAGACCTAAGTTGGTGCTATTTTTATGAAATTCACGTTTTAAAGCCACGATAAAATACGACAGATTCGATATAGATCCGACCAACATTCGTATTCTTAAACAAACCTTCATAATATTGCTGCATAACATTTTCTAGACCTGATTTATGTTTGTTACTTGAAAAGCAATAGCGTGCGTGACCATCCATAAAATGTGGACGATTGATCCTGAATTTTCATATATTATCTAACCGAGACGTATTGGTTTTGTTAGTTACAAGTAGTGTCTAAATGAAAAGTGTTTAGAAATGACATGATGTCTTACCTATGTGTGTTCCTGGTATAAATCAAAAAAAAGAAATTGTCGGCGTTCCCTAGACGCATACTATGTCGTGAGATGTGAACGAGAATTATTCAGTTTTTTACCTTCTGCCAGCGATCACTTGCCCCGCTCCAAATGACACAACCATTAAACGAAAAAACACGAAATTCAACTGTATCCTAATGTGTTACGGTACAAAATCAGCTGGAAGCATTTTTTTGATATATGATGAGAACAGATTCCTTGTTTTTACTCTTGCGGTGGGATTTGAAGATTTTGTTAAACGTTGAGTGTGTTCAAGATGATTGAACGAGTTTCAGAGGATCAAGGCTTGAGCGCTATCAGAAAAGGGAATTTAAATTGTATCAATCATCGAAGATGCTGTCTATGGTAACGTCGATGGAAAGTTGGTATTGGATGAAAAACATCTCAAGTGCAAAAATATTGTCGATTACGCAGCTGTTTTCAAAAGTTAAGAAACTCTGCAAAGAAATTTCGAAACAAGCGTTGTAAGTTTTGACTTTTTATGTCTTCCCATAAAAACAATATTTTCCTGTTTGATAACATTCAAGCGGACAAAGGAAAATGAGTTTTCTCCGAGTTAGGAAACCAAAATATTTGTAAATTTCGCTGTGATCGTAAGTTATAACAACAAACGTATCGCATGTTGATGCCACAAGAAATGGGTAACGGTAGGTTGACAAAATTAATTCTTTTTAATACTATTAGGCTGCTTGAATTTTCATAATCAAGCGTTATCCCTTCAGCCAGCAAATGTCATTAACCGCTAATAGCTTTGCAAACAGAACACCGAATCGGAACTTAAAGGGTCTCCGAAAACAAGGTTTGTGGGAAAATTCTCCATTGAAATCAGTACCGTCATACGACATATCGTTACTGCGACATGGCACCGTCGAGACAGACAGAGACAACTGCCCAGACCTAACGGGTGCGAGAGAGCCAGCCTCACCTTTTGGTAGGTCATATTGATCTTTCACCCGCCATTTTAGCTCGAGCCATTTTCCCTCGTAGCGCCACATATAGGCACCAGTTTCGACACCCTGAAAAAAGAGGAAACCTTTTATTTGCCTGTCATTTTGTATTCTAATGAAATATTCCACAGAACGGGGATGGAGGTACAATTTGGTGTAGCTAAATTAGCATTTTTGATGCTGTGAAAATGAAGACCCAAGCTTTGAGGCTCAATGTCGAGTTATAAATCTGTAATACGTCAATTTCATTATTTTTTTCGTTTGTTAATAGGGATTTTGCATCGGGTTTTTTGTAAGAAAATAGATATTAATTAAGGTGGTTCGACTTCCATACAAATTGAATTTCCATTTTATGGGCGATGAGAGTTAATTTTACATTGAATTACTGTGTGCGTAGCTTTTATGTGCTCTATTCGGGCGGGACACTTAGCTGCCATAATAAGTGTTGCTATCTAACTTTTCTGTATCTGGTTGTATTAAAATATTATTATTCAAAATAGACATTACTTGTTTAAGCAAGAGAATTTAAGGTATGCTAGCTAGGTTTGCTGGTTCTATTAATTATTGCCTAAAATAATACACTAAATAGGAATCTTTTTAATACAAACAAAGAGATAACTACAGGTCGTGTGAATAAAAAAGTAGCTTACATAGGCACTTTTCCACGTGAGTTAAATTGACTCTTATGCCTATTCCACATTTATTTTAACGCCTATTGGAA
Source organism: Thera obeliscata (assembly GCA_947578465.1). Classification (NCBI taxonomy): domain Eukaryota; kingdom Metazoa; phylum Arthropoda; class Insecta; order Lepidoptera; family Geometridae; genus Thera; species Thera obeliscata. The sequence goes on along the minus strand of OX387928.1, from coordinate 4,698,838 downwards.
GGGCACGAAATAAAGCGGCCAATAAAAAATAATGTCAATATTAAAACGGTGTCGGTGCTTAACCCTCGAGAGATCAAAGGTAGATGCAGCTATTTTACAACGTTTCATTTTGGAAAGTTGAACTTATGAACATATTCGGCTACTACATGAAATAAACTAGTGTATTATTTGATTAATCGATTGATCTCACCATATTAAGAAAAATATTATTTATAGTATTTTTTTTTTTCAATAATTACGTGGAGGTTTTGACCGTGTTACAACAGCCGTGGTCGCGGGCAGACTCTTCCATATAATTATGCATAGCGTTAATTTAAAAAGTGCTAAACAAAATCTTAACTGGTAAAGCTAAAATTTAAATTATATGAAACTTCTTGCGGTATCACTTTCTTTAAACAAATTTGAAGTAAAATATGAATGAAAAATACTAAAGGTCCGCGTACTTACATACACATAAATATATAGGTAAAAACATCTTAGAAGAGGTGAAAATAACATGATATGCATAATTAAGTGCGATACAAAGTAGACAAAAAAGATGACGATGACAAACGAAATTGTTCAAACATCAATCAATCAAAAGTGTATTTATTCAGTAGGATTACAGGAATCACTTTAAAACGTCTTATAGCTAGGTGAGTCTAGGTGCCAGTTCTATGCACGTGACCAAGAAACTACGGCTCGGTTCCTACCGTTTTTAAATGATCCTTTTACAAATCAAAAGTAATCTAAAATAATAGCAGTGAAGTTTATATATGACTTCGTAATATTCGTACATAACTTCGTAAAGGCTAAAATAATAACAAATGTATGGATTTCGATGACCATAACATTTTCCGCTAAACAAAGCAATAATTAGGCTTGATTTACATTGCTAATAAACTATAGGCGATGTTACGACGTGACGTAAATGGCTAACTGCCTCATTATCGGTATAATGTGTTCACGGCTTATAGCGCAATAATTTTACGTGCGATATGAAATAAGATCGTGATGTTGGTGCCAAATATAGGCATTTAACAACAATTTTAACGTCTACTTATCTAGGCTTAGTCGCATGGAACTGGCACCTAGACTCACCTAGCTTTAAAACGTTTCAAAGGGATGAAATACTTTCCCAGTACACATACATTTTATTATACAGGATGTAATTTCATAACCCCGATAACTTCAGACTCTCGATCAAACAAACACCTTAATAACTTCGTTGAAGCAACATGGAATGATCTCTTAAATGTAAAAATCATTTATTTCTGAAATACGATGTTGGTACATATATCAATATCAATGTTGGTATGTGGGTATTTCAGTATTGGTTGTTTCAATGTTGGTTTGTTTTCTAAGAACTCACAATACACCCTGTATTTTTTTGCAGCTATGTTGACAACGGCATTCAAAAAATGTGAGGTATTAATTGTTCAGTAGGTTCCAGGTTGATGATGATGAAATTTCTTGTTTGTCGAATACAAAGTGATAAATTCGAATTAGGTCCATTCGAAATAGCAGCTGCCATGCAATATTGCACAGATATGGCCGTTGGGCGGTGAGTGATGGCGTTATTGCATTGTGTTTGTCGTCCAGAGATCTATGGGAGCTATTTCTCATGCTACTTAATGAACAGTGACTAATGAAATACTTGCTTGAAGCTTAGACTTGTTAGAACCTAGCATTAACATGCTAGTGCATGTGGACTGTACTCAAGCTTGTTATGTTTAGACTGTACTTGAGTACGTGTACTCGTGGAGTAACGACTCATTTGTTTTTTTAAAATCCATGGCATTTAGTGGGAAATAAGCATTTAAGCATACAATTCTTAGTGATTACTGCTTCCCCAAGGCCGAATTACGTTTGAAACTAAAGGAAATTAGTTGCGGTGCCCTAACACGGTTTATGTTTGAAGCTGTATCTGATAACATAAGTGTAATAATTTATTTGAATTTGAATTTTGAATGAGATCTAAATCTTGAAATTGGAATCAGTTTAATGTATTGGTTTTTGTTGTCATGGCAATAAAAACTGTTTATGACCTTAAAAATTATTTCAATGCGAGAGAGTATGACAACCTACACAAGAGAATTACACCGCACGGCATGCTAGGCTGCGACAAATGAATTGTGAAATGGCTACTAAATTTCCCAGCAGTGTAATCCAACAAGTCACTACGAAATGGTTTAACGTTTGTTATGAAAAAACATGCTATAGAATTTCGACGTGACAGCTCAAGCAAATTCCGATTACACCAAGGAGGTTGGAAACCCACTACGCAAGCAAGGAGTTTCAAAGTATAAACTTTTAAACTCTTTGCTTGAACGCATAAAGAAACGCAGCAAATATTCAAAGCCTATGGGTCATCAACAGTCAATATAAAGCTGGTGGTACCAAATAAATTGTCTATCTTCCTAGGGTGGTACACAACGTATTTTAATTCATTCACTCAGACAAATGAATTTGATTATTCAAAGTTCACGACGATGAATTTCGTAAATGTGCGAACTCGTTGGTTAGACTCCAAGTCATAGTAATAAAAGTCGATACGGTCGGTATCAAGTTTGGCGCGGGCACAGAACTGTGGCGTTAACGTGCACATTTCCAGCATCTGTCTGCCAAAACGTTTTTAATATAAAATTATTTCTTGTTAGTAGCATCGTTTATGAGTAAAGTTCGCTGCCACTTTTAAAGATTTGGGAAAATAGGATTGTGCATTTTCCCATTTATCAAAGGATGAAATTTTTTTTTTTTTTAAACAACTAGCTGATGGAGCAAGTTTATGGCCCACCTGATGTGAAGTGGCATCCATCCCCTAAAACAAAGCATTGCCTCGTAGGTCGTGCACCGTCCATAAGTTGAGGCATACAGGTGTTCAGCCTCACGTGCCAGTAATTGTATTCAAGATAAAGTTGTTTAGTTATCAGTTAACACCGAAATTTGAATAGGAACTGTAGTATATACGTGATTCTACATGTGACATGTGGATATCACTGGAAAAATGTAAACATGATAGAACCCAAAGGAAAATATTTGAGGAGGTCTATGCCAATAGCCACTCTGAACAGCGGGAAATTCTATCAAATATTTTTTATTCAAATGTTTGCATCGTAAAAGGATCATAGAAAAAACGGTGTAGGAACCAAGTCGTAGCATGCTGCCTGTTCTTCAAGACTTGGTCGCGTGGAACTCACACCTATAGATTCACCTAGCTTTAAAACGTTGTAAAGTGATACAACTGAATAAAATATATGTTTTAGAATTTGTATTTGAATCATGTAGTTTTGCACACGGTCAGTAATAATAATAATAATAATAATATATTTTATTTCAGACAACTATAAAATGTACATTACAAAAATGAAACACCTTAGGTCCATCTAAATATATAAAACTCTTTCGTTACTGACTGACTGACTGACTCACTGACTGACTGACAATCAACGCACAGCCTAAACCGTTAGTCCTAGAAGCGTGAAACTTGGAGGGTATGTTCCTCTTATAGCGTAGAGGTGTACTAAGAAAGGAAATTGGAAAATTCTTTCCCGAAGAGGAGAAAAAGGGGAAAAAAGGTTTAAAGAAAAATCAACACACAGCCTAAACCATTAGTCCTAGAAGCATGAAACTTGGAAGATGTGTTCCTCTTATAGAGCAAAGGTGCACTAAGAAAGAAAATAGGAAAATTATTTCCCTAAAAGAAGAAAAAAGGGAAAAATAGTTTAAAGAAAAATCACAAAAAATTGCTTTACAAAATACGCAAAAAAACAGTAAAAAAAAATCCGCTACCGCAGCTTCTGTCACCAAATTTGAATACACACAAAAGTTTACATAAACCCCACCGTAACCACTAAGACAAAATCGCGGAAAACACCTATTATACCGAAACTAAACACCGCACCGCTTCAAAAAATGGCTAAAGAACATGCTCAAAACTATGGTAACCAGCTGGTCATGTCAAATTAAAAAAATCTGATTCGATTATACACCAACACGCATACGAAACCCTAAATTAGCCACTAATCTAAATATATAAAACTCTTTCGTTACTGACTGACTGACTGACTCACTGACTGACTGACAATCAACGCACAGCCTAAACCGTTAGTCCTAGAAGCGTGAAACTTGGAGGGTATGTTCCTCTTATAGCGTAGAGGTGTACTAAGAAAGGAAATTGGAAAATTCTTTCCCGAAGAGGAGAAAAAGGGGAAAAAAGGTTTAAAGAAAAATCAACACACAGCCTAAACCATTAGTCCTAGAAGCATGAAACTTGGAAGATGTGTTCCTCTTATAGAGCAAAGGTGCACTAAGAAAGAAAATAGGAAAATTATTTCCCTAAAAGAAGAAAAAAGGGAAAAATAGTTTAAAGAAAAATCACAAAAAATTGCTTTACAAAATACGCAAAAAAACAGTAAAAAAAAATCCGCTACCGCAGCTTCTGTCACCAAATTTGAATACACACAAAAGTTTACATAAACCCCACCGTAACCACTAAGACAAAATCGCGGAAAACACCTATTATACCGAAACTAAACACCGCACCGCTTCAAAAAATGGCTAAAGAACATGCTCAAAACTATGGTAACCAGCTGGTCATGTCAAATTAAAAAAATCTGATTCGATTATACACCAACACGCATACGAAACCCTAAATTAGCCACTAATACAACATAAAATCACAAAAAATTGCTTTACAAAATACGCAAAAAAAACCATTAATAAATTTTCAGCTACCGCAGCATCTGTCACCAGGTTTGAATACATACAAAGGTTTACAAAAAAAAACAATGATATTCACTTAGACAAAATTGCGGGAATCATCTATCATACTTAAGCTAAACACCGCTGAAAAAAATCGGCTACAACAGCACTCGCCTTCAAATTCAAATAAACTCTTAAAGTACATGCTCAAAACTATGGTAACGAGCAGTTGGTCACGTCAAATTAAAAAAATTGATTCGATTATACACCAACACGCATACGAAACCCAAAATTAGCCACTAATATAACATAAAATCACAAAAAATAGCTTTACAAAATACGCAAAAAAAAACGTTAAAAAAATTTCTGCTGCCGCAGCATTTGTCACCAGGTTTTAATACACACAAATGTTTACAAAAAAACCGATGATAACCACCAAGACAAAATTGCGGGAATCATCTATCATACTTAAACTAAACACCGCTGAAAAAAAAACAGCTACAACAGAACTCGCCTTCAAATTCAAATACACTCTAAAGTACAAGCTCAAAACTATGGTAACTTGCATTTGATCATGTCAAACTAAAAAAACCAGATTCGATCATACACCAACGAATACGATAGCCCAAATTAGCCACTAAAACAAATCACGAAAACAAGCTTTACAAAATACGCAAAAAAAAACATTAAAAAAAATTCAGCTACCGCAGCATCTGTCACCAGGTTTGAATACACACAAAGGTTTACAATAAAACCAAAGATAACTACTTAGACAAAATTGCGGGAATTATCTATCATACTTAAACTAAACACCTCTGAAAGAAATCGGCTACAACAGCACTCGCCTTCAAATTCAAAGACACTCTAAAGTACATGCTCAAAACTATGGTAACCAGCAGTTGGTCATGTCAAATTAAAAATTCAGATTCGATTATACACCAACATGCATACGAAACCCCAAATTAGCCACTAATATAACATAAAATCACAAAAAATAGCTTTACAAAATACGCACAAAAAAACATTAAAAAAATTTCAGCTACCGCAGCATTTGTCACCAGGGTTTAATACACACAAATGCTTACAAAAAAACCGATGATAACCACCAAGACAAAATCGCGTGAATCATCTATCATACTTAAACTAAACACCGCTGAAAAAAAACAGCTACAACAGAACTCGCCTTCAAATTCAAATACACTCTAAAGTACAAGCTCAAAACTATGGTAACTTGCATTTGATCATGTCAAACTAAAAAAACCAGATTCGATCATACACCAACGAATACGATAGCCCAAATTAGCCACTAAAACAAATCACGAAAACGAGCTTTACAAAATACGCAAAAAAAAACATTAAAAAAATTTCAGCTACCGCAGCATCTGTCACCAGGTTTGAATACACACAAAGGTTTACAATAAAACCAAAGATAACCACTTAGACAAAATTGCGGGAATTATCTATCATACTTAAACTAAACACCTCTGAAAGAAATCGGCTACAACAGCACTCGCCTTCAAATTCAAAGACACTCTAAAGTAGGTACATGCTCAAAACTATGGTAACCAGCAGTTGGTCATGTCAAATTAAAAATTCAGATTCGATTATACACCAACATGCATACGAAACCCCAAACTAGCCACTAATCTAAATATATAAAACTCTTTCGTTACTGACTGACTGACTGACTCACTGACTGACTGACAATCAACGCACAGCCTAAACCGTTAGTCCTAGAAGCGTGAAACTTGGAGGGTATGTTCCTCTTATAGCGTAGAGGTGTACTAAGAAAGGAAATTGGAAAATTCTTTCCCGAAGAGGAGAAAAAGGGGAAAAAAGGTTTAAAGAAAAATCAACACACAGCCTAAACCATTAGTCCTAGAAGCATGAAACTTGGAAGATGTGTTCCTCTTATAGAGCAAAGGTGCACTAAGAAAGAAAATAGGAAAATTATTTCCCTAAAAGAAGAAAAAAGGGAAAAATAGTTTAAAGAAAAATCACAAAAAATTGCTTTACAAAATACGCAAAAAAACAGTAAAAAAAAATCCGCTACCGCAGCTTCTGTCACCAAATTTGAATACACACAAAAGTTTACATAAACCCCACCGTAACCACTAAGACAAAATCGCGGAAAACACCTATTATACCGAAACTAAACACCGCACCGCTTCAAAAAATGGCTAAAGAACATGCTCAAAACTATGGTAACCAGCTGGTCATGTCAAATTAAAAAAATCTGATTCGATTATACACCAACACGCATACGAAACCCTAAATTAGCCACTAATACAACATAAAATCACAAAAAATTGCTTTACAAAATACGCAAAAAAAACCATTAATAAATTTTCAGCTACCGCAGCATCTGTCACCAGGTTTGAATACATACAAAGGTTTACAAAAAAAAACAATGATATTCACTTAGACAAAATTGCGGGAATCATCTATCATACTTAAGCTAAACACCGCTGAAAAAAATCGGCTACAACAGCACTCGCCTTCAAATTCAAATAAACTCTTAAAGTACATGCTCAAAACTATGGTAACGAGCAGTTGGTCACGTCAAATTAAAAAAATTGATTCGATTATACACCAACACGCATACGAAACCCAAAATTAGCCACTAATATAACATAAAATCACAAAAAATAGCTTTACAAAATACGCAAAAAAAAACGTTAAAAAAATTTCTGCTGCCGCAGCATTTGTCACCAGGTTTTAATACACACAAATGTTTACAAAAAAACCGATGATAACCACCAAGACAAAATTGCGGGAATCATCTATCATACTTAAACTAAACACCGCTGAAAAAAAAACAGCTACAACAGAACTCGCCTTCAAATTCAAATACACTCTAAAGTACAAGCTCAAAACTATGGTAACTTGCATTTGATCATGTCAAACTAAAAAAACCAGATTCGATCATACACCAACGAATACGATAGCCCAAATTAGCCACTAAAACAAATCACGAAAACAAGCTTTACAAAATACGCAAAAAAAAACATTAAAAAAAATTCAGCTACCGCAGCATCTGTCACCAGGTTTGAATACACACAAAGGTTTACAATAAAACCAAAGATAACTACTTAGACAAAATTGCGGGAATTATCTATCATACTTAAACTAAACACCTCTGAAAGAAATCGGCTACAACAGCACTCGCCTTCAAATTCAAAGACACTCTAAAGTACATGCTCAAAACTATGGTAACCAGCAGTTGGTCATGTCAAATTAAAAATTCAGATTCGATTATACACCAACATGCATACGAAACCCCAAATTAGCCACTAATATAACATAAAATCACAAAAAATAGCTTTACAAAATACGCACAAAAAAACATTAAAAAAATTTCAGCTACCGCAGCATTTGTCACCAGGGTTTAATACACACAAATGCTTACAAAAAAACCGATGATAACCACCAAGACAAAATCGCGTGAATCATCTATCATACTTAAACTAAACACCGCTGAAAAAAAACAGCTACAACAGAACTCGCCTTCAAATTCAAATACACTCTAAAGTACAAGCTCAAAACTATGGTAACTTGCATTTGATCATGTCAAACTAAAAAAACCAGATTCGATCATACACCAACGAATACGATAGCCCAAATTAGCCACTAAAACAAATCACGAAAACGAGCTTTACAAAATACGCAAAAAAAAACATTAAAAAAATTTCAGCTACCGCAGCATCTGTCACCAGGTTTGAATACACACAAAGGTTTACAATAAAACCAAAGATAACCACTTAGACAAAATTGCGGGAATTATCTATCATACTTAAACTAAACACCTCTGAAAGAAATCGGCTACAACAGCACTCGCCTTCAAATTCAAAGACACTCTAAAGTAGGTACATGCTCAAAACTATGGTAACCAGCAGTTGGTCATGTCAAATTAAAAATTCAGATTCGATTATACACCAACATGCATACGAAACCCCAAACTAGCCACTAATATAACATAAAATCACAAAAAATAGCTTCACAAAATACGCAAACAAAACATTAAAAAAATTTCAGCTACCGCAGCATTTGTCACCAGGTTTTAATACACACTAATGTTTACAAAAAAACCGATGATAACCACCAAGACAAAATCGCGGGAATCATCTATCATACTTAAACTAAACACCGCTGAAAAAAAACGGCTACAACAGCACTCACCTTCAAATTCAAATACACTCTAAAGTACAAGCTCAAAACGATGGTAACTTGCATTTGATCATGTCAAACTAAAAAAACAAGATTCAATTATACACCAACGAATACGATAGCCCAAATTAGCCACTAAAACAAAATCACGAAAAAGAGCTTTACAAAATACGCAAAAAAAAACATTTAAAAAAATTCTGCTACCGCAGCATCTGTCACCAGGTTTGAATACACACAAAGGTTTACAAAAAACCCCATGATAACCACTAAGACAAAATCGCGGGAAGCACCTATCATACCAAAACTAAACACAGCTGAAAAAAATGGGCTACAACAGCATTTACCATCTTTCGAACACACTTTATATAGTTTTGAATGCAAACTCAAAACTAAGGTAACCAGCACTTGGTCATGTAAAACCAACGCATACATAACCCAACTTAGCCACTAAGGCAAATTCACGAAAAATAACTCTCAAAAAATACGCAAAAAACAGTGAAAACATATCAATAGTTGTCTGCTTTCCACCATAAAATAGTTTCTTTTAAACGAACTCAAACTATGACTTTATACTAACCACGCGGACGAAGTCGCGGGTGACAGCTAGTAGTTAATAAATACCTTAGAGACTAACATACATAAAATAAAATAAAATTACTTATTAAATCTTAAATATCTTATCTTAGGGGCTTTTTTCGTTAGCGCACCCCTAAAGCGACGATAGACGACTCCTGGCGGCCAGAAATCCGAATTGAGAAACATGTCCCCATGCTTCGCAGGCACCTGGAGCACGTACGATTTAAAGGCCGTGTCTCTCATTCCCGATGGCTCTAGCCGCTGCAGATGTAACTGTATTGGTGGCGGGTCCTTAATCCAGAAACGTATCCTCTCCTTTACATATCGAAAGACCTCATCACCTGAAGTATTCGGGTCCAATCTCGAGAGAGTAATGAATGTACTGCATGGGCTTTTGTAAGTAAACCTCTAAATTCCAAGCACAACGAAAAACAAACAAATAATTTGCACTAGAGCATTTAAGCTACATACCAGTTACAGTTAAATGAAGCACTTAAACCTTCCAGTCTAGTTACAGTGCAACCAAATTGCGAAATTTTCCCCATTCCAACTCCCAGACACGACTCTGGCAACTGCAAGAAGTGTAAATTTGCAAGTACAAAATTAATTTGGAAGCCGGCGGTTTTGCTTGCAACACTTGGAAATTTCTTTTAGGATTTATGTCTGTCTGAAACAGGCGACAAAAGTTGTGCGATTTACAGCCTTGATGTATACGTACCTACATAACTTGGAAATATATTTCTCTGCTGATAAGACGTCCTTCCCAAAAAAACTCACCTAATGGTCATACAAGTAGGAAGAAAGATTTTGCAGGTATATTATTATTTCCATAGCCCTAATGTGCTTAGGTATGTGGTGTAAGAGCTTATTATGACAGTAAGTGGAAGAACTACTTACTACTATTTAATTGGTACCTATTACCACCACACCAATACAAAAGTTGGTGCCAAAAATATACATTGGATTTTTTTCTTGTCTCGTAACAATAGGTTCAGTGGATATAAACCCAGAAGCCTTAAAAAAATCTGTGATATTTTAGTATGGCAATACTCGTAATTTGGCATTCGACAACGTTTCGGAAAATACGAAGCGATTGCGCCCGTTATTGCCGCTCTGTTTTATCGAAATTATTCGCACGAAAATTGGCTGGAGTTTTATTTGGAAACAATGCAAATTTTACAAAACCGAATTTTAAGGAAATAAATATAACGAGTATTCATGTGGAAATTTTTATTAAGCTTAATTAGATGAGGCACGCTGCCACTGTGTCCGCTCATATTTATTTATTAAATTTGTTTTTGGGTCCAAAGAAACTAACTATAAAAGCACAGAAGACTACCTACCTACACCATCATAACTACTATCACCTGCATAGTAGTTGCAGAGTAGTAAAAAACCTTCTTCTTTGTCCATCCCTGTTCCCATTATTTGGGGTCGGGTCTCCTCACTTTTTTCCGCCAAGACAGTCGGTAGAGTAGTAACAAACCTAAATAATATATAAAAAAAAACTATTCGAACGTACGATTTCTCCTTTTTTTTAACCGACTTTTAATCAAAAAGGAGGACGTTCTCAATTCGGTTGTTGTTTTTTGTTACCGCTTAACTTCGTCATTTGTGAGCCGATTTGAAAAAATATTTTTTTATCTGAAAGGTACTGATTCCAGATTGGTCCAATTTTAATTTTAATAAAATCGGTGTTGCCATTTTTTTTGAATGTTTGTAACTGCATGCCTCCGTCATTTATGAACAGATTTAGAAAATTATTTTTTTATTTGGAAGGTGATTTTCACGTCCAGATTGTCCCAAATAAATTTCATTAAAATCGGTTTAGCCGTTTGGCAATGAAGTCGGTTTCTCTAGTTTTTTAAACTTATAATTATTCATTATAATGTTTTGAATCGTGCTGTCTAGTCTAGCATAATACAACCAGTCTAATATAATAACTTTGCAGCCATGCAGCTTTTTAGAAGCTACCATCACGACACTAGCGCCATCTATTGAAAACTCTCAGCGGCGCAACTGTTTCAAAACCGTGGCGCCTGAAACCAGTTTCAGTCAGAGGGATGTTTTCACTGAACACGAACTTTGAACCCTCAAAAGCTTAGCAGTTTAGTTCACCAAAGTTAGTCCAGAGGGCGCTACTGTGCACCGATCAATACTCGCAAACATGGAAATGAGAGATGGTAAAGGAGAAAATATTGAAAAACTAGTTGAAAAGCTTAACTATGGCTAAAATAATTTACAAAGTAGTCTACAAAAGCATTTGGCAAGAAGAATTAGTGAAATAGTACGTAACTTACCATAGCATGCATTTCTGCAGACTCGAAATTGGTATTTGCGGTAGTTCAATTTATTTAATTTGATGCTCGATTGCTGTCAGCACGCACATTTATTATCCACGTAACTAACGCAACAGTTTTTCACTATTATTTACCAAAAAAATACTTATTTTGGCTTAGAATTTAATCTTTGAAATGGGATATCAAGAAACGTCACCACCAAAAGCTGACAGCTTACTGTAGAAACCAAACTCCTGCTCTATGGCTACACCACTTTAGTTTGGCGGGAAGATACAATTTCATCTATCTTCTCCCTCACTCGCGCTGTATTCTCTATGTGCATCTCGTTTTGGTGTCGATTAAAGTAAAACCATTATGGTGAGAACAAAAAAGGGTCCCTTTGAGCAAATTGTAATATATCATCGTTTGACGTTATGGGGTCTTTGGCCAGGATTCCCTTTTGTCCAGGAGCAGTAAAATTTATTGGCGTAACGGTCCTAAAATGAATAAGCCAAACTTTAAACAGACTGCAACTTAAATGCAGAAAGTGAAAGTTAGGGTTAACTTTATCTAACATTATGTTAGCAAACTTCAAAAATATGTTTAGTTGGTAACCCTGTAAATATTCTTATAGAAATAGTAATGAAAATCTCAAAAGCTGAGACTTGAGCCCGCTGTTTTTCCTGTATCCCGTTTCAAGGGGAATCTATTATTTATTTTATTTTATTTTATTTTTTAGGTTGTCTAAGTTCAGTTTCTTAAGGCATTAAAACAATCCCTGGTATGATGCTAAATGTTTTCAAAAAAAGGGTAAATAGGTCTTATATGTGAGCGCGCTACACCGTCGTCGACTGCATTGAGAATGCTGTCAAGAATTTGTAAATAAAATTATAATCCTACATAACTTTTTGATTTGAGGTCCTCAAAATTCACATGAGGTTGAGTAAGTACCCACCTATTATGTTAATAAATAATCCCAAATAATGTCAGTATACATAACGCAACTTATTAATCTATTTCTAAATATTAATCTTTATTAACCTTTCAATATTAAATATTGATAAAAAATCCTAATCAGCTTAGTTCCGTTCCAAGAGTGTTCCTCCAATAGCGGAACAAGGGTCAGCCCACTCCACGTAGCACACATTCGTTGTGCTCACCTCATGAATGCATTTGAAGCATTTGATTTGAATTTTGGTGTGGAATGACGTCATTTGAATACAACTCGAAATTGAATAAAAAGTCTCACGCTTTGAAAGTATTGTAGAATTAGTCTTTCGTCAGCTTGTTATATCCAATGTTCGGTAAAGGCCTGTCCGCTTTTCTTCCAACAGTATAGCTACGCCGGCATAGCTCTACCCCAGGTCTGAGCAACTAAATGCTTAGCTATCTTTATAAAAAATACAACTAAGATTTTAATTCATTCATAATTATTTATTTCAGTCAACATGGATCATTTTGTTAGTAAAACTTAAATCTATTGTTAGTAGTATTTTCCTTAGTCTATGGTAGTACTTAATTAACCTATACCTATACACATACATTTATATGGAGAGAACCCCGCAGCGTGTAGCCTATCTATTTGTAGTTTTGCTTGCCATTAAATGAACCATATTGCATTGGTTCATGTAATAATGTCCCAAAAGTTAATAGCCGAGCGGTAAGTTCTTAAATTATAAAATCAATAAAGAGATAAAACTAAGCTTCTGGCCGAGCTGTTTATGGTTGTTGCAAACAGCGACGGTATACACTGTTGTACGGCCTGTCCCTAAGCCGGCATAGCCCTCATCTCTCACGGACGGAGGCCATCTATCAAGTGCAACAATAGGGTCGCCAGTTCATCGAGCAGCTGATTTTGTGCCACTCTCCAAATGTTAACCGGAATATTTAGTTTTTATAGAAAACTAGCTGATGGAACAAGCATATGGCCCACCTGACCACAAAGCATTGCCTCGTATTTCATGGACGTCAAGAACGTGTCCTACGATGCACTTTCCTGTGTCCATTAACTTGAGGCATACAGATGTTCAGGCTCACGTGTCAGTAATTTCACCGGCACCCACACCCTTCAAACCGAAACACAGAAATGCTGCTTCATGACAAATATAGGCATGGCACAAACTATCGATTTTGTCTTTCTTCTTTTGTGAGTTACCTCTGTAGCTCTGTAGCCAGAAGAGGTCTGAAAATCACGTGGTTCCAGAGCACAAAAAAGCCCCGAAAAAAAGTTCTGTCTGATTACGGCACCTAATGTTCACCCGGGTAATAACTTTATTGTATGAGTAGTTCTTCATAATTACTCTTAAAAAAACTTGATGGCGACTGAGATGTGAAAGTTGCGGGGATTCCCGTAATGAGTCGGGTTACGTTAACGGGAATCAAGATTTTGTAAAACCTTAATAAAATAAACTCACAATTGTAACCAGGTATCGAAGACTTTTTCTCAGAGCTCTTGATGCCTTAAAACTCAATAATTTCTTTGTATATGTGTGTTTATTTAGTAAATAGATATCTGTATTACCTACGTCTATAAAAAAGTCTATTAGCACGTGCCAAAGTAGGTGCTAGATTTGAATAGGTTTCTGATTGTTTTCTACAAAAACTAACAGCTCGGTTCATTTCTAGATTGCTTTGTACGTTATGGTAATTGTTACACTAATTATAATCTAAACTACCCTTTTCAGTGTCTTCCTCCTAAGCGCATCTAAGCGTTCTGCGATGGCGATCAGTAAAACGCTGACAAATATAGCTGTTATAATTGATAGCATTTTACTGATCGCCATCGCCATCGCCTAATTGTGCGCAGGCCTTAATAGTGCTCTGGCGGTTTTACAACTAAGAGGCTCTTATTATAGTGAATTTTGAAAGACGAGAGTTTGAAAACAATCGTGTACTAATTAATATAAAACAAAAAGGGCAGGAACTCAGCCTGTAAAAAATGACCCGGCTAAAAAAAGATCACATAATATATCACTTAGTTGTGTGTGAAACTATTTCAAGAGAGGTTAGAATAATTGATAATTTTTTTAGGCATTTAGAAGTATTTTTTTATCAGTTATCAGTTTAGTTGATTTTATTGTTATATAAAAATGTATTGCTTTAGAATCGTGGAGATTAAATAAAAAAATAAAAAAAATTGTTTATTGCGTGGTCTAAACATGTCTTACACTTTAAACATAATATTATCTCACTTACAAAAACATTTAAAATATAGATAGTGATAAAATTATTGAAATTTCTTACCATGGATAATGTCACAGGTGACATTATCAGGGAGACAGGGTTAAACATTAAGCAATGATTAAATTTAAACTGAGTTCACAAGTGTGGCTATGAGTTATACACGTTTTGAGTATAGGAAAAAAAAAAAAAAAAAAAAAAAAAAAATAGAGCTTTGATTATTTACGTCTATTCAAATAGGTTCTTATTTTGTTCTAATTTGTTGGTAGGTAGATACCTACTGCTACCTACTGCTATCTTAATGACTTTAGTATCTAAAAGGTAGGTAGGAACCTACATTACCTATCTGTGTACAGACTTGTGGTTTGAAAACCCAGTACCATCATCATAAAAATCTGATTTTTAATAAAGTTTACCTGATTCCAGGTCAGCTGTGGGAAATTTTAGATGAAATTGGCTGCACCACCTGCTGGGCACCTGCTGGGTAAGCCAATTTCATCTAAAATCCTGTGGATAGCCGCTGATTCCCAGGCAATACCCAGCGAAAAGACGCCGCGGCAGACCAAAACGGAGATGGCGAGACGAGCTTGATGGTTTCCTGACGGACTGGACAAGCATATCCAAGGATCGCGATGTCTAGAGAGAATGAGTGGAGGTTGCCCAACAGTGGGACTCAGTGGCCACATAACAAAATAAATAATTACCTGTTTCTTTAAGAGGCACTATGTTCTTACAAATAAAGTTTTATAAAGCGTTCGAGCTTTCATAATGCATTATACAAAATATTTATCGATAAGACTATAAAAAATCAAATAAAATGGCGTGACATCTCATAATTATATGCTAGCTAGGTATTCAAATATTAAAACAATACAGATCCTATAGTAATGTTTTGCGAGATACTATTGTCGAATGACAGGTATTTTTGCTACCGTACTTAACAAAGGCACGAAGGTTTTATCTGGTGTCCACTATCAGAAGACCCGGTATTTCTCTTATCTGTTGCACACAAACAAACGGTTTTTTTAAAATAGACACACTAACAAACAAAGTCATTACCAAATTAACAACACTCAGGTGACGAAAAAGCATTTGGTAAACAAGCTTCATTCCGAACGGTTGCCTAAGTGCTAGTGATTTATAGTGACGTCATAAAATTAGACGTTACATGTGAATAATAGATATTATTATGTCCTCACCCTGTCTTACGCCAAGTTTGCAATCAGATCAAGATGAGTCAAGTGATACAAGTTCATCTGAATTTTCAAGTACAGTTTTGGCAAAGTATAACAGAAGCCTAGATACAGATAACAAAGATTTTAAAGCCACTGCTGTACTTTCACATGGTGTTGAAGATATTTTATCTGATGGAGTTAGCTACGTAAATGATGGAACTTATCAAGATAGTAAACCGGAGGTTCTCTCAGCTGTGCCTCAAGTTTTTACTCAGGACTATAATTCAAGAGACTCAACTGGATTCAGTATTCAAGACATTCTCGGTTTACAACAACCGTATCCTGCACACGCTGAAGTACTAGAACCTAGATATGACTATCATGCACCAAATTACGAAAATATAAGTAACAGCTCAAACAATTATGGATCGGGTGCAGAAGAAGTGATCGCCGAAGACTGCGTTGCAAGTGACAACATGTTTTCCGCAACACCACAGGTCGTCAATCAAGTCATTTACAATAGAAACTATGCATCTAATGAGCTTGCACGATACAACCAAAGAAGCCTAGAGAACATTACCAAAGATCCTACGAGGGATATAAACGACATGCACGAATCAAGTTTTCCTAGTCAGGTTCGTATGGATTCCTAGAACTTTTTCCAGTTAGTAACAAGACCCAAAATACTCGTTCGATTTCGTCAATAATTTATAAATACTGTGACCACAGAACAACCGGATTCATAATGACAATTTAATATACTTACCTACCTTCTGGTTACTAGCTACCTAATAAAAAGTATTAGGTTGAAGCCAATTCATTATTTTATTAAGCTCAGACAGAGCTAGACGTTTCAGTTATTCAATATCATTGCATTTCAGAATCCTTCATGGAACAGTAAACACGCTGTTAGCAGTCAAGATATAAGGCCATCTTCTGAATTGCCCGTTGATGGTAAGGTTTTTTCAATTTTTTTTTTTGTTTCTGATAAGGCGTTTTAAAAATAAATAGCATACGAATGTTTGTTTATGTTTCAGACATGTCATCAGAATCTTCTACCTACCAAAAAGGGTTTTCAAAGAGGGCAAGGACAGCCTATACCAGCTCTCAACTAGTCGAACTGGAAAATGAGTTTCATCAAAACCGCTACCTCTGCCGACCACGCCGCATCGAACTTGCAAACTACTTGCAACTATCAGAGCGTCAGATAAAAATATGGTTTCAAAACCGCAGGATGAAATACAAGAAGGACAACAAGCACAACAAACCTTCATCTTCTGTAGATGACAGCAGCCCTTCCAGCTCGAAAGATTCGCCAAGTCAAGACCATAAGATGAGTCACGGAAGAAGCTGCGGCGGCCACGACCGTCACAGACGACTATTACTTGATAGCCATGCAACCCATCACAAAGTTTACTTGACGAGCGACAGCATTCCTAGGCCACCGGAATATCCTACAGTAAGCCCGATAAAGTCTGTGATAAAGAGCCCTCAGAATACAATCGAGCTACCGTCTTACACACCGAACTTGTCTTACTCGTCGTACTACGCCGGAGGTAGCAGGGCCGCTTACTCACCGATGACCGAGGTTTATCGGTACGGTGATGAATCACTGGCTCAGAATTCAACGCTGTCGACGTTAGCATCGGATAGTTACGTACCGAACGGAATGAATTTGAAGCTAGGAGATGATTTAGTACGATACTCTGCTACCTCTCCATACTACAATCCGTTGTCTTCTGGAGTTGTGATACATCCTGCTGTATCTGATGGCTACGTATTTAGTTCTTCAATGGCGCCTTTACCAACTCCTACGTATGATGATAGTAATCTCCATGCAAGAACAACTAGCTTATCTCTTCCTCAAGATCCATACTTTTCATATTTGTCATCATCTGATACATCTCAACAACCATCTTCTTCAGCGAGCAAATATCCTTCGTCTTCTTACATAACATTGTGAAAGTCAATTTAATGTTGTGGATTAAGTGTGTTGAAATTTATAAGACAAAAACTTATTTATGTGATTTATAGTTTAGTTAAAACGTAAAATTGTACCTACTTACATAAGTGTTTGTTCTGTGTATGGGTATTTTAATACTTTTTTTTAAAAGCCGGAGCTTAATATTACAAGTCAAAACCTTTTGAAATGTATACCTAGTACTTACTTATTTACGTGAAATAAAGTAATCTGGTTTATGTTTTATTTATTTTTCTAAGTATTTCCCATTCAAATTAAGCAGATTTTTTGTTGAAAATTTGCGTTGTAAAATATCACTCACGTATTCGTATTATATTAAAATATCGCATTTCACTGATCCCCACCGCAGAACGTTTGATGTGCGCAAGGCTTTAGGCTAACTACTTTACTCGGTGATTTTAAATTCCATTAAATAAAACAAGGTGTAAATCACTCTTTAATATATTTTTTTTTTAATCATTTTTGATAAATAAAGTAGGTAAGAATGACATATTACTGTTTTGAGTTAGTTTGGCTGTTTAATAATCCGGTTGCTGAGTGGGTTTTTCATTTTGCAAAACTCACTCGGACAAAACGGTGCGTGACCAGCAAAACGGGAAAACTGACAATGCGAACACACAGGCTCGCAAACACAATCATACAATAAAACAGCAGAACCTATTTTAAAATTCACATCATCATCATCAGCCTGAAGAAGCCCACTGCTGGACATAGGCCTCCCCTACACATTTCCAGGAAGAACGATTCTGAGCCCTTTCCATCCATCGACTTCCCCCGCAATCTTAACAATGTCGTCGGTCCATCTGGTGGATCCCTACGTTCCGCCTTACGGTTCGTGGTCGCCATTTGAGAACCGTTATTGCCCTGAGCCAAATTTTAAAGTTACTCCAACCTGAATTGTAAATCCATTTTGTCATAAAATGGGGTGAGTATTATTTAACCCAGTTTACGGGATTCCTTTATTTATACTTTGCATCGGTCAGAACCGTTGTTGCGGCTGACCAAGAACAAGATGGCGGGGCGAACTCGACAAGTACAAGTCCCAGTGGATAATCTCAGGACGGGACCGCACGGAGATAAAAAATATATCCTTTCACCACACAAAGAACCAGTAACACGATAAGAAGAACCGCGGAAGGAATTGGGGTAGGCATTTATCCAGCGGTGGGACATCGAAGGCTCATAATAATACGAATAATAATCGGTCACATAAACATAAAACAAATATTATTATTTTTCATATTATTTGTCGGATAATAATAGATTTACAAATTAAAAGTGTCATGTGTACTAACGTTAGAAATATAATTTTGTCGCTTGCAGATAATCTACATAAATTAACAATTAGGAATGTTGTTTTGCCTTCTACTACCTGAACTGGTAATGACTCCATTACACTCAAACCTCAAGTAGTCAACAATATTAGAATAAAATGATTATTGTTATTCACAGGTGTCCAAATGGGGGATGATTAGGAGTCACTGACCAATAGCAGAGGTTTCAACCCTGGAAAGGGTGAGGTGGGTACTAATTACTTTAAGCTTAGATTTAGTATAAATAGTAAAGCAAAAAAGGATAGATCATCATTCGCTTCCCAGTAATTAAAGCCATCATGTGTTCTTTGCAAAGTGCCAATGTTGGAGTATATCCTAGTGAGCAGTTGGAAGATGATTTTATCACAAATCTCTTTTCACAAAATATCTCAAGCAATAATAATGTAAATATTATTTCCACCACATATGTCACATCTATTTGTTTATATATCCTGCAGGCACCCACTGCTAGGTTTATGTATAGGCCTTTCTTTTATGATTTTTCTCGTGCTTGGTTATGTGCTAATCATACCCTATAGTCTTGACAACAGCTGTGCTACCCGTCTGGTTACATACCGTTATAATTGTATCACTATCTCCATTTTGAATATAATTTTTAATCTTATTTTTTATTTTTCTTACAGTGCGTTCAAACAGAACCAGTTACTACAGTACATTCAAATCAAAATGTGGTCCAAGATTCAATATGGCTTTCGGAAAATCAGGTACATGGTATTCCTGCTAATCAATATCACTAAAGTTTATATTCTTTTTAATTTGAAGCTAACTTGTGTGTTTAATTTCAGATGGATCATGATTATGCTCAAACAGAGCCTTCATCGTCATTGCAATCTTGGGGAGACCAAACCATCAATAAAACTGCTACCAGTTTGAACATGTCTACATACTTTTCTACTTTCGATCCATCTGTCCAGGTAATTTTCTCATGTATTATGAAAAACTTCTTCAAACTTACTTGAGTTATTTGAAAGATGTAAATTTTGAATCCCATTTCAAGAATGTAATTTTTTCAGGTTCACAACAACCAGCTTCAGAGTGCCAACATTCAAAATAAAGTTATCAGAATTCAACATTCTATGGGCCACATTCATCGCGCTAAAATCAATAGTAAGTCTCGATTTTTTTACTTAATCTCGTATTAATTTCATTTTTTATTTCATGTTACCATGAAAAAAAGTAAATTCTTCGAAGTATCCTATTTATAGAAAAAGTTTATTATTCAAAGTAGTGGACTTATTTATGATGATGATGATTAGCTGTATGCATCCTAACAAAATAGTTTTTAATAATAAATATTTATCAGCTGTTTCAATCAAGATTTTTTCTTTTACAGTGGTTCCTACTGCGACGGGTCATTTTAAAGCTATTGTAAAGCGCAAACGGAAAAGAACTGTTTTCAGAACAGATCAAGTAGAAGCCATGGAAAAAGTATTTGCAAAGAAACCATACGTCACAAAAGAAGATAGAAAGATTCTTGTCGATACATTGCATATCAGTGACAAATCAGTCAAAGTTTGGTTCCAAAATCGTCGATTGAAGAACAAAAGGGGTGAAGATCAGTACAATTCTGAAGATGAAAATAGCAGCTCACCTAATCTTGATCGTCTGGACTACGTGGAATCAAAAATACACGAAAGAACCAATGAATTTGGTTACGTTACACTTGATGACAAAATACTAGATGATCTCTATAACGTGATTGATGAGTATTTAAACAAACCACGCCGTAATGTGTCTACGAATGATATCGAAATGGAAGAAACTAAGGTGAAAGAAGAATTCATGCCTTTATATGAACCAATATCTCCAGCCAGTAATATCGATAACTCTAATGAAGAAAGTCCTTGGGAATTTCAATCTCCTGTTGGAAATGAATATTTGCAAAGACTAATTGATATTGAATCGATCATATCAAATTGACAATATAATTATCATTATAAATAATATGTCATTGTAGATTTTGTAATAGGTTATATTTTATTTATATTTTAATTTAAATTATGTAGAATTTAAGATAAATTTATTAAACACCTTGTTGATAATGTTTTAAAAAACATTTTTGTATGTATTTTTTCATAAATAAGTGTATAATGTTGTTATATTATTTTTGAATAAACGATTTAGTTAATCATTTTTGTTAATTTTATTTAATTACGTGTAAGTAGGTAACTAACTGTAAATTAAGACGAGGGAGACATGGAACGTACACAAGGATACACATCAGACTTTACACTGCTCGCTCTTATAATATCCTTGTAGTAGGTAAGCATCATTTTTCTTTGTTTATAAGTAACTTGAGCTGTAATCCTTCTGTACCAGAGGCACCAGTAAGTAAGCAGCCAGAGAGGCAGCAGTAAGTAATCAGCCAGTATGTGTATAAGATCTACAGTGTCTTAAACAATGCCATCTTCCAATCATTGCTCTGCAATACACAAATAAGAAGGTACCAACTATGCAGTCGTAACGCATTTAAAAATTATTTCCATAAATTGAGGTAGTTTGTTAAAAGTAGCAGTCACCATTTCTCGTTTCGTGCAGTTGCGTGCTGATCCACAAAGTTACTAGTGTTTTGCGTCGATTTTACATGCCATTCTGGCAAATTTACTCCTTTGGTTATTATTTTATCAATTGAATCAGTTCATAAAGCACCCATTTCACTTGTCGTGCAAGCTTATCGCCCGTTGAGCATATTGCATGTAGTTTTTTCGTCTGAAAGCTAGTTTTTATTTGGTGGAGAAATTTATAATAATGCTTCAAACCATGGTCGCTGCTGTAACTCCTCTTCATGTTAAAGATGAAGTAAGTCTTAGTTTTAAAAGTATAAATATAATCTACCGTTTAGACCTTGTTCAGAACTACAGTTATTTGAGGTTATCCGTAATCTTAAAGTTTTAGCCAAGATTTAATCTCGCAGATAATCTTCATGTAGGTACAATGAAAGTATGAGTAATGTTGAAATAAATAAATAGAAAAAACAGAATTTTAGGTGTGGCAGAAATATCTTATGATCTCTAGTTTGCTGTAGTCTATACTTATAAACTAACTCTCAATTTTCAGTTAAACCATTGGGATAACCATCCGTTCTCAGGCGGTTGGGTTGATAGGAACAATCAGAAGACAGGTCAGTTATTTATAATTTTGACATTCCTCTTCTCTTCTTCTTCTTCAACCAATATGAAGCCCCCTCAATAGCTCTATTCGTTGCTATGTTCAAGTCTTCCACGGTGCAGTTGGTTATGCACAGTGGAGCCAAAGACTGGGCTCAGTGGCGCGCCATGGGAGAGACATAATATGTCTAGCAGTGGTTAGTTTGTGCTACCGGCCACTATTTACCTGCAAAATTAAACTACAATAGTTATATTACTAAATCTCTCGTGGCGTCTGTCTGTCTGTACCATGTGACCTAAAGGTGCTTCACGGATGATTTTCGCTGTTAGACATGTGCCTTGCGCACATCTAAGCATTCTGCGCTGGCGATCAGTGAAATGCTGTCAAATATGACAGCGAGATTTGACAGCGTTTCAGTGATCGCCACCGCAGAGCACTCAGATGTGCGCAATGCTTGATTGAAGTAATAATTCATTAAATAATGGTAAACATGTATTTTGGAAACTTATGTTGGTTAATTCATATTACAGATGTCACAAGAAATCGAACCATAAAGAAAAAAAGCAAACGCGTACGGACAGCTTTCACAACCAATCAACTGCGAGCATTGGAGCAAACTTATCTTCTAACCAAATACATAAGCTCGGACAATCGTCAGCAGCTCTCAAAAAAGTTAAACATAGGTGAGAAATGCATCAAAATATGGTTCCAGAATAGAAGAATGAAGGAAAAGCGAGAATCGTCTGAATCCAGTGACTCATCGAGTGAAACTTTAGGAAGTGGCGTTATGTCGCCTTTGCTTGCTATCCAGCTTGAACCAGAAGCTGTAAACTACGAGCTACAGTACAATCAATATGAGACGCCAGTTTATCATGAACCGTATGTCTACTACCAATCGCCTGCTTTCCAAACTTACAGTGCAATTAAGGCAGAGATTCCACCCAGTAATGCAATTACACCGATAAATGACTGCGGCAATGGTTTGATCTACTCTAACGAAACGAATCCTTACCAAATTCAGCATCCCAGTAGCGAAGCGAATGCTTACCAAATTCAACATCCCAGTAGTGAAGCAAATGTCAATAATGGCTACGTCTGCCAAAACCAATACGGCAGTGAATGTTATAGCTGGAGCGCAAGCAATATGGATTTGTATAACTTTTATCAATAATTTCACAAGGTGATTTGTTTATTACCTCCTTTTATTGATAGTGTAGTTTGTATTTATGCTAAAGCAACTAATTCAAAAGACTAAATTATATGGGTATGAGGTATGAACAGTTTTGTGTTCACTTTAGTTTAGATCGCTACTTAAATTATTATATTGTGCTGATTTGTTCAGACTCATGTTTAGATAAGGAGTACAGTCAGCATCAAAAGTATGTTGGCATTTCTGGTTTGTAAAGTTCAAATATTGCTTAAATCAGCTCACTTCAGAATAAAATATTGAACTTAATTTAAAGATATTTTTTGAGTCATAACTATTTCCTAACCGAAGTTGCCACATCTTTGTCAAGTCCAGAGAAAAGAGGAATTTAGTAACTGAAACTGCCAATCTACTTTTGCTGCTGGTCCCATATCTTTCATATTTTTGCATATCTGATTTTATTTTTTACTAGACATAGACATATTTATAATGAAGAAGTGTTAATTTTTGTTAATTAAATGACGTTATTTTATTTATTTCCTAATCGATAAGTAGGTATATTATTAACTCTCCTGTTTCTATTTTCTTATCTTCTGTTTTCTTAACCATGACTTAATTATTTTATTTGTTGCTTTCTTATGTTAATTTATAAAAAAGTACTATTACAAGTATCTTAGTTATAAGTACCTAGACTTATTCACCAAATCATTAAGTAAGTAAATGTTATATTAAGGATAAAAGTTTGCCATAGTTTATTTAAAAATAAAGATTACCCAAATTAAAAATCAATCTTTTATTTAATTGATTACCTTCTACAATTTAAAATAAGTAACCTAGGACTATTCTAAAACTTAGGACTCAAGTTTCGATAAGGCGCAGATGCTGTGAACACATACTGAGCGTAAGGGCTGGTAATGTTAGGTGGACCTGTCAGAGGTTGAGGATTTCCATGACAGTTACAGTTGCAGTTCATTTTCTGGTCATGCCCAAAATTTTGTTGAGGGAGGCTGGGACCAGGGACGGCATTCCCTGGTGTAACAACAGGCATGATGTTAATTGGCTTCCAAATTACACCCCCAGATGAGATGTAAGGATGAGCATAAACTGTGGGCATCACCGGAAAATACGTTGGCCCATTTGCTTTGGCTTGTTTTGATAACTTTGACGAAGTTGATGGTGCTGCAGTCTTCTTTTTCGATGGAGCTTCTTCAAAAGTTCTGGATTTTACAGTAATCGGTGGATGCACTCCCAACTTTTTCTGCAGTTTAGGCTTTTGATCATGATTGATTTCTCTTCTCCCTTTCTTTAATCTCTTACTCAGATCTAATGAAAATTCAACAGGTTTTTTATTAAACTGTTGATTTCTATTCTTAAATTGCTTTCTTGAAGGCTCACCTATTTGCGTTGAAGGCAGACCATTAGTTAAAAGTGCATGATACACATTTCGATCTTGAGTTAAATTTATAGGTGATTTGATATGATTTGTTGATAAATTCTGTGGCACTTGTTGAATCTCAACTTTTTCTCGGACTTCTTTATGAAAACTATCAGTATTTGCCCCAGTAAACATACTTGTACTATTGACTGGTTTCATAATGACCGGTATTGAGTATGAAACTTGGTCATTAGTTGATGGCAAATTACATACATTATTTAATCGATCTTTACCGGATTCCTCTGCTTTAACAGCTGTTGCGTTATCAAGTTCTTTGTTGGTCGATTCTTTCTTTTCCTTCATTCGTCTGTTCTGGAACCAAATCTTGACGGCTCTTTCTTGCATGTTCAAGGCAGTTGAGATTTCTGTTCGATGTTCACTGCTGATGTATGGGAACTTCTTGAATTGTAGCTCCAGAAACTTTATTTGTTCTGTTGTAAATGCACTTCTGAACCTTTTCGGTTTGCGAATTGGTCTTATTGTATTTTGCATACGACTGGCCTCCATCTGTAAAATAAAGAATTTGTATTATTATTTGTGAAATAGTAATCAAAACTTTCGTGACTTGTGTTCTAATGAAACCTCCAATCAAACAAACCTGTTAACTTAAGCTTCAACATTTTAGAATATTTTTATTTATTAATACATTTAATTAAGTTGAAACCATATTATATAGGTAGCTTTGTTTTAATGCAACTTTTATAAGAAATCGCGAGCGTGTGATCAAAGATTGAAGCTTTGTCGTTCGATGCAAACCAAATACTTACGGTTTTAATTGGCTAATTTCCTTCCCTTTCTCCTTATTCTTTCAATTTACAATTTCTGCTTAGCAATTCACAAATGTTTTGTTACCACGCGCATTGACCGTGATCACTCCTACAATAACTGAATCATTTGAGTGGTTCTAGTCTCATATATAGCAAAGAACATTATTTAATTACAATATTACCAAATCGTACACAATTAACTAATCGTTGACAAGCTATGTCAATTAGACAGTCATTAGAACTAGTACCTATTTATATTATATTTGATAGTGGCTAGCAGGATTTTTTATCAGTTTAATAAGGTAGTTTGATAATACTGTACGACCCGTAAGTGTTCACTAAGTATTGTTCGCTACTGAAAGAGACAGAATGCTTAGAGGGAGACGCAAAGTGAATTTAGAAACGTGTGGTTTTCATCTGAGTACGTTCATGCAATATGGATAACCGGTAATATGTAAAATCAGATAGGACAAACACAGCAATAGTTTTTTGAAAATGATAATTTGAGTAAATCTGAATTTGTGTGGAGCAAAAATTAAACTATCTATGAAGATGTGCAGAAGAATTCAGACTCTAAAATAAAGAGTGGGATTCCGGATCCAGCCCTACTTGAAAACTGGTAAAACAAATATGTAGTTCATAGTTAGGTATTATGTAAGAAGTAGGAAAGATACTAATTATATAACTGAATTGGTAGTGACTAAAATCTAAATTCTTCTTCTTTTTATCTTATCACTAGTTTCATCGTTCCGGTGTGGGGAAAGAATTTTAAAAACGCCCTTAAGAGCTGGCACATACAGGGTGTGGCGTAAAGAGTGGATAATCCTTTACCTACGGGTCGGGGGCATCACAACTGTTCAGAAAATAAAAACATGTACCCAGTAAAAGTCCCACGGTTTTCGAGTTATTAAACATTTTCGAAATTTTCATTATTTTGTACTTCTGTCCATACTTTTCGATGCCAAGATCACAAATCAAGGAATTTTCTCCATCTGTTTTTTTATAGCATTCTTAGATAACTGTTCTATCAAATGATAACTGCCATTGGTATGTCAAAGGTACAGTTTTTTTTTTAGAATTTTTTTTAGAAATAAAAATGTGATTTGCCAATTTTTTCCAAAAGTTTGACCTCCTGTGGTTTAAAAAAAATGTATGGTCACCCTGAGTGACCAACTAATAAATAACTTGCCTACTTCATTGAGATTCCGAAATGGTATAGCACTTGCTAGTTCCAACTTTCAATGCAAAGAATATTTGTGTTAAAAAAGGGTAAGGGTAATTTTTTCAAATTACAAGTAATATTTTACATAGCAATCGAATTTACTAAAAACAGAAAATAAAACAACAAAACAAAACAAAATGCTCAAAATGCGCGCAAGATAAAGCGTTCTTTTACTAGAAGATGCAGGGCTTGCATAAGAGCAAGTGGAAGCCATTTTGAGCACTTGTTGTAAGAAATTTTAATGTAATAAATGTATTTTAAATATCTAATTTGTTTAATTTTCTGTTTTTAGTAAATTCGATTGCTATGTAAAATCTTACTTGTAATTTGAAAAAATGACCCTTACCCTTTTTTAACACAAATATTCTTTGCATCGAAAGTTGGAACTAGCAAGTGCTATACCATTTCGGAATCTCAATGAAGTAGGCAAGTTATTTATTAGTTGGTCACTCAGGGCGACCATACATTTTTTTTAAACCACAGGAGGTCAAACTTTTGGAACAAATTGGCAAATCACATTTTTATTTCTAAAAAAAATTCTAAAAAAAAACTGTACCTTTGACATACCAATGGCAGTTATCATTTGATAGAACAGTTATCTAAGAATGCTATAAAAAAAACAGATGGAGAAAATTCCTTGATTTGTGATCTTGGCATCGAAAAGTATGGACAGAAGTACAAAATAATGAAAATTTCGAAAATGTTTAATAACTCGAAAACCGTGGGACTTTTACTGGGTACATGTTTTTATTTTCTGAACAGTTGTGATGCCCCCGACCCGTAGGTAAAGGATTATCCACTCTTTACGCCACACCCTGTATAATATGTTTTCAAACTTACGACATATCGGTCCTGATGATGTTTTCTCCCCCGTTGAGAGTACTGCGATAGTGAAAAAATATTTTTTGACAGAAAAACTCATTGGTCCTTGACTGGATTTGAACCCATTGCCATTACGATCGGGAGGCAAGGCCTTTACCAGGTCACTAGTGCCTCACTAAAATAAAATCGAAACGGTACTAAACTTTATAAAGTTATAAAAACAATCATAGAATCCTAACGCCACATTGACGTTCCCGTGGTAGTGATGGCTGGGTATCAGAAACTTCTGCTACATACCACATCCAAGCCCTGAAGATACAGGCACAGATTTTTATAGCTATATCTACTGTGATACAAATTTTTCATCTACCTTGAAAATCTAACCAGCCAGGCTTCCTTATTACGTAATGCGCGGCAATCATGTCACATTCGCACGCGTAAATAGGCAACCATTGCTGTCAAACTTTTGTAGCACAAACAGTAGCTCGTCACGGGCATGTTAAGAAGGTTTCATCTCCGGACTAGAAAGACCAAATGTAGGGAAAAGTAAAGTCATTTGATTTTACACTTTATACGACCAAACGCGCACAAGTTTGAAAGAGATACCTATACGTTTCTGACACCTGCTAACTACATCATCATTAGTCTGAAGAGAAATCTCTTCCTGGACAACGGGCTCACAAACCAGGAAAATGTTTAGCATCACGGAAGCTTTTGTCCATTACATTAACTAACGCACTCAAGAAGTTCTACTGCAATTCTTAACGCACTAAAGAAGCTACTACTACTACCATCAAAACATATCAAAGCCATTTTTACTATAATCTTTATTTTAATATAACTCTATTAAAACGAAATCACGAAATCTATACAATTCCTTAAACATTATTTCAAAACTTATGCTTAAAATTAAATATATTTCTAACTCTTTATTGATATTCTTCTTCAACCTGAATACTTCTGATCCAGGACAGATCCCAATTCCTTTCATTCATATCGCCCTGATGATTTGAGCTGTCTGACTGCGCCGTGGAATCTGGAGACAGCTCTTGAACTTCACTGTATGGAGACGGAGACGGGTACTGCTGCATGTGGAGTGGCATCTGCTGGTAGGAAGGTTCCGGTTTGTAAGGTGGATAGTTTATTGGAGCAACCATCTGAGGTGCCAACATTGATGTAGACGACACTGGATATTGCTCAATGAACACACCTTGGCGGTGAAATACTTCATTTTGATATTGCTCATGTGTGGGCATCGGAACGCCAGTTTCCAGGGATTCTGTGGAATTCACCTCCTCAATTTCTTCAAGACTCTCCGCTCTGTCTTTCTTTTCTTTCATCCGACGGTTTTGGAACCAAATCTTGATCGTTCTCTCGTTCAAGCGGAGTGCATCCGCCAGTTCTATTCTGCGAGTGCGGTCTAGATACTTTGTTTTGGCGTATTCCTGTTCCAGATGCATCATTTGCTGGCTTGAGAAAGCTGTTCTGATGCGCTTTTGTTTCTTTACTCCGTTGGTTTTATTTTTCCAGTTCCCGGTTTGTACCAATCTCCCAATCGATTGGTTAGCCCATGCATTGGTCATGGATCCGTTGTTTGGTCTGGGGACCATCAGTGGGATGCTTGGCATATTCTGCGGTACATGGACGGTGTGGTACCCATTGGATATGGAAGGAACGTGTCTTTGATACGGTATGCTGATATATTGCTGAATATAATTGCCCACTGGAGGATTAGCAGGGTTGATGTTGTAATCTGCGTTGATATACGTGTTTTCTGGTCGAGCTTGGGATTCATTCCATCCCGAACCCTGTTAACAAAAAATAAAAAGTTCAAGTACACAGCTTAAAACTGCTAAAACTAATTTGAGTATTGAATAGTTTTCATGTTTAAGTTAATAGATGCGACGGAAAATACTTTCTTCACACACACGTATGTTATGTATATAAACCAGTACACGATCCAGCCATTTTAACGCTAGAAATGTTTTTCTTTCATTCAAATCTTATAAGGTTTCGAATAACTATTCACAAAATTTTGAATTTACCTCTCCATTTTGAACAACCGCTTGTTCTTGACTCCACTGATCACTCGCACTGGAACAACTGAATACTGGAGGCGATTGACTTGAAGTCGACTCTGGCATCTTTGTATTTTTTAAATCCTTAAAACCACTTTTGCAACTGTAAGATACTACTGTCGAAGCGTGCACTACGAAAGCTCAATTACTTATAGTGCTATGTCCAAAATACTTCCTGATTTTATATGGTGTCCCATTGTTGTGTGTCATTCTGGTGATTAGCGAACTGGACCTCCTGCGATAAGGTGATTGGGCTTTTGTTTGCGGTGTCATATTTTAAGGATAATATCGATGCTATTTTAATAAGCTTTCTGTACATCTTTTTGAAATAATTTATTGAGGATTTTCACACACACATTGAATACTACAAATTGAGCATTGTTTTTGGGCAAGAAGATGATTTTTTATAAGTGTACGAAAATTTAGCCATTTTGCTGTTCAGAACATTTTTGTACGTACTTAATTTTGTCTGTAAATCTGGGAGATATTGCTTTATTGCTATAAAACCGCCTATTGTTTATTTATTAAGTAATATAATTTATTATACTAATGTAAAATTTTCTTTTGGTTAGTTCGTAAGGCGTATCTACAATAAATAATGTTCTATCTGTAACATATTTCTATGTTAAAAGTAACCCTGAAAATAAAGCTACAGGCCTATTTGTTTGCAAATTCATGTTCTAGTAATTCTTTTGACATCCATTTTTTTATAAGTAAGTTGAAATTTAAAATAATACTTTCAACGGATGACTTTCAACTACATTAATAATTGAAGTGCGCGTTACTTTATACTTTACATAATTACTGATAAATTGATAATTACATAAAGTGTCAGTAATAAGTATATGAGGTAAATGTTTACAGCAATGATTAATGAGAGTATTTAATAAGTTTTTACTAGCAAGTAATCAGTATACCAGAAACAGGAGTCTTTTTTCCACACGATAAGAAGAAGAACAAGATACGTCATTGGGTATATTTTATTTGTAATAACTATTTTTTCTTAGGGAACTTTTAAGATGTTAAAAACCTATGGTAGTGGTGTGCCCTATTCTTTGAAAAAGAATTCCAATTGCTATGTATTTAAAACCTATAAGTACCATATTGTATTAGAAGATGAAATTTTCTTATCAATAATAAAACTACCTTGCCTAACCTATTGTCTCTGTATTAAAATCGCGGAAGGATTTAGTAATAATAATTAACTGTCCCATACCCATCGTTTAACAATAGATAAATTTAAATAGGCTTACCAACATGATATAAATGTATTGATAAAATAACCAGTTTTTGCTGTAATCTATAAATTAAGAATTTGAATGTCAGGATAGCAGCAGACACTACTGGTACATTTTTTAATTTTTAGTACGAAATGTGACGTCTACGGTGATCATACTTTCGCGTATCGCAAACCAGTCGTGAGATGCGTAGTTGGCGCTTGGTGAGTAAAACTACTACATAGTAACTTATTTATATTCTGTGGTGCAACGACAAATTTCATATTCAGAACCTTGTAGCTCGATTCTTAAAAAAAATATGATGGTGAGTCGCACCTGCAACCTATAGGTACTTACATATACACACATACACCTACATTTGGAAGTTATACCTGAAAATCTTGAAATAAGAATAAATCTTGACATTATGCACTGTGCTGTAAATATTTGACGTCATAGATTAAGTTAAAAATGTACCTACGCCGTAGAGGAGTCTACGAGCGTTTGTTTTCTCAATAAATTGGTTATCTAAACAAAGTCATGATTCTTATTTATTATATTTCCACACAATAAGTAACTAAATAAAATAATTTATTTTATCTGGCACTGATACTCAAAAATGAGTTACAAAACTAATGATGCCAAAAGTAAGCAAAATATCACAACAAATAATCAACTTGGATCTTACTGATAATAGAAAGTTTGTAAAGGCTTGCGCACATCTAGTGCCATGGCGATGGCGATTATTGAAATGCTGTCAAATATCGCTGTCATATTTGACAGCGTTTCACTATCGCCATCGCCATCGCGCTATATGTGCGCAATGCTTAATAGATACCTATCTATGTATGTAAGATAAATAAGTGCTTTGGTTTTTGTTTACCAAAGTCTAAAGTTTTAAGGCCTGCGCACATCTAGGCGATGGTGATGGCGATCAGCTGAAACGCTACAAATATCGCTAACATATTTGACAGCGTTTTACCTGATCGCCATCGCCTAAATGTGCCAAGCCTTTACGCTACAAACACTGTGGTACCTTCTAAAATAATGTTTTTAAACAATAATAATCTGTCCTTAATTTCTATTACCCGTAACATGTTTGATGTTGGTCATTTCAAATAAAAATAAGTAACTAATTTAAAGCCATTACACAAAAATACAGCGCCATCTAGGATATCACATCATGACCACGAAGAAAATGGGCTCCGCAACTGTTTATCCAATTCACGGGTCAAAAGGAAAGGTTCCCGACGAGCAAACGTAAATTAACTCAGTTTTATTCATTTGAAAAACTATACAAAATTCGTGATATTACTTAAAATACCTTAGCTGATAGATTATATATTGTAAAGTAGAATATAAGTTCAAATACAAATGAGCAGTAGGCTGTATCAAATATCAAAAAGAGAACCTTAAAAGTTAGAGGCTGTTTACTACGAGTACGTGATAAGTTGAACAGAAGCTCACAGATGGCAGTGTAAGGTTCTACGGTATATACGATTCCAGTATATAAAAGGCTTTATTTTGATAACAGACATTAATTACTAACTTAGTTAATTATCAAATGAACTTGGATGGATCACTTTTTTATAATAAAAGAATAAACAAATGAAAAAAAATTGTAGGACGAAAGAATAGTGTCCACTATAGATAAAATGGATGAAAATAAAGTGGTAGAAGATTATACCAATCATAAACTAAAATTATTGACTTTTTAATTGACTTCAAATAAAAAGGAAGAGACCATGGTTACCAATTAACATCAGGCTGTTTATCATCATCATCATTATGTAAGCTCCATCAGCTAGTTGTATAAAAAAACGTTCTCAATTCGGAAGAATTTTTAATTCTCATAACTTTAAAAAAAAAAAATCGTTTCATTTCATTTTTGATAACTTTGTCATGACCAAGTTTTGACGATTCATGTCATTTTCTCATAAATGCATTTATGACCCAGTTTGAGAAAATCTTTTTTTTATCTGGAAGGTTATCCAGATAGGTCCCATACAAAATATCATCAAAATCTGTTGAGCAGTTTAGCTTAGAAGTAGGTTTCTCAAGTTTTGTAAACAAAAAATAAGTGCTACACCGTCGATCGCATCATCACGATTGCAGTCAAACGCAAGCCTAATAATGTAAAAAAAACTTTTTAGCGGAATACAAGAACTTTATATCCATAATAAGAACGGTGTAGATATCATTACTACACACAGGCACGTATTTAGATAAGCACTATTTAATTATATTACATTAGCTAAAAGTTGCGTTTCTTTACATTCCTATCAATTAGCTTTTCGTTTGCAAATGAGCAATGATTCAATTGCGTTTTTAATTATGTTAATTGCATAATGTGCCTTTTACTTAATTATAATTATGGGTACTACGGTATGCAGGTGCGTTATCTACTAGCTAGTTAATTTAATTATCGAAGTAGGTACTATGATTCAACATTAGCCTAATAACTTTCTTATTAGCGCTTAGTGACCGTAGGTGACCAACTTTTTGCCCATAGAAATTGCACAATAAGCTACAGTAATAGATATTTTGTATTACAAATAAAAAAATTGAAATCAAATATTTACATTCAATGGTGGTTTTAGTAGTGGTGAGTGATGGACAAGGGTCACTTTGAATCGTCTTAAAGATAATATGTGAGTCTAGGTGCAAGTTTCACGCGACAAAGCCTAGAAGAACAGCAAAATACGGCTTGGTTCCTACTGTTTTTTTTGTAAGAATTATCTTTTTAGAAAACAAAGATAAAAATAATATTGAGGGTGTGTGTGTTTGCTAGTCTTCGAATCTTTCAGCTTTTAAGTTTGTTTACATAAAAAAGCGTCTCTTTCGCACATAGGTAATATTATACAGGAATTAAAGAGCTTGAGCGAGATATACAAAATAAAACATTCCAGTGCTTTCTTCTTTAAGTGGTGGTTATTCTGATTTGTTCAATGTACTTACTTTTATTAGCAGCTTAGTGTTATTAATCAATAAAAAAATAACAACGGAAATTAAAGAGGTCAGGGTTCCGGCCTATAACTTTGGGATTAATAAATCCAGGTTAGGTACGAGTAAGTACACTAGGTACCTACTATGGTTTATATAGAGTGTCTCCGTACCAACTAGTTTTACTTTATTATGGGTACTTCTGTTAAATTAAGCCCGCACTGGCTATCTTTTATGTAATAGTAGGAAAATATAATATGTATTTATACCAGAATCATGCAATAGTGTCTCTTGACGAATGTATAATATTTGGAAGAAATACTCTTGCGTACGTCTGAGTTTACTTATATTGAATAAACGTGAGTTGAATAGAACGATAGGGCTGTCGCAACTTTTCTCAATACTAAACCATGTATTTTTATTATTATTGTGGCAGAGTGGAACAAATTTGAATTCTCATAAGATATTTGCCTGGTCTCTCAGCTCAGTTGGTAGTAGCTCTGCCTTCTGCGTCGTAGGTCGTGGGTTCGATCCCCACCGAGAACAAATATTTGTGTGGTGAACATAGATTTTTGATCTCTGTCTGGGTGTTATATTGTATTCTATGTATGTATTTACAAAAAAAAACTATTCAAGTATTATATCAGCTACCTGGTTCCCATAGTACAAGCTCTGCTTAATTTGGGGCTAGATAGTTGTGTGGATTGTCCACAATATTAATATTTATAAAAAAGTTTTCAGCTCATAGGAGCTTCGGTATTTTCAAAATTAGAACTATAATTAAAACTCGAATTTATTTTTTGTATAACATAAGTTCAAAAATATTTGGAAGGTAAAATGCGTTTTAGAAGGCGGAGTCTAAAAATCGATGAAAGAAAGGGAAGGGAATAAGATCTGTCAATCAAACGAATTGAAAGGGGGATTATCCTGCATTGTTAAGGGTAAGTACTTGTACTTTTACATTATTTAAGTTCTTCCCTTGATATTATTGACAAGTATTTACCAGTTTTGCTCTTGACAAAGAGATCGATTACCTAATGGTGTTGTTTACCGATTTATGATTGTTTTTCATCTCTCTTTACGAATTCTTAAATTATTTTTCCAAAGAATAATAGATCTGTTGTATTGTTAGGGTTATTATTATTATAATTTGATAATTTTGACTTTGTTTTTGTTTATTCTTAGACTTACAGTTTGGTCTACATTATGCGAGTAAAATATGTATGGAAGGTAGCTTAGTAGGTAAAAAGTAAGTAGGTAGGTACAAAACAGGAACATTATCTTTCTAAAAAAAGCAGCCAAGTGCGAGTCGGACTCGCCCATGAAGGATTCCGTAGCATCAAGTAACATAATATAAAGGTTTTTGTAGTTCGTCGAAAGGTAAATTGCGGTTTACGATTTATGACGTATAAAAAAAACTACTGACTAGATCTCGTTCAAACCAAATATCGTTGAAAGTTTGTATAGTAATGTACAACATATATTTTTTTTAGTTTTATCATTCTCTTATTTTAGAAGTTAGAGGGGGGGGACAAACTTTTTTCCACTTTGGAAGTGTCTCTCGCACAAACTATTCAGTTTAGAAAAAAAACGATATTAGAAACCTCAATATCATTTTTGGAGACCTATTCATAGATACCCCACACGTATGGGCCCGATGAAAATATTTTTTTTGAGTTTCAGTTTGAAGTATGGGGACCCCCAAAATTTATAGTTTTTTTTCTATTTTTGTGTAAAAATCATAATGCGGTTCACAGAATACATCTACTCGCCAAGTTTCATCAGTCTAGCTCTTACGGTTTCGGAGAAAAATGGCTGTGACATACGGACGGACAGACAGACAGACAGACAGACAGACAGACAGACAGACCTGACGAATCTATAAGGGTTCCGTTTTTGCCATTTGGCTACGGAACCCTAAAAACAAGAAACGTTGTGTTTACGGACTTGGAGCAAGAAATATTATTGTAAACGAGTGAAGTAGGTACGTAGTAATAACCGGTTTTGGGAATAGGACATCTCTGCTCGAGCCGAGCGACGAGTCACGTCACTAGAGAAAAAGAAGAAGAAGAAGGGGAAGATGGCGTAGCGTAGCATGCGTAGCGTAGTATTGTTTGCTGTGTATTAAAGTAAAATAAATATGTAGCTCTATTCAGTGAAGAGTTTTCGCCTATAAGTATGACGTAGAGGGCAGAACTACTACCAACTGAGCTGAGAAGCAAAAAGCAAGAAGCAAGAAGTTTGCAAGAAAAGAGTGAATGTATCTTCTAGGTGAGCTCGCTACCCCGCCAACAGCATCTTCACTTGACATCAGGCCCCTGTTTAATAAAGCTGACAATTCGACATTATAATATATGTCAAAAAGTGACAAAATTGTGGAATTTTCGCGCTTTTGTGACATATTTGTCACTTTTATTAATAGCCTAAGCGCGACAACGACAATTCCACAATTTTGTCGCCTTGTGACATATAAGTCTAATTGTCAGCTTAATTAAACAGGGCCCAGGTGTTTTACGAGTCAAGTGCACGAAAGGAACCTCTTTGAGGTGCACTTTAAATCCTTTCACCACACTTGGTTCGTAGGAACCAGTGACACGATAAGATCAGGTTTTTAGGTTAGGGCCTTATTACGGTAAAGCTTTAGCATAAGCTAAAAAAGTTGATTAAAAGAATTAAAAAAGTCGTTACTAAGTTACTAATAAAGCAGTAAATGTGGTTGCGATCGCGCCAGCCCTAGGAGCCAGCTGCCGCGGCAGATCATCAATCATCGCGGCAAGAGAATCACAACCGGCGGCACATCTGCCGAGCGCCTACCATTCGCACCGCGCCGCGTCACTATCGCAGATCTGTTGCTATACCGTTTTACTTTTATATTTATAATTCCTTTCACCGCACTAGACTAAGACCGCCAATTGTACATTAATTGAATAATATATTGTGTTAAATTATCTTTTTGTTAGTTTGTAAGGTGTACAATAAAAAACTAGGTAATTTTTTATTGTATACCTTACAAACTAACCTATCTATTTATTTAAGTAGGTATCTAGTTCGACTAGTGAAACGAGCGACGAGAAGAAAAATAATTTATCATACTGATAAATATTGACAGTTAGTGATTTATTTATATTAACAGTTATTTAATATCCCGTTGTTTGCAAAATATAGGCACCTAGACTAACCTAATTTAGAAATGCTTCAAAGTTATGTGTAGGTACTTTGTTTTTTTTCATCTGCCAAACACTTAACCATCCACTATCACACTCATCACTATCGCAGTTTACTTTTGTATACTTTTAAATATTTATAGCGTAATGTAAACCTAATACAGCTGTCTTGGTACCTTACTTATGCTAGCCGTTGAACTGACATAAAGATTGACTTAGTTTTGATCGTGAGTTAATTTTGTAAAGGCCTGCGCACACCTAGTTCGCTGGCGGTAGTGATCAGTGAAACGCTGTCAAATATTCGCTGTCAAATCTCAAATCTGACAGCGATATTTGACAGCGTTTCACTGATCGCTACCGCCAGCAAACTAGGTGTGTTCGGGCCATTATAGTTAGAAGTATAAAAACAAAGCTAAAGCTTATCTCCTAAGTCACCTCTAAGCTAAGAGCATAAACACATGCCATCTAAAAACTTCACGCATTTATTTGCTTTTTATTTTACATCATCATACATCAGGTCGCGCTGTTAAAGTTCCCTGTTCAAAAGTTATTCCTACAATTTTTCATTTGTAAGAAACATCAAAAAAGCTATTAGACGAATAGGTATTAATAACCAACCCTCTCCGCGGATTTTAATCTCATACGCACCTTGTTACTTCCTCGTAAAAAATAGCTTTCCATATTTCACTAGTGGAAATATTGTAATATCGTGCAGGCTTCGCGTCGTCTTAATAAACATTTTTTTTCGTCGCATGAAAATGACATTGAGGCGTCACATGTGACGTTGATGAAAAAATATAAAGGACGGGATCGAGACAGGCTTGCTTGCAATCCACTGCTTATTCCGGGTTCTTTATTTGGGGATCTGAGCGAACATAGAATAACCATGAACAAAGTATTAACCTATAGCTAGGTCATTTGTTGAACGTGGCTATATTTTATTAAAAAAAACCTCAGTATAGGTTAGGATTAATTTGAATACAAAATTTACAATTTCGTCAAGAACACCTATTTTGTCAAATGTGATACTTGATCATGTTGTAAATTAGATACCTACATGCTAAAATTTTAATCCATTTATTCCTCAGTCATTAATTAAAAAAGAGTTTCATAGTCAATATAACTACATTCACATAGTCAAACTCATATTTTTTATAGCACAACATTTCATCAACGGTATAACCGTCTGTCCCATGCGCTTCCTTCCTCCCAGTTCCGATTTCGTTTGACAAATGAGCATCATTATTTGACAGACACGATCGAGCGACGGTGTGTCGACATGTTGTTGTCTTTTGTTTTATTAAAGCCTCCCCAAGACGGTATTATGAGGGATGATCGCTTAACATAATGTGGCCAATGTCTGTGATGAGCTGAGGTTTACTTTACCACAGTTCGCTCTCTGGTTTTTTATGTGCTTACTTACCTACTTTGTTTCTTTTTACCCATGATAAAATGGACATTGTATTGTACCTAATAGGGTTTCTATGCTGTGTCTTTTTTTTCTTCGGTGTATAAAGAAAAACTACTGCTAAATTACGAATTAAAACTTAATTGTTTTCAGTGTACACAATTTTGATTACTATTTTGGTTTTTGAATTTAGAACACACGAATATATCTACCATCGACCACCATTTATATGCAACCTCCTTGCGCAAGATTCTCTTATCAATAAAAATGGAATAAATCGCAAGAAACTCGCAATGCTCGATTCAAGCGCGTCCAATTTAAACAAATCATGCTTTTAAATTTAGTCACGTGACTTTCAAATCATCGGTCGTCTATAACGGATCGAGGGTTGCCACAGCTGAATCCGGCGACAAAGGAAACGCGGCCTGGAGCGAAATCTCACTTGCTATAAATCATAGAGCGGAACAACCCTGGCATGGTTTCTATGAAGGGGCCCATTTTAATGTTTATCTGTAAAAGTGTGACCTATCTTAAAAAATAAAATAAATATTTCGGACAATCCACACAACACTATCTAGCCCCAAACCAAGCAGAGCTTGTACTATGGGAACCATATAGCTGGTATAATACTTAAATACTTTTTTTTGTAAATACATACTTAGAATACAACATAACACCCAGGCAGAGAACAAACATCTATGTTAACCACACAAATATTTGTTCTCGGTGGGGATCGAACCCACGACCTACGGCTACGAATTACTTGAGTATCACGCGCAATACATACACTAAGCATAAACCTCGAAAATTTTAATGAAATGAAAACTGCATAGAATGTCGTAAGATTTAGATGTCAGTAATTAATTTGATTCAATACTTTTTGCTTGAACTCAGCTTGCAATAATAAGTTAAGTAATTATATAGTCATAGTAAATTAATCGTCTTAAGATTATTAAATGTTATATATTATTACCTATGTACAGCAAAATTATCGTTAATTATAATAAAAAAATCATTTAAGTTATAATAACAACCTTTATCTAGCTAGTTGTACAATTTTGCTTGGAACTATATATAGCTATTTAATAGTTATAATTATTGAAATATATTGCTAGGTATATGAATGGTTTATATATTTTTTCAACAATAAGAGTTCTCTGTCTATCTGCTTATTTTTTTTGTCAAACGCAACATTTTGATCAGAAAATTCATAAAAATTGCTTACCAATTAATAAATCACATGTTAATTTGCAATAATTATGGTCATTTAGGCCGTTGACGTACCAAAAGTAATTATAATGATACCTGTCGATTATTAGGTAAGTACCTAAGTACCCATTAGGTTAATTAATTAACTAGGTGAACTCACTTGCGTAGGAAACACCTGGGGGTCTACTTGTTAAAACGATTAACTTATCATGTCGAAAATACCACATAATAGTTTAGGCAGCATTGCACTGATTACTTATACTTAGTACAATGCTGCCACTAAAAGATTTAGATTTTTCCATATTTTTCGCCATATGTCACGCGCAGAGTTAGTTTTTTTGCACGGGCTCGTCTAGTACTGGACTGGTAGGACTGGACCAGTCCTACCAGTCCTACCAGTCCACGCTACACCTCGTGTTTTTATACCAAACGCCACAAAACAGTTATTAGCGTGCCGCCTCTGTTGATTTTATAGATTTTCAAACACTCGACTCGTATTAATAAAAGCTTTGATTTAGGTACTCAGGTTTCAGTTATACCTTTATAACAGCCCTATAAATTTTACAGTAGCGTGGACATGACATAGAGATGCTAATACCGCAATTGTGAACATTTTTAAATTAAACGAGACATTTTTGTGTTAGGTGGTTTAATTTATCGATATAAATAGCCATTCACCGAATTCTTCACTTTTTACCGAAAATATAATATGGTCCCGTTTTAGTCTTTGGTTCCGTACCCAAAGACTAAAATGGCACCTTATTATTAAGATTCCGCTGTCCACCTTCTATCTGTCTGTCTATCTGTTTGTCCGTCTGTCACCATGCTATATATCTCATGAACCGAGATAGTTAGACTGTTGACCTTTTCACAGATGATGTATATCTGTTTCCAATATAAATATAACAACAAATACTAAAAACCATAATAAAATAAATGTTTTGGGGGGCTCCCATACAACAAACGTGTCATTATTGCCACCTTCGTGCGCTAGTCTAACTCTCTCCTTGGCTGTTTTTTCTGTTTGTCGTGTCATTAGCTCTTTAGAATTTTACACCTAATATTATGCAGCTGCTTAGTTTATTGGTTATTTAGTTAGTTAGTGTTTACTTTTGGTTTAGAATTTGAATCTTTTGGAAAAGAAAACTGCCAATGCTATTTACAATTTATAGGCACAACAGTTATAGCTATCAACCTGATGGACCGATGACATTGTAAGGATCGTGAGTAGTTGGTGGATGAAAATGGCTGAGAATCGTTCTTCCTGGAAATGTTTAAGGAAGGCTTATGGTGGACAGTGGCCTTCTGATGATGATATGTTATATCAGTTGATAAAAAAACATGTTGCTTAGCTGTTGTAACTCATTTCATGTCATTTATTGAAAACAATTAACTTAGAATCGTATTTGTACTGTCCTGATAATAATGAATAATGACCCGTGAAGCTTACCTAATTAAAATCTTGTCTCATTTCAATTTGAATACAAGATCATTTTTCTGTACATGACTCTGAAATCATAAAGAAGGATTTCGACAACAGAAATTTGGAAAGATTTCAAATGCTAAGAGCCTATTTTTCTTATTTTAAATATTCGATTAAAAAGTTAAAAAGTTCAAGTTGATGACATGATATTTGTTGTCACACCTCTTCAACACCGAGTATAAGCACACATCTCTTTAAACTTCATCGATGATTAGTAGGTATGCTTGTAAACCGTCGACGTCGGGTAAAGAGAGCTTTTGATAAATAGTCACGTTGGCGATAGGCCAACCTCGCGGAATAATCAAATTTACTACTCTACGGTGGTTTTGGTTCATACAGCTACTATTGGCGCACTCACACAGAAAGCAAGATGTCGGCGCCTACCAAGCTGGTTAGGGTCTTTGAGCAACGCATTTTAGTAGTAGTAGAGCTCTTCTGTGATGGGCTCGTCCGGGGAAGTACTACGGCCATTGACTGGTTTCATAGTTACCTGTTCGGTCGCCGGCAACGTATACGAATCGATGA
The DNA here is from genome assembly GCA_947578465.1 of Thera obeliscata. Taxonomy (NCBI): domain Eukaryota; kingdom Metazoa; phylum Arthropoda; class Insecta; order Lepidoptera; family Geometridae; genus Thera; species Thera obeliscata. The sequence goes on along the minus strand of OX387928.1, from coordinate 4,656,935 downwards.
CACCTATTCGTCGTGGTGTGATTTGACTGCTGGCGTACCTCAGGGCGGCGTTCTATCTCCTCTTCTTTTTGCTATCTTTATTAATTCAATATCTCAAACTCTCTCTTCTTCCTACCACCTTTATGCAGATGATCTCCAAATATACACTCAAGAATCAGTAGAAAATTTGAATTTAGCCATTGACTCCATAAACTGTGACCTGTTGCGGATCCTTGCTTGGAGTAAATCTTATGGCCTCAAAGTGAATCCTAAGAAAACTCAGGTTATTGTGGTGGGTAGCTCCAGAATGATCTCCAGAATTGACTGGTCGGTTCTTCCTTCGATTATCTTTGATGGTGTTCCTATACCTATAAATGACACAGTGAGGAACCTGGGTGTTTTGATGGACAAAGATATGTCATGGGGGCCTCATCTTGTTGAACTAAGTCGAAAGATGTTCGCCTCAGCTGCTTCACTGCGCAGATTGCGGAATTTCTTGCCAACATCCACCAAAATTACACTAGCACAGTCCCTTTTACTCCCTATCCTTGATTATGCTGACACCTGCTACCCCGATCTCACTGAAAAACACCTCGACAAACTTGAGCGCCTTCAAAATGTGTGTATTCGATTTATATTTGGTTTACGTAAGTATGACCATGTCTCTGAATTTCGTACTAAACTCAAGTGGTTACCCATCCGCCTTCGCAGGAATTGTCATATTCTCACTCTTCTTTACGGTATTCTATTTAATCCATCCACTCCTCTCTATCTCAAGGAACGTTTTGAGTATCTCCATCTGTCAAATCCTCGCTCGCTGCGCTCTTCTAAGACCCTCCAACTGAAGACACCTGTTCATAATTCTACCTTCCTGAAATACTCCTTCACTTTACAAGCTGTCCGTCTCTGGAATTCTCTCCCTTCCCATATCAAATTTGCTAAATCATTCCCTATTTTCAAAAAGCTTTTGTTCAATCACTTTTTACCAGTCTAGTATTTATGTTAATCATATTATTATATATATATATTTTCTGTATATTATTTATTTATGTAGGTATAACATATTTATATATGTATTATACATATAAATATATATATAATATATATATATATATAATATGTATATTATTGTTAGGTGTATTGTATATATGTATGTATGTATTAGTACTATATTGTGTAATTGTGTGTACATTATACTTGTTGTTTTTATCTACACCATCGTCCTCTATCGTTCTTTTCAAGTCCAGTCCATCCCAAGGTTGTCTGGAAGAGATCGCTTTTAGTGATAAGACCGCCCATTGTATTCCACTCTGATGTTTTTCTGTATTTCTTTGTTAATTTTATGTGGTGTACAATAAAGTATTTTCTATCTATCTATCTATCTATCTACCACCATGCCTATTTCTGCCGTGAAGCAGCATTGCTGTGTTTCAGTTTGAAGGGTGTGGGTGCCGGTGAAATTACTGGCACGTGAGGCTGAATATCTGTATGCCTCCAGTTGATGGACGCAGGGCAGTGCATCGTAGGGCGCGTTCCTGACGTGCGTGACCTGCGAGGCATTACTTTGTTATAGGCAATGGTTACCACTTAACATCAGGTGGGCCATATGCTTGTTCCATCAGCTAGTTAGTTCCATAGCTTTTCTATTTTCTGTAACCAGAACCAGTTTTTTTTCTGTTACAAACAAATGTATGTCTCAAGTTGATGAACGCATCGCTATGCAATGTAAGGCACATTCTTAACATGCGTGACTTATGAGGCAATGTTTTGTTATAGGCGATAGTTATCAATGATAACCATTGTAGCATTGTATTATAGTTCGGCCGTTCAGAGAATGCGTTTGACAGTTTGATCAGTTATTCACAGTTAGTCACATAGTTAGTACCGCACTACAAATATAAAGCGCTGACATAACCTTGTAATAGCGCAGTATAGATTTAGAAAAATATTGTATAACAAGTTATTTGACACTCAGTTTGGCACAAAATTATAAAATTCATTGATTATTGATATAATAATGTTGTTTTAATGCTCATCAATTGTTAAAACTGTAAACAACCAGCAAAAATATTTTTATCGTAACTGCAACGCCATTACAAAGTTACGTCGTCAGATCAGTCGCGACGTGTCAGGAACGCATTCTCTGAACGGCCGAAATTATCACCATGTCAATTTGCCTAGGGTAGCACGAACACGAAGTAAAAAGTGAAGCTAACACCCAAAAGCTTGTCAATTCTCAGAATAACCTCTCTGAACGGCCGAATTATAGTAGTAAGGTATGTCACGCACGGCCGTTATCTTGTTCTATCAGCGGATTGTATAAAAAAATGCGTCTGATCTCTTGAAATACGTATATAGCTACCGCAACTTGTAACAAATGATAGCTCAAGTAATATATTTTTTTTTCAAATTTGATGTTTTATCGAATTGGCTTTTTTGAGCACATAATTTACAAACTCAAGTTACTTAAGTTATCTTAGTTTGCTTTGCTTACTCGATCAATAAGGCCTGCACTCACCCGCGCTTACCTGTAAGCAGGCAACCTGCTTCCTTCGTAAATACGGCATGGATTCATACAGTCACTGGCATAGTGGCGTCACATTTATGGATTTTATTCCCCTAACAAGATGCTGGGGGGTTACTTGTGGTTGCTTGAATTAAATCGTCGTTGATAAAGTCTTTACTGCGCTTTCTTGTTTATTTATTCTCTGGAACTGCTTTTTAGAAGAGCAAAATTAAACAAAGTGGAATATGGAAATTGCGAAATAATAATTAATCCTGTAGGATTTGAACTAAATCTTGTTGGATGAGAGTAAATTCTCTTAGAAATTAATCTTGTTAGATTTTGAGATATTAAAAGGATTTTGGAACGGAGAGATAAAATGTTTGTAATATAATTTTAGCGTTTCTAACTAGTATTTTTCAAATTTTCGATGTTACTAGAAACTTTTGGCGAAAACTATGTTAAACATTTATGAACTAACCATGTTTATTTCTCACGAATAGGTTCACTGAGCTAGACCCAATCTTTATAAATAAAGCGAGCCCATTGCCTATTCATGACCGGCAGAATTCGACCCCCCCGTATCAAACAAGCCCCTTCATGTCAAATACTCCGCGCCCCGCGTCTGTCAAACTCTTCGCCAGTTTGACAGGGATCCTCCCTAGCGAGGCGGTGGAGTGCCACCTTCTCTAACCCTCAGGGGATTACCAACTCTAGCAGTTGAGGATAAGGTTCGTTTTGGCTTTGGAAGAGGTTTTCCACCCGCACTGTCACGAGTCTAGTTGCAGGCGCCACGGCGAATGATGGATGACGTGGAAGGTCGGCAGCATCACGCGTCATTCATGTGTACACAGGCGTAAGGGATACGTTTTTCGTGACGATATAATATCGGTGATATGCAGATTCAATGGGTATCTGTTGCGATCGGTAGTTCTTTGTCGGGTTTATTAGCGATTTTTGTATCAGATTTTATTTAGTACAAAACCTGAGCAGTGTTGTTAAGCAGTAGGTAAGGCAACGAGTCTATCATTTAGCATCCAAACAAGAACAGACACGGTGATAACATAGGTAAAAGTCACATTTGAAAAGCTTCTGGTTTATCTCTCTTACCTTTTTTTTAATTCCATTTAAAAAAACGGCAAACTAGTTAGAATCTTTCTTACCTATAAAAATGTTTACCACTAACAATGCTATATGAGGTACTACTGTATAATCTGTGACTGCGGTGTCGTTCCAAACCACGCAGACAAGTATTCGAGCGTTCCCCTACTCAAGCAACTTGTTCTCCTAATGCATACTTTATGAAAATTAAATATTTCACTCACAGCGACTTAGGCTGCATTTTTGAACAAAACAGGTGGTCGACGCGGCGCCTTGTTATCAGAGTGAGCACTTACCGGGAGTTCGTGTGACTGATTCTCGTATATTCAAAATCAATGGTGTTTGGTCAATACACACACAAGGTCACAAGTACATACAAGCATTTTGAATTTAAAAATATTTCAATATGTGGGTGTGTGTGCGTGCTGGTGACACATACATGACGCCTAAAGGCCTGCGCAAATCTAGACGATTGCAACGGCAATCAGTGAAACTTTGTCAAATATAGCTGTCATATTTGACAGCGTTTCACTGATCGCCATCGCAGATCGCTTAGTCTGCGCAAGGCATAAGAACTGTGGGTATAATTCGAACAGATAAGAAATACAGCAATGTATCGTAGGGCACGTTGCTCTATAATTTACCATGATCTTCCATACTTTACTGTTACAACAATATTGTCACCAATAACGCCCTATCTGAGTTCATGCGTGCAGGTGGAACAATACCAGCCTGCTTTCTGTATAAATGCGACCTTGGAAATGTTCACGGAGCACGGACTACAACAAATTTACATTATTTAATGGATACCGCGCGTGAGGATTTATCACGAAATTCACTTCATAACAGAATTCTATTTTGATTAATTAGTAGGAATATCGCTCTGAGATTATAACTCTCAGTAAGAACATTACTTACCTGCCTATCCAAAATTAACTGAGATTATGGAAAATAAGGGCGCACATTGCACACAGCGCCATCTAGCTTCAAACCTAGCAAAGCTTGTCCGCCCATGTATAAATATCCTATTGTTCATAAAAATAGTGTGAATGACCATGATAGTTTAAAAATGTATCCTAAACAGTTTTTAATAAGTTCTTATTTCGTAAGTCTATGCAAAACACTAGTTTGAGAAGTGACAGGTTCTTGCCATTTCGCGTTTTCGCCATCTTTTCCATGAATAAAACAACGGTTCTCTATTTCCGCCGGTAAACTTTTCCCTCCCACCTTCGATTTATTGGTCGGATAAAGAAAACTTCTTTCAAAAATGTAGGTAAAGTTCCCTTTAATATTTTCCGTCTGTTAGCTATCCCGCAGGCGTTTAAATTATGTGCATTTAAAATCTTTGTTTTATTTTACTCCTGGCGTTTGAAAAGTACACGTTTTGCGGTTGGATTTTAAAATCAAAGTTTATTTATTTTCAGAATTACAAACTATAAATATTATCGTTTGTTTAATGTAATTTTCGCCCTTAGAAGGAATGCAGAAACATTTCAGCTTAAAATGTCACAGGAATCAAAAAACTTGAATCACAAAAAACTAAAACCAATTGGTTCCTGTTTTTTTTTCAAAAAATTGTTGGTTTAAAAACTTTACAAATAAAATAAATACTCGTACTTATATTAATACCTATGCAGCAAATTATTTATTGCAAGGTTACTAAAGCTCAAACCAAAGGTTAGGTTCAAAACGAGCAACTTTACTGAAGATAGCTTCATATTTTACCCTTGAATTATCTGTTCAGTCACGGGTGTACAATCTCGCAACCGCGACGCAGTCAGGGTTCATTTACAATTCCAATTGATCTTGCTTAATGCATCACTTGAACGAATACCACGAAGACGGAATCTTAAAAGATTATTGGTTCGTCTTATAAGAAAATCAACCGCCAACTCTAGCACGGATGCAGGAAAATTGGAAGGAAAAGGGGGAGACCTTTGCCAAACTGAGACACAAGAGCTTTTTTATTATTTATTATTAAACGTTAAAATCTTCTCCAGTAGGCCTACCACAAGCTCTGTCCAGTGTATTATACTGTGTGTGTGTGACATTTTGACGTAGGATTTATTTAGTCAAACCAGAGCCAGAGACAGAGCCAGTCAGAGTGGTGGTAGGCCTATAGAGTAAGCAACGCAACGACAACACCATTGGTGTTGTTGGTGCGACGGTGACCGCTTACTATCAGCTGGGCTGTAAGCTCGTTTGTCTAGTTTTAAATAATAAAAAAATGGTATTGTCTAATTGATTTAAAGTGTATGCTTGAATGACATTTCACAGTATCTGTACGATACAATCGGCGATCCATCACAGTCGCGGACATGAGTGACGCTTGTACGATAGTAACCAATTTAAATTTAAATCCTAGAAAAGCCCACTCTCCCCTTCTTTTAGCTACGCGCCTGCAGATACTGATCGCTAACCGTTTTACGCGTTTTAAACTAAGTTGGTACATAGTTACATAATTTTCCAGGCAAAATAAAAAGGTAAAACACTTTTTTAATAAAATAACCAATAAAAATCTGAGGTAGGCCGTTTCGTTCAAATTAATAATGGACACGTCACTACCTAGTTAAAAAAAAAACCTATTAAAATAGTATTATATTTTTGTGAGGAAGTGTTTTTTTTTCAGGTCGTAGTCCACAGCGCCATAGACAGCTTTTTATGGGACGGTGTTAAAGTGCCTGGGACAAGACTTTAAACGTACTTAAGTTTGCCCTGGGACGTAAATCTTCTTACTGACCATTCTTATTTTTCAAAGTTAATCGTTATAAATTGAATATTTAACTGAAAACAATGTAGGCACCTACATAATGTTTTAACCATTTTTATAATTTTTTTGTATTTTTATTCTTCATCACATTTTTCGTGATATCATAATTGTTTTGTATTTTTGTCCCTTGTATAAATATTCATGTTTTTATTAGCATGCGGGGAGCGGAGCGCGGTGGAAGCCGGTGGCGTGTGCCTGTCATTATTTAGCGATTTGGACGCAAAAACGACACACCTTCCAGTATTTATAAGGACTGAGTATTTATAAATTTTGCGAGTTTTAAATTTTACCTACCCTTCCGTTTTCCGTTTTAAATTATTGGCGACAATAAAAGAAACCCTTTCCATAACTTTTATTTTACCATAAAATGTAAAATTCAAGAAAATCCGCAACAAGCGTAAAATATCCATTCAAGGAAACGTAAAAAATCCCAAACAACTAACTGAATTAATAAAAGATCTCCGCCTACCGAGGGTAAAAGAAATTATAATCCTTTCTCTTAGAATGCAATGAGGTGGTTGTTAAAAACGTTTGCGGGGATATTTTTAATGCGGCTCGCTTGGCAATTAGTGATTCGAGTGAAATTAAAACAATGAGCGGGCACGGTGGGAGGCACGCAACTCATTGTGGGGAATGAATGGACCACCGCGACTGCTCATGCAAACTCTACTCGTAGCTGGGGTTAAATACATTCAGGTACGTTCATAGTAGGACGATCACCTATCCGATGGTCTGACATTGTTAAAATCGCGGGAAGTTGGTGGATGGAGAGGGTTCTGAATCGTTCTTCCTGGAAACCTATAGAGCCTATGTCCAGCAGCGGACAAAATAAAGGCTGATAATGACGTTCATAAGTTTAAAAAGTAAAAAGTATTTCATCATCACAATCATGGCATCACAACACAGTGGGCGAGTTTTTCTGCCCAAAAATGTATGTACACTTTGCCAGTGCTATCAAACGGTGAAGGAAAACATTGTGAGTAAACCGGCATATCGTAGGACCTAAAAAGTTCGAAAATATGTGTCAGTGCACGATAGGAGCCTCTTTGAGGCGCACTTGAAATCCTTTCACCACACTTGGTTCGAAAGAATCAGTGACACGATAAGAAGAAGAAGAGTGGGTTAAAAACATTAAAAAAATTATTTTAAAAAAAATGGCAGCACCGATTTTAATAAAATTAAAATGGGACCAATCTGAAAGCCTTTCAGATATATTTTTTTTTTTTAAATCGGCTCACAAATGACGAAGTTATGCGGTAACAAACATAAAAAAAAAAAAATAAGAATTGAGAACCTCCTCCTTTTTGATTGGAAGTCGGTTAAAAAAGAAGGTACTGTGAACGCCATAAGGTGACATAATATTGAAAAAGCTGAAGCAATGAGTGTGCGTACTGTTCTGCTGTCTGACTTTCGCCAGCAGGTATTTTTAGAAGATAGGTACTTTTGGAAGGTAAGTAGCTTTTTTGCTTTAAAAAGTGAAATCCTGAAATCCCAGCTCAAAGGTATAGGTAAAAAACTTAATGCAAACGTAGAGGTCCATAAATCTTATGTATCATTGTCATTGGTTCCTGATGAGTAATTTAAGGGTTGAGGCGTGAGGAGTGAGGAGTGGGGTGTTGTGACGTTTAGTGACGTCATCATCTCACTGTCATCTCGATTGACATTGTTCTGTATCCTTCGTCTGCGGTATGAGAGTATAGTAAGAATGTTGGATTGTGGCCTTTGGAGCCTTTAGTTTTTTTTATGGTAATTTTATGGTCGCATGTTTTGCATTAAGTGCACAGTACAATGTATTTTGTGGCATTATTTAGACTTTGCTTAGATTGTAATATTAAAGCGTCAGAACCGGTGTTACGCTTTTCTTGATTTGATTTGTTTTTAAACTTATCAAATATTTTAAAGTAGTTATCAGTTGGTACAAGCTCTCCCATATTCCGTTAAAGAAAACAGTAAAGCTCATCTTAGGAACAAAGAAAAAGATGACTGCTCAAGATCGGATGGGCCGTAGATATCGTCGTACCATGTTCTGATAAAACAATCTCAAGGAGTACATTGAAACATCGTTTAAACTAAGCGAGTTAGTTCTACGCCATATAAAATAAGCAATAACAAGACCAATTCTCACAATGGTAGTACGCTGTCATCGTTGTGACTGTCATTTATCATACTCGCGCCGCGGGCTACACACCAATATTCCGCAAACGTACTATAGTATTACCTATACTGAGAAACTCCTAAAATTATTATTCAAGAAGTATAATAAATTGTTAACATTGAGAATGTAAAGTAAAACAAGATTTCTGTAACAGAATCAGAGTTGAGTTTTTAAATACAACCAATAAAGATTAGTATTGTCTTTCAAACTTTGTCAGATCTATTTGTTACCTAATCTTTTCCAAGCTCCAATAAAACTCAAGATTTTAATACATTAGTGCATCGTAAGGCACGTTCCTGACGTGCATGACCTACGAGGAAATTCTTTGCTCGTTTAAAAATCACATTGCATAAAAAACTTTAATAAATACCTATTTGCAGTATGTAATAACAAAACGTGTGTTCACCAGACTGGCAAATCTGTTAAATCTTTTTATTTTTCATTACGTACTTACATCTATAGCAAAATTTGACCTTGCTAAGGCCATGATAATACCAAAGATAAAAATTATAGACGTAGGTATCACACACAGTAGGCCTACCACAAACTCTGTGTGGCTCTGTCTCTGGCTCTGGTTTTAAGTCTGTGTGAGTGCTGTTTAAAAAAATGCTACGTCGTAACGTCACACACACAGTATCACACACGTACTCACCAGTCAGTATGTACTGGTGAGTACAGATCCAGACAGAGCTGGTGGTAGTCCTACAGATCACACGGTCATGAAGTTATTAGGCAAAATCCGGTTATTTGTCTAATGATTTCACGGCTGACATCATATCAAAACAAGCTTATTAAAATAAAGACATTGAAATAATTCCTCTAATCGTAGACTATTACGGGAATTATTATAATAGGTATCTTGCGCGTCTAACGGGCGATAGTTGGCCGATTACTATCCGAGATTTTATCTCAAAAGCACTGTATCATTGAGAGATAATAATGGCGAATGACAACGTATTATTCGCTGTTATTCAGCGGAGGCCGATTGAGGCAATCTCGCCATTCTCAGCGGGCCTCGGAATCCTCCGATTTCCCAGCACAATTGGATTTTTGGTTACGAAACCGGAATAATACAATCGGGTATCGTCCTGAAATCTCTGATTTGAATCGTTTCAACAAGGCTTTGGTGTGAATTGGGGCCGCGAAGGTGTTATCCCGTGGTTCTGCCGAGTCACGCCACCCGCGCCACCGGGACTAAAGCGCCGTCCGCGGGGGCTCGCCTCTTACTTTTGCGTATACCGAATAAAAAAATTAGAGAAAACATCAATTGTAATTTTATTGTAAGAAGTAAAAATCTGTTTTTCACAAATATCTTCTTCATTGACTATGATTTGGAGGATTGATCACGTAAGCAAAGTAAGTTCCTTCATAACAATTGCGAAAAACTGGTGTTCGAGGCTCACTGCCAAAAAACAACGAAAGAGTACGAATCTGTAATTTATCAAATAACTAGGCTAAAATAGCAGCGCCACAAAACAGGCAAATTTACTTTTTATAGGTACTAGATTACCGAAAGAAATGTTTATCTATAAAATTCCCGAACAATTTATCCAAACATGAATATGCTTACGACCAATACACAGCTAGTTGAATAGTAGCATTGTACATAAATACGTTGAAAGCATTTATCAGTACCTATCTTTGGGTACGCTTTACGAGCACAATGGCTGCGCTCAAGTGGGATATCTTTGCTTTGTGACGTGTTGATTTCATATGCCGCACCGCGCTAATGCTTGCTGGATTACAAAGGACTTTGCCTAGGCTTTTAGCTGTTGCCAAATGTACTCAGCACAAAAACTGTGCTATCAGGAGAAAACTTAATGTAAAATATCTAGGCTATATTCAGACACCCAGCTTGATAAGAGCAGTATTTTATTTCTGGCAGATATCATTGCTATCGGCGTTTTATGTGCCTCCACCTTTATACTGCATTTAACATCAATGTGATATCTAGTTAGCTTGAATCATGGTTGGATATTGTGGAATTCATAAACAGATAACTTTGTTTGATCAATATTATGAAATAAAATTACGAAAACCAGCTAACCAATAAATTGACAATAAAGTGCTCGCATCATCAGGCATCCTTACAACATGAACACAAATCGAACCAACTTCTGAAAACTCCCTGTGAACTATTCAAATGTGGAATCACACGGAACCTACGTAAGCTGGCATATTGCATGGAAACCGAATACCGTACGGTATTCCATTATTCTGTGAAGATGTACCTCGCCGGCGATGGTCAAAGCGAGGCGTGACCTCGAAGGCGTGAGAACGTAGCACCGCCCGACAGGCTAAAGCCTTTTCCAGACGAGACAGCTGCTAGCACGAGTATTAGAAGATAAGAGGTCGCTACTATTATCTACTCGCTTTAGACAGACCACGGGAAGTCGGAGAATGGAAAGGGCTCAGAATCGTTCTTGCTGGAAATGTACAGTAGGATGCACCTAAAAACAAATAAAAATAGATAGATAGATAGAAAATTCTTTATTGCACTAAAACAAAAAAAAAAAATGCATTGTACATAGGCGAACTTAATGCTAGAGAGCATTCTCTTCCAGTTAACCTTTGTGTAATTCGGACATTCTTAGCGGGTAGTGCACATAAAATATATGAATACCTATATATATATGAAAGGGAATTGTTTTCAAAATAATTATCTGAACAAAGCAAAAAGGTAAGACACAAATTAAATTACGCTATAAAAATGACGCTTAATGCAAGGACATAAGAGCTAGCAGTGTATAGTCTGATGCGTAGCCTTGTGTACTATAAGGAAGACCTGTCTTCAACAAGCTTCACGCTAATGATGATGATGATGATGAACTTAATACCGTTTAGCTGGTATTACAAAGGGGAATGCTGGGACTGGTGCGTACACCACGTTCTGTCATACATTATTATCTACTACTGGTTATAATGCACACACACATAGATAGAAAATCAAAATATCGAAAAACCTACACAAATGATTTATAGGTATGTACTTAGCAAAATCACGACGTAGGTAAAGCGTGTATTCAGTTTAATCTCCATTATATTGCACGATGTACTTGTAGGTAGTTGATAGCACTTGTGCTAGTTACTGCCTCTTTTATGAGCAGCTTTAGGCTGATATAATCCGAGCCTCCCCCCTTGTAGCCGCAGGTGACCTCATACCCCCTGTCTGACCACATAGCACTTAGACAATAACGAAGGTTGCAGTAACATACTACAGCTTGTTAATGTGAAAATAGAGTTGCGAAGGAAATAAAAAAATGGTGGTTATTTCAAATTGCATTTTCATAGATGTCAGAACTAAATAAAAAAAATTTTCAAGAGGTTAGTTCTTGTCAATCTTATTGCAATTTGCTACATTTCGCTCTTTCAGATGCGGCCTCTTTGACGACCTAACACACGTAGCTCGTCATGAATTTTTCTCTTCTTTACTTTCCTTTGACCTTTTCTTGTGAATCTGCTATTAGGTAGGTATGCATGGTAAAAAAAAAGTAAACAGGCCTTTGCATCTATTGTAGATGATTTATATAGCGTCAAGGGCAACTGGTGCAACACAAGCCCTATTTGCGGACGCTATAGTGCCTGGGACAGGATTTTACATGGAATAAGCTTGCCCAGCACCTATACCATCCTGACAGCTTAGTCGGCCTAATCCACAGGAAAGACATGATCAATACGTGCGGAGCTGATTAAGCCGCGGGTTTCCTCACGATGTTTTCCTTCACCGTTTGAGAGCACTAGCATTGTGTACATAAATTTTTCAACAGAAAAACTCATTGGTACACGACTGGATTCGAACCCACGACCTTAGGATCGGAAGGCGGGGCCGCTACCACTAGACCACCAGTGCTCTAGTGGTAGCGGTAATTTTTTTTTATTTATCAGAAATTATTTTAGACAAAATTATAGTTATGGTAGAAGAAGCCATCGTAAAGTTTAATTCTATTAAACGGCCGACCTCATTAGTTAGGGTTAATGCTCTGCCGCGACACATATTGATGATCACCATACGTCATCACATCACCCTTGCAGCGATAGATGTTGTGTTACAAACATTTCATTGTGCACTCTATTCCAAACTTGATAAGGTAGGAAATAGATAAGCGTTATTTGTAAACTAAAAAAAGCAGCTCAAATATGAACGTTTACAGACATTTTAGTCTGTTTTCGTCTCATTTGTACTTCTAAGTTCAAAAAGTAATAACTACTCAATAAAATTAGATCGGTCATGTTGTGAACGACGTGAATCTCTTCAATTATAAACTAAAGATCAAGAGATCAACCATAATTAATAATATTTGTCAAATTAAGATGAACTGTGGGTAGGTTTACAAAAAGTGGATTGGTAATAAAAAAAGTATAGGTACTGTTTTCATATCAGGTGATGCTTCTTCCAGTTGCTCTTTTTTCATACTTTGCAATACCTACACGACTGAATTTTGCTGTCCATTTTGTTTTGAACTTAAATCTGAACTAAATGAAATAAGGAACACAGCATCAGCTTGAGAGGTGCACTCCTGGACATTTCTCACAGAGATTTTTGACTTTGACAGGGATATAACTCAGTTAACCTACAGTGCTTAACTGAGTTACTACCAACTGAGCTGTAGGATAATCAAACTAAGTACTTACAAAACTTCAAGGCAGGCAAGTACTTTATTAATTTTATACCTATTCATGCTTCGGTTTTTATGGTAACGTCTTTCAAAGACAAAAACCTTTTTACGCTATGAAATAAATTAACGACAAGAAATCGTAACGAATTAATCTATGCATGAAGTTGTAAGACGTCTTGGTGCTAAAAAAAACAATAAATCTTCATTTTTGTTGCTCAATGGTTCCGTCTTAGTCAAAATATTAATTTTAAAAATAAAGTATTGCGTAGGTATATCTAATTAATTACCTGCATGCATTCTTATACGTTATACATAACACTTATAAGTTTGTGGATCAAAGTCAAATAAATACCTATGTATTTATTCAATAGTATAACAAGGATCACTTTGAAACGTCTTAGAGCTAGGTGAGTCTAGGTGCCAGTTCCACGCGACCAAGCCAAGAAGAACAGACAACAAAGTACGGATCTACAAATAACTTAAAAAAGTAAAGACTATAATCGCTGTACAAGACAAGGGGGAAAAATAAATTAGATTTTAATTTATTTTTCTAATTATTAAGCAGACTGTATAAACTCGCACTAAACATGCTCATCTTTGGGACTATCCATTATCCAAGTATTATTTAAAATACACTACATTTATTTCTTATTTTTTGGTCGCGGTCCCCTAAATCTTCGCCACGAAATATTACTTCAATCAAGTTAGTGCCGGTCAGACGAATTCTTGACAGACCGAGTTTTTATATTTATTACATCATTTTATTTATTTCTACGTACGTGATGGTGTCAATATTTTGTCACGAATCACATTTGCTGTAGACGTGTACTAATGACAGCAATAATTTGTTTGTAACCAAATTAACCGAGTGAGAACGGCTCTTTGATGTCCTTTATCGTTTAAACACGGGTTATAAAATGAGTCATAATGGATACTGTTGATTTGTGAACCAGAACGGTGTACCACCTGGTGTGTGACGAGTTGTCCAGTTTATAGCTTAACAGTGGGCCGCATTACCACCACCAACCTGAACGTCAACTGCTTACATTTTCCAAGAAACATTTTGAGTTTTCTTTATCTGTCCACTTCCCAAAATTTTCGTAATGTTGGCACCTCCCACGGATGCTGGGTCGTCATACGCCTATTGTCGAGATCTTCTTTCGCTATTCGAGAAACCTTGCAAATTTTGAAAATGCTTTATCAATCTCTCTGCCTAAAAGTTTTGATAAGCAAGCACGACACATTCAATCTTATTTACAGGGGTCAAGCAGAACTACATGTATGAACTTCACTTGTCCTCCAATTCCTTTGAACTAACATTTTCTTTTACGATTTCAACGAATTACTATAAACAAAGACGCTCGCACTTATTTAAAGGTTCAAACAATTTCTCCAAAAGTCAAGAAAGAACTATAATTTCGGTGAATTCTGATTGGATTTCGGATAAGCCTTTGGTTCCCTGGGAGTTCAGAACACAATGTTTAGCTGTAATCACTCGCCCCGCCCTATAGTCACGCAAGATCGCGTTCCGAACCAAACTTTGGTACCGAAACCCGAACTAGTAACTCACCGTCTTGTATATAGACTTACCGTGGTTGTTTGTGTAAGTATAGATGTGAGATGGGTAGGAAGTATTAAGTTATTATGTCATAGACCGATGATGGCCATTTTCAGAAAAGACAACGCAGACTATTCAACGCAGGATTATTATCACAATTGAATTAAACAAATCTTCTTTTTTAATAAAGTCACTTAAGAAGAAAATACAAATAATGTACTTATTTCTATTTTCTATACACATCATATCGTTGCCAGATTCAGCTCTTTTATAGCCGGTAAGTTTGTATCTAATAACCTGACCTTTAGCCCTTATAGGCTCAAAATCTTTCATTCTGAAAACCTATGGGAAATGCCCTAGGCATTCAGCAATAGACTTCTACAGACTGATGATGATAATGATGATAACCTTTTACATGGGCATTTACAACACTTAAATTGGAAAGATATCGAAACTATCGATCACGTCCTCCATTGGTCGTCCCCGAACCAATCGCAGCGATCGATCTAAGATATCGATTCGTATCTTCCATAATTACTAATTCCACCTGCTATAAATTTTATTCCGGCCCAGATAAAAAGTTTTATAATTCCCTTGCGGCCAATAGGAAAAAGTTTATTAAGTTTTTGAAAAAAAAGGCAATAAAAAACGACGCAGGCGCAGGGGGCGGATCGAATGTTCGCTGCGGCTCGGTTTCAACTCAAGTTGTTTATAGTTTAAAAAATAAAATGTATTACGGAGTACTCGCTGCATTTTTTACCAGCATTCAGTAATAGCTCTCCTATATTACATAATTATTGGTTAGTCAGAAATTCCTCCATTTATTATGTATGGCTTAAAATATAGAAGTATAAATTTGTGTGTGGTAAAACACAAATTTATAAAGTAGGTATTGGTAGATACCGCGTGTGTGTACTCCTTTTGCATAAAATTTTGTAAAACCTATGCAATTTTAGTAAATATGGTATCTATGAATATCCTAGTTGAAGTTGGGTCAAGTTTTTATGTCTTAAAAAGTTTTAATACGAGTGTCATGTTTTATTATAGCTTTATTATAGGTACTAACTAATATTTTTTATGGATTTTTATTTATCTAGAGCACCGTTAAAAATATTGAAATTGATCTAGCCCGGCAATCTGACCATTCAGACACCATTGGACAGTCTTAACATTATGACTTCTTCTTATTTGAAAATCGGTAAAAAATGTGATCGCATTTCAGAAACTAATTATTATCATTTATGCAGCCATGTACCTCCAGCTGCAGTAATTCTCCAATTAGATCAATAACCTACTAGGACTGTCCTAGCCGGTCTGAGCCCAAGACAGATGATTGTAAATTACAGATGCTTGACCGATTACGAAGCCTGAAGCCAGCGACTGATTATGAATGAGACCAGGCTCTGTTCAGCAAAAGGATAAAAAAGTTTGTATATCAATTTGAGTTACATTGCGTGGTGTGTGCGGCAATGATTACTTGACGTCGAACGTGCCAAGCAATGTAGTTCGAATTTTCAATACCTTTGTTTGTCTTTTTGCAGAGATGGGCTCCCAGACATGTAATAACATCGGTTCTGAATCGGTGATGCTTATTATATTAAGTGGGGACCGATGGTGACGGGGTAATCGCTTGTAATGATAGTGGAGCATGCATATTGAAGCTTCCCATAACTTGTTTCTTGGGTTTTGTAAATGGTTCGTGACATGGCGCTACATGTATTTAGTATGGTCTGACCACAACGCATGCATACGAGTATATAAGCCTCCTACCTGGGAGGTATAGGACGTCATTAGTAAATAGGTACGTATGGTATTCTTATAAGTAATCTAACCCGTTTTAGATTTAGTGCCTAGTTAGTTATGCCTAGCATGCCAAGTGAACATAAGAAAAAGACAATAAAAAAAGACCATTTTTTTTTCTCATTAAACGGTTCTTATAATGCTTATATTATAAGAACCATTTAATGAGAAAAAAAATATTTGGCAAAATAATATCTAATTCTACTGAGTTAAAGGGTAGCAACGGCTATAAAAAATATTTATATCATCATCATCATCAGCCTCAAGCAGATCACTGCTGGACGTAAGCCTCTAGCGTACTGAAGTCTGGCACAAAAATGTAACCTTCGAACGATAAGTATAAGTTGCCGATAGCTTCTACCTTACTACCAATCTGTACTGGCCTCTCAGCTCAGTTGGTAGTAGTTCTTCTTTCCTTCTGCGCCGTAGGCCGTGGGTTAGATCCCCACCGAGAACAAATATTTGTGTGGTGAACTCAAATGTTTGTTCTCTGCCTGAGTGTTATATTGTATGGTATTTACAAAAAAAAAGTATTTACCTAGTATTATAACAGCTATCTGGTTCCCATAGTACGAGTTCTGCTCAGTTTGGTCTAGATAAGTGTCGTGTGGATTGTCCAAATTGTATTTATTTAATCCAAAATCTGAGAATCATTTTATTACGCACCCAAGAAAAGGCGCCTGAATCTTTACCTCCGAAAGATCCTCTAATAAAGTTGAGTAGATAACCTGCCAAGGCCGGTCCCTAAAGGGTCATCCCTTTATTTCTGCAACAATCGCTTCGAAATTGATATTGATGTGGAAAGGGCTAGTTTTCCATAAAAATAGGGTTTATTTGAATAAAGGATGGGTGGGTCGTGTGAGACTTGACGTGCGATAGTCGAGATCTAATAATAAAAACATAATGAACTGCGCTACTGACTGTCTGAAGGAGTTTAGAAGTCTACACGGTCAGTTTATATTATGATTTATAAAAGGATCATAGAAAAACGGTAGGAATCAAGCCGCAGTTTGTTGCCTGTTCTTCTAGGCTTGGTCGCGTGGAACTGGCACCTAGAATCAGCTAGCTCTAAGACGTTTAAAAGTGATTCTTGGGATTCTACTGAATAAATACGAGTAGCTGACGTTTCGGACCAATTTCGCTGGGACAAAGTGTCCCAAATGACACTTTTGATTTTAATATTATTTTTACTGACGTTTCGGACACCATCAATTTATTAATACTTTTGAGTACAGTCAGGTAAAATATGTTTAAGCAAAATATAATGTAATGTGATAAAGCTAATCAAATTGCTTTGCGAGCGTGTGGTGAAGTACTTATAAGTTAAAAAAAACAACAAGTCTCATTCACATAGCGTATATTTGGCATAAACCTATATCTTGTGTATGATCTCATAAAAATATATCAAAGATATTTTTTAATTATTCTAAGACAGTAACGAGTATGTTCAAAAATCACAAATAATCAATAGCTAAAACAGACCTTAAATGATTACTTATTGTTTGTTTTCTACATCAGCAAGGCGTATTATTTATTAGTATTAATCATCTCCAAGACCTATTATCCAATGAAAAAACAGTGAACCTCTATAACAAGATAAATAAAAACATTAACCTAGAACAATCACAGTAATTTACACAGCATTTGGCACAGTATTTTGCCTAATAAAAACTTTAAAATTATCAGTTTTCTTATATTCTTCTAATATTTTACCAAATAAACACTTTAAAATCATCTATTTTCTACATTATCTTTTTAAATAAAGCTTTTTTATCTCTGGTTTTTTTTCTATTTTTATATAACAAGGCGTTCTATGCATAATTCAATATTTATTTGTCCTTGCTCAAATTCAGTCAAAGTAATATTGAGGTGTTCATTGAAATCAATCGTGGATTTCGTTTTTTTTTACCCCCAAAAAACATGAAGAACAATATAAACTGCCACATAATTTCGTTCACTTTGACACTTTAACTTTGAATAAATAAATAAATAAATAAATAAATAAATAAATAAGTAAATAAATAAATAAATAAATAAATAAATAAATAAATAAATAAATAAATAAATAAATAAATAAATAAATAAATAAATAAATAAATAAATAAATAAATAAATAAATAAATAAATAAATAAATAAATAAATAAATAAATAAATAAATAAATAAATAAATAAATAAATAAATAAATAAATAAATAAATAAATAATTTTCGTCACCTTGCTATGCCGCCACCGGCACCGCCACGTCTAGGTAAAAACCTGTTTTTTTACCTGACTGTACAATGCAGTTATTTTGAATGGTGTCCGAAACGTCAGTAAAAATAATATTAAAATCAAAAGTGTCATTTGGGACAATATGTCCCAGCAAAATTTGTCCGAAACGTCAGCTACTCATAAATACACTTTTAATTTTGATTTTATGTAAAAAAAACTGATAGTCAGATAGTCATTTATTTATGCATATTTTGCACATGTCAGGCTACAATTTTATCATATTATATTATATTGACAAATATAAAAACATAAAAATATAAAAACAATAAACATCGCTATAGATACCTAACCTACCTACTGGCATTTCTACCTACGGCAGACGACGATTAGACGATTTTTGGCTCATGAATTCGTTGAAAGGGTAGAAGGTCTGCTCGATCAGCCAGCGTTTCAACGGACTTGAAAATGCCAAGACTGAAACATCGAACGCGGACAAAGTCACGAGCCTTCAGCTATCTTATCCATAAGATTGTAAGTAGGCTTCAGCAGTGATGCATGGGCTTGGTCAGTCTGCTTGCGGACGATGACAGAGCTATACTGGGGATAACGTTCCATCATTCTGCGGCCATTAGCAGAAACTACAAAATGTCATATGGCGATGAATTTGCAACCTGCCAGCTATCAAAAAGGTAGGAGCTTTTTGAACTTATTTTCACCTCTGACTGTTATAGAATCAAGGAATCAAGAGAAAATATATTTGTGTGGTGAACGTATAATAGATATTTGTTTTCTGTCTGGGTGTTATATTTTATTCCATGTACCTACATATTTACAATTTTTTTTATATACCTATATAATTAAATATTATATCAGCTATCTGGTTCCCATAGTACAAGCTCTGCTTAGTTTGGAGCTAGATAGTGGTGTGTGGATTGTCCGCATTATTTATTATTTATGTACCTTGGAAACCAAATGAAAAGAATTTCGAAAAGGAATTAAAATACGCAGTTTTCTAGATAAATAGAGACGGCTAATCCTTAAAACATCGATGAAATTACCATAAATCGACAAAATTAATCCATCTTCCTAGAAATATTGACGACTAATAGGCGTGACATTGGAAGGTCCGCGTCCCCGCGGGAATCGAACCGGGGACTGCCACATGGCACTGCCCTGCGTAATTTGTTTTACCTCATTTCATGGAACTTTGTCATGCCTCGAGGAGATAGCTTTGAATACAGTATAATACAATAATTACAGCTCTTATTGTGAGCACTAGTGGCCCTGCCCTCCGATCCTAAGGTTGTGGGCTCAAATCCATCCGTGCACCAATGAGTTTTTCTGTCGAAAAAATTAGCACTTTGCTAGTACTCTCAAACGGTGAAGGAAAACATCGTGAGCAAACCGACAAGTCGTAGAACCTAAAAAGTTCGAAAACATGTGTCAAGTGCACGAAAGGAGCCTCTCTGAGGCGCATTTAAAATTCTTTCACTACACTCACTGGCTCGAAAGAACAAGTGACAGGATAAGAAGAAAAAGCTCATATTTGCGAGTAATTCTTTGCCAACAAGTAAAGACAAGTAAAGTAAAGGATATTCAACAGCGTTTCAGTGGATCGTCATCGCCATCACGTAGGTGGGACTAACACATGACCACATACGAGACTCACACATAAATAAATAAAATAAATATAAATACCGTGGACAATTCACACAACACTACCCAGCCCCAAACTAAGCAGAGCTTGTAATATGGGAACCAGATAGCTGATATAATACTTGAATTTTTTTTTTTTTGTAAATACATACTTAGAATACAATATAACACCCAGACAGAGAACAAACATTTATGTTCACCACACAAATATTTGTTCTCGGTGGGGATCGAACCCACGACCTACGGCGCAGAAGGCAGAGCTACTACCAACTGAGCTGAGAGGCCAGTCATACATGACCACATATTAGACTCAGACACTATCACATTTGAGACACATGACCACATAATACCTCTATAAGCTTCGCTCATGACCATTCACCCATGTGTCTCATGTTCGCCCATGAGCCTCGCTCATGACCACACATGAGATTCACACATGGCCACATATGAAACTCACACATGGCCAAACTGAGATCATAATGACCACACAACGCAGGTCTTAAGCGAGGAGAAGTGCAGTTTTCAAAACCAAATATTTGGTATATTTACCAAAGTAAAATAAAACAAATTAGCTTAGCGTAGAACCACTAACAAATACTGCATACATATTTATCACATATTTACATATTATTACATTTACTTACATATTATTCTCAAAAGACGCAATGTCTTTTGAGAATAAATACCCATAACCAGAGGTAAACTAATTTCTTCTAAATATTAACTCAGGAAGCAAACTGGTGTTTCTTTTCAGAAGGCCGAATTTCCACAGTCTTTGTTCGGATCAAAGCTCGGTTTCAATTTGAACAGACGTGTCCATGAAAAGGATGTGCGTGTCATCGCGGAGCTTGTCAATGGACGCGCAAACAAACGGGTGTTGGAGACGAATGATCGCTCAATTTTACTGAACAAACTCAATGAAAACATCGCTTTAATAAAGTTAGCTGTGTCCAACTATAGTTCACTTCTTCTTCTTGATGTATCAGTAGGGTCACCTTCGTGGTGAACAGAAGAAGCCCTAACCCCCTAATTGAGCTATAATTGTTAGAAGAAGAAGTTCTTCATGTCGTGTCACTGATTCTTTCGAACCAAGTGTGTTGAAAGAATTTTTAAGTGCGCCTAAAAGAGGCTCCTTTTGTGCACTTGACACATATTTTCAAACTTCTTGTAATTATTGTAAACACTACTACTACACTACTATTGTAGGTACTATGTGTATTGTAGTGTATTGTGTAGTGTACTATTGTAAAAATGTATTATTGTATTGTATTGTTGTTAAATGTGTATTGTATGGCACCTGCCTGCCTGCTGTTCTTATTTTAAGTATTTTTTTAAGTAGAGTCAATCAAAAGCTTTTCTTTCTTTCTTTCTTAACAAGATGACCAGAACGTCTTTTGGCAAAGATTGGCTGACACGGCCGTGATGAGTGGAATTAATTTGAGTAGCATTTGAATAAAAAATATATTTTGGTGTGGTAAAGATGGGGAAATCAAATGCACATTTAATTTTATCACCAATTCACGTTTTATCCTATCAATGACTATATTCAGACTTACCAATAATAACCCGATGGCTATTCTAATCACTGGTTTATGTGTTGTTCCAGGGTGAATTGTTGCTTTTATCTTACAATTCTTAATGTTTTTTATGGTTTTAATGTCTCTTTCTGAATCACTCAATATACAAAATGTATTTTGTTATTACTTTAATTGTTTTAGCCCACTTCCGTTTTCCGTGACTTCTTCGTTACCAGAGCAATGGCACATAGAGCACATTTGCTAACATCAGGTAGGACACACCTGTTTCATACCTCCTTCAGGAGAAGCTTCTCAATTCGGTTGTATTTTTTTGTATGATTTTTACTTTCGCTTGTGAATCGATTTGAAAAAAAATCCCTCAGAGAAAATTTCAAACTGCTCCCATAGAAATTTAATCGAAATCGGTTCAGCAGTTTGGTCATGAAGTTAGTTTCTCAAGATTTAGAAACTATATTTGTTTCTTAAACAACATGCTGACGTACTAAGTTGGCACAACTACGAGGCTTCCTTATATTTATAAGGAATGGCCATCCTGTAAAACTGACTTAAAAAAAATAAGCTGCGTATATTGATTAAACCATCTAAAAGCCTGCGCACACCTAGTTCGCTGGCGGTAGCGATCAGTGAAAAGCTGTCAAATATCGCTGTCAAATCTCAAATCTGACTGCGATATTTGACAGCGTTTCACTGATTGCTACCGCCAGCGAACTAGGTGTGCGCAGGCCTTAAAACAGTTAAAATAAGCAAAAAGATTTTTTTTATATGAAGCGGAAGTATTACCTCATCATCAATACCCTTGAAGATCCATCTTCATAAAATGTGTCTTATCCAATTTGAATAAGGCTGATAGTTCGGCAGAAGTCAGGATACAAAGAATCGACGTACACCGCAGTTCAATTAGGCTAATGGGATAGCTCAAAGGGATTAAATTAATTAGAAAGTTTTGCTTTCGTGTCGCCTTTGTTTGTCGTGTCCTGAAGTTTTTGTATAAAGTAAGTTAAGTGGACACACTTTTTTAACAGGAATGGAAAATGTTTGGATAGAGTCTCGAATAAACAGGCCTTTGCATTTGTTTAAATTATTTATATAGCGTTAGGGGCCACTAGTGATTACTCAAGACCTACTTGCGGGACGCTATAGTGCCTGGGACAGTATTTTAGATGGAATAGGCTTGCCCAGCACCATAAACCATAAATACCATAAATATCATCCTGAAAGCTTAGTCGGCCTAATCCACAAAAAAAAACATAGTCAGGGAGGGAACCTTACTAAACTATCTCAAACGGCGAAAGAAAACATAGTGAGAAAACCCGCAGCTTAGTCAGCTCCTCACGTATTGACCATGTCTTCCTCCTCCTGTGGATTAGGCCGACTAAGCTGTCAGGATCGTATAGGTGCTGGGCAAGCCTAATACTCATCTAAAAATAATGTCCCAGCAGGTAAAAATAGTTACCCCTTACGCTAAATAAATCATTTAGAATAGATGCCTGTTTACTTTTTGATGTTAATTTTCAAATTTTTTTTGTTATCGTCAGCATAAATAAATTGAGCCTTCCCTTTAAATACGTAGGTCAACCTCCTGCCCGACTGAGTATTCTCAAAATCGTTCACCCTGAAAGATTTTTGAGAAGGCCTAGGTCCAACAGTGGACCTTCAGGCTGCTGATGACAGTGATTTAATTTATTGTTTGTCTAAATAAATCACAACAAATCACCAAACAATATCCAAAACATTTTCACTTTGGTAATTTGTAAATTCACGCGGACATTATCCAAAAACACGAGAACGTTTACGAGCCACAATACCCATAAAGGCCCGTACACACCTAATTAACGATATTAAAATACGTCCGCGACCGCAAAGGAGCGTCATAGCTTTTGCACGCTGCACGCCGTGAAGTAGAGAAAACAAGTTTAGTGGATGTGACAAAATCCAATAAGTTTTTATAAATGGTTTGCTTCATTGACTCAGTGACCCAGTTTTTAGGCCTCCTAAAAGCTGCACTTTCATCGGTTGTAGCTTAAGGGCGCTTGTACACGCTAAGAAAAAACGCCGGGCCTACCCAAGAATTCGTGTCGTAACAAGAAAATTACTGTGTACACGGCTCGCAGCGGTGCACGAAAAAAATCTTATCTGCGCAAGACAAGAATTTTGTCTTTTCCACACACGAAAACGCAACAACGTTCGCCGCGTCGTGTCTTGCGCAGATAAGATTTTTTTCGTGCACCGCTGCGAGCAGTGTACACAGTTATTTTCTAGTTACGACAAGAATTCTTGGGTAGACCCGGCATTTTTTCTTAGCGTGTACAAGCGCCCTAACTGTTATAACAAACGTCAATTTTTCAACTTACTCTTCTGTATAAGGTAGTCAAATGATACATATTTTTTAAAGTAGTGAAATGATGAATATTTTTTACAAACGAAAATGTTTTTATTTTAATCTGAAACTAAGCAACCTATGAAAAATAACTATGCAGTTGCGTTGATATGACAAGAAGTTTTATAGTTGCAGTAAGCGAACCACAAACAATCATGATAGCTGATTGTATTTTTTACATAACCTTACATGACATTACTATCCGTTGAATGATAGACTTCAGGCGCCATTCAATGGTAGATGAAATTCTTGCGAAGTTGCACATATTGAAGGAACGCAGTCTCATCCTCTTAGCACCCTCTCAAAGGTAAAGTTCGTTCAGGGTTCCGTGTCGTAAGCTATAAAACGCAAACGCTACCCTCCTTATTTATACGAATGAGAATTTTAAATTAACTGTGTAAAGCATCCCTAGCGGACCCTGGCTTGAGGTAGGTGGGCTGTTCTAGTTGGGTCCACATTACTTGACCCAAATAAAACCATGTTTAATAAAATTGTAGAGTTATTTAAAACAATTGAATTTAAAACCCGTAAAAGTACTAGATTCAAGGAAAAAAATGTGTCTTCAGTAGATTTGTATAAAAGCGTCGATCCTCGAACATAGCTCAGGTTTTGTTGATTTAATATAGTATTACTGCAGTGAAAAACTTTACCGAATAGTTTTATATAAATAATTTTATGTAAAATGTTTGTTCTAAGAACAATTACTGTATCGTGCTGGTAATATTGCATAAACTAACCATGAATTTAATGAACTTTACAAAAACATCAATGCCATTTTGTGGTGTCATCAAATATTGTCTAACCATCGTGTTATTCTTGAATAACCGGAAGAGATATTTTTTATTTATTTAATATTTTTATTTACGTGTTAACCTCGTCTGCAAGGTTTGAGATTTTATAAAATTACCAATACGCAGCTCCAACAAAGCTGAGGGCAAAAATGAGGGCTGATTTACCGGAGCCAAGTGGAACAACTCAAATATTTTACAAACAGACCATTATGTCGCGTTCTTGTAAACAAGTCGGTCGGATATATCTTGGCGCGGTCACTTCATACACATTAACTGGCGCTGTCGCCATGTGTGGGACAGCCTTTATTGTTTATGGGACATTACAATTAAGTGGGGAAATTCTACTGAGTATTATGTAAGTAGGTGAATCGTAGCGAATGCTTTGGGTTCATCATCATCATCATCATCCATAGACCGACTTCACCCACTAAAGAGTATAGTCCTCTTCCCATCTACTCTCAATTGATGGTTTTCTTTTTTAGCTAACTTGAAAATTTCTGTATTTGGAGTTTATCAATCAATCTATAGTAATTGCTTCGTGATTTGTTTCAAAAATAGAAACAGCGTCACGACTTTCACCCCCAAGGATGTCCAGAAATTGGGTCTGATTGGTAATAAAGTTAGGGAATAAAAATGATACCAAATATTGTGACTACACAAGCAGAACCAAAAGAACTGTCAAAGGTCTGACACAGGATCAATGATCCATTTTATTGAGTAGCAAGAGTTATGCAGTTACGAGTTTGGAGCGACCCCCGCCATAGCGCGCCGTCTATCAATCATTGAAGGCTTTTTTGAATTTAATAAAATAAAATTTGTATTTTGTCATCGATGCTCCCTCGCGTTTTGTGCCAGGGATGCACTCAGGTCGGAGTTCGTAAAACATTATTCCACGCTAAAATAAAAATAAAAACACATTGAAAGCTTCACAAAGACCCTTAACATAAAACTAATAAATATATAGCTATATAGCTGTCAATTATAATTATGGTATGTTATTTTATTTTACCTCCACTAGACGTTTTTAAGGATTTTGCCTGAAAGAAGAGATGAGTGCAGTCGCGAATTAGACTTTCTATAAGGGTTGCAATTAAAATCTTGGGCTCTATCTACCACTACTTTGTGATTTTGCTCCAAATACAAAGATCATCGTCATTTTCCTGTCATTATCCCAACTAAGTCGGGTCAGCACAGCCAGGTTTCTTCTTTCACTCACCTATATCATTCGCCATTTCAGTGCTCACTCCTTTCTTGCTAATGTCATCTTTGACACAGTTCGAAGTACAAAATACGGTGTGTAAAATCAGCACTAATCTAATTTCTTGGGGTGTTATTAATAATCCTGGCGCAACGCTAGAGTAGTTAAATCGTGTTTTGTCACATTTGTTCGAGTTGACAATTGCATGTCCATGCAAGAGACAAAACACGGATCAACTAGTCCAACGCTACGCTAGGATTATTAATAAGACCTAATTGGGTGTAATATTTATTAATTTTATCAGTACAGTTCTCCCCTGTGTTCGGAGCAGAAGTTGGCGCAATGCAATGCAGCGCATCTGTTACCGCCCCTCCCCCATCCCAACACTCGTATGTCACTACACCTGAAGATTGAACTAAATGTACTACACCTACCTAGGAAGAATGGAAGAAGAGTTTGAGAGAAAGAGAGGTTTCTAGTTATATTTTCAAGCAAGTAGTAGCAGAGGTATTTGTGAAGGTCTCGTCTGGGGATTACTACCACCATGCTTATTTCTATTGCCAAGCAATGTCGCTGTGTTTGAAGGGTGTGGGAGCCGGTGTAATAACTGGCACTAATGGACCTAGGGCAGTGCATTGTAGGGCACGTTCTTAAATTGCGCGTGACCTGCAGCGAAGCAATGTTTTGTAGGTGATGGATGGATGGATGTAGGTGATACCACTTAACATCAGGTGGACCACCATGCTTGTTTCATCAGCTAGAAGCATAAAAAACCTCTGGCGCAGCTGTTAGCAAGCCGGTTCAGATGCAGGTTTGATCCCCATATGGAGGTCCTTTGTTTGTATGACCTTCAAATATTTGTTTCAGCCTCGTGGTACTGTTAGCATCAAAATATAATTAATTTGTTTAGTTTTTAGGTAACCTTTTTCTGGATTTAGTACAAAATGTTCCCACCAAGCTATCTTACTAAGGATTTGCGCAACAAGGTCAGCTGTTCAATTCAATTTATTTAGTCATATGATAGACAGAGACGCATATCTGTATTCGTTTTATAAGCCTGATAGTATGACCAAAGAGCCGCCTCAACCACCGACATCCCGCGATCGAATTTCATAACATAACTGACCAATTTCACTGATCATTTCCTATGAGGTCGATTTCCTAGAGAAGGGTCATCATCACAGTTAACCCTGCAAAAACAAGGAGGCATGTCAGGCCGTCAAGTGATAAGGTATAATTTAGCTCGTATTAGGCGACATGTGCACGAAAGGGTTGTGAGGCTCATTAGTGTCAGATGCGTTGGGCCGGCGACCGTCTGTCAACTGTTCCTCTGACACTTGTGGCCAATGTGGGTATATCTCACTTGCTTTAGAATAACATGACATTTTTACAAAATGCATAAAATAAATTAGCGTTCAAATTCAATGATATTACAACAGTAAAGTACACAATGATCGCAAATGTCGACCATTGAAATCTCAAGGAGCTATTTGCACAAGGTTTGTATCGAGTTTTTTTTATTGCGTAAGAAGGATGCATAGCATTGAGATGGAGGTCGAATATACTGGTGTTTAGCTAGACAATAGTTTGTATAAATTTAGATTAAGTTAAGTTTTAATTGTTGTTTTATTAAAGGACAGTGTGATCGCTTAGCGACAAAGCCCTTTAAAAAAAAAAGAAAATATACTGGTGTATTCTAAATTCAAACACCAAAATATTGCTAAATAATAATAAAAAAGCTTTTCAAAGGGGGAATGATTTAAAGTATTTTAAATCCACGCTACCAAGCATCGAAGCGAAGAATTAAGAAATATAATTGGATGGAGTTGGAATCTACGGCCCATATTTAGAAACAATGCTTGAGTCTAAGTCGAGCCTCAAACCAGGCCACAAACATAGATTTTATGATCGATTGTTGAAAAGTGTCAAAAAATCTATGCTTGAGAGTGCTTCAGTTTGAGTCGAGCCTCAAGCATTAG
Organism: Thera obeliscata; assembly: GCA_947578465.1. Lineage (NCBI taxonomy): Eukaryota > Metazoa > Arthropoda > Insecta > Lepidoptera > Geometridae > Thera > Thera obeliscata. Next base: position 4,628,702 of record OX387928.1, on the reverse strand, counting down.
AGTTTTTGACACTTTTCTTTGGAGAACTGTCAGAAAATCTATGCTCGAGGCTCGACTCAGACTTAAGTTTTGTTTCTGAATATCGGGCCTTATGCCCGGCTAGATTTATAGACAGTTATTCTCCATTGAAATGTGTCAAAAATCTATGATTTGGTCCTGAGCCTGACCCATATGTATTTACAAAAAAAAATTGCGTGTGTGGCTAGATAGTGTTGTGTGGATTGTCTGCAATATTTATTTATCATCAAGTATTTAATTTCTTATCTTTTTGTAAAATCTTCGAGCTGAACGAGACAGCCACCGGATTGGCTCAATTCTGGACGGAAGGTCTCTAATTACAGTTTCCTGTAAATTTGCCACCTGTCGGTACCTGCGGCTGACGCATCGCCACCTCGCAACTCAAATTAATTACAGAAATTGATTAATACTCCGATCTGAAACTTAATTATGGAGAGAAATTATTTTGCACGTTTTTGCTGCTCGATTTGTGAACTGGTTGCAAGGTGGTAGCTATCCTACTTATTGCCTTGGATAGCTAAACAAGTCTTCGCTACTTTAATTACGATGAACTGAAGAAAAAGAAGAAGTTTGAAGTCTGACAGAGCTATTTTAAGGTCTGCGCACACCTAGGCAATGGCGATGGCGATTAGCTGAAACGCTATATTTGACAGAGTTTCAGTTGATCGCCATCGCCATCGTCTAGAAGTGCGCAGGCCTTTAAGCAATATATTTGTGTGTAGGTAGGCGAATTATTTTGGATTTCATTAATTGATACTTCAGTTTTTACTTTTTTGTTAACGTTTAATTGAAAATATCTCACCAAAATCAATATACCGAGGTTTTTGATCCATAATTAACCGTATACCAACATAATAATATCTGAATCCTTGCACTCAGTTCAGTGTACTGTGTCCGCGCTCTGGAGCCAGTTTTTTTACCGTCGTGGCACGCACCCGCTTATTTGCCATCATTAATCATTATTTCGGCCTGTGTTGGACCTGCAGGTTGAAAAGTACAATTTAAGAAAATAACCCTTTTTGTATTTCACTGTTCGCAATAATAGTGGACCTCGAGCGTGGCGACTACATGTCGGGTTCTTGCGATAGGTATTTAAATTGCGTACAGTCTTTTGGTAGGTATTGAAGGCGCGTTTTCGATTATTTTAATGCTGAATTAAAGAGCAAACATTCTTGAAAAAAGTTATTTAGATTCACGGGGCTTAACTTATTTGCCTGTTGTGGTCGCCCTGTCACGGTTTGTTGAGATGGCAGTTCCGTATAAGTACACCGATCATCTGTTTTTTTATCAAACTAGGTGATGGAACACGCAATGGCCAAACTGTACCCGAAGTCGGAGTTTCGCTACCACAGTCTATCATATGTTGTTTTCGTTTGAGCACGTGTCTCTCTCTGCTGTATGGAAAATTGGTGAGACAAAAACTCGTTTCGATTGTTTCTACGTCACGTATTTTTGCTGTCTCATCTTTTCTCTATAAATAGAGAGAGACAAATAGGCGAAACGAAAACAACATTTGGTAGACGAAATGTGGTAGCAAAACTCCTACTTCGGGTACTTATGTTAAGTGATAACCATCGCCTATAACAAAGCATTGTCTGGTAGGTCACGCACATCAGGAACGTGTCCTACGATGCACTACCCTGCGCCCATCAATTTGAAGAATAGTGATGTTTAGACTCACATGCACACCCACACCCTTCAAACGCTGTTGCGTTCAAAAATTGCTGCGCTGTTCATGCAGCAATGCTGCTTCACGAGTCTTTCGACTATTACTACTAATCTACTACTACTCTTATCTTTTACTAAACACTTATAAGTAAGTAGAATTATGTCTAACAATGGAACACTATTGATTGGCTGAAATAGTGATGATAAAATTATTTAAACAGACATTGTTGTTGAACAAAAAAATAATTAAGGAACTTCCATTGTATCTCTTGAGGGCCTACATCAGGTGAAACCGAAAATGTAAAGTAGCATTTTTTTTCGTTGTATGGACGAATCCATTTAATTTTTTTGTAAAATATAACAATTAAATGGTGTAAAAAAATTATGATTAGGCTAGAAATTCTCTTAAACTCACTGGGTTCGATAAAATTGAACGCAAAGTTTGCCAAAAACTCTCAATTTTTTTTGGATTTGAAATGGTTTTTTTCCGTTGCTGTTAGAGCCATTGCAATGAAAGTTTTGTTCCCGTATACCTAAATAAATACGTAAAAACCTGATGTTATTGCACTTTTCTTAGTTGCCGTAGTTTTTATAAAAAAATGAAATTTTCAAAAATATATATAGGTAGGATTTCCTAGCTACTTCTCTCAGTACAGCCCGCGCGGCCGACGAGGAGAGGTCTATGTCAAATTTCGCGACATGACATTTCATCTCTGACTACGTAAAATATACCCTAGATTAAATCATAGCTACTACTGGTACTATAAATTTGCCACAGTGTAACATAAAACAAATTGTCACAGTATAACGAAATGACATAATACCATCTTCATCATACATTATGATCGATAACCTGTATTCACATCATCATCAGCCTGTAGAAGTATATATTTTATGTAGCATATAACTTATCTAGTACATTCTAGGGCACGTTCCTATCGTGCGTGACCAGCGAAGCGCAATGCTTTTGTTAAATACCTCCATTTTTGTAGTTGCATAAGTAGCTATCTTCCTATCTACCCAGTGATTTCCGTCATCATCATCAGTAAGTAGAAGTCCACTGCTAGATATAGACCTTCTTTATACATTTCCATGAAAAAACAATTTGCCGATTTCCCACGATCTTTAGAATGTCATCGGTCCATTAGGTGGAGGGGCGCTCTGGTTGCTTAGCACCGGTTATATTGTCGTAGCGACCCGCTTTTTGATTCTAAAGGCGTGTGTTCAAACCCCGTCATGCACAAATTAGTTTATCTGCCAAAAAACCTATGTGCACTATGTCAGTACACTCTAACGGTGAAGGAAAACAATAAATGAAACCAACGTGAAGTAGCAAAACTTTTGAGGCACATTCATAATCCACCACACCAGCTTTAATTTTCTATTGACATGACAAGAAGAAGACTCAAAAACTAGTAGCCGATTTTAGGCCTTTATAAAAATAGTGTCGATTTTGCAAAGAGTTTGGGAGCCCATTACAATGAAAAGGAAGTATATATATATATATATTATGGACAATCTACACTACACTATCTAGCCCTAAACTAAGCAGAGTTAGTATTATGGGAACCAGATAGCTGATGTAATACTTAAATACATTTTGTTTGTAAATACATAGGTACTTGGAAAACAATATAACATCCAGATGGAGAACAAATATCTATGATCACCACACAAATATTTGTTCTGTGGGGATCGAACCCACGACCTATGGCGCAGAAGGCAGAGCTACTAATAAATGAGCTGAGAGCCCAGTCATAACAATAATATCATGGGTTTTGAGTATTTTTGATTGCCGTCTTTTAAATCTGGAGGTGTCTGTAATGTCCCGAATTCTGGAACTTTCTGTCAAAGGCTTCATGCACGGTGCGCTCAAATACCCAAATACCAAATTACATGTGCCTATTTCTATACACGCAGCAAGGAGTTTCCCAAGATTTTGCGTTTGACAGAACTTTGAAGAGTCAGTTGGGGTTGTCGAAACTCTTTGGTATACCTAATATTTTTAAATGCCGATAAAATACAATAATATAAGTCGAATAGACAGTGTTATTTCACAATGCTTCACTGATCTCCACCGCAATGAGCACCGAAGGCCTAAATGAGTGCAAAGCTTAAAGCCACCCATAAATAATTTCCATTTCAATTCATTTATGAATTGAAATGAAAATTATCTATGCATGTAATGTATTGTATTATGTATATCAGTTATCTAGCACCCATAACACAAGCTTTGCTTAGCTTGGGGCTAGATCATGTTGTGTGAATTGTCCAGCATTATTATTATTATTATTATTTATTTCCATAGGCATGAATTCTATGCACTAAGTTATACTTACTAGATTTACATACAGATCTGGAAGTATAACCTTTTAGATAAAAGAAAAAATTACTAAATTGGATCATAAAATTAAATGACGAAGGTATGCAGTAACAAACAATAAAACAAAACGGCTAAGCCGATTTTGATGAAATATTACTTTTCAGAAAAAAAAAGATTAAAAGGGAGAAGACGAAGGAGAAGAAAAAAGATAAGAATGTTATTGTACAAAAAAAATTGCCCCCCTTGCCCCCCAGGACCCCCCCTTTTGTGAGTGCTACCGGATGCAATCGAGATAGGGGGTTTTCGATTGGGGTTTCGTATAGAGGGTTTCTTCCTGAATTGAAAAAACAAAAAAAACACCCCCCTCTTGCCCCTTTTTTCACCCCCCCCCTTTCGTATCTTCCAAGCGGAGTGACTTGCAAGACTTTTTTTTTTGGGTCATGTAGGGAAGGTGAGATTATTTTGAAAGCAAAATAAATTTTGCCCCCCTCCCCCCTCTAGACCCCTTTATTATTTTTGACCCTTTTTTTCGAGTGGAGCATTGCGGCGAGCGAAGCGAGCCGCCATGCAACCATGGGGAACAGTGCGGCGAGCAAAGCGAGCCTGCTGTGACCCCCCCCCCCCCCTAAGCCCCCCAGAACCCCCTCCTCCTGAACCCGGGGGGAGGGTCGCGGCGAGTGAAGCGAGCAGTGCTGTGACCCCCCCCTCAAGCCCCCAGAACCCCCTCCTCCTGAACCCGGGGGGAACGTTGCGGCGAGCGAAGCGAGCCGCCACGCGACCACGCCCACCCTACTGAAATTTAGGGAAATTTAGAAAAAGGTGTTTGATTGGATCTTCACTTGGTTTAGGGTTCCGCCCCTGTGGGAACGCATTGAGGACGCGAGCTGCTTGCAGCTCGCGATGCACGCGACCCGGTAGTCAACGTTTGGGTTCCTTCCAGCGGTTTCGACCCGTTAAGGGTTTTGGCTTGACGTACAATTTAGGGTTCCGTATAAGGTTTTGATTGGGGTCTTACTACATTGAGCAATTTGATTAAGTGTTCGACTTTTAGGGTTCCTTAGGACTTTGATTGGAGTTTCAACTACACTCAGGAGCTTGATAATGTTAACATTTTTAGGGTTCCTTAGGACTTTGATTGGGGTTTTACTACATTGAGGAACTTGATAAAATAAACAACTTTTAGGGTTCCTTAGGCCTTTAATTGGAATTTTACTTCACTTAGGACCTTGATTATGTAAACAATTTTAGGGTTCTTTAGGACTTTGATTGGGGTTTTACTACACTGAGGAACTTGATTCACTGATCGACTTTTAGGGTTACTTAGGACTTTCTTTACTACTTTTTGGGGTTTTACAAGTGCAAGTGTAATGTAAAACTGGGAGTAGCACACCGACACGCGAGCTGCTTGCAGCTCGCGCACACGAAAAAACTAGTTAAGGGGCTGACGTATGGAAAATTTTCATACAAACGGAATACCAAAATGATTTCTAATTTAGACAGATTTACACTATATTATTGTAATAATTGTATTTAAATAGTATTTATCTAGGTTCCTCAACAGTTTTTATTTCAAATTACTTACCTTATAAATAATAATAAATACTTACCTAAAATGAAATAAACACCAATCGCATTTTGCACATTTTTATGCTAAACTTATCAAGTTTTCTACCTATTGGTTTCGTACTAAAAACAACAATATCTTACGTGTTTTTTGTTAAGGAACCTAGTTTATATTGTCTAGTTACAGAATAACAATATTAGGTGAAGAATACAAAAAGTTTTCAGTCATCATTTTTGGTATTACGGAACACGATCAAATTCATGGCATTTTCGAACGGCTACTATTGCTATCGCGCACGCACGGTGCGGGTGGCGGGGTGCAGGGGGAGGAAACGCTTGAAGCACACGGGACACTTCGGTTGTGTGTGTGAATCGCTCGGACTTCGGACTAGTTAAATACCTACACTGGCATAAAACATAATGCTTAGATATTTGATAATTGTTAGTTTAGGAAGGGTACTAAGTGAAGATGGGAAATACTAGGTAAGTACCTAGGTAGGTTGTAGGTTGGGTAAACGAAATCAAGGTGCAGCACTAGGTCAAAAAGTCTGCCGAAATTTCGAAAAAAGCCAACATTTCGACTAAAACAAATTATGAACCATTAATTTCTATACAGGGTGGAATTTTGTAATGCCACCTGGAGGGAAAGTACTCTTAATACTGCAGATAGAAAATTTTACTCAAAGGAAACATTCCTTTATTTTTGGATAGAAAGCAATTTCTAAAATTAAAAATAAAATAATTTTTAAATTTTTTTTTTTTTTTGAAAGGAATAAATTTATTCTTTTAAAGAAATGAATTCGTTAAAAGAATAAATTTGTGTATCCAAGAGAATGGAGCCCATTTCAAGCAACTAATTTCAAGTAACTAGTTAGTTAACCATTTTTTGTAAATAATTAAATTAATTTAAGATTTCCTGGTTTTTCTTTCATTTAATTTATCATGTTTGTTAGAGAGATTTCATCCTTATAATTGACTAACGATCGATGCAATAAAAGTACAAGGTATAATTTTTCTGATTTTAGCCGGTTCAATTCCCGGGTGTGAGAGAATTTTCGAAAAACTTTGAATGCAGTTTGCTTTCTATTCAAAAATAAAGGAATGTTTCCTGTGAGTAAAATTTTCTATCTGCAGTATTAAGAGTACTTTCCCTCCAGGTGGCATTACAAAATTCCACCCTGTATATGAAGTATTGATTTTTATCAATACTTCATATACAGGCATATATCAATCATATATATATTTTTCTTAGACCTTTTGGTCTAAGAAAAATTACAACAAATTATTTTTTTTCTTTATTTATTTGTAGTTCAAAAAACTGCTACTACTCAACGTCCGGTGGAAATATTGATAAAAGGACTGAGAAATACTTGAACAAAATAGTTTTTTTTTATATAACTGGAGCTCAATAAACAGAGTACTGCTCAACGTCTGGTGGAAATATTGATAAAAAGACTTGGAAAAATTTCAGCAAAATATTTTTTTTCTTTATTTATCTGGATCTCAAAAAACCGACTACCGCTCAACGTCAGGTGGAAAGATTGATGAAAGGACTAAGAAAAATTGCCACAAAATATTTTTAGTCTTTATTTATCTGGGGCTTAAAAAAACTGCTACCACTCAACGTCAGGTGGAAATATTGATAAAAAGACTTGGAAAAATTTCAGCAAAATATTTTTTTTGTTTATTTATCTGAATCACAAACAACCGACTACCGCTCAACGTCAGGTTATAATATTGAAAAAAGGACTAAGAAAAATGGCTACAAAATATTTTTATTCTTTATTTATCTGGGGCTTAAAAAAACTGATACCACTCAACGTCAGGTAGAAATATTGATAAAAAGACTTGTAAAAATTTGAACAACATATTTCTGTTTTATTTTTCTGGAGCTCAAGAAATAAACTACCACTCAACGTCCGGTGGAAATATTGATAAAAAGACTGAGAAATACTTTAACAAAATAGTTTTTCTTTATATAACTGGAGCTCAATAAACAGAGTACTGCTCAACGTCTGGTGGAAATATTGATAAAAAGACTTGGAAAAATTTCTGTAACGTTCACTAGAAGTTGCTTCATGCAATCAAAATTGAGTTCTATATAGTAATTGTGATAAGACATAAATAATTTTTTTTTCAGTTTGTTTATAATCATTATATAAGTATCCACCTATAGTAGTAGCTTGGTACACTTTTTTCGCGAGTTTTGTGCGAAAGCCGAGGTCCATGTAATTGTAGGTCGATGTTCGCAATCGTTGGTTTTGCGAATGTAAATAAGCAGAATAAAAGCAACCTAATTGCTCAACGAATAAAGTATATTTTTAAATGCAGTCACATTATTAGACTTTCTGTACTTTGGTAAGTGAGCCGCTTTGCGTGTTTTTTATTGCTGTGTGTGTGTGATCGATGAGGTCTGGCGAACCACACCCCACCTGATGTTGAGCGGACCTCCACCCATGATCTTCAACTGTAACGTCATGACTGGTTTTGAACCCACGCCCCCAACCGCTAGGCCGATGAGGTCTGGCGAACCACACCCCACCTGACGTAGAGCGGACCCCACCCATCATCTATTACTGTAACGTTATCACTAATTTTGAACCCGCACCCTCCAACCACTAGGCCAATGAGGTCAAGCAAACCACACCACACCTGATGTTGAGCGGACTCCCACCCATCATCCTCTACTGGAACGTCATCAACCACAACTCCATCGCTCCGCGCCGGGGTCAATGGCTCTCTCAACTCAACTCGGAGTCAATGGTTCTCTTTACTCTTCTTCAATTTGGTCCAGAACCCGCACAAACCCTACCTGATGAATAAACTCACTCGTATCATGTTAGAGAATTTCCTGGTGTCTTTTCTAAGTGCGTAAATAGCTACTCTGAAGGTTCTTTATTGGTTCAGGAATGTTGTTTTTTTTTTCACTTTATTCTTGCATTCAGAGCATGACCAATCCTTGCTTATTGAATACTAGAAAAGCGAAACAAGCAAGCAATAAGCTTAGAGGGTTAGTCAGGTAATGCAGCCACAAAAAATAAAAACATAAAATTGTAGGGTGCAAAAAGTCAACTCTCTTTGACCAGATTTGAACTCCCGCCCACCTCGTCCTCTCAGTGTGAATCCGCACGCCCTAGCCACTAGCCTATCTGACGCTTAGTAACGTTGACGAAATTAAGCAATGCATAAAAATCGTTATCAGTGGCTGACGCACACGCACAAGCGCGGCACTATGGTTGGATTCACGTATAGAAGTAGCGCGTCACACGAGCGCCTGTGTGTGTATACTACTATTATATATTCCGTGGCGCCCGCATCAAATGAATAGAGATAGCTATATTCGGAGCAGTTTTTGCTCACGCCTCGAATTGAAGTTGCGAGCTGTGTACGTCGGCCCGTTAATATTTAGGCATCCGATTTAGGCGTCGCCTAGGTTTAGTGAAAACGGGTGTTAGTAACGTTGACGAAATTAGGCAATACATAAAAATCGTTATCAGTGGCTGACGCACACGCACAAACGCGGCACTATGGTTGGATTCACGTATAGAAGTAGCGCGTCACACGAGCGCCTGTGTGTGTATACTACTATTATATATTCCGTGGCGCCCGCATCAAATGAATAGAGATAGCTATATTCGGAGCAATTTTTGCCCGCGCCTCGAATTGAAGTTGCGAGCTGCGTCCGTCACCCTCTTAATATCTAAACTTAAACATTACGGTATTCTAAATCGCTCCATTGACTTATTACAATCGTACTTGACTGATAGAATCCTTAAAGTTGATGTGGGCGGTGAGAGATCTTTTGGGTCAGTTATTGACATAGGGGTGCCACAAGGTTCGATAAATAAATAAATAATAAATAACCTTCCTTTTTTGGTTTAAAAACTATGTGAAACAGTACTATTTGCTGACGATACCTCATTAATTTTTAAAGTCGATAGATAGAAGGCTAATTACGATGACGTTAACGCATCTCTGTCGTAAATACTTAACTGGTTTAATAATCTTTTACTTAATGTTAAGAAAACTCATAAGTTTTATGAAAAAATATTTTTTGAGTGTCAGTTCTAAGTATAAAAATCTTAATGCGGTTTACAGAATACATCTATTTACCAAGTTTCATCAGTACATATAGCTTTTACAGTTTTGTAAGTACCATACTTCAAGCAAATAAATTATTTCTTTTCATTTCATTTCATTTTTTTGAAAAAAAGTGACTGTGACATACGGATGGACAGACAGACAGACATGACGAATTTATAAGGGTTCCGTTTTTTACCTTTAAAAAATACAAGTGTTCATTCACCGACTACCGACATTTATGAACTTGCAACTCACTCTGGTTTTGCATAATATGAGGAAAATCTCTTCTTGGTGGAAGGTTTCTTTTATTAAATCTGGGGCTATTTGCTTGTTATACTATATAAATTAGACTACTACTACTACACTACTATATAAGTTAGATTTAAAATGTAGCTTTCGTGGTAGTTTAAAAAATCCGCACAGCTTGCCATTGTTATCACCAATCCTGGATGAAAAATATGCAATGGAAACTCTGCGACGGGAATCAGCTAACATAACAATTGGGTTATATTTATTTACTGAATATCTGTCTGTGTTTTTGTCTAACGAAGCGTATTCTAGTCAACACATTGTAATGTCGTGACAAATGTCAGACCCAAGCACAGAATAAGTAATAGTTGGTATCAAATACATGAATTCACAGCTCAGGTCAGGCAACGCCATCTTTATTTTAAATTTTTCCAACTTTCCGGTCGTGTTTTGTTTTTAGACCACACTAATTACTACGCGATACAAGCTGTGATTATTCAAACAACTTATAATTACTAGAAAAACTTGACTATTAATGGCTTTTTTTACTTGATAGATATTTTTGCATTTATAGTACATAAAATACATAGGCACTTCTGTTTATTTTCACTTTATGAAAATAAACAGAAGTGCCTATGTATTTTCACGTGCATGCATGGTTCTTATTTCTATGCCTTTGCTTTGCTCAAAAGTATATAGGTTTTTTTAGAGTATAGAAATGCTTGTCCGAGTTTAGTCAACGTCAAAAAAATAATAAATATTTTGAACAATCCATGCAACACTATCTAGCCCCGAATTAAGCAGAGCTTATACTATTGGAACCACATAGCTGATGTAGTACTTACACGATATTATTTTTGTAAACATATAATTAGAATACAATATAACACCCAGACAGAGAACAGCACATCTGCGTTCACCACACAAATATTTGCCTTCTGCGTCATAGGCTGTGGGTTCGATCCCCACCGAGAACAAATATGCAAAATGTTTGTTATCTGTCTGGGTGTTACTAAGTATGTGTCTGGTTCCAATAGCTCTGCTTAATTTGGAGCTAGATCGTGTTGTGTGAATTATCTAAAATACTTATTTATATTTTACGACGTTTTTTTTCAATGACTTACTTTGACTGTCTCTGGCTCTGGTTTTGAGTCTGTGTGAGTGCTCACCATTGTATGTGTATATGTATATGTGTGTGACGTTTCGACGTAGGATTTATTTAGTCAACACTCACACAGACTCAAAACCAAAGCCAGAGACAGAGCTTGTGGTAGGCCTACTCTTCTACCATTGCATATGACTCTACCTAAGTAGAGCTGGATATGTACAATAGTTGGAATAAAAAGCAGCTAATGGATAAAACATCTTTTGAATAGCTGATGGCCGGATTGCTGCGTGGAATACGTAAATAAGTTTTTAGCCATATTTAATTATTCCTTTTCAGTCTTTGTTGAATATTCAACAAAGCGGAGCTCGGGCTACAAGTGGCTATTAAAGTTAATTTTATGGAGCCGAGTGACCATCGGAATGTCTAGAGATAAATATAAGACGAAGTGAGTTTTTTATTTTTTACAGTAAAACCTTTTTCTTCGAACGCCACAAAACTTTTCTGTGGTATCTTCTTTTAAAATTTAGCTTAGCTGTTGTCGGGGTTTTGATGCAGTTTACCATTTGAGTTTCGAATGCGGCCTCCTTGACTTTTTTAATACGATATGACAGCGACTTTTTCTTTTATCTGGCTCATGTAACTTATTCTTGGCCTTGTTCTAGCGCTGAAAAATACAAAGTTTTGGAAGATTAATAAACAATCAATAAATATTGTAGACAATCCATACATCCAACTCCATATTAAGCAGAGCTGACTGATGGTCAGGTCTTAAATCACCTTAACTAATACCTCTGAATTTAGCCTCAAGCTTTGTTTGAAAGAAACAAAGCTTGAGGCTGGAGCTGCCCTATAAGCTCACTCTTCTAAAAAATATACCACGAGTAAAATACATAAAATGTAGGTATTATTTTCACCGTGATACCCAACCTATATTTTTAAATTTTAATAAAAAGGAGGAGGTTTTATAGTTTTTATTTTCAGGTTCTCAATTAGGTTGTTTTTTTATGTTTTTTATCTTGCGAAAAAAGCTTCGTCATTTGTGATTTTTTTTCTAAATCTGCTCACTTAGGTAATAGGTTCTTCCATATTAGTCTCATAGATATTTCATAAATATCAGTTAAACTTCACTTGTCGTTATTAAAGTTCAATTTAAAAGAAAATATGCTTTATTTTCATACCCAATGATTACGATATACTATATTCGACATTGCCGCGAGATACAGAAGAATCCTAAACGCAGGGTGTAATTAAGGCGACCACCCACCACACCGACCCCGAGGCCTTGACCGACAACCGTAATGAGTTCACTCGAAGACGCTCAGACGGAAGACTTTTGTTACCTCATCCATACCACTTTTTATTTCTTACTAAGGTATGTTATTCTTTTTTTTTTTCAGTGAGTGGATTTGTTTCATAAAAGTCACTTGTGCATGAAATTTCATATGGTTGGTTATAGGAGACGCCGACGCCATATTGTTGTGTTGCATTTCTCATGCGATGTCCCGTTCAAAAAACAAAAATCAAACAAAACTAAAATACCGACAAGCCGGTTACAAAAGTTTTTTACTTTATTTCATCGGGACTTGCTCGAAGCGTTGCGATCGGACGCAAAAGGTTCTATGTCGCTACCGACGCTAAACTTTAAACTTCCTTGCATAAAAGGCTTAAGTTTCTCGAAACAGGTTTTCGTTAAAGACATTTTGTTTTTCAATATAAAAGCTCCAACACTAGAGCTCCGCCTACACTTGATTTAAAATTAGAACTCTTGCGTGACAAACGCCGGTAACTTCGAATTAAATGTTCAAAAGTTAAACTTTATTTACAAGCGATAGAGCACAATATTCCTCAGTAGTTTATGTGCCGTAAGGTGGGATGCTCCGTAAACGCTATTGGCCCAATGGCGCAACGTGAAACAAACAAGAAATGTGGGAGTAAATGAGACAGCGCTACACAACTCGCGAGAAGTTGTATCAAAATCCAAATTTTGAATCCAAATTCATAGGTTTTCTTTCCGAAACTGTACTTTCTAACTCAAAATGATATCCTAGAATTTTCACTACTGTGCTTCTACAAAATAAATTTTTAAATCTATAATAACAAACTTCAAACAAAAGAGATGCAACATAGCTGTTCAGTCTTGTGAGAGGAGCAAAGATAATTTATTTTATGGAATTATGAATTAGGAAAAACGACGTATCTCACAAACTGTGGGCGATCCGTTCTGGGCTCATTTCCTTCTGCTTCGTACTGGATTTATGTTTTTCGAACTTGCGAGTTACGTCCTTTTGTGTTGAGTGGTTGTATAGAAGTGGGCATGGCGGCAACTCAGCAGTGACGATTCGTTTAGTAGACAGTTGACAGTCGCCACGCCACACTGACATTCCGATAGTAGGACTGATAACAATTTTCTATTGATATGTTTAGCTGACTGTACACCTTGTGTTTTGATTCAAACAAAATTAGCTATGTGATAACTGATAATAATATTGACTATATAATAATATTTATTATAGTTCATAGCTATATAAAATTAAAAGTGGTGCAAAGTGTAGTGTTGTGATTCGTCCAGCAGCTCTGTTAGAAAATGTGGATTGAATTATTAGTGATATTTTATAGTGACTGTTGATTCCAAATTTCTAAAAACACTTTTATTGGATCCATCAAGGACTATTTTACCTAGGTAAGAAAATATGTTGACAGGACTCTCAGCTCAGTTGGTAGTAGATCGGCTTTCTGCGCCCTAGGTCGTGGGTTCGATCTCCACCGAGAGCAAATATTTGTGTGGTGAACGCAGATGTTTGTTCTCTGTCTGAATGTTATATATTGCAATCTAAGTATGTATTTACAAAAAAATATATACAAGTCTTATATCAGCTACCTAATGGTTCCCATGGTGCAAGCTCTGCTTAATATGGGGCTAGATAGTGTTGCGTGGATTGACCACAATATTTAATTATTTTATATTAAAACACTACGTTGAATGATAAAATAACATAAAACGACCCATACTTTACCTCATTATTAACTTAATTTACTGAAACTTTACCTAGAATACGCGTTCCTAGTCTCTGTCATTGGTTCATTCTTGGTCACCGTCCCTTAGGACAGTGGCACTCTGAAATATTGTTACTGAGGAGGAAATCTGAACCTAGTATCTATGGTGGTAAACAGTGTGAAGAAGTTGTGATTCTATGTACCATTATTTTTCTCAAAATATTTAATTACTTCCTACATACCTACCTTTTTTATTCAACTAGCTGATGGAACAGGGGCCACCTGATGTTAAGTGGTAACCATCGCCTATAACAAAGCATTGCCTCGTAGGTCACGCATGTCAGAAACGTGCCCTACGATGCACTGTCCTGCATCTATCAACTTGAGGCATACAGATGTTCAGCCTCACGTTCCAGTAATTTCACTGGCACCCGCAACTTTTATAGCGAAACACAGCAATGCTGCTTCACGGCCGAAATAGGCATGGTGGTAGTACTTCCCCGGATGAGCCCTTCACAAACAGCTGGGGTTTAGAAGACAACGCTTCATTCTCTTTGGCACCACACTGAAACTTCACTGCTAGTATTATTTTTAATTTGTAAACAGATCATTCAAAAAAACAGTAGAAACCAAGCAGTAGTTTGTTGCCTGCTCTTCTAGGCTTGGTCGCGAAGAACTGGCATCTAGACTCACCTAGCTTTAAGACGTTTTGAAGTGACCCTTGTGATACTAATGAAAAAATACGTTCTTGACTTTGACTCTTATGTCAGCCTTTCAAGGCTTTGGAACTAGAGGATTTATTAAACACATAATGCTATGTTGTCGAAGAAACGTTCAACAACAATTATTTACCATCAAGCACTAGGCAAGCTGCAGGTGAAATAGCCGTGTAAGTTTCAATATTCATGCAGTAAATATATTAGAAAAGCTATCGGCCCGCCCTCCGTCGCTGGGCGGTTTCAGGACACGCCCATTCTACGTGGCTACACTGGCTCTGTGGCCTACGTGTATGGACTATGAGGCACATACTGAATGTATCAACTGTATATAAAACGAAGCTTGTTTCGTGTTGTGAATATGAAGCGTGTGTTTTAAGAAAAGTACGTTTTAAGTTGGTATAGAGTTCCGTTGGTTGCGTGTATTTGTGAGTCCTAAAGTTTGTGTAGTGTGTAGACAGCTTAAAATGATAAATGGGTGAGATATTCTAGCCGAGATGAGATCAAATACACCTAATCCTAATTATATTACTCACTAAATGCGCAATATTTCTACTTATAAAGGCAAATAAACGATTATAGCATAAAATGAATGTTGGAATCCCATTGTATCTCTAAAATATGACATCACCTTTATTATTTTTCATGTTTGATGTAAAACCAAGTCTACATCGGTTAATCCCGACTTAAAACTAAACAAATTCAATAGCAATGCAATGCTTTTTTATAAACGAAGGTTACCACTACTTAACATCAGGCAGGCCATATTTTTGTTCCATCAGAGAGTTGTATAAAAAATAGTACCACAGTTCAAAAATAAGCAGACTATGGTACTATTTTTTGACGTGACAACGTCTTATAATTCGATGGAGCCGGCTGCACACACGAAAAAACATGACGCATGCGGCGTTACCTCGCTCTGAGGCGTTCCATTTAAGGCTTGAAGTGCAAGCGAGAGCGCGGAACGAGCGACAAAGAGGCACAATCGACCTCCGCGTTCGGCAGCGTTCGACATCTGTCTCTCTCCTACTTGAGTGAGCAATGCGTCCGCGTGGACAGCTGTATGACGTTGTCACGTTCAACTATTGTCAGTAAACCGACTTTACAGACAACCGATTTTTTACTGAAACATCAAGGTTACAGATGCAGTAATCCAAGTACGAGTACATTGATCTCAAGTCAAACATCAGTCGTAAACTTGAAAAGGTTATTTTTTCCTACCCCATGATTGGATATATTATGTTGTAAAAAATAGTACTATTTGAAACACTAATGCTTTTTATTATTCTTGAATTCAGTCAAATTTGTGGCGCGTATGTTTAATTTGCAATAAGTTCCTCTTGAAATCCTCCCCTCGCGTGATCCATCACAACCTTCAATCTGATGCGAAGTGTTTCAGAACCCTTTCATCCTAATGTACTCTACAGTAAATTGTCTTAAGAGATGGATCAGTTCGTAAAAATCACTCAAGCAAGACATATTTTTGATTCTAAGTTAGAATCCTGAGCTTAGTGAGGGATTTAAAAGCACAAGCAACGAATTGGTCTTCTTGTATGGTACTTACAACTTTTCACCTTACTTTAAAAGAAAATAATTAAGTGCATTTATTTACAATAATTATTATTTATCTTTGATATTCGTAGACACTATTTTTATTTATTTTCTCTCCACAAGGAACAAGTTAAAGTCCAAAAACCAAACCACCGCCGCCCCCACATCGATGCGGTCTGTATTGCTTTCAAATATCATAGCTTGCAGCATTCTAAACTCAAATCACTTTTCCACATAGTGTGAGCAAAACAAAGTTTTATTCACTGTTTTATAACTAAGACAAATGCACCCTTTTTGAGTTAGTGAGGTGAAAATAGTATTTATTAGCCAAATGTTTTGTAGACCTTTCCCGCTTGATCAAAAAATGTAATGTGTCAAAATCATCACCACGTAAAAAGACATACCTAGGTATATAGAGTTTCATAAAAAAGTCTCCTTGTCTTTCTTATGTCAGCTTTTCTCTTACAGTTCCAGTAAGCAAAACACAATGCATAGGTATACCTACCCTTAGATCAACCTGCGAGTTACTTATCAAAATGAAAATCAAAAAAATATTTATTCATTGGTATCACAAGGATCATTTTGATATTTCTTAAAGCTAGATGAATCTAGGTGCCAGTTCCACGTGATCAAGCCTATGAGAATGCTTAGTGGGTAGGTACTATATCAGGCAATGTATCTAAACACTAAAAGCCCAGAAACTATCCACAGCTGCTTCTCTATCTACAGTTTTCACAATTTAGCACCCTATTTACAAACCATATTCAATTATAACGTTGCTACTTCAATACCACAGCGCCCCCTCAGCCATCCATCAGGAATCACAGCACTAGTGATGTACCCCAGACGTTTACGAGCGGAATTATGATGTATACTTTCCGCTACACACGACCCGAACACTCTGTCACAAAGCCGAAATAGCTTGTAAACTTTATTTATTGCGCTTCCATATTAAGGATGCTCTTCGGTAGAATTTGAAGCTAAAAGATATCAGAGAATTCGCTTGCTTTTTGTACAATTTTTCTTCTCATGTTCTGTTTTGTATTCAACATAACGGTGTGATGGTGTGAAGACCATGAACGTGAACCTTTATGACGACCAGAAAAATATAAAGACTCAGTTACCTGCATTACAGGCGCCACGGCTCAGTTGGTATGTAGCTCTGCCTTCTGCGCCGTAGGCCGTGGGTTTGATCCCACCGAGAACAAATATTTGTGTAGTGAAGTTAGATGTATGATGTACCAGATAATATAATATTTCAAGTATTATATCAGCTATCTGGTTGACATACTACAAGCTCTGCTTAATTTGGGGCTTGATAGTGCTGCGTGGATTGTTCATAATATTTATTATTTATTCATTATTATTTTATGAAGGTTTAAACTGCTTATAACATTAATTTCAATATTTTAGTAAAAATAACATTCAAGGTTTTTTTAAGGTTAAGAAATAAATGAAATAAAAAAAAATCTCTATGAAAAGTCACTCCTCAACTAAAGACCGGCAAGACACTACAGCCAATGCTATCATTTCTTTAGTGTACTAAGCTCTTTTCTTGCACGCCATCTAAATGGTCATATGTCACTGGGTGATTACAGACGTCTGCGTCGCGTGCTTTGGTCCATATTCTTAATGAGGCTGTGCTCAGACGAGCCATACAGATCATAATATCGTTCGCGTGATAGTGCGATGTTGACTTGAGTAAGTAGTTGCTGTTCTGTACAGGTCACTATTACTTCTGTGCCTTTTAGCACACACTTTTCAGGGAGACACATACATAGGGAGTAGGCCTACCAGGAGCTCTGTCTGGCTCTGTCATGCACTGGTGAGCACTCACACGGACTCAAAACCAGAACAGAGAGAGACAGAGCCAGACAGAGCTCGTGGTACAGGACTGCCTACAGGACTGAGAACCGTAAATATTTCTTTTATTTAGGTACCTAAGTACTTACAAGATAGGTACCTACTGTGAGTTTATGTTAATTGAATTAGATAAGTAAAATGACGTAATTAAATGCATATCTAATAGTCTAAAGTAACACAAATAAACATTGTCTAGGGATATTTGATTTCGAATAGATTTTCTGATTTTTCGAGGTTTTGTTTCTGCTTTAATTTTTATTTAAAAATAATGTCAAACAGATGTATTATATTATTATAAATAAACAACACAAAAAAAAGATTCCTGCCATACCAAGATTTCTCAAAAATCAACAAAATGTTGATGTGTGCCGATCTACCAAAAAAAAACAATTCTTTTTTTAAAACCTTCGTGCATTAACCTCAACCTTATTATAAGTGGCCTGTACGCATGTAATACATACTGTAGGTACATGAAGTGGGCGGTATTCGGACTCACGCCATTCTGTTCCCCGAAGAGGAAATCGTTATGGCGGGCAAATTGGGCCCTAACCACTACTTCGTCCAGGCACGCAGATGTTATTTACTTGTAGAAGCATAAATTGACGATAATAGCTTGTTTGACTTTTTAAATTTTTGAGGAAGGTTGATTGCAGGATGTAGGTAAGTAGTACATACAGTAAATTCATCTACAAAATCCATTCAACATTTCACAAAATACTGTTGTTTTACTTCTACCGAATTCTTTAAATCCAGCTCCTAAAGTTTGCAGCGCGAATACTATAGTTTACAATAAGAGGTTAAAGGTGTTTAATATTTTTTTCATCCCACCAGCTAGGAAAGTGTGTTTTTGCTGATCAATATCTGACTGCAAAAGCTGTTTTTATCCACTAGAGGATAAAGTAAATTTGAATTTAGAATAATTTGGTCGTGTATTCACTAAGTTTGTGAATACACGACCTATTTTCTTCCGGTGCCGAATTTATCATACAACCTTTTTTAATTTGTTAAAAACTCGCACTTGTAACCTTCTTGGTGTATTTGTGAATTCAAATATCATTAATCTATTTTTAGGGTTCCGTAGCCAAATGGCAAAGACGGAACCCTTATAGATTCGTCATGTCTGTCTGTCTGTCCGTCCGTATGTCACAGCCATTTTTCTCCGACACCGTAAGAGCTAGACTGATGAAACTTGGCGAGTAGATGTATTCTGTGAACCGCATTAAGATTTTTACACAAAAATAGAAAAAAAACTATAAATTTTGGAGGTCTCCATACTTGAAACTGAAACACAAAAAAAAAAAAATTATCGAACCCATACGTGTGGGGTATCTTTGAATAGGTCTTTAAAAATGATGTTGAGGTTTCTAATATTGTTTTTTTCTAAACTGAATAGTTTGCGCGAGAGACACTTCAAGACAAGTGGTAAAAAGTTGGTCCCCCCCCTCTAACTTCTAAAATAAGAGAATGATGAAATAAAAAAAATATATGTTGTGCATTATTATGCAAACTTCCAACGATATTTGGTTTGAACGAGATCAGGTCAGTAGTTTTTTTTATACGTCATAAATCGTAAACCGCAATTTACCTTTCGACGAACTACAAGAACCTTTATATTATGTTACTTGTTGCTACGGAACCCTTCATGGGCGAGTCCGACTCGCACTTGGCTGCTTTTTATAAAATAACGCTTTTATTAGCTTCACCTGTATGTATGTATGTATGTATGTATGTATGTATGTATGTATGTATGTATGTAACCGACCCCTTTGAGCTCGATTTTGTCCTACTTTGAACGATCAGATTCGATTCAATCTTTGCACACCTGTCAAAGGTCAATGACAATGCAATAATATGAAAAAAAAAATAAAAAAAATGAAAAGAAATATTTTTTTTTAAAAAAACCCTACTTTGAACTATCATATTTAATTCAAACTTTGCACACCTGTCCAAGGTCAATGACAATGCAATAATATGAAAAAAAAATAAAAAAAATGAAAAGAAATAAAAAAAATTAAAAAAAAAACCTACTTTGAACAATCAGATTTGATTCAAACTTTGCACACCTGTCAAAGGTCGATGACAATGCAATAATATGAAAAAAAAAAAAAACTAAAAAGTAAAAAATTAATTACCTATAGTTTAAAAAACTAAAAAAAACGCTTTTATAACTAATTGAACTAAAAAGTTAAAAATAAAACTATAATAATCAATTGAAAATTTATATTATTGTACAAAAAGCGTGGGGGGTATTTTGATTGTTGTAAATATTTTATCAATAGTTTATTATATCTGAAGTTATTATAAAAAGCACCCCACGCTTTTTGTACAATAATATAAATTTTCAATTGATTATTATAGTTTTATTTTTAACTTTTTAGTTCAATTAGTTATAAAAGCGTTTTTTTTTAGTTTTTTTAACTATAATTTATTTCTACCTGCATGGTCCCGAACTTACCATACAACCTTTTTAAACTTGTATAAAACTCATACTTGGAACATTCTTGGTGCGTTATTTTTAGTCGCACCATGTTCTTTTTTGCATTTAGTCATTCCTCGCTGAGGTGGGATGAAAAGTTACGTGTTGCACTCGAGTGCAAAGATTCTTCACCTTGTGCTCTTTTGATTCCTTCGCCAACGCTTAGGATTCTAACTTTTAAACCTTAGACTGACACATATTTTAAAATTTAGAATCCTTCGCTTGCTCGGTCATCAAAATTGAGCACGCGGTTAAAAAGCAGCTTTGCACTCTTGTATAACAAATAACTATTAGAAGGTTGGAATATTAAATCCCGAAGAAATGAAATGTAAATTTGGTTTAGAAGCTGTTTGAATTATTTTAGTTTTAGAAGTATCTATAGGTTTGACATAACATGTTGTTAAAACTTAAAATAGATGATATACTATCAATAATACCAATCATATCGCGAGGGATTCATTCTACACAAAAAACACGAAAGCCCGAACTGAAACACTCTGCTTTCATCTAGAAACCATAACATTTTGTCTAACCAAATATAATCCTGCATTATTTGACGTTCCAACCCTCACGCTACTCGCTTCTCAAGAGTTGTTTTTAAATAAATAAAACTCCGTGTAGAAGCCCTTCTCCTCACAGCAGGGCTCCGCAGGTTTTACGCCACGTTTCACTTTTCCGGAGCACCCCTGAGAGCACCCCTTAAAAACACATAAAACCCCAAACGGCCTACTTATGAATTTGTTTATGGCCCTATTTTTAGGAGACTACTTGAAATCCGCGCTTAGGAAATAACAATATTCCTAATTCAAGACCTTTATTGGAAGAAACTTACACTCTCACACTTACATAAGCAATTACAGAATCCTGCTTTGTTTTGTACTTTGTTACACTTACTAGCATGATTCGAAAACAGGTTCCACCGGCACCTGTCCAACGGTGCATTTTCCGAAAGGAAATTACATTTCATTGTCCATTCGTCATTCACTGCGTACATTCACCATACAGACAGAAAATTTTAATTCAAAACACAGCGCAACCCATACGCATTAAAATAGGTTTAACCGCCAGCCGTTCCATTTTCAAAAATAAAATAAAACAAAAAGGCGCGTTCCCGCCATTTCTCCCGGGCACGCCGCAAATTCCTGTGGAAAAAATCGTATTTCGAACGCGGTTTGAATTTTAATTGACATTCAGCCAGCACCCATGCCATCGAAAGCAGGGTATCGCGAACATTTTCGCGTTTACGTCTCGTCTTGTCGAAAGGGTGCGTGCGTGCAATGTGGTGCGTCCACCACTTGCAAACGATAAAAATAATGACGACACGTTTGAAAATGTTTCGGAAATTGGCGCACATCACAACACAGAATATCAATCATTTCTTAAAAGTTATACGAGTAGAAAAACACACGGAACTACACGATAAGAAGAACAATCTGAAGAGTATAAGAAGTTAAGATTTTTTTAAAACCATATGACACATATTTTTTATTTATGGAAAAGTGTATTCCCTCAGGCTATTACAAACAATCCATAAATTCACTCAGCAATAGAGTTCATGACAATGTTGATGGCCTGCTAACTGGTAGTCACGTACACAGCTCAGTCCATGTCGGCTGCTAAATAACAATAAACAATTTCATGCGCTCATTATTCTCGGGTTCATCACGACGTAACGCGCTCAAATTATTCGACACAAACCGCGTTATATCTGACGTCTGATAATTGCGAAATAACCACCAGACAGCCTCCTCCCGTAACATTTAATTTGGCGCCTCTCAATTTTAGCCCCCAAATCGACAACGATTAGGCCTGCCTACCAAGAATGCAAAATTGGTGTGTAGGCGCTATCTACAAAATATCATTGAACCAAGAATTTACTACGACAGAACTTAATTCGTTTGTTCTCTTTCCAGATACAATGTCACACAGATAAACCTTCAATCCGAACACCAGTCCTCATCCATTCAACGCGATGCCTAAACGAAAATGTTGACGCATGCTTCAAAACGGGAAACGCATTCATCACGTGAATGACTGCACGGGTATTGGAGACCGGCAGCAATGCAAGAGATATGCAACTCCGCCGCCCTGCCGCTGGACACTAACCCCCTGGTGCGCAAAATAAAATGCGAAGATTTTCCGGCCATAAGAGGGAAACAAACCAGGATCGGTATGGGGGTGCGAGATGAAATGGAAGAGGACTTCTCCGTGAAGGCGAGGAACACGCCTCCGATGGGACCTGCGCCAGGACAAGAGCATCCTCGGATGGATCATGGTGGGAACGGGTTTTGGCTTGCAGCGGTCACGGCCGCCGGAGCGCCGCACCCCATGCTTGAGACGTGTACTGAGACCGGCTTTATCAACAGTCAGCCTTCCATGGCGGAGTTCATGACTGCATTACCCCAGCTCGGAGCAGGAGAGCTGAGTCCGCAGCACACACCACCCGGGTACGGAGCTGACCTGCCTTCACCCGGAGGCGGACTCAACGTCCCCGAGTACCCATGGATGAAGGAGAAAAAAACGACGCGAAAAAATAGTCAGCAAGGTGAGTGCTGTTTTATTTCTTCAGGTTCAGATTTTAGATTTCACATAGAAAAAATTTGTGACGCCGCTACTACATTATCTTCACGCAATCGCGTGGATGGTCAAGAAAATGGCCGCTTCATGAAATACGTCGACATTTTGGTTTCGTAAGTGCCTAACCGCCTTGTGCATAACTACTTCGGAATTATTATTGTGCCTTTCAACGGCAACAACAAATGGCTATTCAACCATTGTGTTCTGGTTCACGGTCCCAGAGTTTCTTTAATGAACATCAAATTACTCCGAAGTATATTGAATTGTTTGGTGCGACGACGTTTTGTGTCGGTAACTGTTGTTGGCCGTGGGTCTCGCTGGTGGGCTAGATACGTGTAGGCATTATCCACTGCCGACGCAAACGTGCCGTGTAACGGAACAGAATACTCGATATGCACTATAAGCACAAATTATAAGTGAGAACCTTTATAACATGATTTTTACGCTGACAAGCTTGCTGTTTAAAATCCTTGAGAATCATAGCTATTTATCTTTTGTTTATTTACTCTATTGGAGCATCACAACGGACGTATCAGTGTCGCAAACATCATAATAGAGAATTTGTCACGAGACAAAGCGCTGAGTGGTTGAGAACAATGAGTGGCACGGATGATCCATCATCATCCGTCGGCCGCTCCTGTGGGAATGTGACCTCACCTGGTGTACCGATACATCACGCTGGGTGCAGGGCAAATAAATATGTCAGCTCAAATCATTTTTATCAATTTTTGCTTAACAAAGGAACATAAAAAATTACGCACGGGAATAACGGCTAAATAATTTGTAGCGGATAAAGAATAATTTGTTTAATCTACATAGACGAAATGTAGGAATAATGTTGCTTTCAGAAAAATGAAATAAATAATCAAATCACACAATTACGTCCAATAATCCCTCTGTATTTTTTTGCAAAGATTTTAAGCATAGACAAAATCACTAAGAAGCATTGTAATGTGGCAGATCATAGACAATATTGTAGAATTAGAGAACTTTGAGTCGAACAGAAGCGCCCTCCTGCGGCGCTCTCCGGGGTTCCATCGTGTTAACACGATCTGTCGGACACTGCCACCTTTGAACAGCTTTGCAACTATTTTTAAGCGCTCGTGGTTTCTACCAGAGCATCTAAACAAGCAACGCAGTAATCATTTAGATAGGTTTTGGAGTAGCATTTTTATCTGAGCACTTCTGAGCTACGTAAGCGTATAATCTCCGCAAATACCTAGCATATTGCATGTCATTAGAAAGATCTTTGAAAAGTTTTAAGTATCAATAAAGTTATTATGTTTTCTCGAGGATAAAAAAGATTTTGTATATAATCATACTTTTCACCAGCCAAGCCAAACATTCGTGTAGGTAATTCCGGAGTGTAGCACACAATTTTCACGATTTCTTGATAAGTACCTACCAACATTGTTCAACTTACCCGAAAGCAAACCAAGCCGCAAGATTGTTATTTTTTCCTTCGTTGTATTAGAAAAAAGAGGTATTTCCGAGAGAAAACGTATTTTCCTTTGACGCTAAAACCTGGTATGTCGCTGCTACATTAGTAGGTAGAGTTCGCATTTGCGGAGCAATGACCGCTGACTTACCTCACACAGTTAATTGTTTTTATCTGAATCAGAACCAACGCGATGCTTTACGCTTTCGAGTCGTTCGAGTGTGTTGATCATGATATATATTTTATTCAACGATGATGCATCAAAAAGTTCATGATTATTTTTTAAATAATAAGTATTAAACATTATAAAAATGAATAAATCAACCTCAATCATCATTTAGATCAAGTTGATGAACGTCAAGCAGTGCATCGTAGGGCACATTCCTGACGTGTGTGACCTACGAAACAATGCTTGTCAAATTGTATAAAAAAACCTGAACGCAGAGAGAGGATAACTGGATTTTGTTATACCAGTGTAATAATTTGGTTACCTTTAAGTTTTCTACAAAAATAGGCAATGAGTCTAATGAATAATGTAAACGTGTCTCTTACAAAAGAATCAAGTAATATTAGGGCAAGAATAGGGAACGAACAGTTTGATCGTGTATAGGTAAATGTGAACAGACTAATTAAAAACTAAAAAAAAATTGGGCTTACAACTGTAATCCCAATAAGCTGGGAGACTTCAAGATGTTTGAAAAACTAAGGAACTTACTTAGTTTTTCAAACATCTTGAAGTCTCCCAATTTTTATTTTTTTCCCAATTTTTTTTTAGTTTTTAATTAGTCTGTTCACATTTACCTATACACGATCAAACTGTTCGTTCCCTATTCTTGCCCTAATATTACTTGATTCTTTTTTCGCAATGCAGCATCAGACAGCGCCGCCGGCCGTGAACCGCTGCCGCTGCCGGGGTAATCCATCACTGTCGCCGCTATCGAGCGATGCACGCCCGTCTCTACTCTATGCAACTTCGCGAGCTTTTGTGCCTCTAAACTTAGATATTGGAAACTTTGACTGATTCCATAAGTGACTGTGACATCTATTTTGGATACGTGATGTGGATGTCCGGGCTTTTGTTTTCGTTAGAATGAGTATTTTTTTTGTCAGAATAGATAGATAAAAGAATGAATGAACTTAAATTATTTTTTATTAGAAATATTGATGGAACTAGCACACCAACTGATGTGGTCAAATTGTGATTCAAAGTATTTCTTGTGGTCAACTGAATACACGCATTTTGACTTTGATGTTGAAATGATCTCTGCCTAAAACAGTTGCTACTGTGAGCACGATATATGAATGATCCAATGTTGTGCCGAAAAGCAATTTTTAACCCCATGATATTAAAAAATCAAGAAATCTGTTCATACTTTCATATATTTTTCAAGTTACATGGTTACTACAGTTACGTGGCTTACTCTACCAGCTGAGAGTATGAAAAAGATGTTGCAAAACGCGAGTAGAAACATTGTCTTTCCACAGACATCCCGCAGGAAGATAGATACGAAGGGACGCGAAACAAATCGTTCGCGAACCACGCCTCCAACCGTATATCCAAGATCGAAATTAAAACCGAACGCCCTGACACGATCGATCATTCGATTCCTTTAATACAATGCCCTATTATTTTTGCACTGTCTCAATTTGTTCGGAAGTTTGATCGACGTGTGATACGCACTGATCCAACGTTCTTTTTGAAAGCGATATTGCTTTTGGAGCATAAAGAGATAAACATTATCAATCCGTCCCTAATGCTCTAGCAAAAAATAATTGAAATACATTGGCAACGGCAAACTAATTCCGTTTACTTCAATTTTTCATTGAGACGGAAGAAGGTCAAATAGATACTGATTCTACTTTCATTGAATTACCTTCGATTTCATAAAAAAATATAAAGATACATCGATTATCTACGATTACCAAATTTACCAAAAAATAAATCTGGTACCGGTAGGTATAATAACGTATTACCTGCAATAGTTTATCTAAAAACTATACTGTTATACCCGGGAAATCTATGCAGCTCAAAAAAAACATACCAAAACTTTTACAATATTTAAAGCACAGTCCACTTTAATAAATTACACACCACCAACTCTATTTGAAATACAATGGGGTTGAAATCGCGTGCGATAGATCGCGTTCTGTAACTAAACAACTGAAATATTCAGTAATACCAACCAATTACAGAGTAGTAGAGTAATGATGATGGCATGGGAACTTTGACAATTTGCGTCTTTGTCCGTTGGAACAGGTTTTTTTATTGAATACCTTCTATTTTAAGGCACCAACAGCTGTATTTATCATAAATATACCATAAAATTGAAGATTGCCGATTGTAAGCACGAGAAGTATATTGAGTTCATTCTAATACGAGGCTATAGACCGAAATAAAAGCAAAAATAAACACTACTAGTTCTAGTAGTAGTAGTGCATTACTTGAAGTAGTAGAGCTCTTCGTGGGCTCGTCTGGGTAAGTACTACCACCATGCCTATTTCTGCCGTGAAGCAGCATTGCTGTGTTTCGGTTTGAAGGGTGCTGGTGAAATTACTGGCACGTGAGGCTGAACATCTGCATGCTTCAAGTTGATGGACGCAAGACAGTGTATCGTAGGGCACGTCGGGACCTACGAGGCAATGCTTTATAATAGGCAATAATAACCACTTAACATCAGGTGGGCCATAAGCTTGTTCCATCAGCTTGCTTTTAATAAATTATTTATTGGTATCTTTACCGCGCTAAAAAAAGACATGATACAAGATCCAAATTCAAATTCCTCACCATATCAATGTTAACGTACATTTTTTTCGAACTTTTAAATATTTGTAGTTCTTTGTGCAGAATTTTCTAAACCACTCTCGCACTTTCAATTTCACCTCACAGTCACAAGAATAAGTCATAAATTCATCACAATTCGCGATGGCGACAAGAAGCCTGTCTCAGGTAGTTGTCTAAGCCTATTGTAGAATTGACCGCAGACATCCGCAAATATAGCAATAAATCTTGTGGTCGGCGCACTTTGATTTATGTGAAAAATGACCCTTAATTTAAGGTTAAACAAGAGCCGAAGGGCGGATAGACTATTCGCCTATTAAAGAGAATCTCAGCAATTTTCGAAATTATATGAAACTACATGCATGAAATGGTTTCCAATTTAGCAGTTTTTTTTTATTTCATATGTGCCTAATTTTAATGCATGTTTTAGTTGTATTTCAATGTACTATTGAAACATGCGCTAAAATTACATATTAGTTTGACCTACCTCCTAGTAGGTCGTGTGTACAGTACAATCCCCACCGAGAACAAATTAATATTGTATAGTGAACACAAATGTTTGTTCTCAGTCTGGGTGTAATATGGTATTCTAAGTACGTATTTACAAAATAAATAATATAAGTATTATAATATCAGTTATCTGGTTCCCATTAGTACAAGATCTGCTTATTTTGGGACTAGATAGTGTTGTGTGGCTCGTCCACAATATTTATTATTTCATTCATCAATTCTTTTTTAAAGCCTGTATTTTAAATATTTGGGAAAACAGTTTATAATGATCACAAAGACTATAAAATAAAAGTAAAGTTGCGTGGGATTTGAAGCCATGACCTTATCTCTCACTTATCGATCACAAACATATTCTAGAATTAATTTCAGAACCAAAATTAGGGTCATTAAAACGAAAACTGAAGTAGCTGAATACGAAAAAATCATCGGTTATAAAAACGATATTCATAGGCTGTCAATACATATTCATTTATGATTTACGCGATGGCCGCACAGTAAATAGTTTTTGACACTTATGCCTTTTGTAATAAGGTTGATTTTATTTCAAGGTGAGATTGAGGTGTAGTTAACACTTTCCCTGGACAGAGGCCGATTCATCCTAGCGACATAAATCAATGCTGAACCATAGCTCTTTGTGGCGTTTATGGCCGATTTCAAATAATACGGCGGTTAGCCCGTTGCCCGACATTTTACTGAATTATTAACTTGCATGAGCCGTCTGAGTGGGGATTTGATGGAATGTACTGTATTAATAGGGTAGGTTTTTAATAACAGTGTAGTGAGTTGGTACATACTACTTATTCACCTTTCTAATTTACAATGCTTTACAAATAGCCGTGATAAAAGTAGTTGATTTGGTCGAAAATGAAAATAATTTTTTTTTAGAGTTGTTACTGAAGCTTCATAAAATTCAGCATCAGAAAATTAAGATTCACCTAGTACATTTAAAATTTTGCTAATCACTGGCTATAACCATATTTTAAACCCATTATTTTTTTTTGTCTTTTAATTTCAGTAAAAATTTTGAAGCACACAGATTTGATGTACAGGATGGAAAAAAATCAAAGTTTTATAAAAAAGTGATGATTTTCATTTATAAAATCTTGACTAACAGGAACTATCAATTTTGATGCAGACTGTACCTACCAAGCAATAACTTGCCCAAAGTGCAAGTAAACCTTAATATGACTACATTACTACCTGCATTAAAACCACAGTACAGAAGCCAAACAAACAAATAAAACATAATCCGTTGAACCAAACAATCAATAAATAACTCTCACTAAGGGCCGCCGCAAACGGGCGCCGGCATTGTCCTGCGTTTGTCGGCGCCGATTTTAACAGCAATTAGAGACACTTACCTGCTGGCGCGAGGTAATCCTATTAGATAAAAAAAATGTCTGAAGAAAGAGAAAGACGGCGTCTCAGTGGGCGGGCGGGTGAGACAGGTAGTGCTTGCTCAGCACTTTTTATAATATCGGATGCATCGTGAATGGATGATGAATTGGCGATTTCTGGACTTGTTTGGGGTTAAGTTGCGTTACATTCTTAATTCGAACAATAATAATATTGTTGGCTTTGAAATTGTAAAGGTTAGTGATGTTGAATGGAAATCAAAGTTGCTTTGTTCAATGGATACTTTTCTTTTTTTTCTGAATAAAGTGATCGTATATTATGTATGTATTGGCAGACGTGCTTTGTAACGCAATCACTCAACGTTAGGTGAAATATGCCCGTCTGTAATTTTTCTTCCATGAAAAATATTATTTTGTCGGAATTGGAAATAATTATACCACGAAATACAATCTAAATTGCAAGAAGTATGCTACATAATCTTCAGCAAATCTCATAAAACATTCCAAACTTCCGCAACATAACTCAAACCCACAAAACCAGACATCAACTCGAAATTTCAATTTGCTCATTTAACGCTAGATTCCCACCCCTCATACGACTCTCAAGTGAGCTGTTTCGTGGCTCTAAACTGATTTATCATATCAGCAGGAGAGAGTTCTAAACAAGCATCATCTTACACGCATAAACCCTTGTATCGCGGACCGCACGGCGACAAAACATTTTCAACAATGCGCACTAAAACTTGAAGCACATATTTGGGCGACGGAGTAAGATCATCTACACGTCCCCTTATCTGAAACGACGTAACAAACTTCTCCCTATACAAATTGAGCTTTACGTCGTGTTGATAAGGTCGATAATGAGCCGAGGATCGTCGGAAGACAAGTATGTCTGAGACGAGGGTGCGATGCCCGATGTATCGTGTTGTCCGGTTTCCGGACGCGCGGTAGCCCGATAATTAACTAAGTTTCACCACTCAACATAAGCGTTTATAGATACTAAAGCCACCTATAAGCCTGCTATCGGTAACTTAATAGTTATGCTAAGTTGGTAAACCAACAACTGTATACTCGTTGCGTTTCACTCATTGCGTAAACATGCATATAACTCATTTTATTAAAATTTGGGTAACGTATACATCAACGTCAAATGTTCCTCACGTTCTCTGTTCAATGCCACACATAAAAGCATAACATTATAAATCATAGACTACATCTTAAGCTAAGCCGCGAAATCCGTTTAATCATCTTGTGTTATTAATAACGCGTTTGAAATTAAACAATAAATTTAGCGCGGCTAATCGCGCGGGGCGACCGCACCGACTCGCTGAGTCAACATTTATAGAGACAAATTGTTGCGCCACTAACACGGCCTCTACGATATATTAATCTTGAGAAGTCGTAGCGCGTAGATAACGTAGCAGTTGCTACGGCGCAGCGTAGCACCTACGACGGTCGTCCTTAGTGACACTTAGAAGTTGCGACATTTTTTTTATCGTTAGTAAGTATTGTCGTTTATGTACCAATGACGTTGAAGACTGCGGCCAAACAACTGAACCAATTTTGATAAAAGTCTGGAAGTATACCTTCCTTTCCTCAATAAATATTTTGTTTTGTTTTGATATAAAAATAAGAATATTTTTTCAAATCAATTCAATTTCAATTGGTGTCTTAAAATACCTAAACCAAATAAAAGAACTAACAACAATAAGCTCGACGAAGCAAAACAAAGGTGTAATTCATTATTGAGCTATACAAAAAAGAATTCCTTTGCCTGCTAAACCAAACAGTGTTCTGTCAATAAAACAAAACCTCAGGCAAACGTCCAAATAACCGCGTGGACAAACGATTCTTGACCTTATCACGTCGGAGGGTGATAGAAACGTTTTCCCCCCATTACCCTCGCATGATATATGGCAGCGCGAATGCGACACAACTATTAGTGCATCCGTCATTAGTCAAAGTCAACGCAACGCTTAGCCGGGGAGATGCATAGACAAACATCTTGGTGGGTGTCTTGTACTGTAGTTATCTTTTACGCATACAAACTTCTACATACAAATTTTTAGTTAGTTTTCTACAAAAAAAAATTGGTAGTAAGGAGGCCTGTGCTTTAAAATCCTTAGAAATCTGAACATGGACAAACTGAAATAAGATTGGTTTACAAATCGAAAGACAAATCTACATAGTAGGTACCTACACCTGGAGATACTCATGTAATTCTGCCTTAATCTAAAGTAATAAAAATAATGGTTAAAATGCAAGTATAAAAGTCGAAAAATAAACTAATAAAATAAAATATACGAAAGGTAATGTAAATTATTAACATAATACGAGTATCTATATGTCAATGACGTCAAGCTAAAAAAAATTGAGCAAGTCAACTATATTTTGATAATCTATAAGAAAGGTACGAAGCAACAACCTCGTAAACAAGTATCTGAAAAATGAAAAGCTCGCAAATAATGTTGCCGAATAGCCATTAACAATGGCAATAACGTCCGGACCGCTAACTACACGCAGGCACGGGCGGGGGCTCGTTCGTCTCGTCACAAGGGTGTTAATTTGCGAAGGCTCTGCTAATGAAACCCGCGAGTTACACTGACGTCTCACCGATCCCCGCACGATAAACGCTCACAAGAATCCCGCAGGAAATTGGCGTTTTCAACCGACGACGCCAACTTGTTCGCAACCTCGCGATAACATCTCAACAGTTTTAATCCATCGACATTTAAAAATCGCAAAACACACGCGCTCTTCAGTTTTCATAACTTAATATCCACCCTCAGTATCGAAACCCGCGATCGATAGAACGAATCACTCCGCTTTGGAACTAATTTGATTTTAGCATATTAAGGGGGGTGTACATCTAGATACGAGTATAAGGAGCGCGTCTTGCGGCCCACCCCACGCCTCGTAATAACGCAAATGATGTAAGGTGTGCCCTTAATATCCATCACATGCGTCCCCGTATTTGCTTATCTATGAAAACACGGAAGTGTAAAAATCGTCGTGAAAGCCCGCGGGGGTTTTGAATGGTTGACACCGAAACACTTAAGATTATTAGATTCATAGTTTACGTTTCATTTTGGATCCTTTCATTACCTAATGAGCGCAAACTTCGCAACGCAAAATCAAACTTTTGATATTTTTAGGGAGAAAAGTTCGAACCGAATTTAATACGCTAAAACTTATAATTCCACAGATTTCCTCGAAAGGTATTGGAAATTTTTATCAGATCCAGCAAAGCAACAAAAGCCCGATTACTCGGTGGCAACAAACTCATTTAACTTTACGAATCTCTCCCGCTCAAAAATTCCTCTAAATATTTCCCTGCTTCGATTTTATTGTTCTCGGTGTCCTCCTTTTACGATACATTTATTTTATTTATCGGATCGGATTAAGCGGGGTCTTACGTAATCGAACTTATCGATATAGGCAAAGTGGGTATTGGGAAAATCAGGTTCGTGGAAAGGTGAAGAAA
Source organism: Thera obeliscata (assembly GCA_947578465.1). Lineage (NCBI taxonomy): Eukaryota > Metazoa > Arthropoda > Insecta > Lepidoptera > Geometridae > Thera > Thera obeliscata. The sequence continues at coordinate 4,595,947 of OX387928.1, read as the reverse complement.
GGTGTACAATCAGAAGGAAAGTGTACGGAAATAAATGTGAGGGGTAGATAAGTGAGCGTGTAGCGTCGCTTTCCCGAATTCTCGACCGAAGCGGTCTCTCTCCATCGGATGCTGGCTACATAAATAAGACTGGATGAAGGTGGTCGCTTATCGCACGATTGTCACCTCACTTCTTACTTTTGAATGCGACTGTACTCCCTATGAAGTTTGGTTGTAAACTTTTTATCGTTCCACTGGTTTTCGAGATACTCGTACCTACTTATTTGTTGAAATAAACAAATGTGAGTACGACATCTGGCATTGAGGGAAGAATTCAATGTATCGTAGTCATTTTACTCATATAAGAAGAAGGATAAATAATCTTCTTCTTCTTAATGAATGGCATCTGTAGCCATAAATTATTCATTTAGTCGTATAAGTCAAAATTATATCTAAAACTGTGTTCAAACGGTCCACGTGAAGTAATTCGTCTAAAAAGGTTTTGGCCATTGGATTGTTTATTGAACCGCGAAGCATTTGTAATCGTTTAATACCCTCAATTCTTTATCAGCCGAGGGTGTTCGCCCCTTAATGTATAGCCTGATGAAAACCATCTGATTATCTCTTTCAATACAATATTTAAATTAAAGTAAAGGAATATACAAGTGAGTGAGTATTTTCAGCTGTCTTTATCCTGTTGAGGACATTAATACCTATTGCTTTATTTAAAAAAGTAAGTGTTTGAAAAAATTCTGCCATCTCTTCGTTTTTATTGGAATAATAATGATAACCATTGAGCCAGATGAACCAAATGAAGGGTACAAGAGATCTTAAAAGAAAGTAGGTAAAAGAAAGTAGGTAATAAAAGAAAGACCGCCAACAACCAACAGTAAAACGTCAATAGGTCAGTAAATCAAATAATTTATGCGAAGACACCGAGATACTCTCGTAAAAAAGTGAGTGGCAATGGAAACGATACAAACTAAGGTTCGATAATGGCATCATTTGCTTATCAGCTGACCGTTACAGAAAATCGAATGCTACATTAGGCACGCACCGTCCGAAACCTAACTGTACCAAATCTAATAAAAACTCCTTATCACCCAGTCGTCATTGTAAACTGCCATCGATTGCAATATTTATTTAAAAGGAGAACATAAATTCGTTCCATTTACAAAAAAATAAATAAAAACATTTCAGTTCTTATCGCATTCGATTTTTAAATAACGCCGCGCTATTGGTAGCTGAGTTAAGGACAAGGTTTTTGTCCTCGTTCCCCTTTTTTCCTGAAGGAGGAATTTCTATTCGGCAATTTAGAGTGGAGCTGATAATAAAAGGGCTCTAACTGCCCCAATCGCACCCTAATGAAAACTCGAAATCTCTTCATTTCTATATCAATAACTTTCCTATTTATGTTGACACACGCTAAGTGCAAACAGAGACATCAAAATGGCTCTATTTTCTTGTTTAGTTTCAACAAACTTTTCTTGAAGCTCGTTATTACCATAATTTGTACATTACATGCCTTCCAACGTATCTGCTGTTAATTTGAGTTGTTTAGTTGTGTTCGTGTGCTAGGTCACGCAACGCCTGACAAAGAGTTGAGAAAATAAATGTAATAACAAATGTAGGTAAGTATGTCTGCCAGTGTAATCATGTCATGTGAGGCACTATAATAATATCTCGACGATGTGCATAATATAGATGTGCAGAAAGAGATTCTGTATTCCGCTTCTAGCATCTCGGATGTATTCTGTGATGAGCCAACTTTAACAATGACGTTAGTTTGACACTGATTTGTACTTTCAATAATATGTAGGTAGCTTTACCCTAGCGTCTTCAGCCTTTGCCATATCATATTCACATAAAATCACCATGTAACCGTGCCTGTGTGTGGCGGTAGATGTCTCTTCAGATACAACAATACGTTATCACTTAACGTCAGATGGCCATGTTTGTTCCATCAGTTGCAAAAACCTCTCGTAAAAACAATAAAAGAGTGTAAGCTACGGTAACCCCGAGATCACCTCACCGAAGCAGTAGATAGGTGCTGTCGGCCAGCACTTGACCCATTTCTGTAGGAGAGCAAATCGAAAATCGATATGCCAACGACCTCGCATCGATGCCGGGGTGACGTAGTCATCGCGTCGATCCACTCCCGCGCCCGTCTGTCACATCGCTAATCTTATGCAGAATGTTTGCATAATACCTTAGCTTTATTTTTTTTGTAACGTTTTGAATATGGAATCTTAGGTTTCTAATTTTAAATTGAATTTTTTTGTGCAACTCAATAGACAATTTTTTTGTCTAGGCTTTCATTCCGTACCTTATCGTGTTGCTAAACCGTAAACCACTAAAACCGGCATTTTCAAAATCAAATAAGTAGTTTGAAATAAGGTAAAGTCTACTGACCTTCTTTTTTTTATGAAGTTCAAATATTAACTACTTTGGTAAATAAATGCCTACATATAAAAATACTTCCTCAAAATATACAGATACACTTGTAGAGATGCAACGCATTCAAAGAATACCGGATTCTTACACCATTTAATCATTGGGAAAGCAGAGGCCCAGTTTTTCTGTCTGTCGGTTATTCCCCTCGGTCACGTGGTGGTCACTAATTGCTCAGCTGGGACACCCCACGGTAACAAATGTGAGTTTTCCACTTAAATAAATACGTATTTTAATAATATCAGGTATCCTACTGTAACGGTACGGTAATATCATTCATGATAAAAATATGGTTTTGTATTATGTACCGAGCGAGAGTAACATAAAGCCAAAGTAACTTCTATAAGTTATTCCTGTACGTACAAATCTATGTTTGAAGTCTATAGTTAGAAGTTTCTGTATGCAAAGCAAGTCGCTGAGACGCGACTAATTTCACATGCGAGGGTACCCAAAACGAGAAAATTAACGCCCTCCGCCATATTGAGACTGTTCGAAGTTTGAAATTATTTACAAGCAACCGTCACACCACATGTCCTTTCTGGGAACCCGGGAACTTCTCCGCGCGTATTCGAATTCCTGTATGGAGTAGAAATACGGCTTTATAGGAGTAAAATCATACTTTCTCCTGGCGGGCGCGGGGACGCGGTACTAATGACCGCGCGGGGAGAGGCGCGACCGACCTACCTATACCTACACATGCCACGACAACCACACTTTATATTGCGTTTAGCAGGCTGCCTACCCACACTCCTGTTACACACACACCGACACTGCCAAGGTTTGTTTTTTAGTTATTATTCCAACGTGCACTATTTTCTTTTTGACCGCCGACGGGCGTAACTTGCGCCTGGAGCGAAAGGCTCGTCAGTTTTACAAAAGGTGGATGGTATTCAGTACCGTAGGTATACCAAAATACGATACGGGAAGAAAATGACGTATATTTGAAATTTATGTAATCATGGTTTTCTTCTTACAACTTATCTTAACCTCTGAAAGATTTACTTTTGATACAATTAGAAGGCTTTACCTTACTTGAATGCTTTTATAAACTTTAATGCGGTGCATGTCAAGTCTAAAATCATTTACCTTAGTTCCCACCTCTTTAATTGAATTATCTTCTGTATTGAAACATCTAACTCAAAAGCAATTAAAAATGGATGTCAGTTTTCAGCCAGTCATGTTCGTTTCCATGTGTTGAGGGTGTGTTGGTAAGACTCAAACTGCCGACTCATGAACCCCGTGTCAAATCTCGATGGGCACAAGTCAAGGCAGTGTTTCGCACATGTGTGAGATATTTCGAATGCCGGTCATATTTTCGCGTTTTGGATTTTATATTCATGGTGGGTATTTTTACTATCTTTCCTTTTTCCCCTCGTATGTTAACTTTATTCACTCTAAGATACGAACAGATGGCATGCCATCAAAGTTTTTGAATACGCCCGCTAGCTAACTACTGGCAACGATCCCAGAATATAAGGTAAACTTTTGCCATCTAAAAAACTGTGTCTATCTTTTAGCAACTCCGTAAAATGAGTGATAGCAACAAATTTCACATAAAACACTATTATAAATAACATTGCACACTATCAAAGGTTATGATTTGCTTCTCAGAGAGCTTACCTCGCTTGGCACCGCGCCAAGATCATTTCTTCCGTGAGTTCATTTCTTTCACGATGAAGGTTTTCTTTCATCTATACCTACTTCATTTAAAACACAAAAAGCTCCTCAGCGGCATGGGTCAAAAAAAGACGGCAAAGCTATCAACTGGAATAAAATTTGTAAGGATTTATTTTCTACGAATTTCATAATATGAGTTTCCTCTTAGGCCGTAGCTACGTAAAATGTGTGACAGCTATGAAATATCCGTTCGCACGCAGCGGCGAGTGATTACAGAGAACGGTTCGCCACATCTACTATTACCGGGCTGTTGATTGCCGCTGCTGTACCTGCGTTTACTGGAAACCATCTTATAAGTACGTGGAGGCAAGTGTTTGCGAATAGAAATAGGTATACAGGTTACTGCGTTCTCTCTTCGTTTTTTGAAGAAAATGTAGCCTTGATGATGTCCGTGTTCTTTTTGCTCTCTTTACATTCCAGTGTAAGATTAAGTTAATTGCTATAAAACCCTGCCTGTATCCAAAATGCCAGCAATATTTGATGAAAAATATCATCGAGATCTAAAAATACCATAGATTCATTTTGATACAATAAAAGATAACTGAAGCACACGAAACATGAAATCAATCGAAGAATTCGCTTTTGTTCGGCATCAGAATTTAAATATTCAACATACGATATCAAAATTGTTATTGGAATAACGCATCATCCATCAGGCGTTGAGCATCAGGGGTGAACGGAACTCAACAGAATGAAACGGTAGAGCGTATTTATAATGCGAGGGAAGAGGACGGAGATTGAATTTTAAGAATTTGCATAATCTGCTCGGGCACTTTATCATAGAACCACGTGGCAGTGACTAGTGCAGTCGCGGATTACGCGATGCTGCATTAATTAGATAGAGATGAAGAGGAGCACGTAATCTTACGTTGTTGAGATGCTTTATAATTAAATCGAAATTACCTAATAACCAGATTCGGTATCAGTAGTAGTTCAACCACACACGACAACTTGTGACGGAATCTTGAATGTTATCATTAAAATCTCAGCGAGCACAGTCAACGCAGAAACACAATTGGAGATCTAACTTTTATACGAAATGATAAATATCACAGTGGCAGGCTGCGGCTGTCCAAAAAACGCTTAACTTGTCCCGCTACAAAAGGAAAAAGCCAGCGTCTTCCGTTCGGACGGAGCCAAAGAAAAAATCTTCGCAAAGGATCCGAGCCTTCCATTTATCATATTCCATATTCATTTATTCGTCAAGTTCTGGATTCATTTATTCGTCATGTCTTGATTTCGTCTCATTTATTATCAAAAATGAACTGTCCGGAGCAGAACACGACATTCGCCGGGAGCCACTGTTTCAATCTTATAATTTCATGCTGAATTAGGTCACTGTGCAGGCATGGGAGCGTTTTTTGCCGTGAACTTTGATAACAAAGACGATTGGGATGATTTAATTTCACATGTAATTCGCGAACCCTTTTGTTTGAAGCGATGGGTTAGGTGAAGGTTAGGGGGTCATTGGGTACGGGTCGAGTGTATCTGAGGATCTCGGTGCTGACCGGGACTTCCACGGATGATGCATAGCATGGCTTGATTTTAGCACAGATAAATAAGGAACCCCCTCACCTTAGGATTTGTTGAACTTACCTTCCTATTCATTTTTCGAATCAGAACGGTGGACAATAACAATGGATTAATAGTGAAAAACATTTAGAAAAGTGATCTGCTATCATGTTTTGTCCATTATGTTTAAAATAATAGAGACATACAATCGTTTAACACCATCCAATCAATAGATAATGAACCTTCAACAGTAGCCGGTTCAACAGTAGGTAAGTGCTGCGTCAGGCCGTCACATCGTGACGTCATCCATCACGCGGCGACGAGATAATCCTGGCCGGTCACGCCGCCGCTGGTCAACAGAGTGGGCTTGGGACGGCTTCGCTGTTATAGACCTATCAGCGACCTTTGATCGCGGTATTACAAAAAGGGTTTCTATCGGCTAAAAGTATTTATCCTTTGCTTTTTAAAATGTTATATTATTAGGTTAGTAAGTATACATTACTGGTATATTACAAAAAAATATGATCTCTGTAGAATCAGTGAACAACAATGTTCATACGTTTTTTTCACAATGGACACTGGCAAAATAGTCCGAATGGACTGATGCCATCTAATTAAGAAGAAGAAGTGATGAGCCGACTCTGGGAAGAGGAATAAAAACTCGACTAGCTCTTGGGCTGTTTTGTTTGTTTGTTTCGTGATAAATAGTTATAGGGTTAACGACTGTTATTCTCAATCGGCTCTCCTTGTTACTTAAAATCCTTACACAAGGAAGACTCGGAGTAGTCAGAAGCACGTCCAAACATTAAATCATCATTAGATGAAAGGGTCGAACTGTATCGTGCGTAAGGCACGTACGCACGAATTAAAGTATGATAGCCCACTCAGCATCCTTGACTTTTACGGACTGAGTATAATTCCTTACAAGTTCATTCCCTCGAGAATATTACATCAGCAGTGCCTCCGATAACTAAAAAAGCCTATGTCTGATGAACCGGGACCCGCCCCGGGCGCCGACCGACCAGCGACACTAACAAATGACCCCCAACGCATCATAATAAATAAAACAATTTGTTCATAATTAGATTTCGTGAATTTAATTTTCATGCCGGTAATTGGTCGGTGGCCACAAAGCAACTCTCTATATGTGATGGATGATCGACGGCGCCTTGGTGTTTACCTTCATCGGTAATTAGAGGTTCGGAAGTTTACATTTATTATTGCCCATGAACCTATTACTATTGTGATACAGATTTCGTTTGATATCTTTGCTTTCTTGTTTGAGCGTGAGATACTACGATCACAGCATACGTTTTAAAGGCCAGGTCAAGAGTACCCTAAGGGCGCTTGTACACGCTAAGAAAAAACGCCGGGTCTACCCAAGAATTCGTGTCGTAACAAGAAAATAACTGTGTACACTGCTCGCAGCGGTGCACGAAAAAAATCTTATCTGCGCAAGACACGACGCGGCGAACGTTGTTGCGGAGCGGCGGAGTTTTCGTGTGTGGAACAGACAAAATTCTTGTCTTCTACACGAAGAATTTGTCTTGTCTGTCGCAGGAACGGCAAATTTTCTTAGCGTGTACAAGCGCCCTAAACCGACGAGCTTTTATGAATAATGTTATGAGAGTGAATGGGCCGAAAGAGGTATGTCAGGATCGTATAGCAAGTGGAAATCCGTGATCTCTGCCTACCCCTATGAGAAAAAGACGTAATTTTATAGATGTACTAGTGGCCGCCCGCGGCTTCGCTCGCCCGTTCCCGTAACACCCCGTTCCCGTTGCTTTTTCGGGATAAAAAGTATCCTATGTCCTTCTCCCGGTTCTAAGCTACCTCCCCACTAATTTTCTGCCAAATCGGTTCCGCCGTTCTTGAGTTATAAATAGTGTAACTAACACGACTTTCTTTTATAAATATAGATATGAGATACTATTCAGTTGGGATATCAATAGTACTTACTTACACAATAAAATAAAACAATTTGCCTTGAATTGCTCTGAGATGTTTACAGTTTACAATACCTACTGAAATCTTTATATTTTGTAATGGGTAATTTTAAGTTCAGTGTGATCAAGTGATAAAATCTCCAAATCCTTAGTCGAACTTTTTAATAAAAAAAACCTTGATGCTTATTTAAATTGGTATTACTAAAATGAGGTTAAAGTTCATTAAATCGAGATTCTACTTTAGGTGCAAGTCACCCTAAATCAGAGAAACGATAAAACTTAAATAAAAGGAAAACAACGAATCTAAAATCGCTCGCTTTTATGTACTCGCTACAACACGGCACGGACCGTAAAGTTTAAAAAATAAACGCCGAAAAATCTTGAAAAAGTCACGGACGCTTAACTTTCTTCCCCTGTTTTATTTTCCCTCTTCTGCATTCTCTGTCTTGCTCTGACAAGTGTATTGTACTAACTCTATCTCGCTCTACTTTACTGATAAGTTACTTTTTAAAACTGCAGGAAAATCGAATTCGTTCTCTGGCGAAATTAAAAGCTGGCACTCGCAGACATAAGTCATAAAGAGGAAATATGGTGAACGTTAATCTTATAATTTATTTACAAAACAGATTTGTTTTATAGACCTTTTCTCATTTTATTTTAGCCACTAGACTTTAGACTTTTAATAGTAAGTACCTACCTAAACAATATTTTACGTTAAATACTCTACGTTAAAAAGTACGCCTGAGTAATAATAAACAAAATGTAATCTTAGTTAGTACTTCAGTTAAGATCATAGCTGTTTTTTATTTTAGACTATAGGTAGACATATAAAAATTTCTACTGAGCATTATGATTTGAGCAAGTTTACAACGCAAAATAATATAAATCGTGAGATTGTTTTTATATTGCAAACAGACAGAAATCGACACAGTAGGTACTGATACAACAAACGGGGGCAAATGTGTACAGTCATTGTACAAGTACAGTTAGCAAAACAACATTGTAAAAATAAGAATATTTTACACTCGTACCAATATTACAATTCATGCATGAACAATATTTTTATTGGAGGACGCTATAGGTAAAAATATTTTGTTATTTTTTCAACATAATATTCATTTTCTTGAGTGGATATAGGATATCTACCGCACGCATTTTTTGTCACAGATAAACCAAAATCATTATGTCAAACATAAAGTCCAGACATAAAACCGTTCACTTTTGAAGTGAAAACTATTCTTTTGGTTTGAGCAGTTTTTGAAGTGGGAAAAAACTAATGAACTCGAGACACTGTCACAAAACCGACACCTCTTTGACAAAGATCGCAAAACTTCACCACAGCTCGAGGTTATTTTTTTTCTCTTTTGTCGGCACTCCCGGAAGTTTTTTTTTCTAACGGTAGCGCAATGATTCAATGCAAATGTAACCGAACGAGGGCAACAGAGGATCACATTGCGGTCGAGCAAGTCTAGTAGCAAAACTTTTACATGCGAAAAAGTAAAAAGTTTTGAATAAAATGTACCTACCTATCCCGATTACGATGCCTCTGTAATTCACATCTAGTTAAATCCAAACTATTAGACAGAAATGGATTTAGGGGGCCTTTGAGGGTCATGTTATAAGTATATTTTTAATGACGTCTTTTTTTTTCATAGGAGTAATTTATTTCCAGTACCGTCCTTACTTGATGGTCATTCGTATAAGTATTGTTCTTGTTACTTTGGACGGTACGTCAAAGTTTCAGTCCCAACAAGCTTGATCTTATTTTTATTGTGTCACTGGTTTCAAGTCCACCAGTGCTCTCAGCAAGCTTGATAACGGAAGCCTTTGAGCGGTCACCAGCTCATGCGAACCTCCTCTTGTGAACTGAAACAGAGTTTTCTGTCTCAACATTCCGCGAACAGTTTTCTATCGCGTCATTACTCCACAAATATTGAGACCGCGGTGAAAGTCGCCTCATTACTGCGCCGCATTGCATACGTAAAAACTTGCTATTAGAATAGAAAATCATGCGAAATTATTATGTGGTAGCGATTTCCCTTGCTTATTAATAAGGGAAATTTTGATTCGAGTTTTCACGCAGTGTTGGAAAATCACACTAAAAAAATTGCTCAGAATTATTAATTAGCAGCAAACATGTTTTGATGTAGCTAAGGTTTTTTCGATATTTTCCCTTTGAGGTCATGAATTTCTAAGATCACTCTATCTAGATCTGAATAATAATATTCTCCAGTAGAGTAAGATTATTTATTATTATTCTACTTTTTAACCGACTTCCAATCAAAAAGGAGGAGGTTCTCAATTCGGTTGTTTTTTTTTTTTTTTATGTTTTTTAACGCATAACTTCGTCAATGAGCCGATTTGAAAAATTATTTTTTTATCTGAAAGGTACTGCTTCCAGATTGGTCCCATTTTAATTTTATTAAAATCGGTGTTGCCATTTTTTTTTAAATAATTTTTTTAATGTTTGTAACTGCATGCCTCCTTCATTTATGAACCGATTTAGAAAATTATTTTTTTATTTGGAAGGTTATTCTTACGTCCAGATTGTCCCAAACAAATTTGATTAAAATCGGTTTAGCCGTTTGACAATGAAGTCGGTTTCTCAAGTTTTTTAAACTTATAATTATAATACATAATAATATATTAGTTATATTGTTTATTCGATGCGTAGACTACATTTTATAGCAGATTTTGTGAAATGTGCAAATTATCGGTACCCACATCTTTGTTCCACTAAGTAGCCACGTCAAGGGCCGTAACTTCCTCGGCTGTAGCATAGTTTAAATCTAAACTTTTCGGTGCAATTTAAGCAAAAACCTTGGAAACAAAGCGATGGGTCGGGGCGCGGGCCTGATATTGATATGAGTGACTTGCACTTACCGCCCTCGGTTTTAGAGATGTAGGTCCCAAAAGTTCGATGAAACTGTAGACGTGAAATTCTCAGCCTCGGTACTAGGGGTTTGAAAACTTTGAAAGAGAGGAGGGATGTGTCAAGTACTGCCAAGTGAATGATAATCAAAGATTGCATGCGCTAGGAGCCAAAACCCATTATTATGGAGGCTGGTTGGTAATGGCATCTACAATCACCTATCTACAGGGTTATTCATAATTAGCTGCAAATACTCAGGAATTAGGTTCAACAAATAAAATAAAAAATATTTATGAAATGATTTTTTTTAGTTTTGTTATGAAAATCCCGAGAAAATCGATAAAGGAATCATTGGCGCCTGACCTGTTTTGACCTTTGATCCGCGCCCGCGTGCCGTGAGTGACACTCTGCGTTCAGTCACCGCCTGGGTGGGTCATCGTCCTGTTCTCCATGGCAATCATTATGCAATAGCCGTAAAGAAATTAATAAAAATAAAATTTTGATACAAAAACTTGAAAAATTTTTTGATCAAATTTAAAAAAAATAATTTCATAAATATTTTTTTTTCTATTTGTTGAACCTAATTCCTGAGTATTTGCAGCTAATAATGAATAACCCTGTATATGGCGTTTCAAAGTGATTCTTGTGATAAAATTATTGTAAATAAACTTTGAATTTGCTATGGACTAAAGGAGGACGCCTTCCTTTAGTCCATAGACAGATAGATAGATGTGTCAATGATGTAGGTACCTATGGAAAAGCATAATTGGGACTCTTTGTGCGGCATAACTATATACTTACTTACTGACAGAAATGGACCCCAAAAATGTCAGATAAATAAATAATAATTGTTAGCCTCGTTTGTAACCTAAAATTTAAAAAACGGTTCTTACCTTAAAGTTTAAAGCCATGAGAAAGTGCTTTTGTTGCAATTTTGTACGCATCTTTTTCGGCCTCGATAAATCACTTTCACATCCCTACTATTACATGGCCGATGTTATGGACAACTAGCGCCCTTCAGAGGGTGGCTGTTTGACGAACAAATATTGTCGTTACAAACAAACTTACGTCGTAATCTTAGTTAAGTGTGGGAATAATAGTTTTATTCGGTGACACATCCAATAGAAATAAAAATATAGGTATCTTGCTGTGGATATAGATAGGTACCTTTTATTGGGGCATTCGTAGTTTCAATAAAAAAGTTTTCAAATTCAAATGCAAATTGTTTATTGAACATAAATGCAACCTAACAGACACTCCAAAGCGATACATTTATTACACGAGCACTTAACATAATATTTTATGAATAGAAATTAACATATACTTAACAAAAACAATATCAAAAACTCACAAAAAATAACAAATTATAATATTGCACACAATAATTGCACCAAAGAATTAAACATTTTATCCTGAAGATATTCAAATATTATAAATGAGGAGGGATGTGTCAAGTACTGTCAAGTGAGTGATAATCAAAGTTTGCATGCGCTAGGAGCCAAAATCTATTGTTATGGAGGCTGCTCGCTTGGTACTGGCATCTAAAATTACCTAGCTAAATGCCTTCAATTTTTGAAGGTTTCCAACCGTATCTACTTATCTATCTATTGGTTCAGCCTGTATACATCCACTGCTGTGTACGCCTGCCTAACATGCCACTCTCATCGGTCCTGTACCTACCAGTCTTCGCCATTGCTGCCCAATTACTCCGACAATATCATTCGACCAACAGGCGGGTGCTCTGCCTCTGCCATTGTGCTTCTCTCGGTCGCCAGCCTCGTATACCCAACTTTTTAGCCACATTTAGACAATGAAGAGTCAAACAATATCAAAAGGTTCAATTCTATCCGAACAGTTAGGCTAACTTTGTGCGCTCTATACTACACAAAGCCGAGAGGGTTAAGTTTAAAATCAGTGCTGGATGTACTTCCAGCAAAAGCTGAATTTACACCCTTTGTACTCGGCACCATGTAGGTAGAAGTAAATAGGTTGTGTATTCACAAACTTAGTGAACACAATATTCTAAATTCAAATTTACTTTATCCTCTAGCGGATAAAAACGGCTTTTCCAGTCAGATATTGAACAGAAAAAACACACTTTTCGAGCTGGTGGGATGAAAATAATTTTAATTGTTCAAAACAACTAAAATTCACGCAGCACACCATGTAAATCTTGTCCGGTGACAGTTAAGTGTGCATTCGCACGAACTTGCGCGGCCACAAACCGGGTGCGGGGTCTCCGTAAACAAGTGAGAGGAATATTCAGGAGAAAAGTTGCGTGGACGTACTCAGGGAACGCTGTAGGGGGCAACTCTAGATATGAGAACAAATATTAGTAAATATTATTAAAAGATAAACGTTAAGGCTTTATGACTAGAATGTAGTGACTGATCTAGTCTACTAACTTCGATGAGATACGATGAAAAAGAAACAAATACCTGCGTATTACCTAAACAGATGCTGGAATGTATGTACAAAGCTGTATTACTTGGTGAAGTGAATATTATACTCGTGTATTGATCACTTGGGCTCAAAAATGGTATGCACGTGGCATTCGTGGGACTAACCTGAGTCCCACGAATGCCTACTCAAATCAGCGGCTCATAAGATCTCATTGTAGGTGCCAAAGATTATTGAAGATATCACACAATACATGCAAACCATTATCATGATCAGCCTGAAAAAGTCCACTGTAGACATAGGCCTCCCCAATACATTTACAGGTAGAACAATTCTGAGCCCTCCTTATCCACCAACTTCCAGCGATCTTAACAATGACGTTGGTCCATCGGTCGTCATGCAAAACATAAATACATAATGTCGGTATTTGTTTGTATCTGATATTATAGATGTAGACCTGGTACCTACATATAGGTGAAGATATACCTTATTTGAAAATAGTGTTTGACAAATCAGCTCACCAACCTAAGAAGCTAAAATAAAAAAACTTTGCAGAAACGTCGTTCAAACTTCGCCCCAAGCTGTTCGTCCTAGTACCGACTCTGGTGGTCAAGTTTAACCGAGTCCATTGTATAGCAGTGGCAACACTTGCGTCGAACGAGTTCTTACCAGTCTAAACTTCCACCATCCACGTCACGCGTGCATTGTCCCCTTAATGAAGCTTGACCCAACAAGTTACGATACGATAACTTAGCGATATAAGCTCATTTTGATTGCCACTTAAATGTTGTGACTATACTTAATAGTTTGTAACTTTTGCCATTATAAACTATAGATTTTGTCTAAGATTAAGTAGCAGTGACAAAAGCTAATGGCCGTAGGTTAGGTAGGTTACCTACATTTACAAAAGCTTCAACTTTTTCTAACTTTTTCTTTTTGCCTTGAGATTTGCCATCTTTTCAATTTAAATTTGTATTCATAAGCAATTATCTGCTGTTTTTACATAAACCTAGTGGAATTAAAATTGAATCTTTTAGAATTTCCTTCTTTTAAACATTATTTTTCTGTAGCAAAAACAGCGCGAAATCAAAAGCTCGAGTTGTTGCAAAACTAAAAGTTTTATATCTCCGCAAAGTTAACGTCCGCAAACTTCTCGAATACTAACTACGAATATGAATGCTATCATTTGCTGCAATAAAACTTTTTCTTTTTCTTCTTTTAGACCAGGAAAAAAAGAAGCCATTCGACATTTGAAAAAGGTGTGATATTTTGTCTGAGTATAAAAATACACGATTGTTAACGACATCATTTTTATCTCGTATTTTGCAGTCGAAGTGACGATTGAAGGTGATGACGAGCTCCGAGCAGTCACGTCAGGCTGATCCAAAAATAACGATCAAATGTAACATGTGATATTATTTTTCATTGGAAATAGAGAGTTCACAGGGCAACGTGTCGCACATACATGACAGTTTGACGTTCGACGCCCGTGTCTATCGTCAAGCGTCCGCGGATAGAATAGAAATGTTTGACAGTGTCCCGACAGTATGGTCACATCTAGACAAATAAAAATATAGTTATCGGTTCACCTACGTGAATACCTTTTCAATGACTCTGTAGGTAATACATAGTACATTAACAGCACACACTCATGCGACCTATAAAACTGGAAGAACTCTACGTACCTACTTACCCAATATAACTAAGTGTAGGTATATAGTTTTCCTAAATGATACATTTACCTTTTCAACATTTTGGCGGCCGGAAAGTCTTCACAGACACGTCCATCGGCACTTTGCCGAAACTGTCGGACCGAAATAGCATTTCAGTCGAAATAAAAAAAACAGAAAACACTTCAGATATATCTACCTACTTACATACCTACTTGGTTTATTTGTGTTGTGCAGACAAATGTCACCGTTTAAAATAAAATTAGCTCTTCGATCCCGTGGTATTCTCGTCTCGGGGATCAATCATTTTGAAAATTAACCAAGTAGGTCTAGCAATGACTTCTGCACGTGTAATTATTATGCCTTACAAGTCTGTAACGTGATTATTATAATGTGAACAAATACGAATATTCGGTCGAATTATTATGTCATTTGAAAC